>OX328101.1:21376466-23909606 GCA_946811185.2 Hippopus hippopus | reverse complement strand
TTTGCAATGAAGCCCAGAAATGTACCATGGAGTACTTTGGCCTTTTAGAATCATGTGAAAAAGTTGTAAGACAAGATCTTCGCAAAGAGAAGCCATTTGTAGGAACCTACATGAGTGAGAAGAAATCCCATGAAATTGAGAGAATGTCAGCTATGTGTAAAATGTTGGTAGAAAGTTTTGACTCCGATCTGGTAAAATAATTTTTAAGAACTCTTCTTGTCTGTGTTTGTTACAGTAAAATCTAACAATTTGCAACCTTCTGCCGGCAAGAAGCTACTATTTGTTCAAGTCAACCATGAATTTTGGTTTGCATACAGATACCAGTATTATCCCTTCACCAAACACTTCCTACTCTTAACTACCCTGAGAAATAAGTGTTTGAAAACAAATGTGGGAAACGGAGAAAATGCAGGTTAACTCTTTACCAAACGATGAAACGTTTTGTGGTGTTTTTTTTTTTGTTAATGATAACTGATACTAGGCATAGAATTTGCCCATAAAAAATGACGTGGTATTTCCAAAATTAATTAAGACCTTAATATTGCAAAACTGATTAATGTATCCCTTTATATCTTAAAATCAAATAACAAAATTTTTTACTTGCCCATTTGAAAGCATTCGCAAATGACAAACAGATTGTGGTTCAAATGAAAGGACATACGTGTAACTGTAACAGGATAGAAAACATTGAGGGAAAAAGGAGAAAATGCGGCTTAGCTTTTCTTTCTTTTCTCACAATGTTTTCTACTATGTCAAATACAAATTCCATCATTTAAGCCATAATGAATTTGTCGTCTAGGAATGCTCTCATTTGGATAAGTCTAAAGTATAGTTTTCTGGTAAAGAGTGAGATCATAATACTTTATGTACTTTAAAAAAAGTCAGGGGTCCTCTTAGAAAAGGGTGCTTAATGCATGTTTGGAATGCATTAAATTAAGCAAGTTGTCACATGGAATGAATCAATTTTGCCTAGAGACAGGTTAAATCATGAGGTAGAATTGTCCTTGGCATGCAGAAAATTTACCAGTAGCAAGAAGTTTCGATCCAGATCAGTCTGACATGGGTCTAAACTTTTTGTAGATGCATTAACACTTTACCAGACGACAAAATTTTTGATCGGTCCAAATAGAAAGCATTTGTAGAATGACAAATGTGGCTAAACTGATGAAATATGTGACTAAAAGAATAGAAAACATTGTGGGAAAAGGAAAAAATGCTATTACTAGCATTTTCTTCTTTTCCCACAATATTTTCAAAAGGCTTCTTTCTCAAGGTCGTTAAAACTTGGGATTGTGTGGTAAAGGGTTAAACCAATTTTTCACACAGCAGCATGCAAATGCATTATTTCTTATTTTCAGGTGATTGATTTTGGCAGTGGAAAAGGTTATCTTGGAAGTTACCTAAGTTTACAGTACGACATTTCTGTCCTTGGTATAGATGCTGTTTCCATCAATACAAAATCAGCTGAGCATAGAACTAATGTAATAGCAAAGCAGTGGAATGGATTAACAAGGAATAGAGACAGGGAAATCAGGAATGTAAAGCTAACCAAAAAGGAAAAGAAAGTGTTGAAAAGAAAGAGATCTTGTGTAAAGCAAAGTGAAAGGGAACCGTATGTATCAGATAAAGAATCTATACTGTGCAAGGCTAATAAATACAAACCTGTAACAATGTTTATTGAAAACTTCACCGACCTTGGTTCATTGATCATTGCTAATTTCCCAGAATTACTTTGTCAGCAGAAAAGAGGCAACAAAGAATCGTTATCATCTTTAGATGCAGAGCATACAAGAAAAGATCATGAAAAAGTTCATTTTGAAAATCTTTCGGAGATCAGCCATGATTCTTTCGCAGAAATCCTTCAAGTTTCAGATTACAGTCCATCTCATGTAATTGCTAAAATGGATTCTATATCGAATGATAAAGATCATGAACCTAAAACTATACAAGACAATATTGAATTGGACATTAAATCTTTATTGACTGGTCTTCATACTTGTGGAGATTTAGCTAGTACATCTCTGGATTTATTTGTACACAGTCCAATTCTGAAAGCTGCGTGCACAGTTGGATGTTGCTATCACCTGCTCACTGAGGAATTCTGTGGAACTGAAAAAGGGACAGGTAAGTGATAAATTCAGTGTGAAGAGTTTTTACCCTTTACCACACAATCCCAAGTTTTAAGAACTCTGAGAAAGAAACCTTTTGAAAACATAGTTGGAAAAGGATAAAATGCTGGTAACCAGCATTTTATCCTTTTCCCTCAATGTTTTCTTCTCCTTCAAAGACAAACTCCGTCATTTCAGCCATTGTAAATTGTTGACTTTAAATGCTTCCAATTTCGACAAGTCTACATTTATAACTTTGGTAAAGAGTTGATAATTTTTCTTTAAACAACCTTAACCCTTTCCCAAACGGTAAATTTTGGACCAGACCAAATTGAAAGCATTTTGCAGATGACAAATTAACAGTTGCTAAAAAGATGATTTTTCTATATGATAGGGTAGAAAACATTGTGGGAAAAGGAGAAAATGCTGGTTATCAGCATTTTCTCCTTTTCCCACAATGTTTTCAAAAGGCTTCTATTCCTGACCTGTAAAAACCAGGGATTGTTTGGGAAAGGGTTAAGGAAAAAAGCTTTTGAAAACACTGTGAGAAAGTGAGAAATTGCTTTTTACAAGCGATTAATCCTTTTAACAAAAAATTTTCTTACCTTATCAGAGAATTTCAGCTCGTTTGTATCATCACAGGAATTTGACATTCTATAATGAAAATATGTGATTAAATATGAAAAAAATACTCCTCTATATATAAAGAAACATGTTTCTTTGTATATAGGGGAGTATTTTTTTCATATTTAATCACATATTTTCATTATAGAATGTCAAATTCCTGTGGTACCATCATCTAATTTGGCATCAGAGGATACATTCAATTTGGAAGCACCCAAAATTTGTTATTTGGGAAAGGGCTATTCAGTATCTGCTAAGTTAGACTTGCAGTAGACTAATTTAAAAAAAAAAAACATCTCTGTAAAAATGGTCTCTTAGATAATTGAGAAGAGTTAAGATTTTATGCCTAGAAATATGGTAAAACATTGTGCCATTTATTTACAGAGATTTTGCTCGTTACTGGAGACATATATTTCTCCTTTTGCAGCAATGTTTCAGAGTTGGTTTTCTACCAGATGAAAAATGTCATCTGCAGTAGATGTTAAATAGGTCCTCAATTTAGCATAACCTAGAATCCTTTGCCACACAGTTCTACTCTTTCCAATTCAAATCCCATCATTTGTGCCACATAAAATTTTGTCTTCTGCTAAAGCTATCAAATTGGACCAGTGTAAAATTTCGTTGTTTGGTAAAGAGGTTATACTGTTACCTTTTATAGATTCATTTGTATCTGTTTTGCTATCAGAGTAAGATGTTAAGCACAGGAACTTGCGTTTTGACAAACTCTCCCTTCTTATAATCTTATTTAAGCCATGATCTGTGAAAAGGGGGTTTAATGCATCTTCAATCTGCAAGGCTGACCTGTGTAGAAACAACCTGTTATTGGTAAATTTTCTGAATGTCAAAGGACCATTGAACATCATGCTGTAGTCAGATGTTGACAAAATGGATTTTATGGATCAACAATCATATAGTGACTTGCTTGGTAAAATGCAACACACAGATGCATTAAACCCCCTTTACCAGAGCATGACTCACATATATTTGGTTACAGAGGGTTAAGTTTGTTAACAAAACAAGTGCCTGTTGTATACATAGTTTGTTATGGAAGATCACTCCCATCCTACCGCATAGCTTCTTCAGGTGTAAAACCAATACCTTATAACTGTGCTAGGGAGAATTCTCTTTAGCTCAGTGGTTAGTGTATTGGTCTTTCAGACCTAAAAAAAAATGAGGATCTTTACAGCACAGGCGTAAATCCCAGCCGGAGCAGTCTGTATTTGAGCTATACATTCGTTGCGAACTTTCATGTTCATAAGATAAGGGCTCGTCCAGGATTGGCCATTTAGCTTTTTGTTGTCTAGATAATAGACTTACTGCCTAATATAAGGCTTTCTGTCATCAAAATGATGGCCTTTAAGAGGGAATGTGTTGCAGGAGATATAGAGGATATTTGTTTTTTTCGGTGAAAGATTGAAATTTATTTCATCGAGTGAACATCATCGGTAATATCACGAGTGGTGCAGCCACGAGTGAAAATATTACCGATGGTGTTCATGAGATGAAATAAATTTCGATCTTTCACCGAAAAAAACAAATATTCTGTTTATTTCATGCTTTTAACCCTTTCTGGGAGGAACTTTATCAAAATCCAGTACAGTCTTTTCATTTATTCCCTGTGGCGTACCCCCTCCGCATAGCAACGCATTACAGTATTACGTCAAGTGTGAGAAATGTAAGGTAAATTACGTCATATTTCCATCTGGTTTTGAGTCACGCGCATGTTACCTAGGTAACTAGAATATAAAAATCGGTATTTTCACTGGTCGTACCCGTGGAATATCGAAAATTATTTTCACCGCTATTTCTCGATATCCTACCAGAAAGCATGAAATAGAACTCCTTCCATACCGCATAGCTTTTTATGGTAAAAAACCAATATCTAACAACTGCATTACGGAGAATTCTGTTTAGCTCATTTGTTAGTGTATTGGTCTTTTAAAGCCCAAAAAATGAGGATCTTTTTCGCATGGGTTTGAATTCCAGCAGGGCAATTTGTATTTGTGTTATGCATTTGTTGCGACTTTTCATGTTTCTAAATACTTGTTTACTTTTGCATTCTCTTTTTGTTTGTACATTCAGGTGCTGCAGATTCCTGTGGGTTTCCCATGAGCTCCTTCTTAAAGATAAAACAGTTTCACCTTGGCCAAACAGCAAGAAATCTTGCTTCTCAGTCTGTAATAAGACTGGCACAGTCTGAGGTTTGTTTTTCATGTCTTTTTGCATGAAAGCCTGTTCATAATAAGAGTGTAGACCAAGATTAGTCTTGCAAATCATGGTCGTCCAAGTTTGGTAATTTACATTGTTCTAGTTCTCTTTCCCTGAATGTTTTGATACTTTTTAACAGGAAAAAACATCAGCATGTGGTCAGTAATACCTCTATACCAAACAACAGATTTCTAAACAAGTCTAATTTTAAAGCATTTGCAGACAACAAATAAATGTTACTCTAAAATTAAATTTGTTTTTGGAATGGTAGAAATTTTTGCTGGTAGCGAGAGTTTTCTCTTTTCTCCACAATATTTTCATGACTTAATCCTTTAGCTACATTAAAACTTGCGATTGTTTGGTTAATGGTTAACTCATTACCTAACAACAAAAGTGTAGACTTGTCCAATTTGAAAACATTATTTTGCAGACATCAAGACAACTAACTCTTAACCCAAAAAAAACTAAATCTTAGACTAGTCCAAATTGAAAGCATTTGCAGCTGACAAAATAAATGTGAATAAAATAATTGAAATTTATTTTGGAACAGATAGAAAACATTGTGGGAAAAGCTGAAAATGCTGGTTACCAGCATTTTCTCCTTTTCCCAAAATGTTTTCAGAAGGCCTCTTTTTTAGGGTCGTTGAAAGTCTGGATTGTGTGGTAAAGGGTTAAATGATTGAATTTCTTTTCAAAAGGATAGGAAAATTTTTGAAAAAGGAGAAACCAGCAATTTTATCTTTGCTAGCAATGTTAATAAAAGCCTTCTACATCAGCAGTAAAAATATGAAATTGTTTTTTTAACTCTTTACCAAACGACCAAATTTTAGACTGGTCCAATTTGAAAGCATTTGCAGACGACAAATCAAATGTGAATCAAAAATTGAAATTAGTTTTGGGAAGGGTAGAAAACATTATGGGAAAAGGAGAAAATGCTGGTTACCAGCATTTTCTTCTTTTCCCATAATGTTTTCAAAAGCCTTCTCTCTCGTGGTCGTTAAGTCGGGATTGTGTGGTAAAGAGTTAAAGGATAAAACAATGCAGATTCCATTTTGATTATTTTTTTTCAGTTACAGGGGAGGAAGTTTTTTCCAAGAGCCGTCTTAGAAGTTCTTCTACATAGGTTAGATGTCGATAGTTCCCTCAGACAAACAACAAGTCTGCGAGGTCTTGAGCAAAAATCAAAGTCACTACAGGAATTCATTGCAAGAGCTTGCGAGAAATATGGCATCACTCAAAAGGTTTGTGTGAATGTAATCTTACCCTACTCTCAGTGGTATTTCAGAAACATCAAAGTGACATATCACCTACTTGTGTCTTTACTGGGGCCCAGTCCTAAGTTACCTTTAGCGCTTTGTGGAAAAAGTGAGTTTCAGCATTTCCAAATTTTCTAAATTTGAAAGTAATAGTTTCTGATAAATGATTTAGCCAATCAGATATTGTGTTACTTTCATTATCTGGAATAATCCTAGGTACCAGGTATGCAATTAAGAATGGTTGTTGAATACCTACCCAGAGCATTTCAGCTACTTCTACCACGTATGTATATATACATATAGATCTATCAATAAGAAATACCTAGCAGGCAGAAGCCTTATAAGAATGTAACGTTTATTGCCCAAATTTTTCTTTTTCAGATAGACGATACACTCATAACAAAGTTAATACAGGAACTTGCTGGTTACGAACATAAATTGGCTGCGTTTTTTCAACTGCGTACTGTACTGGCCCCCTGCATTGAATTTCTGATTGTACTTGACAGGGCCCATTTTCTTTTGGCACAGGTAGTCAGCATGAATACCTATATTTTGAACTGGTGCTCTGTTAATCCTTTACCAAACAAACCCATATATTTCCAAGCTTTAAGAAAAATGCTTTTGAACCAGCATTTTCTCGTTTTCCCACAATGTTTTCGACCCTTTCAATAACAAATTCCATCTATTGTGTGGCATGTAATTTGTTGTCTGCAAAAGCTTCCATTATGACCAAGTTAAAAGCTTTGTTGTCTGGTGAAGACATTACCTCAAGAAGGCTTTTTTCATTGCAGGGGATCACTTTGGGAAATACAGTGGCAATGGAGAAATTAATCTGAGCAATCAAATTCTCTTCTTGCTACAATGTTTTAAGATTTGTTTGTGTATCAAGCTTCACTACATGTTGACAATCCATATTTTAGACAGACATATTCAATTTGTTTGCTATAAATTTCTGAAGGATGCAATGAGATAAAGAAAGGAACTGTTTTGGGTGTAGTAATAGATTATTTGATTTTGCTCCTCATGGAAAATGATAAGAATAGCACAATAGGGAATAAGCACAGGAAAGAGGCCGATATCTCAGCTAGGCCAAACCTTTTTTCAAGGGTTGATGATAGTCATTCGGCAAGGATTCATTCCTTTTTCACCACATAGGCCAGAGCTACACTCTGGCAACAGGAGGTTCATGTAAAGCAGGTCACCACATCATGGATTCAGTTTGTATAATAAGACACTAAATCCTGAGGTAGAATGGTCCTTTGACATACAGAAACTGATCAATAGCAAAAAAGTTTTGATCCAGGTTGGCCTGCATGTAATGTGCAGGCTGACTAAGGTCAATACTCTTGCAGTCATTAAACCCCCTTTTCACAGAGTATATTTTAATTGTTTCCATAATGTTTAGGTGGAAAAATAGCTTGTGGCTTGAAATAAGTGTCATGCTTAGTGCTGCTAAAAGTGAGTTCAAGAAAACATTGATCGGTGCATTGACAGCTGTGATAGGACATAGTAGTGTTGAAAATGGTGGTAAGCATTCAAAAATGTACAGCAGTAGAGAAAAACTCACCATATCAGTGTTATCAGTGCTATGTTATTTGTTTACTTTTTCAGGACAGTGTGAAGGATGTAAACATTGTGAAGATATTTGACCCAGTGAAGTCGCCCAGGTGTTATGCAGTTATTGCCAGCAAGAGTGACAAATAGAAACAGTGTGAAGTTTGAACATATTAGCTGATGTGAATCTATTGCCACAAAAATGCAACAGCCTTTTTATGCTTCTGCATAAAACTTCATAATGAAAAGCATTACAGCCTGGGATAAGAAGACACTACTGGAAGACACAGCTGCTCCTTTTTCCCCCAATGGTTTCTATTTCATTCTAGTAACTAGTACTTTCTGCTTTTCCTACAATGTCTTCTATCCATTCAAATACGTATCGCATCATTTGATGTTTGATTTGTTATCTGTAAAGGCATTCAATATGGAGAACTCCAACTCAGTATGGGAAAAGCCCAAATTTTGTCTTCTGATATAGACTTAACCCTTCACAAAACAATCCTGAGCATAAATGATCTTGAGGAAGACTTATGAAAAGATTGTGAGAAAAAGAGAAAATGTTGGTAACTAGCATTCTCTCCTTTTCCCATAATGCTTTCTACCATACTAGAGAATGTAAGTTTATTTGTATCAATTTTGAGTTTGTCCTCTGCAAATGCTTTCAATTTGGAAGAGTCTAACATCATTTGAAAGATACATGTAACTGCAATTTTAAGGTTGTGATAAATGGACAGCAATTTCTCCATTTTTTCCAAGGCTCTACAAAGCCTTCATCTCCTTTTTCATTAACCCTTAGAGCGGTGCATTAATGAAATGGACCGTTTCAGGTAGGAAAAACATCCAAAATACCGTCTTTTCATTGTTGTTTTGGCCAGAATATGTAACAAAGTTGCGGACAGTGTAGATCCAAGATCAGACTGCACGTTCTGTGCAGTCTGATCTTGATCTACAATGTTCGCAAAATCAACTGAAGTCGGTTCCAGCGCTTTATGGGTTAAAATGTATACTGTCTCAGGAAAAATGGGTGAATGGGAAAAAAAAATCTAGAATGGAAACATGTGTTTGCCTTGTTTTATTCTTCCCAATTTTATGTCATTTCTGTTTGATTCCGGGTCCTGCTTGTGGAAGGTGTAGGATTCACAACTTGGAGACCCTGGGTTCATTCCTAGCTCGAGGCACTGTGCCTTTCTGCAAGATTATCCTTGGGCAAGACACTTCAGAGCCCTTTCCTATTAGTTGAGAAACCCAGGACAAACATGAATAAGTGAGCCCTTGGCACATTATGGGTGCAATAATATGGAAATGGGCATAAAACTCTATGCAATCCATCAATCAATAATTATTTGAATGCAAAGATATGTACATTGTTATGAATAAATCATCTGTGAGGCCCTGAGATTGGGTGATGAATCAAATGATTGTCAACTTATTTAAAATGAACTGTTGAAGGATACATCAGCGTTCGTATTCACCAAACATTTTTTAGAATATTTTTGTCTTATTCTTCAAGATTTTCTAAATTTAAAAGTGACAACTTATGACTGGCTAAACCAACTTATTTTCAGCCAGTTTTTACCCCATTTTATATTTATTTTATCAAAATATAATTATTCTTGTATCTTCATACCAAATATTGCCCTTACTTTTCCAAGGTTGCATAGATAACAACTGAGATAAAACACATTTCTTTTTCTGGAGGCCATCGAAGAAATCAATGTTGTGATGTTTCAGGTTTTAAATCAACGGTTTCCCATATATGTATTTATCCCTTACACCATTTATATTGGTAATTTATCTATTTTTACACAGCTGACTGAATTCTGAACCATTTTACAGTCTATCAAACTTAACACCGTTTTTACTCTCTGGCTGTTAGGATGCATCTTGAAACTTTGTATAAATCATAACATTTACAAAATCTTTATGATTGCATCACTGAATAATTAGCCTTAACCACACAATCCCAAGTTTAAATGACCCTGGAGAAGAAAGATTTGATTAGTTGTCTGCCAATGCTTTCAATTTGGACAAGTCTAAAATTTTGTCATCTGGTAAAAATTTAACTTTGAGCTATCTTAGCCCTTTACCACATATATTTACTATGTTGGCCAATTATAAGCATTTGCAGATGACAAATTAAATGTGATTCAAATGATGGGATTTGCTTTTGAAAGGCTAGAAAACATTGGGGGGGAGGGGGAGCTTCTTTCTCAGGGTCCTTACAACATGGGACTGTTTTGGTAAAGGGTTAAAACAGATTTTCCCATGTCCTACTTCCAACAGCTGTACATTATACTGCAGATCACGCATGTTTTACATGTAGTCTCTATGTTTTAAGGATAGGGCACCTTGATAGGGCACCCTAATGGGATTAGTGTAACATCGCCTTTCATCGCCGACAATTGTAAGGATTCGGCTAAGACTCAGGTAATCCGTAATCGCTGCGGGGAACCAGCCTCTATTGGCAGTTCGATTACGGATTACCCAAGTCTTTGCTGAATCCATATGTATTTCAGTGATGAAAGGCAATGTTACACGAATCCCATTAGGGTGCCCTATCCTTAAGTTACAAATCATGAGGATGTAAGTTTTCTATATAACATCAGAGATATGATGGCATCAGTGGCTGCATATCGCTGTTGTTCCTCAGGAAGAGGGTATTGCCTCCAGTCACATGTTCTAATCTTTCGATCCTTGCTGATTCTCAAATGTAACACATTCTTTGTCAATCCCTCTAGACTCCAGTTTTGTGCTGATCTGAGTTTCTCATTGGCAAGAGATTTCAGTTCTACTGTGCTGTTCTGTACTGCTTGTTTTGCATTAACATTGTAATCCATTTCAAGTTTCCATAAATCATTTTCGACATTTATTCCAACCTTCTTCATGTTTTTCATTTCAATTAATTTCTTTAACATTGGAGGTAATTTTGGCATACATGAGATATGGAACAAGTAACATTTATCAACATCTAGACACAGTTGAATCAATGCTGTTGGTGCTTGTCTGCCTTTTTGATATGTAAGTGGCCATTCTGTGTCAAATCCTACAGGCTGATCATTAGTGTCTCCAACTGCAGAAATTATATCTTCACAAATTATGTTGCAGTCATCTTTATTGTGACAGTATATGAGAGACCCAGAAAATCTAAATTCTTCATAGCTCAATTCAACTAGTTTCTCCACTGAAATTTTTTCTTCCTCTATCTTCTTTTCTTTATCCTCAAGATTATCTTGTCTATGTTTTATATTCAATGTATTGACTTTTTCCTCCATCCTTTGTCTCTTGCTCATGTTATCTTCATAACTTTTGTCATCTTTTTCTACTGGAGCTGACACTTTTGTTCCAGTTTTAACATTAACACCTGATAGCCAAGGTGGGAGGTTTTTCTTCCTTTTTGATGCCATGGTAACTGTGTATTATTGATAAAACTTTACTACATCTTTTTCATCTGTAGACAGTTGTACAAGAAATGAATGAAGTTACCCAAAAAGGTCCTCCTAGTCTCCTAGAACGAAAAACAATATGGTATATCTGATTTGTACCATTATCTTTCAAAATAAAGGTGAAGTTTTTACCAGGGATATATCAGTACGATTAAATCTTTCAGTATGTTTAGTCAGGTGTAGAATTAGTAGGTGCAAGTTATCTGACTTTCCATTTATGCAGTCAAATATTTTAAACAATGTCCTGATTGGAACCCTGAACTTGCAATACATCTATACACATGTAAGTCTCTTTCCCAGATAGAAAATTCCCACTTCATTTTTTAGTTTTTACCAGACAACAAAAATTCAGAGACGTCCAAATTGAATGCATTTGCAGATGACAAATTCATTGCAGCTCAAAAGAAGAGATGTTCTATGACATGGCAGAAAATGTTGTGGGAAAAGAAGAAAATGCTGGTTATGTTATTTTTTTCTCCCACAATATTTGCAACAGCCATCTGCATCAGGGTCATCAACTGAAAGGATTGGGAAATGGCTGTTAGTTACCGTTACTACAATGTGCTTTATTCTGTGAAAGCACTGAAAAGGAAAATTTTAAATAGGAGATAGATCTATCTGTCCACACAGTCAAGTACTGGAAATCTAGTCCAGATCTACATGAAAATATGAAATAACAGCAATTTCATTTGTGAAACTGTATTTACAATGAAGTATACATTACTAAAGATTTCCAACAACTGCTAGAAAAAGCATTAGCCTTGTACCAAAATGGTGAATGAGATAAACGACACCCTGAGTTAAGTGGTCAGAGTTTAGCCCTCCCTGCCTCCTCCCCCCCCACCTTCCGTGAACAAACCACTTTACCAAACCATTACCCTTAATTATTGTGCAGACAAACGTTGACCAGAATTGGAAAAAAAGAGAAACATAATCAATGAATCGATAAAGTTTATTGTTTTCTACCTTACAACCGTTGTCGTACACTCTTACTAGCAGTTAAGTGGGATCGGGAATTATTGGCGTCAGTCGTGTGATTTTTACGACATTGCATTTCTACCGGAACGGTAGGCCTAAAGTACGCAATGGAAATATTATGGAGCAATGGGCGCAATGGAAAATATATATTATGTTTCTTTTATTAAATAGAGTTACTATAATTGATTTCAAACGCGTTTATTTGTACTCATTAAACTTAAATAAGGTACTTATACAGGTTAAAAAACTTTTAGACTTGTACAACCTGAAAGAAAAATGCAGGGTACAAATAAAATATGGCTCAAAAGATAGATTTGACTTTGAAATGGTAGAACACATTGCCAGAAAAGAAGCTGGTTACCAGGTCCACAATTCTTTCAAAAGCTTTTTCTAAGGGTTATTAAAACTCAGGATTTTGTGGTAAAGGGTTATAGGAAATTTCCTCTGAACAAGACAATAACCTTTTAATTCTTTAACAAAGGACAAAAATCTGGACTTACCCCAAGTGAAAGCGTTTTCTGACGACAAATTAATGCACCATGGCTCTCATGACGCTTTCTGTATATGATAGGGTAGGAAACATTGTGAAAAAAGGAGAAAATACTAGATACCAGCATTTTCTTTTTTCCCACACTGGTTTTCATAAGTTTTCTCCTATGTGGTCATTGAAAGCATGGGATAGTACAGAGTTTTAACTTGTTCATATTGATTTCATATGACTAAAATGATGGACTTTGTATTCTATAAGATGCAAAAACATTTCTGGAATAGGAATAAAATGCTTTTAAGAAGAATTGAATATTTGTATACCTGCATCTTATACTTTCCAAACAAAATTTTCAGAAACCCCTCTCCCTCAGGGTCATAGAAAAACAAGCTTGTTTCCAGCATTTTCTACTTTTTCACAATGTTTTCAATATTCTCTTTCTCAGAGTTGGTAAAACTTGGGATCATGTGGTAAAGGGTTAGGTATAACTTCATGAAACAAGTTTGTAGCAAAAACACTTTTGGTCAGGGAACAGAAATTAAGGTAAGTACCTAATCATACTCACAGTATGTAAAAAACTGTTGCAAAAAAAACAATAAATTGCCTATTACCAGCAATTTCTTCTTTTGCCAGAATAATTTCATTTGTGGTTGCCTTCAGAGTTTTGCTCAGTAATGATTATCATGCAATAAACAATAATCAAAATCACTAGTAATCAAACAATATAATAATATGTAAAGGATGGAATTTATTTTCATTTTAATGGTCTAAGGGAGAAAACTCGTACAATTAGTCAAAATTTTGAAGAGTGATCTCCCTTATTGTGACGATTTCCTTCCTCCCTCTCCCTCTCTACGGATGAAATGCTGAACGAACAAAAATGCCTCAGCAATCATATTCCCAAGGACTTTCGCCTTTGGCTGCGTCCATTTCGGATAAATGGATTGAAATGAATCGCGCTTTCAAACGGTCGTGACGGGAATTGCACTCACACACCCTTCCGAAAACAAATATCAGACATCGATTAAACATCTGTAGACTACATATTTGCTGAGAAAAATTTGATACGAGCCACACGCTTTCAACACATGAGGAACTATCTACTCTTGATTTTCTTCTGGTAGAATGTACAGAATTGAATTGAAATGAATGGATAACTCGGCACATTTGACGATATTGGCGTTGACCTTGAGTGACTGACGGAAACCATGACCTAGATAATGTGAATCCCCCTTTCGTTTATAAATAACGAAGTGTACGTGCAGTAACCTAACAGGTTGAATTTTGCGTATCGATTTATATTGTTTAAATGTTAAATTATCCGAATTAAGTTTACATTTGTTTCTCATTATAAATAACTCGTCACTTACAACTTTGAATTATGGCGGTTGTTGCGTATACAAATGTGATTCGAGATGCAAGGGAGATTACCGACTGGTTACAAAATATCCTTATCATTCTTTAACTGCTCTCTTAATTTTTGGTGATATCGTGATAACTTCATAAACGTAAATATTTACGTTACCATCATGAAAACATTAGATAATCCATTATAATTCAGCGTAAGATTTTTTTAAACCACTCGTCTCCAAAAACCATAAGCGTGTACCATATTTTTATTCGTCTTTGGTTTTAGGCTGCTTAGAATTGTAAGGGAGGCAACTCTGGTATTTACGCAGACTTAAGAAAGTACGAGTTTTCTCCCTTAGACCATTAAATTTTCACAAGTTCTCCATTCTTCAGTATAATGAAACATACAACTTATTTCGGGTTTTATTTTAGTGAAGAGCGTTAGGGGAGCAAATGCGTAAGAAAATATGGAGAAAGAGAAACAAATATTAGTAAAATAAATGGTAAATGGATGTGTTTTGCATCATAATTATATTTCAACCTTTTCTTGGGCATGGTCAGAAATAGGGGCTGTAACATTGATCATCACCAGACTGTGCAGAAAATGCAGTCTGATCTTGGATCTTACTACACGTAGAGGATTGGATAAAAATAATTTCTAAATGCTGGGGGGGGGGGGGGGGGGGGGTTGGGTTAAAACACAGAGAGAGGAGAGTGCTTGATGGATTGTTTTGGGGGTGGTTTGATCATTTTCGGATAAGAAGGTTAAGTTTTAGTGTCAATAGATTTATATGCAGCTTACAAGATTTAAAGAAAAATCCCATTTGTCAAGATCACAGAGATCACAGAGATCTACCCAGAGTTTATTGTATAAGAGTAATTCAGAGGTAGACAAGTAAAAACCCTGATAGATTCTTAAAGTTGAAAGCAAGGCTACAGACAATATGTACATGTATTTACGAATAACTGGAGGTACAAAGGAGCATGATGCTGGTGGAGAATATGTCCTCGCCGGAAGGAGTATACAGATATAGACCCCGACCCTCTAATGTGCTGGCTTTTGACTTGCTGTTTTAATAAACGAATAATTAGTAATTTGCAATTCGTCAAAATGTGGAAATCTTTTTTCCTGCAGGCCTCTTATAGGCCTATTTGCAAGACTTATTCACACATAGCAAATGACTATGAAAGGGGATAACCCTTTCCTTGCACTAATTGTTGGATAAAATTTAATACTTGGTAAGCGTCACCCTATATAACCCATTAAAAACTACGCACATGGCTTCATGATTTCGATTTACATCTAATCATGTAAAAGATTTAGGCATGTAGTTGAAAATTTTGCTTTTCAACGATATGCAAAGCAGGAGGGAGGGACATTTTCTGGTGATTTTACTTTTCATGATTTCTCTTCTATTGAATCCTAAAAGAATTTTGAAATATTCATATTCAAGTGCCTTATATGCCGTCGATATATGTGCAGATATATTTCTTGTTCAATGTCTGTAGATCTATACATAGTTTTATGCGGATACACTTCTGCATTGCAAAATGAAAATAAGCAGAATTTCTTGTGAAGACAGAAACATAATTGATATAGGTACATGTACTTTGTATGCTAGTTTTGGATAATGCCAACATTATTTCAGTTATATGGTGGCCGCCAGTGCACCGATTCATGCTTTCCCGGAGTGCCTTTTATTGGGATTTCACACCAGCTTCTTCCCAAGCTACCTGCTGCTTTCCCACCTAACCTCCACCCAATCAAAGATCAGTGGTGACTTGAGGTTGAATCTTGTTGCAATGACTATCATAAATCTTGGATTCTATCCCGCGACCCCTGATAATTCAGGGTTAATATTCTTCTCAGGTGAAAGGAGTGCTCCCATAAATATTTATTCGACAATGTCACATAACCATATCTGCACTGATCACTTTTTGTATAAATTATGTTTGAATATGTTTGTGAAAAAGGTATCTTTCGCCCGTTTCTATGCTTTGCCTATTTTCATATTAGGGCTGCAAGATAAATTTTAGCCGTGTATTTGCTTCCAAGCCCGAATAATAACCTTTTCTAAAGACTGGGCCCGGCCTTGACCTCCGTGCAGATACAAGCCAGAAGTCATTTTTACTCTCTACAACGGCATTCGGCATACCTCGGGTGATGGGAGCCATCATATCCCTCGGCTGTATCTGGTGGATTAATATGCATCAGATCGATACATATCCGGAAATACGCCGGTTTACCGTTCTGAAAATTGTAAGGCTCCTCTTAAAAAATGAAAACTTGAGTTTCAATTTTCTATCGAAATCTTTCTAACTATTTTTCAGTTGAGTTGGCAAACAGTTCGTACATTCATTATTTATCAATTCCGATTAAAGTTTTCACCGACAGATAAACAGATGTGAATAACTCCATCGAGGTTTTTTATGTCGTTGCTAAACGACTGACAGTGGCGCGCCAATGTATAAGATCACGTGATTCGCAGTTCAAATGGAAACGACCGTTATACGGACGAGGTTAGATGTAGGCACGGAATCGGCCGAGTTGTGACGAGTGTCTACAACGGTAGGCCTAAAGTACGCAATGGAAATATTATGCAGCAATGGGCGCAATGGAAAAGAAAGTACGCAATGGAAATATGTTATGTTTATTTTATTAAATAAAGTTATTTCAAACGCGTTTATTTGTACTCATTAAACTTAAATAAGGTACTTATACAGGTTAAAAAAAAAATATTGTATCACTTAAAAAATGTATTTTTACATATTTTTACCTTTATGTGGCTATTCTCAGATGGCAAAATGGAAAATTTACCAAATTCAAACTTGTACAATATATTTTACCCAAAACGTGTCAAAAAGTGTAAAATGTGAGTGTTTTGGCTTCAATGTATAGTTGTTTGAGGCATAAATTTTGAAACTTTTTTCATACCTATGCAGATGTTTAAACTTCCTTGCAAATTTCCATGGCGCGGGACTGGCGCAATGGAAAAGGAAGTACGCAATGGAAACATATATATATGTTATTGAATAAAGGAAGTATATATGATTTCAAACGTGTTTATTTGTACTCATTTATCTTTTATAAGATTTATCTACAGGTATAAACAAATAATAATAATTTTGTCCATTAAAATAGTGTATTCATAGTGATTTTTTTCCTATTAGGCAGGAATTCTCAAGTGGCGAAATCGAAAATTTACTACTTCAGCCTCGTACAATATACTGTACCTAAAACAGATCTCAAAGCCCAGATTGTGTTTCAAAAAGCACTAGTTACTTGAACCAATTTTTTTTTAAAAAACATTTTTTTTTTTTTTTTTTAACTCTTCAGAGTAATTAGAATATGAAACTTCCTTACAAATTTCCATTGCGCGGAGTTGAGGGAATGGAAGAGAAGGTACGCAATGGAAATATTAGATCTACATATAACTTGTTAGATAAAATAACCACGTATGATTTCAAACTTGTTCATTTGTACTAATTGATCTTTTATTAGGTACATCGACAGCTATAAACCAAATGGAATGTTTTTCTATCGTAAAAACAATGTATTTGTAGCAACATTTTCCCAGTTTATCAGGTATTTCAGATGGCGCAATGGAAAATTGGAAAGTACACAATAGAAATATAGTCAAAAGGTTCAAGTTTTGAAAATATATTTCAATGTAGTAACTGAACCGCCGTTTTGATTGAATTTGCGTTTATTTATCGTCGCCACCGGTTGTCCATATGGGCGACGCCCCCTGAAGGCTGTTAGTATTGTCACGGGGGATAGTGCAGATACAGGACGAAACCCATCTTAAGTTACGCCTGGTTCTTTTACGTGCACGGTGTAAAGCACCGTCACACGGGACCTCAGTTTAACGTCTCATCCGAAAGACTATTAGTAATTTTAGATGCCCAGCCGTGGGGATCGAACCCACACCCTTAATTATTATGTACAATGATGTGTTTGTTATGGATGTAGTTGATTGATTCAAACGTTTGTTGAATTTCCATATTGCAAGACTGGCAAAATACAAAGAAAATCACACAATTGAAAGTGCTAATTATTGATGTATGACAAACTACAAGATTGTAATTAATATGCAACTTTTGACTCAGTAAATGGCTTTAACTGATTGATAGTAACTTTAAACAATGTACTGACTTACAAAGTGAAAAGTATTATAAACTGAGTGTTTGCTTGAAAGAGAGAATAAGTATTCCCGTCAAACGCAGTTCATCGCGGAAAACATTGTGACAAGAGTAGCTAATCAATTGTGAATTTCTTGTAAGAATGAATAATATGCCCCTCAGAAGTAGAATATTATGAAATATATTTTGGAAAGAGTAGCCAATTGTGTGTTTGCTCGTAAAAGAAGACAATATTCTTTTCGTTGTGGAGTACCTTGCAGAAAGAGGTTAAAAAAAAAAAAAAATCAAAATTTATGCTCATCCCTCTAAAAAGGAAGGAAGGAATCAAGCAAGAAAGAAAGAAAGAAAGAAAGAAAGAAAGAAAGAAAATACTCTATATAAGACAAGATAGCTTAGAGCACAATATATTGCGTTAGTTTGAATTTGGTAAATTTTCCATTTCGCCATCTCAGAATACCTGCATAATGGATTATATATCACTAGAAATACATTTTCTTAGCAGTACAGAAACATCATTTTTTCTTTATACCTATAGATAAACATTATAAAAGATAAATGAGTACAAATTAACATGTTTGAAATCATACATATTTACTTTATTTTATAGCATATTTGTAATTTATTTCCATTGCATATTTTCTTTACCATTGCGCCAGTCCCGCGCAATGGAAATTTACAAGGAAGTTTCAACATCTACATTGGTTTCAAAATTTATGCTTCAAATAACTATCCATTGAAAAAAGAAAACAAACACATTCAATACTGCAAGACCCGTTTAGGTACAATATATTGTATAAGTTTGAATTTGGTAAATTTTCCATTTGGCCATCTCAGAATACCCTCAAAAAGTTAAAAATATCACTACAAATACGTTTTTAACGGTACAAAAACATTAAGTTTGGCTTATAGCTTTAAGATGTACCTTATAAAAGATCAATTGGTATAAATAAACACGCTTTAAATCATACATAGTTACTTTATTTCATAATAAATTAACATAATATATTTCCATTGCGTACTTTCTTTTCCATTGCGCCCATTGCTCCATAAGATTTCCATTGGCACCTATAAACAGTTTGCTTCGAATTGGCCATGTCAAAATTAGATATAACTGAGAAAGGTAGGTTTTCAATGCAATTTTGATAAGAAGAGTAGTTATTACACCCATGAGTTATGTTAGATTAAGGAAAAGAAGCGTTTGGTTTGTCTGTGAAACAGTAGGTCATGACCTTTCGTTCTTTGTTCTACAGTTTTGACCCCAAATGCGAAGGTGAGGGGTCATGGAGCTAGCGGCTTTTTTTAGCCGCGAAAACAAGGGTAGGGTCAGGGCACGAAAGATTGCGAAAAAACGGCATGGTAATGTGCTATTTTGGATTTTATCCCCAGATTATGTGTTGTTTTGAGTTTCAATTTAGCTTGGCATTTTCAGGCTAGCTTCCTGGGTTTGCATTTTGTGAATTTGCGAATATAGACTAAAATGGCATATTTTGTCAGTTTTTTTCCGACCGTGCCACTTGCCTATATTGATCATTACTTTCACTATTTCACAAGTTGAACATGATATATTGATAAAATCTAAAGAATTAGGATTGTGCTGTTGCATTTAAGTGCTCTTTATAATTTCAAGCTGATTATATAGACCTTTGTTTGATGAAGTTCTGTTTGGCCCATTGTCGACCGAGACGAGTTTAGCTGAAAACCGTGTTCTGCTACCATTGCGTACTTTAGGCCCACCCCTACCGGAAGCTTACTTACAGTCTATTGGTCCTTTCTGTTTGTCGTACCGAAACCGAAAGTGCAATATCACACAGACAAAATGGGGAGAAAAGTCACTGTTGCGACTTGCACATTGAACCAGTGGGCAATGGATTTTGAAGGAAACTTATCGAGGATTTTGCGAAGTAAGCAAATCTATCGTGATTTTCATTTCCAGGTTATACTAATTTCGTAATTCGTCCCAGATAATTTTCGAACTGACTGAAAAAAAAAAAAAATGTTGGGCAGCTTTCGCTTTCCCCAAATTTGTACTAATTGATCTAAACGTCAGCATTGAATTATATGCAGTAGACCTAGGCCAGGGTTTTCTGATTCTAAGTATAAATACTAAACTGGCAACCTTTTATCGATCTTCTCATCAACTAAGAGACTGCCACGGGAGATACAATGGGTATCAGTTAACTAAACCAGAACTTTTTTAATCATTTCCCTTGGAGTTAAGTTGAATCCAAAATGTTGTGAATGGTCAAAGTAACCTTGGAAAAAATTATATTCCTTTTGTCTTTGTTTTTTGCAATATGACAAACCTGCTGAAGAATCAAACAAGGAAAAGGATGAGGGAAAAGGAGAAACTAATTATTATAAGCTGATAACTGTGAAAACATGTATCTGTGTATTACGTACTAACGTTTTAAATGAGCCATACTCTGTGAAAAAAGGGCTTTATGCATCTGTGAAAAGTATCGACCAAGGTCAGCCTGCGTAGTTCCGGCAGGCTGACCCGGACCGAAACTTTTTGCCATTAGTCAATTTTCTGTATGTCCAAGGACCAGTCAACCTCGTGATTAAGTCAGTTGTTAAAAAAAAAGTGGCTATTATGGATCCATGACTATGTGATGGCTTGCTTGATATAGTGTATCACAGAGATGCATTAAGCCCCCTTTTGCCAAAGTGTGACTCAAATATAACAGGCTGTCACTGAAATTAGCACTGAAGTTTAATTATATTGTTTAGATTTGAACCCCCATGTTTGTCAGCAAACCTCCAAATTTTGTTACCAAGAGGTTCGAAAACCTCTAGCCAGAAGATGCACAGCACACCCTGGGTCCGTATTCACCAATCATTCATAAGTACAATCTTAGTCTTATTCTCAAAGATTTTCTAAATTTGAGAGTAACACAACTTCTGATTGGCTAAACCAAATAGTTTAGCCAATTAGAAGTTGTGTTACCTGCAAAAAAAGAATGTTCTTAAGAATGGCTGGTCTTGCAGGCTTACCCAGAAAAGGTAGTGATAGAACTTGGAGTGTCTGTTTTGTTTGCTGGTACATAAGTTTGAAATAAGTTGCTACTGAAAACTGTAACTCTAGTTAAATCCTAGAAATACCTGTACATTAATGTGGAGAGAAGAGGGCTATTGAAAACATTGTAGAAAAGGAGGCTGGTAACTAGCATTTTCTGTACCCTTTCTGATATAAATCCTATCGTTTGTGCCACATTTAATTTTTCGTCTGCAGAAGCTTTCAATTTGGACCAGTTCAAATTTTGTCATCTGCTAAAGACATCAGCAGATCCAGGGAGGGGATCAAGGGGGGTCTAGAAACCCCAAGCCCCCTAGAATTTTTAAAGTAATAGCTGTCTACCTGAATTTTGGCTAAGTATGAATGTAGCAGTAGATTCTAGATCATTTCTTTGCATAGGTTTTCTAGTAATATTTTTTGCAGGTATAGTATTATACCTGTATCTATTTTATGCACTTAACCCTTTAACCCTTTACCCAACGACAAAATTTTAGCCTTGTCCAAATTGAGAGCATTTGCAGACAACAATTTCAATGTGGCTGAAATGGTATAATTTTGCTTTGCTAGGGTAGGAAACATTGTGGGAAAAGGAGAAAATGCTGGTTACCAGCATTTTCTCCTTTTCGCTCAATGTTTTCAAAAGGCCTCTTCTACAGGGTCGTGAAAACCCGGGATTGTTTGGTAAAAGGTTAACTGCTGAATAAGTTGAATGAAGATTTCCAGCCATTAGTGTATACAGAAACACTGCAATGACACAGTGTTTGTTGCTGGAAAAAAAAATTCATCATATCAGACAGTGTAGATCCAAGAATAGACTGCACATTCTGTGCAGTCTGATCTTGATCTGTACTGTCTGCAAAAGAGCAATGAGTCCAGCTTAGCAGCCTATGGGGTAAAAAATGATCTTTGAGAAAAATCCAGACGGATATGAACCATGCTCTGTAAAAAGGGGGCTTAATGCATCTGCGAAAATTATCAATCCAGGTCAGCCTGCACAGCCCGCGCAGGCTGACCTGGGCCGAAACTTTTCGCTATTTTTCAATTTTCTGTATGTCCATGGACCAGTCTGCCTCATAATTTAAGTTAGTTGTTAAAAAAAGTTGTTATTATCGATCAGTGGCTATGTTATGACTTGCTTGGTATCATGGATTATTGAAAAGCCCCTTTTTCCCAGAGGATTGCTCATATAAAGAGATATTATTTCTTTTTCTTTTATGGACAGGTATTCAGGAGGCAAAAGAACTTGGAGCCAAGTACAGAATGGGACCAGAACTTGAAATCTGGTATGCATTATCTTAACCCCTTACTAGATGATGAAATTGTTTTCTTGTTGTAATTGAAAACTGTTGCAGATAATATTGTAACTCTTTACCATACAACAACTTTTTTGACCTGTTGCATTTTAAGGTGTCTTAACCCTTTACCACACAATGACGACATTTAACACCCCTGAAAGAGAAGGCTTTTGAAAACATTGTGGGAAAAGGAGAAAATGCTGGTAACACAATGTTTTCTACCCTATCAAAGAAAAATCATTTCATATGAGCCACATTAAAACTGTCATCTACAAATGCTTTCAATTTGGACAGGTCTAAAATTTTGTCGTGTGGTAAAGGGTTAAATGATTAATTTTGATTCCACAGGGTACAATGTTTTCAAAAGCTTTCTTTCTCAGGGTCGTTAAAACTTTGAATTGTGGGTAATGAGTCACTTGTGGTTCAAATGATGGGATTTGTTTCTAAAACGATAAGAAAGCATTGCGGGGGAAAAAGAGAAAATGGTGGTTAGCAGCATTTTAATCTTGCCCAAATTGAAAGCTTTTGTAGATGACAAAATAATTGCAACTCAAAAATAGAAATTGGCTTTTGGAAGGGTAGAAAACATTGTTCAAAAAGAAGAAAATGCTGGTTACCAAATGTTTTCAAAAGGCTTCTTCTTTCTTATCAATAGTAAAAAATCCCAAAATTATTGCTATTTCAATGTCATTTTTGGGAAAAAATATCTCTTTATTAAACAGTGTGGATCCAAGATCAGACTGCACAGAATGTGCAGTCTGATCTTGATCTACACTATCCACAAAATATGCTTGAGTCACGCTTAGCAGCCAAAGGGTTAATACCATCTTCAGTATTTTTATGCTGGCCTATAAGATTTTGACAGACTTTCAGTTCCAAAAGCATACTTCCCCTTACTACAAAATGAATGTTTCTTCTTTGTGTCACCGGTATAGTTAAAAATTTATATTAGCCTGTGCAGCAATGGGTGGACTGATAAGGTATAAAACCTTTTTGCCTGAGTCAAAAAATAGTGGCATCATTAGGTAACAAGCAATGTCTCCTTTTCCACAAAGTTTTTTACCCTTTCAAAGAAAAATCCCATCGTTTGAGCCTTAGTTTAAATTTGCCATCTTCAAGTGCTTTCAGTTTGAATAAATCTCAAGTTTTGTTGTTTGGTAAAGGGTTGAACCAATCCTTTGATGTCTTGACATTAAAGGATCTGATGATCTAATCTTGTCTATTGAGTGTTTACAGGTTGTTTGCCATCTCTCTAAGTTTTTACAATGCATGCTGCTTCAAGATGTACTTTGGCTTTTTTGTGATTCAAATAGTTTTAATCCTCAGCCCTATCCCATATTAAAAGTTTTAGACTCTGCTAAAAACTCAAAATATCAGCTGATGGCAAATTCTTAATTGATACAAATGAGCTGAAGTTCTCTGATTCGGCACAGGATAACACTGTGAGAGCAGGAGAAATTACTTATTTTCAAGCAATTTGTCCTTTTCTCATAATGTTTCCCAAATGATTCTTTCTGGGTTGTTTAAACTGAGGATTGTTTTGTCTAGTGTTAAAGGAGTCTATGTAGTTTTTATTCATAGATCAAAACTTTTTTTTCAAAAAACACTGAAAACTCTGCACTTACATTCAGTAACAGGTTTAATTTTAGGCATTGAAATAAAGGCATGGTTGTTTTGTGATTGGTAACACTATTTTTATTAGATCAGATACAAAATCATCATACTAAGTTTAATTAGAATCCTCATAATTGACACATGTAATTGATCATGTGACATTCCCACCAAGCCTTTGGCTCGAAACCAAAAATAATACCTTAAGTGGCTACTTAGCCTGTTAAAGAAATATCATGGAAACTTTTTTTTCCTTACTTTTGTCTGTAGACCTGAATTACTTGCTTAATATTTATCTGTTTGTTTCACTTCACATAATAGATTGAAGATAAATTATCACAAAACATGATAAAATTAGCAACCCTTTTCATACCATTTTAGAAACGAAACATGTGAAAAATACTAACAAATGAAATGGGGTCATAAACAGCAGGTAATAGAGTTGGACACCTTGTCTTATATATTGGGTTATAGAAGACAAAGGTGAAATTCAAGTGCCTTTGATTCAGTTACCGATGGGGAAAAAAAAACATAATTTTTAGTGGGTATGTGATTATCATTTTGATAAAATGAAACAGTAGAGTTAATTTATAGATCTATGTGAAATACATACACAAGAAATGGTGGAAATGATTTGCCATAGACAGAATTACTTTTATTGATTTGCAGTTCACCTTGGGGTCCATTGATTTCTAAAGTGAAATCTTTTATGTCATTAGTTCCTGTACACATCTTTTTCTTCTTGGAGCAGACTGCCTTTTCAAAAGTGGAGAAAGGAGAAATTGATTGCAAAAAACAGTTTCTCCTTTTACCACAACATTTTCATATGTGTTGATTTTTCCAGTTTTAAATGGACATTCTTTCAAAGTCTTCTGCTACAAATTTATTTCTGGATGTTTTGGGCTATGGACTTATCTAATTATCACAGCTGAAAAAGAAGGTTCTAATAAATGATGATCTCATGCAATTTATTCCTTTATTGTTTCAGTATTTACCTGCATCCAACATTTTCACCCTTAGAGTGATAAATTAACGCTTTACAAAATGATAAAATTTTAGACTTGTCTAAATTGAAAGCTTTTGCAGACAACAGAATAAATCTGATTTAATTTTCCGATCTGTTTTGGGAGGGGTAGAAAACATTGTGGGAAAAGGAGAAAATGCTGGTATTTTCTCCTTTTCCTACAATGTTTCAAAAGCTTTCTTTTTCAGGGTGGTTTAAAGTGGGGATTGTGTGGTAATAGGTTAATCAAAGCTCCAGAGTTTATCTTATTTGTCAGAAAAAACAGGATTCAAACATTGTCCATGTCATGTTTGTGTCTGCCAGAGTATTTCACAAAATTGCTATCAGTGTAGAATGTAGATTGAAGATCAGAGTGCATGCTCTGTACAGTCTGATCTTGATCTTTATTGTCTGCAAGTGGCAATCTATTCTATTTTTACATTATGTCCAAAAGTAACTGGAGTTGTAGTTACTGTTCTTGTGTTTTCATACTGTTGACCTTCTGAAAGCGAAAAACATGCAATACATAATGTTTAGTCAGTAAAAACAAAAAATATTTTTCAAAAAACAAAGATAGATGGCAAGAGAGGAACATGTACTTGAGTATGAATATCGAAACTCTTTCATTGTTCAATATGATAAGAAAAAGTAAACAGTTACCCAACCAGGAATTGCCTCGTTTTCCTCATTGTTTGGCATATATGTGTAGTTGAAAAGTGAAATTTTCAATCAGATATAGTTTTCCAGATTAGATGTTATACTAAGGAGCAGTTGCTGCCAAAATCAGTGTGTCAGAAAATACAATTTGACATAAACTAATGGATCATAGTTATTCACTTAAAAAAGTGTATTAGCAATATGGATGCTAATATCTGGCTGTTAAAAATTTGCCCACATATAGGCCTGCAGGATCCGCAGAAAAAACATGTCCTCATTTTTCATTAATCACAAATTACTATTTATTCATTTGGGTATATCAGTAATAAGAAGTAGGTCAGAAGCCAGCGTAGTCAGCTATGTTGAAAAAGGCCTTGGATTGTATTTTCCAACTCTTAACCCTTCACCACACAATCCTGAGTTTTACCGACCTTGAGACAGACAGCTTTCGAAAACATTGTGGGAAACAGAAAAAAAATGCTGGTAACCAACATTTTTTTCCTTTTCCCACAGTGTTTTCTACTTAATTAAAGGCAAGTTTCATCATTTGAGTTGCCTTTGATTTGTCTTCTACATATACTTTGAATGTTAACAAGTCTAAAATTTTACTTGTGTGGTGAAGAGTTAATACTGTTCATATCAGATAGTACAGATTCTGTACGGTCTGATCTTGATCTACACTGTCTGCAAAATCACCTTTAAAACTTGTGATGGGTCCCCTTATGGTAAAAAAGGAAAGGAAAAAAGGCTATCTGTAAATTTGATCGAGGGACAATGTGTGATACCCACTTCAGAATATAATTTTCTCATACAACGAGGAAACAAGTTCTGTGTTTTTTTATAGTCTTCCTGTAATTATTGATCATCTAGATCTACCAATAATCAATCTATTGATTTGTGATGTTCCTTGCTTGGATGTTGTAGTTACCTATCGTGATCCACTTTTTCATGGCAAGAAAGACCAGTGACTTGCTCATATTCATAGCTGTTTTGACTAAATCTCTCCCAAATATCAGGCAGTAAAATATCTAGATCAAACTTTATATTCTCTGCAGTCTGATCTTGATCTACACTGTTTTAGAAAGTTGATTAATGGCTCTTGAACTGGCCTTTACCATTGCACATTTAGTGTGTATCTGTGTTTTCACATTATCTTTCAAGGCAACCTCTCAAAATTTTGTTGGAAAAAGAGCAACTTCTTGTCACAATCAAGTATTGTTCCTTTTCCAACAATTTTCAGTTTCAGTGAAAATGTGAATAGTTTCCCCACTACATCACAATTTTCACTTTACATTTTTTAACCTATTTGGTGATGGGTTCGAAACAACAGTTTTAGCTCATTACTTCCCTGACTTTTTTATCAAATGACAACTTTAGTCCCTATTTAACTCTTTACCTCACAGTCCTGACTTTTAACGACCCTGACAAAGAAGCCTTTAGAAAACATCGTGAGAAAAGGAGAAAATGCTGGTAACCAGCATTTTCTCCTTTTCCCGCCATGTTTTCTGCTCTATCAAGAAAAAAATGTATTATTTTTGTCACCTTTAATTTGTCATCTGCAGTTGCTTTCAATTTGGACAAGCCCAAATGTTGTCCTTTGGTATTAAGTTAAAGTACATGCAAATGAAAAAGAAATGTGGCTAAAATAATAGGATTTACCCTTGAAAGGAAAGAAAATGTTTTGGGAAAAGGAGTAAAAAAAAAAGGGCAGATGACCTGAAAAACAAAGTAAAAATGTAGGGCATGACACCGACTTTTAGGGAAGTTGCCTCTAAGGTAGTATTTTAGCAAATTTGGGATACCTCATTCTAAAATGTCAAATTTTGTTTGTCCTGCCGGAAATTTTGGTTTCCTATGGATTGATAGACACTTTCCATGTCCACCCTAGAAATTGACATGTTGGAAGGTGGCATTAAGGAAAAATGGCACTTTGGAAAGGTGACACTTTGGAAAAGTGACATTGGGGAATGATTCTACTGGAAATGGTGACAAATCAGATAGGTGGCATGTAATAGAGGACATACTTGTATGATCCCAAGATAATGTTAAATATCAATATTTGATGATTTTTTTTTTTGATTTTTTTTTAATTTCAGTGGTTATGGTTGCAATGACCATTTTCATGAGAATGACACATTCTTGCACTCATGGCAGGTTTTGGCTGAATTACTGGTTGCCCCAGAATGTCAGGATATTCTCTGTGATGTTGGAATGTAAGATGGTTTGTTATCCTTTATGAATTCCTTCACTCATTCCCTCTTCTGCTCCTTTATTCCTTCATGCAAGGCAGAGTTACCTTTAGCTACAGATTGGCAGGATATTCTCAGTAATGTTGACTTGTAAGCCAAAATTCTGTTCTGTACGACTTCT
Source organism: Hippopus hippopus (assembly GCA_946811185.2). Classification (NCBI taxonomy): domain Eukaryota; kingdom Metazoa; phylum Mollusca; class Bivalvia; order Cardiida; family Cardiidae; genus Hippopus; species Hippopus hippopus. Next base: position 23,881,500 of record OX328101.1, on the reverse strand, counting down.
CTTAGTGTACTAAATCAGTGAAATAAGAAGGAAAAAGAAAAGCTTAAAATACATTTATTTAGATTTCGAAGTGGTTTTGGCTTGAATATGTTTAAAATGAAAGAAACAGAAAGTGTAAAAGTGAAAAGGATCCAGCTGCATGTTTTGTGGAGTCTGATCCTGATCTACACTACCTGCAAAAGCAATAGAAGTTGTGCTTAGAGCTTTAAGGCTTAACGTCACTATCCATCTCAAGTGGAACTTTACCCTGTAATTATTTCATTCCTTTTTTTGTAGGCCTGTGATGCATAAAAATGTTGCCTACAATTGTAGAGTCATCTTTTTAAACAAGTAAGTATGTTTATCTATGGAATTTATTTACTCGTGACAATCCTTTGATTTTATGACCCTGATGAAGGTTTTTGAGAATACTATGGGAGAAGATAATAAAATTATGTGGCAATTTGGAAATAGACTCACCATACAGTTTAGTTTAAAAGCAGTTTTAACAAATAGTCTTTTAATCTTTTACCAAAATGGTCTGACAAAGATGTTGAAAAACATTATGGGAAGAGGAGAAAATGTAGGTAACCAGTATTTTATCCTTTTCCCAACTTTTTTTCTTCTCTGAAAGACAATACTTGACATATGAGCAATATTGAACTCTTTACCAAACAATCCCATGTTTTAACAACACTGGTGAAAAAAAAGTTTGAAAACATTGTGAGAAAAGGAGAAAATGCTGGTAACCAACATTTTTCTCGTTTTCCTACAATGTTTTCTACTTTTCCAAAAGCAATTATAAATTTTTAAATCGCGTTTATTTTGTTGCTTGCAAATGCTTTGGATTTGGACGTATGTAAAATGTTTCTGCTAGGTACAGAATAAATATTTTGTCTGCACATGTTTCCATTATGGACAAATCTAAAGTTTTGTCAGCTGGTAAAGATGTTGATTAACCCTCTGCCGCACAATTTTTAATGACCCTTGTGACAAAGGCTTTTGAAAAAATTGTGGGAAAAGGAGAAAATGCTGGTAACCAGCATTTTCTCCATTTCCCACAATTTTTCTCTCATTTCTCAGACGGCTTTTCCCTTTTGAGGTACATTCATTATGTTGCCAGGATATGCTTTCAATTTGGATAAAGTCCAAAATTTTGTTGTCTAGTAAAGGGTTATCTATACTTTCCAGAAAGATATTACTGATCCGTCCCAAGATGATTCTCTGCAATGACTACAACTATAGAGAGACCAGATGGTTCACAGCCTGGACTTTTGAAAGGCAGACTCAAGATTACTACCTCCCTAGGATGATTCAGACTATAACACAACAGGTTTACAACTAGTATTAAGCTTATTTGCCAAAGTCAATACATTGTCAGTAACAGAGAAAATGTTGGTAACCACAATTTTCTCCTTTTCTAGAACTGAAATTACATGATTGCTGTTTTGATAATAGTGGTACATGTATTCAGAAATGCCGCCCTTGGTTCCCCCTACTGGCAAGATTTGCAGTCTTTTTCTTTAATCCACAATGTATTTTACCATTTGAGCAGAATTTGAATTACCATCTGCAATTATTTCAACATGGACTAGACCTAAATTTTCCTAATTAGTAAAACATGTCTTGAACAAATCATTAGATATTCTGTATAAAAGATTTGTATAGATAGTCTATATAAACATTTATATAAGAGTTGCCAAAATTGGCATATGGGGTAATAGGATGATCCATTGGCTCAAAATGCATGTATAATGTCTCTACAGTTGATGAATTTCTAAAACATCCTTGAAAATAAAGCAAAAGTTGTTGACAAGCAAGTGCTCTTGTTCTTGCAATGTTTCTCAAATAGTTCAGAACAGGTATATTTTCCTTCCCCTCAAATATTTCTGTAGGTCTGGAAAAAGTTTTTGTTAGGTTATCCATCAAAGTGCTGACCATATTTTGATTTACTGGCAGTACAGATTAAATTCAGAATCTACAGTGTTATCTTGGATTTATACTTTCTGTTAGTTTTCTTAGATAACTTGGCAAAAGAAAAAATGCATATGAATATGGATTATTATGTAGTAGTAACTTTCCTGTTGCTTGTATTTGCATGGTGCAGTGTTAAAAAACATGAGACTTAAGGTGGAGCATAATGTTGTCAAAATTTTCTCACTCGGAGAGAAACAATTACAAGCACCAGGAAAGTAACCACAAAATAACAATCTTTTCATATATAACTACAGCTTTCAAAAACAAATAATTGCAATTACCAGTATTTAATTTTTTTTTTTTTTTTGAAAATGGTATAAAAAATAAAACAAAAACTGATCTAATTAGTGGGTAATAATTTTGTTTGTATGAATGGCAGATGGATATTATACCGTAACCTTTTGACAAATCATATGGCAAACCAGTTTATACGCATTTTGGGTGTGGGATATGTCATCATGCCATATTTGTCAATATGTTACAATGAGTGTCTACTACATTTATGTATTTAAATAGCCCAGGTTCCATTTCCTTACGTATCTTTCTCATACCAGTATTTTCAATTGACTCATAATTGCATGTGACTATCATTATATGCCACTGTTTATCTTTTTGATGATGTACTGTATGTACAAATTGTAATAAATCTGTGTAATCAATCAACCTCATATATTTGGAACTATATTTGAAACTGTAGATACAGGTTTTTTTCTGTCGTGTGTGATTTTATCCTTGTGTGATGCATAAAGTGATGCAAGGAAATTTAGAGGCATACAATTAACAACAATATTTTGGATATAGGTGACTGTGCCATTTGGTGATGCTGTGATAGCCACACTTGATACTTGTATAGGAAGTGAAATCTGTGAAGAGCTGTGGTGCTGTAAGAGGTAGGATCAGTCCTCTATTTTTTCCCTTTACAGTAGTGAGTACAAAAAAGATTATAAGCCAATGCATTAGGAAGAATGTAAAGATTTAGCAGAAAGGTGTAATGAAATACATGTACAGGAAGTGAAATGTGTGAAGATTAAAGAAGTAGGAACAGCCATTGGCTTTCCTTTGGCTGATTTCTGTACAATTTTAATACCTGCAGAAACTTTTACAGACTTCAGGAAGGACCTTTGAAGAATAGTAAGCAAGAGATTTCCATGTTTTCTGAAGCCGCCTATTGCATGGGATTTAAAAGTCATATTTTTATTGTACTTGGTTAACCTTCATAATGCTTGATAGATCAAATTTTCATTTTCAGACCAAATATCTTGTGCTAATCATGTGTCATAGCTTGGAAAAATCCCTGTAATACTATATTTTGCTGCCCTATCCCTTTATCTGAATCTAATTTTTCCACATGAATGTATTTTCATACATGCACTTTCAATTTTAGAAAGTCCATCATTTCTGTTTCAGGAAATATGTGAACTAATATTCCCTTATACGTGTGAGCCAAGGCAGTTTATTGCATCTGCAAACCCATGTCAGCCTGCACAGCCCGGGTGGAAACTTTTTGCTATTGGTCATTTTTTTTGCATGTCAAAGGATCATTGTAACTCATGATTCAGTTGGTTGCTATACAAAATGGATTCTATGGATCCGTATGTGATGACTTTCTTGGTATCATGCATCACAGAGATGCATTAAATCCCCTTTTCCCAAAGTATGGCTCATGTATATTGTTTCAGTCGACACATAGATATGAGTCTTGATGGTGTGGAGATTATAGCCAATGGCAGTGGGAGTCATCATGAATTACGTAAAGCCTATGTCAGAGTGGATCTTATAAAATCAGCGACAATGAAGGTAACTACCTGATTGGATTATTAGCCCTTTACCACACCATCTCCAGTTTTAATGACCCCAAGGAAGAGGATTTTTGAAAACATGGTGGGAAAAGGAGAAAATGCCAGCATTTTCTCCATTTCCCACAATGTTTTCTACCCTTTCAAAGACAAGTTGAATCATTTTAATCATGTTTGATTTGTTATGTGCAAATGCTTAGTCTAAAATTTAATCAGAGTTATTTACAATACACTAGACAGGCAATGTCTAAATTTTTCAATTGCAATAATTTCAGACATTGGGTTAATACCACTAGTTTTGATGTTTAATTACCCTTTACCAAACAATCTCGTCTGCTGATGACCCTGAGTAAGCAGTCTTTTGAAAACATTGTGGGAAAGTGAGAAAATGCTGGTAACCTGCATGCAGAATGTCTTTTGTCCTACCATCATTTTAGCCACAGTTACTTTGTTGTCTGCAAGTGCTTTCAGTATTTACAAGTGTGGTGTCCCTGATTATGTGGTAAAGCATTGGCCTCATAACCATAAGGTCCAGAGTTCGATACCTGGGAGCGGATGTCAACTTTGGGTTCATTGGCCCACACAATCTGCATGAGTACTGGTGTAGTTCCCAGGAAGCAGAATGAAGAGTTTTAAGAACTTGTTTCTCAATTGTTGTAAAATAAATATATTTACACTAAACTTACAAGTCTAAAACAATAAAAAAGATAAATGATCCCTGAAATTATGTCAGTGGCAATGACAAAAAACAGCATAACAAGTGAAAAATATTGAACAAATTTGGTCAATCAGACCAAATACTAGTATCACTATCTTTGTGTTCAAAGCTGTGCACTTAATCTTTTGACACACAATCCCATGTTTTAATGATCCCAAAAAAGAAAGCTTTTGAAAATTTTTAGGGAAAAGGAGAAAGGGCTTGCAACCAGTATTTTCTGCATTTGCAGCAATGTTTCTATTCTTTTAAAACAAGTCCTATATTTTGAGCCACATTTAGTTTGTTATCTGCAAACGTTTCCAAGTTGGACAAGTATAAAATTTTGTCACCTAGTCAAGCCTTTACTACACAATCCCAACTTTTAATGACACTGCAGAAGAAGACTTTTGAAAACATTGTGGGAAATAGGTCCTAAAAAGTTGGGATGGTAACAGAAAAATCTAAATGTTTCTTTGCAGTGTGGTGGTGTATATGTATTTGCCAATCTGATGGGCTGTGATGGAGAAAGAGTATTCTATGATGGCTGTTCAATGGTGGCTGTAAATGGGAAAATTGTCAGTCAGGGTCCACAGTTTACTATGAAAGATGTGGTAGGTATATTATTTTTTTGACTGTACTTAATTCCTCCATCCCCAAATACATACTGACTCTTTATGAAGTAAGAAAAATAATTTCATCGCTTAGTGTAGGATCAGTGACAAGAATAGTGTAGATACACAGTCAGACAGCACACTGAGCGTGTTCCTGTCTTCATGTAGGCTATTCTTGAATGCCACTTGTGTCCTCTGTGATAATAAAAGGGTTCAATAAGTTGAAGTACGTAGAAATATTTCAGCCTTCTTAGGGAATCTTGATAATTTTGATAAAGGTCATTCATAACGTAATGAAATTATTTATCACTTTGCTTTCACTTTGACAAGCACAAAAATCACTGACACTTTTACTCAGGATAAACCATTTATTTACAGAAATTTGTCTGCAGCAAAATTGCTCACCTTAGGTAAATTCACCGTTTGTTACAAATTTCTCGTCATTGAAATAAATCAAATGTATATGTGTATGTAGTTGCACCTCTCTCATCTGTCTCAATAGAAATCAAGCCATGCAAAAGGGGTTTAGTGTACATGTATTTTTCTGTGATGCATTGCACCATGCAATTTATAACATAACAAACAAATGAATCATGTGGTAAAATGTTCCTTTGCCATGTAGAAAATGGACAAAGAGCAAAAAGTTTCAACTCAGGTCAATCTGCACGGACTGGGCAGGCTGACCTTGGTGGATACATTTTGCAGATACATTTAAGTGTCTTTTCACAAAGCATGGCTCAATTATGAGGAGAGTTTTAGGTAGTGAACCAACAAAAGCTATAACAAAGGGTGTCATTCTGTACTTTCAGACTGTAAACGTAGCCACTGTAGATCTAGAGGATGTGCGAGCTTACAGGAACTCAATAAGGAGCTACTGTGTCACTGTGAGTGATACAAAATGGTTGAGTTTATATGACTGCTACAAAGTGGCTGAATCTATTAGACTGCCACAAAGAGGCTGAATTTATTAGACTGCTACAAAATGGTTGAATCTTATAAGACTGCTTTACAATGCTTTTACAGCCCTGTCTATGAACAACTGAGCTATGACAGGTCTTTACACTAACTTTTTGTGCAGATGTCTTGAAGTCATTGTTTAGCAAATCAAGAAATCTATTCCTCTGAAATGCTTTATGTCAGGTGTCCTGTCTTTGTGTCCTTAGGGTTTTCAAAGGTGTGGGACTTGAAACGTAGTGGTCATGGGTTTGATTCTCACTGTGTGCACTGGGTTTCTTGTTTGGGAAGTCAGGCGAAACTAATATTTCTTTATATACTTTCAAATTCTCTAAACTTTCTTTCTCTTTCTTTTTTCCATCCAAAGCAGGTTGTTAGGTGATATTAGGTTTTTCTGTAGGCTTTGAAGAGCTGTATCAAGCTCTGCATAAAGTGCAATATGAGCTTGGATCTACTTTACCCAAAATTTTGGGCAGTAATCCAAAAAGCTGTGGAATTCCAATATTTGTAGACTACAGCTGTCGAATTAACTCTTTAACAAACGACAGAGTTTTAGACTGGTCCAAATTGAAAGTATCTGCAGACTACAAAATAAATCTGACTAAAAAGTTGAAATTTGCTTTGGAAAGGATAGAGAACATGGTGGGAAAAGGAGAAAATGCTGGTTACCAGCATTTTCTCCTATTCCCACCATGTTTTCAAAAGGCTTCTTTCTCTGGGTTGTTAAAAATTGGGATTGTGTGGTAAAGGGTTTATTTATTTAGCAGTAAAAGACTTAAGTTTAACATATTTAACTCTTTACCGTACAACAAAAATGTATACATGTCCAAATTGAAAGGATTTTGCAGACACAATTTAAATGAGGTTCAAATGATGGAATTTGTCTTCAATATGGTAGAAAACATTGTGGGAAAAGGAGAAAATGCTGGTTACCAGCATTTTCTTTTTTTTCTACAATGTTTTCAACAGGCTTCTTGCTCAGGATCATTAGAACTCAGGATTGTTTGGCAAAATGTTAAAATGAATATATTTTTTTCATCAGAATTCAGTGGCCCCATCTTATCCTCGTATTCATGTGGACTTCGCTCTGTCAAATGAGGATAGCTTTTTACATGTCTCCGACCCCATTGACTATCAGTTCCACTCAGCAGAGGAAGAAATAAGGTAAGCATTATTTACACATACAGTGTATAAGATACAAAGATGTAATGCAAAAGGGCAGATCTTGATGCTTTTGCGGACAGTGTAGTTCAAGATCAGACCAGACATGATGGGCAGTTTGATCTTGAACCTTTATTGTCAATTATTATTGAAATTATTTAACTCAAGAAGTCTGTAGAAAGAGACTTTCTGTTCTACGGTCATTTGGTTAACTCTTTTGCCAAATGACACAAATTTGGACAAGTTCAATTCCATAGTATTTGCAGACAACAGATCAAATGTTGCTCAAATGGTAGAAATTGTTGTTCAAAGGGTAGAAACATCGTGGAAAAAGGAGAAAATGCTGGTTACCCACACGTTCTCCTTTTCCTACATTGTTTTCAAAGGTCTTCTTCCTCAGGATCATTAAAACTCAGGATTGTGTGGTTATTTGGTTTAGATGATGTGCTGATTATATGTCTGTGTAATGACTAAAATACTTTATAATAGGTAATTGTAAGTGTGATAGAACTCTATTCTAGAAGGAGCGTGGAATGTAACACGTAACCAAGCAATAAAATTCTAGTCCTGTCCAAATAGATAGCATATGCAGATGATTAATAAAAGGTGGCTCAAAAGACCAACTTTCTCCTTGATAGGATAGAAAATATTGCGGGAAAAGGTGAAAATGCTGGTTACCAGCATTTTCTCCTTTTCCGACTGTTTTCAAAAGTTTTCTTCCTGAGGGGTCTTAATAGTTGGGATTGTGTGGTAAAAGGTTAATTTGGTATGGTACTCATGTTCATACAAATGGGCCACATTGATTATGGTATAGATTTGGCAGTCAGGAGGTCCTGGGTTTGATCCTAACAGAGGCTCTGGGTTTTTTTGTGGGAGTTTTCCTGGGCAAGACACTTTAGACCTCCAGCCAGTACATGTACTTGTGAAACTCAGGACACACATGATTAAGTGAGCTTTTGTTAACATATTACTTAAATCATGTTGAAAGCAGAGTAAAACAGCATACAATTTATCAATTCATACCCTCATATTGTAGAATACTTGTGTTACTTGTTCAGTTTTGTATGTATGATAATGTTGATATGATTCTGCTTTATAGGCACTTTTGAATGTATTTTTCATTTAAGAGAGCTCTAGTCTAGATGAATATGGTGTATTGTATGATATTCTAAATATGTAAATCAAACAGTGAGTCCTCAGTTTACACTGAGTACTGTGTGGCTGATGTTAGTATTAAAACTTGATATTTATTTTATATGTTTACAGTTTGGGACCAGCCATCTGGTTGTGGGACTATTTACGACGGAGTGGACAGGGAGGGTTCTTTTTACCACTAAGTGGTGGTATCGATAGTTCAAGTACAGCTTGTATAGTGGCATCTATGTGCCACTTAGTGTGTAATGAAATAAAAAATGGAGGTGAGGCATATACATATATAAAGAGTTTGAATTCAAGCTTGTCTGACACTGTCTCTAAGGATAGATAAGAGTTTATTCCTATCTTGTTCTGTATCTGTTTTTTTTTTTACTTTGTTTATGTAGGAAAGCAGGCACTGGCTTTGGCACAGTGTCATTCATAGCACTGATAAAGAAACTAGGAGCAAGGAAAGTATGGGTAGATGCACTGTCCGCAGTAGCTGAAATACTGTTGCAAACCGCCTTCTTTTTTTAACCACAGGACAAAATTTTAGATTTGTTCTAATTAAAAGCATTGCATATGATGAATTTAATGATGCTCATTTCATGAGATCTGTAGATGAAATGGTAAACACAACATTGCTAACTCTTTTCCACACAATCCGGACTTTTACCGACCCTGAGAAAGAAGTCTATAGAAAACATTGTGGGAAAAGGAGAAAATGCTGGTAACCAGCATTTTCTTCTTTTCCCACAATATTTTCTACCCTATCAAAGTCAGAAATCATCATATTACCAAGATTTAATTTGTTGTCTGCAGATGTTTTGAATTTGGTCCAGCCCAAAAATTTGTCGTTTGGTAAAGAGTTAAACATTGTGGGAAAAGGAGGAAATGCTGTTGACTTTTACAAAAGGGATTAATTTGTTCAGGATTAAAGCACCAAACAAGTATGAGCAGCATTCTATAGCCTACAGTATGATTGTTGTCTACGAACAGAAAAAAACATTGTGGGAAAAGGAGAAAAGCTGGTTACCAGCATTTTCTCATTTTCCCATATTTTCAAAAGGCCTCTTCCTGAAGGTCAATAAAATGCAGATTGTCTGGTAAAAAACCCCTTTTGCACATATGAATTGTCATCTGCAAATGCTTTCATTTTGGGTGAGTTCAGTTTTTTGTTGTTTGGTAAAGGGTTAAGGCATCTCTGTAATGCATTGTACCAAGCATGTCATCACATAATTATGGATCTATAAAACCCATTGGGTCCAACAAGCAACTGATAAATGAGGTAGAAAGGTCCTTTGAAATGCAGAAAATTGATGAATAACAAAAAGTATTGACCCAAGTCAGCCTGTACATTACGGGCAGGCAGACCTGGGTCATTACTTTTTGCTGATGCATTAAACCCCCTTTTTACAGAAAATGGCTCATATATTTAGCATGCACTTACAAAGTCTGAAATTGTTAATCTTTTCTTATAATCCACTTTTACTTCCACGGCAAAAAAACTGTTATTGTATAAGAAAATAGGTCCAGTGCGTAATGTCTTCATTTTTCTCAAAGTTTTGCTGTGTCTGTGTTCAAGTGTTGCTTACCTGCCTCTTTAGCTCTCAATTCATGATTTTTAACTCTGTACCACACATGAAAAATACATGTATAGACCGATCGAAATTCCGAGCTTTTGCAGACCACAATTTAAATGTGGCTTTAATTATGGAAATTGTGTTTGATAGATAAAAAACATTGAGGGAAAAGGAAAACATGCTGGTTATCCACAATGGTTTCAAAAGGCTTCTTCATTAAAACTTTGGAATGTGTAGTAAAGAGTTGATTTGATCCTTTAATGCACAGGTTCATTTAATTAATGTTATATTTTGAAAAGCATAAATAGGCCTATGCAGTAATAGATAAATTTTGCATAATTATGAGGTTATCACTCTATTCATGGCTTGTTGCTTTAACCCTTTACCACACAACGAAATTTTAGAGCTAGTCCAACTTGAAAGCATATGCAGATAACAACTAAAAGTGACTCAAAACCTGAAATTTGTTTTAGGAAGGGTAGAAAACATTGTGGGAAAAGGAGAAAATGCTAGTAAACATTGTAGTATTTACCTGATCTATTGACAGATGCCCATGTACTGTCAGACATTCGCCGCCTGGTAGGTGACCCGTCATACTTCCCAACTGATCCAAAAGAAGTTGCAAGTAGACTATTCACTACATGTTACATGGGAACTGAGAACTCGTCTCTGGAAACTAAAACAAGAGCAGCTAACTTGGCCAGTGAGATAGGAAGGTGGGAAAAACATTCTGTTATGTTTATCGATTAAAATTTTGGTGTTTGGTACGGAGAAACATAGCTTTAGATAAGTGTTAGAATGTATCACTATCTCTTGAAAGAAATGAGTCATGCTTTATGAAAATGGGGTTTTAACCGTATACCACACAATCCCGAGTTTTAATGACCTTAGTAAAGAAGACTTTTGAAAACATAGTGGGAAAAGGAGAAAATGCTGGTAACCAGCATTTTCTCCTTTTCCCACTATGTTTTCTGCCCCATCAAAAACAAAATCCATCGTTTTAGCCACACTTAAATTGTCATCTACAAATGCTTTCAATTTGGACAAGTCTAAAATTTTGTTGTTTGGCAAAGAGTTAATGCATTTGCAAAAAGTATTGACCAATGTCAGCCTGCAAAGGCTGACCTGGGTTGAAACTTTATGCTATAGTTAAATTTATGCATGTCCAAGGACCCATTCTACTTTCTTATTCATCTGTTTGTTAGACGAAATGAATTTAATGGGTTGATAATTATGTGATGACTTGGTTGGTATAATGCATTGTGGAGATGCATTAAACCCCCTATGCCATAGCACAGCTCATATGTATTAAAGTGAATTACTACATCCTGAAAGAAATTTGAAGCACACAACATTGAAAACATCTTTGCAAATTATATTAAATCAAGAAAAAAATTGTGGCGAAAGAAATTAATCATTATATACAATTTCTCCTTGTGAATAGTGGTTGGCTGCAAAATGAGATGTTACCTGCAGGTGGTAATGTGTTAAAAATTTACCAGACAACAAAGTCTTAAACTCAACCAAGTTAGAAAAAATTTGCAAACAACAAATTGTATGTGGCTTAATTTATCGGATTTGTCTTTCAGAGGCAGGGTCCAAAAAATCCACTTGTCCGCTCGTATTTACGAGTGAGAAATGAGTGAGGACGAGTGAAATTTTAGTCATGGTCGTCCGACAGGACGAGTGGTAAATAGGAGGTAGTAAACAAATAAGTTTTTCAAATGAATATTTAACTTACAGGAGATAAAACGGTCATTCCATTATTAAAAAAGAGAATTAAGGGTATTCTGGAAATCAAATATTGAAACCGGACATAAAACCTGCTGGTACCCGCTCCAAATAAAGACCGGTTTCAAGTCGGCCTAATGATATAACCCGGGACATTTTCATTGCATACAGATGTTTTAATATGCCTCGGATAGATCTAATTCAATACAACTGACTTTGCTAATTTATTAAAACGATCGATATTAACAATAACGCAAATACTTTCCCGAAACCAGGTCCAAAAACTATGTTGTTTTGGCTTTATTAATTTCTTACAACTTGACCGGACAAATGATACCGGATATTCAAACCCGGTATTTAATGTTCGTTGCTACGGGAGACAATATAATTAGCATTTCCGTTTCGTCTGAAAAAAAAAAAAAGCAGGAGTCAAATATTGGACAGGTTTTTCTCGTCGGACGAGTGAGGATCAAGGCAGGGCAAGTGTTTTTTCAAAGTCACTTGTCCTACAGGACGAGTGTCTTTTCCGGAAATTTTTGGACCCTGAGAGGGTGAAAAACTTTAAGGAAAAAGGAAAAAATGCTGCAGCATTTTCTTCTTTTTCCTTACAGGGTTGTTTCAGAATGGACCAACCCTTTACTACACAAACCCAACTTTTAACGACCCCGAGAAAGAAGACTTTTGCAAACACTGTGGGAAAAGGAGAAAATGCTGGTAACCAGCATTTTCTCCTTTTCCCACAATGTTTTCTACCCTTCCAAAAACAATATCAACTTTTGAGTCACATTTATTTTGTCTTCTGCAAATGCTTTCAGTTTGGATAATTCTTAGATTTTGTGATTTGGTAAAGAGTTAAACGACAATTTCACATGTCGTTGGCTTTATATTATGCAAGAAACTTGCATAAATACTTTCTATACATAGTTTCATTACAATGGTTATGAGATGTTTATCCTCTGAATTTGTTTTGTTTTAGCTTTCACTTGTCCATTGTGATCGATACAGCCGTGGCTGCTGTTGTTGGGGTCTTTACAACTGCCCTCAAGTTGGTGCCAAAGTTCAGAGTCAATGGTGGAGGAATTAGAGAGAATTTGGCATTGCAAAATGTTCAAGTAAGATAATCCTATAAGATAATCTTATAACATATCTCTGAGGTAGGAGAGACACACATTGTTGGCCCTTTTAACCAGCTTGCTACTTAACCATGTACAAAACAATTCCAGGTTTTAATGACCCTGAAGAAGAAGGCTTTGGAAAAGATTTTGGTAAAAGGAGCAGTCTTACCAAGTAGCATTTTCCCCTTTTTCCTGCAGGGTTTTCCACCCTGTCAAAGTAAAATTTAATCATTTGAGAAACTTCTCAGTTGTCATGTTCAAAAGCCCTCATTTTGAAAATATCTAAAATTTTTCCGTTTGGTAAAAAGTTTTACCAATCCATAGTTTCAAGGCCTCCTTTGTTATAAACTAGAATCTGCAAGTACTTTCTAATGACCACTGAATGGCTGCTACAAATGTGTAGGTCAAGAAACCAGCTTTCCAGATACAGCTAAATGGCCTTGCCAGATCACTTAACCCTTTACCACACAATTCCATGGTTTAACAACCCTCTGTAAGAGCCTATTGAAAACATTGAGGAAAAGGGAGAAAATCAAAGAATAAATCATTTTAGCAACATTTAATTTGTTGTCTGCAAATGCTCACAATTCAGTCCAGCCCAAAATTTTGTCGTTCGGTTTAGAATTAAAATGCACTGACGAAACCTCTTTGCCTCATGTTGGTCAGAGAATCAGTATGGTCATTTTGTGCAATCTAATTTTGAACTTGGCGGATGGCAGTGACTTCCTAGGTTGTCCTTTGTAACCCATAGTTTAACCTGCCATACTCCATTTTGCAATTAAAAACTGCAATGTAATGTTTTTTTTATTTCAGGCACGTCTGAGAATGGTGCTTGCATATTTGTTTGCACAGCTGTGTCTGTGGGCCAGGGGTAGGCCTGGTGGCCTGCTTGTCTTGGGATCTGCTAATGTAGATGAAGGGTAGGTTTCAGGCTTAATTCATAGATTCGATTGTCTTGATATGTGTAACTGTATGCACATGAACTTGCCTTTTTAGACCTTGCACTTTAAGAAACATACATGCATAAGGAGAAATCTTTAGAATTGTTAGTATGTCAACCCTTTTCCACACAACCCTGTGTTATAATGACCTTAATGAATACAGTCTTTGGAAGCACTGTTTGAAAAGGAGAAAATGCTGGTAACTTGTATTTTCCCCTTTGTCAAGATTGTGCTCTGCCCTTTTTAAAACAAATATCAACATTTTAACAACATTTTTATTTGTCATCTGTAAATCTTTCAGTTTTGATCAGTCTGATAATAGTGTCATAGCATTGAAGAAATTGTTCAGTTTGTGATGTAGTAGAGTTACAGCCCAGTCCTAATCCACAGAAAAACACTAATATATGAGCTGTTGCCATGGTGATTCTAAAATATTTCAGAGAATGGCAAAAATGCTGTTCTGTGTGAGCTGCCATAATTTGAGATGCCACAAGAGAGAAAAAGCATTCATTGAAGGTTTTTTGGAAAATAGGTGTCATAATCTCACCCTTTACTAGACAACAAAATTTTGGACTTGGCCATTCTGAAAGTATTTGCAGGCAACAAATTAAATGTGGTTCAAATGAAAAAGGAGAAAATGCTGGTAACTAGCATTTTCTCCTTTTTTCACAATGTTTTTATAAAAGCCGACCTCTCAAGGGTAGTTAAAACAAGATTACTGGGTAAAGGGTTCAAATCCATGACACAAAAAAAAGACTTTCATAGAATAAAGTTTTGATAGAGAACTGTCAGTGAAATAAACATGGAGATACATTTTCTGTTTCAGATTGCATGGTTACATGACTAAATATGACTGTTCCAGTGCTTATATCAACCTTATTTGAGGAAATAAACATGAAAATACATTTTCTGTTTCAGATTGCGTGGTTACATGACTAAATATGACTGTTCCAGTGCTGATATCAACCCTATTGGAGGAATATGTAAAAATGATCTTAGAAGTTTCATCAAGTATTGCAAAATTTACTTCAAGTTTGAATCACTTGATAGGTTAGTCTTCACCTTTTTGTCTCATTAACCCTGAAAAGATTGATTGATTTTTCTCCATTTATGTATTTTCAACACTGGTAGCCCATATGGGCAACACCCCACAAAAGGCTGTAGTTTATGTTACAGGGATAGTGCAAGATACAGGATGAAACCAACTTATAGTTATACCTGGGCCCAGTTTCATGAAAATACTTAAATCTTTTATTTTTCTCAAATCTGCTAACGGATGCAGAAAAGGTGAAAATGCAGGTAAATAGCATTTTCTCTATATAACGATGTCTTTTAACCTTATAAAAACAACTGCAATCATGTAAGCCACATTTGATTTCTTGTCTGCAAACACTTTCAATATGGACCTGTGAATTTCAATATAGGTAGCAAATCTTCTAATTTTATCCAAATTCTTTAACTCTTTAAAAAACAAAAAAAAGTTTTAGACATGCCCAAATTGAGGCATTTGTATTAACTGAAATAAAACACTATCTTTTATAGAGCAGGAAACATTGTAGAGAAGAGAAAATGCTAATTACCATCCTTACCGCAAATCAAAGGGGATCAAATGTCTGTGGAAAGGAGAAAATGTGGGAAAAAGAGCAAATAAGGGAAAAGGAGAAAATGCTGGCTACCAGCATTTTTAGCTTTTTTCAAAGAATACTTTGAGATATTATCATAGTTCTGGCTTCGTCGCCTGCATCATCATGCAAAACTTTGAATATGTCTATCATAACTGAAGATATTAACCTCAAACTCGGGCTAGTGGTTAATTATCAAAACTGGGAAACCCATGCAACAGGGGCAGCTAACTGTCAAGATATTTTTGACACAGCTATGTCCTTTTTATGACTTAAAGTTTTCTTAAAGTTTGACACTTTATAATATCTCTTTCATTACTGAAAATATTTATCTTCAAACTTGGAATAGGTGTAATTTGGCAAAAGCGGAACTCATACAACATATGCAGATTGCCATCAACTTTTTTTACACAGTTATGCCCCTTTTGACTTAGATGATGATGTTTACTATTGGAAGGTCTAACTAAAAAACATTGTGGAAAATGTTGCTAGCCCTTGTTTCCTCCTTTTGCTACAATGTTTTCATAAGCTATCCTCAGGGTGGTGAAAATCACAAGATTATTTGGCAAAGAGTGAAAATTATTATGTCCTTTTCCCAGTATTTTCACAGCCCCACCCACAGCTGAATTAGAGCCACTTGAAGATGGAAAACTGGCCCAGACAGATGAGGTAAATTTTCATCTCTCTTATCCAAGTAAATCAGCAATTTATCCTACCAAACAATCCTGTGTTTTCATGAGGGAGATGGCTTTTGAAAACATTTTAGCAAAGGACTAAAATGATCAGTGGCTTAGATGATGACATTTGCCACTGGACGGTCCAAAAAAATTGTAACAGTTCTGATTGATAACCACCCAAGGCAGGACCTCTACATCCCAAGGTGAATGCTCTACCAAATCGCTACAAAAGCTAGTTCTATGACAAGGCAATATAGTTTTCCTCTGATCTTGAAAACAAGAGATATACACATACATGTATATCTGCTGGATAGACCAGTATACTACAGTATACAATATGAAAAAATCTGCACACTTTCATACCATACAAATACTTAAAGACAATATCAAAGTATATAATAAAAGTCTACTGTATGTATTAGACTTGTAATCAACTACAAAAGTATGAATACAAATGAAGCAATTTTATCTTTCTTAACAACAAGTGTTGTTCTTGGGCTGTCTGGCTGTATCTCGATGGTAAAACAATATTGTTTATTATTTTTTCTATTTTATAGGAAGACATGGGTATGACATATGCAGAGCTGACAGTTTATGGCAAGTTAAGGAAACAACAGGGTTGTGGACCATACAGCATGTTTTGTAAACTGTTGCATACATGGAACTGGTTAACTCCTGAACAGGTACCCAACAACATATTTGAATGCTTACCAAATTACAAAATTTTGGCCGTAACCAAATTGAAAGCATTTTCAGACAACAAATTCATTGTCGCTCAAATGATGATTTCTGTTTTTGAGAGGATTGAAAACATTGTGAGAATAGGAGAAAACGCTGCTTACAAGCATTTTTTCCATTTCCCACAATGTCTTCCAAAGACTTCTTTTTCAGGGTCATAAAAGCTCAGGATTGTGTGGTAAACGGTTAACTCTTTACTACATGACAAACTTATAGACATATCAAAAAAATTCAGCTGCAGTCTTTGTATGCTCATTCAGTTTTGTAAATAAAACTATCATCTATATTTGCTGTTTTACAGGTAGCTGACAAGGTCAAACATTTCTTTCGCTGCTATTCTATAAATAGACACAAGATGACAACCTTAACTCCAAGTTATCATGCTGAAATGTACAGCCCGGATGACAACAGATTTGATCATCGACAGTTTCTGTATAACGTAGCCTGGCCCTGGCAGTTTGCTTGCATTGACTCACATGTAAGGAGGACAGTTCATCTTTGTCTCTAAATGTCTGATTCATTGACACCAATTAGTATTCAGATATTACAATTTATGATATACCCATAAATAATCTGAGTAAAACATTGGTTATTATTGAAATCAGAAATTACATCTGACCAGAAAATTTTTCCATATCTGTCATATACCCTGTGTAAAGCATAATAATGTTCATTGACTGCTCTTGTGTATTAACGTTCCAAATGCTCACTCAATAAGGCACCTCTTTACACACGCAAGTGAACATGATCTGACCACACAGAAATGCAGAATATTGTAGTATTTCATATGTACCTTCTTTCAGAAGATATCTTGTTGAAACATTGTAGGAAAGTGAGCAATTTCTCCTTTTCTCTCAGTGTTATTGCAGAGAAGTAAAAAAGTCAAATTTGTTCTGAAAAGTATTAAAATGTCCAACTCAGTCAAACACATTTGAGTTTTTGTGAAAGTTTGATTAGTCCAATATTTTGATTCCTATATGGCGTGCAACACGCGAAAAGGGGCATACGGACATTTGCGTAAAGTGTCGTCTCGGATCAGCCTGCGCAGTCCGTGCAGGCTAATCCGAGAAGGCACTTTACGACCACATTAGATTTTGTCCTTCAGTAGACATGCGCAAAACAGAAAATTACATAAAAACGGAAAGTGTCGTTTCAGATTAGCCTGCGCGGACTGCGCAGGCTGATCCGAAACGACACTTTACGCAAATGTCCGAATGCCTCTTATCGCGTGTTGCAGGCCATATATAACTGAGCCGTGCTCTGGCAGAAAGGGGTTTCATACATCTCCCTGATGCACTATACCCAGCAAGTCACCATGTAATTAAGGATCCATAAAACCCATTTTGTCAGATGATCATTAGGTAGAATGGTCCATAGACATGCAGAAATTTGACCAATAGCAAGAAGGTTTGGTGCAGGTCAGCCTGCACGGACTGTGCAAGCTGACCTGGGTCGATACTTTTTGCAGATGCATTAAACACCCTTTTCACACACCATGACTCAGCTGAGTTGTTTTGGTACTGGGAATTGCAGTAGGGAAATCTTAGTTAGGCTTGCTTGTGGTGCCAAGAATATTGAAACAATATTTTGTAAAGTGCAGTATAGCCCCTACTGAAATCCAGTAAAACCCAGGGAACTCATTGATTTATGTGATATGACTGAAATTACTGCTAATGGTGTAAAACACTATTCAAAGAATTAAAGCATGTGATAATTGGAAAAAAATTGAATACTTGAAGTTTTGGCAGGAAGGGACCTACCTTTATGAAGTTTTGATTTTTTTATTTTATTCACTTTTTTTTTTTCAAGAGAGGAAAATCATTCAGTTTCTAAGTAATAAGTAGGGACAAGTAATTTTAAACATGATTTGAAGGTATTATCAAAATTTGAATAATCTGAATAAATATATAATTTAACCTTACAATCCTAAGTTTGAACCACCCTGAGAAAGGCAGCTTTTGAAAACATTGTAGAAAAAGGAGAAAATGCTGATAACCAGCATTTTCACCTTTTTCCACAATGTTTCCTACTCCTCTAAAAACAAGTTTTATTTTTTGAGTCACATTTATTTTGTAGTCGGAAAACGCTGTCAATTTGGACAGGTCTAAATTGTTGTGGTTTAATTTAGAGTTACAGAGATTTATTGGCCCTATTTGTATGTTATTTGAGCTGAGCATAGGCAAGTCTCTCATTATTCTATTTTAGGTAAAGAGATTGAAAAATCAGGCACAGTCAGTTGAGGATGGGCCATCAAAGAGCATCCATCGAGGTCAGGGCTCGGTCAACCAAGGTCAGAATCAAAGTTCAAAGAATACCAATGACGTGAACACCAACTCTTCATACTTTAGTCCAGGGGTTGTAGTTCAAATTGCAAACAGTATGGACATAGATAAGACCCAGACTAATACAGTATTCACACAAAAGAATCCAGGGTTTCAAAGGAATGGGGAACATGCAGGAAGACATGCTGGTAACAAATCAAAAGAAACAACCACCTGTGAGAAGAGAGTTGTTAATGGGAAGGAGTCGCCTGTATCTATTTTTAGTAATGATCACATCAGGGGTAATGGAGTCAATGACTGGACGCCTTTTAGTACTGGCACTAAATGTTCTGGAAATTTTACAAAGGAATATAAGGACTGTCTCATGAACGATGAAATTGGACTTAAGAGGCGAAAATTATCTAGGGAAGAATTAGTTACTGAAATATGAAAGAACAACTTTGGACTTTAATCCTTTGGACCAATCAAACTTTTTAATTTTGATTCATAACTCTTGGCATACTTCAGACGCACATGCTTTTGAAAACATTGAACATCAAGTGTGAGCAGACTACTGCTATTTGCCAAAACAGCTGTACATAACAGACAGTGTAGATCCAAGATCAGACATGATCTTTGTGCACAAAAGCAACTGGATGTTTGAAAGGCCATTTTACCATCTACAAAACAGTCCCCTGTTTTAACATTCCTAAGAAAAGATGCTTTTGAAGAAGTTGTAGGGAAAAGTAGACAGTCAGCCCTGTGAAAGACAAATTTTATTATTTTGGTCACACTGGATTTGTTGTTTGCAAAGGCTTTCAAGGCAAAGTCAGATTTTCTCATCTGGTCAACGACTAATACTGTACAAAACAACAAGATTTTAGACTAGACCAAATTGAAAGCATTAGCAGATGACAAATTAAGTCTGACTCAAAAAGTACAATTTTTTTTTTTTTAGAAGAATAGAAGACATTGTGGGAAAATTGAGTCTGACTCAAATGGTGGAATATTTCTTTGAAAGAATAGAAAACATTGTGGGAAAATTGAGTCTTGACTCAAATGGTGGAATATTTCTTTGAAAGAATAGAAAACATTGTGGGAAAATTGAGTCCGACTTAAATAGTGCAATATTTCTTTGAAGGGATAGAAAAAAAAATGGGAAAATTGGGTCTGACTTAACCCTTTACCACACGGCAAAATTTTAGACCTATCCAAATTGAAAGCATTTGCAGACGACAATGTCATAGTGGCTCAAATGACGCAACTTTTCTTTGATAGGGTAGAAAACTTTGTGGGAAAAGGAGAAAATGCTGGTTACCAGCATTTTCTCCTTTTCCCACAATGTTTTCAAAAGGCCTCTTTTTTAGGGGCGTCAAAAGGCGTCATTGTGTGGTAATGGGTTAAATGGTGTAATATTTCTTTGAAAGCATAGAAAACCTTGTTGGAAAAAGAGAAAATGCTGGTTACCATCATTTTCTCTTTTTCCAATAATGTTTTTAAAAGTGTTTTACCCTCCAGGATGGTAAAAGTTGGGAATGTGTGGGAAAGGGTAAAGGATTAATGTGGTAACATGAAACTACACACAGTGTTCTTAACCCTTTACCATATGGCAAAATTTTAGACTAGTCCAAATTCAAAGCATTTGCAGACGACAAATTAAATGGGGCTTAAATAATCAGGCTTCTCTATAAAAGGGTATAAAACATTTTGGGAAAAGAAGAAAATGCTGGTTACCAGCATTTTCTTCTTTTCCCACAATGTTTTCCAAAGCCTTTGTTTCCAGGGTTGTTAAAACTTGAGATTGTGTGGTAAAGGGTTAATTAACTCATTATCTCTAATACAAAAATAATTTGCAGCTAACAGCTTTGGAGACAACCTCGTTAAATACTGATAATATGCATAAATTATGTATTGACCCTTGTAATGCTAAATGAATAGTAAGGACATTCTCAGCCAGTTGTAAAGATGTAGATATTGTAATGGCAAAGCTGATTTAGTCAGAAATTCTGGAAAAGAAGCTGACAGTGTCAATACCAAATCATGTTCTGCAGACTGATCTTGATCTACACTTTCTGAATAGGAAGAATCAGCACTACAAGTGTAAACTTTTAACTAGAAGACAAAATTTTCCACGTGTCCAAATTGAAAGCATTAATTTGCATACGACAAAATAAACATGACACAAAAATTTGAATTTTTGGGGAAAGGTAGAAAACAATGTGGGAAAAGGAAAAAATGCTGGTTTCTAGAATTTTCTCCTTTCTCCACAATGTTTTCAAAAGCTTTATTTTCCAGGGTCGTTAAAAGACTGGATTGTGTGGTAAAGGGTTAACTCATTAATTCCTGAAAAAATCTTCTACAAGCAGTAAAAATTTTCTGCTAGCAACAGAATGTTTACAAAGTTGGCATGGGCACCTTCTTCTTTTGTCGCAATGTTTTCAAAAATGGTCTGCTTAAAAAAAAGTCCTGTTGAATAACAATCTAATCTATTTCCCTCATGTAGACCCATTTTTGAGATCACTGGAGCTAACCGTTTGCCAGGTTACAAAATTTTACACTTGTCGATATTGAAAGTACTTGCAGAGGACAATTCTATGTATCTCAAATGATGGGATTTGTCTTTGATTTTATTTTTACAACCTCAAAGCTTTTGATCTACAATTGTAATGTTTCCTTAACTTCCTGCATAAATCTGGAGTATAGATTACTGCCAAAGTGGGCTTCTGGGATCAAACCTCTCACTTGTGGTTTACTTCTTCCATATGGATATATACATGTATTATAGAAAAACCTGTATAATAGAAAACTTGTCTGGAACTGTTAGAATCTTGGATAGAACCTGAGGCATAGAGCTATATGATTCTCAGTATGTAGTATAAATGTATGGCCCTCTCCCCAGAATATTCAAATTATAATCCCAGGCTTAAACCTGGCCAGGACCCATTAAGTTTTAAGAACTAAGTTTTAGAAGGAAAACTTGAGAGATCTTCTTGTCCCAAACCATAATGAGGGAAAACTTGAAAAATCATGTTTCATGTTTCATAATCCATATAGCTGTGATATCTGGAATGTATTAATATTCCCTGCTGAAAGGTAGATAGTTATGTTTTTGTGTTGTACATCCATCCTTTTCTCTTTATGATTGTCCTTCTTTCCATCTATCTTGCCTTTGCGTCCAAATTTATTTCAGTACAAAAGTATTCCCCCATCTACAAAGATATCAGCCCAAAGCAGATACTTGTTACCTATTTGAACCCTGATTGTTCAATTTTCAGCCTATAGGTTAAAAAAAGCCCAGTTAGTTGATTTTTAATTTGTATAGAGCTATGGACAGGACACGTGAAATTATTTTCTACTCATAGATCATGAGACTTTGAGGTTTGATATGTTGTATGCACTAGCATTTAAATATCCATGGAACTCATATTGAATTAAGATGCCAGAGATAAAACAGCGTGTTTCCAGTTTATGGCTCCACTGGCCAAAGGCCAGCAAGCTATTGTCATAGCCCTGTGTCCACCATGTGTCCATCTGTTTGTGTGTTAACTTTTATTTTAAACATCTTCTATGAAACTTCCTATCCAATTTTGACAAAACTCTACAGAGATGATCCTGTCATGGATCTCCTCAGAACTTCTTCAAAAAAATTACATGTATATTCCAGTAAATACTCTGGTTGCCATGGTAAAATAGCTAAAAAATGTTGAAAATCTTTAAAAAATCTTCTTGTCCCTAACCGTAAGACCTAGGACCAAATTTGGAATGTAGTTTCATCTAATAGCCTTCTACCAAAATTCTTCCAATTGTAGCCATTGGGTCAAAATTAGCTCCAACCAAGGTGCCACAATCTTTAAATGGGCCCAAACAGTGAAAACCTCAAAAATCTTTTTCCAAATCATAAAGCATAGGGCTATAAAATGTGTTATATAGCTTTATGTAGTGGACCACCTACTACGATTATTCAAATTGTAGCCTTTGGTTCAAAATTGGCCCCATCCCAGGGGTTACAAGTTTTACATGGACTTATATATTGAAAACTTCATGAATCTTCTTTTTCCTTACCCTAAGGCCTAAGGCTACTAGATTTTACATGCAGCTTCATGTAGGAAACTTCTACCAAGATTGTCCCAATTTTAGCCCTTGGGTGAAAATTGGCCCCGCCCTTAGGGTTACAAGTTTTACATGGGCTTATAAACTAGACTATTTTTCTGTGAAGATTTATTGCCATGTAGACTTCTTATGATTTAATGTCTTTGTCAACACCAATAAAGTTTTTCAGACATTGTCTACTGCGGCAGAGTTGAAATGTGTACATGTAGTAGTAAAGAAATTTCTCAACACTTGTTACAATGATTTTAAAATTCATATAGTAAAGGTTTGTTATAGTGTCTGCATTATGGAAAATATTTTTCTCCTAGTCAAGAAAACAATCTGTTGGACAGGTACTGAGTTCAGGGCTAGGTTACTTATTCCATGTAATCTATATTAGCTGGAAATGTAATCAATATAACATGCAGACAAATTCTTTATAACTATTTTTGTGTTTTTGTTCTTGTGATATTTAATTAATTTGTTATTTGATATACTTTGTTGATAAAAGAGTATAAAATATTTTGTGAAAAAGACAAAATGCTAGTAACAAGCAGTTTCTCCTTTTCACACAATATTAACAAAAGCTTTATTTTCTGCCCTTTTAGTGACAAAGTACATCTAATGCTTTCCAAATGTAGAAGTCTAAAACTTTATTGTATGGTAAAGAGTAGGTCAGCTATGTTATGACCGGAAAAACTCCCAGAAATTGCAATTTTTTATTTTGAGTCTGCATTTTTGTCAGTTTTATTTTGATTTTAATTGTCCACAAAAACAAATTAAAAAGTGCTTTATGGATTTAACTCTGTATTTACTAAAGATGTCTCAAACTGCCTTAAGTATTTACTGAAGGTGTCTCGCACTGCCCTAATTTTGGGATAGGCAAACCTCTTAGTCAAAGTAAAAATGAACTACACACTAGGGTGGGCCTTAAAAAATTTTGCAGTTACAAAGTCTTACTTGAAAATGAAAACAAAATATTCATTTCCGTTTTTTTATAATATGAGACTTTGAAACTGCACAGTTTTTTATGGCCCACCTTGTAGTATTTAACCCTTCACCACATAATCCCGAGTTTGAATGACCCTGAGAAAAAATCCTTTCGAAAACATTGTGGGAAAAGGAGAAAATGCTGGTAACCAGCATTTTCTCCTTTTCCCACCATATTTTCTACCATATCAAAGACAAATTCAATCATTTGAGCCATATTTAAATTGTCGTCTGCAAATGTTTTCATTTTGGACAAGTCTACAACTTTGATGTGTGGTAAAGAGTTAAATGAAACTATAGATTTGTAATATACATGTACTAGACAGAAAAAAGAAACACAGGGTAAACATTTTCCCACACTCAGATAAGCAGCATCAGCAGAAAGTGTAATCAATATTTAACCCTTTACAAGATAATCCACTATTTCAAGAATGCTGAAGGAGAAAACTTTTGAAAACATTGAAAAAAGGAGAAGATTGTGATTACCAGCATTTTCTCCTCTTTCAATGTTATTCTCCGTCTTCGAGACAAATTTGATAATTTGAGCCTTATTTAACATGTAGTATGCAACAGTTGCTGCTTTCAATTTTGAAGCAGTCTAAAACTGAGTCATCTGAAAAAAGTCTCAAATGATGGGAAAATAAAAATTATGTCACTTAAGTGTCACTGGAAACATTTCTGGAACAGGAACTATTGCTCTTAACAAGTAATTAATGCCTTTTTCAATTTAAGTTTCAAAGGCTATTCACTGCAGCAATAAAAGTGATGTAATGGATTGTTAATGGATGAGAGTAAAGTCAGCCATAATAAAATACCTTAGACATGGTGGGTGGGTGGGGGATATTAATTCTTCACCAGGCAATCTTGTGTATGAGGCTTAGAAAAAGCCCTTTAAAAACATTGTGGGAAAAGGAGAATGCTGGTAACCAGCATTATCTCCATTCCCCACAATGTTTTGTACTATTTCAAATTTCACCATTTGAATCAGATTAGAAATTGTTGTCTGCAAATGCTTTCAGAGTATTCTAAAATTCTGTTGCCTGGTAAAGAATTTACCCTTTTCTAAACAATCCAGAGATGCAATACAAAAGAATTTTAAAGGTAGTTTTGGAAAAGGAAAAATTGTTTGTTACAAGTAATTTCACCTATTTCCAAAAATTTTTCTACTCTGAAATTCTATCACTTTAACCACAATTTTATTTGTTAGCATGGGTCCAGGCGGTAATGATTTTTTTTTTGTTCCAAATGGTGGTCTTCTTAAATTGTCTACAAAGATCTGTGTCAAAACTATTGGTTCTGTTATTAGAACTGTCATTTTTGACTAAAAGTAACCTCCGAATATATAAAGAGAAAAACTGATCAGACTTGGACCTAGTTTTTTGTTGTCTGCCAATGCTTTCATTATGATGGAGACTAAGTTTTTGTTATCTGATAAAGAGTTCAGTGATTTTTCTAGGCTAACGTAGAATTAGTGCATATTATCATAATGCCTCCTGCAGACGACATTTTTTGTCGTAATTGCAGCAGACGGCTGTAAAAATTGTTATTGAGAAAATGGCAAAATTGCACTTAACCCTTTACTACAGCATCCTGAGTTTTACCTCTTTCAGCGCCAAATAAATAAACTTGCCTTTTTTCGACGGCTCTTAATACAGTCCATTGAAACTTACAACGATTTCGATTGTATAGGCTTGACTACGCAAGCGGACAGTATAGATCAAAGATCAGACTGCACATTCTGTGCAGTCTGATCTTGATCTATGCCATCCACAAAAGTTAATGTTTTCACCTATGGCGCCGAAAGGGTTAAAGACCCTTAGCAGAGAGGCTTTATAAAACATTGTGGGAAAAGAAGAAAATGCTGGAAAACAGCATTTTTCTCCCTTTCCCACAATGTTTTCTATCGTTTGAAAGGAGGTTTCATGTGGTGAGTTACATTTCATTCGTCATCTGCAAATGCTTCCCATTTGGACAGGGCTCATTTTTTTTATTTGGTAAAGAGGTAAAGAGTTAATGACCAATTTTATCTTTTGCCACAATGTTTTTGACATGATGTTTATATATACATGTATCTATACAGTCATTTTTGTAAACTGTATACATTTTACATGGATATTTTCAAAGTTTTCTGCTGCAAATTTGTATCAGAAAGTTTGCAGAAAACTGTTTCCAAAAGAATTGAGTGAATTAAGGGAGTGAAGCTTTTTTTATCACACTATGTGGTAGTATTTCAGACCATAATGCTTTGGGAAGCATTGGTTTTGTAAATCCTGACCTCTTTATCAGACAACAGAATTTTAGACTTGGCCATATTGAAATCATCTGCAGATGTTAAGGTAGAGATGTCTCAAATTGTAGGATTTTGCCTGTGAAAGAGTGGAGTTATTTTGGTAAAAAGCAGAAAATGCTGCTCTCCTGCATTTCCGAGAATGTTTTCAAAAGCTTTCCCTGTTAGAGTCAGGCTTGTCATGGTAAAGAGTTCACAAGAAAAATAGATGAAATAGACTTCCTCAATCATTAACTCTTTATCAAACAACAAATTTTAAACTCTTTCAAACTGAAAGCTTCTGCAGACGAGATTTTCAATAGTGACACAAATAAACTGAAGATCTTTGACAGGGTAGAAAACATTTTGGGAAAAGGAGAAAATGCTGGTTACCAGCATTTTCTCCTTTTCCCACAATGTTTTCAAAAGTCTTTTCCAACAGGGTGGTTAAAAGTCAGGATTGTGTGGTAATGGGTTAAAACAGACTAAAGCATGGTTATCATATTTCTCCTAATAAAAGCTCCTGGGAGCTATGCAAAACATAGATAGGGAGCCTTTATTTTTTACCCAATTTGCAAAGCAATAAAGTCTTTTGTCGAATTTTGTGTTTCTTTGTGTTTTAGTGATTGTTTAAGAGGAACTATTCATCAAATTCTTCAAATATTGTCATTAAAATCAACTAATATACATTAGGTTATCATGATTTAAGGGTTTTTTTTTTTTTTTTTGGTGGGGGGGGAGGGGGGCCCTACTTTTAGGGAGGGCGCTTTTATTAGGAGAAATACGGTACATGTACTTTGAGCTAGAATATTTAACAAATCAGTTGACAGTGTAGCTCAAGATCAAACTGCACACTCTGATCTTGATCTACACTGTAGAAGGCACTCTGACCTTGATCTGCAATGACTACAGAACAACCTTGGTTATGAATCCTCAGAGTTAATCTGCTCCGAACTTTATTACCTTGATGATATTTTTGCAAATGATAAGGTACTAATTGTCTTTTTTCCAGAATAACTGACCAGATTAGCTTATTAGTATTGATTATTTCTTGGTATTAACTCATTACCAAACAACAGAATTTCGGACTTGTCCAAATCGAAAGCATTTGCAAACAACAAATCAAATGTGGATCAAATTGCCAAAATTGTATATGAATAGTTAGAAAACATTGATGGAAAAGGAGAAAATGCTGGTTACCAGCATTTTCTCCTTTTCTCACAATGTTTTCTAAAGCTTTCTTCCTTGGGTTATTAAAAGTCGGGATTGTGTGGTAAAGGTTTAATATTCTTGAATGAAAAAATGGTAACTTGCTATGGGTAAAGAGTGTAGACATATTTATTTGGTAGGTCACTGTTTGCCTATGTGTGGGCACATGTATGATGCGAATATGCTAGCCTTGCTGCTGCTTATTCACAGCAGCCCTGTGTGCTCATTCACACCATAGCGAATGAGTATGATAGTGTATAATCATTTTCTTGTACTATTTGGTCATTTAATATTTTTGGTAAATTCACCCCAGGACCCATTACTTTATGTCTATATGGCTATGCCACAAAGAGCGGTTATATTCGTGAGCCATGCTTTTTTTTTTAAACTTTATTAGCCATGTATATTGGATAGGGGAGGTCGTGGCCATCCTCCCTCTATCCTTACAATTTTCATCAATCATCTCGTTTCATCTTATCTTGCTAACTAAAAGTCTAAAACAGTCTATTTTCTCTATTTGAAGTTTTTTTTTTTTTTTTCCTAATGCGAATAAAAGTGTACTATATCAAAATTTGTGACTCTGCGAACAGTGCAGATCAAGATTCGAGTGTACTGATGTGTAGACTAATTTTGGATTTCACTGTTCGCTATGATGACAATTTGCAGGATAAACGTTAATCAAATACATGAACTACTCAGAGATCCAGATAAGGTTATGTGGTTCAATCTTATGTGCAGCCCTAGGTTGTGAGTGATTTGACAATTGTCTTTGACATACTATTTTGAGACAGTCTGAAACTGAAGGAACCTGCAGACGACAATTCCGAGCTAGCTGAAATATGATTGTAAATTGTTGATTTTATGGGAAAAAAAAAAAAAAACAGTGCGGAAAAGTGTGAAATTAATCTTTATGAGCAATTTCGCCCCCTTCCACAATATTTTTCCTTTTTTCTTATTATTATTATACTTTTTTTTTTTTCATTGTGTTAAATAGAGTAGAAGGGGAAAGTGTCAAACAACGGCCTGTTTAGTTCACCGAATCTGGATCAATGAATAATTAGCAGAGACTAATAAAGTTTTACAAAGCTATGGAGGAAAAAAAGGTGAAAAAATAAAAGAAGGAGGAAAACAGGAATGACTTATTAAATAATAGCAAAAATGGAATATGCATCAATGCATTTCATATCAAGAGTGGTTTTGAATAATATGTCTTATAATTGACCATCTTTCTAAATCAGACTCAGAGGATTTTGTTTCTTTGCAAATGGTCCAAGCCAAATATAAACTATTTTGAAGGCCATAAACTGTCGGGATTTTAGATTTAGATTTACAAGAAGCGACATATCTTTTGACATACAGAAAGAGTGTGTATAAGTTGTCATCATTATTGAATGTACCAATTAGAACGTTGACACTATTTATAAGTCTGTGTTTTGATGGGTCTACTTCTCTTATTTTTGATTCTAAATACTGAAAAAGGGTTTTCACCTTTTCACATTCGTAAAATACATGAAGCAGACTTTCTTCACTAGTATTGCAAAAACAGCATAGGTTACTTGGGGCAATGTTCATTTTGTTTAATAGGGAGTTAGTGGGGAAAAATCTATGAACTATTTTTATTTGCATCCATTGGGTATACGAATCGTTTGTATTTCTAAAAATATTATTATAAATGTCTTTCCAATCAAAGTTTTGAGTAGGGAACAAAGATTCCCATTTCTTTTGACTAGTAGGAATTTCATTGTTATCAATAAGTGCTTTATAAATTGTTTTGTTAGGTTTTTTATTTATCAAAATTTCATTTAAATAGCTATTAATACAGGGATTGGCATAGTTTAAAATCAAATTTTCATCGTTACTAGTATCAACCTTTCTTGAGAAATTTTGGATAGTGTTTATCAGACCATAATACCTCAAATAGTTAATTTTTTTACCTAAAATCGTCTCTATAGACTTTAAGCCAATGAATTTCCCATTGTTATCCATTAAATCTCGGACATTTCTAAATCCTCTATCGTATAAATCTTTGACAAAGATGACTTTTGAGTCTATCGTAAAATTTTCGTTGTAGAACAAAGGCATATTTAATATCCAGTGCCAAGAGTCAATTTTAATTTTTGTCATATATTCTATGTATGATTTAAGTACGTCTCTCCAGAAATCGTTTTTTATTACTTTAGAGATGAGTTCGGAATAAGCTTTTCCTAAGTTTATTATTTTTCGTACGTCCATCATGTCATATACTAGTTGATAGCATTTATTAGGTTTACAATTTATTAGGTTTTTAAGCCATTTTAATTTCATGCTAGCGTTAAAGCTTTTGATATCTATCATTTTCATACCACCTTCATCATAGTTTTTAATAAAAACAGATTTTTTTATTTTTGCCCTTCCATCCCATACAAAGTTGTATAGTAAATCGTTTAAATGTTTTATGAAATCTGTTTTCGGAGAAGGGAGACTAATAAATAAATGCGTTTAAAGTGGAACAAGAAGTGATTTTACAACAGTTATTCTACCAATAGGTGTAAGTTTTCTTCTTTTCCAGTATGCTATACATTTTGAAATATTTTTAAGTTTTGGTTCATAATTTAAATCTATCATCTTATGAAGATTAATATCAAAAGTTAATCCAAGTAGCACAAATTGAGTTTCACCCCAATTTAATTTCCATTTAGTTTTTATCGAATATGCACTATATTTACGTGATCCTATCCAAATCAACTTTGTTTTATCAAAATTGCACTTTAATCCAGAGATAGCATAGAACTTGTCAAGTACTTCTAAAACGCTATTTAATGATTTTTCCGAGCCGTCTAGTAATAATGTAGTGTCATCAGCGAATTGGCTTATGAGATATTCAGTTTCTTTCACCCTTATACCTTTAATATTTTTGCTTTGTGTAATTTTAATGCTTAAGATTTCAGAGCATAGGATGAAGATATATGAAGAAATAGGGTCTCCCTGACGGCAGCCCCTCTTTACCGTAAAGACATCTGATAGAAAACCATTTAACTGCACACTTACTTGTGTATTATACAAAAATAATTTTATCCATTTTTTGAGTTTAGGACCAAATCCAAAAAAGTCAAATGTTTTTAAGATAAAGTCAAACGATAACGAGTCAAAGGCTTTTTCAAAATCTAGTAGCATTAATAGGCCAGGTATGTTACTGTCTTCACAGTATTTCATTATGTCATAGATTAAACGGGTATTTTCTCCTATAAAGCAATCCTTAAGGAAACCTGTTTGGTCACTTGAAATTAAATTGTCTAATACGGTTTTTAGTCGATTTGCTATTGTTCCAGACGCTATTTTATATAAAACATTCAATAAGGTTATCGGTCTCCAATTTTTTAAGAACTTTTTCGGTTTATTATCTTTTGGGATGCATGTTATGATTCCCGATTTTATAGAGCTAGAAAAAGAGTCGTTCAATAGGGCGTAATTTAGAGATCTAACGACAAAATGTCCAATCTTAGGCCAAAAGACCTTAAAGAAGTTTGCTGAGAAGCCATCAGGACCTGGGCTTTTGTCATTTGACACTTGTTTTAAAGTCAAGGATACCTCTTGATAATTTAAAAGACCTTCTAGACTTTTTGACTCGACATAATCTAACTTATTTACTGTACAATTAAGTAAAAAATCAGTTATACTAAAATCATCTTGGTTATCTTGTTCTTTGTATAGGTTTTCATAAAATAATTTTGTCTCATTTAAGATTTCCTCTTGATTACTGGTTATTTCGCCGTTTTGTTTTTCTATAAAACTTATTGACTTTGCTGAATTGTGTTGTTTTTCAAGATTGCAAAAATACTTAGTGACTTTTTCGCCTTCATCTATCCATTTTGAGCATGATCTTACAAAATACCCTTTAAGCTTTTCGTTTCTTAATTTTTCTAATTCATCCTGAAGTTTAATTAATTTTTCCTTGTTGTTTTCATCTAAAGATTGTTCTAATTGCAAAATTTCGGCCAAAAGTAGTTTCTCACGATTTGATCTTACTTTACTTTTATGACTAGCAAAAGAGATCGTTTTTCCACGAATCTCCATTAAAAGGGTTTCTAAAAAAAGCTGATCATTGATAACTAGTTGTACTTGTGATCTATCCATATTTGTTACATAATCATGGTCATAAACAGGTAAACAATATTGTATTAATATCTCTTCAATTTTTTTATTAATACAGTTAATATAATCAATATCATGCAGCAAGGAATTATTGAATTTCCAAAGGCCTTTTCCGTGTTTGATTTCCGTAAATTGTAGTTCAATTAAAATAATTGAGTGGTCAGATTTATAACTAACATCAATATCACAATTCCTTAAAAATGGTTTAAGTTCTTTGGAAAGCAGATAAAAGTCGAGTCTTCCTTTTTGTAAAGGATTAAAACGTTTCCAAGTGTACTTTCGTGAGTTGCCATGTAGTTCCCTGAAAGGATCCACAAGATTTCTATCATCAATGTATTTTTGAACAATTTTCCTTGCTTTTTTGTTGTGGTCACTGTTTCTATAATTTTCATAATCTAAAGCTGAATCAATGACAAGGTTAAAATCTCCACATATAATCAAGTTTTCATTGTTCGTAAAGGAATCAATTTCATCGAAAATATTTACGAAAAAACTTGGATTATCATTGTTAGGTGCATATAGAGTTGTAAGGATAAGGTCAATATCACAAAAGCTCAATTCCATTATTAGGTAATTTCCATTTCCATCTTTTTTAAAACTGAGAACTTTAATATCTAAATGCTTTTTAACTAGTATTGCGACACCTTTTGAATTTGAAGTACCATGACTAAAGTAGCAATTTCCATCCCACTCGGAATAAACACTTTTTTCAATTTGGTTTGTGAAATGTGTTTCTTGTAAACATAAAATATCGGTATCTTTTTCCTTAAAAAGGTTAAACAGATCTTGTCGCTTCTTGGCATTATTTAGACCTCGGCAATTGTATGAACAAATTTTCAAATTATCCATTAGTTGACATAGGTAGCAGGTCATTTCATTGGACTACTTGTTATATCTTCTTTTAAAGGGCGTGACCACTTAGGTTTCACTGGACTTGTCAAGACATGCTGAAGAGTAGGCGGGAAATTATAACTAATATAAAACCTACTACAATCAAATACAAGGTATCACAGATGGAAAGCACTGATTTGGAGTAAAGCATTGCGGGTGGAGGAAAAAAATATCCGTAATGATTAATTCTAACCCTTACCGCACTGATCTCGTGAGCCATGCTTTGTGGAAAGGGGGCTTAATGCATCTGCAAAAAAGTATCGACACGGGTCAGCCTTCGATGTCTGCACAGGCTTAACCTGTGTCGAAACCTCTTGCTTATGGTAAATTTTCTGCATGTTCAAGGACCAGTGTACCTTGTGATACAGTCTGTTGTTAGATAAAATGGATTTTATGGATCAGTAGTAATGTGATAACTTGCTTGGTAGCATGGAACATGGAGATGCATTAAGCCCCCTTTTGCCAGAGCATGGCTGATATGTATAGCACTTAAAACTGGCTTAATCTTAGAGCTAGCTTCTGCAGTGATAGAGTGTGATAAATGTCTCTGTGTGGTTAAGTGGCATGCAGTATGGGTGGTGCTTGGATGGGTGACCAAGCAGTTGCAAATTACTTGTTTTTTCAGATGCATAGTTAGTAGTAACAATTTCTCCTTTTCAACAATGATTTAGGTTAACATCTAATTTTGAAAAAAATATGGTCCAGTAACTGAAAATTTCCTTTTTCAATAATATTCAAAACAATGAAGAGAAAGAAGCAATTTGTGTTTGTTTTTACATTAACGTATATCTACTCATTTGAACCACAACTGAGATAAAGTTGAAAGCAGCATAAAACACCAATCAAACAAACAAATCTTGAAAAGTTGTTAGCATGTTTGTCTTGATAATTGGAAGAGTTTTGAAATGGTCATGTTGGGAAAAAAAGGCTCAGGTGAGCAATTCAGGGCCATCATGGCCCTCTCGTTTAAGGATATTTCTTTTTTGATACTTTATAGCTTATACATGTACATATCTTTATAAACAGGGTGTTGATTTTTTTTAGTTGTTTTTAGGCAGTTTTTACATTTATAATTATATACATGTATGTACCCAGGTAGAATTATTTTTGATCTGTTTGTAGCTTATCTCTACCCGCTACCAAACAAGGCTTTTTTTTATGGACCCTAAAGAAAATGTTTATTAAAACTATTGTAGATGAAGGAGAAAATGCTGGTAACCAGCATTTTCTCCTTCTTTCACAATGTTTTCTAGCCATTCTAAGACAAGTCCCATTATTTGAGTCACATTTGAATTGTGGTCTGTACATGCTTTCAAAATGGAGGAGTCTAAATTTTGTTGTTTGGTAAAGGGTAAACACAACATGCAAATGGCTTGCTATTATTGTTAACATCTCTTGCTTGTTCTCTGTTATTAACTTTGTTTGACCCATTTACCAGACAACAAAATTTTAGACTTATCCAAGTTTGCATTTGCAGAGGACAGATTAAGTATTGATAAGCTGATTAGGTTACCGTATAGTGATAAAAGTAGAAAGTTCTTCAAAGAATTGAGCCATGCTCTGTAAAAAGGGGGCTAGATGCATCTGCAAAAAGTATCGACCCACGTCAGCCTGCGCAATTCGCGCAGGCTGACATGGGTCAAAACTTTTTGCTACTGGTCAGTTTTCTGCATGTCAGATGAGCATTCTACTTCATGATTCAGTCGGTTGTCAGACAGAATGGATTTTATAGATCCATAATCATGTTATGTGTTGCTTGGTATAATGCATCACGGATATGCATTAAGCCCCCTTTTGTCAGAGCATGGCTCAAATGTATTTGTGCAGGTAATATCAGTATTTTCTTTGTTTCTTTATCAGATGAGAAACTTTTTAGACTTCAAAGCAATTGCAGACACCATAGTAAATCTGGTCCAAATTATGGGATTTGTCTGTGAAAAGGTAGAAAATGTATTGGAAAAAGAAAAAGAAAATGCTGGTTGCATGCACTTCATCGTTTTCTACAATGTTTTTTTTTTCCAGAGAGTCAAAAAAACATGGCATTGTATTGTAAGGGGTTTTAACCCTTTACCAAACAGTTCCAAGTTTTAATGACCCTGAACTAGAATGCTTTTGAAAACATTGTGGAAAAAGGAGAAAATGCTTGTAACCATGTTTTCTACCCTTTCCCATTTAAATGTCAACATTTCAGTTTGGATTAATCTTAAAAGTTAAATGATTTGTATAAGAAATATTATTAACCCTTTACCACACAAGGAAATTTTGGACTTGAACAAATTAAAAGTAGCTCGAAAGATTAATTCTGTTATTGGCAGGATAGAAAACTTTGGGGGAAAAGGAGAAAATGCTGGTTACCCGCATTTTCTCCTTTTCCCACAATGTTTTCAAAAGCCTTCTCTTTTAGGGTTGTTAAAAGTCGGGATTGTGTTGTATAGGGTTAATTGGTCTGAAGAGTTATAGCTATGATTCTCAAGCTCATTACCAGAGTTCTAATGATGGTACAAGTATTTTTGTGTCAAAAGGTATGAAACATTTTTTGAAGTGCACAGAATGCTGGTAATGAGCATTTTCTCCTTTTCCCACAATGTTTTGAAAGGTCCTCGCCTCAGGATCATTAACCCTTTACTGAACAATCAGAAGCCATTTGAAAACATAGTTGGAAAAGGAGAAAATGCTGGTAACCATAGACTGGAAATATCAATTTAAGTTTTCAGTTGCATCACTGTTTCATACTTACTAATTTATCATTTTCTATCACTTTTCGTTTTTTACCTTGTAGCTTTATAATTCTATAAGATTATGTGCCGATATATTTCTATATATTCTGTATTGTTGCCAGCAATACCTGTATCTATGTTGCTACTTGGGTCTGAAGACCTTCTGGATTTGGAAATGAATAAAACTTGAAACTTGAAAACTTACAATATTTTCTAACCTTTCAGAGACATATTTAATCAAGTGAACCACATCTAATTTTGCTTCTGCAACAGCTTTGAATTTAGA
The DNA here is from genome assembly GCA_946811185.2 of Hippopus hippopus. Lineage (NCBI taxonomy): Eukaryota > Metazoa > Mollusca > Bivalvia > Cardiida > Cardiidae > Hippopus > Hippopus hippopus. The sequence goes on along the minus strand of OX328101.1, from coordinate 23,845,944 downwards.
CGAGTCTAAAATTTTGTCGTTTGGTAAAAGTTAAAATGCAGAATTGTTTGATAAAGGGTTAAGCTAGTTGATCGTAATAGTGTATTTCATAATCCCTGTCATGAGCTGCTTGTTTATTTTTGGCTCATCAGTCAGGAAAATGCCGTCATAGATTTCCAAATGGCTTCACAAACCTGTATTAATATTTTTCCAGATGACAAAATTTTAGACTTGTAAGCATTTGCAGATTATAAAATTTAATGTGATATGACTCAAATGATGGGATTTAATTCTGAAATTATAGAAAACATTGTGAAAAAAAAAGTGCTGGTTACCAGCATTTTCTTTTTTTCCCAAAATGTTTTCAAAACCTCGCTAATTGGGGTCAGGATTGTTCTTAACTCTATCAAAGATATATTACATTATTAGATAGGCTGTTTTCAAAGAAAAGGTTGAGGTAGTGTTGTTGCCCTGGCGTCGTTGTCTGCATTGTGCAAAAACTTTGACATTTTGTTATATCTCTGTTATTACTCAAGATATTTACTTCAAACTTGGACAAGTAGTTGACTTTCAAATGGGGAACCCATACAACAGGGGCAGGTAACCATCAAAATATTTTGACACAATTATGCCCCTTTTTAGAATTAGAATTCTCACTGAAAATGAAGCACTTGCGGTCGAGCGCTGGCACCCGCATGCGGTGCTCATTTGATCCGGTGAAAATTTATCAAAATGTTTTCAATGTAGACAAAGCTAAAATTTTGTCATCTGGTGAAGGCGTTATAAATGAGTACAAATGAAAATGCTGGCAAAAGGAGAAATGCTCCCTCCAAGGACTTTGTTCTTGAGCCAAAATGTGTTTAAAAAATTGTCAGCTAAAGTACAAAAGCAAAGCAAAGTCAGTAAACATTCTCAAAAGTCAGTCAACATTTTCAAAAAACAAACCTTCCAAGAAAATGGCAAGTTCATTACTGATGGCATCTTTAATCCTTTTCCAGACGACAAATTTTTGACTTGTCTAATGTAGAGCATTAAATTTTGTAGACGACAAATCAAATGAGGTTCAAATGATAATCTTGTCTTTGAAAGGGTTTGAAACTTTATTGGAAAAGGAGAAAATGTTGGTTTCTGGCATCTTCTCCTTTTCCCACATTGTTTTCTAAAGCCTCTTTCTTCAGAGTTGTATTATATGTTTCATTGTTTTTTGAAGACTTATCCCTTTATTCCTTGTAGGAGCACTTAGATACATATGCTTTGATTGCTTGAAAAACAACTGCTTAAAATAGAAAGATGCTCAAAATTGAGATCTATTTGTTGCGCTATTTTTAGAACTATGTTTGATTTTAAGCTCTCAGTCCATAATTTATCTTCTTGTGATCAAAAGACTAAGTATTCCATTTTAAGCATTTACCAAACAATAAAACTCTAGACTCAACCAACTTGAAAGCATTTGCAAAGGACAAATTCAGTCAAGTTCGAAAAATGATTTCTGGCTTTGGTATGGTAGAAAACATTGTGGCTAAAAGAGAGAATGCTGGTTACCAATATTTTTCTTCGTTTCCTACAACATTTTCAGAAGCATTCATTCCAAGTCAAAACACAGGATTGGTTGGTATAGGGATTAAGAAAGTTTTGTTTTGTGTTTCTGTGAGTCTTTTTACATTCTACATTCCAAGTATAAATGTAATTGTTATCTTTTTAGCCATCATGGGCAAAAAAAAGTATCCTTTGCAGACTGTATAGATTAAGATCAGACTTAAATCCCATGCAGTCTAATCTGTGATCTTCACCATGTGCTCTACAGTCTTTTTCCTGAATTGTATAGATAAAAGTTGTAATTTAAGGCCGAGTGGAAAATATCTTTTTGATAGAGAAACAATAGTTTAAAAAACCATTCTTGTTAGCCTACTGCTTTTATTAAGAAAGCTTTTTATATTTGAAAAAGATTTTTAACTTATCTGGGCATGAAGTGCTTAACTCTTTACAAAAGGAATAAGTTAAGACTCGTCCGAATTAAGAGAATTTGCAGATGAAACATTGAGTGTGTCTTAAATGATAGGATTGGCTTTGAAAAGGTGGAAAACATTTTGGGAAAAGGAGAAAATGCTGGGAACCAGCATTTTCTCCTTTTCCCAAAAAGTTTTTCGAAGACTTCTTTCCAGGGGTCATTAAACAAAGGATTGTTTAGTAGAGGGTTAAGAAAATTGTGTTGCTTGTTTCTCTGAGTCTGTATACATTTTTATATTCCAAGCTTAAAAATTACTGTTATCCATTTCACCATCATTGGCAATAGAATTACCCTATGTAGACTGTGTAGATAAAGATTGGACTTAAAAGGGCATGCAGTCTAATCTTTTATCTACACCTTCTGTTGTACAACATTGTTCTGCAGTATAGACATAATTTTTCTTAACTCTTACCGAACGACAAAATGTTGTACTCTACCAGATCAAAATGATTTGCAGACAATAAATTTAGGGTGGCTCAAATGACGATATCTGTCATTAAAAAGGTAGAAAACATTGTGGAAAAAGGAGAAAATGCTTGTTACCAGCATTTTCTCCTATTCCCACAATGTTTACGAAAGACATGTGTCAGGGACGTTAGAACTTGGGATTGTGTAGTAAAGAGTTAAGTACAGTTGTAATATACATGTAAGTCTGCCTTAGAATGGAAGTTGATTTTTTTCATGGAGAAAGAGTTGAATAAAAAAATTTCCTAGAAAACTTTTTCTCTGTTGTTAAAAAAATAATTTTTTATAATGTATTTAGATTTTAAGCTTAACAGAACGCATAGTACCCAACTTTTTACCAGTCGACAAAATTTTAGACTTGTCTAAACTCAAAGCATTTGCAGACAACAAAATAATTTCCCAATTTTTTCCTTTCCTTTCAAACACAAATCATTCATTTGAACCATTTTGGTTCATTTGCTGGTGCTTCCAGTTTGGACAAATCTAATATTTGTTATGAGGTAACGAGCTAAACCCCAAGACCAGTTGCAACCAAATTTCACAGAAATATTCCTCTGGTCAAGCTTCTTTAACCCTTTATCACACAATGCCAATTTTTAACGACTCTGAGGAAGAAGCCTTTTGAAAACATTGTGGGATAAGGAGAAAATGCTGGTAACCAGCATTTTCTCCTTTTCCCAAAATGTTTACTACCCTATCAAACAAAAATCACATCATTTGAGCCACTCTGAAATTGTTGTCTGCAAATGCTTTTGATTTGGACGGGTATATATTTTTATGGTGTGGTAAAGGGTTTAAGTTGTTGAAAGTATTAGGTTTTGTTATGGCTATGATTACAGGTCAAGCTCACTGTTACTAAATATAGAAACAATAAGATTTGAGCTCTAACCCTTTACCAAACAGTTCTGAGTTTTAACAACTGGGAGAAGAAAGACGTTTGAAAATATTATGGAAAAAGGAGAAAATGCTGGTTACCAGCCTTTTCTCATTTTCAATCAATGTTTTCTTCCCTTTCAAAGAAAAAACCTATTGTTTGTGTATCACTTTATTTGTTGATGTTTTTAAAATGGACAAGTCTAGGAGTTTATTATCTGGTAAGCGTTTACCCATTACCAAACAACAAAATCTAGACTAGACCAAATTCTAAGCATTTGCAGACGACAAAATAAATGCAACTCAAAAACTTAAATTTGATTGAAAATGGTAGAAAGCATTTGGGAAAAGAGGAAAATGCTGGTTTATACCCGTATTTTCTTCTTTTCCTACAATGTTTTCAAAAGCTTTCTTCTATATGGTCGTTAAAACTCCGGATAGTCTGGTAAAGGGTTAAAGGTGGGCAGTCAAGGGCTGTCATTGCCCTCTTGTTGTATCACATTTGATTTTAGCTCCACTGGCCGAAGGCCAGCGGGCTTATGTCATGGCCTGTTGTCCGTCGTGCGTCCGTCTGTCCATGCGTCCGTGCGTTAACTTTTATTTTAAACATCTTCTTCTCTGAAACTACCCAGCTAATTTTAATGAAACTTCACAGAAATGATCCTGCCATGGTCCTCTTCAGAATTTCTTGAAAGAATTTAATTTTGCCATGGCAACAAAACTTAAAAATATTGGAAATCTTTCTTGTCTGAAACCATAAGGCCTAGGGCTACCAAATTTGGCATGTAGCTTTATCTAGTAGACCTCTATCAAGTTTCTTCAAATTATAGTCCTGGGGTCAAATTTGACCCCGCCCTGGGGGTCACAAGTTTTACGTAGGCTTATATAGAGAAAACTTTAGAAATCTTCCTGTACCTAGCCATAAGGCCTAGGGTTACCAAATTTTGCATGTGGCTTTATCTAGTGGGCCTCTACCAAGAGTGCCCAACTTATAGCCCCGGGGTCAAATTTGACCCCTACCCTGGGGGGTCACAAGTTTTACATAGGCTTATATAGAGAAAACTTTAGAAATCTCCCTGCACCTAGCCATAAGGCCTAGTGCTACCAAATTTTGCATGTGGCTTTATCTAGTGGGCTTCTACCAAGAGTGCCCAACTTATAGCCCTGGGGTCAAAATTGGCCCTGCTCCAGGGGTGACAGATTTCATATGGGCTTATATAGACAAAACTTTAGAAATCTCCCTGTACTCAGTCATAAGGCCTAGGACCAAATTTTGCATGTGGCTTTATCTAGTGGGCCTCTACCAAGAAAACCCAAATTATAGCCCTAGGGTCGAATTTGACCCCACCCCAGGGGTCAGAAGTTTTACATGGGCTTATGTAGTGAAATCTTTAGAAATTTTCTTCTTACTTACCATAAGAACTTGGGCTACCAATTTTAGTCCTGTCTCAGGGGTCTTATGTTCAAAACCAATTGGCCAAGTATTGTAATGTTTGGCATGTAGGTATTTTACGTATTAGCCAGTGGAGTGATACAGGGCCATCATGGCCCTCTGGTTTTAGTTCTGTAGAACTAGAAATAAACACCAGGTTTTGTGATCATTAAAGTTGTCTCTGTATCAGTACCATATTAAATTTCATATCGGTGTTCATGCTCATTTTATTGACTTTTTTTCCCAGTTTTTGCTTGTGCTATACTAATCTGACCCTTCCATCAATTACAGTTTTTATATGTGTTTGCAGATTGTGTAGATTCAGATCAAACTTCACACTCTTTGCAGTCTGATCTTGGGATTGCACTGTCCTACTTGTACGAAGTATTCAAAATGGTGAATTTACTGGCCTTTGATTCCAAGTTCCTATAGTAGCATGAAATATGTTAAACACTTACCAAATGACTTGGTGCTTTTACAAGGTTTAATGCTATATTGAAATCATTGTGGGGAAAGGAATAAATGAAGGAAACCAGCACACTCTACTTTTTCACACAGTGTTTTCTACTCTGTGTAAAATACAAATCCTGAGATTTGAGCCACATTATTTCTATACCACACAGTCCCGAATTTTAACGACCCTGAGGGAAGAGGCTCTTGAAAACATTGTGGGAAAAGGAGAAAATGTGGTAACCAGCATTTTCTCCTTTTTCCACAATGTTTTTTACCCTTTCACAAATGAAAACTGTTAGTTGAGTAACGTTTAATTTGGTGTCTGCAATTGATTTCAATTTTGACCAGTCTATAATGTTACTATGTCTTTGAATGTTTTAAATATGGATAGGTCTAAAGAATCTGTGTCTAGGACAGAGTTAACCCTTTGTCACACAATCCCTAGTTTTACAGACCCTGAAGAAGAAAGCCTTTGAAAAAACTGTGGCAAAAGAAGAGATGCTGGTAAAAAGCATTTTCTCCCTTACCCACATTGCTTTCAAAAGCCTTCTGTTTCAGAATTGTGCAGTCTGATTGGTGATTGTTAGTGTTGATTTCATTATATCCAAGAGTTGGCAGCAAAGAGACCTTTAAATAGCCTTTTAGATATGATTAACTAACACGAATCAATGTACAATTCATGAACATATAAGAACACATAGGAACACACAAGTGACAAAAGTAGATAGGGCTTTTCATGAGCATTTTTTCTCTTTTCCGTAATGCTTTCAAACTCTAAGTCAGTAAGGTACAAAAAATTATATGCATGTGTGTTTAAATTTTAAAAACCCTAATCATGCATTCAGCAATCTATGTGAAACCCTTTTGTTATATGGGCTAATTTTGGACTTTCCTGGTGTTCTGCATTGCCCATTTGTGATGATCTAGGATTCCAAATCAGGCTGTCCCAGTTTTAATTCCCACTCTAGGCATTTGGTCTGTTGCAGGAGTGTCCTCAGGCAAGACACTTCAGACCAATGTGGGTACTAGTGAAACACAGGACTCACATGTATCGTCATGTGGTCGTCAACATTTACCCTGTGTGCACACTAGAGGCCACATTTTCAGCCTGATACTCTTGAAACTAGGTCAGAGTGTTTGTCTTGATGATACGAGGGGTGATCAGAAAGAACATGGACCAGTGCCGGTATCAGAATATCGTTATAAAAAATAACTTGGAGTGTTTACTGTTTTTGAAAATAACCTCCTTTGAGTTCTATGCACTTATTCATTCTTGATTTCCACGCGCGAAAGACGTGTGCGAGCGCGTCACATGACACTACTCCTAAGGACCAGGTCATAGCGAGGGTTAGCTCCTCTCTGCTCTCTTAGTGCGTTCCACATAGAGAATCTTTCAAAACAGGAACTAGTCAGAGGTCACATTGAGTAAGGACTACATTATAAGGGGCGTTGGCTAGTGTTGCTATGATTAGTTTTTGCAAAGTTTCCTGTCCAAGTGCGGCATTGTGAGCTAGGGCGTCATCTTAGTGTAAAGTGACATCACTCCGCAGGACTTCAGGCTGTTTTTTTCATATGGTGTTTGTGAAATTTATTTGAATAATGTGGGTATAAAACTCAGTATTAACTGTAGTATGTATAGATACAACATGATGTAGAAGAAAAAAAGGAGAAAAGAAATACATGATGTATAACTTTACCAAGTGACTTAGAAAGGTTGGCTTTACCAGCGGAAGGCGATGTTGGATGTTTCCATACACTGCTTTGTTGTTTAGATTCAGTCTCGTTAAAGTGTGCCTATGTTCCATTGCATGTTGCAATACGATCAGTAAAGTTTGACCCCTCTACCCAAATGCATTCTGAAATTTCTTAACAGATTTCGACCCTAACCTCTATTTTCTCGGGCGTCAGTTGCCGAGGTACCCACCTTGTGCAAACACGCGACATTCTAAGATTCTCTGTCAGAATCTCCTGAGCACTTCTATATGAAATGTTGAATGTGTCAGCTATTTTCCTGACAGTATCTCGGCGATCTTGTTTTACATGTTGCTCTACATCCGTTATGATTTTGTCTGAGACTGATGTTGATGGACGGCCAGATTTAGGGTCATCTTTAACAGTGTCGCACTTTGTCTAAATCGGTCCGATCCATGTACGAATATCAGATTCCTTGAGTGCAGAGTCCCCTTCAACTGTTTCTAAATCAGTTTTGATTTCCGATAAATACTTTCCGAGTTTGACGTAAAACTTTATGATTACTCTCGGCTCAAATAAAACATTGTCTGACATTTTGGACCACTAATGCGCTATATGACGTCATGAAAATGACGTCATACTTCACCTGCTTGATTATGACGATATTTGAAAGCTTGAGTCAGTTATCAGATAATTAATGCTCATCTATGCAAAATTTTGTAATCCTCCGTGTAGTAGTTTTCAAAATAACGAGGTGGTCCACGATCTTTTTGATCACCCCACGTATCTGAGGCAGTTTTTAAATTGGGTCATGTCAGATCAAAAAGTATGTCACTGGGCCAAATCTTAGAAAAACCTTGTGTGCAGTCTAGAGGCCACATTTTCAGCCTGATACTCATGAAACTAGGTCAGATTGTTTGTCTTGCTGGTATCTTGGACATATTGGAAATTGGGTCATGTCAGGTCAAAAAGTAGGTTACAGGACAAAATCTTAGAAAAACCTTGTGTGCACTTTAGAGGCCGTATTTTCAGCCGTATACTTGTGAAGCTAGGTCAGAATGTTTTTCTTGTTGATATCTCTGATAAGTTCAAAATTGGGTCATGTCTGGTTAAAAGTAGGCCATTTACATGCATGTGTTTTACATCATAAAAATCAGGATCTCTTCAGCTTTATCAACCCTAGATGACTTTACTCAGGTGAGCGCTTTAGGACCAATGGTCCTCTTATCATTACATGTATTATTCTTATGGTCATTATATCCATGACTACCGTACTATCAGTTTGGTGCAGGTAATGATGATGATCATCATCATTATTATCACTTCTTATATCATTAGTTTGGTTTAAGCCTTCCTGCACCAATGGAAATTGCTCTACCTCTCTAAAGAAAATGAAGATCAAGATGAGACTGCATAGACTGTGCAGTCTGTACTGCTTGATATTTGTAGATATTTTTTATTTTACCAAAAGAAAAACAGCAAAGCCTAGATTCTCAGTTTGTAAAGTTTGGGACTTGAAGCCATGGGGTTGCTGGTTTGAATCCCCAGGTCGGCCAACTTTTTACCAAGGATTGAAAATAGTCATTGTGTCGGGGTTCATTCCTCTTAACTCTTTACCAAACGACAAAACTTTGGACTCCACCAAATTGAAAGCATTTAATTGCAGATGACATAATGCAGGGCAAAAGATGCTTCCTGTCGTTCATGGGGTAGGAAATATTGTGGAAAAAGGAGAAAACGCTAGTTTCCAGCATTGTTTCCTTTTCCCACTATGTTTTCAAAAGCCTTCTTCTTTAGGGTCCTTAAAACTTGGGACTGTGTGGTAAAGAGTTTAACTACTGGCCAATTGTTTCAACAATGGTTACAGTGGAAAGCAGCCAGTGGCTAAGGAAGATTATTGTGTGAAGTACTTGTAGAAGAAATTGCAGAAAAGCATGGGTAGCTGCACTTGCCACAGCAAAAAAAACCTGTTCTATTTGAATGTGTGTGTGTCCTGTTTAGTGAAGGGCACTCCTTGCTTGGTAGTTTAACACTACGATTTGCTATTAACCCTTTACCACACAATGACGCCTTTTAACGCCCCTGAAGAAGAGGCCTTTTGAAAACATGGTGGGAAAAGGAGAAAATGCTGGTAACCAGCATTTTCTCCTTTTCCCACAAAGTTTTCTACCCTATCAAAGAAAAGTTGCGTCATTTGAGCCACTATGAAATTGTCGTCTGCAAATGCTTTCAATTTGGATAGGTCTTAAAGTTTGCCATGTGGTAAAGGGTTAAGAAAACCTGGATTTGATCTCTACTTGTAGCTCTACACTTGCACTTGCAGTGTCCTTGGGCAAGGCAATGTAGAGCCCCAGCCTAGCACAGGTGAAACAAGGATGAACAGGACTAAGCGAGCTGTTGCCCTGATGTGACTAAAGTTCTTTTAAACCCTTTACCAAACAATCCCATGTATTGTGATCCTGTGGAAGAAGGCTTTTGAAACATTGTGGGAAAAGAAGAAAATGCTGCTTTTCCCGCAATGTTTTCTAACCTATGAAAGACAAATTTTGTTTTGTTTAATATTTATTATATCACCTACAAATGTATTCAATTTGGACCTTGTTGAAATTTTTTCATGTGGTGAATACTTAGTATGGTATTGAACAGAAACAACAACAGCAAAATAAACTCTTTAACTGACCTTATACATACATTACACTTATTTGTCACTTCATGGCTATAATTGATCTGTGAACCCTTTACCACACATTCCCCAGTTTGAATGACTCTGACGAAGATTCCTTTGAAAACATAGCGGGAAAGGGAGAATATGCTGGTAACCAGCATATTCTCCTTTTCCCACAATGTTTTCCACCCTTTCAAAAGTCAAGTTTCTTTATTTGACCTACATGTACATTTAGATTGGTGTCTGCAAATGCTTTCAGAATTGGGCATGTCTTAAATTTTGTTGTCTAGTAAAAAGGTAAACTCCAGAGCTTATTCTTATAGAAAATAATTAACTCTTTACCTGTTGTCAAAATTACGGATTCTCCCATACTCAAAGCTGTTGCAGACAACAAACTATATAATGGTTTAAACAATGAAATTTGTAAACGGAAGAAACATGGTTTTATGCTGGTAACCAGTATTTTCTCCTTTTCCAACAGTGTTTTCATAAGTCTTTCCCCTCAGATTTGTTAACACAAGGGATCTTTGGTAAAGGGTTAAAAGAATCGCGTGAGGAAATATGAGAACAAGTAATTTTTCCAAGAGGCAGATACATTTTTGTATCCATGTCTGGTTTGATTTGTAGGCCATAATAATAATGCATGTAAATAATGTAAATAATAGTCAATTAAGAATGGGTAGGAAACATTTTGGAAAAGGAGAAAATGCTGGTTATCAGATGGTTTTTAAAAGCCTCTCTTCTTCAGGGTTGATTAGACTTTGGATTTTGTGTTAAAGGGTTAACACTTTACCAGATGACAGAACTTTTGATCTGGCTTTGTTGAAAGCAGTTGCAGACAACACAATTACAGTAAGATCGATGTGGTTCAAAGCATGTGGATTGGGTTTTGGAATGATACAAAGCATTGTGAAAGAAAGAGAAAGTGTCGGTTTCAGTACTATCTCCTTTTTACTCACATTGACATCTATACTTTCAAAGACGAATCCACTTATTTTGAAAAGGGGGTTTAATACATCTGCAAAAAGTATCAACCCATCTCAGCATGCACAGTCCCACAGGCTGACTTTTGTCAAACTTTTTTGCACCTGGTAAATTTTTTGCGTGCCAAAGGACCATTCTAACACAAATGGATCAACAATTATGTGATGACTTGTTTGGTATAATGCATCTTGAAGATGCACTAAACCCCTTTTTCCAGGGCATAGCTCACTTTTTTTTGGCCATATTTGTCATCTTCCACATTAATGAGATTAAAATTTTGTCATTCGTTAACTTTTACCTCACAATCCTGAGTTTTAACAACCCTGAAAAGGAAGGCTTTTGAAAATATTGTGGGAAAAGGAGAAAATGCTGGTAACCAGTATTTTCTCCTTTTCCCACAACGTTTTCTACCCTTTCAAAGACAGTTTTTAACCATTTGAGCGATATCTGATTTCTTTTATCTGCAAATGCTTTAGATTTGGACAAGTCCAGAGTTTTGTCATTTGGGAAAGAGTTACAGGGTTGAAGAAAATCGAATGATAATTACCTCCCTAGCCATAACAGGCTGGCTGTTAATAGGAATCAAATTCTGGTGTATTAGTACAAGTGCACCAAAATTTAGTACATTGTTGAATCTCTCCTCCCAGCAATAGGCTTAAGCCATGGTCACATATACGGTCATGCATGATGTTGTCCGTAGTTCATTTCAAACGTAGTCTGCCGTAGTGTTACTACAGTCAGCTAGGTTGAAGTACGGTCATAGTAGGTTCAAACTCAGTAATAAGAGGAACTATAAATGACCCTACTTAAAGGGTTAACACTTTACCACGCGAGTTAAAATGACCTTAAGGAAGAGAGCTTTTGAAAACGTTACAGGAAATATGAGGAAATGCTGTTAACCAGCATTTTCTCAGTTACTTGCAGTGTTTTCAACTCTTACATACAATTTTCACCTTTTGAGTCACATCTGATTTATTGTAAGCAAATGCTTTGAATTTTGAGAAGTCTGAAGTTTTTTTTTACGTGGTAAAGAGTTAAGCTTTATCCCCTCTTTATTAAGAAGGCAATAAATATTATTATAATCTTGTAAAAGTCAACAAATTTGCATTTAAAGCTTTACTAAACAACAAAATTCTGGGCATGTCCAAACTGATAGCATTTGCAGACAACAAATTCAGTGTGGTGTACTTGATCAAAATTTATTCTTTAAAAGGGTAGAAACCATTGTAGGAAAAGGAGAAAAATCCTGGTTCCTCTTTTTCCAACAAAGTTTTCAAAAGCCTCCTCTATCAAGGCTGTTAAAATGTGGGATTGTATGGTAAAGGGTTAACCCCTTAGGAAATAAATATGGATTTTTGAGTCTCTCATAAAAAGACTACAAATTTTTAAAATGATGGGGTAACAGAAGAAATGACATGTAACAATTAGCACTTATTCTTTTTTTCCCACATGAGTTTTGTAAATCGCAATAAAAAAGTGTTTTCTTTCTTTTCAATGTTTCTTTTATATCATTTTTCTAGTTTTTTGGTAGGGCCTATAATTTGAGCATTTTAACCTTTTACCACACAATTCAAAGTTTTTATGACCCTGCAGAAAAAGCCATTTGAAAACATTTAGGGAAAACAAAAAATGCTGGTAACCAGCATTTACTCCTTTTCCCACAATATTTTTTACCCTTCCGAGAACAAATTTCTAATTTTGAGTGGCGTATATTTTTTTTGTGTGTACTAATACTTTGAACAAGTCTAAAATTTTGTCATTTGGGTTAATGATAAGAAAATCTGGTAAAAAAAAAATATATGACCATAGAAACAAACAAGCAATTATTGTTCGTGTAAGCTGAAAATCATTCAATAACAAGAAATTCATCGAAATAAAGTATGTGTACTAACTCTCCATATACATGTGCGTAGTTGTCAGAGAGAGAGAGATGGCACATTAGTTTAAATAATAAACGTATGTTGTACTTTCTATTATTTTATTTTCCGTCATCAACACCGAAAACATCATACAGTAAAAAATAATAATAATTCATTTTTACATCTCTCTCTTTCATTTATAAATAGACAGACAGACAGACAGACACCTACAGGTTTCATCTTTCATTTTTGTGTGTACACATGCAGACAGACAGGCACATATACATATTTTATCATTCATTTTGACAACCAGCACACATACATATTTCACCTGTATTTACATAGACAAACAGCCACACATGTTATCTTTCACTTTCATTTACACATTTGACTTGAAGAAAAGTTTACAAATAGCAAAAACTTTTGACCCATTTCAGCCTGCGCAGGCTGGGATGGAACAATGCATTTTGCAGATGCATTAAAACACCTTTTCACATAGCATGGCCAATATATATATGAGCCATACTCTGGCAAAAGGGGGCTTAATGCATCCCCATGATATAAAATACCAGGCAAGTCATCACATAATTATGGATCAATAAGAGCCAATTTTTTAAACAACCGACTACATCACGAGGTAGTCTGGTCTTTTGACATACAGAAAATTGACCGATAGCGAAAAGTTTCGGCCCAGGTCAGCCTGCGCGGATTGCGCAGGCTGACCTTGGTCGATACTTTTCGGAGATGCATTAAGCCCTCTTTTCACAGAGCATGGCTCATATGTATAATAAATTATCTTTTCATTTACACAAACAGGCATGCACACACACATATTTCATCTTACATAGACAGGCACATATACATGTAATTATGTAAGTTGCCTTCCACTTTTATTCACAGAGACAGACAGGTAGGGGAGACCGTGGCTATTTAGGCCTTTTTTAGAACATATTCATTTATCAACTGACCATCACATCTAGGCCTCCGAAAAAATAGATGTATTCAAGTGAAACATGACAGAGCCACACTAGCTTTGGTGTATACCTTCTGTTATCGCAGAAGGCCATTTATTAAAACAGCCCCTACAGACTTGGGTAATAGCTTCGGTATAAGCCCTACTTTTCCCCAGTATACGAGATGGGTGATGCGTCATAGCAGACAGGTCGAATCTTCAAAGAATATGACATGTGCAAACAACGAGGGGTTTACTGCATATGCAAAAAGTATCGACCTAGGTCTGCGCAGGCTGACATGGGTAAAAAAAATATTAGAATTTGTAAATTCAATACGAGCCCAAGGACCAGTTTTCCTCGTGATTCAGTCGGTTAGACAAAATAGATTTTATGGTTCCATAATTGTGTGATGACTTGCTTGGTATAATGCACCAGGGAGATGCATTCAGTTGCAGATCCAGGAGTTTCGGTTGGGGGTGTAAATGGGATAAGAGTTAATACTGGTAGTCCCCGTTCTCCTTCACAGTTCTCCTTTACGACGTATATGACAAATGTCTGCACGCATTCTTCTGCGCATGTGTTTTTGTCGTGGATATTGAATCAAAAGTGCACCTATGTATTTTTTGCACATAATGGTAATACTATTGGTGCACTGAAACAAGTAGCACTTTCTTCGGGTAGTATTGGTGAAGAGAAAAAAAAGGATCTTTGAACTGTCACCATGAAATAATTAAAATGCTCCTGACACGGTGTTACGCATCAAACAAGGAAACAAAGGCAGGAAATTTAAAGCTGTTGAGGTATAGCTGTTTCCACTTTGAAAATTGTTGTTGGAAAAGGAGAGATCGCTCCTATTTAGCAATTTCTCCTTTTCTCACTATGTCTGCTGAGCTTTAATCCTATTTTTTTCCTTGAAAAAATATCTTCCACAGTGACCTTCAACCTTGTTTTCTAAAAATAAGTACGGATAGGTTCCATTTGTATTTTTTCTTATTGTTTAGAATTATAAATACTATAGTTGTGGAAATTTCAAGAAAAATCTGTCCGTTAGAAAATATGTATTTATTTAAGATTAACCCTTAATTCGGTCAAATTATCTCCCTTTTTAACTCAATGATCTCTATATAACATGCATATTTGTACATTTACCATGCTCAAAACCAGGCTTTTATATATTTTTTCGTGCAAAAATATATGTATATTTTTCCTGTAATTTTCCTGTTTAACTGACTATTAACGAAAGGCGCTTTAAATCCAATATAAGCTGAATTTTGGAACTGTATATACCCCTTTTCAAAGGCAAATTTCTCAGAAACGAGCACGGTGACCCACATCTTTTTTTACTGTAATCTCCTAGAGACATGATGAGCTTTGTATATGCGAAGTTTTAAAAAAAGTCTGTCCGTTAGAAAAATTTGTGATGTACGTCGTTAATACAATAAAGGTTGAGGCAGCAGTATAGGTTTTGCAAGGATTGTAAAAAGAAAAATCTACCCAAAGACAATGTAGCTAGACGCACGTAATCAATTTGATAAAATTATTTTTCGTACCGGAAAGATACAGATCTAGGAGATAGATCGAAATCTATTTCATCTCGTGAACATTATCGGTAATATTTTCACTCGTGGTGCTCAAACCAAACGACTACATGTGCGCGCGTAAACGGCAGGTGAAAAGAAATTCAAATTATTTTTTACAAGTCACGTATGGTTGGAATGTTGTAGATTTCAACTCTCTTACGTTGATACTCGCCCTTCCTTGCATTGGTCAATAGACAAAATAGACGTTTTAGTATGAGCCTACATTCCTTTAAGGTAAATACGTAGTTATATAGGGACAGGGACGAGTTGACGCTGATCCAAATGTAAGTTAGAAGCCGTAGAGGAATACGGAAAGAGAATTTTGCCCCAAGAACGTCCATTAATATGTTGAGAATAAGAATAAAGGTGAAAGTCAGTGTGAAGGTACCTATATGAACCACAACTTTTAAAGCAGGGACTTTTGTATTAAGTCTTGTCGACGGATACTGAGTGTGTAACCTTTGTGCATGCTGTCTTGCAACTTTGATCGTGTAAATACTTACAACAATAACCGTAATATCTGAACATACGAATATACTGCTGACGATCAGTCGGGGTATATTGAGTACATCAGCTGTATCTTCATAGCATGTCTGAATGTCGGCTTGGCAATGTAAAGTAATGTATGTCACTAGCGTGCCAACGACAAAAATACCTGCGATATAGATACATATCACCAGTCCAATGACCTTTGATGAAGATAGTAGACGGTAATAAGCGTTTGGAAAACGAACAGACACCAGCCGTTCTATAGCGAGAGCGAACACCAGCAAAAAGTACAGAAAAGCAGCACAAGCTAAGAACAGTATCAGAATATTCAATGCGAACAGTCGACGTACACCTTCCTTTTGTTGAACAATTATTGTAAAACCAACAATGAACATCAAATGAAGCATGAGATCGCAGAAAACGAGATTCTGGGTTAAAATTTTGAGCTGTCTTGAAAGCCGGATGCATTTTTGTAACACGACTATTGCAAGAATATCACTGACCAGCAGAATTATTGAAACGATAGGAAATATTGAAATGATGAATATGAAATGACCTGTTTCTCCTGTAGATTCCATTTTTCAAACAAGAAGTAACAAATTGGCGAAATACTGATAAATATAAGGAGAGATACTGTGTCTCAAATGATATTCGAATTTGAACTTATTAGATCTGTCATGTATCTGAAAGAAAATCCGACAATACGATTTTATCACGTTCAAGCCCTCTTCCAATGACATAAATTGATACACAGCGTTTCTCCAAATGGTACCGTAAATATCTAGTTAACTCGATATGTCATGTTCAACGATCTTCTCCAACAACAAAAGTAAAAATATAATATAATATTATTTCCTATTATCGGCTATAATGTTTTAGTATCGTTCACAAGCATATCATAGCGTTTCTTGAATACTCCAGCTTCTCGTTTAACTACGTTATCGTCACGTCAGCCAACTTTTTCTTGATGTCACCCAACTTAATCTTCATAGTATCGTCCAACTTGATCGTGATGAATTCAGTAGACTAAATTTCGATATTGTCATTCATTCTTACTTTAATTTTTTCACCAAAGTGTACCTTGTCATTGACTCAACTTTATCTTGGTCTTGTCATGTAACTTTGTCGTAGTATTGTAACTCGGCTTTATCCCAATGCTGTCACATAACGTTGTCACAGAACTTCATCTTGATGTTGTCTCCAAACTCTTCCTTGATAAAATGACACGAAGCTTTATCTTGATATTGTCACTCTTCTGCATCTCGATATTGTCACTAAACTTTATCTTAATGTTGTCACCAAACTTTATGATGATGTGGTCACACAACTATATCTTGATGTTGTCCTTCCATTCTGTCTGGATAAAATGACACCAAACTTTATCTTGATGTTGTTACCCATCTTTAACTTTATATTGTCCTAAAATTATTTTGGTAATGCCACCAAACTTCAGCTTGACATTGGCATCTAACTTTATCTTGATATATATTTTTCACACCAAGTTCTATCTTGAACTCGGCACCAAACTTTATCTTGATATCGACACGCAATATATACCATCCATCAAGTTCATTGATTTTTTTTTTTTTTTATACGATACCTCTTTTTCCAGGCTCAAAGTTTGCTGGAAAACGCGAAGAAAAGCACAACACAGTTTCCCACTTTAATTCAGTTCAAAGTATTTATCAGGATCTGTGGAAATGATGGTATTCCGTCGCTTTTATCCCTTTACCAAACAATCCCGGGTTTTCACGACCCTGAGAAAGAAGCCTTCTGAAAACATTGTGGGAAAAGGAGAAAATGCTGGTAACCAGCATTTTCTCCTTTTCCCACTATGTTTTCTATCCTTCCCAAAACAAATTTCAATTCTTGATTAACTTCAATTTTTTCATCTGCAAATGCTTCCAATTTGGACTAGTTAAAAAAAATGTCATTTGGTAAAGAGTTATATTATCTATTTTTTACCCTTTAACTGCTACACTGAATGACAATTTCCAGCCAATTATACAAGTCAAATATTGCGATACCAAAAGTTCTTTTGGCCTTAAAAATATAATGGTATCGGATAGTGTAGATCCAAGATAGGACTGCACGTTCTGTGCAGTCTGATCTTGATATACACTGTCCGCAAAAGCACAATGAACTGCACTTGGCATCCGAAGTGTTATACTTATCATCACGCGTACCAGCAGCATGCAAATTAATTAAACGTTTCAAAATGTCACATACAGTAAGCTTTGCCAATAGAAAGATTATAAACCAATCTCTGCCTTACAGCGGTCTGTCTGAGCATATTGGGCATCTTGACGCTCATTTATTTTTTATTTCCAGTCATACTAAGTAATTAGTCTGAAATATGAAAGAAAACTTTAAGGCACCCTTACACAACAGAGAATTGGCCCAGCGTGAGCCAGTTATTTTGGTATTCACTGGCATACATGTACGCTTAAGTTCGTTAGTTCATCGATTCAAGTTACAGGTTCGTTTATAGTTCATTGCAGAATTTTTCGCATACTTTATTTGCTCTGCCCATCATTTTTCTTTTCTTGCATGTACGCATGTGTGGATGTATATCAACTTAAATACAGCTGTCAGTTTGGCGTTCTTGTCGCGTATGTGTACATGCTTGTAAGTAACGCATGCTGTAACGTGAGAGCGTACGAGTTACGTCTGAGTGATATGTAAGCTGCGCCTTTAACGTAGAAAATGTATGGGCTTTCCCAGATCCCTTACTTTTGATGCTGGAATGGCTATGAGCATTAGCAGACAGCAGAACTTGGACGCGGTTTGCCTAGATGTCAAAAGCATTTTCAACCACCTTCTGGCCTGTAGGTAAACATACTCTCTTAAATGTACATGCATGGCTTCATCATGGTGGGTCGAGGGGCAAAAGCTTTATTATAAAGAAAAAAGGTGTCTGTTACGATCTTGTTTCGGTACGAATCGCATCAGCAAAGTGAAGGAAACGACAGCTTATTCTATTTAACAAAATTCAACGGGAAATAAAAGTAATTCAAATGTATGAAAACTGTAGTGGCAATAGTCTATCTTGTCGGAAAAAAATGAGTGTTAGTTTCTTTAAGTCTTCATCTCACAATACGGTCAAAAACAGAAGATCCCGTAGGATTAACCAGAAGAACGAAGATACTAAGTAAACAAGACCTAGAAATGATTACGGCATCCAAGGAACTTTTAACAAGAGGGCATTGATGGCCCGGTATTGCTTCACTGCCTTTCAAATAAATATATCATGCACTAAATTGGCATCGACAGAGACATAAATCATAATCTTTGATCTGTATGGCAATGAACTTTCAAGGGAAAATAGCCTAACCTCCTACCCCCTCCTACCCCCCCCCCCCAAAAAAAAAAGTCATATCGTTTTTCAAATGCAAAGGTTATATCTCAGAGAATACAAGCTGTAGTCTAATCAAGTATCATACATCGCAAATGTCAATGAAATCTTACAAAGAGTGGTTTGAAAAGAAGATTTCAAAAACTCAGAAGCAGACATTTTTTTTCCCCCTTCCTTCTTTTTTTTTAATGGCATGAACGGTAAAGTTCAGTAAACAAAAAAAAAAAAAACAACTGAATGATTGAAACTTTACTTTATATTAAATACCGGTATTCAACTCATCTGAGCATAGCTCCTAACATCAAAATAAATCACTCTCAATGAAAACTGAGAACTGAAAACTGAAATCTCTACAGTTCCTTTCCGAAAAACTTGAATACCCAAAACCAACCACGAAATAGTGTAGTTAAATGGAAAATGGTAAATGGAAACAAACTATACATGTTATAAAAGAAGTTACTTTCGCACGGGCTAATCCGAAACGAAACTTTCCGTTTTTATGTAATTTTATGTTTTGCGCAAGTCTACTGTAGCACAAAATCTAATCGCAAAGTGTCGTCTCGGATTAGCCTGCGTGGACTGCGCAGGCTGATCCGAGACGACACTTTACGCAAATGTCCAAATGCCCCTTTTCGCGCGTTGCAAGCCATATGGCCTTAAATTACTTTATGGCCAGCAACACTTTGAAATTGTATTTTGCTGTTTGGTTAAGGGCTATGCGCAATTACTGTGGGAATCTCTCATCCGAGCAGTAGGATAAGAAGTCATACTGTACCTTGCAAAAGGCTTTATGGCTATCCCAGGTACCATGGTTTCCTGGGTAACATAATTTATGTAATGTCTTTATGAAATGACTTCTTTTTCTATGGAGAAGGACATAAAAATGTAAAATGGTAGAGTAACCACAAAGTTTGCATTTCATTGTTTACAATATAAATAAATGTACCAGTTTTTCATTCTTTACCACGCAGTGGTATGATGACCCTGACAGAGAAGGCTTTTAAAAACATTGTGGGTAAAGGAGAAAATGCTGGTGACCACAATGTTTTCTAACCTTCCAATGTTAAATTGTAGTTTTTGAGTCGAATTTTATTGTCTCATCTGTAATTGCTTTCAATTTGGTGCAGTCCAAGATTGTGGTAAAGAGTTAATGTCCCTCAGACAAATTTGAAAACGCAGTGCTCAAAGGACTATATTTCCTGTAACAAGCAATCACCGGTTTTATTAGCTCCACTGGCCGAAGGCCAGCGGGTTTATGTCATGGCCCGGTGTCCGTCGTGCGTCCGTGCGTCCGTTTGTCCGTTCGTCCGTCCGTCCATGCGTTAACTTTTATTTTAAATATCTTCTTCTCTGAGACTACCTATCCAATTTCGATGAAACTTCTCAGAAATGATCCTGCCATGGTCCTCTTTAGGATTTATTGAAAGAATTTAATTCCTTCAAAAACTCTGGTTGCAATGGCAACAAAACTGAAAAAAAATTGAAAATCTTTGAAAATCTTCTTGTCTGAAACCATATGGCGTAGGGCTACCATATTTGACATGTAGCTTTATCTAGTGGACCTCTACCAAGTTTCTTCAAATTATAGCCCTGGGGTCAAATTTGGCCCCGCCCCAAGGGTCACAAGTTTCATATGGGCTTAAATAGGTAAAACTGTAAAATTCTTCTGGTGCCTAGCCATAGGGCCTAGGGCTACCAAATTTGGCATGTAGCTATATCAAGTGGGCATGTACCAAGAGTGCCCAAATTATAGCCCTGGGGTCAAATTTGGCCCCGCCACGGGGGTCACAAGTTTTACATGGGCTTATATAGGGAAAACTTTGAAAATCTACTCGTACCTAGCCATAAGGCCTAGGGTCTACCAAATTTTGCATGTAACTTTATATAGTAGGCCTCTACCAAGAGGGCCAAAATTATAGCCTTTGGTGAAGTCTAGCCCCACCCCAGGGGTCACAAGTTTTACATGGGCTATTATAGTGAAAACTTTATAAATATTCTTGTTATTAACCATAAGACCTAGGACTACTGAATTTAGCCCTGTCTCAGGGATCTCATGTTTTACAGGGCCTTTTATTGAGGAAACTTTGAAAATCTTCTTGTTTATAACTACACATTCTGGACCTGTATTATTTGGTATGGGGCTTTATCTTGTGGCCAAAAATGGCTTTGCCCTGGGGTCATAACTTTCTCGTAGGATTTTATAGAAAAAAAATTGTATGTCCTCTAGTTTAACCAATTGGCTAAGTATTGTAATGTTTGGCTTGTAGTGTTTTGACTTATTAGCCAGTGGAGCGATACAGGGCCATCATGACCTTGAAGAAAAGAAATTTCCATTACTCCAACACCCCTTACAGCAGACGACTTTGTGCTTCTAGCCGAAGGGATTATCCGAGGCGAGGAGTGTCGTTGGGGGAGGGGTGTCCTCGAGGGTCTCCCCCAGAAAAAAAATGAATTGTAGAAGTATTTAGTGGCCTCTGGAGACCTTTTTGTTTCGGCAAAATTATCTTTCTTTTATCTTATTTTTTAGCAAAACTGCGTTTTGCGCATAGGCAGCTATGTTCCTATAGGGTGTATAATTAGAGCGTAAAAAACACGAACTCTTTACCAGACGACCTAATTTTAGACTTGCCCAAAAGAAAAGCATTTACAAACGATGATTTCTAAAGATGTACCGGTAGCTCAGATTATAAACTTAATCTTTCTAGACTGGTGGTAGAAAACATTGTGGGAGTAGGAGAAAAATCCTGGTAACTAGCATTTTCTCTTTATGACACAGCTTCAATAGTTCTTTTCCCCGGGGTCACTGCTACTTGGGATTGTTTGGTAGGTTGTTAAGGTAACGGTGTCTTCCCATTTGTCACACATTTTGAAAAAAAAAAAACAGTATCAAACAATGATATGAGAGCCTACTGTTATGCACAGTTTGGAACATAGAACAAATTGTAAAGATACCTCTTCTCATGCAAGCATTTTTTACGACTTTCAGTGACTCTGAGGAAAATGCTTTTGAAAAACATTCTGGGTAAAGGAGAAAATGCTGGTAACCAGCATTTTCTCCTTTTCCAATAATGTTTTCTAGCCTATCAATGACATTTTTTGTCATATGGGCCACGTTTGATTTGTTCAAATACATTTTAAATATATCTCATTTCCTTTATACAATAAACAAAATTTATAACATTTATGTTTTATAAAATGAATAAGAAATAACTTTAAAATTGGGACTTTTTCATACATAACTGCCAGTATTGATACAGACTATAGTTGTAAAACAGCTCCAGACAAGGATTATCTGTATCCTTACCTGTACTAATTCCCATTTGTCCGACATACAGTATATATTTAGGTCTAAATATGGGACAAATGGGATGAAACCAAGGTAACGATCATCAATCTCCGAAAAGAATTTGGATGAGCTGTAGAATCGAGCCATCAACGACTGGATTTCAAACCTCGTATGTTACAAACTGACCTACCGAGCCCGCGATATCAGAATAAAAAAGAACGTTAAGATATTGAACCATATCAAAACTCAATAATTTCTAGACGTTTTTTTTTTTTTTTTTCTACAGGATCGTTAAATCCCAAGATTGTGTGGTGATGGGTTAAGCTTTATTCCTTTCCTGTTGATAAGACCTTAAACATACAATCTTATAAAAGTCAAGAAAATTGCATTTAACCCTTTGCGAATTACGAACGAATGCGACTTTTGAACGTCACTGAAGAAGACCAATTTTGAAAACATTGAGGTAAAAGGGAACCAGCTTCTTACTAGCACTTACTCTCTTTCTTTCTAGATTGAGTTTTCCATGTCCTTAAAGAAAATAGATTTCCTTTCCTTATAATGTTTCTCGTTTATGTCAATGTTCTAATTTTGGATAGGGCTTATTATCTGAGCGTTTTAATGATAAGGAAATCTAGTAATGATATATGACCATAGAGACAAATGAGCAATTATTGTTCATTTAAGCCGAAAATCACTGAATGACAAGAAATTCATAGAAATAAAGTACTAGGTATCCATAAATATGAGTCTTGCTCCACGAAAGAGCGGGTTTAATCCGTGATGTAAAACACCAAGCAAGTCATCACATAACTGTGTATCAATAAAATCATTTTTTATGAAAATAAAAAAAAAAAAAAAAAAGGCTGTATCCTGAGGTGGAATGGTCCTTTGACATGCAGAAAATTTGACCAAAAAAACCATCTCTTTCGACACAGGTCAACCTGCTCCGACTGTGCAGGCTGACCTAGGTCGATCCTTTTCGCAGATGCATGGCTCACATGTTTGTAGTTGTCAGAGAGAGCTAGAGAGAGATAGAGAGAGAGAGTAGAGAGAGGGCACAATAGTTTATATAATAAAATAGAAAAAACTACTGTTTTGATTAGTTTATTTTGTAGCCTCAACACCGAAAATATCATACAGGAAAGGGTCATATCCAACTTGCATCCTTTTACTTTCATTTGCACATAAACGAACACATATACATATTTGATCTTTCATTTTCGTGTAGGCCCACATTCATGCAGAAAGACGGGTACACACACTTATTTTATATTTCATTGTAATTTATACAGACAGGCATACATGACTGTTCAGTCCTTTTCTACATAGACAGACAGCCAAACATTTCATCTTTTACTTTCATTCAGACAGACAATTACTCTTATTTCATCATGCACCTTCGTGCACAAACAGACAGACACACATTTCATGCTCTATGAAAAGCGGGTTCAATGCATTTGCAAAAATTATCGACCGTGTCAGTCTGCTCAGTACGCGCAGGCTGACAGGTGTCAACATTTTTTACTATATGTAAAGGACTAGTATGTCTCATGATTCATCCGGTCCATATAATGTTAAAATGACCGACTCCGGTCCGTAAATACCGAATATTATGTTGTATTAATTTTTCTGTTGATTGCATTTGAATACAGCATCCACTCGTCACAACTCGGCCGATTCCGTACCTACATCTAACCTCGTCTGTATAACGGTCGTTTCCATTTTAACTGCAATCACGTGATCTTATACATGGCGGTGCCACTGTAAGTCGTTTAGCACATTATTTCCCGCTACATGGCATTCTATAAATACACTCGTTAAAAAATGAATGTACGAACTGTTTGTCAGCTGAAATATCGTTAGAAAGATTTCGATAGAAAATTGAGGCTCAAGTTTTCTTTTTTAAGAGGAGCCTTACAATTTTCAGAACGGTAAACCGGCGTATTTCCGGCGATGAAATGTACCGTGTAGGTGCATATCAAGCTACCAGATACAGCCGAGGGATTTGATGGCTCCCATCACCCAAGGTATGCCGAATGTAGAGCAGCGTGAGAAAAGTTGATATCGCCTGAGACTGAAGGTCAAGCGTGATGTCAAAATTTTCTTGCGCGGCTAGAAGTAAATACTAGCACCAGGAAAGTTACTACAACATGATATTCCTTTTATTATAAACCTACACCTTTCAACGGCAGAATATTGCAATTCACGACATTTTATTCGAAAACGGTAAACAAAATGAAGCAAATAAAGGCGTAACTGTTTGCAAAAAATCTTTTTGCAAATTTTAATACCCAAAAAGTTCACATTTATATGTTAAAACTGGTATTATATTCTGTTCTAAAATTTTGATCTGAGGATCAAATGGAGGATCAAGATCACAAATTCGCATGTATGGGCGATTTGCAGCTTTTAGCTTGTTATGAAAGATATTTTCTTGTAAATGAAAAAGAGCAAACAGATAGCCAAGGTATTTGTATTTGTCTTTTATCTTCTTTTATGTGAAAAGCAGACGAAAATGAAATTTACAGATACTTCGGGCCCTAAACACATTGACGTTGCCTTTTATCTAACCATGTTGATGTTTAGCTTCCGTTGAAATGATTTCACAGAAAGATGAAAACCACACTCGTCAGAGGCTACAAGAGTATAGATTTATCATCTGTATACAGGATTACGAGTTGTATTGACGAGGTCTGAGCTGTATTGTCGTACAAATTAATCCCATCAGACTTTTGCCTATTTTGTTTGTTTATTTGGTTTTAACGCCGCTTTCAACATTATTTTCAGTAATATTGCGGCGGCCAGTGAACCCATCTATACTTTTGTGGTGTTTCAGTAACTAGGACTTTGCACAATATTCTTATAGATAGGTATAAGGTAACCGTTAAACCATGTTTCTGGTGTGATGTCTAGCCAGTGTTGTGTCAATAATCGTAACAGCCATTTCATGATCATTTTCAACGCTTAATCACTGGTGGTGACCTTATTACTCAAACTACTTTCTCACCCGGATGTGCGCAGAAGGTAAATTGCCTAAAAAGTAATCAAGAAAGAAACTTTTGGTGTTCACGCCTGAATCGTTAAGCATTATATTGTGTCATACTTTTAAAATTGATAAAAGAGGAAAACAGGAACTGACAAATTTGTAACAGTTTATTATCAGAGCGTTCTACAAGGAAGAAAAATCAGCAGCAGTGAGCAGTAATTGGTAGTATTGACCTATAGTTATCTTCCCCTTGATAACCCAAACCAACTACTATGTGCGCGTGCGTAAACGGCAGGTGAAAAGAAGTTCAAATTGTTCAAGATTAATTCATTATGGCACCTCTTGTGTGGTAACTACTACAGGTCACGTATGGTAGGAATGTTGTAGATTTCAATTCTTTTACGTTGATACTCATCCTCTTTTGAACTGGTCCACAGACAAAATAGACGTTTAAGTATGAGCCTACATTCCTTTAAGCTAAATACGTAGTGATATAGAGACAGTGACGAGTTGACGCTGATCCAAATATAAGTTAGCAGCCGTAGAGGAAGGTGGAAAGGAAAATTTCCCCCAAGAACGTCTATTAACATGTTGAGAATAAGAATAAAGGTGAAAGACAGTGTAAAGGTACCTATATGAACCACAATTTTTAAAGCAGGGACTTTTGTATTAAGTTTTGTCGACGGATACTGAATGTGTAACCTTTGTGCATGCTGTCTTGCAACTTTGATCGTGTAGACACTGACAACAATAATCGTAACATCAGAACATGCGAATATACTGCTGACGATCAGTCGGGGTATATAGAGTACATCAGCTGCATTATCATAGCATGCCTGAATGTCCGCACGGCAATGTAACGTAATGTATATCACTAATGTGCCAACGACAAAAATACCTGCGATATAGATACATATCACCAGTCCAGTGACCGTTGAAGGAGACAGGAGGCGGTAATAAGCGTTTGGAAAACGAACAGACACCAGCCGTTCTATAGCGAGAGCGAACACCAGCAAAAAGTACAGAAAAGCAGCACAAGCTAAGGACAGTATCAGTATCTTCAATGTGAACAGTCGACGTACACCTTCCTTTTGTTGAACAATTATTGTTAAACCAACAATGAACATAAAATGAAGCATGAGATCGCAGAAAACGAGATTCTGGGTTAAAATTTTGAGCTGTCTTGAAAGCCGGATGCATTTTTGTAACACGACTATTGCAAGAATATCACTGACCAACAGAATGATTGAAACGATAGGAAATATTGAAATGATGAACATGTAGTGACTTGTGTCCCCTGGAGATTCCATTTTTCAAACAATAGATAACAAAGTTACGAAATATTAATGAATATAAGGAGAGATACTGTATCTCAAATGATAATCGAGTTAGATCTTACTAGATCTGTATCACGTACCTGAAAGATAGTCCGATAACACTATTGTATCACCTCCGAGCCCCTCTAATGACATAAATTGAAACACAGCGCTTCTCCAAATGGTACCGTAAATATCTAGTTAACTTGATTGTCATGTTCAAAAATCTCTTCCAACAAAAAAAGTAAACATAATCTCCTATCATCGAGAATGTTTTAGTATCGTTCACAAGCAAATCGGGTGTTCCTTCAATACTCCAGCTTCTCGTTTAACCAAATTGGTGTCTTTATATTGTCACCCAACTTAATCTTCATAGTATCGTCCAACTTGATCGTGATGTTTACAAGAAACTATTTTTTGATCATTAAATCTTACATTAATTTTGTCACTAAACTTTACCTTGTTATAGACTCAACTTGATCTTGTCACATAACTTTGTCTTGGTTTTGTAACTCAGCTTGATCTCGATGCTGTCACCAAACGTTGCCACAAAACTTCATCTTCATGTCACCAAACTCTTCCTTAATAACATGACACCTAGATTTATCTTGATATCGTCACTCATCTGTATCTTGATATTGTCATTCAGCCTTATTTTGATTTCGTCATCCAACTTTCTGATGATGTGGTCACACAACTATATCTTGATGTTGTCCTACAACTCTGTCTTGGTAAAATGACACCAAACTTTATCTTAATGTTATTACCCACCTTTATCTGTATATTGTCATCAAAATCATTTTGGTAATGCCACCCAACTTCATCTTGATATTGGCATCCAACTTTATCCTAGTATATATAAATTTATATACATGTATTCACTAAATACCAAGTTCTATCTTGATATTGACACGCAACTATATACCATCCATCAAGTTCATTGACTTTTTTAATGCGATGGATCTTTTTCCAGGCTCAGTTGAAACTACAGGTTACTCAAAGTTTGCGGGAAAAAAAGCGATAATCATACAAAGCCGTATCGTGTTTCCCACTTACATTCATAAGTATTTACCATGATCTGTGGAAATGATGGTATTCGGTCGCTTTTTTTGTTCTCTCTTTTTTACCCTTTAACTGCTACCTACATTGAATGAAATTTCCAGCCATTTATAGAAGTCAAATATTGCGATTTCCAAACTTCTTTTCGCCGTAAAAGAATTTAATGGTATCGGGAAGTGTAGACACGTTCTGTGCAGTCTGACCTTGATCTACACTGTCCGCAAAAGCACAATGCACTGCTTTCAGCACCCTGAGAGTTAAATACTTATCACGAGTACCAGCAGCATGCAAATTCATCAAAAGTTCAAAGTGTCACATACAGTAAGCTTTGCCAATAGATGGATCGAAAGCCAATACCTACCATATCTGTCTGAGCATGCTGCGCATCTTGACGCTCATTTATTTCATATTTCCGGCCATGCTACGTCATTAGTTTTAAATATGAACGAAACCTTTAAGGCGCATTTACACTACAGAGAATTGGCCCAGCGTGAGCCAGTTATTTTGGTATTCACTGGCATACGCTGAGGTTCGTTAGTTCATCGATTCAAGTTACAGGTTCGTTTATAGTTCATTACAGAATGTTCGCATATTTTGTTTGCTCAGCCTATCACTTTTCTTTTTTTGCATGCGCGCATATGTGAACGTATAACAACTTGCATAACTATCAGTTTGGCGTGCTTGTAGCGTATGTACTCGTATATATTCATTTTAGTAACGCATGCTGTAACGTCAGAGCGAACGAGTGAGAGCGTCTCAGTGACATGTAAGCTGAGCCTTTGGTGTAGAAAAAATGTATGGGCTCTTCCAGATCCCTTTATTTTTGATGCTGGAATGGTTATGGGCAGTAGCAGAAGCGGTTTGTTAAGATGTCAAAGGCATTTTCAACCACTCTTCTGGCCTGTAGGTAAATATGCTGTATTAACACTTAGGCTGCTAGGCGCGAATCACAGACCTTTTGCGGACAGTGTAGATCAAGATCAGACTGCACAGACCGTGCAGTCTGATTTTGAATCTAGACTGTCCGATAAGGAGATATTTCCCCATCCCCCATAACTTTGAAAAAGCAACATTTTGGTTTTTACCGGCTTGAAAGTTATATTTAAGTTACTTTGTAGGATAAGGGTTAAATGGATAGATCCTTTTAGCTGTAATCGTATGGGTTCATCATGGTGGATCGAGAGGCAAAAGCTTCATTATAGAGAAAAAGGATATTTGTTACGATCTTGTTTCGGTACGAATCGCAACAACGAAGTGGAGGAAGCAACAGGTTATTGTATGTAACAAAATTTAACGGTAAATAAAAGAAATAAAAAATAAATGAAAACTGGAATGGAAAAAGTCTATCTTGTCGGAAAAGTGTTAGAGCTTTTTTAAGTCTTCATCCCTCAATATGGTCAAAAACAGAAGATCCCGTAGAATTAACCAGAAGAACGAGGACACTAAGTAAACAAGATCTAGAAATGATTTAGGCACCCAAGGAACTTTCAACAAGAGGGCATTGATGGCCTTGTATTGCTTCACTGCCTTTCAAATAAATATATCATGCACTTAACTGGAATCGACAAAGACATAAATCATAAGATATGTATTACAATGAACTTTCAAAAGAAAAATAGCTTGGCACCCTAACCACCAACCCCCTCCCCCAAGAAAGTTATGTCGTTTTTCAAATGCATAGGTTATGTCAGTAAATTTAAGCTTGTCTAATCAAGCATTCTTCATAGCAAATTCTTACAAAGAAGTGCTTTGACAAAAAGGTTCAAAAATCCAGATGCAGAAAACATTTTTTAAATGGTATGAACGGTAAAGATCTGAAACAAAAAATTGAATGATTGAAGCTTAACTTTAAATATTCAACTCATCTGAGCATAACTTTTAACATCAATATATATCCTTCTCACTGAAAATGAATATTTCCTTTTCCAAAAAACTTGAACACTTAAAACCAACGACGAAATAGTGCAGGTTTATAATAAAGGGAGGTTATTGGTAACAAACTACATTATGTTATAAAAAAAGTTACTTCCGCTGATCGGTATATACATATATACGCTTAAGTCACCAGTTTTGTTGTCATGCTAACCAGAGTTTTTGTAGGAATATTTTTTTTTAAGAAATTCTGAAGAAGGCCATTGCAGGATCATTTCTGTGAAGTTTCATCAAACTTGAATGAGCAGTTTTAGCGAAGATGTTTGGAATACAGGTCAACGCACGCACGGACGGACAGACGGTTTCAAGCAGGCATACATGTACATGTATAGAGGGAATGATGCACGACGGACATAGGTGGGATCAAGAAGGTATGTCACATGATTACTCAAGCATGCCATCGGGTGGATGATCGGGTGTTGGGGTAAAGAGTCAACGGGCTACATCTTCTGCCAAGTTCTTCAGCCCAGTCATATTGCTGGTATGGACACCTGGGTCCATATGGCCTGCAACACCCGAAAAGGGGCATTCGAACATTTGCGTAAAGTGTCGTCTCGGATTAGCCTTCGCAGTCCGCGCAGGCTAATCCGAAACGACACTTTACTTTTTTTGTAATTTTCTGTTTTTTGCAAGTCTACTGTAGCACAAAATCGAATGTAGCCGTAAAGTGCCGTCTCGGATTAGCCTGCGCGGACTGCGCAGGCTGATCCGAGACGACACTTTACGCAAATGTCCGAATGCCCCTTTTCGCGTGTTGCAAGCCATATTTGACCAAACATTCTAAACTGAATTTGAGCCATGCTCTGTGAAAAGGGGGTTTAATGCATCCCCGTGATGCATAATACCAAGCACGTGATCTCATGATTATGGATCTTCAGGTAGAATGGTCTTTTGACACGAAGAAAATTTACCACCAGCAAAAAGTTTTGACTAAGATCAGCCTGCGCAGTCTGCGCAGGCTGATCTTGGTCGATACTTTTTGCAGATGCATTGAACCCTTTTTTCCCAAAGCATGGCTCAATTTTATTCCTACTCTCAAGACTTACATAAATTCCAACGTAATGCAATTTCTGATTCGCTATACCGAATTAAAAATTGTGTTACTTTCTTCCAACTTTAGAATAAGACTTAAGATGCGGCTATGACGGGTTGAGTATACAGGCTATAATGATGCTGAGCCTACACTATCAACATCGGTTCAGAAAAAAGTTGTAATTAATGTCCACGTGACCATCAGCATAATTTAGGCCTATTAGAATCCGTTCCCTTCTAGTTGAAGTTTTCGGAACCAGACTTTGTAGTGCTCTTGTAGGCAAACACTTCTCATCAGATCTAACGCTCCTAGATGGACAAGCCTACATCTCGCTAGCAACTTTCCAACACTTTCTTTCTCTTTCTCCTTTTCCCACAATGTTTCCAGAAGCCTTCTTTGGCACCATCGCTTAAAATACGGAATCGTTTATATGTATATATAAAAAGTGATGTAGTGAAGTGCCAAAATTTTTACCGATTTCAAAAAATTTTTGTCGTCTTAGCCAATCAAAGTTCTCGAGTTTTCGAGCAAATTTTCGAATTTGAATTCAGAAAATAAATCTGGTTTAGATCTGTATCCAAAATCAGACTGCACATTCTGTGCAGTCTGATCTCGATCTACACTGTCTGTAGAAGGTCTTTGAGTCGCACTTAGCAACCTAATGGTTACTTTATTTAGTCATTTAATGTTGCGGCCAGTGCACATATGCTTCTTTTGAGTTTCTTTTACCAAAACTGCACATAACATTCTTTTCAAACAACGGCGCTTCCACACATTAATATCGCCGAGACAAAGAAGAGCTCCATGTAAAACTATTAAGGGACACAAATCTAGACTGCAGTTAGGAATGAAGTCAGAGTTGCTTCCCTTCGGTATTCCTCTTGCTCTTATTCAGACGTTTTTCGGCTTACAGCCGACCGCTTTTAAAGCTATAGTTTTTTTTTTTTATTTTGCTTAACCCTTTACCACACGATCCCGACTTTTAACTACACTGAGAAAGAAGCCTTTGGAAATCATTGTGGGAAAAGGAGAAAATGCTGATAACCAGCGTTTTCTACGCTTTGAAGGACAGATTCGAATATTTTGGCCGAATTTAAATTGTTGTCTGCAAATACTTTCAATTTTGACACGTCTACATTTTTGTCGTTTGGTAAAGAGTTGAGCTATAGTTCATAATGATATTTTCTGTTTTAAAGTCGTCTGCTGCAACGATTCTCTCAATAAATCAAACACTAGATCAATCAGTCTGTCTCTCTGTTTATATGTTTGCTTCAGTTTCTGTCTGTCCGTCCGTCCGTCTGTCCCCTTCATTTCTCTATTACGTATCCCTTAAGTATTCATCTTTTTATCAAGACATCAGCCTTTATGTATACATGTTCAGTACTGTAGACCGACCAAACAACTTTTTTTGAAAGCAGTCTCTTCAATCGATGATGATCCAATCCGGTCGAATTAATGTAGGTGGTAAATCCATCTGACAAAATACACCTCGTAACTTCTTTGACCTTCTTTTGTCGATGATACAGCAGTTTAATCCTTTAATTCTTATCCTGCTAAATAAATTAAATTAAACTTTCAAAGCGATGGTACAAACACGAACAGTGCTACTACAAACTTACTTTTTGGAGAAAAGATATCTCCTATTTTCCTACCCGTGCATATGGGCAACTGGCGGCGATAATAAATAAACGCAAATTCAATTAATCACAACCGACAGCAAATTGTATTTTTAAATATTAGTAATTATTATTCTCTCAATTGGAGATTGTTAAGTAAGGAGTATATAAAGAAATAGCATTTTTACGCTCTAAATTTTTTTTTTCAAATTCTTATTTTGTTGTGACTATGCTGCGTTGTCTGCGCATGTCATATTCTTCGAAGATTGACCGATCTGCCATGACGCATCAATATCATGAATAGGATATTTAAATATAGTAGATCTAATTCGCGGTGCGTAAACTAAAAATTCTGCCGTTAAAAATAGCAAGAGGGAAATGGCTAAAAAGGTACGTCTGTGGTGAAGTCGAGCCTGCTTTTCGCTCCAAAACTTCTCATAATTAATGATTTCAAACTGGAAAATGATTTTAAAAATACCATTGTTTACTGCA
This sequence comes from Hippopus hippopus, assembly GCA_946811185.2. NCBI lineage: Eukaryota > Metazoa > Mollusca > Bivalvia > Cardiida > Cardiidae > Hippopus > Hippopus hippopus. The sequence continues at coordinate 23,813,437 of OX328101.1, read as the reverse complement.
AATCAATTTCCACAGTTTCTAAATATAAAGATGGGGGAAATCCGGAATTTGTGCAGGGGATTCACAGAAGGCTTTGCAAAAAAAAAATGTCACCGTCATGCTGGACTGACATGTATGGATGCGGTGCTGAGCCCCAGTAGCTCAGTTGGTAGAGTGCAGGACTCAAGAACAGGGGGCATGGGTTCGATCCCTGGCTCGGCCAATTTTTTTTCCGAGGTGTGATGATATAGTCATTGCGACAGGCTTCATTCCTCTCTCAACGCTGATCCTTGTCTCGACGATGGTTATGTGGGAAAGCAGCCATTGGCTTGGAAAGAAATTATGCAGAATAAAAAAGAAAATGCTGGCAACCAGCATTTTCTCCATTTCCCACAATGTTTTCTACCCCATCAAGGACAAATTTCGTCATTTGGACCACAATAAATTTGTCGTCTACAAATGCTTTCAATTTGAATCAGTCGGAAAAATTTTGTTGTTAGGTAAAGGGTAATTCATACATATACTACAATCGTGCAAGTTTGTCAACGAAGGCAATGGTTTTACATAGTACTTTGCACAAAGATTATTTTTTTACTACAGATTACAAAAGATAAATGGCACTTCTAAACAGTGTTATAACACTGTTAGTAGGTTTGTGTCTTAAACCTCGACTCATGCCAAGTATCCATATTTTGCAAAAATAACTTAAATAACACCTTTTGCAAAGACTCTTTCAGACGACCATGATTCAAAAATACAACCACTGATGCAGAATTATGTCCTCCACTTTTTTCCAAACGACAAAATTTTAGACTTGTCCCATTTTGCAGACAAAAAATTAACCCTTTACTGCACAATGCCGACCATGGGAAAGAAGCTTTTTTTAAAATATTGTGGGAAAATGAGAAAATGCTTATAACCAGCATTTTCTCCTTTTCCCATAATGTTTTCTACTTTTTCAAAGAAAATTGCACCATTTTAGCCTCATTGCATTTGTCGTCTGCAAATTTGGACAAGGCTGAAGTTTTGTCGTCTTGTAAAGGGTTAAATGTTACCAAGAAATGATAACTATTTCTCAAAGAAATTGCCTTTTCCCACAAGACAAAAGCTGTCTTGGTCGTTTAGACAAGGGGTTGTCTGGTACAATGTTTATGTAATCATAATAAAAATCTCGAACGACTGCAGATAGCGTCTTTTAATCTTTAAGCGACATATGGTTTTACATATACTACTCAAAATTTGCTAGGGATCATCATCTTAGATTCAGCGGATATGTAAGTGTAGTATGAATCAGGTATGGTTTTTCTGCCACATGGTTGAAATGAACGATCTGAGGAAATGAATGTGTTTTAAGCAAAACTGTATTTTTGTAACATATACCCGTATTGAAATATCTAAATGATCCCTATCAAAGTGTGAGTAGTATAGTACTTTGCACAAATTTGATGACTGACATTTATCTTCCAGCCTTTGTTTAACCCGTTTTTGAAATATGAAATTGTACCCCTGCCATTAATGCGCACTCACTTCTTTCACAAGAGTTCACATCATAGTTGTGACGAGAGCAATATATTATCATGTGATTTGATTCCAAGCTTTGCAACGGTCGTCGAAAAAGGTAGCTGAATCGACATAAAGGTGTATGCCAGCCATGTTTTTGGAGTTCAAAGCTTTTACCTGTGACGTCACATAATGCTTTTACGAGTATGACATCATAAATTTAATGCTCATATCAAACGTGTTTATGGTAAGAATACAGGAGATCATGATAATTATATCTCACAGCAACAAGGTTTTGTTTGTGATGAAATAGGTCGTCGACTACAATATATGCGTTGTGCCTGTTCCAATTGATTTAGAGAGGATCAAGTAAGTTAAAGAAAAAATAAAATTTGGCAAGTAGTCCTAAGAAATGAAGAATAAATGGATAATCCGGAAACCATAGGACCAAACGAATGGATATCTCAAACGAGTCAAACGGGGCGACAAGTAAGCTCCTTGAAAAAGAACTAGATCCGGAAATTTGCCTGGAGGCGACGAAATAGCTGATATTTGTTTTTTTCGGTGAAAGATCGAAATTTATTTCATCGCGTTTCTTCATCCAAAATCTTCTTTAAGCGGACAAGATTGTAAACTTGTTGAAAGCAGCTCTATACAATATATTTAAAGTGGCTAAAAGAAATGGGTTTGTCTTTGAAAGGGTCAAAAACATTCTCGGTTTGAATGCTTGTTTCCAGCATTTTCTCCTTTTCCTACGTTTTCAAAAGCCTTCTGGCTCAGGGGTTGTAAAAATTCGGAATTAATTGGTTAAAGGCTTCAACGCTAGGTTCAGCTATAGTTGCTGACTAATACAGACAGTGCCGATCAAGATTGCACTACGCAGTCTGATCTTCGATCTTAACTCTCCGCTACTTTGGTCTGGCCAAAACAACCTTGAAAAGCCTTCTACCTCAGGATCATTAAATCTCGATACGGTGTGGTAGTGTAAAACTCTTTTAGAGTATTGAGATTAGCCATTTATCTCTCACATGGCTAAACTTTTTTTTTCTGAGTTTGTCTGAAAATAGCTAGAGCCCAATACCTCAGGCCGTAACATACAGGGCTTGACACTGGAGGTGGCTGGTTCCAGTCCCAGCTCGGCCAATTACTTTCAGAAGATTGATAATAGTCAGTGCTACACGATGTATTCCTCTCTTACCACTAGTTTCAACGGTGGTAACGAGAAAAGGCAGACAGTAGCTTGGGAGGAATATTGTGCCAAGTACTGGTTATAGAAACTCCAGGAATGCATGGATTAGTGGGTTGATGGCTATGATATGACTGAAATAATGATGGAAAATGGATCAAACACCAAACAACTGAATCTTGCTTTCAAGACAATCTGTGTCATTTGACAGCACAAATATCATCTATGCGCTATACTGCGTTTTGATTGGCTGATATGCTTCATTTTGCCTCACTACATATCCTTACAACTAAATCCTATATCTACTAACCCTTAGGCTGCTATGCGCGACTTACTGACCTTTTGCGGACAGTGTAGATCAGGATCAGACTGCACAGAACGTGCAGTCTGATCTTTGCTCTACACTGTCCGATAAGGATATATTTTCCTTCAAAAAAATACCTTTGAAATAGCAAAATTTGTGTTTTTACTATCGGCTTAAAAGTTTTATTTCAGTTATTTAGCAAGATAAGGTTTTACTCTCTCACTACCATTCTACTGTTTTCGAAGGCTTTAAATAAATTTACGTTGCGTTTGCTGCTGACTCTAGTAAAAGATGAACATGAGGTAGCGGAAGGTGTAGATCATTTACCAAGCGATTCTTACCCTTCTCCCCAACCCCCCCCCCCCCCCCATTTTAGCCATGTTTGGTGCATAATATCATCTGCAAAGTCTTTTAATTTATACAAGTCTGATTTTTTTTTATTATTATCTGGTAAAAAGTTTAGCTAGGTAAACTAGCATTTGTTTCTTTTCCCACGATGTTTTCAAACACTTTCAAAAGGGTATTTCCATCACACAATATGGACAGAGCTGAAAATTAACAGTATACCACACAATCCTATGTTTAAATGGCCCTGATTAAAAAGATCTTTTATAAACATTGTGAGAAAAGGAGAAAACGTTGGTTACCAGCATTTTCTCCTTTTCCCCAGTGGTTTTTTTTTTTCCCTTGAAAGACAAATTCCATTATTTGAGCCACATATCGTCGGTTTACTTCCAAAACCTCGTAACTACAGCTTGTAACAAGCTGTAGTTACGAGGTTTTGGAAGTAAACCGACGATATACTTTGTCATCTGCAAATTTGTCGCCTAATAAAGGGTGAAGGCCAATCTGTGTAATGGAGGGAATAGCCAGTGAAAAAACAAATAGAAAATGTTCGGTGTAGGAAAATCAACTTTGGTTCAAACCCCTGTAACAAACAATTTCAAATTTTATTGAACTTCAGGTAGATTGCTTCTCAAAGCATTCTAGGAAAAAGAGAAAATGCAGGTAAACATAATTTACTCCTTTTCTTACAATGTTTTTCATACTTTCAAAACCACATTGTCTTCTGAAAATATTTACCAAAATTAGACAAATCTAAAATTTTGGTTTTTGGTAATGGGTTAATTCAAAAACAAACTACATATACTTCATTTCTTATTTTTTCTTTAACCCTTTACTAGACGACAAAATTTTAGCCTTGTCCAATTTGAAAGCATTTGCAGACGACAATTTCAGTGTGGCTCAAATGTTGCAATTTTTCTTTGAGAGGACAGGGTTAACAGCCTTTTCTTCTTTTCCCACAATGTTCTCGAAAGGCTTTTTTCTCAGGGTCATTAAAAGTCTGCATTATGCCGTAAAGGGTTAAGTACTGTTTAATGGCGCATCTATATCTATGGTCATTTAGCGAGCTTGAAAGGTAATGTATTATCGATTGTTGTAAGAACTAAGTGGTAATTTAAAAGTTAATAATACTTCATGAACAAGAATTAAAAATTAAAGCAGAAAAATGCGGAATATATCTATTATATGATTGTAAGTGCTAGTAGACTTAGCAACAAGGCAATCCTTTTTGCAGGGTCATCCAGCATGTCTTACAATTATGTCCTAAATTTAAAATTTCTATATTTTATTATAAAAATCTATGTCTTTCAGATATTGTAAGATGTCATTCTGTTCAACGTTTAAAGATAACTTGTACTTCAATTTGGTATCAATTTATAAAATATCATAACCCATAACCATACTGGCTAATTTCAGATACACAATTTGCTTGTATACCCTAGAGCTGTACATGTGTCACCGTAGCCCACATATTTTCAAATAACTTGAATGAATTCAGAGTACATAGAGGATGATCAACTTGTTGTGTTTGATATTTAAGATCTGTCACTCAAATGTGGTGTGATGCAGTTAAAAAAACGCATCACACTGCATTTGAGTGACAGATTTTAATATGCCGTCTGCAAACACTTTCAATTTGGACAAGCCTACTTTTTTGGCGTTTGGTAAAGAGTTAATCTGTCTACAGTAGAGATGTGAAGAATGTTGTGGTAATCGCTGCGACTGTATTTTTTACACTTGTATATTGTATATCACCAAATGGTTCAACTTTCAAAAATTATCTCAATTTTGCCTTCCATAGTCTGTGTTTTGCTCTAGATCTGTGCTTTACCTAAAATTAAAACAAAAACAGAGGTAAGGAACTACATCCACATCCCCAAGTAGGCCAAAGTGGTCATTTGATACTGCCTGTTGCTTTCAAAGAATTACAAATTTTGATGATAAGAAATAACTTCATTAATGTAAAATTTATTTAATTTCTTTTCCTTTATGCTGACGCAATATTGCATTCTGTGTTACACACCAAACATTCAAATAGACAAAACCGTTCACACAGCAACATTTTAGCAGGCCAATATTTTAGCAAATATATGACAGGCACGATCATGGTCATTTTTTTCAAAACAAATGCTCATTTTGGTGTCAGCTTTGTAATGACCATTCTGCTCTCTGCTATGTCCTTTTTTCTCAAAGATCAAAACCAAAAAGCCTGTATGGGAATAATTAGAAACCACTACCTAATATGCTGACACAATATATAATATTTATTTTATACACTCCAGACATCAGACAAGACTGTCCACCTAGCACGGTGTGGCCAATATAGGGAGGAGCTTTTTCTCTAGGCATGTCAATGGCCATTTTCTTCCTTGCTCCATACAATGTGGGTGTCAGCATGTAAATGGCCATGTTGATGTCACTTTGGGGTTATAAAACAATGTTTTCTGACATGCCTTGGCCTGACAGTCTTACATGAGAGATGGGCGCAAATATGAAAAGTAAATTGTTTGGGTTGAGGTTTTAATAAGACTAGGCAGGGATTCTATAATCTCTATAGATGATCTCTGCACCAGGGTACCCAACACACTCCATGACAGTACTATCTTTACCTGCAAGTACTTTGCAACAGAAAAGGCATAAGGCCCTATATCCTCTCTGTACATTGGCCATATCAGGTACATTTTTGCAGACCGGTACCTAGGTTATCAATGTGGGGATAGCACTGTCCACAAAAGCTCCTCTATGGTATGAAATAAGCATGAAAAATATACAAACAAAAACAATTTTGAATTTAGAAAATTTTAGAAAATTATTAGAGTTTGTTATGAAGAGGTTTTCTAGTACTTGTTTTTCCATTCATTTTGACACAACACAGCATGAACAGCCAACAATCCAGATGTATTAGGAACAGAGATGCAAGACATTCACATCATGGGCTTCAAGTGTACAAAGTTCGATTTGCTGATATAGACCTTAAGTAGTACTTTACCAAACGACCAAAATTTGGACTTGTCCAATTCAAAGCATTTGCAGACAAAAATTTAAATGTGGCTATTTTGGCAGATTTTGTTTTTGAAAGGGTAGAATACATAGTGAGAAAAGGAAAAAATGCTTGTTACTAGCATTTTCTGCTTTCCCCACTGTTTTCAAAAGCCTTCTTTGTGAGGGTTGTTAAAAGTCCGGATTATGTAGAAATGGGTTAAATCTTTACTCTCAGACTCTTCCATAATGAAAGCACCTGCAGACGACAAATTAAATGAAGCATGTATGATGACCGTTTTTTTTAAAAACCTTCTCAAAACAAAAGAAAATATTGTGGGGAAAAAAGAGAAAATGCTGTTTGAAAATATAGATGATTTTTTGCCAGCAGCCGAATTCAACTATAGGAAAGTTTTTTTTTTTTGATACCATGATGTGCATTTGACCTATATACAAAAAAAGAGGTAAATGTTATTTTGAACCACCTGATAGTTGAAATTTCTTGTTTTTGAAGTGAAATTTATGTACAGAAGTTGTGTGTGTAAGCAGGGATCATATATAAGATCCCTGGTGTAAGTGATCTCTTTTTTGATGCTTTGTTTTGTCTGACCTTGAAATGAACTTTCCACTATTATACTTTATGTATATTTGATGTAGTTACATATAATTTGAAAATGTTATTGACAGCAACCTGATAGTTGAAACTTCCATTTGTTTTATAAAACCCCTGTCCCTGGCCATAATGTATATGTACCGGTAATGAAAATTCCAACTGTCAGTCTGCCGATTTTCACTTGCCTATAGGAACCTAATGTAAGATGTTTTATTTATGAACTTTTAGTCTAATACTCTGATTTATTTTTAACAATTATACTAAAAGTAGGTTTTCCAGGAGCTTCAATCCAATTTTCACTAAATTTGTTACTTTATGCCATAATGCCTATTTAACCTAACAGTTTAAATATACATGTAGTTCGAGGAAGATATTGTCAGCAGCTAGATTTTGCAGTCTGTAGGTCTTCTCGAGTTAAAGCTTACATGCAAGAACTTTTTACTGGATAATTAATGAATATTTCTACCTCTTTACAACTGAAGTTTTGCCAGCAACCTGATAGTTGAAACTTCCATTTGTGGTTTAAACCCCTGTCCCTGATCACAAAGTATATAATGGAAATTCCTACCATCAGTTAACTGAGCCTCACTTGTTTATATTGACCTTATACTAAGTTAAAGCATTCTCATTCATCGAAAGAACTTTTAGTGCTTAATTTGAAAATAAAGGCTTAAGAAACAAATCCTTCCACACATTAAATTTGCTTTTTCATTGTTTATGAACTTCTATACTGTGAAAAAGTTTAAAAACTGCCATTTCCTTATTACTTTAACTGATTCCCAAACAACAAAAATTTTACACTTGTCCAAACTTGAAGACAACAAATAAAATGTGCGTCAAATAACGTTTTTTGTCTATGATATGGTTATCAGCATTTTCTTCTTTCACCACCAGGTTTTCAAAAGCCTTTTTTGCCGTAGGATTTTAAAAGTTGCGATTGTGTGTTTTTAAAAGAGTTAACCTATAATCTGTCATAAAGAAAAAAACACTCTTGACAATATAAAGATGTTATATGGAAACTCAAACCTAGCAAAACTTTGTACAAACAGGACAAGTATGAATGGCTTGCACCCAGTGTTCCTCCTATTGTATCCATACCACAAAGATGAAGTGCATTGCAGGCAGGGATTTTATGCACAAAATGATGAAACAAAAAATACACTAAAACCTTCTCTAGCTTTACTAATAAAAGTTCTGTTGTGCCAAATATATGTGAATTTAGAAAACTTTAACAATGGTACAGCTAAAATCCGACTGACAACTTTGACCTACCTCGAGTCCATAATCATCCCGAAATTTCCATATAGGCAAGCTCATGTCCTCCCTGCAACAGATTTCAAAGGAATAATAAAAAACTTTAAACAAAATTTATCATTCTACATGTACATAATTTTAGCATAAAATCAACACCTACTATTACGAACAAAGTCCGTAACAAAGAAACAAATGAAGAAATGCATGGCAGAAATAAAGGGACCGGGCAGGATTCGAATCCTAGAACGCCCGAACGAAAGGCCAATACCATAACCACTGACCAAAGAGACATCTCCTTAACGCAGTTGTTAGGTATTGTATTTAAATCGGGACGAAGCCATGCATGAAGGAGTGGTCTCCCGTAACACTGCGTAAAAAACATGTACATGTACCACAATAATTGACTGATTGTATAGTGTTTAACACTGTTTTAAACATCATTCCAAATAATAGTCTTCCGAAGCCACTGGCTGCTTTCCCACATAACCATCATCAAGACAATGGTCAGCGGTGGGAGAGGAATGAATCCTGTCGCAATGACTATCATCAATCCTCTGAAAGAAATTGGCCGAGCCAGGGATTGAACCAACGACCACCTGCTCTCAAGTCCTGCACACTACCGACTTAGCTAATGGGGCTCGGCATGTGCATGTACCACAATGAATGAATGAATGAATGGCAATTCACCAAGGCATTGGCATCTAGGTCTTTAACCCTTTACCACATGCCCAAGTTTTAACCACGCTAAAAAACTAGTATGAAATTTTCATTTCAATAGTAAAAACCCAAATATTGCTAGTTCAAAGGTTTGTTTTGGGAAATAATAAATCCTTCTCGGACAGTGTAGATCCAAGTTCAGACTGCATGTTCTGTGCAGTCTTATCTTGATCTACACTGTCCGCAAAAGCTCAGTGAGTCGTGCTTAGCAGCCTAAGCCTGTACGAAAATGTCGATGTTACACGATATTTACTGATGAGTTAGTGAGAATACTGCCCTAAACTCTCATATGATTTTTAAGTAGTCATTCGATCGGTAGATAATTATTGTCATTTTTGACCAATCAGGTACTTGTGCGAAAGATTGTCATACGTGTGACGCTGTGCGACTAACCGGAAGACACTCAATTTTTAGTCATCCCTATTTAAATTTAGACTAAAACTCAGAACGAAGTCGAAATGTTATTTTTAAAAATCTAGAACAGTGTTACCGCAAAACGAGCATCGCTCGTTACGGGCTTCGCCCTTAACTCCTCGCTGTCGCTCGTTATTAAAAGATGGAAGCTGCCAAGATTGGCCGAATCGCCTTAACATAAATGTCGATGTTACACAATATTTAATGATAAGTTAGGGGTTGTAGTACTTAAAATGAATATTGAAAATGCCCTTTTTTTTTTTACAAGAGTATTCTCAAAGATACCTGCAGCAAATTTATTCAGCAGGTTGCTAGATAAACTAAGTGGATATTTTCCATTAGTTTAAACTTTTACCACACATTCCTAAGTTTTAAAAACTCTTTTCAAAACATGTTTTTTTACCTCTTCAAAGGCAAACCCATCTTTTGAGCCATATTTACGGTCTACAGCCCCGAACTCACATATTAAAAGACGGAAGCTGCCGAGATTGGCCGAATAGACTTTATAAAAACATCGATGTTACATGTTATTTACTGATGAGTTAGTAAGTCTACAGCCCCTAAGACGGAAGCTGCCAAGACTGGCCGAATAGCCTTTACGAAAATGTCGATGTTTACCAATGAGTTACTGGCTGTAGACCTTAAATTGTTGTCTACATATACTTTCAATTAGTACAAGTCTAAAAATTTCATTTGGTAATGATTAAGAAGACTGTCAAGATACATGTATTACAATTTCATATCATGTTGAGAAAATATCTGTACAGAAAATTGTAATGTAGACCTCAGATCAGATTGCATTTTCTGTTCAGTCTGACCATACCACACAATCCCGACTTTTAACAACCCTGAGAAAGAGACCTTTTGAAAACATTGTGAGAAAAGAAGAAAATGCTGTTTACCAGCATTTTCTCCTTTTCCCACAATGTTTTCTGTTTTCTACCCTTCCCAATACAAACTTCAAATTTTTAGTAACATTTATTTTGTCATCTGTAGATGGTTTCAATTTGGTCACATCCAAAAATTTTGTTGTTTGGTAAAGGGTTGACCCTTTACCACACAATAAAATTTTAGACTAGTCCAAATTAAAAGCATATAAAAATGACTAGAGAAATGTTGTCCAAATGATGAACCCTGGTCTTTGAAAGGGTAGAAAACATTATGGGAAAAGGAGAAATGCTGGTTACCAGCATTTTCTCTTTTTCCCATAATGTTTTCAAAAGCCTTATTCCATAGGGTCATTAAAACTTGAGATCGTGTTGTAAAAGGTTAAATACCTGATCTGTTCAACTTACCATATAGATGCACTGCTGAGTTGTAGATTGTTCTGATAACTGCTGCTGACAAAGTGTCTGCCATCTTTTCCAAGCACTGCCACTTTGAAACCATGGTATCTTGAACTGAAAACCCTAAGAAAAAATGAAAGAAAACCTCTGTACTTTATTTTGGAGGAGGGGTAGGGGGATGGGGGTTGGGTATTGTTGTGAGGAAATGATTTCAAGTAAGTTTATAAAGTAACTTTGTGTTGCTTTTTTATACTTTTCTGTTTTTTCAAATCTTCGCTTGTTTCATTTAACTCTTTACCACACAAGCAAAATGTAGACTTGTCCAAATTGTAAGTTCTTGCAAACAACAATTTAAGTGTTCTTTAATTGATGGAATCTGTATTTTATAAGGAAGAATTAAAACATTGTGGGAAAAGGAGAAAATGCTGGTTACCGGCATTTTCTCCTTTTCCCACGATGTTTTCAAAAGCTTTCTTTCTAAGGGTCATTAAAAGTGCGGATTGTGTGGTAAAGGGTTAATCATGACTATTCTTGATTTTCTCTTTAACCTTTTCGGCAACTTCAGACTTAAAGACTCTTCTAAATTAAAAGCATCTGCAGGCAACAAATCTGAAAGTGGTACAAATGAACTGAGAGTGTTTGACAGGCTAGAAAATATTGTGGCAAAAGGAGAAAATGCTGGTTACCAGCATTTCCTCCCTTTTCCACAATGTTTTCAGAAGGGGTCTTCATCAGGGTCATGAAAACAAAAGATTGTCTGGAAAAGGCTAAAATACCAAACAAAAGAATTTTTGACTGGCCCAGATTGACTGTTAGTGAATGGTGTTTTATGCCTCTTTCAATATTATTTCACTCATATCATGGTAATAGCTCACATATTCATGTGTTTCTTGGATTTTACCAGTACTAGGCTAGAGCTCTGAAGTGTCTTGCCCAAGGACACTCCCATGAAAGGCCCAGTGGATCTAGTGCTGCTCGAACCCAGGGCCTCCAGGTTACGATTCCTACACTTTACCACTGAGCCACGCAGGACCCTGACTGGTTTTGCAGATTTTGCATATGACTAATATCACTCAAAAGACGGAATTTGTCTGTGATAAGATAAAAAACACTGCAGGAAAAGGAAATAATGTTGGTAACTAGCATTTTTTTCTTTTCCCACAATGTTAAAAAGGCTTTTTTCCCCAGGGTCTTTAAAACACAGGATTGTTTGGTGGCCGGTAACCGTTCACCACACCATCCCCAGCTTAACGACCCTGAGAAAGAAGCCTTTTGAAAACATTGTGGGAAAAGGAGAAAATGCTGGCAACCAGCATTTTCTCCTTTTACCTGAATGTTTTCTACCTTTTTCAGGACATGTTTTAATTTTTCAGTCACATTGATTTTGTCGTTTGCGAATGCTTTCAATTTGCAATTACTTCAAAGTTTGTCGGTTGGTAATTAGTTAAACGACAATCTAGACTATTACTCTTTCCAAATTGTTGTTTTGGAAAGAATATCTGTGAAAAAAAAAGTTTATGTCTAAGATTAGAATGCATAGTCTGTTTAGCCTAATCTTAATCTACCTGTACAGTTTTTAACTTACCATGTAGATACACTGCCGACTTGTAGATTTTTCTCATTACGGCCTCAGGCAAAGTGTCTGTCATCTTTTCCAAGTATTACCACTTCAAAGCCATGGGATCTTTAATTGAAAACAACAACAACAAAAAAAAACCTCTGGTTCTTTTTTCTATGGGGAGGAATGGGGAAAGGAGTGGGCTAGTTGTGGGAAAAGTTGTTTCCAGTAATTTCATTTTGCTTTTTTTTTTTTTGTTTCTTTTCTGATTTATACACTTTAGACTGTTTTAAATCAATATGACTATTCTTGATTCAAATGTATTTCTATTGTAAGTAAAATCTGAACTTATGCAACTCACATTTCTATTTTTCTTGCTCAAACCTGTGTTTGTAAGTGAGAATTGACCTGCTGCTGTAGAAAGCTGACTGTATGCATTCTCAATGTTAAAATTTCATTTTTGTACTGTTAATGCAGCTTTACTCATTTTTATCTTCAAGTTTAAGGTAGTTTTTAGTTTTCATTTAATCATTTTTTCTTTCTGATAACAGGTTTTAAAATTTTAGAATGGTCCATATTGAAAGCAATTGCAGATGACAAAGTAAAGGGTGCTCAAATAAGAAAATTTGTCTTTGAATGGGAAGAAAACATTGTGTTTTCAAAAGCCTTATTTCTAACAGTAATTCAAACACAGAATTGTATATTATAAAGAGTTAATCAACCACACCCTTATTTGTTTTATTTTTTTGTTTTTCAATTTAATATCATCTTAATATGAATACATGTACATGTAATCTTGATTTCTTTGTTCTTGCAAAGGAATCAAACTTAAACTTACTATTCAAAAGACTTTCTTGCTCGCATGTGTTTGTGGGTGAATGATCTGCTGTTGTTGAAATCTGTATGCATATCTAACTTGTTAATCACACTGTTGTACTGTAACTTTATATTTATTCCTTTTCGTTTTCTTGAAACATAGAGTGAACTCAAGTTCGTTTGTGTCAATATTTCTATTTTTCAATCAAAGATCCCTCATTAACAAGGTACTAAAAAATTTTAAGTTAATTATCTGTATCCTATTTCATGATTGTTGATCAACAATTTAAATATTTTTTGGTTTTTAAGTTTGTATGTAAGGTAATTCCCTCCTGATGATTCCTTTGCATTTTACAAATCTGTATGTTTTAGTTCATGATGAAAATTGTTTATGTGTGCAAATTCCTGTCATTACTTTAAAAGAAAAGGATTACGAGGATGGATAATGCTTGCTTCTGGTACTTTCTGCAATACTTTTGCCAGGGACAGGGGGTATCAGAAACAAACATATTCCAAAAAATCTCTAAAGAAAAAAAAAAAAGCAATAAAGATTTTTTTCTGTACTACAATTGTACAACTTTGCCTATAAACATTTCAGGCAAACTGGACAGATGTAATTATTTGTTAAACCTACAGAAAAACAACTTGTATTAATAGAAAATGAACATTTTGGTTTACTTTAAAGTTAATGGTGAGTAAAATCATGACCATTTCATTTTGTCCAAATCTAAAGCATTTGTAGACTATACAATAATATGTGGCTCATATGGTTGGATTGGTCTTTGACAAGCACATAAAATATGTTGGCAAATAGAGAATATGCTGATAACAGTGTTTTCAATTTAAGCCTTGATCTTCAGGGCCTTGAAACTCAGGATTATCCGGTAAACAGTTTAAAATCAATCTACGATACTCAAGATTACACCTTTTTTTTTTGCATTTGTGAGTAAAAATTAAGTTGTTGCTTTATGTATAAAGCTAACTGTTTGTTTAAACTTGGCAATGTCATTTTTTGTATTGTAACTCCATTCTTTGTGTTAGAATTTAAAGCAGCAGGTCTTGTATTTCTGTATCTTTTTTATCCCTATATCCCTATATTATTTTGTTTTATTCATATATTCTTGTATAATTCTTTTCCCTGTTACTATTTTATTCTTTTTTTTTTTTTTTTTTCTTTGTAACTTATTGTTTTTTCCTAATTATTTTATTGCTTTTTTTTTCATGTTTCTTTTTTTTTTTTTTTTATTATTACTTTTTTTTTAATTCTCAAGTTTATTTCATTCCTTTTCAAGTTTTTCATTTTTCACAAGTTTTTTTTAATAAGATGTTTTTCATTATTATTATTTCTTTTTTTTTTATCATTTATATTTTTTTTTCTATTTTAGTTTTGTAGTTGTTTATTCTTTTCTATATTTAGATATTCCTTTTTTTTTCTATTTTTTTTTGTGGTTGTTGTTTCTGTTTCATGATAATTGTAATATTCCTATATTTTTCCTGTATTCCTATTTTTTTTTTTTTTTCTTTTTGTTCATTTGTGTAAATGTCCCTATTTGGTGTGGAAAACTGTCAGCTCAGACTCATGGGGGATGAGAACTTGATTACTTACAGCTGAGACAGATATGTTTCGCCTTGTGTTTTTTTTTTGCTATTTCAAAAATCTGTTTTCAATGAAGTATCCAGATAAATTATCAGTGTTCTTGATCCACTATGGTCAATACTCCACTCAATTAATCCCACAAATCTCCAAGGGATGAATGGAAATAACTACCCATGATTTACTCATTACATAGTTGATATTGAAAGTTGCAAATATGCTATTTACAAGATATTTATTGAAGTATGCTTGAATTATGCTTTTACCGGTATGTGAATGTTGTTGACACATTAAACGTGTAGGGTCATCTAGGCTAGAATTAACAAATGTTCCAACAATTAACAAGTGTTCCTAGGCTTGCCAAAATTGTTGAAACCAAAACAAAATGTTATTATCCTCATTCTTGCATTTGAACTTTGAAATAATCAAGCAACACTTAAAAATTATGATGTCTTTGTATTCTAAAGGACACCTTGAAACATGACTGGAAATATATGACAAGTTTCCTTAACAATTAGGTCTATATGAACTTGGACTTGGCTGGTAAATTTCTAAAGTGTTTGAAACCAGCCTAGCATTTATGATCTGAACTACTGCAAATTCAAACTAGATGTTTTCTCTTACTGTTTTGATTTAATAGACCAAAATAGTAATTTAAGCATCATAAATGTAATGTATTGTTGTTCTCTATTCGTTTTCTTATCTTAAATAACCTTTATGCAAATACTTTGTCAGAAAAGCTGCTAATTGAAACAGTAAAAATTTGCATCCACAAGTTGCAACAGCTGTAGAATCAAGTATAATTAATACATTGAAAACTTTGTTATAAGGTTTTCATGGTATGGCTGGTTTTGGTATTCAAAGTATTCCAACAGCTGATTTGTATGTGTTACTGAATTGAAATCAGACAGTGTCAATGCATTTATATATAGACCTGCTGATGAATCTTCTAAAAGCACCAAGTCTTTGTTTGTCCCCAATATCTATTTGATATTGATTCCCAGTTTGATCTAAAATCTTTTCACAGAAAACATCTTTGAAATGTTTTTAAACCAACAGAGATTACATTCACATAGAAAGCATGACTTTACTTCTCAATATATTAACTCTTTACCAAACGACAAAATCTTAGACTTGTCCAAATTGAAAGTAGTGGCAGATGAGAAATCAAATGTGACTCAAACACTGAACTTTTCCCTATAAGGCTAGAAAACCTTGTGGAAAAGGAAAAAATGCTGATTATCAGCATTTTCTCCTTTGTCCACAATGGTTTCAAAACTCTTCCTCTTCAAGGTTGTTAAAACTCAGGATTATGTGGTAAAGGATTAAATATACAATACAACCTAACTTAATAATAATAGATAAAAATACCCTCTTTATTACAAAGGTCAGCAAGGGATGCATTTATAGACAGTCAGATCACATAAACTTGAAACCTACAAGTACCATACTGAGGAATAGCAAAGTTGCTATTTTAAATCGTATGTGAAAGAAAGGAAATGAATGAATGAATGAAAAAATGAATGAAAAATTTAAGACAATGACAATAAGATAATTTGATCTAGGAAAATTTCAAAAGAAAAAATTATCCATATGTACATTAATGTAGATCTAATGTATAAAAAAATAAATGTACCATTAAGCTCTACGTATCTATTTGATATACCCTTCAAGTGCCAAACAAACTGTGTAGACATGGGACAGAGACCAGAAAAAATGTCATTTCAATGCTGAACTTTACTCATTAGGCAGTGCACATCTAAGAGCAGGCTACATTATACAGTCTGATCCTGATCTGCACTAGCTTGAAAAAATCTAAAGTAGTGAGAGGCACTTGATAGGTTAAGATCCTTTTCATTCCACATTAGATGAACCTTGTATGCATTGACACACACACACACAAAAAAAACTGTGTGGCCTTTTAAACCCAGCACCAAACAATCCTGAGTTTTAAAGCCCAAAAGCAAGGCTTTTGCAAACATTGTGGGAAAAGAAGAAAATGCTAGTAACCAGAATTTTCTCCTTTTCCTTCAATGTTTTCCACCCTTTCAAGGGCAGGTCTTATCTTTTGTGCTGTATTAGTGATGGTGTCTGCAAAGGCTTTTAATTTTGAAAGTATATAATTCTGTTGTTTGGTGAAGAGTTAAATCTAATATTGAATATGAAAGGACAAAAATATAGAAGTTGCCTTTGTCAGTCTGCAGGTAAGATAAATGCATCCACATAACTTGTGAAAATGGTCTTTTTATAACTGATAAAATTGTTTTTCAATTACATGTACTTGGGTTTGATAAAAGGGCTCAGATGAGGTTAACTTTGCAAATGAAACACAGCTGCTGCCCCTGAATAGACCGACAAACCTTTCTGACTTGCCTTGGTCTGTCATTGGTGACAGATTATCTCTATATTTTGGTTCTTTATGATTAAAAAATCTTGATAAAAAGACTTCAATTTTTCCTGGATCCCACCCAGTAATCAACTCTGTCCTGACTACATGTATCTCTTTGCTGTGTTTCCTGGGTTCTAACCAGTCCAAGGAAATCATCAGTTGGGCAAGGACAACCTTTCTGAGCAATAAAGCGTAAAACTGATTTTGTTTCATGCATGTTAATTTGAAACATTTTTTCTTTCCAAAAGATGATTAGTATACTTTATATAAGCCATTTTCAGAATTTACATGAACAGATTTAACTTAGTCTACTAATCAATCTATAATTCAAATTCTGCTTTTTTCATGATCAATCTTATCAAATTTGGATTTAAGATCCTTAATATCAAAAATTGTATGAGATACCAGTTGAATTCTTTCTTTTCTACTACTGGATCTAAGATCCTTTACATCAAACATTGTATGAGGTAATCAATCAATATTTCTAAGATCCTTAGCAACCTAGTAATTGCTTAGGCCTTGGGTAAAAAGAAAATGCAGTGTTCATTTCAGACCAAATTTGTGTACAAAAAAGAAGGTATAAAATCAATGCAACAAGACGTTAATGCTTGGCTGGGTGGGCCACAAAAAGGGCAATCAGGCGCAGTAACAATTACTCGCCTGTTGATCTCCAGTTTTTCTAAAATTAAATTTTTGCAGTATTTGGTCAATAATGAAAGAATGATTTGTTTTTTCATTCTCTCACATTTACAAATCTTTAATTTTGATTGCAACTGTCTTTCCATGTTTTGGTCAGTTTCCTTAAAAGTATTTTTCCTCAATTAGCTTGGCCTATACAAAAATTATTTAGAGGCCAAGGGCCCACCTCAGACAAAAGCTAAAATGAACCCTGCATATTAAGATCTTTACCAAATGACAAATTGGATTTATCTACTTGGAAACATTGCAGATAACATTACATGTGGCTCATATGCTGCAAATTGTCTTTGTAGGTAGCAAAACACTGTGGATAAAGAAAAAAATGCTGCTCCTCTTTTTCTCACAATGTTTTTAAAGGTCTTAATATTTCTTCAGGATTACAATGAAGCAGGGTCATTTGGTAAAGGGTTAAACAAGGCATCTAATAATAGGTCAGAAAAACACAGTAGAGTAGTAAGACATTACATCCACTTTCATTTTTAGCAGTTAAAATCCTCAACATATAATAAGGTATGCTGACAATACCTTGGTGGCTATTACAAATCCCTTTGGTTTACTAACAAACACGTTTTTAAAGTTCATGTGTGTCTACAAACACATCATGTTTGGATACCTCAAAATGTATCAAACCTATCAATTTGATAGACATGGTGCCAATTTAAAAGATTAATCTGTTGTAAACTTTTATGTCTTCTGTGCGTGTCATCTAATGAAATACTTTGAATACATAGGCCATAAACCTAAAACTTTAGAAACCTGCACACAGTTCTTCTACAAGAGTCTATTCTGCTCTACTCTGACACTCAAAAGCCATTGATGAGCACTGTATGAGCTAAAATGCTAAGAGTCAAAACAAAATAATAATGATAAGAGTCGGGACTATAATTAAAAGAGTCATGCCCAACATAAATGCTTTCATGCAAATTCTAGACATGATAGATTCTTATTATTTGTATGTAGCTGTTAAACATTGAATGAAATTTGGTGTTAAGTAACTATTATTTTGAGGACAATAATTTTGTAAGTACATACTTGTACTTAATAAAATAGATGTTTTTAAGTCAATAGCATGCCATTTGCTTTCCAGCACTTGGTCCATGCTGTCATTGGGACAATAAACATGTCCTTTACGGATCTGTTTCTCACAGAAAATCTAAATCATATTCATGTGTATACCTGACTATAATTGGTCTAATTATAATCATTTCTACATAAAGTGACAGTTAAGTATTTGTGATTCATAAAAATCAACAAAGTTCAGGCTCAATAATCTATGTAAAATCATAAATGATGCAGTAATGTGTGTGATAGAGTAACTGCTCAATTATTTTTGATGTCCCATCTGCAATACCCCACTTTTAGATGAATTCTTTGATAATCATGTCTAAAAACATATCTATATTTAGTGCAAAGACAACCACTTTTAAATTTTAATGTGCAATAAAGTGAGACCTATAAATAACTATTGACTGATCTACCAATCTACCTGATCAATGTAATGTAACTTATCTACGATAGTGTTAGATAATTGATAGTTAATGTACCTGTTTTATTGAAGCATCTTAGCAAATAATGCCAGTAGTATTGACATTATAAGCTGTGATTTTTGTTGATGGTTGGGTTGTAGCAAGAAGGGGATGGTCAAGGAGCATGATCAAGTTTTCACTAGAAGTAGATCTAGTTAGTCTTAGAACCATAAAAGGTGTTACAGGATATTAGAGACATAATGTAAGAATATGCATAAACTGATGTCATGAGGGTCAGAATATATTTGGAACTGCTTTAGGATGGTTTGTCTTAGAGACTGATAATGTGCGTTTCGTCAACATAGCAGTCTAAAGGTTTAGCAAGATATTATTCGTTGGTCATTTTGAGTTTTTGGTAAGTATGTGGTATTGATCTGTATTGATTTATTTGGTATAATTGAAATTATTAAAAAAAAAAAAAACACCTGCACACACCCACACCCACACAAACACAAAATATGTAGGTCTGTCGACAGAGTAAGATTAACATTCATGATACTACGTCTTCTTTTCATTTATTAGTGGCCAATTCCAGGGGATGGCCTCATAAATTGAGGCAGGATGCTGTAATTTGAAGGTAGAGTGTGGCATCTTAGTGAAATGGCACAGTTTGAGTGTAGCTCATATTTTGATTTTTTTTTCAGACTTTCTAAGTTTTCTACCCTTTAACAGAATATGGCAACCATATTGTCTTACAGCCTTGACACCATAGCAGACAATCAGTTTAGAACTACCAGGTTATATTCAAATTTGATTTTTAGGTAGGTAGAAGTATATCAAAGTCATACCTCAATGTCTCAAATTATAAATGTATTCCAGAATTTTAGAAATTGTTAAGTTATCCATCATTACATGGAGAGATTTTTTATAATTTTATATGTGCTCAAACTGACTTTTAATTATCTCATGTAAAATGATTCTAACCTCAACAAAGTTCGAATCTGGTCATATTGTAAATCTACAAAGAAAAAAAAATAAACTCTAAGGTTTGTGTAGTTAATAACAAATGACATAAAAACCAAGTTGCTGCAGGTGAAGAAAAACTCTATTTCTTTGTAAGTGTATATTTTTAACCCTTTATCCCAGCATTTTCTCTTTACCCACGTTTTCTAGCCTTCAAAAACAAATTACATTATTTGAGTTACATTAAATTTTTCATCTTTGAAGGCTTGCAATTTGGACTAGTAAGTAATTTTGCCTTCTGGTAAAGGGTAATAAATACACCAATGCTAATTATGTTATACTTTTACCACACAATCCCGAGTTTTAATGACCTTGAGGAAGAAGTCATTTGAAAACATTATGGGAAAAGGAGAAAATGCTGGTTACCAACATTTTCTCCTTTATACCACAATGTTTTCTACCCTATCAAAGACAGCAGTCATCTTTTGAGCTACTTTTTTTTTTTTTTTGTCATCTGCAAATGATTTCAATTTAGTCAAGACCAAAATTTGTCATTTGATAGAGTTATTAATTATATGGATATTCTTTGACTTGCCTCAGTATACTGCAGTTGGAATTTTCCTACCCTAAAATTTTTAATTCACTATTGAACAGAACAGAACATTTTATTGACTTAACCTGCACAGGTCATCATCATTGAAAATAGGCTAGAGAAAATTCCTCCAAACATTTGCATGCTTGAATGATTTTGACAAAGATGGCTTTCAAAAACATTTTGAAAAGAATAAAAAAAAAAAAAAATACTGCAACTAGCATTTGCTGCTTTTTCCACAAAATTTCCACCCTACTAAAGACAAATTTCACTATGCAAATCACATGTAATTTGTTGCCTGCAAATATTTTGTTGTTTGATAAAGAGTTAAATGATAATCACCAACATTTGCTTTTTGTTTTGCTGTATACAACTACCATAAATAATGTGGCAAAGGAGAAATTGCTAGTAATGAGCAATATTGCATTTTGGCACAGTATTTCCACTCATATTTATCAAACATGAGTTTAATTGTTGACTATCTTTATTATAAAAGGATATTTCAAAATCATCTACCACCAATTTAACCCAGAACGGATAACTCTGTACCACATAGTTCTGAGTTTTACCAAACAGTCATGAGTTTTACCACACAGTCCTGAGTTTTACCACAGTCTAAAAAACTCAGGACTGTGTGGTAACCAGCATTTTCTCCTTTTGCCATAATGTTTTCTGCTATATCAAAGACAAAAATCAACAGTTGATCTACATTTATTTTGTTGCCTGCAAATGCTTTGAATTTGGTCAAGTCCAAAATTTTGTCGTTTGATAAAGATTTAATGGATTCCAGGTATTACTGCTTCTAAGCAGGGATCATACCAAGACATGCCTCCATGATGCCTACACTGAACAATTTCTCTACTTGCCACAATATTCTTCCCCAAAGTAATCTGAATCTATGCTAGATGCCTTCAAATATATCTCCATGCAATGAAGAATGAATCCGCTACAACAAGATGTGCATTTTTATGCTTCTTGCACTGGGCTGGATCGTTGCACGTGTGTAACCTAATAAATGCTCTCGATCTTAATTTAAAATCAATGCATGTGTGTACCTTATAAATTCTTTATTAGGTTACACTAATTTAAAATCGATGCATGTGTGTAACCTAATAAATTATTTATTAGGTTATACACATGCATCGATTTTAAATTAAGATCGAGAGCCAGTGAGTCCTTATGGCTTTTCTTAGATTTCAAGACAAAAAGCGTATTGTTTTCCCGAGCTGTTTTTACCATTATTTTTATGATATCTGTGATATTCGTGTTATTCAAGGAAAACTTTGTTTTAAGACAAATAACGATAAGATGTGATCATTAGAGCTACATATTCAAAAGAAAATCGGAATGCGGGAGCAAGGAGAGATCAGCACTAGTTAAGACGACAATGATAATTTGCGGGAAAATAAAACAATCACAATTTGCAACCACGTGCACCATGCTAGATCTAGATTTACTCGTACTTTGATTATTCATGAAAAATATCTGCAGATTACGAATAAATAGGACACTTACTTCTTTTTTTCCTGATCAATTTGTCTGGGTCTTTCTACGAAACACCATACTGCCAGCTCAAACGTTGACTACTCACTGAGCAATCTCGTGCGCGGTTGAGTAGCCTAATCATGTGATCGGGGTCAGCCTAAAAACCAACCAGAACAGACGGGAATGGAAGCCTTTATTGACCCTCAATCGCCTTCACAACTAAAGCCGCCTATGCGGCCACTAAAGATTGATATCAGACTGCAAAAAAAAAAAATACATTCTGATCTTTGATCTACACTGTCCGTTTTGTTGAGATAATCTGGCCAAGAGCAACCTTAAACTTGCAATTACATGTATTTAGGTCTTATTTCTAGACTGGCATTGTCTGGCATTGTAAGGTTTATTCGTCGCTCGCGGGTAACCAACAAATCACTTATTTATAGATGAACTTGGAATTGTACCAATAACATGTCTTAGGATTTCTAAATTCATGTTTTACTTTTGTTTGTACATAATTGGCTTGCATCACACGAAAAGGGGCATTCGAACACTTGCGTAAAGTGTCGTCTCGGATCAGCCTGCGCAGTTCGCGCAGGCTAATCCGAGACGGCACTTTACGACTACATTAGATTTTGTTTTTCAGTAGACCTGCGCAAAAAATAAACTTACATAAAAGCGGAAAGTGTCGTTTGGGATTAGCCTGCGCGGACTGCGCAGGCTGATCCGAGACGACACTTTACGCTCACCATTGACCGATAGGACAAGAAACAGGGCTTGTTTGTCCGCAGACTAACAAGCAATTTTTTTCTTGATATTTTCTATATAATATAGTTTAGGTGAAAAATCGTTTTTATAAACGATTTCACTATTTTTTCAACCCTTTACTTACGGTCATATATGATGTCTTTTATTTGCAATATGGCGCTGCTAGTGTTTCAATACCGCAATATTTAGAAAGGTTTGTGAATGCAGTCCCTGCAGTTTATTGCCACTTTGTAGCCGACACTTTCTTTCTTTTTTTCTTTCGTTCTTTTGTTCAAGGCTGTTAACCCTTTTCCTGCTAAATAACTAAAATGAAACATTTTAAATTCGATGGTAAAAACCCAAATGTTGCTATTTCAATGTTATGCTTAGAGTAATAATACCTCCATATCGGACAGTGTAGATCCAAGATCAGACTGCACGTTCTGTGCAGTCTGATCTTAATCTACACTCTCCGCAAAAGGTCAGTGACTCGCGCTTAGCAGCCTAAGGGTTAAAGACTACCAAGTATTGGAGAAGATTAATACCAGAGTACGTCCGTACAGTCTGATCCCGATCTCTCTTCGCTATCTTTGCAACCGACATCAGCCGTTGGTTGAACTGTGAAATGTTCTAACCTGTAGGCTGTTAAACGCGACTCAAGGATCTTTTGCGGATAGTTTAGATCAAAATCAGACTACACAGAACGTTAAAACTCGGTAAAGGATTAAACCGGTACTCTACAAGCGTCGAATTTTCTGCTGAAGTCAGCCACCTGGTGATATTGCGGTATCAAGAATTTTAGAAAAAATCAGTTTATAGAATTGATTAGGTCCAAGATCAGACTGCTTGTTTTGTGCAGCCTGTTATTAATCTACACTGTCAGCAAAATTGAAATTGGACGGATTAGGTTTCAAGATTAGACTGCTTTTTGTGTAATTTATTACTGGTCTACATTCTCAGCAAAAAGTGCTCTTAGTCGCACAAACGGCCGAACAGCAGGGATCAGAACTTAATTCTTAAACCGAAGAATGAATGAAGTATAAACCGTCAAACAAAGCCCAAACAAGGCAATGTTCTTTACAAAGAAAAATCTCGCTGTATCTGATGGTGTAAGTGTACGATTATGTGCAGTCTGTTGAGGGTGCACACTCTGTGCTGTCTGATGCTGATGTACGAGTGCTACAATGGCCTTTAGCAGACAAAGAGTTAAGGTTGAAACCCGAAAACAGTCAGATATACGGTCTAGGCAAGGATTGTAAATTTGAAGCAGGGCTATTTTTACGCTGTTACTTATAATGTTACGTTTTCTTATCTTTTATAGCTGCGAACTATCGATTATAAATAGATTATACGCGGTTTATGTTTGCCGGAAAATCCCGAACCTTTACGTATAATATCGGTTATTTTCACCGATTTGTTGATATGCGAGACTGCTGATAAAACATGTCCGTGAAAGTTGGCTATGATCGGACAGTGTAGATTCAAGATCAGACTGCACGTTCTGTGCAGTCTGATCTTAATCTACACTGTCCACAAAAGGTCGTGAGTCGCACTTAGCAGCCTAAGAGTTAACAAGCACAGCCCTGGTTGCGCAATCGGTAGCGTACAGGACTTTAGACGAGGGCGTCGTTGGTTCGTATTTCAAAGTCGGTCAATTTCTTTCATAGGACTGATGACAGAAACCCCACCCGGGAAAGCGTGAATAGGTGCACAGGCATCTGCGACATATCTGAAATAATTTTGAAAACGACGTAAAACGGCTCAATCAATCAATCAACCCTTTACCAAACAATTCCGTGTTTTAACGAACCCCTGGCAGAAGTCTTTTAAAAACATTGTGGAAAAAAGAGAAATGTTGGGTAACCAGTATTTTCTCCTTTTCCCACAATGCTTTCTACTATTTCAAAGATAGAAATCCTCAGTTGATCCAGATTTGATTAACCCAGCATTTTCTCCTTTTCTCACAATGCTTTCCACCATTTCCTACGGAATTGTTATTAACCTATGAAAAATCATTAATGGGCGCTCTTGGAAAAGATGGTTTAATGAATTTTCATAATACATTATACCGTGCAAGTCGGCTCAAAATATGGATCCATTTTATACAAACTTCGGCTGAATCATATAGGGAAGGATGGTCGTTTGCCACGCAGAAAATTTACCACCAACGACAAGTTTTGACCTAGGTCAGCCTGCGTATCTGAGTCCATACTTTCGTAGATGCATTAAACACAAAACATGGCCCTACTGTTCTTTTAGGCATACGTGTACTTTCTGGATGAATAATATATAAGACCTATGCTCTGGCAAAAGGGGGCTTAATGCGTTTGCAAAATGTATCGATTCAGGTCAGCCTGCGCAGTCCGCGCAGGCTGACCTTAGGCCGAAATGTTTCGTTATTGGCCAACATTTTGTATGTCTAAGGACCAGTGCACCTCATGATTAAGCCAGTGCACCTCATGATTAAAGTGGATTTTTATGGATGCATAATTATGTGATGGCTCGTTTGGTACCATTGATCTCGGAGATGCATTAAGCCACATTTTGCCAGAGCATGGCTCATATAGTTTTAAGAATAACTGTCTCAGTATCGGAGTATACCAAAGATCATCCTGCACGCCGGAAAATACAGGCTGATCTGACGGACATCAGATATTCCGATACGATGGACGGGCGTTTAGTCTGATTTAGGCCTTATTTCGTCCCTAAGGACATCAGATACGCAAGACAGACGGGCAGGCTGATCTAGGCCTTCTCTCTTTCCAAAAGCCATCAAAGATCCTATTAACCCTTTGCCAAACAACAACATTTTGGACGTTTTAAAATAGATTCAAAGCATTTGCAAACGACATATTAGATATGGTACAAATGGTGGAAATTGTCTTGGAGAATACAATTTTAATTTTATAATAAAGCCTTGCGGTTCATTGGTTCATTGTAGTTACGGTTCGTTCAAGAAAAAGTAAAAAATTTAACAGAGTATAGAATAAATCACCAAATAATTTTCTAATTTCATCCTTTCCTTAGTGTCATAGAAAATATCATTCAGTTTCATCCAAACATTTGAAAGAAAATCCACCTTGACCTTCACCACTGTCCCACTGCCATTTTGAAATTTATTCACGTGACTTCGATGGTTTTTGTCAAAAAACTGTTGCAACTTGATATATTTGGCGCCAATCTGCAGTCACATGATTTGAAAATATTGTCACATGACCTAGCAGATGATCTAAATAAGTCATCATGTATGTTTTTTCGTAAAACTGCATGTAATGAAAGATTTTAGAGGGTGGGGTAAATGGTGTTAAGCATTTGGGTGCCGACGAAATCGTTTTCTTTTCTGGTATATTTTTCTTCCATTCTAAACGTTCATTTTGGAAACTGAAGATGGCTGAGGTAAAGAAATGTTCGAGTCAATCAAAATATAGACCAAACAAGCCACTAGAGGGCGCGGATGTTTGTTATGATGGAAAACTACCGAATCTACCTCGAAGCAACATGTACCGTGAACCTACATATCTCGAGTATACTATATCATGTATAAAAGGTATTGCACTTATAAGGAGTCTTGCGATCTCACAAAGTTTCAGACAATGACAGAATATTCCATTTTTAAAACTCGATTGATTGATTGATTGATTGATTGATTGATTGTATTGAAGTTAACGCCGTTTTAACATCTTAGGCCATATCACGGCGGTCAGTGTACCTATGCATGTGTTTCCTGGCTTTCTCACACCAGTACTGACACAACTTTCTTTCCAAGTGACTGACTACTATTCTCACGTGTACCAGAGGTGAGAGGCAAAAACTTGCCGTAAAGAAAGTTTGCCTCAACAGAATATCGAACTCACAACCACCAGGTCACGAGTTGGATATGCTAACCACTGAGGTACCCGGCCGGACTCAAAACTAGAAAATCTGCCAAGTTTTGAACTGTTGGTTGACTTGCAGTTATGTGGCCACATTATAAGTAGGCCCTACTAAGCAAAGCGCTACCTTCTTCATTGGAGTTTATGTTATGGAGAGAAAAACATTAGATCTGTGTATTTTAACCCTTACGCTGCTGAGCCCGTCCCTAGGACCTTTTGCGGACAGTGTAGATCTAATATCAGACTGCACAGAACGTGCAGTCTGATCTTGGATCTACACAGTCCGATAAGGAGATATTTTCCCTCAAAAAATTCCTCTGAGATAACACCATTTTGGCTTTTATTATCGGCTTGAAAGTTTCATTTCACTTATTGAACAGTTTCGCTTGTTACCAAAGGACAAAATTTTGGGCACGTCCAAATTGAAAGTATTTGCAGACGACAAATTAAAGGTGGCTCAAATGACGAAAGTAGTCCTTGATGGGTGGAAAACATTGTTGGAAAAGGAGAAAATGCCGGTTACCAGCATTTTCTCCTTTTCTTACTATGTTTTCAAAAGCCTTCTTCCCCAGAGTCTATAAAAGTCGTGATTCTTTGGTAGGGGGTTAAGGGCTAACCAAGATAAGCAATGGAACGCCCGAATACCAGCTTATCAGGGGTTAAAATAATTACCGAAACACTTTAATGGTTGACCATTCAGTACAACAGAATTTGATTTATCCTAGCAGACGTAATCAGTCCGATCAAAAGGTTTTATAAAACATCCCCTGGGAAGATAAGTATTTCTACACTTGTTTGGTTCTAAAACCCTGCTGGCGGCTAAGTACATTTTTTTTCTGAAAAAGGCGAGGACCGGTCCACCGGAAAGAACGACGTTATCGCACGGAATTCTGGGACTTTTTCATTGACGTATTGGTTTGTACAGGAACAGACTCACCACTGCTGCTGATGATAATGATGATGATGACGATAATGATAACAATGCATGCAATGTTACAAAGACGCACATGTTGCATCTTTGACGAACATGAAGTTGTCGTATACGGGCAGAGGGAAGCCACAGCATATTGCATTTATTTTTAGAGAAATGTAACGATATGGAATTGCTTACTATAAAAGATGGGCGCTTTTTTTACCGAAACGCTTTTTGTGAGACATTCTGGCCTAAACAACTTTGGAAACGCAATATTTTGTGTCTATGTAAAAAAAAAAAGATCCACATAGATTTTTTTAGCGGCGTCTGGGTTACTTGTTATGCATTACATGCTATTCTTTTTCTAAAATTCCTCTCAAAGAAGGATAGTACTGAAAAGAGAAAACTTGGATACTGTCATGGCTTTACTTTTCTTATGTTAGCTGATATTTACAAGTCTTAAATTCTCGATCATTTACATAACTTGTATGCTACCATATTTATTGGTCGGGCTTTCTTTTTTTTTTCTCAGTTTTTTCACCGCGCCATTTTACCTTCTAAACTTTTTCCTGAATTGAAAACAGGTACCAATGGGTGCATGATGAAAAAGAATCAAAACGTGTAAAATGTCTGAGCGGTAAAGGGCAGTATGCCACCGGGGGATCAAATCCTCCAATGACAGAGGTATTTCTAGACAAGACAACCAAATAAGCCAAAAGTTGTACTCAAATAGTTTCTGAAAGTGAAGAATATATCTACATAAATGCATGATATATACATGCAGACCTGTATAGGCGGCGCTCTGGAAGAGTGTTTATTTGTGTGTGTGTGTGTGGGGGGGGGGGGGGGAGGGTAAATCCTCGACCGATAGTTGTCACATTATAGACTACGCATCCATAAAAATCGACAAAATCATGCGATGCAGAGTGGTCCTATGACGTGTAGAAAATATGCCAATAGCGAAAGGTTTGGATCTAGTCCGGGCAGGCTGACGTGGGCCGATACGTGACCTAAATATTTTTGCCATTTAGAAACACACCGTAGAGCCTGAGTGAAAATGAGCTATCGCTGTGCTGTAGTTGAGGAACCGTTAACAGCAACGAAAAACCCCATTCAAACAAACAAACTGACCCCAACATTTTTCGCATCTCCCCCTTTCTACATGAACCGGTCTAAAAATGACAGTGAAAATATTGTACTTAACTCATCACAAGTGGGACAATAGGCAGATTAGCTGGATGATGTAGGTTCGGTATTTATACTATATTACAAAGATTAAAAGACAACCTCGGTCAACTATGGCCCCCTAATTGTTAGGCCCAACCAACTTGTTTTGTGAAGAGGACGGTTACATACCTTTGCCCTTTCAGCTTCGGGGATAAGTAACTGGCTTATTATGGCAAGAGTTCACGGCTCTAATTGCCATGTTAGAAAAAATAATTTTGATTTTTTTTCGGATAATTTTCACCTTTTGCTCTTCGGTCAACCATTATGTCTATCACCCCCAGTCTTTAATAAAGTAGGACAACCCGTCGTGACAGAGATAATGTGAGAAAAGAAATCAGAAAAGAAAGCCGACCTATATCTAAGCTTTACTGTGGAGGTTCGTATGTAATAAACAAAAACAGTTATTGTTTGGGAGGTTAAGAAGAAAACATCTGAGCTACGCTCTGGCAAAAAGGGGCTTTGGTGCATTTCTTCATGCATTATACCAAGCAAGTCATCACAAAATTCTTGATCCACAAAATCATTCTTGTCTAACAACCAACTAAATCATTAGGTAAACTTGTTCTTTGAGCTGCAGAAAATTGACCAATAGCAAAAAGTTTCGACCCAGGTCAGCCTGCGCGAAATGCGCAGGCTGACCTGGTCGATACTTTTTGCAGCTGCATTGAAACTTTTTTTCACAGATCATGGGTCATCTTTATTGTACTTCGCTCATTAAGCCCTGTAAAAATGTTGCTCAGAATCACTTTAAAAATATCCGTGTGAAATATTGATAACCAACATAAATTTTCTAGTACATGAGTACATGTAAAGGCATAGTTACGAGCTGTTCTCCCTCTGTCGCAATGTTTTCAAAAGTTGTGCGCTGCAAGAGCAAAAAAGTCGTGTAGGCTCTTGGATGTAGATCTAATAAGTCAGTGCTAGGTATAACACCCCCAAAAATAATTGATCGCGGTTTCCTGCAAGGCACCTTCCTTGTTTGACTCTCATAGTGCCAGATAAGTTTATGTGGGCACCCCTTGGTCCGTAAGAAAAACAAAAATATTGCAATTTCTGGACGTTTCCTTAAAAATGTATTTTACGAAAAAATCGGGCAGTGCAGTCTGTTCTTTCTCTACCTGTCTGCAAAATCTATAATGGATATTTCTTGCATTTAGGTCAATTTCCAACATTTGTTATTCAAATATGTAGGGTCCGCCAGTTGCGATAAGATTTTAATAAATGGGGTCAAGAAAACGTTGTTGGCCAAGCCTTCGGACAGCTTGACAATGTTTTTTCCAGGCGAGTTTAATAGTCTCTTCTCAAAAGCTAAAGTGTTTTAGATTCTTATTTTTTACAGCCTGCAATGCCCTTTGCATCTAAATGTGTACTCAACAGTCTAACAGGTTAACATATACTAAATCCTATATCCGCCATCGACCCTTCAACCTTCAACGAACATGCCCAATTTTTCTACTTTTCGATGAAATAATTTAACTCGAAAAATCGTCTCGAAAAATCGATAGTAAGGTGCTTAAGGGGTGTCACACCACTTCTTTTCTGCTACATTAAAAAAAAAGAGGAAATTCTCTATCTATGACCATCTGCTGTACCTTTGATAGCATATTTATATTCATGTAAAATTGAGTAGACACACACACAAAGGCAACTCAACCAATGCATTGTATTTTGCTATTCCACCTTAGAAACAACTACCCTTGAAAGTTCCGATGAAGAAGGCCCTTCCTGGTTGTAGACCATAGTCCGTATTCACCAACCATTCTTAGGAAAATTCTTAGTCCTTATTCAAAGAACTTTTTTGAACTTGAAAGGAACACAATTTCTGGTTTGCTTAAAAAAATGGTTTAACCATTCAGAACTTGTGTTGTTTTCTAAATCTGATATAAGACAAAGAATATCATTGAGACTGGTTGGTGAATACGGGCCATGTTTCTTTATGTGGCCCCAGGCACAAAACAGTTCGACGTAACAAACATGAACTCAGTTTTAACAGAGATCATCAAATCAACGCCATGCAGAAATATGTTTAAATGCCTGTCATCCCATTCCATTGTCTTTCATGAAGCAGTACGGCATAAGTGCTTACTGTTAAGTTCTCAAATAGGACTACGTTTGACTACTACGACCCGCAGGCTGTGGTGTGTCGCCCTAATATTTAGTTTTCTATTTCCGCTTAGGTCGCAGAGTCGATGGCAGAAACAAACCTCCGTAAACTGTCCAGTACATGACTTCGGTAAAATTTGCAGACGCCTGCATGATAATGCTATATTTGAGGAATGCATATTGACATTTTGATTTCACACGTTGAAATGAAAACGAGAAAGTGTTATGCACATTTAGTGACAAGAGTAAATATACTTTTACTTCTCAAGTGTTTGAAATACGTGATTATATGATCACTTAGTCGGAGTTGAAGGAATAACTGGTACAAAATCAAGTGACATTTCTAAATTTGAGCAGAATCAATTAGCACAGCTTTCGCGGTATACATTTTGGCCTATGACATGCATGATCTTGATAGATATACGATGTATCAGTGATATCTAGAACCTCTATGGTTTCCTTCTTTTTTAACCCTTTCAACAATATAGGCGAAAATGTGGGCTATTGCGGACGATATAGATTAAGGTCAGACTGCACTTTTGTGCAGTCTGACCTTGCATCTATACCGTCCGCTTTTTTTTGCAAGCATAATTATAGGCTTAAAAGAAACCCACCTTAGTTTCGGCAGGGATCATATATACACGATCACTGATTTAGGTAAATAGCATTTTTAACCATCGACAGAGGTTTAGCTGAAAGTTTTGGCGTTGATAGAGTCAATGCTTAGAATGTATTAACAAATGCCTTCCACGGTATACTGCAATCAGTCTTTCTGTCTGTGTGTCAGCCCGTCTGCCTGTTGCAGGCACACACGAGTACATTTATTTGTGTAAGTCTTCAGTTTTTGCTATTATTGTACCGAAAATATCTAAACACAAGCAAGTCACAATGTTTGGCTGTCTTCTTTCTGGAGTGTAAAAAGCACATATTTTGTGTCTTTTCGTATGATAGATTTGAACACCATCACATCACATGGCGCCATTATCAAGTTTCTTCTTCGAGCAGGTATAGCCTTCTCCCAGTGTCATTGATTGCTCTCTCTCTCTCTCTCTCTCTCTCTCTCTCTCTCTCTCTCTCTCTGTGAAGCTGATTTCGAGTGAAAGTTTACTCAAATTTGAAATGACAGAAAACAGAAATTTGAAATGGAAGCTTTTGGTAGTATCCGCAACCGTGGCAATCTTAATTTAATCTTAATTCAAAATTCAAAATTTTGTCTCAGCCAATCAGAGAGCGATCTTAGAAATTTAGAATCAGAACTGAATAGTTGGTGAAAAAGGCCTCAGATATACTTTACAGAATATATTTCTTTCTCCAAACGCATGCTTTGGTAATTAATTCGATTCAATATCAAACTCAATATTTAACCACCCAATTCAGTTACACTTTATTTCACAGAAGAACACTCCATATTAATTTCAATTACTGTCTTTCAGCACAGAACAAATATTTGCTTCAAGTACACCAACGTGGTTCTATTGCACCTTTTTGAAAGTATCCGGAGATGGGTGTAATCCGAAACCACTTACCCACATATTTCGACTTCTTGACAAAGTCGTTGTCTCCCACCGCATAATACGGAAAGTCATCTTTAATTATTATTGCTTGAAAGATCGAACATATTCCCAACACGACCCTTTCCCGAAATATCTTATCTTGATTCTCTCACGACAGACGATCGCAACAAATGCTCAGCTCAAGAAAGAGAAGGCACAATACACCGGGGAGTGTACTTTCACAAACCATCCTAAATGGTGTTCTTGTTCTGTTTCTCATAACCAATTCCAAGTTTCAAAGTAACACCATTTCTGATTGGCTAAACCATTTGGTTTAGCCAATTAGAAATTGTGTTACTTTCTGAACTTAGAATCAGACTACAGGGTGCGACGACATCGCCTCGTAAGAGACGTCAATTCAAGCAAAAAATTGAGTCATCCGATGTTTAAGTCTTAAATGCACACAACCATAGACATCGAAATACTCCATTTGTAGGGGACGGTAGCGTGAGGGTAAATCATTAGCCCTTCAAATCAGTGGCCCCGGTCCGAATCCGTTCATGAAAGCTCACGGTCGTCCTTTGGACAGTATGGCTAGTCCTGGCTAGTTTTCAAGGAAGAAATCATCGACAGTGATAAATATACGAGTAACTTCTTTGACAATCCATGCAATATAAATAAGAATATGGATAGATACTTCAATACAAGTCATGTAATCATACTTTGATAAAGTTTTCCATTGTGTCAACATAGCCCCTAGATGGTCAAAAAAGTGACTTTTAATGTTGTCCTTTAAATCAGGTGTCTAACAACGGCGGGCGGCATTTTCATCATGACGACTGATCTTGCTCAGGTAAAAACACAACCTTAATACTAATGTGCATATTTTTGTTTAACAAGGGATCCTTGATTTTAAGAGCTATTTTTTTTTTCAGCGTTTGACATGGCTTGCAATATGTCCCATTAGAAACGATTAAGCATTTTCTATTGTACATCTTAGATCGTATCTCACAGTTTATTAAATATTTTCCAAAGAAAGGCATTCAGAAAGACATAAAAGTCATACCGACGCGAAACTCAAGCTATCAGTTTACTAATTGAAGTTGAAAACTAGAACTGATTTATTTAGAGGGCATAATTTTGGCCACCTTTGAAGGATTTGTGTATACCTTTCTTGCAACGACTTGTAGTCCATTGCTCATACACATGTTTTTGTGCTTTATTCTACTGAGGCTGCAATTTCTTTCTTTGTTGGTTTATATTTCTTTCTCTCTCTCTTTCTTCTTTCTTTTTTTGCTCTCTCTCTGTCTTTCTCTCTCTGCCTTCACGCCTTCCTGCCTACCTTCCTACCTTCCTTCCTTCCTTCCTTCGTTCCTTACTTGCTTGCTTGCTTGCTCTCTTACTTACTTGCTTGCTTGCTTCCTTGCTTGCTTCCTTGCTTGCTTTCTTACTCGCTTGCTTGCTTTGTTGCTTGCTTGCTTCCTTGCTTTGTCGCTTGCTTGAAAAGAATGTTAAAAGATATCTCATTGAGGTACTTCTAAGCATTTGGAGCTTTTCTTTCTCGCTTCGTATCTAGCCTTTTTCAGACTTTTGCTCTATCTTCTTTACTTTCTGAAGGATGAATGAAACTTTAGGGACAAAGTTAATCACCACAGACTCATGTATTTTTCGTTATTGACAAATGATTATATCTCGTACACCGCAGACCAAAGATCAGGCTGCAAAGAGTTGTAGGGCTGATTTTGGTCTTCCCTCTCTGCACCAGACAGCCTTCAAGTCGTATCATTTTTGCTTGACTGAAAATGCCAAGGTCACTTTTGTGACCATCCAGGGGCTATAGGCTTTTTGAATCTTCTTGTGTGGTTTTCTTTTCGCCTTTATCCTTTTTCCACATTTTTGAAAGCCGTCTCCAACACAGTTCGTTTCAGAAGTTAAACGAGACAAAAACAAAATGTTCAATGTAACCGCGGGATTTCATACACTGCATTAGACCTCTTCAACCCTCAAAGCTCTTTTTCTCTATTGTAATTGCTTTTGCGGACAGTGTAGATCAAGATCAGACTGCACAAAACGTGCAGTCTGATCTTGATCTACACTGTCCGCTTTGCTGTAACAGTATAGATAAAAGTAACCTTGAAATTGCAGTTTTTTGGGTTTTATTACCAGCCTCAAGATGTCTGTTGGGTTTATTAAGGGCTTTAAGGGTAAAGGCGAAAAGGAAACCACACAAGGGGTTTTACCAAAAGAACATAATATGTGAAAAACATTGAGGCAAAAGAAGCAATTCGATGCCTTAAAATAACATGAACGCTATACCAGCTGACAAAATGTAACAAATTTTGTTGCAGACGACTTTCAAAAATGTGGAAAAATCAACTTGACAATGCTCTTTGTTACAAGAATATATATGAAAACGTTAAGGTAAAAGTATCAGTTCGGTGCCTTAAAATAACATACACTCGAAATCAGACGACAAAATGTAACAAATTTTGTTGCAGACGACTTTCGAAAAATGTGGAAAAATCAACCTGACGTTGCTTTCTTTTCAAAGAACATATCTAAAAACGTTGAGGTAAAAGGCGTAATTCGATGCTTTAAAATAACATAAACTGTAAATCAGACGACAAAAATGTAAGACTTAATTCGCAGACGCCAAACTAAACATGTCCGGATAGCAATATCTTATATTTGAAAGAGTAGAAACAATTTTATTTAAAAAAAAAGAGATAAAATGTTGGTTACCAGAATTTTCTCTTTTTTTTTCCACAATGTTCTCTAAAGGCCTGTTCCTCAGGTCGTTAAACCTCGGGATCGTTTGGTAAAGGGTTAAATTAAAGGCAGATACTCCGCCGGGACAACGGGTACCTACAACATCGATACATGGATGATGCACACCCCAAATAAATCTTCGAGTAAGTGCCCCGTCATCACTCATGTTTATTTATAGTTGACGCCCCCAAATTGTCCGAAATCAATTTACATCCGAAACACCATAATGTTCTGCCTCCAGTATCGGTCTTTTTTTCCACGTTCGTGATTAGTGGTCAGTGAATTGAATTAGAATTCGTACAAAAAACCTATACAAGAACGGTATTGTACTTGTGCCGATTATTTTCTACCCTCTAGATTCGGGTCATTTTTTCCCCATTTTTCGTCATTTCATCATTCAGGTTTTAGAGAAGATAATATTGTTTTAACGATCTTAGGAAAAATAGCTTTTGAAAACTTTATGAAGAAAAAAGACAAAATGTTGGTAAGCAGCATTTCCTCGTTTTCCTATAATGTTTCATACACTTTCAACGCATATTTTTTTGTTTGATCCAGATTTGATTTGTCGTCTGCAAGTGCTTTGAATATGGACGAGTCCAAAATTCTGTCGTTTGGTAAAGTGTTAACTCTTATCCTGCTAAATAAGCGAATGAACTGAATCCGATAGTAAAAACTAAAATCTTGCTATTTCAAAGGGTTTTTTTTTTGGAGGGGGTACAAGTCCCTATCGGACAGTGCAGTCTGATCTTGATCTACACTGGCCGCAAAAGGTCAGTGAGTCGCGCTTAGTAGCCAATGGGTTAACAAGTCAATGAAATACGACAGTCTTTACTGTCACTGTTAAAAAATAAATTTGATAAAAGTAGAAATTTATCATACCATTTATTCTAATTTATGTTGATAATCTATTTTTTAGTTGCGAATTCATCTCAGAAGAGAAAGAAATGAGTCGAACATTTGACAACAGCCACGATCTGGCAAAAGCGGACTTAATGCATCTCCGTGATACATGATACCAGTCAAGTCATCACATAATTATGGATCCATAATTGCCACTTTTTTTTCAAATAACCGATTCAATCATGAGGTAGACTGATCCTTTTACATGTAGAAAATTGACAAATAGCGAAAAGTTTCGGCCCAGGTCAGCCTGCGCGGATTGCGCAGGCTGACCTGGGTCGATACTTTTCGCAGATACACTAAGCTCCCTTTTCACAGAGCATGGCTCATATGTATCGGTTTGAAGACTGATCGTGGTCTTCATACTTCAAAAAGGACGTCAGGGCTTAAATTCACTGAACACTTTGAGTTACATTCTTAATCTTATTCTAGATTTAGAAAATAACCCATTTCTGAATTGTTAACCAATTTTGTTCAGCCAACAAGAGCTTGTATTACCATTCAGAGTTGAATTTGCACTCTAGTTTTAAATTTTGAGAGTCACGTCATTTGTGATTGGCTAAACCATTTGGTTAAGCCAATCAGAAATTGTGTTACTTTCAAATTTAGAAATCTCCTTAGAATATGATTATGGTTGTTATTGACAATGTTCGCTGAATCTGGGCTATTTATCCGGGTAACTTAAGAAGCAATAAAAAGTAGATTTAGCCAGAAAGTCAGAAATTGTGTTACTTTCAAATTTAGAAAACTCATTAGAATAAGACTATGGTTGTTATTGGTTGCTGAATCTGGGCTACTAGTATATATCCGGGTAACTTTCAAAGCAATCTTTTCACACGAATGAAAAGTAACAGTCTTCCTAAAGATTTTCTAAAAAAAAGAATAACTTGCGAAAACGAAATCTAGTTCAATGTCCTTTTAAACCCTCTTATCCCAGAGCGCCGCTGAAATATTTCTGGCAAACCCCTGATGTCACGTTAGGAGGTGTAAAATGACATATTCAGCTGGCTGGAAAGTAAACACTACAATACTATTGTAAGTTGTTGACCGCAGATTGTGAGTCAGCCGGACCAC
The DNA here is from genome assembly GCA_946811185.2 of Hippopus hippopus. Classification (NCBI taxonomy): domain Eukaryota; kingdom Metazoa; phylum Mollusca; class Bivalvia; order Cardiida; family Cardiidae; genus Hippopus; species Hippopus hippopus. The sequence continues at coordinate 23,776,203 of OX328101.1, read as the reverse complement.
ACAGTGTATGTGAATGCCTTCCTCAAGGGTCTGGGTGGGAAAATCAGATGATGTTTATATCATAAAGATCTCATTAAGCCATACACCTGCATCCATATTCACGAGTAATTCTTAACCCATAGGCTGCTAAGCGCGACTCACGGACCTTTTGCGGACAGTGTAGATCAAGATCAGACTGCACAGAACGTGCAGTCTGATCTTGGATCTACACTGTCCGATAAAGAGATATTTTCACCAAAATATAACAGTGAAATACCAATTTTTGGGTTTATATTATGGGCTTAAAAGTTTCATTTCACCTATCTAGCAGGTTAATGGTGAATTTGATTCTTTTTTTTTAAATTCCATGAATAGTGTTGTCTGATTGACTGAAATTTTTTGTTTCGGCCACTTCGATTAGTCGGTATTTGAATGTTTTTGTGAAGAAGAGCCCATGGTATCTCGAATTGCTTGATCGAAAATCGTTTTGTATTACAAAATCGATAAAAAGAATGTGGCTAAACTTACATTCCCTATGACATTTTCTCGTTTTCCCGCGGTGTTTTCAAAAGGCTTCCTCCTCAGGGTCGTTAAAACTCAAGATTGTGTGATACAGGGTTTACTCTTTACCAGACGACAAAATTTTCTGAATTTGCAAATGGCTCAAACTATGGGATTTGTCTTTGAAACAGACAAAACATTATTGGAACAGGAGATAGAACCGGTTACCGGCATTTTCTTCTTATTTTTTCAGAATATTTTAAAAGCCTTCTACGTCAAGATTGCAGCGACATGCTATATGCTACTTTTACCCACAGTTCTCTCTTTGTAGAGTCCATAGGTAGCGGGAGTGACCTATTGTTTACGCAAATCTATTATTTCTAGCTACGAAAAGTGTCGGATAACTGAAGTAATAATGATAGTAAATTCTGTTGTATTGTAGATGTACTTAACTTGAGTGTCTCTGATTTACATTTTGATTTTGTTTTCGAACACCTGTCCTTGTTACTCTCAAGGGTGGTCGAAAAAGTTTCCGGTCAAGAGGGGCTTTGGTCATTCAATTCAGGAGTGTAACTGAGACGAGAAAATAGAGCATCACGAAAAGAATGATTTCATTAAAATATATCTCAGTTACATTATTCAAAATCCGTAATTTTTCAAAATATTTATTCTACAGTTAAATGTTATATAAAGAGGCTACGAGTTAGACCAAGAGTGCGGTTTTAATAATTCGGATTAAAAATGAAAAACATACAATATTTGGTAAAACTTAACCATGTTTTTACCAAAGGATAACATTCAGACGTTTCCGAATTGAACGATGTGGAAAAGCAGCCAGTGGCTTGGAAAGAATCTTGTGCGGTGTACTGGTAAAAGAAACTCCAGGAAAGCATGGATTGGTGCGATATAACTGAAATGATGTTGAAAACGGCGTTTAACACCATAAAATCCAAAGTGAATGAATTTGCAGAAAACACATTGAATGTGGTAGGAATGAAGTAATTTGGCTGTATAATAGTTCAAAACTTTGTGGGGAAACAGAAAAATTGCTGGACACTAGCATCTCCTCTTTTTCCCTCAATATTTTCAGACGTTGTTTTCTCCAGAACTTTTATAACACACGCTTGTTTGGTGGAGGGTAAAAGTAAATACACAAGTTCAGCAGGTCGTTATTTGTCACATATACTAGTATATGTACATGTAGTATGAATAATTTCCTTGCAAGGTAGAACAGCAGAAGCTCTCGTGATACCACTTTGAAAACCATTCCTGTGAATATGCCTTTACCATACAATCCCGGATGTTAAAGACCTTAAGAATAAGGCTGTTGGAAGAATTGTGTTAAATGAGAAAAGAACAGTAACCCTTATTTTCTCCATTCCCAACACTGTTTTCTACCCTTTCAAAAATCAGATCCAAACATTTCAGCCACATTTAAAATTTCGTTTGCAAATTAATGCTTTCAATTTGGACAGGTCTAAAATGTTATTGTAATGAAGTAACCATTCGAATAATCTAGGTATTCTTTTTTCCTTGTCCATCGATCTATTATCTTCTGGGTGACAGGAATGTGTCTAAGAGAGCAAAGGTCCAACTCATCGTCCATGCCTGATTACTCTTTAACAAACAACTTTTGATTGGGCCATAACGAACGCTTTTGTAGACTACAACTAAAATGCGGCCTGAAATGATAGAATGACAAATTTAAAACTGTAGAAAACATTGTAGTAAAAGGAGAAAATGCTGGTAACCGGCATTTTCTCCTTTTCCCACAATGTTTTCAAAAACCTCTACACTGGGGGGTCGTAAAAACACGTAATTGTTTTGTAGAGGGTTAAATTCCCTGACTATTTGGTCATGTTACACATGTTGTTTGTTGACCACAAAAACCCCCACCTTTATAATAACAATGACAAGTATCAGTCTGTTTTTAGTTCATAAGACAAACCCTACTAATATAAGCAACGCTTTGGCAAAAGGGGCATCTCTGTAACGTATGATACCAGGCAAGTCATAGCATTAAATAGAGTTTATTTCATCAGCTTGTGGTTAATATGGGGAAATATTTGCCTCAAAAGGGAAAGGTATGCGAAAATAACGAGTGCCGTAAGGCACGAGTTATTTTCGCTTACCTTTCCCTTTTGAGGCAAATATTTCCCCATATTAACCACAAGCTGATGAAATAAATTATATATTATATTTCCTCGGATTATTTTGTCAACGAATGCCACTTTTAAAACTTAAAAACTTAAAAAAGTAGTTCCAGATTTTCGGCAGGAGGAAAATATTCACTGTGACGGGGAAATAATTCCCCCCAGCTTAAATTACGACATTTCTTTACCCATAACATTTCTAAAAATAGACACATGAAATATAATATAGTTTCATAAAATTTATATTGTGTATAACAAACAACTGAATCATGAGGTACATGGATTCTTTGATCACAAAAGCAAAAAGTTTCGACTCAGGTCTGCGCAGGCTGACCCGCGTCGATATTTTTGGCAGATGCATTAGCCCCCTTTTCTGAGAGTATGTATGATGCTTCAGCCAAGTGGAGACAGGTCTTTTGTAAGCTCAGAATCGAAACCAAATTTAGGATAATTTGTGAAAATATAAGTTTTTTTCCAAAGATTATTTCTCAGAGTTACTAACGCAAGCACAGTAAACCTGTCATAGTGGCTACGTCTATTCAGCAAGCAACCTGTACTAGACAAGCACCTGTCGTCAGCAAGCAGATGCTTGCTTAACTCTTTACGACGGGATCCCAGAATTTTAACGACCTTGAGGAAAAAACTTTTTGAAAGGAAAACAGCTTGTTTGTTCAGACAAGTATCTTTAACTCTAACAGAAGACAGTTTATTTAGAGATATACGTATTAAAAGTATATGCAGATTACATAGAAAATGTGTATCAAATCACGACATTTGTCTTTCAAAACGGTAGAAAACTTAGGTGAAAGGAAATAATGCTAATTACTGTTAATTTCTTTTTTCCTCCAATATTTTTGAGAAACCATCTTTCTCGCAGTCGTTAATAAAAATGGGATTTCAGTACAGGTTTTAACCTTCGCCAAACAATCTTATGAAGAATGAAACATTTGAAAACATTGCGTGAAAAGGAGAAAATGTTGGCAACCAGAATTTTCTCCCTTTGCCTCATTATGTTTCTACCTTTTCAAAGACAAATCCTACAACTGAGCAACATTTAACCCTTATCCTGCTAAAATAAATTCATATGAAACTTTCAAGCCGATAGTAAAAACCAAAGTTTTTCTAGTTCAAAGGTATTTTGGGGTGAAAGATATCTCCTTAGCGGACAGTGTAGATCCAAGATCAGACTACACATTCTGTGCGCAAAAGGTTAGTGAGTCGCGCTTAGCAGCCTAAGTATTAATTTGTCCTTTGCAAGTGCTATTAATTTGGACAAGTCCAAATTTGTTGTATGGTAAAGGGTTTAGGGAACGAGCAATAATACCTGTATTTCTTAGTTTGGTTGGAGAAACGAAAAAGATATTAGCCAAGATAAAACTTATAGTACAGAAATTATTTTCAGATCCAGCCTGTACAAAAGAAACAAACATTGCAAACTTCTTGAAAGAGAAGTTAAACAATCCAGCAATGACTTCTGGGAAATCTAAAACATAACTCACAAAATATTATGAAAATTTGTTTTGTTTTTTTAGATTAAAAAAAGTTAATTGAAAGACTTATGTCTTAAACTTAACGTGACTGTCGTTTGTGTGAAACTCATATATAATTCAAACCTGACTATAAACGGTAATCGACCGACCTTAAGCGCCTTCTTTAATATCCTGCCATCGACAACTAACTCTTTTCATCGCACATGAATAGTTAATGACGTCATTAACATTTCTGGGCGCATGCGCACAAGTCTACAAAAGTTTCGTAAGCAACCCAAATGAAGAAGAGAAACGTTGATCACACGCTAACAAATTGATTGATTAAAATTGCATTAATCTAATGTCGTGATTTGCCGGATTTTGTTTGAAGCGGTGAAAGTGTTCGATCGTCTTACGACGCAATGACACTGGTATCTTTGTGTTTTAATCTAGTCGGCTAATTGATTTGATAGGATCAGTTTTGAAGTTATTTGATGTCACATCAAGAACGGTCACCGTTTCTGTCTCATCTGACAGAAAACGTCCGCGCATTAAAATCTAGACACTTTGGACCTTATCTAAATATATAAATCATTTAAAATGTCCCTGTCTTCTTTGTCGGTTATCTGGTTAGTTGAAACGGGATATTTTTGGTAAATCAGTTGCAAAAAATAAATGCCTGCAGTTTTGTTTACCTGCTGAGTGTTGATTTTTTGGTTTCACTGTAAAGCGTTTTTCGTCATCGAACTTTTACGCACCAAGTCGCTCACCTGCTTTCGGCCGTTGTATAGACTTTATATCGTTTGTAGACCTTAACCCTTTACCACACAATCCCGAGTTTTAACAACCCTGAAGAAGAAACCCTTTGAAAACATTGTGAGAAAGGGAGAAAATGCTGATAACCAGCATTTTCTTCTTTTCCCACAATGTTTTTAGCCCTTTCAAAGACAGTAATTGATTGATTGAATTTGCGTTTATTTATCGTCGCCACCGGTTGCCCATATGGGCGACGCCCCCCTGAAGGCTGTTAGTATTGTTACGAGGGATAGTGCAGATACAGGACGAAACCCATCTTAAGTTACGCCTGGTTCTTTTACGTGCTCGGTGTATAGCACCGTCACACGGGACATCGGTTTAACGTCTCATCCAAAAGACTATTAGTAATTTAGATGGCCAGCCGTGGGGATCGAACCCACACCCTCAAGTGACTCGAAACATCACGTTCACGAGTCCTACGCTCTACCTATTGAGCTATGCGGGCTGGTAAAAAAAAAGTAATCGTCATTTGAACTACTTTTATTTTGTCGTCTGCAAATGCTTTCAACTTGATCGAGTCCAAAATTTTGTCGTTTGGTAAAGAGTTAAATGTGTTAAAAGTTAACATTAATCCTATTGGCGTTCAGTCCTTCTGTGCTGCTGATCTTTCAGATGTCTGTTGGATTGTGTATGTCGAGTTGACACTACATATATTTAGCTGTATTGTGAAATTCGGCTACGTCCAGGCATCATCCATCTTTTCATCAGCAACAATCAATAAAAAAAAAAGTATCACAGTTTTATAAAATATTTAATGCGACAGAATGTTTGCTTTTATTAGTACATCCATATAAAAGAATATATCCCGACATGCCATGAATTCTTGACTCGATTATGTATAAATCGAAACAATCATATAAATCAAAGATGTCTTGGTCCCAAAAATTGCCCTGCATAAGTACTGGTTTTCAAATTATCTTTACTCTATGCCATGCCTTTAAAGCCATTTCTACGGTTAAATTGTAAAGCTATGTCTTAAATCGTAGATGATAACTGTTGGGCAAGTGCCGTCTTCCCACATATTATCCATGAAGAATTCTCAACTTACCAACATTTTCAGGTAACATGTTATAGTGTATTGTGAGAGTAGAAAGACATAACAACTTCTACTCTGATAATGCAGAGCCCGGAAACGCGGGACTTGAACCCAAGTGGTCGCTAGTTCAAATCCAAAGCTCGGGAACTTTCTTTCCAATGATTGATGACAGTAATTGCGACAGGATGTATTCCTTTCTCACCGCTAATCACTGTTTCGAAGATGATTATGTGGGAAAGCAGCCAGTGGCGTTGCAACTTCTACTCTGATAATGCAGAGCCCGGAAACGCGGGACTTGAACCCAAGTGGTCGCTAGTTCAAATCCAAAGCTCGGGAACTTTCTTTCCAATGATTGATGACAGTATTTGCGACAGGATGTATTCCTTTCTCACCGCTAATCATTGTTTCGAAGATGATTATGTGGGAAAGCAGCCAGTGGCGTTGCAAGAATATTATCCAAAGTACTGCTGAAAGATACTCCAGGAAAGCATGGATTGGTGTACTGGCCGCCACGATGTAACCGTAATGATGTTGAAAATAACTCCATAAAAAAACCCCAAGTTACTGTGATAATGTTCAGACGAGCGACGTGGCCAAATACCACTTACAGACGTAACAGATTCAGACTCTTTCAATAACCGATGATAAAATGCTGGCCTTGTTTATGTTATACGTACTTGCAGACAACAAATTTGAATGTGGCTCAAATTATGAGATATTTCATCAAAAAAATGAAAACAATGTTGAAAAAGGAGGAAATGCTGGTAACCAGCATTTCTTCCTTTTCCAACAATGTTGAAAAAGGCCATCTGTCTTGGGAGTCGAAATTACACGTGGTCGTCTGGGAAAAGACTTATTCAAAATTCATCAAAAGACACTTTGAAACAACAAATAATGGCGTGATATTATCTGTTAAACCAGAGGGTTAGTTTGATTTTGTTTACTTTCATCCAGTTTGTCCCGTACATAAAAACCGAGACGTCTCCGTCAATAAAGGTACAATGCCCTTTTTACGACTAGATTTGTAAGAAGTATTTTGTTAGTATATCACAACTGTTACAACCAGCGAGACGCAACGAAGACTAAATGAGAAAATCCAGACAAATATGACGAATGCGCCTATGTGGGGTATCTGACTTGCAGACTAACAGACTGAGGCATCCGACTGATCAATGGATGCATCATCATTGGTCTTTTTTACCTTCGCCATGCGGCAATGGATGCACTTGAGCTTCAGCTGATATATGTCTACACAAGCACCAAACACTTTGCCTGGTCTATCTCATTTGCATTCATTAAAGGGAGGTAATTATACTAGCCATAACACAAATGTTTTGTTTTCAGACTAAGGAACGCTAGTCTATTGCCATCTAGAGTGACCCAGATTCAAATGTAACAAAAAGCAACTAAGAGTCGCCAAATACTGCCCAAAGGCAAAAAATCTATCTGTTAAAAATCGTAATTCTGTTAAAAGTGACAATTTCAACGTGAACTACAAAATCTCTACCACTCTTATTTGAACAATCTTAACTTTCAAAGTCACAGACTGAACAAGATGTCATGGATAAGATAAAATGTTTTTACATGCAATATAAGTCAGTGACCTTTGCACATTAGGCTTATCTTTATTTATCCCAACGCATCTTCGTGTTTTTCGCGGGTGTTGTAGGTCTCGTCTAGTTACGAGTTCGTCCAACCGATAAGAAAGTGAAAAAACGCATGGAAAGTTCATCTTAAAGTGAACTTTAGAAAGTGTTTAACTGCCAAATCATCAAATACGTATATATGTTCTTCATCTGCTTTTTCATTTAAAGAATTACATGTATTTCATGGCATTTCCTATTACGACAAGTAAACGGCTATGAGCGAGGTCAATCGAGCGGACCGTATCGAACTTAATAACCAGGTTAGATTGGGCCGAACCGGATCAGTCTTCACAGCTGGACTGAACCAGATCGGACTTAAAGGCACTGTGGCTGATTAACGTCAACAATGCAGGTGTTAAAATGCCTTCTTATATAAATCATGCAATTTTAAAGAATGCAAATTTTGAAGATGAAAATCTGTGATTGCACGGTTGGTCAAAGCGTTTGTCGCTGGCACAAAAACGAATTTTAAAACTAGGTTAAAAGTTGGCAGGGCGCTTTTTCTTTTGTTTACTCCGAGGCTTTACCTTACTTTAAAATTCATTTTTTTTCTGCGAGCGACTAACACTTGGACCGACTGCACAGTAACAGATTGTCATCTTCACAATATTTTATGTATTTTTAAAAGGTATGATTCAAATTCAAATATATTTTGCTGCTATTGGGCCTTTAATAACCGAATTGAACCACTTCTCTTCAATCTTATATGGACGTATCAAGTTTTATCTTTATCAAGGCTACTAATTCCACATTTGCTAGGCTGTCAGTACTTTCAATACTTTGATTGTGTCATTCGATCTACTTTACTGTCGACACTTTACATTTGCTCTTCCCCATCTACCTATCCATGCTTTCCCAAGTTTCTTTTACCAGTACTCCGCACAATATTCTTTCCAAGCCACTGGCTGCTTTATCACATAACTATCGTCGAAACAATGATCAGCAGTGAGAGAGGAATGAATCCTGTCGCAATGACTATCGTCAATCCTCGGAAAGAAATTAGCAGAGAGAGGGATCGAACCAGCCACACCCTCCCCCTCCCTCGTTCTCAAGTCCTGTACTCTACCGACTGAGCTATCGAGGCTCGGCAGTACCATTATTAACAGTACTGGAAAACAATCAAGAAAGAGGAGCAACTGTGTATTTAATATAATGGTTAAACAAAAGGAATAATTGTGGTAATATGAATAGTAGATATTTAACAATCTGTCATTTTTGTCATACTTCTGACTTTGATCGTATCACCAAAAAAGTAAACAAATCCGATACTACTAATTATTCGTGTCAAAATCGGCTTTTCTCCACCCGACACTTTATACCTTTAACACACCAACTCTCGCAGACGACTTTTTTGAGTACGCAGACGAAAACAACTTTTTTAAAACATTGTGGCCAAAGGAGAAATTGCTCGTAACGAGCAATTTATCCTTTCGCCACAATGTTTTCACTTGTATTCCTGTATTAAATCAATACTTCGTCGCCTGAAAATTCTGAAAGGACGTTTGTAAAGTCGTCTGCTACAAATATGTTTATGATGATAATGTTGATTAAGAGCCATTTCGATTTACGAAATAGTACTCCTGTTCCATACATAATCTATTTTTTTTTAACAATGTACCATTTCATTCAGTTTTATTGACTAGCTAATTTTGAGATGGAGAGATGGTTTCGGAAAATCATATTTATATCGTTTGTAAAAATTAAAAGTTTTTCAAACAGCCCTGTTTTCATCGTTTAGCTTTTATTCGTGTCACAGAAAGTTAAAGGTTGACCCTTTCGCAACAAAATATCTAAAATCGTCCGTTTTGGAGGGTTTATAAATACAACGATACTGGAAAAGAACTCTTTTACTGGTTAAAGGTTTGGTAAGATAGCGGGCGGTGTTGATACAAGGTCAGACGGCGCGTTCTGTGCAGTGTGATCTTGATCTACACCGTCATGAAAAACTATTTGTGTCGTCAAAGGCAGTGAAAGGGATTAATTACATTTCAAGTGTCCTAGAATCCCTCAACCAGCCGTCAAACGTTTGACTTCAACCCGGCTTGATTTTAGTAAAATAAATACGGGACAAAAGCGTGACGCAGCGTGGCGCTGTGACCGCACTTCGGATACCAGTACTTGAGCCTCGCTCTGATACTTCTTCAACTTGAGATCCGGGTGGTGGGGGATATCCAACGTCAGATGGGGGTATTGTTAGCTAACATATCAGTCTGCATGAAGAGCCGACTTCTGAGGTCTCAAGTGGATTAGGAGAGAAATGACGGAGAAGCCTAATTAATGGCTACAGTTGACATTTCAGTGACTGTCTTTACAAAACTCTATTTAAAAGCGATTTCCTCTACTCTGAAGGTCTTGTTAAATTTTGATTTTTCCAAAAAATGTCAATTACTCCATTAAGGAGTCACAGATTTGGACAAAGTTTTGTACTTTCTCGATCGCTCTAATTCAATCCATTTCCGTTTCAGTTGTCTTTTCTCACATAGCCAAATACTTTGCAAATACGACGTTTTACGCTTCTTCAGTGAATAGCTTTGAAAAATCAACTGTTTGTCAATGACATTGATCCTTTATCTATATCATTTCCATGGAACAATTACTCATTTTCTTTTAATATTTTCTAAATCATATAAGAGTTGCTTCCTTTTTCTTTATGTCAACTGTCTTAGTTTTTAACGACAACTTTCGGGATATAGCGAAATCTAAAGCTTATGCAGACGGTAAAAATGTAGCTCTAATGATGGCATTTATCTTTGAAATGGTAGAAGATATATTTTTGAAAAAAAAAAAAAAAAAAGGCTAGTAGCTAGCTTTTTCTCCTTTTTCGAAAACATTTTCGAAACCTTTCTTCCTTCAAGGTCGTAAATATACGGGGTCGCCTAGTAAAGGTAAAGGGCCGAGTGGTACACAAATCATTAAATTTTCTCCTTTAGACATGAAATAAGTCTTAATACTTTCAGCGCCATTGGCCAAAACAGGGGCTTTTGTAGACGGCATAGATCAAGATCAGACAGCACAGAACATACAGTCTTATCATGGATCTATACCGCTTGCTCCCATAGCCAAGCTTTAAACATGATTTTTTTCCCAGTTACAATGGAGTCATCGGAATTGTACATTTGGCGCTCTAAGAGTTAGGTTGCAGACCGCTTCAATATTATAAAGCTTGCTACACCTTTGTTCATGTATGTAGTTGAATATCAAACTCTCAATTTCCTTCGATCTGCGTATCCTTCAGCTGAAAAAAAGTATTTTCTTATCTTTATCAGTTTCTTTCTTTTTTTTTTAACATTTAGACGCTCGAAAGTTTAGACGTACTGAGTGGCTGAGTTTGTCGGTTAGTTGGTTGTCCTAGAGGGGCCTTCCATCTAGTATATAAGCAGTTTTATGACATTAATCTCTTAATCGTTATTTAACAGGTATTGCCAAATCTGTTTTGTCTTCCTCACACTTGAATTAGCGGTTATGAAAAATCGACTTGAAGTTGTAACCTTTCGAGACTTCTTTTATAATACTATACATTAATACTAATACCTTTCGATAAAAATCCCTTCTGGCAGAAACAGAATCTAAATGGGCAATGCTTTGCGAAACCGGGGCTTAATGCATTTACAAAAAGTATCGACTCATGTCAGCCTGCGCAGTTCGCGCAGGCTGACATGAGTCGATACTTTTTGCTTTTGTTAAATCATCGGCATGTCAAAGGACCATTCTACCGCAGGATTCAGTTAATTGTTATACAAAGCAGATTTTATGGATACATAATTATGTGATGGCTTACTTGGTATAATGGATCAAGTAGATGCATTATGCCCCCTTTTGCCAGAGCACGGCTCAAATGATAAAGTGTTACTTTTTAAATGGTATATTAAAGCTGCTTTCAATACTATTACAGTTATGGTGGCCTGCAACACGCGAAAAGAGGCATTCGGACATTTGCGGAAAGCGTCGTCTCGGATCAGCCTGCGCAATCCGCACAGGCTAATCCGAAACGATTTTTTCCGTTTTTATGTAATTTTCTGTTTTGCACAAGTCTACTGTGGGACAAAATCTTATGTAGTCGTAAAGTGCTGTCTCGGATTAGCCTGCGCGGGCTGCGCAGGCTGATCCGAGACGTCACTATACGCAAATGTCCGAATGCTCCTTTTCGCGTGTTGCAGGCCATATCATGACGAAGGCTGACTTATTTATGTCATTCATATGTTTCACCATTTGTAAGCTCGAGCTTTTGTGCCACTTTTCTAAGAATATCTTTTCCGTGTTATTTGAATAAAAATGGGTCAGAAATTTCCTCTTCTTCATTTTTTTCTAAATGTGACATAGTGACATAAACTTGTAAATGATTTGTCTAAAATTGCTAATGCGGTACTTAACATTTTAAGAAGTGGGTTGCTGTTGTTGTTGTTGTTGTCTCTTTTTTTTTGTTGTTGGTTTTAAATTCTTTTTCGGTGTTTTGTTTCACATGCCAGTTCTGGATCAGATTCTCTGAAATATGTGTAAGATAATTAATAGAAAAAATAGCTGATGATTAAAATTATCATTAATATGATAATAGTAATAAATGCAAAGGGTACCCAGTTTTCAGGAATCAGTGTCCATATCAGTAACAGGCAACAGTCAGTAACGATTACAAATTCCTGGAAAGTGTATCTGTAAGTGTGCCATTTTACCCCATCTGATACTGTGAACCCTTTTCTATGTAAAAACTGTTTCTGACGCTGCTGCAGCATATACACTGAACCAAAAAAGAAACTTCCCCTGTGTTTAAGTGCAGATATACACAAATATGAAAATCAGGATTAAACTAGATTTATATGCATTGAAAGAGTATTTTATTGCGACTTTGTGTGAAAAAAATTATTGCTGAGGGTTTATCCAAGAGTAGTGAAATGGTAGTTAAAATGCGGAAGGGGTCGCTCACCAAAATCACAAATTAATACCGGGTATGACCACCTTCAGCATGAAGGACTGCCTGGCATCGTTGGCGCATAGAACGGATAAGTGTATTGATTTCGGCTTGTGGAATGTTGTTCCATTCCTGAATTAAGGCTTGTCTTAGCTGAATGACGTTTGACGGTGGAATAGGGCGATGTGTAACACGCTGGTCCAAATTATCCCAAAGGTGTTCAATGGGATTCAGATCAGGGCTTTTGGCAGGCCAGTCATTAATAAATGCAATGTTATTCGCCCTGAGGAAATTCACATTGTCCCTAGCTGTACGGCTTGTGGCATTATCATGCTGAAAAAGAGTGATATTGGCATTATTTTGAAACAGTAGGATAACGTGCCTCGCAAGAATTTCATCTCGGTAGCGTTGGGCATTCAAATTCCCTTCGATAACGACGAGATTAGTGCGAAAGCCATGTGCAATGCCCGCCCAGACCAAGACAGAACCCCCACCCCCAAAACGATCTCGTTCAAGTACGCAACAGTCGGCATAACGTTCATTTCTCCTACGGTATACTCGAACCCTGCCATCACCTCGATGAATGGAAAACCTAGACTCGTCAGAAAATTTGTTGTCTAAGCCAGCGTTGGTGTGTACGTGCCCAATTAACACGATTTACACGGTGACATCGCGTCAAAACACAACCAACGTATGGACGACGTGCACGTAGCCCACCCTCGCGCAAGCGATTGCGCACAGTTTGGGCAGATATACGGTAGTTATGTGTACCAGGGGTGTTTGCAGCAGTGGCTGTGTCAGTTTGGAAGCGATTGCGCAGGTGGGTGTTCCGAATATAGCGGTCTTGGCCGCGCGTCGTGACGCGAGGACGTCCACTACGTGGTCGATCTTCCGTACGCCCTGTTGCTTGAAAACGTTGCCTATGGTGTCGAATAGCACGAGTAGAACATCCAATATTCATAGCAACAGCATTCATCGTCATACCAGCATTAAGCATGCCAATGGCACGTTCGCGTAAATTTTGCTGAATTCTAGGCATATCAAAAATAAAGAAAACTAAAAATAATTTATTTTTTTTCAACGTCTTTTTCTTATTGACATGAAAGTCTATAAAATTAGACTGAAAGATTTCAAAAAATATACACGAATTATACTGGTCCGTGCATGCACGTGAAAACCGCTTTCAGCGGGTTTCTTCTGCAAAATGCTTTCAATCGAGTTAAAAAATTTTTTATTGGACACATAATCGTTCGCCCGAATATATGTAGGTCATCTGATATCTTGATTTTTTTTAATAACATTGCATTTGCACTTAAACACAGGGGAAGTTTCTTTTTTGGTTCAGTATATTTATTTCAAAAACATAGAGACAATTGATAAAAACTTCGCCATTCGATACATTGTTTTAAAAGTCGTCCTCTGAAGGAGCACCAGAATGCAGCAATATCTGGAAAATGATCAAAATATGCCTTAACGAAACGACAGAAAGGCCTGTCTATATTGAAAGTAATAGCAGACGACAAATTGTGGGAAAATGAGAAAATGCAGGTCATATAAACAAGATTGTTTGGTAAAGAGTTGTGTTGGGATCAAAAAGCCGACTAACTTGCTGTTGATTGCATTATTTGTAAGTCTTTTCTTAATCTGAATTAAATCTTAAAGGTCTTTAAACTTATCAATCAGATTAAGTCATTACCTTTTTTAAAAAAGAATGCAACGTAAGCCTTTGAAACTGGCATTGCAAAACATCGATACTCACTGTGAAATCATTTATTCGTTTGTCTGTGGTGTAAATCCGTTCTCAACATTATTACAGTTATATCGCGGCGGTCAGGGTATCTACCCATGCGTTCAGGGAGTTTCTTTTACCTGTAATTTGCACAATATTCTTTCCAAAACTCCGGCTTCCTTCCCACATTAACATAAAAAAATGTTGTTCCACAGTTAGAGAGGTAAGAATCCTGTCTCAATTATTATCAATAATCAGCGAGGAGCATTGGGACGAGCTGGGGATTCGAACCAGCGATCCTTGGGTTTTAAGCCTTGTACGCTTCAGAATAAGCCACAGACGCGGCAAAACAACGTTAGTTATCGTATACTACGATTGCACACGTATATAGATACAGTTTGAAAAGATTGTAGCAATCAAACATTCAGTCCATCCATCCATCCGTCCGTCTGTTGTTAATAACTGTTGCACTATACATAATCGTTACCACGTGACCAGTATTTTAAGCATATTTTCAACCCGTTGCAATCAAATTACATATGCGTATCTAAACCCTTTTTCCAGAGTTGTAACCAATGTCATAACGTTCTCACAGCGTGTGTGAAAACAATTACCATTAAAGATCTCCACATATTTTCGGACGATACCGGTTGCCGGACAACGATAACCTTGACGAATCGTTTATTAGCGTAATTGACTCCGAAGTGTGACTTTAGATAGGAACATTGTATCCTGTAGTGGTTGAATATCCCTTACCGCTCGGTAAAATCCCCCTTGTATTCTTTTTAATCGCAATATTTGTCTGTGAAAACGTGGTTTTCCACCCATGTTTTCGTCCGCAATCGTACAACCCTGATACATTGTAATTAAGATCAAACGAATTACATTAAGAAAAGTAGTCTCGATTTCTTTTAAAACAGTTGCAAAAGTGACAGACTGGTCGATTGAAAAGTTTAAAACCTTTACCAAAATCCCGTGTCTTTAACGACCCTGAAGGGAAACGACGTTTGAAATCATTGATGGAAAAGGAGAATATTCATGGCTAGTTCTCCGTTTCCCACAATGCTTTGTCAAGAAAAACCCTATCGTTATAGCGACAATAACTTTGTGGTCTTTAAATGTTTTCACTATAGACGAGTTTATCATTTTGTCGTCTGGTAAATAGTTAACTCTTTAGCACATGACAACTTTTTTAATTTGTCCAAACTGAAAGCATCTGCAGACCACAATTAGATATGGCTAATACGTTTGAACTTGTCTTTCAAAATTTAGAAAACATTGGGGGAATAGGAGGAAATGCTGGTCACCAGCGTTTTCTCCTATTCCCAGAATGTTTTCAGAAGCCTTCTCGATTGCGTCCTTAAAACACGTGATTGTTAGGTAAAGGGTTATGCTCACCTTTATAAGTGAAACAAAACACAGTGTTTGGGTGTACTTCAAAGGGACGCCCCACGTCAGAAAGGCAAACTATCGTATTATCACTAACACAACAAATGCTAGATAAATTCTACAGGAACTCGACCTTTACCACGTCTTGTAAGAACTAGATTTGGAATTTTAAGTCTGTATATTCATTTTTCATATTTTGTTAATCCCATTTTGCCATATCTAGCCAAAATATTTGAATTTTGTTTCGGAAAATGGACATAACGTATTCCTTCTAAGTTTAACCATCGCAAAGGCATACTATTTAAATGGCATTACTCTGTCATTGATCTCATTTTGAGTACAGAGAGGGATGCTACTACTGCTTCTGCTGCTGCTGCTGATGATGATGATGATGATGTTGTACATTTTACATGAATAATGTGATTATCTACTATTTGTGTTTATAAATGAACTTCTGTTCACGTATTCACAAACCAGTTAAAACTTTTTGTTATTTATGAATTTTCTGCATGTCAAAGGACCATTCTGCCTCATGATTCAGTCGGTTGTTTGACAAAATTGATTTTATGGATCCATAACTATGTGATGACTTGCTTGGTACAATGCATTACGAAGACGAATTAAACCTCAGTTTGCCAGAGCACTGCCGTTTGCCATGTATTCTCCACCTACATAGGTCTAATGTATTTGAGCCAAGCTCTGTACACAAGGTTTAACCCAGAGTTCAAGACAGAGGGAGTGATTTTGATTTCAAAATTGAAAATGTTAATTATACTCAACTAAACCGTATGTTATGGGTACTCATTAGAATCGTCTCATCGAGACTATTCTAATGAGTACCCATAACATAGGATTTGGAAGAGAAATAATGGATTTAGAATCCCATCACTCCCTCTTATGTGGAGCTTTGGAGTTTAACAATGCTCATTCGATGACTGCTGTAGTAGTCATATCCCTTGTTTTTTGCTACATAGAAAATGGGGGAAACTCACTATCTCTGACCCTCTTCTGTGCTTTTATTGGCAGAGCTTTGCTGTCTGTTTCTATCAAGGATATGTCAAATGACAATGAGAAAAAGCTTGAACAAAAAAAAAAAGAACACCTTAAACGATTATGTTTTTTTTCTTTTCCATTTTAAACATAACTACGGGTGAAAAAGGTAGTTCCTGGTTGTAGACTATGTTTCTTTATGTGATCCCATGCAAAAAAAAAAATCGTTCCACAAGAAATGACAAACTTGCACCCAGCTTCCATAGGAACCATCGAGTTAACATCGTCATCACATTTTAGACATATTCTTTCATCTTCTCTTATAAGACAGCAGAAGTGCTTGCTGTCAACTTTTCAGAAGGTGCTACTTTTTACTCTTACGACCCGGTAGCAGTTCGCAGTGGTACGATATTTTACCACCCAGAAAAATTGATCGTGACATAAAAAGTAGTTCTTTCCCGCCGTTTGTAGACTTGGCAATTCTTAGCTACATGATTGTATGTAGCTAGAAAGAGTTGTTTTATAAAAGTCAGCTTTGACTCTGTTTTTGGTATATCACAATAACAAGCCAGAATATATAGAGGATATTTGTTTTTTTTTCGGTGAAAGATCGAAATTTATTTCATCGAGTGAACATCATCGGTAATATTTTCACGAGTGGCGCAGCCACGAGTGAAAATATTACCGCTGGTGTTCACGAGATGAAATAAATTTCGATCTTTCACCGAAAAAAAAAAAATTCTATTTATTTCATGCTTTTAACCCTTTCTGGGAGGAACTTTATCAAAATCCAGTACAGTCTTTTCGGTTATTCCCCGTGGCGTACCCCCTCCGCATAGCAACGCATTACAATATTACGTCAAGCGCGAGAAATGTAAGGTAAATGACGTCATATTTCCATCTGGTTGTGAGTCACGCGCATTTTACCTAGGTAACTAGAATATAAAAATGGGTATTTTCACTGGTCGTACCCGTGGAATATCGAAAAATATTTTCACCGCTATTTCTATTTCCTACCGGAAAGCATGAAATAATGTACTTTTCCTTCTGTACTTAGTTTCTTCTTTTGCAACTACAATACCCCTCTTTTCCTTTATCAAACCTTTGTTCATGAATATTTACCTGCTGCAAGTTTGTTTCCGGAGAAATTGAGGTAACACCAAGGATATTTTCAACCTTTTTTTTATGCTAAACGCGAGGCGGTGTGCTTTTGCAGACAATGTAGATCAAGATCAGACTGCACAGAACAAGAAGTCTGATTTTGATCTACCTAGTCCAATGTGGTGAGATGACGGGTGTGATTGCTGAAATATGAGAGGAGAGAAAATACTCTAAGCACGCCCCACCCCCCCCCCCCCCGTTACTATATTTTTGTACATAATTATATTGTAATTTCTTAGCAGATCCATCTGGGTCGGGTCAGTTTGAATTTCTATTTTTAGCTTCAAGTGAGGCAATCTTCTTAAAGAAGGAAAAAATAACACTCCTGTGATATTTTTCCGGCGAACGAATCTTTAGAACTGCATTATTTGAGTTTTTCTATCCGCTGCAAATTTTCATTATATTTATCTAGCAGTCTAATGTTTCATCTTTAACATGCTGAATACATTCGGAAAGGAAAAAATCCTTCCAGTGATAAGAATGCAAAAACTGCGATTCAAAGATCTTTGCGTTGATAAAAATCTTACCAAATCTGGCAGTGTAGATTCAAGATCAGACTGCACGTTCTGTGCAGTCTGATCTTGATCTTCACTGCCCGCAAAAGGGCACCAAGTCATGCTAGGCAGCAAAAGGGATAAATCAGTCTGAGGATTAATCCAACCTGGTCAGGTCAATAATTCTTTTCGTCGTTGAAAGTGAAAAAGTCATTTATGACTTGTTGTAATCCGCTATCAAATATTGGTCAACCCTTTGCCAAACGACCCCGTATTTTAAAGACCCTGAGGCAGAAGGCTGTATAAAACATTGTGGGAAAAGGAGAAAATGCTGGTTTAGCATTTTTTCCTGTTCCCACAATGTTTTACCCGATAAAACGAAAACCATTTGATTTCACAAATAAAATGCTGTCTGACAGTGCTTTTAATTTGAACGATTCCTGTTTTTGTTATCCGGTAACGGGTTAAGTTTGTCATACTTTAATTTGTATAAGTTCTTACGTGGTCAAGATTTGTTCTACTTCGACGTCCTTGCTTCTCCATTCGGTTGATTTCTAACCTTAACTTCACCTTAAAAAACATTGTCTGGGAGTTTTTTTGTATAGGGTATAAGTAGGTCAGAGAGGGTCGTTCGTGGTAGCCGTAAAATAAACTTGTTACATCAGATACATGAAGTAAGCTTTTTGAATAGCTTACAAGAAATAAAATGTGTTACATGTGCACGAAACCAAATGCTGTGTCTGCTAGTTTGTTGTTTGCTTGCTTTATCCATTCAAGTAGTGCTTTAAGCCAATTTTCAACAATATTTCAGTTATGTAGCAGCAACGAATCCCCTTCTTCATGTCTTTGACCAATACTAGATCTCTGCTCCATTGAGATAAAAATGATCTTCCATCCAGGTGTATTGTGACTGTATTAAACGCTTATTAAATCTTATTTCGCTTCCAAATTTGACCGAAATATCTAAATATTTCCCTTGGCAGTCTTATCAGACCCATTAAATGTCTGGACAAAT
Organism: Hippopus hippopus; assembly: GCA_946811185.2. Classification (NCBI taxonomy): domain Eukaryota; kingdom Metazoa; phylum Mollusca; class Bivalvia; order Cardiida; family Cardiidae; genus Hippopus; species Hippopus hippopus. Next base: position 23,756,922 of record OX328101.1, on the reverse strand, counting down.
ACAATTACCAGGTCAAATCGTTACATTTATTAAAAACACAGGGTTTCTCATTTTTGTAAAACTAAATGGAAAACAATCGTTACGTTTTGGACATCAGTAACACTGCTTCAACGAGTTGACAGATGGGTGGCGAAAAGCATCATTCGGATGTTTTCCGATACGTACTTTAAGGTTTGGAAAAGTGAGAGGTGTGTGTGTGGGGGGGGGGGATGTTTATTTAATTTCTCACCTTAGGTTTTTTTCCAGGCGACAAAATTTTAGACTTGTCCAAACTACAAACATTTACAGACGAAACATAAAATGTGATTTTAATGATAGGATTTGTTCATGAAAGGGTAGAAAAAGCTGGCTCCCAACATTTTCTCCTTTTCCTCTAATGTTTTCAAATGCCTTTGTTCGTCAGGATCGTTAAGACTCGAGATGGTTTGGTAAAGGGACATTACATGAGTCTCATTTCTCATTCTCATACATACCCCCTAACAAGAAGTTTGACCTAACGAGATGACTTTGACTGAATGCCTTATTCAAACGTGAATGGAAGTTGTTTGTGCAAAATATTACTGTTCCATTATTGGAATATTTAATGTTTATATTTCGGGTATATAGAACTTTCTCCAAAGTCAGTTATCTTTTTTAGAGTTACATTATTAACTTTCTTCCTTCTTGATATCAAATTTGCAGCAGATAGCATTTAGAAGAAAACATCGTTGTAAAATGTGAAAAAAAGTTTGACACATGAATACATTAGAAAACATTGTGGCAAAAGAAGAAATTGCTCGTTACGAGCAATTTCTTCTTTTGTCACAATATTTCAAAAGAAGTGTCTTTGAAAGCGTAGAAAACATTGTTGAAAAAGGGAGAACATGCTAGTTCCCAGTATTTTTACCTTTTCCCTCTATCTTTTCATAAGTCTCCTTTCTAGGATCATTAAAAGGCGAGACTGTTTGATAATGGGTTAAATACAGAAGCTGGTCAATGTAATTAAAATACAGATGATGGTTTACATAGATAAATTCGCGGTTTATTGATGGACATTATATTGAAATGATTACACTGCAAACAAATCTATTTTTATTCATTTTTTAAAATCAGGAAGCGGACGGTGTAGATCCAAGATCAGATTGCATGTTCTGTGCAGTCTTAACGTGATCTTCACCGTCCGCAATTTTTAAGCGGCATTACGAGTATTTCATCGACGAATTTCACAAGGCTTAAGGAAATTTTCCTTTGAACTTTTGAACGACCGTGTTTGAGTTATGACTTGAAATACACTCTTCCCAAATATTAACTTCGGATTAAATGTTCAACCTTTTTCTAAATTGTCCCGAACCTGAGGCAAATAAAGGCTTTTGAAAATATTCTGGAAAAGGCAGAAAAAAAAAAATACTTGGAGCAGTCATTATCTCTTTTTGACAAAGTGTTTTTACTAATTCTTCAGACATATCTTACCATTTGAGCTATTTTTATTCGTCGTCTGCAAGTGCTTTCAATTTAGAGGAAGCTAACATTTTGTGGTCTAATAGAGAGTTAAATATTTAAACTTTTGACCATATTATTATCAACACCTCTGTTTTACCTCCGACACAGGTTTTAATGCATATATTACATTATAACAACCCCTCTTAGAACGCCGCAATGATCCTAACAGACATTTTCAGTACAGGAACAAGACAAAATAATTGCAATTTCATGGTTGGTTTTTTGTTCAGAATGTCTAAGCAAAGCGGACAATGTAAATCACAGATCAGACTGCACACTTTTTTGCAGTTTGATCTTGATCTATACTGGCCAAAAAGGCAATATAGTCGTTTAGGGCACTTAAAGGTGCCAATACAAGTGGTTCATATTACAATAAAAGTCGATTCTGTTTGATTCTGAAGAAGTCAAGTCTGTCTATCATTCTACCGATTTGTCGGTACTTGTTACTACGAATATCTACGTTTCCGTATGTTTTATTTCTTTGTTTGGTTGGTTGATTTTTATCGCTGTTCTCAACAAAATTTAAAAAATTCCGAGTTGAAAAGTGCACCTATTCACGCTTTCCCGCAATTCTTTTTAGCAACACTTCGCACAAAAATCATTCCAAGTCACTAGGTTCTTTCTCATATATTACTTTACCGAAACTTTGTTTGCCTGTGAAAGAGGTATTAATTCCCTGAAGAAATCTGGCCGAGATGGATACCCAGTCCTGCCTTACCGATCTGATGAAAGCCTTCTAGTCTTGTCGGCCAGGTGTCAGTCCCTACCTTGTTGGGCTGATGCCTTCTTTCCTATCCTAACAATCTGGTTTCTGCCCTGCTGCCTTGTCGGTTAGATACCAGCCTTCCTGCTCCCCCTATCTGGCTGCCTTCCTGATTGTCGACCTTCTAACATTGATGGCAACTTCCTGTCTCGGAGGTCTGATGACTGTACCCTAACTTTATTGGACTTTCTATAGAGGCATGTTGCGTAATTTTCTGCTTCTTAAACGCATAGTATTCCTGCCTGCTACGCCTTGTCGCCTTGTAAGAACGGTATGTTGCTCATTGTCCTACTTTTCTGCAGTCTGCATACTCTGTCAGTTGGAGCGAGAATTCTATCTACCTTTATTGCGATCTTGTAAGTCGAGTTGACAATCCTATACGCCTACATTATCACTCGAGTCGACAATATGCGCCTACATTGCCATTCGGGTCAACAAGCCTACCAACCGCCTACCTAACCCAGTGAGTGGGCAATCCTATCTGCCTACACTATAAGTGGGGTCGGAATTCAAATCGGCCGACATTGTGAGTCGGGTCGACAATCCTATCTGCCTACATTGTAATCGGGGTCGAAAATCCTATCTGCCCACATCGTAAGTCGGGTCAACAGTCCTGTTTGTCAGGTGAGTCGGGTGGAAAATCATATCTGCCTACATTGTAAATGGGGTCAAAAATCCTATCTGCCTACATTTTAAGTGGAGTCGACAATCCTATCTGCTTACATTGGAGGTCGGGTCGAAAATCATATCTGCCCACATTGTAAGTAGGGTAAACAATCCTATCTGCCTACATTGTGAGCAGGGTCGACAATCCTATCTGTCTACATTGTAAGTCGGGTCGACAATCCTATCTGTCTACATTGTAAGTGGGGTCGACAATCTTATTTGCCTACATTGTAAGTTGGGTCAACAATCCTATCTGTCTACATTGTAAGTGGGGTCGACAATCCTATCTGCCTACATTGTAAGTTGGGTCAACAATCCTATCTGTCTACATTGTAAGTGGGGTCGACAATCTTATTTGCCTACGTTGTAAGTAGGATCGACAACCCAGTCTGCCTACATTGTAGATCGGCTCGACAATCCTATCTGGCTTCTTTGTAAGTAGTGTTAAAAATCATATCTGTCTACATTAGCAATTTTATAAAAATCCCATCTGCCTACATTATTAGTAGGGTCAACAAGCCTGTCTGCCTACAAGTCGGATCAACAATCCCATCTGTCTACAGGTAACTTTAACTTTGATGGATAATCCTGTCAGCCTATGTACAATGTAAGTCGGGTCAATAATTCTTTTTTGTTCTCCATGCCAGTCAAGTCGAAAACCCTTCCACCTACCTTGTAAGTCGGATCGATAAAACCATCTGCCAACATCGAAAGTCAGGTCGACAATTCTATCTGCCTTTATTGTACACTGGGTCAACAATCCTAACTGCCCACTTTGAGGGTCGGGCCGACACTCTCTTCTGCCTTCATTGTAGGTCGGGTCGACAATCCCATCTCCCAACCTCTAAAGTTGGGGCAAAAAATCCCATATGCCGATATTGCAAGTGGGTTCGACAACCCTATCTACCTTTATTGTAGACTGGGTCAACAATCCTAACTGCCCACTTTGGAGGTCGGGCCCACACTCCCTTCTGCCTTCATTGTACATCGGGTCGACAATCCCATCTCCCAACCTCTAAAGTCGGTTCAATAAATCCCATATGCCTATATTGCAAGTGGGTTCGACAATCCTATCTACCTATATTGTAAGTTGGGTAAACAATCCTATCTGCCTACATAGTATTAGTGTCGACAGTCCTATCCACCAACATCGTAAGTAGTGTCAACAATCCTATCTATCTACATAGTAAGTCAGGTCGACAAACCTGTCCGCGTACATAAAGGATCAGGTCAACAATCCTATTATGCTAACATTGTAAGTCGGGTGATATCTGCCTACATTGTAAGTAGGGTCGACGTACCTTTCTGCCTTCATTTTAGGTCGAGTCGACAATCCTGTCTGCCATTATTGTAAGCCAGGTCGACCATCCTATTCACCTACATTGTAAGTCAGGTCGAAAATCTTATCTGCCTTCATTGAAGGTCGAGTCAACAATCCTATCTTCCTACCTTGCAAGTCGGTTTAACGATTCTATCTGCCTACATTGGAAGTCCAGTAAGCAATCTTTTATGCCCCACTTCCAAGTCGGGATGAAGTGCTTTGTGTCAATATTATAATTCGTTTCGAAAATCCTATTAGTGTTCATTATAAGTCAGGTAGAAAATCCTATCTGCCTACGTTGTAAGTTGGGTCAATAATCCCATCTGTCACATTCTTAGTAGGGTTGATAATCCTATCTGCCTTCATTGTAAGTCGGGTCGACGATCCTATCTGCCTTCATTGCAAGTTTGGTCGATAAACCTACCTGCCTACATTGATTGTCGGGGCGACAATCCTATCTGCCTACATTGTAAGTAGTGTCAACAATCCTATTTGTCTAAATTGCAAGTTAGGTCGACAATCCTAATTGTCTACATTCGAAGTGGGGTCAACAATCCTATCTCCCTACATTGTAAGTCGGGTCGACAATCCTATCAGTCTATACTATAAGTCGGGTCGACAATCGTATCTGTCTATTTTGTAAGTGGGGTGTCGACAATCCTATCTGCCTACAAGGTAAGAGGGAATCAACAATTCTATTTGTCTTCACTGCAAGTAAGGTCGACAATCCTATCTGTCTACATTGGAAATGGGGTCAACAATCCTATCTGCCTACAATTTAAGTGGGGTCAACAATACTATCTGTCTACATTGGAAGTGGGGTCACAATCCTATCTGCCCACAATGTAAGTCGGGTCAACAATTCTATCTGTCAAAATTGTAAGTGGGGTCAACAATCCTATCTGCCTTTATTGTAAGTGGGGTCAACAATCCTATCTGCGTTCATTGTAAGTGGGGTCAACAATCCTACCTGCCTACATTGTAAGTCAGGTCAACAATCCTAGCTGTCTAAATTGTATGTCGGGTCGATAATCCTATCTGCCTACATTGTAGGTCCGTTAGACAGTCCTACATTGGAAGTGGGGTCAACAATCCTATCTGCCTAAATTTTAAGTCAGATGGACAATCCCATCTGCAAACATTGTAAGTGAGGTCAACAATCCTATCTGTCTACACTGTAAGTGGGGTCAACAATACTATCTGTCTTTTTTGTGATTCGGGTCAACAATCCTAGCTGCCTACATGTAAGTTTGGGCGACAATCCCATCTGTCTGTATTGTAAGTTGAGTCAATAATCCTGTCAGCCTACATTGGAAGTCGGGTCGACAATCCATTTTGCCCCTCCTTACCAGCCAGGTCGAAATCCCTTCCACTTATTTTTAGTCGGATCGATAGTACCGTTAGCTTTCACTGAAAGTCAGTTCGACAATCCTAACTGCCTTCATTGTAAGTCAGGTCAACAATCCTCACTGCCTACATTGTAACTGGGGTCTTCAATCCTGTCTGCCTACATTGTAAGTGGGGTCAACAATCCTATCTGCCTACATTGAAAGTAAGGTCGAAAATCCTATCTACCAACAGTGTAAGTCGGGTCAACAATCCTATCTGTCTAAATTGTGTGTCGGGTCGATAATCCTCTCTGCCTACATTGTAGGTCCGGTCGACAATCCTATCTTTCTACCTTGCAAGTCGGTTCAACAATCCTGTCTGCCTTATTGTAAGTCTGGTCAACAATCCTTTAAGCCTTCATCCCAGTTCCAAGTCGGATTGATTATCATTTATGCAAACAGTGTAATTCATGTCGACAGTCCTATCAGCATAAAATGTAAGTCATGTCGACAATCCTATCTGCCTTCATAGTAAGTAGGGTCAACAATCTAATCTGCCTACATTCTAAGGCGGGTTGATAATCCTATCTGCCTTCATTGTAAGTCGGGTCGACGATCCTATTTGCCTACATCGCAAGTTGAGTCGACAATCCTATATGCCCACACTGATTGTTGGGGCAACAATTCTATCCACTTACCTTGTAGGTCGGATCGACTTCCTTTCCACCAAAATTTTAAGTCGGTTTGACAATCTGCCAACACTGCACTACGTGTCAACAATCCATTCCACTAACAAGTACATTGTAAGTCGGGTGACAATCGTATACGCTCAGACTGAAAGTCAAGTCGATTTCCTCATCCTCCTTCGTTGTAAGTCGCAAATCCTATTCACCTTCATATAAGTCGGGTTGACAATCTTACCTGCCTAACTATTAAGTCAGGTCTAGAATTCTATCCGCCTACATTGTAAGTCAGATCAACAATCCTAACTGTCTACCTTGTCAGTCAAGCCTACAATCATACATGTGTCTGTCCGGTCGACCATCATATCCGCCTACATTACCAGATGGGTCGATAACCCTATCTGCCTGTTTTGTCAGTGGGTCGACAATTTCCGCCCACGTAGCATGTCGGGTCGACAATGCTATCTGTCTAGCTTGCCAGTCGTCATGTCGGCAGTCCTATCTTCCAACCGTGCCAGTCGGTTCGACAATTCTACTTGCCTATTTTGCCGGTCAGGTCAACAATTCTGTCTGCCTACCTTACCAGTCGAGTCGGAAATTCTATCTACCAACCGTGCCAGTCGGGTCGACAATTCTATCTGTCTACTTAGCCAGTGGCTCGGAATTTCTATCTGCCTACCTCACCAGTCAGGTCGGTAATCCCATCTGCTTTTTTTGTCTTTTGGGTCGACAATGCCTTTTGCCTACCTCGTCGACCGGATTGGATTCCCTGTCTGTATACAGGTACCTTGTCAGTCAGTCTGAAATCCTATCTGCCTACCTCGCCAGTCAGGTCGGCATTTCTATATGCTTTTCTTGTCTGTTGGGTCGAAAATTCTTTTTGCATATCTCGTAGGCCGAATGGGAATCCCTGGACATCTGTGTACCTTGCCAGTCGGTTCGGCAATCTTATCTACTTAAATTGTCAGTCAGGACAGATTCCTTTCTATCTACATGTACTCTGTCAGTCTTTTATGAGTCTCGGCAATTTCAGAATTCTTTTTATGTCGGCATTGGTTGTTGTATGTTGATCGAGTGATTCATTTGTAATGAAAAATTTATACAAAAATCACTGTTAGTATTTACCATCCAGTCTTTTTTTTTTCTAAACATTCTGAATTTCTATGTGTTGCGGTGAGTCTTTTCGACCTTTTTGGGGTCTTAAGTAAAGTTTCACTGCAACTGCAGACGATTTTGGTCAAAGTTAAGCATGACGTAGCGGGCGATGTGGATCCTAGCTCAGGCTGCACATTCTGTGCAGTCTGATCTTGATCCATGTCGTCCGCAAAACATGTTCATGAAGAGAGAATCCTACTTGTTAACACTTTTTGAGACAGTCATGCTTTGAGTAAATCTGGTTTTTTTTTTTTTTGCTGTTATTATCATTTTGATTGGGATTTAATTCATTTTAATTGAAGAGACACACACTGACATGCGAGTCTTTCAACTGTCATTTTGAAGTACCATCTGTAAACCATCAATCATGGAAATTTTCAAACTTTCTAAATATCATTTCAAATTGGCATTTTGTAATTAACTCCTTTACATTACTCTTTGGAGAAAATATCGTGTCAGGCGACTTCGAAAACATCCTTGTCTTCCTGGTTCCCTTTTTTCCATTTCTTACAGTGTTTTCAAAAGCCACGTTTTAACGGGTCGTTAAAACTCGGAATTATGTGGTAAAGACTTAAAGTGTAAATGTAAAACGATAAATTACATACCACGAGCAAGAACTCCTTCGTCACGATGTTTCAACACAGTCATCAACAAGTTGGCTTCTTTACAAAAAAAGCCAGGAGAGGTCAGCATCATTGTTTTCCAATAGTTTATTGGCTTTTAATTTCAATATATTTTGGTACATGTAAACAAACAAGTAAAAAAGCCGCCGCGTTGAAACCTCATATGCTTTACATGACGGTCATTTGACCTTCTTGTTGCGTTTTCAAGTCGCATGATCTTGTCAAGCGGTCTTCTTTCTCTTTTTTAACGAAATTCTTCTTATTTTTTGTTCTGCTTAGATTTATTTGCTTAATGAAAAATTACAATTATTTGAGAGGTAATTTGCAGCCATGGCAAATTAATATAACAAATATTTTCTGAAATTCGTTACATAAAAATAAACCACGTCTATTTCCTGTTTCGGTTTTTTGATTTCGCTTTATTTACAAAACCATTACGAAACAGACTGTGTATCAGTACAATTTCGCAAGAAAAATAGATTTAGACAGCAAATTCTGTGGCAGTCTGCCTTTTAAACTCACCACTGTTGGAGAGGTCTGATGACCTCTCCAATGAAACGCGGAAAATGGTCTAAAAGTGGCACTACGTGTCAACGTGCTTGAATAAACGAGAGCGACTTTATTTTAAGATACATCTATACTCGTTTTCATGCAGTTTTCAGCCAGTTTTTAATCCATTTGATCCTTATTTTATTCTTTATCTTCATGCCAAATGTTGCCTCTGATGGATGTAACCCCCCGGTCTCACAGAGCCCGAATCCCCAAAAAATCGTAGTACTTCGGGAGACAGTATTTTCCCCGAATCACTGCGAAAAACAAGCCGTTCAATAGACCTTCCTCTTCATATTTCCCGAAGTACAACGATTTTTTCCCAACGTACTACGCTTTCACCCCTATTTTCTCCGGAAGTACGCTGAGTTTTAGAGCCGAGGTACTACGAAGCATCCCGATCTACACCGACTGTCCCGATTTCTATGTACGAAAGACAGCGATGTACAACGAACGACGACGAACTACATCGACAGCTCCGGATCTACTACGAGTTTCAAATCTTCACCAAGACTTTGCGCCCGAATTTGAACAAAAGACATAGCCAAGTATATAAACTCCTCATTTTTCAGTTGAGAATCAGTCATCCTAAAACTTTTGAAGTGACAACGTGCCAACCACAACTGAAGAAGTCATCATTGCCATCTTGTGCTTCAAAAGTGAGAAGAAGAAGAAGGCCCTGACTGAACAAAGTCTTGTTCGGCAACAGCAGGGGCCGGAATACGAACAGCGCTGACCACAACACAAGAAACAAAGGCAGCGGTGGGTGCAGCCTTGGCTGACTAAAGACAGTAGGCAGAGCACCGGACAGTATCATCAGCTGCTGCAGGAGAGGAAAGTACGTAGAATAAGGGCCGGTTTCTTACCCGAACAATGCCGAATTGACTACTACAAAGTACACCGAAACACTACGGCGTAGTACTTACTACTAAGTACTATGAAGTACTCCGAAACACGCCGATTTCTGATCAATTCGGCTCGACTTTTGAATTCGGGGAAAATAAAATGCGCATGTTGAAATTTTTCTCCGGAAGTGTTTTTGAGCCCGAATTGATGCCGATTTGATTCGCGAAGCACTACGAATCTCCCGAAGCTAGCCGAATTCACCGCGAATTTGAAAATTTCAAATTCGGGATCGATTCGGATTCTGTGAGACCGGGGGGGGGGGGGGGGGGGGTAAGATAGCACAGATTACGGCGAATAGAAAAAGCATTTCATGCTGTGGGGGCCTTCAGAATGATCGCTGTTGTCGTTTCTAGTTTTAAATGAGGACGAACCCCTTGTGTTTTGCTATCCCTTACACCATAACATATTGGTAATTTATCTATGTTTACACAGCTGAACCATTCTCCACCCTTTTAAGTTTTAACAAAGTTATTTTTAAGCTGTAAAGATGTATCTTAAACAAATTTTATTTACATCGTTTGTGAAACAATTTTTGCAACCTATATAAACCATTCTCGATGATTGCTTCCTGGAAGTCTTAACCAGTACTTATGCCATAATATGGGTGGTCCCGAAGATTGAGCCTAGGATTTGAACCCGGCACTTCTGGTTCGAGAGGCCGACGCTTGACCACTATACCACTGTCCAAGTGGCTTTAAATCCGGGCACGAATTTAAGACTGTAGCGATATCAAGGTATATCTGGAGCCAGTTTCGTTTGGGAAAGTACACTGATGATCCTGTAAAAAGGTTTGAAATAGTCTCAAAATGTTAAGATTGTTTAACCCATTTCAAAAACATCCCGTTTTTCCCGTAAAGAAGAAGCTTTTGAAAACATTGTGGAAAAAGGAGAAAATGCTGATAACCAGCATTTTCTCCTCTTCCCACAATGTTTTCTACACTTTCAAAGACAATCACCATCATTTCAGCTACATGTACATCTAATCTGTCGTCTGCTAGTGCTTTCAATTTGGACAAGTCTAAAAGTTTGTTGTTTGGTAAAGGGTTAATTTCATGCATAACTTAGAGACAGATAACTTCCTTGTATAGTATAAATAATCGATGTATTTAAAGGTTTAATACGTAAAAGTAAGAAAGAATATTGTTGCAAATGGAGAAATTGTTTCTTTTGTCACAGCGATTTCAAAATTGGTCAACTTCAAGACGAATACAATAGTGAATGTCATTTCAGTGTTACCTGTGCGCGCTTCAGATATGTTCAATAAATAAACGACAAAATTTCAGATACGACTAAATTGAAAGCAATTGCTGACGATAGATTAAACATGGCTAAAATAATGCGATTTCTCATAGAAAGGGCAGAAAACAATTTGGAAAAAGGAGAAAATGCTGGTAACCAGCATTTTCTCCTTTTTCCATAATGTTTTCAAAAGCCTTATTTTGGGTCGTTTAAACACGGGATTATTTAGTAAAGGGTTAAACAGACCACAAAGATGGGAATTTACTCAATTTATTTCACATTATCTAATCCATTATTAGTCCATACCCTTGAAAAAAGACAGTTCCCAGGTGGCACTGCTATTAAAAATCTTCAACCTAACAAACTGGTTAAAACCCATAACAACGTAAACAGGACTTTTTACGCATACATACATACATACATACATACATACATACATACATACATACATACATATCTTTATTTGCATAGAATGTAAACATATCCATAGCACAATGGTTAACAAAAATATATATTACACAAAGACTTTTTACGGCTGTGCATGAGAGAGGCTTTTGATTGATATGTCTTCAGTTAGCAAAGAGGAACAAGTTACAACGAGAACGACGAACAAAATCGATCCCCCAACCCTAACATGGTATATGAATTGAACATTGAAAATATTTTAGGAAAATCAGCTATTGCTGGTAACAAACAATGGCTGCTTTTCTTACAGTGTTTTGTTAAGCTGTCTTTTGCAGATGCTATGAATTTCATATCAGTGTGGTTATGTATAGACATACAAAAATATAAGAGATTTATTTGACTTAAAGCTTTAAAGGATTATTTGACTGTAAAATTATTTGCAAAACATTGTGGGACAAAAAAGCAATTGCTTTTAACAAGCGGTTGAAACTTTTTGCACGATGTTTTTAAAGCAGTCTATTCCAAACGCTCTGACCCAAGTATCATTGTAGTAGGGGGAAAATTTGAAGGATCAATGCGGATAGCTGAACAAATTAAATTACGAAATTCTGAAGAGCCAGCTCGGGTAATGAAAAAAGATCCTCTAACTCTTTAGGAAAGCGGCATTTGAAGAAGCCAACTTGTTTAATAATTAACCCTTTGGCTGCTAAGTGTTACTCTATACACTTTGACGGTTAGATCAAGATCAGACTGTGTAGAACATGCAGTCTCATCTTAGATCTACCCAGTCCGATACTGTGAGATTTTATCAGGTGAAGAAAGCATTCAAAATTTAAAAAAAAAAACATTACAAAATTTCAAATTTTACCGCTGGCTGAAAGTTTCAATTAAATTTAATTAACAATTTAATTCCTTTGCTGCCAGCTTGATATATTTGGGCCATATTCCGGCAAAAGGGGCTTAATGCATCTCTGTAATCCATAATATCAAGCAAGCCATCACATACTCATGGATCCATAATAGCCAGAGCCCGGTTTCACGAAAAATTTAAGTCTCTTATTTTACTCAAATCTACTAATGATTCCAGGTTTGACTTAAGTTGACTTCATTATTTGAGATGCATTTCAGTAACATTAACAGATTGTAGTTAAATTCTAAACACCTAAGCTTGCACTATGTTTCACACTCAACTAAGTAAATAAATGGTCTTAAGTTAATTAACCCTTTACCAAACAATCCCAGGTTTTTACGACCCAGAGGAAAAAGCCTTCTGAAAACATTGTGGGAAAAGGAGAAAATGCTGGTAACCAGCATTTTCTCCTTTTCCCACAATGTTTTCTACTCTTCTTAAGTCAAGTTTCAATTTTTGAGTCACGTATATTTTGTCGTCTGCAAATGCTTTCAATTTGGACAGGTCTAAAATTTTGTCGTTTGGTAAAGAGTTAAGAGACATAAGCCCATTATTTTGATGAGTTGAGTCTGAAACACTGTGTCAACTTTGGATTTGGAAATGTTCCACAAGTCTGTTAATATTAGTGAACTGTGTCTGGAATAACAAACTCAACGTAAGTCGGAAAATAAGTCTGTTTGCAGATTTGAGTAGAATAAGAGACTGAAGTTTTACCAGTTTTTTTCACAACCGACTTAAGCATGCGGTGGACTGGTCCTTATATATAAAGAAAATTAAACAAAAAGTCCTGGTTCGATACTTTTCGCAGATTATTACGGCGTCTTGGGTACCGAATGGCTACGGCTTAAAATGACGTTGTAATAGATTCAAAAGAACAGAAGAGTTCCACTATGTTTTAAAATTTAATAATTCAAAACACAGTAATTTACAGTACAAATGAGAATATAAGTTCCTACTTACACTTCAAAAAGTCTAAACAAATTAAACTGCCCTAAAAGATTACAATTCCGTTAATCCTGAATCGGAGAAAGTCACAAAAAACATATAAACTTCCTGGTCTCACTACAACTCCAAAAAGCAGAGAATCCAATGATAACGGCGTATGAGTTAACGGTGATGCCAAGTAGAATCTTTAGATCCTTTCCGAACTTCAGTCGAAAACATCAATCCAACAAGTTTTCCCCTTCTTCCAACCCTTCGGTGTTTGAGCCTTTACATATCATAACAGAAGAATCGAATGCACCTGGAAACTACCGGAATTATTTTCGAGAAAACATTTGGGATTTCGCAATAAACATACATGCTGAATTTTGGCAGTAATAACATTAATTTTTCTTTGAGACCAGGATATGGACCTAACATACAAATAGTTAAGTACCTACATTACTATCGATTAAAGTCATTCGCTAATTACAAAGTAATTATGAAAAATTAGTATTCTTTCTAGACTATTCTGTGTACATCTTGTTTGTAATCAAAACACCGCAAGTACTAGATTAGTCATGAACATTCCGTAAGAAGATGCAGTAAGCCCCTGTTTCACAAAAACAATTTCGCTGTTTGATTGAATTTGCGTTTATTTATCGTCGCCACCGGTTGCCCATATGGGCGACGCCCCCTGAAGGCTGTTAGTATTGTTACGGGGGATAGTGCAGATACAGGACGAAACCCATCTTAAGTTACACCTGGTTCTTTTACGTGCTCGGTGTATAGCACCGTCACACGGGACCTCGGTTTAACGTCTCATCCGAAAGACTATTAGTAATTTTAGATGGCCAGCCGTGGGGATCGAACCCACACCCTCAAGTGACTCGAAACATCACGTTCACGAGTCCTACGCTCTACCTATTGAGCTATGCGGGCTGGTCAATTTCGCTGTGGTTCTCGCGAAAGTACATGTATAGCATCGAGTATCGGATGATGCATATTCAAGATCAGATTGCACGTCTTGATTTACACTGTCAGCAGAAGATATTATAGTTGCCATTGGCAGTAAAAAAGTAAACCCTCAATCCCGAGTTTTAACGACCTGTCGGAAAAAAGGCTTTTGGAAACATTGTGAGAAAAGGCGTATACCGCAATGTTTTCTACACTTTCAGAAATAAACATCATCATTTGAGCCACATTTAATCCTTACACTGCTAAGCGCGACTCACTGACCTTTTGCGGACAGTGTGCATCAAGATCAGACTGCACAGAACGTGCAGTCTGATCTTGGATCTACACTGACCGATAAGGATATATTTCTCTCCAAAGAATATCTTTGAAATAGCAAAATTTGGATTTATACTATCGGCTTAAACGTTTCATTTCACCTATATAGCAGGATACGAGTTAATCTGTCGTCTGCTACTACTTTGAGTCTGAACGGGTCTAAAATTTTGTCGTCTGGATACGAGTTAAGGGTCAGGGTCAATAAAGTTACGTCAAAGTACAGGACTGTTCGAATGGTTCCTATTTCTTTTTTAAGTACTTTAAGTTATCAATTACAATGAAACATTTTGTCATCTCTAAGTGAGTGACATAAGCGGCTGCTTTCGTTTTCAATCGGCCTATGCCATGTTCGAGAGTTGAAATTAAAGGGGGGCGTTTCAGACTTTTGTTATCTTACCAAACTTCAGAAATGATTCAGCGCTTGATTAAATAAGGCAATGGCTGGCAAACAACTATTAAAGAAGATAGACAAATGTTAGAAAAACGTATTTTAAGAGGTACTTAGGTATTTCTAGATATTAAACCAGAATTTCTCAACGATTTATGGGAATGTCACTTGATCAATACATAACACTCGTCGATAATGTGGGATTGTAATCAAACAAGGAAGATGACGTCATATTTGATCATAAAAAAAATAAACGGAGTTACCAACTGCAAAGTGACCAACCCGTTATTTGATTGCCAAAGATGAACGGAGTTGCCGATTGAAAAGCGACCAACCCGTTATTTGATTTCTAAAAATAAATGGGGTTACCGATTGCAAAGCTACCAACCCGTTTTTTGATTGCTAAGGATAAACGGGGTTACCGATTGCAAAGCGAAAAACCCGTTATTTGATTGCTAAAAATAAATGGGGTTACCGATTGCAAAGCAACAAACCCATTATTCGATTGCTAAAGATTAACGTGGTAACCGATTGGAAATCGACCAACCCGTTATTCGATTTCTAAAGATAAACGGGGCTTCCGATTGCAAAGCGACCAACCCGTTATTCGATTGCTAAAGATAAAGGAGGTTACCGATTGCAAAGCGACAAACCCGTTATTTGATTGCTAAAGATAAACGGAGTTACTGATTGCAAAGCTACTAACCCGTTTTTTGATTGCTAAAGATTAACGTGGTTACCGATAGGAAAGCGACAAACCCGTTATTCGATTTCTACAGATAAACGGGGCTGCCGATTGCAAAGCGACCAACCCGTTATTCGATTGCTAAAGATAAACGGGCTAACCAATTGCAAAGCGACAAACCTGTTATTTGATTGCAAAAGATAAACGGAGTTACTGATTGCAAAGCTACCAACCCGTTTTTTGATTGCTAAAGATTAACGTGGTTACCGATTCGAAAGCGACAAACCCGTTATTCGATTTCTAAAGATAAACGGGGCTACCGATTGCAAAGCGACCAACCCCTTATTTGATTGCTAAAGATAAATGGGGTTACCGATTGCAAAGCGACCACCTATTATTTGATTGCTAAAGATCAAAGGGGCTGCCGATTGCAAATCGACCAACCCGTTATTTAATTAATAAAGATAAAAGGAGTTACCGATTGCAAAGCGACCAACCCGTTATTTGATTGCTAAATTTGCACTTTTATTTTGCATGTAATCCTCCAGTCTCTTAACATTTGCAGATGAACGTGCATTTTGTAGTAGTTATCTGTGTAACAAAAAAAAAAAATAATAATAAAATAAAATAACTCGCAGCCTAGAAAGCTAAAAAAGCCCTTATAAATGCGCCTCAAATTTTGAGAGGCCTGTCTCGAAAATGAATCGATAACATTTTGAAAAATTAAGAAAATACAGATGCATTTACTTCTTATTTAACCCTTTTTTTTTTTACATTTTTTTCAAAATTCTTCTTCCTCAAAATCGTAAAAGTATTTTTTCGTTTGGTCAAGAGTTAAATTGAGTGATATTTTGATCGTCCTAAAATGTGGTAGCTTGAAAGTTTTCTCTCAGACTGAAATACTTACAGACGTGAATCGTGAAAAAAGTGTAACTGTAATTCTGATTGTTCATACTCAAAATTTAAATTTCGATGATTCGAAAACACATAACTCGACCTTATTTGTAGATTCCATAAAAGGAAAAGGAAAATGAGCTGTGGTCTTTGAAAAGGGGGCTTAATGCATCTGCAAAAAGCATCGACCCCGGTCAGCCTATGCAGTCCGCGCAAGCTAACCTGGGCAGAAAGTTTTTGCTATTGGTAAATTTTCTGCATGTCTAAGTAGGCCTACCAGTTCACCTCATGATTCAGTCGGTTGTTAGACAAAATAGACTTTATGGATCCAATATTATGTGATGACTTGCTTGGTATCATGCATCACAGAAATGCATTTAGCCTCCTTTTCCCAGAGCATGGCTCATTTGTTTTATATCCCTATAGAAGCCGAAGGTGCAAAACGTCGGTTAGCGTACAGATAATTTGGCTTCACTGTTTTTTGTTTTATGTTGTATTTTAGATTGACTCGAAACACACAATTTTCACAAAGAAAATTAACGAAAAAAAAAAGGAAAATATCCTTTTCAACAGCATGGAAAACCAATACACTATGGGCAACTTAACAGGTTCATGTCAAACAAGATTTTCCAAAGCGCTTAACTAAGGGATATAAAAGTTAACCAGATAAACCCCAATAGTTCGAGTCTCAAACGTCCGAGGATTTCCGATTGTTCGAGGAATTTCCATAGTCCATCATCACCATTCTTATCATCATCATACTCATCATCATCATATTCATCATACTCATACTTGGCAAAAGCTCGGTTGTATCAAACCAAAGCATTCTTAGGTTATTTTGAGTCTTGTACCTGCTGTTTGTAAATTGTATATTATTCGCCGGTTATTCAACGAAAAATGATGACATTTTGGCAGTAGGTCAGAGAATAAATTCTCTAAAAGACGAACACGAATCAAACTTACAGCGCATTTTTTTCCTCATGATAAAATGTGCTTCTACGGCATTTCTGGGCAACGCTATTACAATAACGGGTTAAAGGGAGGAATTAAATCAATCTTGATCGAAAGAGGCTGAGCAGAGAGAGGAAAAAAATGCTGTGAAAATTGTTTGTGGATCAAAGTATGAAGAGTGTATTTGTTATTCATGACTGCTTTATATGTATGGGAACCCGGACAGGTTTTTGTTTTATTTTCTCGTGGAGAGTGGACCCTGAAAGTCCTTTTTCACCCTTTACCAGACGACAAAATTTTAGATTTTTTCACTTTGAATACATTTGCAGACGTTTAAATTAAATATCGCTCAAATGATTGAAATCAACCATGAATAGGTCGAAAACATTGCGGAAAAAGAAGAAAATGCTGGTATCCAAAAGCCTTTTTCAAAAGACTTAGTCCTCCAAGGTCGTTAAAACACAGGGTCGTTTGTGAAAGGTTTAATTACCAGCAACGTCAATGACTTTGAGAAATACGATTCTAAGAATCGATAGACAACCCGCGTGCGAGTAGAGACGGGTACTTTGTAATCGAGTTGTTCCTTTATCTTTCTGAATAAAGTACGTTAATGTGATGATGAATATGAGGATGGATATGAATGTAATGATTATGAGTGTAACAATGAATGGATACGATGATCATGAATATGATGATGAAATTTGATGATGAATATAATGATAAATATGATGATGATGAATATAAAACAGGAGCAACAGCACCAGCAGCAGATGTGTGTCGATGAAAATGGTGGTATTGAGAGTTATGGCCGAGCCCCGGTAGCTCAGTCCGTAGCGTACAGGTCTTGAGGACAGGGGGGTCGTGAGTTCGAACCCTGAATCGGTCAATTTCTTTCCGAGAATTAATGATAGTCAGTGCGACATGATTCATTTTTCTCCCACCGCTGAATATTGTTTCGATGATGGTTATGTGGGAAAGCAGCCAGTGGCTTGGAAAGAAAATTGTGCGGATTACAGGTAAAAGAAGCTCCAGGAAAGCATGGATAGGTGCATTAACTGAAATAATGTTGAAAACGGCGTTAAACACCATACGATCAATGAACCATGAGAGTTGTGATGAAGACTGTAATTGCCTATAAATGTAATTTAGAGCCCTTACTTTGTAACTACTAGTGATATTTAGCATTTCAGCGTTTTACTCATAAATAAAAAGGCTTTTGAGCACACCACTTTTACACAATGGTGCTTCACACGAACAAGCAAACATACTTAGTGTTTCAGTTTCCGCCTTTGAAATCCGAATCCAAGAGGCTTTTCCAGTCAAAGATCGAAAAAAAAAAAATGTTGACGTCACTTATCCTTGGGCTGTGAGAGATTCATTATTCAGATTAAATACAGACAACACCACGGAACAAAAATCCGTCTCTTTAAGTGATTAAAGGTAAAGTTTTACATACCGGTAGTCCCATTTCAGCGAGAAATGAATCTATATTCGATTACAATCTGTTTTGAAAAATGATATTTCAATTCAAAGAAGATTAAAACAAAACATTTATATGGAAACAAACGGAAAAAATTGATAAATGGAAAAGTTGCCTATTTTGAACAATATCTCTATCTGGATAAAAAATGTTTCAAAATACTAAAAAAGCATACAGAGGAGTCTAAAAGCTCTTGCGTATGAGAAAGGATTTAAAATATTACTGCATTGCAGTGAATAAGATATATCGAAAACTGCTTAAATAAACTCAAACAAACCATTAAAAAGAAAGAAATCGTAGCTTTCTGACAGATATGGGAAACAATTTGGGAACAGGAGCAATTTCTTGTCAATAGCATTTGCCCCTTTATTATTTTCAAAACAAAAAGTCTTTGACAAGGAGCCCTCTCTGTACGGTCAAGGATCAAGGCTATGAAGCCAATCGTATAGAACACATGTTTTGTCTCCCATACTAACAGTATTTGATTTCTCTCTGATAATAATCACTTATTACTACTTTATAACTCTCGACAGACAAAAAGCACAATAAAATCGTTACTCGGTCGTTTCTTTTCGACAAGTTTCTGTCACAATTCAGTTTCTAGGTTGTCCAGTGGATTTCTTTTTTAACTCATTAACTCATTAATAATCTTGTAGCAGCCGAAGTTGAAAAAATACTTGTAAAGAATGTAAAGTCATCATGAATTATAGTTGACTACGTCGATACAGGTAAAGATATTCCGGTAAAGTTTCGCTTTTTCGTTTTTCAAGGTTACCTTGTTGCAAGACGCACAGAACCATCTGAACAAATAAATGAAATGTTGCCGTTGTAACCGATCCGATGGCTTTGCCACTTCTAAAAGTAAGGCGAGCAACTAGTCACTTCAGAATTGTGTTGTTTTTGTCATTATTTGGGGAGCATTTGAATTCTAACAGGATTCAACATGATTAACAACAGTAATATTCTCTTAAGTATTAAGCTCACACGACTTTGAAAGGTTAATCAAAGTGGGGTAATGTTAAGTATATGAAGGACCACTTGGGGGTGTGGGTTCGATCCCCATGTCTGGCTTTCTAAAATAACTAGAAAATTATTTCGGGTGAGACGTTAAAATGAGGTTCCTTGTGATGGTGCTATGCACTGAGCACGTCAAAGAACCTTGAGTAACTTTGGATGAGTTTCGTCCTGTGCTTTGCACTATCCCACGTAACAAAACTAGCAGTCGGAGGAGGTGGGTCGCCATTATGGGCAACCGGTGGCGACTATAAATAAACAAATATCGGTCAAATCAGTCTGCAGTTTTATAGTTTACGCAGTACATTCCCGAAGTGGTGCGTCTAAACGCACATGCGCAGATCAATGATCTTTATGGGAGACGGAACTCTTTACCAAATGGCAAAAATCTTCGTTTTGAACACATTGGCAGACGATAAATTCAAAGATGGGATTTGTCTTTGAAAGTGCAGATAATTAACAGCTATCCTTATCTTGACCCGACTATTGGCAACATTTCTATGGATACATTAGTGAGATCGGTTTACTCGTTGCTCCTACAGACGACTTTCCTCGGCGAAGCTGAATGATCTCAATCTTGATCTACGTTTTGTAGTAGCATAAAATGAACTGTTACTCAAAAAGAAAAAAAGAAATTTACCGATATTTGAGTTAAATCATAATTCATGTCTGAACTATCACGCAATGATCCCAGTCATCTATTATAAGTTGCAAAGTTGCAAAGCAGATGTTAAACACTGGAAAGACACTATGTTCAAATTATATCAATAAAATAATTGCAATGAACGTTGGCGAGTTTTCTCTTTCTTGCATTAAAAGAGATTTGAGGCATACTTTAAAATAGCGGCTCAAAGAGGTATCACGTGCCTTGCATGATTAAACTGGTACCCATTTTATCTCTCGTAACACTGCATAGGACGACCGAAAACAGGTTGTCAGTTTGTTTTATTATAGATATAAAAAAAAAGGTTGTAAAATACCATATTTCGTTTTCATGTCATAATGAATAAAAAAGGGAACTATGCCTCTACCTAACTGAATTAAGAAATAGAGCGAAACAACCCGTTTTATTCGCGATGTAAGCGGCCGCATTTGTTTCAGGGGGAATTGACGTCATTGATAAAGTTTTAGAAAAGATAATTTCACAATTGATTTGAAAGTTGAAAATGTGACACGGATGGAAAATGAGAATTTGACAATTTTGAGCGAGCTATAACAAACCACAAAGTCGGATATTATGTTACGATTGACCGTAACGTCCATCTTCAGTTACAGGTGGCTTGGTGGGTGTCCGGCCATCGGTCACCTGGTCAGGGATTGGTAGTGCTTCTTTTTTTTAACATAACATTTTTTTTTTTGTTATTAATGCATTACCTCATGCAGACAAGTCTTTGCATCTTGCAGCACCACACTTTTGAAGACATTGAGGCAGATGGAAATGTGTTTTAGAACTATTTTTCGTCTCTTCCTGAGTGTTTTTACTTGTATCTGTGTATCAGACTTTGTTTTATGTTGTGTATTCCCATTTTACAAGGGTGTTTTAAAGATCGACCGCTGCGAATTTGTTATTGTGGGGTTGGGGGAATTAAACTTTATCTTTCTGAATAACTAGCATGGACTTTTTTAATTCAATAGTAAAAAACCCAAATGTTGCTATTTCAAAGTTATTTTTGGGGGAAAATAATATTCTTATCGGACTGTGTAGATCCAAGATCAGACTGCACGTTCTGTGCAGTCTGATCTTGATCTACACTGTCCGCAAAAGGTCAGTGAGTCGCGCTTAGCAGCCTAAGGGTTAATGAGTGAAATTGTTATTTTTTATTTCTCTCTTATAAAGATAATTTCGAAATAGAAAAATA
This sequence comes from Hippopus hippopus, assembly GCA_946811185.2. NCBI lineage: Eukaryota > Metazoa > Mollusca > Bivalvia > Cardiida > Cardiidae > Hippopus > Hippopus hippopus. The sequence goes on along the minus strand of OX328101.1, from coordinate 23,735,410 downwards.
ATATATTGCAACAATTAGATTTGAGGATGACACAGGGGAGAAACCATCATGAGAAATGGGCAAATTACTTGTTCTAATATTCAAAGCAATCATTTAACTCAATGCTATCGAAAGTTTTCTTCGGCAGAATCATGAAATCGATATATTCATCAGGAGAAAAGGATTAAAGAAAAATCCCTTGAGAATTTGAAATATTTTTAGGCTAATAAACACTTTAACAATAACCTGAAATGTCAAAAAGAAAATCAGACTAATATAGGTGTATAACCTTGACACTTAACAATTTACTAAGTATTTGCCGATCCTATTCCGGTTACATAACTTATCAAGAATGAATAATGCACCATCCCCGTCAAACAGAAATGGACCGTGCCCTGTGAAAAGGAGGTTTAATGCATCTGCAAAAAGTATCGACCCAGGTCAGCCTGCGCAGTCTGCGCAGGCTGACCTGTGTTGAATCTTGTTTGCTTTTGGAAAAGGTATTGCATGTTCAAGGACAATTCTACCCCAAAAACTTTCTGGATTGTTAGACAAAATGGATTTTATGGGCTCATGATTCTTTGATAACTTGCTTGATATAATGCGTCGCGGAGATGCATGCACGGCTCAAATGGTGTAGGCAATCAGAAGTTGCGTGACTTTCAAACTATAGAATAAGAGTAATGAATTTAAGAAATGGTTAATGAATATGGACCCTGGCTTACACTGCCCAATGAGGGGAGATTTTCTGGAAAACAGAAATATTTTAAACTTGCAATATTTTGTATTTAACTTCTGGCTAGAAATGTCCAACTGGTCAGCATTTGAGATCTTAAACTAACTAGGCCTCCACTGGGCGTATCGGTGTTTGATAAATTTGTCTGCCCTTGTCATCAGTGATTCTGTTTCCGGATTTTTGACATGCAGAAAATTTACAAATGACAAAAAGTTTCGACCCTTGTCAGCCTGCGCGGACTGCGCAGGCTGAAATTGTTCGATACTTTTTACGGATGTATTAATAAAGCCCCTTTCCACAGAACATAGCTCATTTGTAATTTTCAAGTAACCAATAGTGCCGATAAGACTATATATAGCCTGCAACACGTGTAAAGGGGCATTCGGACATTTGCGTAAAGTCCGCGCAGGCTAATCCGAAACGACACTTTCCGTTTTTATGTAATTTTCTGTTTTGCGCAAGTCTTCCGAAGAACAAAATCTAATGTAGTCGTAAAGTGCCTTCTCGGATTAGCCTGCGCGGACTGCGCAGGATGATCCGAGACGACACTTTACGCAAATGTCCTAATGCCCTTTTCCGCGTGATGCAAGCCATATATAGATGCACATTCTGCAGCTGAACCCGTAGGATCAGGATGGAAGGGTAGATCTTGCGATGATCGAAAAGATTCTCGAATAAGGCCGCACTGAACTGTTATGCTCAGTCTACAAACATACGAAATGATCATGAAAATGTTGATGATAATAATAGTAATAGCAATAATAATAATAATAACTTTTGCAACTTGGAGACTGGAGCTGTTACTCTGCATGCGGCAATATAGGTTAAAAGATGCAATTCCTCTTTGCCCACAATGTTTTCAAAATCCGTCTTTCTTGGGAGTTTAATATTCGTTGCAACTTGGAAACTGAAACTATAACTGTACATGCGGCAATATGAATTAAAGATACAGTTCCACTTTTCCCATAATGTTTTCAAAAGCCATCTTTCTTTGGGTCGTTAAAACACAGGATTGTTTGACGAATGGATTTTAATCATGAATCGTTGCAACAGGGAAACTGTAGCTATAACTGTACATGCAGCAATATAGGTTAAAAGATACGGTTCGTGTTTGTTATTCTGTTTGTCTTGGGTCAAAATGTTATCTCCTTTCACTGACACTTTAATTGATAAATGTCTGCAAAAACATCGCGGACAATGGTGGTCAGTTTTGGGAAGAAAATGCCCGACCACTCAAGAAGAAGATGGGGGCCTCAGGCGGTGACCCTGTCTGACACCAAATATGGTAATACTAGCCAATAAAAACAACAGAGTCGTGACACGGCGAAATATGGACATTCTTGGAATGTATACATTATGTTGACTTGATGAATTTGTGATTGCTTCTCTCCAATTTACGTTATTAACCCTTGAACTGTCACAGAAAATTATATGAAAATTTCCAACGATAGATAATCTCAAAATACACATATTTGATTTGCTTGTGTTTCGGTAGTTAATGCCGTTTTCAACATTATTTCAGTTATATCACTGCGGCCAGTGTGCCCGTCCATGCTTTTTCTAAGTAGTTCGCTGAAATAATCTTCCCTAGCTACTGGCTGTTTTCCCTCATATTCATCGTCGAAAAAAATGATCAATTTCAATGTTCTGTTGGCAGGAAAGATCTTGCCTTTCTTGGGAGATCTTAGGAAGTGGGGATCGAAGGTCAGACACCACTTCCTGAGCAATCTTATCTTGATCTACAAAAGTACATTAAGTCGCATTTAGCAGCCAAAGACTCAAGTCATTACCGCCAATGCTATTTTCCCAAAAACTGTTACTATACGAACTTTTTTTAGACGTATTGCTGACTCAAATAAGTTACTACAAAGCAGAAATAGATCAACTTTTTTTGAAAGAAAGTAAAACATCTTTATTTTCTAATGATATGGAAAATATTTTTTTACTGATGTAAGAAAAAGGACATATTTCCACAGAATTGTTAAAAGCGATAGACTGCAATGGTTGAGGACGTTATATTTTCTACTCTGTTCTGGCGAAAGCATTACATGTTTAACCGTCAGAGTGTGCCGAATACATATTGTTGACTTTAGTAGAAATATGTTAAGTTTTGAAAATTTAGTGGTATAAAAAAAGCTGTGTATGTGCAGTCTGATCTTGGTCTAAATTATCCGCAAAAGAGATCCTTTATCGGGATAAAGGTCTTTGAATTCTACCGGTCTAACGACTTAATATTTACACCTAAATTCGACATAAAAAATCCGTGTTTATCTAACAAGAATTCGAGAGTTTATCAAAATATTCAAAGCGCTGATTCTGATGCGCTACATTTACTGTAATATTGTTGTGAAGAGCGTATGTTAAGTGATTAATAGAATTTTTAATCACTCGTGAAATCACGTAAAATTGTCTTTTTTTTATTTAATAGCTGAACGAAATTATCTTAATCTTTCGATTTCGTCTTATTATACATGCTAAATTAGAAGATAAATAGTTTTAGGAGAAATTATTGACAGTTTTAGGAGGTTATAACAATTATGAAAGAATAACAATAATATTGTGTAATTCTTCCTTCATTTTTTTATGTGATCTCAAAAACTTTTAAGTAAAACTCTCTCTCTCTCTCTCTCTCTCTCTCTCTCTCTCTCTCTCTCTCTCTCTCTCTTCGAATGATCGTAAGATAGAATAAAAAAGAAGCAGGTATAGAAGGTATAGTAGATTCGATCACCTATTTTAAACAACCGTAAGTATCGAGATATGGTCTCGATACGATGCTCTCTCTCTCTCTCTCCACCCACAACAGAAGAAGATAGCAATCATCCATTTTAAACAATTAACGTATGTATAAAGATATCATGTCGTCGATTACACGCATCAAGTCACTCGTCAATTATCAAGTAATCGAACGCCTTATCTGACATGTATCAAGTTTTCTCCGAAATTCAATTTTACATTTGTAGACATGACAGCAACCAAGCTAAGCTATGTGACATGTCCAGCCTCTGGCCAATGGCTACTGACTACTGGTCAATGGTTGGAGGATCAGACAATGTAAAGTTATGATTGATTCCTGAAGTGTGATAGCATCAACCTTTTACCAAACAATCCCGAAATTTAACGATCCTGATGAAAGAGAGCTTTTAAAAACATTGTGGGAAAAGGAGAAAATGCTGGTCACCAGCATTTTCTCCTTTTTCCCACAATGTTCTCTATCATTCTCAAAACAAATTTCAATTTTTAAGTCAAATTTATTTTGTCGTCTGCAGATGCTTTGAATTTGTACCGGTCTAAAATTTTGTTATTTGGTACCAAACGATAAAAACCTAGACTTATTTAAATCAAAAGCGTTTTTTTTTCCTTTTTCCCACAATTCAACGTAGTTTCATAAGGCTTCTTTCTCAGAGGTCTTAAAACCTGTTATTGTTAGTTCAAAGGTTCACCCTTCAAGAATCATTGGCAAAAACAGGGGCTTTTGCGTGCGGCACAGTTCAAGATCACACTGCACAAAACGAACAGTCTGACCTTGGATTCACATCATCTGCTCGTTCAGTCGAACCTGTAAGACAAAAGTATTTCTCAGTTTCAGGTATTTATAGAGGAAGCGTTTATATATATTTTGCGCCCAGAGCTTAACCCTGTACCACACAATCCCATTTTTCCTCGAAAAAAGGCTTCGGAAGACATTGTGAGAAAAGAAGAAAATGCTGTTAACCACTATTTTCTTGTATGTCCCACGATGTTTTTCTGTTGTTTTTTTTTACCCTGTCTCATATACATTCCGTCACTGGAACCTCTTTCTATTTGCCAAATTCTTTCAACTTTGATTAGTTAGAAAAAAAATCACCGTTAGGTAAGGTGATTAAGACATCTTTTTTGTCAATCTCTCCCCCACCCCAACCCCAACCCCCGCTGTAAATTCGCTGTTTGCAAGCTAAGTGAAATTCTAACCTTTCTGTACAAATATGAAAATCTAAGTCCCTCACATGACAGCTTTAAAAAATATTGTGGGTAAAGAATTTATTGCTTGTAACCATACCATTTAACTCTTACCCTGCCGTTCGCGAACATAGATGTATTTTACCTAGAACCTAAGGTAAGATCAGCCTGCACAAATATTAAGTCTGATCTTGCTCTAATCTCTCCGCTGCTCTCTCACAGTAATCGTTTCTGTCACATAAACCCTATTCAGTGCCAATGAACGCAACAAAATCTATTTTCATAATCCGGAAGAATTCATACTCGGAAAATTAGGGGATCAAAAAAATAGCGTTTTTTATCCTTTAGTTTTCTTTTTGTGATCTGTAACAATATTTGATTGGTTACATTTTTAATTCAGCATGTAAATCGTGCAGTAGTGTATATATAGATAAAGATCAGACAGCATAAAAAGTGACTCGGTAAACCTAAATGAAAAATCATTGCAGGAATTTGACTCCATGACGGTTTACGTTTGTTTTCATTTTGATAAAACAAACAGTGGGATGTCATTTCCCTATCATTTAACTCTACCAAACGACAAAGTTTTAGATGTATTCAAATTGAAACTATTTGCAGACGACAAAATTAATGTGACTCAAATGTGAAATTTGTTTGTGGAAATGCAGAAAACGTTGTGGAAAAAGGAGAAAATGCTGTTATCAGCATTTTCTCCTTTTTCCACAATGTTTTCAAAACTTTTCTTTTTAAGGTTTGTTAACTCATGGCATTGTTAGGTAAAGTGTTAAATGTTTCAAGCTAAACTAGATATTCAGATGTCATCAGATGACGGACGTGACAGGATACTTATCAAGCAATGTTTTATTTTTTGTATTTCTCCAATTTACATCAATCGACTTACATATTTTCTACCTTTTCACAGACAACTTTCATAATTAAAGCCACATATGATTTGTTGTCTGCAAATGCTTTGTATATGGACGGATCTAAAATTTTGTTGTCTGGTGAGGACTTAAATGGTTTTCACTTTCGTATTTCTTTGATTCATTTCCTTAAGTCACTCATTTGCTCTAATCATTTTACGAGCTGCATTTCTATTGGACCTATATCGTTTTGTCACATAAATAAAATTTAGTTGCCCTTTTTGTCGCCGCGGGCAAAAACACAGTTTTTTGAGGATAGCAAAGATCCAGATCAGACTGCACAGAAATAGTAATTTGATCTTGGATCTATGCCCTCAGCTTATTTAGTCAACCCAAAATCTATAAAAATCTGAGTATTTTAAGATGTGGAAAAAGGTCGAGGCATTTTCTTCTTTTCCAACAATGTTTTCTATCCTTGCAGGGACAGTTTTTCGGCTGAAGATTTTTTTGCTGAAAACGTCTATTTAATTCGAAAGAGAAGCATTTCGGATTTGTCCAATTCCAAAGCATTTGCAGACGACAGATCAAATATGGCTCAAATCGGTTGAAAGTGTTCTCTGTTTCTCCTTTTCCCGCAATGTTTGCAAAAACCTTTCTCATGAGTATTAAAACACGGGGTTGTTTGGTCAAGGGTCAATTTATTAGCACTGAGCAATTTGACAGTTAAAGTAACAATAGCTTCCAAAAGTAAAAAAAAGCTGGTGTTAAAATGCATGTCAGTTTAAATCATACCATTCAAAAGTATGAAAATTATTGTGAAGATGACAATCTGTTATTGTACGGTCAGTCCCAGTGTTAGTAGCTGGAAGAGAAATTACTTTCAAAACTAGGTTAAAACCTACCAGATAACTGTATATTTTGTTTACTTTATGCCTTATTTCAAAATTCATTTTTCTGCCAGCAACTAACACTTGGACCGACCACACAATAATAGATTGTCATCTTCACAATATTTTTGATACTTTTAAACGGTATGATTTAAAATTAAATGCATTTTAACACCTGCTTTGACTTTTTTTAACGCTATTGGGCCTTTAACCATCGAGCTGCTAAATGCCACTCAAGGACCTTTTGCGGACAGAATAGATCAAGATCAGACTGCACAGAATGTGCAGTCTGATCTTCGATCTACACTGTCCGAAAATGAGATATCTTTCCCCCAAAAAATACCTTTGAAATAGCAGAATTTGGGATTTTACTATGGGCTTGACAGTTTCATTTCACTTATTTAGAAGAATGAGGGTTCAGGAAACTTGTATCGTTGCAAATGGAATGGCTTAGAGACAGCACAGGGCGATTATCACTTCTTTTTGATATTCATACATGCTTCTAAATTTTAAATCCTTAACAAACGGTTCAAGATTTTTTCTCGGGCTATTAGCATATTTTAATTCCCTATTTCCCTTATCTAGACTTGAAAATGAAATAACTGTGGCAAAAGCAAACACTGCTCAGAATAAACAATTTATATATTTGCCATAGTGCTTTCTTCGCCCCAAATTTACCTTGAATTATTTCATAGTATCTTGCATTCTTTGTTGCATTTTGCATGGACTATAAACATCACTTTTTACAAACAAAGCCAAAAAAAAAGAAAGGTGGGGTTAAGGACAAATATGGTAACCTGCTGCAAAATTACATGACTGACATGTTTAAAAATAAAAGACGAAAAAAATAATCTATCAAAAGATTCCTTCTGCACAGATTAAAGCAGATTTTGGTTTATTTTGATGTTTAATTTTTCAAACATGTGTTACAATCGGAATGTCGGCTTTAAAGCGAAGACAAAAAAGTAAAGACTCCAATGAGATGTCAAAACCTGTAAGTTTCAAAAAGAGCGGAGAAATGCTCGTGCAAACAGAAATCAAAGTATCGCCAAATTGAGAGTATTAACATTTCAGGCTAACTGTCTAAACAAAAGGATGATCCTTTCGTTTTAGATATTTCTTTGCAAATTGTGAATAAAAACATAAAAAAGATACTGTGACATGATAAACTATCTCAGCAGATAAATGACAGTTTTCGTATTACCCCTAAAGTGTTAAAATGTCCTTGATGAAAACCCCTTTTAAAAATATTTTTGGGAAAAAGTGAAAATGCTGGTAATCAGCATTTTTCTCCTTTTTTAACAATTTTTTCTATCGTTTTAAAGAAAAATCCCACCATTTCAACTACATTTGAGTTGTCATATCCAAATACTTTTAATTTGGACAAGCCTGAAATTTTGTTGTTTGGTAAAATGTTAAACCCTTATCCCATAATAACAGATTTGGTTTGCGTGGGTTTAGACCAAGATCAACCTAAAAATGTGTACATCCAGGGACTATTCTGAACATTTTTTCTACTTCTTAATTCCAAGGCTAAATATATCAGAACGTCTCAGCCTGTCAGATGCCTAATCTTGGAATCTGAGATAGCAAAAATACATGGATATAGAAAGGTTGGTAAATATGGCCTCTGATCTTGATCGACACTCTCCGCTATTCAGTTCTTATTTTGGTGACATATATGTTGTCTCCATTAAATGTCAATCTTAACAAAACCTTAGTTTTAAAAAAAAAAAGCCAGCGGTATAATACTGCTTGATGTGAGTTGATGTCTGGGCGTTTGAATTCGAAATGACTTTTTTGAAGATGAACATGTATTACGAAAATTCTGCAGAGAGAGGATGGAATATTAAGGACCGTATATTCGGACTTCCGATCCTAGATTCATATGCCTTTCATGCTACTGATTTGGGAAAATACTACTAGTCTGTATGTTGTTTCTAAAGCAGCAAACAATATTTCATGTAAGTTTTTTCCTTGGTGCCTGTCCCTATACAAAGGTCATAGTTAGTTTCATCAAAAGCTTGTTTAATGTAAAATGGGTAAATACCTACAGTTTTTAATATTAGAAAGTGCTCCGCCATTAGAAGTAATCCCAATGAACTCAAATACAGACACAAAAATGTGTCTACCTAGATTCCTTGCTAACCACCGCTACAGTGCCTTCAGCGCTTTGATATTTACTGTCGTGGTTCGACGTTTGAAGGAAAGCAATGTTAATCCTCAAGCCATGCTGTCCAATCCACATTCAGTCAAATATTAACGGACAAATTTATCTTATCTAACAACTGCTTTGGATATCGTGGGAATGTACCGATAGATTTGATGTTTGATTTGTTATTTCTATCGATTACACATTTATAATTTCTCCGTGTTGAATGTTAAATGTTCTTGATTTACCCCTTACCAAACGAATCTGTGATTTTTTACGACTCTGATAGGCTTTATGCTTTTACCACAGTGTTTTTTTAAGTTTCAAAAGACAAAGTCCGTCTCAGTTTGCGCAACATTCAGTTTGACGTCTGCAAATGCTTTTCGGTCTAATATTTTGTCGTCTGAACACAGTTAAATGTTCTTAATTTACCCTGATAACCAGTATGCTCTCGTATTCTCACAATATTTTCTAATGATTCAAAGATAAATGTCATTATTTGAGCCACATTTGCTTTGTCCTCTGCACATGCTTCGTTTTATACAAAAAAATGTGAACATATTGCGCGCGCACGAGAGAGAGAGAGAGAGAGAGAGAGAGAGAGAGAGTCAACTATCAGACAGTGTAGATTCAGGATCAGACTACACACTTTTTGTAGACTAGTCATCATGACCCTGTAGTGTCCTCCACGTACTAAAACTGTCCTCAGCCCCCCTCTCTCTCTTTCCCCCCCCCCCCCGCCCCCCACGCCCCATGTAACCGAAACCGGTTGTAATAGAAGTGCCTACGAATACTCTAATTTCAAACCATTAACTTTTTACCAAAAGACAAAATTTTAGACTTGTCCAAATTGAAAGGATTTGCAGCAGACAAATAAAAGGTGTGTCAAATGATAGAACTTGTCTTTGATAGGATTGAAAACATTGTGGGGAAAAAGGACGAAATGTTGGTTACCATGCAGCATTTTCTCCGTTGCCCAAAAAAGGTTTTCAAAAGCTTTCTTACTCAGGGTACTTAAAACTCAGAATTGTGTGGTAAAGGGTTACACAGTTGCCCCCATTACAAATTTGCAGCCAAATTACAACCTTAAAAGAACAATTGGAAAATCGTAAAGGATATGAATCAAAAGTTAATATGTGAATATATATATTTAACTCTACCAAAAGACATAATTTTAGACCTGTTAAAATTGAAAGCATTTGCTGACAACAAATAAATGTGACAATAAATGTGATTCAAAAATGAAATTCGTTTTTTGAAGGGTAGAAAACATTGTGGGAAAAGGAGAAAATGCTGGTTACCAGCATTTTCTTCTTTTCCCACAGTGTTTTCAAAAGCTTTATACGTCGAGGTCGTTAAAACTCGGAAATGTCAGGTACCACACAATTTAAACTTTAAACGACCCTGGAAAAAGAATCCCTTTGAAAACATTGTGGGAAAAAAGAGAAAATGCTGGTAACCAGCATTTCCCTTTCTCGCTGTGTTTTCTACCCTATCAAAGACAAATTCCATAATTTTGAACCGATTTTAAATTGTCAAATGGAAATACTTTCAATTTGGACAAGTCAATAGTTTGCTCGTGTGGTCAAGAATTAAACTATTTCGAAAAGAAAAATTGCTCCAAACAAGCAAGTCCTCTTTTCGCAACTCTTTTTTAAAGAAGTCTGCTGCAACATGTGAACTGTCGTCTGCTGTTGCTAATTTGTGTATCAGACCTTCTATTGATAATGCAGTGTCATCCGAAACGCTCTTCAGAGAGACAACTATGAACGCCTCATTTTAACCACCCGTGAAATCGACAGCAAGTTTTTAGCCAATCGCGAGTCGAGTTCACTCCAGGTAGCGAAAATTGACATACACCTGTCTCTGTTACATGTCATTTATTGACTCCACTTTCACTTATTGCTGCTCTCTGATTGGTCAATTCCATCGGGTTATATGTAAATAACGGGTATCAAAAAACTATTGCAGTTAAGTTTAAACGTTTTTCCTATATCAGTAAAAGGTGTCAAACGAGTTGAGGATTAAAATAAAGATATTTATTTATAAAGTGATTTCTTTAAACGGGCCCAGTGTCATTCGCCCCATCTGGAGGCCTGATTGCTTTAATGTTCTAATTTACATATAAGCCATTTTGCAGATTTTGAGTCTGACAACATGAATAAAGTAACAGGACAGTCTAGTAAGTTATTATGAGTTTTATTTATATTTGGAATTTTATTGGTTATAACACAACTAATTATTTCATGTTATACTGATTGACTGTTTGACTTTTTCGCTACTGATTAAATAATTTCGAATTATTTTTTCCAAGGCCTTAACTCCCTATGGCCAAAATGATAAGACTCGGCTTTGAAAAGGTAGAAAACATTGTAGGAAAAGGAGAAAATGCTGGTTACTAGCATTTTCTCCTTTTCCAGTGATTTAAAAAACTATATTACTTATGGTCGTTAGAATTCAGCATTGTCTGGGAGAGGGTTTAAGTAGATTTACACCGTGATTAAATATGATTTGGATTCATAATTTACTATCTTATGGCTGGAGGTGTAGATCAGACTGCACGTTATGAGCAATCTTATCTTGATCCATGCAGTAGGCAAAAGGTATGTAACTCACCATTGGCAATGAAAAGGTTAAAAACTGAAACGAACTTGCTGCAGACAGCTTTGAAACGTTTCTGTAGAATCAGGAATTAAACATGACTAACATTGCAACATATACTGTACAAATATTGTAACAAAAGGATATGTAGCTCTTTATGAGCATTATGTGCATTTATCGCAATGTTTTGCAGTAATAATCTACTACAAGGAGCCTTCGAAAAGTCGGTTGCAAGTGGTGGCGCATTAGGCGGAACCTAGCCTAGGTTCCAGTTCTATCATTCTTTTTTTTTTTATAAATTCGAACGTTACTCTGTCAAAACTGATGTCGTTTTTGACAAAATAACGTAAAAAATTATCGGACTGGACCCCAAGGTAGGCGGGACCCAAAACATGCAGTGAAGAATGATTCTTAGTATATAAAAATGGATAAGAACACTAGGGTTTGCTGTGACGGTGCTGTATTTGCTACATATTGCCATTTCTTATGTTAAATGTAAGCAAACAAATGGTGAAGTAAACGGTTGAAGAAAACAGCTGTGATATGTCAAAAATCTTTCTAAAGGAGCCATGCTCTGGCAAATGGGGTTTTAATGCATCTTCGTGATTTATTATACCAAGCAAGTCATCACATAATTATGGATCCATTTTGTCTAACAAGCGGCTGAATTCTAAGGTAGAATAGTCCTTGGATATGCAGAAAATTGGTTGACAGTAAAAAGTTTCGACTTAGGTCAGCCTGCGCAGACCTGAGTCGATACTCGTTGTAGATGCATTTAGCCCCCTTTTCACAGAGCCTGGCTCAAATATTTTATGAAAAAACCAAGCAGATCTATAGTTTTATACTGGCATTTTCATTCGACTGGGCCTTACTTTGATTAAATGTGTCCTTCAAAATAGTGGAAAACATTGCGGAGAAAGGAGAAAATGCTAGTCACAGGTATTTCCACGTTTTCCAATACTGTTTTCAAAAGCCTTTTTTCTTCATTGTCTTTAAGACACTGAATAGTTTGTTGAAGCGCTCACTAATGTTGATTTTTAATCTAAATAACAACGAAAAAGTAATTTGCAACTGAGGGCTAATCCCGAATCATTTAGGTAAAATGACAGATGTACTGTTTCAAAACAAGGATGTTTAACTCTCTACCAAACGACAAAATTTGGACCCGACCAAATTGAAAGCATTTGCAGACGACAAATTTAATGTAGCTCAAATGATGATTTCTGTCTCTGATAGAGTAGAAAACATTGTGGTTACCATTGTTACCAAGCATTTTCTCCTTTTCTCACTATGTTTTCAAAAGTTTTTTTACTTCAGGGTCGTTAAAACTCGGTGTGGGCAAGAGTTAACTCTTTCATTACTGATTTAAAAAAATGCATTTTCTCAAAGGCTACAAATACAGTTCCACTGCAAGATCAAGAGACAGTTTGTCACAGTCTAGAATAAAACAATGGACAGTGTAGATCAGAGATCAGACTGCACGTTCTGTGCAGTCTGATCTTGATCTACACTGTCCACAAAAGCTTCTGGTGTTGTCAATGGTATGGAAAGAGTTAACGAATTCAGGTAGATCCTGAACTATATATTCTTTTTTTGTTCAGATGACAATTTCAGTTTAGCAAAATAAAATCAAAACTGTCTTGAACCCTATGGTACCACTCTTTGACATGAATGCGGCAGCATCTGTTCGTCATTTTTCTCTGTAGGCCTATGCAAAATACAAGCCTGTTCCAACTTATCTAAAACAAAAAACAAACAAACAAAAAAAAAACTTTATAGAGAAAAAAAAAAAGACCAATGAAAAGAAAAAAAATTCAATCTTGTGATATGACTAGAACACTCTTAAAGGCGGTATTAACCCTTAACCAGCTAAGCGTGACTCACTGACCTTTTGCGGACAGTGTAGATCAAGATCAGACTACACGTTCCGTGCAGTCTGATCTTGGATCTACACTGTCCCATAAGGAGATATTTTCACAACCAAAATAACTTTTAAATAGTAGAATTTTTGTTTTTACAATCGGTTTGAAATTTTCGTCTCACTTATTTAGCAGTTTAATAATTAAACCTCATTTCAATAAACGAAATTTTGCAAATCACGGTGACATCTCACATAATCATGTGCGTCCTGGTTTTCGTTTCACCAGTACTTGGCTAGCATTGTGAAGTGTCTTTCCAAAGGACACTGGCTTGAATTTCATTTATCTTGGGAAGCAGTTAGCTCTTAGGCTGCTAAGCGCGACTCACTGACCTTTTGCGGACAGCGTAGATAAAGATCAGACTGCACAGAATGTGCAGTCTGATCTTTGATCTACGCTGTCCGATTTGGAGATATATATTCCTCCAAAAATACCTTTCAAATAGCAATATTTGGATTTTTACTATCGATTTGAAAGTTTCTTTCCTTTTATTTAGCTGGACAAGGTTTAATACTTTGGCAGTATTCATTTTAAAACTTGATGTTCTCTGTTTGGTCAGTGGTTATGACATTGAGTTTGTAACCAGAAAAGCCTGGTTCTACCTACCGCTGGCAAAGCAGATAATGTGGGTGTGCCCTTGGACGAGGTACTACAGAGTGAATGCCTTGTATATACTACTTACAGGAAAGACTTGGATAAAATGGCGAGTTTTTGTCGTGATGAAATTGAATTATTGCCGAAAGTGGCGTAAAATATCCTTCAAACAAAATAAAGCAATGTTCAAACTTAAAGAATAAAATGTCCCCGTAAATATCGATGTAATTTATTGCCCGGTAAACATTTTTTTTTTTTAGGAAAATAAGGTTCACGTTTTGGGGAAATATTATAATTTGCCAATTGTAAAATGTAAATTATCATAGAATTTCAAATATTTTCCTCCAATTCTTTTACATGGTTCTTACGAACATGAAAGTTTGCAAACAAATGCATAGCTGAAATAATAAACCGCTCCTGGCGGGATTCGAACCCCTGTGGAAAAGATTGTCATTTTTTGAGGATTAAATGACCAACACCTTAACCACTGATCTAAAGAGAATTCTCCCAACGCGGTTGTTAGGTATGGATTGGTATATATGTTTGGAAGTTTGTCTTTTTTTTCGATTGTAATCAAAGAATTGCGTCATATCATTATAAATAAAGCTATTGCAAGTTGAAATTATTTATTCTTTACTTTAAATTTCACTTGACTTTCCTTCTGAAGGGGATTTCAACACCACATGTACAGCGAACAAGGTAAAAAGTTCATTTAACTTTTACAACGCATTCCCGCGCTTAAACGACCACAATGTAAAAGTTTTTGAAAACATTGTGGATAAAAGAGAAAATGCTGGTAATCAGCATTTTCTCTTTTTCCCAAAATGTTTTCTAACATTTTGAACGAAATATTCCAGGCTTGAAACATATTCACTTTGTCGTCTTCAAATGCTTTGAAATTTGGAAAGTTTAAACTTTTGTCGTCTTGCTAAAGAGTTAACTGACTTAGCAGTTGATTAGTGAGAGAGGGGGAAAAAAACCTACGAAAAATAGAGCTTAGCTGATCATTATACTTTATTGACCTTTCGTAACTTATAAATCGTTTTACAGTTTCAAGTTACCTCATACACCGTTTTTGTTCCCTATTTAATTTCAAAAATCTATTTTTTTTTTTCAGTACCACTTTATACGTAATAGCGGTAATTTGATAGAATAACTCGAAAACATTCAGACGAATGGAAAATTTGTTTTTCATTGAGAATTTTTCCGTTTGTTTCAATATTTATTAAATCTCAAAATTGAAATTTACGTCAGTACATGTGTAAATTGATTTTTCTTTTTGCGAGAAGGTGAAATAATATGAAAGAAGAGGGTCTGTAAAGTCAAGTGGTCAAACTAAATTTATCAGAAGAAATATCGACCTGTGTTTAGCAGTAATTATTAGCCTCTGCGAAAACGTTGAAAGAAATGGAGAAATTACATTTCATCCCCCCCCCCCACCCACCCCAAAAAATAACGGTATGTATAGGTAGACATTTTTGAAAGACGGGCGAATGATGTAGGGTCTCTTGAACCTTGACTTACTGTATAGATCGAAATAGAATAGAAAACTTCAGCAAAATTAATACAAAATGTAATAAAAATGTTCCTTTCGGCGACAAAAAGTCTTACAGTATGG
This sequence comes from Hippopus hippopus, assembly GCA_946811185.2. Classification (NCBI taxonomy): domain Eukaryota; kingdom Metazoa; phylum Mollusca; class Bivalvia; order Cardiida; family Cardiidae; genus Hippopus; species Hippopus hippopus. The sequence goes on along the minus strand of OX328101.1, from coordinate 23,720,125 downwards.
GAGAGCCTAAATCTAGGATCAGACAACACATTCTGCGCAATCTGATCTTGAATCTATACTGTCCACAGTAGTGCAGTGAGTCTCGCTTATCGGCATAAGGATTGAATAACAATACAAAATATAACATAGGACACTGACCAAATAAGTGTGATTAACTTTGTTCTTAGGTTAGCTTTGACTCTTTATCACAAAATCCCTCGTTTTAACGACCTTGCAAAAAGAGGGCTTTTTGAAAACATTGTGGGGGTAAAGGAGAAAATGCTGGTAACCAGCATTTTCTCCTTTTCCCCCGCAATGATTTTTTTTTTTTTTTATCATTTAAAAAAGACGAAACCAGCAATTTGAAACATATTTAGAATGTCCTCTGCAATGCTTTGAATATGGAAAGGTCCAAAATTTCGTCGTTTGGCAAAGGATCAAGTTGATTTGGTTTCTTTTTAGTGTGTGACATACATTGTACACTTCTTATAAAGAGTTTGACCTTTTTTCGCTATGGCCGACTCAAGATATACATGCGGACGGTGTAGATCAAGATCAGACTGCACAGAACGTGCAGTCTGATCTTGAATGTAGACCCGTCCGCTCAGGACTTAACTTACAAAATCATGCCGAAAAATATTTCTTCTTCCATAATTCGAATTGTTGTTTCTTAAGCGATGAATAGAATTCAAATGTATTTAACGCTCTCAGCACATGAAAAACTACTGCCTCTTACGACAGCTGAAAATAGCGTACAATCCGCAGAAACTCAAAAGGATTTTTATTGACTTAATAAGCGGACGGTATAGATCCAAGATCAGACTGCACGTTCTGTGAAGTCTGATCTTGATCTTTGCCGTCCGCAAAAGGTCTCGCATCCCCATATGGAGTCGAAATGGTTGAATGGCAATGAGAGAATTTAGTACAATTCTATGCATTTTTACTATTTTTATCAATCCGTCTATTAATCTATGTAAAGTTTACGTTTGTTACCCGGTTATAACGAAATAAGCCTCTCGACCTGCACGCAGGTATCTTGTGAGAGACTGTGGTAAAAAGGCAGAAACCGAACGTACATCCAGACGGACGAATGAACGAATGAACGGACGGACGGACGGGCTGAGGGACAGACAGACAGAAAACCAACAATGTAAACGAATTCCGTTTTACATTTAAACTGATGTAAACGGACGGACTTCTTGTATCTGGCATTTTCTCTATTACCTGCAATGTCTACTAATCTTTTAAAGACAACTTCCATTATTTTTGGAGCGTTGAAATTGCCATTTACAAACGTTTTCAACATGAATGAGTTTAAAATTTTGTCGTTTGGTAGATTTAAAGGTTTATACATAAATGCAAGTGATATATCTATTGCAAGAAGATGTTCTGCTCATTATGAGCAACATTTTCATTCACCACAATGTTTTCAAATGCAGTCTGCTGCAAAATGCACTTACTCGTCTTCAGGATGTTTAGGCTAACCTAATTTACCTACACAGACAATTTCTATCAGAAAAAAAAAAAGCCAAAATTTGATAACCACAACTTTAATTTGATAATTTATCAAGATCACTTAAGAACAAAATAAACCACTGTCAACTTTCTCCCAGACAAATATTTTCTGCTTCGTCTTTTGACCGTCTGTCAAAAAATAAAATGCAATTTTCATACGTTTCTTTACGGACTTTAGAAGAAAGGTGCATAGTTTCGGTATAATTCTTTGCTTTCTGTCAGCATTCAGTGTTAGAAAAACTGTTAATCCTTTACCAAACGAGAAAATTTTAGACGCGTCTAAGCAGTAGGTATTTGCAGACGACAAATTGTTTGTGGCTAAAATAATGGAAATCGTCTGTTAAAGTGCTGAAGATATTGTGGGAAAAAGAGAAATTGGCTGGTTACTTGCATTTTCTCCTTTTCTCACAATGTCTTTAATAGGGTTCTCCGTCAAGGTTTCTTAAACTCAGGGTTAAGGTTTATAACTAGGGGTGGGTATCTAAAGAAGAAATGGTTACTCAAGTTGATATCAGAATCGAAATTCGTGTTGATGCATGCAAACAACAGATAAAGCTGATTTAAGAGCGAAACAAAGCAAGTTTTTGCCGGAAATAAAAGGAGGGGGGGGGGAATAATTGCACAGAAGGAACAGTGTTTTTTACCACAGTATCTTTTAAATTTCTTTTGTCCTAAACCATCAGTTACCGTCAAAGAAGGGGTAGCTAAAACCCTACTAAGATTTTTAAAGGTTTTTTTTTTCCTCAACAGAACAGATCGTACATAATTATGCATATCAGGTCCTATACCTGTATATGCAAGAATGTTACACCAAAAGCAGGACGGTGTAGACCCTATCTTGATTTGAGTACATATTCCGTGTAGTCTGATCCTGATCTACACTGTCCGCAGAAACAGCCAAAACTGTCCTTAACATGCTAAGTGTAAACTGAAGTCAATTCGGCAGAACAAAAAATGATATAGTATGGTATTTAATTCTGTCCACAATAATTTTATTGAAACGCGTAAGACTAATAAGTAGCGTGGATGTTTGCACAGAGGTTTACCTAAAGTAGACGGTGTTACAGTTATCAAGTTGGGGAGATTTGACTGGTATTTTATTTTAATACAGACGTTACAAAGTCAAGGGGATGAAAAGATGTATGCGGTGTACGAAACTTCTATTTTAAATTTCAAGCAATTGTTGGCTAACGGACAGTGTAGATTCAAGATCAGACTGCATGTGCAGTCTGATCTTGAATCTGCTGTGTCCGATAGCTGAATCTGCAATGTTTAGTATTTCGTTCAATACATGTACATGTATATATCGAACAAAATGTTCTTGAAATATATATCTTGATCTTTATATCCTTTCGTTTAGATGTTTTCTGTCACTCAGTGTTGTCAACTTGATATTTAAAGTCATTTTTAGTCCTAGTAAAGTCGAGTCTAAGCAAGCCACAAGTGTTAGTAACTCACTGCTTCACCACCCCAAGATTCAAGGTTGCAGTCTTACAACATTTGTTGAAAAAGAATATTCAATACATGTACTGATAAATAACGTTGTTTAAAGCATTGTAATATAGTGTGCATCACTATTCAAAATTAATTTAATCCGACACGTTTTTTGTCCTATCTTTTTTTTCCTTATACAGTATTTCTGTAATACATGTACTTGAATTTATTTATCAAACCTCGTACATTTTAATTTGCTATGTTTCACAATGTTTTTATATTACGTAAGGATAAAATTATAAGGACTTGACTATTTACCCCAAGGTTGGAGAAAACTGTTGAAAGATTTATGTCCTTCGATGGGCGTCGAACTCTTGGCCTTCAGAATCGTGGCCTGCAACTCTCCCTCTGAGCTATGGTTTCATCTGAAAGTTAACTGCGTAAAAATATATTTGAGCCATGCTCTGTGAAAAGGGGGCTTAATGCATCTGCGAAAAGTATCGACCCAGGTCAGCCTGCGCAGTCCGCGAAGGCTGACCTGGGCCGAAACATTTCGCTATCGGTCAATTTTCTGTTGTCAAAGGACCAGTCTACCTCATGATTAAGTCGACCATTTAATAAATTCGTTGTTCGGTCAGGTGGCAGGGGACTTGGAAACTTGTTCACGGCTGTGGTGAATAACGTCGCCACCTCGCCTTCGGCTCGGGGCGACATGATTTACCACAGCCGTGAACAAGTTTCCAAGTCCCCTGCCACCTGACCGTACAACTAATAAAGTCATACTGTAGCAAAAGGTGGCTTAATGCATTTCCATGGTACATAATGTCATGCAAGTCGTCATATGATTATGGATCCATAAAGTCTATTTTGTCTAACAACCGACTGAATCATGCGGTAAACTGGTCCTTGGACATAAAGAAAATTGACCAATAGCAAAATGTTTCGACCCAGCTCAGCCAGCGCGGAATGCGCAGGCTGACCTGAGTCGAAATTTTTCGCAAATGCATTAACCTCCCTTTTCACAAAGTATGGCTCATATATTTATCCCTTGTTATGCTAAAACGATTATACCGTTACTAACAGAAAAGGGAATTTAACAGTGAAAGTACAGAAAACTAGGTAGTCCATGGTGTTACCGACATGTATTTCAATCTATATTTCAATTTCAAAGCTTTTTGGCAAGCGAATACAAATACGGAGTCTTTGTAAAGAAAAAAATTCTGAAAAATTGCGAATCGAAATCTGGTCACAAATGCCCCTTTAAAGTAATCTGCTGCAAATTAGTCCGCGTACGTTTTTTAGTTGACAAGTACTTCAATTTTATCACGAATCAAAATCAGTTATACAATTCATTTATTCTATGACTCTTGCATTATTTTTTTACAAGAGAAGCAGAGATGAGTACCTTATTATCCTTTAGTAATATTACGTATAAAAAACTGCGTCAAAAAGGTAAATAACACTACAGCGGTATTGAAAATACAAGTAGACGGAAATGCGAATTTACCTAAAATCCATAGTTATGAAGTGTTCGGCGTTTTATCATATTTTGTCTGTGCTTTGTTATTATATTTATTTGTTAAAGTTATTTAAGTTTGTCCGATTAAACGATTGTCTGCTGCGGTTCAAGTGTTTATGTAACCGGGAAACCGTCGCATGCGTCAACCATATCCGCCAAATAAACGTCTATCAGTCCTAGCGATGCAGATTGATAAATGTCTCAATGAAACAGTAAACGTGTTTTAAGAATTTATGAAGACAATAAGTGGTGATGATGATGATGGATGATGATGATGATGACGATGATGATGAACTTATGATGATGATGATGATACAGAGAGAGCAAAACACGACTGTTTATGACAAAATATTTTAGCTCTTTAGTATTTTCGAACATAGGCAAATCAAATTTCCTCATCAGTTATGGGGAATGCATTGGTCGTGACGTAATAAAGCCGACCAAAAATATCTACATGCATTTTGACATGCCATTTGTAGATAGAGAATTCGTTTTTTCTCCTTTTCCCAAGATGTTTTCTCTACTCTTTAAAACACAGATCCGAGCATTAGAGACATAATCATCCGACTTATCGGCTGCCAATTCTTTCAAACTGGATCGATTAAAAATTTTGTCTAAGCGGTAAAGGGCCCTAACACTGAATACTTTCTTTACACATGATAGTCCATCGTCGAACGTGCATGGTCACGCGTCAACAAGACAAAACATATCCAGAGACCGTATTAAGAAAGAATTTCGAAATTCTGTTGTTCTAATTTAACATTCTAACAGTAGCAATTTGACTGGCTGAGAAACCTATCACGGCTAATCAATTGTCGCGTCTTCGATTTCAGGTGAGATATTCACAAAAGAAAAAAAAATCACTGTTTTTAGTCAGAGTCGGATCCGTATATGTATATACAACGCTTTAAATGTCTGAAACACGTTTTTGTGTATTGTACTGACTGGAAAGCACTAAATGGCCACGCATCACTCAGGGTTCTTTTCATATTACAAACAACACAGCATGTGACTGTTTTCTAGGAAATTATTTTTCTCTCCATACTATAGACGACACCAGAATCTTTTTTGAACAGTTTAGATCAAAACCAGACTGCACATTCTGTGCAGTCTGACCTCTGATCTACACTGTCCACTGCTTTATTCTATGTTATGAATGAATCGTTTCCTGATCTTGTAGCGGAATTGTATTTATAGCCATTGAGGAAATGCAATTCATTTATTCAGTAGCGAAAGAGTTAATAGTACCTTGTCATGTAAACTTCATACAAGATACAAGACAAAGAATGGGGGTGGGGTGACCTGGGTACGTATTCACCTACCATTATTGAATTGCATTTCTTATTCTGCATTTATAAAAAAAAAACAAACGCAATTTCTGATTCGCAAAACCATTTGCGTTACTTTGGAATCTAGAAAATTCTTGATATTTAGACCAAACATTTTGGAACACGAACGCTTAATTCAAAGTTTGGAAAAAAAAAAAAGAATATCTAATTACCTCCCTTTATTATTTCATTTTAAGATGGTTGGTTACAGTATGGTCGCAGGTACTCAAACACATTGTGAGCACGCACTCGTTAAACCGTCGTGGGATTTCTTAATAAAGTCACTGCAAAGTGTACAGTAAGAACAATTTAGACAGAGGACGAGAGTGGAGCATGTTATTTATTTTAACACTTGTTACGCGTTACTAAGAGTCCGATTTCATTTACTGTCTCTGTCATTTTGATCCTTTACGTCAGCGAGTTACCGACAGAGAGACAAAAAAAAGTCGCATAACCCTTCAGGGAAGTAATACGTGTACTTCGGTATCGCTTGAATCCCTGGTTTAATCCTTTACCAGATGAAAAATTTTTAGCCTTGTCCAACTTGAAAGCATTTCCAGAAGACAATTTCAGTGTGGCTCAAATGGTGCAATTTTTCTTAGATAGGGTAGAAAATATTGTGGGAAAAGGAGAAAATGCTGGTCACCAGCATTTTCTCCTTTTCCCGCAATGTTTTCTAACGGCTTCTTTCCCGGGGTTGTTGAAAGTCGGCATTGTGCGCTAAAGGGTTGACTAGTTGTCTTCTGCAATGACGCAAGTTGCACATCTCAAAATTTCTATGGGATAAGAGACGATTTCTTGATAGAAACTATAGCCCCCCTTTTTCTTTCTTTCTTTCTTTCTTTCTTTCTTTCTTTCTTTCTTTCTTCCTTTCTTTCTTTCTTCTGGCTTGCTTTCTTTCTTTCTCGCTTGCTTGTTTGCTTGCTTGCTTTCTTTCTCCCTTACTTGCTTGTTTGCTTGATTGCTAAATTCGTGCATGCCTACTGACTTGCTTTCAAAACTTCTTGCCGAGCCCCGGTAGCTTAGTTGGTAGCGTACAGGAATTGAGAATAGGAGGTCGCTGGTTCGATCCCCGGCTCGGCCAATTTCTTTCCGAGGATTAATGATAGTCAGTGCGACACGATTCATTCCTCTCTCACCGCTGACTATTGCTTCGACGATGGTTATGTGGGAAAGCAGCCAGTGGCTTGGAAAGAATATTGTACGGAGTACCGGTAACAGAAACCCAGGAAAGCATGGATAGGTGCATTGGCCGCCGCGATATAACTGAAATAATGTTGAAAACGGCGTGAAACACCATACCATACAATCAATCAATCGATCAAAATTTCTTGCTTGCTAAATTTCTTACTAGCTGAATTTCTCGCTTATCTTCTCTCTCCAGAACGAGGTGTTGAGGTATGTAATACAATTTCCACATGATCAACGTTTGATCTCATAAAACTGACATCGTATAAAGGGTAAAATTAAATACTTACGCAACAAACGACAAGTGATTTAAGATTAATCCCCGCCACAAAGTCAATTTAAAGCTTGTCTGAAAATTTAAAGCGTCCTCCCATAGCGTAGCGGGAGAGATAGCGAAGATTTAAAACATAATTCAAACACTTTAATTACTTTTACTTGCATGTTCTGGTACCCGGCTTTGAAACCTTTATTTCGATGAATATCTTTTAGCTTGGACACTGTCATACAGCTATGAATAAAACAACAACAAAACAGGAACCATAAACGGAAACCTGTCCCTTAATAAAGGCGCTCTGAAGATGGTTGCCCGTGGAATTATTGCGATAAGAGTAACATTGCTGGAAAAGCTAATAGCCTACTCTCGCAATAAATATTGTATCCAGGCTATTGCTTCATCAGAAGCCTCAAAGTTGACATTTCTGATTGAAATTAACCATTTCATTTAATTATCAGACGCGATTATGAATTAACTGAAAAGAGATTTTTACGGGGGTGGGGGCAGGGGCCGGGGGCCATGGGCCCGGAGAGAGGGAAAGGGGGGGGGGGGAGGGGGGGGAGGGTCGGAAGAGACAGAGGAATATATACTGTCCCAAGAATTAGTTTTAACTCTTAGGTTGCTAAGCGTGACTCATGGCGCTTTTGCGGCCAGTGTAGATCAAGATCAGACTGCACAGAACGTGCAGTCTGATCTTTGATCTACACTAGCCGATAACGAGATTTTTTTATTTGTTATTATTATTATTATTATTATTATTATTATTATTATAATTATTATTATAATTATTATTATTACATGTATTATTATTTTTCTTGAATATAGATATGAATAAAATTAATAGATAAAATAAAAGAATAACTTAGAAATTTGCAATATTTCTCCTTCTTCTTCTTCTTCTTCTTCTTCTACTTTTTAAAAAAAAAAAAAAAAGAGAAAAAAAAAATCTTAAAATTTCATTTACTATTTCGCAGGTTAAGGGTTTATACGAAATCACGGAAACATAACAAAAAATTAACAAGACAACCGACTTAAACCTGTCTTGTAAGCTTTATTCTGTTAATTTTACATAAACCTCTTCCTTGAAAAAGTACTTGAAAAATAATCCAGTATCTTTTATGGACCCACAGTTTGTACACTGAGCTAAACTTATAAACTGCCACTGCCCATTTTGAAGAAATACACTAATACCGATGAGCAAAATCAACAAATTGTTGAGACAGGTTTCTCCATTTTCTTTTATTACACATGTAACACTTTTCCACACAATCTCAAATTTCAAATATTGTGCGAAAAGGAGAAAATGCTGGTAAACCTGCAAAAGCCTGAAAGTGAGAAAAATTATCTGATAGAAGTACAGAATTGCTTGGACTTGTTTTTTAACTCAATACATTTATACAATGAAATTGTCTATATGTGTAATAATAAAATTTTGGTGCAGCGGTAACTCATTGTTGCTTAACTTTTTGTGAGGAGTATATTTAAAGGGACATTAAATCAAATTTCGACCCCGTTTTTTCAAGGCAGGGAGATTTTTTTTTTTTTGTATAGAAAATTCATACAGCCTTCACTGTTTACGCTGGTGGGGACGGGGTGGGTGGATGCTTAAACTATTGCCTCCCGTGGAACTCGAACCCACAACCTCAAAACCATAGTCAACAACTGAGCTATCAGGCCTACCTACATTTTGTAGTGTTGAAAAGTATATGAGCCATGCTCTGTGAAAAAGGGCCTAAATGCATCTGCAAAAAGTATCGACCCAGGTAAGCTGCTGACCTGGGCCAAAACTTTTTGCTATTGGTCAATTTTCTGACCATTGTACCTGATAATTCAGTCGGCTGTTATACAAAATCGAGTTCATGGATCCATAATACAGTAATGGCTTGCATGGTATCATGCATCACGGAGATGTAGCAAGCCCCTTTTACCAGCGCATGGCTCATATCTATCCTTGGTTATACATTAACGGCTTTACCGTTACTAACGCTATAGAAATTTTACAGTAAAAAATGTCAGTAATTCCTCGTGTTTTTCACGTGTTCTTCTATCTACGTTTTTATCATAAAGCCACCTTTGCATGCGAATGAAAATTAGCAGACGTTGTTAAGATTTTCTGAAAACCTTGCAAAACGAAATGTGGTTCAAGTCTTTACCAGACGGCAAAAATGTAGGTTTGTCCAAATTGAAAGCATTTGCAGACGACAATCTAAATGTGGCTCAAATGATGCAATTTGTCTTTGATAGGGTAGAAAACATTGCGGGAAAAGGAGAAAATGCTGGTTACCAGCATTTTCTCCTATTCCCACAATGTTTTCAATAGGCTTCTTCCTCGGGGTCGTTAAAACTCGAGACTGTGTAGTAATGCGTTAATTCCCCTTTAATACAAACCAGTTTAAAAAAAAGAGTTCAAAGTTAAAAAGAGGAAATGAAAAAGCAACCTGTAATCACACAATAAGGCAACGATAACCGACAAAATTAGGTTCTGACGTGTCCAAGGGTAGTCTTTAAGTGTATTAGGTAGTTAATCTTTAGCTCTTTACCTGGAGACAAACTTTGATACGCATTGGCCAAGCATTTGCAGACATTAACTTTGCTGAAATAATGGTATATGTCTGTAAAATAGATAAAAACATTTTAGAAAAAAAGAAAATGATGGTTACCAGCATTTTCTCTGTTTCCTTAGGTTTTTCAACAGCATTTTTCCTTATGAGCTGTGAAAAACAGAGAGTCGCTGGGTAAATGATTAAACAGACGCAGTTTGTGTAATCTACAAGTTTGTATTGGCTGTTTGCTTCCGTGTAACGACTTTCCAGTCCCGAAGTTCTTCCGGTAGATCAAGTACTCCAGGCGCTTGTTTATCAAACTAAGCGTCTTACAACTCAGGACAAATCTCAGACTGCGGGAAGCAGTCGGAGACTGGTCCATTTGAGACATCGATTTTCAAACATTCATTATTGAAGCACGATATTTCTGTCCAACCTTTTAGTCTCTTCGGGAGGAAATTAAAGCAAATTGTTTTATGTTTTCACCTGTCGGTTAATGGGACTACAGAGATATGTTTTCACTTTAATTAAGTACAAACCGGTACTGTAAGTTAGTGCCGTTTTTTCTTATTGCCCGATAAATCAGAATGGCTGCCAGGATAACGTCAGAGGGAAATACTACACGACTTCCGGAATCTTGTTTTCTCTTTTGATTGGTTCTCTAGCTGTCACTGTGTTAATTATTTCATTCATTTCTCTTGAAATTTCAATTAAAGTAATCTAGTGTAAGGCAAAATTATCTTTACAGAAAATTTCTTTATGATCAATGGTAAAACTACGAAGAAACTTATATAATAAGAAAAGAATAATAATTAAAAAAAAATGTCGATGTTCTCCGAAAACTGTTAGCTGAACATGCAGTTAAGGCCATCGGTAACGAAGCATTGTGAAAATTTCACGCTTCCATTTTTATTATAACGAATAAAATGTATGTCAATTTTTGTTTTGACTTTCATGACAATCAGAATTCAGTGACGAACAAATTCTGACTGATTAGAAGGATTAACATAATTATTTTCATATTCATTGAGAAGTTATATTCACATGGTCATGATAAAATCTATGCACAGGCACTTACTATTTACCATTCCTTCATTTAATCCTTTAGGAAACTTTTTTCCGAGTTTTAACCATCCTCAAGGAGAAGCCTTTTGAAAAATTGTGAGAAAAGGAGAAAATTATGGTAACAAGCATTTTTTTCCTTTCCCAACAATGTTTTCTACCATTTCAAAGACTACTCACATCATTTGAGCCACAATTATTTTAATGTCTGCAAATCTTTGAAATAGGGGCAAGTCTAAAAATTTATTGTCCCTGAAACGGTTTTTAACTTTTGGATTAGCCACGCCATAGTCGGAAAATGTTGTATCCAGATCAATCTAAAACACTGAATAATAAAACGACTTCATTTCTCATCGATTTAGGAGTAATTTGTCATTGGTTTTATTGCAAATAAACCACTCAGACAGGTGATTTCATAAAAGACCAATGAAGGGCACGTGACTTCCGGTGAGGTTTTAAAGGGCAATAACTCTAATGAACTAATGTAAAGTCTATCATTATCAGGGAAGTTACCGGATGTTATAAGAAATTATTCCAAAGACAACGGCTTGCGATTATGAATTATTTATTTGACATTAGGTTTTGTCGCAACCGTTAGCTATAAGTGGTTTAAGTTAATGAATCCTCACAAAATTTTCATCATGTTGTCGGCTGAACTAATTACTCTTATCAAACGGCAAAACTTAAGACTTTAACATGTTGAGTGCAAGTTCATACGACAATTTGAAATACGTTAGTTCAACGAATGAGGTTTGCACTGGAAAAAAGTAGAAACACTGTGCAAAAAGAGCAAATGCTGGTCCGTTAGGCTCGTAGCTACACCGGATCGTGCAGTAATGACTTAAAAGTATCAGGCAAAAAAGAATTTACGAGAACCGACGCAAGTAACGTCGGCTTTGCGCGTGGACTTTAAGTAATGCCGACATGTTTATACTGTCTCAAAGATCCAAGCTTTCGACATGAAAAGAAAGCACATGTTTCTTATGACAATTCAGCTTTATAGTCTCCGAAACCCAGATATAACAGTAAACTTAAATCTCTCTCTCTCAGTCTCTCTCTCTCTCTCTCTCTCTCAGTTTCTATGATGGTAAATATTTCCAGATTTCTTCTTTTCAACATAATCACAATAGACTTTAAGTGATTTATATGTTTGCAATAAGAAAGATTTCTTGGAAAAAGAACTGAGGCGGTGTGACCCAAGCAATAAATAGAAACTGAAATTTGGTTTCTGCAAATGCTTTCAATTTGGAGGAGTCAGGTTTTTTGTTGTTTTGCAGAAAGAGTTGAATAACAGTCACTGTCAATAGAGTAGAGTACCAATAGGTCTCTTTAATCATTTGCATAACCTATTATATATGGATAAGTATCATTGTAAAAAGCTATTTCAAGGCTGTTTTGATGTTACCGCTGGGTAATAAATACACAGACTCTATTGTGACCAAAAATGTCCTTGTTATTTCAATCGGAAAAAGAAATGTTCATCCCATGAACATAACAAGATAAACTTACGCAATGACAGTCTTTTGAAGGCTATCATTATCGCGGATTAATACATTGCATCCTAAAGACGAACTTTTTTCTTGTAAGACATTACTTTTTGAAAACATTGTAGCGAAAAAGAGAAATCGCGATTTTTCCTTTTGCCACACTGCTATTCTATGATTTTTTTGTATTAAACCTCAAATTATGTTGATTGTAATATTTTACAAACGTGTTTTAAAGTATTCTCCTGCAATTTCTTGTCAGTGGTAAAAAGCTTAACGTGGGTAAAGGTTAAATTTTCGCCAAGTTTTCATCATCGTTGTCGTCCCCCTTTTAGAAGAGCCGAGTTATTCATTCAAATTAGCACGGATTAAGACTTTCGACTTAGGAGATGTCATTCAAATCATTACGTAAACAAAATCTTGTGGGTATTTTGTCGTTTGACCATTCTCCGCTGGACACCTGAGGTGGACAATCCCGACTTCTATCTGATCTAACAATACGGTTAATAAACATATTTGACACATAGCGGTGGTCAACAAAGTCGGTACTCGTTGACCATCGAAGTTTCATCTATCCAAGCCACTGTTGGATGGTGGTAATGCGCAGGGCAGGTAATTTATGGGTTGTGATTTCCATCCATCGCCCGGCTATAAATCTTTTGCCAAGGATTGATAAAACTCTTTGCGAAAAAATCAAATTCGTTTCTCAAGCTGAACATGGTCTCGAATTTGTTTATGCGGGGGTGGGAAAGCAAAGAAACCCAAGGAACGCGTAGATAGGTAGACAGACCGCCTTTGACGAAATCACCAAACCAAATCAAATTTCACTTTGACTCTCTTTTTTCGACGCTAGTCTTACAAATGAATGAGACAAACTGTCTTAGCCGGTCGATTTGCTATTCTTATCTCTTCTATTTTTATATTCGAAAACCCGTTATCTGATTGCAGAAAAAGAAGCGTCACGGCCTGTCCTGCCGCTGATATTAGAATAAGAATTCAGATCGGTCCGTGATGAGTATTGATAGAGACACTGACATTCAATTTGAATCGCTTGTAACCCTAGAAAAATATTAGACGAAATATTGGCGTTGCATGTCAAAGAAAGTATACAAAAACATGATGGCACTGCCTTATCTTCAACTTTTATTCTAATTTGTGGGTCAGATTTTGACATAATAACACATCGATATTATGTCGGGTTTTGACGTGATGACACATTATATCTTGTAGGATTTTGACATAACAACCACTGAAATCATGTCGGAATTTTAAAGATATTAACACATTGATATCATATCGGATCTTGACATAAGACACAGAAATCAAGTCAGATTTAGACATGATAAATAACACACTGATATCATGTCTGATTATGACATACTAACACATTGACATCATGTCGGATTATCGACATAATAATACATAGACATCATGTCGGATTTTCGCCATAATAACACATTGATATCATGTCTGATTTCAGACATAATAACACATATATCATGTCGGATTTTAGACATAATGACACATATAGACCGTTTTGGATTTTGATATATAATAACACATTGATATCAGATCAGATTTCGAAATGATAGCACCTTAATTTTACTGTTATGTCGGATTTTGACATAATGACATCTTTATTCTACTTTCAGGTCGGATTTTGATGGACATACCATGTAAAGTCTGTCAAGACCATTCTTCCGGCAAACATTACGGCATCTATGCTTGCGACGGGTAAGTTTTCTTAATCATTTTAATCTCTTTATCAGACAATCTCTTGTTTTCTCTAACTTAAGGCAGAGGGCTTTTGAAAACATCGTGGGAAAAGAAGAAAATGCTAGTAACCAGCATTTTCTCCTTTTCCCACAATATTTTCTACCTTTCAAATGACAATTCCCATCATTTGAGCATTGTTTTTATTTTGTCGTTTGCAAAATGCTTTCAATATGGGCGAGCGTAAATTTTTGTCGTCTGGTAAAGTGTTATTAATATGATGTACTTCCAACCCTTTGAACGCCAAACGTATTTAATCTTTTACCACACGACAAAATTTTAGACTGCTCAAATTGAAAACAATTTGCACAAATTAAATACGGCTCACTTGGTGGGATTTGTCTCTAATGGGGAAGAAAACATTTTGGGAAAAGGACATAATGCTAGTTACCAGCATTTTCTCCTTTTCCCACAATGTTTTTAAAAAATATTTTCCTCAGGGTCGTTCAGGCTGGGAATTGTGTGGCAAAGGGTTAAATAAATTCGACACTTTCATTCAGTAAAAGAGACCTAGAGATGTTGAAATATCAAGACATAGGCCAGTGTAGATAAGAGTTAAACTTGACGGGTTCTGCCAAGAGGAAGATTCTAGGACATTGTCTGAATGAAATAAAGAACTGTACCATCATAATGAAAACAGGCGGGACTTTTTCCTTTTCAAACTGATTTGAGAGGTAGTCTTGAGTACCTTTAGCTCACTAATTTTGAAAATGTCCCCCTATTTCTGTGAGCTTATTGGGACAATTGTCCCCTCTCTGAAAAACCCTCGGCATAACAACGGACTTGACTCTCCGTTAATCACTAAGAGGACACGATTTTGAAAAAAAAATCATCTTCAAATATGGGTAATCAACATGAATTTAGGTTTGATACACTATTACAAATGTTGACGCTGTGGCAAAGGGATTAATTGCTTTTGACACTTTCCTTTCCCAAAAGATGTCTCAGCTACAAGGCACAAAATGTCAGACTGGTTCAATTTGAAAGCAATTGCAGACGACAAATTAAATAATGCTTAAATAATTGAATCTGTCTTTGAAAGAGTAGAAAGAGTAGAAACTATTGAAGGAAAAGAAGAATATGCTGTTTGAGAGCATTTCCTCCTTTTCCGATTGTGTTGTCAAATGCTTTATTCTTCAGAGTTGTGATTACTCGGGTTATTTGGTAAAGGGTTAACCAATAAGTAATGTTCGCTTAAAGTATTCAACAGCACTCAGCATCCAATCGTATGTGATGTCAAATGTTACCTAGAGATAGCTTCGGTATCTCAGCTTCCATCGTCTGAATGGTTAACGAATCTTATGGATTGTGGACTTTATTTAATACAAATAAGACTGCGAACGTAAAACGAATAGTGAATTTTTTTGGTGAATTATCAAGCAGGTGCATTTATTTTTCAACTTTAGCCATGCATTTAAATCCTTTAACAGACAATCACGGGTTTAACGAACATGAGAAAGGAAGCATTCGAAAACATTGTGGGAAAAGGAGAAAATGCTGGTAGCCAGCATTTTCTCCTTTCCCCGCAATGCTTTCTAACCTTTCAGGGACAAACCAGTCATTTGAACCACATTCATTTGAAAACGCTTTCAATATGGGCCTAAAATTGGGTCTAAAATGTAAAATTTTATAGTCTTTTAGAGTTACTTCATTACCTACTATAGTTAATTTGAAGCAGCTTTGAAAACGTCATTGTAGAATATGAATTTTCAAGTTCAAAATGCAAAGAAAAAAAGTTTTGAACATAAATACATGTGAAGTCTTTTTGGCACAAGGAGAAGTTGTTCCTTATAAGGAAGGTTGTCACATTGTTTTCAAACGTCGCCTCCTGCATTCTACTCTGGTTGATACAAAGTCCATGATTTGAGGGACGATTTATATGTCGACTGCAAATCCAGTTTAACATTATGTCGTTTGGTACTGAAAAAGGCTTAGTTTAAATCGAAATGTAATTACGTACCTATATAAGTACAGTACATAAAATAATAGTATTAATGACGATGATGATGATGATGATGATGATGATGACTGGAAAAACCTGTACTGATCTTTGTTTTTATTCTTTTTTCGTTTCAGATGCGCAGGATTCTTCAAGGTAACTATTTTCATATTTTCATCAGACTCTCTTTCTTTTGAAATAAAATCGTTTCCTGCTCGAACAAATTTGCAGCAGAGGACTTTGAACATAACCGCTTAAAGAAGGGAAAATCAACTTAAATTACTGAATACCTGTCAAAATATTGTGATAATAATAAGAAATCGCTCATACGAGCAACTTCTTTTTTTACCATGATTAGGTAATTGTGATCTGTCGCCTACTTGTTTTACAAGGTAATAAGTAAATGATTCATTAAAGCAACCATCTGTCCACCAATCTACATGATCATTTCAATTTCAACCCTTCATTAAATATTTTGGTATTTTAAGAGCCTGAGGAAGATTTTAATTTGATTTTGATTTATAAAAGATCGTGGCAAAAGGAAAAAAAAAATGCAGGTAACCCACCAAAACTTCCATAGTTTATTCCATATTTTCTTCAATAGCTCAAAATCTCGATGTATGATTTTTCAAAACATCCATCCATCCATCCATCCATCCACCAAACTAGCAATCCATCCTCCCCTTCCTCCCTCGCTATATCCATCCAACTATACACTCCATCATCCACCCATCCATACATCAACCAACCCATCCATCCATCCACCCACCCGACCACCCACTTATCCATCCACCCATCCATCCATCCATTCATCCATCCATCCATCCATTCATCCATCCATCTTCTACTTATAGAGATCTATCCGAAGAAACAGACAGTATATATGTAAATCCCGAGGACAGACCATGTGTCCTGTAGACAAAACTCACAGAAATCAGTGCCGGGCCTGTCGCCTAAAGAAATGTCTCGAAGCCGGGATGAACAAAGATGGTGAGTTGTGCATTCAAGTAATTCCACCTTATTTCTGTCTGTCTCTCCGTCCGTCCGCCCATCTGTCCCTCTGTTCGTCCGTCTGTTTGACTGTCCGTTCGTCTGGTTGTATGTCTATTGGTAGTAGTAGTATCATTATTACTTAATCTATAATGACAGTACTTGTTCATACAATTGTTAAAACATCTCTCTCTCTCTCTCTCTCTCTCTCTCTCAGATTTTTTGACATTTTTTTTTCCCCCATCTAACTGTCCATTAACAGTACACATCTGCGAGAATCTCTTAAACTCTAATAATTTTCAAGCTTCTTATTTCTTTGATCTAATGTAACAGAGCTATTTACCAGAGATCTACTCTGTCGTTGACAAGCAAGCCCATGCTTTTAAAAAAACATCGTGATAAAAGGGGAAAATGCTGACAAGCAACATTTTCTCCTGATTCATACCCTTTCAAAGAAGAATTCCATTGATTATGTCACATTTGATTGCATGCGAAAGCTTTGAATTAGGACAATTTTTGTCGTTTGGTACAGAGTTTACGCGCTCTGTTTGGGTACTGTGTAATATTTATGGGCGTCCAACCTCCATTAAAGTCATTTTTCTTTGGATCTCTTTATGTAGCTCGGAGAGTCAAGTGCATATCATTGTGCCCTGTTAGAATTGATATAAAAGTTATATTTAAGTATCGGTAGATCCCCTATTGTAGCTTGTTTAATGGGATGTTTACTCGCACCCAACTCATTTCGTCCCCCTTCTTTAATACGGTATTCTTTGAATGTGCCCCTTTCTCCTTAATTTGGACACTCATTTAGTACCCTTTTAGCTTCGTACTCAACTATGCAGCGACAAGTAAACAAGCCAACTTTAGTAAAGAATAATAACAATAAGAAAGGGACAAAATGGTTAATTTTTTTTTTAAAAACTGCTTCAAACACAGAAAACTCATACGCTTTGTTTAAAATACTTTCATGAAGGAAATAATGAAAAGTCGTACCCACTGTATCCTAAAGCGAAGTGTTAGACCAGACCTGTGTCTGTGAAGCATACCTATCCTCTGTTTAAAGACTAAAAACGACAAGGGTGCTATAAAAATAGTGAACACATTGCACAGTAGGTCTTCTTTTTTGCTCAGCTGAATGTGCTGGCTTTTGACCTACTTTTTGGTATTGATAACAAATGAATAAATAGAAATTTTTGATTGGTCAAAAATATAGACATGGTTATTTTAAGGGCCCCTGTCCATTCGCTGGCAAATTCACGCTGTCTATCTTTTTTAAATATATTTTCTTCATTCTTTTTCAAAATCAGAAGCTAGATAGAATAGCTTTCGTCATTTCTGAACTCTTAACCAGACGATACATTTCTAGATTCATCGCAATTGAAAGGATTTGCAGACGACAAAATAAAATGATACTCAGAAGTTGAATTTGTCTTTGAAAGGGTATAAAACATGGTGGGGAAAGGAGGAAATGCTGGTTATCAGCATTTTCTCCTTTTCCCAAAATGTTTTAAAGAGCCTTCTACCTCAGGGTCGTGAAAAAAACACTAGACTGGACAAGACTACATAAAAGTAAAACAAAAAACATTAGTATCACAATATAATACCATTTTTTTTTCGACCATTTTTCTGAATTTCTGCCAGTACTTTCAATATGGATGAAATTTTGTCGTCTGGCAGATATATCCATGATTTCAAGGCAACAAGCGGAGTGGATTTGCCTCTATTTACAAATTCAATTAAGCAGGCAGAAGATTGGGTTTGGTTTGCCCACTATAGCGAAATTTTCTACACTTAACTCTTTACCAGACGACAAAATCTTAGACAGGTCAAAAATAAAAGCAGTTGCAGACGACAAATTAAATATGACTCAAAAACTGAAATTCGCATTTGGAAGGGTAGAAAACAATGTGGGGAATGGAGAAAATGCTGGTTACCAGCATTTTCTCCTTTTCCCACAATGTTTTCAAATGCCTTTTTCCTCAAGACCCTTAAAACTCGGGAGTGAGTGGTAAAAGGTTTTATATCGGACTGTTTCAATTCACCGAATACACAAATTACGATCGAAGAGAAAAAAGGAAACGAAAAATCACGAAGTCAAGAAATAATAAATAAAATGATTGTATGCAATTTCAACATGTAAATTGCACATATTAACGTCTCTATTGAAATTTGAACATCAAATTATATAAAGAAGAATGAAAAGCGAAATGAGCTGATAATTTACCCGTCAATTTTGACTGGTGTGAAGATATTACCTTGTTACGATGTCAGAAAAGTCAAAATCATGACAATTTCATTTTTATCATCATTTCGGTAATTGTTTGGATATTACATGTATATAGGATATGAAAGTTGGATAGCTTTTTCCTTTATTTAACTACATCGAAAAAAGCAAGGGAATCAAGCATTGTTTAGGATTCACCTTGTGTTTAAAATGGGCACAAAGATACTTCAATAGCCACTAATTTACTATCGAAGAGATCAGACTATGATCAGACGGTACGGACACTGTCGGATTAAATAGTAATGTACAAAGTTAGTTGGCTAGGTAGAGTGGTTGAAAAATGCCATACAGCAATTGGAAGGAATATATTGAAAATGAATCTTGGAATTGCTCGGCAACGCTTCAAATTTTTATCTCTAAAAGCTGCATATACACATGAACAACTTAGCGCGTTCATTGACAATGTGGAGCAAAATCAGACATCACTCAACGTGCCTGATGGTTGAGCTATTCTAACCGCTATTGCTTAAGACACCCTGGTCAAATCAGCTTTTGCATCAGAATATTTAGGTCTTTTATAAAGGGTTTTTGGCTTTATGCTCGATCTTTAGGTGTCTGATCACGACTCAGTGCGCTATTGCAGACTTTAGATCAAGATCAGACTGCACAGAACGTGTAATCTGATCTTTGATATACACTGTCCGATACGATTAAATTTTATTCTCCTCGGCGAAAAGAACTTCGAAACGCAACAAATGGGGTTTTACTGTTGACTGCTAACTTTCATTGACTTTAATCAGCAATTTAACGATAAATATGGTAAAATTTTTCATTTCAGCTGTGCAACACGAGCGTGGACCCAGAAACTCGACCATCCGGCGCCAAGTCGCAATGTACCTAAAAGAGACCAGCGAGCTGAATTCCCTGTACGGCACTGCGCCATTCCCGGCGCCGTACATTCCAGGGTTTTATACATTCGAACGATTGAATGATGGAGTAACCGTTAGTGCTGTTGACCCACCCTCGTCCCCTCTGACCCCTGTAGCATCCCCTTTGACCCCAACATCACCAACTTCACCTGGAATAATTTGTCAACCAACACCAAAGGTAAGACCTTAGAAACATAGGGCTATACTGACAAGCCATTATACACGTATTTTCAATTCTCAACGTTAATTCTAAGATAAGCAAATTAATGACTGGTCTTTAGATTTAAAATAAAACCAATTTTTAAAATGCTTCTTCAATGTGGCACCTATTTTAGCCCACTTTTGGTTCGAAACAAAGACAAGCCAGTGACTCGTAGTGTGCTTTTGTAAATGGATATACATGTACGAGTAAGTGAACAAAGATAATTATAGTATGGGTGTGTAAAATTTCTAACTAGTCCCTATCAAAAGTGACATTCTACAAATATGTATACATAGATGTAAATTTCCAGATGTAATTCATAAATACGAAACATTATTCCGCGGTTACGAAATAATTATTTCGTAGTACGAATTGATTTCTTCGTAAGTACCATATAACATTTTGTAATTTCGAATTATTTTCTTTTAAAGATGCATTAAAAGTAAATGTTGTTTTAGGGGCTCTGCAGGAAGCTGAATATATTCTCTGTTCTATTTTGTATCCCGTTCTATTCACATAAAATTTACTGTATGGAACTGGCTGTAGTCGCTGTTATGCTATTTACAGTATCCACATGGACTGATAATCCCATTTTCAGTATTGCAGTATAAAACTGACAGTAGTCACTTTTCTTTACAGTAATCTTCGTCAAACAACTTTTCTTAATTTAGATTCTCTAATTAGATCTACTTTTTACGGCAGAAACATGAACAGTCTTTCCTATTTTAGTAGAATTTTACAGTATGAAGCTAACTATGGCCTCTTTTCCTTACAGTATCCACATGAACTGATCCAGTCCTATTTTAGTAACCCGGAAGCGATTTGTGAGGCTGCTGCCCGGCTTCTCTTCATGAGTATTAAATGGACGAAAAATGTACCAGCTTTCTTAAGTGTCCCGTTTAGAGACCAAATCACGTTATTAGAAGAGTCATGGCGAGAATTATTCGTACTCGGGGCAGCACAGTTTCAATTGCCACTGGATGCATCGACCCTTCTAACCGCAGCCGGTAAGTCTTACATTTACTTTGTGCTATACCTCAACATTTTCTCCTTTTCCCACGAGGTTTTCTAAACGCTTTCTTCCATACGTCGTTAAAAAAGAAAGGACTTGTCTGGCAAAGGATAGACGAGGTTTAATGACCACAACCTGAAACAAAGCCTTTTGAAAACATTGTGGGAAAAGGAGAAAATGCTGGTAACCAGCATTTTCTCCTTTTCCGACAACGTTTTCTACCCTCCCAAAGACAATTTTCACCATTTGAGCCATATTTGATTCGTCTTTTGCAAATGCCTTAGATCTGGAAAGGTCCAAAATTGTGTTGTTTGGTAATGTGTCAAAGAGCCAGTCTTCAAGTTTAAAAACAGATTTGTCATGGAGAACCCGGTTGAGGCAAACTTCTTCCCGACGATTTTTCGCCTCTCGCCTCTGATGCATGTTAGAACAGTAATCAGTGACTCCGAAAGAAAGCTGTGTCAGTACTGGTGTGAGAAAGCCAGGAAATACATACGTAGGTGCACTGACCGCCGTGATATGACCTAAGCTGTTAAACTCCAATACAATCAATCATACATTTGTCATGGAGAAATACTAAGCATGATAAACAAATATATTTTCAACCGTTTAAAGTAACAAACGCATAAAAATGAGGCTAAAGTATTTTTGTATGGACTCGCAAAGTGCGGTGTCGGTCCACATGTAAATAACTGGACTGGGTGGGGGTGATTATCACAAGTAAGTTAGTGGCCTAAGCCCGGAAATCGCCGTTTACTTTCAAATTTACACGTACGTTTTCGAATGACGAATCAAAAAGGTAAAAGTTGTAAAGTCATTCACCGTGTGGTTAGATACAAAATGGGTGCATTTATTTTAACTCTTTCTCAAACGACAAAATTTTAGGCTTGTCCATACAGAGAGCATTTGCACACGATATTTTAAACGTGGCTCTCGTCAGGGGATTTATTTTTGATAGGGTAGAAAACTTTGTGGAAAAGGGAGAAAACGCTGGTCACAGCATTTTTCTCTTTCTTTCAACGATATTTTCAAAAGACTTCAGTCTAAGGGTCTTACCGTGATTGTGTGGTAAAGGAGCAACGGTACCAAAGTTTACTCTGCTTTCAAAAGTATTGCAGCTATATCAATGCAATGGTTCTCCTATTCATGTTTTTTCTTGGGTTTTACCTGTACTGTTAGACTGAGGCTTTTGCACTATACTAAAGGACCCTCCTAAAACCAGCTTGGACCGAACCAGCATTTCCTGATTATACTCGTAAATCCAAAGCACTAATCTTTGTGCCATGGCGAACCCTGAACAAATGTGCAGTTCCCACATGGGACTCGTCAAACTTTTAAAATAGCATTAATCGCTTCTTTTACAGACACGATTTATTCTATGTATATAGACACATGTCATGTTAAATGTTTGTGTGGTTTTTTTTTTTTCGAAAGGTTTAGATATTGTAAAGTGCAAACACGGCCTACATGGCCCGTATTTAGAAACCACTCATAATAAGATTCTTAGTCTAATTCTCAAAAATTTTCAGAATTTCAAAGTAACACAATTTCTGATTAGCTAAACCAAATGGTGTTACTTTCTACATCTAGAATAACACTGAGAATGTTAGTTTAGACTGGTTGATAATTAAGGGCCCAGGATACCATACAGCATGTTTTTGGACATAACTACTAATTTGTAAAAATTTCCACAAACGAGAAATTATTGCATAATGAACAGAAATGCTCTGTTTAAATAATACCGAAATTTTGTTGGAAAAAAAGAGGGAAACTTTTGTATAAACACGCATAAAGCCACTGCTTACTTTCCCATAACTTTTTCTAAATCATCTATTGCAGATGCATAAAGAGTCGTGATTGTAGTCTACTGTTCTTACCTAACTCTTAGGCTGTTAAGCGCGACTTACAGACCTTTTGCGGACAGTGTAGATCAAGATCAGACTGCACAGAACGTGCAGTCTGATCTTGGATCCACACTGTCCGATAAGGACATAGTTTCCCCATAGAATTTCCTTTGAAATAGCAGAGTTTGGATTTTTATTACCGGCTTAAAAGTTTCATTTCACTTATTTAGCAGGATATGCGTTAACTCTTTCAGCACGAAACCATGTAAACTCGACTTCTATCAACGGCTCAAAATACAATCCACTGAAATTCAAAATGGTTCTTAATCCTGTTGGCTTGACGTGACAAGCGGACGTCATAGATCCAAGATCAGACTGCACGTTCTGTGCAGTCTGATTTTGATCTATGCCGTCCGCAAAAGCAGCCCATTTTTCACCTATGGCGATGACAGTGTTAAATGTCGAAGCCCAATAAATGAACTGTCTAATTTCTTCGGTAAACATGGTTTAACAAGTGAAAGGCAATGGCTTTATGACTTCATATTTTCGATATTTACTTTACGGTATAGGTTCACACTTAAAACTGGGAAAATTCAACATACTTACGGCTGAAAGTCATCGTGGCTTGACTGTATCGAATTACCGTATTTCTTTTATCAACTTACTAAATCGACCCCCTCCCTACTAATCCCACCCCCACCCCCAACAAATCTGTAGCAGATGTCTTTGAAAACATCCTTGTTAGAAGGTTTGGCTCTTTACGAAACGATAAAATGTTAGACTAGTCCAAATTTGAAAGCATTTACCGACGACTTATCATATGTGTCTCAAATCAAGGAATTTGCCCTTTGGAAGTGTAGAAGACATTGTGAAAAAAAGGGAAATAAATGCCACTTAACAGCAATTTCCCCTTTTTCCACTGTGTTTTCGAAAGGCTTCTTTCTCAGGATCGTTAAAACTCGTGTTTGTGTTGTAAAGGTTTAATACGAATTCATGAACTCATGCAGAAACGTTTGTGATATTGCTTATTTTGGGAACTGCCAGTCTTTAATACAGCTCAAACAACGGTACGAGTATATGTGAGCCATGCTCTGACAAGGTTTAATGCATCTGTGTGAGGCATTATACCAAGCATTCATCACATACTTAAGGATCCATAAAAAAGAATATATATTTTGTTTTACAACCATAGAGTCATAGGGTAGAATAGTTCTTGGAGATGCAAACAACTTACCAAAAGCAAAATGTATCGCCCAAGTCAGCCTGCGCGGACTGCGCAGGCTGAGTTGTGTCGATACTGTTTGCCGATGCCTTAAAACCTCATTTTCACAGGGCATTGCTCATATATTCTGTTGCAGACAATAAAAATCTCTTTTCATCTCACTTCAGGTCTGAACAGTGAAGGAACACCGTCTGAGAAAGCTGCCGGTGTTCTAGCAGAGATTCGAGCTCTAAATGAAATCATCGCCAAATTTAAGAGTTTACAGGTGGACGCCACAGAATATGCTTGTTTAAAAGGAATAGTTCTGTTCAAAACAGGTTAGTTTTCCGCATATTGGTTTGATACCAAATCGCAAAGTCTTGGATAGATTTTGGCTTAGTTTCTGCCAGCCGCCAACTCTTTCAAACGATTTAGTCATTTTAAAAAAAAAACAAGGCTTATTTGGGCAGATGATTATCAAAGAAATCCTTCGCAGTAGATCTAAAACATGGATGGTTAACAAGAATTAAACTTGAATATATGAATACAAATGCTACACTGTGACAAAAAAAAAAAAAACTTCTGACGAGCAGTTTCTCCATTTTGCCTCAATGTTTTCAAAAGTGATCAGCAGCAAGAAGTAACAATTTGTCTGCTTAAAAAAAAAGGTGAATGGGTTTTAAAAATCTATAAAACGGAAAAAAAACTTGTGCTGTGATAAAATGCATTATATTATATAAGATGAGAGGTTATGAGTATTTACCCTTTGCCAAGCAAGCTCGGGTTCTGAAGTAAAAACCTTTTGAAAACATCGTGGGAAAAGGAGAAAATGCTGGTAACCAGCATTTTCTCCTTTTCGCACGGTGTTTTCTATCCTTTCCGTGACAAATTTCATCATTTAAGCCCCATTTTAATTGTCGTCTGCAAATGCTTTCATTTTGGACGAGTCTTAAATTTTGTCGTCTGGTAAAGAGTGAACAATCATTTATCAGCCGAAACATCTGCAGACGAATGTGACTTAGTGGTGGAACGGCACGTTCTGGGAATACCATGTCCCTTTACACTAACTAGCGATGTACAAACAGAAAACATTTAGGAATGTTCATCCACCACACGCATTGATTTATTTACATTTTGCTGGAGATGGTTTTTTTTTTGTACTGCAACAGACCAACTTTGAAAACAAAGTGCAAAGTGGAGAAATTGCTTGCAACTAGCAAAGTCTATGTTCACTCTGAACAAATATATTGTACAAAAAATATGTATGTTGTTTTCTTAACCAAGCCGATATTTTTTCATTTTTTCTTATCTCATAGCAAATTGAAAGAAATTTGCAGCATACGATTTTATTTTTTAAAAAAGTTATGTTCAGTATTGAAAATCAACATGAATTAGTGTGAAATCTAAGTTCACGAATACCAGAGAAAACCTCGCGGAAAGAAAGGAGTCATTGCTCGTACATGCGATTTCGCTTTTCCCCACATCTTTTTTATACAGAAGTGTTTGCTACAAAGCGTGTGATAATGTGTTCAATTCTTGATTGAAAAATATGTTTCACATTTCAAAATCATACAAAGGGTACCTTTTGATAAATATGGACTATTAAAGGCATGTGACTTTTTTTTATATAGTTGAATGCCAGGTGTTTGATTAAAATTAACACTTAACACTGGAATGAAAGATTTTATGTTCGTCCGATCTTAAGGGAGACGGCTTTTGAAAAACATCGTGGGAAAAGAAGAAAATGCTGGTTACCAGCATTTTCTTCTATTCCCACGATGTTTTAAAATACC
Organism: Hippopus hippopus; assembly: GCA_946811185.2. Classification (NCBI taxonomy): domain Eukaryota; kingdom Metazoa; phylum Mollusca; class Bivalvia; order Cardiida; family Cardiidae; genus Hippopus; species Hippopus hippopus. The sequence goes on along the minus strand of OX328101.1, from coordinate 23,693,892 downwards.
ACCTGCGTCAGGATCATGCAGAAACGGGATTGCTTTGCTTTGCAAAGGGTTTTAATTCTGTAACTAAACCCCGACTGTGAAACAAATAAAAAGAATTATGTGTTTAATCTAATGATGAGATTGCTATGCAATATTACATTTATAAGTATTTTTTTTTTGTATTTCAGTGCTCCCAAATTCATCGCCATCATCGTCATCATCCTCGTCGTCGTCACCATCATCACCGGAAATGAAAAGTTTACGTGACTTTCACACCGTGGCTACATTACAGGATCAAGCACAAATGACTCTGAGTAAATATATCCAAACCACTTACCCCACCCAACCATTCAGATTTGGAAAGCTTCTGCTTTTATTGCCAACATTAAAGACAGTCAGTGGGTCGACTATTGAGGAGTTGTTCTTCCGTAAAACGATTGGAAATATACCAATAGAAAGACTACTGATCGATATGTTTAAGTCAAATGACTTTTGAAGACGTGCAGGTGTGGTTTTGGAGGTTTCTTGATTCAAACTGACTGTAAATGAGTTTGAACTAGAAAAATCAAGACATCACAGAGAGTATAAATTTGTGTTGCTTCCGGGAACACCCGACACATGTCATTACGTCATTTAGTCATGTGACTGTGACACACAAATAGAAACTCTAGGAGCAATAGAAGAAGTCGCCAGTGACTTTCTGTGTTTCGGAGGAGTCTGTTTCTTACAGACGATTGGAAGTTTGAAGGGGACGAATGAACAATTCTATGACGTCACAAATAGGATTTGTGTTTCTTTTCTAAGTACCCACCACGTGTAATCAAATCACTTGACTATCGTGGACCAATAGAAAGTCGAGGAGATACTACAATGCAAGAAGTCGCCAAACAACTTGAATGGCACTGTACTCATACTTACTGTATAAATCCAGCTCCATTGATGAATATGGATGGAATATTACACTAAACACTAATATTTCACATCTACAGAACAAAAACGTGACAATCTTAAATTTGAACTCTGTCTCTCTGATTTCTTATGTTTTGTTCAACTGTTAATTCTTTGCTAGACTTCCAGCTTCTGTAGGCTTCTCCTAATTGAAAGGATTTGTAGACAACAAATCAAATACTGGTATGGCTCAGATGGGGGATTTTTCTTTGAAAGGGTAGAAAACATTATTGAAAGAGGAGACAATGCTGGCAACCAGCATTTTCCCCTTTTTAAATAATATATACAGATACCTTTCTCATTATTGTCGTAAAGACGCAGCATTTTTTGGGAAGCGTTAAAATCCCACAGTTTGACCGTAGAGTTAATTCTCAAATATTATCTGGTAGTTTCTGGACAATTTCACTGCTTGTGTGAGAAATCGTTATTGTAAAGGTGGTATAAATAGTTAGCCGTCTTTCCTTTCTAACAACTTTGTGAGTCGTTATGTAAGAAAATTGCTGTCAATGAACCCAAAGAGGCAATTATGAATAAATTAAAAGGGACGTAACTCTTAGGCTGCTGAGCGCGACTTGGGGACCTTTTGCGGAGAGTGTAGATCAAGATCAGACTGCACAGAACGTGCAGTCTGATCTTGGATCTACACTGTCCGACATGGAGATATTTTTCCCCAAAATGTATCTTTAAAATAACAATATTTGGTTTTTTACTATCGGCTTGAAAGTTTCATTTCATTTATTTAGCAGGTTAAGGATTAACTCTTTTGGAACCATATATGTATATGAGCCATGCTCTGGCAAAAGGGAGCTTAATGCATCTTCGTGATCCATGATACCTAGTAAGTTATCACAAAATAATGGATCCATGAAATCCATTTTGTATAGCAACCCACAGGTTCATGAGATACACTGGTCCTTTGACATACAGAAAAATTGACCAATAGCGAAAAGTTTCGGCCCAGGTCAGCCTGCGCGGACTGCGCAGGCTGACCTGGGTCGATACTTTTTGCAGATGTATTAAGCCACCTTTTCACGGAGCATGGCTCATATATAAATTCGACCTCTGTCGAATGCTGAAAATACTGAAACTTGGAATGATTTACTAATGCATATCTTAAAGACTTTACTGAACAAACGGAAGGTATGGATCCAAGATTAGACTGCTCATTCTATGCACTCTGATCTTGATCTGTGGCTGTCAAAAAAGCCCTTATTTTCGCCAATGGCACTGAAAGGGATTAACAAGATGTATAACCCTTTACAAGAGGACAAAATTTTAGTCTTGTCTAAGTTAATATCACTTGCAGATGTCAAATTAAATGAGGCTACAAGAACGGGATTTGGCTTTGAAAGGGTCGTAAACAAATTTTTTTCAAAAGCTTCTTTTTCCAAGGTCTTGGAAACAAAAAGTTAACAGAGCAAGGGTTAAGTCAATTTAAAACAAAATTGTTAGAAAAAGACTAAGAATACTAAATGTATGTGAAAACATAGTGGCAAAAAGAAAAATTGCTCCAAAAGAGAAAATTCTTCTTTTTCTATGTTGTTTTTCAAAAAGTAAATAAAAATTCTGCAGGATGTATGGTGAGACTGTCAAACTGACAAAGGAATTGATCCCTAAATCCATATTCACCAACCATTCTAAAGAACATTCTTTGTCTTGTTCTCATAGATTTCTAAATTTGAAAATAACGCAACTTTTGATTGGCTAAACCAATTTGTTACTTTCTAAATCTAGAATAAGACTAACATTGAAACTAAGAACGGTTGGAGGATACGGGCCCTGAATATTCAGAAAAGAGGTAACGAGATTTTTTTTTTTCGAGGGCAACTTATTTGCAACGGGATGTTTCGCACTCATTTTGACTTGTTACTTTGTGATTACCCGCTAAAGATAGGACCTTGGGGCATTTTTGACGCCATATTACAATTTTTTTCTAGATTTCTCTCACTGTGGACGGGCTCTCAGTGACGGGGGATGGGCAGTGTAGGTGTTCTGGGCTGAAGAAAGTTACGGACAAATTTCCATCCTGTAATATTGAGTCAGTAAAAGTTAAAGTAGTTATCTTAGTCTCATTCATAAACCGGCCTGCATCTAAACAATTCAATAGTACGAACTGAAAGGAGGCATGACAGCATTTACAGAAAATATCTGTTTTCATTTTTATTGCACGCTGAGGTTTAACTTGAGTCACATGTCACAAACGACTTTTTTTTTTTAGCGCAAAGATTTATTTCTCGTAACGAGCTATTTCTCAATCAGGTTCTCAATCAGATTTTTTTTTCTTTCATGAAATCATCTGTGAGTATTAAGCCTTAATCCTTTATCGAACAATTTCGAGTTTTAACGAATCAGAGGAAAAGCATTCTCAAAAACACTGTTGGAAAAGGAGAAAAATGCTGGTAACCAGTAAACCAGCATTTTCTCCTTTTCCCACAGTGTTTCAAATTAATTGTAAAAGAAATTGCATCCTTTAAGACACATTTAATTTTTCATCTGCAAATACCTCTTTCAATTTAGGCAATTTTAAAATGTCGTCTGATCAACAGCTAAATTACGTTGATTAAAAACGATCTGCTTTCAAAGTATTTCACTACAAACGTATTTCAGAAGATTACGCGACATTGGATACTTCTTTATCAAATATCCTTTTGTTATTCATATTTTCCTTTGTCTTTCTTTCCATATCTCCATTTTTTTTGTATGATCAAATTTATTAATAACAGAAAAAAAGAAAAACGCTATGAAACGAGAAAGGGTATGTCAGAGCAGCGAACATGATCTGCCTGCGAAATATTATTCTGACTGCATGTGGAGGTTCTCACGGCTTCGAGTTAAATGCCTATTAGCTTAGAGGAGAAAACAAAATGAGAGAAAAATTAGTCAATACGCGCTCAAACAATTCGCAACTCGGGCCATAATAGACCGGAAATTGACCGCTATCTTGCCACCAATCTTAACTTCTTTGCTGAAGAGTATTTAACCCTTTCCACTTAATCGCCGGTTCTCCGATTCCAATATTCGTCAAATTTTTGCTATCATTTTATAACTGGATCCAAAAGCTTTTTAAAAACACACTATCTTTTGTAAAATGCGCTGATAATTTCTATTTTTGCGCATCTGAATTGTCAGGCACCACGATTTTTCTGTGATTCGTTTTTTTTTTTAATCATTTTTTGCTAATTTCCATTCGTATTCCACCAGTAATAAGGGTTAACGAATCGGATGAAGACAATTTGACGGGTAGGCTTGAATAGGCATTTAATTGAAAATGTTCCTTTATTGGAAAATTGATAGCTAATTGTGAGATATTGAGTCAACAGCCACCTGTACCCGGACAAGCAGGACACACAGTCTTTAATAATTCATATCTTTGGGGTGGGGGAAACTGCAACGGTGTGCCCAACCACGAGACCAGATCAAAGAACTATACATCTTTAATTGAAACAATAGATTTAACCTTTTAGCACACAATATAATCTTTTAACTATCTTGAGGAAGAAGGCTTTTGAAAACATTGTTGAAAAAGGAGACATTGCTAGTTACCAGCATTTTCTGCTTTTCCCACATTGTTTTCAAAAGGCTTCTACTTCAGGGTTGCCAAAACATGGGACTGTTTAGTAAAGGATTAATACTACATTTTTCCTGACGACTAAACTTTAAGAGTTGTCCACATAAAAAGCATTTGCAGACGACAATATACCGTAGATGCTGCACAATTGCCGCCGGTAGCTGCCTTTACCTCAGGGTGGAAACACTGTGGGAAAAAGGACAAAATACAAGTAACGTGTGTTATTTGGACTATAATACCTTTGTACATAGCTTGACATTAATATATCTAGGTTGTTTGTAACGTCAGTTCCTTCTCTTACCTGACTTAATGCAATATTTTTTGTTAAAATATTTTTTTTTTTTTTCTTGTTACGAATATTTTTACTTTAAATAAATCAGAGACGATATGCATATAATGCTTATTTAAGGAGGAAATTATATACATGCGTTTTTTGCGGACAATGTAGATCAAGATCAAAATACAAACAACACGCAATTTGATCTTGAATGGACACTGTCCGATACGGTGAAATTCGCCTTGGAAATGAAAATGTTTGTAGTGTTACTATTTGGCTAAGAATGTTTATACCATTCAAATTGCAATGGGAGACAAAAGACAGTTACTTCCCTTGATAGCTCTCCATTATTTACTAGGTCCTGAATAAGATATTACTTGGTTTTTATCTTGATATCCTTTGCATTATTTAGGAATGTTCAGGTTTAAGTATCTCCTTCAAAATATATCAAACCACAAATTCAATCTATTTGTTGCATTTCTATGGTAATATTGTATGAAATTCGATTTGCAAATATTATGAAGATCTTAAATATACATCCTAAGTCAAACTATAATAATCGCAATATCTCTTAGTAAACCATGGATAAAAACAAAGGAAATCAAACAAAAGGACCCAGTTGCCATTTAGTTACCTTAGTTTTCGTCTGACAAGGGAGATAATTTGGATTTCACTTTTTTCTCCCATTAAACCAATCCCATCCCCAACAATCCGGAGTTTTAACGATCCTAAATATAAAGACTTTTCAAAAAAAAAAAGAAAAAATTAGAAAAAGGAAAAATTGCTGGTAACCAGCATTTTTTCCTTTTTTCCACCATGTTTTCTACCCTTCCAAAAGCAAATAGCAATTTCTGCGTTACATTTGTTCTGTCGTCTGCAAATGCTCTCAATTTGGTCAAGTTGAACTTTTTTCATCTGGTGAAGAGATAAAGGTAAAATACAAGTTAGCTGATTATACTTCTATAACACTATACCGTATCGATACTTTATATCATCTTTCAATAACTAATTGGCGGTTTATTAATTAATAGAGATAGTTTTCTGATTAAAAACGATTGAAATAGATAAACCATAACGATAAGACAACAATTAGTAACATTAATCTTCAACAATAGATTAAATTAAATTCTATACAAGAATAAATATTTTTCTAGTAACCAATGCCTGTTGACAAACTAAAAAAATAACTCCAAATAATCCTAATTTTCAAATGACAAATAATCTGTAACCACGATTGAATACAAACAAAGTTATATCTAAAAAGAAGGGCAAAAATGATGTAATATTATATACCTCTGAAATTAATTAATTTTATTGAAAATTTTAGTGATGGAAGGTTCAGACAAAGACACATAACGTCCAATTATATTTGTTTTTTTTTTTGTCTGTTTTCAGTTATGATCCTCTTTGAAATTCAAATTTCTGATAATATCATATGATCTATTTATTTTAGTAATACAATTATTTAAAGAAAGTTCAGAGGGATCTATTCAGATTTTTTTCAATGTCAGCAACCTTAAAAAATGATTCGTCACTTAATTAAGTGAGGCGATAGCTGGCAAATCATCAGAAAGACAAAAGCTAGTTTTTCTTCCCAATGATACTTTTTTAATGGGCTACATAGTCTCTTAAGGTACTTTTTGATTCGCACCATGGTTTCGCAAAGACTCGTTGAAATGTCACATGATCAATAACACGTGTCGAGTACGAGGATTCTTTCTCAAATCAGCATGGTGACGTCACATCTGATATAATAAAACAAGACGGAATATCTACATGTAATTGCAAAACGGCTGTCCCTTTATCTAAATGCTCGAATTAGACATTTTTACTGATTCTAACCGAAGATTTTTACGATTGCAAAGGAAAAAATTATTTATCGGTATTTCACAAGAAATTATGATTTATGGAATAAATACTGAATACACCCCTTTAATAGAGGATCTGATCGAGAGATTTTTGCATCATCAGGTATTACGATTTTTTTTTTGGGGGGGGGGGGGTTGTTGTTTGTTTGTTTTGTTTTTATCAATCAATCAATCAATCAAATCAATCAATCAATCAATCAATCAATCGTGTACCTTTTTCCAACATTGACGTCCATTAAAGCTACATTTTTGGAGGTCTAGCTGTTTCTAGATAATTATTTTTACATTTTTGTATACATTTTGTCATATTTGTTTGTTTGCTTGTTTAAATTCCATCTACGCATCAATCAGATACACATTTTATTGCATATCTGTTTTTGTTTTGTTCCGCCTCGGTATTTTTCTTTTATTGTTTTCAGCTTTTAACTCAAATAGATAAAATTGCATCGTTAAAGAAAATAGATTTTTCTAGCAAATTCCCCTTCAATTCCCCTTCGGCAACACTGTTTACGTTTATTTACTATTTTTTTTTTGCAAGGAAGTTTTAACCTACAACAAAATTTGATTTGGAAGCTAAGTACTGATGATACAAAATAAGCAGCGCTCTGTGAACCCTGTAGTAAATCTATTTTCGTAATGCATTATAGCCATCAAGTCGTCACATAATATGGAATCAGTTAGTGTAAAAGCCGACAAAATTGTGAGATGAAATGGTCCTTTGACATTCTTATACCAAGAGAAAAAAAAATCGATCAAGGTCAATCCGCGCAGGCTGACCTTGATCGATACTTTTAGCAGATGCATTAAATTCTCTTTAACAGAGCATGCTTAATTAGTCTTTTATACATGTATTTATTGCCTGTAATTCTCGCAAAGTGGAAAACAGAAAAATATAGTCACGAATGTGAATATCATGTACATTTAATGTGCTGTGTGAAAATGTTGTAAACATATTTATTCACTTTATACTTTTTATCGGATTGTATAACTTTATAAAGAGATGAAATAAACTTTGTTACTGTATAGATTTATTGTTTGAACAAAAATCCCAAACCAAAATACATCACCACTATTTTGCTGTTGAAGTGATCCCCTTAAAATTTGATGATCGCTACATGTTTACGCTAGTGTCCCAAAACAATCATTTGAAACCTAAGAAATTGAGAGAGAGAGAGAGAGAGAGACAGAGAGAGAGAGAGAGAGAGAGAGAGAGAGACAGACAGACAGACAGACAGACAGACAGACAGACAGACAGAGAGAGGACCCATGTACGAGAAATTTTGTATAGCGTGTACCAGATGTGTTGGCCGTTTAGAGAAGCTGATACCCTGAATTGATAAAAAGGCTTATCAGGTTTTATAAGGCAATTTTACAACTCATGTTGAACTACTTGTATATTAATTTCTTACCAACGATTCTCATTGCCAAAACGACCTTCACTAATTCGAGGAAGAAGCCGTTTGAAATCATTGTGGTAAACGCTGGTTGCCAGCATTTTCTCCTTTTTCCACAATATTTTCAAAAGCTTTCATTCTCTAGGTCATTAAAATTCAGGATGACAATGTAATGTGTTAACCTCTAACGATCTCGTATTTTTCACGACGTCGAGAAAAACAGCTTTAGAAGACATCGAAAAAGGAGCGAATGCTGGTGACCAGCATCTTCTTTCCCACATTCTTTTCTGGCCCCGTAACTCAATATTTGGAATCGGGTATTGTCTCTTTGTCCCGACAGTACAAAATGCCTCGAGATTTTGGATTTCCAAAATAATAAAAACAGATTTTCGAAAAACTAAAAGACTAGTTGACTAAAAAATACTGTTGTATCCCATTAATGCGCCATTTCAATTGCATGTGAGAGAAGCAGCCGCGGGTCTGTCACTATGTTTTGCAGTTATTTTGTTTCCATTGAGGCTTAAACTTGGTGACTCCTTCAGTGCCAAATGTATAAACTCAACATCTTTCAGCGACTGAGAATACAGTCCTCTGAAACTCAAAAAGATTTTTATATATAAACTGAACTAAACAAGCGGACGGTATAGCTCCAAGATCAGACTGTGCAGTCTGATCTTGATCTATGTCTTCCGCAAATGTTCCTAGTTTCTTCTATGGAGCTGACAGGATTACAGAGCGTGAGAAAAGGGAAAGAGTCAATTCTTCAGATTCGTTTTACAGACTTTTAGAAAAGTCACGGATTGCAAATATTTTACAAACTACTTGATCAGAATAGCTATGTCAATTGAAAGCTAATTTTAGCCAGGGCGTCCGAAAATAGACACATGTCGGATTCTAGTGCATTTAACAATAAGAAAAACGAGGTTTGCCGTGACGTTATTTGCTTTATGTAGTAACTGTCGTGCGGACAGACGAGCGAACAATTTCTTCCTGCCTGCCGTACTGAAAGACGAATAAATTTACAGATGGATAAATAATTCAAAGAAGAACCAATTGATAAATCGATGGATGTACCCACTGATTTGAAAATATGGAATCTATATAGAAGGAAAATTAAAGAAAGCTAATAACGAATGGGTTTCATTTCACGTAGAACTAGACTTCTTTTAAAGTAAGTTACTACTAGTTATTAAATGAACTAAAGAACGATATTTGCGAGATGAAGAAAGGAGGAACGAGCAGACTGAAAAAAAAAAAAAAATTACTAGGTATTAAACAAAAAACAAAGATTACACACTCTCGCTTTTATATAAAAATTGTGGTGACTTCCCGACTTATTCCCCGTTACAGATATGGATAATTTGATTCGAAAATGTCAAGATTTTAAAAACAAATACTGATAAGAAGGTGAAAACTTTTTGTATAGTAGATGAACATCATAATGTAACTCTTTGACCAATCAATTAAGAAATTTAGCTGAAAGCAGTTTGCGCGCGAGTTACTTCACCATTCCGTATTTGGAACAGTATTTGCCAGATTGTACAAAAGGACTTTTTTCGTTGTTTTTATCCGTATGCGATGCATTTTTTTTTGGTCGGGAAGTTTACAGGTATAAGATAAATTCGAGTATTTGAATGTGGATGGGCAAAATACCTGCAGCCCTACAATCAGGTATCCCGGACTGGGCGTACTTGTCTGTGTGGCAACTTTTGTGGTGCGCCGAGATTTTCTCCCAATATCTATTTGTCTTTCACTGCTTACATAGCCGGAGTCACTTCTAGTTTCTTCTCTGGCAAAACGGATTAAACTGTAATTAAGAGTGTCCTAGATGTAATTTGTCTCACCCTTGATCAAACAGATACAAAGTATTCGTCCCGAAACCCCTTAACTCGACACGAAATAATCCCGGGTTTCATTTTATCTGAAAATATTCTGATTCGCCAAATTACATATCATGAAATATTCTTTTGTCCATAATTTAGTGCAATGTGAAAAAAACGGCAAAATCTAGATAATAAAACATATTGTAATAAAAAGAATATGAAAAAAAGTGAAGCTTTAGAAAATCTCGAACGACCCGGAGGGAAAAGGCTGTTTGAAAACCGAAAGTTTTGGGAAATGGAGAAAATACTGGTGACCAGCAAGAATTTCTGTGTTTTCGAAGACAACTTCCACCTCTGAGCTATATTTAGCTTGTCGTCCGCAAGCACTTTCAACCTGGACGAGTCTTAGATTTTGTCGTCTGGTATTGATTAAGTTCACCAACCAATAAGTTTGACTATCTATGAGCATACGGTATACACCTCAGCAAACTTTAGGCCAGTCTAACAGCTGATGAAAATCTTTCGTGAAAACCAACAATTGCTTCAAAGTAATTGCTGTTTATTCCATGAGGGTGATCGTATTCAAAATTGCCATGTAATGTTCTACATTTTACTTGTCGCTATTTTCAACATGCCTACAAAGTAGTTTCATGCTTAAAATTCAGCTTTTAAAGACACTTCGGGTAAACAATTTTCTTTTCACGAACATTTTGATCATACTGAAGATGTACAACAAACTGCTTTTTTTTTTCTTTAAAAAACCCACATTGTTTCTGTATGATTTGTAGTAGTTTTTCGTAGGTCATGTATGTAGTTTGTAATGCTTTTTCACGTTTCATTTGTATGAATTATAATCTTTTTTTTAGGACATTTCTTTAACTTGTATTAGTTTTTAGTTGGTAATTTGTATGCTTTGTATGTCACTTGTATAATTTATGGTTACATTTGATAGGTGATTCGTAGTACTTTTTGTAGGTTATCTATATGACTTGCAATGCTTTTTGGTATTTGTATAATTTGCAGTAACATAGAAAGGGGGGGGGGGGGGGTTGTGTAGTGCATTTGGTAGGCCATGTGTATTATTTGCAGTGCTTGCTTGTAAATCATTTCTATGATTTGTTATATTCGGTAGGTCATATCTATGATTTACGGGGCTTTTGGTAGGTCATTTGTTTAGTAACATTTGTTGGCCATTTTTATGATTTGTAGTGCTTTTGGTAAGTCGTTTGTACGATTTGTGGTGCTTTTTGAAAGTCATTTCTATGATTCGCCGTAGTTTTCTGTTGGTCCTTTGTATGGTCTTTAGCGATTCGGTAGGTCATTTGTTTGATTTGTGATGCCTTTTGGTAGCTCATTTCTGTAATTTGTAGTAACATCTGATGGGTTTTTTTTCAAGATTTGTTTTACTTTTGGCTGGTCATTTCTGTGATATTTCGTGATTTTGGTTAGCCATATATGATTCATAGTGCTTTGGAATGTCATTTGTATGATTTGTAGTAGTTTTGTTGGGTCACTTGTATGATTAAAAGTTGTCTTGGTTAGTCATTTGTATGAGTTGTAGTTCGTTTGGTAGGCAATATGAATGATTTATAGCTCTTTTGGCTGATCATTTGTATAGGTTGTAGAAGTTTCTTTGTAGGTCATTTATGATTGTAGTGCTTTTGGTAGGCCATTTGTATATTTGTAGCGTTTTTGAGTGGATATTTTTGTGAATTTGTATATACATGTAGTCTTTTCCGGTAGGTATAATCCTGAAAAGCAAAGTGTCAATTGTTCGTGCCGCTCTGTTTGCAATTTCTAAGATATGCTGCTGCGCTGGTGTCTTTCCGTTTTCTTTATAAAATGAGAAACCCCTTTTCTCACATTATTGTTTTTTATGTATATGTTTGTTTTTTTTTCAAGCTCATGTCATAGATACACAGTCTAGGCTATATTCAAACATGTTCTCTTCTTTTTTAGGGGTGTATAACGAATGTGTGCATTTGAAAAGACCTGGTGGGGTAAACTATATTTACATAAATCTTCAATTCTGAACAGATGCCTTTTTTCACCAAATGAACTTTAAATACCTACTCGAAATACTACTTCATCCTCTTTTCATAAATGTTAGATTGCGTAATGTTTTACATGATAAAAATAACTAATCAAACGTTTTTCTTTAATGAAAATGGCAACATTTTTAAACCCTTTACCGCACAATTTCGGGTCTTATCGACGGTATTGAAAAAAGGGCTTTTGAAAACATTGTGGGGAAAAGGAGAAAATGCTGGTTACCAGCATTTTCTCCCTTTTCCCCACAATGTTTTCTACTCTTTTAGAAATAAATCCCATCATTTCAGCCACATCTACATGTAGTTTGACGTCTGCAAATACTTTCAAATCGAAAAAGTCTAAAACTCTGTCGTCTAGAAAAGGTTAAGCATTTTCTACGCTGAAATTCAGATCCGTTTCCATTTTTCCTTTATGCGTTATAGTATTCGTCACAGACATTTTCATTCTTGAAGAAACTGATCAGCGATCATGTATTTTGTATATACGATCCCTGATCTGATTTGTGCTCTCAAAGTCTTAGCTCTTTACCAAACGACATAATTCTAAACCTCTATCCATATTGAAAGCATTGTAATGAAATCATTTGCAGACGACAAATTTAACGAGACCCACACAATAGGATTTTTCTCTCAGAGAGCAGAGATCATTGGTGTGAAACAGAGAAGATTTTGGTTACCAACATTTTCTCCTTTTCTCACTAATGTTCAATTTTAAATGCCCTCTTCCTCAGTGTCATTAATACTCGTGATTGTTTATGGGTTAATTAAGTCATCTGGCTAGGTTTAAGCAAGGATTCCAAAAATAAAAAAAAAAAACCCATGGCTTAAACCATGGAGGACCTTGTAAACTTTAATAGTGACGCTCATGACTCAATGATTAAGGATTTTGAAATTAGGTTCGATACTCGCAGTTTGCGTGGAAGTGATCTAGATTTAATGCATGGTACTTTGGTACCAAAGCCTTTTACTGTTCAAACCCAGGACATTCATAAATTAGTACATTTCTAAATGTCGCCGTCACATACGCAACCGAATGGTTTCCACCCTCTTCACCCTCTATAACCTCATATATTATATTTCATGTGTCTATTTTAAGAAATGTTATGGGTAAAGAAATGTCGTAATTTAAGCTGGGGGGAATTATTTCCCCGTCACAGTGAATATTTTCCTCCTGCCGAAAATCTGGAACTACTTTTTTAAGTTTTTTAAGTTTTTAAGTTTTAACAGTGGCATTCGTTGACAAAATAATCAGAGGAAATATAATATATAATTTATTTCATCAGCTTGTGGTTAATATGGGGAAATATTTGCCTCAAAAGGAAAAGGTCCTCGAAAATAACTCGTGCCTTACGGCACTCGTTATTTTCGCATACCTTTCCCTTTTTCGGCAAATATTTCCCCATATTAACCACAAGCTGATGAAATAAACTCTATATATAACACAAGGTGTCGAATACGACTTCAAGTATTATGTACTACAGCGAGGGCAGATTACCCCAGAACACGATGAAAGTAACCACTTTTTCCATTTCAGTTTTGACATGTATGAAAAAATACTGGCAAATGACTAGGGACGTGTTCAGACAGAAATTAACCCCGATCCTGCTAAGTGAAATTAAACTTTTAAGCTGATAGTAAAAACCAAAATTTTGCTATTTCAAAGCAGGGATGCAGGAATCGTATATGTGTATATATGATCCCTGTTCAAAGTTACGGGGGGGGGGGGGGGGGAAGGGAAATATGATGCCCTTATCGGACAGTGTAGATCAAAGGTCAGACTGCACGTTTTGTACAGTCTGGTCTTGATCTACACTTTCCGCAAAAGGTCAGTGAGTCGCACTTAGCAGACCGAGGTTAATATAGATTAACACCTTGTCTTATAAATCAGGTTATGGAGGTCGAAGTTTGTAAAAAATCCAAAACTGTGATCTTGTAATGCTATGTTGTCGAAAGCGGCTTTAAGCGCGACTCAAAATCAATTTTACGTTATATGCTTTGTAGACAATTTCATCAAAGTCCAATGTGCTATACCGATGACCATTTCTCATGCCCTTTTGACTTCTAATGCAGACGACACACAGAAGCTATGGCGTTATTTGTGCACCCAGGATTCGCCACAAGGTATCCGTCATCTCTTTTTGTATTTATGTCAAGCAATTTTGACCAGTCTACATGTCCGCTTGCAGGCGGTCTTTGTTACCAACAATGCAATTCAAACTCACCAGCTAGTTATTTCAAATAGAGGTTCGATTAGCGCCCTTGGAGGTCATTAAATGTTCGAAAAGGACACATAATGAGCTGAAATGAATTTTAAAGACCCGAAATGAACTAAACTGTCGTCTCCCCACCGGGGCATCTCTTTCTAAAACTTCGGTGGATAAATTTTCCAGCGATCAGTATTTCAAAAAAATCTTAACTCAATGTCTCATCATTAATTTATCAATCAAGACTAATTTGAGACAGCTTTCTGACAAAATCAATTCACTGCAATTATTTACAATCACCAGCGTCATGCGATTTAACACATTACCTTCTGCAAACGATTTAGTTTTGCCTGACAACAGACATTTTTCTTTTGACCCTCTGCCAGACGACAAAATTTTAGCCTTGTCCAAATTGAAAGCATTTACAGACGACAGATTAAATTATTCAAAACAATAAATTTGTCCTTGAAAGCGTAGAAAACATTGTGGGAAAAGGAGAAAATGCTGATTACCAGCATTTTCTTCTTTTCCCACATTGTTTAAAAAACCTTTTTTGTCAGGTTCGTAAAATTCGCAACCTTTATTAAGCAAACATACTAAGTAAGTACCACAGACGGCAGTTTGTTGAAACGTACCTGTTTTAGGCAAGCACCTGTCTTTAACAAGCCCATTTTGCGTGTTCCTTAGGTACTATAGCTAAATACAAGTTTGGTTGTATTGTGGCAAAATGATAAGGTGCTCATGACGAGTCTGGCAAAAGTGAGATTAGTGTATCTCCGTCATGCATGTGCCCAATATTGGTTACCAGCATTTTCTCCTTCTCCCACGATGTTTTCAAAAGCTTTTTTTCACAGGATTGTAAAAACTTGGAACTGTGTGGTCAATGGTTAATAATCAAGATCAAAATTTCCTGTCAGGAATGATGAAACACTCAAAAAATTATCGTTTAAAGATTGCTATTGGCCAGAGAGTCTCTGCGTAGCGGACAGTGTAGATCGAAGGTCAGACTGCACACTTTGTGCAGTCTGATCTTGATCTACGCTGGTCGCTAAAGCAACGATAATCTGTGAAATTGTACCTAAAGGGTCATGTACGAAATATCTATCTCACCCCGGAATGAACCATACTGACGAGTCTCGGCTTTATTATTGGTTGATATCGAGTTACGTTTACATTTTCTAATAAACTGTCTCCTATAGTTACATCTTCATCTAATGTCTGACCCCGTCTTTCTCTCGGGGGTAAAAACTCAACTATCACAGTATCAAATATCGTCGACTTTATTTCTGTCTCCTCCTTCAACTCATCAACTTGACTGAAACTTTTTTTTCCGGAGAATGAAGCGGCTTCCGAGTTTTAATGATTCTGAATAAAAATGGCTTTTGCTGGTAGCCAGCATTTTCTCATTTTTCAAAAATGTTTTCTGTCCTTTTAAAGACCAAAGTAAACGTTTGAGACACTTTTACTTTGTCCCCAGCAAATTTTTGCGATTTGAATTAGTGTAAAATTTTGTTGTCTGGTAAAGAGTTAATACATGGTTTTGAAAGTTTGTATGGAACCCAGCTTGGATAGAGTGTTGTGAATAATATTGGTCCAAGAAAAACAAGGAGAACGCGAACGCATAATAGGTTTATTGACAACTATGATAATATAACTTAAATATTTTTTAATAACTTTGAAAATGCACGTATACATGAAAATTAAAACGACATAAACGTTCTGAACTCCACTGACAAATTCAATAGACCACGACTACTGCACTGAACCTTAATTCGTTTCGTCAAAATATGTCACCTTAATTCCGTGTTCTATGTTGGTAAAAGATCTGTAAAAACTGTGTGGGAATGGAGCGAGAGCTTGTTTTGAACATTGTATACTTTTTCAATAGCAGTTGCATATCATTAAAAGCCATTTCCTTTTTCGTAAATATTTTTCCTCTATGTCCTTATTTCATTAATTTCAAGGAAATATTCGGAATGCATGGATAGGTGCACCGGTCAACAAAATAACAGAAAAACAGAAGAACAATTGAAAACGGGGTAACACATTATTAACAGTATCTTTCAAAGAGCAAAGCAAACGGAATGTTGCTTTCGAAAGGGCAAGAGGAAATCGGTCGACAAGGAAATAAGTATGCATATGTTTACAGTTTTGAAAAAAAAAAGCTCCTTCGGCCGTTTCTGTTAATTTTGGCTGTAATGAAAACATCTATGAAAAAAAAAGAGAGAAGTTACTGCGTCAGTGTTAGAAAGAACGTAAATACCAGTGAAATAATACAAGAGCGATAATAATAGGATGGAAGAAAAGGTAAATTTTGATTCGGGCTCTAATTTGTATGGGTGGGCAATAGATGTAAATCAACACTCCCAGCATGCACTCGGTCTCCTTGACGCCGAGTCAACAGGCACGAGAAATACCCAGTCATTTCTCGTTTGGTTTGAAATCTAGTATCGTATAGCAGCTAGTTATCGTCTCCATCAACAGTTATATACACTTGAACAGACGACAGAATTTTGGACTTATCTATATTCATAGAATTCATAGATAACCAATTTACTGTAGCTTATTTGTTGAAATTTGCGTTTAAATGCGGTAGAAAATATGGTGGAAAATTTGGGGGAAATTATATCCCACATTTTCTCTTTTTTCCACAATGTTTGCAAAATCTTTCCTCCTTAGGGTCATAAAACAAGGGATTGTTTGTTGAAGTTTTATAATCGTCGAAATTGACCCGTAATCTTGGTGTCTTTAATTCATCACCAATTCTAAATGCTGGGTCCATAGTCACCAATCATTCTTAATTTTGTTCTAAGTTTAACTGAGTGGTTGTTGAATACTGCTCCTCGACTTACTAAACATTACTGCCTATGACTGAAAGGTGAAATATTAGAAGAAATAGAATATACTGTTAATCAACAGTACGGAGAACATTGTTAGAAAAGAAGCAATTGCTTGCGGGAAGACCAATGAATTAACTTACATTTATTTGCCATGTCTTTCCGCAGATATCTTTCCGCGGATCCATATTGCGCCCCACCCCTTGAGAAAAGCCCAATTGGAAGTAGACTGACAGAAGCGTCAACCCCTAGACTGCTCAGCGCAACCTCTGTACCTTTTGCAAGGAGTGTACACTAAAAGCCAGACTGCACAAAATGTGAACACAGCGTGCAGTCTTATTTTGGATCTACACTGTCCGATCTGATGAGTTTTGTATTTCGACCGGGATTTTGAAATCGCAATGTTTCGGTCTTTCTTACTGGCTGGAAATGTTGATTCAACTTAATGGTTGAATGAACGGTGTTGTATGCCGCTTTCAACATTATTCCAGTCATATCACGACCACGGCTCACATATTCATATATTTCCTGGGTTTCACCAGTACTTCGCTATGGCTCTGAAATGTCTTTCCCAAGGACACTCCAACTGATTCAATTAAAATCAGTCGAGTCCTCGTTCTTTCGACCAAGGAGAAGACAGTATTTGAAAAACATTGTGTGAAAAGCAGAAGATGGTGGTAACCAAAATTTTCTCCATTAGGCATAAATTTTCTACAAGCTCAAAAATGATTCGGGCACATTCAATTTATCGGTTTAAAATGTATTCCAGACGGACGAGTCTAAAATATTTTCTCCCGATAAAGAGTAACGGGTTAGTACTGAAAGTTGAAGTGGTTTCATACCTCGCCAGCCGGGATTTGAAGTGACCAGGTGCGACGTGACAACTTCTCCTACTTATTGTTGTATGATGCTGGTTGTTCAACTTGAAAAAAAAGCTCTTTATTCATTGTCATCGAGATTGTATGCGGCATTGGTAACGGGGGTCGGTCTTCAGTTCGGTCCTTATTTTGTTCGATGAACTAGTCATTATACATGTACATGGCTTCCCTCGTGGTTCAGTGACTATTAATCCTGCTAATAAATCAAAGATTTCCAGCCAATACTGACAACCCATAGTTTACAATTAAAAAAAGTTTGCTCGTCGGAGAACTCTCACCGTATCGGACAATGTAGACCTAAGATCAGACTGCAGTCTGATCTTAGTCTACACTGTTCGCAAAAGCTCACAAAGTCGCACCAATTAGCCAAAGTGTTAAAGCGGTGGATTTGTAATTTTTCAGCAGTGTGTTAGACTCGCTGGTTGCTGAACTGGAGGAAAGGAACTTGTTTAGACATACTCATTGAGATGGTATGTAGTACTGGTAAAAGATGGGGGATTTGGGGGTCGGTCTTCAGTTTGCATCTAATCTTGGTTCTGTGACCGTACGTTAACTTCCCCTACTTAATGAATGATGCTGTTTGTTCCAACTTAAAAAAAACCTGTAGTCTTTGTCATTGAGATATTACGTGACAATGGTAAAAGCTTGGAGATCTGGGATTAGTCTTCAGTTTGAACTCGACTTTTAAAATGTTACATGTATTCAATGAAAATCTCAAGCCACTAGATCTGGTAACCCCGTTCGCGAAAAAAAATCACTGTATCGTACAGTGTAGATCAAGGTCCTACTCCATCTTCTGTGCAGTCTGATCTTGATCTACACTTGCCGCAAAAGCAGCTAAAGTGGTGAAAAACACTTTAACGATTACCATGAGCTAAGGTATTTTCTGTACATATGTATAGGTCGATGTCCCTTTTATATATGACACAGACTCGACAAAACAAGCCATAATCTACTTTAATTGGCTTTTTGATAGAAGTTACATTTTCAATTGGATGTCACTTACATCCATACAATGACAAAATGTTTTAAAAAGGAGCCTCTTCTTTCAATAGTTCTTGAAGAGTTCATTCACTGAGAGGTATTGACATAAAGTCGAAGTGATCGCTGCTAGGCACATACAGCCCAATTATACATTTCTTTCTTTCTTTCTTTCATTCTTTCTTTCTTTCTTCTTCTCCCTCTTCTTCTTCTTCACAGAGAGAGAGAGAGAGAGAGAGAGAGAGAGAGAGAGGCCGCAAGGCAAGCTGATATACTTTTTTTTTTGCTTAAAACAATCCATGTATATAATTTCGACTGCGTCTATTGCGGCCATGGAAAATAACTTAACCTTGAAATGAAGGAAAGCCACAAAGGCTTCCTATACGGGAAACTTATTTCTTCAGTAGATCCTGCGGTAGTAGCTGTGGTGATACTGGTGATAGAAATGCAAAGAAAATGTTGATAATGATACAGAACTGTCTACACTTCTGATTTAAGGTCTACCTCCCCTAACTTTCATATTTAAAGACGGAAGCAGCCGAGACTGGCCGAATAGCCTTTACGAAAACGTCGATGTTACACGATATTTACCGATGATTTAGTGAGTCTACGGCCCTTAACTCTCATATTAAAAGACGTCCTCGGAAGCTGCCGAGATTGGCCGAATAGCCTTTACGAAAACGTCGATGTTTACCGATGAGTTAGGGGCCGTAGACCTTAAATTGTTATTTTATGCAGACGATTCCATTCGTCCGGCGGTATACCAGTTTTGAAAGTATTGTGTAGTTTACATGCAATTTCTCCTTTTGTTTTCATTAAGCTCATTTTATACTTATTAGCCATGAATTAAAAGGACAATTTTCAGCTTGCTGCACATTTATTCAAGAAGGCACTGGCTTAACTCTTTACCACATGACAAAATTTTACACGTGTCCAAATTGAAAGCATTTGCAGACGTCAAATAGTTCATGTGACTAAAATGATGGGATTTGTCTTTCTTAGGGTAGAAATATAGTGGTACTAGGGAAAAAATGCCTGTAGGCTAACCAGCATTTTCTCCTTTTTATTCACTGTTTTCAAAAGACTTTCTGCAAAGGGTCGTTAAAGGTGGGGATTGTTTTGTACAAGATTAACCCGTATCCTGCTAAATAAATGAAATGAACTTTCAAGCCGATAGTAAAAACCCGACTGATGATATTTCAAATTTATTTTTTGGAGAAAAATATCTCCTTATCGGACAGTGTAGATCAAAGATCAGACTGCACGTTCTGTGCAGTCTGATCTTGATCTACACTGTCTGCAAGAGGTCAGTGAGTCGCGCTTGGCAACCTATGGGTTAAAATGAATAAGTTTCATACTCAACGCGCATGTCAAAAATTAGATAAAGGTAAATTCTTTTTGTAAGACAAGATCTAGATCTATCCGAATCATGGAGCTCTTGTCGGTCTGTTTGCGTAAGAAGATATTACTTTTTTTTTTTTGACAGAAAAAAAAACATGATTGCAGTTGACAATAAGTTGAAAAAATGTCGTTAAATTACATAAGGCGCCGAATGGAAAAGTTAATAAAACCTGATAGCAATCGCTAACTTTTAGATTTGAACCATGCTCTAAGGAAAGGGGGTTTAATGCATCTGCAAAAAGTATCGACAAAGGTCAGCCTGCGCAGTCCGCGCAGGCTGACCTGTGTCGAAACTTTTTGCTTTAGGTCAATTTCCTGCACGTTCAAGGAATATTTTACCTCAGGATTCAGTTGGTTGTTAGACAAAATGCATTTTATGGATCCATAAATGTTTGATGACTTGTTTGGTATCGTGCATCACGGAGAAGCATTAACCCGCTTTTGTCAGAGCGAGGCTCATTTGGTTCTGCGACGGAACTTAGCCCTGCACTACACACACACACAAAAAAAACCTATGTTTTTGCCCCCCCCCCCCCCCCCCCCCCCCTGGGTATGAAGACTTGAAAATATCGTTGGGGGGGGGGGGGGGGAAGGGGAAAGGAAAATAAAATTTGTTACCAATAGGTTTACCTTTTTTCCCAACAATAGTCTCTACACATTCATAGACAAGTCTCCTTATTTGAGACATATTTAATTTTTCGTCCGCTTATGCTCTTAGTATCGACCAATCTAAATTTATGTCGTGATGTATAGGGTTAACCAATAACTATGCATGTCTACTTAGACAGGCCTCAAAAACTACATAGTAAAAAAAGACTCAGAACAATCAAACAATTTTGAGGGGAAGAGTATGTCCCTTTTTTAATGACATGGTAAACATCATAGAAAGAGTGGCAAAAGGGTTTTTTTTTTCGGTTATAAAAAGGAGATGCCCCTTTATCCCATGATGTTATCCAAAACTTGCAACTGCAGGGCTGTAGCTGTAAACAGTCGTATTTGATTGTAACTGATTACTCTATCCTTTTCGGATTCGTTTCTGCTACTGTGAGAAAAAGGCTTACATATATAATTGGCCTGCAACACACGAAAAAGGACATTCCGACATTTGCGTAAAGTGTCGCCTCGGATCAGCCTGCGCATGCCGCGCAGGCTAATTCGAGACGGCACTTTACGACTACATTGGATTTTGTGCTACAGTAGACTTGCGCAAAACAGAAAATTACATAGAAACGGAAAGTGTCGTTTCAGATTAGCCTGTGCGGACTGCGAAGGCTGATCCGAGACGACACTTTACGCAAATGCCCGAATGCCCCTTTTCGTGTGTTGCAGGCCATATATAAGGGTGATTGATAAGTTCGCAGAATTGCTTTATTACTGAAATCTGGGATAGAAAACGAAAAATAAAATAATGATAATAAAAAAAACATCAAGAAGTACATTTACTGATGAATGATATAGAGCTAAAATATTATTTAGATACATTGAACAGAACAATCAAGTTTACATGAAACATTGAACAACAGTTCTCTGTATTAGGTACTTGAAGTACACCGACGTCAACGTTCGGTCACGCTGACGTTCTTTAGGATATATTCCATAGTTTGTTTTCCTACGGACAGGTTTTTTTTCCAGTTTCGCTCAGATGATAAGATAATGCATGCAGAGTAAAAAAAATGAAAACTATATGTTACGGAGCAAAATACATAGATGCTGTCTTTCAAAGGGGATTACTCTTGTCAAAATTACAGAAAAAAATCTTTATTTTTAAACCTAAAAAAAGTTCTTAGATTAACAAATAAATGATTATTCTTAGAAATATGATGTTTGCCAAAAGTAAAAGGTCGTGGCAGGATACCGACAGGTCAATATCCAGTTCTGTATCGTGAGCACGATGTGCAGGGGCGTTATCATGATGGAGTATAATATCGTCTATAGATCCAGCAGTGGTCGTTTCAGGGTAGGTACCAAGTCCCGTCTTAACACCTGAAAGTTGGCAAAGGGAAAGAACGCATAACCATTAATTCAAGTTAATTTTACATAACAAAAATATTTACGCTGTTGCATAACTAATGTATTTAATTTTTACCTATGGTAAAAGGTGTTATTTTAACATATTTATGTAATTCATACATATTTAGTAATGACATATATTTGAATAGTATTCGCCATTCACAGTGGACCCTTCTCGAACCTTGTGTTGTAGCAAGAGTCCCATAAAAAAAATGAACATTTCCTTCTTGCAACTACATTGTGCCCTGGCCTTCTTTGGAGCAGGTGTGTCGGGCGACTTCCAATAGATAATTGTTGTTTCGATTAGGACAGAACAAAACAGAAAACCGTTTATTTGACAAAAACTTCGTAGTTTATAGTCATACATATTATATATAAATTCTGAAATTAGGGATTATGATGATACAACTACGTCTCGTCAGTTAAGAATCTTTCACCCTGGGTTGCGTAGTAATAACCAAATTCTAAAGAACATTACACTTGCCTTCCTTTATCATCTTCTGTGAGATTGCCAGGTAGTCACTTTCGTCATATTTTGCCCGCCTGTAAAAATACGTTGCCCTATGTAATACGAGAGAGATAGTTCATCTGCAATACCTCACACCGTTTTTGCCGTTCTGGTATCATCCAACAGCTCCTTCACTAACGCTGCGTTTCCAACAGAGACAGTCGATGTCGGCCGACCTGGTCTTTCGTCATCAAAAACTGAGGTTCTACCATCCCTAAACTGCTGGTGCTATTTGTAGACAAATGATTTTCCACACGTATGTAATGTAGTCTATCCGAGTTTCAAATGTGTTTTCGTGTTTCTACCAGTGATAGTTTGAGTCCCAGACAAACTTTGACAATCGTCCCCAACTTAATGTAGCCTAATCTCTTGACGTTATGTGTGAAATTATGGTCATAAAACACAGCTGCAAAATAATCGTCCAACACAATGTCTTAAAATTTTCCGGAATAGACGTCGAAATGTCACGCTAGCTAGCGTCTGTTACGTTTGCGCCAAATTTACACTAAATTCGACTGCGTGCTAGTAATGAATTCAGAATTTGTGAAATATTAGAGGTGCTTCAAGCCATCAAACAGTGGTTGCTATGGATATCATTGATTATTCTTATGTCTAAAATATTTAGATCTGTTCACCTAGATCAGTAGATCTACCTGACAATGAAAGAGAAAATAAGTAGTCTTTAGTCTACCTCGTAGATCTATATGGAGCATGATAAATTCTTGAGAGGAGAATTCCGCGAATTCGCCAGCCACTCCTCGTATATGAAGCTAGATGCATAATTGATGAATTTTGTGACTAGATAGACTCTAGATCTAGATCTATGGACGAAAATTGGGTCTTTCATTTCACCCAGAAGACAATCCAACCAGTTGAAGCTCCATTGCTCACCCACGCCAAAGAAGGCAAAGACTGTTCCAAAGGTAAAATCCTTACCTGTATATATAGATCTAGATCTATGATGCTCACAGTTTGTAAATTAGACGTTATATAGATCTAGATCTCTCTAATGTGTCAGACCCATAAAAGATAAAGAGTTTTAAAAGGCAAAACCGTCTAGCATGAGATGATATTCAGATCTAAATGAAACCGCTGCTCTGATATCTACATAGATCTAGACGACGCCAAAACTTGCTAAGAAATGTCTAGATCTAGATCTACTCTCTAAATCTGTACCAGTCCTAAAGGTTAGCGTTATATAGATCTAGACTAGATCTAATTTAGATCTATAGATCTAGTCTAGATGCAGTAAGTGTGCATCTATTCTATATCTTAAAGCCTGTCTCACACAGAACACGGTTGGGCACACGGTTCCAATACGGTATACTCGGTTATACACGGGTTGACTGGTACGAGTATTGAGCTCCAACCGAGCCTGGGGATGAGTTGGTACGATTTAGACTCGAATGTAGCACGAGTATGTACGAACAAAGCACGGACATACTCGGTCAAGCAAGGTTTGTCACGGTTTGAACACGATTTGCAAACGATTTTCATACGATTGTTGTACGGTTCCAAGTACGGTCTAGTACGGTCTGTTACGGCCTAGTACGATTAAACACGACTTTTACTCGATTAACTGGACATTTACAGGGTTTACATACGGTCCCACCGACTTTTGTTCGAGTTATGCTCGAATTATCATACATTCGTGTATGTTTTGATATTGACACGGTTGAGCTCACTCGTGGAGTGGACTTCATGTGCGGTTGTATATACGGTCTCGTACGGTCTCACACGGTCTCTCACGGTCTTGTACGATCGCTAATACGATCATACACGGACATGGCACCCGTGCCAGTTTTTTAAAAGTTTTAAAAATCATACACGGCTTTCACGGATACACTCGAATGGCCCGAGTGTAACTCGGATAAGGCCACGGTTGGTTCGGTTGTATGTACGGTTTACACGGGTGGCCAACCGTATAAGCCGTGTGTTCTGTGTGAGACAGGCTTTATCCTCAGCTTTCGAAAGAAAATCCAAAAATAAGTCTCCACATGACCACAGTGTAGATCACTACTGAGTATAGTATGTAGATCTAGATATTGGTCTAGAACTAAATAGAGCGCTCTAGGAGATCTAGATCTGAAAAACAAAACAAAAAAATTCTTGCGGAGGGCGCCAAACAGCATCCTTTTCAAAAGTGTTTCGTAATATTGTTTTGAATGACGTCAGTTCCGCAGGAGTGACGTGATTATGACGTCATACCCACGCACTGTTACGAAAGATATTAAATTTCTTGTCATGGCTTTCGACTGGCATCAGTCAGGCTTGAGTAGATCTACTGGACTCAGATACCACTACATTCTGCCGAAGCCATGTCGTAATGTAGAAGACAGGACAATTCTCACGGACGTAAAAAATCTCCTGCCTTTGGATGAACATCCAAAGACTGTTTCTTGTGCAACGTCTTTATCAAACCCATCGTCATTGCACGAACAAAGGGCGATCAATGATCAAAGTTCGAGACAGCAATCTAAATATGGTATGAAAATTTATTCTGACCTTCTTCGTAGAGTAAGATTTTTTTTTTTTGTACGGATAAGTCTAGATCTAAATCTATGCCAGTAGATCTAGGTCTATTATAAAATCCAGATTTTAGATCTAGATTTAGTCTATCATAATTTTAAGATAATTTTGTGCATAGATTTTTCATGGTTCATACAGTAGTTACGAGTTAGAGCGATCTAGATCTAGTGGCCATAAATATTTCACCAAATTCCAAATCCCTATTGACTTAGACTAGATCTAGATCTATACTGAGTATTTTCATTGGTTTTCAACATCTTAATAACTTCTTAATCTATTGTGGATTAAAAATGCAGCTAATGTTATGAAACGCATATGAAAATAAAGCTGACTGAATTTTACAATGAAATATAGACTAGATCAAAATGTATTCAGACTCGATTCATTGTGATAGGTCTGTTAGATCTAGATCTAGATCTTGAGATATCGACCTAGTTCTACCTACAACTTTTTACGACAAAAATATTGCAAACTATGGACATTTTATTCGAAAACGGTAAACAAAATAAAACAAAATTATACTGGTTTTGTCGGAGATAACATTTGACTGCTCACTTTGCAAATTAATATACTATGTAGTCTATGTACTCCACGTGCGAGATAGATCTACGTCATCATGCCGAGTTTGGAACCGTATTTGACACTGTGTAGATAGATCTACGGATTTTTATTTTTTTCATTAATGAGTGTTATTTTATCCATATGCGACACATGTATTATTCGCTGGAAAATTACAGGTTTATGATAAAAATTGATAGATCTAGGCCTAGGTAAAAAAAAAAGAAAGAAAAATCTAGATCTAGACCAAAATATGATCAGACGTTTAGATCTACTGTATAGATCTAGTGTTTCACATGAACGTTAATGAGGACGTCGCAAAAATTTGACGGAATAATAGGTGTAACACCACTAGGAAGCTACAAGTATATAAAGTCTTGGCGAGCTCCAACTGTGATATCAGGCGAGGAACAGTAACAGCAAATTAGATCTAGATTTTGGTTAAAATGGCTCTGGTTACCTCTCATTCTACTAGTATAGATCTAGTTTTTTTGTGGGGCCGCATGAGCGGCGGCACTAGTCTATATTTTTTTTATTCGCTTTTGAAAAGTGCCTGTGGAGGTAGCCATATTGGATTCCGGGACATTTCGGCCCATAAAAATTTCGCCCATTACAATTTCGGCCCATTACAGTTTCGGCCCATAGTCTGAATACCAGTTGAACGACACTTGAATGTTTCCTTTCATGTTTGTCTGTCAGCTTGCATGCTCCTACCTGTCCGGCTATCAGTCTGTGTGTTGATTGATTGCTTTTACATGAAATGTCCAGTCACCCCATATTGTTTACCATATGGACTGGTTCAGTGTTTTTTTTTTTTAACATAGATCTACATGTAAAATGCGGTACTTTCATTACCAGATTCAGCCCGTACCAACTTTGTTTTTCTATTTGGACTTTTTTGTTTGTTTGTTTTTTAACATGTAAAATACCGTACCGTACTTTCATTGCCAGATCGATAAAAACCAGATCGTATCCCAGATGGCCCAGAGTTTAAATATTTGTCATGTAGTATCACCACGTGGACCTCTACGAAGTTTGTTCAAGTGATGCCATTGGCGTAAAAAATTAACCCGCTGTAATGTGCCCTATTTCAGAAACAGCTGATTTGCGGCGCCATTGATGTTATGCATCAATATTTTCTTGTCTTATAATTAGATCTACATGATCACATGCTGCGTATTTAGATCTAATTTTATTCTAAAGGCACTGAAAAAGTATGTACAGGGTGGACCAATAGAATGTTACCACTTTTTGATCGTACACAAGTTTTTAAAATGAGAACTTATTCGAAAAATTTATATACAAATTTGTCACAAAAGCATCAAATTAACATTTGACACCAAAGGTTTCCCAATTTGTCTCTTGGTTTCCGCACAGTTTTATAATTGATGACATGTTCAATTCACTCTCCTCCCTCTGGATTAAAGCTGCAACACACACAATGAAGTTTGTGATGACATTGTCGCACATCTCAAGAGGGATTCTTCGAATTTCCTGACAGATGTTGGCCTTCAGGACCTAAATGGTCTGTGGGTTGTTGTAGTATACTCTGTCCTTCAGGTATCCCCACAGGAAGTAGTCTGCGGGGGGAAAGAGCAGGAGTGTGGGCAGGCCATGGGTTGCAGCTGTAATCCAGGGAAGAGGAGCGCGGATTGAACAGGCTTTTATATATTATTTGTGCAAAACTAAAGAAATTTTCATTTAAATAATGTATAATAGTATCTTCTTGCGGTAAATTCCTGTTTAACTGACTAGTAAAGAAAAGCGTGTTAAATTCAATCAAAGCTAAATTTCGGAACTGTATATACCTTTTTCGAAGGCAAATTTCTCAGAAACGAGCAGGGAGACCCATATCTTTTTTTACTGTAATCTCCTAGAGATATAATGAGCTTTGTATGTGCAAAGTTTCAAAAAAAATCTGTCCGTTAGAAATATTTGTGATATACGTCGTGAAATAGTACACATTCAAATACATGAACATGTAAGTCGATGTGGAAACGTTTGATGAAATATTTTTGAGCACTGCATGTAGAACTAGAGCTTTCTAAAGAGTCTGGCATTAATCTTGTGTATCCTTACTAAAAACCTTTAGATTTGAGCTGTGCAATATGAAAATGGAGTTTAATGCATCTGCAAAAAGTTTCAACCCAGGTCAGTCTGCGCGGACTGCGCAGGCTGACCTGGGTTGAAACTTTTTGCTATTGGCAAAGTTTCTGTATGTCCAAGGACCAATCTACATTAGGATTCAGCCGGGTATAAGACAAAATGAATTTTATGAATCCATAATTATGTGACTACTTGCTTTGTATAATGCATCACGGAGATGCATTCAACCCCCATCTGCCAGAGCATGGCTCATCTACTTTATGTAATTAAGGGCTGTAACTGTTGCTCATTACAGTGCTGAGCATTCTATTCTGTTCACAGATGTGTTCAGGTATAAGTTATCGAAGGAGGAAGATAAGGGTTTTCTCCTGTTTATCATCACCCATGGAAGGCAGCTAGCAACGAGAATGCCACACCTCTCGGAAATGGGGGCATTGAAAACGTAAGTAGATCTATTAAATTTCATTTTCTAAAAATTAATATTAGACTCAGTTTTTAGCCTTGCTAATAAAAGAAACTTGACTTGTTTTTCACTCTTCGTCCAAAGAACGTTTTGAATTTTCCTTAACTGTCAGCAACAGTTCTTCCCCCCACTTTTTTTCTTGTAAGGGAGACAAAAACGTTTGAAAAATTATGTTTTCCCTGCATGGGTTGTTTCCCTTGAAATGTAAAAAAGATGAGGAGCTCCTTGGTAAACTATATAATATGGTGCTGAAGAATAAGTCCTGGTTTTCACGATTTTCTGCTTTTCCCATGACCTTTTCAGAAGGTTTTTTACTCAGCGTCGTAAAAACATGCGAATATATGTGATAGAGTTTAGCTTTATCACTACATGATTTTCTAATTGCACATCTACCAAAATAATTATATTAGCTTAAGTTGCACGGCTTTGTTTTTTTTTGGTGATGGCGGTAGAGCGAGCTATCTAAGCCCATACAGAGCTTCAATAGGCTTCTTGGCTGTAATTACGATCTCTGTTTTCGTTTCAATGCGTATACAATGTACTTATATTTTTATTCCAAAGCATATCCTTCCATAGGACTTATTCCACACCACGTTGAACATGCTTTTGCCAACGCCAATTTGAGAAAATTTGGGAATCAAACATGTGCTGCCGTGGCGTTCACTCTCGCTTAATCCTTAGGCAGCCAAGCGCGACTCAAAGACCTTTTGCGGACAGTGTAGATCAAGATCAGACTGCACAGAACGTGCAGTCTGATCTTGGATCTACACTGTCCGATAAGGAGATATGTTTCCCCCAAAATACCTTTGAAAAAGTAGAACTTGGGTTTTTACTCTCGGCTTAAAAGTTTTATTTCACTGATTTCGCAGGATAAGGGTTTAAAATCAGGACTATGACTGCCTAATGCATCCTCACAGCTGTATAAAACGAGATTTTGACATTTATCTTTAAAGAAATTTGATATTAGGAACGCTAATATCAGTATTATTTGACTGCTTGCTCTTAGTAGAATAATCAAAGCGTTCAGAACGCTGAAGTGGTATTTGTCAAGGAAGCCATTGTGTGGAATTAATAATCTGAAAGAAAAAGAGAAATATTATTAAAATATTGGCTTGTAAGTCAACCCACTAAGCAAATGAGTACCTTTTTGGTTGAAGGGAGAATACTCATGACAAAGTTATGATCATCTGTGTATTGGTGGTCTCCCTTTGATCATTAGGAGTAATCTGGAGTAACGTCCCTTGACAGTAGGATGCATGATGGATAGAGAGAGAAACAATGTGCATATATATCGAATAACATTAAGTTTGTACCTGAAAACTATGATTTTGAAATATCTTTTGCCGTTAACATTTAATTCCCAACATTACAATCAATTAGTTCGATCTATAAATATTCATTCCCAATCAGATGGAGTAGCGCGCAATCATGGGATGAACAAGCCATGGGACGAACTGGTTTTGGAACGAAAAAGCCCAGGACCAAGCGATCGGTAGACAAATTGCGCCAATAGAAGGCTATGAGCGAGTGAAGCTATTTTCAAAAAAAAATCAGTATTTCCACGATCTATGGCCTCACCCTGTGTATTTTAACTTGCCATTTCCAATTACATATCTGAGTGCTACCGAAAAACTCATTTGCCTGAGACAAATTGAGTTTAATTGGGTTTATTTCCTTCGGCTTTGCACAAAATACGATACATGGTCTTCAAAATTCAATATTGAACTCATTGTGGTATTGTCTTCGACAAATACCACAAAAACCAAAACATGCCATAAAACCTCAGTTGCCTGCCATCACTTTGCGTGAACTCTTGAAACTACGCCGTCGTCCCCATCGACTTAACTAGCTTTCTGCTACAGATACATGTATATGTATCAAATATATTCGGAATGTAAATCATCGCTAGATATAGCAGCAACTCCGTCCGTGACAAACACAATACCAAATTTCGCCGAACATATTAACGAAAAAATTGGACATTCCAACGGGATTTCAACATGTATTCCGATATGATAATTTCATGAAAGGCCATCTTTACAGGCGAATGTCAGTATTTGTAACGGTATTTTTTACAGCAATGAAATTTGTTTCTGCGACGCTTTAATTTCAATTTCATTTTCTATTTAATTCCACAATGTACATAGAGGCCACCGGCCTAACATACAAAAAACATCGTTGCAAATTTGAGTTGTCATTCATTATGAAAACAAAAAGATTATCAATATGGGTATGTAATATAGAAAAAGAGAATTCTTGTCCCACCCAATTTACATGGAGAGTAGCAATATTTATCAAACTTTCGGTCTTGATTAACCCTTTACCAAACAGTCCCTTTTTGATAACCAACTTTGCTTACAGAAACTAAATAATAGATTCAACTGACTCTTCATCAACGCCTTTACCAAAAGATCTCAAGGTTTAACGGCCAATTTTCTAATACCGGTACTTAAACAGTGACTGGGAAAGGCTTGCGCCATGCGCCATAGTCACATTAAAATCCAAAATGTCACATCGTTTTTGCCAATGAGTGCGCCCTTGTCCCATTCAATTTTCGATGTCGTAAAAGTACGAAATTTAGTCAGACGAATCTCCTTTGATCGGCGCCGATTAGACGCTCTATAAAATGAGTAGCTATGTGCGTGTGACGTCATGTTTTCAATCATAAAACGCTTATTGAATATTGAACCTATTTTGTCGTCTTGATGAAACTGCCCTGATTTTGCCGTAAAATTCAAATTCAACAACTACCTAAGCATTAGAATATACCACCGAAAATTTAAAATTGTATGAAGGTCAGGGCTCCATCAGTAATTTCTTTCCCACAATGATCGTTTATTAACAGACTCATACAGACGACCCTAGCAAGAATCAGAGCAACTCTCAGATCACTTCTCTCTCCGAGCCTATCCCAAGCATATCTATGGACATGCAGCAAACGCTTATCAGTGTATATCATGCTGATTGAGAAGGACACTTTTTTTTTCATCATGAATTAGATAGGTAACATTCTCAATCAGCTTATGGTCTAATAGTATTTATGTTTCCTGCTACCCCAATTGGTAAGTTCATTTCAATCACCATGCTATAATACTGCTAAAAGAAATAAAAAGATATGAAAGTAGATCGCTGAAAAAAAAAAAAAAAACCGCGAAAACCCATGACACTGCTACGGTCAATTTGACACCGTCCGATCAGAGTTGTCTCAAATTGTTTCTTCATCATTTATAATGAATTTAAACAGTGAATTTACATAATTATATGTAAAGAATGATAATGAGAAAAAAGTTCTTGTTTTTTTTTTCTTTAATGAAATGAAAATAACAATGAATGGTGGTGAAGGTCAGACCTTCGTCTTATGGAACAATGAAAGGGGGGTGAAGGTTAGGCCTTTGTCTTTTGGTGTCATCCTTATATTTCCATAATAACCAAGTAATTTTGACCCTTGATCATTTCTCTTTGACGCTTGGAAATTTCATTTTGACTCTTGAAAATTTCAGCCCAAGATTCAATGACTCTTGGAATTCAGGACCTAATGAGAACTCGGATGACTTTGTTTGATTCCAAGCATTAAATATAGAACCAGCATAAGCATTTAGCTACATTTTGACTTGCATTGGGATAGTACTATTTTAGAAAAATAAAGCAATTAAAAGATTTTGGTTTTTTTTTTCTTAAATTGTCACATTGGTTTTCAAAATGTCACATTGATTTTCCTGGAGGAAGGGACATTGTCCCATTGAAAATAATTCTTTCCCAATCACTGCTTAAATCACTTGTGTAAATTAAGGCCTCCTTCCTCACCTACTAAGTGCGGTTAGTACAATTGAAATATATATGAGCCATGCTCTTTGAAAAGGGGGCTTCATGCATCTGCGAAAAGTATCGGCCCGGGTCAGCCTGCGCAGTCTGCGCAGGCTGACCTGGGCCGAAACTTTTCGCTATTGGTCAATTTTCTGTATGTCCAAAGACCAGTCTACCTCATGATTAAGTTGGTTGTTAGAAACAGTGGCTGTTATGGATCCATAAGTATGTGATGGCTTGCTTGGTATGATAGATTACGCAGATGCATTAAGCCCCCTTTTCACAGAGCATGGCTCATATATATTGTTAACCGTTTACCAAACAATCCCAACTCCGAGAACAAAAAATTTTTGAAAACGTTTCGGTAAAACAGTTGAACGCTGTATTAACGCTTAGAGCTTTTAGGTGTAGACCAGGCTCAGACTACCTTTTGCGGACTGTTTTGTTCAAGACCATACTGCACAGTCTGATTCTCGATCTTTAATGTCTGCCATTTTGCGAAGTATTCTGTTCAAAATACCTTCGGAACTACAGTGGTTTAATCTTACTTTTTTGGAGTTCTAGGACTGAGCTTCAAGGCTTAAAACGACAGTAATTTTTCAGATTTAAAATGCTGTGGTCGAAGATGACGCCAGAACACAAGAGCTGGTACTACAATAACGAAAACGTCATACAGAATGCTTCCAGCAGAGTTCATAGTATGCCAACCTACACACAACAAGATGAATCTGTCACCAATCCATGTTCTGGTGAGCAAGTTCTTTGACAGTCATGTAACACTTGTTCCAAAATGGACCATATCATATTAAAATCATAATTGATCTACTGAAATATGTTTTTCGCAGATTTCAACAGTATTTCAGTAACATCACAACAATAGCTCACTTAAACACGTATGCCCTGGGTTTCAACAGAACGAATCAGTGGCTATGAAATTGTTGTCTCGTTCATAGACGCTCCTGTGAAAAACTAGCCCCTCGGGTGGACAAATACCTATACAGGGGACCCGAGATCGAATCGGCAGCAGGGTGAGCTTGAACCCTCTACCACACAATCCCGAATTTTAACGACCCTAATGTATAGGCCTTTTGAAAACATTGTGGGAAAAGGAGAAAATGCTGGTAACCAGCATTTTCTCCTTTTCTCACAGTGTTTTCTAATTGTCTGAAGCTAAACTCTATTTTTCAACTCACATGAAAGTTGTCAACTGGGAATGCTTTCAATATCGATTGGTTAAAAAAAATTGCCATGTGGTAAAGGATTAATTTCGGAATCTGGAAATGAACGAGAGAAGGTCACAGACTGATGTCTTGGGTCATTTCGAAAGATGACTATCACAACTCATGGCTGTTTCTTCCAAATCATCTCACTAAAATATTGTACAAGGAAGACCTAAGATCAGATTGCATGTAGTGTGAATTCTGTTCTCAATTTTCAGTCTGCAAAATCAGCATTACTTATGTTTATCGTTATGGATTAACTCTTTACCTGGCGAAAAAAAATTGGGCTAGTCCTCATTGAGAGCATTTGTAGAAATCAATCTAATATAGCTCAAATGAGGTACACTGTATTTGAAATGATAAGAAAGCGATGAGGGAAAAGGAGAAAGTGATGGTTACTAGCATTTTCTCCTACTTCCACAGTGTTTTAAAAAGTATTCTTTCCTAGGATCGTAAAAATACTTTCTTGTTTGGTAAAGGGTTAATGGGACTAACTCTTTTCCAACAAATAATTACACAATTCCATGTTTTTCCACAACCCAAGGGATAAGGACTTTTGAAAATATTGCTGATAAGGAGAAATGCTGGGTCCTGCTTTATATCATTCCAAAGATAAGTTTCAACATTTGAGGCAGAGGAAGTCAGTCGTCTGCATATACTTTCAAATTAGACCAGTCGAAAATTTTGTCGTCTGGTAAAGAGTCAGTATGCAGTATGTATGCAAGGCGTTCGAGTTTTAAATTTCAGCTACCAGCGATGGCAACTTTAACTACTCTGAAAAAGGTTCAGCAACAAGGCAATACAACAAAAGGAAGAACGGGAGAATGAATAATCACGTTCATTTTGCTGATCATTTGGAAAGAAGATATCAAACATACGGGAAGGTGTACCAGGTACGAGAAATATACCCCATAGATGGTTAAGCTTTGTAACTTTTGCAGACAGTGTAGTTCAAGACCAGACTGCACAGAACGTGCAGTCTGATCTTGGAACTACACTGCCTGTGATTTTACTATCAACACAATTTAAAATAATTGTCGAAGTCGTGCTCTGTGAAAAGGTGGTTTAATGCAACTTCATAAAATATCGACCCAGGTCAGCCTGCGCAGGCTGACCTGATTTAATCTTTTTGCTATCCGTAAATGACCATTTTTCCCTATGATTCAGCCGTTTTTTTTTCATTGTAAGAAATGTTTGGTATTAATCAATGCATTATAAAGATGCATTAGACCCCTATGTCACAGAGTGCTGTTCATACAATTGGATTACATGTGTTTAATCTTCAACCCTTTCTTTAACTCTTGCAACACCACGCATATATGCAGTCAAAATAGCCTTGAAATTTAACTGTTGCAGTCAGTTTTCGCTCTGAAAATGTCTGTATCATAAGCTGAACTCGTTATGAGATGACTAAGTTTTAGACTGGTCCATATTGAAAGCATTTGCAGGCACGGACAGCAAATCAAATGTGACTAAAATGACGGATGTTGTCTTTGAGAGAGAGAATAAAAGATAGTGGAAGAAAGAGTAAACGCTGGTCATCAGCTTTCTGTTTTTCCCTTAAAATTCTTTTACAAACCATCTTTCTCAGTGTCGTAAAAACCTGGTATTATTTGGTAAAGATTTTGTTTCATGAATACTTATACACAGATTCCAAGACCAGTAAGATCAAGACCTTTCGCAACAACTAATCTGTTAAGAGCAAGTAAATTATATGAACAGCAATGGAATTATGCTAAAGGTAAAAGAACAAACGAGTCATGCTCTGTGAAGAGGGGCTTTATGCATCTGCAAAAAGTATCGACCAAGGTCAGCCTGCGCGGAATGCGCAGGCTGACCTGGGCCGAAACTTTTTGCTATTGATCAATTTTCTGCAGCTGAAAGGACCAGTGTACCTCATAATTCAGTCTGTGTTTATACGAAACGGATTTTATGGATCCATAATACAGTAATGGCTTGCTTGGTATCATACAGCGGGGAGATGCATTAAGCCCCCTTTTGCCAGAGCATGACTCAAATAATTTTTATGTGTGAGTTTTTCAAACTTAAGCGTGTATTTCTTTACACAAAAGACTGCTAGTCAGAAATAACTAAAGTAGTTCACTGAACTTTAGCCCTTAGAGTGCCAAATAAGCCCAACAGATACATTCAGTCATGAAATTAGACACGAGTAACTGCAATTTCAAGGTTTTATTTTGTCCAGTATGTCTAGGCAAAGTGGGCAGTGCTTTAGGGGCTTATTTTGAAAAGGTCATAAAACATATGACTTAATTGCACTTGATTCAAGATTTTTGATCCATTACCAGGATTAAGTAGTATCAAACTGTATTTAAGAACTTTTTAAATTGTACTAATAATTTTTTTTCTTTTTAATTCAATAACTTAGAACTCTTTACCAAACAACAAAATTTTAGACACTTCCAAATAGAAAGCATGTGCAGGCAACAACTTAAATACAGCTTAACCCTTCACCACACAAGCTAAATATAGACTTGTTCATATCAAAAGCATTTGTAGACGACAGTCTAAATGTGGTTCAATTGATGGAGTGTGTCTTTGATAGGGTGGATATCATTGTGGGAAAAGGAGAAAATGCTGGTTACCAACATTTTCTCCTTTTCTCACAATTTTTTCAACAGGCACTTTTCTCAAGATTGTTATAGCTCGGATTTGTGTGGTAAAGGGTTAAGTGATGGACTTTGTTTACTTCCAGGTCTTGTAGATAACTATACTGCAGACACAAATACTGATGATGATATCCAGGAATGTAAGAGGGCAGTAGATGGAATAATTACAGAGATGGGGGATCAGCATAATACCAGCTTAACATCCTATGATGAGCTGAACTTTATACCTAGATGTGATACAAATACCATCAAGCAGGAGAAGATATTTGATAATGACAACGGTGAAGTGCAAAATGAGTATT
This sequence comes from Hippopus hippopus, assembly GCA_946811185.2. NCBI lineage: Eukaryota > Metazoa > Mollusca > Bivalvia > Cardiida > Cardiidae > Hippopus > Hippopus hippopus. The sequence continues at coordinate 23,657,556 of OX328101.1, read as the reverse complement.
CTGAAATTAGTCAGCATCACAGAGATAATCTGACTGAGGATGAGCTTGCTCATACTGCAATTCCCCAGTCCCTGAACACAAAAAGTCAGTTCGTTAAAAATGAGGACAAGCCTACAGGGTCTCATGAATTGTTGGATGAGGCTGTGGATACTGATGCTGACCGGGAGTTTGTAATGATTCCATGTGATGTACAAATAGCCAAGCTACTAGGATGGCCTGTGGATTTGTTACCTCGTGTATCGCAAGGTTATTTAGACAGGTTTGTTACTTAATAACAATCATTTAGATTGCAAATAAACTCCTTACCAGAAGACAGAATTTTTGACTCCTACAAGTCTAAGCATTTGCAGATGACAAATTAGATGTGACTATGTAGATGGGATTTTTCTTTGAAAGGACAGAAAACACTGTAGGAAAAACAAAAGATGCTGATTACCAGCATTTTCTCCTTTTCTCAAAATGTTTTCAAATGACTTCTCCATTTTAAAGATCCTTAAAATTCAAAATTGTTTGCTTTAGGAATAAACATCATAAGAACAGTTAGTAAATAACTTAGATTTGATCGTCGATGTGAAATTCATCGGTTTACGGCTCTGCCATATTCATGATGAGATTCAAACAAAATTTCAGCTTGTATATCAAGCCATAATGGAATTTCAAAGTGAAAAGATTTGTTAAGTCTTTCAAATATGATCCTTCCCCCTTGTATAACTACCTAAATAACGTACAGTTACCCAAATTTTACTCTCTATGAAAATTCATTCTCAGAAAAACAGTTAACTTTTTTTCATTAGTATTTTTTGGAGGGTTTCCTTTCTAACCAAATTTATGTAGTTTCTTTCTTAATGATATTTATTTTCTAATTTCGGTCAGCACATATTTTTTTTTTTCTTTTCGTGTTGTTACAGATTTAAGGTGAACTGCAACACATAGTCAAAATAAGAACTACCATATAAAGACACAAAAAAATCCTAACAAAGATGATCCAACTCACAGAGACTTTTGCATATATAAGGAAGCAGATCACTATTGCAGAACTGAAGAGAAGAAAATCTACCACAGAAGAGGTTTACCTCTTGATCATACGAGAAAAGTTTACGCAAGTCAAAATCTGAACCATTTGAGACGACAAATTAACTGTGACTCAGATAATGGTATTTGTCCTGAAAGGGTTAAAAAACATTGTGAGAAACAGAAGAAAATGCTGGTTACCAGCATTTCTTCTTTTCCGTCAGTCTTTTCAAAATGATTCTTCTTTAAGGTCTTTGAAACTCAGAATTGTTCAGGAAAGGGATTATTTGGATACACAATACCAAAACATGAACCTGTTTTTGATCCATCAATGCTGGATGTTTGTTAATTTTAATAGTTTGAATAAAGTAAAACAGAAATAGCAACTTTCAGGCACTTGTACTCTGTTTTCAAGGTCATAATGAAAGTAATGGAGACAGAAATTACTCATTGAACACATGTTTTGTTCTTCTCTTTATCATATTTAAACCATACGAAAACTTAAATATGATCAAACTTCATTTTACAGCCATCAGAAAAAGCAAAGAAATCAGTCTATGTCAATATTGAAAACACCAAGTGAATCTTTAACCTGTCTTAACACCAGATCAACTGCGCTTGATAGCTTCACAGAGTTTCACACCTTGACAAGGACCATTCTTTGAAACAAGGCTGCAACAGGAGAAGTTCCTGGTACCATGCAATTTCCATTTTACAACAATATTTTCAGTTGTGTTTATCCTTATTTTTATGTTAAATATCCCATTTGGAAAAGATATTAACAAAATTTGTCTCTCAGTTCTAGGAGGTAATCACAATTCATCATTTACAAAAGCATTACAGAAAACGATTAATATAATATAAAGATATCTATGCTGCTATTCATTTCAAACAATGATCCATTGTTCAAGGAAGGTACATCTGTCACTTTATACAGTACAGCCATTTCTTACACCTACCAAAACTTCTTTCAAATAACACAAAGGCCAAACATTTGTAATTTGACAGTTCACTTTTCAGCAATTGCTCCTTTTCCCACAGTATTTTCTCAGTCAGTGTACTTCAGGGGCTTACACAAAGTTGTATTTGTAAATAATTCTGCAGATATTTCAGAGACTCTAATACTCATATTTGTACATTATTTAGTACATTAGTAAATCAGTTTTTTTCCACATAGCAAAATGTTAGACTTATCCATTTCAACTGCATTTGCAGATGATAATTTTAGTGTGGCTGAAATGGAATTTGTTTTTGGTATGTAGAAAATATTGTGGGAAAATGAGAAAATGCTGGTTACCAGCATTTTCTCCTTTTCCAACAACTTTTTCCAAAAGTGTTCTTCCTCAGAATCATTAGAAACTTGGGATTGTGCGGGAAAGGTCTAAGTCCATTTCAAGTACTAGTATTTGTATCACTTTGAACTGCTCCCTCTTCTCCAAATTTCTCTATTAACAATTTCTCCTGTTTCATGAAATAGTTCTTATACCATTCGATTGTCTCATGTTTTTCCTCCACAGTCAAATGGTGGTTCTTGGCCAAAGCATTTGTGACAAGTTCCATGAAATGTCGGATAGGTCCTCTCTTTGGAAAATCTTTAAGCTGTTCATCAAAGAATACATGGTCTTGAAAGGAATATTTCTTCTCTTCTTCCCAACCTTGTGAACAAAAATGGAACTCATAAACATACATATAACTTACTGGTTACTCAAATTTATTTAACTCTACCACATAAAAATGCAGGTTTTTCCAAATTGAAAGCATTGCAGACAAAAATTTTAATGTGGCTCAAAAGATGGCATTTGTCTTTGATAGGGTAGAAAGCATATTGTGGGAAAAGGAGAAAATGCTGGTTACCAGCATTTTCTCCTTTTCCCACAATGCTTTCAAAAGGCTACCTCCTCACAGCCAATAAGACATAGGATTGTGTGGTTCAGGCTTAACCTCCACACTAACTCTATATCAGACAATAAGATTTTAGATTTAACCAAATTGAAAGCACTTGCAGACTACAAAAAAAAAAAAAAAAAACACTCCTTAAGTGATGAGATTTGTTTCAGATTGTGAAGAAAATATTGTAGGAAAAGGAGAAAATACTGGTAACCAGAATTTTCTTTCATTTCAACAATATTTTTAAGTAATTTTCCTAGAGGTCCTTAAAATTTTTGGTTATGGGTAAACACAGGGTTGTGGGTTGAAATATACATCAGCAAGAGCACTGCATGCCAGTGCCAAAGCTTGGCTGCAACTGCCACAATGAATTTGTCATCTACAAATGCTTCCAACAAGACAAGTCAAAAATTTTCTGGTCTAGTACAGAATTAATTTGCAACACTGCGACAGTAAGCACAGACTGTCAAAAACATCTGAACCAAAACTTTTTACCATGTGATAGAATTCCAGCCTCATCCATTTTAAAAAAGCATTCGCAGACAAATAAAACATTGCTCAAATGATGGAATTTGTCTTTGAAAGGTAAGAAAAATTTTTTTTTTGAGTAGGAGAAAATGCTGGTAACCAGCATTTTCTCCTTTTCCCAAAACGTCAGGGTACTTAAAAACTCTGGACTGTATGGTAAGGGGCTTCAAGCACCTTTCACAAGTATAGTTGTCTTTGTGGCCAGAAAAAATTGAGATCAGGCTGAACAAAATGTGCAGTTTGATTTTTCATCTACACTGTCAGCATCACTGAGACAGTAGAACAAAAGCAACCTTGAAATTACAATTACTTGTACTTAGATCTCATTTCTATACTGAAAAGGTCTGTAGCGTACATCTGTGCACTTGGGGTTAACCCTTTACCAAATAATCCAGTATTTTCTTGACCCCCAAAGGAGAAGGGTTTAAGAAACATTGTGGAAAAAGGAGAAAATGCTGTTAGCCAGCATTTTCTCCTTTTCCCACACTGTTTCCTATCTCATCAGAGGTCTTTGGTTATTCTGCAGCAATTATGAATTTGTCGTCTGCAGATGCTCCTTATTTGGAAGCGTAAAATAACTGTGGTTTGGTAAAAAGGGTTGACTCTTTAGCAGACAACAGAATTTTTGTTGATTGATTGTATGGCGTTTGACGTCGTTTTAAACATTATTTCAGTTATATCGTGGCAGCCAGTGCACCTATCCATGGTTTCCTGGAGTTTCTTTTACTAATACCCCACCCAGCCAGGGATCAAACCAGCCACCCCTGTTCTCAGTTCCTGTACGCTACCGACAGGGCTACCGGGGCTCGGCAACAAAATTTTGGACTTGTCTAATCCAAAGCATTTGCATACGACAATTATGGCTCAAACGGTAGGACTTATTTTCAAAGCTATAGGAAACATTCTGGGAAAATGCTGATGACAAGCATTTTCTTCTTTTCCCACAATATTATCAAAGCCTTCTTTCCTAGGGTTGTCCGACTTGGAATTGTCTGATTAAAGATTAAGCCATTAGACATATGAATGCATTCACCTTGCTCGTTGTCAATAGGGAAATGCCACATTTTGCCTTGCCTAGTCCACTGTAATTGCTCATCAAATGCTGATACAGGAAACTCTTTGGGTGATTGCTCTTCCTCTGCTACTACATCAAACAATGTCTTCACAGTTTCTAGGGAAGAAAAAAGTAATAATTGTTCAGTTTGCTCATTTGCCTCTTTTTTACATTTACCTCTTCATAACTTGAAGATTTTTTGAGATATGCTTGTTTTTATGGTTTTTTTTAATGGTATTTAATGCGTTTTCAATATTATTTCAGTTCTATCATGGCAGCAAAAGTAGATAAAAATGGAGAGAGCTGGGACAAACCCCCAAACCCTCGTTCTATTTCTTAACCCCGTCCTATTTCTTAACCCCGTCCCATTTCTTAACCCCGTCCTATTTCTTAACCCCGTCCTATTTCTTAACCCCTAAAATCACTTTTTCAGTTCCTGTCTCGCAAAATCCAATCTAGGCCTTTATCTTAGTGTGCCCCCATGCTAACGTATCGATATTATTTTCAAGGATATGACGTTTATCATCATCTCCGCTTAATGCGATTTTATTAATCTCTTCAGTATACAACTCATGCTTATGACTCCTAATAACTACCATTTTCCTTAATTGCGTCTTCTTTTCAAACAAACACTCTTTATAGTGATCATGTTTAATAAATGCTTCTACTACACCCTTTTTAATTCCCTTACATTTCTTACTCTCCTCTTCATCATCACACATTTTATAAGAGTATAGTTTAGACCTGAGACCCACAAACTCCTCAATAATCTTACCACATGTCTCATCTTTAAACATGCCTACAACTTTCTTATTTAATCCGGTGGGAATACCTGAAGGGTGTTCAGGTGGGTAATCACTCGTATCAAACCAATCTTTAACATCATCGCTAATATCCTTATAAAAATCTTCTGTTTCTATTTCATACATTAAACTGTCTGTATCAGTGAAAAGAAGTTTAACTTTTTCGTCATATTTATCTTTAATATAATTATAATGGAAGTTATACATCAATGTCTTACTTAAATCTAAAATACACATTCCTACGTAAATAGGTTTATTAAAATATAAACGCTGTTTTTTCATTTGAATTATACATAAATTTTCATCAAGGATACTTATATCGTAATAATTTGGTTTAGCGGTTAATTTTTCCGCTTTTTCCCTGGTACTAACTAATTTTATATCTACTCTATTCCTAATATTTTCCATAGTCTTACCAAATACAGAATTATTCATAAGTTTAAAGAAATCCTTTTCGAACGCGGTTTTGGCTTTTGTTCTTAGGTTAGTATTTTTATTGATATAAGGTTTTAACCATTCACTCTCATCAAAAGTTAACCCCCTATGAATCTTTTTAAGCTTTAAACCTAAACTTAAATATAGCTTTAAATTTTCGTAATGTAGTATATATTTAGTTTTATCGTATAAATTAGGTATAAGTTTTTCAACTTTGTTAGTTTTTAATCTTTCAGGAGCTAATGGGAAATCGTTATGCCAGTCGTGTAATTCCTTAGGATATTCTAAATCAACCTCTAATATACAAGGCTGTTCATGCCAATTTTCTAAATCATCCATCCATTTAAAATTACTAGTAGGAAGTTTTTGAGACATTGCCCACCCATAGAGATTATTCGCATCCAAATAACTAATAAATTTAGATAGTTCACTCGGGTTATATTTTTCATCCATATATTTATTATTCGCTTTCGCGTATCGTTTAAAAATAGTTGAGATACCTCCTCTTATTCCGTTTTCGATAAATAAAATCATGTCAGGGTCTGATAATAATTCTAATTTTACCTTAGTAGTTTTTAACATCACCTCCCAAGCTAATCCTGGCGCTGTATAAAACCAAGATGGATCTAATCCATAATTATCAAAGCAAACATTCCTGAAATTTTCGAAGACATCCGCCAACAATAAAACGTCAGTCTTATTATATAAGTCGTGATAATCTTTAAAAGTTTTCATGTTGAATGTTTTCCAAACATTTTTAGCGTGTTGATAATCCTCCTTACTAATTCCACTACATTTAAGCTTCGAGTAAAATTCTCTTTGCTTAGGTAATTTTCTTTCCCCTAATTTACTAAGGTTATCAAACCATTCGTATGGGAATATACCCTTTTGTGAGACCAAATCGAACTTTTCCTCCTCGAAATATTTCGCGAGATTAGTCTTTTCTTCCTTAGTTAGGTTGCTAGCTAATTTGTCTAAACTTTTATCTAGAAATTTTAAACTATTGAGGAATCTAATTTCATGCGTTTTAATTTTCTTCGTCCGAGAAGAAAAGGTGTATTCTATCGGCACATTTTTAGACACGCTTATATACGTTTCCTTGTTTGTTGGTATACAATTCATCTCACCAGGGGTATTCATTAAATCTTTTATAAATAAATGAACATCATACTTACTAAAATTATGAAAGAATACAGGTGTAAAAGTAGGTCTTCTATATTTTAAATTACACGCATTGTGTGCGGCTCCCCTAAACTTTCCAGTAAAATGAAAATGGTCTCTTACTTTTTTATCTTCTTTCGTAAATGCCTCTCCACATATCCAACAATTTACCGCTTTATTAAACTCTCTTTTATCCTCAAGTCTAAATATCATTTCCCTCGTTGGTATCCTATCTATTTCTTTTATAACATTTTCTAAATCCTCTACGAATTTTTTACCTGCATTTTCACCAGAATATTGGAAAACTCGAGAAGGGTAAACATTTTCGTAAAGCGATTTAACGTAAAAACAATATCCTGAAATGTTATGCGTATTAATTACCTTCGTAGCGCTCTCTACCTTCGATAGAGGGTAACCTTTATTTTCTAACGTAGACTCCATATCCGCATAAACCGTGAAAGGATGTCTCTGTTGTTTATAAAAATTCTGAAAAGATATTGTGGCACCTTTTTTAGGCAACTCTATTCTACAAGCATCTTTTTTGTCGCAATACTCTAAATGTTTCTTTAAACTTTCTTCTTTTTGGTAATGACATAAACATCTTCCACAAATATAAGTTTTACCGTTATGATCAGACATTTGTTTAGATAACAATTTACTCATGTCTTTAATTAAACAACAATGTTTTTTGACTCTCTCGTCAGGGGTGCCATCCTCCTTGAGAAGTAAAAGATTAACATGATGGTCTCTTTTATAAACTTCCTTACTTGCACTAAGTGGGTAAACGCCGGTTAAATTATTATATCCGTAAATTGATACCGATATTGATGGGTTTTGGATTTCAAATTTAATTCTATCCTGAAGGGAAACAGGGTAATCGATCCCTTCCATATTAATAGCGCTTAATAATGGTTTTAGTCTTTCAGTTCTTTCAGGATGTTTAAATGTTGGGTTTAAAGCTATAACAATACAATACGCAAAACACATATCATCATCCGTGTTCTTCGGGTTAATAACGCTTTTTGTATTCGCTATCTTAAGAGGAGTTTGAAACCATGAACTACCTCTTATTGGATTATATGATACTGTGTATAATCTTAAATCGATTACGTAAACAACTCTCCAATAATCTGTTTTCATTTCCTTTTCCGCTATAGCAATTAATATTTCTTCCCCCATTTCATCGTATATTTCACCCACGTCATCCCCATCTAAATTAGCGATTGGATAACCAGAATGAAAATTCATCTCTTTAAATTCGTCAGTAATAGAGTGTTTCATCATACATTTCATAGTGAGTTTAACTTTTGTTTGGCGGTTATTTCTCATAACGTTGGTTACTTTATCTTTCGCTAAATCAAGGAAATCCTTGGGTGTATATTCACTTATAAGTTCTATAAGATATTCTTTCGTAAATCCTCTTAGTGCTGATGATCTTTCTGTAATACTTATTTCATCTTTATCTTTATATATCCTATCTATTTTTTCTTTTAAAGCTTCTATCCTAGGTGATGTATTTCTCGGAATTTCTTTAATACTATCTAAATAATTCATCAACTCCTCAATTGAGGTTGTAGGTGGAGTTGGTGTTGGCGCTGGTGGGGTGTAAGGTGTTGGTTGTAATATCGGCGCTCCGTCATTATCAATATTATAGTCTAATATTGGTGCTTCCCGATTAATGGAGCGGTTAAGTATGCGGTTAATTAATTCGGCTCTTCTAAGCCTAGAATATTCCCTGATTCCTCTAGACTTAGCTTCTCGTTTTAAGTCTTTTACTGTGAATCCTCGGAATTGATTAGCAAGGTTGAGAGATGGAGAACTACTTAGACGTTCAATTAATTCAGCTCTTCTAAGCCTAGAAAATCCTCGGATTCCTCTAGACCTTGCCAAATTTTTTAAACCTGCTACAGAATATATATTATAATTAATATCTTCCATTTTTATAAAAAACAAAAAAATCTTAAATTAATTTTAATTTTATTATGAATTCGTCATTATCATAATAAAATTAATGAATGTTAATATTATATTTATTATTCCAAGTTCTCCCATTCCAATGCTCAATCGTTTGCGGACTTCGATCTATAAATTTACTCGCCTTATAAATTGATGGAAAGGTTTTTATTTCACCGGTTTCAACATCCTCTAAACTAACTTTTTTAGCATTATGCTTAATAGTCTTTAATCTATCAAACTTAGGGTCTTTGCTTTTTTCTTTTTTAGGTGGCTCCTCTGGTAACAACTCATGTTCTTTCACCAACTCAACTAACCGCTTTTTATCCCAGTATCCATAAAAATTTATGTTATTTTCTCTAAGAATTTTTTTTAAATCACTAATCTTTATCATTTTTTTATATATAGAAAATATTTACTTAACTTAAAACACTACACTCATTTTATTTCCATCAGACTGGAAGTTAATTAACCTATCACTAATAACAACAGCATATGCTTCTGTGCCTGGATCCACATTTACACCAAAACTCGCCTTAATTTGAATATCGGTGACTGAATATTTTAATCTTTCACTCTGTCTAGAAACGTCAAACAAAAACAAGGGATAAAGGGTTTTATAATCTGAGGGGGAAATGTTAGGGTTTGACACCAATTCATCCATCTTATAAAGCTTAGATCTAAATAAAGCAGCGTCACCATACACTCTACTAAATTGGTTTGTAGTAAATGAAATATTATAGTCAACAGCGGGATATCTAGTAGAATTTAGCGTAACATAAATATTTTTAACGTTTTCATGATCAAATATGGCTGGATTTTGTTGTTGATTAACATTTTTATCAGTCTGAAAGCCAACAATGATAAAACGTGGCACTTCGGGTGATGATTTGACAGAAAGTCTCCAGGTAAATGATGATGCCAGAGGAACCGCGATAGAGTCGCACTGCCTCATTCTATATCCAACCGGTATTTTTTTCTTTTTTCTCGATAATTTTATAAAGTTCCATCTTCTCTCCATCTGCGGGTAGCACGTGTGGCATAAACCAAGATATTTTAGTTAAATTAATTCTACCATCAACAGGAGCAGCGGCAGCTCTAAAGATTGCAGCATTATCATCATTTCTTGTTAATGTGAGAGTTTGCTTCATTCCATACAATATCTTATCATAATCATCACAAAAACCGAATATATGTTTTAATGGGACTCTAAAGCTAAAGGTACCTCTTGGATCAGGATTACTAATAATATAATTTCTTCTTACAACAAAACCCAAGTTATAAGTACCAAGATCACCAGGATTAGAAGCAGCAGCGGAGGTGGTGTCCTTATACCAACATTGATTTAACCCTTGTGATTTGGAAAAATCATCTGGATATTTTAACAAACCAATCATTGTAGTAGCATGACCAGGATTCAATATGGATTCAATCTCCATACCCGAAAGTTGATACTTAATATTTTTAAAAAGATACATGAGACCATTGTTTGTTAAAGAAATATTAGTGTTAGCAGCGTACTGTTCTCCATCATCACTTCTTACTAATTTCCCTTCAATAAGTAAATAACTCTCACTAGGATGAGTAAAAATATCTTGAGTCTCGATGTTAATTCTAATATCTCCTCCTGAGTTGTTGAGGTGTGTACCTGTGATTGGTTCATATTCTTGGTATTCATACTCAGCAATACTATCATTTTTTGGTATTGGTTCGGTGATTTTTAAAATTGAATCATCGACATTTAAAATTTGATTGTTCATTTTATAATAGCAATTATAATTTTAAATAAAATAAAAATTATAATTGTTCTAACCAAAGCTGGGGGAAAGACTTATTTTCATTATTAACAAACACACCTTCAAGTTTAATTATTTTTGCGGTTTCCAGTTTAGTTTTAGAATAAACTCTATTAGCATATACAATCGTTATTTGGGGTATTCCCCGCTTTTGTAAATATTCATTCACCTTTTCCTCAATCTCTTTCATCTTGATTACTTTTTCGGGAGATAACTTCACAACAGCTTTTTTATAACCATATTTCGTTTTATTAATTTCGAGGATTTCACAATCTTTTAGGGATAAAGATGCACCTACTATAGTAATACAACTAGTATTGTATTTTTTATAATCTACACAATTAAATTTTAACATTCTCTTTTTATATAATAAATATAATTTCTTAAATTAATTTTATACTGTTTTAATGCCCGCTCCGTTGTTTAATTTTTTAACTAAGTCTTGAATAGCAATGGCACTCCCATCTATTAATGTACTAATGTTTTGCGTTTTGACTCTCTCGTTAGGGATAGGAGGTGCTCTATATTTTTGTAAAATTTGCTTCGATTTTGGTGTCAACGCTTTCGTAACTAATTTTTTTCCCGCTTCTACAGCCGCGCTTTTCCCAACCTCTAAAGCTTTCTTTGCACCTTCCTTAGCCACACTCTTTCCTACATCAACGGCAGAAGACGCAATTTGTTTAGCTGCACTACTAGTAAAAAGCCTAGCTAAAAGGTTAGCAACGCTATCAAAGATTCCGGAACCACCGTATGTATACCTTCTTTTAAATCCGTGTTTTTTAAAGACGATCATTTTTTATAGTATAGACATTAAATTTTTATAAGAGTCTGAGTTTAAAACACCTTGTCTTTTTAATTCATCACAAATGCCTACTAATTCGTTTTTTACACCTGTGTTAGCTGCTTCTTTACTTGCCATCAACAGGTCTAGTCTTTCTAGTAATGCGTTAGGGTCACATGGGATAACAATGATACCCTTTCCCTCAAAATGCATTCTATTATCCCAAATGGTTTTGAGTACCCTATTCCATTTTTGTCCTTTACTGCCTTTGGGATATTTACTTTCTGGATCATTATTACGATGAAGAGTGTTGGTTTTTAACACCAATCTCGAGTAATTGTCGTAATCTTCATAAGTATAAATATTATCATCTGGATTCTTAGAAATGATTAACTCCCATAGACAAGGGGTACCCTCATATTCTTCATCGTCAACAATAATATTGTTATCTATAATAGCAACTGGTTTGTTACCAATATAAAAATTACCATTTGTATCATATAGTCCATACGTTGTATCAGCTTCAGACTTAGCAGCAAACTTTCTTAAATACTTTTCCGCTATTGGTCCAATAAATTGTACATCTTCTTCTCCTGCTGGTTTATCATAAGCTGTGATAGAAGGAAAGGCTGGAAACTTGATAGCCTGTGGCAACTGTTCAATACCCTCTTTAATAGGTCTAAGTCCCTCTGTAATCTCCTGTGTTGCAGCTTTTTGTGCCTCAGTAATTTCCCTCGCTGTAGTTTTTTGTGTTTCCGTTATAGATTTAAAAAACTTTGAAAGATTGGTTTGAAGTTGTTGTTCACCCGTTTTCTCTGCTATTAGATTCTCTCGAATATTCTTTCTCGTTTTGAGATACTCTTTTACAATTAAGTCCCTTTTTGCGGAATCGTTGTACGTATTTCTTCCTTCATAACCTTATACTTCTCCACTTCTTCCATAATGAGTTTAAATTCATCGTCTGATACAACCCCATCTACCAAAGCCTTGGAAATATGTGTTGAGATAGTATCTAATTTTGCATCAGCCAACATTCTAATCTTTTGATGTTTTTCAGCTTTGTTTCTAGTAGTTCTAACAACATATTTACCAACTATGGAGATCAATCCAAATCCTAAAGCAGCAGCTTCTAAGGCAACAACAGCTGGAATTGCTACTACTGTAGATAGCAAACCAATTCCTCCTGCTCCTGCAGCCATAGATGTTGTTACCAAAACAACATCTACATTGTCAACTATTTTTGCAGCACGGAAATATTTTTTGGCTAGAACTTCTCTAGTTTGAATTTCTTTCTCAAGAAACTGTTGTATCTCAGATATCTTTTGCAATCTATAAGCATGTCCACCCATATCACGTAGCTCAATAGGTGGGGCAGAAGGACGAAATTCATCTTTGGGTAGCGGGGGATATATTTTATTAGGGTGTTTTTGATCTGTATCTGTCATTTTATTAATGTAATAATTTTTTTTATGTCAACTATTTTAGATAACAGAATAACTCTCCCTCAGGTATTTCGATAGGTTTTTGCGAGAAATTATAAATGTAAACTAAGATATCATTAACCTCACTATCAATATGTGTTCCATTAAGAATGGTTAAACTATCTTTCCATTTATTACTAACAGATATCACTACAACTCCTCGTGTAGTTATATAACCAAATCCTAGCGAAAGTCTCATGCCATCACGAGGAGGAATCTTGATAGTTACTTGTGAGTATATTTTCCATTTTAGAGGATCATGCTTTAAGGGAGGAAATCTTACTCCTTGTAAATAAGGTTTCCAAAATATAGTTTTATGTTGAGTAGTAATATTAGGTTTTATACCGAGTTTATGTATGTCCATTTTTATTTTGGTGAAAATAATATTTATAATATAGCTCCTAAGATAGGGATATTAGCGAATGGACTATTAGGTCCGAGTAAAAGTCCTCTTCCATCATACAATTTTCCTCCTTGCTTTAGATACAACCCATCACCAACGTGAGATAATCCTTTACCTTTGTATGGTTTTAAGTATAATCCAGATCCATCAGTTTCCACCTGACATATACATCCTCCTTTTTTAAGGTAAAGACCCGACCCCATCGCTTTTTGCACACCTGATTGAGCTAATCCAGAAAGAGCACCAACACCTAAAGCTGGTAAAACAGTTTTTGCTAGCATCGGCAAAGCTCTAGCAGCTAACCCAGCTAGCATTCCGAGAAAACCTCCTTCTATTTTCGTGTTATGTTTAAGTTGTTTCGAAGACATTCTAATCGTTATACCCCTACCCTCCTCATAGGCTTTAGCTATTTTCTTAGCTTGTGAATCGGTAATCGCTAAAACATCATTACCATGTAAATCTTCATGACCTAAACGAATACTTGTTGCTGAGCAACCAGCTTTAACAGCATGTTGAAGCTTTTCCTTTTGTCCTTCCGATATATTTACTTTAACATTAGTGTAACTCGTCATTTTTTTATATATAATATTTTTTTATTTAGCTCATCTCGCTTCTCTAATATGAAACCTAATCGTTAAATTTTCACCTCTAAGATTTAGTAAATTACCATCTTGATCCGTAATATTTACCTCTAGGTTATGTATTTCATCTAATGTTATTGGCAAGTATACTAAATTAACTGGTGACTCAATTATCTTATATCCAGGTGCAACATCCGGGAAAAAAGAGTAAATAGTGTTTTTTGTTGAACCATTAACGTAACTTCCCGAAATAATATCTATGTTAACGAGCAAACTATTTATGCTAAGAATGTTCACTACATTCTCTGACTCGTGAAAACCTTGTGTATATTTAGCTCGAGTAAATCCTAATACTTTAGCGATGGATCCTGGTTGATTAAAATCTACTTGATAACCATCTTCTAGAGTAAGAACAGACTTTAGGGTATTAGTGTTTGCAGAAAAGTTAATATAATACTCTTCATTAACTCTATCATAATGACCATTTTTTCTCATTTCCTGACGAATTGTATCATTAATGTCAACGAGGTCATAACTTCCTACAGGTATTTTTATTTTAATCCATGAGGTACCATTGTCTGGAGAATAAACGAGAGTGTTGTTCGTTTCACCAATGTTTGGAAAAGAGTAGTAAGTTTCATGGTTTACTAAAGCTATTTCGTATACTTTGTCCTTTTCCAGTTGAATTGGAGGATTAAATCTCGTTCTAAAACGTGTTTTGTTATCGCTTACTATAATTTGAAACGATGTTTTGTGTTCTGTATTTTTTACAATCTTTTTTAAAAGATCTATATCCATTTTATAAAGTATGAATATAATATTTAATATATGAATCAAATACTATTTTCTGTACATAATAAAAAATTTACTTTCCATAAATATAACTAGGGAAAAAGATTGGAATTATGGTTGATTGTAAATTATTGTAAATATCCCAAAATTTATCGATGTCTCCTTTAGAGCAAATTTTTGCTATCTTTAAAAAGTGTTCTTTAAAACTTTCAATATCGTTAATATCATCTTCATTATCTCTATATTCACTTACCCCAATCTTATGCATTAAATTAAATAACTCTTGTCTGCGTATTAATAGAGTTTTAAGTTCACCTCCAGATTTTATAGAACCTAAAATTTCTGTTTGATATTCTTTTATTACATCATCGATAACGATCATACCTATATTTAGATTATCTATCAAAGTAGTTATATGCATTTTTTTTTTATATATAAAATAATTTTTTTAATTTAACTTACAAATTTTTTAAACGAATGTTGACTCACCAACCCTTGGGAGGTGTCGTCAGGGATCGTCAAGGGAAGTCGGCGACGAGTTATGTTGACTTTGGTATGTAAAAATTGTCAAAACCGTTTCTATACTTCCCATCATGTTTTTTACTGGTTAAGTCAATGATAGCAAAACCATGAGGTCTTTCCCATGCCTTTTGGCAAAATTTTCTAAACTCATCCTTAGGCATATCTTCACCTACATGATCGCTATAAATATGATTAATGTTTTTTAAGTCCTGTGGAAAAAGGCAAATAAAATTAGCGTTTTCTCTAATAGTTTGTCTCGGTAGTCTAAAATAATTCTGTGAGAGGTAAAAGCAGTCAACATTACTATGCCTTCCTCGAATGTAGTAACACTCGCATTTATTTTGTCTTTCTAAAAGTAAATCATCGAAAATCATTAAATTTTTATTTTCCGAGTTTAACTCTCTCGGATCGGGTACTTCACTAGCATTTTCGAAAAAGTTGCAATCTATATCTGATTTGTTTTTAATCGTTTTAATCCATTCTTCAACTAAAGCTGTTGGTACAATGTTTAGTTCTTGTATCTCATCACGCATGTTAAACAATTTTAAGATACATTCTTTTGGTAGTTTTTCTTCAAAAGCCTTTTTTAGTATTCGGTATTCTGGTTGAAAAAGGCTTTTTCCGAAAACACTCAAATCGTTGTAGTCAAGCCAACCCGGTCTAAGTAAAAGGTTTAACAATAATGTAGTTTTACCGCATCCTGATTTGCCTATAATTAAACCTCTGATACTTCTCGGTAAAAGGGAGTGATTAAATCTCTTTGATACTACATCATTCCATGATAAGTTTATAATATCCATTTTATTTAAATATTTTATTTTTTAAATATAAAATGTACTGCGTTAAATGTAAAAAACATACAGATACAAATAATATAAAATATTCCGTTTCTAAAAATGGAAGAAATATGATGCAGGGAAAATGTGTGGTTTGTGGAATAACTAAAACTCAGTTTATAAAAAAAAAACCACCGGGAGTAGCATCTTAAACAAATTTATAAACAACTTACCCGTTGAAATGCATCTACCTGGACACAACTTTACGGGGCCAGGTACCAAACTAGATAAAAGACTCAATCTAGATTTAACACCGAAGGAATGGAGTAAACCAATAAACCGTGTTGATAAAGCCGCTTATAATCATGATGTTTGCTATCTTCAACACAATGACACTGCTACAAGGAATGCAGTGTGTGATAAGAATATGTTAACAGAGTTAGAAGGGATTTATAATCCTAGTATTAGAGAAAAAATGGAAAGGGGTTTGGTAAGTAAACTCATTGGAACAAAGATGAAATTTGGAATGGGAATTAAAAAAAAAAAAAATTCTGAGATGATGAAATTAGCGGAAAAATTACATAAACCTGTAAGAAGAAAATTTAAGAAAAGGAGAGTTATAGTAAACGGTATAGATAGGATATGGGCTGCTGATTTAGTAGACATGCAAGCGTTTTCTAAGTTTAATCATGGTGTTAAATACCTTCTCGCTGTCATTGACATCTTTTCTAAATATGGATATCTAGTGCCATTAAAAGATAAAACAGGAAAATCTGTTGCTGTAGCATTAAAAAATATTTTTAAGGAGAGATTCCCCGAAAAAATGTGGGTGGATAAGGGTAAAGAGTTTTATAACAAAGATGTAAAAGACTTAGTTGAATTATATTCTACCGAAAATGAGGAAAAATCTAGCGTTGTTGAGAGATGGATTAGAACAATGAAAGAAAAAATGTGGAAGTATTTTTCCGCTAACTCCACAAACGTTTACATCAATGTGCTACCAGATTTGGTTAAAGAATATAGTAACACGAGACATTCATCTATTAAGATGACTCCGGTAGACGCGAGTAAAAAAGAAAATGAAACGAGAGTTTGGAGAAATCTTTACCCTCTTGAGATAAAAGATATAAATCCTAAGTTTTCCGTTGGAGACAAAGTAAGGATAAGTAAAAAGAAAAAGACTTTTGAGAAAGGTTATACAACAAGATGGACTGAGGAGGTTTTTACAGTTTCTGAAGTAAAACTTACATCACCTGTAACATATAAAATTAAGGATCTTAATGGAGAAGAAATACAAGGTACCTTTTATGAACCTGAACTGCAGAAAACCACTCAAGAGCTGTATAGAATAGAAAAGGTTATTAAAAAAGGAAAAAAGAAATCTCTCGTAAAGTGGAAAGGTTATCCTGATGAATTTAATTCATGGGTTGACAATAAAGACATTACAAATATTTAAACTATTAAAAAATGGAAAATATTTCGATTGAAAATGTAATTTTACCGAATAAACCGTTGAACAATTTCGAATTGGAAGATGCCGCAAAAAGATTAAAGATTCCTTATTTTAGAGGAGTTTTTTTACTAGATACATTACCGAGAAAACCGAGTAAAAAAGAATGTGGTATAGTAAACTTCGATAAAAGTGGCGGACCTGGTACACATTGGGTTGCTTGGTATAAAAACGGTAAAACTAAAATTTATTTTGACAGTTATGGTATACAACCACCTATTGAAATTCAGGAGTATTTAAAAAGCCCAATACAGTACAATACTGATCAATTACAACAAGCTGGGCAAGTATTTTGCGGTCATTTTTGTTTGTACATTCTAAAAGAGTTATCCATAGAGAATGGGTTTCAAAATGTTTTAAATAAACTTTTTTAGTAATAATATAAAAATGCCTGTTAACAAATTTGGAAGAATGGAAGATGTTGAAACAAGCGATGATGGTGTGTCACTCGCTTACATAAATAATAATTTTTTACGTAAAGATGGAACAACTGTTGTTACTGGTTCTATAAACATGAATGGTAATACATTAACAAGGGTTAGTAATCCGGTAAATCCTCACGATGTGGCAACTAGGGAATATGTAGACAACACTAAGGGTATTGGAGTAATAGGGCCAAAACAAAATGGAAACTTTCCAATCAAAGGGTCGTTGGATTTTGACAATACTCATAAGATAAAAAATATACCTCTTCCTATAGAAGCTGGTGATGTTGTAAACAAAGAATATGTAGATGGTAAATTAGGAGAAGACACACCTTTCACAGAACATGATGAAGGTTTTTATTACAAAGCTTTAAAACCTATTCACATGAGAAGACAAGCTTTAAAAGAACTACCTCCACCCATAGAAGAGCAAGACGCTGCAAACAAAGCTTACGTTGACAAGAGTGTAATTGACACAGCTTTTACTCCTAGAGACCCAGCTGGATATGAAGCAAGGGGTGATATATTTTTAAGGAAGAAAAAGTTACGTGGTTTGAGAGAACCCATTCAAAATGGTGAAGCAGCTAACAAAGGGTACGTAGATAATACTATAGTGGAAAAAATAGAAGAGGTGAAGGATCAACTTCGTCCCAAGGACGCGGCTACCAGGAAATACGTAGATGATGCTATTAGAGATATCGCTGGAGGAGATGTAGCAGTTTCTAAAGAAGGTGTATTTATAAAACAAAATAGCCATTATAAAGCTAGTGCAGTCATGGACATGAATTTTCACGAGATTGAAAACGTTCCAGCTCCTACAAAGGAATTTCAACCGGTAAACAAAGCTTATATAGATAGGATTGTTGAAGACATAACAGCTGATGAACCTTTGCTGAAAGAGAATGGTGGATATAATGTTGGAGGATATCTAAACATGAATTTTAAAGAGATTAAAAATGTTAGAGATCCTAGAAACGATCGTGAAGCGACTGACAAAAAATATGTTGACGATGAAGTAGAAAAAGTCAAAGCTTTTACTAAATCAAATATTGTAACAGATTTGGATGGAAATGAGGTAGTTGTATTGTTAGGTGGTAATACTAACTATATAGCAAAAGGTGAATTAGGCGTAAAAAAAAAAATAGTTTGTTTCGGGTAACCCGACCCTACCTGGAGATTTTGCCCCGAACCTAATTTTTTTTTTGTCTTCCGATAAAAAAAAAAAAAATCAGCATTTTATCATACTGTGTGACAGGACGCCTGTTTCGGCAAATATTGCGCATTATATTATAGGTGTACAATCATGTACTACTACATACATAATTATGCATGAAAACTCCTACGCCTGTACAAAAGCTACCGTGTATCGGAGTATATTGAACCGACCTTAAACACAAATTGTCAAACACAACAACGTGGGTTTTCCATTTCTAAAAATACATACAAGCAGGCGGAGAGATCGGGCTTTTTCGCTAACTCCACACAGGAACTTCTGTTTATCGAACGTTCGTATCCTATCGCACGGTTACAAAAGACAAACGGGTACCAGTTTTATCTTCTACAACAAATCACGCCCGAAATACTGCGCTACTATACAGATTTGTAACGAACTTTTACTTTTGATTTTCGCTTTTCTTCGCGTAAAATATAGACAGGATCCCGTCATCTCTGTTGTCATCACCGCATTTTCGGTTCTGTAGTGCATTGTCGCTACTTTCGGTTTGCTAGATTTCAGATTGAACAAGTTCTGTTAAACATCATTCGGCAAAAGTGCTAGCATGCTCCAGAACTACGAACAATTAAGGTGTTCAATCCAGATATAACATTAGAAAAATTTTAATGGACGTTTCTCTTGCAACTTATCTGACAGGACGGACTGTGGACTAAACTAGACAACGGCAACGATAGAAGTTTAGATTTGTATCAAGCGTCGATAGGTCTTCATATTAGACAGGTATTTTCATATTTTTTTTCTATCTTTGTTACAATGAGGCAACAATAATTTCTTTCGGAAAATATAAATCTACCCAAACTTGCCTTGTTCTCGCTCTGCCCCCTCCCCCCCTCCCTTTTCACTCAGCTTGATTTACCCTACCTGGTCTTAGAGAAAAACCTGAAACTGCCTAGGCTAGGAGCCGCTATGCAAAAATTTTCCAAGGCTTTCTAATCTCTCCTACACTTGCGGCAAGTGATGCCACTTTAGTTTCCAGGTAAAATGTGTCTTATCTATATAAAATTGAGGAGCAGCAGCACTTCTCCCACATTTCTTGACGGATTTGGGTAAAATTTTCACAGGATGTTTCTCATCATGTGACCTAGCGTATATTGTCAAGGTTTTGCAATTCATAGCTGCATCATGGAAAAAGGGGGCTTCATGTTGTATTTCATTTTTCACCAATATCTCTTTAATTAATACTGGACATATCTCAACGGATTTCGATGAAATTTTCACATCATGTGACCTAGCGCATATTGTCAGGGTTTGGAATTTATTACTGTGTCATTGAAAAAGGGGGCTTCATGTCAAATTTAAACTGCGTCCATCCTTACAAAAGTCTGTTTCTTGTGAACGCAACTCCTCCCACATTTCTTGACGGATTTGGATAAAATGTTCATAGAATGTTTCTCATCATGTGACCTAGTGCAGATTGTCAAGGTTTTGCGATTTATAGTTGCATCATGGAAAAAGGGGGCTTCATGTTATATTTCATTTTTCACCAATATCTCTTTAATTACTTGACATATCTCAACAGATTTGGATGAAACTTTAACAGATCATGTGACCCAGCGCATATTGTCAGGGTTTTGGAATTTATTGTTGTGTCATGGGAAAAAAATGTTTTTCATCAATGTATCTCCAACTAATGGACATAATTTCATGAAACTTCATATTTTTATTGCTTAATCAAAGCCAATGACCAATGAGTCCGTTGTGCGTCCGTCTGTCCATCCATCAGTCCATGCGTAAAACTGTTAGATCACAAGTAACACAATATATTTATTGAGCTACCCAGGTAGGTACTAGAAATTCCAACACTTTAGTCTCTAAAGCTAGCTGCTTGAAATAGCAGCCATGTGGCGGCGTATATTGTGATGACGACACTCTTGTTTCACATTATAACTCTGAAGGACAACAAAAGTGAATACTTGTAATTTCAAAGTTGTGTCAAGAATGTGTGTTCTAGATAAAAAACAATATGCATAACCTTTGTAAACCCAACTTTTCTACAGATAAAATGTTTACTTTAAATCAGTATAATATATATAGTCCTCTAAAGTGTTCTGGAGGGGGAGGGTATTAAACATAAAAACAAACGAAACATTCTAGTATTTATTCAGTTTATTTAGAAACTTGCAAATAAATGTTTTTCACTTTTTCAGCTGTTTTAGCTCTTTACCACACAATCCACAGTTTTAACAATCCTTAAAAAAAACTTTTGAAAAGATTGTGGGAAAATTGAGGGAAAAGGAGAAAATGCTATAAACCCATATTTTCTTTGTTTCCCATGTTTTCTACCCTTCCAAAAACAAATTTCAATTTGTGAGTTACATTTGTTTTGTTGTCAGCAAATACTTTTAATTTGGACAAGTCTAAAAAATTTCAATTCAGAAAAGAGTTAAACAAAAGTGGACAGCATTCAGTGGGGAAAAAAGATGCAAATATAGAAGTATAGTTTAGATAGAATTTGACCATTTACCGCACAATCAGAAAGTTAATGACAGACTAGAGGTCTTTTGAACACATAATGAGAAAAGGGACTCAGAGCTGGTAGCCACCATTTTCTCTTTTTTTTCCATTTTCGAAAGCAAATACCACCATTCCAAAATGTTTTTTTTTTGGGGGGGGGGGGGGGGGAGTTAAAAAAAAAAAAAAAAAAAAAAAAAAATTTGTCCCTACCCTACCTAACATTTTTGGAGACGTTACCCTAAACAAACTATTTTTTTTTTAGGCCTTAGCTACAGCGAATCGAATTGGTTTATATCAAACAAAATTTAATAGTAAAAATGATGCGGTGAATAGAATGTATGTGGATGATCTAGTTGAAAAATATGTAAAAAAAGCTGCAGAAGAAACTGTAAAACTTATAGATGAAAGAAGCTATTTTTCTAAACATCATGTAGTCATTTGGTGCGAACATTATGGAATCCTTATTATAAATGGACAACCATTTACATTTTATGGAAATAATAAAGATAATTTTCCAATACCAACAGATGGAAGAATAACAAAAATAAAACCAGAATTTTATAATCCCCCACATGTTAATGGTGGTGAACGAAAATATACTTATAATGATACACTTAATTTTCAACTTCGTATAGATAGAAAGGAAGTCTTTCCATTTTCATTCCCAGATGATTTACCTATAATATTAGAAAATCCGATAGAGCTTCATACAGGTGATAGTATAGATATTATTTCGAAAGTGGATATGAATAATATAATCAAAGGAACAGTCACATTTGTAATAGAATTAGACATTTAAAAAATATATCATCTCACTATACACAGAAGATATATTTTACGGGGGCACACTAAGATAAAGACTAATATTGAATTTTGCTCATGAAAAAGTGATTTCATGTGATTTTAGGGGTTAAGAAATAGGACGGGGTTAAGAAATAGGACGGGGTTAAGAAATAGAACGAGGGTTTGGGGGTTTGTCCCAGCTCTCTCCATTTTTATCTACTAGCAAATGCACCTATCCAAGCTTTTCTGGAGTTTTTTTTTTTTTTTTACCAATTCCTTTGCACAATATTCTTCCAAAGCCACTGGCTGCTTTCCCACGTAACAGTCGTTGAGAGGAATGAATCCAGTAGCAATGACTATCCTTGGAAAATAATTGGCCCTGCTGGGGATTCAAGCCAGCAACCCATCTGGTTTCAAGTCCTGCACACTACCAACTGGGCCCCTGGGCTCGACTCGGGGATATGCAGGGATCAGCATATTTGTCTTCTGTGGACATGCATGAATGTATTAATTCAGTAACAAAAACTCCTCCTCTTCCATGTTTTGCCATTATTGTATGAAACTTCGTATGACAACTACCAAAGTTTCAAGTAGTTTATTTCCTATATGGCCTGCAACACGTGAAAAGGGGCATTCTGTCATTTGCGTAAAGAGTCATCTCGGATCAGCCTGTGCAGTCCACACAGGCTAATCGGAAACAACACTTTCTGTTTTAATGTAATTTTCTGTATTGCGCAAGTCTACTGTAGCACAAAATCTAATGTAGTCGTAAAGTGCCGTCTTGGATTAGCCTGCACAGGCTGATCTGAGAAGACACTTTACGCAAATGTCCGAATGCCCTTTTTGCATGTTGCAAGCCATATAAGGCCTCATGCAAATAATAAAATACAAAACATGTAATCAAACATGGTGATTAGAAGAATGACAATTTCACATAAACAATTTTAAGCGCTCTATAAACACAGTATCAAGTTTGGTAATTCCAGTTAAGTCTACAATGCGAGAAAAATTTAAAGATAAGAAATTTAAAGTTCCAATCCAGTAGTAGCCACAGGCCTGCAGCCTGTTCATGCCAAATTGAACTGTTCAACCACAAACTGTACATGATCAAAATGTTGAATTTTAACTCTTTACAAACTGACAAAATTTTAGAATGGTACAAATTGAAAGCAGTTACAGACAAAAAAATAAAATGTGATTTAAAAGCCGACTTTTGCCTTTGGAAGGGTAGAAATCATAGTGTGAAAAGGAGTAAGTTCTGGTTACAAGAAGTTGCTCCTTTTCCCACAATCTTTTCAAAGGTCTTTTTGCTTGAGGTCATTAGGATTACGTGGTTAAAAGGGTTAAAGATGAAAATGATCTCTACAAACGAGCCATGTAAAAAGGGGCTTAATGCATCTCTGTGATGCATAGCACAAAGCAAGACATCACCTTGTTACAGATCCATAAAATCCATTTTGTCAAACAACTGACTGAACCATGAGGTAGAATTATCCTATGTCAAGCAGAAAATTTGAAGATAGCAAAAAGTTTCTGTACATTTCAAGGCTGACATGGGTCGATACTTTTCGCAAATGCATTAAGCTGCCTTTTCACAGAGCATAGCTCACATTTTTTTTGTGTGTGATACATGTAAGGTGAAAATCTGTCTTCCTGACAGTGGTAGGAGAGGAATGGATCCTGTAACATCGACAATCATCAAACAGTGTTTCAGAGCCTTTAGGAAAAGTAAATTTGAAACAAGAGGGCCATGATGGCCCTGGATCGCTCACCTGAGTCAATAGGCAAAATTTCACTCCACATGCAATAATTCAATTTCTGACCAATTGTCAGGTCAATTGAGCTTAAAATGTGGCCTCTAGAGCGTCCACAAGGAATTTCCGTAAGTTGACCTAGTGACCTACTTTATCTCAATATGTGACCCAATTTAGAACTCATAAAAAATTTATGGAGACAAACATTCCGAACAGTTTTCAAGTTAATTGAGCAATAAATGTGGCCTCTGGAGTGCCCACAAGGTATTTCTTTAATTTGACCTAGTGATCTAGTTTATGACCCCAGGTGACCCAATTACAAACCCATCCAATATTTCATCAAGACAAACATTCTCACCAAATTTACGGTCATTTGAGCAATAAATGTGGCCTCTAGAGTGCCCTCAAGGTATTTCTTTAATTTGACCTAGTGACCTAGATTATGACCCCAGGTGACCCAAATTTGAACTCATCTTAAATTTCATCAAGAGAAACATTTTAACCAATTTTCAAATCAATTGAACAATAAATGTGGCCTCTAGAGTGCCCTAGAGATATTTCTTTAATTTGACCTAGTGACCTAGTTTATGACCCCAGGTGACCCAAATTCAGACTCATGTGAGATTTTATCAAGACAAACATTCTGACCAATTTTCAAGTCAATTGAGCAAAAATTGAGGCCTCTAGAGTGCCCACAAAGTATTTCTTTAATTTAAGCTAGTGACCTAATTTATGATCCCAGGTGACCCAAATCCAAACCCATCCGAGATTTCATCAAGACAAACATTCTGACCAAATTTCAAGTCATTTGAGCAATAAATGTGGCCTCTAGAGTGCCCACAAGGTATTTCTTTAATTTGACCTAGTGACCTAGTTTTTGACCCCAGGTGATCCAATTTTGAACTCACTGAACATGTTGTGCTCAGGTGGGCTAACAAACTTAGAACAGGTTCATTACATACCAAATATCAAAGCTCTATGCCTTCTAGTTTCAGAGAAGAAGAATTTTAAAATTTTCCTTTTTTGTTCCCATGTTCAAACTTGTGACCCCTGGGGCTGGGCCAGTTTTGACCCTAGAGGCATCATTTGAACAAACTTGGTAGAGGTCCACTAGGAGATGGTACATATCAAATATCAAAGCTCTACGCCATCCAGTTTCAGAGAAGAAGAATTTTAAAGTTTTCCTTCTTTGTTCCTATGTTCGAACTTGTGACCCCCGGGGCCGGGCCTTTTTTGACCCCAGGGGCATCGTATGAACAAACTTGGTAGAGATCCACTAGGAGATGCTTCATACCAAATATCAAAGCTCTACACCTTCCAGTTTCAGAGAAGAAGAATTTTAAAGTTTTCCTTCTTTGTTCCTATGTTCGAACTTGTGACCCCCGGGGCAGGGCCAGTTTTGACCCCAGGGGCATCGTATGAACAAACTTGGCAGAGGTCCACTAGGAGATGCTACATACTAAATATCAAAGCTCTACGCCTTCTAGTTTCAGAGAAGAAGATTTTCAAAGATTTTGCTATTTTTTTCCCTTTGGTTGCCATGGCAACCACAGTTATGGGTGGAATTCAATCTCTTGAACAACTTTGGTAGAGCTTCACCCAAGCAACATCCCTGCCAAGTTTCATCAAGATTGGCCCTGTGGTTTAGGAGGAGAAGATGTTTAAAGAAATTGTGGATGACAGACGACGCACAACGGACATTGGGCGATCACAAAAGCTCACCTTCAGCACTTCATGCTCAGGTGAGCTAAAAATGGTTAAAAACAGAAAATGCTGGTACCCAACATTTTCTCATTTTTCAACAATATTTTCGTCATAGACAAGTCAAAAATTTTGGTGTCTCGTAAAGAGTTTGAAACTTTCTATGATTGTTGGCTTAAAATGAACAACAAACAAAATCTAGATACCTTTTGCATTCTTGTAATCATCTTCAGTGAAAATATCAAAAGGACTGCCTTGAAACATCTTTTCTAGACTCTCTCCGCTACAAATTCAATTGTATAGACATAATACAAAACAAGAGGGCCATGATAGCCCTGTATCGATCCACTGGCTAATAAGTACAAACCATACATAACGAACATTAAAATTCTAGGCCAAATGGTTCGGAACAAGAAGACTTATACAGTTTTCTCTATAAAAGCCCATGTGAATGTTTTCACTTAGAGAGGCCACTTTTTACTGCAGAGTAATAATTACTTGAATCCTGGTAGAGGTATACAAAATAAAGTCACATTACAAAATAATACAGGTCTAGGCCACATGGTTATAAACCAGAGGCCTGTTTTACTAGGATTTGCGTAAGAACTTTTGTGTCTTTTCACTTACAGAAAAGTTATGAAATTCTTATTTGCATTTTACAAAGCTTGCCTAAGTATTTTATTAAATATTTTTCATAACTCTCCAATTGGAGGTATATAAATGAGACACTCTGACTTCAAACTCTAGGGAGGAAATTTTATCTAAAGCTAAATACACAGTGCTTGACAAGACTTGAAACTGGAATTAAATTATCTTTATTTAAGTAATGATAAAGATTCATGTATGGAAATACTGTACAGAAAGCCCATATTCCCATCGTTAGCCTTGTTTTTCACTTTTCGTTTCGGGTACTGTTTGCTCTCTTAGGTAATGACATGTAAGTACAGCAGTCATAAAGCTACCATCTAATGAATATTTTTTATAAATTTTGTTCCAACATAGCAAATACTGTTGCAAATGTGACCACAATGTTCGGAAGACTAGAAACACAACTGACATAAAACACCTAATTACGACACAGATGCGAAGATACAGGATATGATACCATTAAAGATCTTTAAAATTTTCACAATATAAGCATAATATTATGTAAACTTTTAATTTGGGTTTGCCAAGTTTGACTCCAGGTCTACAATTTGAAGAATCTTGGGAAAGGTCTACCAGATAAATATACATGCACAATTCAGTAGCCCTAGGTCTTATGGAACAAGAAGATATTTGATGTTTTCACTA
Source organism: Hippopus hippopus (assembly GCA_946811185.2). NCBI lineage: Eukaryota > Metazoa > Mollusca > Bivalvia > Cardiida > Cardiidae > Hippopus > Hippopus hippopus. Next base: position 23,630,438 of record OX328101.1, on the reverse strand, counting down.
CATAAGCCTATGTGAAACTTGTGAAAGCCAAATTTGACGCCAGGGCTAAAATTTGAACCAACTTGGTAGAGGCCCACTAGCTAAAGCTACATGCAAAATTTGGTAGTCCTTAGCGTTATGGTTAGGAACGCTAAGATTTTTTTTAAACTAAAAATTTCACTATAAAAGCCAATGTAAAACTTGTAACCTTTCCCCCATCCCCCCCGGATAGGGCCAATTTTGGCCCCAGGGCTACTATTTGAAAAATCTTGGTAGAGGTCCATTAGATGAAGCTACATGCCAACTTTGTAGCCCTAGGCCTTATGGTTTAGAACAACAAGATTTTTAAAAATGTCACTACATGTTATAAGCCCATGTAAAGCTTGTGACCCCTGTAGTCTGGGCCAAGGGCTATAATTTGAACAACGTTGGTAGAGGTTTACTAGATGAAGCCAAATTTGGTAGCCCTAGGCCTTATTGTTTGGGACAATAAGATTTTCAACATTTTTCAGTTTTGCTGCCATGACAACCAGAGTTTTTTTTTCACTTTCGTTGCTATAGCAACCACAATTTTATACAGGAATTAATTTTTTTCAATAAATTCTAAAGAGGACCAAGGCAGGATTATTTCTATGAAGTTTGGTCAAAATTTGATGGGTAGTTTCCAAGATGTTTGAAATAAAAGTTAACACGAGGGTGGACGGACAGACGGATGGATGCACGCACAAACTGACACATGGACACACTATGGAGACAGGATCATGATATTAGGTTGCTGGCTTTTAGCAAGTAGAGCTAAAAATGAAATACAGGCTTAACCCTTTACCAAACCATCTAAAGGTCTGACAAGCCTAAGGAAGGAATACTTCTGAAAACAGTATGGGGAAAAGAGAAAATGCTCTCTACCATCACTTTCTTACTTTTTCAATCACTGTATTCTAATCTTTCAAAGACAATCCTACAATTTGAGCTATAATCTGCACATATTCCTAGTTTGGACAACTCTAAAATTTTGTTGTCTGGTAGAGAATTATGTAGATACAAATGAACATGAAAGAGAATAGAAAAGTAGACACAATAAGTAATATTACTGTGTGATGGGTTACCAGCATTATTTCATTTTCCTTCAATGTTTTCAAAAGCTTTCTTTCTAAGCGTTATTAAAACTCCGGACTGTGTGACAAAGTGTTAAACACTTTTTACAACAAATTGTTTATTTCCAGTACAACTAACTTGGTTGCATACAGGGCTTGAGGTTACTGGTTTAAAACCCCAGCTGACTAATTTCTTTCTAAGGACTGATAATAGTCAATTGTCAAAGGACTTATTCCTCTATCAGTGCAGATCATTATTTAAATGATGATTATGTGGGAGAGCAGCCATTAGCTGAGAGGACTATTGTGCTAAGTACTGGTAAAAGAAACTCCAGGAAAGCATGTAGAGGTGCACTTCCCCATGCAATATGACTGAAATATTGTTGACAATGGCATTCAACACTAGACAAACAAAAAAATGTACAATGAAGTTCAACCTACTGCTGGATTGTAACCGCCTCCTTGAAACCTGCAAAAGACGATAAAGATCTTAAATTACAATTGGAACTCAAGTTTTTTTTCAAAGAAATCGGTATGGATGAATAATGGTTAACCTGTAACCCAACAGTCCTATGTTTTAGTCTCCATGTGGAGGAAGGCTTTTGAAAATGTTGTAGAATAAGCAGAAAATGTTGGTAAACAACAGAGCTTAAACTCTTTACCACACAATACCCAGTTCTAATGACCCTGAAAGAGAAGGCCTTTGAAAAAATTGTGGGAAAAAGAGAAAATGCTGGTCACCAGCATTTTCTCCTTTTCCCACAATGTTTTCTAACCTATTAAATACAGAAATCACCATTTAAGCAACTTTCAAGTTGTTGTCTGCAAATGCTTTCGATTTGGTCCAGTCCAAAATTTTGTCGTTTGGTAGAGAGTTGGATAATTGCAAATGCTTTGTTTGCATAGGACTAAAAATTTGTTGTTTCCTAAGGAGATACCAACCACCTGAAACAAGTTTGCAGCAGAGGGCTTAGGAACCATTCTTATGGCAACCTCTGTTGACAGTCTAGGTCAAGATCAGACTGCAAAGAAAGCATGCTCTTGCTCTGATCTTGCACCAAAATCATATGACAATTTTGAGAGATAGATTATCATGGAATTTGTGATAGTTCCATCTTTTCTGCTGACTAAAAAGTGTTCTGTTTTAAATTCTTTCTGTTTTAACCTGCTAAATAACTTAAATCAAACTTTTAAAGTCGACAGTGAAAAACACAAAGGTATTTTTGGAGGGAAAATATGTCCTTATAAGACAGTCTATATCAAAGATCAGACTGCGTGTTCTGTGCTGTCTTATCTTGATCTACACTGCCCGCAAAGGATCAGTGAGTGGCGCCTAGCAGCCTAGGGGTTAAATTACAGCCCTAGGCTCAGTCTATTCATCTTTTCACTCTTTACAAAAGGACAAAATTTTAGACTTGTCTAAATTGAAAGCATTTGCAGACGACAAAATCAACATAACTCAAAAATTGAAACTTGACTTTAGAAGGGTAGAAAACATTGTGGGAGATGGAAAAAATCCTGGTTACCAGCATTTTCTCCTTTTCCCACCATGTTTTCAGAAGGCTTCTTCCTTTGGGTCGTAAAAAACCAGGGATTGTTTGGTAAAAGTTTAACTCTTCACCAGATGACAAAGTTTTAGATTTTTCAAATTTGGATGCATTTGCGTATAACAAATCTGGTTCAAATTGTTAGATTAGTCTTTAAAAGGTCAGAAAACATTTTGCAAAATGGAGAAAATCCCGGTTACCAGTTTTTCTCTTATTCCCACATTTTTTCCATTTCAACAACGGATCGTAGGGTTAAGACAACAAAGATATATACATGCCATCTGGAAATTATCCAGTCCTAGCCCACAGCCATACAAATAATACAGTTTCAACAGCTTTGGAAAATATTATGAAAAGATTATCATGACTGTTCTCGGATATGATGTGAAGTTGATCTGAGCCATTTGCAAAACCATACCATCCTTTCACAAGCAAAAAGCTGATGGTTTTTGAAGCCATTGCAGAAAAATAACAAAATCCTGGTAGCCAGTACATCCTCTTTTCCAACAGTGTTTGTTACCCTTACAGAAACAAATTCCATCACTTGAGCTTGTTTGGCATTTAATGCTGTTTTAAACATCATTTCAGTCATATTGCGGAGGCCAGTACACCAATCCATGTTTTCCTAGAGTTTCTTTAACAATTACTTCCAACAAAATTCTTCCCAAGCCACTAGCTTCTTCCCGTATAAAATCAATACCTAACAACTGCATTGTAGAGAAATCTCTTTAGCTCCCTGGTTAAGGTGTTGGTCTTTTAAACCTCAAAAAAAAAAAGAGGATATTTTCTGCACGGGTTCAAACCATGGCTGAGGTGGTTTGTATTTGCGCTATGCATTTGCTGCGAACTTTCAAATTATTTGAAAAAATTCTAAGGAGGGCCATGACAGGATCATTACTGTAAAGTTTCATTAACAACAGATGGGTAGTTTCAGAGAACAAGATGTTTGACACTACAGACACTTGCCATGACATAAGCCCACTCGCCTTGGGCCAGTGGAGCTAAAAATGCCTGATACAGGACAAAAAGAGTTGACTGCAGGGGCAATTAACCCTTTACAAACAATACCATTTTTCACAAGAGAGGCTTTCTCTGCTTTTTCATAGGTAGACATCATCATTTGAGCAGATTTAACATCGCAACAACAATAACAAAATACAACTCACCTCCTTCCTTTTTTTCAGTTTCATCACTCCACTGAAAACCCATAAACTTCTTCTTTTGGAACCTGTAAAAGTTAATATGACCCTTTACCACACAATCCAAAGTTTTAATGACCCTGTGGAAGAAGCCTTTTGAAAACATGGTGGGAAAAGGAGAAAATGCTGATAACCAACATTTTCATCTTTTCCCTCAATGCTATTGCTCTTTTGAAAAAATCTCTTCATTTGAGCAAGATTGAATTTGTTGTCTGAGAATGCTTTAAATCTATGGATGTCTAACCTGATCTTTACCCTGAAGAAGATGGCTTTTGAAAACATGTACTGTGGTTAGTTATTTCTACTCATCATCATTTGACAACAATGCTTCTACGGATTTCCTTTCCTTTGAACTAGGCACAGATTTAAAAAAAAAAACAGTTGCTTATCTTTTTTGAAATGATGATTAACGTTTGTTTCATCTACAGTTGCCGGGTAATTACATGCTTCTCTGTTTTATGTTTTATATACAATTGATTGCAGCCAAGAACCAGCTTAGATTTTTTCGTTCCCCGAAAAATTCTAAATAGTCGTTGCATGATTTTCTAAATGCCACATGACTACTGTTAAGAACATATAAGATTAGCATACTGTTTTCATATGTACTATTTATTTGATTTGTATAATTGACATTTGATAATTTTTTGTGAGTGCTTAAAAATTCACCTCACATTTTCCAATTCTGACTTGCGTTTTGCAGTAAAACAGATGGGAATTTCAACCCCTGAATAAGCCCTGAGCATTACCAGCTCTGAGCTATGAGGCTCTGTAATGTTGAACCCTTTACCAAACCATCAAAGATTTTCATGACTCCGTAGAAGAGGCCTTTTGAAAACATTGTGGGAAAACGAGAAAATGCTGGTAACCAGCATTTTCTCCTTTTCCCACCATGTTTCTTACCCTGTAAAAGATTTTTAGTTCATTTGTACCACTTTCAAATTTGTTGTGTGCAAATACTCTCAGTTTAGAAGGGTCTTAAATTTGTTGTTTGGGAAAGGATGAACCCTTTTCCAAACTGTAAAATCCTAGACTAGTCCATATTGAAAGCATTTGCAGACGACAAATAAAATATTCATTTGATGGTATTTGTCAAAGAGAGAAAGGGTAGAAAACATTAAGGTTAACTATTTACTATACAATCCCTAGTTGTAACAACCCAGTAAAAGAAGCCTTTTGAAAATATTCTAGGAAAAGGAGAAAATGCTGGTAACCAGCATTTTCTCCTTTTCCCACAATGCTTTCTACCCTAACAAAGACAAATTTGATTATTTGAGCCACATTTAAATTGTCACCTGCAAATGCTTTCAATTTGAACAAGTCTACAATTTTGTCGTGTGGTAAAGAGTTAAAGGAGAGCAGCTGTTCACCAGGATTTTCTTATGTAACTCTTTACCAAACAATCCCGGGTTTTCACGACTCTGAGAAAGAAGCCTTTTGAAAACATTGTTGGAAAAGGAGAAAATGCTGGTAACCAGCATTTTCTCCTTTTCCCACAATGTTTTCCACCCTTCCCAGAGCAAATTTCAATTTTTGAGTCACATTAATTTTGTCGTCTGCAAATGCTTTCAATTTGGACCAGTCTAAAATTTATGTCATTTGGTAAAGAGTTAATGACTATTTTTTTAGAAGCCTGCTTTCTAAGGGTCAATAAAAACACAATATTTTTTGATAATAGGTGAAACCTTTCCCAAACAATCCTGTGTTTAAACTACCACATAAAAGAAGGCTTTTCAAAATCTTGTGGGAAAAGGAAAAAATTTTGGTAACCAGCATTTACTTCTTTTGGCTCAACATTTTCCACCCGACCAATGACAAACTCCATTAATTACAACTAATTCAATTTGCCATTGGCAAATGTTTTCAATTTTCAATATCAACTAGAGCTGTCACAGAATGTGACTTAATACCCCCGTCAGCGCTTTGACAGAAACAGGCAATTATTTGTACACAGAAGGCCACACGGACGGACGGATGGACGAACGGACGGACGAACGGACGGAAAAACGGACGGACACACGGACAGACAGGGTGATTCCAGTATACCCCCGAAAACATTCGTTTTGCGGGGGTATAATAAGTCTAAGATTTTGTCTTCTGATAAAGAATGAAATCAACCAGGTGCCAAAGGACAATCTGAAAAAGCAATCACTTACTTTAAGAAACTCTCTCCCATATCAACTTTTCTCTGAATATCTGTTGAGATTTTCTTTCTGTACATATTCGAAATAGAGGGACCTTCTGCATCCTTTTTACCTCTTGGTGGCCTCTCACGATCATCCCTTCGCCAAGCTTGTGGTGGTTTCCCTTCCATACTCTTTTTATTTTCTTTGAAACTGAAAATCATTTCACCCTTTACCACACAATCCAAAGTCCTAACGACCCCGAGGTAAAAAACTTTCAAACAAAACATAATGGGAAAATGACAAAATGCAGGTAACCATCATTTTCTTGTTTACCCACAATGTTTTCTTCCCCATTTCTTCCTTTAAGTCTTGCACGATATCAAATTTTCTCACGCTGCTTAACCCTTTACCACACAATGACGACTTTTGACGCCCCTGAAAGAGAAGGCTTTTGAAAACATTGTGGGAAAAGGAGAAAATGCTGGTAACCAGCATTTTCTCCTTTTTCCACGATGTTTTCTACCCTATCAAAGAAAAATCATTTCATATGAGCCACGTTCAAACTGTCATCTACAAATGCCTCCAATTTGGACAGGTCTAAAATTTTGTCGAGTGGTAAAGAGTTAAATAAAATACTTATAGGAAAGTTACACCAGGACAGTACTACAACATAATATTCTGTGTATATGTGATTCAAGCAGCTTGAGGAAATTTGATATCGTGCAAGACTGAAGGTTGAGGGACATGTCAAAGTTTTCTTTTGCAGCGAGAGGTAAATACTAGCACCAGAATGTTAACTTACTACATAATATTCCCTTTGTTATTTGTATACCTACCAACTTGAACAACAAAATTTTGCAATTATTGACATAATGATTTGTAAGCTGTAAACACAATAAAACAAAAAATGGTTTTGTGGGTAGTAACTTTGTTCTTATGAATGGTGGATAAATATTACAGCACAACATTTTGACCAATCAAATTTCAAATCATTATGCATGTGAGATATGTCATCATACCACATTTGACACTATGTAGATATAGACTTTTTTCTGTTGTATTTGGTATTTTATTCATGTGCAACACATGTATTTGAGCCAGAAAATCTTCAAGTGTATAATAAATTGGATTATTTATATCTTTCAACCCTTCACTAAATGATCAAAGTGTATTTCCATCTTACTGATTAACGCGTTACCAGTAAGTAATTTTGGTCTGCTGAAAATGAAAGAAATTGCAGACGACAAATTTAGAGTGGCCAAAAAGGTGGTATTTTTATCTGTAAGGGAAGAAAACACTGTGGAAAATGGAAAAAAATGCTCGTTATGAGCATTTTCTCCTTTTTTCACAGTGTTTTCAAACACCTTCAACCTCAGAGCCGTAAAAACCAGGGCTTATCTGGGAAAGGGTTAATTAATTGAATGGTGCCTCAGTCATATCATGTGACAGCTCACTTAGTTATGTGTGTCTTAGGTTTTTTCATCGTGCTAGGAAGGGGCTCTGAAAAGTCTTGCAAAAGGACACTCCCACTCAAACACAGAACAGCCAGATTACCAACCCTACACCTTCACCATCACGCCAAACAGGACCCCCACAACCCTGACAAAGAAGTTTTACGACCCTGACAAAGAAGCTTTTTGGAAACATGAAACACTGTCTCAAGACAATTCTTATTGGTATCTACGACATAACGTTTTGAAGAAGATGATACAAAATGTTGTTTTTGAAATCCTGAAATACACAATATCTCTAATTCTGATCAGAATAGGTACTATCTAACATCTTATGAAACTCCAACATACAGTACTTTATCACATGACGTGATGGAAACTATTCACATTAAATCTGAAATGAAAGCCATACCGTTTGCCCACATTCAAGTTTTGTCCTAGGAAGTCACTCCCTTTCTTTGATTTCACAGCGTTAAATGGTTTCTTTCGATTTTCTTTCTGTTTTTTATCCCAGGGCAGTTTATCAGCATCAGTTTTTGGAGGTGATTCCCCACCATCTTTATCTGACCTTAGTGTTACAGAAGAACTAAAAGGTCTAACCAACCTGTGGAGTGGTCTCAAATTTCTCACAGCTAATCTGATAAAGCAAAAGAAAGAAAACAGCTTTACTCAGTAACTCTTTGCCAGACTACAAAAGTTTAGAATCATCCAAATTGTCACTCAAATAGTCTCTGCAAGGGTAGGAAACATTACCCAAATAGGATAAAATGCTGGTTACCAGTAGTTTTACCTTTTCCCATAATGTTTTACAATGCCTTTTTCCTCAGGATTCTTAAATCTCAGAAAAGTTTGGTTAACGGTGTTAGCATTTGATAAAGAAACTTCAACAGATATATCTCTTCTTGTCTTGCTGCAGATAGATCTCTTGAAAGAATTGTGGCCAACGCAGAAATGTTTGTCATAAGCTGCTTTTCCTTTTGCCAGTATGTTTTTGCTTGTATTCATGTATTTGACCCCTGATAGCGTGCAGGACTGGAGAACAGGTGGTTGCCAGTTTGATCCCCGGCTTGGCCAATTTCTTTCCATGGATTGATGATAGTCATTGCCATAGGATTCATTCCTCTCACCGCTGATCATTGTTCTGACAATGGTTATGTAGGAATGCAGCCAGCAGCTTGGAAAGAATATTGTATAGAGTACTGGTAAAAAGAAACTCCAGGAAAGCATGGATAGGTGCGTGCACTGGCTGCCGTGATATAACTGAAATAATGTTGGAAACGGCGTTAAACACCATACAATCAATTAATCATACAATATGACCTTTGATTCAAGTTCTTTAAGGATTTTTTTTGTTTGGTCATCTACCGGTAGTTATGTTTCAGTCACAATTGCCAAACCCTTTACTAGACATCAAAAATTTACACATATACTGAAATAAGCGTGAACCGACAATATATCAAATGAAGCTCAAATTATGAAATCTGTCAATGACCGTGTAGAAAATATTGTGGGAAAAGGAGAAAATGCTGCCTAAGGTTTTCTACAGCCTTATTCTTCAGGAAAGGTCCATTCTTGTCTAGTTGTAAAACCATTGGTACTGTCTCAACAGTGTTGGTCTATTACATTATTTCCATATTCATTCAAGGCCTCTGTGCCGGCGACATATCTTTCAAATGTCTGACCAATCATTTTGAATGGCATGAGCTCTGCCCAATTAGTTACAATGGTGAACAGGGAATCAGGGTTCATTTCAAGAGAGGGGAAGAGTGTAAAGCAGATTTAAACACTGACAACTGTCGGTCTTTTTTGTAACCGTCTCCATATAAGGAAATACGGAGCAAAAAATACGAAAAAGTAAACCTGCTTTACTTTATCATACAACTTGAACCATTCTTTTTTCTGGAGTTGAATTATAAATACTCAATCAGAGCTCCAGATAAGAGAGAGTGATGGTATGCTAAATCCATTATTTCTCTTTGAAACCCTATGTTGTGGGTACTCATTAGATTTGTCTCAATGAGCCAATTCTAATGAGTACCAACAACATAGAGTTTGTGGAGAATAATTAATATTTTCAATTTTGAAATCAAAATCATTCCCTCTACCTGGAGCTCTGCTCAATGGTACAAATCTACTTAACTCTTTACCAAACGACAAAATTTTAGACTTGTCCAAATTGGAAGTATTTGCAGATGACAAAGTAAATGTGACTTGAAAATTGAAATTTGTATTGGATTGGGTAGAAAACATTGTGGGTAAAGGAGAAAATGCTGGTTACCAGCATTTTCTCCTTTTCCAACAATGTTTTCAAAAGGTCTCTTTCTCAGGGTCGTTAAAAGTCGGGATTAAAGAGTTAAATCTTTTATTTGATTTCTGTCTGTTCAGTTGGTGTCGGTTCCAATGTCGTCAAGTAATATTTGTAAAATATCAGTAAATTAACGTCTGTTTCTGTCCTTTTGTGGGCCCTCTGTTATTGGATTTCAGCCCTTACCGGTCCACTATGCTAATTCCGGTCCATTCCAATTTTACCTACTACACACGGGGAATTTCGGTGATCGCCAATGACTTTAACACTCGCTGGACAACGACCTACTCAATTCATCAATCATTCACTTGAACAGAAATGTTTTCAACGCTGTAGACATATAGAAATTCAAACCTAACATAATGATCCGGAATCGCCACGTTATAAAAAGCTAAACAGCGGCAGGCAAGGCATCTAGTGCTTGATCCAGTGGACATTCTCGCTGTCACTTCGTTGCCGATTCCACATCCGGTGATTTGGTACCCATTCGTTAATTTCGAGTGATCCGTTGATGTGGTTACGGAATAAGCCGACTGGTGACGAGTGAGTAAGTGCCATGCTCAACTTGCAGCCTTTTGATCTTCGTATCAAATATCAACAAGACAAATTTATGATGCATAGCATCATAGATGCCGCAATCTTTTGGTGGACAATTTCAGAAATATTGACTCTCTTGAGAAATTGTGATTACATTTTTTGTATCTGTTTTTACCCCCACCCCCCACCAGCGGAAAATCATGACAAATGGTACTAAAATGCAAGGAAAAAAGAAACAGAAAATAACATGTACATGTATTCTAATTCTTAAAAAAAAAGAAGTTTAGAGAGAAATCTTAAATAATCTTCTTGTTGTATCATTATTATAAAGTGATGTTTATTTGGGAAAAAAAAAACACGTAAAAGCATCGGAATTTTTAAATTTCTACTCGAAATTTGAAAATGTAGAAATTGCACGTTCAAATACAGCATTTTCCATTTATCTAATGATTTTAGAAAGGAAACTTCTATAGCGGCATTAAAGGCAATACTACAGAATTATTTAAGTTACCAATTATTCAAAGTGATATTAAGATCGTTATTCACATATGATGTTTACACGTATTTACAATTTTTATCAGTGATCTCTTCTTTGTGTTCCTTTTTTTTTTACAACAAAAAAGAAAAAAAAAAAAGAAAAAAAGAAAAATATTCAACAGCTTTTTTCTAAAAGATGATCTTCTTGCTTGCCAAAAGTATCTTAGCATGCTTGTAACACAGTGAATCTTTATATCTCTACTCTAGAAACAAAAACTTTTGCATGGCATCTCGAAAATTATTCTGATCATAGCCTGCACAGTTGGCACAAACCACGTTTCTTTTATTCCTGAAATGGCAGCCACACACACACACACAAAAAAACATTGTTTAAGTCTTTAAAGATCTGGACCTATTCAACCACAACATAATAACTATTACTATACATATTTCGTTTAATAAACAGTAATTTGAACCATTTTCTGCATAGGCCTTGTACATACCTAGTGTAAAACTTCTAATGTAAATTTCAAGAGCTATTCTAAACCTTTGACCGGCAGCGACGTAAACAGTTGTATATTCACAGTAATAGGTTCTGTAATAAATTTAACCCTTCGACTACACAACGAAATAAATACACTGAGTAAGGAAAACAAACAAGATTTTCTTTTATGTTTACGAAATATCTTACAGAATATTAAAAAAAAAAAAAATATTACATGGGCTATGTGCTGTCTGATCTTCATCTATTTCCGTCATTTTCGAGCAGCTTCAACCCTTAGAGCACCAGGCACCACCATGATAATTACTGTAGTCACTGTACATCACGATCCATACGTCATGATTCAAGCAGGCCTGGTTTCAAGGGTTCTGTAGATCAGGACCATACCGTACAGCACGTACAGTCTGATCATAACAGCTTCGACACACAATACAGTAAATGCTAAATTTTGCAGGTCTCATAAGGTAGATGTTTCGTGTAACAGAAATCCATTGGGCTAATGTGTTGACGAAGGGAAGAAAAAGGGTTATCTTTTCGCAAGTATTCTATAAATAGCTGATGTAGACGCCTCTTGTGTAGGGAGGTAACCAGTCTATACCTTGATCAAAGGTTAACTGCCGTTTTATCCTTTACAAATTAAGATTGGACGAAAAACTTGTACATTAAATTGCTTCTGATTATCATATTCTAAGATGCTCTCTATATCATAATCATCATTATTTTGTTTTGTAAAAAAGTAGACAAATGCGAAAACCATTGAGAGATGGGAAAGCTTGTGATAAACGGAAAGCATAACAACTTCGTTTGGGAAAATAGACGGAATCCTATATGTTTGAAAACTTCGGGGGACTAGCCAGTTAAAGGATGTTTATCTTTCTGTATTTTTTTATTGTTATTTGGGAATGAACTATATATTGCAAGAAAACCAGGTTTGAATTTCATGTAGGTCTGTTGGAATACTTAAGAAAGAGTCATGTGGAGTAATTCTGTCACAACAACACAACATTATTAGAAATTTTACAAAAATTATGACCTATCGAATAATTACTGATCATCTACATGGTAAATAGTTTAGGTACATTCCTACTGGAAGCCGCTTTCGAGCGGCTTCCAATCACGGCAGATAAAATGGCTGTTGTTTACCCTTGCTCATTTAAACTGGCTGCTGGATTTGTTATCTGCCTATCAAAAGGTCCTTGAAAAATAGGTATGCATAGGGGCATAGAACTTTTACTAATCGCAAATTACTACAAATTCATTCGGAACTAATTCAAGAGGTAGATCTAAGTCAAAAACCAGCTAAGACTGGCCGTGCCTCAAAGAAAAAAAAACTTCAAATTTAGATATACGGGTTAATCAAGTACAGAGGACTCGGTGACCTTTTCGGTTCTTTTTTTTAATGCGACGATTAGAAACTAATGAAGCTAGATCTCTATTTAAAGTTGATAATTTACATTTCTTGTTGACGCGATTAAGTCCGCATTTCATATTCAATGTTTTTTTTTTTTAAAACTTGCACATATTATATCACTAACGGATCGGACCCTGTTAAAAATCAAGAAAATCCAGCCATCATTTTAGGAAAAGCATAGTCTCTATATAAATATTTGTTGACTTGGTCATGTTTACTCAACACATGCAGTCCACATCATTGGTCAAATTTCCGTAGTTTGGGAGATTGTTTTAATTCAACGATAATTAAAATCCTATCAAATTTGGCTGGATTCCAAACTGTTAGAAACTACTAAAGAAACTGTAATGAATTATTTAACTTTTTTGTTCAATTCTCCTTGCCTACTACTTGTCATGCTGTTTAAGTCGGTTCCAGCCCAGTTGCAACACCCCCTCTCCCCATTTTTATAGCGCGCGTGTTTGTCTTTTTCCTTTTTGCATCATAAATTCATAATGTACGGTAGAAAATTAGCAAAATCACTGATGGTAGAGCGATTCAGGTCTTACAAGGCATTTACTTTTATCCAATGAATGGAGGTATTGAATGACTTAACCAAAGATCAAGAAATATCACATTAATTAAATGAGGGAATAATTTGCCACGGTGACTAATAAAGAGAAGCGCAAGGAGAAGAAAAATTTGTTGTGATGTCATTTCCTGAATATGATATGTTAAGACTTACCATTTCTGGAATTTGAGCCAAAATTTTGGAAAGCTTGTGGGAATGTCACGTGACCGATCGACTCGTTATTTAAACGCCAAAGACAACATCTTAATTGTTACTAAACTTAACTTCCCCCTTTTCTTTTCGCTTGTAGAGAAAAACATATGAACCATGCTCTGTGAAAAGGGGGCTTAATGCGTCTGCGAAAAAGCATCGACCCAGGTCAATCTGCGCAGTCCGCACAGGCTGACCTGGGCCAAAACTTTTCGCTATCTTTAAATTTTCTGCATGTGAAAGGACCATTCTACCTCATTATTCAGTCAGTTGTTCGACAAACTGGATTTTATAGATCTGTAATTAGGATGACTTGCATGGTATAATGTGTCACCGAGATGCATTAAGCCCCCTTTTGCCAGAACATGGTTCATATTTGGTTTGAAAAGGCACATGAGAGGGCGAAGTTTTGTCAAAAAACAAGTCCCTCTAAAAGCTGCGATTTTAAAAGCATTACAACTAGCTAGTATCAATCAGTTTTTCGCGGCGGTACGAAATTTCCAATCTACCCAAAACACCCAAATCTTTCCCAAATCTCTCCCAAATCTTACCCATCTATTTAAGAAAATAGTGTATGGGCTTATTTGCCACCCCCTCCCATAATTACCCTTTTAATTGAAATATTTTTTTCTTTTTAATGCGTATAGATAATCTCGATGACCCAAATGTTGTACTTTTAATTCTTTACCGGACGACAAAATTTGCAATTGAGAACTGAAAGCATTTTCAAGCGTCAAATAATAAATGTCGGCCAAATGATGAGAATTGAGAAAGCAATTTAGGGAAGGAAGAAAATGCTGCTTAAGGATAGGGCACCATAATGGGATTCGTGTAACATCGCCTTTCATCGCCAAAATCGGACGGATTCGGTTAAGACTCAGGTAATCCGTAATCGATGCAGGGTAACAGCGTCTATCGGCCGATCGATTACAGATTACCCGAGTCTTAGCCGAATCCGTTCGTTTTATTTTTTTTTTTCGGCCATGAAAGGCGATGTTACACGAATCCCATTAGGGTGCCCTATCCTTAAATGCATTTTCTCGGTTTCCCACGATGTACTCAATTCCTTTCTCTGTAAGGTCGTCCTAACTCGGCATACTTGTTTGATAAAGGATTAACTCTGTACCATACAGCAAAATTTTAGAATGCTTGTCCGAACTGTAAACATCTATGGACGACATATTTTATGTCGGAAATAATTATAATGGACATTGTCTTTCAACAGATAGAAGGCATTGTGGGAAATGGTTAAAATGCTGGTTACCAGCATTTTCTCCTTTTCCCACAATGTTTTAAAAAGTTATTCTCTTCAAAGTCGTTAAAACATTAATAGTGTGTTGGGTAAAAGATTATAACCTACTTAGTCAGAATGTTTCGCGAACTACGAAACAGAATAGATCTAGATCACCATGTTGGAAGAGGGGTTACACATAGTGTGAAAATCCGCAGCGGGACTCAGATCATCCAGCGTTGTAATGTGCATGCATGTTTTAATTAGATAAGGAATGTAAAAAGGAAAAGGGTTTAACCCCTGTACCACACAATGCCGACTTTCAACGACCCCGAGGAAGAAGTATTTTGAGAGCAATGTGAGAAAAGGAGAAAATGCTGATAACAGCGTTTTTCCTTTTTCCACTATACTTTCTACTCAAGCAACGAACATTTGCTTCATTTTAGCCACACTGAAATTTTCGTCTGCAAATGTTTCCATTTTGGATGGGTCTAAAGTTTTGTCATGTGGGAAAAAATAGCCACACCCGTTTAGCTCTTCTTGTTATTTCGTTTCGAACAAGAGAGAAATAAGTGGATACTTTTATTTATATAGCTATATAGCAACACAATTACTAGAGTAGATATGCCTGAAAAAAAAAAAAAGTAATGCTAGTGATAGTGTTGGTAAAAGAAAAACAGTTGAAAACAACAGTTCTTCTTTTACTAACACACATTCCTCTCAATAATAATGTCTATTAATGATATTTAAATGTTCTTTAAAACATTTATCGAAAATAACAAGGGTCTTGAAGACATCTTTGGAATTAATTATGCAAACCCTTCTCTCGTTTAACTTTAAAGTAAAAGGGAGGTAACCAATAATTAACTAAAATGCTTTTTCTTCAGAGTTGCTCCTCTTTATCAAGTTTTCGTTATACCAATATCCACCATTGACATGTAAATCTTTGTATAAATCTATTCTCTGGTGTGATAGGTAATATGCCCCTTTTTTTTCCCCTGAATGTAAGTAATTACATGTTATAAGATTTTCGAGATGTTAGTTTGATACTTGTTGATTTGAGTCTCGCCTTTATAACACCGGTGTACAGTGCAGCCAGCACATTCTTGCAGTCCGATATTGACCTTCACTTTAGCACCGTTGCCCTGCAGATCTAGTAGAATTTCAAATGACACTTGACTGCCTGTCATTTCCTACCATAGGCATGCATTTTACCTGTGCTTTCACACTGCATAAACTTACGTCGTCAAGTGTTAACCGTGTGTAACCATGCCTTACCTACAGCCCCACAGATCTGCCCACTATTTCTCATTACCGCCACCTGACGACTTTTTTTTTCGTCTTGCAACAGACCACTTCTGAAAACATTACGACAAAATGAGAAATTGATTCATGGGTAACCAGCCAAATCTCCTGCAGTATATTTATTTCTATTCTCCGATTGCCACTTTGTTTTCATATTGAACTCTAATTCTTGTAGGATAACGACACAATGCATGTATGGTTTAAAAGTCACCTAGATCTAAGTTCTGCAAATGTTCTATAAAGTGGTTTGATGAGTTTTCAAGAGCAACTAGACTCATTACAAATTGAAAAATTTAAGTAGAAATTCCGTTTTGAACGTACATGCAGACAAGAAATGAAATTTGGCTCAAACCAAAAGATTTGTCTGTGAAAGGTTAGAAACGTTGTGGAAATGGAAGAAATTGCTGGTAGCCAGCAATTTATCCTTTTTTCCCACATCTTTTTCAAAAGCCTTCTCTGTCAAGGTTGTTAAAACTGGGGTATGTGCGGTAAAATTATATGGATTCAATCTATTTCTGTGGGAAACGATCTACACTTGAGATAGGTGCTCTGTGAAAAGGGGGCTTAAAGCACCTGCGAAAAGTATCAGCCCAGGTCAGCCTGCGCAGGCTGACCTGGGCCGAAACTTCTCGCTATGGGTCAATTTTCTGTTTGTCAAAGGACCAGTCTACCTTATGATTAAGTCGGTTATTTAAAAAAGTGGCCATTGTGAATCCATAATTATGTGATGATTTGGGACGGTATCATGTTTTACGGTGATGCATTAAGCCCCCTTTTGCCAGAGCCTGGCTCAGTAAATAAGTATTTAATTAGATCAAGCAGCTTTAGAGAGAGTGAAGTGAGGAAGAATGTTCACTTTCAGTTTCAAACTGTCGAAGGTATTTTTAGAACGGGGGCCGAATAGAGTATCACGTGATCATGCCGCCATTTTTACCAAGAGGGCAATAGTCAGGAAGTTGTCAAATATCACAAATTTGACTGAAAAGGGCTACGTTTTGATACAGATCCTGACAATAAACACCTCTAAAATGGGTAAAAAATTTATTATTGTCTTATTCTAAGCAGACTTATTTGCTTTTATGGCGTATGCAATGAAACGACGTTCAAATTGACTCAGGCCAGAAAAATTCGTCTGTTATGACACTTGTCCGATCAAGAATGATGAAGAGAGGGAAGTGACAGTCATTGTTTACATTTGACAATACGCACCCAAATCCAACTTTGAGACTTTTATATTAATTATGATTTGAAGTCGGCCTATAGAACAAAGCTATGCAACCAATGACAACTGGTTTGTGCTTTACTTTAGGGGCGTTTGTCCAAATTTCTTAAGAATTTGGCTTTTGATTGGCAAATGCCCACCAACTCTCATGGCTTGAAAAATTTGCAGGGAATAAAATAAAAATTGGGGGTATAGTAGATAAAAAAAAAAAAAGAGCAACACAGTGTCATCCTGTATTGTACTGGAGATCTTAACCAATTATATAGGCCTACTGACTTGCAAAAGAAATGCATATTTTTTCAAAATATGGAGAAAAGATACAGAGAACAACTTACCGTACAATTTAATCAATAGACATTAAATTTCATACCTTTTCTGCTAGTAACACTAATTTAGAATGATATAATTTCATCCATATAGGTTTATAGCAATGTTAAAATGATCATATGGTAGATAAACATTTTTGAGATGCCGGAGTCTTAAGCGGTAAATTGTGCCAATGTTGCTGTAGCGATACACTTTGACATTGAATCAGTCAGGGTGTTAACTATATTTATTGGAATCTTTTTCCATTCATAGAGTAAAGCAATGGCAAGGCTCCAGTCATTTAGGTTGCACAGAATGTTAATAGTTTTCTCACTTGCCAGTCCTGTACATCCCACAGTTGTTCAATCAATGAAAGGTCAGGGCAAAATGGTGGCCACCCACGGACTTCTATCTTACTGTTGTGCAAGAAATTTCAGCGAATTCTTGCAACATGCTGCCTGCCATTTTCATGCTGGAAGAACGGTATCTCTGTATTGTAAGGTGTTCAAAGTCCCTTTAATGATGACAGGAGGTGTCTTCATACCATAGGCTATCCCACCCCAGACCATCACTGAATGGCCTCCAAACCTGTCTTGTTCTACAATACAAGCATTGGTGTAATGTTATCCTTGACGCTGAAACACACGCTGATGTCCGTTAGTGCGAACTAAGGTGGATCTTGATTCACCTGAAAAGAGAATTCCTCTTCATCGTTGAAGTGTATGACGTTGCAACCAGTTCAAATGCACAGCATGTCGCCTAGCTTTTAACCATAATCCAATGTATGGTCTACGAGACCTTAAGTCGCTTTTACGTAGCAGTTGTAACACAGGACAAGGGTGAACACAGTTATTGTGATGTCCTGGAGTGTGAAGGGTTGTTTCCTCTGCAATTAAAAGGCAGTTATGTAGGTGAGCTAAGCATATGAGTTAATCTTGACTCTGCATTGTTTCAGGAGGGCGTCAGTCTCTAGTCTAGGTCAATCATTGTGGTGGTTGTAGACAGAAATGTCAGGTGGAAAATGGTAGATTGCGACACTTCAATTGACATCATTTTGTGTCTTGCCCTGCAGTAGAAGTGCTATAGCATGTCCGCACTGATCAGCATCATTTTTAATTGGTGCAGAATCACGAAAGTCAATATGAAAAAATGCACATCTACACTTTTCTGAATAATGACTGTTTCAGTTTTACATTTACAGTGCTATAAATAGCTATGCTCATGCATCATATACAAATTGATTCAATAGGCCTAATGCATAAAAAAGACACTGAAGAAAAAAAATAAGTTATTAAGTATTGGGGATATATGACCACTTACACAATTATGGTTTAATATATTGTGTAATTTAATCATTTAAAAGAATATTTTAAAACATTGCAACATGCGTTTCTTTTTCAAGTTGGTATATTTGCTGTGTTAAAAATAATGCAAACTAGTGCTGTTAATGGAGGTAAAGGTTTTCAATCCTTGTTTGTTAAGATATTTAATATTTAGAGATATATGTCATAAAGTTCTACATTTCTAATTCTACCCTCAGCCATGGATACAATTTTTTAAAAGGGATAAAAATGCTTAAATTTTTGCTGTTGAAGAGTGTCAGAAGATGCAGTGACACTTGCCTGTCCCTTTCATTGCAGGGTATGCTCTGCTTTTTCCAGTTTGAGGTTTTTGCACATATTGGTAACAAAAGTTTGGGGTATGCTAACAAATATAGGAGTTGAAATCTTAACAACGTGATTAGGGTTAACAGTTTAGTATCAGCTGAATTCTGTGACAGCCTGCTGATACTTGAAATGCTTCATATGATACCCAGCTACAAGTTTTCTCAGATATTGACAATTTTGAGCTTTTGTAAGCACTGCAAAAAGGAGAAAGTGCTTGTGTTGATCAGTTATCCTTTTTTCACAATGTTTGATTCCACGAAACATTTGTTGTTTATTGCAAAAATAAAGACAAGAGTAAATCTTTTTCTTAATATAACAAAAAATAGGACTTTGACTGTCCAAAAAATTTTGGATATAAAGCAACTTCAAGGGAAATGATTCAGAGTGTTCCTGTTTAGTAAACTGGTACCCATTGTATCACCTGTAACCATTTGGTTGTTGATAAAAAGATGGATAGAACTTCACCAGTTCAGCATCTACTTTTGGAATCTGTAATCCTTGGCCAAAAGAAGTGATTTGTTAACATTTCGCTACAGGAAATTTCTGAAATTCAATGTTTTTCTTTGTTCAAGTTTTTATATGTTCCAGTATGCATTTCAGGAACTAAATGTGTGTCTAACTTTGTCAAACCTTTTGTTTACATGAAGCGCTGAACTGCATTTTGATTGGCTGATATGACCAGTCAGTTAATTTGTCATTTAAATGACAGGACATTACTACAGTACCCAGCCATATACAATGTTACTTTTATGGGAAAAAGCTCAGAATGTTGATTTTCACATGTGTTCAGATGTCATTTTGAAAATTTATAAAGCAGTATATCTGTCTGATTTGATATTTTGTGATATATGGAAATACATTGTTACTGAGGAGTAGTTGCAGTCAAGTTCTAATCCCGCAAACACCATTAATATTTCATCAAGCTTTCTTTGTGGTTGACTCTTTACCTCACAATCTTGATGTAACCCTTTACCACATGATCCCAACTTTTAAAGACCCTGAGAAAGAAGCCTTTTGAAAACATTGTGTGAAAAGGAGAAAATGCTGGTAATCAGCATTTTCTCCTTTTCCCACAATGTTTTCTGCCCATTCAAGAATAGATACAATAACTTGAAAAATATTTGAATTATTGTTTGTAAGTTGCTTCCATATACACGCGTCTAAAATTTGCAGTGTGGTAAATGGTTAAATGACCTTGAGAAAGAAGGCTTTTGAAAACACTTTGAGAAAAGGAGAAAATATTAGTAACTAGCATTTTTTTCCATTTCCAACAACATTTTTCCCGTTCCTAGAAAACTCAAAGTATTTAAGCTACATTTGATTTGTCATTTATGTGTTTAATTTAGTCACCTTTAACCCTTTCCCAAACAACGAAATTTTGGACTAGACCAAATTTAAAGTGTTTGCAGACAACAAATTAAATGTACCAAAAATGATGATTTCTGTCTTTGATATGATAGAAAACATTGTGGGAAAAGGAGAAAATGCTGATTACCAGCATTTTCTCCTTTACCCACAATGTTTCAAAAGGCCTCTTACCCAGGGTCGTAAAAACCCGGGATTGTTTAGGAAAGGGTTAAACATTTGTTGTGTGGTAAAGTGTTAACACTTGCAAATGAGCTAATAGATTATCTGGTAGATTTACTTCATCCTCCTTGTAAACATTGTATTGTATTTGTTATTACCGTATTTTGCTTAAATTTTGGGACGGTAAAAAAATTTTTTTTTTTTTTCGTGTCCCAATACATAGGTCTACAAAAAATAATTATTTTGTTAGCTGTCCCAAAACATATGGTCAGACAAGACAAGCTGTCATACTGTAAGTCACTGACCGCTAACCAGTCGAATATTGCCGACGTTAAATATTGCTATGTCATTGATTTCAATGAACTTAAGATCATTTGCAGGTTGTTTTCATTGATGATTAACTTGTCACTCATTGTCTGCATCCTGGGATCGCGATGAGGACTGTTATTTTGCGTTAGTAGATATAAATTCACAATGTATTTTACCTGCTTACGTGAAGTGAACGACGTAAATTCCACTCCGACAAGTACCTGCTCGTCCCGTTCTCAAATTTGATTGGTTCGTAGATCTTCAATCAATAAACCTCGGTTAGACTAGAATACTGTA
Source organism: Hippopus hippopus (assembly GCA_946811185.2). Lineage (NCBI taxonomy): Eukaryota > Metazoa > Mollusca > Bivalvia > Cardiida > Cardiidae > Hippopus > Hippopus hippopus. The sequence continues at coordinate 23,609,189 of OX328101.1, read as the reverse complement.
CCTTGATTTCTATTTATAAACAATGAACCCGATTGACCGTGAAATACATGCGTGTCAACTCTATGTCAACTTCGGATGTACATGTATACGTTATGTATCTTGGATACAAGTTTATCACACCCTTTTTACACTTATATCTGATTTTTTTTTTCTGAACTGCGGTTTAAAATAGTCAGTCAGGTGATCGTTTTTTTTGTCTTGAATCGAGAAACTCCCATTGAAATCGGGAAGTATGCTTACGACGTTACATGTGTAGAAATGAAACTGCACGAAATAAATGCTTGTAAACAAAGGGTATCAAACGGATTGAAAGATTTTTTTTTTGAAATAGATATTTACTGTCCCAATTCTTTGGAACAAAAAAATACCGATCTTGCTTTGCAATTTTTAGTATGGCCCAAATCTTTGGGTCATGAAAAATAATTATTTTCGTGATTTTTGATGGTGTCCCAATACTTTGGGTGTCCCAAAATTTAAGTAAAATACGGTACCTTCCCTATTGCGAAAGATGCATATTTTCAAATGACAATACCTAGGCCAGCATATACCCAATATCTAGCAACCTGCAGATGAAGACAAAAGTGACATGTTCTTGAACCACTTTAAGTGTAAACTGATCTCCTGCCGAAAAGAGATATACCTAAGTTTGTAAGGAATGAACTTCCCTGTTTGAAATTTAGGCCGGACATGAATAGTGATCTGTTATCAATTATATCACTCACATAGGATGCCTGGTATGCAGTGATTATCTGCAAACAATCCTGTCTTTTTATGATTTGTTGGAAAAGGCTTTTGAAAACATTGTCGGAAAAGGAGAAAAAAAAAGTCTCAAGTCTCCTTCTTCAGGGTTGTTAAAACATGGTATTGTGTGGTACAGGGTTAAAGCAATTTGGTCAAGCTTAAAATTTTGTCGTCTGGTGAAGGGTTATGCATTTATATTCAAACCTTCAGTCATCACCATATAAACTTTACAAGAAAATATCTTTATAGCTACTCCTCCTTCACACTTAACCAAACAATCCTGTGTTTTAAACCCTTTACCAGACGACAAAATTTTAGCCTTGTCCAAATTGAAAGCATTTGCAGACGACAATTTGAGTGTGGCTTAAATGGTGCCAGTTTTCTTTAATAGGGTAGAAAACATTGTGGGAAAAAAGGAGAAAATGCTGATTACCAGCATTTTCTCCTTTTCCAACAATGTTTTCAAAAGGATTCTTTCCTAGGGTTGTTAAAAGTCGGCATTGTGTGGTAAAGGGTTAATGACTCTTGAGGAAGAAAGTCTTTAGAAAATAATGGCGAAAGATCAACATGCTGGTAACCAGCATTTTCCCTCTCTACCATTTTTTCTCTCCCCTCAAAGAAAACCCCACTGTTTGAGCCACAATTAACAGTCGTCTACAAATGCTTTGGATTTGGGTCACGAAGTGCTAAAGGTGCTCTTTTGTGATAGTGCCTTGTGCGTCGTGCATCATGTGTTGTCCAGGCGTCAACATTTACCTTGTGTGCAGTCTAGAGGCCACAATTTTAGTCAGTTACTCATGAAACTTGGTCAGAATGTTTGGCTTGATAATTTCTCAGAAAATTTTGAAAATGGGTCACGTCGGGTCTAAAAGTTTGTCACAGGGCTAAATCATAGAAAAAACTTGTCTGCACTCTGGAGGCCACCTTTTCAGCCAGATACTCTGAAACTTGGTCAGGATGTTTGTCTTGATGATATATTGCATAACTTTGAAAATGAGTCATGTAGGGTCATAAAGTAGATCACTGGGTCGAATCTGAGAAAAACCATGTGTGCACTCTAGAGGCCACATTTTCAGCCTGAAACTCAAGAAAATTGGTCAGAATGTTTTTCTTGATGACATCTCAGACAAGTTCCAAATTGGGTTATATTGGGTCAAAAAGTAGGTCACAGGGCTACATCCCAGAAAAATCTTGTATGCACTCTAGCAGCCACATTTTCGGCCTGATGCTAATAAAAATTGGTCAGAATGTTTGTATCGATGATATCTCTGACAAGTTTGAAATTGGGTCTGAGAGTCAAAGGGTCAAAGAGTTAAGGAGATTAACTTAATCACGAAGTCCCATGAGGGGGAAGATGGGGTATCCTTTAACTATTTGTGGAAGAAGGCTGCTGGTGGCAGCATTTTCTCTCTTTCCTCAAGGTTATCTACCCCTTCAAAGACAAAGTCTTTTTTTAACATGGACAGTTCTACAATTTTATATTGTCACAAAAAGCTAATTCACAAAGTTTTTTGATTCGTTCTCTGATCTAATTTTCAGTGGATGTAGAGGTGACTTTTGACTATATAGCTGAACAGCCGGATGAGCTGACTATCAAGGTTGGAGATAAAATCAGGAATGTGATACAGTCTGAGGGAGGCTGGTGGGAAGGAGAATTGAAGGGCAAGAAAGGCATGTTTCCAGATAATTTTGTTAAGGTGAGTTTTTATTAAAACTTATGGTTTTGTTTTATTGATTTACTGAATAACATACTACTCTTGTGTTCAATGCTGTTTCAATTATATTGGCAACAACTCGCATATTCATGTATGTCTTAGGTTGCACCAGTTCTAGGCTAGGGCTCTGAAGTGGCTTACCCAAGGACCCTCCCACGAAAATCCCAGTGCTTGGAGTGAGGCTTGAACCCAGATTATGAGTCCTACACTTTACCACCGAGCCACATGGAACCCACGGTTTATTTGAACTTTGAGGACAACAGAATTATTACGTGACACTGATTGGACAATGTCAAAGTGACATTTTGTTGTGTCACAGGTTTCTGCATTTTTTGCACTGATCAATTTTTCATGTCTGTTAATTTCTGGATAGGTATTTCTGCATGATTAGACAAAAATTTGTCAATAAGGGTAACAAGTAACTTCAAAACCTGTTATTTTACACAAGATAAGCGGATAATGGCCTTTTTTAGCTCACCTGAGCACGTAGTGCTCAGGATGAGCTATTGTGATCGATCACTGTCCGGCATCCGTCCGTCTGTATGTCCGTCCGTCCATGAACAATTACTTAAAAAATCTTCTCCTCTGAAACCGGCAAACAGATTTCAATGAAACTTCACAGAAATGATCCTTAGGTGATGCACTTTCAGAATACTTCAAAGATTTGAATTCCATGAAGAACTCTGGTTGCCATGGCAACCGAAAGAAAAAAACTTTAAAAATCTTCATGTCCCAAACTGTAAGGGCTAGAGCTTTCATATATGGCATGTAGCATCATCCAGTGACCCTCTACCAAAAGACTTCAAATTATGGCCCAGGTGTGGAAATTGGCCCTTTGTTGTGGGGTCACAGATTTTCATAGAGATAAAGAAGGAAATCTTTAAAAATCTTCTTGTCCCGAACCTTAAGGGCTAGAGCTCTCATATATGGCATGTAGCATTGTCTGGTGGACCCCTTCTAAAAGACTTTAAATTATAACCATAGTGTCATAATGAGCCCTATGTTGTGGGTTCCCAGATTTTACATAGAGATAATGAAGGAAATTTGTTTAAAATCTTTTTGTCCCAACCTGTAAAGGCTAAAGCTTTCATATTTGGGTTGTAGCTTTGTCTAGTCGATCTGTACCAAAATGCTACAAATTTTGGTCCAGGGATGAAATTGGCCCTCTCTTGTGCGGTGGTTAAAAACTAGGTCAAAAGGTCAAATCTTAGAAAAACTTGTGTACAATAGAAAATGGATTAATTTGGTCAAAAGACTAAGGCGAGCGACTTTAGGGCCATCATGGCCCTCTTGTTGTCTAAGTATTTTCTGACGTAAGGTTTCGCATGTAACCAAAGTTTGTTACGTGAAGTTCAATTCTATAACGTGATTTACGCAATAATTAGCGCGATTGGGAACACTGTCCAGTGTTAAACCAAGGCAGGGATTCTGTGACATTGTCCATTGAATTGGGTAAATGTCCTATAGTTATGCACAAAGATGGGATTTTGTCCCACTTAAATTTACCTGAGAACTAGTCTTCAGTGCATTTGTCCCTTACTTTGAAATAAGGAAATCTCCACTTTTCTACAAGTTTATGGGACAATTGTCCATGTTTTTGAATAATTGCCAGCAAAATACTGTGCTTCCAAGCCAACTTTGCACCAGAATACAAAATGATCATTGTTGTATATTGTTATACAACATTAAGTCAAACTTACAGGCTTATTAGTTGGACAACTTGAGTCTTAACTCTGCATTGTTTAGGAAAAGCAATTTTTCCTGAAAACTAGATCTGTGTTATGAAGCATTTTTTGTAGTTGAATGAACATACCATTTTTATTTTTCAGGTTTTGAAGGATGGAGACAAGAAAGAGGTTGAGAAAAGGGAGCCAAAGAAAGATGTTCAAGCAGTGAAACGCCAGTCTGTCAAAGATCTTGCCAATAAGATAAAAGATAAAGTGCATGATGGTCCTGTGCCTGTCAGAAAGAAAGGTATGAGACTAAAATACTTTACAAACACTTTGTTGCTTCGATTTACTTAAAAGATTTAAATATTATTTTGTCAACTCATTGAGTACTCTTACTAGTATCTGCAATAGAGGCTTAAGTGTGTAACAAAATTGATAGTAATCCCAAGTATTCCTCCATCTTTAGATTTAGCAACTGTTTAAAATAAAATTTTATCAATATTTAATGACCATTAACTTATTACCAAGTAATTGGGTGTTTTCACTACTCAAGATAAGAGGGTTTTTAAAAACATTGTGGTCGAAGGAAGAAATACTGGTTACCAATATTTTCTTTCTTTCCCACAGCTTTATCTATTCTTTTAAAGACAATTTCCATAATGGCATTTAATTTGTTGTATACAAATGCTTTTGATATATACATATCTAAAATTCTGTTGTCTGGAAATTGGTTTAAGGGGACATTTGTCATGACCCAATCACTTTTTTAACTTTACTATTGATTGTATTTCTTTCAGTGAAGAAAAGAGCCAAAGTTGTTTATGCCTATGAGCCAGAAAATGATGATGAGCTTAGACTGTCAGTTGGTGACATGGTAGACATTCTAAAACAGGTATGAAACAGGAAATAGTGAATAAGTAATATTTTGTATGAAGAAGTAATTATTTTTGAAGTCTTTAGAAGCTGACAGATTAATAGGGTTTAATTGTCTGAATTTCATTTTTTTACCTACTGGTAGATTTTTATCAGTGGCTTATTATCCGCTGTCAGAATCTATATAGGATAAGCTCTCTTTTTTAAAGTCTTTCAGAAACCCATTCTGTTTGAAATAAATGTGGCTCAAATGATGGGATTTGTCTTTGAGAAAACATTCTGGAACAGGGAGAATATGCTGATTACCAGTATTTTCCTTTTTTTCAAAAGCTTTTTCTGTCAGGTTCATTAAAACATTGGATAATTTTGGTAAAGGGGTAAGTATTAATCAAATACTGTATAGATACAATGTTTAACCCTTTACCAAACAGTCCCAGGTTTTTACGACCCTGGGAAAGAAGGCTTTTGAAAACATTGTGGGAAAAGGAGAAAATGCTGGTAACCAGCATTTTCTCCTTTTCCCACAATGTTTTCTACCCTATCAGAGAGCTTAATCTTATTTGCACAAATTTTGAACTTGTCATCTGAAGATGTTATGAATTTGAAAGAGTCTAAAATTTCGTCTGGGAAAGGGTTAACTCTTTACCAAACGACAAAATATTGGACAAGTCCAAATTGAAAGCATTTGAAGATGACAAAATAAATGTGAATCAAAAACTGAAATTCGATTTGGGAAGGGTAGAAAACATTGTGGGAAAAGGAGAAAATGCTGGTTACCAGCATTTTCTCCTTTTCCCACAATGTTTTCGAAAGCTTTCTTTCTCGGGGTTGTTAAAAGTCGGGATTGTGTGGTAAAGAGTGAAGGACCCTGCAGCAAAATGTTTGGAAAAAATTTGGAGAAAATTAGCTATTGCTTGTCACAAGATATTGGCCTCTTTGCCACAACATTTATCATACTCTAGAAAAGTGTTTCAAAAGTTGTGGGTCGTAAGATACAAAAGATAATCTGCAGGAGGTGAGGAGGGAAACATTATGCATTTATAAATAAATATCATGTAAAATTTTAGGAAGAGGAAGGTTGGTGGGAAGGTGTTGTGAATGGAAAGCAGGGAATGCTGCCATCAAACTTTGTTGAGGTTGTAGATGACACTGAAACACCTGCCCCTGAAGTACCAGAAAAACCAGGTATAAATTTTATAAGTTTATATAGAATATGCTTTATGTGTATTTTGGTACTTTTTAAAAACAGTTGAATTCGTTAGTTTCAGTGTCCCAGGTTAGCAACTATGTGTTGGTTTGTATGCTATCTCAGGTCCCCATAACTATTCTATACCATTCTTAAATTCCTCCGAATTACAAGCATGTCGGTGGTTTGTTGTTCATAGTATATTTCATGCCCCCAAAGTACTTTCGAACAAATTTGTACTTGTAGTATGTAGATAAATTAATCCACTTTCAAACTTAGATAGGCATTAAAACTTGTGACCAACCTTGATTTTCACTGCTGTTGATTGACATCATTTTAAGTTTTAAACTTATTTATTTTACATCTATTGAGAAACAAGTTCATACAACTTAATACTAATCTCTCTCGATCTTGCTTCCTGGGAACTACACCAGTACTTGCACTGAATGTGTGGGCCAACGAGAAATCCCAAAGCTGACACCTGCTCCCTGGTATCGAACTTGGGACCTTATGGTTATGAGGCTGACACTGTAACTCATGACCACGGACAGGATTGACATCTTGATTGGTATCAATCAGTGGTTAACTGCGAATGTAATTAGAGGCCTTGTTTGGTTTGTAATGTCAGTTAATCAAAGTGACAATCATCCTGTTTTTGTATCAAAATGACTATGCTAAACATGCAACCTAATGCTGAGCAACTGGTGAAGGACCCAGAAATGGGGGAATAGCCAGGTTGGCATCTTGAAAGAAAGGAGCAAAAAGGTGACATGACACAAAGGTATTCGAAGTGAAATACCAGGCTATTGTGGAAGTAGATAAAGGCATAAAAATGAAAGCAGCAATCTCAAAATTGGTTGAAATCCTGGCCACAACACTGTTGTCATAGATAAAATCATCTGAATCAAACAGAGATGCCTACCTGAAACATGGTCCCAGTTGCAAGACTTTGAAAACAGATACATGTGAAGATGTGGAAAATCCCAGACTGAAGTGGTTCTTGTGTGCCAGAAACTAAAACGGACAGATCTCTGGTCTAACGCTTTGCACAGACGCAGAAGTATTTGCCAATCAACTGGACATTAAAATTTTCAAGGCCTCTGTAATGAGGCTCAAGAGGTTTTTAAGAACGACATGGCATCATTATTCAAGAAAGTCTGTGTTGAGGCCAACTCGATTGACAATGCTACATCTGAAATGGAAGAGTGGAATGAATGACTCTGTCACATCTTAGAAAGATACAGCGCCAACAACATATACAGTGCCAACAAGCCTGGCGTTTTCTAGTTTTTTCCCTGACAAGACCCTTGAGTTCAAGAATATTGCCTGCAACAGGGGGAAGAAAAGTAAAGAATGAATAACAGCCCTCATCTGTTCCTGTATGTTTGGCAACAGCGAACTACCATTGCTGATAATCAGAAAAGCAGTCAAACCACGCTGTTTCAAAAAAAAAAAAGAAAACGCTGCCAACACCGTACCCCAGCAACACCAATATTATGTGGATGACACCCTAATTTTTAAAACTGTCAAAATTCCAGTCACTGGCAGATAAATGTATTGTTAAACTAGGACAAAAGCTGCCAACTTTTATTCTAGATTTTACGATAGATTTTTCTGCCAGCAACAGGAACTTAGACAGATTCCACTGTAACAGATTATCAGACGCGTAAAAATATTTTTAAGTTTCAAATGTTATGATTTGACTCTGTCTGCAATTTGACCCCCTGTTGTTTACTTTTGGTTGCTAGTGGACCTTTAAATGTGGCTCAAATGATGAAATATGCCTCTGAAAGGGTAAACAATATTAGAAACCAGCATTTGCTCTTTTTCTCAGTTTTCAGAAGCTTTCATATTCAGTGTTAAACCTTTACCACACAATCCAGAGTTTGAACAACCTGAACGAAAACATTGTGGGAGTAGGAGAAAATGCTGGTAATCAGTGTTTTTTCCTTTTCCCACAATTTTTCCCATCATATCAAGTAGAGAAATCATCATTTTAGCAACATTTGTCTCTGCAAATGCTTTCAATTTTGTGAAGTCCAAAATTCTGATGTTTAAACATGGTGTTGTTTGGCAAAGAGTTAATAAAAGTGATATGTTATCAGCTGTAATTGAGGTTCAAACTTTTTTTCCTGCAGAACAAGGGGAGGGAGACAGTAATCTCATCAAAGGCAAGAAGATACATGGTGTAGGATTAGGCAACATATTTGGTGATGGACCAATCAAACTGAGATCAACTACAGGGAAAAAACCTATTGACAAGCCTACAGAACCACCGAAGGTTAGATTCTAATATTTTACCTTTTATTACACAATACCTAGTTTTGACGACTCTGACCAAGAAGCCTTCTGAAAACATGGTGGGAAAAAGAGAAAATGCTGGTAACTAGCATTTTCTCCTTTTCCCACAATGTTTTCTACCCTATCAAAGACAAATGCCATCATTTGCGCTACATTTAAGTTGTTGTCTGCAAATGCTTTTTATTTTGGACAAGTCTATCCTTTGCTTGTGCAGTATAGAGTTTAACCCTTTTCCAAGCTGTCCTCAATGTTAATCACCTGAATGACGAACCTCTTAAAAACACAGTGGGATAACCAGCAAATTCTATTTTTCATGCAATCTTTCTACCCTTTTATAGACAATTCCATTATTTGCATCACAAATTTGTTGTCTGCAAATGCTTTCAATAAGAATGAGTGTACAATTGTGTTGTTTGGTACAGAGCTGAGGAATGGTGATAAATCTGGATCTGAAAACTTTGTCAGCTTTGTCTTTGCTTTTGTTTCAATATTCTTTGGGAATTGCTGTTGAACATTTCATTTCTATTTGCGTTTGATAGTTAAGATCCAAATGAATTTGGACCGATCTAAAATTTTCTTGTTTGGTAAAGAGTTGGATATAAAACCAAGCAATTCTCATTCAAGTTATGACCTACTGCAATAATATTTTTGTTAGGATTATGGTATATATTATATTGACACATTTCTTGTTCATAACTAAAATTATCTTTTGCATTTATTTGTCTCTCTATCTTTGCCTTATTTGCATACGCTGATCTTGACCTGCACTTTTTGCAAAGAAGTAACAAAAGCTTAGCGTGGCATTCAAAGCATTAAATGAAATATAAACCTGTTAAGGCTATTTATATTTATTCTCTCAGTTCTCATTTTATAAAAGATTTACTCAATATATTGGATTGCTGACCCTGTTTGAAATTTGACTCTTTAATCCTTTACAGCACAATCCAGAGTTTTAACAACCCTGAGGAAGAAGCCTTTTCAAAAACATTGTGGGAAAAGGAGAAAATGCTGGTATCCAGCATTTTCTCCTTTTCCTACAATTTATCTTCCCTATGAAAGACAAATTCCATCATTTGAGCTATGCTTAAAATGTCGTCTGCAAATGCTTTCAATTTGGACAAGTCTACATTGTTGTCATGTGGTAAAGAGATAACTTCAGACTAGAACATATGCTCAAGACACATAGAAAGCATTATATTTAGACTCAGAAACTGTTGCAAAAGGGTAGGGATGATTACAGTGCAAAGTAACTTTTTTTTCCCACAGAGGATGTATTCACCAACCATTCTTTCTTCTGTTCTTTTTCAAAAATTCCTAGACTTGCTATTGGTTGGGACATTTTTTCTCTTCCAGTGAGATGGCTAGTTTAGGAACTTTAAAAATACAACAGTAAATCCTTGGAGCACCAAATAAACCCAATGGACATTATTGTAGAAATAAGAGCCCAATCAAAGTAATTGCAACGTTGCTATTATCCAAAATATCTAAGCACAGCTGACAGTGTAGATTAAAGATCAGACTGCATGTTCAGTGCAGTCTGATCTTGATTTACACTGTCCATATAAGCAACTTAAGTCATGAATGGGTTAAGAATGGTTGGTAAATATGGTCCTAGATTTGTTATTACATGTTATAGGTTGATAAACCTCAGGAGCCATTTGAAAGAAGGCTTAAAGGTAAGATTTTGTTGTGTGGTCTTAGCTGGTTATCTGTGTGTAGTGTGGTTGGGTGTGCTTCATTAACCTATTCATGTTTTACAAAAGCTCTACTGAAGTAATTATAAAACTTGACTCTTTCCCAAACAATGAAATGCAGAGTCTTCAAATTTGAAAGCATCTGCAGACAGCACATTCAAATATTGATACAAAAGGTACAGAAAGTCTCTGATAGGGTTGAAAATGCGGGAAAAGGAGCAAATACTGGTTTCCAGCTTCTTCTCTTTTTCCTGCAAAATTTTCCAAAGGTTTCATTTTCATGGTTTAAAATGCAGGAATGTTTGGTTGAGGGTTTAAGGGAGATATTGAGATTTTTGACTTAATCATCGAATGAAAATATTCTTGTTTGTTTCTACTCCTATTCATGTGTAATGTCCAGATGGCTGAACACATAAATGTATTTCTCTTGACATATTTATTTGCTTTCAGATTGGATGGTGTGTATAATGAAAACTTAAAAGGACTGTGTCCATGGGAAAGCAACCAGTGGCTTGGAAAGACTATTTTGCAAAGTACTGGTAAAAGAAACTCCAGGAAAGCATGGTTAGATGCACTGGCCACCGCAATATAAATTGATAACTAAAATAATGTTGAAAACAACATTAAATACCATAAAAACAAACATGGAAACTAAAGGGCTATATATAGCTTTTTGACTTTTTCGATTGAAGTTAATGCATGAAAATGCCTGTCACAACATATTTCTGTTAACCCTTTACAACACAATCCTGACTGTTAATGACCCTGAGAAAGAAAGCTTTAGAAAACAGCATTTTCTCCTTTTCTCACAATGATTTCTACCCTATCAAAGACAGAAATCATCATTTTAGCGACTTAATTTGTCGTCTGAATGAATTTCGTACAGTCCAAAAATTTGTCGTTTGGTAAAGGGTTAATTACTGTTAACTTTATATCAGAGAACAAACTTTTAGACTTTGTCATATACAGAGCATTAAAATTTTGCAGGCTACGAAAAAGATATGGCTCACATGATGAAATTTGTCATTAACTCTTTACCACATGACCACGTTCTAGACTCATCCAAATTGACAGTACTTGCAGATCTATGACAATAAGAATGTGACTTAAAAATTGACCTTATTATTTTGAAGATTAAAAAAAAACATTGTGGGAAAAGGAGAATATTCTGGTTACCAGAATTGTCTACTGTTCCCACCATGTTTTCAAAACCTTTTTTTTTTTTCTTAGGGTTGTTGAGATTCATGATTGTGTGATAAAGGGTTAAAAGTATAGAAATCATTTTGGAAAAAGGAGAGAATGCTGTTTACCAATATTTTCTCCTTGTAATAGATTATTTTCAAAAGCCTTCCTTTTCAGGGTTGTTAAAACTGGGAATGGTATGGTAAAGGGTTAAGCAGTTTTTACTATACATGACAGAATTCAGCTAAAAAAAGACATGTTATTAATATATTGATAAAAAACCTCAATATCTTCCTTTAATGTTCTGTATGTGTCGTGAAATACAATATTATCATGAAGACTGCTTGATTTTTTTACGTTTTGCATGAAACAGTATAACTTACCATTTAGTTTTTGTTGTAAGCAGCTAGCCAATTGAATTAGTGGCTAAGCTACCAGATTTTGCCAAAATTTCCAACAGTAAGCATTTGACTTGAAAGTTTCATTGAAATAATTTGGTTGGTGGTTATAGTTGAAACTGCAGTGCAAAAAGATTTTAAACCGCTGTTTCAGATGGGAAAAAAAAAAAGAGAATTATGCTGTCATTTTATACCTTTGGATTTATATGATTTTAGACAGTGTTGATCAATATCAGACTGAAGAATACCCAGTCTGATTTAAGCTACACAGTTAGTACTCTCTAAGATATTTTAACCAAGACAGCCTTCAAACCATCATCTCTTAACTATTGTATTGACTGAGATTAGATGCATTCTATTTATTTGGCTTTCTCAAGGCATATGATAAGTTAATTTAGATGTGATTGAAGGTTGTGTGTAGTATTAGATAATATTTTGCCTAAAAATGGCCTGCAAAACTCAATGTCTTTATACGTAACAAAGCCAGTACAGACAAGTTAATTTTTACGAAATCTTCCCAGTTATCAATACTTCAAAGACAATCAGATCATCACTTAGTTACTTACAGACATGTAAGTTACAGTATAATTTTGCCATCCCTGAAATGACTTAACCCATTACCACATAATCCCTACTTTTGACGCCCCTGAGAAAGAAGCCTTTGGAAAACACGGTGGGAAAAGGAGAAAATGCTGGTAACCAGCATTTTCTCCTTTTCCCACAGTGTTTTCTACTCTTCCCAAACCAAATTTTAATTTTTCAGTCACCTTTATTTTGTCGTCTGCAAATGCTTTCAATTTGGACCAGTCTAAAATTTTCTCGTGTGGTAAAGAGTTAAGTGCTAGCATTGTTCTAAATCATGGTAATACATAATCTGCTGACTTTTTCAACCCTTAGAGTGCCAAATAAACCCAACAGACATTTTTAGTATAGAAGTAAGACCGAAATATTTGCAATTTCATCGTTTGCTGTGGTCTAAAATGTTTCAACTCAGTGGACAGTGTAGATCAAAGATCAGACTGCACATTTTGTGCAGTCTGATCTTAATTTACACTGGCCACAAAAGCAACTATTGTTATGAGAGGAGCTTAAGGGTTATTAGAAGTACTCATGGAAAATCTTTCTAATAGTCAGAAAAGTTGGCAGATCTCTTTCTAACCTATTACCTCCTGAAACAAACTGGATGCAGAAGACGTCAAAGCATCTTGAAAGATGAATAATCAGCATGTATTAGTATGGTTTCGAACAACATGGTTTAGATCTTTTCAGATTGAAAGCATTTGAAGGCAACAAATCAGAAATTGGTACAAACTAACTTAATTTCTTTGACAGGGTAGAAATCATTGTGGGAAAAGGAGAAAATGCTGGTTACCAGCATTTTCTCCTTTTTCCAAAATGTTTTCTAAAGGCCTCTTCCTTTGGGATGTTAAAACTTGAGATAGTATGGTAAACAGGTAAGGTTTGATACATAAATACATGTGGAAGCATCGTGGCAAAAAAGAGAAATTACTAATTGTTAGCAATTTTTCTTTTTGCTAGAATGTTGTCAAAAGCTGTTTTCTGCTAGATAAAAGAGAAATGTTGTCTTCAGGTGGTAATTTGGTAGCCCATGTATGCACATATCCACTGTCTACTCTGCATGCTTTGCTTTGGTTGTAGATGCTAGTTTTGATATTAACCAAACTAACCCTTCCTTTGTGATGGAATCCAATTCCACCATTGTGAGTGATTTACCTGTGGTGGATTATCAAAATGAAGAAAATACAGAAGACAGAGATGTTGGGGTTACAGCTGAAGAACAGATGGACTCTTTTGATTTTATAAATGATTTAGAATTTATAGATTGTGATGATGTGAGAGTGATAGAGAACTTGAGTAGAGAGGTGGATGACAGTGATAGATCATACAATAATTGTAGCAACTTTTATAATACAGCAGCTAAGGGAAATGATAGTTCAGAACAGTCAGAAAACAGGCATATCAACAATTTTTTCGTATTACCAAAGGTACCATTGTCAGTAAGCACACCAAGTGGTATCTGTACCACAGATAAAAATCATTCTGCCCTTATTCCAAAGTGTACTGTTGGTAGAGGGGAATATGCAGATAGTCTTCATACCATACTTGATGATTTAGAGAATTGTTTGGATTTGTCATGTGAAATTGATAACTCTAACAAATCTTATAAAAGCAATATGTCATTTCCATCCACTCTTTCTTCTCAGAGAGAAACATGGTCTTTTCCAGAACCAGACTCAAGTTTATTAGGTCTAATGTATGGTAAAGGTGATGATCTAGATGAAGATTTTGAAGAATTTGAGGATTGCAAAAGTGAGAATGTTGTCAATGAAAGCCTAGCTAGCCCAACATTGAACACCAAATTTCCTTATGCAGTTGATAGTGTCCTTGTGACCAAAAAAAGGTTTTCATCAGAAACTTGTAAGCCAAGATTCTCTGACTCACCTCTAGGGAATAGGTGTATTCCAGAACTCGTAGGCCTTTCCAGTGTACACTACCATACACCATCCCTGACTCCATCAAGTAACACTGCAGTTTCACCCTCTCCTCAACTAATATTACCTTCACTCAAGGATCCCCCCAAAACCAACTTTGCATATCTCAATAGATCAGGTAGCTTGTCACCATTTATTCAGTCTATTGTGCACAAATATCATATTTTTGATACTCCAAAGTTAGAATCTGATGAAGCAATACCAAGTGGTACAAAAGAACAGAAGGATGATTCTGATCATGATTATGAAGACATTGAGACAGTAAGAGAGATTATGCAGCTTGAAGACAACAAGGAGAAACATCAGAAAGGTACTTATCAGTTTAATGATATGAAAGATGAAATAAACAAAATGGTAAATTCCTATGTTTATGATGTCTTAGGTACAGCATATGCTCCTAAATCTGTAAATGATGACTTCTTAGACAAAACCTCAAATAACAGTGAAGAGGGCACACTTCTTGGCATGACTCAGAAGTCAGACAGTGTTTTATTTGTAGCAAGTAATTATGCTGAAGGATTTGATGATGATTCAGTGGCAGTTTGTGTTGATGAAAATTCTGTCAGATTTATTGGTTCAGTGTCTAAAGATCATTTAGATGACCTGATTGATAGAGATGCTTTGATAGATGAGTTTAGTGATGACCCTAGTATTCTCATGTGTATGACTGGAAGTGATAGCCCCACCACTGATATAGATAAACAGTCCACTCCTCAACATCATATGGTATGTGAAGATCCTAGATTTTCCACTGAACAAAGATTTCAAAATATCAATTTGCCAGTTAGATTATTCAATGATATAACAAGAGAATCAGATGACACATCAGATTATGTAGATGCAGTCTGTAGGAGCTTTGTTTCAAAGCCCAAATTACCCCAAAGTGGGCTCATCAGACAGACATCAAGCTTCTGCAGAATTTCATTCAGTGACAATGCTCCATCATTTTGGTATAAGAAAGATGTGGATGAAAGCCCAGTGAAAATCAGCTCTGCCCAGGCCTATAGAGCTAAGTCCCCAAAGCGAACAATCAGTGAAATCAAAGACAGGGTACCATCTCTGTTTTTGTTAGCTGAGAGAGTCTATTTAGATGATTTTAAAGGGAAAGTTGAAGCTTTCAAGGCAGAAAATCCACACTTGATTGCTTTAAAAGACCCAAAGAGCCCTTTTGAATCCCACATTATTGATACTGACAGGTCACCTGCAAAGAAAAAAAGGAGAAAAACTCTGTCTGATAATGTTTTAGCTTACTGTACTAAAGAGATAGCTCTGAACTATAACGAAAATGCTATTCAAGATACCAGTGTTCCTATGAATGTAGTTAGTTATCCAATTGAAGAATGTGGAACAGTAGACACATTCTTTGGCTCAAAGATAGATGCCCCACAGTATGTTGGTTTTCAACCAGCAAGTAAAGTTTTATTGCAACAAATAAAGGCACAGAGAATGTCTGAGGAGAAAGAAGAGTCCAAGAAAGAATTCACCCATGAAAAAGAAAATTCCAACAATTCTGCATTAAAAAGTACAACACATCACCAAGCTGAAATATCCCAGTGTAATCCACAGTACCCCAGGAGTAAGGCAGACTATCTACTGGTCACTGGTACAAGTGAAGAAGCTGCAAGGTTTGCAATAGATTGCAGTGAAAAACGAAGAAGAAGGTTTTTCAGTGCAAAATTAAAGCCAAAAGCCACTGACTGTTCAGTAAAGTTGCTCAGCTATAAAAAGCTGAAGGACAGCGACAATTTTGATACAGAACCTTGCAACAGTGGTTTAGAATCCTGCCACAGGAATGATGATGGAGACAATGAAACATTGAAGGTCTGTGCTGAGAGACCCAATTTTATTCCTCTAAACACTTCATATAATACACCAACAAAAGAGAATGAAATGGCTAGTTATGATATATATGATAAAGAATGCCTAGAGTCTGAATACCATTGGCTGAAGATGCAAAAAGAAGAAGAAGAAGCTAAGACGAGGGCAGGTTTTACTGTAAAGACTTTCTTTGACCAAGGTGATCTGAAAGAAAATGAGAGAAGTATATCACCAACTGTAGTTCATAAAACAAATGTGCATGAAGAGTACTTTAGAGACAACTTAGATACTAAAGAGATTATAGATAGAGATATATACCAAATAACAACAGAAGAGCATGATGGAAAACATTTAGAAAACCAAAATATGATAGATGGTATGCAAACTGGATCAAGTCAGAGTGTCAAGATATACAGATGTTGTAGTCATCTTAACGAAGAACCCTCAGATGTAGAGGAGGAAGAAAACAGCATAAGAAAATCATTTACAGCTCTTGAAGGAGCTTTGCAAAAGCATAAACAGGCTACAGACAGGCTTTCTTATGGACATGGTGATTTAGTGGATTTGATTAGGACAAGAGATGATCTGTATGGTGCACTATCTGAAACACTTAATATTTGTTCTGGTAGTATCAGAAAATCAAGAGAGCTTCAAAATAGAGCAGGGCTTTCAGAATTTACTGAGTCTGGGTCTCCTGCAAAAGAAAATGGTGAGGTTGAAAATGATTCAAATGATGTCACTCCAGATCCAGACACTCTAGTCAATGACTTACAATCTCTTGATTTCTCAGACACACCAAAGTATGCTGAAGAAAGTGGTGAGATGAAATTTTTTCTGAAAAAGGCTCTAGAGTCCTTGGACAACATGCTAGTAGACAGTTTGAATTCGTTTGAGGACTCTCCAAAGGTGGATGTAAACGGGATATCATCCATTGGAATACAAACGGAGTGTGATGACACTGAACCTGAAAGTCCAACAGCTGACTTGATAGAGACAAAAGATGCCTCTTCTATGACTGTATATGGCACCAGTTGTCAACTTCATGAGCCCCCTGACTTTTTTATTGAGAGTATTCAGTCACCAGGTGAGGTTGATATATCCCTGAAAAATGACTTCTCTGATGAAACAGTAGAAGTGCTTGATGACTCAGTTCTCAATATTATTGGTGAACAGTGTAAGATATATAATTTTGATAATGCTAGTAACTGTTCATCAAACCCATCTCAACCTTTACTTGAGGCAGAGGAATCTCAAAACGATCCAGATTCTCCCTACACACAGAGTTCAATGTTTGAACCATTCATGTTCAAGGTAAAGACAAGCAATACTGAAAGACCTTGCCAGTCTGACGAGGCGTTGAAAGTGGCCAGATCAACAGATAGTGATGATATACAAGTATGTTCTTCTATTGCTAGCCAAAAGGTTGGTGTAAATCCAGAATATTGCATACCACAGAGTCCATTACATGATTTTATAGACAATGAAGAACATTTGATTCAGCATGTAGCCAGTGCGTTTTACAGAGGAAACAACTCTGGTTTATTCCCTGATGAAATGGATACAAGCTATGAATCTGCTTACATTGAATCAGACCCAGAGGCTTTCAATGAATCAAACGGTACCTTATCCAGTTCCAGACATAGGTGTTCACAAGCCATGACTGCACCTTTGAATTCTGTGCACGTGAAAGTTGGTGATGCCCCTTTCAATTTTCAGCATGCTGAGTTTAGCTTTGACAATCCTATGTGGAAAAGTAGTCCTATTCTCTCTGAAGGCCAGCTATACACTGATAGCTCTGACTATAGTGACATGCTTGATACAGAACCAGTGAGTGAGGACCCTTTGTTAGACAGCAGGCACACCTATACACACACAGTAAACAGCTCGGATAAAGAAAACATCAGACCTGAGGAACATGATTGTACTGTTGAGCACAACTGAAGAAAATTACATGGCTCTTAACTGCTTAATTACTGAGGAAAGACATTTTAACTGGCCCATACTTGGCTTAAGAACTATTGCTTGTAATCTTGTTTCAAGCAGAAAGTCTGTTTTAATAAATTTTGACCAGCTTGTTTTCCTAGTTTGTTAATTAGTTTTCACTTTGGCCCACACGATGAATCTGATGGTAATAGCTTCTCGCCACTTTACTGTTGTAATTGTTTTGGGTAATTAATGTTTAATTTTTTGCCTATTTTACTATGGCATCATTTTTCAGGTGTTAGAATTTTTTCATTAAATTTTTGGCATATTATGTGTTTTTTGCACTTGTTTACATGGTTTTGACTCTTAGTCAGGGCTTTTTAAATTAAACCCATGGACCTATTCTTGTAAGAAGCACTGCTAAAATATAGCTCTCTCAAAATTGTTCTGGTCAGAATATATATCACAAAATAGCGGACCAGACAATATAAGACAGCACATCTGCAAAAACAACATAAGTTGTGCTTAAAGGTCTATGGATTAAGCACAAAGATCTTGATTGTATAAAATTTCACTTGCTCAAAGAAAGTCTATTCTACTTTGCCACGTTTCTATGCATGTTCTTCTGGAGAATCTGAGTCTTTGTTACAAGATTATCTGAGTCCTTGTCACAAGCCATCTCTTGGAGATATAATGTAAAACTTTGCACTTTTTGCTTGAACCTTTTTCAAACCTCAATCTGAATAGAGCAAGGAACATTGGAGTGTCAACAAAGTTAAAATTAGAAGAAAACACTATCTGAAGGCCCCTGGTTTGATATTTATGTGTGATGCTGTCTTTTTGTTGGTAGTGTAGGCAAGACTCTTCAGAGCCTAAGCCTAGTACTGGTTGAACCAATGACACATGGATAAGTGAGATAAGGCAGTGATATGACAAATAATAATCGTCCGGCTTATGCCGACCGATTTAAAATATTGTATAAACAGTAATCAATCAATCAACCAACCAATCAATCAGCCTAGTATTGGTGAAACTGAAGAAAGGCAGAGGATGTAAAATGTAGTAGTAACATGATAGAAATACTGTGGTATTGTGACAGAAATAAGTGGTGTTAAATGCCATTCAAACAAACCTTTCTTCCTTCATTCTTGTAAAACAGTAAACTACATAATTATAATAGCTGCAAGCTGTGCTCTTTGGTAATATGGGTTGAAGACTCTGTACAGTATAGTTTAAATTAGTAATTTCTGTGTTGGATATATTCAAATTGTGTCATGCTGTGGTAAAAGGGGGCTTAATGCATCACCGTGATACATGATGACGGCCTAAGTCATCACATAAGTATGGATCCATAAGAGCTACTTTTTTAAATAACTGACTTAATCATGAGGTAGACTGGTCCTTGGACATACAGAAAATTGACCTATAGCGAAAAGTTTTGGCCCAATCAACGCAGGCTGATCTGGATTGATACTTTTCGCAGATACATTAAGCCCCCTTTTCACAGAGCATGGCTCAATTATAAATAGCATTAAATGTGCATGAAAAACATGTGTCACTCTTGAAGCTCTAAACCTGGATTTAAATGCTTATTAGGACAGTTAAGATCAAGATCAAACTGCATGGAATGTGCAGTGTGATCCTAGATCTACACTGTTCACTTATATTCTGACAAAACAGCCTTAAAATTGCATCTGTAGTACTTACTGAGAATGTCCATTTGATTAATTTAGCACCGTACGTGTAAAATGATATTAGGAACTTATTTTATATGAGACATGCTCTTGTAAAAGGGGGCTTAATGTATCTCCTTGATGCATGATACCAAGCAAGTCATGTAAATATAGATTTAGAAAATCCATTTCATCTAACAACCAACTGAATCATGAGGTAGAATGTATTTTTCACATGCAGAAAATTTACCAATAGCATAAAGTTTCAGCCAAGGTTAGCCAGCATGGATCGCGCAGGCTGACCTGGGTTGATACATTTTGCAGCTGCATTAAGCCCGCTTTTCACGGAGCAGGGCTTATAATGTATTTGTTATTAAAAATTAATAACAATATTTTTGTATGAGATTTAAGTAAGATCAGAAGTATATAAATAACAAAAGTATTTTCAAAGGTATTGGAAAGGTATGAAATGTATCCTGCTTGTGTTTACAACATTAACATTGTCATTTCAAAACAAATTTATTTTCTAAATCGAGTCATTGTGGAGTTAATTAGTGGGATATCCTGAAAAGCTCATTGTTATGATTATTCAGTCAAGTTTCAAGTGTTTTAATTGCAGTTTATAAAGTTTAAGAAGGTTAATCATTGTTTGGTTATTAATTTCATGAAACAACTTTTCCCATCTTGATCATATGCCCAGAATACAAATTTTGATTGAGTGCATGTAGATGATTTTCAGAACATATGATTGTAAAGTATATATGAGCCATGTTCTGACAAAATTGCTTGTAATTGGCATTTGCTTCTTTAACCCTTTACCACACTATCCCGAGTTTTAACGACCCTGAGAAAGAAACCTTTTGAAAACATTGTGGGAAAAGGAGAAAATGCTGGTAACCAGCATTTTCTCCTTTTCCCACAATGTTTTCTTCCCTGTCAAATACAGAAACCACTATTTAAGCCACATCTAATTTGTCGTCTGCGAATGCTTTGATTTTGGTCCTCTGCAAAATTTTGTCGTTTGGTAAAGAGTTAATTTACCTTAATAATTTTTTTTAAAACTCTCAACTGCCATGATGTAAAAAGTGAAATGAATGAATACTTGAACAGTGAAACGCTTTACCACATAGCAAAATTTTAGATTTGTCAAAATTGAAAGCATTGGAAGATGACAAATTCAGTGTATCTCTAAAGATGACTTCTGTCTTTGGAATGGGAGAAAACATTGTGGTTATCAGCATTTTCTCCCTTTCCCATAATGTTTTCAAAGCGTACTTCCTTAGGGTCGAGAGAACTCATGATTGTGTAGTAAAGGGTCAGAGGTTAAACCACTGAAAAACTTAACTTTAGAAAACCACAATTAACTCTTTACCAAATGACAAAATTTTAGACTGGTCCAAATTAAAAGCACTTGCAGACGACAAAGTAAACGTAACTCAACAATTGAAATTTTTTTCCAGCAGGGTTGAAAACATTGTGGGAAAAGGAGAAAATGCTGGTTACCAGCATTTTCTCCTTTTCCCACAAAGTTTTCAAAAGGCCTCTATCTCAGGGTCGTAAAAACCAGGGATTGTTTGGTAAAGGGTTAAGAGTGTTCTATAATAAGGATGGCAAGTAATTACCGGAAACCCCGAGTAACTCTTACCAAAGGATCTCATGTTTTTAAGACCTTTTGGTAGAAGGGTTTTGAAAACATTGTAGGAAAAGGAGAAAATGCTGGTGACTCCTTTACCAAAGGATCGCATGTTTTCAAGGCTGTTAGGTAGAAGGGTTTTGAAAACATTGTAGGAAAATGAGAAAATGCTAGTGACCAGTATTTTCTCCTTTTCCCAAAATGTTTTCTGCCATATCAAAGGCAACTCTTAGTATCGGAAGCAGACATAATTTTTTTTCTGTAAATGCTTCAATATGGATGAGTCTTAAATTATGTTGTCTAGTAAAGAGTTTAATTCTTTGCCACACAAGCAAGTTTTTTGAGAACACTGTGAGAGAAGGGGAAAAAAAATGGTGATACCCAGCATTTTCTCTTTTCCCTCTACAACTTTTTCTATTATTTGCAAAAAACAAGTTCAAGTATTAGAGCCACGTTTAATTTGTAGACTGCAAATGCTTTCATTTTGGACAAGTCTAAAATTCTGTCCACTGGGGTTAAATCTTTGGAAAATAAGGAAATAATGAGCTTAATTGGTATGAATGGAGAGAGAGAAGATGATGGGAGTGTTTTTTGAGAATACCAAGTACATGTGAATGCACAAATACATATAGAAATTTCCAAGTGCTTACAAGAACTTCTCTGTTGACAAACTTTGGAAATGGAAGTGTGAAATTGCATCTTGGGACATTAACATGGTAAATTTGAATGTTGAGTTTTTTTTTTTTCCTCAGTTATTTACCCTAAAGAGTGCAGGAAAAAAATGTTGTCAAAACCTGTATTTAGAGACCATCCAAAGAAAGTAAGAAAAATGGTCTGTTACATGAGATGATCTTTACATGCAATAAGAATTAAATGTAGAAAGGATGGAAAATAAAAAGTTGCCTCCCTAAAGCAGGGGGTTGCTTAACCCTTTACCAGATGACAAAATTTTAGACTTGTCCAAATTGAAAGCATTTGCAGACGGCAAAATAATTGTGACTCAAAAATGGAAATTTGTTCTGGGAAGGGTAGAAAACATTGTGGGAAAAGGAGAAAATGCTGGTTACCAGCATTTTCTCCTTTTCCTACAATGTTTTCATAAGGCTTCTTTCTCAGGGTCGTTAAAAGTCATCATCGTGTGGTAAAAGGTTAACTCTGAACCAAATGACAAAATATTGGACTTGTCCAAATTCAAAGCACATGGAGATGACAAATTGAATTGAAAGATTTTTCTTTGAAAAGGTAGAAAACATTTCAAGGAATGGAGAAAATGCTTGTTTTCAGCGTTTTCTCCTTTTTCCCAAAATGTCTTTGAAAGCTCATTTATTGTACACCGGCTTGTTAAGTAATAGATGTAGGTAGTCTCTAAAACAGATTTTGACTTACCGGTAATAGGCATAAACAAAATTTTCAGGCGCAAGAAAAAACTTACTTTGGAATGTGACTGTGTTTGCAAGAATATCTTCAAAAATCTAAGACAGTGCAGGATCAAGATCATTATGGCTGGTTTTGGGCTGACTAATCTTGATCTATACTGTGCACAGAGACATCTTAAGCCTTAGGCTGCTGAGCAGGACTTAAAGCCTTTTTTGTAGACAATGTGTAATCTAGATCAGACTGCACGGAACATTTCTTATCTTGGATGTACATTGTCTGACAAGGAGATACTTTTCTTAAAAAAAAAAAAAAACTATGAAATAGCAACATTGTTTTTTTTTTTATTGGCCTGAAAGTTTCATTTAACTTTTTTAGCAGTCTAAGGGTTAAATTGTGCCAGACATTTGAAGGTCCACTTGTTCAAAGTTGCTGTTCTTTATTCAGGGACTTGGTTTTTGCATAGGATAGCAGTTTGTTGTTCTGTTCTTGTATGAATTTTCTTTCTATCTTTTGCTGTTTCTAAGGTTTGTTGCATGGCTATTTTAACCCTTTGCAAGACAAGCCCTGGTTTTTATGACCCAGAGACTAAAGCGTTTTGAAAAAAAATTTTGCGAAAAGGAAAAATTACAAGTAACCAGTAATTTCCCCTTTTTTCACAATATTTTCTACTTTCCCAAAGACAGATTCATCTTTTGAGCCATACATGAATTTTCGTCTGGAATTGCATTCAGTTTGGGCAAGTCTTTTGCTATCTGGTAAAAATGGTTAACATGCTACCACCAGCAGATGGCTTGTCTTGTGATAGACTAGTTCTGAAAAGATTATGGCAAAAGGGGAAATCGCACTTAAAAAGCAATATTTCCTGTTGCCACAATATTGCTTTTCTTCATGTATTACTGATGAACCCTAAATCATGTTAAGTTTTGCTATTTCTCAAGAAAGCTGTCAAATTTATTTGCCAATTTGTTGGGGCTACTTTGTTAAAATAGTTTCAGAATTTGTTAACAAATTTTGATCTGTTAAAAGTTTAATCATTTGATTGCCTCATGATTTTTCAAAATAATCAGTCTGTCTTGAGTTCCTCATATTTATGGATAACAAAAAAGTATTCATAGGATGTTTTACAAAAGTAGATACGAAAAACACTAAAAAAACACTAAGCTTGAAATTAAGTAATGTACAATTTGCACAACTTTTCATCAAAGTCAATTATTATTTTTAATTTAATTGCATGCTGTGATATTTTCTTTGAATGTTGATGTTGATGTTCAGGAATTGCAATCTATCGTGATGTAGTTGACTTGACTGATACTTGTCTTCTTGGAATTTACAAGGCCATTACATGCCTGTTTGAAAGGGATTATGTTTTCAACAATGAACTAGTCTGATTTTTTCTGTGCATGATAAAATGACAGTTGAAACATTACTTTGATAAATTTAAGATGTCCTTTACAAAGTACATGTTTGTCTAAACTTAAGTAACACCAAATAGATTGTGTTAAGCAGCCACCTGGATCAGACAAACACCTTTTGAACTCTTTAATCATTTAAGAAATGGTAAAATTGTAGACTTGTCCAAATTTAATGTATTTGAATTATGACAATGGAGCTTTCATTATGGGATTTGTTTTGAAATGGAAGAAAATATTGTTGGAAAAGGAGAAAATGCTGGTTACCAGCATTTTCTCCTTTTCTGACAATATTTTCATAAGTTAGTCTCTCAGGGTCATTAAAACTTGGGATTGTGTGGTAAAGGGTTAAAGCGCTGATCTGATCAGATTTAAGATGCCATCAAAAGATTAAATCTGATCTTGGATCTAGACTGACTGCTTCTTTGACAAAAAAAATTTGCTGTTTTCTCAGTTCAAGAGTTCCATTTTCATTTAATGAACTCTTTAAAGGACTTGCATCTCAGTTTTGAAAATACATCAGTCTGCCATAAGTCTTTAACATACAATCCTGAATTAGACCCTGACTTGGGAAAAGGAGAAAATGCTGGTGAGGTCACTAGCATTTTCTTACTTTCGCACAATTTTTTACTCTTTGAAATGGTTTTAGTAAAATTTTATATTTCATCTGGAAATGCTTTCATCATGGACAAGTCTAAAATTTTGTCTACTGGTAAAGATTTAAAATAAACAACACCTTATAATTTTAGTGTTGATTGTTCCTTTAGATGTGCTTCTAGGGAGAGGTTTGACTGTATTTATTTGAATTTTCATACATCCTTATTTCAGAAAACAAGCCATCAGAAAGAGCTGTGGTTAGGTACTCTTACAAAGCTGAGAATGAGGACGAACTCACATTGAATGAAGGGGATGTAATAGCAGTGTTAGACAAAGAGTTAGAAGATAGTGGTTGGTGGAAGGGTGAATTAAATGGCAAAGTTGGAGTGTTTCCAGATAATTTTGTGGATCTTATAGAGGAGGAAGTGAAGGTATGTATTGCAACAATTTAGGCCTTAACTGAGCTTGTCTACAGGTGTGTGTCTGTGTTAACTGCTGCTGGATTAGACAAATTTACAAAGCTGTTATCTTTTTTCAAGCCTGAAAAAGTCTGTAGAGCTGTCCTTTTAACTCATTGCAGAAAAATTAAAGTTTTCTACTTGTCCAAAAGCATATTTAGACAACATTATTCATCTTGACTGAAATTTTAGCCTTAACTGAGCTTGTCTAAAGGTGTGTGTATCTGTGTTAATTGCTGCTGGGTTAGACAAATTTACAAAAGTCTATTTAGCTGTCCTTTTAACCCTTTGCCACATGATCCCGACTTTTAACTACCCGGAGAAAGAAAGATTTTGAAAACAATGTGGGAAAAGGAGAAAATGCTGGTAACCAGCATTTTCTCCTTTTACCCCACAATGTTTTCTATGCTATCATTTGGTAAAGAGTTAACTTGTTTCCAAAAAACAAAAGTTTTCGACTTGTCCAAATGAAAAGCATTTTTAGACGGCAAATTCATCTTGACTGAAATAATGGGATTGGTTTTTGAAAGAGAAAACATTGTGGGAAAAGGAGAAAATGCTGGTTACTACAAGGTAGTTAAACCTGGGATTGTTTGGTAAAGGGTTCATTGTATTTGAACAATGGACATTAACTCTGTTAGTGCCATTGGAATAGATTGAACTATTCCAGAGGTCTTTAAGTATTTTTTTTGTTTCAATTTAATCTGCTATTTTGTTTTGTTTTTAGATTTTTAGGGGTTTTATTTTTTTTTTTATTAAAGATGAGCATCGGATAGCAGACTGTGTACTCCAAGATCAGACTGAACATTTTGTGCAGTCTGATTTTGATCTTTGCCATCCACAAAAGCTGTCCAGGGCAACATTGGCAGTGAAACAGTTAAAAATGCTGTCAGGTCTGGCTTTTGTTAGGGTCAGTTTTACAAAAATATTTTGAACAACTAAGAGAAAAGTTACCAGGAATCAAGAAACTCCATCTTCATAATGATGACATATTTTTCTTTTTGCAGACATAAGGTCAGATTAGTTCATTTCTGTGATTTATGTACATGACATTGTATGCTACTAGAGTAGAAGCAGTGTGAGAAGATTTGGTGATAACAAACTATAATAACTTCCTTCAAGTCTATCAAACATTTCTTATAACAAATGATCAGTGTTGATTTTTATTTGGCTAGGGGCGAAAACTCCCTGACCAATAGAAACTGAATATGGATCTGTGAGGACCAGCTTCTGTTAGCGTACCTTGTATGGTCATAGTAATTTTTGTTCGTGTTCAGTTATTTGTCAGTGAGTTAACTCTTTACCAAACGACAAAATTATAGACTGGTCCAAATTGAAAGCATTTGCAGACGACAAAATGAATGTGACTAAAAAATTGAAATGCCTTTTGGGAGGGGTAGAAAACATTGTGGGAAAAGGAGAAAATGCTGGTTACCAGCATTTTTTCCTTTTCCCACAATGTTTTCAAAAGGCTTCTTTCTCAGGGTCATTAAAAGTCGGGATTGTGTGGTAAAGAGTTAAAAGAGTTTGAAGGGAAAAAATATGGCAGAGAGGGTAATTATTTAATATTATGTAAAAATCTCTCACAGTGTAAAATCCAAATGTGATATTTTAAGAGATGTGAAAACAAAGGTAAAAGAAGAAATCCATGAAGTAAAATGAAATAGATACTTGACTGAAAATTGTTCAAGAAAAGACATTACTGTACATGTATTTGTTTGTTTCAGAAAGGTTTTTTTTTTTTCAAAAAGCCAGATCTGACTAGTTTACCTCTGTATTCCATCAGATATATAGATCAAAATTATCTCTAGTGTTTTAGAGCTAGATGTATTTAAGCATAGAATGCTGATACCCAACATTTTCTTACCCCACGAGGTTTTCAACTTTTTCATAGACAAATCCCATCACTTGGATTACAATTTATTTTCTGGTCTTGAAAGGCTTTTTACTATGGACTCCCGGGTCTGTATTCACCTACCAATCTCGAGACTATGTTTTTAGTCTTATTCTCAAACATTTTTGAAACTTGAAAGTAACACAACTTCTGATTGGCTAAACCATGTTGGTTTAGCCAATCAGAAGTTGTGTTACTTTCAAATTCAGAAAATCCTAGAGAATAAGACTAAGAACGTTCTTAAGAATGGTTGGTGAATAGAGACCCAGGTATGTAAAGATTGTCATGTGACAAAGAGTAAATATAGAAGGTCAAGGTCATGAAAATCATAAGCGATATTTTTCAAATTTTTTGCCAAGAAATTTTCATTATGTCTGTAGAAAGTGCCATGATTTTCAGCATAAATTGTTACAGAGTTACTTGGAAAAAATTGAAATATTTGAGGCCTGCTGATGCTTTTACATAATCAGTTTATCATCAGTATTCAAAATGGGATGCTACATTATAGCCTAAGTAACAAAATAGTTGTTATGTGACTGTATTATTTTTCTATTTTTTGTCTACCACACTGATATTTGTATTTCTTAATTTGGGGTGTTACTAGCATACCAGTAATAAATGGAAATTGCCAGTTAGTAGCTGGATCAGCCAGTCCTACATGGTAAAGAACCTCTCTACATGTCTCTGATAATTCTACTGTGGATAATGTAGGGTTACTGGGTTGTCTTTATCTGAATACCCCGCTGAACAAAATTTACAACTTATCTCTTTACCAAACGACAAAATTTTGGACCAGTCCAAATTCAAAGCATTTGCATGTGACAATTTAAATGTTGCTCAGATGGTGGGAATTGTATTTGATAGGTAGAAAATATAGTGAGAAAAGGAGAAAATGCTGGTTGCCAGCATTTTCTCCGTTTCCCACTATGTTTTCCAATGTCTTCTTTGTTAGGGTCATTAAATCTCAGGATTATGTGGTAAAGAGTCAAGGCTTTTAAGTTTTTACCAGGTGACAAAATGTTCGACTCTTCCATAGTGCAAACATTTGTAGACAAAAATTAAATATAGCTCATGTTATGAAATTTGTCATGGAAGGGATAGAAAAAATTGTAGGAAAAGGATAAAGTTCTGGTTACCAGTATTTTATCCTTTTCCATAATGTTTTCAGGAGTGTTCTTTCCTGAGGGCTGTTAAAATATGCTATCCTTTGGTAAAGAAGTAAAACTTACATGATAACCTTGTCATCCCCAATAATTAACCTTTGTTAATATGTCTCTTATCTTGTTAACTCTTGATAGAATTAACCCTTTACCACACAATCCTGACTTTTAACGACACTGAGAAAGAAGCCTTTTGAAAACATTGTGGGAAAAGGAGAAAATACTGGTAACCAGCATTTTCTCCTTTTCCCACAATGTTTTCTACCCTATCAAGAACAAATTCCATCATTTGAGTTACATAAAGATTGTTGTCTGCAAATGCTTTCAATTTCTTCATTTTTGTCGTTTGGTAAAGGGTTAGGAATACATGATTAGAATATATAAAATCAACATGAGTTAAGATTTCATTCATGAATACATGTGAAAGCATTGGGGCAAAAGGAGAAATCTTTGGTGACACATCTTTCTTTTCTTTTGTCACAATGTTGCCAAAAAGTGGTCTGCTGAAAAATGGAATCAGGCATTAGCTGGTGATATTTTGTTACATGTTTACCAAATAATTTCTGGTTTTAATGACCTTCAGGAGGAAGGCTTTTGAAAACATTATGTGGAAAGAAAATGCTGGTTACCAGTATTTTCTCTTTTTCCTGCAAGGTTTTCTACCATATTAACCCTTTACCACACAATGAAGACTTTTAACACCCCTGATAGAGAAGGCTTTTGAAAACATTGTGGGAAAAGGAGAAAATGCTGGTTACCAGCATTTTCTCCTTTTCCCACAATGTTTTCTACCCTATCAAAGAAAAATCATTTCATATGAGCCACATTGAAACCGTCATCTGCAAATGCTTTCAATTCGGACAGGTCTAAAATTTGTCGTGTGGTAAAGGGTTAAAGACTAGTTCCACCATTTGATCTACATTTAATTTGTATTCTGCTCATGCTTACAATTAGGACGAGGTTAAAGTTTTGGCAATTGGTAAAGGTTACTCCTTTTTAATTTTTCTTTGTGTAACATTTATAAACAGCTTCGAAACAGAAGGTCTTCATCGCAGGTATAGGCTAAAACTTGGTTTAAGGGATAGAAAATGGGGCTTTATATTGTCTTCAACCCTTGTTAGCACAAAATTACGGAACACATAGATTCAGTCTGTAAAGAAGGTCCTGGTTTCATATTAACTAACCATTCTAAACTGTGTTCTAATTTCTAATTCTGTATTAACACATTTTTTTGATCAGCAGAGCCTTTTGGTTTAGCCTATTGGAAATTGTATTCCTATCCATTTAGAAAATTCTTGAATTAGAATAAGAACAGATAGTTTGGTGAATATGGTAATGGCCCTACAGTGTACCAGTTTCCAGGTTAGTTTTGGTCAGAATATTTTATATTATAACCCTTTGCCACACAATCCGGACTTTTACCAACACTGAGAAAGAGAGCTTTTTGAAACGTAGGAAAAGGAGAAAATGCTGGTAACAAGCGTTTGCTCCTTTTTCCACAGCATTTTACACACTTCCCAAATTAAAATTCACTGTTTGAGTAACATTTATTTCCTTGTCTGCAAATGTTTTCAATTTGGACAAGTCCAAAATTTTGTGGTTTGGCAAAGTGTTAAAGAAGTACGGTTCAAATGTAGATGTATAAAAAATAACGCAAATATGAACATGCAATGGCTGGCATATTATGATGCCAAATACATATATAAAGCTCTGTTTCTATAGCCATCATGACTCTGAAATAGCTGTATGTACAAACTTACTTGAATATATGAATATCAGTGGTTAACCACTCGCATATATCTATTCTGGATATGTTGAACTTGATGGTATGCCTACACTGAGCTCTTTAAACTCATTACTTCCTGCAACAAATTTGTTGAATATGACTTTGAAAATACGAATGTAAAATATGGAAAATGAATATATGGATTAGTGTTTCAGTACATCAGTACATGTGAAAACATTTTGACGAAAGGAGGAATTACTTGTAACAAGCAGTTTCTTCCTTTTTTCATAAAGTTTTCAAAAATGACTTGCAGCACAAAAAAGTTGTGTGCAGGGGGTTATGGGTTAGCATCACTAACTTTTGGTATATTCTGGATTACACAGTAACACAAGCCATTCTCTGTAAAAAGGGGGCTCAATGCATCTGCAAAAAGTATTGACCCATGTCATTCTGCGCAATCTGCGCAGAATGGCATGGGTCAACACTTTTTGCTGTTCATAATTATTTTGCATGTCCAGGTACCATTCTACCTCCAGATCCAGTCACTTGTTAGACTAAATCGATTTTATAGATCCTTAATAATGTGATGGCTTGCTTGGTATAATGCATCAGGTAGATCATCAAGTCCCTTTTTGCAAGAGCTTGGTTCATATGTCTATGATGTTTCATCTGTAATGCTGTTCTTGTTCTAGTGAAAGCATGATTCTTGGTGATACATAATTTTGTTCTATGTGACTCTTCCCATTGACAAGTTACAGGCCCTTTGAAGTTAAAGGTATCTGCAGATAATTTATACATTCAAACAAATGAGCTTAAGTTCTTTGATTGAAAGAAAGCATTTTCTCCTATTCCCACAGTGTTTTCAAAAGCCAATTTTCTTCAGAATTGTTAAACACAAGATTGTTTGGTAAAGAGTTAATATTTTCAACTTAAGTGAAATCATTATAATGCTCAGGATGTCCAAAGGTCATTTAAATTTGCTTTTAGTGTTGATCAAAAGCATACTGCACAGAATGATGTAGTCTGATCTTGGATCGACATTTTGTGATGTTTTGAAAAAAATATGCAGACCAAACTGACCTTCAAACAAGACTGTATGTTCTGTGCAGTCTGACCTTGACCAACACTGTCTGCACAAGCGTATGAAAACATTGACTGCATCAGTAGGTTGGTAAAGCTATGTTATTGGATAAATGGGAGGTATTGGTATAATAGAAAAGTACTGGTGGTTATAACTTAATTGTTAGGTAGCTGAAGTAAGCTTTAGTAAAAGCTTTGTTATTATAACAATATTTGGTGGTATTGGTTAGTGGTATTAGTGAAAAGGAATGGTAGGTATATCTGTAATGGGAAGCAAGCTTTGGTTAAAGAGATCTTGTTATGATAATATTTATGATATAATCCTATGTGCAAACTCATCTGTCCCCATATTTCAAGACAATGGTATTTTTGGAAACAGCCATACCAACAGCAATGACAATGACTGCATGGGGATGTCAGTATCATCATGTGAGCCCTAAAGTGATGGTCCTGCATGGCCCTGAGGTCAAGAATTCTGAGATTGATCCCTGCTTGAGGTATTGGTAGTGGTATGGGAGTGTTCTCATGCAAAGCACTGCAGAGCCCCAGCCTTATATATGTTAACACCAGGAAAGACATGAATAATAGAACTGCAGCTGTGATATGACTAAAATATTGTTGAGAGTGACATAAAACATCAAACTTAACTCTATACAGAAAGACAAAATTTTGGATTCCATTGAGTTTAAAGTATTTGCAGATGAGCAATGTGGCCGTAAAATTAGGGTTGTCTCTGAAAAGATGGAAAACATTCTAGGAAAAGGAGACATGTTGGTTTCCAGCTTTTTCTCCTTTTCCCAGAATGTTTTCAAAAGCATTGTTCTTTTAAGTTGTTAACACTTGAGATTGTTTGGTAAAGGGTCAGGTGATATGATCAGTGGTCAGTGGTTGAAGGCACATCAGGGAGGGTGTCAACCTCACTGGGGAAATTTTAGATTACCAGATTGTATAGTTTTGTACATAGGATTTTAAGATAGATACCATAATTTGAAGATGAACTGCTCCATATTTATTTGTATGAACATTTAGCTATCAGTATATGCTTATCAGGGAGGTCATAGGTGGTTGGTAATAGTTTAGATCAGGTATCAGATACTTACTTAAAACAGATTTGACAGTATTTTATGAAGGAAGATTCTTTGAAAATTAGTGGACAAGAGAGTCCTTTATCTGTGCAAAATCTTTTGCTTCCTCTTTGTTAAGTTTCATAACTCTGTGCAGTAATACAATATAAACAATTTGTCATGAAATTACTTTCCTTTGTTTGTGTATTTGTGCATGACTTTCAGCTAAAACTATCTCATTTAGTGAGGAAAATGAGAAAAAGAGTTACCTTGAGTAGAGTAGACTGGCAAAATTTTAGACTTGTCCATGTTGAGAGCATTTGCAGTGGACAAAATTTATTGTAACTGACAAGGATTGGATTTTTTTTTGAAACAATGGGAAAAAAATATTGGTGAAAAAAGAAAGGGGGAAATGGTGGTAACCAGTATTTTCTCCTTTTCCCAAAGCCTTACTCAAGGTCTTGAAAACCATGAATTGTTTGGCAATGGGTTACATGATACAATGGATCTTTTCAGCCCCAGGCTCCAGTACAAGCTCCAAGACCAGTAGTTACCCCAATAGCTCAAGTAGGTCAAGTTATTCATTGCCCCTATACTTGTCATTTAAGTATTCCTCCCTGTACAGATGCCTTTTGATGTCATAAAACAATTAAAAAGATGTTGCCAGATGGAAAACTGCCAAATTTAAGGGGTTTTTTTAAGTGCAAGATTATTTGTTCAAACTGCCTAGAGCTGGCATAACCTCATCTTGGGTACCGTTTTTAATTTAAACTGAATTTATAGTATCTTATTCAATAATTTTACCATACCAGGTAAGATATGGAAATCAAGCTGAAAAATATTATGTTTGTGGCAAGGGTTCTTTTGCATGTAAGAAGTCTTTCTAATTCTGCTAAAAGGTCTATCCAAACACCTTTTTTGTAAGTGCATGGCTGAGTTGATCTTACCAGTTATTGTACATGCTTGTTTAGACCACAGGACATATTCTCCAAAACCACAAGACAAAGGCAAACATTTTGAAGAAAGGATTATAGTATTTTTGTCCTTACTATGGAAAACAATGTTGGAAAAGAAAAAAATTGCTTATAACAAGCAATTTCTTCCTTATTGCTCCTTTCCCTATAATGATTTCAAAAGCTGTCATCTTGAATAAAAAAGTTGTCCTATTACGAAAATGGATTAAAGGTATTGTTAGCTGCATTTCATACTTCATTTTTCTCAGTGTAATTCTGTCGTCTTTCTGGCAGTTACAGAAATGAAATTGATTAATTCTCTATCACCAGATGCTTTGTAATAAGAATAAGTAACTTGCAAATCTGAGGAAAATTGATTCATAAGGTTAAAGTGATATAAGACATATGCAATTGCATAAATTAGAAATGCTAGCCAGTAAAATATACTTGTATTTAGTTTGCTAGACATTAGAAGAGTATAGCTGCACTTCAGTTAAATTTGCACTGGTTGCATTTATCAATGTTAAACTCATAATCACCCTGAACAAATCTGGAACAGATGACTTTAACCTTTCGGCACCATAGGCGAAATCAGAGCCTTTTGCGGACAGCATAGGTCACAATCAGACTGCACAGAACATGCAGTCTGATCTTGGATCTATGCCATCTGCTTGTTCAGTCAAGCCTATGAGGTAAGAATCTATCTTAGACTCATATGATTGTATTTTCAGCGGTAAAAAGAGGTGGAGTTTATATATTTGGTGCTGAAAGTGTTAAAAAGATTCTTGTGAAATAGTAATAGACAACATGAATAGATAATGCATGTAAAAAGATTGGCAAAAAGAGAACATGCTTGTTACAAGCAATTTATCCCTCTGTCACTATGTTTTGAAACGGTGATCTGTTGCAAGAATGGAAAAGCTGTCTTGAGCCTGGAGATAATACGAAAAATAATAGATTTTAACTTTCTCCATTTTAGCCCAAACCAAAAAGACCACAGCAGCCTCCTGCCCAAGTACCAGTTACCAAGCCTGCTCCTAAACTTCCAGAAAAGGCTCCAGTGGTTGACCAGCACAAACCAGAGCCAGTTAAAGGTCTGTACCATAGAACAATTAACAGCAAACATTTCCCACCCAACCAGCCTTTTAACTCTTTACCACACGACAAAATTTTAGACAGATCCAAATTGGAAGCATTTCCAAAGGACTTAGTAAATGTGGCATAACTTATTGGTTTTGTGTGTAAAAGATAAGAAAATATTGTGGGAAAAGAAGAAAATGCTGGTTACCAGCATTTTCTCCTTTTCCCACAATGTTTTCAAAAGCTTTCTTTCTCGGGGTTGTTTAAACTCGGGATTGTGTGGTAAAGGGTAAATCCATCCATCCATTCAATCCTATCCAGCCATCCCATCCCATCCTATCCACATCCTATCCACATCTTCATCCCAGCCCATTTATTTTTCTCCAGGGTACAATAGAGAATTGAGTTTAACCCTTTACCAATCAAGCCCGAGTTTCAACAGCCTAGGTAAAGCTAGAAGACTTTATGAAATCATTGTGAAAGAAGGAGAAAATGCTGGTAACCAGCATTTTCCCCTTTTCCCACAATCTTTTCTATCATTCTGTAAACAAACTTAAAATTTTTATGTCACATCTAATGTGTTATCTGCAAATACTTTCAATTTGAGGAAGTCTCAAATGTTTTGCTTGGCAAAGAGGTCAGTACATGTACCAGTCTGTGCTAGGTTTTAAAGAAAAAGACTTGGAAATGTTTTTGAAAAAGAACAAATGCTTGTAACATGTTTTCTCATTTTCCAACAGCTTCAAAAATAATGCTTATCATGCAAACTACATTTAATTTGTAGTCTACAAATGTCATCAAGGTTTACAAACCCTATTTCTTTCCAAGGATTGATGATACTCATTGCATCAGAATTCATTCTTCTCTAACAGCTAATCGTTTTTTCTATGATGGGTACGTGGGAAAACAGCCAGTGGCTTGGAAATAATTCAGTGCTGAGTAATGGTTAAAGAAACTCCAAGAAAGCATGGATAGGTGCACTGGCCACATCGATAAAACTGAAATAATGATGAAAACTATGTTAATCACCATACAAACAAACAAACACACCCACAGGGGCATAAGATAAAAAATGTACACAGTGTTTATTTCAGTAACAAGTGAACACATAAGATAATGTTTTGGCTGAAGATTCATAGAAGGACAACTGTATCATGTTCATATTCTTGTTATCAATCTTTTTTTTTTCCAATAGAAGACAAGCCGGCTTTGATACCAGCAAGGAAGCCCCCACCATTGACCAAAAAACCTGTGAAACCAGCAGATACGCATGAAGACAAGACAAAAACAGGTAAAAACTAGGTAAACTTTGTACTAGTGAAACTCAGGTCTGGGAAACAGTTGAATTTTTCAACTCAAAACATGCATAATGATTTTAAATCTATACTGGTTATTATGCCCCCCTTTAACGAAGTGGGGGTATATTGCTTTGCTAATGTCGGTAGGTCAGTCGGTCGGTAGACCTTACCTTGTCCGGATAATAACTAGACACAGAATTGACCTAGGTTCATCAAATTTGGCACAGACATGCGTGTCGGAGTGTAGATGATCCCTATTGATTTTGAGGTCAATCGGTCAAAGGTCAAGGTCACAGTGACCGTCAACATGTTGATATATAGACCAAACCTTGTCCGGATGCTAACTAGACACAGAATTGACCTAGGTTCATCAAATTTGGCACAGACATGCGTCTCGGAGTGTAGATGATCCCTATTGATTTTGAGGTCAATTGGTCAAAGGTCAAGGTCACAGTGACCGTCAACATGTTGATATATAGACCAAACCTTGTACGGATGATAACTAGACACAGAATTGACCTAGGTTCGTCAAATTTGATACAGACATGCATCTTGGAGTGTAGATGATCCCTATTAATTTTGAGGTCAATCGGTCATATGTCAAGGTCACTGACCGTCAGCATGTTGATATATAGACCAAACCTTGTCCAGATGATAACTAGACACAGAATTGACCTAGGTTTGTCAAATTGGCACAGACATGCGTCTCGGAGTGTAGATGATCCCTATTGATTTTGAGGTCAATCGGTCAAAGGTCAAGGTCACAGTGACCGTCAACATGTTGATATATAGACCAAACCTTGTCCGGATGATAACTAGACACAGAATTGACCTAGGTTCGTCAAATTTGGCACAGACATTCGTCTCGGAGTGCAGATGATCCCTATTGATTTTGAGGTCAATCGGTCAAAGGTCAAGGTCACACTGACCGTCAACATGTTGATATATAGACCAAACCTTGTCCGGATGCTAACTAGACACAGAATTGACCTAGGTTCATCAAATTTGGCACAGACATGCGTCTCGGAGTGTAGATGATCCCTATTGATTTTGAGATCAATTGGTCATATGTCAAGGTCACAGTGACCATCAACATGTTGATATATAGACCAAACCTTGTCCAGATGATAACTAGACACAGAATTGATCTAGGTTCGTCAAATTTGGCACAGACATGCGTCTCGGAGTGCAGATGGTCCCTATTGATTTTGAGGTCAATCGGTCAAAGGTCAAGGTCACAGTGGCCGTCAACATGTTGATAAATAGACCAAACCTTTTCCGGATGATAACTAGACACAGAATTGACCTAGGTTCGGCAAATTTGGCACAGACATGCGTCTCGGAGTGCAGATGATCCCTATCGATTTTGAGATTAATCCATCAAAGGTCAAGATCACAGTGGCCTTCAACTTAATGATATTTAGACCTAACCTTGTCCAGATGATAACTAGACACAGAATTGACATAGGTTCTTCAAATTCTGTGCAGATATTCATCTTGGAGTGTAAATGATCCCTATCGATTTTGAGATTAATCCATCAAAGGTCAAGGTCACAGTGGCCTTCAACTTAATGATATATAGACCAAACCTTGTCCAGATGATGACTACACACAGAATTGACCTAGGTCCTTCAAATTCTGTACAGATATTCATCTTGGAGTGTAAATGATCCCTATCGATTTTAAGGTTAATCTGTGAAAGGTCAAGGTCACAGTGACCACCAGATGATTCAGGACCCGCGCTACCGTTTGCCACTTGAGCCATTTGCTAAAAAAAAATTAAAGTGTCTCAAAAATCATCATATTTGGCTCAACTTGTGGCTCCAACATTTTATTTGTGTATCATCGGGGACATAGTAAGCATCGAAGTTGACTGGGAAAAAGCGGAAGTCGAACGCGTGTGCCGAAAAGAAAATTGATAACCCAGTCTGTGTATCGGCGACTGTTTACAATCTTGTATGTATACACACGGCGGTGTGTATAATTATGCGAACTGTTGACAGATTATCACGTTTAACAATTGAAGTGGGCTATAAATCAAAAAGATGACATCGATATTTCCCAATCAATTCTTTTGATATCAGTTTATGAACTGTGCCACTTCCTGTATCAATGTGGCAGTAGGGGGGCATGACTGTTTTACAAACAGACATCTTGTTTTGGGGGCAGTTTGGATTTATTAGCAAAACAGTTACTTGAAATCCATATATGGAATAGAGAAATCGACATCAAAACATCCTTTTGCAACAATGTTCTACATACAATGAACCTTTTACCAAACGACAGACTTTTAGACTTGTCCAAATTGTAAGCATTTGCAGACGAAAACTTCAACGTAGTTCAAATGATTGGTTTGTCTCTTATAGTTTAGAAAACAATGTTTTTAAAAGGCAGTTTCTTCAGGTTTGTTTAAACTTGGAATCATGTGGTAAAGGGTTAAAGAAAAAATCTTTTCTTTCATTTGTTTTCTCTTCCTGTGATTTGTGATAATTTTTGGTAGGTCCTAACCCTTTACCAAGTAATTATTTGTCTTAGCGATCTTAGATAGGAAACCTTTGAAAATATGGTGGGAAAAGGAGGAAATACTGTTGACCAGCATCTTCTTTTTTTCCCCACAATATTTTCTACCTTTCCTAGACAGTTCTAATTATTTGTGCCACATGTAATGTGGTCTGAAAATTTCCTGTTTGCTAGAGAAATAGAATAAGTATGGTCAGCCTAGTTAATGATTATATAGCAGATTATATAGCATGCAGATAATTTATAGTATTGTTTGTTCGATTTCAGAGCCAGTCAATGCCACAGGAAGTTTTGAATCTGTGGAGCCATCAGCTGATAAACTGACCCATTTGACAGCTAACCGAGCTCGAGGACCGGCTAAACGACCTCCATCACAAGTATTCATTCAAAACGTTAGATACCATTTTCTTATTTCCATTCACATGGAGCTCAAAATGTTTAGTTGCTGCCTTCTAGAGTTTATTGGTATTGTGGTGTAGTTACCTAACTTGGCACTTTCTAAATCACAGATAATAGCCTAACTTGTAACCTTAGGAATTTTACTTCATGCATAGATAAGTACGTTTTGTAAAAGGTAAAAGATTAATCTGTTACCTACAGATAAAATATTTGTTTTTGCATTAGACTTCCTTTGATAATTTAACATTGTAGTAAAAAGGGAAGTTGATAATGATGACGACTTTCATCCCATTCCACTGTTTTCCGTGACAATTCATTTTTAACCTTGATGAATGAACATCAAAACTTGGGAAGAAAATTTTCCAGGTCTTCTAATGATTAGGTGCTGGAGTTAAAAGAGTGTAAAAAAGTGTTAAAGAACACAAAAAGATTACAAGTTACTATTCTTGTTGAAAGATACATCCAGTAAACAGCTTAATGTCTTATATCTTCCTGTCAACCTTCTGTGGGTATTGTCAATTGTTGTGGAGTTAGACATTGTGAGATCATTTGGGTTAACTGCGAAGACAATTATTTAGTAACTTGATTGAAAAGAGATTGTGATTTTCTACTGTTATACTGTTAGATATGCGCCTTATATCAAGACAATGAAAGGGGGAATTTAAATAGAAAAGTGAGGCTGAGCTCTGGTAGATCATTGATAAAAAATCGACAGATGCAGTTGCTTAGGGGTTGCAAGTGTCCTTTCCCAGCTGAGTCAACATTCCTCTTAAAGTCTGATGAAAGTTCCATGATTCTCCGCTGATTTCTTTCTGATTTTCTTTCCCAGACAAAATTTTAATATTATCATAATTGAAAGCATTTCCCGTCTACATCAGACAAAATTTTTATTGTATCAAAATTGAAAGCATTTGCCTCTAAACCATTTATTCTTGCTTAAATATTGGCATTTATTATAAGCCAGAAAAACATTGTGGGAGGAGAAAGTACTGATTTTGGGCATTTTCTCCCCCTGTCATAATGTTTTCAAAACCCTTCTTCACTGAATTGTTTTGTAAACATTTATAAAAGAAAAGTTATTAAATTAAGATAGGGAATTCAGAAAAAGAAAGTATGATGAAGATTGTGAAATATGTGTAATTGCCTTGAAACAGCAAGGCTGATGTTTTGAAATTTGTTTCAAAAAATTTCTTTGAAAAGTAAAGCATAATGTAGAGCTCTGTGTTTTGGAGATAAGATACACATTTTGTACTTTTGATCAGCCCTGTCAGAAGGCATGTGTTGAGGAGTTCAAAGTAGAATAGTATTTTACACTGGCTATTGAACATGGGTCTATCAGCTTTTGGCCATACTGCAGCCAAATAGAAAATTTGCACATGCTTTTGCAATACTTGGAATCATGCTGACATTCATGTTTTATATAGTCATAGTCTCCTCTGGTGACTGATTTGTAACTTGTCAAAAATTGAAGAAAGTGTGTTTGTTAGCCCTTAAAGCTCTGAATCTAGATCAAGTTGTTTATATAGAACGGGAATATCAAGATTAGACTATACAAAATGTGCAGTCTGGTCTTGGATCCTCACTGTTTGCTTCTTGGCTAGACAGTCTGACAAAATGGGCTTTGGATTGCACTATTTGTGTCTTAAGTACGGATTGAGAATGTCTGTTTCATATATTCAGCACTACAAGGGTTAAACCCAAATCCTGCTAAATAAGTTGAAATTTTCGATAGTAAGATCCCAAATATTGCTATTTCAAAGTTACGTTTTGGGAAATAATATCTTCTTATCGGACAGGGTGGATCCAAGATCAGACTGCACATTCTGTGCAGTCTGATCTTGATCTATACTGTCCACAAAAGGTCAGTGAGTTGTGCTTAGCAGCCTAAGGGTTAAAGGAGATCACATTCTTAGTGTTGCAGTTTTCAGTGCACACGTAGAAATGCTATTAAGTTCAAGGAGTTTTATTGTCTTCATTATTTCTTTTGATAACTCTAAAGTAGATTAGGAAGTATTTCTTTCGATAACTCTAGAGTAGATTAGAAAGTATTTCCTTCTATAACTCTAGAGTACATAAGGAGACAAATTAACTCTCTTATTTTACTTAACCCCTTACAAAACAACAGAATTTTGGGCAAGTACATAACAAAGCATTTTCAGATGACAAATGGTTCTCAAATAATGGGATTTGTCTTTGAAAGGATCAAAAACTGATTGAGAGAAGGAAAAAAATGCCTGTTACCTGCATTTTCTCCTTTCCCACAATGCTTGCTTTGTGTAATAATGAAATTGCATGGTATAAGGTGAACACTTCTGTCCATTTAAATCATTCAAACTAGACTTAACCAATAATCTCATGAGTAACTTTTCCTATAACCCAGAATGAGAATGTGACAAAGAAATACAAATCTTGATTAAGTTGTTACGCAGACAGTGTAGATTAAGATCAATTATCTGTCGAGAGCACAGATAGTCTATATTGTGTTTGAACCAAAAAAAAAGTAAGTTTTCTTTTAGAGTACTTGTTAAACACTTCTTCATTTTGTCCTAATGTTTTAAAACCATGTCAAAATGCCTCTTCAGATGAAAAAAAGTGCAAGGGGAGATTCATTATGCTTCTCAAGTATTAAGATGTTGTGTTTATTGCACAAACTTTTTTTTTTTAACTCTCAAAGTGGGGGAAAGAAAATTGTACTTCATTTGGTGAAAATCCCTTAATATTGCAATTTTTAAGCTTCTTTATGCCAGAATATCTCTCAAAATTTGGGACAGTGTAGGTCCAAGATAATAGTGCAGGTACTGGTATGGATCCAAGATAAGACTAGGTACTGTTCAGTCTGACCTTGATATTTACTGTCTGCAAAAACAGCGTAAATTGTTCTCATCACTTTGAGGGTTAATAGTTTATAGCATGATGCCTGTAGTTTTTGTTGTCAAGTTTTTACATATTGTATGGTTTGCTACTAGTATATTCCTGTTTGTTTGCAGCCCAAGACTTATACATCTGTTGTGAAGGTACATACACCACCATTTGCTGTATGATATAATGGTTTCTGGCTTCCCTGATAGCTCTATCTTGTCTGTTTAACTCTTTACCAAACGACAAAGATATAGACCTGTCCTCATTGAAAACATCTGCAGAGGACAATTTATATATGGCTCAAGTGATGGACTGTGTCTTTGATAGGGTAAAAAAACATTGTGGGAAAAAGAGAAAATGCTGGTTACCAGCATTTTCTCTTTTTCCTGCAATGTTTTCAAAAGGCTTTTTTTCTAAAGGTCGTTAAAACTCTTGGTTGTGTGGTAATGGGTAAAGTCTTTACCAGACCTCAAAATATAAAGTTAGCTTGAATAGTTGTGTCTGTAAGATAAAACTTTCTGAGTGTCAGTGGATTGTATTTCTCAGCTGTCAAAAGTAGTTAAGTTTTTATATTTAGCGCTGAAACAGAAGTTACCGAAAAGTTTAAAATGGTTTTTATTGGATTTGTTTTTGATAGGGTAGAAAACATTGTGGGTATGGGGAAAGGAAAAAAATGCTGGTAACCAGTATTTTCTCTTTTTTTTCCAAAATGTTTTGGAAAGCCTTATTCTATGGGTTAAAAAAGCGTAGGATTGTCTGGTAAAGATTAAGACTGTCTGAGGCAAAAGGCAATGGGCCAAAGCTTCTTTGCACAGATTTTAGTACAGTTATTTGCAGTTACAGTAGCACATTTTGAAATGCAGCAAATACCCATAAAATCAATTCAGCTTCACAAAAGAAATGCAGCAAATACTCATAAAATCAATTTAGCTTCACAAAAGAAATGCACCAAATACCCATAAAATCAATTGAGCTTCACATGAGAAATGCAGCAAATACCCTTAAAATCAATTATGTTTCGTAAGAGGAAATAATCTAAAAATGCATACAGAATTGCATTTAGTGGCTTCTTGAATTCAAAAACTTAGTAGACTTTTTGCTGAACGTCCTTGGCATGTCTTGACTGTACCACTTTTCTAGAAAATCGTGAGGGCCCTGCTGTCGTAATCTTGTTAGTTTGTTTATCGGATGATTTCTGACCACTTGGTGCTTGTTTACTCCTTACCAAATAATTCCATGATTTAATGACTGATGAAAAGGCTCTTGTGAAATACTGTGGGCAATGGAGAAAATGTTGGTAACCAGCATTTTCCCCTTTTTCCATTCTGTTTTCCACCCAATGAAGACAAAGTTAATTATTTTAGCAACATTTGTTTTGTCCTCTGCAAATGTTTTGATTTTGGACCAGTCTAAAAATTTGTCGTTTGGTAAGGAGTTAAAGAATTTATTGGGACTGTTTAGTACATAGTCATAGAAGGTATATCTAGAGTGAACTGTAAATGGTCTTTTCTCTTGGCATTGCTTTCTCTCAGTATGCTTGCTTTAGATGAAACGGATTTTGCAGCTGACAACTTTGGAATTGTTCATGTAAAATATGTATGAGCAACATGTATTGATCCATAAGCCTTTACCCCTCAGTCCTGTGTTTTAATGACCCTGACAGAAGAGACCTTTGAAAACATTGTGGGAAAAGGAGAAAATGCTGGTTACCAGCATTTTCACCATTTCCCACAATATTTTCTACTCTTGTACAAACTCACCGTTGAGACACATTCAATGTGTCATCTGCAGGATGCTTTCAGTTAACGCTAGTCTAAAATTTTGTTCAGTATTCTAGGGGTTCAATACATGTATATTAGCTATGTGTAGAAGTGTGATCAAAGAAGACATTGTTTGCTATGAGCAATTTCTTGTTTTACCATGATGTTTTCCATGGTTGTCTGGTGCAAGAGGGAAAAAAATGTCTACAGGTGATTGTGTGTTAGGAATTTCTAGAAGTAAACCTATCAGCATACAAAATTGAATGTCATGGAAAAATGTTTAATAGAAAGGAAAATGTTTTTGGAAACAACGGAAAGCATGGTGGGAAAATGGGCATTTGCTAGTTTTCCTACACTTTAATTAAAAAGCTTTTCACTGCAGAGGTGTTTTGCAAGTTGTTTTGGTATGGTAACAGGTTATCTTTGTATTAGGAAATGGTGCATAATTTTGTGTCTATACCAGAAACTGTCCTATTAACTCTATACCAAAACAATAAAATTCATAGACTTGTCTAAAATATAAGCATTTTTAGATGACAAAAGTGGCTAAATGATGACGTTTTATTTTTGAAGAAATAGAAATCAGTGTGGGTAAAAGAGAAAATGCTGGCAAATTCTCTTTTTCACAAAATGCTTTCAAAAGCCTTCTACTCCAGGGTTGGGATTGTGTGGTAAAGTGTTGATCAATCAGATGGCCAGGATGATTGCGCAACTTGACAATGTACTGAGCTCCAGATAAGAGGGAGTCATGGTATTCTAAATCCATTATTTTCTTCAAAACCCTATGTTGTGGGTACTCATTAGAATTGTCTCGATGAGATGATTCTAACGAGTACCCTCATTATGCCCCCCTTCAACGAAGTGGGGGTATATTGCTTTGCTAATGTCGGTCGGTAGACCTTACCTTGTCCGGATGATAACTAGACACAGAATTGACCTAGGTTTGTCAAATTTGGCACAGACATGCGTCTCGGAGTGTAGATGATCCCTATTGATTTTGAGGTCAAAGGTCAAGGTCACGGTGACCTTCAACATGTTGATATATAGACCAAACCTTGTCCGGATGATAACTAGACACAGAATTGACCTAGGTTTGTCAAATTTGGCACAGACATGTGTCTCGGAGTGTAGATGATCCCTATTGATTTTGAGGTCAATCGGTCAAAGGTCAAGGTCACAGTGACCGTCAACGTGTTGATATATAGACCAAACATTGTCCGGATAATAACTAGACACAGAATCAACCTAGGTTCGTCAAATTTGGCACAGACATGCGTCTCGGAGTGTAGATGATCCCTATTGATATTGAGGTCAATCGGTCAAAGGTCAAGGTCACAGTGACCGTCAACATGTTGATATATAGACCAAACCTTGTCCGGATGATAACTAGACACAGAATTGACCTAGGTTTGTCAAATTTGGCACAGACATGCGTCTGGGAATGCAGGTGATCCCTATCAATTTTGAGGTCAATCAATCAAAGGTCAAGGTCACAGTGACCGTCAACATGTTGATATATAGACCAAACCTTGTCTGGATGATAACTAGACACA
The DNA here is from genome assembly GCA_946811185.2 of Hippopus hippopus. Taxonomy (NCBI): domain Eukaryota; kingdom Metazoa; phylum Mollusca; class Bivalvia; order Cardiida; family Cardiidae; genus Hippopus; species Hippopus hippopus. The sequence goes on along the minus strand of OX328101.1, from coordinate 23,564,682 downwards.
GAATTGACGTAGGTTTGTCAAATTTGGCACAGACATTCGTCTTGGAGTGCAGATGATCCCTATCGATTTTTAGATTAATCCATCAAAGGTCAAGGTCACAGTGGCCTTCAACTTAATGATATATAGACCTAACCTTGTCCGGATGATAACTAGACACAGAATTGACCGAGGTTTTTCAAATTCTGTACAGATATTCATCTTGGAGTGTAAATGATCCCTATCGATTTTAAGGTTAATCCGTGAAAGGTCAAGGTCACAGTGACCACCAGATGATTCAGGGCCGGCACTGCCATTCGCCACTTGAGCCATTTGCTAAAAAAAAATTAAAGTGTCTCAAAAATCATCATATGTGGCTCAACTTGTGGCTCCAACATTTTATTCGCGTATTATCGGGGACATAGTAAGCATCGAAGTTGACTGGGAAAAAGCGGAAGTCTAACGCGTGTGCCGAAAAGAAAATCGATAACCCAGTCTGTGTATCGGCAACTGTTTACAATCTTGTATGTATACACACGGCGGTGTGTATAATTATGCGAACTGTTGACAGATTATCACGTTTAACAATTGAAGTGGGCTATAAATCAAAAAGATGACATCGATATTTCCCAATCAATTCTTTTGATATCAGTTTATGAACTGTGCCACTTCCTGTATCAATGTGGCAGTAGGGGGGCATGACTGTTTCACAAACAGACATCTTGTTTTATTTCATTGTCTGCAAAAGTTTTCGAAGTAGATGAGTCCAGAATCATGTCTTTTTTGGTGACAAGTTACATAAAATATACATGTTAATCTCACACATTTATTATTTACACAAAATTCATATACTAACCACTAACTCTGCTTTCTACTTTTGTTTGAATGATGAAATGGCTTAACCCTTTACCACACAATCCCGACTTTTAACGACCCTGAAAAAAAAAAGCCTTTTGAAAACGTTGTGAGAAAAGGAGAAAATGCTGGTAACAGCATTTTCTCCTTCTCCCACAATGTTTTCTACTGTCTTCAAAGACAGAAATCATCATTTTAGCAACATTTGTCATCTGGAAATGCTTTGAATTTGAACCAGTCAATAATTTTGTCGTGTGGTAAAGTGTTAACTACCGGTACATGCCGCTTCTTATTTTCTTTACAAATCCCTCACTATAAAGGTGTATATAAACAGATTGAAAGTATCACTATGATATCCATACATTGTTAACTACTAACTGAATATCACCTTACCTCTTGGAAAAAATACATGAGCCATGCTCTGGCAAAAGGGGGCTTAATGTATCTCCGTGATGAATTATACCAAGCAAGACATAACTTAATTATGAAACCATAAGATAAAATTTGTCAAACAACCGACTGGATCTTGAGGTAGAAATATCCTTTGACATGCAGAAAATTTTAACATGGCGAAAAGTTTCGGCTCATGTCAGCCTGCGCGGACTGCGCAGGCTGACATGGGTTGATACTTTTCGCAAATGCATTAAGCCCCCTTTTCACAGAGTATGGCTCATATATGAGTCATGCTGTGTGAAAAGGGAGTTTGATGCAGCAGCAAAAATGTTTGGTCCAAGTTGGCCTGCACAGTCCGCCCAGGCTGACATGAGTCAAACCTTTTTTGCTGTATGTAATTTACTACAGTTCCAAGGACCATTCTGTCTGATGATTCAGATGGTTGTTAAACTAAATTGATCATATGGATCCATAATTATGTGATAACTTGCATGATATAATGCATCGCATATATGCATTGAACCCCTATTTGCCAGAGTGCCATACTTGCACTGTGATCTTTGATCAAAGTCTTTCAGGAGTATTTGCAGAGGACAAATTAGTGGGATTGGTCTGTCTGTGTTTTGAAATCATCGTTAGAAAAGAAATAAATGCTGGTTACCAGCATTTTTTCCTATTCATACAATGTGTTCAAAGCTTGTTTGAGGTAGTTTAATCATGTGATTGTTTGGTAAAGAGTTGATCAGGGACTTTTAGCAGCCTCCTGCCACTTTGTTTTCAAAATTTGTCATATACAAAAGAAAAAGTAGTCATATACTAGAGATACTGTGGTAAAAGCAAATTAGTTGTAATTATTCTCTTGTAATGTAGGAAGAAGAACGAAACGGTGATGTGAAAGATTCTCATTGGTTGAAAGAGGACAGAACAGCTCATATACCTGCAACTGTTCCAGAAAGGAAGGAGGAGGTGCCATACTTACTCTTATAATTTCCTACTTTGAATTAAGCTTTTAGGCATTGTTTTACATGTGTCAGTTGGTGGGATGGTCTGTCAGCCAGCAAAAAAGAAAACATTGGATAATAAGAATACACTTGTGTAAGCCACATTTGTCAGCGAGAGAGAAAGAGAGAGAGAGACAATAAGAAGATGCTAGTTTGACCTACGTGTGTGCTTATAAAAGTAATGCTCATGGTCATCTGAGTTTGTGTTCAAACTTTCAGTTTCTTTAGTTCTTTTGCAAGTACGATATAAGAGAAATGAAGACTTTCATGTACAAAGAGGGAGACAGAAAGTTGAAAAGTGAACTCTTAACCACACAACCCCGACTGTTAATGACCCTGAGAAAGAGGCCTTTTGAAAACATAGTTGGAAAAGGAGAAAATGCTGGTAACCAGCATTTTCTCTTTTTCCCACAATGTTTTCTATCCTTGCCAATACAAATTTCATTTTTTAGGTCATGTTTACTTTGTCGTCTGCAAGTGCTTCCAATTTGGACAGGTCTAAAATTTTATAGTTTGTTACTGAGTTGCTCTGTTTGGTGAATCAAATAATTTCTTTATCATTTTGAAATTTCATGCTCAACAGTGTTTAGCATGAAAAAAGGTTTTGTTAGTACCAACCCTAGATTCTACCACTTTGATACCAATGATTGCTATGTTCTGTTGATTTCTAATGATTTGTATCTCCATGAGTTGAATATCAAAGTTATAATCATCTTCTATGTATTTTGAAATTTACCAGGGTAGTAAGAAGCACTGATTTGAGAAAGGTTCTTTAAAATTGATACAAAATAAGCATGAAGTATAGATGATTCCCATTAAATTTGAGGTCAATTGTTCAGAGGTCAATAAGGTCATTATGTCAATGTCTTTTAACCCTTTACCACACAATCCCAAGTTTTAATGACCCTGAGGAATAACACTTTTGAAAACATTGTTAGAAAAGGAGAAAATGCAGGTATCTATCCTTTTCTCCTTTTCCTACAATGATTTCTACCCTTTCAAAGACAAAGCTAATTGTTTGATCCTCATTTCTTTTGTGGTCTGTCAATGCTTTCAATTTATACTAGTATAAAATTTTGTCCTGTGGTAAAGGGGTAGGTCATTTACCAGGCTGTATGATGGTTGATTGTATGATTATATGGTGTTTAACGCTGTGTTCAACATTATTTCAGTTATATCTTGGCAGGCAGTGCACCTATCCATGTTTTCCTGGAGTTTCTTTTACCAGTACTCTGCACAATATTCTTTCCATGCCACTGGCTACTTTCCCACATAACCATTGTTGAAACAATGGTCAGTGGTGGGAGAGGAATTAATCCTGTTGCAATGACTATCATCAATCCTCGGAAAGTAACTGGCAGAGTCTCAGGCTGTATGAAGATTTGCATAACTATTTATGAGATAAATGTTGTTGAAACTTCTTGTTTTTTTCCACAGAAACCTGTACATTCAGTACCAGGTAGACCAGCTGAACCGCCATCAGGTAAGGAAGCTTTTCTCTCATTCACTGTTTCTGTACAAGCTAATTTTACAGGTACTGGTGTAACAAATGGTTCAACTCTTTACCACACAGTCCCGAATTTTAACAACCCTGATTGAAAGGGCTTTTGAAAACATTGTGGGAAAAGGAAAAAAATGCTGGTAACCAGCATTTTCTCCTTTTCCCGCAATGTTTTCTACTCTACCAACACACATTGGATCTTTTGAGCCACATTTTACATATCATCTGCAAATGCTTTCTATTGGACAAGTCTAAAGTTTTGTTCTGTGGTAAATTAGTTAAGAAATAAAAATAAAACTTACTGTTTTCAAATGGTTTTGAAAATATGAAGGGAAACAAATAATCTTACATTTTGAAGATGTTTTTCTGTTCCAGAATCCTTTCAATATCTCTACTGCAAGGTCCTTAAAAAAATCCATGTAGCGGTTGCCATTGAAATTAATTTTACTGATTGTGAAATATTACTTAAAATAAGTCTTATTTTTTTTCATGACTAAGGCTTTGCAAATTCTGAAAAAAAAAAAGAGAGAAATTTTTGCATAATGTAGGCTCCAACAGTATCGCCTCCTGTATTTATGAGGAAAGAAAAATGCTTTTGCATATGTGTATATACGTGCCATTTCTTTTTTAACCCTTTCCATCACAATCCCATATTTTAATGACCCTAAGGAAGACGGCTTTTGAAAATACTGTGGGGGGAAAAGAGAAAATGCTTGTTACCAGAATTTTTTTTCTTTTCCCACAATGTTTTCTCCAATTACAAAAACACATCATATCTTTTGAGACATTTGATATTGTCCTCTACAAATTTAATGATTTTCATCTGGACAAGTCTAAAATTTTGTCCTCCAGTAAAGAGTTTACTGTATTATTCCACATGTGGACTAATTTATCTGGGAATATTTTACAGTGACACCTGGACTGCAGACAGCCATAGAAGAGTTGAAGAAGGAAATCAGTGATCTTAAAACAAATACAGTGTCTAAATCTGCCTTTAATGAATTGAAGGTGGAAAATGATAAACTGAGACAAGAGTTAGAAAGTGTGAAAGCTAATTATTCTCGAAGGTTAAAAAATATCATGGAAGAGGTGGATGAGGAAAAGAAGATTCGATTGTCAACGCAAGTAGAAATAGAACGAATAAGAAAATTGGTGGCTGAGTCGCACGTGTGATATCATTTGGTGTGAAATCATGACATTTTAAAAGTGATAAAAGATACTGAACAAAATAGGTCATTCCATCGTTTTACACTTTACAACTCCATAGATTTATAAACTTGCCCAAATTGAAGGCATTTGCAAATTTGATGTTGCCTTAAACATGAAACTTGTGTTTCAAAGGATAAAAAATATTGCTCGTAAAGGCAAAAATGCTTGTAACCAGCATTTTCTCCTTTCCCACAAAGTTTTCAAAAGCCTTCTTCCCCAGGGTCATGAAGACTTTTGGTTGCTTTGTAAAGGGTTAAAGAAACACAATATGATACCATGATACTATTTAAACAGTGAAGAAGGTCTATTACGAAAAAGAAAAAAAAGTGCCATGCTCTGGCAAAAGGGTTCAAATGCGTCTCTGTGATGCATTATACCAAGTAAGCCATCACATAAGTACGGATCCATCATATATGTTTTCTTTAATAACTGGCTGAATTCTGATGTAGACTTATCCTTTAACATGCAGAAAATGGGCTGAAAGCAAAAAGTTTCAAACTATGTCAGCCTGCGCATACTGCGCAGGCTGACATAGTTTGATACTTTATGCAGATGCATTAAACCCCCTTTTCACAGAGCATGGCAGAAATATTTGTGCTATGGCTGAACTGAGAAGGTTACTTCCTGTAAGAAATTTTTGCAGATGGCTTAGAAAACATTCTTGAAAACTATGGATAATCAAAATGATTCAAGGTTTATAGCATGGACACACAGAGCACAAATAAAGTGTGGCAAAAGGAGAAAAACCAATGCCTGCTATTTTCACAATGCTTTTAAAGAGTGGTCTTATGCAATTCGAGTATCCTTCAGGCAGTGATTTACAATTGAAAACTACATTTTGTCTTGTATAAAGTTACAAGTTGTTGGTATGTATCATAGGTTGATATGGATCAAATAGATACCAAACATTCCATGTAACATTTCTATAATGAACAGAAAAATATAGGAACAGTGTACTAGATTATGTGACATTTTGGAACATCTAACTTATTGTTAAATATGTTTATGATCTGTAGAGCCATAAGCACAACTAATATTAATATTGTAGATAGAGTAGATCAAGATCAGACTGCATGGAATGTGCAGTCTGATCTTTGATCTACATTATCTGCTACTTTGTGACATGAAATGGCTAAAACCAGCCATCAGATAGAAATATTTTGGTTGTTTTACCCTAGTTATTAGGTTCGTTTTAGTAATGTAGTACTCCAAAGGTTAACTCTTTACCAAATGACAAAATTTTAGACTGGTCCAAATTGAAAGCATTTGCAGACGACAAAATTAACGTGACTCAAAAATTGAAATTCGTTCAGGAAGGGTAGAAAACATTGTGGGAAAAGGAGAAAATGCTGGTTACCAGCATTTTCTCCTTTTCCCACAATGTTTTCAATAGGCTTCTTTTTCAGGGTCGTGAAAACCAGGGATTGTTTGGGAAAGGGTTAATATGTTGATGACGATCAGTCATTTTTATGATTTACAGACAAAAAAATTGTCAAACATCTTCCACAAATGTAATGAACATGGTTGATATTTTCCAACAGTGCATGTCCAAACATTCCCCCCTTCCCCTCAGTACTAATTGGCAACATATGTAAGGAAGCATCTTTATCATTTACAAAACAATCCTGTGCTTTGACAAGATGAAAAGGACTTTTGAAAACTGTGATAAAAGGAGAAAATTCTGGTATCCAGTATCATTCATGTGTATTAAATTCAGATCTGTTAGCTAGACATTCCAAAATCTTACATTCAACCTGGTGTTGAATTTATTTTTATGTTCAGTATATTAACTATGATTCCTTTTTCTTTCGATGATTTTTTGGCTCATTAAGGTTGATTCTTTTCTGACAAAGGTTTCAAATAAATGTTATGCAGCAGGGGCTTGAAAGGGTATTTGTAAAGAGATGAGTTAATTCTTTACAAGTGAGCTCTTTACCAAATAAGAAAATTTTGAACTTGTCCAAATCCAAAGCATTTGCAGGTAACAAACTGAGTATGTCTGAGATGGTGAGATTTTTCTTAGAAAGGTTGAAAACATTGTGGGTAAGGTAGAAAATGCTTGTTACCATTATTTTCTCCCATTTGCCACATTATTTTAAAAAAACTTCTTTCCTTACGTCTTCAAAACTAGGGATTGTTGGGTAAAAAGGGTTAAAACAGTTCCAAACAGATTTGTACCACATAGTTTAACCCTTTACCACACAATCCCGACTTTTAACGACCCTGAGAAATAAGCCTTCTGAAAACATTGCGGGAAAAGGAGAAAATGCTGGTAACCAGCATTTTCTCCATTTCCCACAATGTTTTCTACCCTTCCAAAATCAAATTTCAATTTCTGATTCACATTTATTTTGTCGTCTGCAAATGCTTTCGATTTGGACTAGTCCAAAATTTTGTCGTTTGGTAAAGGGTTAAGGGACATGACAAATAAGTTTGACTTAGAAATTGTTCAGTCAGGGGAGGTGAAGTGGCTAGCTGAAAGAACTACACACATTGTTACTGCAGCCATAAGTTTGTTATTTGTGTTCATGTATCCAAATTGAGCTTGGATAACCAAACATCAAATCAATGAAAATTCATTTTTTTCGCACTTTGACAGTATTTGCAAACAAGGATGATGGAAAATGCACGGTCTTTTCTCGTATTTGGAACAAATATTCAACGACTCATAGGCGTTGAAATTAGGAAAACTTTAAGTTGACACAAATTACTGATCAAAAAAAATGTGTGAAGAAATATTGTCTTTTACCTTGGAAAGTTCTGTTTGATTTTATGGTGTTTAACACAGTTTTCAACTTTATTTCAGTAATATTGAGGTGGCTAGAGCACCTATCCATGCCTTTCTGGAGCTTCTTTTACCAATATTTTGCAAAATGTTCTTCCCAAGCCACTGGTTGCTTTTGCAGATAACCATCATCAAATGGAAAAGCTTTGAAATACTGAAAATCAAGGTTGCAGTAAAAAATACAAATAATACAGTAAAAATGAATTTATGATAGATAAATACATGTAGTATGTAGTTTTTGGTACTATACAGATGGCATTTGTTGACTTACAATATGACAAAAAACATGTCTCTCTGGATATCTCGATACTTGTTAGGTGTGTTGATGTACAGAAAAGCTGAACAGATGTAAAAGTTTTGTATTAACACTTAGGCTGCTAAGCACGACTCACTGACCTTTTGCGGACAGTGTAGATCAAGATCAGACTGCACAGAATGTGCAGTCTGATCTTGGATCTACACTATCCATTAAGGAGATATTTTCTCTTCAAAAAGTAAGTTTGAAGTAGCATTATTTGGTTTTTTACAATTGGCTTGAAAAGTTTATTTAAGTTATTTAGCAGGATAAGGGTTAACACACACATGAAGGATTAAATGGATTTGTCTTGTTGAAAATTAGTGCTGATGATTATGATTATCAGTTGTGGAGCTAATGAAAAGAATTAGGACTTGTTTAGAAAAGTTTGGCTAAACCTTTTGCCAGTCCAGAAAATTTCAGACATGTCCATTTCGAAAGGATTTTCAGATGACACACTAGATTTGACCCAAATGATGGAATTTGCCTTTGATAGGATAGAAAAGTTTGTGGGAAATAGAGTAAATGCTGGTTACTAGGGTTTTATCTTTTTCTCATGCTTTTCCTCTGAAAGCCTTGTTCCTCAGGGTGGTAACACAGGGTATTGTTACGTAAAATATTTGCATTTGAGTAACAGAGGCTGGATAGACTTTACTTGGGTGTCAGAAAGGTCAGATTAACTAAGTATCTGGGCCAGTAAAATGACCAATAATACTTAATTTCATTCTTGGTCTTGTTCTAGGGTTAAAGAAGATCACACCTTCCGATTGGCTTAACCATTTGGGTTAGCCAATTCTAAGATTTGTTACTTACAAATTCAGAATAAGACATAAATAAGATAAAAACGTTCTTAAGAACGGTTTGTGAATGTGGGCCCTAGTATTTTTCATATTTTACTCATGCTCTGTGAAAAGGGGGCTTAATGCATCTCCAAAAAGTATTGATCCACGTCAGCCTGCATAAGGTGACCTGGACCGAAAATCTGCTGTTAGTCAATTTTCTGCGTGTCCAACAACTAGTTTGTCATACGATTCAGGCGGTTGTATCACAAAAGTGACTTGATCATGTGATGACTTGCTCTTTATAATACATCACTAAGATTCATTAAGTCACTTTTTCCAGAGCATGGCTTATTGGTTTTTGATAACTCATGTGTGTATACCTTGTAGAAGGTTATAGCGCACTGCATCATTGTCATACAGGGATTAACTTTCAAAACTTATTTTAAATTCATACCAAGGTTATAGCTTTGGATTTTTAGATATTTGTTTTTCTTTTGGACATCTTTTTCTCCAGTTCATCAAATATATCGACATTGTTGTCTCATGATCAAGTTCTTCCACTATGTAAAAAAAGAGCTTGGTGTAAGATGTAAATCGTGTTCCTTCTGTAAATTTGATATTGGCTCATATCTCAGACTTTGGTAATGTTTTTTAGTTCCTTCTTTGATGCTGGCATTTTGTTTGTCTAGATGTTGACTCTTTACCCAACCAAAATATTTTCATGTCCAAATTGAAAGCATTATGCAAACAACGAATTAGTTTGAGCTGAAGTGATGGGATTTGTCTTTTAACACTTTCTAAAACGACAAATTTTAGACTGTGCCATATTGAGAGGATCTGCAAGTGATAAATTTTAAAGTCATATAAATGAACATAACTTTTTTGACACGGAAGAAACATTGTGGGTAAAGGAGAAGATGCTGGTCACCAGCAATTCTTCTTGGCCCACAATGTTTTCAAAAGGCCTCTTCCTCAGGGTGGTGAAAACTAGGGATCGTTTAGGTAAGGGTTAAAAGATGGAAAACATTGTTGGCAAAGTGTAAGGGTCCCAATGTAGGTATGACGGCTTAGGATGAAGTATTTGTATGGAAGTGTCAGAAGTGTCAGTCTGTTTGTCTGTGCTAGGTCCTCCAGCTAATTGCTTTCCTTGTAGTTTTCTGACTTGTCTTATTTGCTCGTTTTTTGGACTTATTGGTTGTAATGATTGGGGGCTCATGTCTGTAATGGATACTCTGTTTGATCTTGTAAAGACTCATGTGTACTTAATTCTTGTACAAAATTTTAGACTGATCCAAACTGAAAGGATTTGCAGATAAAATATAAGATGTTGATGAATCATGAATTTTGTTGTTGAAAGGGTAGAAAATATTGTGGGAAAAGGAGAAAATGCTGGTTACCAGCATTTTCTTCTTTTCCCACAATATTTTTTAAAGTCCCGTTTCCTTGTGGTCCTTAAAACTTGGGAATGTGTGGTAAAGGGCCAATGCCATGTTGTTAAAAGAATGGCTTCTTGATACAATGGCAAAAATAGCTTTACATCAACAAAATATTGACCTTTCATCGAAGAGAATTGTTTAAACTAGCAGAATTACCTCTCTTAATTAAAAGCAAATGAAATAGACTAGGCAAAGTGTTGGTGATTATGCATGCATATCATCTCGGGCTGAACACTTTCTATTTAAATGATGGATACCTCTGTCTTTTTGCCTGCATTTGGAGCCCCAACTGGGCACATGTGCTGTGTGTGGTTCACCTTAGCTTTTTTGTGGAACTTCCACCATTTTCCATGCAGGGTTTCAAAACAAAAAAAGAAGATTGTCACTCATGTTGTTGCAACTTGCTGGTCAAAGCAGCATATTTTACACGTGTATGAAATGACAATTTGATTTGCATGGGGAAGAAAACGTTGAAAGTGAATAAGTTTTATTATTGGTAGCTTTATACTTATGTAATGATATATTAAGTAGAAAAAATTTAGACCTAGTGCTCTTTACCCAGGAGATTGAAAGTATGAATATTTTTCTGTCATGTGATAATTGTAAATATGAGATAGTACCGGTAGTTAGAAGTAGTGAGAAAGCTGATATACATTTCCATAGCAGAACAACCTCTTGTTATATTGTTTTTCATAAGATTTTTGTTTGCTTTCTTTTAAAAGTAAATGATATTTTAATTCTTTCACTGCCAATGACAACTTCAATAGCTTTTGTGCATGGCATAGATCAAGATCAGACTGCACATACATTCAGACTGATCTTTGATCTACGCTGTCCACTACAAGGTTCAGAAGTATGACCATTGATCATTTTGAAATGCAGTGGAAATCAACTTAATAATTTATGTCAAATTTATTTAACTGACAATTGACAGTGAAAGAGTTGATGATTTTTGACATTTTATTGTGTAAATTTTTTTCATAGTTTACAGATATGAAAGAGAAAATTTAATAGAAGCAAAGTAACTATCAGAAATAAGCCCTAGTTAACAGCGTTTTTGTCTCTTTAAATCCGAAGGGACTAAAGTCAATAAGTCTCCCCTTTGCCACAATGTTTTCATAAATATGCATTTATTTAAAACATACTACTGACATCAAATATCTTATTTTACAGGGATTTTTGTAGTTGTCTTCAGCAAGTTTGTTGCATCAATTCAAAGGCTTATCTGTCTTGTGATTAACCCTGTACCAGATGACAAAATTGTAGACTCATTCATATTGAAAGAACTTGTAGGGGAGGAACTAAACATGACTCAAATAATGATTTTGTTTTTAAAAAAGTAGAAAACAATGTAGAAAAAGGAGAAAATGCTGGCTAGCAGCATTTTCTCCTTTTCCCACATTTTTTTCAAAGGCTCATTCCTCAGAGTTGTTAAAACTGGGGATTGTGTGGTAAAGGGTTAAGGAACTGAACTGATTGTATTGATGGATATCATTTTATCTGTGTAAGTTGTCTTGTTTTGAAGCCTCTACAGCTCTCAAAATATGCAAATGACTCATTGTCTCCATTGAGTTGCCTATTTCCTATCATAGATTATGTGTAAAGTATTTGTCTTAAACAAAATCTGCCCTGCCAATTGCATGTATTTTCAGTTGAGGCCCATCAAGCAGAAAAAATCTGGTATTACAATAATTAAAGTCTTGGACGTCCACATAATAACTTGTCAAGGAGAGAAAGCATTTGTAGTATCTACTTTGCAATTTCAATAGCCTGATAGCATAACTTTACCGACTTCCAGAAAAATAAAAGCCCTTGGAGTGCTATAAAGATAATATGGACATTCTTAGAACAGAAGACACAGATGCTGCAATTGCATGATAGTTTCTGCCAGAATATCTGGCATAATAGCATACAGTTTAGATCCAGGCTAAGACTGCGTATTTTTACAGTCTGACTGTTGTCTACACTGTCTGCATAAGCCATCAAATCCTGGTGCAGCGCCTTTAGTGTTAAAATAATCATTTTGTCTAAATTGTTCTTGATTTAAATAGTTAGTTAATCAGCTTTTTTTTCCCCTTTTCCACAATAGGTTTTACCATTTAAAAGAAAAGTTCAATTGTTTTAGACATAATTCTATCATAGTCTGCACATGCTTTCAATTTGGAAAAGCCTAAAATTTTGTTATCTGATATAGAGTAAGATCATCAGTTCAAAGTCTATGTTTCTTGCTCCGTATTGATAATTTATTATGCAAAACTTCTAAAACCAAACTATTCACTTAACTCTATACCAAACAGCAAAATACTAGACTTGTCTGAGTTGAAAGCAATAGCAGACGACAAATTCAGCATCGCTCAAGTGATGGGATTTGTCTTTAAAGGGGTATAAAACATTGTGAGAAAAGGAGAAAATGCTGGTTACCAGCATTTTCCTCTTTTCCCACAATGTTTTTAGAAGGTCTCTTCTTTAGGGTTGTTAAAACTGGGGATTGTATGGTAAAGGGTTAACCCTTTTCAGATCAATCCCATGTGTTAACGATCCTGAAGGCCCTGTCACACTATACGGCACTTTCACTGTGTTGGCACGGCATTGTTTAATTTCCTGTAGCTCCTGTTGCGTTTTAGGAGACCTTACTCTGCTGCTAAGGCAAACTTATGGTGATCCTACTGCACTCTTTTCAGAACGCCGAGCTATGGCATTCGTTTTGTGGATGCTAAAAGTGTGCCGTTGCTCGGCTTTTTAGACGATCCCAATTTGTCTACTGGTTATGCCATTGTGTTGCTATGGCGATGCTTGTGCACATACTGTGCACACCTTGATGTTCGGCATTTTTTCTTGGACGCCGTGGGATCGCCACCTTAGTGTGGTTTAAGGAAGAGTTCTTTTGCCTACTTTGTGAAAAATAAGAAATGCTGGTAACCAGTATTTTTTTCCTTCTCCACAATGTGTTTCATCCTCTTCTGAGAAAAAATTTCATCGTTAGAGTAATTTATTTTGTCGTGTGCAAAAGTTTAAATTCCACAAGTCTAAAATTTTGTTGTTTGTAAGAGTTGGGTAGCAGATAAAGTTTTTTAAAATGCAACTTTTTTTTTTATTTTGAAAAAAAATATGAAACCTCAATAAATTGAAAATGGTTGTGTTCATATATGCATGTAATATTGAAATAAGACTTTTTGATGAATAATTTATTAGATAGCTATGCACTGACTTGTTTTGTGTAAAATGGACTCCTAACCCTTTACCATATGGCAAAATTCTAGACCAGTCTAAATTTAAAGTATTTGCAGATATGTTAAATGTGGCTTAAATAGTAGGGCTTCTCTATAATAGGGTAGAGAACATTATGTCCTTTACTCACAATGTTTTCTGAAGGCAAATTCATTTGGGTTGATAAAGCTCTAGATTGTTTGGCAAAGGGTTAAACCTTTACCATTCAATCCCATGAACTTGCTGGAGAAGATTTTTGAAAATAGTGTTGGAAAAGGAGAAAATGCTGGTAGCCAGTATATTCTTCTTTTCCCTCAACATTTTCTTCCCTTTCAGAAACAAATCCCATCATTTGAGACTATTCAATTTATTGTATGCAAATGCTTTCAATCTCAACCAGTCTAGAATTTTGTCCTCTGGTAGAAATCTAATTTCTGTTATGTACAGTGTAGATCAAGAAAGGTTTCCACAGATTACGCAGTCTAATCTTTGACACACAGGGCATTTCATTTTGTTAGTAGGGGTCCTGCATGGCTCAGTGGTAAAGTGTAGGACTTGTAATATGGAGGCCCCAGATTAAGCCTCATTGGAAACACTGGGTTTTTTGTGGGGAATTCCTTGGGCAAGACACTTTAGATCCAGAGCCAGGTACTGGTGAAACCCAAGACATACTTGAATAATTTTGTGAGCTGTTTTTTTGCAATATGACTGAAATAATGTTGAAAGCTGCTAAGTAGTGTGAAACACCATTCAATCAATCAGTTATCTTGTTAGTTTATTCAAGTCAAAAAAACATTGTAATTGCAATTCTTTGGCTTTTAGACAAACAATCCTGACTTTTGTTTGTAAAGGGTTATATACATGTAGGATAGCTACAGTTCGTTCAGCCGTCCTCTGGTGAAAAGTAATTGTTCAAAATGTGGTGTTTTTGTTTCGTTTCTATTATTGTATATTTCTTTTCTGATAGATATTTACGATAAGGAAATAAATCATACTTTTGTTTTTATGTGCTTAGTTAATTAACACTAGTGTTGAACCTTTGAATATTCTACTGTAGTTAACTCTTTACCAACCATTGAAAGTTCAGACTTGTCCAAATTGAAAGCATTAGCAGATAGCATTTTCATTGTGACTAAAAAATTGAAATTTGTGTATGCAGAGAAGAAAACACTATGGGAAAAGGAGAAAATGCTGATTAACAGCATTTTCTCCTTATCCAAAAATGTTGTCAAAAGTCCTTCCTCCTCAGGGTTGTTAAACCAGGATTGTCTGGTAAAGGGTTAAAGATGTGAATGATTAAGACATAGAACTTTTATCCTGCAGGTATTGATTTACATTGGAAACTTGTCAGTGCTGTTATAATTTATATGTTGTAGATTGATCATATAATCACAGCAAAATCTTTTTATGTGTAACCTATGTTTTTATGATCAAATAGTGTCCATAAATTTATGATTATAATCTCATTAATGATACAAATATAGCATTTGCTTTGATCAGAATAGTTTGAACCATGCTTTATGAAAAGGTGATTTAGTGCAAAAAGTATTTAAAGTATCAACCCATATCAGCCTGCACAGTTGGCACAGGCTGATTGTGGTTGAGACTGTTTGCTATGGATTAATTTTCTGCATGTCAAAGGCCCATTCTATGTTATGATTCATTTTGTCCCGCTGGGGCGTAAAAAGTCTCCTTTATGTGGTTCTTGGTAAAGTACAGTTAGCATTTTGTTTATTCTAAATATCCAGCCATGCAAATTGTCTCGAACATCTTTGAGCCCTATTTACATACCATTCTAAATTCTGTTCTAATTCTCAACCCTTTACCAAACAATTCCAAGTTTTATGGACCCTGTAGAAAATAGCCTATGAAAACAGTGTAGGGACAGGAGAGAATGCTGGTAACCGGCATTTTCACCTTTTCCTCACAAGATTTCAGCCGCTTATAGATAAATGCTATGATATGAATGACATAGGTTGTCTGCAAATGCTTTAAAATTGGAAAAGTCTAAAAAAAATTTGTCGCCTGTTAGAGGATTAACTCAAGTTAACCCATCTGAATGAACTAGATTTCCTCAGACAATTAGATTGTTTGTCTTGGAATTGAGAAATTGGAATGATTATTGCAACCCTTTACAATCCTGAATTTTAACATCCCTATAGAAGAAGGCTTTTGGAAACATATGGTAACCAGCATTATCTCCTTGTTCCACAATGTATTCAAGTATTATCTTTAAAAGACAAATTCTGTCATTTGAGTTACATTTGTCATTGGCAAATGCTTTCAAATTGGACAAGTCTGAGATTTTAATTTTTTACCAGATGACAAAATTCTAGACCTGACAAAGTTGAAAACTATCCAGATAACATATCAAATGTGGTTCAAAAGATAGGATTTGCCCTTAACCCTTTGCCACACAACCCCAAGTTTTAACGACCCTGAAAAAGAAGCCTTTTGGAAACATTGTGGGAAAAGAAGAAAATGCTGGTAACCAGAATTTTCTCCTTTTCCCACAATGTTTTCTTTTCTTTTACAGACCAATCCCATTACTTGTGCCACATTTACTATGTCCTCTGGAAATGTTTCCAAGTTGGATCTGTCTAAAATTTTGTTGTGTGGTAAAGTTTTAAAGGACAGATGTTGTCTTATCAATAATGTTATCACAAGCCTTCCTTCCTGGGGTTGTTTAAATTTTGGTTTGGGAAAAGATTAAACACAATGTTTCAATTTGCACCACATATGTGAGGTTGTTTGCCTCACTATTCATGACAGTTCATATTGTTGTGTCAGGTCTTTTATATGTTATTGCCTATTGTTTAATCAATCTTTGCTTCAAATATATATTACTGTCCATTCCAAATTATGTATGAAAATGTAACTCTCATATTGCATGTAAAAATATGAAATTAAAAAAAAAGATATCCTCTGTAAATATTCTGCTTAACTCTATGTTGTTTTTTTGTTAACCATCTACTACACAATCCCAAATTTTAATGACCCTGAAGAGGGGGCCTTTTCAAAACATTGTAGGAAAAGAAGGAAATGCTGGTAACCAGCATTTTCTTCTTTTCCCATTATGTTTTTATCCTTTGAAAAACAAATTTTATGTTTTGAATAACATTCAATAATTATGCTGTCTGCAAATGCTTTCAGTGGGATCAGGCTGAAATTTTGTAATGAGGTAAAGAGTTAAGGTCCCTTAGGGTGAGCAAGACATAGTCACCACAACTACAGCTCGGTTTGTGCATGCATTCATCTAACCACCAGTCTGGATGTCCATTAGCCATAAGTTCTACATTTATGGACAAATTATAAAGCTATATGGCACAGCTGTCCTCTAAGTAGAAGTGCCATTTGAAACATTTAGTTAAATATATTTATTTTACATCAATTGAGAAAGAAGTTCTTACAACTTATACTAATCTCCCTCGATTCTGTTTCCTGGGAACTACACCAGTACTCGCGCAGAATATATGGGCGAATGAAAAATCCCAAAGTTGAAACATTTGTTAAGGTAGGTCCAATGTCAAGGTACACTTGAAGGTCAAATGATAAGAAATGTTTTAAGTAGAGGTCATCTGAGCCACAGTATCTGCATTTATGGATGTGTTTTAATGTTATTTGGCACAATAATTGTTCTTCACAAATAGAAAGACTGTATTACTCATTTTTTTTTTTTTTTTGGTAGGTCCAAGGTCAAGGTCACAATTGAAGGTCAAATGATGGAATAATGATAAATGTAACTGGTCTTAGCCATAACTTTTACATTTTTGGGCGGATTTTGGCACAACTAAGTTCTCTTCACAAGTAGACGTGCCAGTTGAAAAATTTCTGTGGCAAGTCCAAGGTGACAGTCACATTTGAAGGTAAAATGATAGGATTGTCATAAACATAGCTTGTCAGAGCCATTACTATTACATTATGGATAGATTTCAAAATAAAATGGCACAACAGTTCATATTCAAGAATAGAAATGCCATTTAAAATATTTTTTCAAGTAGGTCCAAGATCAAGGTCACTTGAAAGTTAAATGATAAAATTGTAATAGAGATTATCCTAGCCATGACCTATATTTATGGATGGATTTCAAAATAATTTGACACAATTTTTATTTAAAGATACATTCTTACAGCCAGAGAAAGCAAGACATGTCACTGAAAAGTGACTGATGCCCTAAAAGTAGTAACCTTAACCTGTGAGCAGTGCACATGAACATGGACTATGTACTCAACACTTAAAAACACTTCTGACCTAGCAGTGACATTGACTTTTGACCTATGCAGGAAGTTCTTTTAACATCCCTGTAGAAGAAAGCTTTTGAAAACAATATTTGAAAAAAGAGAAAATCGTGGTAACCAGCATTTTCTCTTTATTTCCACAATGTTATCAAGTGTTTTCTATGAAAGATGAATTCCGTTATTTGGGCTACATTTGTCAGTGGCAATGCTTTCAATTTGGACAAGTCAGATTTTGTTTTCAGGTAAAAACTTAATTCTGTACCAGATGACAAAATTCTAGACCTAACAAAGTTGAAAGCATTTGCAGATGACATGTCAAATGTGGCTCAAAAGATGGGATTTGCCCTTGAAAAGGTAGAATTAAGAGAGGTTAATCTTGGTTGAAAGAACTTGTTTCTCAATCGATGTAAAATAAATATGTTTAACCTATATAAAAATATGGCTCCAGGCCTTGAATAAATGCTGAGAAATTATGAATTAATAATCAAGAACTTCAGTAAAACATCTTTATTAATTCAACTCTTTATTTCCATAATCATTAAACTGCATAACAATATCAAACAGAAATTTAGCCATTTTGTAATCACAAATATATAGTTCAATAGCACAAAAATAACAAATATTATTCAATAATAAACTAAAATCTACTCTCAATTTAAATACCATGTGTAATTAAATAACAAAATTGCACACCAATAATATGAAACATATCTAAAGAATTTCTCCATACATGTGCAAAAAGTCAATTGATAGAATGAATAAGATCTAGTAAGCAGTCCTTGATTTCAAATTTGGCACAAAGTGAGAGATGAAAAAAAAAAAAAAATATCCAAGGAATATGATAAGTACAAGTAATGGAATTTCTAGATGAAATTACCTGTAAAAAGATGTTATATGTATGAAAATATCATACAAGTCATTTTCTTGAGATGACATTTTGTGTAATATGTATGTTTTGTTGTCAAAAGAGTAATTATCACAATGCATCACTAAATTATGAATAATAAGGTTTCAAACAGTGAACAGATTTATGAAGGAGATTTTATAGATGACAAAAAAAGTGTCTTAACCATATAAATAAATTACTTTATGTACACTTGATAAGAAAAAGTTTCTTTCACAACAAACCATATTCTGGCAATATATGAAATGGATGGCTATTGGATTTTATTATTAATTTGCAAATAGCATACTAAAAAAACAATATTTGAAAAATTTCTATAAAATTTAAAACACATTCAATAATAATGTAGACCTTATATCTCTAGTTAACCTCAAACATACCTCATGCCAGTAAATAAACACTGCTCTCTTGGCAATTGAGATCACAAAAGTCAGAAAAAGATTATTGTTCAGTATGGTCTAATTGTGGCTGACAGACCTCTAAGTGCCCATCGAGTTGATGGAATACCTTCACGTCTAACATCTAACTCTAGTATAGGCTCTCTATTGGCTATTCTAGATGCATATACTGGACACTGATAGGTCTCTGAGGCTCTGTTACTGTCCTGGAGTAAAGGTTTCTCGTTGACAGGCCAACATGTCAGATGGACAACAGGCAGGGATGCATATCCACTGCGGGGAGGGGCATCCTGAAGCTCTCCTGTTGTTTTCTCCCATGCACAACCCCAAATATAAATGCCATAAACAAACATACCTTCTTGGGGTGGATCTCTTAACTGAAATGAAAACAAAAACTCAACCATTTATCAGTGTTGTACAATGTTGGCTATTCTACAACAGGAAAAGTATTTGAAGGAAAGGTAATTAAGAAGTTAACATGAGGAGACTGTTTTTGAAAGGTGCAGAAACATTGTCAGGTTTGATAGATTGATTTTGGTTTACTTAATGTTGTCCCTGGTTGCTCATATAAGCAACATGCATATAAGGCTGTTACTCATGTTCTATAATCTCACACCCTTCTACTTGAACTTTTCTGGATGACTGACATTGTCAGAAAAGAGCAAACGTACCAGTTACCATTCCTTATGATCAGTAAGTTGCAACAAAGCACAAATAAGGCAAATCAGACAAATGTGGCATAGCCTTCTAGCTGGGGCACACAAGTCAACTGAAACGTCCAACATTTCAAAAGAACTGCTTTTGCCTCAGATGAAATATATACATATGCAACTTAACACTTTGCCAATTCAGTTTCATTTGCATTCATTAAATGGTGGTCATCATGCTTGCCACACTACTTCACCTCTTTGAAGAATGAATCATGTTGTTGACATAGAGCCTTTTTCTCCATCATATTGAAAATTCATTCTTTTGATGACATGAAGCTACTATAGTGTGACATTTTTATTTAAAAGGTCCATACATTCAATGTGCCTCCAATTGTTATGAAAAGCCAGTGGCAATAACACACAAGTGAGACAAACCAGACAGATACGGCATAGGTGTCAAGGGGAACTAAATGCAACAAATAGACTTACATGGTCCTTGTCTCTAGAGGTCACCTCTGTTTGGAAGACAAACTGTTCAAAGTTGCCAGATCTTTCTCCTGAATACTGCCGGATATAATCTTGTTTCATCAATGCTAATAGAGCTCTGGGATTAAAGAAAGCTCCTAGCCAGTAGGCAGGCATTTTTTCACGACCCTGAAAAATCATAACTAAGACTGAATGAAAACTGTCACTGACTCATTACCAAACAACAACATTTTTGACTTCTACAACTTGTAAGAACTTATAGACAACAAAACAAATGTGACTCAAAATTTAAATTTGAATTGTGAAAGGAAAAATATTGTAGAAAAGGAGAAAATGCTGGTTACAAACATTTTTGCCTTTACCCATAATATTTTCAAAGGCCTTCTCTTGGGTCGTTAACCCTTGGGATCATTTAGTGAAAGGTTAAACCATAACTTTATGTCAGTAAAAAGACTGTTTGCAATAAGGTATCATGTATGAAATGTTGTTAGATAGTATCTAAGTAAAGCCATTTTCATTTTATAACACATCCAAATATACCAATAATACTAATTACAAAACCAAAAAAAAAAACTGTATTGAAAACTGTTTTTTGAGGTTCTACTTAAGATACATGTAACTGTATCCTACAGGTTGTTTTTAGACAAGCAAAAATCTTACAAATAACACAGATAAGAAACACTTTCCTTCTTACTCTTCCACTCTACAAAAATGGTGGCTTGTCCAAACTGAAAGCATTTGCAGATGTCAATTTCTAAGTGGCTCAAATGATGGACTTTGGGATTCGGTAGAAAACATTGTGGTAAAAGAAGAAAAATGCTGCTTACCAGCATTTTCTCTTTTTCGACAAAGTTTTCAAAAGGCATCTTCCTTGGGGTTGCTTGTTCATTGCTGAAAGCCACCCTTAGGAAGTGATGTATTTTGAAGACAAACATGGTGGTAACATAGTATTACCAAGATTAAAATCTTTTCAAAATGATGACATCTGTTCTGAAGCTCATTTAACCAGGATCCTAGACCCCAAGTGAGTGGGGGAGATGATGCCCCAGACATCCTGCACCAAACACTTGGGATACGCAAATGGAATAGATCATCTGCCGCTGATAATACTGTCTGTGACACATGGTCTCCCAGACTGTTGGATTCGCATGCATTTTTGATAACCTGGAAATAGGGGAAATGATAATTACAAATATACATTTACTTCTCAACATCTAAATTCTATTACCAGAACACAGCAACTTATCTAAATTCAAAACTGAGTCTATCTATTGAATTCTTTAAACAAGAGGGCCAAGATAGCCCTGGTTTGCTCACCTGAATTTTTGAGAGGACCATACCCAACTTTTTTTAAAGTATTGAAATTTTGGAAACAAAATCAGTATTTTGCCAAGCAATTATAAAAAGGTCACCTGTAAAAATCATTTCAAAATCTGTCACCACCCCTACAATCATCACCACAGCCATGTTTTTGATGAATCAGAATTCTGCAAATAAATTCTAGGATAGGTCACCCAAAGACCTTATCTTGAACAAGAGCACATGCCCAATAGTGGCTAAAAATATTAAGTTGAACAAGAGCACCTCATGAGAGTGCCAATGATTGGCTGTTGGAACCTTGCTGGATAGTAAAATAAAATTCCAAATCGCAAAAGGGGCATAATTTGGACAAAACAATTTTGGAGTTAACTGCCCTTGTTGTATGGGTTGCTTTTTACTAGTGAACAATTATTCCGAGTTTTAAGTACATGTGTTGAGTGGAAGCTGAGATATAACAAAATCTCAAAGTTTTTGCACAACAACAACAACACAGATGACACCAACAGGGCTATGTCAATACCTCGATGTTTTCTTTGAAAACAGCTAAGCTAAATAAGGGGTATAATATAAGGATCATTTCTGTGAAATAACTTCAAAATCTGAATAGTGGTTTCAGAGAAGACAAAATTTTTAAGAATTTCTTCATGTCCTCAGAGAGCAAATAGCTTCCACCCACCACAGCCATGTTTCTTGACAGATCAAAATTTCGCGAATAAATTTTCAAAAGGGGCACCTAAGGAACATTTCTGCGAAATTATTTCAAAATCTGACAAGTGGTTTAGAAGAAGAAGAATTTCCAAGAATTTCTTTAAGTCCATACAGTGCAAAGATGCCCATCCCCACCCAGGCCATATTTTTCGACGGATCAAAATTACACAAACAAACTTTAAAAAGGGTTACCCAAGGAACATATCCGTGAAATTATTTCAAAATCTGACCAGTGGTTTCAGAGAATTGTTGACACCGCTGGACGCCAAGAGCCCCCCCCTCCACAATGGCCATGTTTTTTAACAGATCAAAATTTTGTGAACAATTTTGAAAAAGGGTCACCCAAGGAACGTATCTGTGAAATTATTTCAAAATCTGACCAGCGGTTTCAGAGGAGAAGATTTTTAAAGAATTTCTTGGTAAATTCCATTTGGTTGCCATGGCAACCAGAGTTTTTGATGAAATCAAATTCTGTGAACAGTTTTTAAAGAGGACCTCCCAAGGAACATTCCACCCAAGTTTGGTCCAAATCAGCAAAGCGGTGTAGGAGGAGAAGATGTTTAAAGAATTGTTGACACTGCTGGACGCCAAGAGCCCCCCCCCCCCTCCACCACGGCCATGTTTTTCAATGGATCAATATTTCGTGAACATTTTTTGAAAAGAGTCACCAAAGGAACATTTCTGTGAAATTATTTCAAAATCTGACCTCCAGTTTCAGAGGAGAAGATTTTTATAGAATTGTTGACACCGCTGGACGCCAAGAGCCCCCCCCTCCACTACGGGCATGTTTTTCGACGGATCAAAATTTCGCGAACAATTTTTGAAAAGGGTCACCCAAGGAACATATCTGTGAAATTATTTCAAAATCTGACCACCAGTTTCAGAGCAGAAGATGTTTAAAGAATTGTTGACACTGCTGGACGCCAAGAGCCCCCCCCCCCCCTTCCACCACGGCCATGTTTTTCGAGAAATCAAAATTTTGCGAACAATTTTTGAAAAGGGTCACCCAAGGAACATATCTGTGAAATTATTTCAAAATCTGACAAGCGGTTTCAGAGGAGAAGATTTTTAAAGAATTTCTTGGTAAATTCCATTTGGTTGCCATGGCAACCAGAGTTTTTGATGAAATAAAATTTAGTGAACAAGTTTTAAAGAGGACCTCCCAAGGAACATTCCACCCAAGTTTGGTTCAAATCGGCCAAGCGGTGTAGGAGGAGAAGATGTTTAAAGAATTGTTGACACCGCTGGACGCCAAGAGCCCCCCCCTCCACCACGGCCATGTTTTTTGACGGATCA
The DNA here is from genome assembly GCA_946811185.2 of Hippopus hippopus. NCBI lineage: Eukaryota > Metazoa > Mollusca > Bivalvia > Cardiida > Cardiidae > Hippopus > Hippopus hippopus. The sequence continues at coordinate 23,541,242 of OX328101.1, read as the reverse complement.
AAATTTCGCGAACACTTTTTGAAGAGAGTCACCCAAAGAACATATCTGTGAAATTATTTTAAAATCTGACCAGCGGTTTCAGACGAGAAGATTTTTATAGAATTGTTGACACCGCTGGACGCCAAGAGCCCCCCCCTCCACAATGGCCATGTTTTTCGACGGATCAGAATTTCGCGAACAGTTTTTGAAAAGGGTCACCCAAGGAACGTATCTGTGAAATTATTTCAAAATATGACCAGCGGTTTCAGAAGAGAAGATTTTTAAAGAATTTCTTGGTAAATTCCATTTGGTTGCCATGGCAACCAGAGATTTTTATGAAATCAAATTTTGTGAACAATTTTTAAAGAGGACCTCCCAAGGAACATTCCACCCAAGTTTGGTTCAAATCGGCCAAGCGGTGTAGGAGGAGAAAAGATGTTTAAAGAATTGTTGACACCGCTGGACACCAAGAGCCCCCCCCTTCCACCAGGACCATGTTTTTTGATGGATCAAAATTTCATGAACAATTTTTGAAAAGGGTCACCCAAGGAACATTTCTGTGAAATTATTTCAAAATCTGACCACCAGTTTCAGAGGGGAAGATTTTTATAGAATTGTTGACACTGCTGGACGCCAAGAGCCCCCCTCTTCTACAACGGCCATGTTTTTCTACGAATCAAAATTTCGTGAACAATTTTTGAAAAGGGTCACCCAAGGAACATATCTGTGAAATTATTTAAAAATCTGACCAGCGGTTTCAGAGGAGAAGATTTTTAAAGAATTTCTTGGAAAATTCCATTTCGTTGCCATGGCAACCAGAGTTTTTGATGAAATCAAATTCTGTGAACAGTTTTTAAAGAGGACCTCCCAAGGAACATTCCAGCCAAGTTTGGTCCAAATCGGCCAAGCGGTGTAGGAGGAGAAGATGTTTAAAGAATTGTTGACACCGCTGGGCGCCAAGAGCCCCCCCCTCCACCACGGCCATGTTTTTAGACAGATCAAAATTTCGTGAACAATTTTTCAAGAGAGTCACCCAAAGAACATATCTGTGAAATTATTTCAAAATCTGACCAGCGGTTTCAGAGGAGAAGATTTTTATAAAATTGTTGACACCGCTGGATGCCAAGAGCCCCTCCCCCCTCCACAATGGCCATGTTTTTCGACGGATTAAAATTTCGTGAACAATTTTTGAAAAGGGTCACCCAAGGAACATATCTGTGAAATTATTTCAAAATCTGACCACCAGTTTCAGAGGAGATTTTTATAGAATTGTTGACACCGCTGGACGCCAAGAGCCCCCTCCTTCCACCACGGCCATGTTTTTCGATGGATCAAAATTTCACGAACATTTTTTGAAAAGGGTTACCAAAGGAACATATCTGTGAAATTATTTCAAAATCTGACCAGCGGTTTCAGAAGAGAAGATTTTTAAAGAATTTCTTGGTAAATTCCATTTGGTTGCCATGGCAACCAGAGTTTTTGACGAAATCAAATTTTGTTAACAATTTTTAAAGAGGACCTCCCAAGGAACATTCCAGCCAAGTTTGGTCCAAATCAGCCAAGCAGCGTAGGAGGAGAAGATGTTTAAAGAATTGTTGACACCGCTGGACGCCTAGAGGCCCCCCCCCTCCACCACGGCCATGTTTTTCGACAGATCAAAATTTCACGAACAATTTTTGAAAAGGGTCACCCAAGGAATATTTCTGTGAAATTATTTCAAAATCTGACCACCAGTTTCAGAGGAGAAGATTTTTATAGAATTGTTGACACCGCTGGACGCCAAGAGCCCCCACTTCTACAACGGCCATGTTTTTCTACGAATCAAAATTTTGTGAACAATTTTTCAAAAGGGTCACCCAAGGAACATATCTGTGAAATTATTTCAAAATCTGACCAGCAGTTTGAGAGGAGAAGATTTTTAAAGAATTTCTTGGAAAATTCCATTTGGTTGCCATGGCAACCAGAGTTTTTTATTGAAATCAAATTTTGTTGACAGTTTTTAAAGAGGACCTCCCAAGGAACATTCCACCCAAGTTTGGTCCAAATCGGCCAAGCGGTGTAGGAGGAGAAGATGTTTAAAGAATTGTTGACACCGCTCGATGCCAAGAGCCGCCCCCCCCCTCCACCACGGCCATGTTTTTCAACGGATCAAAATTTCACGAACAATTTTTGAAAAGGGTCACCCAAGGAACATTTCTGTGAAATCATTTCAAAATCTGACCACCAGTTTCAGAGGAGAAGATTTTTATAGAATTGTTGACACCGCTGGACGCCAAGAGCCCCCACTTCTACAACGGCCATGTTTTTCGATGAATCAAAATTTCATTAACAATTTTTCAAAAGGGTCACCCAAGGAACATATCTGTGAAATTATTTCAAAATCTGACCAGCGGTTTCAGAAGAGAAGATTTTTAAAGAATTTCTTGGAAAATTCCATTTCGTTGCCATGGCAACCAGAGTTTTTGATGAAATCAAGTTTTGTTAATGGTTTTTAAAGAGGACCTCCCAAGGAACATTCCAGCCAAGTTTGGTCCAAATCGGCCAAGCGGTGTAGGAGGAGGAGATGTTTAAAGAATTGTTGACACCGCTGGACGCCAAGAGCCCCCCCCCCTCCACCACGGCCATGTTTTTAGATGGATCAAAATTTCGCGAACACATTTTCAAGAGAGTCACCCAAAGAACATATCTGTGAAATTATTTTAAAATCTGACCAGCGGTTTCAGAGGAGAAGATTTTTATAAAATTGTTGACACCGCTGGATGCCAAGAGCCCCTCCCCCCTCCACAATGGCCATGTTTTTCGATGGATTAAAATTTCGTGAACAATTTTTGAAAAGGGTCACCCAAGGAACATATCTGTGAAATTATTTTAAAATCTGACCACCAGTTTCAGAGGAGAAGATTTTTATAGAATTGTTGACACCGCTGGACGCCAAGAGCCCCCTCCTTCCACCACGGCCATGTTTTTCGACGGATCAAAATTTCGCGAACAGTGTTTGAAAAGGGTTACCAAAGGAATATATCTGTGAAATTATTTCAAAATCTGACCAGCGGTTTCAGAAGAGAAGATTTTTAAAGAATTTCTTGGTAAATTCCATTTGGTTGCCATGGCAACCAGAGTTTTTGATGAAATCAAATTTTGTTAACAATTTTTAAAGAGGACCTCCCAAGGAACATTCCAGCCAAGTTTGGTCCAAATCAGCCAAGCAGTGTAGGAGGAGAAGATGTTTAAAGAATTGTTGACACCGCTGAACGCCTAGAGGCCCCCCCCCTCCACCACGGCCATGTTTTTCGACAGATCAAAATTTCACGAACAATTTTTGAAAAGGGTCACCCAAGGAATATTTCTGTGAAATTATTTCAGAATCTGACCACCAGTTTCAGAGGAGAAGATTTTTATAGAATTGTTGACACCGCTGGACGCCAAGAGCCCCCCCTTCTACAACGGCCATGTTTTTCTACGAATCAAAATTTTGTGAACAATTTTTCAAAAGGGTCACCCAAGGAACATATCTGTGAAATTATTTCAAAATCTGACCAGCAGTTTGAGAGGAGAAGATTTTTAAAGAATTTCTTGGAAAATTCCATTTCGTTGCCATGGCAACCAGAGTTTTTGATGAAATCAAATTTTGTTGACAGTTTTTAAAGAGGACCTCCCAAGAAACATTCCAGCCAAGTTTGGTCCAAATCGGCTAAGCGGTGTAGGAGGAGAAGATGTTTAAAGAATTGTTGACACCGCTGACGCCAAGAGCCCCCCCCCTCCACCATGTCCATGTTTTTTGACGGATTAAAATTTCGTGAACAGTTTTTGAAAAGGGTCACCCAAGGAACATATCTGTGGAATTATTTCAAAATCTGACCACCAGTTTCAGAGGAGAAGATTTTTATAGAATTGTTGACACCGCTGGACGCCAAGAGCCCTGCCCCCCCCCTTCCACCACGGCCATGTTTTTCAACGGATCAAAATTTCGCGAACACTTTTCAAAAAGGGTCACCAAAGGAACATATCTGTGAAATTATTTCAAAATCTGACCAGCGGTTTCAGAGAAGATTTTTAAAGAATTTCTTGAAAAATTCCATTTGGTTGCCATGGCAACCACAGTTTTTGATGAAATCAAATTCTGTGAACAAGTTTTAAAGAGGAACTCCCAAGGAACATTCCAGCCAAGTTTGGTCCAAATCAGCCAAGCAGTTTAGGAGGAGAAGATGTTTAAAGAATTGTTGACGCTGCACGACGGACACAGCGTGTCCCTAAAAGCTCCCCTTGAGCACGTTGTGCTCAGGTGAGCTAAAAACAAAAAAATTTACACTTGTCTTGAGAAATAATACTTGCAGACAATAAATTATGTGGGGCTCAAATAATGAAATTTGTCTCTTATGGATCAGAAAGCACTGTGGGAGAAAATACGGGTTACTAGCAATGTTTTTAAAGGGCTCCTTCCTCGGGATCATTAAAACACACGATTGTTTGGTAAAGGGTGCCACAGTAAATTAACATATTTTCTTTCAATTAAAGATTTCAACATGTACAAAAGTTCTAAATGTTTTCCTAATTTCTCCACCTTTTAGCCTTTCTCGTATTCAACCAGGTGATGAAATCTCACACTGGTCCGAACTGAAAGCCTTTGCAGACAACAAATTATATTTGACTATATTGATGTATTTGAGCCATGCTCTGGCAAAAGGGGGCTTAATGCATCTCCGTGATGCATGATACCAACCAAGTCATTACACAGTTATGGATCCATATAATTCATTTTTTCAAACAACCGACTGAATCATCAGGTAGAATGATCCTTTGACATGCAGAAAATTCAAAGAAAGTGAAAAGTTTCGGCCCATGTCAGCCTGCGCGGACTGTGCAAGCTGACATGGGTCGATACTTTTCGCAGATGCATTAAGCCCCCTTTTCACAGAGCATGGCTCATTTGTATTTGAAAGGGTAGAAAACATGCAGGTAAAGGATAAAATAATGATTACCAGCATTTTCTCCTTTTCCCACAATGTTTCTAAGAGCCCCTTCCTTGGGGGTCATTAGAAGGTATTGTCTGGTAAAGGGTGAAAGACTGGATCAATACCACTTTAATAGAATCATAATGTTACTTTTACTTACATTAAGTGTTTGCTTCATTTCTGTCAACAATTTGTACATTGTCTCCAGCTCTTTCATAATGTAACAGTTGAAAGTCGTGAACCCCCCAAGTCTCTTCACTTTTTCAACAATATAGTCCTGCAATGACAAATAGCAATATACATAAAAGCATTATACAAAACCTATCTATTTTCTGGTGCTGAATTGGTAGTCTAATAATTCCAATTTTAAGCTCTAGAGCTTTTAAGAACCCTGAGTTAGAGTGCTCTTGAAAACATTGTGGGAATAGGAGAAAATACAGGTAACCAGCATTTTCTCCCTCTTCTATCCTATCAGAGACGATTCTCATTACTTGAGCCACATTTAATTTAAGTCATTTGCAAATGCTTTCCATTTGAGTATGTCTAAATTCGTCTTTTGGTAAAGAGTTAAGTCCATGCAAAATGACAAAATTTCAAAGTCAAAAACACAAACAAATACAACACATTCAACATGGGTCAAATGATGGGATTTGTCTTTCAAATAGTGGAATAAATTTTGGAAAGGAGAACATGGTAGAAAACATAATGTTTTCAAAAGCCTATTTCTGCACCTTTGTAGAAGCACCAGGTGGATCGGCAAAGCATTAAGACTTGGTAACCTGTGCAGTCTTTTCTTGATATAAACTGTTTTCAAAAACTGTTTCAGTTGTATGATAAATACACTTGAACCAAGCTCTGTGAAAGAGGGCTAAATACATCTGCAAAAAGTATCGACCCAGGTCAGTCTGCGCAGTCCTCTGACCTGGGCCGAAACTTTTTGCTATTGGTCAGTTTTCTATATGTCAAAGGACCAGTCTACCTCATGACCCAGTCACTTGTTAGACAAAATGGTCTTTATGGATCCATAATTATGTGATGACTTGCTTAGCCCTTTACCAAACAATCCCTGGTTTTTACGACCCAGAGGAAGAAGCCTTCTGAAAACATTGTGGGAAAAGGAGAAAATGCTGGTGACCAGCATTTTCTCCTTTTCCCACAATGTTTTCTACTCTTCTTAAGTCAAGTTTCAATTTTTGAGTCACGTTTATTTTGTAGTCTGCAAATGCTTTCAATTTGGGCAAGTCTAAAATTTTGTCATTTGGTAAAAGAGTCAGTATCATGCATCACAGAGATGCATTAAGCCCCCTTTTGCCAGAGCACAGCTCAAATGATTTTTTTCATTTGATAATTTAATGACTTTATTATTATCACAAGACAAACTTACCTTGTTGTATGCCTTTGGAACTTTCTGTAACATGGTGAAACAGATTTCCCATAATTCTACATCTTTTCTCATTTTGAAGGTTGCAAAACTTGCAGTAGCAAAAACACCTTGGTTAACTACAGCAGGATTGTTACTATGGGAGCTTATACCAGCTAATGCAGGACCTGTCAAGTATACATATAGCCAGTGATAACTAACTTATAATGATTGTGAGTAAAATAAAAAGACATATATATCTCTTTTTCAGATCCAAGTTAAGGTGTTACTCTCTACCAAATGACAACATTCTAGACATATCAGAACTGAAAGTATTTGCTGAGAACAAAACTGAATGTTACCCGAACGATAATTTCTATCTTTAAATTGGTAGAAAACATCATTGGAACAGGAGAAAATAATCCCCCCCTTTTTTTTTATCCTTTCGCAAGTCATTGAAAAATAGCTTGGTAAAGGGTTTGAAGCATTCTGTATATTAAATCTTCCTATTGACACCAATGAAAAAATCTAAACACTACATATCTCACATTTATAACATGCTCAACTTCAAAACAGTATTACATTAGAAATTTGCTTTCAGTAAAAATGTTCCAAATACTAGAACTCGAAGGCTTTCTCACAAAATATTAAATGATGTAAATCCAAGATCAGACTGAAGATTCTGTGGAATCTGATCTTCATGTACATTGACCACAAAAGCATGCAATGTTGTGCAGAGCTTTTAACCCTTTACCAGACAATCCCAACTTTTAACAACCCTGAGATAGAAGCCTTTTGAAAGCATTGTGGGAAAAGGAGAAAATGCTGGTAACCAGCATTTTCTCCTTTTCCCACAATGCTTTCTACCCTTCCCAATACAAATTTCAAATTTTCAGTCACTTTTATTTTGTCGTCTGCAAATGTTTTCAGTTTGGACCAGTCTAAAATTTTGTCGTTTGGTAAAGAGTTAACGAGTTAACTCTAATTGTCTATTGGTAAAGGACATTGAATAAACATACCTACAAACATGCAAACTCTAACGTAAAAAAATTTTGACCTGTCCATAAAACTGGAACCAAGTAGGGCTTACAAAGTACAAGTGGCTAAAAAGGATGGATTTTTCTTTGAAAGCACAGAAACCAGTGTGAGACAAGAAAAAACTGATGGTAACTAGCATGTTCTGTATGTTACCTGCCGAAAGCGTTCTGACCTTGACCTATATTGTTTACAAAAACAACTTAACCCTTTACCACATGGCAAAATTTAAGACCTATCCAAATTGAAAGCATTTGCAGACGACAATTTCATAGTGGCTCAAATGACACAACTTTTCTTTGATAGGGTAGAAAACTTTGTGGGAAAAAGAGAAAATGCTGGTTACCAGCATTTTCTCCTTTTCCCACAATGTTTTCAAAAGGCCTCTTTTTTAGGGGCGTCAAAAGGCGTCATTGTGTGGTAAAGGGTTAAGTGGTGCTTAGCCCTTTTGGGGTTGAAGTAAAGCAAAACAATAATTACTTTGGAGAAGAACCATAGAAGCTTTGTTTTCGTTCTAATCCATTTCATCAGTTATTTTGGTTATTCTATTGATTTGTCTTTAAATGCTTGTAATTAATTGATGAATCAAATATGTTTAAACTAAAACAATAATTGAAGCATACCTTCAAATGGAGTTGGTGGCCTTGGGAACAGTTTGTGAGAAAGTGTTTCTGTAGATGGCATTCCATCAAACACACGATTCAATCTTGTAAATATGTACTGATCATCTCCAAGTAGGGTCTGGTAAAACAAGTAGAATAACAAAACTAATGAAATAAATACAAGTTTTTTCTAGAAAAATACACTTAGCAATCTAATCCCACAAGTAAACCATTATTAACCCTTTAAAAGTAAAACTATTCATCTTTTCTCATAACAAAAGGCTAATGTGTCTAAAATTAACATGTCTGAAAAAGCTTTGGATTTCAACAACAACAGAAATGAAAACAAGTTGAGATTAATAAACTGATAAACTTAGATAAAAATTTTGCTGACATTTGTGGTTCAGAAAAAGTGCTAATTTCTGTGTTTGAGAGAAAAGCACATAAGGTTAGAATTCGTTCAGATGCATTAAGTAAGGCACCTGTAAGTTTGTACTTATAACCTAGTTTTCCACCCCAAGTGACAAATTTTCAAATTTATCTAAAATAATAGTTCTTTTAAAATTTTAAGGTCAGGAGGCTTTTCCAGCTTTTCTCAGTAATCACACAATGTCATAGGGTTTTCTTAAAGTTTGACCTAGTGATTGGGGACCGTATTCACCAACCATTCTTAAGAACATTTCTTTGTCTTATTTTCAAGAATTTTCTAAATTTGAAAGTTAGACAACTTTTAACTGGCTAAATCAAATTGTTAAGCCAATCAGAAGTTGTGGTACTTTGTAAATCAAGAAAAAGACGAAGAATGAAACTAACAATGGTTGGTGAATATGGACCTAATCTTTACATCCTTGATAATCCATGATCGACTTGCCTGCGGTATGACCTGTATCAACATTCTGGCCAATGTTAACACTCTTACAAAGTTTTAATAAGATTGGGGCACAAAAAGTACAAGGTACCAGTACCCTATTCAGTGGTCACAAGACTTTTCTAAATTTTGATTCAACTGAGGTGTGAAAACAAACATTCTAAACAGGTTTCATTACAATTAGGACAAAAATGTGGCCTTCAGAAGTAACTGTTTATGATTCAGACTGCAAAAAGGGAAACCAAATTAGCTTGCCTACGAGCACTTTGTGTTCATGTGTGCTAAAAATAGCTGAAAACTGTTTAAGTCTATCAAAAAGTCATTCATTCAATCCTTCAGAATATAGCTCATAGTCCTCAAAGCTTTGACAGCTTCTTTTTCTGGGCTGAAACATGTGACTGATACATCTATTTGTCTGAATTATCTGACTCATGAATTTTATAAAGTAATAAAACATTTTTCTAGGAGATAAGCCATACACAGGGAACAAACTTATAAAGCAAGATATATGGACTATCTGAATATATATCATCATTTAATCCTTTATCAAACAATCCCAAATTTTAATGACCTTGATGAAGGAGGCTTTTGAAAACATTGTGGGAAAAGGAGAAAATGCTGGTAATCAGAACCAATACAATGGAACTTGGTCATTGTTTATATTTTGTGGCAGTGGATCTGCTTATTCGGGTCCAAGGCAAGTCGAAGGAAATGAGCCATGCTTTGTAAAAAGGGGACTTAATGCATTATACCAAGCAAGTCATCACATAATTCTTAATCAATAAAATCCATTTGGTCTAACAAACAACTGAATCATGAGATAAACTGGTCTTTCAACATGCAGAAAATTTACATATGGCAAAAAGTTTTGACTCAGGTCAGCCTGTGCAGACTGCACAGGCTGACCTGGGTTGATACTTTTTGCAGATACATTAAGCCCCCTTTTCACACGGCACAGCTCATATGCAATATGTACTTTGTTATCAAAGCTGTCATTAGAATAGATGAATAAGAAATAAGAATTATCACTAGATCTGTATAAATAGGGCAGTAAAATTTTACAAAGCTGAATTCATACAAAAACTTTCCCACAAATGCTTGCTTCAAATACTGAATTTATCTACCCTATTTTTTTTCTGTTAATGAATACATTTCGCTTACAAGTATAATAAGCTTTCCGAATACATGTATTTGTAATTAAAAACAAACCTGCAAGATGGTATATGAGCTGTGCTCTGTAAAAAGGGGGCTTAATGCATCTGCGAAAAGTATCGACCCAGGTCAGCCTGCACAGTCTGCGCAGGCTGACCTGGGCCGAAACTTTTCCCTATTGGTCAATTTTCTGTTTGTCAAAGGACCAGTTTACCTCATGATTAAGTCGATTATTTAAAAAAGTGGCTATTATGGATTCATAATTATGTGATGACTTGTGCTGGTATAATGTATCACGGAGATGCATTAAGCCCCCTTTTGCCAGAGCATGCCTAATATGTATATGTGTACCAGGATATCTGTAAAGGCTTTTCTGATAACATCATCTCATTCTCTAAATACTCTTATGATGATATTCTTGCTTTATGTTACCCTTGATTTCTTCATAATACTGCTCATTGTATTTCAACTAAACAATGTGAGGGGTGAATTGGAAATAAATCAACAAAATAGCATATAGAAAAAAAGGGACAATTACATGACCCTTTTAGGTTATAACTGTTCTTGAAGTGGTGTTAGGTAACAAACATACACAAATATATAATTTGATAAACTTAGTGTTTGCCTATAAAAAGAATGAACCGTACATACTGAAGGTTAAAAAATAAATCGCAAGAAATCAAATGGCTTTTTCTAAATTCTTCTGTTTGCAATAAAAACACTAAAATAAAGCAAAACACAAATCAATTCATAAGCCAAAGGATGGTATGACTAAACCCATTTTCATATGACTAACTTCTTTCTTCTTAGCAAATGCAAAGTCCAAATTTAGTTACATGTGCAAGACATGCACAAGTTAAGTTCCCAAAGAATGAAGACAAGTCACCTACCTACTGTTGTAATGCATAACAAATTAAATTTTTTATGACTGCAACCATAGATACCAACAAGAGGACCTCAATGGTCATGTATCTCTCACCTGTGCTATTAGGAACAAAATTGCAAATACTCTAAAACCATGTTTAACCCAAAGGACACAGTTAAAGGTCAACTTTGATAATATAATGATACACATAGTATTATTCAATGTACCTCTCTGACAGACATTGTGAGATCACAGTAGCTCAACTTGAGCACTACATGCTCAGGTGAAGCTTAACCAAAGCACTACATGCTTTGGAGAGCTAGACAAATCTCATATTACAAAAAAGGATGATGTTGTTGTTTATCTTCACAAGCATTGACTGATTCATTCGATCATAGTAATTACATGTATTTCAATCCTTAGTCACTTTTTTTTCTTGACAAAAAAACTCTGTGAGGGGTAGGTGTTGGGTGAAAAACGCAAAGTGCATAGGGAACTCTCACTACTTACAAAGTTAACCATGTTCATTTGTAAGTCTACCAACTGCTGGTAAAATAATTCAGACATAAGAAATACAAAAATAGTCAAACTCCAGTGAAAATGTACATTCATAATATTCAACAGAGTGAAAAGTACATAGACAGATATATGTCATTCTGTATAATAGTGTACAACTTATCCTTACTTTTTCCAAAAATGTTTGAACACGCAACTGTAAAAAAAGGATGCATAATAATGACAGATCAAAGAATAGAGAAACAGAGCAGTGTTGAGAAAGTAAACTTCTATCCAAAAGTACAATTCAGAAAATCTAGAAACTTTATTTATCACATAACATCCCTTGTTTTCAGTGTAATATACCCATTACGAATTTTCTTATCTTATACACATTTGATATCACAATTGTGTGATGTCATTTTTGACGTCATTTAGTACGTATTTCATACAAGTGAATGGGTTTTATTGATATTACCGCGGATGCATCTATAGATGGTTTTGCATCTTTTGATCTGTAAGTCGTGAATATCGTTATGTAATGAAAAGAATCTGACATTTGTTGGCGTTTGAGATATATAGGATCTGACATGAGTTGGCTTTTGAGATAAAATTTTATTAAACAAGTCTAGTGAAGTGTTATTAAGTGAGCCTTTGGTGAGCTTAATAACATTTTTCCTTGATGAGTTTAGTAAAATTTTATCTCAAACGCAAACCAATGTCAGATTCTTTTTATCACAACGATATTTCACGAAATATAGATCAGATGATGCAAACCCGTTTATAGATGCACCCTGTTGTAATATTCACAAACCCCATTCTCTTCTATGAAATACCTACAAAATGACATAAAAAATGACGTCACACAAATATGATATCAAACGTGTATGAGATAAGAAAATTTGTAATGGGTATATTACACTGAAAACAAGGGAGGTTATGTGATAAAACAAGAAAAAATGTTATTAAGCTAGCCAAAGGCTTGCTTAATAACATTTTCTCTAGACTCGTTTAATAAAATTTTATCTCAAACACCAACTCATGTCAGATCCTATATAGTCTTGATGTACTCAGCAGGGCTTAGGCCAACAAAACTGTAGTATAGAAATATCTTTAACCCTTTACCACATGACAAAATTTTAGACTCACCCAAATAGACGGCATTTGCATACAACAAATTGAATGTGGCTAAAATAATTGAGCCATGCTCTGGCAAAAAAGGGCTTAATGCATCTCCTTGATGCATGATGCCAAGCAACCGATCACATAATTATTGATCCAAACTAACCACATCTTTCAACAACCAACTTAATCATGAGGTACATTGGTCCTTGGACATACAGAAAATTGACCAGTAGCGAAAAGTTTCGGCCCAGGTCAGCCTGCGCGGACTGCACAGGCTGACCTGGGTCGATACTTTTTGCAGATGCATTAAGCCCCTTTTTCACAGAGCATGGCTCAATTAAAATTTGTCTTAGAAAATGCAGATCACATTGTGGGAAAAAAAGAGAAAGGATTACCAGCTGATTACCAGCATTTTTTTCTTTTCCCATGAAGTTTTGAAAAGCCCTTTTCATCTAGCAATCTAACAGCTGAATGTGTTGTTTTCTACAACAGACTATGTTTTAAGTCTTGCAACAGATCACTTTTGAAAAAAAAAAAATGGCTATAGGACCTAAAAGAAATGCCTACTATGAACAATTCTCATTTACCAAAATGTTTTCAGTTGTATTCAATATCCATGTATTGTTTAATAGAGTATAAATCTTACATTGATGTTTTCAAAGTTGTCTGCTTTAACATTATTTCAAAGTAATGATTTACTCTGTAACACTGTTATAAAGCCATTTTAATAACTTGACCTAATGTTCTTGCAGATGATTTTTTTTGTTATGCTCCACCTGACTTTGTGACAAAAGGAGATATTAATTCGAACAAAAAGCAAAACTTGTGTTATATCTTCTATAGTAACATTTTCTTCAAATATTTTAATGCATGAAATCTTAATTCCTGTGCACGGAAATTGGCAGAATGTAATTTTCTGGGTTATCCAAATTCCTGTTAATGATTGATCTTTTTCCAAAGACGTCTACCTCACATTTGTTTTGATACATTATGCGTTAACTCTTTACCAAACAACAAAACTTGAGACAGTCGAAAGCATGTGCAGACAAGAGTTTTAATGTAACTAAAATGATAGGACTTGTCTTTGAAAGGGTGGAAAAATTGTGGGACAAGGGGAAAAAATGCTTGTAACCTGCATTTTCTCCTTTTCCCACAATGTTTTCAAAAGGTTTTTTTCCCAGGGTCATAAAAACCTGTGATTGTTAATCATATGCAGACTTTCATTTAATAGCAATGAGATGAATTTATCATCTGTCAAACAAAGAATAGTTATCAAAATCTGACTAAACTACGAATAAACAGATTCAACAAATGAAAAAATTTTGTCAAAGTGTGTTACCTCAACATTTGGATGGAGATGACAACCCTCTGGAACATCTAAATGATGATAACTGATACCCTCCATTGCTTGAATCAGTCCTCCCAATCTAACATTAGGGTTAAAGAAGGCAGCAGGATGACGGTACTTCACTGTAATTCAAAAATATGTGTCATAAATATTTCTGTTCATGACAAACTTTTTTTAGTTTTGGACTGACAGGAATGAAATCTTTACAAGATGACAAAAATTTTAGATTTTCAAAGTTGAAAACATTTGCAGACAACAAAGTAGATGTGTCTCAAGTGATAACATGTACAGCTCACCGTATAGAAAACATTTTGGGAAAAGGAGGAAATACTGGTTACTAGCATTTTCTCTGTTTCCCAAAATGTTTCCAAAAGCAAATTCTGTCAGGGTCATTAAAACACCTGATTGTTTGGTAAATTGTCAACATACTCTCTTCTGCTAGCGACTGTTCTCACCCTACAACAGACCACTTTTGAAACCACTGTCTAAGGCAAAATGCTTGTGCTCTACTAGTCAATGTCTCCTTTTTCCCTTTTTCCTCCTTTGTTTTTTATACACAATTATGCATAATTATGCACTAAACATTAATAATTGAGTGCAATTCTGAATACGGTACTTTACAAAGATGTTTCATAGTGTCCTGCTCCAAATTTACTTCAAGTTTGTTTGTATGGTACTAAACACTGTTTTCAATATTACTTCATTTATATCGTGGAAGCCAGTACACCTGTCCATGCCTTCCTAGAGTTTCTTTTACCAGTATTTTGTACAGTATGTTTCCAAAGGCAATACCTAACCGAAACAATGAACAACTGTTCGAGAGGAATGAATCCTATTGCAATGGATCATCAATACTAAGAAAGAAACTGGCTGACCTTGAGTTTTCAAACCAGAAATCCCCTGGTTTCAAGTCCTGTACACTATCAACTTTGCTATCAGGCTAAGCATTTGTTTCAGGAGGAAATATCTTAATAAAATAAGCATGATGTTGACAAGCAGACTTAACTCTTTACCAGATGACAAAGTTTTAGACTCTTTGAAAATGAAAGTGTTTGCAGACAAAAAATTCAATGTGGCTAAAATTAATAAATTTACTGGTTACCAACAATTTCTTGTTTTCCAACATTGTTTTCAAAAGCCTTTATCCTGAAACTCGTCAAAACCCAGGATTGTGTAATAAACTTTTATCTATACACTTTATATTTCATACTTACATCTTGCAACTTCAAAGTCTTTTTTCACAGCTGTTGGAGATACCCAGTAGTCCACCATAGCACTGAGACCTTGTTGATCATTTACATCTGTTGAGTGGCTGCCATAAATCACCTGTGAAAGACAATCATTGCATTTGGAGCTATCAGTTACCTCTTTTCTATGCCATTCTCTGGATTACAGAGTTTTCTCTCTAAGTTATAACCTTATCATTTTACAGCAAAAGTTATAATTTCCAAGTTACATAATTAGGCTAAAAATTGTTGTTCATGCAATTTCATATCTGATTTCAATGTTAAAGTGTTTTTTGGTGCTTTAAAAATTAGAATTTAAAATCAAATATTGATGTATTAAAGTTACTTTTACCACGAACAAGAAGGAATTGATCTCATGGATATAACATTATACAGCTCTGGGAAATACATTGTGTCAAAGGATGAAAAACAAATAAGATCTAGTACCTCAGACAACATGTATCTGATTCCAGTCCAGGATGTTATTCTAGATTGTTGAGATCCATCTGGAGCTATGTAGTATAGCTGATCTTTGAATTCTCCAGTGATGAAATTCAAGGCTTCCTAGATAAAAGAAAAATAAAAATCCCTTGTTCAGCTGAGGAGTTTGATAATTTGATTGTTGCCAAAACATAAAATACTTTCTAAGTAACAGGAAATAAAACTTTTATGACAAGGAAAGAAACACTTTATAGCAACAAAGCTGAGCAGGGGTATGCATCATTCTAAGTACTTATCTTCAAATATTTGCAAATAAACTATTTAAGCCTGTAACTTTAATTTTATCAATGACTAAACAAAAAAAGTGCTATTTCTGGAAATGCTGCTCAAATTCCAAAAGCAGCATAAACCTTAGCTTGCTAATAACGAGCTTAGTCATCCTGTCAGTAGAAATGACACAAAAGTTGTGCTTTCAAGGCCTTAATTGCTAAAATATCTCATTAAGAGTAGAAAGTAGATTCAGGACCAGGCCGCTTATTCTGTTCCATTTGATTTTCATAAAAACAATCCCATAATTCATTTAAGATTTTCTAGTTTGGCAAGGGATAACATTAAGCAACTTAATTTGAATAAATTAACCTGTGGTTGGGTATGTTTCAGTGGCTTCAGTCCTTTGATTTTCAATCTCTGCTCAGTACTTTCAGTACTTTGATCGTTTTAAAGTCAACTCTTGTAAAAGGATAAACACAAATTAAGTCATTCAGTTTTTGACAATAAGGATTAAAATAAAACTTTTACTGTTCTATCATGTCTGCTACAAATCAGATACCTGAAGCTCAGTATTTCCAATGTTCTGGAAATCTACTGGACTATTCCAACCTCCATATCCAAATCTGGTCCTTAACTGTATAGCTGCATGTAGGTAACATAAGTTGTGTAGCATGACTGGCCATTCTGCCCTAGTGGACTGTTTAAGAATATCAGGTTCAAACCAGGTGAAGGATCGAACCAGGCTATCTTTCATCACCTAAAATGTTGAATACATAAAATATGATAACAGGTAGTAAGGTGCCATATTCATGTTTAAACCTATTATTACCTAATTAATGTTTTATTATGATGTATATTTTTTTTCTAAAGTATTTAGAAACAAGAGGGCCATGATGGCCCTGAAGTCGCTCACCTGAGTCTTTTGATCAAACACGACCCATTTCCAATCTCTGCAGAGATATTAAGACAAACACTCTGACAAACACTCATTAGTATTGGGCTTACAAATATGGCCTCTAAAGTGCACACAACCTTTTCCTGGAATTTGTCTCAGCAGCCTACTCGACATGTAGAAATTATCAAGACATACATTCCGACAAACTTTCATGAGTATTTGAGTGAAAATGTGGCCTGTAGGGTGTACAAAAGGTTTTTCTGAGATTTGACCTAGTGATCTAGTTTTTCATCCAACATGACCCATATTCATACTAGTCTAAGATATTATCAAGACAAACATTCAAAGCAAATTTCAAGATTATTGGACTGAAAATGTGGCCTCTAGAGCTTACACACGGTTTTTCAAGGATGAAACTTGGTGACCTAGTTTTTATTCCATGCGACCCATTTTCAAACTCATGCAAGATATCATCAAGACAAAAGTTTAAAGAATATTGGACTGTAATTATAGTACAAAACGTTTTTCTGAGATTTGACCTTGTGACCTAGTTTTTAATCCAACATGACCCATTTTCATACTAGTCTAAGAAATTATCAAGACAAACATTCTGACCGAATTTCAAGATTACTGGACTGAAAATGTGGCCTCTAGAGCTTACATAAGTTTTTTCTAACATTTGACCTGGTGACCTAGTTTTTGACCTGACATGACCTTTATTCTCATCCAAGCTATCATCATGACAAACGTTCTGACCAACTTTAAAGAGCATTGGACTGAAAATGTGGCTTCTGGAGCATGCGCAAGGTTTTTCAAAGATTTGACCTAGTGACCTAGTTTTTGACCCCACATGGCCAATTTTCGAACTTGTCTGTGATATTATCAAGACAAACATTTTGACCATATTTCAGGAGTATTAAACAGAAAATGTGGCTTCTGAAGCATACACAAGGTTTTTTTAAGATTTGACCTAGTGACCTAGTTTTTGACCCAACATGGCCTGTTTTCCAACTTATCAGAGATATCAAGACAAACATTCTGACTAACTTTCAAGAGTATTGGACTGAAAATGTGGCCTCTAGAGTGTACACAAGGTTTTTCTAAGATTTGACCTGGTGACCTAGTTTTTGACCTGACACGGCCCACTTTCAAACTTGTTCAAGATATCATGAAGACAAACATTCTGACCAACTTTCAAGAGTTTTGGACTGAAAATGTGGCCTCTAGAGCATACACAAGATTTTTCTAAGATTTGACTTGGTGACCTAGTTTTTGACCCGACATAGCCCATTTTCGAACTCGTCCAGGATATTATCAAGACAAACATTCTGACCAATTTTCAAGAGTATTGGACTGAAAATGTGGCCTCTAGAACGTACACACGGTTTTTCTAAGATTTGACCTGGTGACCTAGTTTTTGACCCGACATAACCTGTTTTCAAATTCGTTCAAGATATCATCAAAAAAAACATTCTGACCAATTTTCAGGAGTATTGGACTGAAAATATGGCTTCTAGAGCGTACACAAGGTTTTTTTAAGATTTGACCTAGTGACCTAGTTTTTGACCCAACATGGCCTGTTTTCCAACTTATCAGAGATATCAAGACAAACATTCTGACCAATTTTCAGGAGTATTGGACAGAAAATGTGGCCTCTAGAGCGTACACAAGGTTTTTCTAAGATTTGACCTAGTGACCTAGTTTTTGACCCGACATGACCCATTTTCAAACTCGTGTGAGATATCATCAAGGCAAACATTCTGTACAAGTTTCATGAGTATTGGACTGAAAATGTGGCCTCTAGAGCGTACACAAGGTTTTTCTAAGATTTAACCTAGTGACCTAGTTTTTGACCCGACATGAATCATTTTCGAACTCGTCTGAGATATCATCAAGGCAAACATTCTGACCAAGTTTCATGAGTATCGGATTGAAAATGTGGCCTCTAGAGCGTACACAAGGTAAAAAGTTGCGACGGATGACAGACGACGAACGTCGCATGACGGACACAGCACGATCACAATAGTTCACCATGAGCACTTCGTGCTCAGGTGAGCTAAAAAGAGATAGTTGCTCATAATCTGCTATCACATCTCAAAATTTTGTCTCATCTTGTAACTATCTTTTCATAAATACTTTACACAAGTATAAGCCTTAACTGTGTTTTATCTTTTACAGCAACTATGCATAAATTTATCATGTTTTATAGTAATCATATACTAAGGGCCAGTGGCTTAAAGGTGAGGTAATAGAATAGAAACGGTTAACTAGACAGTATATAAAGTAGTAAGTTCTTTCAATAATAATTGAGCCATGCTCTGTAAAAGAGGGTTAAATGCATCTCTGACATGGCCTTCAACACGCGAAAAGGGGCATTCCGACATTTGCATAAAGTGTCATCTCGGATCAGCCTGCACAGTCCACACAGGCTAATCCAAAACGGCACTTTCCATTTTTATGCTGTTTTCTGCTTTGCCTGAGTCTACTGTAGCACAAAATCTAATGTAGTCGTAAAGTGCTATCTCAGATTAGCCTGCGCGGACTGCGCAGGCTGATCCTAGACGACACTTTACGCAAATGTCCAAATGCCCCTTTTCATACTGAATGCACCTTTTCATTGTTGCAAGACATATGCATTATACCGATCAAGTCATTGTATAATTATGGATCCATAAAATCTATTTTGTCTAACAACCAAATGAATAATGAGGTATAACAATCCTTTGACATGCAGAAAATTTACCAAAAGCAAAATGTTTTGACACAGGTCAGCCTGCACAGAATGCGCAGCCTGACATGGATCGATACTTTTTGCAGATGCCTTAAACCCTCTTTTCACAATGCATTTAGATCCTAAGACCTTTAATTTCTCAGATAATCAACCAAATAGTAGACATACCTTTGGCGTATCTGTGATTGTTCTCACACAGTTTTGTATAAGACGTACTGGTAGAGCCTCTGCCAGAGCCTGACTGGCAATCCAGACTCTGAACATGGAATCAGGTGGTGTGGAGGCAGCTATCTCATCTAGTATACTCTCAAGGGCCAACAGTAGGTTTGGTGCATTGTGAGCATTTTGTAACATCACCCAATTACCCTAGAAAAGTAAAAAAATTGTTGAGCATTCACCCTGGTAGGCATAACTATTTTACTTAG
Organism: Hippopus hippopus; assembly: GCA_946811185.2. Taxonomy (NCBI): domain Eukaryota; kingdom Metazoa; phylum Mollusca; class Bivalvia; order Cardiida; family Cardiidae; genus Hippopus; species Hippopus hippopus. The sequence continues at coordinate 23,521,473 of OX328101.1, read as the reverse complement.
GTAAATCTACACTTTTTTTTTTAAATCTTTCAAAAAAAAGGACCATCTGCAGTGCTTTGAAAAATGTGAACAATGGTCTTATGAGCAAGGTGTTGTGAATTTCAACTTTTGTCATAGTTGGACTCCAGATTGACTTTCAGTTCTAAAAGACATGTGCATGGTACTTTAAATTTCTTCAGAGTAAAATGTATTAAAAAAGGCAAGGTGCTTTTTGTTGGGAAGGAGGGAGGGGGGGTTCGGGGTTTGTTTTTAATATGACACTATATGGTACATGTAGGTAGGAATTTCACCTTGATTCAAAATGTCAGTTGCCTTCATTTAATATTCCAACAGCTGAAATATACCCTGACATACGTTGAATACACAAAACTTATTAGCTAATCAAATGTTGCACAAATTTTTCTTCTGGAAGCAGATTGCTTTACAAAATATTGTGGAAGAAAGAAAAATAGGTCATTGCAAGCAATTTCTCTTTTTGCAACAATGTCTTAAACTGTTTCCATGTCTTTAACACTGGTAACCAGCATTTCCTCCTATTCCCATATTTCCAAAAGCTCTCCTCCCATGAGTTGTTAAAACTCAGGAATGTATAGTAAAGAGTTAACTTAGTTCACGGTGATTATACATTGTTTTACAATAATTCAAAGTAATTTGTTGCAAATTTGTTCCATGGAATAATGTGTAAAGATTGAACCTCAAACTAGTCTCAGCAGAAATAAAACCAAACTGTAATAACTTACCTCTGCCATGGCTTTCTGAATATATTTACGAGCAGTCTTCTCTGTGTTTGTGTTGTTGTCAGTTACAGATAAGATATGAGTCTTCACTTGTTTCTTGTAGGCAAAGTCGTTAAACAATTTGAGAGCAACCTCAGCCTCCAGTCTGAACAGCAGCATGATGGGTACAAGAGGTGAGCTTTGGCGTAACAGTGTAGGTAGATCTACTCCCACATCTCCATAGTACCTAAAATAGTCAGGAAATACCATGAAGACATTAATTATAACATAATTCAGTGTTTTCACAACCCTGATGAACACTGCTTTTGAAAACATTGTTTGAAGAGGAGAAAATGTGGTTACATGAAAAATGTTTATATCCTAACATAGGCAAATCCTGTCATTTTCAGCCACGTGGAATTTTTAGACCTCACAATGCTTTTAACCATATACCACACAATCCTGACTTTAAGTGACCCTGAGAAAGATAGTTTTTGAAAACATAGTGGGGAAAGGAGAAAGCACTGGTAACCCACAATGTTTTCTACCCTTCTTAAAACAAACTTCAATTTTTTTAGTCGTCTGCAAATGCTCTCAATTTGCTTTTCCCACAATGTATTCTATACAGATGAAAAATAAATAAATAGATAATTTTCCATTGCTTCAAATATTCTTCTTTTGTATCATAAGTAAAAGTTTACGGCTTTTCTAAAGATAGAAGGTACAGTGACAAGTTAACACATGGTCCACTATTGCAGTTTTGAATCACATGAAAGTTTTTTTTTACAGGAGGAAAAAAGATAACACACAATTAAATGCGAGTGAATAAAAAACTTTTTTAGTTGAATGTCACAATTTTCTATATAACAGCTAACGATGATATATCAAATGAAAAGAAAAAACATATAAAACCTTTATCAAACAATCCCATGTTATTAGAACTTAGTAAGAAAGCTCATGAAAACATTGTGCAAAAGGAGAAAATGCTCCCACAATGGTTTTCAACCTTTTTAAGACAATTCTATTCATCTGCGCTACATTCCATTTGTTATCTTGAAAAAGATGCTATCAATATGGATAAGCATAGAATTTGGACATCAAGTAAAGATTTAATTCTGTTCATTCATCAGAAGCAGTAATCAATCTCATATTCATACATGCAAGCATGCAAATCCTCCAATCAGCTAACCATACATCCACAAAGGATTATTGGTATAAGGAATCAGCTCCTACATTACAAGGACAAAACAATCTACCACAAACTTGTTTCAGGAAGTAATTTGTGATGATCAAAATGTGAGAAAGCTAGGGCTTTTGAGGCTCTTTCTTTATCAAATCTTAACATTAATATGTTACTTAATTTTGATTATATGCCTAAGTTAATCCATAAAGTGCCTTTCACATCCACAGTTCCTTCTGTGGCCAGTGAAGATCAAGATCAGGCTACACAAAACATGCAGTCTGATCTTTGATCTACACTTTCCGCTTTGGGTAAATATTCTGGGCAAAAGCAACCTTGAAGTATGTGTATCTCATATATGGGTCTTAACCCTTTACTAATTAATCTGGAGTTTTAGGACTCGGAGAAAAAAGGCTTTTCAAAACATTGTAAGAAAAGGAATAAAGGCTGGTAACCTGCATGTTCTTCTTTTCCTAACATGTTTTTCTAAATTTTCAAAGACTGATCAAGTCATTTAAGTCACATCAAATTTGTCATCTGAAAATGCTTTCAATTTGGACAAGTCTAAAATTTTATTGTGTGGTAAAGTATAATTCTAGAATGAATATGCCTGTTAGGTTTATTTTGTGCTCAAAGGGTTAAATAAGGAGGATAGATTGCCATGCAAAGACATACTTCACAATGGTATGATATAAAGCAAAATAATTATTGACAGGGATTTCAGATTACATGTATGTACTTCAGATTTATTTACAAGATGTAAACATTGGGCCTCGCACTGTTTCACATTTTTCTGAACCTTTCTTGAGAGACTTGGAAAAAACTTTTATGTGATCAAACCTCAAATATTGTTCAAATTTTAGGGGCATTTGGACATTTGCGTAAAGTGTTGTCTCGGATTAGCCTGCGCAGTCCGCGCAGGCTAATCCAAAATGACACTTTCCGTTTTTATGTAATTTTCAGTTTTGCGTAAGTCTACTGTGTCACAAAATCTAATGTAGTCGTAAAGTGCCGTCTCGGATAAGCCTGCGCGGACTACGCAGGCTGATCCAAGCGACACTTCACGCAAAGGTGTCCAAATGCCCCTTTTCGCGTGGTGCAAGCCATATGTGGTTTCTCTAGTAAAATTTGTCTGTGGAAAAGAAATACAATTTGAAGAAAAAGGAGATAATGCTGGTCAACAAAATTTTTCTTTTTCCCCACACAGATTTCAGAAGGTCTCTTCCAATGTCATCTAAGCAAAGGTCTATCAAGTAAAGAGTTATGTTATTATATCACTGTTGGCAGTTTTACGACATGTATTTTCTCTTTTTCTTTGCTACTGAAAATTATATTTTTCTCTTCTTCAGATGTTTCACCTTTCTATGATTTAGAATAGGATCTGTTCCGTAATCTTCATTACATTCAATTTTGAAGCAGAGTGGGCTTCAATTTGATAAGTAATAATGGTAAACTGATATCAGAGGAACCGAAGTTATTCGAGTCTAATTATTCTGTAACTATACTGGTCACGGATAGTAATTCAACGTAACAAACACCATAATATATAACACACAAACTGAAATAAGGATAACAAGAGTATACCATGACAGTTTTGACAAGAAAAAAAAAACTTATCCACTTATCCATGACTCAATGCTAAGCTTCTTCAGTATTTTAAGTCTTGATGAAAAACATTCATATAACTTTTTTTTTAAAAGCATGTCTTATTACTTCAAATCTTCATACAAATTTATAAAACCTTAATTTTTACGGACCCTTGTGTCAGTATGAAGATTTCATAGCATACATAAAACAAATGAAAAACAGAAGAAAATCAGAAATAATATTTCAAACTATTCTGTTCTCAACATTTTGTCAAAATCTAATATACATGTAGTATATTTGAGATACAGTAGAAATATAATTGTCATTTATTGCCTGCAAGTTTAGGCCATCTAAGTTTAAAATGATTATATGAAACAAATTCTACAACTTCTATAATTACTCACGGTAAATTCTTCCTGGAAATCTCACCAGTACCAGCACTAAACTATAAATTTGTAGTTAGAAAGATTTACCCCAAAATTCAAGCAATTTGAAACCAAACCTCTGATGTGAGATGCTGTCACTTTCTATGCTCTCACACTTTTTCTATTGATTGACAGCTTTATTAATTTCTCAAAGATAGTCATCCTGATATACTCTAGTCTGTTTACCCAATATTGTTCGTACCTGCAGTTCTTTTATTCTACTTTTTATTATTCATTCCTTTCCAAGCTATGCTTAATAATTACATCATTGTACTTCAAGAGGTGAACAAAAGCATGTGAAAAGAAAATAGGTCACTATTGATATAGCATAACCTAAAATGATACAGAAATATGGGAGATAGCCAAGAATATACAAACAGGGGATATTTGTTGCAAACCATTATATCTATCATCACACTTTGGCTTACCACAGCTCCCCACTTTCTGAGTCTCTAGCAAAACAACATGTAACAAGGAGGTAAGAAGTAGGTAAAGCTTAGCATGCAAATATTACAAGTCATCTATAATATCACTGGACTTTACAGAAGTTGCAAGAAGAAATTACCTTCCCACACTTAAGTAGTACGAGACAAATCTAGAAATTATTCATTACAAAACATGAATTTCTCTTTGTCATCAACAAAGGTTTCTACTGGTCCATACCGTCAAACAAAACAATTTCAAAAGAGTAAAAAAAGAATGAAGATTATATTAAAAAAGAATTTCTTTTTCTTAATAATTTCTTTTCACTTTAAAGAAAATCATATCCAGGAACATGATAACAAAAAATCTAGCAGTATCTAGCATCATATCAGAAATTACAATATAATAGTATTTTCTTCATGTAAATATTTACTTCTAACAAAGGAATCTGTACTGCAGCACTTTTTGAAGCTGAATGCTGATAAAAAATTATATTCTTTAAACAGCCACTCTCCATGAATATTTCTTTGATAGGCATGAAAACTGTGTCCATACCCTACATGATAGTTCATAAATGGTGTCTGATCTTTCTAGTGTCAACACAATTCACATACAACAACCTATATTATGTTTATATCATTGATGTAAAGAATCTTATCCTTGGGAGAAAAAGACAGCATTTACAGTAGACTGCTCAGGGTAAGAACTTTTCTGAAGAACTAGAAGGATCTTATCAAGTAGCACTAACCTGTAGAAACATACAAGTACTTCTCATGCCTACATGACAGAAATGGATCTAAAATAATTTAACTCTTCATTACAGGACAACATTAAAATCCTATGCAGACAGCAAATTAAATGTTGCTCAGTTTGACAGGGAAGAAAACATTGTAAGAAGAAGAGAAAATGCTGGTTGTCAAATTTTCTTCTTTTCCCACAATATTTTCAAAAGCTTTATCCCCATGGTCAGAAAAAAACATGCAGAAGTTAGGTAAAAGGTAACATAAAGTTCAAGTATATTCCTATGGAATTATTTTTCTATGTAGTATCATTAAAAAATGAGGAAGAGGTTTATTGGCATTTTTTCTCTCTGCAGTTGAACAATACTCTAGATCCATCTCTTTCTAGAAGAAAGAAGAGTACCATGGTTCTATATCAATGAGTTCAATATGGTTAGCTATTAATTACCCGCAATGTGATTTCATTGAAAATTTGAGTCTTTTACTGCAACACAAAAATAACACACACATAACAATCATCTTTGAAATGAACGAATGGCAGGTAAATAAATTCCTTAACCTTTTACCACACAATCTTGAGTTTTAACCCTTTACCACACAATGACGACTTTTAACACCACTGATAGAGAAGGCTTTTGAAAACATTGTGGGAAAAGGAGAAAATGCTGGTTACCAGCATTTTCTCCTTTTCCCACAATGTTTTCTATCCTATCAAAGAAAAATCATTTCATATGAGCCACATTGAAACTGTCATCTGCAAATGCTTTCAATTTGGACAGGTCTAAAATTTGTCGTGTGGTAAAGGGTTAAAGATCCTGACAAAGAAACCTTTTGAGAACAGTGTGAGAAAAGGAGAAAATACAGGCAACCAGCATTTTCTCTTTTTCCTACAAAGTTTTCTACCTTTTCATAGACATATCTCATCATTTGAGAAGCATTTTATTTTATCGTCTGCAAATGCTTTTAATTTTATTGTCTGGTAAGGGATTAAACCAATCTGGTATTTGTGCTACTAACATCTCCAAAAGACTTGTTTCCTTTAGCAGAGGACTACTGATGCCCTTAGAAATATTATTGAGAAAGGAGAAATTGCTTTATTTGAGCATTTTCTCCTTCTGCCATCATGTTTCACATGTATCTGCATTCTTAATCTTATTTCAGTTCCATTATCCATGTTTTCCTTGGCTGTCTTCAAAGTTGTCTTCTGCAAACATACTTCAGGTGGTTTCAGAAATTTAACCATGATATTTCCTGAATGACTAAAAACCAATGTAAACATGCATTTCTTTTTCATATGATGAAACACTTCTTTCACATCATATAATCAGGTCCTGGAACCCTGTCCAAATGTTAAAAATCAAAGACCAATTAAGAAAATACTTACACAACATCTTTTCTCAAAACTTCATCAACGTTAAATTTATTAACAGCTCCTTACAGTAACACTAAGAAGCAAATATTTTCACATCAAGATGTCATGGAATTCCATGATGATGAGTATTCATACATCCTTTAGTTGTGATAAACTGGTGAATTTCATTGTGTTATTTAACAAAATGATAGAAAGTATGTGATTTTAATAAGGGAGCTATCAGAAATATTAGGAATAAATCTGAGCAGAGATGGGATCCTACATGCATGTATTCTCAGCAAACAATCACAGTCTGTATTAACAAACCAATCAAAACATAGTAACAATAAATGATCAACAAAAACTGTGTATCGATGCTACCCAAGAGACAGTTCCAAAACTCACATACTGCCATATACACAAAGCAGTTCTGAAACTCAAATATTGCCAATTATGGTACACCAAGCAAACATTCAAAGCATGTAAGGATTCCATAGGTATTGTATATTCAAGACGGTTTTGGTGACATGATTTCAAAATTCGATACAACGTAAGTTTCAAGGTTGTTTGCAGCCTGATGTTAATATGCATTATCAAAAAATTGGCAGCTTAAGTTGAGACTGACATTCTTGGGATAATTCAAGTATTACCAGAAGACTTAAAATGGTTACTGACATAGATGTGCTATGAAAATGCTTTCGTTCAGAATAATAACCTTAATTCAAACATTCAAATGTGACACCCATTTTTTAAAATATATATGTACATTTTAGTTTTCATTTAACAGATCAATCTAAAAACAACAAGAATTTTTAAAACACATTTAGGCATGACAACATAGTAATTCACATGTTTACTATTTGAAACGCAACAAAAAGCCTTCAACCTCAACACTTATTAAAGGCGTGGCATTTACTGCAAGCATACAGCACACCCCCAACATCCCTTTCAAAAACATGTAAACTGTGAGGATGACAAGATCCGTATTCACATTATTTCATTCAGACTTACCCTTTACGACCAATTGGAGCTGGTAGACAACTACAAGAAGTTGGAAATATCTAAATCTATCTATAACTAGACACCTTTTTTTCTGTCTTGTATCAAACAACTTTTGAAAACATTTGGACAAAGAAAGAAATTGCTTGAAAACTTCCAAACTTGTGAAATAAAAAAGACTTAAAAGGCTATGGTCACATATGGCAAACTTTTTTGTCTAGTGCATCAACAACAATAACTCCCTTTCTTCAATCTCTCTGCAGAAGAAAAGGAAAGAAATTCTAATACTACCACTGTTTTTAGTGTGAAAAACCATTTACCAATTTTCTTGTTTTGAGATAATAGTAACTCTGATGTCATAAGTCGAAGTCGTGTATTAATACACCTTATTTTGAGAAAATGGCTGAATAAAATTTTCCTTCTCATTCAAAATTCAAAGGAAGTGTTTAACATAAAAAATAAAGTAATTGTATGTAAACCTAACCAAAGGCTAATTTCAGACAAACAGCAGGAAGCCAATGATAGCCCTGAAACACACATTCAGCCTGTGTAACTTTGATAGAATTATACAAAGTATGGTCAATGTTCTTCTCTGATAATACCTACTGACCTAGAGTTTTATCCTAGCTAACCCATTTTCATAAATGTATGACAAATTATTGAGACATTTTGACCAAGTTTCATGGGAAATGAGAAGAAAATTTTCCCTTAAGAATACACCCAAGGTTTTTCTATAATTTCAGTGACTTACTTGTACTTTTTGGCCTAAGGTGGCAGACTTCCGAAGTTTTTCTTGGATTCCACCTAGAGACTACCTTTTTGATCTCACATGACAAATTTTCAAAATTGTTGGAGAAAGGATCAAAACAAACATTCTGACACACTTCCATGAGTATCTGGGTGAAAAGGTGGCCTCTGGAGAGCACAAATGGGTTTTCTGAAATTTATCCTAGTGATCTACTCTTTGGTGGCCTCTAAAGTTTATACAATTTTTTTTCAGGATTGGTCCCAGTGACTTACTTTTTGGCCTGACCTGACCCACTTTCAAACTTGTTTGAGATATAATCAAGACAAACATTCTAACCAGCTGTCATGAATATTAGACAGAAAAAGTGGCCTCAAGAGTGAAGAAATTTTAAGATTTGTTCCACTTGACTCACTTTTTGATCCAACATGACCCATTTTCAAAGTGACCTGGATCTTATCAAGACAAAACATCTGATCCGTATTGAACTGAAAATGTGGTCCTTAGAGTGTACATAAATTTTTTCTATAACCTGCTCATGGCAAAGGTGTAAAAACTTATATTTCTTGTATGACCATTGGTTAAACTAACTATGTCTGAATAAAATAACTTCTTTTTTTTTGGTTTATTTTAAAAAGAAATACATAATCAGTTGCACTGGCATTGCAAATAAGCAAGGAAGAACAGGGAAGTGAACATTTAAATTCTGATTTCAAAACAAAAATGTCAAAATATATCACCCAGCTAAAAACTCACTTTTTCGCAAGCACAGAGTTGATAAATACAGTTGAAGCATGCATGAGCCTATCACTTCTAACAGCCCGTACCACACAGAGTCTTTGCATGGGTTTGTATATGTCATCCATTTTGTCTGGTAAAGGAACTGTCTCAGGGGCGTCAGATTCACACAGATTACGCCACTGTGTCTCACGCCCATCTTTTGGCATACGGTCAAACATTTCCTGTAAATGTGAAAGAAATTTGAACTCATTTATCTGTCAGCAAATAAAATGCTATCAGAGCATTTTTTTTTCAAAGAAAGCACATAGGAATTAAACAGTTTTCACTGTTTTTCTTATGCCTTGGATACTATTACACCTTTTCAACTAATGTAGTTTTATAAAAATTAATAAAAAAAAACATTTACCAGTAGATTATACTTTGTGATTTGATTTTTTTCAAACACAATACCAGTTCTGTCTCTCTAGCAATCTTTGGAATAAAGTTTTACCTTATTACTTTGCCAGCATTCTTTTGTCTGATTAGTGTAATCAAAAGACTGATTTCCTTCAAACTTTTGATTTCTTGTCAATGACAATAACAATGACATTATTTATTCAAAGTAAAAAGGCCTCGTAGCAATATGACTGAATATTATACATGCTAATGATGGACAAAACAAACTGATAATTACCACATAGTTTTACACTTGCTAAACTATTTCTAGATAGAGAGAAAAAAAAAACCTACACTATTCAATGTTGTGAGACAAACCTACCTGGAACCAGTCAAAATGAGTGGCCAGCACTTGTAAATTGTGGAACTGGTCATCTGACATCCAATCAAATGGCTTCTTTGTTTGAGCTATTCTTGTTTCAACAGACTGCTGGAGATTGCCAAGGGACAGCATGACTACAGAGCTGAAATCTGGGGATATCACATACTCTCTCTCACCTGGTCCAATGCGACTTAGAGAATCTTCAACCTTGAATATAGTTAATCCTTCATTATTGATTGGCTCTGTTCTCAGCCCAGCGGTGACTTTGTATGAAATACTGTTATATTTCGGTATGGATCTTTTTCACCTAATCTCAGAACATATCAGGTTAACATCTTTTAGTGGTGAACACTCTCCCAAAACTGCATAATTTTTCAAACAGTGAATTAGATATATATTGAATGTTTCAGAAAATGACAAAAAGGAACAGAAAATTACATTGCTTAAATTTGCAAGCAAAAAATAGAATTTTGACAGATTTGATCATCATTATATTTCTGACAATTCAGAGCATGAATAATTTCTAAATCAACCAAAGGGTGCTGACTTAAGAAAAAATATTTTTTTCAATGTTAGTGAAAACAATGCAGGAAAACAAGCACTTGCTTATGACAAGGCTTTCAAACGGTGTGTCTTGCACATGCATTGTTCAGCAGAAAATATCAAACCGAAGTATAAAATGGACCATTCTCTGGAATTCCATGGAAACTAACTTCAGAACATCAATAGGTTCAGAAGCACGGAGAGATCTAAAGTCACTTACCTCAATTCCAAGAAGAAGTGCAAAAATAAATCTATCTCTTTCAAAAAGTCCTCTAGCAGTATAGTAATAAGCATTGCTTGTCACTTTCTCTAGCACAGCTTTGACTGCGGATCTGTAAATGATAATCAACATTTAGAAGCATAAATTAGACATTTACAGTGCATCAAGAAATCCTAGATTAGTGATTGCAAGGATAGGTTTCTGTAAATATCTCATAAAATATTGCTAATTAAAGATAAAAGATCAGCCTACACAGTTTGATCTTGGTCTCCACTGTTTAGTTTAAACTACATAAATTTACATCCATTGTGAAACAAGTTCTTAAAACTTATATTAATCACTGTGAGTAGCCAGCGCTTAATGCCTACACCATAGCAAACATCATTAAACATCCTTGTATAATTCTAATAATATAGGGTTAATTAATGTTTTTGAGGTTGTAAACATTCGCAGAGACCGGTAAATGGTTTAACACCGGAGTGCAAAGCACGAAGGTGTTAAACTATTTTGACGGCCTCTGCGAATGATGACAATCAAAAAAACATGAATTAATGCTATTATTGCATAGAATACCGGTAAATGTATTTTACCAATAATTTGCAACTAAAGCAAAAATTATTTCCATAGAAAAGCAAATAAGTGAACTTGAAATGTACTAATGACCTAAACCGGAGGTCGGTGAAGAAGTTTTTGTTACAAGCAGTGAAGGGCCATTAGTCCTCTGTGCCAGTTTTGATTTTCTTGGCGTAAATTCACTTCTATGATTATTAATACGAAGTGGACTTTTTTGGGATTAACTTACACAGGTTTGGATCGATTACAACTATGATAAATGAGTTGTTATAAATTTTTGAAACACATCAAAAGGTGTATATCAAGCAAAGGAATTGACGATCACATTAATAAAGTGGGTGGGATATAGCCTGTGTAAAATACATCTCACAAGTGATTTTTTGTTCAGATCTCGATTAGACTGAGATTCTGCGAAAGATTTCTTTTGTGGTGTACTAATATCATCAAAGACAAGCCATAAAAAGGATCTATTATGGTACAAGTTCCTACAGCTTTTCAATGTCACATCTTCCTAGCCTTACCTTTCAGAGTGGCTGATGGCTGCATCATACAGGTCCAAGAATCTATTGTAGGATATCTGGTAAAGTGGATGTACCTCCCTCATATACTGTGTAACATCAAAACATACTGCAGCTCTCTGGGCGATGGATCTAAACCCATCTCTAGCTTTAAGTATCGCAGATTCACTCATTTCTACTCTGGTTTGGCTGAAAAAAGAGTAAGTAATATAGAGCAATTGAGATGATTCGGAAAATTAATTTAATTCTGTCAAATTTTAGAAAGGATTTAACCCTGTAACACACAATCCAGACTTTTAACGACCCTGAGAAAGAAGCCATTTGAAAACATTGTGGGAAAAGGAGAAAATGCTGGAAGCCAGCATTTTCTCCTTTTCCCACAATGTTTTCTACCCTATCAAGAACAAATTTTGCCATTTGGGCCACCTTTCATTTGTTGTCTGCAAATGCTTTTATTTTGGACTGGTCTAAAATTTTGTTGTTTGCTAAATGGTTAAAATGAACCTTACTTTTATCAGTTGGTCTAATTGGTTACTCTATTGATGGAGTACTTGAGTACTCCAAAGGATAAATTGTCTTTTTTTTAAATGCTTTCAAATGCAAGTCATCAGTGAGAAGTATAAGTCTACTGTTATCAATGTACATCGGCAAGCTGGATACCAAATAGAAAGTGAGACAACATACAGGTGAATAATAAAATAGAAAGCGAAATAACTGAAAGTCATGCAAAAAATACCTCTCCACTGTTTCATCATATTGTTTTTTCAGTTCTGCCAGTTTCTTTGTAGCCTGAAGTTCATTCATCAGTCGAACATCACTGGACAAGCTTTCTCTCATCTGTTTTTCAAGTTTATCCAAGAACTGCATGTTTTCAAGTCGTTCCTATAGGTAGTGCACAGTGATAAAGTATCAAAATTTACGAAAGCCCAAACTCTTTGTTCATGTAAATTGCAGTTCCTTTTGTTGAAAGAGTAGACCAGGATTAGAATGCACAGAACTACAGTTTGGCAATTTATCAATACAGTCTGATGTTTTAGGAGATAAATCAATCAAAATAGAACATAAAGTGGATTTTGTCCATTGAATGCAAATACATTGCCTCATTAACTTGGTGGTCTAAGTATATACTCTTTACCAAATGACAAAGTGTTAGACACATCCAAATCCAAAGCACTTCATGAGCCTTCTTCCTCCAGGTCATTGAAACTCAGGAAGTTTTGGTAAAGGGTAAAGATGTTCAATGCATGAATTCTCATGCAAATTCTTGAAAGTACATAATTGTATGTAAATGACATGACAAATGAAAATGCTTGTTTTACTGAGGCTGAAACAAGTTAACTCTTTACCATACAATTCCCAGTTTTAATGACCCAAAGAAGAAGGCTTTTGAAGACATTATAGGAAATGGAAAAATTTCTAATAACCAGCATTTTCTTCTTTTCCAACAATGTTTTCTATCCTATCAAAGACAGAAATCATCATTTGAGAGACACCTAGAGACACTGATTTTGTAGTCTGCAAAACGCTTTTGATATAGTTCAAAATTTAAACCTATTATTTTTATACTGATTGTTCTTACAACAAGTTCTTACAACTTTCTTTAATCACTTTTAATGGTTGCTTCCTGGAAACCATTGACCAGTACTCCTGTCATGATGTGGGTGGTTCCAAGGGTTGCTTTCAATTTGGTAAAGCCAAAAACTTTAAACATGTAGTGTGTAATACAACTGATGAGAAATTAGAAAAGTAAAAATGAGTAAAGCAAAAACTAAAAACTCCTATAGGATCAATTGAAATTCATGACCAAAACACTATTGGTAAAGTTTAACTCTTTACCAAAAGACAAAATTTAAAAAGGTCCAAACTGAAAGCATTTGCAGACAACAAAATAAATGCGACTCAAATTTCAATGATTGTTTTGGGAGGGGTAGAAAACATTGTTGGGAAAAAGGAGAAAGTGCTAGTTTCCAACATTTTTTCCTTTTCCCAAAGTGTTTTCCAAAGGCTTCTTTTTCAGGGTTGTTAAAATTCAGGAATGTGTTGTAAAGCACAACAAACCTGTCTGAGTGCTGTTTGTTCATCCTCAAGCCTGGATTTCTCATGTGCCATAAACCTGTTCAACAGTTCCTCCTCCACACAATGTCTGTACAATTGGAAGTACATAACAGAAGCATAAGCAGCCAGTTGTTGCGGCACCATGTGAGGTTCTACTGTAGTGTGAAGGTACAAACGGAACCTTGGGTCACATTCCACCTCATGGTCTTCAACCTTTTTGTATATAGAATGTAAAATTATTTGAATGAAGATGATATGAAAAAACGATAAACTGATAACATTATTTACTTCCTTTATTTGTTTTTTTTGTCTTTGCATAAGTGATTTACTCAGGCTGAGGAAAATTTGCAATTTCAAAGATGCTCGTGTACAGATAAACTTCTGCCTCTTTTAGCTGCAGCATATAAAATGTAAGATATCTTTGGTAAAATATAGATAGCCAAAAGAAAAAAGTTCAAGTTAACACAATGAAAACAGAGTGGAAAAAAAGAGAAATCACACATAATCTTGAATTTCTCCTCTTACCACAATTTATCTGTATTTTAAAGTGGTTCTGCATGAAATGAAAAATAGTAGCAGATGATATCACCATTATCAAGTTCTTCCTTTTTTTTCAGTTATCTCTTTACAAAACAACAAGATCTTAGACTTGTTCAAATTGAATGCATTTGAAGACAACAAATAAAAAGTGTCTCAAATGATGAAAATCATCTCGGAAATGGCAGAAAACATAGTTGGAAAAGGGGAAACGGCTTGTTAACAGCATTTTCTCCTTTTCTCATAATATTTTCGAAAGCTTTCTTTTCCAGGATCATTTAAAGTCAGGATTGTTTGGTAAAGGAATAATCTAAAAAGTATTGTTATAAATTAAACAGCTTTAGGAAGTGTTTTTTACCATAGCTTATTGCCACATGCTATTTTCTTGTTTACTTACTATAATCTTGAACCTATTTTTCCCATTGATGAAGTCTGAACATCTCTGTATAGCATGTCTGAACCTGCTGTCTTTTGCTAGTTTATGTATGTCACAGTCTGTCACCAGGAGTGGGCTTCCATCTGCCAGACAATTCTCTAGTTGGGATCGGATCTCCTGCAAGTAATAAAGTTTTCTGTAGGATTGTATTTATAAGACATCAAAACAATAATGCTTACATTGATCTTGTGATTTTCCAAAACTATAGACTTAATCTGTTTTTTAAAGTCTTTACCACAAAATCCCAAGCTTTGACAACCTTGAGAAAGAAGGCTTTTGAGAACATAGTGGGAAAAGGAGAGGATGCTAATAACCAGCATTTTCTCCTTTTCTCACAATGTTTTCTACCTTTCCAAAGCAAATTTCAGTTTTTGAATCATATTTACTTGTCGTCTGCAAATGGTTTCAACTTGGACAAGTCCAAAATTTTGTTGTTTGGTAAAGGATTAATTTTCTAGTGCTGACCTTCAAAAAGATTTCCGACTTATTTCAGAATAATTAAACTTATCAATTCCTGCAGACAGTCTCTTTAATTTGCAGCAGACTACCTTTTAATCCAAAAGGAAAAGCTAGAAATTGGTTGTAAGAAGAAATTTCTTCTTTTATCTAAATGTTTTTACATGTTCTCGAGTATGAATCTCAAATCTATATTGATAGTCCGTAATGTTCTATTTTTGAATGGTCTCCTGCAAATATGTAGCAGCAGTTAATGTGGTTATTGTTGATATTGTTTATAAAATAGAAGCATTAAAGAAGGAACACTTTTTCTCAAAAAATGCTTGTTTTCAATGATTCTTTCACTATTTTGAAAAAGAAGTAAATGCTTTAAAATACAAATACAATCATTGTTCAGGTAATTACATAATGTTAAAATAGCTAGAAATTTAGGTGAGGCACACAATCAAAAACAAAAATCTTGCTTTCAATGAAACTTTACTTACTGTGTATCTCACTTCCACAAGTCCTTTGTCTTTCATATAAAATCTCAACCACTCTATAATTCGGCTGGTGGGATCACAAATCAATGGCCAAGCAGTTATACTTTCTTCTTGCATCAAGAAACAAGCGTTCTCCAGCATCAGTGGGGTTATTGGTAGTCGCAATATCTCTAGATGCATGATGTCAAGCTGAAAATAAATGGTTTGTTTCTTTATTTGAATGGTGTTTAAGACTGCTTCCAACAGTATTCAACATATATGGCTAACACTTTGGTAAAGAGGGGTTAAATGTATCTTCATAATCCATTATCCATTACAGCAAGTAAGACATACATGTATAATTATGGATCCATAAAATCCAGTTTGTCTAACAACAGACTGAATTATGAGGTAGAATGTCCTTTAACATGCAGAAAATTGACCGAGAGCAAAATGTTTCGGCACAGGTCAATCCTGTTTGCAGATGCATTAAACCCCCTTTTCACATAGCACAGCTCATATAATGGTAACAGTTCACTTTTTCATGTTTACCTTGGTTTCACCAAAAGATATTGCTTCATATGAGCAGTTTTTCCTTTCAACCATAAGGTTTTAAAAACTGGTCTGCTGAAAGGGATACCGAGTTAACACTATACCAAAGACAAACTTTTTGACTTGTCCAAACTGAAAGCAATTGTAGATAGCAAATCAAACTTGACCAAAAAAAAAAAAAAATGGACTTTGTCTTTGAGAGAGTAGAAAACAATGTTGGAGAAGGAGAAAATGCTGGTTACCAGCATTTTCTCCCACTGCCACAATGTTTTTAATAGCCATCTTCCTCAAGATCATTAAAACTCAGGATTTAGTGATAAAGGGTTAATACAGTAGCCATCATTGAAATGCAGTAGAAAATGCCATGGAAATATAGGTATTGTAGGCTCATTTTTATACTTCCATAACAAGAAAAACAATGATGTTCAGTAAAGATTCAAACATTCAAATACTTTATGACAACAAATTTACCAGTGATAAACTGGAGAAGTAATATAAAAAATAATGATAAGTTAAAGAGTAGAAAACATCTCATGATAATGAGAAAATCATAGTGACCAGCATTTTCTCCTTACAGTGTTTCCAAAAGCCATTTTCCTCAGGGTCATTAAAATACAGAATTATTTATTTAACGGTTAAATATATCTATATCATATACCTGTGTATAGAGGAAATCAACCAATGTCAGATTTCTAAACAGACTCCTCTTGGGTAAAGGCATGCCATGATGCTCACACACTTGCATGAAGAACTCTCCCATTCTTTTCCTGCAAAAAAAAACGAACCTGAAACTTACAGGCCCATCCAATGAAACTAGTAGAGGATTAGTCCTTTACCAAACAATCCTGAGTTTTAAAGACTCTTGCGTACAAAGCCTTTGAAAACATTGTGGGAAAGGGAGAAAATGCTGGTAACCAGCATTTTCTCCTTTTCCCACAATGTTTTCTACCCTTCCCAAAACAAATTTCAATTTTTGAGTGACAGTTATTTTGTCGTCTGTAAATGCTTTCAATTTGGACTTGTCTAAAATTTCGTTGTTTGGAAAAGAGTTAACCCTTAGAGCGCAGGAAAAACCTAACAGACATTTCCACTCTAGAAATAAGGCCCTAATAATTGCAATATCATGGTTGCTTTTGTCTATAGTATTTCAGCTGAGCGGACAGTGTAGATCAAAGACCAGACTGCACATTTAGTCCAGTCTGATCTTTGATCTACGCTGGCCAAAAAGGCAACTATAGTTGTGAAAGGTGCTTTAAGGGTTAATGATTGATTGCATGGTATTTAATGCCGCTTTCAACATTATTTCAGTTATATCGCGGCGGCTAGTGCACCTATCCATGCTTTCCTGAAGTCTATTTTACCAGTACTCCGCACAATTTTCTTTTGAAGCCACTGACTACTTTCCCACTAACCATTGTCAAAACCATGTTTAGCGGTGGGAGAGGAATGAATCCTGTCCCAATGACTATCATCAATCCTCGGAAAGAAATTGGCCAAGCCAGGGATCGATCCCATAACCCCGTTCTCAAGTCCTGCACGCTACTGACTGAGCTACGGGGGCTAAGGGTTAATTATCATGATTTGTGTACAAAAAATGCATACCTTGAGTCCATGTTTGCTGGTCCACAGTATGTGAGGAAAGCAGAAGCAGTGATACAGTTGGCTAGTAACAGCTCATTGCAGTCATGATCTTTAACATGTTGTTTCCAATCTGCCTCTTGTGACTTCAAACTGAAAATAAATGTAAGCATAGAAGAGTCTAATCCTGATCTTTTTCAGACAATTTTATGCACCTTCCCTCACACCATATTTTGAAGACTTTGTTGCAAGCAATCAATTTTCCCTTGTCCCAAAGTTTCAATTTGTATTCATGCATTAATCTTTCCTTTTCGTAAATTATTCTATTTGACAAACATGTTTCCAAATTGCTTGGTACAAAATTGTTTTAATACATACTTAGGGAATTAACCATAAGAATGCTTGAAGTAACTATCTGAATGCAAATGTGGCAAAATAAAATGGATTACTAGTAATACAATGTATAAAGAAGGAGCCATTGCTACTTTTCAGACAAAATTGAGAGGTACTGTGTTTTTTGTCCTTTGTGTAATTTATAACAAAATTTTAGTCCAGTGAAAGTCTGAAAAAGTTTGTCGACCACATAATTATATATTGTGGCTGGAATGATGGGATTTGGCTTTTTAAGAGTAGAAAAAATGCTAATTACAAGCATTTTCCATTTTCCTGCAATGTATTCTAAAGACATTGAAAACGACATAAAAAAAAACACATGCTCTATTTAGCAAAGGCTAGTAAGCTCAACCTGTTTTCAAAAGGCTTCTGCTTCAGGGTCATTGAAGTTCTTGATTGTGTGGTCAAGGGTTATCTACATGTATTTATACCTGGGTTACCTACATATATATATGTAACTACCTGTCTACCATCTCAGTTGCAGCCTTCAGTCTTTCATTCATAGAAATCAGTTCCATTTCCAAAGAATGCTTTTCTACCACAGCTTGGTCAAACTCTTGCTGAAGTTGGTTCACCTCCTCTTGTATCTTTGGTAAGTCATCCTCTGTGTATTCTTCTTCTACTTCTTTTGTCTCTTCCTGTACTTCCTCTTTAGGCTACAAGTACGTCAAAAGAAACTGTCAGCCAACTCATAGAATTTGTCCTTAAAAGGATTGATAACCTTCTGGGAAAAGGAGAATATGCTGCTTACCAGCATTTTCTCCTCTTGAAACAGTGTCTTCAAAAGGTATCTTCTTTGAGGTAAGAAAATACTAGGTTGTCTAGTAAAGAATGTCATACATGAAAAAATATTCAAACCTGTGCTAGCCACCACTTGTGATCAACATCCACCTGTATCAAACAACAAAGTTATTTTCCATAAATCAAAGATTTTACTTTTAACCCAAAAAGGAACCTTTCATACGTTGTTTTAGCAGCCAGTGTAGATCAAAGCCAGACTGCACTATACCTGCATTCTGATCTTTGATCTATACTGTCCACTGTGCTGAGACATTCTGAACAAGAGCAACACTGAAAATGCAATTATTTAGGTCTTATTTACAGATTAAAAGTGTCCATTAGGTTATATGGCGCCCAGAGGGTTAAAGTTTTGTATTAAACAACCACTTGTATTGAAAGGTTAGCTGTGTTAGTTCATGTTGGTGCAAGTCAATGAACGGCTTCATTTGTTACAGAACCTAAAAACAATCAAGTAGCTATCCATATACAATACCTAAGTTTTTCCACAAATCAAAAGTAAAATTTCATAGAAGAGTCTGCCAATAAACATTACATGTATCTAAATAACTAATTCATCAGCAACTTTGGGTGTTTCACCTTTTTTACATATGAAAATCACTTAAACTTGAAAAAAATCAAAGCGTTGAGAACCCTGAAGTGGTATTTGTCAAGGAAGCCATTGTGTGGAATTAATAATTTGAAAGAAAAAGAACAATATTATTCAAATACTGGCTTGAAAGTCAACCTACTAAGCAAATGAATACCTTTTTTAGTTGAAGGGAGAGTACTCATGACAAAGTTAGGATTATTTGTGTATTAGTGGTCTCCCTTTGATCATTAGGAGTCAGGAGTAACGTCCCTTGAAGTAGGATGCATGATGGATAGAGACAGAAACCATATGAACATATCGAATAAAATTAAGTTTGTACCTGAAAACTATTGATTTTGAAATATCTTTGGCCGTTAATATTTAATTCCCAACATTACAATCAATTATTTCAATCTATAAATATTCATGCCCAATCAAATGGAGTAGCTCGCAATCATTGGATGAAAAAGCCATGGGACGAACTGGTTTTGGAACGAAAAAGCCCAGGACCAAGTGATCGGTAGACAAATTTTGTATCATTGCGCCATGAGCGAGTGAAGTTATTTTCAATCAAAAATTAGTATTTCCATGACCAGTGGCCTCACCCAGTGTATTTTAACATGCCATTTCCAATTACATATCTCAGTGCTACTGAAAAACTCATTTGCCTGAGAAAAATTGTGTTTAATTGGGTTTATTTCCTTTGGCTTTGCACAAAATACGATACATGGTCTTCAAAATTCAATATTGAACTCATAGTGGTATTGTCTTCGACAAATACCACAAAAACCAATCCTTTCAAAGTAATCATTTCTTACATGAATTTGCAGCAGGCAGTCTTGACAACATTTTTGTTACCTCTTCACCAAACAACAAAATTTTAGTTATGCCCACATTAAAGACAACAAATTAAACATAAATCAAATGAAGAGATTTGTCATCCAAAGGGTAGAAAACATTGCGTGTAAAGGGGAAAATGCTGGTTACCAGCATTTTTTCCCTAACGTTTTCAAAAAAACTTCAGCTTTCTGATCTATGCCTCAATCTAAACAAAGTTCAAATGAATATATTTGTAAAATAAACTAATTTGTCGCTGTGTCCTTGATGTAGAGGTAAAGTACCTGGATACGTGATTCCGAAGTGAACATCCTATAAAATCATCATTTATCGGAAAAATATAAATAGTTCACCTAAAAAGATGGAATATCTATTAAGTGACCAGTCAAAGTGGTTGCACAATATACAAAAAGTAACAAAGTATGAACACAATAAGTCATGAACAGCTGTATCATTACATCCTGCACATGACCTCATCTATTTGTCCTGACTAAAGATTACTTTTGAAAAAAGTAATGGCAAAGGAGATGTTGTTAATGAGTGATTTTTTTCCTATAACGCAATTATATTTTCAAATATATGTACATGTATCATTACATCCTGCACATGACCTCATCTATTTGTCCTGACTAAAGATTACTTTTGAAAAAAGTAATGGCAAAGGAGATGTTGTTAATGAGTGATTTTTTTCCTATAACGCAATTATATTTTCAAATATATTCATGGATTACCGTAAAAGCGAAAAATCCTAGACTAGTCCACATTGCAAGCATTTGCAGATGATAATTAAAACTTGACACGAATGATGGGATTTGTTCCTGAAAAGATAGAAAACATCATGTGAAAAGGATAAAATGCTTGTTATCAACATTTTCTTCATTTCCTACATAGTCTTAGAAAGTCTATTTCCCAAAGGTCATTAAAGCATGGCACTTTTAAGTAAAGGGTTAACTGGGATGTTTTCACAGTAATCTGCCAAAAGTTTGTTTAAAAAGCTAAAGGGACAAAAATAAAAGCTAGAAACAGCATAAATAAAAGATATGAATAAAAATTAGATATTATAGAAAAAACTATTGGAATTTATATAAGGGAAAATTTTCAACAAAACTTTCAGAAACAGTCATTGAACTCTTTACCTGAAGACAGAAATTTTAGCCACCTGTTTACTGAAAGCATCTGGAGACTACAAATCAAATGAGGTTCTAAGGACCTGGTTTGTCTCAAAGGGTGAGAAAAGGAGAATATACTGGTTACTAGCATACTCTCATTTCCTCAAAATATTTTCAAAAGCCCTCTTCATCAGGGTTGTGTAAACAGAGGAACATTTGGGACAAGGTCAAAATTGTAACACTTTTCAGTATAATGATCTAAGAGACAGATATGCAACATAATCAAACAAAAAACAAAACAAAACAACTAATTCATTGAACAGGAAAAGTTTTCATAAAACTGGGTTACTTTAGGCTTTGTTTGACCAATTTGGATGGATATTCCTTTGACTCGCAACTTTAAGCGTGTAGCTAAGAGCCTAGCAGCCTGGAGAATTGAAAAAACATGTTTCAAGTTGGTTTGGAAACAATTGTACACAAGGGCAAAATGGACAAGGAACACTGTTCAGTAATTGTGAAAACAACCATCAAATTTTTTTTTGATATGGCTGTCTGATCTTGATCTACAATGTCTGCAAAAGCTGCCCTTAGCACACCGTAGCTATATTTAGTGAACCAAAAGCTACTTGCAATTAAGATAAGCCCAAGTAACACTTTTCTTCTACTTCCTCTACTGACTGGTCATGTATAACTAGCTAGTCTACCCTACAACTCAATGCAATCATGTATAAACATGTCAAGATAGACTACCTTTGTGAAAGATACACAATAGCTAAAAGTAAATTTTCAACAGAGAGGATATATATTCAGTAGAAGGAATCACAGTAGACTAAATCTGATACAGGATCTGAGAGCTTTAGATAGTAGGGTACAAACTAAACCCTTTTACAAGATCGTTTTTAAATGTTGTCTCAAACTTAGTACATCGAAAAAATTCTAGTAGGTGACTTTGCATACATTATTGTAAACTATGGGTAGTCTGCATGAATTAAAGTTTAATACAAACACACACTGGGAATCATTGTTTTGCAACAGAAAAAATTGCTAGATATGAGAATTTCTTTTGTGAACCAAGATGTGGTCTGCTGAAAGAAAAAAAATCATCTGCATAATGTTATGTATTAACCCTTTACAAGACAAAATTCTAGACCTGTCGAAATTGAAAGCATTAGTAGATAACAAATTAAATGCTGCTAAAAAATAAACTTTTCTTTGGAATGGTAGAAGACATCATGGAAAAAAGAGAAAATGCTGGTTGACGGCATTTTCTCCTTTTCCCACAATGTTTTTAAAAGCTTTTTTTCACTGGGTCATTAAACCTAGAACTCGTGTGGAAAAGGGTTAAATGGAAAGATTTCCAAATGTAAGCCCTTTATCTAATTTTTCATCTGGAAAAGGATGGAGTGATGTAGAAGAGATACAACAACAGAGGTAGAAGTTTACATTAACAAAGATTGGGGATTCTGGGACAAGAGTTCTAAAAAAAAGAACAGAATGTCAACTACAGATCCTAGTTCCTTTACCTGTAGTTTTCTTCTGGCATCCTACAGCCATTGAAAGCACAGTTAAACAACAAAATGTTATGGGAATTCTT
This sequence comes from Hippopus hippopus, assembly GCA_946811185.2. NCBI lineage: Eukaryota > Metazoa > Mollusca > Bivalvia > Cardiida > Cardiidae > Hippopus > Hippopus hippopus. The sequence continues at coordinate 23,498,578 of OX328101.1, read as the reverse complement.
TTGGTGGATATTGATAAAGCATTAAAGAATTCAATACAGATCAGACATTTCTTTCAGCAAAATTTCTTATACAGACAAAGACTTTTCAGTTCAACCTGATTAATCAGTCAGTTAACATTTGAAGGTCACAATACAAAAGAATGAAAATATTATTTATTTACTGAAGGATGGGTGGGGTTTGGGAACAGAGGACTAGCTATTGACATGGTTTTTAGTTGAACATCTAAATGCCCCTTGCAAATTTCATGGTAGCTGACACCAATATTGCAGATACTGGTATTACTTTCAATTTTTTACTATGATACGGCCTGCAACACGCGAAAAGGAGCATTCGGACATTTGCGTTAAGTGTCGTCTTGGATCAGCCTGTGCAGTCGGCACTTTCCATTTTTATGTTATTTTCTGTTTAGCGCAAGTCTACTGTAGCAAAAAATCTAATGTAGTCGTAAAGTGCCATCTCGGATCAGCCTGCGAGGACTGCGCAGGCTGATCCGAGACAACACTTTACGCAAATGTCCGAATGCCCCTTTTCACATGTTGCAAGCCATATAATAAAGGATATATACTGGTATCTTATGGTATTCTTTGTACCAGACAACAAAATTTTGGACTTGTCCATATTGAAAACATTTGCAGTTTACAAATGTGCCTCTAAAATGATTGGGTATTCCGTTGAAAGGGAAGAAAATATTGTAGAGATAAAATGCTTTCAACATTATTTCAGTCATATCATTTATGCAAGCTCACTGATTCATGTGTGTCCTGGGTATCGGCAGTACTAAGCTGGGACTTTGAGGTTCTTACACCTTCACCACAGAGTCAAGTCAAAGTCAAATTCCATAATCTGAGCTGTATTCAATTTGCCATGCTTTCAGTATGGACAGTTTTCAGAAGTTCTTCTTGGGTAGAGAGTTAGTAATTACTAAATGTTACTTTTCAATGCAACAACATATTACACAGCACCATGTGTAAACACCATTTTTGGATGATCACTATAAGTAATGACCTGGCTAACAGTTTTAGCTGTACAATTGTCTAATTTCTGGGTATTTCCTGGGTCATTATTCTTTCTTAAGTAAAATTCCCAAACACATCTTTCAAAGACTATTGTTAAATAACAATTAGTTTATTTCTAGGAATACAACCTTATTTATTAGGTCATCATATTTCAGGAAAACGAATCTGCAGCAGATGACTTTTAAAACAATCTTGCAAGATATATACAATCAGCAAATGTATCAATTTCTCCTTTTGGAAACATTTTTTCAAACAAGAGGGCCATGATGGTCCTGAAGTCACTCACCTGAGCCATTTGACTAAACATAACCCTTTTCTAAGATTTCTAAGATATTATGACAAACATTCTAAAGCAAACACAAGGTATTTCAAAGATTTGACCCAGTGACCTAGTTTTTGACTTGATATGACCCATTTTCAAACTGGATCAAGACATCATCAAGACAAACATTCTATCAAACTTTCATTGGTATTGGACTGAAAATGTGGCCTCTAAAGTGTACATAAGGTTTTTCTACAATTTGACCCAGTGATCTAGTTTTTGAGCTGACATGACCCATTTTCAAACTCCTTTCAGATATAATCAAGACAAACCTTATGACAAAGTTTCATGTGTAATGAACGAAAAATATGACCTCTAGGGCGCACACAAGGTTTTTCAAAGATTTGACCCAGTGACCTAGTTTTTTGACCCTACATGACCCATTATCAAATTTGTTTGAGATACAATCGAGACAAACATTCTGATAAATTTTCAAAAGTATTGGACTCAAAATGTGGCCTCTAGAGTGTAAACAAGTTTTTTCAAAGATTTGAACTGGTGACCTAGTTCTTTACCTGATGTGAGCCATTACCAAATTGTCCCATATATCATCAAGACAACAATCTGACCAAGCTTCATGAGTATCTGACTGAAAATGTGGCCTCTAGATCATACACAAAGTTTTTTCAAAGATTTGACCAAGTGACCTAGTTTTTGACCCTACATGACCCATTTCAAACTCACCCGAGATATCATAAAGCCAATTATTCTGATACTATTTAAAGAATATTGGACTTAAAATGTGGCCAGTAGAGTGTACTTAACATTTTTCTAAGATTTGACCTAGTGACCTAGTTTTTGACCACAAAAGCTCACCTTGAGCGCTTTGTACTCAGGTAAGCTAAAAAGGTCTACTGTTAAATGAAAAAAGGTTGTCTGCTGAAAGTCACAAGTTCACTAGTATGTTTTATCTTTGGGTGAAACATGAACTGTAAGTGTATTTTTTTTTTAAGTTAAAAAAGTAGTAGTTTCAACACTTCAGTTATCAACAATGGTTTTTCTAGATTCAAACAATGTTAGGTGTTTTAAACACACAAACTGTGATTTATTTACCTGCTCTTTCTTTTCTGCCTATAATGACATGTAGTGTTACATTTAACAAAACTAGTTAATTATGTGCAAGTAAATTTCCCCTTAAATCAAGAAAGAATAGGATAAAATATTCTGAATTATTCCTCTCTACTGTTTGAGGTACACACTTTTTTCACTGGAAGATAGCAAAGCCCTTTTTTCTTATCAGCACCTAGCTCATGACTACTGTGAATGATCACCATGATTTTAAGATAAATTGTCACATAAAATGACTTAATCCCTAAGAAAAATGCTTAGACACAGAAAATATGTTAAAATTCAGCATTCAGTATGTACAAGAATGCCCTATACTCAAAGGAAGATAATAAAAGCAGACATCAAAAACTGTTGTCTCTCACATCGACAATTTCTGATAAATATAACACAAGGCAGCAAAGTTATCTGGGACTTTGCAAAACAAACATGCCTGTGTGCATGTCAATATATGAGCAGACAGATTAATAGGCTAATGGATTCTAGTATACGCAAAAAAACATTCATACTGTGGGGGTAATAAGAATATACCAGAATGATCTTATACCTTCTCAGGGGATATAATATTTATAGGAGTCCAAAATACCACTTCAATAACAAGAAATTAATTCTTTACCAAATGACAAAATTGTAGACATGTCCAAGTGGTAGGCATTTGCAGACAACAATTCACATGTGTCAAAAAATGATGGGATTTGTCCTTAAAAGGTTAGAAAATACTGTAGGAAAAGAAGAAAATGCTGGTAACCAGCATTTTCCTCTTTTCCCACAATTTTTTTAAAAGCTCTCTTTCTTGGGGGTCCTTAAAACTCAGAATTGTTTAGTAAAGGGTGAAAAGATAAGAAATACTACAGATAAAAAGCAAGGTGTACCTCAAGCTCCTTTTCTTTCTGCAGTCTGTCATTTTCCTCTATCTCTCTCTCCAGTTCATGCATTTTTTCAATGGCTGCCTTCAAAGGTCCACATTTCCTTGTGTACTCCACTATAGCTATAGTATACTGTACCAACGTGGCAGAATCCTCACTGGAATATCTGGCTGCTGCAATGCTTATACCCTTGGTGTTGTCAGGAGACGGTGTTCTTTTCTTGGGATGAATATTTAATTCTGTTGTAAAAATAGCAAACAATGTTAAGTCATTACCACTGGCAAAACAATTTTTTTGTCTTGAAATTTACTGTGATTGCAAATATTGAGGAAACAGAAACAGAAAAACTGCTCATGCTTCAGCTCTTTACCAGACGAACAAATCTCAGACTTGACCATATCAAAAGCGTTTGCAGCTAACAAATTCAATATGTCTTAAATAATGGAATTTTGTGCTAGACAGTGTAGAAAGCATTGTGGTAAAAGGAGAAAATTCTGGTTACCAGCATTTTCTTCTTTTTCCAAAATGTTTTCAAAAGCCTGCTTTCTTATGGTTGTTAAACCCAGAATTGTCTGGTTAAGGGTCAAGTCATGTTTTGTATGCTTATTTTAAAAGTCAATTTTATTGTCAATAATCTAATTTGCTGCCAGTCTGTATACTTCGGATGTGTAGACATAGATACACTTTTAGAACATATACATGCTGGTATACATGTATCTAGTAATACAAAGTATTGTTCTGTACATGTGGTTATGTGACATTTACAATTAGACCTATAACATTCATAGAAGCTTATAAGTAAAGCTAGTTTTCTTTTTTTTTTTCAAAACTATGTACAATAATTTTAGTGTATATAAAAAAACATAAGTAAATGTGGACCATTGTACACGTTGTCATATCTTCTTACAAAAATTACTTTAATCCTTTTGCTGACTAACACAATCTTTGTCAAATATACCAATATTTTAGTTGAGAAAATTGTAGTCTGATCTATGAGCCACACTTTGTGATATTTTGTCAGATACAAATGATCAAAATAAAACAGAATACTGAGATCATTTTTATCTCTTGAATATATGAATCATATATTTGGTGCTAAAAGGTTAAGTATATTACATCAAAGCATGAAATAAATACCTTCACATGATAAACTTGGAAGACATGTATGTCTTCCTATGCCAGAAATATTTTTTTGCCCCTGAGGCATTGAGAAAAAAAAAGGTGCTTAAACAATAAAAAAGATACTAATTTTCTTGCCAGTACTCAGAAAAACATGGAAATCATTCACCTCTATGGAAAAAAATAAATACTGGTGCAATCATCACACAGTGAGTGTAATCATTATACTATATTTGTTAAAATGGTCCCAAAACATTTTTAATATAATGATGTAAATTAAGTCAAGACATTTAATTTTCCTTGCAAACTGATAGTCATGCACAGAACATTGCAAGAGAAATCTGTCATGATGTTCATGTGTTGATTATGGCAAGAACAGATGACAAATTGTGTTGGATTTTGCCCATTTTATTTTTCATTTCACCATTCACATAATTTCTCCTTGGCATGCAAGACTTGTAAAGATTTTACACAAGATATGAAGAGTTTAGAAAATAAATTAACAGAACTCCAGATAGAGGGAGTGATTTTGATTTCAAAATTGAAAATATTAATTATTCTTCACTAAACCCTATGTTGTGGGTACTCATTAGAATCGTCTCGATGAGACGATTCTACTGAGTACCCACAGCATAGGGTTTCAAAGAGAAATAATGACTTTAGAATACCATCACTCCCTCTTATCTGGAGCTCTGAATTAAAACATTATTATTCACCCAAAGAGTGCCAAATAAACACAACTGACATTTTCAGCAATTATAGAATAATTTCAATGTTATCTTTGGAAGAATACATGTATCTCCGAACACATCAGAACAATGTAGATCGAAGATCAGACTTCTTGTTTTGTGCAGTCTAAACTTAAGATCTACACTGGTTCTGTACGTAACAACAATTAAAGGCACCCTAAGGATAAACCATACCTTCTTCATCTTCAGTTGTGTCAATATCTTGTAAACAAAATTGTAAATGTTAAAACCTCTGAAAAGAGCACTCTACTGTTCACTTACTCTAGCTATTGACAATAGATCATATTTATTTATCTTTATACAATTCCAGAAATACCCTAAAAAAAGACTATTACGGTTAGTTTCAATGATGCAGCCCTTTCAAAGACTTTGTTTTCACATGTGCATTTTTGGAAGCATTTGCCATAGATTATTATTTTACAGAAAAGACTCATCATATAGTAAACAAAGGTTACAATCTTGAAGTGCAAATATGTAATCCAACTGAAATGTTTACCACGTATCAAAATTCTAGACTTGTCCATTTTGAAAGCTTTTGCAGATAATCAACTATATATGGCTCAACTGATGGCAATTGTATTTGAAAGGGTAGAAAATGTTTTTTATACAGGAAGAACTACTGGTTAACTGCATTTCTCCATTCCCCAAAATGTTTTTGAAAGCCTCCATATACATTATAGGTTTGTAAAACAAAAAAGATAATTGTCACATGATCGAGGCAGGGTCATGTTTATTTTCAGGCAATCCAAAAATATGCTACATCTTACAGACTCCTAACCCTTATCCTGTTAAATAAGTGATGTTTTACTCTCAAGCTGTCAGTAAAAACCCAAATTTTGCTACTTCTAATGTATTTTTGGGGAACAGGTATGTCCTTTTTGGACAGTGTAGATTAAAGATCAGACTGCATGTTCTGTGCAGTCTGATCTTGATCTACACTGTCCGCAAAAAGTCCTTGAGTTGTGCTTAGCAGCCTAAGGTTAAGAATGGAACAGAATTAGCCAAGTGTTTACCTTGTGCATTATCAAGCAGCGATCCCTCACCAGTAACACCCAGCTCTCCATCTTTCCCTTGCGCAAGATAACTCTCTACAGCTGTAATATACATAAACATACGTATTATGAGGTGAACAATAACCTGCAAAATGCTGTTTTTAAGGAATGCATTCATAGAAATGTTAGTTTTTATAAGATGTCCATTTTATTATAAGAGCTTCTTCAGTAACACTACAAGAATCCCCATTTATCCATTTACACTAGTAGTCTTGAATAAATGAAACAGACCCGCTTAGTCTGGACTAGAGCTGCAGATATTTCCATGTCAAGGCTGCTTTTGTCAGAATGAAATTCAGTTGTTAAGGAGTGGACAATGTAGATCAAAGATCAGATTGCAGAGAATATGCAATCTGATCTGAACCTGAAATTGTGTGCATAAACAACTTAATCAGCACTTCATGGACTAAGACACATGTTTATTGTTATTTCAAAAATATTCAAAACTGCACAAGTAACACAAAGCAGACCATTTAACCCTTTCCCAAATGGCAAATTTTGGACCAGACCAAATTGAAAGCATTTTGCAGATGACAAATTAACAGTTGCTAAAAAGGTGATTTTTCTATATGATAGGGTAGAAAACATTGTGGGAAAAGGAGAAAATGCTGGTTACCAACATTTTCTCCTTTTCCCACAATGTTTTCAAAAGGCTTCTATTCCTAACCCGTAAAAACCAGGGATTGTTTGGGAAAGGGTTAAAGGATAAGAAAACATTCTTTGAGGCAGATAAAGAAGAAATTGTGTGAAGCAGTTACTGGAACAACTTTTTTCACTTTTTTGCCTCAGAAAATTTCTAAACCTTCCACCAAATAATTCCAATTTCATGTTTGTTTCTGTCTACAGTGTTTCAACAAAGCGATCAATAGTATAGATCAAAGATCAGGCTGCACATTTTGTGCAGTCTGATCTTGATCTATACTGGCCGCAAAGGCAACTATAGGCATGAAAGGCGCCTTATGGGTTAAATTACAAACTATCATTTGTACCATAATGTTGCTATTCAGTTCACCCTTTAACAAACAACAAAATGTAAGACACCCCTGTTCTGAGAACATTTGCAGATGACAACTCAAATGTATGACATGGTTTGTCTTGGAAAGAATGGGAAACATGCTTGGAAAAGGCAAAAATGATGGTTACCAGAATATTCCATTTTCAGCATTGTAGTGTAAAGTCTGCTTTCTGAAAGTTGTTACGACTTGGTATTGTTTGATAAAGGGTTAACTCTCTACTCAATAACAAAATTTTAGACTCTTCCAAACCAAAAGCACTTGCTGACAACAAACTCAATGTAGCTCAAATGATAGATATTGTCTCTAAGAGTTTGAAACATATTGCTAGGAAAGGAGAAAATGCTTGTAAGCAGCATTTTTTCCTTTTCCCACATTCTTTTTCAAAGATTTCTTTCTTTGAGTCATTAAAACTTGGGATTATGTGTTAAAGAATGAACCATTTACCACACAATCCTGACTTTTAAAGACCTTGAAGGACAAGGCTTTTCAAATTATTGCAAGGAAATGGAGAAAATGCTGGTTACCAGCATTTTCTCTTTTTCTGACAATGTTTTCTTCCCTATCAAAGACATTTGTTTTCTGCATATGCTCTCAGTTTGGATCAATCTAAAATTTTATAGTTTGGTAAAGAGTTAAAACCACTGATCAGGATCTCCAACACTTACCTCTCAAAACATCCTCTGGGAGACCATCTTCCCATGGAACATTGTGTAACATATCAACAAACTTGGTAACATCTGACATTGTGTTTGCCATACTCTTCCATTGTGCCCTGTCAACACGACTCGCTTCATCCTTCTTAACTGAAATACACAAATACATATAATACATCCTGCCGCTGACCTTTCTTTTGTCTCAGCAGATCTCTTTGGAAAACATTCCAGTGTTTACCAAGATCAGACTGAAGTAGAACTGTCACAGAGCAGACAAATACCCCCCATGAGCACTTTGTCACTGAAGCAGCACAATCAGAGAATGAAAATGGTTTTCAAAACAAAGATCACCAGTGACCTTGACTTCTGACCCATGTTACCCCAAAACCATAGGACACCTCCTTGGGTCATGAGCAACACTTGTATAAAGTTTCAGGGTCCAAAGTCAAACACCTATTGATTGAGAGCAAGGAAATGATTTTTAAACAAAGTTCACCTGTGACCTTGACCTTTAACCCATGTGAACTAAAAACTATAGGGCACCTCCTTGGGTCATGAGCAACACTTGTATAAAGTTTCAGGGTCGGTCATGAGCAACACTTGTATAAAGTTTCAGGGTCCTAAGTCAAACGGCTTTTGAGTTAGAGCATGTAAATGAAAACAAGCAATTTCGTTGAAATGATATCCCCCGCCGAAAAAGACCTTTTTTGATACAAACATATTAGAGGTATTGTGTGTTGCATGAACATGTGGCCTTTTTGTTAATGGTCCATGATAAATTACACATTAAGCCCCCTTTTTCCATGGCACAGCATTTCATTAAATGAAAAATATATAAGCGGTCCATTATGAGATAATACATTAAGTCCCCTTTTACCATAACATGGCATTTCATTAAATGAAAACAAATGATGAAAATATACATCAAGCCCCCTTTTTTCATGACACGTCATTATATATAAAAGAAAATTGTATCAATGGACTATCCTAAGAAAGACATGCATGAAGTTTCATAAATGTTCATCAAGGACTTTAGAAGATATCTGTCCAGGTGAAGGAATGGGCGAACTAACTGTTATTGGTCCATAATGAAATTATACATTTAGCCCCCTTTTTTCGTGACATGGCATTTCATGAAATAAAATCAAATAACTGTTGTCTGTGGCTTAATAAAGATGAAGTTTAATTGCATTTTGTCCTGTAGTGAAAGAGATATTGGTCCATAATGAAAATATTTGTCAAGCCCCCTTTTTCCATGACATGACATTTAATGAACAAGAGTGGCAAATTGTCACAAGATACGCCCGTCCCACCGCCAGTTGTCGAGGGGGGATAATAATCATAAAGGGCAGGTACAGGAAAATAGTAGTGCAGCAGAAATCATGTGATTGAAATAGGCATGAATGTCTCCTCTAATGTTAAGGAAACAAGCATATGTTTCAGGTCATTCCAACATGAAAAGACAAAGTTATATTGTACAGAAGCATGAAAAGCTGTAAAAAAAAATAATGAATAGGGAATAATTCAAAAAGGGCATTAGGTAAGGTTACGGCTCCAGTGCATTGCACTTTTCGTAACTGCAACAAACATGTTTACCAAGTCTCAAGTCATTTTGACTTGAGGTGACAAAGTTCCGTTCCAGACAAGCAAGAAATACTGTAAAAATGAAGATAAAAGTGGAATTACACAAAATCCGCGCTAGGTAGAGTTATTATTCTTGCGCACTGTACTCCGTAATATTGCAAAAAACATGCATACCAAGTTTGAAGTCATTCTGACTTGAGATGACAAAGTTATATTCCGGACAAGCACTTAATGCTGTAAAAATGATGATCAGAGGGAAATAACTCAAAGACAGCACAAGGTAGAGTTACAATTCTTGCACACTGCACCTCCAAATATTGCAACAAATAAGCATACCATATTTCAAATCATTTCTACTTAAGATGACAAAGTTATGCTCCGGACAAGCAAATAATGCTATAAAAATGAAGATCTAAGGGGGAATAACTCAAAATTTGTGCTAGGAAGAGTTATGGTCCTTGTGCACAGCACTCTGTAATTTTTCAACAATCATGCATACCAAATTTGAAGATGTTCAAACTAAAAATGACAAAGTTGTATTCTGGACAAGCAGAAAATGCTGTAAAAATGACGATCAAAGGGAAATAACTCAAAGACAGCACGAGGAACAGTTATGGTTCTTCCGCACTACACTCTGTATCATTGCAACAAACACAAATGCCAAGTTTCAAGTCAATCGGACTGGAGATGACAAAGTTATGCTCCGGACAAGCAGACAATGCTATAAAAATGAAGATCAAAGGGAAATAATTGAAAGACAGCACCAGGTAGAGTTATGTTTCTTTCACACTGCACTCCGTGTTATTGCAACAAACACAAATGCCAAGTTTCAAGTCAATCGGACTGCAGATGACAAAGTTATGCTCCGGACAAGCAGAAAATGCTGTAAAAATGACAATCAAAGGGAAATAACTCAAAAGACAGCACGAGGTAGAGTTATGGTTCTTTTGCACTGCACTCCGCATTATTGCAACAAACACAAATGCCAAGTTTCAAGTCAATCGGACTGGAGATGACAAAGTTATGCTCCGGACAAGCAGAAAATGCTGTAAAAATGAAGATCAAAGGGAAATAAGTCAAAGACAGCACCAGGTAGAGTTATGTTTCTTTCGCACTGCACACCGTATTATTGCAACAAACACAAATGCCAAGTTTCAAGTCAATCGGACTGGAGATGACAAAGTTATGCTCTGGACAAGCAGAAAATGCTGTAAAAATGAAGACCAAAAATTCACTCAACCGCGTAACTTAAAATCGCTCCCAGTCAGCCATTTTGCATCGAATCAAAAAAACAAAAAAAGTGTCTCAGCGGAATGGGTTATTGTACACACATATAAAGTTTCACGAAATTCCATCCAATGGTATTGAAGATATTCACCTGGACGGACACACGGACGGAAGGACGGACGGAAGGACGGACGGACAATGCTAAAACTATATCCCCCCGCCTTCGGCGGGGGATAACAAGACGGTCGGGACAGACATAGTGATACCAGTATACCCCCCTCTACTTCGCAAATAGGGGGGTATGAATAAGCATATACCTGTAAGTGTTAATTTCATTTATTTAGCTCTTCAAGGGAGATTTTTTTTCTATTTTGGGATCCCTCATGAAAATTTTCTGTATAGTATTGATTGAAAAAAAAAACAAGGCATGGCATGCAGGTGCAAAACTCAGCCGCAGATGTTGCTTCAGTGAAAATTCTAAATTGATGATGGGGCATAGCAGTATCAAAAATATTTTGAGGTTAAGCTACTCTATTGGTATGGGTACAACTTATGACAGTTCACAAGTAACACAAGTTTGAAGATTAGAATAAAAAAACATCATGATTAAACTGATTAAAAAAAGAAATAGATTAATTTTACAAAGCAGATTACAGACTAAAGCATAACGTTGGTGCAGAAGAGGTAGTTTTGTTATGTTTTTCACTTTTTTAGCACTCAAAAGGGTAGTTCTTATTTTGGCTGTTTGATTCAGCCAACTGTTATTGTTAGTCAGATACGAACTCTAAAAGAAAATCTAGTTGGTCATCTAGCTTTCAAAAAAAGGGGTATAACCCTTTTCCAGACAACAAAATTTTAGACTTATCCAATTGTGAGCAGCTGCGGATCACAAATTTAATGCACCTCAAATGATGGCATTTGTCTTTGATAGAGTAGAAAAAATTACAGGAAAAGGAGGAAATGTTGAATACCAGCATTTTCTCCTTTTTCTACAAGGTTTTCAAAAATTTTCTTAATCATGTCCTTAAAACACAGTATCATGTTGAAAAGGGTTTATTCCAATCAATTACAATGTGTTTATGTAGTGTTAATTCTTACAAGACAGTTTCATTTTAGATTTGTCCAAAATTGACAGTATTGTAGATGACAAATCAAATATATTTCAAGTGATAGGATTTGTCTTTGACAGGGTAGAAAACATTGTGTGAAAAAGAAAAATGCTGATTACAAGCATTTTTTCCTTTTCCCACTGTGTTTTAAGAAGCCTACAATATTTCTCTTTTTCTATATACAACAGCATACAACACAGTTGTGAACATACAAATAGGGTACATTGAAACACATCAATTCTTGTAACATCGAAAAAAAAAACGAATTGAATAAAAGCTTTATGTATTACGATTTGATGATTTTTCTTGTGTTTAACACCATTCTAAATGTTTTTTGAGGTGTATCGCTACAGCCAAGACACCTATCAATGCACGCCTAAAATTTCATGAACAGTACTGAGTGTAACACTTTTTTCAACCCAATTTCTCCTATTCAAAGACAAACTTGGTTAGGACAGCATTGCTCGCTAAAAGAGGATTGAAACCCACTGACTTGCATCTATCCTCAAAAATTGGTGAAACTTTGATAGGAAATCACAATGCCCATAACTAATGCTGTATCCTACTACTTAGCTAATGGGCATGGGATGAGAGCAATATTCTATGTCTGCAGATTCCAATTTTCCATCCAATCCACAAAACTAGTAAACAAAGAAGATGCAGTTGAAGCATAACAGAATTTGACTATTCACAAAACCACCAATTTTGTGCTCATCAAAAATAACCAATGATTGTATCTGACTAAAGCTTACTTTTCCAACACAGTTTTCAGAAAGTGCATACCAGGAGCAGGAAATGTGGTGTAGAATGTGTTAAATCAAAGAATAATTGTAGTAGGTTTATAAAACAAGAGGGCCATGATGGTCCTGAAGTCGCTCACCTGAGTCTTTTGACCAAACATGACCCATTTTCAATCTCTTTGGATATTATGACAAACATTCTACCACGCTTTCATTATTATTGGACTGAAAATTTGGCCTCTCACTTGTACACAAGCTTTTTCTAGAATTTCTCTCAGTGACCTACTTTTTAGCCCAACAAAGCCCATTTTCCCATTGTAGATTTTATCTAACAAAGATTCTGACCACCTTTTATAACTATTGGACAGAAAATTTGGCCTCTAGAGTGTAAACAAGGTTTTTTCAAGATTTGACATGGCGACCTAGTTTTTTTTACCAAATTTCATCATATTGATCATCAGGAAAAACATTCTGACCAATTTTCGTAAGTATTGGACAGAAAATTATGACTCTAGAGCTACACAAGTAAAAAAGTCAAGTTATTCTAAGATTTGACCTGGTGACCTAGTTTTTGACCTAACATGACCCATTTTCAAACTCGGTCAAGATATCATTATGACAAACATTCTGACTAACTTCCATGAGTACTGTAGCCCGCCTGGGTGGCTCAGTGGTGAGCGTGTCGGACTCATGACCTGGTGGTTGTGAGTTCGATACCCGGTTGAGGCGAACTTTCTTTCCGGCGTATTTTTGCCTCTCACCTCTGCTGAAGCATGTGAGAAAAGTAGTCGGTGGCTTTGGAAAGAAAGTTGTGTTAGTACTGGTGTGAGAAAGCCAGGAAACACATGTGCATCACCGACCGCCATGATATGACCTTAGCTGTTAAAGTGGCGTTAAACCCCAATACAACCAACCAACCAATCCATGAGTACTGTACCAAAAATGTGGCCTCTAGAGCGTACACAAGGTTTTTCTAAGATACGACCTAGTGACTTAGTTTTTGACCTGTCATGTCACCCCTTTTCGAATTCATCTGAGATATCATCAAGACAGACATTCTGACCAACTTTCAAGAGTTTTGGACTGAAATTGTGCCCTCTAGAGCATAAACAAGGTTTTTCTAAGATTTGACCTAGTGTTTGACCCCCAGATGACCCATTTTAAACCTTTCTGAGATATTATCAAGACAATATTTTGACCAACTTTCAAGAGTTTTGGACTGAAAATGTGGCCTCTAGAGTGTACACAAGGTTTTTCTAAGATTTGGCCTAGTGACCTAGTTTTTGACCTGACATGACCCATTTTCAAACTTGTCTGAGATATTATCAAGACAAACATTCTAAACAAGTTTCATGAGTATCAGACCAAAAATGAGGCCTCTAGAGCGTACACAAGGTAAAAGTTGATGCCTGATGACGCATGTTGCACAACAAACGTCGCACGACGGACACCTGACACAGCATGATCACAAAAGCTCACCTTGAGCATTTTGTGCTCAGGTGAGCTAAAAAAAAAAAAAGAAACTATAAAAGCAACAAGTGAAAACTAAATTTACCAAATACCAAGACAATAAAAATTATCCATATACCCAAACAAAAGAAATTGACCATACACTGATACAAAAGAAATAAACCCATCTACCACAAAACTTTCAAAAGTGCTAAAAGATACCTATGATCCTTTCTTGAGCTGATCCAGATGGAAAAGGAAATCATAAAATTTTATCAAACCCATCAAACCAATGAACAAAATCTTTGGAAAATAAAACCTTTCTATAAAAATATGTTATTGACAAATTATTATAAACCTTTATAAAACAATCTTCTGTTTTAGTGACCCTTGGAATAAAGGTTCTGAAAACATGAAGGAAAAAGGAGAAAATGCTGCTTTCCTGCACTTTCTTCTTTTTCCCCCAGTGTTTTCTACCCTGTTAAAGACAAATATCATAATTTTAGAGCCATTTAATTTGTTATCTATAACTGCTTTCAATTTTGGCAAGTCTACAATTTTTTCATCTGGAACAAGGTTAAATCCACATCTACAGTGTACCTGTGCAAGGAATTGCTATAAAAATATTCTGTAACAAGTAAGGGGGAAAAAAATTAGCATTGAATTCTACTGCTTTAACTCTTTACCACACAATGAGATTTGGCTCAATGTCCAAATCCAAAGCATTCGCAGGATTTTCCATAATGTTCTCTACGCTTTCACAGACAAACCCCTCAATTTGAGCTAAATTTGTCTGCAAATGTTTTTCAATACACATTAGCCTAAAATTTTGTTGTGGGGTAAAGAATTTGAACATATCATATCAAAGAGTCTAGCAAACCTTACAAATTCCCGCAGACTATATATGATAGCTGATGATTGATGTGCTCATACAATGTATATAATTATGCTTGATCTTAGAATACTGTTTAACTCTTTACTATGAATAAAATTAGACTTGTCTTACTTGAATGAAGTAATGATGCAGTTTATCTTTGGAACAATAGAAAACATTATGGGAAGAGAAATTGCTGATAACCAGCAATTTCTCCTTTTTCCACAATATCTTCAGACGCCTTCTTCCTCTGGGTCTTAAAACCATAGGGTCACTTGGAAAAGGGTTAAAAGCAAAGAAGTTGTCCAAAAAAAGGTTATCCTTACACATGTATAATACTTTTGTGTCTGATTGCTTCCTCCAAAACACTAGACAATAGCCATTCATAACAGTCCAGGTTCTGACGACTGTTTCATGTGCCTATAGACCTCAGGTGAAAACATTGTGCAAAAAATGAAAAATCTGAATTTTTTTACTGTGTGCTATAATTTTCATATATTCCAAGATCAGGATCTGGTAGTAATACTTGTGAATAACATACAGTACCATATAGCATGTAAATTTATTTCAATAACAGAAAAATAAGTAAACTTATAATTTATGACATAAAATGTCCTCCAGCATTGTATTAAACTGTGACTTATTTTTGATGATACACTAAGTGTAGTATTATCTTTTTGGTCCTTGTTCTAGTAGATTTGTTAGATATGAATGAGTGAATCGGAAGAAACCAAATATCACATGTGCAAAGCTATTGTTATTACCATTTTCACAGGAAAATGACATTATTACATACATTGCCTATACCCTATTCAATAACCACAAGCAATGCTACAGTTGCTATCTAAGTAAATACTTGTGTAAATCAAAGCGTTGAGAACACTGAAGTGGTATTTGTCAAGGAAGCCATTGTGTGGAATTAATAATTTGAAAGAAAAGGAGAAATCTTATTCAAATATTGGCTTAAAAGTCAACCTACGGAGCAAATAAATACTTTTTTCGTTGAAGGGAGAGTACTCACGACAAAGTTAGGATTATTTGTGTATTGGTGGTCTCCCATTGATCATTAGGAGGAGTCAGGAGTAACATCCCTTGACAATAGGATGCATGATGGATAGAGAGAGAAACCATGTGAATATATCAAATAAAATTAAGTTTGTAACTGAAAACTATGATTTCGAAATATATTTGGCCGTTAATATTTAATTCCCAACATTAAAATCAATTATTTCGATATATAAATATTCATGCCCAATCAAATGGAGTAGCGCGCAATCATGGGACGAACTGGTTTTGGAACGAAAAAGCCCAGGACCAAGCGATCAGTAGACAAATTTTGTATATATCATTGCGCCAATAGAAGGATATGGGCAAGTGAAGCTATTTTCAATCAAGAATTAATATTTTCACGATCGATGGCCTCACCCAGTGTATTTTAACATGCCATTTCCAATTACATATCTGAGTGCTACCGAAAAACTCATTTGTCTGAGAAAAATTGAGTTTAATTGGGTTTATTTCCTTCGGCTTTGCACAAAATACGATACAGAGCTTCAGATACAGGGAGTGATTTTGATTTTAAAATTGAAAATGTTAATAATTCTCCACTAAACCCTATGTTGTGGGTACTCATTAGAACTGTTTCATCGAGACAATTCTAATGAGTACCAATAACATAGGGTTTCAAAGAGAAATAATGGATTTAGAATACCATCACTCCCTCTTATCTGGAGCTCTGACGATACATGGTCTTCAAAATTCAATATTGAACTCATAGTGGTATTGTCTTCGACAAATACCACAAAAACCTGATTTACTCCTGGAAAAAACTTTTCCATCTCAATTTCAATGTACATGTCAATGAACTATTTCTCATGTATGTACCCATTTAAAAGCAACACTAAGCCTGTAAAAATGAACCTGTAGGCAGTTTCTAGGCTAGAGGTGATGATACAGATGCTTGCTTGTCTGTCATTTGTTTTATGTGATATATAGCATCTCTAATTTGTGTTCATGTATTACCACTTATATTAAACTTGTTGACTGATATACATATGGTGCTTGCCAAGGCTCACATTATATAAAGTTAGCCAACTTATTTAAGGAAAATGCTAATACATGAAAACTCACGTAAGATCCTCTATTTTAATAACATAGTAAAATACCATCTACTGTGCTAAGGTAACTAATCTATAAAAATATCTAATGAATAAATAACCAAGCAACCAAGAACATTTTACTATTGATTTAAGCACCCATTAAATTATACAATTCTACCCAATATCCAGTCTCACCAGAGGCTTGTGACTCTCTCTCATAAATCACATATAGATTTTTGTCGATGGGTTTCTGAGCTGATCCATTTAAACTATCTGATCAAATTATATCACATATGATTATTTAAGTTACAAAATCCCAGCTGAGTTAATTAACACAGGTCAAGCCCAGTTAAATGCTCATATCTGACAAATTTTGGTAAAGGTCCTAATAATTGGTAAAGCTAATTTGACTTATTTTCAGAGGCAATCTGTCAGAAAAACATTTGAAGTCTGAAAAAATCATAATCGGACAAAATCAGATAACTTTAAAAGCACTGATATGATATATGCCATGGACAATTATCATGAACTATGGTTTAATACATGTGAAAAGATAGTGGGCAAAGTAGAAAAGGCTTGTTCCATGTAATTTCTCATTCTGCCATGATCTTTTCAAGATGTACTTCTTTCTAATATTCATAATTTTAGTCTATCAGCTTATCTTGTTCCGAAAATTTATTCTATTGGGAAAGCTCAACATACAATTTGCCTATATCTGGGAAACAAAAATACCACTAAAGAAGCATATTATTCCACTACATTTCAGTATCATGTTTACCCCAGTGCAAAATATTGTTTCTAATTCTAAACTCTACAACTAACTGTCTGATTGGTTAAGACATGCTGTTTCTGTCAATAAGACAACTAGTTTAGTAATTGAGAATAAATAATTACATGTAATATGAGCCATGCTTTGGCAAAGGGGGCTTAATGCATCTCCATGATCCATGATACCAAGCAAATCATCATATAATTGTGGATCCATAAATCTATTTTGTCAAGCAACCGACTGAATCATGAGGTAGAATTATCCTTTGACATGCAGAAAATTTGAAGAAAGCGAAAAGTTTCAGCCCATGTCAGCCTGCATTAAGCCTCCTTTTTTACAGAGTATGGCTCATATAGAAGGGACAGTGAATGCAGCCTTTTATATGGTGTAACATTCATAAAGTGTCTGAGCTGGCCCCAAAAATAAATCAATCTTATAAAAAGGGCAGCTCTATTGGGCTCCAAAGTAAGCAATCTTATACAGAGATCAGTGTCTGCCATAGTCCTTTTTTGTAGATCTCACTTTTAAATGTTTTAACCCTTAGTGCATCCATACTTTCTTTTCCAATCTGTGTAGATCAAGATCAGACTGTTCAAGGAGCCTGATCTTTGTTCTTCATCATCTGCAGTTTTCAAATATTCTAGCTAAAGTAGTCTTGAAAGTGCATCACATGTACTTGGATCTATTATTTCCTAACTGAAAATGTTCCTTTTATTTACTTGATGCTCTGAGGGTTAACAAAAGTAATAAATATTGTGAATTTCTTTGACAGGAAAAAGCAGAGCAAACCTGGATTTTGTTTTAGCATGTATCTCATGATCCATTGGACAGCGTCAGTCTAAGATGGGAATGCATACCAATCAACTTTAGTTAATTTCTAATTTTTGAATCAAAAACTGACTTTTCAGGGTCATTTAACACGGGAGTATTTGGTAAGGGGTTAAGCATTCAAACATCTTCACTAGTTAAAAATAGAAAAATATATTTACTTTTCTTTGTAATTTTTGTTCCACTGGAACTGGAGGACATTCTAGAGGACATATCTTCCTTGCCAGGATAGTCTCGTACATCGATTCTTTGGGATGGAAGGCGCTTCCCTATCAGTATCATCACCATCTCGACCACCTGTCCCACCAACACTGGGGGACTAGAGAAGGCCTTAAGTCTCTCTATACACTGTTTGTCAACCCTGTTTTTCCAGTGTAGGACCTGTAAGCAAAAGGGTCAAATGTAAAAGCAAATTCAATTATTTCTGCATCTGTATTATCTGTCTTGTTGTTGAACCTTAACTCTTAACCAAACAACAAAATTGAAAGCATTTGCAGACAGCAATTTCAATGTGAATCAAATAGTGATTACCAGCATTTTCTCCTTCTCCCACAATGTTTTCAAAAGGCTTCTTTTATAGGGTCGTTAAAACTCGGGATTATGTGCTAAAGGGTTAACTAGTAAATCTCATAATTGTAAAAGAAGAAGGCCTTAGAAACTATAATGGGAAAAAGAATCAAAGCGTTGAAAATGCTGGTGTGGTATTTGTCAAGGAAGTCATTGTGTGGAATTAATAATTTGAAAAAAAAAAAAGAGAAATATTATTCAAATAATAACTTGAAAATCAACCTGCCAAGCAAATTAATACATATTTTGGTTAAAGGGAGAGTACTGGTGCCAAAGTTTGGATTATTTGTATATTGATGATCATTCACAGGAGGAGTCAGGAGTAATGTCCCTTGACAGTAGGATGCATAATGGATAGAGAGAGAAACCACGTAAATATATCGAATTAAATAAAGTTTATACCTGAAAACTATGATTTTTAGATATCTTTTGCCATCAGGATCTAATTCCCAACATTACAATAAATTTTTCTACCTGTAAATATTCATGCACAATCAAATGGAGTAGCGTGCAACCATGGGATGAACAAAACCAGGGATGAAATGGTTTTGGAACAAAGAAGCCCCAAACCAAAGCGGTCACTAGACAGATTTTGTGTATATCATTGCGCCAATTGAAGGCTATGAGCGGGTGAAGCTACTTTCAATCAAAAAGAAGTACTTCCACGATCAATGGCCTAATCCAGGTTATTTCAGTATGCCATTTCCAACTGCATATCTGAGTGCTATCGAAAAACTCACAGTCTGAGAAAAAATGAGTTCAATTGGGTTTATTTCCTTCGGTTTTGCACAAAATACGATACATGGTCTTCAAAATTTAATACTTAACATTCAATATTGAACTTATAGTGGCACTGTCTTTGCCAAATGCCACAAAAAGTGCTAGTAACCAGCATTTTCTCACTTCCTCATGATGTTTTCTACTCTTTCAATAACAATCAAATCATTTGAGTCATGTCTGACTTTTCTACAAATGCTTTCATTAAGGATGAGTCTAAAATTTATTGTTTGATACTAAGGACTTAAACCTTTTAACCCATTACAAAACTGTCCTGTGTTTTAATAACCCTGAGGGGGAAAGCTTTTGAAAACACAGTTTGAATAGAAGAAAATGCTGGTAGGCATTTTCTCTTTTTCCCAATTATTTTCTATCCTTTGTAACAAATGCTATCATTTGAGCCACATTTCTTTGTCATCTGCAAATGATTTTAATTTGGACAAGTAAAATTTTTCATCAACTGGTATAGAGAGGAAAAGGTGCTATGATTTAAGCAAGTGAAATGGAGAATCTCCTTTGGTAAAATCCTCAAGATATATTGATCTTAGGGTTGTATTGGTCGGAATGACTCATAAAATAGTGGCCAGAATAGATAAAAGATAAGATTGCACAAAAGATATCATCTGATCATGATCTACACCGTGTGCAAAAGCAAATGAATTGTTTATAACAACATGAGGTTTTATGCTTTTATTTTGCATGCACTTTAAAAAACTGAACTCTCTACTCACCAACAAAATTTTAGAGCATATGCAGACAACAAATAATTAGTGGCTTAAATCTTTACTGAACCACAAAATTTTAGACTCAAACAAATTCAAAGCATTTGCAGACGACAAATTAAATGTAGCTCAAAGGATGAAGTTTCTCTTTCAAAGGGAAGAAAACATTTTGGAAAAAAGAGAAAATGCTGGTTACCAGTATTTTCTCCTTTTTCCACAATCTTTTCAAAAGGCTTCTTTCTCACGGTTGTTAAAACATGTGAATGTTTGGTAAAGGGTTAAATCTTTACCACACAATCCTAACTTTTGATGACCCTGAGAAAAATAGCTTTTGAAAGCATTCTGGGAAAAGGAGAAAATACTCCTAACATACATTTTCTCCCTTTTCCACAATGTTTTCTACCCTTCAAAAGTTAAATTTCATTTTTTCAGTCACATTCATTTTGTAATCTACAACTGCTTTGAATTTGGACAAGTCTAAAATTTTGTTTTTTGGTAAAGAGTTAAATGACAGAATTGGCTTCTGAAAAGGTAGAAAACATTGAGGAACAACAGCGGCAAATTGTCGCAAGATACGCCCGTCCCACCACCAGTTGTCGAGGGGGTATAATAATCGTAAAGGGCAGGTAATGCAACAAACATGTTTACCAAAGTCTCAAGTCAATTTGACTTGAGGTGACAAAGTTCCGTTCTGCACAAGCAAGAAATACTGTAAAAATGAAGATCAAAGTGGAATTACTCAAAATCCGCACTAGGTAGAGTTATTGTTCTCGCGCACTGTACTCCGTAATATTGCAACAAACATGCATACCAAGTTTGAAGTCACTCTGACTTGAGATGACAAAGTTATATTCCGGACAAGCACTAAATGCTGTAAAAATGACGATCAAAGGGAAATAACTCAAAATTTGTGCTAGGAAGAGTTATGGTTCTTGTGCACTGCACTCCGTAAATTTTCAACAATCATGCATACCAAATTTGAAGATGTTCAGACTAGAGACGGCAAAGTTATATTCCGAACAAGCAGAAAATGCTGTAAAAATGATGGTCAAAGGGAAATAACATGAGGTAGAGTTATGGTTCTTTTGCACTGGACTTTGTATTATTGCAACAAACACAAATACCAAGTTTCAAGTCAATCAGACTGGAGATGACAAAGTTATGCTCCGGACAAGCAGAAAATGCTGTAAAAATAATGACCAAAGGGAAATAACTCAAAGACAGCACGAGGTAGAGTTATGGTTCTTTCGCACTGCACTCCGTATTATTGCAACAAACACAAATGCCAAGTTTCAAGTCAATCGGACTGCAGATGACAAAGTTATGCTCCGGATAAGCAGAAAATGCTGTAAAAATGATGATCAAAGGGAAATAACTCAAAGACAGCACAAGGTAGAGTTATGGTTCTTTTGCACTGCACTCTGTATTATTGCAACAAACACAAATGCCAAGTTTCAAGTCCATCAGACTGGAGATGACAAAGTTATGCTCCGGACAAGCAGAAAATGCTGTAAAAATGACAATCAAAGGGAAATAACTCAGAGACAGCACGAGGTAGAGTTATGGTTCTTTCGCACTGCACTCCGTATAATTGCAACAAACACAAATGCCAAGTTTCAAGTCAATCGGACTGGAGATGACAAAGTTATGCTCCGGACAAAGAACTGGACGCCACCGGCCCGCCCGCCTGCCCGTATGCCATGGGTGATCCCATAATACGTCCCGTCTTTGACGGGCGTATAAAAAAAGGAGAAAAATATGGTGACTATTTCCTGCTTTTCTTACAGTTCTTTCAACTATCTTGTACATCATGGCCATAACACAAAATTATGCACTTATATTACTTTTGAAACACTGATCAATACTGATAAGGATTTTACCCTTAACCACATAAACTGATCGTTTCAATGACCTTGTTAACAAAAAAAAAAAATCCTTTGGAAACATTATGGGACAAGGAGAAAATGCTGGTAACCAGCATTGTCTCCATTTGCGAGAATGTTTTCTATCCTTTCACAGACAATTACCATCATATGAGCAACATTTAATTTGTCGTCTGCAACTGCTTTGAATTTATTGGGCCAGTCAACTACTTTGTTCTTTGATTAAGGTTTAAGACAATAAACTATTGTTTTCAATGAGTGATCTCTTTTACACAAGATTTCACACTTGACTTTACCTATTGCTAACATTACAAAAACCAATTCTCTATATACCAAAAGACAGAACCTTTGACTTGTCCAAATTGAAAGCATTTGCAGACAATAAAATAAATGTGACCAAAAGGTTAAAATTTGTTTTTTAGAAGGGAAGATAACTTTGAGGGAAAAGGAGAAAATGCTGGCTACCAGCATTTTCTCCTTTTCCCTCAAAGTTATCCAAAGCCTTCTTTTTCGAACTTGTTAAAAAATGCAGATAGTGTCGTAAAGAGTTAAAGACACAAAGGCCATAGAAAATAAGCTATTTTGCTGGGAACAAATTCATGAATGTTAGTGAGGAAAGTTACTTGTTCGTGGATTACTTGTTACAATGGACTTCAACACTTATTTTTCATCATGAAAAGCATGCAAAAAACTTGGGAAAACATATAATGGCATTTTTTTGACTTATTTGATAAATGTGTATTTTATTTTCATTCTTTACCCATTTATTTCAATATGAAAAAGCTATCAAGAGTAAGAGTTTAAATTTTTCAAACCTTGCTACATGATGTTTGGACAGCGAAAATTGTGCATCAAAATTTTAATAAAGTTTATTTTGATATCATCATGTCTTACAGTTATGATAAATATAATCACTTCATTCTCTCTACCATTTGTCAGTAAGGTGCAACAGAATAATCAGCCACTTTATGAAGGGTATCAACTCCTTCAAACAGAAAATGTTACCACTACAACTGACCCATTAGATCAGAAACAATCTAGTAAAAGCACACAGCACCAAAAATATGGAAAAGTTACTGTCCATCCTTTTAAGGGTGGCCTAGGAAATCAGATGTTTCAGTTGGCTAGTTTAATAGGGATATCTAGACAGAATAACTTATCAGTGTTCTTACGTAGTGAAAACTTCTTACCAGATAGTGTGTTTGAATTACCTCAATGGGTTAAAAGAGTGCGTGCCCATGAATTTGCATGGTATAACAATGTTATTGAAAAAGCCCATGCTAGATATGAGGGTACTCTATTAGATGCAACCAAAAATTGGACACTAGAAGGATATTTTCAGAGTTATAAATACTTTTATGGGTGTATAGATGATGTTAAACTAGTGTTTAAATTTAAAGAAGAACATATAAATATGGCAAGAGGATTCCTTCAACTTAAAGCTCAAGCAAATTTTCTGATAATTGGTATCCATGTGAGAAGGAGAGATTTTATTTCATCAGAACAAAGAAAATTGGGGAGAGTAGCTCCTGGAGTGGGTGAGACTTTATTCTTATCTAGAAGACAAACTGTGAACTTACTTCATGACAAGAAAAGACTAGGGCAGAGACAGAAATATTCCAAACAGATTTAGCAATCTGGCACAAGTCATAATTTTCAAGACTTTTCTAAGCAACAATCATTTTATTTGAAAGCACGAAAAGACGACAAACTAAATGTAAAAAAAAACGTTGTTGGACAGGGAGAAAATTCAGGTTACCGGCATTTTGACCTTTTCCCAAACTGTTTTTGAAAGCCTTCCTACTCAGGTTCATTAAAGCATTCCAGTCCTTGATAGATGATAGAAATATAGTAATCTTTAGATACCAGGAAGTCAATAACAAAGACTGTTTTTTTTTTTTTCACAAATAATCAGGCAATTTTTAAAGAATTGATTATTATATTCCTGAGAAATACGAGGGTTGTTCGATATGTAATGTGTATTGTACGATATCTCAAAAGCATTCGACTCAAATAGTGAAATGAACATTACATCCCTTCAAAGTATTCTCCGCGGTTTGAAATACATAATTTCAATCTCTGAATCCATTTCTGAAATGCGTCACGGTACGCTGATTTAGGTAGACCTCTGAGGCACTGACTGATGGCTGAGCCAAGGGCTTGTCGGGACTTGTAACGACGACCAGATAAGAACTTTTTAAGTTTTGGAAAAAGGAAAAAGTCGCATGGGGCTAAATCTGGAGAGTATGGTGGGTGTGGCAAGACAGTAACCTTCTCCGACTTCAAAAATTGCTTCACAAGCTCAGATGTATGTGATGGAGCATTATCATGAAGTAGACGAACATGCTTTTATACTTTTTTAGTATAACATCTCGGTAATACCGACCTGTAACAATTTTGTCCTTCGGCACTGGAATTTGTACGGCTATACCATCACATGAGAAGAATATGCAATATAGAACCTTCTTTGTGCTTATGCTTCTTTTGGCAACTACAGGCCTTCTACCGTGTTTAGTTAGCCATATTTTGTTTCCAATTTTTCTTACTGGTTCGAAATAGTGAACCCATGTTTTGTCACCAGTAACAATGTTTGCAAATTGTCTTTGATTGAATTTGGGAAAGATTTTGAGCAATTGCTTAGCGGTTTGTACTCGTACCCGTTTTTGGTCATCTGTCAATATATGCGGTAGCCATCTGGCAGAAATCTTTTGTACTTTCAAAATACGCTTCAAAATGAAATGCACCCGCAATAGCGATATGCCAACAGCTTTGGCAATATCACGAATCGTGTATCTGCCATCACTTTCAATTATTTCCCTGACTTTTGAGACATTTGCCTTGCCTGTTAAAGTCACAGGTCGGCCAGATTTTGCTGCATCTTTGACGGACTCTGTGCCAGTCAGAAATTTCTTTCTCCAACTACGAACTGTCTCATAAGATACCTTATCAGACCCATAAACTTCCCCCAATTCAGTAAAAATCTGCATTACCGAATGACCGAGTTTTGTGCGAACTTTTATATAAGCTCTAATTTCTTCAATATTCTTAATCCGTTTCCCAACCATTTTTACAACAGTGGTCAACCACTAGCTCTATTGAAATGACTATAAGTTTAAAACTATGTGGAGCTGAAGGCTCGTGTTTATACCGTTGGAAAGGTATTGAATAGAGCTATTCAAGCGTATCATCATCAACGAAATCGTGCAAAGCGTTATCGGGCTGTGGTACAATACACATTACATATCGAACAGCCCTCGTACATTTCAGTATAGTGGTTTTCATTAGCTAAAAAAACCCTCATTAACATTTGAATTAATCAGGCATGCTAGCATAAACTGCTCAAAATTTTGTGTAATTTCCTTTTTGTATGTACAAATCATCACAACATCATTCATTGTCTTTATCTTTCAGATTACATTACCAAAGCTATGCAGATATTCCAAAGACAATATAAAAATGTCACTTTTATAGTGATTTCTGATGAAAGGACATGGTGCTCAAATAATATAAAAGGTAACAATGTTTTCCTCAGCCCTTTCAGTGACCCAGGCATTGACCTAGCACTGGCAAGTCTATGTGATCACATGATCATCACAGTAGGTACATATGGATGGTGGGCTGGCTGGCTGTCAAGAGGACAAGTGATTTATTACTCCGACTATCCTGTGCCAGGGTCAAAGATTGACAGGGAATTTTCTAAAGACGATTACTATCCTTCTGATTGGATTCCACTTTCTGTACGAGTCCATGTAAAAAAGTAATATTTCAACAAAAATATGGATGTTTACATATGGACGAAGGCCAAGTTGAGTACAACTCCCCACCCTCCACCAACGAAAGAAGAAAGATGATATTATTTGAAGGGGTAATGGCTTTCAATACAAACCAGAATCGTGAAATCCAGCATACTATTGACTTCTTTCAATCTATGCTGATCTCTTTCCCCTTTTCCCACGACGTTTTCTACTCCTTCAAATGATAAACTACATCATTTGAGTTACATTAAATTTGTTATCTGCAAATGCTTTAAAGTTGGATATTTCTCAATTTTTTTCTTCCTGTACATTGTTAACTTTGGTGCATTTTTGTGATTTAAAATGTTTTGTGACTGATAAGTACTGCTACTTCATTTAAAAAAAAAAGCACCCATTCCTTCTTAATACGAGGGTTGTTCGATATGTAATGTGTATTGTACGATATCTCAAAAGCATTCGACTCAAATAGTGAAATGAACATTACATCCCTTCAAAGTATTCTCCGCGGTTTGAAATACATAATTTCAATCTCTGAATCCATTTCTGAAATGCGTCACAGTACGCTGATTTAGGTAGACCTCTGAGGCACTGACTGATGGCTGAGCCAAGGGCTTGTCGGGACGTGTAACGACGACCAGATAAGAACTTTTTAAGTTTTGGAAAAAGGAAAAAGTCGCATGGGGCTAAATCTGGAGAGTATGGTGGGTGTAGCAAGACGGTAACCTTCTCCGACTTCAAAAATTGCTTCACAAGCTCAGATGTATGTGATGGAGCATTATCATGAAGTAGACGAACATGCCTAAATCCTGACAAAGGGCGTCGTTTAAGATAATATTTCTTGACCTTTTTTAGTATAACATCTCGGTAATACCGACCTGTAACAATTTTGTCCTTCGGCACTGGAATTTGTACGGCTATACCATCACATGAGAAGAATAAGCAATAAAGAACCTTCTTTGTGCTTATGCTTCTTTTGGCAACTACAGGCCTTCTACCGTGTTTAGTTAGCCATATTTTGTTTCCAATTTTTCTTACTGGTTCGAAATAGTGAACCCATATTTTGTCACCAGTAACAATGTTTGCAAATTGTCTTTGATTGAATTTGGGAAAGATTTTGAGCAATTGCTTAGCCTTTTGTACTCGTACCCGTTTTTGGTCATCTGTCAATATATGCGGTAGCCATCTGGCAGAAATCTTTTGTACTTTCAAAATACGCTTCAAAATGAAATGCACCCGCAATAGCGATATGCCAACAGCGTTGGCAATATCACGAATCGTGTATCTGCCATCACTTTCAATTATTTCCCTGACTTTTGAGACATTTGCCTTGCCTGTTAAAGTCACAGGTCGGCCAGATTTTGCTGCATCTTTGACGGACTCTGTGCCAGTCAGAAATTTCTTTCTCCAACTACGAACTGTCTCATAAGATACCTTATCAGACCCATAAACTTCCCCCAATTCAGTAAAAATCTGCATTACCGAATGACCGAGTTTTGTGCGAACTTTTATATAAGCTCTAATTTCTTCAATACTCTTAATCCGTTTCCCAACCATTTTTACAACAGTGGTCAACCACTAGCTCTATTGAAATGACTATAAGTTTAAAACTATGTGGAGCTGAAGGCTCGTGTTTATACCGTTGGAAAGGTATTGAATAGAGCTATTCAAGCGTATCATCATCCACGAAATCGTGCAAAGCGTTATCGTGCTGTGGTATAATACACATCACATATCGAACAGCCCTCGTATGTATTTGACTCTTTATTTTCATCCCACGTTCAACTTGCATCATAAAGATGCAGGACAAAAGCCCCAGTTCCTTGTCACTGCACACCGACACAATTTTATAACCTCAACATACCTGCTCTTTGGCATATTCCAGCTGCTTGCGACATTCCTCCACATTGGCCTTGGCAGTTACAAGTTCTTCCCTGGCTTGAACGCCACGAGTCTTCAACGTAGCTTCCCGCATTTTGTCAAACTCTCGATCATAATCATCATACTCTTCTGTAAATGGACGGAAAAAAAATACCTTATTAGTTACCTACTCCAAAAGACTCTTTCTTTGTCTTATACTGGTCATTTCTCCTCTTGGCGTAATTTTACATGATTCCATTCACTTTTAACATTTATTCCTGTTGACTATCCATACGTTTAATCGACACTTTCTGCACGTAGGTTTCAAACTTCTAGACTGCTTCACACTTAAAAAATTAATAGACAAGGACTCAACTGTGGCTCAAAAGATGGGATTTGTCTTTGAGAGGATGGAAAACATTCTGGAAAGTATACAAACTATTTTTTTTCCCCATGACATTTTCAAGTGGTTTCTTCCACAGCCTCATACAAAATCAGAATTATTTTATAAAATACATGTAGTCAAACCAAATGACAAAATTTTGGACTAGATCAAATTGAAAGCATTTGCAGATGACAAATGTGGCTAAAATAATGATTTTTCGTCTTTGATAGGGTAGAAAACATTGTGGGAAAAGGAGAAAATGCTGGTTACCAGCATTTTCTCCTTTTCTCACATAGTTTTCAGAAGGCTTTTTTCCTCAGGGTCGTTAAAACTCGGGATTGTTTGGTAAAGAGTTAAACTGTGAACAGGACTCACCCTGTTTTAGCAGTTCATCCTCCTCTTCTTCCTCTGTGTCCATCTCTGTTAGATGTAAGTAAGCATCTAGTGATGTACTCAACCCCACCTTGGCTTTAAGCTTCTCTAGAATGGTAGCTTTAGTGGTCAACTTTACAAGCAAGTCTTCTGTCTTCACCTTAGCATCCTCAAAATTTCCTGTCTTTGTCTTAATTGCCTTCTTCATCATTTTGGCATCCGTTCTGGTTTGATCCAAAGTTGCTAACACTTTTCTGTTGAAGACAGGAAAAATACAAGTTAAGATACACTTTTTCAACCAACAAACTAAGGAAAGGGTAACATTAAGTTGTTTACAGAAAATGTCATTTAAATCACATACTGGTTTTTAATGGATATTGAAGTATTCTAGATTTCATTTCCATTTCCATGTATAACCAGAGTAGAAACCTAAAAAGGCAAAAAGATCCTCAGAAGTGCATAACATTGTCAAGAATTTATCATAGCATTAAAGCAATCATCAAACAGGTTGGACAATCAAAATAAATACAAGGAAAACATAGCTGATGTGGTCATACCTCAGCAAATCTAGAAATTTCTCAAAATTGGCAGTTTTCAGAAATAAATCAACTGCAGGTGTCATTAAGCACTTTTTAAATGAAAAAATATTTGACAATGTGGTTAAAATGCAAAATGGCAACCCTACTTACTTAAGCTGTTCAACAGTAAAAGTTCTCTCTTTAGATTTTAGATTGTACAGGTATTTAAAACATTCCATGAACCGTCTGTATGTCGTTGGTCCTACAAACACCTCATTCTTTGCTACACTGCTTTCACTTCGATGCTTTAACCTGTAACAACAATGAATCATCTAAATCTTTCAGAGAATAAAAAATCTGTGAATTCTGATATCAAGTGTCTTTTTTTGCATTATACCTGGAAGAAAGAAAAAAATGGAATGTCCAATTATACAAAAAAAAAACCTTTTAGACCTAAATGAAATGTCCAATTATACAAAAAAAAAAACCTTTAGACCTAAATGAATCGATCGCATGAATTGAAAATCTGTTGGCTGGATGTGCAGAGCCTTCTTCTTCATCCTTGATCTAACTTGAGAATGCTTGGCAAAAGAGTTACACCCCCCCCCATCCCTTTCCTGTTTCTCATTACAGAATAGAAGAACCTGCCTTATTCTTTCATGCAGTATAACTTTGGAGTATGGAAGATTTGGCACTTTGTTGCTTGTGACTTTGAGCTGATCTTTCTTCTTTTCGTGCTGTTTGACTGTCGACACATTGATCTCTGGATTCAAATCTCCTGCCCATGGCATCTGTCTGCAGTCTCGGAGTACAAAGCTGTGGATGTTGGCCAGACAGGTGGTGATGTTTTCACTGAAAAGTAAATTTATTCCATCATTCAATCTGTTGAAATATTATTGCTTTGCTCATAAGCATTATAAGTAGACTTTATTCAAGCTACCTATTTATTCCCTCACTGTATAAGCTTTATTTTAACTGTCAGAAACTTTACAATTTACACAAAGTACAAAGATATAAAGAGGAGGACACTACCTGTTTCCAAAAGTATGTAAAGTGACATGGGGAAAGAAGCAATTACTTGTTACAAACAACTGCTAATTTTCAAGAATATTTTCTAAGGTTGTCAGTTGCTAATTGACAAATTCTCCCTCTGTCTAAACGTTTCAAATACATTCTTCTGCAGAAGAAAACTTAGAAAATAAATAATTACACTATATGAGCAATGCTCAGGGAAAAGGAGGTTAAAAGTAACAATAACTACCAAAAGTAAACAAAGCAGGTTTTAAAATGCATTCAAATTTGAATCATACCAATTAAAAGTACAGAAATTATTGTGTGTTACTGTATGGTCAGTAAAAGTGTTAGTCGTTGGCAGAGAAATCAATTTCAGAACTAAGTTAAAAGTTGCCAGGCCACTACCTTTGTTTATTTTTTGTCTGATTTGAAATACTTTTTTCTATCAGCGACTAACACTTGGACCAAACACTTAATAAAGACTGCCATCTTCATGATATTTTCCATACTTTTAAATGGTATGATTTAAATATAAATGCATTTTAACACCTGCATTGCCTTTTTAGCCACTATTGGGCCTCTAATGCATAGCTATGATGCATTATACCAAGCACGTCAGCACCTAATTATGGATCTGTAAGATCTATATGTATTTTATATAACATCCCACTGAATCATGAGGCAGAATGGTCCTTGAAGATGCAAAAAATTTACCTAAAGCAAAAAATTTCAACCCATATCTGCCTGTGCAGACTGCGCAGGCTGACATTGGTCAACACTGCTAGCAGATGCATTTAACATTCTTTACAGAGAACATATTTGTATTCATTCAAATAAAACTTTCATACCTGAGATCCTCGAACTCCTCTGTTAGCTGATTCTTTGTGATAAAGTAGGACGCCTCTCCTAGAAGGGCCTCCTGTGGCCAGTCACACATCCAGTTGATATTACATCCACTCAACAAGCCTGGATACAAACTGTAACACAGACAAGAAATACAATCTGTATTCCATCACAAAACAGCTATTTTAACCCCTGTAGCGTCAAACCGAGGTTTGATTGCTTGGCAGACAGTGCAAATCAAGATCAGACTGGATCTTGGATCTACACTGATTCTTTGCTAAATATTGTTACAAAATTGCTTTGACATTGCAAGATCTGCATCTGTAGTTCTTACTGAGAATTTCCATTTCATTTACCTGGCACTATAAGGGTTAAGAGCTACAAGAAACTGTTTTGAAGTTCTTAAAAGCCGAAACATATGGAGGAAAGCAAAACATCTTCTCTGATATGGAAAGAAATAGGAAAAAAGATACAATAGCTTAAAAAAAGTGTTTTCAAAAATGCAGTACGCAACACAGGATTCAAGTTCAAGTTGTATAGAAAGGGCTTAGAAAATAAGATTATAATTAATTTTTATTGTTAAAACATAACCTACACATCTTGAAATTTCAAGCAAAGAAAGTAAACCAAGATCAGCCAGCACTGTGATGCAGTCTGACTTCCAATTGTGTTTTGCTCCCTCAGACATCCAACAAATGATTTTGGTTTATAAGGGTTAACTTTATCAATGTAATGTCATTCAGTTGAATCTTACTGATGATGACTGGTTCAGTTGATTTTTTTTCAAATCATTATGAAAATACCAAATAAGACAGTACTAAGCTTATTCATGCTAAGAAGTGGTTATTGTTTAATTCTTTGCCAAATAATCCACAGTTTGATCGACCCTGGGAAAGAAGGGAATTGAAAACGTGGGAAAAGGAGAAAATGCTGGTAAACGACATTTTCTCCTTTTCCCACAATGTTTTCTGTCCTTTCTGAAACATATTCCATCATTTGAGCCACAATTAATTTTTCATCTGCAAATGCTCTCAATTTGGACGAATTGACAATTTTGTCTTTTGGTAAAGTGTTCATTAAAATGAACAACATTTACAAATGTTACAGTCAAGGACTTAAAAAATAATATAACCCTTTCTCAAACAATTAATTTTAGACCCTTGGAAATTAAAGGCATCTACGGACGACAATTTAAAAATGATATTCATGTACCAATGTTCTCTAATAGGAAAGAAAACGTTGAGGGAAAAGAAGAAAATACTGGTACCTAGCATCTTCTTCTTTTCCCTCAGTGATTTCAAAAGCCTATTTTCCCCGGGGATGTTAAAACACTGGACTGTTTGGTAAAGGGCTAATTTCTATCAAATATTTCAAGGAACTAATACAAACCTGGAAGCATTCTTCAGCAATTTGTGTCCAGGTTGCAGACAAATAATCACATGCAAGTTGCATCTGACCCGAGCTATGAAAAACTTCATTGGATCAACTGACATACTGGGGAATTCCCTCTTCATGGCTGGTCCAATGGCAAGCAAGAGTCCTTCCATCTCATCATTAGAGAATAGATGGGGATACTCCCCACTGATGAGTATACTATTTATAGCATCAAGGTACACTGGATCCTCAAGGTCACGTGCCTGTAATAACCATACAGTTCTAATACTGAAAATCATTTCATAACATATTTATTTTTAGTCTGTGATTATTATCTCTTTATCAAAGAGTCACATATTTGTAACAACCCTGAAGAAGAAGGCTTTTGAAAACGAAGTATGAAAAGGAGAAAATGCTGGTAACTGGCATTCTTTCCTCTTCTAACAGTTTTATACTCTTTCAAAGACAAATCCCATCATTTGAGCCATATCCATTTTTTTCTGCAAATTGCTTTCAAGGTGGACAAATCATGAAATTTGTTGTCTAGTAAAGGGCTATTAGTCTTGTCAAAATTTATAATTTAACCATTTACCAGATGACAAAACTGGTCCAAATTGAAAGCATCTGCAGATGACAAATTAAAGGTGGCCCAAATGATGAAATTTGTCCTTGATAGGGTAGAAAACATTAAGAAAAAAAGAGAACATGCTGGTAATCAGCATTTTCTCTTTCGTACGTAATGTTTTCAAAAGTCTTCTTTCTCTGGGTTGTTAAAACTCGGGATTGTGTGGTAAAGGAATAAAAAGGCCAGAAGAAAGCTTTGTTTTCTCATCTGTCTATCTTGAACTTGTAATGGCTCTGTGTTTCAACTACCTCTTAGTTTTCATTCAATATTGTTCTTGATTTCAAATGGAAAATGACCACTGGATCAAGCAACAAAGGTAGAACAATAACTTTTGGTTGATCAAATAATCTTTTTGATCCTTTTCTGTACTAAGTATTTCTAGACCAGCTCAAAAATAATCCATCTGAAGGATCCAATATGACTTTTCGACATTATAGAAAACACAGTTGTGGACAGAGCAATTGCTTGCACCAAGCAATAAATCCTCCTCTTCCACAATTTTTTCAAAAGCTATAAACTGCATAGAACTGAAAGGCATAATAGTATTGTAAAACTAAAACTCACAGTAAACATGAGTGTTAGTATTTTTCCCTCTGATCCAGTCAATCTGACAGCAGATCTAAGACCATCAAAAAAGTTGCTGGGTTTGGATGTCTCTATACGCAGTGTTTGAACATCAGCAACATGCAAGGCCAGCTGACAAAGTGTTGTTAGATGGGAACCTACAGCACCCACAAGTAACATGTTACCCCTGCAAAATAATCAATCAATAAGAAAGCTACTTGAACCTACTACCACATAAACAACTTCCTATGCCTCTTTATTTGGACAATAGGAATGGAAAAGGAACCACTGCTTGGTACCAGCCATTGCTCTTGGTACAAGCAATTCCTCTTTCACCAACAAAGTTTTCATTTCATCTGAAAATGGATAATTTTTTTCTTTTCCTTTAACTCTAATTTTCAAATGACAAAATTTGGCTTGGACCATAGTGAAAGCCTTTGCAATGAATGTAACTTAACCCTTTACCACTTTTTTGCCTGATTTTTAATGACCCCCGACAAAAGTTCTTTGAAAACATTGTGGGAAAAAGAGAAAATGCTGGTAACCAGCATTTTCTTTTTTTCCTGTAAAAGCCATCATTTGACCCCCATATATATATTGTTATCTGTAAATGCTTCCCACTGGGGCAAGTCTGAAATTTTGTTGCTTAGCAGAGTTAACCCATTACCTAATACACCATTTTGAGACCGTTCCAAATTCAAAGAAGCTGCAGATGACAACTGAAATGTGGCTACTAGTGGGTTTTAAGATACAGATTGCATAGAAAACATTGTGAGAAAAGGTGAAATTGCTCATTTTGAGCAATTTCACCTTTTCTCACAATGTTTTCCTAAAGCTTCTTTCTTCATTGTGTTAAAATGAGTATATATGGAGGAAAGGGTTAAATGGTGATTTTTGTATTGTATAGGGTGGAAAACATTCTGGTAAGCTTTCTCTTTCAGGATCATTAAAACTTGGGACTGTGTTGTAAAGAGTTAAAATGTTTGTCCTTTGAGCAGTTTGTATTTTTTTCAGGTCTAAAAATAGCCAATACAGTAATGTATTAAGTACAAAAAGCCATTGTACTTCTAAAAAGCCTTATTCTTTACCAACTTTGGAGATAGGTAAAGTTAGCTACTATTAGCCAGCTACTAGTAGCCAGCTACATGTTCAGGTAAAGTTAGCTTCTAGTAGCCAGCTACTAGTAGCCAGCTACTTGAGCTGGTAAAATTGGTTATTAGTAGCCAGCTACTGGTAGCCACCTTCTAGTAAGCAGTCACTTGTAAAGGAAAATCTGGCAATTCGTACCCAGCGACCAATGTATAGGTAATTAAAATGGAGGTTTTTATTAGTTTCCTAAAGGTACAAGTAGCTGGCAAACCAAATGTCAACACCTTAAACGAAATGTTTTTCTTCCATCCAGAATACTATATAAATGCATCAGAAAAATCAAAATCAAATAATTTCCTGTATTAAAGGGTCAAACTACGAGATCTGTCAATAGGAATTTTTTTCACATCTTTTTTTAAATAGGGATTCAAAATGTACAAGAAGCTGACGAGATTAAGACAGACATTTCAAAATATTTCAAAGAATCACATTCACTGTACTACGGAGAAATTGAAAATATCATTTTCAGTTCATTTTTAATTATTAAAGGGGCCAGCTACTCGTCATGAAAATTGGGATATTTTTCAATTTCACTTAGAAAGGAATTCAAAGGTACAAGTAGCTGGCAAGTCTAAGAGCTGTTTTTGTAATTAAGTGCTTGTTTTGAATAAAGTAAACTATAAATGCCTCAGAAAACTCAAAATTGAAGCATTTCCAGTTATCAAAGGGGCCAGCTACTTGATATGAAAACGGGACAATTTTGCACTTTTGCCAAATGATGATTTAAAATGTACAAGTAGCTGGCTAGATTTAGAGGGATTTTTCAAAATATTTCAACGAATTATATTGAGGATACTTAGGAGAAATTAAAGATATCAAAATCAATCCATTTTTATTCATTAAAGGAGGCAGCTACTTGTCAGGAAAATGCGGATATTTTTCAATTATACTTAGTGTGAAATCAAAAGGTACAAGTAGCGGGCGAGCCTAAGAGTGAATTTTAAAATTAAATGCTTGTTTGGAATAACAGAGACTATATATGTATGAGAAAAGTCAAAATTGAATCATTTCCAATTATTTAAGGGGCTAGCTACTTGATTTAAAAACGGGACAACTTTGCTGTTTTTTGAAATCATGATTTCAAATGTACAAGTAGCTATCGAGAATAAAAGAGATTTTTCAAAATATTTCAACAAATCATATTGAGGATATTTAGGAGAAATTAAAGGTATCAAAATCAATCCATTCTTATCATTTAAAGGGCCCAGCTACTCGTCAGGAAAATGCGGATATTTTTCAATTTTACTTAGAGTGAAATCAAAAGGTACAAGTAGCTGGTGAGCCTAAGAGCGAATTTTGAAATTAAATGCTTGTTTTGAATAACAGATACTATGAATGTGTAAGAAAACTCAAAATTGAATCATTTCCGGTTATTAAAGGGGCCAGCTACTTGATTTGAAAACTGTACAACTTTGCTGCTTTTCGAAGTAATGATTTCAAATGTACAAGTAGCTAGCGAGATTAAAAGAGATTTTTCAAAATATTTCAACAAATCTTTTTGGGGACACTTAAGAGAAATTGAAAATTATCAAAATCAATCCATTCTTATCCATTTAAGGGGCCAGCTAGTTGTCATGAAAATGCAGATATTTTTAAATTTTACTTAGAGTGAAATCAAAAGGCACAGGTAGCTGGCGAGCCTAAGAGCGATTTTTGAAATTGAATGCTCATACTGAATAAAATAGAGTATAAATGCACGAGAAAACTCAAAATTGAAGCATTTCCGGTTATTAAAGGGGCCAGCTACTTGATCTGAAAATGGGACAACTTTGCACTTTTGCGAAATCATGATTTAAAATGTACAAGTAGCTGGCTAGATTAAGAGAGATTTTTCAAAATATTTCAACAAATCATATTGAGGATACGTAGCAGAAATTAAAAATATCAAAATCATTTCATTCTTATCCATATAAGGGGCAAGCTACTCGTCATGAAAATGCGGATATTTTTCAATTTTACTTAAAGTGAAATCAAAAGGTACAAGTAGCTAGCGGGCCAATGAGCGATTTTTGATACAAATTGCCTACCTTTCATATGGGGGTCGAACGATAATTCGACATTTGCTTACGCTATTGTGGGTCTGCGAAAACTTTCGCTTTGAAAGCTAGGTCTGTTCGATACAATCATAATTTGCTGGAAGTTATCATTCATGGCCTCTCCTCATTCAGAACCCTTCCGTGTTTAACCAACTGCTGTCGTTTATGGAGTGACACCACTGCGAACTCCTTCCGGGTCGTAGTAGTCAAAAGTAGTCCCATTTGAAAATTTGACAGCAAGCGCTTCTGCTGCATTGTTTTATCAGAGAAAATGAAAGGACATGTCTAAAATGTGTTTCTGTTGTTAAGTTGATGATTCCTGTGGAAACTGAGTGCAAGTTTGTTATTTCATGGGGAACTATTTTGTGTCCCAGCCCATGTAAAGGAATATGGTCTACACCAGGAAGGGCCTTTTTTCACTGTGATTTTTCAAGGGTAGTTGTGTTTGAGGTGGAATAGCAAAAAACGCAATCGGTTGAGGTGCCAATTTTTGGTAGATGAAAGATGTTTTAAAAAAATGTAAAAAAAAAAATTACTTGTATTATTATCTCCCCGTCTACGATTTTGTCATTGCCCATCATTTACTAAAAGCTTTTGAAATATCTCTCTTAACCCTTTACCACACAATGCCGACATTTCACGACCCTGGGAAAGAAGCTTTTTGAAAACATAGTGGAAAAAAGGAGAAAATGCTGGTAACCAGCATTTTCTCCTTTTCCCACAATGTTTTCTACCTAATCAAAGAAAGTTTGCACCATTTCAGCACATCTAAATTGTCGTCTGCAAATGCTTTGAATTTGGACAAGTTTACATTTTTGTTGTTTGGTAATGAGTAAATATCGCCAGCTACATGTATATTTTGAATCATTATTTCGCAAAAGTGCTAAATTGTCCCGTTTGCAGATCAAGTAGATTGCCCCTTTAATAACCAGAAATACTTCAATTTTTCTGGCGCCTTTCTAGTCTTATTCATTCAAAACAAGCATTTGATTAAAAAAATCGCTCTAAGTCTTGGAAAATATCTGCATTTTCATGACGAATAGCTGGCCCCTTAAAACGATGAGAATGGATTGATTTTGATATCTTTAATTTCCCCTAAATATTCTCAATATGATTCTTTGAAATATTTTTAAATATCTCTCTAAATCTAGTCAGCTACTTGTACATTTTAAATCATGATTTCAAACAAGTGAAAAGTTGTCCCATTTTCAGATCAAGTAGCTGGCCCCTTTAATAACTGGAAATGATTCAATTTTGAGTTTTCTCATGCATTTATAGTCTCTTTTATTCAAAACAAGCATTTAATTTCAAAATTCGCTCTTATGCTTGCCAGCTATTTGTGCCTTTTGATTTCACTCTAAGTAAAATTGAAAAATACCGCATTTTCCTGACGAGTAGCTGGGCCCTTTAAATGATAAGAATGGATTGATTTTGATATCTTTAATTTTCCCTAAATATCCTCAATATGATTCATTGAAATATTTTGAAAAATCTCTTTTATTCTCCCTAGCTACTAATATATTTAAAATCATGATTTCATAAACAGCAAAGTTTTCCCGTTTTTAAATCAAGTGGCTGGCCCCTTTGATAATCGGAAATGATTCAATTTTGAGTTTTCTCATACAGTCATAGTCTCTGTTATTCCAAACAAGCATTTAATTTCAAAATTCGCTCTTAGGCTCGCCAGCTACTTGTACCTTTTGATTTCACACTAAGTATAATTGAAAAATATCCGCATTTTCATGACAAGTACCTGGCCCCTTTAAATGATAAGAATGGATTTATTTTGATACTTTTAATTTCCCCTAAATAATCTCAATATGATTCGTTGAAATATTTTAAAAAAATCTCTCTAAATCTAGTCAGCTACTTGTACATTTTAAATCATGATTTTGTAAAAGTGCAAAGTTGTCCCATTTTCAGATCAAGTAGCTGGCCCCTTTAATAACCGGAAATGTTTCAATTTTGAGTTTTCTCATGCCTTTATAGTCTTTTATTCAGAAGGAGCATTCAATGTCAAAAATCGATCTCAGGCTCGCCAGCTACTTGTACCTTTTGATTTCACTCTGAGTAAAATTGAGAAATATCCGCATTTTCATGACCAGTAGCTTGCCCCTTTAGTGAATAAGAATGGATTGATATTGATATCTTTAATTTGTACTATGTATCCTCAATATGATTTGTTGAAATATTTTGAAAAATCTCTCTAAATCTCGCTAGCTACTTGAACATTTTAAATCATTATTTCGCAAAAGTAGAAAGTTGTCCCATTTTCAAATCAGTAGCTGGCCCCTTTAATAACCGGAAATGCTTCAATTTCAAGTTTTCTCATGCATTTATACTCTCTTTTATTCAATACGTGCATTTAATTTCAAAAATCGCTCACAGGCACGCCAGCTACCTGTGCCTTTTGATTTCACTCTAGGTAAAATTTAAAAATATCCGCATTTTCATGACAACTAGCTGGCCCCTTAAATGGATAAGAATGGACTGATTCTGATATTTTTAATTTCTCTTAAGTGTCCCCAAAAAGATTTGTTGAAATATTTTGAAAAATCTCTTTTAATCTCGCTAGCTACTTGTACATTTGAAATCATTACTTTGAAAAACAGCGTTTCAAATCAAGTAGCTGGCCCCTTTAATAACCGGAAATGATTCAATTTTGAGTTTTCTTACACATTCATAGTATCTGTTATTCAAAACAAGCATATAATTTCAAAATTCGTTCTGAGGCTCGCCAGCTACTTGTAACTTTTGATTTCACTCTAAGTAAAATTGAAATATCTCCACATTTTCCTGACAAGTAGCTGGGCCCTTTAAATGATAAGAATGGATTGATTTTGATACCTTTAAGTTCTCCTAAATATCCTCAATACGATTTGTTGAAATATTTTGAAAAATCTCTCTAAATCTAGCCAGCTACTTCTACATTTGAAATCATGATTTCGAAAAACAGCAAAGTTGTCCCGTTTTTAAATCAAGTAGCTAGCCCCTTTAATAATCGGAAATGATTCAATTTTGACTTTTCTCATACATTCATGGTGTCTGTTATTCCAAACAAGCATTTAATTTCAAAATTCACTCTTAGGTTCGCCAGCTACTTGTTTCTTTTGATTTCACACTAAGTATAATTGAAAAATACCCACATTTTCCTGCCAAGTAGCTGCCTCCTTTAATGAATAAAAATGGATTGATTTTGATATCTTTAATCTCTCCTAAGTATCCTCAATATAATTCGTTGAAATATTTTGAAAATCTCTCTAAATCTAGCCAGCTACTTGACATTTTAAATCATCATTTGGCAAAAGTGCAAAATTATCCCATTTTCATATCAAGTAGCTGGCCCCTTTAATAACTGGAAATGCTTCAATTTTGAGTTTTCTGAGGCATTTATAGTCTACTTTATTAAAAAAAAAGCACTTAATTACAAAAGAGCTCTTAGACTCGCCAGCTACTTGTACCTTTGAATTCCTTTCTAAGTGAAATTGAAAAATGTCCCAATTTTCATGACGAGTAGCTGGCCCCTTTAATAATTAAAAATGAACTGAAAATGATATTTTCAATTTCTCCGTAGTACAGTGAATGTGATTCTTTGAAATATTTTGAATTGTCTGTCTTAATCTCGTCAGCTACTTGTACATTTTGAATCTCTAATTAAAAACAAATGTGAAAAAAATTGCTATTGACAGATCTCGTAGCTTGACCCTTTAATACAGGAAATTATTTGATTTTGATTTTTCTGATGCATTTATATAGTATTCTGGATGGAAGAAAAACATTTTAAGGCGTCGACATTTGCTTTGCCAGCTACTTGTACCTTTAGGAAACTAATAAAAACCTCCATTTTAATTACCTATGCATTGGTCGCTGGGTACGAATTGCCAGATTTTCCTTTACAAGTGACTGCTTACTAGAAGGTGGCTACCAGTAGCTGGCTACAAATAACCAATTTTACCGGTTCAAGTAGCTGGCTACTAGTAGCTGGCTACTAGAAGCTAACTTTACCTGAACAAGTAGCTGGCTACTAGTAGCTAACTTTACCTATCTCCAACTTTGGTAGTATGAAAAAGAATTTAGACTTATGTTAATCAGAATGATTTTTTATTGAGACAGATGCTACAATTTTGGATTGGTCAGTATATTTTTGTCACAATTCTTCTACGATAGAAAAGTATTCAGTGCCAGTAGGTTGACTGGACTGAAAAGTTCATCTCATGGTATCCCTCATTGATGAAGGACAGCTAGATAAAAACTTCCATAACAAAATTGCACAACATGGGAAATACCTGTGAAATAACAGTGAAGTAAGAATAATATATTAACATGATTCATCTTACCCATGGTGAAAGCTAAGAACTCTATGTACTCGAACAATGTGGGAAATGACAAAGTCAGACAACATGATGTTGAGCCGGACATTTCCAAACTCCTCATTATATCTAGACAGATGAGTGTGTAGACATGAGTGTAAATCTCGTAAGGTTTCCACTGGCTGTAACACAATCTGGACAAAGATAAAATGAAATTGAACACATTACCTCTTAAATATCAAAAGCAAACACACATTCGTCAAAAACATCATTGTAAAATATAAATATTTAGCATCAATTGAAGTTTCACTTATGAAGATTGTGTTTATGAAGAAGAGGAATTTCTCCTTCAGCCACAATGTTTCTAAAGGTTATCTGCACATTGAAATATATCAACCACAAACAAACACAAACAAAACAGGCTTTGGTTGAACTCATACATGAGAACAAAATGTAGCTTGATAAATAGGACTTTCAAGGAATAAAATAGTTACTCCATAATGGTTTTCAAAACATACGAAAGAAGTAGCTTTTGCACTAGATATAAAATGGCAGACTGAATACTTGTACTACAAGTTAACTTTTCACCAAACGACAATATTATAGACTGGTCCAAATTGAAAGCATTTTGCAGACGACAAAATAAATGTGGCTGAAAAATTAAAATTTGGTTTGGGAAGGGTAGAAAACATTGTGGTAAAAGGAGAAAATGCTGGTTACCAGCATTTTCTCCTTTTCCCACAATGTGTTCAAAAGGCTTCTTTCTCAGGGACATTAAAAGTCGGGATTGTGTGGTAAACAGTTAATCTATACCTTAATGTGTTTTGCCCCAACTGATGTGACAGGTCTTTGGTAAAGTCTAGCATCTGTTGGGAAGGTGACAAAGTGTTGCAGCAGTGGACTGTCCAGCTTTGGCCATATCTGAAACATGAATCAAAGTTGACTTATTTATCTTTGAAAAATAGGCTAGTAAAATTTTAGATTAGCTTTCTGACTGACAAAGTCATCAATCTGACAAATTTGTTGTGATAAAGGACACAAAAATCTGTTAAGTATTTCATTGTTTTGTCACTTCTTATTTGACCTCAAATCAATTTTAACCAAGTGGTACAATTTAGAGCTATAAAGTCTTTCTCTTTGCCAGCAAAATGAAGTCATAAAAAATCTTTTTGTTATATTAAA
Source organism: Hippopus hippopus (assembly GCA_946811185.2). Classification (NCBI taxonomy): domain Eukaryota; kingdom Metazoa; phylum Mollusca; class Bivalvia; order Cardiida; family Cardiidae; genus Hippopus; species Hippopus hippopus. The sequence goes on along the minus strand of OX328101.1, from coordinate 23,456,107 downwards.
TCCTTTACTATATTTAATACTGTGTAAATCCTTTACTGTATATGTCATTTTTACATTCACTAAAGCTTAAACAAGAAATAAGACAAAGGGTAAAAATTTGAACGAAAGCAGCAGCAGCGACAACGACCACCATCATTTTCACTATATGAAAAACATGCTGTGAAAAAGGAATAATTGCTTGTTTCAAGCATTAGCTCCCTAGCTCTTCCCATAATGATTTCCAAAGCTGTGAACTGCATTGACATATAAAGTTTACATTTATACAGTGTAATACGAGGGTCATTCGAAAAGTAATGCAACCTGTTGAATAACTTCTAAAGCAATATATCAATTACTTTGAAACTTTACATGTAGATACTTCAATCTATATGCAATTAGTATGTGACGTCACATCATCATGACGTCATTTAGAGAAGAGCCAGATGACGTCATTTTACGTCAATAACAGCATCATGGCCACGGTTACGTCTCAAGATCAGTGTAGCTACATAAAAATTCAATGTCAGCGTAATGAAACAGCAAAGGAGATATTTGCCGCACTACAAGAAGTTTGCGGCACATCTGCTCTATCGTATCGCCAGGTTACAAGATGGGTCAATGAATTCAAATCGGGCAGGGAGAGCGTTGAAGATGCCTGCCGTGTGGGTTGACCAATGACAGCTACTGATGACTATAATACTGAACAAGTGAAAAAGCTGTTGAAGGATGATAGGAGAATTACTTGTGAAGAAATGGCACAGGAGTTAGAAATCAGTGTAGAGTCAGTTCATTTCATTCTTTGAAATCGTTTGAAAATGCGTAAGGTTAGTGCGCAGTGGCTACCGCATCGTTTGACGCCAGAACAAGCAGAACGTCGTTTAACCATAGCTACCCAACTCCTTTCTCGTTATGATTCGGAAGGACAAGACTTTTTAGAAAGAATTGTTGCCGTCGACGAAACTTGGGTAAGATCCTATGAACCGGAAATGAGGAGACAATCCACTGAGTGGCATACACCTAGCTCCCCGAGACCGGCAAAGTACAGACGGACTCAGTCTAAACTTAAGATGTTAATGATCTTCGCGTATGATAGAAATGGAATTCTGACAAGTCACAGGGTGGAAAGTGGTAAGACTATTAACAGGAAGTACTATGAAAAGTACCTTAAAAAAAAACACTAAGGCAAGCGATCCGTAGGAAAAGATGTGGACTCTTTGCAGCTGGTCCAATAATTTTACATGATAACGCTACACCCCATGGCGCCGTCAACATAACATCTTTGCTAGGGCGCTATGAGTGGGAAGTATTGGAGCACCCGCCTTATTCTCCGGATATAAGTCCATGTGACTTTGACTTATTTCCAAAGATAAAAGAGGGGATGAGAGGTATTCGTTGACCTACACCTAGACGAGCTTGAAGCTGCCGTGGCCAAATGGGTGAAGGTAGTGGAACGCAGTTGCCTAGCAACTGGAATAGATGACCTCCCGAAGCGATGGCAGTCCGTCAGAGTCCACAAGGGATATTGCTTCAAAGGAATGTAGTACGGTAATTATCATTATATATTTCTTTCGAAAGTTATTTTATAGGTTGCATTACTTTTTGAATGACCCTCGTATATAAATAAAAACCAAAACACCATCCATGATTAAAACCTTAGTATAAAAAAAGACATCATACCTGAGAAATTGTCCTCTCCATCATATCATCAAACCAATTGAGGTCAGAGCTTCGACTGATTCTGTCTCTGACAATTCTATTCATCTCATGTTTGAAAAGGGAGACAACCATTGCTTCATCTGCCATAGATTCATCTGGAAGCCTTTTCAAGCACTAAAATGATAGAATTTTTTTTCTACTTCTTTGAAATTAATATTTTTTATTATCAATAAAACTTCAAAATATCTTTACAACTCATTATTTCCTGAAACACATTTCTGATGACTCTGAAAACAATCTTCTAAAACAGGAAAACATAAAGTAAAGTTTGATAAATGAATACACATTGTCTCAAAAGAAGAAAACATTTTCTAAACTGGAGAAAGAGCTCATTAAAAGCAAATCCTCCTTTTGTTGCCCTGTGTTCAAAGGCAGCCTGCTCTCACTTTTCTCAGCTACTGAAGGTAATAGTAAAAAGATGCATCATGCTTTATTTTTCTGTAACATTCAACCTCAACCTGTAAGTATCCCTAATATAGGCTGTAAATTTGATATGTTTCTGACAACAGAATAAAATCTTTTTGCATAAAAAACAAATGTGAGAAGAGAAGTCTAGTTTTGAAATCACTTATTAGTAGTGAAAACCCCTTACAAAGGCACTTTTTCTTCATTATATATCTAACTCATAACCTCAAAAAAATTGGGGATGACTCTGCAATCACTTTGTAGAAGTATGGAAAATAAACCTGATATAGGATTTCATAAATGATTACTTATTTGAAGCAAATGAGAAGGAAACTACTATATTTATTTCTATTGCAATCTTTCAAAAGTGGTATGCTGCAAGTTAAAAAGAGCCCTCTTCTAGAGGTGATGTGTTCAGGGAGGAAGAGTGAAAGTTAATGCACTACACCTTACCTGGAAACAAGTTGTAAGATCTTTAAGTGTGAAGTAGTAGTGGTATCGACCTGGGAGAGGTGTTGGTCTCAGTACATCCTGAACTGCAGACAGGATCTGACATGAAGCTTTCACGATGGCTGAATGTAGGTCTAGCTCTAAACCAGGCTTGTCATTATCTGTCACATTTGCCTGTAAAATTATTGCAATAGCAGGGAGTATATTGAAAAATTCAAATATGATAAACAGATAAAAAATCTGGTATTACATTAAAACACATTTATACCTTTCTCAAACGAAAAATTACTTCTATCTATCAAATTGAAAGCATCCGCAGTTGACTGATTTGAAACTGGTACAAATGAGTTATATAGTTCTCTGTCAGGGTAAAAAAAACATTGTGGGAAAAGGGGAAATTGCCTGTTACAAGCACTTTCTCCTTTTGCTACCAAGTTTTTCCAAAGCCTTCTACCTTATCAAAACATGGGATTGTTGGGTAAAGGCATTTTAGATACTGGACGAAAGAGCCTTAGCATAACAACTAATTTTGATGAAAACAGGTAGAATCTTTGGTAGCGGAAATTATGCATTCAATTCCATCTGACATTTAACAAATTTGTTATAAACAAATATGTTTGGTCACAACTAATACAGAGAGACAAAATAATTGTTAAAGTGTAAACATAAAACTGACCATAGTTTTATTTTACCTATAGTTTTTTTCAAAGCCTAAGTAACAATATAAGTTATATTACAGCACCATCCTTACCTCTAAAATACCATGTACAATAGTTTTCAGGGCATCATCCTGTGGTCCAGGTAAGTTAAATACCGCAAAATGTCTCTGAAAGGAAAGAAATGGGTAAATAAAAGTGCTTTCAACTATCTGTAACTATTTACTATAACAACAAATTTCTTGGATTTTAAGAAACTGCTTCCTTTTATGCTTGCATAAAACCATGTTTAAAAACAAACAGCGAAAACTCACTGTCAGGTTAACAACTGCATGAAGAAAACCTTCCAAAACTGAATTCTCAAAAACAAGCTGGACATTTCTCTCATATTACCAGGAATTTGAAAATCTGTTATATATAGAAAGGACATATAACTAAAATGGGATCAATATTACATTGGCAAGACATTATTACTGCTGAAAAATAATGTTATCCTTCAAATTTGTAAAAAAAACAGAGACAAAATGAAGGACCATGCTGGCAAAAGAGACTTTTAGGTACTGATACATACCAGAAGTCTCTCCGGAAGCAACTGATTATTGACACTTGGATATTCAGACATGGACATGGCTGAAATCACTGTTAATCCCTCCACAGTCTTCCATTCAAATGGTTTTTGTAGTGTACACAGAACTTTGTCATCAAGTAGTTGATTCAGCAGCTGGAAACAATTATGAAAAAACAATTTAATTAATTCATTACGTCCTACAGCAAACTTTTTCATCTTGCAACAGAGTTGTTTCTTCTCCTATCACATTGTTTTAACATGTTTTAATGCAGTAAATCACATTTTGATGATTCTTTCTCTAAGACATTTTTCAATTATCTGCTGCAAATTTGTTTGAAACGGTGAAAATCTTGGAACTTGAACAAATAAAAAAATTCATATCTATTAAGTTTTTAACTATAATGCATGTATTCAAAAAAACTTTTCAATCAGAAAATGTCTTTTGTGAAGCTGTTGCAAAAATAGATCTTAAAAATATAAAATATAAACTATCTTTTTGGTAACCATCTAAATCTTATCTATCTTATCTTTCCAATAAAATGATGAATTCTTTCATCTCACCTGATTACAATGTTGTACACCATACTGATCCTGGATAGGGAGGTTCACGTCATCTATAAACACTTTGATTTTTTTGCCCTCCTTAGCTCCATACACAAAACCTTGTCTGTGATAAATATTGGCTTCAATAAACTGTTGTAACTGTTTTGCTGTAGAAGCTCCAGAAAACACCAGTCTTTTACACACACTCTCTGTGGCATCTGCAAAATAAAACAGGATAAGCAGACAATGGTATATGGGTCACACAAATACAGAATGATTCAAACGTCAATTCATTATCTTTGCTGCCTTGTTACCAGCAAGTTGTCCTTCTTCTATACCATAGTGTTTTAAATTTTTTCTATTTAACTTTTTGACTGACAACAAAATGCAACTGACAGCACTTGCAGACCGCAGATTATTTGCAGCTGAAATGATTTGTCTCTGCAATAGTAGAAAACACTGTGTGAAAAGGAGAAAATACTGGCTACCAGCATTTCTCTATTCTGTACAATGTTTTCAAAAGCTTTTCCCTTAGGGTTGTTAAAATATAGGATTGTTAGGTAAAGGTTAAAAAAGGTAGGGGACATTATTCATTTAACTGCTTAGTCTGTCATCTTCAATTGCAAACTGAATGACAGGACAAAGGTGGCTTGAACAAAACTTCTGCCAAACATGTGAAAAGTTTAAATTGTACAAAATTAAGAACAAAAATCACATTGTACCTTGAAAGTCGATGAATTCATCAATCAGTGTTGTTTTTCCTGACCCTGGGGGTCCCACCAACAGAACATTCTGACCGGAGGCTGATGCAAAGTCCATCAGAATTCTTGTCCGAATGGTATCAATGGTGTCCACAAACACTTCACCCAGCATGTTCTGGTTGTCTGCATAGACAGCTTCTGGTACCCTCGAGATCCACGGATCCCACTCACCCGACTCATCAACATAGTAATCAAACACACAGATGTCACGATCATCATCAGGTAATCTGATAAAGTTTTTATGAAAGAATATTAGGATGAAAACGTAAAACATAATCCCACTCCTAGGACATGTCCTCACCAAAATAAAAGCAGAGGCCCAAATCCATGAAGATTAAAAATTTGGTCCTAGCCAAATAAAACAATTCATGAAGAACATAAACATTACATGATGTCATACAGAGCAATAAAACCTTCATTATTTCAAACTTGCCCATTTCGAAAGCAGAAGACAAATCAAATATTGCTCAAATCATGGGAACTGTCTTCAACATGGTGCAAAACATAGCAGGAAAAGGAGAAAATGCCGGTTTCTAGCATTTTCTTCATTTCTTACAATGTTTTCAAAAGCTTTTCTTTTCAAGGTTGATAAAACACAAAATTGTTTAGTAAAGTCTTAAAAAAACTCACGGGGGCAAAAAAGCAAAGAACTCTTAATGTACCGTATTTTCCGGACAATAGGTCGTGGCCTATCTTTAAAAAAAGAGTGGAAATTTTCAAGGGTGTGGCCTAAAAGACAAAGCCGCTTATATGTTAATTTTATTATTCTGAATGACCTGTTTGTGCGGCCTGTAAAACTGAAAATAAAGGAAAATCAGTTTACAATTCCCCATGTGGGTGCCACTTTTGTTCACGCCCACAAAGTATTTCTCGAACACTTATACCTTTGTTTTGTTGGTAGATAAATTAATCCGCTTGCAAACTTGTGAATGTGTTAAATTTGTGACCAACCTAGATTTTCACACCTTTGTTTGACGATATCTATTGGTACTAATCAGCAGTTAACTGCGAATTTAGTTAAAGGTGTTGTTTGGTGTGTACCCTCAAGCGAAGCAACAGTTTGACAATTTCGAAATTCCTTAAATTTTTCGACAATGGTTGAACAAATGATAACGTTCTCTAGTGTTCTGAGTGATTTGATCTGCAGAAGGGGAATCACTCCAACGGAATGAAAATATGCAAAAACAACGGATAAATTTGTTTCGTGTTTTAAACAAGTATAATACATATACCGGTTCAAATACATGTACATGTATCTAAAGAGGGATGACATTATACATTAACCAAGCCTATCAGCCGCGTCTTACGTGCTGGTGCGGCCTATACAATATTTTTTATTTCTAAAATGGTTAAAATGGAAGGGTGCAGCCTATACAGTGAAGCGGCCTATTGTTCGGAAAATACGGTACATCATTGCAAGAAAAATGGTCAAGTATGAGCAGATTGATAGCAAAACATTTTTTGAGAAAAAAAAGAGAAATCTAAGTTAACCAATGTAATATAAATGAAGATCACTCCAATTTCAGTGATAAAAAAAGATACAGCTCGACTGTAACTACCGTTATTTACTTTTTCTAAATACAAGACATACCTTCAAAAATCCTACCATTTGGGTCTCAATTAATTTGTTGTCTACCAATGCTTACAATTTTGATAAGCCAAAATTTTGTTCGGTGTGGGTTAAGAAACATGCAAGTTATGTTGATGTCTGACAATCCCCGAGTCAGGGATTTTTTTGCACTCTTGAATACCAGTGTTTTCTCTATTTCCCACTATGCTTTCAAAACCTTTTTCACTCAGGGTCTTTAAAACACATTATTGTCAGATACAGGGTTAAAACAATCTTGGTACAAAAAAAAAAAAGTAAACATACGCAGTGGACAGTGTTTTAAGCAGATCACTGAACGCCTTGCGATCAGCAGCATCCAGTAGGCCTCCAAAGGTCCAGATCAGACAGAATAAATACAGGCGTTCAATGTGCAACTCTCCACCAATCTCTATATTGTCTGCTAACATGGCTGCCAGAAGTCCAAGACAGGTTTTGAACATGCCAACCTCACACAGTTTCAATCTGGGCCTGAAATAAAAATTGATTTACTTAATTAAAAAAAACCAGAGACTGTTCATTCTTTGCCAAACAATTCCTTGTCCTCTCAACCCTGAGAAAGAAGCCTTTTGGACAAATTGTGAGAAAAAGAGAAAATACTGACAACCAGCATTTTCTCCTTTTCCCACAATGTTTCTACCCTGGTAAGCTTATATTGATAAATGAATGTAATAACAGGATGAATTGATCTACAATGGGCTAAAGCACTGTCCAACCTTTACAAAGCTCAATTTGCTGGTAAACACCATTTTCTCCTTTCCACACCATGTTTTCCACCCTATAAAAGACAGAATCAAATGATCTGAGCAAAATTTGATTTGCCATTTGCAAATACTATAAATTTGAACAAGTGTAGATTTTTTGTATCTGGTAAATAGTAAAGGCAGGCTTTACTGTTGTTGAAAAATTTATATGGTAAAGGAGTTTAATAACTGTGTGTGACGTCATAGACTGATCTTTCATATATAGACTTACTTGGCATCATTGATGACAAAACTGATGACTTGGTCAAGTGTCTTCTGGAATGCTCTTTGTAGAACCTGACAAAAGAAAAAAAAACAACATTAACTCACAAAAGATAAACCTTTAGATTTAACTGCACACCAGTACTGAGTTTTTCAAAAGGGATCTACTGCAAGATGATAAGCCATCTGCAGGAGGTAGAGAATAAACTATTAAATCCCATGTAAATAAAATTAATGCTTATTTTAATTTCTTAGAAAAAACAGCAATCGTCATTTCAATACTGTTGAAATAGCTTGAAGACCTTAAAAGGAAAGAAAAAACATTAGAGAACAGATCCAACAGGTAAATAAACATAAAAAAAACTATTTCAACTTTTTCCCTTTGGACAAAAAGTGTCATAAGGAAGCTTACTTCAGTATCAATTCCATGACAAATACATAGTGTAAAATGACGCAAAAGTTTCTATTTGTACAATATGTAAAGATTTGATGATTTCAAGCATTCAGTCTCTACAATACCCAAATAATTCAAACAGAACTTGCTAACTACAAACATTTGGTATACCTGGACTAATAGTCACCAACAGTTCTGTATTTAACTCTTTACTAAACAACATAATTCCAGACTTGTTCAAATTGAAAGCATTTGCAGACAACAAATTAAACATTGCTTAGGTAATGAAATTTTTCATAAAAAGGGTGAAAAAGATTGTGGGTAAAGGAGAAAATGCTAGTTTCCTGTGATGAATTTTAAAAGCTTTCCTCACCTGGGTTGTTAAACCACAAATTTGTTTGGTAAAGGGTTGTTAAACCACAAAAGTGTTGATAAAGGGTTATCCTCTGAAAGATCTAGTTAGAATTCACAAGACTAAGAATCTTATTGGCCAAGATGTTCAGTCTCAGTCATTTTGATTCATAGTGTTGAATTTGTAGAATTTAACCAAAATTTACAATTGTTGGGGAAATACAGTCCAGGTCTAGCATAAAAAAACTATAGCCAGTCACCATACTACAAAAATGTGTGCAATTTATTTTACAGATAAAAACATTGCTTCACCAGATTTATTAATTTGTATTGTTGAGGACATCAGTCTACATATATTCAGTCTGTTCATCTTGGATATTTGCATAACCGTGCTTTCAAGGGTCTGTATTTATAAAACCTTTTTGTTTAATTTCAAATAGGTTGAGCATGAAATTTCTGAGTTCTACTCATACTAATGTAATTTGATGGGCCATTTTCAAGTTTCTGCATTGTACATGATACTGGGCATATCTTTTAAGTTTACGTTTCTTGTTTCTGTCACTTTATTTGCAGAATATTAATGAAAATCATTACAGATATCTTTGCATTAACTCATCAACTCCCACAAGAAATTTGCAGCAGACAACCTCAAAAAGATCCTTATTAAATAAATTTAAAATTTAATTTATGAACACATGTGAAAACAAGGTGACAAAAAAGAGAAAATACTTGTTACAAGCAATTTCTCCTTTTGCCAGATTGCTTTCTAAAGTGGTCAACAAAAACAATTGTCTGAAGGATTTGGCTTTGGTCTGTATTAGAGTTTAATGACATTATAGCAGTTTAGGTGATATCATGGTGGCAATGCACCTTTTCATGTGTTTCCTGGCTTTCTCGGACCAGTACTGACACAACTTTCTTTTCAAGCCATTGACTACTTTTCTCACCTCACATGCATCAGAGGTGTATCAGAGGTGAGAGGCGAAAAATCACCAGAAAGCCAGTTTGCTGCAACCGGGTATCAAACCCGCAGCCACCAGGTATATCCTAACCAATGAGCTACCCTGCCAGGCGTCTGGAGGATGTTGATTTTATAAATTGAAACCGCTTAAATACAGCAGACACAAAAAAATACAACACTGCACAGTGCACCAATTTTACCCCTTCTACAGTCCTCTCTTTGATTGGGTCCTCAATATATTCAGACTGATCAGCAACAACAGTGGGAGAAAACTATTTATAGAATTCAAAAAGAAATCAAGTTTCAATCATTTAGCAAGGATACCTTGAACTACTATTGAGTTTCACTTATTCAGTATGGAGTTTTGCAAGGTTGATTTGATCCTTTACCACACTGATTACCAGCATTTTTTTCTTTTTTTCAAAAAGTTTTCAGAACTGTGTTGGTTGAAACACAAGACTGTTTGGAAAAGTGTTAATTAACAATCACTTCTTTTTTTTTTAATAAGTTAGGGAAAACAAATGTTATGCTGACAAGTATTTGCTGAAAAGGGAGCTCTATCATTCTAGATGAAAATATTTCACAATCGATTTCTACCATTTACCAAACAATCCTGAGTTTTAATGACCCTCAAGGACAACAGTTTTTGGGAAAAGGTGAAAATGCTGGTAACAACCAAGGCATGTTTTTCCCACAACATTTTCTATGGAATGACAAATCCTATAGCTTTAGCCAAATTTAATTTGTCCTCTGTAGATTTCTTCAATATAGATGCATAAAAAAATCTTGTCATCTGGTAAAAGGTTAAACTAACTAATTTTCTATGCTAGAACCTCTCCCAATTCATCTGATAGAACTTTAATAACGTCTCTAAATAACCACTAATCCTTTTACATTATCTGGCTTCAGTACATCATATCTGCATTGTCAAATACCAAACCAATATAGAACAAAACAGGCTTTAATAACTGAGAAATGATGTCGCTAATCCAAAATCATAAGTGAATCTCAGACTTTTGATCCTAATACATGGAACCAAAAGCATATATATCTGAGCCAAGTTTTGGCAAAAGGGGTTATAATTCATCTCCGTGATGCATTATACAAATCAAGTCATCACATAATTATGGATCTATGGCATCTATTTTGACTAAAAAACAGCTGAATCATGGGGTTGAATATAATCCAATGACATGTAGAAAATTGACCAATAGTGAAAGGTTTTGACCCAGGTGAGCTTGAGCGGACTGACAGGCTTACCTCAGTCATTACTTCTTGCAGATGCATTAAACCCCCTTTTCACAGAGCATGGCTCATTCCTAATCAAATTTTAACCTTTACACCACCAAAGTAACTTAACAGACATTTTTCACTCTAGCAATAAGAGCAAAATCAACTAAAAAGTTGATTTCAACAGAATACTGGGCCAGTGTTTGACACAGTAAGTGACAAAAAAACATTTAACTACCAACCCTTTACTTCATATAGATGGATGCCCTGACTCTTCTATTGTGTTGCATTGTAAGAAATTGTAAGAAATATAGAAATAGCTTAACTCTTATCCTGCTAAATGACTTAAATGACACTTTCAAGCAGATAGCAAAAAACGGAATAATGCCTCTTCAAACTTATTTTTTGGAGAAAGATACCTTTTAATCAGACAGCGTAGATCCAAGATCAGACTGCACATTCTGTGCAGTCTGATCTTGGATCTTTACTGTCCGCAAAAGGTCAGTGAGTTGCGCTTAGCAGCCTAAGGGTTAAATGATAGATATTCACACTTGCTACAATGTTTTCTTATCCTATCTGCATCACATTATAATTTTTAAAATATGTTATAATTTTTTTTAATATGTTCTTTTTCACAAATATATTGTATAAAAAGAAGTATAAATACAAAAACTTGAAAAAAGATGGAGTAAAGAGATGAATTTAACTGCCCAACCCAACTTTTAGGACAAATATAGTATAAACATGAAAGTACTTTGTTACTGTTCATTCGAGTTCCTTTATGGCTAAATCTTGTACTCTGTAAACAAATTCAATACATAGATCATCATACAGGTGATCTTTATGAAAATATTACAAATTATTCTACAAATCACATAAGCTTACTTCAACCAAGAATAAACATATCACAACATAATTTTACACTCCACCAGTGCAACAGTTTCACAAGCACATTCACAACAAGCAAAATCTTTAACTTCCGTTATCATTCTCTGTAAACATTGTGCATGTTCCTAAGCATTTACTCTTGATCAGCTGCAGGGGACATTTTTTGTGTAGCAGTAGACCATTTTTTTGAATAGATTCTGATAAAAGAGAATGTTTTGCTTTGAGCATTTTTTTCACTATAATATTTTGATCATTTTTCATGTAAATAATGTATCACTCCTTTACCACTGTATCACATGTTAACTCTTTACTAAACAACAAATTTTTAGACTCGACCAAAGGGCAAGTATGCAGACAGCATTATAATTGTAGTTTCATTTCTGTTTATGATAGGGCAGAAAACATTGTGGCAAAAGGAGAAAAAGTTGGTTATCAGCATTTTCTCCAATTCCTAAAATGTTTTCAAAAGCCTTCTATGTTCAGGGTTGTTAAAAGTTGCAAGTGTGTGGTTGGGAATAAAATAGGGTTAACATATTCACATTCATTTTGTGTATCCATATTTCATTAATGATTGTTGTTGATGTAGAATCCATAACCAAACACAGTGATTTATGACAAAAAAACCCCTTCTGGTCTTCTTTGATGCTATTATGTGAATCAGGGGCCTGCCTAGGTATACCAAATGTCTGCATGTGTGTATCACACAAAATGTATTTTTTCAAATTTACAAAAATAACCAGACCACTTTTGTAGACAGCAGTTTCTACACCTTTCAAAATATATCTGCAGCATTCTAAAAATAAAAGTTTACTTCAAGCGCATACCTAGAGCCTGAAGTAGCTTAGCATATTCTTGATTCTACCTTACACAAGCCACTGATATAGATCTACTTATTAATACGTAAAAACACAAGTAATCTTCAGGGGACAAAAATTCAAATACATCACTTTGTTATATTATTCAAAGCCTTCAGAAGGGTTAGACTCATGAAAAACAAAATAGTCATACAGAAAACAAAAATCATTATGCAGGCCAAATGAAATCAGGCAACAAAACATTTTGTGAGGAACACTAACTCACAGTTACAAGCATGTTCAAGTTACCTCTCTTTTCTTAGGATGAAAAGATATGTAGATAGAAAGCCATATCAGTAATATGTTTTGTGCATTACTTGTCTTTCCTATCACTCTTTACCAAATGTCAAAGTTTCAGACTTTTCCTAATTGAAAGCATTTACAGACAACATATTCAATGTGGCTCAAATCATAAGATTTGTCTGTGATAAGGGGGAAAAAAAACGTTGTGGGAAAAGGAGGAAATGCTGGTTACCAGCATTTTCTCCTTTCCCCATTATGTTTTCAAAGCCCATTTCCCCAGGGTCATTAAAACACAGGACTGTCTGGTAAAGGGTTTATAAATTATCTGTCATCTGGTACTGGCTCTTGTTTTCAAAACTTTTTACAATGTGACAAAAATTATGGCCTGTCTGCATTGAAAGTATATTGCAAGCAATATTTCGAAAGAAGCTCAAGTGACTGAAATTATCTTTATAAGGTAAAAAACATTGTGGAACAAGGCAAAAGTGCTGGTTAACATCATTTTCTCCTTTTCCAAAAATGTTTTTAAAGTCATTGTTAATTGGACTTGGTAAAATTTAGGCTTCTTTGAAAAACAATGATAGTGATAGTGATTTTAATATTAAAAAGAAAAGATTCTCTCACAAGGCATGCAACAAACATCTTAGACAAAAAACACAAACTGTAGTTGATAGAGGTGGACATGATGTTTAACCTTCTGTAGTATTTTGGCTGATAGGCTCCAGTTTTTGTTTGCAACATGGAGGGAAAGTGTTAATAAGTATATTTTTTTTTATAGTTTAGGGCTATAGTTGATTGGATAGAGATGATTGCTGACCAAATTTATGATCAGTCTGCTATAATTCAATTGAAGCAATCATGTAAGGAAATCTCACCAATAATTTGATTATTTGGAGAACTAAAGTCGTCTGAATTACCAAGTGAGATTCATACTTCAAAACAAATGAAAACATTGTACATGATAAATATCCTAATCCAGCAAGGTCGACACTCCTTTATAGTGTTTTAAAGCTATAAAACTAGATGGTGCAAGATTCAGTAAATGCAAATATGGTACAATGGGCTCATCTTTAAAAGGTGATTATTTCCCAGTTATCATTACCTTGACTGATAACATAGTGTCATCATCAAGGGGATAACCTTGCAAGAGTAAATGCTGAGTAAATTTTTCAACAGTATAAGGATGGATAATTGGCTGGGGCTTAATAATACCTGTAAATCTATTATTTAACTTTCTTAGAGTATATCTAATGCAATCTGTGAAAATTGTTCAAAATATGTACAAATTATTGATACAAATTAGGGCAATCAATAAAAATAATGATCAAATGCAAAATCACTCTGTGTTACCATCACTGATACAGTCTGCAAATTGTGTTGCATGATACACACAAACTAGTGTGTTACAAAATTTTGCTACATAGGAAAAAATGTCCATGCAGGTATCTTACCTGTTCCTATATGTAATGATAGAAGGAGAAATATTAGTAAATAAAGAATCTTTGATTAGCATATATCAAATAATGTCTTCAAATTTACTTTTATAGTCAGTGAGATGTAATGGGTTTTTTGTTGACAAAGTATCATTAGACAGAGAATTTTTCTGAACAGAAACTCTGGTGTCAAAGCTTTCTGTACTAGATAACTGTAAAGTTTTTTAGCTTTGTTTTTTTTTTCTAGAATTAACCCTTTTCCAAAATGACAAATTTCAAACTTTTCCAAATTCAAAACACCTACAGATGACAACTTCCAAATTTGTACAAAGAAGCTTAGGTTCTTAGATATGGTAGAAAAAATTGTAGGAAAGAGAAAATGCTGGTCATCAGCATTTTCTCGTTTTCCTATATTGTTTTTAAAAGCTTTCTCCCTCAGGGTCAATAAAACCCCAGGTTTTTTGGTTAACGATTTATAATTTAGCTATTTTGTAGCCCAAACAGCTGCAATGTCAAGGCCATTCAGGCAAGTTTATCTCACAAAATATTAGACAATGTGGATCCAAAATCAGACAGGATTTTGTAAGCAGCCTTGTCTTTATTTCAATTATCCAAAAAGGCAATTACAATTGTTTTTGGCGTTCTAGGCATAACCCTTTACCACACAATCCTTATTCTTAGCAACCCCAAGGAAGATGGCATCTGAAAACATTGTGGGAAAAGGAAAAAAAAATGCTGTCTCCTTATCCAACAGTGTTTTCTACCCTTTCAAAGACAATTTATACTATTCGAACCACATTTAATTCTTTGTCCGTAAATGCTTTTCAATTGGCCAAGTCCAAAATTTTGTCTTTTGGTTAAGAATTAAAGAGTGAAAAAGATACATTTTGAGAAAAAAGGAATAAATCAATGGCCAGCACAAACAGTTGTATTCCTTGTAAATGAATGAAATGATGGTTATGAGTACTCGTAAATCAGTTGAAAATATCCAGTCACGATAGATTCAAACTTTGCCATGGCATCTTGGTTGAAATATCTCAGGAAAAATTTGAAGCTAATGAATATAATGAATAAGAGAAATAATGACAAGATCCACTATCAGACTGCAAGCTACATTCAGTCTGAACGAAATCTACCAATGAATTGTCTGCAAGAGCAAATTAAATTATACTTTGCCCTGTAAAGGCTGAATTAGAGACAGTTACTGTTGAATATATCATAAATACTTACATGAATTTCCTGAGGAGTTCTGCTATCTAGCCAGGCCTTAGCAATAGGTTTCCAGCCTACCACATCTTTGTCTATGTACAGTATACCCTGAAACATTCAATGATAATATATGTTAAAATAGAATAATCATTTTCATAACTATCCCTACTACAGCTATCACTAAACGTGATGAATATACCCAAACAGCTCCATGTCAAGAAATAACTAATTGGCACGGAAATGCAGAATGGCTTGGTCCAAACTGTAAGAGAGTTTAACACAGTCAATAAATACTGAAAAAAAATTAAAGAAACAAGGTTGTGGTGAGTACAAATGCTTTGAAAAATCTTTAAAGGGCCATAACTCTTTGGAAAATTATTCAATTAAAATCAAATTAAGTTATGAAGATGTTTGCTTTGTATTGAAACTTCCCATGAAGTTCAATTGAAATTCGTATAGTAGTTATTAAGAAATAGCTCGGACAAAAAAGCAAGAGACTGACTGATCGACTGACCTACACAGTGACTTCTATATGACCCCTCCCCCTACAAAGTTTGTTGGGGGTATAATTGTAGTTAGGATTACAAAAAATTTAGGTTTCTTCCCTAACTTTTGACTTTATTACAATGAATTCAATATTACAACAGTTTGCAATTCTGTGTGGTCAGATTAGGTCCAGTTGCATGTGTAAAAACATGTGTATTGGATCAGACCAAAAGTTGAATCTGATGCAAACCTCATTACATATGGCTTGCAACATGCAAAAAGGGGCATTCGGACATTTGCGTAAAGTGTCGTCTCGGATCAGCCTACGCAGTCCGAGCAGGCTAATCAAAGACGGCACTTTATGACTACATTAGATTTTGTCCTACAGTAGACTTGTGTTAAACAGAAAATTACATAAAAACAGAAAGTGTCGTTTCGGATTAGCCTGCGCGGACTGCACAGGCTGATCTGAGACGACACTTTACGCAAATGTCCAAATGCCCCTTTTCGTGTGTTGCAGGCCATATGCAATGAGACCTAATCCAATCACACAGAAATGGCTGTTGTATTGTTCCTTTTATTATATACCTTACCTTTTTAACTGCAAACAATATCACAAAATAAATAACTAAAAACAAAAATTTAGACAGCCGCACATTTTTGGGATTGACAGAAAGATCAAAAGTGAATACATAAAAGTAGTGCATGAACACAATAATGTTCTACTCAGAGTACACATGTGATATGGAAAACCTACCCAGAATACATGAATCATACTCTGGCCTGTTGCATACGTGTTTTCGATGAAGTCCTTATTTTAGTCAGATCATTTGTAGGTATATAATAAAGTACATTATCAGCCATTAAGGTATTTTTGATAATTGTGCATTGTAGCTGAATAAAAGTATATGACATCAAGTTTTAACTCTAAACCAAACAACTCCATATTTAACAACCCTGAGGAAGAGGGCTCCTGAAAACATTGCGGGGAATGGTAACAAGCATTGTCTCCCTTTCACCAAATTGTTTTCTACCCTATTCAAGACGAGTTCCATCATTTGAGCCCCATTCAATTTGTTGTCTGCTAATGCTTTAAATTTGGACAAATCTAAAGTTTTATTGTATAGTACAGAAATCAGTAAATACTTACACATCTAGCCACAGTACTTGGAGAGGCCTCAGACAGAACATCTGTCTCAAACAGTATGTTGATATTGTCTGACAAAAACAACTTGTCTCCATTTCTTAAATGTAGAACCTACAACAACAAAACAAAAAAATCTTAGAAAATCTAAGTGCACCTGTACTTAAGATTGAGAAGAAAAGAGAAAAAAGGAAGACTGTACAGAAACACATTACATTATTTGATAATTCTAGTCCTTAGAGCACCGAATGAACCCAAAAGACATATTCCAACCAAAATTATCACAACTTCAAGACTGCTTTTAGCCTGAAGTGTCTCAGCTAAGCAGACAGTATAGATCAAAGATCAGCCTGCACGTTTTGTGCAGCCTGATCTTGACCTATACTGGCTGCAAAGGCAACTACAGTTGTGAAAGGTGCTTTAAGGGTTAACCCTGAAAGTGCAGAATAAACCAAACAAATATATTCAGTCCAGAAATCAAACAAAAATAATTGCTGTTTCAAGGTTGCTTAATATGTCTTGAATGTCTCAGAAGAGCAGATAGTGTTGGACAAAGATTAGACTCAATGTTTTGTCCAGTCTAATCTTGATCTATAATAGCCACAAAGGCAACAATAGTCGTGAAAGACATTTTAAGGGTTAAGTAAAACAACTGTTTTGAAAGATAAGTAAACTAAATGCCCATGTTTCCCCTGTAAGGACAAGTAATCCCTCAGAGCATCAAATAAACACCATAGAGAATTTCACTGGAGACAACACACCAAATGCAGAGAATAAACTGCTGTTTTATGTATGGCATTAATATTTCATCTAAGCAATATAGATGAATAAGTAAGATTACATATTTGTGCAGTCTGATCTTGATCTACACAGGCTGAAAAAAAACCAAACTATTGCAGTGAAAGGCACTCCAAGGTGTTAAACTGTCTACACCAACCCACACATTATTATATCACATACTTCACAAAATGTAAACTTAGTAAATATCTAGTTATCCCACAATAATTAAAGATGCTGGTTCTTGTTTCTAAAATAGGCTATAACTGGACACATATTTACTTTATCTCCATTAAGAACACTGTTAAAATTGTCAGCCCATCCTACATTGAGTGGTCCATCTAGGCACAGCCATGTTTTACTCAAGTTCTGAAAGAATGAAATTAATTTTTTGTCACATGCCTTTAAGCTGAGAAAGAAGGTAACATATGGATTGTTTTAAGTAAGAAAAGGAAACAACAACAAGAGGGCCATGATGGCCCTGTATCGCTCCACTGGCTAGTAAGTCAAAACACTACAAGTCAAACATTACGATACTTGGCCAGCTGGTTTCGAACTAAAAGACATACAAAATCTTTTCTGTAAAATCCTACGAGAAAGTTATGACCCCAGGGCAAAGCCATTTTTGACCACAAAACTACAGTTACTTGAATCTTGGTGAAGGTCCATAAGATAAAGTCCTATACCAAATAATACAGGTCTAGAATGTGTGGTTATAAACGAGAAGATTTTCAAAGTTTCCTCAATAAAAGACCCTGTAAAACATGAGACCCCTGAGACAGGGCTAAATTTAGTAGCCCTAGGTCTTATGGTTAGTAACAAGAAGATTTCTAAAGTTTTCACTATATAAGCCCATGTAAAACTTGTGACCCCCGGGTTGGGACCAACCTTGACCCCAGGCTATAATTTGGGCCCTCTTGGTAGAGGCCTACTAGATAAAGCTACATGCAAAATTTGGTAGCCCTAGGCCTTATGGCTAGGTATAAGAAGATTTTTGAAGTTTTCCCTATATAATCCCTTGTAAAACTTGTGACCCCCCGGGGTGGGGCCAAATTTGACCCTAGGGCTATGATTTGGGCCCTCTTGGTAGAAGCCCACTAGGTAAAGCTACATGCAAAATTTGGTAGCCCAAGGCCTTGTGGCTAGGTACGAGAAGATTTTTGAAGTTTTCCCAATATAAGCCCTTGTAAAACTTGTGACCCACGAGGCGGGGTCAAATTTGACCCCAGGGCTATAATTTGAAGAAACTTGGTAGAAGCCCACTAGATAAAGCTACAAGCCAAATTTGGTAGCCCTAGACCTTAGGGCTAGGTACAAGAAGATTTTTAAAATTTTCCCTATATTAAGCCCATATAAAACTTGTGACCCCCGGGGCGGGGTCAAATTGGACCCAAAGGCTATAATTTGAAGAAACTTGGTAGAGGTCCCCTGGATAAAGCTACACGCCAAATATGGTAGCTCTATGCCGTATGGTTTCAGACAAGAAGATTTTCAAAGATTTTCAATATTTTTCAGTTTTGTTTCCATGGCAACCAGAGTTTTTGAAGGAATCAAATTCTTTCAAGAAATTCAGAAGAAGACCATGGCAGGATCATTTCTGTGAAGATTCATCAAAATTGGATGAGTAGTTTCAGAGAAGAAGATGTTTGAAATAAAAGTTAACGCACGCACGCACGGACAGATGGACAGACGCACGACGGACACTGGGCCATGACATAAGCCCGCTGGCCTTCGGCCAGTGGAGCTAAAAATGATTATCTGAAAATAAAAAAAAAAGATTTCCATTAAATTTTTCTCAGAGACCTTACCTGCTTGGATTGATTTGAAAAAAAAAAAAGGCTACTCTTCACATTAATCAAGGTTATCATTTTGATTTATATGTACATGGCTTTTGAAAAGAAATATTAACTCCATTTAAAAGCAGGGTTAATGGATCCTTTAATCAATGGAAAGATCTTTTTCCCAACTTTCATAATGCACTACAAAACAGATGTAAATGACAGTACAAATCTGGGCCCGTATTCACCAACCATTCTTAAGAACGTTCTTGGTATCAGTCTCCAGAATTTTCTAAATTTGAAAATAACACAACTTCTGATTGGCTAAACCAAATGGTTTAGCCAATCAGAAGTTGCGTTATTTTCAAATTTAGAAGATCTTGGAGAACAAAACGAAGAATATTCTTAAGTATGGTTGGTGAATATGGACCCAGAAGTCAAACTTAATCTTACCCTATTTGCTTTTCTACATGCACTGGTAAATATACCATCCACCCAGTCATTGCTCTGGTTTAGATAACCAAACATGAGATCAGAGTCATCTACTACAAGAGGATTGATCTTAATCAACTTATGGGTCTTCTCTGTGGCAGCAGATGTTTTACTTCCTGCAGATCCTCTTGTTCCAATAGATTTAGGGGCCATTGACAAGGCTTCAATAAGGGTTTGTACACAAGTACTTTTGCCACTGCCTGGTGGACCAGCGACTATAATGCCTGAAATAAAAGTTTAAAACATCTGTGGTATTTCAAAAATATGTAATAAACTGTCCTGACTTGATTAATTACAATAATCAAAATCAAAAGAGCCCCACATATGAGACAAAATGGTAGGAAATACATGGAAATTTATATACATGGCAAGGACATCATTTGCATTTTAAGCTAGAATACAGAATATCACCAAGAAGTGCCATTTAAGATCTCGAAGCTATTCCAAGGTATTCCAACTTCTTACTGTATCAGATTCATACTTTGTCAAAAACTTCTATGCACAGAATCCACTTAAGTTTTTTAGAGAAATTTCTTTATCAATATTCTTTGTTCATTTGACAAGGTAAATTTTGATTTATATTCCAGAAAATCTGCAATGATTCTGAAATGATTCTTTCTGTTCTTACTGCCAATGAAATCTACTTAACCATTTCCCACATGACAAATTTTAGACTCTTCAAAATTAAAAGCATCTGCAGATGACAGATTCAACAGATATATATATACGAGCTGCATTTTTTTTCATATGGTAGAAAATGTTGTGAAAAAAGGAGAAAATGTCGGTTACGAGCTTACGATGAAATCTACTTAAACATTTCCCATATGACAAATTTTAGACTCTTCCAAACTGACAGCATCACATAAGGTAGAAAACCTTGTGGAAAAAAGGAAAAAATAATGGTAAACAGTATTTTCTCCTATTCCAACAACGTTTGAAAAAGCCTTCTTTCTGAGGGTTGTTCGAACCAGGATTATGCGGGAAAGGGTTCAAAAAAAAAAAATTCAGAGTGCAAGCTATCAGTGACAAACACAGATTCTTACCATGATGAACAGATGACAGATTGTACAGCTGGTTACATTTACTAAGCCATGGTTTATGAGGTACTAGACCTTTCTCTTTTGCCTTGGACTCTAAAGCTGCTTCAATATCAAAGCCTCTAGACCTGGCTGATATGGCTCCTATAACTGGTGGAGGCTCTGGTAGTCCAGAAAATATGTCCTTCAGAATGCTCTTGAATATTTGGCTGGACTGGAAAATCAAAATACTGAAATTTTGAGTCTGACATTATCATGGTACTATATAATCTATCAACATAGATAATTCTAAAATCATATGTTTGCTCTGCAAGGGTGTAGACAAAAACTAGTTAACCTTTTACCAAACATTCAAAAGTTTCGGAACAAAGGGACTTTTGAACCAGTGTGGGAAAAGGAGAAAATGCTGGTCACTCCTTCTCCTTGTCCCACAATGCTTTCTACCCTCTCAAACACAAGTTACATTGTTGCGCCAAATTTCATTTATTATCTGCAAATAATTTTAATTTGATTGATCCTGAAATTTTGTCATTTTGTGAAAAGTTAAGGCAAAACAAAAAAAACACACAAAAAAAAACATGCATTTCAGAAAGTACTATTTTCTTGTAATACATCATTTTCTTGTAACTCAATATTTTGCCTGTTTTCATTTATTTCAACCAAATTTGTTCTTTTGTCATTCACTGCAAAACTTTCGCCTTTTATTATCTAAATTAAAGCAAGGCATTCAGTTAAACTCCTTACTTGTATTCACTTCCTCACAAAAGATAAAGGCTACCTACCTCTGCTGTTAGTCTAGGACCAACCATCTCTTCAATAGTCTGTGCAACAAGAGAATGTTCCAGTTTACCTGCAGCTGTCATTGGGTTAGGGGTTCCTGCCTTCCTATGTCCACCTGTGCTAATCTTCAATGTACCTTGTGTTACTGAAATCATAACCATTAGCAGAGTAAGCTTAACATTAGAGTGCTAATCACAAATTCAGTTGCTTTTGCAAGCAAGAAGACCAGGATCAGATTGCACAAATTATACTGTATGATCTATGATCTAGACTATCTGTTAATATGTGTGCCATGAACAGCCAACTATTGGAAGTTCTCTAAAAATTGCATCTTTATGTAATAACTGGTGAGACAAAATTACAGCCGACAACATAAAAAACATCCTTGTGAATTAAGATAAGATAAGGTTTAGTGAAATTGCAATAAGTGCCATCTCCTTTGGCCACAATGCTTTCAATAGAGGTCTGCTGCAAGATGAAAAAGTTTTCTACATGTTGAACATGTACAATAATGAGTCAAAAACTTGGGTGTATTTTCAGCCATGTTGAATATGATTTGCCCACTGCTTTTAACCCTTTACTAAACAACAATCTTTAGACTTGTCCAAAATGAAAGCTTTTTGCAAACGACAAAATAATTTTGACTAAAAAGAAGAAATTTGTCTCTGGAAGGATAGAAAACATTGTGGTAGAAGAAGAAAATGCTGGTTTCCAGCATTTTGTCTTTTTCTGAAGTTTTCAAATGGTTCTTCCTCAGGGTTGTTAAAACTCAGGATTGCACGGTAAAGGGTTAAAGAATGAATACCTCAACATTATATGTGGAATTCTGACAGGATAGCATGATGTGTGTTCATTTGTTATTAACTGATTACCTGTAGACAACTTTCTCTTTGTCTTACTGCAGATCACTTCTGAAGAATTAACCCTTTACCAAACAATCCCTGGTTTTAACGACCCTGAGGAAGAGGCCTTCTGAAAACACTGTGGGAAAAGGAGAAAATGCTGGTAACCAGCATTTTCTCCTTTTCCCACAATGTTTTCTGCTCTTCCAAAGTCAAGTTTCAATTTTTGAGTCACGTTTATTTGATGTCTGCAAATGCTTTCAATTTGGACCAGTCCAAAATTTTGTCGTTTGGTAAAGAGTTAAGCAAAAGGAGAAAGTACTCATTCAGAGTAAATTTCCTTCTTCTGCAATATCCCAAAATGCATCTAACAAATCTTAATTTCATGTTGGTTTATCTATATTTCACAAAAGAAAAATTCAATGTTGTTTGCTGCAAATTTGTTTTAAGAAGTGGCAACTCATTTCCAACTAACCTGTAGAGCTCTGTTGAGGAAGAACTGGTTTACTTGGAGCATCTGACGCTTGACTGTTGGATCTCGATGACTCCTCTTTTCGCAGGTCAAGCTTGTCCTGTGTTTTCTCATCCCGAATGTATTTGCGTTTTTGCAGAGCTCGTTTCAACACTCCAACCAATGATTCTATGCTGAAGTTGTACTGTACGTGTGGTGGGCTGGAGAAAAAAAGAAATAATACAATCTGTATTCTTCATCTTCCAATGTTAGAGTTTCTGCCTGACCATCCAAATTATCTTTAACCAGCATGTCATCTACAAATGCTTTCAATTTGGACTGGCCTAAAATTTTGTCAGTTTGTAGTCAAGGAGCAGTCTACAGTGGGAAATTCAAAATCTTTTTGTTTTAAGTAATAAATGGTTAAATAAAATATAATACTACATATACAACTGATTTCCAAATTTCTGACTCAAAATTTGAAGCCATTAGAAAAAAAACAACAAACAATGTAGCGTAGAAACACTGCTGAAATATCTGTTGTAAATATGAAAAAATACTACAGAATCCCTAAATTGTAACCCTGTTCACTTTGTTGTTAAGGTGTTTTGCAGGCATGGTCTCTCTGATCTCTTTTGATGCATAGTTTCTCTTTCTGCTGTCATATTTTTTATTACACTGGTTCATAAAAATGAACTCATATCTAAAATAGGGTTGTGTGGATAGGAGACAGAAAGGATAGATATAGTACAAAAGCAAAAAACTACTCACAGCTGATCTCTAGCCAGTTCTGCCAACACTTTAAGTCTTGAACCAAGTACTATTGGAGCTTTGAAGCCAAAGGAGGCACACTTTGCACGCATAATCATGCCAACATCTGGTTTCACAAGTGCTACATTACGAAACAACTGCCGAATATCGTTGGACATGGCATGGTATGATTTCGGATTATCTGCATCGAGATTCAACGTCATATGAATGGAAACTGACTTCTTGACTAAAATCTGAAAGAAGAAGCAAGAAGCTGAGAAAATGAATATCATCAACCTTAAATGTGTCTTTCACACCTTAAGTTGCCTTCTAAGGCGGTATAGATCAAAATCAGACTGCACAAAATGTGCAGTCTAATCTGTGATCTACAATGTCTAGCTTGTTGTAAAACTAGAGACAAAAGCAAACGTGAAAATTTCAATTACTTGGGTCTAATTTCTTACACGTCTGTTGGGTTTATTTGGCACTTCATGGGTAAAAGAAAAAATCCACACTGACATACAGCGGGAAAAGATTGGTCAACAGGTACAAGGAGCATGTATATTGTTGTAACACTGGAATCAAAGCATTTTCTTCTTCTCAGACAATGTCTGTTTAACCAGTACTTCACTCAATATTCTTCCAAAGCCACTGGCTACTTACCCACATTACCATCATCAAAACATTGATCACCAGTGAGAGAGGAATGAATCATGTCATGACAGCTATCATCAATCCTTGGACAGAAATTGGCCAAGCAACAAGCAACAACCTGCTCTCAAGTCATGTATCCTACAGAGTGCGCTAACAGGGTTTGGCTAAAGAAAAGGTAAGACAGCCTACAAAGAAACTGTTTGAGGTATCTTTCACATCAGTTACCAACCTCCTGACCATCTCCAAATGTAGCAAAACTCTGTCTGGCCCTAAGTGCTGTGGTTACAGCTTCTAGATGTTCCAGCATCACAGCCATGGCTATCTTTCCTAAGCTTTGTGCCTCATCAAAACAACACCAGCAACCATCCTGTAAACAATACTTTGTATATTGTCAAGGCTCTTCAACCCAACTGAAGGCAACAACATATGAGCATTTTCCTCTGAAATGGGGGTTTAATGCATCTGCTTCAGCCTGTGCAGTTTGCGCAGTTGAAATGTTTTGCTAGTAGTCAATTTCCTACATGTCAAAAGACCAGTCTACCTCTTGATTCAATCTGTCATTAGACAAAAAGGATGTTAGGGATCCATAATCATGAAACAACTTACTTGGTATAATGCATCACAGATATGCATTAAACCCCATTTTGCCAGAGCATGGCTTATACAATGCACAGGTCAAGAAAGCAACATGCCAAGTATGATAACATGTCCCAGTTTGGGCACTAAATGCATCTAAAACATTTCAGTTTTTCATATAACTTGTTCTTCCTAAAAAAGCTCTTATCTATATTCAAATAGATGTTAATGTGATGTTCTATAATGGCTGAACAAATTTTGAATAAAGGGCTATTCATGAAGTGTTAAAGAACAAGGATCATAACAAAGTTGAATTCCATAATTTTATTACCGGTTTAGATACACAGTATGTTATTCATCACAAAGAGGCAACAATTAATGAACATAACTAGTACTACTTCAGTGAACTATTTACAGTAATTTACAACAATCAAGGATGTGATTTTGGATTGAGATCATATTTTGTACATGGAAAAGACAGTGTACTTGTTGTAGCTAACCAAGAACTTACAACGAAAGAATAAACCATGAATCACTGTTATATAATATAAAACAATCCTTTAGTAAAAACTTATAACAAGGGAATGTGCTACTATATCTTGAAGTCCACAAAGACCATTTGGCTTGCAACATGTGAAAAGGGGCATTCGGACATTTGCGTAAAGTGTTGTCTCGGATCAGCAGTCCGCGCAGGCTAATCCGAGATGGCACTTCACAACTACATTAGATTTTGACCTACAGTAGACTTTCGCAAAACAGAAAATTACATAAAACGGAAAGTGTTGTCTCGGATTAGCCTGCGCAGCCACTTTATGCAAATGTCCTAATGCCCTTTTTCGTGTGTTGCAAGCCTTTTAGATATGACAACTATGATGTTACTTGTCAACCAGTAGCTCAACTACCATACAAAATGCTTCATACAGTGTGATTTAGAATGATTGGTTTACCCACCACACAATAAGGCAATTTTTCAGGCAGACCAACTAAGATAGGACTAGTATATAGGTGACAAGCCAGTACGTATTCCAGGACAAACCAGTATACCCCCGAAAACATTCGTTTTGCGGGGGTATAATAACCAGAAAATAATGTCCAACATTCCATATTCTGATCCAATATTCCATAGACTGATCCTCTTCTTCATGAAATAAGCCAATTCTAAAGATAAATCAATAATTCCAAATTATAATATTGAAGTTGAACCCAAAATAAGTTACTGATCATTGAAATTACCTGAAATGTGGTGCTAAAATGGTAACAAGAAAGATTTTAAGTTGCCAAAATAAAATCAATGATCATTTAAATTATCTGAAACTAGAGAGATTATTAGTTTAACAAATTACTATGGGAGGGTAGAGGTACTACATAACTTACCATAGCTGAACCCTGGATGATCTTTGCCATGGAAGTTGCATCAGATTGCTCAGAACACTGGAAAATTGCCAGGAATTGCCCCATGACATTTGCAAGTCCCTACAAAATACAATAATGAAAGATATAACAACAAGTAGTAATGATAACTGAAACAAAAATATTAATATAGAAGTACTACTATATGATATATAATATTATATATTATTTATCACATAACCTCCCCTGTTTTCAGTGTAATATACCCATTGCAAATTTTCTTATCTTATGCACGTTTGATATCATATTTGTGTGACATCATTTTTGACGTCATTTTGTACGTATTTCGTAGAAGTAAATAGATTTTATGGATATTACCGCGGGTATATCTATAGACGGTTTTGCATCTACTGATCAATATTTTGTGAAATATTGTTATGTGATAAAAAGAATCTGACACTCGTTGGCATCTGAGATAGAATTTATTAAACTCATCAAGAAAAATGTTACTAAGCTCACCAAAGGCTCGCTTGATAACATTTTTCCTAGACTTGTTTAATAAAATCTTATCTCAAACACCAACTCATGTCAGATCCTATATACACTATATATATACATGTAGTAATATAGAAGTACTACTCTGCATCTAAAAGCTCTAGCAGTATTTCTAGAGGCAGGATTTTTAACATTGAAATGTGAGTCACTATCTGAAAATAGATTACCACTGAAATGACAAAAACATGTACTGAAAAATAATAACATCAAAAACATGCACTAACAAAGGTATAATAAAATATATAATAACATAAAATATAATACAAAACATGATTAGTCCATCATGTCATATGAACATACATTTCTTCATGTCATATGAGCATACATCTATAATAGGTAAATGAAGACATGGAAAAGTAATGTATGATTTGTGTGCGATATTTCAAGATTGCAAGCTGGATATCAATAGATTACTGTAATATAATTGGGCACCAAACTTCATTATAAGAGTACATAATTTCACCTTGATGCTGATGTACACGTTTCTGGCAGCATTAATATTTAGCCTTTAGGTGTATAGCAACCCTTAGCTCAGAAAAGGGCTTTTACACCAGACATACCCTGATGGTGTCAATATTCCCACACTCTACTGGTCCTGACACATTACTGCCCACGTATATCTGAAGAGGCTAACATACAGTACAAAAAATTCATATTCAAGACTTACCCTGACTGTTTCTGTTTTCCCAGACCCGACTGGTCCTGACACACTACTGCCCATGTATTTCTGTAGAGCTTGAGACATGGTCAGAAAGCATTTCTCTGTGACAGGGGTCATGGCCACACCAACACTATTCCCGTAGAACTCATTTCCATACTGGTAAGAGTTGTCAAG
This sequence comes from Hippopus hippopus, assembly GCA_946811185.2. Lineage (NCBI taxonomy): Eukaryota > Metazoa > Mollusca > Bivalvia > Cardiida > Cardiidae > Hippopus > Hippopus hippopus. The sequence continues at coordinate 23,428,388 of OX328101.1, read as the reverse complement.
TATGTAGATTAGAGGTTCATAGCGTTCTTCAGCTAATAATATAAAATAATAACATGAAATCACATTCTAGTTACTTAATAAGGGGATAGTTGTCATACTGACAGCAAAAATGTTTCTATTTACATGACAACAAAATTTTAGACTTGTCCAAAATGAAAGCATTTACTATGTGACTATGATAATGGGAAATCCCTATCCTTCAGAGTCACTACACAGAAAATTGTTTGGTGAAAGATAAACTTATGGATTTTTGCACATAGTTTTGTAAGTAAATTGTATATCATATATTTTGTTGTTCTTAAACAGAGCATAATAGAGCTACCTCATCAAAAAGCATAATGAAACAATATTTCTGAAAATAATAGAAAATGAAAAAATACTGGTAAAATTTTCATTTATTTTACCACAATCTTTTTTAGTCAGGCCACTAACGAAAACAAGTAACAAATATTTAACTCTTTACCAAACAATCAGAAGTTTTATCATCCCTGATGAGGAAGGCTTTTCCATGATTAGTTGGAAAAAGAGACAATGCTGGTTAATAGCCCTTTCTTGTTTTCCACCAATGTTTCTGACCTTTCAAAAACAAGTTCCTTCACTTGAGAGACATTTACTTTGTCATCTGCTAATGCTTTTGATATAGACAATTCCAAATTATTTTTTCTGGTAAAGAGTAAAAGAATGGAAACAATATTTTTGAAACATTGAAACAAAGTGGGAAAAAGAACAACTACTAATTAAAACCATTTGAACCTTTCCAATCATATTTTTCAAAAGCTGTTGGCTGCAGGACTGTATGGTCATGGAATTAAACCAATCATAGATTTAGGATGTCAGCCAAAAAAGGCTAAGACTTACGGTAGTATACTACCAAAAGAATAATTACAAGTTTAGCACAGACAACGGGATAAATTTTGTCCTTAAATGGTTAGAAAACATTTCAGGAAGAAGAAAAAAGACGTCCTTGAATGGATAGAAAACATTTAGAAAAATGGAGGAAATACTGACCAACAAAATTTCCTCATTTTCCCACATGTTTTCATAAGCCTATTTCTTTCTCAGGGTCATTAAAACACAAGATCATTTGGTAAAATGTAAATAATGATTTCTGTTTTAGCTATGTCATACCTATCTACATAATGCAAATGATATGTACATGAAGTCTTTGTCTGGTGCTCTGAAATATTTTCTTGATTCTAAAAGTTGCAAAATATAAGACAGGGAAGAAGTGAATAAAAAGAAAATTACAGTCCATGTGTGAATTATGTACATCTACAGTTCAACTATAAAATGCGTCTTTTTCAATGTTTTAATATTAAATATCTCTTGTAAATTGTTTTCACACCATATCATGAGTGGCACATGTACCTCCTTTGTCATAAATTTCTTTGTATAGCAATTTCAATATCATTAACCCTATAACTGCATAATAAATGAAAATCTAACTGCATTGGACAAAGTCAATCAATGGCAGGACAACATATGTGCAGTCCACATGGTCTGCAAGAGCACATTGAGTCACATGTAGCAACAGAAATATGAAGTCTTTCAATCATTTGTCTTCAAGATTGAGAGATTCCAAAAGTTCTAGATCCAGTAGTTGATCAATGATGATACAAGATTGAAAAAATTCCTGGAATTATCTTCATAATCTTGATAATCAAGCCCTTTGCCGCCTGTGCCATCTGTTGACTGCTCCTGTCTGAAGATCTCAAAGACGACAAAAGATCAATTTTTATATAAAAAAAAAGGGGGGAAATCAAAATGCTTTTACCAATTTCCCCATTCCTCATACTGTTATCAAATTGTCAAATGCGTCATTATCAAATGGCAATGAGCTGATATCTGATATCCTGTCTGTTGACGAGATATTTGTTCTAAACCTACAGCAACAGAAACCTCACTCATTAACCATCATTCTCCAAACATTCTGTTTGAAAAAAAAAATGGCTGAATCAGTCCATTATTTAAACATCCTTGTACTGAATATGCAGCTGCAATAATGACGTGATGAATGGTGTATGATTACATCATGAATGTGGCGTTTGCCCTCAGAAAAAAGCTGTGTCGGTTGAAGACAATAATTTTTCTATTCATAGTGTTTTAACATGTTAGAAAAAAAAAAATTCCAGTGAATGATTCATGATTGTAACAAACAGGTTATTACACCGCTAGTTAGGGCCAGAGAGTAGTTTCGGCCCACCACCTTGAAATCTGCCCTCAGACTACAGCCCTCAGGGCATATATCAAGATAGTGGGCCAATATCACTCTCCAGCCCACATCAGCCTTGTAATAATCTCTATATACATGTACTATCATTCAGAATTACTGCAGAAAGAGAGAAAGTTAATGTTACTATAGATATTAACATTGCAATTGCAGTAAATAGTGAACTTGGTCAATTCTAAGGTTGGTTCTCTTCACATGGTCAAAGACAAGCTAAAATCTTGATTTCGTAATTATTTGAAAGAATGATATAAGAGAAACCACAACCAGCTAAATTCTTAATTTCATAATCATTTAAAAAGAATGATATAAGAGTAACCACAACCAAGTTTAACAAACAGAATGTAATTCATTGTTTTCAGGGTACTATCTATTCTAGAAGTGGGGAAAAAAAACTCATTATTAAGCCCTAAAGTGCCTTTCAAAACTACAGTTGCCTTTGCGGTCAGTATAGATCAAGATCAGGTTGCACACAAAATGTGCAGCCTGATCTTTGATCTATACTGTCCGCTCTGCTGAAACACTCTAGACAAAAGCAACCATTAAATTGTGATTATTGGGTCTTATTTCTACACCTGATATGAATTTTGGGTTTATTTGGCGCTCTAAATGCTACATGAAATTTACTTAACTGTTGCTAAAATGACAATGTACAATGATAATCCTTTTGGCTTCAAGAGTAGTTTTAGTTGATTTTAGGGGTGTATATCATATCCATATTGCAGATGTTTGTAGAGTATTCTTTGATCCTCATTGAGCCATTTGTCCAAATATTTTCATGAATTCTGCTTCCTGTGTATCAACACATGTCTAGACTTTGATTCAAAGGGTTAAGTGAAACCTAGTGTATTGTAAGCTAGTTAAGTAATTGCTTTTAGCTCAAGATGAAATTCTTTTTGGGTCATGAAATAAATTACTTACAGTGCTGATATTGTTGCAGAAACCAATGCAGTGATTTATCCTATAATTCATAGCATCATTTACGTACTTAGCTTAACAATCAAGCTATAACCCTAGCCTAGATGATCTGTCTACAAAGTTCTAAAGCCTTTGGTGTTAAGATGAAACTGAAGAAAGTATGTATTGTGCTATTTGTGCATGATGCTTAATAATCTACTTTCACATCAATCAAATTGTAATAAATTTGAAATCAACCCTTAACCCTTTACCACATAAGCTCATGTTTAAATGAATCTGTGGAAAAAGGCTTTTAAAAAAAATTGTTGGAAAATTTCTTTTTCCTTCAATGTTTCAGCCATGTTTATTTGTGGTCTGCAAATGCTTCCAATATAGACCAGCCCAAAGTTTTGTCATTTAATAAAAAGTGAACCCTTTACCACACAATGCTGACTTTTAACTACCCTGAGAAAGAATAATTTTGAAAACATTGTGAAAAAAAGGAGAAAATGGGGCAGCCAGCATTTTCTCCCAACAATACTCTACACAACCTATCAATGACAACTTCCACAATTTAAGCCACACCTAATTTGAAGTCTATAATTTTGTCTTGTGGTAAAGGGTTAAAAAGCCTTCTACAACTATAGATACATTTACTGCCATTCTAGAGATCCATGATCAGACTGTGAAGTTTACACAAACTGATCTTTGATCTTCACTGTCTGCTATGCTGAGACATTTTGGTTAAAGCAACCTTAAAAGAGCAGTTATCAGAGTGTTTTGCTGAAATGTTAACTCCAAAGCTGCTAAGCCCAACTTGCCGACCTTTAGCAGACAGTGTAGATCAAGATCAGACTGCACAGAATGTGCAGTCTGATCTTCGATCTACACTCTCCAATAAGGACATATTGTCCACCAAAAAATACCTTTGAAATTGCAAAATTTGGGATTTTACTATCGGCTCAAAAATTTTATTCAACTTATTTTGCAGAGTAAGGTTTAAGTTTTGTTTATTTGTCCCTTTAGAGGTTATGATAGTTAACTTGCTGTATGGCCCAATTACCGATGAAAAATGCACTTTCTAAAAGGTTCTAAAGCCTATAGGGATGACTAGTTGACTAATTGTTATGCAGCATTTTTATGATTCCTATGCTACTTTGTATGTGCACTGTTGTGTACGCTTACACTTTTCCACACTTTCATTTTGACTGGTGGCACTACTTCTAGCTGTTACAACCTCCTCTACTGTTATAAGTCAAAGAAAATTAAAAAGCATTACAATAAACAAACACATATCATCATACCAAAAATAAACTAGTAACTCTAATTATTTGTGTAAAAAAAACAACATAATATGGCTTGCAACACGCGAAAAGGGGCATTCGGACATTTGTGTAAAGTGTCGTCTCGGATCAGCCTGCGCAGTCTGTGCAGGCTAATCTGAGATGGCGCTTTACGACTACATTAGATTTTGTGCTACAGTAGATTTGCGCAAAACAGAAAATTACATAAAAACTGAAAGTGCCATCTCCGATTAGGCTGCACAGACTGCGCAGGCTGATCCGAGATGACACTTTACGCAAATGTCCAAATGTCCCTTTTCGCGTGTTGCAGGCCATATTTGCTTTTACTTGGTTTTCACATAAAAAGGTATCAGTGATAATTCAGAACAGGATTTCATAAAACTCTTCATCTGGGTCCGTATTCACCAACAATTCTTAAGAATATTCTTTGTCTTATTCTCCAGAATTTTCTCAATTTGACAGTACCACGATCCAAATAATTGCAATATGAAGATTACTTTTATCCAGAATGTTTTAGCAAAGAAGACAGTGAAGATCAAAGTTCAGACTGCATGTTTTGTGCAGTCTGATTTTGATCTATATTGGCTGCAAATGCAACCATAGTTGTGAAAGGTGATTATAGGATTAAGTTCTTTTTTTTAAGAACCTCAAAAAGATCTGAATATGATATTACCTAGCACTCTAGCCTAATGAATATGATGAAATATTTACCATGCTTTTCTTTAAAGAACCAAATAGAAATAAAAAATCTCATCATTTGTCATCTATCTAGCATTGCTAAACTTTATGATCCCAAAAAAATTGGTTAATAAAAAGGACAAAATTGTCTAATTTGTTAAATTGAAATTAAAACAGTCTCACACACACACTATCTTTCAAAAAAAAAAACCATTATGGAAACATTAGAGTCCTTACATGTAGCAACATATTTGTCTATCAAACCCATTTCATGTGGTGTATGAATATTTTACAAGGATGTTTTCAAAGTCATCCACTGCAAGTACACTGTACATACATGTATTTCTTGCCTACTTCGACCCTAGAGAGAACTGCTTTTCAACACCTTACCTTATGACAAAAATTTTAAACTTGTCCAGCATGAAAGCATTTGTGGTGGCCTCATGAAAAGGTGCTAAAATGATGATATTTAACTTTAAAGGGCTAAAAAACATTGCAGGAAATGGAGAAAATACTGGTCCTGAAAACACATGATTGCTTGATAAAGGGTTAAAATGCAAAGATTTAACAAGAGCTTACAATCTCTCTACACTGCATGGTAACAAAAATAAGCTTGGCTTTACATCTATGTAAATTAAAGTTTCAAAATGAAAAAAAATCCTTTACCCCAAAAATAATATAAGTTCACCACCAAGCCCATAACCCATGTATAAATCATGCAAAATAAAACAAATAAATATAAAGAATGCTCATAACAAAAACGACCTACAATAGGCCACAATGAAATGAGCTGTGCTCTGGCAAAAGGGGTTTAATGCAACTCTGTGATGCATGATACCAAGCAAGTCATTACATAGTTATGGATCCATTAAATCAGGCCTGTCCAACAACTGTCTGAACCATAAGGTAGACTGGTGCTTTGACATGAAGAGAGCCTACAGATAGAAATTTTGTTTTGACCCAAGTCAGCATGCTGGGACTGTGCAGGCTGCCATTGGCTGATACTTGTTTCTGATGCATTAAAAACCCTTTCCAGAGAGCATGGCCCTAATGTAAAAGCCCCATCATCCATTGATTTCTTTTGCTCCAAGCTTCAACCTCTGTGTTACAACTTTTAGACTACGCCAGTTATTTCAATTGTATAAGAGCTGCCATTTCACCTATCAATGCATTCCAGGACTTTCCTGTACCAGTATTCCACACATCCATCTAATCCACTGGCCATAATTTCAACATAAACATTATCAAAATAATGCCCAGCAGTGAGAGGGAAATGAATCCCAATTACTGTTATCATTCCAGTGAAAGAGCTTGGTCTATTAAGATGAGATTCAATTCTTTGACCAATAATTACTAACCCTGTCTTTAACCCACTGTACACTTACGCTTTATCCTACTTTAGTGGATAGTGTGGACAGAGATCTGACTGCACAAAGCATACAGTCTCATTTTGTATTAACACTGTCCAATGTTTCATCATATTTTCAAGTCAAACTGCAACAAATTGTCTACTTGCATGGCAAATTATTGTACAATAAATAAGATGGAACAACTTCCATATACATGAGTCAGATAGCATCATCTACTTACTGATTGGCTGATAGTAGCATCGGATACTTCTTCTCCATTCAAAATCCGACACCTCTCTCAGTTTTCTCTGGCACAAATTGTCTAGTATGTCTCTAAGGAACTGTGATTGCTGTACAAATATAAATCCGATTTTTTTGGACAGTGTTATCAAGTATATTTGAACTGTGTTGAAAACATGTCACCAGGGTGCTTGGTTTAACACTTTACCACATGACCAAATTTTAGACCTGTCCGAATTGAAAGCATTTGCTGATGACAGTTTCAATGTGGCTCATATGAAATGAGTTTTCTTTGATAGGGTAGAAAACATTGTGGGAAAAGGAGAAAATGCTAGTAACCAGCATTTTCTCCTTTTCCCACAATGTTTTCAAAAGCCATCTCTTTCAGGGGTGTTAAAAGTCGTCATTGTGTGGTAAAGGGTTAACTCTTTACCAAACAATAACATTTTAGACAGGACCAAACTGAAAGCATTTGCAGACAACATATTAAATGTAGTTCAAGTGATGATTTCTGTCTTTCATAGGGTAGGAAACATTATGGGAAAAGGAGAAAATGCTGGCTACCAGCATTTTCTACTTTTTCCACCATGTTTCCAAGGGCCTTCTCTGTCAAAGTCGCTGAAAGTCTGGAATGTGTGTAAAAGTTATTTCTTTAGCAAAGAATATCCTGTTTTAAGCTCCCTGACGATATCTGCTTAGGAAACCATTTTGGGAAAATGCTGTAAACCAGCATTTTCTCTCCTTTTCCCTTCCTGTTTCCTACTCTGCCAAAGAAAAATCCCATCTTTCGCCTCACAACTAATTTTTCATCTGCAAATACTTTTAATTTGGACCAGTGTAAGTTTTCATCATCAACTACAGTGTAACTCATTGCTACTTGAAAACTACAAATTAGTAAACAGTATGACAAATGGATAAATTCCTATACAAATCACTTTTTTCATTGTTGTAACCATAAAGCATGTTAACTCACCAATTCTTACCAAGATATTTTCACTATTGTTAATTTAAAATTCATATCAGTAGTTACTGAGTGAAGGAAACATTGAAATTCCTGGTAAAGGAGTTCTACATTAACCCTCTGGCTGCTAAACGTGACTCAAGGACCTTTTGCGGACAGTGTAGATCAAGATCAGACTGCATTTTCTGTCCTATCAAAGACAGAAATCATCATGTGCCCTACATTTATTTGGTTGTCTGCATATGCTTCCAATTTGGACAAGTCTAAAATTTTGTTGTTTGGTAAAGAGTTAAAACATTTCTTTACCCTTATCATACATTCATCAAATGCTCATGAAGCAGTTGCCTGTAGTAACTGTGAATAAGGTGAGTTGTTGATATTTCTATATATCAGTTTGATAACGTTGCATTGAAGCAGTTGTTAATGGTAACTGCTTTGATGCCATGATTACTAAATTTAAGGGAAAATTTTGAAATATTGTGTGTCATCTATGTGGAATTGTTCAATAAGCAACCAATAACAACAAAAGATTTTATACTTAACAGTATTTCTTTTTTACTTACCGTGATCATACACTCCAGTCTATTTTTGTGAATAGGCAACATAGCGTCTTCAATGCTACGCCACTGACCTCTGGTCAACACAGTGGACAATCTAGATACAGTGGACATGTATTTCTTTAGGGTGCCTTGCAAAGCCTTACGGTCATATTTGATCTCGGCAATGCCAAGGTCACATTCTCTTGTCCAGTGATACAGCAGTCCCATTCTGCAGACTTGAGCTGGGTACTGTAATAAAAAGCCAGTATCTCTTTACACTCCATTACTTTTATGGACACTGGACAGAAGACTTTTAAAAAATATTTTGGTAAAAGGAAAAAATGCTAGTATCAAGCATTTTCTCTTTCTGACAATGTTTCTATCCTTTCAAAAACAAATCCAAATTTTGGTCACTCTTCATTTTACATCTACAAATGTTTCCTATACAGTTAAGTATAAGATTTTTTGTCTGGTAAAGCATCAGTAAATTAATAATTATACAGAGTATTTTAACACCCAACACTATTATCTATCACACAAATATCTGAAAGAAAGAAAAATATGATTTTTCAACAGTATAGTTAAAACTAAAACTGTGTTGGTAAATGAGCAATAACTTATTATCAGCAATTTCTCTTTTTATCACCATGTTCTCTAAAGCTGTAATCTGCAGGGGCTAATCACAACAGAATGTCCTTTTCCAGCAGACTCTGCTGCTTAAAATCTGATCGCAAAGCACATAAAGTTTGAGGTTTAGTCTGCTCTGTCTGTTTTTGAGTGAGATTTTACACAAAGACCAACTTCAATTCGTACTACATAGGTTTCTTTACATTATTCATTTTATCTATGAAAATTAATAATTACTTTTCAAAATGTTAAACACTTTTAGTACACAGCAGTAACTTGAGCTACAGCTATTTCTGATGCACGTCTTAATGTACACGTACGACATGACTGATATTCATAGATCTAAGTCTCTTGACTCATATGCACATGGTTCTATGTAGTTGTGAGTCAGGACAGTGAGAAAAATCTTTCCATAAAAGAACTTGTCAGAGACTTACTACCAATGATATGATACCTGCTGTCATTGTACTTACTTTGGCAGCCCATTCTTCAATAGGTACATTGTTAATGCATTCCTGGATCACACCAATGTTCATTTCACGAATAGTTTTACCTACAGATTCATGTAGCTTTGCAACCCATATTTCAACTTCCTCTGTTAAAGTCACCTGAAATAAAATGTCATGACATTTAACCACAAAAACGATATTTACAGGATTTAAGATGTATCAAAAAGTCATGTCTTTGATAATTACCAACACAGATGAAAATAGAATGACATAGTTTTGTTTTGGTCAAAGGTGCATGTTTTCATTTGTGAATTTCTAAAAATACATACTCAGTGTAATTGAAAATACTGAGTATACCCAAAAAAGTAAGTTTATAATCTTTACTGAAACAGTGCCATTCACACCTTTGATGGACACCTTTGAAGGACAAAGATACAAAGATGTACAAAGACAATTTCAAAAACATTGTAAAATGTGTTATATATCCTTTTGATTAAAACAAGAGAACCACATGCCGGTGCTAAGGCCCAGCTGCAGTTGTCTGATATCATAAAATGTCAAATTTTTGGAAAATTGTAAGTTAAAACAGGGAAATAATTGTGTCAAAAATACTTTTAATGGTTACCTTCCCCTGTTGTATGGGTTCATAGTTCCTTCTTATAGTAAACAACTAGTTTGAGTTTGAAGTAAATTTCTTTAGTCATGACAGAGATATTATAAAATGTCAAAGTTTTTGCACGATGCAGAAGACAATGACAACAACTACAGCACAGATGATGCCAAGGCTATGACAATAAATTGATTTTTTCTTTTCAAACAGCTGAGCTAAAAATTTACTTTACAAAATGTTTCTATTCTTCAAACTGTACCTTTACCAATTGCATAAATTTTGTTTAAATTACTAACACACACATTCAATTTTACAATTTTGATACTCAACACTCTCCTAATATGATGAGATGAACATGCAAATGTTTTAATGTGAATTTCATAGAGATCATTGTTGTAATTGCTGTAGAGGCAGAGATTCTAAACCAAAACCTTTCATAAAATTTGCAGACATAGCAAACCTAAACAATGGGACAAGTTTGGAAAAATGGTCTCATAGAGAATATTATAACCTACCTTTTCACTAAGAATGAAGGATTCTCCATCCACACTGGACACTGACACAGCATCTTTAATGACAACTTCTTCAACCAGACCTTCTGAGGGCAGGTAAGTAGGAGCCTGCTGTAGGACACTTGGATTGACACTCTGTTAACACAAAATACAAATGAATAACAGAATTGTTGTGAGAGTTGGTAAAATTAACCGACATCATCCTCTCATCTTTAATAAAATAAAGATTTTTTTAACAACACATAGAGTGTTATCTAGAGAAATGGACACTTTCTTTTGGGGAAAATTTTCAAGGTTGTTATGGCTGAGATGCCATAAAAATATCAAGATGGATCCAACATCTGACTGTATGTTCTGTACAGTCTGATTTTGATCTTTACTTTCAAGGACTGCATTCAGATGTGCCTAGCAGGCTTAATCTAAAAGCTAGGCTAAATACTGAAGAGAATTATGGCTACTCTACTCTTTTCAGCTAGGTTGATCAATATCAACTTTTTGACAGGTTTGTTACAATATTTGCATCAAGATGAGAGCTTTGATGACCCTTTGTTGAGCTTGGTGATCAAACGTTTATAAAAATTAATATTGTGGCTCACTCTCAGTATTACAGAACCACAGTTTTTAAGAACACTAAAAAAATGCACAGAACACAAAAAAAAAAAATCTTTGAAGATAAAAAAAAAGAAGGTACAAAAACAAAATTGGGCAAAAGGCAATACAAGAACTGTGAAACAAACAACCTGACAAAACAGCAAAAGTTTTGACATATGGGATCTATGATAATCTACAATATCCGTTAGCGTATATTCACTGCTTATCTTTTGTTTTTTAATCCCAACTACCGCAGCAGATGATGAAAGACTGATAGAACAATCCCTATCTACACTTAAAAATCAACATGGTGATGTAACAAAACTAAAAGTAACTTTTCAACCAAATCCCATAATGGCTGCTTTTTAGATATAATTCTGAAGGTCTAATACAAAAGACACATGTATTTGAAGCCAAAGAAGTATCTCAACTCTTTACCACAAAATCACAGCTTTAATGATCCTAAATCAAAAGGATTTTGAAAACATTGTGGGTTAAGACGAATATGCAGGTTACCAGCATTTTCTCCTTACCCACAACATTTTCCACTGTTCCAAAGACAAATGCTTCAGGTTTGGAGGTGCCCAAAATTATGTCTTTTGCTAAAGAGTAAATAAATAACACTGAAAACATTGTGAGAAAAGAAGCAGCTACTTGTGATAAACAGCAACTCCATTTCCCAAAATACTTCTATAAGCTGCTTATTACAAAAGTTTGAAGACAGTCATATTTGTTTGGTTATAAAAGAAACTTAAACACATTCTAAAACATAAAACAGGAATGCATTCAGCTTACAAGGCGTGGAACATCTACACTATTTTTCTTATGCACAAACTGGTTCATCATGCCTGCCCAGGGGTTCTGATTCTTAAAGAGAATGCAATCAAAACACTGCAAAAATATCCAAATTACTGAAAACTACTCCTTTACCATACATTCTACTGTATACATAATATTTATATCTATATCACTGTTCTGAAATCTTTTCTTTTGTGTGCCTGTCAATTACAAACAATCCAATCACCCATTTCTAGGAACCCATAACCATAGGTGCAGTTTGTCTGTTGGGTACAATCATGCAAAAAAAAAAAAGCAGTCCTAAATCCTTAATAACTGCTATACTTAAGTCATGCTAGATGTAATATACATATATGAATATTTCATATTTATCTCCCAGTTATCATACATGTATTTTCATCTCATAGTGACAAATAATTCTCAATTCTGGAATATAATGACCAAAATATGAGTCATGCATGGTCAAAGGCTAGATTTGTGTAAAACTGTTTCAGTAATAATAAAAACATTTAACAATCTGAAAAACGTTCTGTTTTTTGCAAGTATATCTCAAACACTACAATTTCTTCATGTTAAAAGAAAAGGCTTCTAATTGCAATTTCTTTAATTCTATCTATTCATCTTCAGTTGTAATAGGAAAACTGCAAGAAGACATCATTGAGTGCAACTGAAACATTTTGATATGTTCATAAAAATAATGACAAAGAAAAGCTAATTATTTAAAAGTCCATTAATTAAAAGAAAAGACAATGGCAAGGCTTAAAGGAACTTGCAATCACACAATGTGGAACAAAACAAGCAGAAACTGTGTTAAATACCTCTACTGCTTGAGCCTTGTTAGTTTTCTTCTGTTTACAATTGAATGAAAAAATAAAGATAACTTATGAGAAAATTGTATACACCACAGTGAAGATTTCTTTAATACTATCTTTCCATGTATGTACATTTGAAGATAATTTTGAAGATGAGGATTGAAAATACAAGCTAATATATTCAAGATGCCTGTATCCTTGGTGTCTCATGCTATATCAAAATTATATCACTTATATTCAGCACAAATTTTCCCTGGCTCGTAATTAGGATAAATTGATTACTAGTTTTGTCATCCAAATATGGTAGACAATCTGAATACCTTCTATCCTATGACGGCTATATATGGAAAGAGGCTGTAACTGAAATTACTTTTTGGTTTTCAAACAAGGGCTGATTCCATCCACCTTTTACCACACAATCCCCAGTTTTACTGACCCGGAGAAAAAAGCTTTCTGAAAACATTGTGGGAAAAGGAGAAAATCTGGTTACCAGCATTTCTCCTTTTCCCACCATGTTTTCTACCACATCAAGGACAAATTCTACCATTTGAGTCAAATTTATATTGTCGTCTGGACACACTTTCAATTTGAACAGGTCATAATTTTTGTTCTTTGGTAATGAGTTAACTCCTGTTACTGAAGAAAATACCATTTTATCTAGGACAGTGCCATTAATGAAGTCGGCTAACCTTTGAATTTTAGGTAATCAGAAATGTTGCAACTTGAAATTGCAGAGTAGATTTTCAAAAGTAGCTGTGGTTTTTCCATCCTTCCTTTTTTTATTACAAGAATTTTATCTGTAATTTCTTTGTCTTCCCTAATTTCACCCATTATGTTTAACCCTTTACCACACAATACCAACTTTTAAAGACCCAGGGAAAAAAGCCTTTTGAAAACTTTGTGGGAAAAGGAGAAAATGCTGGTAACCAGCATTTTCTCCTTTTCCCACAATGTTTTCTACCCTATCAAAGAATGATTGCACCATTTGAGCCACATTGAAATTGTCGTCTGCAAATGCTGTCAATTTGGACAAGGCTAAACTTTTGTTGTCTGGTAAAGGGTTAAATGACAAAACTTTAGACCCCTCCATATTGTTAGCATTTGCAGACAAAAAATTAAATGAAGCTCAAATGATGAGATTTTGTCGTTGAAAAGGCTGAAAACATTCTGGGAAAGGAGAATATGCTGGTTACCAGTAATTTCTTCTTTTCTCACAATATTTTCAAAAGCTGGCTTCTTCAGAATCATGAAAACACGTGATTGTTTGGTAAAGGGTTAATCTCAAGACAGCTTAGTAAATGAAATGGATCTGGCTGCATATAACATATAAAGTACAAGTTTTACAATACTTGACAAGGAAGAACAAAGATAACCTTACTCTTTTCTTGCAGTATGTTTTAGATCCTGAAGTTGCCGTATGAAAGCTATGAATTAAAGCTACAAACATCATTTGAGCATTTAAAATTTGCAAGCAATTAGTATTTAGTAACAAATATCATTATACCACTAAAAGGCCATAGTTATTTACCATCTAATTCCCATTAAGAAGGCAAATATTAGTAAGAACACTATGTCCATGTATTATACAAATATTGATGAAAATATGAAAAAAAAAAATGGCATCACATACATGTAGTAAGCAAATGTGTACAGTTTTTTGTGGAAAAGTTTTTCTAAATTAACAAGAGGATAGTTTCTAGCTAACTATTGCTTATTGCAAGCAACACAGACCTTTTTTACATATTAGTTTCTAAGAATTACATTAATTGAGAAGAAAAATAGGAAGATCCTCTACAAACAAAATTTAATTTCCTATCAATGCATCATTTCACCACCTAAAAGCAATCTTTTAATCTTGCAGAAAAAATGTGTCACAGGCAGATACTGCTCATTAAAAGTAATTTCTCCTTTTATCACAGTGTTTTCCAATGTTGCCAGTATATATTAACCCTCTCTTAAAATTTTAAGTCTGTTGAAATTAAAAGCATTGCAGATGAGAAATTTTTCTCCAATAATTAGATCTGTCTTTATAATGGTTGTAAACATAGTGGGAAAAAGGAGAAAATGATGGTATCCAGCATTTTCTCCTTGACACACTATTTTCAAAATCAAATACTTTCTTTAGGTCATTACAACTCAGGAATGTGTGGAAAAGGATTAAACCTTCATTCACATTAATTTTTCCTATTTTACAGGAGTGTTTTCAAAGTCATCTTCTGAAGATTTTTTTCAAAAGGTAAGGAAGTTTACAAAAATAATAGTTTATATATTATATAAACTAAAAGGCTTTTCGGTATTTTATCTTTGTCTCCATAAATATACAAATAAGGCAAAGCTGCAGGCAAAGAAAATACTGATGGTTGGATTTCAGTGTCAGTTTGTATTCCCTAAAAAAACTTACATCACTGGCACTGATATGAATTGTCTATATATTCAACAGTGTTTACAGGATAATTATAAACAACAAGGTTGCCACACAACCATAGTTCAACCAAATGGACCTCTGCCACATAACAATCATAGTTAAACCACAAGAACCCCCATTCTCAGGCACATTACGACAATAGTTCAACCAAGAGATCCCATGGATCCCATTCTTGGGCACAAAACAATCATAGTTCAACAACATGAATCTCATTCTTGTACACAAAATAAGCATAGTTCAAACAAACTAACAAATTACATGTACATTTTAGCCACTTGAAACAAGTCCCATGTTTAAGGACAATCACAGTACATGAAGAACATCATCCAACAAGTAGATCAATCATCCAACAGCTTTTTACTCACTCTGCCTGGCCCAGGGGTGGAGCTAAAGAGGACCATCTCCACTGTAACTTTGCCCCTATGCCTTACTTTGGGCTTTGCTATACGCCTCATCTGAGCTTGTATATCACTAGTCCCTTGCTTTAAAGGGGAAAATGTGTTCATTGACTCTCATATTTATCCGCTTTGTATACAAGAATAGTTAAAATATTTCAATTTTCACAACCAAAACAAATCCCATGTAACTAATACAAAGCAATTTGGTACCATGAATAGCTCAGAAGAGCCCAGGATAGCTTATAAAATACTAGCTAGTTGTAATCAAAGATTGCAGTCTACACTGTCTGCAATAGCATCTGTATTTGTGAATTTACTTCCTTTAACTCTTTACCAAACGACAAAATTTTAGACTGGTCCAAATTGAATGCATTTGCAGACAACAAAATAAAAGTGACTGAAAATTTGAAATTTGTTTTGGGAAGGGCAGAAAACATTGTGGCAAAAGGAGAAAATGCTGGTTACCAGCATTTTCTCCTTTTCGCACAATGTTTTCAAAAGGCTTCTTTCTCAGCGTCGTTAAAAGTCTGAATTGTGTGAAAAAGGGTTAAGGAGTTCATTTAATAAATTAGAGTAGAAGTTATCACTTTACCAAACAACAAACTTGTAGACTTGTCCAATTTAAAAGTATTAGCTGATGAAAAAATAAAGGAGGCTGGAATGGTGCAGCTTGTCTTTGATAAAATTAGGAAACATTGTGAGAAAAGGAGGAAATGCTGGTTTCCAGCATTTCCTCCTTTTCCCACAATGTTTTCAAAAGCCCTCTTTCTTGAGGTTACAGTTTACATTTCGTAATTGTTTGGTAAAGGGTTGAGAGTATCTGTAGTTTTCATTTAATGAATTATTCAAAGAGGAGTAAAGAAGAACAGAGTTTGGTTAGAGTTCCTGTTATTTGCTTTACATGACTTACAAAATCAAGCCCATCTTTATCTTGACGACTAATTCTTCTCTAGAGGAATCACACCAGATACAGGTATTAAATTCATTCTCAAATACAAAATAGTATAATGTAAATCACAAAACTACTGAAAACTTTTACACTAAATTTTATATATGTACTTGAGATAAAGGAGGAGACCTATTCCAGGTATCAAAGTTTCTTTAATCATAACATCATCATGAGACTCATACTAGTATTTTGAAATTTTAGAATAAGCTTATTTTAATTTCTTTGATAGAAAAAGAAATATAAATATTGCACAAGCTTGTTCTCTCACAGACTTCTAATGCACATGACAATAGTGGTAAATGAAGGACAATGAATAATGAGATATTTAACACCGTAACTGAATAAAAAGACATGAATATAAAGGCTTATGAGTGAAAAGATTAATGTAATGCAGCATACTATAATATGCAATATATTTTCATGCATATATATTTTCACACAATTATTTCTAGAGTAATTCATATAAACATTATCATCCTCAAATGCAACAGAATAACAGAGAATAACAGAAACTCAGTATACATTTACTTACATATATTTGGGTCAGTCTCTTGTCAATTTTTGGTGGTGTGTCACCTCTAGTTAACTGGGACAGAGCACTAGATGTTTTAGCTCTACTGTGTGGTGTGTTAGATCTAAGGCCAGTAGCAGATCCTTGAAATCCAACCTCATCTGTTGGCTCTATGGGTCCAGCTCTTGTCTCTTCCAGCTTAACATCATTGATACATGTGAAAATTGATCTGTGTGAAAGAGAATGATTTTAATCTTTAGAGGACAACACATTGTATTTAAAAACAATTTCAAATATTGTTCTAATTCAAAACTCTCGCCATCTACAGAGCTAAGACAGAATGCATCTGCCAATTAGATTGGTGGTTAAGCAGGTGATTAAGAAATAAAATTGAATTAGGAATAAATTTGATAAATATGGCCTCAAAAGCCTTGCATATACTGTTAAAATGGTTATCATATAATATAGTTGGCTAAGACCAATATATAATTCTGCTGTTATATTCTTAACTTCACTGTACAGAAATGTGAATGATTTGTACCTGTTACTGAAATTTTAACAAAATTGAATCTGATACTGCTACAACCGTATCCCAGATCAAAGAGAAGATGAGCAGTCTGATCTTCTTTATTCTGTATGCTGAAATATTCTTGAATGGCACTGCCTTGAATGGAACTGGTGGAAATATCAGTTTCATTTATCTAACAGAAAAGGGCCTACAAGTCAAAGCAGTCTCAGACATTCTAGACAGGGGTTTTAACCCTTAAAAAACAGTAGTCTTTTAATGTGTTGAGAGAAACCCTTTTAAAAATGTACTGGAAAAAATAAAATATGCTTGTAACAAAAAATTTCTCCTTTTGTAAAAATGTTATCTACCAACATAAGAAATTAATCCCATTCATTTTGACTTAGAATTTGTCATCTGCAGAAAAGTCTAAATTTTGTCATAGTGGAAAAGGTTAAGTAGGAATGAGCAGCAAAAATAAATAAATGAAAAAACTATATAAACATATTTTTATGTTCACCCTAATTTCCTCTCAGAGAGATGGAGTTAAAATTGGAAATAAAACCAAATTTAAATTACTTCAAATGAGGCTTTACTGATTCCAAATCTGTTGGTCTACTTAGTATGGCAAGTAGAATTGGGTCTGACACAAAATAGAACCTTGGAAACACACGTCTCTTGTTGTCCAGGTAACCAACCAAAGATTTAAAGCAGATTTCCAGTTCCTCATACACATGACGAAGTAAAACAGCTTTTGGAACCTCCCCTCCATAGCAGCACTAAATAAATATACAGAAGATACAAAATAATTTAGGTTTCAAACTTTAATGTTTTGTCTTTTGCTTATGGTATATAAACCTTTACCAAACGATCTTGTATTTTGACAACCTCAAGGAAAAGGGTTTTTGAAAACATTGTGGGAAAAGGAGAAAATGCTGGTCACCTGATTTCTTGACCCAATCAAATCACTTTGTTGAGCCACTATTGATTTGTTGCTTGCAAATTTTTTCAAGGTGGACAAGTCTAAAATTTTGTTTTCTAGCTATGAATTAACAGAGTAGCTGAAATGAACAGGGAAGCAAAATCAAAATACCTGCAAAACATTTCTGGTGTCAAATGCTCTTTTCATCATTTTGGTCCAGCTCTTGTCAATCCTAGCAAACCTCTTGGCTTCTTGGGGAAGTTCTTTTGCTGCCACCTGGTTGCTAAACACAGCCTCCAGGTACTGCCACAGGTCTTGAACTTCCAACCACAGCTCTAGTACCTCAGCAACTTCTTTGAGTTTCTCAGCCCAAGATGCAGCCTCATCCCTCAAGGGGCCTATATACCTGGAAGTAAAATGGGACTTTATGTCAAAAATATTTTGATGGTTACCTGCCCCTGTTGTACGAGTTCTCCTTTTAACCCTTTACCACACAATCCCGAGTTTTAATGACCTTAAGAAAGAAGGCTTTTGAAAACATTGTGGGAAAAGGAGAAAATGCTGGTAACCAGCATTTTCTCCTTTTCCCACAATGTTTTCTACCCTATCAAGAACAAATTTCATCATTTTGGCCGCTTTTAACTTGATGCCTGCAAACGCTTTCAATTTGGACCAGTCTAAAATTTTATGGTTTGGTAAAGAGTTAATAGTTCAGAGCTAGTCCAAGTTTGGAGTAAATATCTTCAGTAGTGACATAGGTATTACAAAATGTCAAAGTTTTTGCATGATGAGGTTTTTCTTCCAATACAGTCGAGCTAATAAAGTGTACTACTTATTGTCAAGATATTCTGGCACTGAAACCTTTTGTCACACTATCCAGAGTTTTGACGACCTTGAAGAAGAAATCATTTGACCACACTGTGGAAAGAAGAAAATGCTACACCAGCATTTTCTCCTTTTCCCACAATGTGTTCTTCCCTTTCAAACATTTTTCTCACCACTTTAGCCACATTTAATTTGTTCCCAGCAAATACTTTCAATTTGGACACATCTAAACAGTTAACCTTTCACCACAGAATCAAGACTTTGAAAGACCTATAGGATAAATGGATTTTGAATAAAATTGTGAGAAAATGAGAAAATGCTAAATACCAACATGTCTCCTTTTCTAAAAGAGTTTTTCTTCTTTGAAAGACAAATTTCATGTTCTTGAGTAATGTTTCATTTCTTTTTGCAGACGCTTTCGATTTGAACATGGCTGAAATTTGTCTTCCAAAAAAGAGTTATCACTAAAATTTTGTCAAAGAAAGAAATCATCCCAATTTCGTATACTAAATGGAAAACTGATAGAATTATGAAATTTAATGTCTGTGCCAATCAAATGTTAAGTTTTGGAATTTCGAAGTAATGAAAATATAAGTCGATATTGCCCCAATGCCCATGTAGCATAATGAAAATTCTCTCCATCAGACAATGGAATATCAAGGATACAGACATGTGAAACATAACAAAGTGCCTTACTTGGACGTAAGCATATTGGCTAACAGAGCCTGTGCATCCTCTAGCTGTTCAAGCAATCTCTCTGTGAAGACTTTATCCAAGTAAATTGGACCACGACGTTTGTATGGTTCAAACGCTAGAACTTGTTCTGTCCATTCCTCTTCCGTCATTCTCATCTTAATTTCAAGTTCTAGTTCTCTACTTGCACCCAAACATATTTCTTCTATTGCTACCTTATGCCTGCAAGATAATTCAAATTTGGATACAAGTCCAAGACATCAATTCAGTTATTTTGAAATCAAACACAATGGGTTTCTGCTCTGACAAAAATTGTCATATGATATATTTGAGCCATGCCCTGTGAAAAAGGGGCTTAATGTATCTGCTAAAAGTATTGACCAAGGTCAGCCTGTGCAGTCTGCAAAGGCTGACTGGGGCTGAAACTTTTTGCTTTTTAACAATTTTCTGCATTTAAAAGGACCAATGTACCTCAAAGCTCAGTCAGTTGTTACAGAAAACTGATCTTATGGATCCATAATTATGTGATGGCATGCTTGGTATCATGCATCACGGAGATCCTTTGCCAGAGCATGGCTCATTTATTTTTCATGTAATTGTTTGAATGGTATTTCACGCCATGTTCATTACCAACTCAGTTTCATAACAGTAACAATGCATTTGTCGATGTCTTTCTGGGTTTCACCAGCACTAGGCTTTAACTCTGTAGTGTCTTGTTCAAGGACACATGCAACTGACTAGGGCTACAAGTTGGTATTAAACCAGGATTTTCTTATCAATAAGATAAAGAGCCCTAAAGCACTCATCTGAGTAAGGTGATCTATATTTTTTAAAGTTAGAGAGATCCTGGTGGTGATGATGTAGTACATATACAAAATATATCCAGTCTGCATAATGGAAATTAAGCTCAGGAAATTAAGAATGCTGCCCCGACTTTCATGAGAACTTGACAGAAAATTAGGCCTGGAGAGTGCACAAAGGTTTTTCTATGATTGTCCAAATGACCTGCTTTGGTCCTATTTGACTCATTTTCAAACTTGTCTCAGATATTATCAAGACAAATGAAAATGTGGCCTCTAGAGTGCACACAAGGTTTTTCTAAAATTTGTCCCAGTGTCCTACTTTTTGACCCAAGGTGACCCAATTTCAATCTTGTCAGAGAAGTTATCAAGACAAAGATTCTGATCAACTCTCAGAAGTTTTGGTCTGAAATATGGTGTCTTTAGTGCACACAAGGTAATTTTTAAGGCCTGGACGACAGACACAGAGGCCACATGCCAGACACAGCATGATAAAAAAGCTCATCTTGAGCACTTTGAGCTCAGGTGAACTAAAACTCAAAAGCTCAAGGTGTATATATTTTTTTTTGTAGTTCCTCTTTCTCATATACAATATAGTAAAAAGTAACCAATGATATGACAAAGTGCCTCCAATGAAACCCCTTTTTTGTCCAGATTTCTATCACAGACATTAAAATTTCACCTTGCTTGACAGCTAGCTGTTTTAGTGGCATGTTTTTGTGCTTTTGAGTCTAATGTTTCCATAGATGAACCACTTGTAATGCACACTACATTTCAACCAAATAACTAAGATTCATCCCCTTCTATATTTATCCCTATCTGTAGACTGGATAACTTACTTGATTAATCCAATATCTAAAAGATGAGACAGTTTAAACACATTGGCCTCCAGTTGGAAGGAGCTCCCAGTCACCTGCATGACTTGTAACCAGTGACGATTTCTGATCTCCTGCAAAGAAGGATGAAAATAAGCATGTTATAGGTGGCAAAATTCTAAATTTAGAATAATACTATTATTGATTTTCTTGACTGAATGTCAAAATGATATTTATTTTTTGTTGATGTTTACTAATTCAGCTTTAATATCAATATGGACAAACATTCAATTCATGAAGAAAAAGGGCTATAATACTTATCATCTTAAAGTTGGAGTCTTTGTTTTTTTCTTAAGCCTCAATACAAAATGAAACAAACATCAAAAAGGAACAAATCACTGTATGATCAAAGATCAGAGGAAATATATCCTCTTTTCAATACCAAAACTCAACCCATGGGAAAAGGAGCAATATCCTGTTAAAAGCAATCGCTCCCTTTTCCATAGTGTTTTCTTGGGCTGTTATTTGAAATGGCATGAAAATGGTATATGTGCAGTTTTGTGCTAATGCAAAAATTGACATGGTCACAAAATGAAAATTCATAAACCATTTGAAATGTGTTTGTTTCCTTTAATTTCACATAAACACTAAAACATTTGACCCAGGCATGGATTTACCAACCATTTATAAGAAAATTCTTTGTCCAATTATCATGATTTTTTTTAACTTTGAAGGTAATTCTGACTGGCTAAACCATATGGATTAGCCAATCAGAAGTTAATTTACCTTCTAAACCAGACTAGAAATGCAACAGAAATTAGACTACAGTGGTTGGTGAATAATGGCCTTGATATTCAGGGAAAACTGTCTCTTTATCATGATATGGTATTATCTTTCTTAAATGAATAGGAAAGCCTTTCTTGCTTTAGTTTGTTAAGCTGTTAAGTAAAGCACACTTCTCATTCAATCATGCTGCACACTCTACTTCAGAAGAAGATGAACACTTATTTCAAAAAAAAAAATTTGTGGAGGACAAATACATAAAAAGATCATTCCTGACTACACTAAAGACATACATTATAAATAAAACATAACACAATGTACAATACACTTAACATCAATCTCATTTTGGTGAAAACTCAGTGTTGTCTCCTTTTCCCACAATATGTTTTCCCTTTAACAAATCATATCAATTTAACCACATTCAATTTATTGCCTGCAGATACTTTCACTTTGGGCAGGTCTGAAGTTTTCTGTCATGTAGTAAACTGACCAATTAAATAAAACATGGTGCAAACTACTATCTATACAAATAAAAATGAGTCTAAAAACTAGACATGTAGTGTTTCAGTATTCAATAAGAAAAAAATCATTCCTGTTATACAGTGTGGCAGATTTTCTAAACAAAACAGAAAGACAATTCAGTAATTATAAATGAAAAAAAGACTAAAGTAGATTAGTGTTAATGTTCTTGGCATTAACAAAAAATTCCCTGCTGTTGAAAACAAAAATCATTTTTAAAAAAAAAAAACAACCGAAAGATGTAAACAACATCTACAATAGTTATGGGTTAAGAGACAAGCACATTTTTCTCATTTTCTGAGATCAAAGGGAAATAATCCCCTTGTATCTCATAGAGTTATTCCCAATGCCATACTTACAGGAATTTCAAACCGCTGGCTTCCCTAATATGGATAGGAAAATTCATTAGTTTTTTTTTTACTCAAAAGTGCAAAAAATTACTTTGCAGGAAACTGCTTTGAAAACAACCTTATGATCACATGCAAAAACATGAATCATTATGAGATGTAAAACATTATGTTGAACTCTTTACCAAACAACTAAATTTAGACTTGTCCAAGTTGAAAGCATTTGCAAGTGACCAAATGAACATGGCTCAAATGACAAGATTTGGGTCTGAAATTGTAGAAAATATTGTGGAAAAAGGAGAAAATGATGATTATTTTCTCCTTTTCCCACAATTTTTTCAAGAATATTCTTTCCCAGGGTTGTTAAAACTTGGAACTGTTTGGTAAGGGTTTACGAAGGACTTGCTTGTAGAGAGCACTTTCTCCTTTTATTGCAATGTTTTCAAAAGCACTTATTAGATGTACAGCCTAAACAAGTTCTGAAATACACATATATGAGCCATGCTCTGGCAAAAGGGGGCTTAATGCATCTCCGTTATTCATCAGACAAAACAAGACATAACCTAATTATAATTCCATAAAATCCATTTTGTCAAACATCCGACTGTATCATGATGTAGAATGGTAATTTGACATGCAGAAAAATTAAAGATAGCTAAAAATTTCAGCCCATGTCAGCCTGCGCGGACTGTGCAGGCTGACATGGGTCAATACTTTTTGCAGATGCATTAAGCCCCCTTTTCACAGAGCATGGTTCATATGTATGTATGTTCAATGGTGAAACAAAAACTGTTCCTGATGCAGTCACTATTTTAATCCTTTACCACACAATCCCGAGTTTTAACAACCCTGAGAGAGAAAGTTTTTGAAAACATTGTGGGAAAAGGAGAAAATGCTGGTAACCAGCATTTTCTCCCCTTTCCCACAATGTTTTCTACCCTTCCCAAAACAAATTTCAGTTTTTGAGTCAACTTTTTTTTTGTCATCTCCAAATACTATCAATTGGACAAGTCTGAAATTTTGCTGTTTTGTAAAGGATTAATCTTTTTAACCATGTGTCAGTGTTATTTCATGCTTTCCGGTAGGATATCGAGAAATAGCGGTGAAATATTTTTCAATAATCCACGGGTACGACCAGTGAAAATACCGATTTTTATATTCTAGTTGCCTAGGTAAAATGCGCGTGACTCACAACCAGATGGAAATATGACATCATTTACCTTACATTTCTCGCGCTTGACGTAATATTGTAATGCGTTGCTATGCGGAGGAGGTACGCCACGGGGAATAACTGAAAAGACTGTACTGGATTTTGATAAAGTTCCTCCCAGAAAGGGTTAAAAGCATGAAATAAATAGAATATTTGTTTTTTTTGGTGAAAGATCAAAATTTATTTCATCTCGTGAACATAATCGGTAATATTTTCACTCGTGGCTGCGCCACTCGTGAAAATATTACCGATTATGTTCACTCAATGAAATAAATTTCGATCTTTCACCGAAAAAAACAAATATCCTCTATTTATGCTACCATGGTTCTACTAGGGTATAAGCTAGTGCATTTATGACATGATAAAATATATTCTTATCATTTTGTGTGGTCATTAACAATGTGCCTTGTATTACTGTTTAACACTAGATCATTGGATAATAATGTACTTTTACCCTTGACCTGGTATTTTCAAAGTCCATCTTGAAACCTGAGAGCTTTAATACACAATCATATCATGATGTTAAGTATGACACATTCATTCAGCAAACTATAACACTCTTCTATTTCCTGGTATTAGCATCCTCTGGATAAAATAAGTTTAAACTTTTGAAAACCTTGCTTTCAATACATGAAGCCAATTTGCAGCACTAACATTTTTTCTACTATTTAGAGAGCCAAGCCTAGCTTTTCCTAATGCTTTCATTATTTGAACTCAGGACTGCTAATTCAACATCTTAACTGCTGAGCTATGCAGAACTTCAAACTATTTTCAGAACTATTTAAAACTAGTAAACATGTTATAAAAGAGAAATTTTTGAAGGTAGGGAATATGACTCTTTTTTTTCAAAAATTTGTAAAAAAATCTAGAAAAAGGAACAATTGAAATTGATAGGCAATGCTCCTTCTTCTAAAATGATATCAAACTCTGTCTATTACAGGGGTGTGTTGAAGTGATGATTGAAAAAAGAATAACTTTCCACACCTCTGGAACTAACTAATCCATCTGAAAACTAGACACGGGTGCATTTATGCATGCATTTCTTCTCAACAAATATAACAAGACTGATTATACTGAGCAATAAATATATTTCATACTTGCATAAATTCTTTTTGAGGATTTTTTCCTGATATGTTTAATCTTTTTCTTAAATATCTACTTAAAAATGCTATGACCAATTTCACATCAAGTCTTCTGCTTTGACATAATTCTTCCTGTTCACACTATCAAGAAACTCACTATGGATAATATACATTCATCTAATCAATGACCCCTTAACTAGTATGTCAACCTGGGAAAATGTTTAAGAATAAAGGTCACCAGATATAAATATTACAAATGAATAGAGTTTTGGGATCAGACTGATACCTTCATTAGTCAGAAAAGAAATTTATGTTTGTTTAGGTTCTTCAAGAAGGAATTTATCTGCACATTCTTTAAACATTACTTTTGTGAAATTCTAAGGTACAGATGTTTATGTTTACTCAATACTGAGAATGCAAAGGACAACTTTTTCTTGGTTTTTCGGATGTTGTAGATCAAGATCAGAAGGCTGTCTGATATTGGATCTACATTTCACAACATTTGGCCAAAATCAGTCTTAAAAAAACTACAACCAGGATTTTCTACTGCAATAAATACCATGTTTGACTTTTCTAGCACTCTAAAGGTTTAGAAAACCAGGGGGCATATTCACTAACCATTCTTAAGCAATTAAGACTTTTAATGACCCTAGAGAAGACAGCTTAAGAGGACACCTTAGGAAAAAAAGAATATACGGGTAAACAGTATTTTCTTCTTGTTCCACAATGTTTTCCATGCTTTAAAAAAGAAATTTCATGTTTTGAGTAACTTTTAACTTGTGTTCTGCAAATGCTTTCAGTTTAGACAAGTCTACATTTATGTTATATGGTAAAAAGTTAATCCATGTCTTGTTCTAAATTCAAATACTAGTCAGTCATCTGATAGAACCTCTCAGTCAATCAGATGATTAGATATGGAATTCAAAATTAGAATTAGATTCAGATTAGTGTGTGAATATAAGTCAAGATGAACTGAAGAAGAATCAATTTGTCATAATAAAGATGTTATATTACTATATGTATTTCACATATCTACAGTTATCCAGTATAACCATTCACCCTATATAAACCCAAATACCAAATATAGGGGAGGTACAAACAGGTAGCATTCTTTATTTATACCCATTACTTACTAGTGTTATATATTTTCCCTGGCCACCCTAAATTTCAAACAAAATATCACCTGTGATACATGCATAGATTCAAAATAATGAATTTCAGTAAAGAACAGATTACTGTAAGCGTTATTATGGACTTCTTGACAAAATTATCAAAATCATGATCACATATTTACAAATCTTTACTTCTTTATTGTGAAGTATTTTTGCCCATGACAGATCCTTTGAAGCTATATTTTTCATTTACCCCTAAAACCATGCATGGCCATTCATGTATTCATTATTTATTCAACATTTACTATTTAGCATCAATACCAAAAATATGAAATCATCATGAAATTTTCATTCCCATTTCTTGGAAAGCAACATTAAAATTAATGGTCAAATAATTCATAATGGAAAAATTAAATATCAAGCAATACATGTGAAGGATATTTGCAAGATTTATGAACAATGAACACTGATTTGATATACATGTACCTAACAAAAACCAGTAAGCTGATTATTATGATGAGAAGGATGAGTCAAGGGCAAAGTGAATGATCAATGTCAACTTTGTTGTGAAATTAACCCATACAGCTCTAAGCACAAATTATGCAGCTTTTGCGGACAGTAGAGATTCAGATCAGGCTGTACAGAATGTGCAGTCTCATCTTTGATCTATATGTACCACTTCTTTGTCACATTTTCCCATGAAAGCGACCTTGAAATTGGAAATTGCAATATTTTTCCAATTTCTTCATAAATTCAGCACTTTATGGGTTAATGAATAAGCTGTGAATAAACCATGTGATCAGCTCCTCACTTATTACCTCATATGCAATTAATAGACTCTTCCAAAAAATCAAACCATCTTTACTTAAGGGAAAAAGGAAACACCAAAAATAAAATTAAAAAAAGTGAAGAAACAATTCAACAATTTGAGATATTGCTTGTTTAGAGCAAATCCACCCTTCATCACAATCTTCCCAAAGCCTTCAGCAGCAGATGCCTAACTATTTATCTCTATGAGGTACCAAGTACACAGTATATGTGAACAGTTTAAAATATGAACTTAAATCATACCTTGGCAGCTAAGCTATTTAATAGAGGGAATACTTCCAGGTAAGTCTGTAGTTTAGTCTTCAAGTCATTATAGGCATCCCAGTCTTTCAGTTTACTTGGTAAAGCCAAACATTCATCCCAGTAACTTTCAACCTGAACACAAAAACAAGGTATAAAACAAAATATTTGTTCACCTATATTATAAGCATTACTGTGCCCCTAATTTACGTATGACAATAAAAGCCAGTGACACACCCCTCAATATTAGAAGTGTGACAAAGATGAAATACCTATAAGGCATGCTCTGGCAAATGGGGGCTTAATGCATCTTCATGATGCATGATACCAAGCAAGTCATCATAGCATTATTGATCCATAAATCCATTTTTTTGAATGACCAACTGAATCATGAGGTACAATGGTCCTTTGACATGCATAAAATTTACCAATAGCAAAAAGTATCAACCCAGGTCAGCCTGTGCAGACTGCACAGGCTGACCTGGGTCGATACTTTTTGCAGATGCATTAAGCTCCCTTTTCACAGAGCATGGCTCCTATACATGTAAATAAAGAATGAAAATAACCGAGTTTCAGTAATATACAAAACTCTGAGGGAAAGAATTTAACTGCAAGTAACATGTAATTGCTTCTCTTACCACAATAATTTCAGAATCTATTCACTGCAGGAGCTAAAATGTTGTATTTGTCTGGTTTGAACAGGTTTTATACCACTTGTACCTTTTACCAGACGACAAAGTTTTAGACTATTCCAAATTGAAAGCAGTTGCAGACAACAAAATAAATGTGACTGTAAGATTGAAATTTGTTTTGGGAAGGGTAAAAAACATTGTGGGAAAAGGAGAAAATGCTGGTAACCAGCATTTTCTCCTTTTCCCACTAAGTTTTTAAAAGGCTTCTTTCTCAGGGTCATTAAAAGTGGCGATTGTGTGGTAAAGGGTTAAGCATTTTTTACTTGTTTAATTGCAATAGCTCAAATATTCATGCCTTCAACAGATTTCACCACAATTAGGCTGGGTATTAACAGTGTCTTGCTTCAAGGCCAATCCTATATATCCAGATTTGCAAACATATATCAAATCAGAGATTTCCTAGTTACAAATCCATAGCCTTTGCCAACAAGCCAGCGAGGATCTATATATTTGGTAAAGATTTTAACTCTTAGAGCACCAAATAAGTGTAACAGACATTTTCAATTTAGATGTGAGACCCAAATAATTGCAATGCTATGATGGCTTTAGTTTATAGTGTTTCAACAAAGCAGACAGCATAGATTAAAGGTCACACTGCGTATTTTGTGCAGTCTGACCTTAATCTACACTGGTCGCAAAAGCAACTGTAGTTGTGAAACAACAAAAGCAAAAGCAGAGGGTAACACATTAATGCCTTCAGGCCACATTTTTTCATCTTGTAGCATACCACTTTTGAAAAGAAAGAATAGAGGGAAAACTGAAAATGGCATGGAAATTTATTCTCTAGCCACTATGTTTTCACTATTATTTATGTACAAGACCTTTACATATTTATGTTGATTATTCAAATTCACAAGGACATTTTTAAACTCCAGTACAGTAAATTTGCTTGGGAGGCCATGACTCCAGCAAAGAACAAGACAGCACAGGTGAGCAGAATAATGAAGAGCCTTGCTTACAGTGCATTTATTGAATATGAGAACATTTAAATTCTTTACCAGACAACAAAACTTTAGCCTTGTCCAAATTGAGAGCATTTGAAAGACGACAATTTCAATGTGGCTCAAATGGTGCAAATTTTCTTTGATATGGTAGAAAACATTGTCGGAAAAGGAGAAAATGCTGGTTACCAGCATTTTCTTCTTTTCCTACAATGTTTTCAAAAGGCTTCTTTCCCAGAGTCGCTAAAAGTCAGCATTGGGCAGGAAAGGGATAACAACTGAGCCTTGCTCTGGCAAACTTTGGATTAATGCATTGCCCTAATGTATAATACTAAGCAAGTTCTCATTTAATCATAGATCCATAAAATCCATTCAGTCTAACAATTGACTAAATCTGAAGAAAGAGTGGTCCTTGGACATGCAGACAATTGACCGATAGCAAAAAGTATGGACCCATGTCAGCCTGCGCGGACTGCGCAGGCTGACAGGGGTCAATACTTTTTGCAGATGCATTAAACCCCCTTTTTTACAGAGCATATTTTTGTATCCTGACAAGTATACAACTTATATCTAACCTCCTTGTATGAAGCATCAAGGTCAACTTCAGCCCAGAGGGTGTCTCTAAATCTGGTATCAAATCTGATGAATTTCTGGAACAGCCCATACAGCTGACTAAGTAAATCCAGCTCCTAAACAAAAATATGAATATTTGTTGATGTACTTTTCAATATTAATAAACCATTGCTTAAGTGATATCCCCCAACCCTTTACCAGACAACAAAAATCTGCACTTGTCCATATCAAAAGCACCTGCTGGCAACATATGAAATGGGGTACAGTGATGGAAATTGTCTTTGAAAATATACAAAGCATAAAGGGAAAAGGAGAAAATGCTGGTTGGCAGCATTTTCTTATTTTCCCTCAATGTTTTCAAACACTGTTAAGGTCCTTTAAGCTGTTCCTTAAAGTATTACAGGGACTGACCATTACTAAAGAAACTAAGCAAAGTCTATAGTAGCATCACTTGAAACAGAGTTATATATACATGTATATAAAAAAGGATCATAGTCCATGACAAAATTAAAACTATAAAAGCTTCTTTAAAAGAAGCACAATTACAAAGATTAACTACTCTGAAAATGACAATAAAGTTATGGTTCTAAGTAAAAGCAATGTTCATCATGCAGAACTCAAGATGATTTATGTCTGTTCTAAGCAAAGAAAATTTCTGTAAAAGCCAAATGCAAACACAGTTTAACCTTGAAGCTGCTGAATAAATGAAACGAACATTTCGAGTCAATAGTAAAAACCAAAATATTGCAGTTTCGAAACTGATTTCATCAAAGAAAACACACTGTATTGGACAGTGTAGATCCAAGATCAGACTGCACATTTTGTGCAGTCTGATCTTGATCTATACTGTCCACAAAGCGCACCAAGTTGCACTTAGCAGCCTAGGGGTTAGTATGTCTAGAGTAATAAACAAAGTACCGTATGCATTTACCTTACAAAATTTCCCTTTCACTGAGTACAAGTACCTAGAGTATCAGGCAACCGTGATAACAAATTATCCTTATACCATGATTACTTACCTCCCCTGTTTTATCAAGTTCTGGGAAAGGTTTACAAACAATACCAAACAGTTTAGACACAGAGTCCAGAGTTTTTCTCTTTGAATCATACAATAGGTATCTCTGTTGGAAATCTTGCAGTCTAGACACAGCCTCTGCTGGAGGTATACCTGGCACTGCAGGTCCCTGGGCATCAAATGCATTGCGGAACTGAATCACTTCTACCACAAAGGTCTGAAATTGGAAAACACTACTATGTATGGACCTATGAAATATCATATAGGTTAAACCCTATTTCCCCTTAACTCAAATGCTTTTGCATACTGTATGGGTCAAGATCAGACAGCAAAGAATGTGACATTTGATCTAGGATTGTACTACTCGATACTCCATACATTAGAAAGCCACAAATATGCAATATCTGGGTTATTTTGCAAACTGAATAAATCTATTTTACTCATTTTTACAATTACAATTATTGCTCTACTCAGTTGATTTTTGAGTTATTTATTTCAAACTGTCAAATGCAATTTACAAGCAGAGGGCTAATTTTTCATCTACACATAATTGTCTCATTGTTAATGATGAAAAGAAAAAGCATCACAACACTGACATTTAAAACTACAAAGACAGCAACTGAAGCTTTATAGTCCTTACCAAATTCAGTCTCATCCTAAAACCAGCCTTTCCAAAGATTTCTAAAGCATTTAAGTCATGCTCTGTACAAAAGGAAGATTTATGCATCTGCAAAAACGTTTTGACCCAGGTCAGCTTGCGCAGTCGGTGCAGGCTGACCTGGCTTGAAACTTTTGCTATTGGTCAATTTTCTGCTTTTTTAAAGACCAGTCTATCTCATGATTTGCTTGGTTGTTAAACAAAATTCATTTTTGTGTTTCCTTTTTCCCTTAATCCATAATCCTTTAATGACATGCTTGGTATGATGCACCACAGCAATGCACCAAGCCCCTACTTGGCAGTGTGCCACTCATTTTTTTGTGGTTTGCGCCAATCTACTTATAAAAAGATTTTGAAAGACCTATCCCTATTTATCACATGTTTGTTTTTGCCACACTGTCAAAATTCATTTGCATACAATTTGTATAAATCAATGGATAAATTTTTAATAAACCTGCTTATCTTACACATATATAAACTCATTATCTCCAGCATCAAATCTGCAGTAGTCAACATTGAACTAATCCTTGTAAAATGGAATTATGTAATATGCATTATTTTGTAATGCATAAAAACCAATGAAAATGTTGTGTCAAAAGGACAAATTCCTTGTTACATGCAAATCCTACAGATGATTTACTGGAAGATGCAAGAAGTCAGCTGCAGGAGGTAAAATGTCCACAGGTGACACAGCCTCTCTTACCTTAACTTGTTTGTCAAGTTCCTGCTCAAAAGCTCCCCTCCTTTCTTTTAGAAGTATTTCTCGGACTTGCTCTGCTAGTTCCATCAGTTCAAACCAGTTATCTCTAAGAGCATCTACCTCCTCTACCTCGGTTCTTGGTAATCTCAGCTCAAATTCTCTCAGTTTGGCATACATTGTTTCTGAAAATGACAATCCAAATCAACATCACAACTTTCTCTCTACACACATTTTATTTTCAAAAATATCAATTGCAACACTTTTTTTCTCCCCCAAGAATCTGACAAGATTTCAAGAATTTTTCAAAAATCATTTTCTCATTTTCTTCTGGAGACGTCTTTAAGCATCTTGCACTGGATTACTTTTGAAATTATAAATACGAGGGCTGTTCGATATGTAATGTGTATTGTACCACAGCGCGATAACGCTTTGCACGATTTCGTGGATGATGATACGCTTGAATAGCTCTATTCAATACCTTTCCAACAATATAAACACAAGCCTTCAGCTCCACATAGTTTTAAACTTATAGTCATTTCAATAGAGCTAGTCGTTGACCACTGTTGTAAAAATGGTTGGGAAATGGATTAAGAATATTGAAGAAATTAGA
This sequence comes from Hippopus hippopus, assembly GCA_946811185.2. NCBI lineage: Eukaryota > Metazoa > Mollusca > Bivalvia > Cardiida > Cardiidae > Hippopus > Hippopus hippopus. The sequence continues at coordinate 23,395,641 of OX328101.1, read as the reverse complement.
GCTTATATAAAAGTTCACACAAAACTCGGTCATTCGGTAATGCAGATTTTTACTGAATTGGGGGAAGTTTATGGGTCTGATAAGGTATCTTATGAGACAGTTCATAGTTGGAGAAAGAAATTTCTGACTGGCACAGAGTCCGTCAAAGATGCAGCAAAATCTGGCCGACCTGTGACTGTAACAGGCAAGGCAAATGTCTCAAAAGTCAGGGAAATAATTGAAAGTGATGGCAGATACATGATTCGTGATATTGCCAACGCTGTTGGCATATCGCTATCGCGGGTGCATTTCATTTTGAAGCGTATTTTGAAAGTACGAAAGATTTCTACCAGATGGATACCTCATATATTGACAGATGACCAAAAACGGGTACGAGTACAAACCGCTAAGCAATTGCTCAAAATGTTTCCCAAATTCAATCAAAGACAATTTGCAAACATTGTTACTGGTGACAAAACATGGGTTCACTATTTCCAACCAGTAAGAAAAATTGGAAACAAAATATGGCTAACTAAACATGGTAGAAGGCCTGTAGTTGCCAAAAGAAGCACAAGCACAAAGAAGGTTCTTTATTGCATATTCTTCTCATGTGATGGTATAGCCGTACAAATTCCAGTGCCGAAGGGCAAAAGTGTTACAGGTCGGTATTACCGAGATGTTATACTAAAAAAGGTCAAGAAATATTATCTTAAACGACGCCCTGTGTCAGGATTTAGGCATGTTCGTCTACTTCATGATAATGCTCCATCACATACATCTGAGCTTGTGAAGCAATTTTTGAAGTCAGAGAAGGTTACCATCTTGCCACAACCACCATACTCTCCAGATCTAGCCCCATGCGACTTTTTCCTTTTTCCAAAACGTAAAAAGTTTTTATCTGGTCGTCGTTACAAGTCACGACAAGCCCTTGGCTCAGCCATCAGTCAGTGCCTCAGAGGTCTACCTAAATCAGCGTACCGTGACGCATTTCAGAAATGGATTCAGAGATTGAAATTATGTATTTCAAACCGCGGAGAATACTTTGAAGGGATGTAATGTTCATTTCACTATTTGAGTTGAATGCTTTTGAGATATCGTACAATACACATTACATATCAAACAACCCTCGTACCAGTGTTTTACAAGATGATTTTCAAAATCTGCTGAGATTTGCTTGATTCAGAAGGTACCAACGTAATATACGAAGATTTTGGCTTTAACTCAGCCATAAGACAGTGCACTTTAATTTTGTATAACCTTTGTTTGCTATAAGCTAGTTCCTGAATTTTACATTTTATCATTTCAAAGGAACATAAGATTTATATCTCTTAAACAGAAATGACATTTTCAGATGGCAAAACAAACTAAAATGTTGCAAAATCTTAAAGCAATTTTATGGCCATGGTATCTTTTCAAAGCTGGCAATCTGTTCGATAGTAAAACTGCACATTTTAAGAAATCTAGATCTATACAGTACTCAGGCAGTTTAATCTTGATCATCCCTGTTCACAATCTTGATTACAATTACTCTTGTTTCTCCAAGGAATATCGTTACTTTTAAGTCTTGGTAAAGTCTATCATGATATGCCAGAAACTGAAAATTCACTGATTGATGACAAAATCCTGTAACGATTACAACAAATGTTTATAATGGTCTGTATATTTGAACAGAAAAAAATCAATTGAGAAACAGAAAATGACTTCTACTTTGAATGCAGATATGTATTGAATTTATACCGATTGGAAGATAGATTCCATCTATTTTATTTTCCATGTCCCTCAGTTCTTCAAGTAGATGTAAAGCACTGTTCAACTGATCTAGTGTTTGAACATGAAGTTCAAGTCTGTTACGAACATTCATTCTGTAAAGCACAGCTTGGTCTAATTTTTTCTAAAATGGTAGAAAACAGAAAAATATCATTAAATTCACCTTCAAATACCTGCACATCAAAAGAAAAATGAAAAATGAAAAATATTTGGATAAATTCATCAAACATAAATTTATTATCTTTATCATGAGTAAATGGACCATTATGATGAATACTGGTTTACCGCAATAATGTGTATCGATATTGTAAATAAATGTAAAATGGATATTCAAAAGTTCATGACTAATTTTTAATAAAGGCTGAAATTTGTCTGCTCAAAATGAATAGGGAGTTTTATTTTGGTGCTGTTTTACACTACAGTGTAATTGTAAGGGAAAGGCTCACTTTGGCTTCTTCATGAAGAATTGAGGCAAACTGAGTTTTCCAAGCCATTGAAAACCCATGAAGAGCATCTTTTATAGGATCAGTTTGCAGTTTGATTGGACCCACTGGTAGTACCCCTGGTATACCAAGCACTTTCTTTTCTATGTAAAGGAACCTGAAAGAAAAAAAATATGTCTACAAAATACTGCATAAAGCTTACATATACACAGTTAATCTGAAAAAGCAGAGAATGACCCTAGATGCTTCAATAAATAGTATCAACCAAAATAAGATTAAACAGAGTGTAAGAAACTGACCTCGGATGCTCAAAGTCCACAAAGTTTTAAAGATATTCTATCCATTGGCCCTAAAATTCATACAATTGGGCTTTTTATGCTGGATTAAAAATCTGTTCATCAATTATTCCCAGCAGATTACTTTGTCATCTCTTGTAATGAGCAGTTTCTCACTGTGTCACAATTTTTCAACTTGAATAGATGTGTTAACTCTCATTTCTGGTATAGTATCCATCCTTTAACATGGATGGTTTAGAAGTGGTCTGCTGCAATTATTTTCTGCAAGAAATAAGTTAAGCTAAAGTCAAGATAAATAAAAAATATCATACCTTTCCACTTCCCGCTTTATGGCTAAGATGCCAGGTTCTCCTGTGATGAATTCTTTGAAGTTTCCATGCATGTCATCCTTCCATAAGAAATTGTAGTATGAGAAGTGGAACAAGTGTTTGGCCACTACTGGATCTAGATCTGAAAAAGAACAAGAGGTTCACAACTGCATGTCACAGAAATATGTTGGGGAAAGTTTTAATTTTCTACCACACAAAAAAAATGTTAGACATGCACAAATTAAAAGCATTTACAGACAACAATTTAAATGAAGCTCAAATGGGATTTCTTAAAACTTAGGACCGTGTGGTAAAAGAACCCTTTACCACACAATGACAACTTTTAACGCCCCTGAAAGAGAAGGCTTTTGAAAACATTTTGGGAAAAGGAGAAAATGCTGGTCACCAGCATTTTCTCCTTTTCCCACAATGTTTTCTACCCTATCAAAGAAAAACCATTTCATATGAGCCAAGTTAAAACTGTCATCTACAAATGTTTTCAATTTGGACAGGTCTAAAATTTTGTCGTGTGGTAAAGGGTTAAGGAATTTGAATGAAAATTATAGAGTGCATGTAGTTCTATAGTTGTACAGATGACTAGGGCCTTGAAATAAGATTACCCTTTGGGAGTACTAAAAAGAATTGTAAGGATGATTAAGAGTGGCCTAAACCAAGACATTTTATCTTTGAAAGTGCAGAGGAAGAAAATTGTGAATTTAAGCATTTTTGTCCATTTCTTACAATGTTTTCACATGCCTTCTTTCTGATGGTCATTAAACTACAGGTTTTGTTTTAATAACTGGGCAAAATAATTGTATGTATTAACATTATGTAAGGGGACGTATAACATATTATATGCATTTTGCTGTGATGCTGTATTTTTGGCTGGTGGCCTACATTTACGATAAAAATGATTGTTTCATTTATTGTGTTAAGAACTATTCACTGCATGTTTATTCCTATGAAGAGTGGTGACAATGTTTTTAAATCCTCATCGCAACACATATAACCAACAATTTCTCTCTGTCCTACTTTGTTTTCAAAAAAACCCTTTTACGGGCTTGTTAAAAACATAATTCTTTGAGAAAGAGTTATGATTTGAAAATTACATTTACATTCTTACCTTGCACAACTGTTGATAACTGTGACATCATTTCAATTACATTCTCATCTTCAGTAATCAGCTCATAAAAGCTTTCTTCCCCTCTCTCACTGGTCCATACAATATCTAAATTGATATGAAAGCACTGTAGTTACCTCATCACTGAACAAATGTGAATTTTTATACCTCTTCAATAAACTGCCTTAGCGATATTGTTTAATTTTTTACCAGACAATAAAATTTTAGACTTGTCCTAATCAAAAGTATTTGCAAAAGACAAATAAAACATTGATATGTTTTGCTCTTGAAAGAGTAGAAAACATTGTGGGTTAAGGAGAAAATGATGGTTACAAGCATTATCACCTTTTCCCAAAACGTTTTTCGAAGGAATTCTTTCTCAGATTTGGGATCATTAGGTTAAAGGAAAAAACTTGAGATTGTTAAGTAAAGGATTAATCCAAAAGATTTTACAATGTTACAGTAAGATATCAAGGGCTGATAGAATTTAAAATGCTTAACTACATAGTTCAACTTTAACTTCCTTTCATCCTTAATGAAAAGTGCTGCAAATTGACTTTTAAAAAAAAAAAAATGTTTGAAAGTGTACCAATATCTAAGATGCACTGATGTTGAAAGATTACTGCAAAAAGAGAAAGTTTGCTTATTGCATGTTTTCACAATGCTAGTGTTTTCAAAAGAAATTTGCTGCTAGCTTGGTGCATCATTCTAAAAGAGATACTGCGTCAAACAATAACATTTTAAACTTGTCCAAATTGATAGCATTTAAAAACAACAAATCAGAAGTTGCTCACATGATAGAATTTATGTTTCAAAGGACAAAAAACATTATGGGAAAAAGAGAGAAAGCTGGATTACAGCACTTTCTCCTTTGCCCACAATGTATTCAAAAGCCACCTTCCTCCAGGTCATCAAAACACAAGAATGTTTGGTAAACTTACTTGAATTGGCCTCCAGAACACCTTTGGCAACATCAGATATGGCAGTCTGTGCTATGTCAAGTGTAGGCTCCACTATGATGGTTGGAATGCTGAACTTCACCTCCACTTCAAATCTGTAGGTTGTCATGAAGAAAAATAATTGTTCAAATGTGTACTGATTTCATAAACTTTTACACAAACAAATTCAATCTTGAAAATATGTTTCAATATTTATTCCAGCTTCAGTGTACATTTTACATCAGAATATGGAACCTAACAATACTTCAAAATGACTTACTGTATATGTGGATGTTCATATACATGTATTTGCATGTCGGAAAATTTGTGAATTACTGATTATGGTTATTATGCGTAAGGAAATGTTTGCAAATTCAAGACACTCATTATTTGCTGGCATGCCTGTTGTAAAAAAAGCAAACAGAAAAGTTTGTGAATTTTTTCAAGATCGCAAAGTCGCAAAAATTTCCACATCACAAAAATTTCCACTTATACAATAACATTTACATCAAAATTTTTTTGATGACAGACAGTATTGTGACCAAACAATATAAGGAATTTCTAATCTGAAATGTAGTGAATGAACATTAACTTTTTATCACAAAATTCAAAGTGTGTTAACAATCCTGATGGAAAGGGCATTTGAAAAGAAAAAGGAGAAAATGCTGGTTACAAGCATTTTCTCCTTTTCCCATTATGTTTTCTACATTTTCACATAAAAAAACTTTCATTTTATTTAAGCAGAAAAAAAACCCAAACAGTGAATTTACCAAATCATTTAACCCTTTACCAAATAATCACATATTTTAAAAACTATGACAAAGATGACTTGAAAACATTGTGGAGAAATGAGAAAACCCTGGTAACAAGCATTTTTCTCTTTTTCACGCAATGTTTTCTGCCCTTTTAGAGACAGATCTTGTCACTTGAGCCATATATAATTTAGTCATCTGCAAATGCTTTCAACTTGACAAGTTGTCAGGTAAAGAGTTAATGAAACAAGAAACTGAAATTTCTTAGAGAGTTAACCCTTAGGCTGCTGAGCGCGCCTCACTGACCATTTGCGGACAGTGTAGATCAAGATCAGTGCAGTCTGATCTTGGATCTACACTGTCTGATAATGAAATATTTTTCTGCATAAAATGAATTTGAAATAGAATTGTACAGGTTGTTACTATCGGCGTGAAAGTTCCATTTAACTTATTTAGCGTGATAAAGGTTGAAAAAGAAATAAGGAAAAACTGTCATACTGGAGATAGGTGACTTGATGTGTTTTTTCTGTTGTCCATGACATGGTTGATAACTGTGAGAGACTAGAGTGGGGACGGGACAATGCAGGTGACACACGGTTTTCATCGAGTGGACCTGGTGAGCCTTGTCGACTGCCGTAACGTGGTGACGGTGTGCTTGCTTCACTAGATCTGTTGGACATGGCACTAATTACTCGCACAACCTCACTGTCACAGCCTGAGGATTCTGCAAGAGCTGCTAATGATCTTGAAGTTGCTGCCAACACAGCTTCATAAACATGGTCTCGGAAATAGGCTGCAAGAAAGTAATTATAAACTTAAAAAATAATCTAAAACAATACCTGATAAAAAGATACCAGATTTAGAGTAATATTCCTTTAGCTAAGTACAGAATGACAGTTATGGACATTTATATCATGTTTTGGAAAAATTCGTAACAAGGCTTATGATGCAACATTATCCTGGAATGAATGCTGAAAAGGACAAATATTAAAAACATGACATTTTCTCTAGTTGACACAAGTTTTTCTTTTTTTATTCCTAACATAAATTTAACTCTTTAACAGATGCCAAGTGTTTAAGAAAATTGAAAGCATTTGAATGTGGTGCAACATTCAATGAAAGGAACACACCGTTAACCAGATAAAAATTTGGACTGGTCTAAATTCAAAGCATTTGCAGATGACAAATGTTGTTCAAATGACTGAATTGAAAAGGTGTAAAACACTGTGGGAAAAGTAAAAACTGCAGGTTACCAGCATTTTGCTTTTCCAAAATGTTTTCAAAAGCTTTCTCTCTCAGGGTCCTTAAAACACATGATTGTTGGTAAAGGTTTACTGAAGAGACATTCCTTTCCGGAACAAAAACCAGTTGTTGCTATTTCAAGGCTTTTTCAGTCAGAATATGAAACAAAGTACCTTACAACAATATAGCCAAGACTAACCTTTTATTCTGGTCTGATCTTGGACTGCACTGTCCACAAAAGCAATTCAAGTTAAGAGGTTTAAGTCCTATAGATACAATGCAACCTATTGAAAAATACTGATGTCTGAAACTGCACATGTCTCTATTTTACAATACCTATGAGGTCCAACACCAGCTGTTCTTCTTGAAGAGCTTTCTGTTTTTCTCTCTGTATTTCCTCTGGATCAACCATAACTGAAACTCTCTTCCCTTTACCATGTGGGTCAGGCTAAAAAATACAGTACAGTGGTAAATTAAGGGCACAAATTCAGAAAAACAGACTCCAAGAAAGTATCAAGATTTGAGTCAAAATAATTTCAGCAGAGCAAACTTATTCAGTTGTTATACGCATTGTCTAGGATTACAAGCTATCACGTTTAAAGCAACAAATAAATGAAATTGACATTGTCAGCATGTCATCCGACAAAAAGGATCTTAATATTACAACCCTAAGAATCTATTGGAATATTCCATAAAATATTGGGCAGTTTAGATCCAAGATCGGACTGCACGTTACATGAAGTCTAGCTTTCACACTCCATGAAAACAACTATTCAATTGGCCTTTCATCATAAGCATTAACATTTAGGTTTATAGATGTTGTAAAAATCTGACAAAGCAATTGACCACAGGCCATTGAAGCTCCATTGATCCATCACAGAATACTAAAATTTTCCTTGTTCAATCATTGAACACTTATAAAAGCATATTGGTGCATCGCCTGTATGTATAACGGAATTGTGAAATTTTCAACACCATTACTATGAATAGGACAGCTGCGACTGCCTCTATGCTGTATATTATAAGACAACCCTGTCTTACTATATAAATAAGTAGGGAATCGCCAGTGTGCTATTTATAGTAACGGTGTCCGATAATGAAAAATTCTTTATCCTGTGATAGACCAATGAAATTTCAGAGGCCTATTAATTGACAGTTTTATTCCTACTAAAAGCAACCCTTGATTACATTGACAAAGTTGGAAAACCATAGTGACTGAGCAGTCTTGAAAAATATAAGTTTGTATCATAAAATTTTACATGTCTATCAGGACTTGCAGAATATAACCAGGCTGTTTCTTTTCCTTACAATTAGACTATTTTCCAACAAACTACAAACACAAACATAAAAATTTAATGATATGATACACTGCCATTGAAAATTTTCCACATCAGCTGCAAAAAGAAAACAGAAAAATAGACTATGGTAGCTAGAATATACACTCTCTTATACTTTGTAAGATATTCTTACTTAACCCTTTACAGCACAATACTGACTTTCAGCAACCCTTTGAAAGAAGCCTTTTGAAAATATTATGGGAAAAGGAGAAAATGCTGGAAACAGCATTTTCTCCTTTTCCCATAGTGTTTTCTACCATATCGAAGAGCAATTGCACCATTTGAACCACACTGAAATTGTTGTCTGCCAATGCTTTCAATTTCGACAAGGCTAAAATTTTCTCGTCAGGTAAAGAGTTAAAAACAACTTTAAAATTGCAATAAATAAGTCTTGTTATGTCAGTGAATATGCCTATTTCATTACTTACTTACATTAAGTAAAATATTAACCCTTTACCACACACAATCCTGAGTTTCACTGATCCTGAGGAAGAAGCCTTTTGAAAACATTGTGGGAAAAGGAAAAAAATGCTGGTAACCATTATTTCTCCTTTTTTCACCATGTTTTCTACCCTTTCAAAGGTAAACCCCATTATTTGAGCTAAAGCTAAATTATTGTCTGCAATGCCTTCATTTTGGGCATGCCTCAAATTTTGTTGTGTGGTAAATGTTGACTGATTGATTGAATGGTATTAAACGCTGTTTTCAACATTATTTCAGTTATATCAAGGTAGCCAGTGCACCTATTCATGCTTTCCTGGAGTTTCTTTAACCAGTACTGTGCACAATTTTCTTTCCATGCCACTGGCTGCTTTCCCACATAACCATCGTCAATGTTGTGTGGTAAAGAGTTATGTCACAGAAAGTTGGTGCACTTTGATACTGATGCATACTTTTAGTATGTAACTACCTTCAACTTTGCAAAGTTTAAATGTGACTGCCAAAATGATGAAAAAGATAAAAATTGGTCAAAAGACTCAGATATCAGATACCAATATTTGGTCAGAATATCTCATTAAATATCTTATCCATGTAGATAATTCTTACAGCACTTTATAAATAAATATGAACATTTTCAGTCTGTTCTAAAGATGCAGAAGTTGCAATATTAAGGTTGTTTATGTTAGAATATCTGGCAATGTAGCGGACAGTATAGATCCAAGATCAGACTGCACTTTCTGTGCAATGTGATCTTAGAACTACAGTGTTTGCAAAAGCAATTAAATTGGGTTCAGCACATTAAGGATTAACACCAAAGCTCAGTCAGCAACTAAAGCTACTCTCTGGGCTGAGTGTTAGTTTAAAACAATTATTTGACAGGTCATAGTTTCCCTTGATGTAATACAAATCTTTAAAATAAGCAAGTTTTAAGTGATATAATACGAAACAGAAAGTTTCTGTATATGACACAAACATATGATATGAACATGTCAATAAAGCCTGGGACCTTAAATAAGATCCCTAACAAAAACAGACCTTTATTTTACATGTAACTGTTTTTTATGATAGAGATTGACATATGTATATGAGCCATGGTCTTTGAAAAGGGGGCTTAATGCATCTGCGAAAAGTATCAGCCCAAGTCAGCCTGCGCAGTCCATGCAGGCTGACCTGGGGGGAAACTTTTCGCAACTAATCAAATTTCCGTATGTCCAAGGCCCAGTCTACCTCATGATTAAGTTGATTTTTCAAAATGTGGCTATTATGGATCCATAAGTATGTGATCGCTTGCTTTGGTAGCGTGCTTCACGGAGATACATTAAGCCCCCTTTTGCCAGAGCATGGCTCATATCTATATTAAAAAAAAGACAGAGCTTCATTTGCACTTCCATTGAGTGAAAATAAAACTGTGCATAGGAAAATATTGTGAAGCATTTTTAGAATTTGAAAAAGACAAACAAGAGCGATAACCACTCCCATTAAGAGATAGAAATTATGGCTTGAAGAAAATCATGACCAATTTTGTTAGTAATAATACTTTTTTTTTTTCTCTTTGCCAAACATTGAAGTATTAGACCTGTCCAAATTGAAAACATTTGCAGAAAATTAGGTAAGTCTTAAATTATATAAAGGTTGGTGAAAATTAAACAAAACATAACATTGTGGTAAAAAGGAGAAAATGCTTGTTATCACAAAATTTGAAATACAATTCATTCAATATGACTTTCACACATGTGCACACATGTGCACAAGGATCTTTTTTTGAAAAGTCAAGTGATAAAGAAACTATTTACAATCAAAAGCTACTGGGATATTACATAGTTCATATTCCAATTAGCAGTTCAGCTCATGTTGTAGGAGTAAATCCAAGTCAGACTTACAGGAAATGTGCAATCTAGTCTTTGATCTTCACTTTTTAACATTTTACAACATATTCAGGTATAACAGCCTCCAGCCTGCTAATTTTGGCCATTTTTACTGACACACCTAGCACTCCCATGGATAAAAGCACCTGTTCTTCTAGAAAACAGAGCAAGGAACAGGGAAAGTTAAAAACATGAATTAGTCCAGGAGAAAAAAATACCAAAGCCCATAGCAGTTGCAAATTGTATCCATAATATAAAGGAGAGGAAAGAAGGCCAAAAACAAAGAGGAATCTGAAACAGAAGAACATTAAAAAAACCTTGAAAAAATAACCTGTGCAAATAAAAACTGTTATTTCAATCCAACATTATGTATTTTGTCTTTTTTCATTTCTTTCTTGCTTTCGCAATCCTGATTGGCTCAGTAGGGGACCTAAGTGAATAATCATGCATTAGATTCCATCTCTGTTGCCTTGTTGTAATGAAAGGCCATTAAAATTAACCCTTAGAATGCCAAATTAACCCAATAACCATTTTCAGTCTGGAAAAGGACTCAATTAATTGCAATTTTAAGGTTGCTCTTGTACAGAATTTCTTGTTGAAGCAGACAATGTAGATCGAAGTTATGACTGCACAGTTTGATCTTTGATCTACACTCGCTGCAAAAGCAACTCTATTTGTGAAGGCACATGAAGGAATAATATATTAACCCTGGAAAGTTTTTCCAGTTTAAAATCTGATTTCATTGAAGTATGAGACTAAAAGTTATGAAATTTCTCATTACAACTATTATATTACATTATATACTTGAATGAAAATTATCACAAAAAATGAACTGTACCTCTAGCCAGGGATCTTATATACCTGCTCTAGCCTATCACTAGATGATCCACTGTTTTTATAACCCTGTGGAAGATGACTTATGCAGATATTGTGGGAAAAGGAAGAAATGCTGATTACCAGCATTTTCTCCTTTTTCCATAACATTTTGTACAACTTTTATAAAGAAACCAAATCATCTATGCCTCATTCACAATGTTGTCAACAAAATTAATACTTTCAATTTGGAAAAGTCTAAAATTTTGCCATGAGGTAAAGCGTTAAATTTCCATCAAACACAAAGTTAATTTATTTCAAAGGACATAATGTTGGATTTGTAAAAGAAGGGCTTATCAAATAAAAACTTAAAAACTCCATTTCCAAAAAAAGAGAAAATATGAACACTAAAATGGATCCCCATCATGAAGAATCATTACCAGTATAAGGTTGTCAGTAGACCACTGAACTTGCTATAAATAGAAAAAAAGCTTATAATTTAACCCCTTCACTAAACAATCATGTCTTTTGACCGGTGAATTTTATTTGCAGAAAAATTAATTCCATATCAAAAGCAGAAAAAACCTATCCTTTCATTAGCGCACATAAACTGAACAGTTCAGTATTTCAAAAGCGCAAAATTGCAAATCATTAAAAGTCATGTTAAAATCTTGTCAAAGGATGGGTAGTTTTTTATGTAGCAAGAACTGGGAATGTAGTTTGTTCTGCAACAGACCTTTTTATTTATAGAACATTCAAGTGCTGTTCAAAGTTTTTTAACCCTTTACCATACAATGACGACTTTTAACGACCCTGAGGAAAAAGCCCTTTGAAAACATTGTGAGAAAAGGAGAAAATGCTGGTAACCAGCATTTTCTCCTTTTCCCACAAAGTTTTCTATCCTATCAAAGAAAATTTGCCTCATTTTCGCCACTTTGAAATTGTTGTCTGCAAATGCTTTCAATTTGGATAGGTCTAAGTTTTGCTGTGCGGGAAAGGGTTAATCAGTTGTACAGTATCCATGGTCTACAGAATGGACATTACATACTGCTTGTATTCACCTTACTCTGTGACAAAACGCAAACTATATACAAAAGCATGTGGGATGCCATCTTAGGTGAGCTTCATGGCAAAAAATTCAAGGCTTCGGGGTATCTAGCCAGTACAGGTAAACATCTATTAATGTAATCTAGCATGGATGTTCAACAATGACTAGCTGACGGGAGAGGTAATCATGTTTCAAAAATTTTTGCAAACAATACATTAATTATTTTTGCAAATAAAAACTATCATTCCACGAATGAAGGAAAAACATTCCACAATTGATATGCCATTTTCTGCGAATGAAAATCTCCAGTTTTGACTGGTGATGGGTCAAAATGACCCATTAATGCTGGATTCTGGCCTAAGCACTGAAAAAACTTACATCTTTTAACTGTTTTCTCTACAATCACATGTTTTAAGGGTCCTTGAGAAAGTCTTGCAAAATCATTGTGAGAAAAGGACAAATGCTGGTAACCAGCATTTTCTCCTTTTCTCACAATTATTTCTACCCTTTTATCAACGTCCCATTATTTGAAGCAGATTTTATTTGTCATCTGAAAAGACTTTCAATTTTACTGGTCCAAAACTTTGTCATTTGGTAGGGACTTCACATGCTATTAATATTTGAGCCATGCTCTATGAAAAGGGGGCTTAATGCATCTGCGAAAAGTATCGATCCAGGTCAGCCTGCGCGGACTTCTCGTTATTGGTCAATTTTCTGTTTGTACATGGACCAGTCTACCTCATGATTAAGTCTGTTATTAAAAGAAGTGGCTATTATGGATCTATAAGTATTTCATGGCTTGCTTGGTACCATGGATCACGGAGATGCATTAAGCCCCCTTTTGCCAGAGCATGGCTCATTTATTTTTTCATGCTACAGCAGCAGCAACAACAAAGACAACAAAGACAACAACAACAACAACAATGCACCATTAACAATGACAACACAACAACAACATTGCTATGGAAGTTTAAGACTGAAACTCTTGGGCTTTATCTTAAAGACTGGTGAACTCATTAAAAGCTGTCAAAATCATAGACTAGCTCTTGCTGAAAGCATTTGCAGATGATAAATAAAATATGGCTTAAATGATGGCATTTTTTTTTTTTTTGGCTGGAAACATTGTGGGAATAGGAGAAAATGCTGGAAAATGCTGGTTATCAGCATTTTCTTCTTTTTCCACAATGTTTTTAAAAATTCTTCCTTCTTAGGGTCATTAAAACATGCAATTGTTTGGTAAAGGTTAAATCAAACCATATAGGACTACCTAAATGAAATGAACCTTTTTACATGTAAGAGTAGAGTAAATAACAACCCTTCAGAGTTTGCCAAAACTGCTAAAAAGCTGCTTCTAGAGCAGACCAAATCTTTTTTGCAGTCTTCATTTTAACTTTATTGTCTGTAAAAGAGCCCAAAGTTACACTAATAGAAAGTACGGGATAGCACATGGTAGACCATGAAGGCATGAATAAAGTTGGTAAGCAGTGAAATAAATGTACCTGTTACAAAAGTGAAAAAGGAATATTATACAGCAAGTTGGTGATGCAGGTTAAAAATAAAACATCTCTGTTTACATTCACTTATTTGTGCAGCTAAATCTTTATATCTTTTACTAAAAAAGTGCCTGATTATTCATGTGAAAACATACCTGATATCAAAATGAAAATTTTTAATCAAACTTAATTTTAGACAAGTCCATAGCTAATGGCATTAATTTTGCAGATGATATTTCTAAAATGATGGCATTTGTCTTGACTTGTAACCAAATGACAAGTTTTAGACTTAGCCAAACTGAAGGCATATGCAAACAACAGATAATGTCTTGCTCAAATCATGGATTTCTTTTTGAATGGGTGGAAAACATTGTGGGAAAAGGAGAAAATGCTAGTAATCAGCATTTTCTCCTTTTCCCACATTGCTTTCCAAAGGCCTTTTTCTAAGGGTTGTTAAAACTTAGGATCATGTTGTAAAGGGTTAGAAACAGTAGAAAGTATTGTGGAAATGGGAAATGCTGGTTACCAGCATTTTTTTTTTCTCTTTCCAACAATGTTTTCAAAACCCATATTCTTCAGGTCTTGGGACTGTTTGGTAAAGGGTTAAAAGATGGGCAAATGAAGACAGCATGACAGCATTTCATAAACTTAAAACCTTCAAAATTTTCTCGCTTTTTCTAAAATATTCAGTTGAACTCTTGGTTATACCTCTTGTCAACAATAACTTTAAAAGACACTTTGTTACTTTCTTTCCCGGTCCACAACTTTTTGTTTGACTTAAGAATAGGTGCTAAATCCTTATTAAATGATCCCATGTTTAAACAACCTTGAGGAAGATGGCAATTAAAAAAAATTGTGGAAAACAGAGAAAATGCAGGTAACCAGTATTTTTCTTTTTTCCTTTTCTCACAATGTTTTACACATTTTCCAAAACAGATCCAAACTCTATAGTTACCTTTAATTTGTTGTCTGCAAATGATGTCAGTTAAAATCTGTCTAAAATTTTGTCATTTGGTAAAGGTTTTTACACATATAATAGATAGCTGTTCTTTGTTAACACAAATATAAATTTTACTTTGTTATGGACAAAGTGAAAGTCTGTGAGGGTATGTTTCCACATAGATGCAGATATTTTAAATTAAGCTCTGTACATGTTATTGTATGTGGGTACATGTCAATTGAGGATAACTCATCATGTCTCTAACCGTTATGGACTTTTTAATGCTCTCCTCTGAATTGGCTTTCTTCTTGGATACAAATGCCGTTGATGATAAATTGGACATAGATAGGCCCGTGAGAGAATACTCCTGAATAAATGTATTTCAATGAATACATGCTTTTTTAACATTAACATATAAAGCTTGCAAAAAAAAAATAAATAAATCTGCAAAATGAAAGTTCCACTGCAGGTTACAAAACTGCTGACATAGCTAACCTTTTACTACACAAACGCACGTTTTAACGACCTTAACAATGAAGGCTTTGGATATCATTGCAGGAAAGGGAGAAAATGCTGGTAAACAGCATTTTCTCCCTTTCCCACAATGTTTTCTACCCTTTCAAAGGCAAAATTCGATTTTTGAGTTACATTTAATATGTCGCTTGTAAATGCTTTCAAATTTGACTCAGTCTAAGATTTTGTCATTTGGTAAAGAGTTAAGGATTTTTCATGAAGCAAACTACTAGCACTACAGCTATTACAAGGTTTATAATTCCCTAGTTTGTTTGTACTGATAACCTTCTTCAGCTTGAGAAGGAAAGAAAAATCTATATGAACCACGCTCCGGCAAAAGGGAAGATATAATAACCCCCCCCCCCATCATTTAATCATGGATCTATCAAATCCATTTTCTCCAACAACCATGAATTATGAGGCAGACTGGTCCTTGGAAATGCAGAAAATTGAACGATAGCAAAATGTTTTGACAAAGGTCAGCTGTTCAGGATGAGCAGACCAACCTTGGTCGATATTTCTTGAAGATGCATTTAACCTCCTTTCCACAGAGGATGGCTCATTTTTTTCAATGTCGATTCCACAAGATATTCAGTTAACATCTGAACTTAAGTCATTGATATAATGTTTACCTTCTTTACAGCTAAAATATTGGCCACTGTATTCAATCCTTCCATCACAGTTTCAACATAATCTTGCAACATTACTGATCTATGCTGGGTGCTTCTTATCATTTCTTCTTTGAACAGCAGCGGGGGCTAAAACAAGTTTGAGGTCAAATAATAAGTTGTGAAGCAGTTTTGTGCAAAATAATATGAAATTTCAACTTGTTGTAAAAGTGTCTAAATCATGTAAAAAATACATTAGAATATTAAGAAAATTTCATGGTGTATGGTGTTCAGTCAGAATATTAAAAAGAATTTTATAGTGTATGGTGTCCAGGCAATTTTCATAAAGACTGTTAAGCCTAAGAGTGCTAAATAAGTGAATAGAAAAATATCAGTCTAGCAGGAAAAACAACACAGTTACTGCAATTTCACTGAAACTTTAACCAATTGTATTTTCTTAAAACTCTTTACCACATGAAGAAAATTTAGACTTGACCAAATTGAAAGCATTTGTAAAGGACAGTTCAAATGTACTTTAAACAATGGTTTCTACCTCTGATAGAGTAGCAAACATTGCGGGAAAAAGGAGAAAATGCTGGCAACCAGCATTTTCTCCTTTTCTCACAATGTTTTCAAAAGGCCTCTTTCTAGGGGTCGTTAAAACTCGATGGTAAAGAGTAAAAAAATACATGATATTGCTCAAAGATCAAGCTCTATGTTCTGTACAGTCTTATCTTGTTCTTCACTATCTGCAAAAGTAAATACAGTTGTGCCTCTCACTCCAGATCTCGAAACACTCCATGATAAATGTTCAAGTTTAACTTACCCACGACTTTGAGACTGCCTGCTCATAGTCAAACAGATAAAAGTTTGAGATGATATCCAGTGTTTTGAACACTTTGTTCTCCATAACATCCTCCACCTGCTTCTGCATGGACTTTAATTTGGATGTGGCAGAGTGTATCTGGTGTAAAAATGCATCTGCAAAATAAAATATCCACGTTTTATGATTCTTAATTATAAACCCTCTACCACAGAATGAAATATTTTAAAAAGTCTGAGGGATAAGGCTTTTGAAAACTTGTGGAAAAAGAAGAAAATGCTTGTGAACAGCATTTTCTCCTTCTTTCACAATTTTGTTGTATGGTAAAGAGAAAAACCATGCCCTACCAACAAGTATTTTGATAGATGTTGATGCATCTGCAGGTGAAAATTTTTTTTTCAACACATTGCATTAAAAAAAACCTTATAACTATTAGTTTCTTTATTTGTGGGAGTATTTACTTTTGTCTCTTATTTAGTTAAAAAAAAATGTATATTTAGTTATTTTATGAGATAGATGTTTTCTTATTGCTTGCTACAAAAAATCTCCTCTCCCCACAATGTTTAACCCTTTTCCAAACTACACTATTTTGGACAAGACCAAATTGAAAGCCTTTGCAGGTGACAAAGTTAATGTGACTCAAATGATGATTTCTGTCTTTGATAGGGTAGAAAACATTTTACTTTGAACAATCAATCAAAAGGTTTAAACCTAATACATGTACATGAGTACAACAAAACACGGTGTTAGAGAAACTGTTTGTTACTGACTATTTCTTTTTTCATGTAGTGTTTTTAAAGCTGGTCAGCTGTAGAACCTAAAACTGTCTGTAGGAGACGTCTTTTTAGGAAGTTTTAGCATATTGCAATCAGTACTTATACTATATAACATAGTTATTTCAAAATTGTGGACATTGAAAGCATTGGCTGACAACAACTCATATGTGGTTCAAACAATGTGAAATGTCTCCAAAAGGATAGAAAGCATCATAGAAAATGCAGAAAATGCTAGAAACCTGCAGTTTTGTCATTCCCACCATGCTAACAAAAGCTTCACCCTCAGGGTAATAAAAACATAGGATTGCTCAAAAAAGGGTTACAGTTTACAATATCATATGGAAGTTTTGACAATGACAATGACTATCTGGTGGAATCTTCCTGAAAACAAGAAGAATGCCTCAAAATAAACAAACAGAAGAAAATGGGACCATCAACAGTGCTGATTTGTAAAAGTGGAATGAATCATGCTAGTGAGTATTAACATACAATACTGTTCAATACATGTCTTATGAAAACTTTGTACCACAGAACAACATGCAGTTTTGACGTCAACATAATAGCTCATCATTTACACAATACCTTAACACTATATATATGGATAAATTACCTATTCTAACGCAAAATATAACTTCTGAAATCTGAATTACAAGATTTTTGTTTGACAGTGGCTCATCACATAATATCATCACTATCAGTATGAGTCAAAGCTCTGCATATTAACCATTACAGCCAATAGCCACTTAACTCTTTATCACACAATCCACAACTTTAACGACCCTGAAAAAGAGTGCTTTAGAAAACATTCTGGGTAAAGGAAAACAATACTGGTGACCAGCATTGTCTCCTTTTCCCAAAATGTTTTTTACTCCATCAGAGACAGAAATCTACATTGAATTTGTTGTCTGCAAATGTTTTGAGGTTGGAAGAGAACAAAATTTTGATGTTAGGGAAAGCGTTAAAATCTACAAATGAGAGCTAAATGTTTTTGAAACAAGGTTGCTCTTGTCCAGATTTTCTTGGCAGAGCGGATAGTGTAGATAAAAGATCAGACTGCATGTTTTGTGCAGTCTGATCTTGATCAACACTGACTGCAAAGGCAACTGTAGATGTGGCATTTTCCTTACAAGCTAAAAGTTACCTTGAAGGTTACAACTTATAAGGTCATAATTCAAAGTAAGGAAAAGCTTGAAATGAACCAGTATTCAGTTAAAGTATACTTTTACAGGACTCTTTTTTTTTCAACTTTGAATTGAGGATAAGCCTTTTTTATCTTTTTACACAACTGGATAATAACTCTGAGATCCATCATAATACCATCGTCTTATACACCCATGTTCAAATCCTAATGGGCCATTGACAATGCAGACTTTAACTAAACTTAACCCTTATCCTATCTTTGGCAGTCATTGATGTGTTTTGCAGAACTTGTAGATGTTGATCAGCCTGCACATGAATACAATATGATTTTGATATACACTCTCTCCTCTAATAATTGTGTCAGGCACTTGATCTTGAGCCTAATGGAAACTATCGTTGCTATGGTCAATAATATATATTCAGCAGGGTATGGGTTTACATTATAACTAGACAACAAAATTTTTCACTTGTCTAGAATAAAAGCATTTGTATATGGCCTGCAACACGCAAAAAGGGTCATTTGGACATTTGCGTAAAGTGTCGTCTTGGATCAGCCTGCGCAGTCCGTGCAGGCTAATCCGAAATGACAATTCCCATTTTTATGTAATTTTCAGTTTTGCACAAGTCTACTGTAGCACAAAATCTAATGTAGTCAGAGAGTGCCTTCTCGGATTAGCCTGTGCGGACTGCGCAGGCTGATCCGAGACAACACTTTATGCATATGTCCGAATGCCCCTTTTCTCCTGTTGCAAGCCATATAATATTACTACTTGTAGCTCAAATCATAGATTTTTCTTTGGAAGGATAGAAATATCTACCAGCATTTTCCCATTTCCCAAAAATATTTTCAAAAGCTTTTTCATCAGAATCTTAAAACAACAGATCGTTTGGTATAGGATTAAACTTGGCTGTCTTACCTATGTTCATACTGTTCCATGCCAGTGTGTTCAGACCTGGCTGTAACTGCTGGTTCACATGTTCTGTATGTGGTGTGAACAGGTTTCTCAATGGCTCAGGTATAGAGCTGCAAACTTGTTTATACTCATTCAGCACAAGTTCCAAATGGCTCTTGTAGTTCTTGAACCTGGACTCTTGGGCCATGATCGCTGCAGCTGACTCTGGAATCTGGATCCCAAGGCGAGTCAACCATTTGGCTTCATGGATCAATTCTAGCACCCTGAAATGAAAAATACCTTCTTGAAACTGGATCAAACACATTCGAGGCAGATGTCTTTGAGAGAGTACTTAGGTAAAAATTGATAATAAAAATGAATGTGTTACACATAAATAGTTACAAAATCATTGTGGAACAAGATAAATTACCTTTGAAAACTTATCCTATGTAGTAACAAGTTGCTACTCAAATTACCATACAAGACTATGATCAGACATTTACAAATTTTTAAGTTTGTAACCAAAAAAGGTGCAAGATGAACAACATTTTTTACCTTTCATCTGCATTCACAACAATGTCATTTGTGACGGGGTGATGAACAAACAGTGTAGCTCTGAGTCCATTTCTAGCTTGGTCAATTCTACCTTTCCATTGGGTGAACCATAAGCTCTCAAAAGTTACCAGGGCAGTTGCAAGTCTATTATAGATACGAACTATCCTTCCAA
Source organism: Hippopus hippopus (assembly GCA_946811185.2). NCBI lineage: Eukaryota > Metazoa > Mollusca > Bivalvia > Cardiida > Cardiidae > Hippopus > Hippopus hippopus. The sequence continues at coordinate 23,375,379 of OX328101.1, read as the reverse complement.
AGTCACCAAGCTGGGTGATGGACTTGTTGTCTCGAAAGATTTTCATTGGGTCTTCAATCCTCTTTAGTAACTGTCTCGACCAATGGATTGCACCAGCTACAGGTGGTGCATTTCTGACTAGTTGGGGGTTCTCCTGTGAAAGCAAAATAACCTAATCTGTCCTAGTCTTATCTTTATCTATAAGCCTACATTTTCTGAAATCAAATTAATCACCAAACAGCTAGCTTTATTGCTCACTGGTGAGTTTCATACTAATAGCAGCTTGCTGTTTCAGTTTTGAAAACATACATACATGTGAAATATGGATTAAAAGAAACTCAATCATGCTTTGATCTGAATACGAGTGAAAGAACTGTAACAAAAAGGAGAAGTTGATTGCTACAAGTAATTTCTCCTTTTGCTGCAATTTGTTAAAAATAAGTCAGATGAAAATAGTCACCTGCAGTTGTTCATATGTTATTGCATCTTCTTCTCTAGTAAATCTTTGGGTAACTGTCACTGAACAGTAACCAGAGCTCTAGACAGAAGGAGTGATTCTGATTTCAAACTTGAAAATATCAATTATTCTCCACTAAACTGTATGTTATGGGTAATCATTAGAATTGTCTCATCGAGACAATTCTAATGAGTACCCACAACGTGGGGTTTGGAAGAGAAATATATGTAATGGATTTAGAATACCATCATTCCCTCTTATCTGGAGCTCTGAACACATTATATAAAGTTATGACTACAAGTGGTTACAATACCCTTACGAAATGGTTTCTAAGTTCTGATTTGGAACTTACTTTATGTTGTTCATATATCTCTTGAACTTCTTCGAGATCAGTCTCATACCAGTTAAAGATCTCTACAAACTTTTCAGCCAGTGTTGCTCTGACTCCAGGTCTGGTCTGAATGGGCTGAAGTCTGAAAAAGAACCCAACTAAGACTTTGACTGGGCCTGTATTTACGACAACTGTCCACTGTACTTCATTGTAATAATGTGTTAAGCAGTCTTGATCTATAAATAAATTACAGGAAAACCACTCTTAGCTAAAATAAATCATATAGTTAAAAAAAGAATGGTGTTCTTCTGATATTGAAGCAAGATCAGACTTGGATTAATGCCGATTTATTCAATTTCCTAGATGATTTAGATTTTGGAAAGTTGCTTCACTGATGGCCAACTGTTATCTATTTTAGGGGTGATTTAAGTTCAAATAGCATCATTGACGCAGGATTTGTGCGTTTTGGAAAACCCTGCTAGCCCATTCCATTCCATCCACAATCTCCCAGTCCATTCCCCATCCCATCCCACCTCCCAACCACCCTAGTACACAACTACACAAACCTTGTAATAATGTCCAGCCCTTGTTGTGTTTTCATTTTCCTCATAAAGATGACATGTAGGTAGGCACCTAGGAATCTTTCAAGATCTCCAACAATTGTCTGGAAATTCTGATAGTGGTCATCAAATCTGTCCTTGTCCTAAAATAATTGATATAAGTATTACTTCACAGTTGTTTTGAAGGCAGTTTTACAGCTTTAAACAAATATACTGTCATATCACAGAGGCAGCTCAGTCAGTCATGTTTTACCTCTACTAGTCTGAGGCTTGGATTGTGCACTGCAATGCCCAGGAGTATTTCTATGTGAGTAGTGCTGCCTTCCCGAAGCCAACCGAGAACTTCTTATTATAAATCAAATATCTTAACCCATAGGCTACTAAGCGCTACTTACTGACCCTTTTGGGACAATGTAGATCAAGATCAGACTGCACAGATCGTGATCTACACTGTCCAATAATGAAATATCTTTCTTCCAAATAAATGAAATAGCAAAATTTGCTTTTTTACTGTTGGCTTGAAAGTTTCATTTTAGTTATTTAACAGGATAGGGGTTAACTCTTTACCAAAGGACAAAATTTTAGACCTGTCCAAATTGAAAGCATTTGCAGGCAACAAATTTAAGGTGGCTCAAATGATGGAATTTGTGGTGATAGGGTAGAAAACATTGTGGGAAAAGAAGAAAATGCTGGTTACCAGCATTTTCTCCTTTTCCCACATTGTTTTCAAAAGGCTTCTTTCTCAGGGTCATCAAAACCCAAGATTGTTTGGTAGAGAGTTAATCACTGAGGGTCCCAGTAATTATCTATCTTATGAAAACTTATTCTGCCTCATCGATTATTTTACATTGAAAGCTTCTCAATAAAAGAAATAAATATATTCATTTTGAGAAAAAAACATTCATGCAATTTAAAGGGTCTAACAATTTCTCACATGATCTAGATTTAAGATTTCTAAATATTCTATTGAGTCTGATCTTAATCTACTCTATTAATATAAAAAAAAATAAATTTTTTTTCCCTTCCTATTTGGCAACCTATAAGCTATTTCCTTAATATAATTTTTTTTTCTAGCTACAGCATGATAACATTGCATTGTGTATTTTCATGTTTGTTATGACTATAAAACTATGTAAGTTTTTGTTAATAAAATAATTCGTTTGTTCGTTCGTTCGATCTTAATCTACTCTATTAATATAGGAACAAATTCTGTACCTCAGAAAGAAAAGTAGTATTATGTCTGAATGCTTCCCATGATTCAACACCGAGTATGGTTTTAGTAGCCACAGCTACCTCATCAGTCTGGTCATGTTTGTTTGGTGTTCAACAAAATTGGCAGAAATTCAAAGATCAGACTACATATTATATGCAACTTGATCTTGATCTACACTATCTAAGTAACTCCACATATGTTTCCTACCTTTGACTCAACATCGAGCATGGTTTTTGTTGTTACAGCTACACTCATTGCTCTGGTCATGTTTGTTAAATGTTCACCAATAATGGTAGAGATTCCAGGACCTTCATCTTCCTCATCTTCAGGATAATATTTCCCTAAAATAGACAAAATAAAATCTTTTCATATTAAAAGCTGCTGATAACTAGCAATTTCTGCTTTTCCAACAGTGTTTTTTTCCCTAAAAATAAACTTACATATTTTGAGCCATATTTAATTTGTCACCTGAAAATATAGACTGATCTAAAATTTTGTTGTCCTGTAGCAAGTTAATAAGATGCCCCTTTTTCCACTTTGTCAGATCTATGAAGGTTTAAGAATGGAAACAAATTCAACATCACCACATGCAGATGACTGTTTTCATCTTGTAGCATACCTTTATTGAAAACATAGCAGAAAAAGAAGAAATTGCTCATAATTAGCAATTCCAGTGACACAAAATTTTCTAATGTATTCAGAAAGAAAATCCTAGTTCTTATTGATTATGCATATTTCCAGAGATTATTTCAAAGTCATTTGAAACAAATTTTCTTGTGGAGGATATGATCTAATCAACAAGAACTCTCACTTACTCAGTATGCCCAACTCCTCTTCAGTAAGACCTTGATTTCCATTATTATCCACCAGCTCATCCACTCTGCCTACAGGCCGTGAGTCTTGTCTTTTATCTTCTTTAGCAGTTTCATCTTCTTCTGCCTCTTCTAGTACCTCTTCATCTTCTGCTATAGCTCTCAAACTTCTATCTGGTGAGGTCATCCTTACATTGACAGTGGCCAAGTCGGGATCTTCTTCTTCGAATTCAACTGTTTACAGAAATGCATTTGAAAGTGTATTGCACACAGTTACTACAGTAAAGTTTGCTTCAGTGGCCAGCTCTGTCAAGCAAGCCACTTGAAATAAACAAGCATAAATTGAGTTCCAAAGAAGGCAATTACGTTGAAATGTACCTGCATTAAGCAAGCACTTGTCTTCAGCAAGCACATTTTGAGTATCCCTAAGGATTGTGTTTACTAACTAAAGGTTGGACAATACTTACAATCAGAAGTCACATGGGTATACCTTTGACAAACCAAACCCCATATTAAACAACCCTCAGAAGGAGGACTTTTAAAAACATTGCAGGAAAAGGAGAAATTGATGGTAACCTGCATTTCCTCCTATTCTGCAATGTTTCATACTCTACCCTATCAAATACATAGTTCATTACTTGAACATATAATTTGTCATTTGCTTTCTATAATGGAAGAGTTTGATGTTTGAAATTTTGTCAGGTATGCACCACTTTTATCGAACTGCCCAATCCAAGTCTTATTTTTATAAAGTGTCTTTACAGCTCACTTCAGCCAAAAAAAGATTTGAAATCATAACTGTTCCACTTACTGACAGGTTTGGGTTTGCTGTCATCTGTTTTCTTGTATTTTCTCCACTCTTCTTGTTCACTCCCATCATCAATAATGAGATCTTCCTTCCTTGGTTTTGGAATACCTTTGCTGGACTTTACCATTCTGAAATTTAAAAAAAAATGACATTTATCTTCTGAAGGCCAAGAAATAATAACAAAACCAACTGAGCTGGTCTCTTACCCCCTTCCTCTGTTAATTTTCACCAACAAAAGAAAACACTGAATGAAACTAACAACACCTGACACTTTTATAAATTTTCCCCAAATAGTTTTCACACAAATCCTGTAATTTTCTATGGAAAGTGTAAAATAAAACAGGTTACTCCCGCCGACCTACCAAATTTCAGAACATCAACTGAAACACAAGTTTATTTTTTACAGGCCTAATGAAAATGGACTGGATAGTTATGAAGACAGATGTTGAGCAAGCATTCACTGTATTTTGAAAAGTAATACCAATATGTTAAATAAGTATAAGCTTATTTTGGGCAATATCCACCCAAACCTTGTGTGTACCAATCAGTTGGCTAGACTTGAAATTCTGAATTAGGAAAATATTATTGAGCTATGCTGTGGCAAAAGGGCTTAACCCTTTACCAAACGACAAAATTTTAGACAGGTCCAAATTGAAAGCACTTGAAGACGACAGAAAAAAACGTAATTCAAAAATTGAAATTTGTTTCCAGCAGGGTAGAAAACATTGTGGGAAAATGAGAAAATGCTGGTTACAATGTTTTCAAATGGCTTCTATCTCAGGGTCGTAAAAACCAGGGATTGTTTGGTAAAGGTTAATGCATATCTGTGATCCATGGTTCCAAAAAAGCCATCATATCCTCTTTTTTTAACAACCGACCTTATCATGAGGTAGACTAGTCCTTCGACATACAGAAAATTGACCAATAGTGAAAAGTTTGGCTCAGGTCAGCCTGTGCGGACTGTGCAGGCTGGCCTGAGTCGATACTTTTTGCAGGTACATTAAGCCCCCTTTTTCACAGAGCATGTCTCAAATACTTAGTATCGTTTGTGAAGTCGCCATCAACATTTAATATGGAAATGACTGAGGATAAGAATTTACTGGCATAGATTGACAGTACGATGAACATACTTGGAATACTGTGCTAGGGTGTTGATAACATCAATCAGCTGTCTGATCCTCACACAGAAGGATTCCATGTGGGACATGATGGCATCTTCATCAGTTATGGGCACTCCATGTCCCTGGACATCAGCCAGTAGTGATGACAGTCCCTTTTTAGGGGATGACCCTGTCACCCTTGATGTACCACTTGTTATTTTGGACCTAAAAATACATACAAGATGATGTAATCCTTTAACCTTTTGCCAAGCAATCTGATGGTTAACTGATACTAGGGAAAAGTCCTTTTGAAAACATTGTATGAAAAGGAGAAAATGCTCTTAACCTGCATCTTCTCTTTTTCTCACAATGTTTTCAACCCATTTAAAGACAATCCTATTATTTGGGTCACATTAAAATTGTCTTTGGCACATGCTTTCAATTTGCCACTTCTTTCTGTTTGTCTACATCAGCCTCATTCTTCCCAAATCAAAGACAGACATAGACAATTATGGAATAAAGTACAGTATGTCCCAGTTGTTTGTAAGGGGTCTTGTTTGCAACATGGTCTTGATAAACAATATGATTATTACAAAGATTATCAAAACACATCTGAACATTTTCATCCAATCTCTTGTAAAGGACATAGACCATCCTTTGGTCTGTAAGTTTGATTTCTACATTGAAACCACAATGGAAAACAGTCTAAGCTGTTTTGTCAGTCATTTCTTTGCCATCTGATATAATTTACATGTACATGTAATAATTACAAGGGCTATCAATATATAACTTGCATCTCAATCTTTTCATCCATTCCCCAAAAACCGAATTTTAAACAATGGCCAAAAGTAACAAGAAAATGTAAAGCAACATCATGGACAAAATTTGAGTTAACATAAGAATGTGTCATTCACTCATATCTTTTTTCATTCCACCCTTGATACTTTGATAGTTTACATATGAATGTACTTCTGCATGAATTTGAATACAAATATGCCTTTAAGCCAACAGCAATCTTTTTAAAAGTTTCCTGTATGCAAAATTGTCATTTCTAGAAATATGCATTGAAAAAAGATTCATTAATTCTGTCTTCTTTGCAAAACCTTCATTTCATAAACACATGGCTCAAAAACTCAAAACCCCTACACAATACAATGATAAACAAAAAAAAAAGATAAATAAATACAGGACTTTTGTGAACGAAAAAAGCGTGACTTAACACAAAGGCTTTGATTCATAAACACAAACCCTTTGATTCATGAACACAAAAATTTAGATCAATGAAATAAACTGTAATAAAAATAACACTTATAATAAACATTTGATAACTTTATAACAGTCATACCCAATGGCAACTGTGCTAGATCGAGCCCTGAGAATTATTCTATTGCTAGCAACTCGTCTGTAAGAATATCAGCAATAGATTTTTTGCATCTAATATTTCTTTACCATATGATAAAATTCTAGACTTGACCAAATTGAAAGTATTTGCAGACAACAATTTGAATGATGATTTCTGTTTCTAAAATGGGAAAAACTCTTGGTAAAATAAGAAAATGCTGGTTACCAGCATTTTCTCCTTCCTTGATGATTTATTTCTATGATTTTGTGGAAATTGTGAAATCTATAAATACAAATAGTAACAACATGTATTAACTCTTTACCAAACAACAAAATTATAGACTGGTCCAAACTGAAAGCATTTGCAGACGACAAAATAAATGTGACTGAAAAATTGAAATTTGGTTTGGGAAGGGTAGAAAACATTGTGGTAAAAGGAGAAAATGCTGGTTACCAGCATTTTCTCCTTTTTCAACAATGTTTTCAAAAGGCTTCTTTCTCAGGGTCGTTAAAAGTCGGGATTGTGTGGTAAAGGGTTAATGCACTACTGATAAAAGTTTTGAAAACAACCAACCAAATAGTCTAAAATTTGTTTCTGTTTGTTTTTAAAGTTAAAGTGTGGTTATCAATCAATATGGCACTTTTGACATCTTTCACCTCTTGAAATAAAGATCTAGATTCTAGTGGAAAATTATATTGGACAAATATACAGATATACAAACAATCATTAGTTTTAACAGCCCTGAGAGAAAAGGCTTTGGAAAACAGCATGGGAAAAGGAAAAAAATGCTGATAACCAAACTGTTTTCTACTCTTTCAACCAAAACTTGCATCGTTTAAGCCATATTTGATTTGTCAACTGCAAATGCTGTCAATTTGGAGAAGTCACATTGTGGGAAATGGAGAAAATTCTGGTTACCAGTGTTATCTCCTTTTCCTACAATATTTTCAAAAGCTTTTTTCCTAAGGGTCATTGAAACTTGGAATTGTTCCAGAAATGGTTAAATAAATATAGATATCTAACCTAGCAGTGAAGCTTCCAGGACCCCCAACACTACTAAGCGATGGGAAATGGGACATATTCTGGGACTGGCCAATTGAGTCTCTCAAAGACCTCAGCATCTCTCTGTAGAAACCTTGGAGTGTAAGGCAGGCTTTCAAACGACCATACAGGCTGTCATCCTGCAGGCCAAAATCATGTCCTTCTTTTGTCTTACTTCTACCCGTAGGGTTGGACTGAAGAAAAAATATCTATTGTATAGAAAAAATATCAATTTAAGCCTAGACTTCCAATGAACAAAATGCTTGTTAATTGTAGATCAAAGATCAAACTCTGTGCTTTGTGCAAACTGATCCTGATCCAAATTGTTTTCCGAAGAAATTGAAATTGTGCTTCACTCTCTCAGAGCTGCCCAAATATACAATACAAACTTTTGTACTTCTGTCATTGAAATGCCTCAGAGAATAAGATCATGTTTATGAAAATAAAGGATAAAAGATAAAGAGAAATGAAAAGGAGTTAAACAAATGGATTGATTGATTAAATGCCATTTTCAGCATTATTTAAGTTATAGTGCTGCTGCAAGCACACCTACCCATGCTTTCTAGAGTTTATTTTTACTAGTTCTTTGGATAATATTCTTCCCAAGCCACTGTCTGCTTTTCCACATAACCATTTTCAAAACAATGATCAGCAGTGAGAGAGGAATGAATCCTTTTGCAATGACTAACATCACTCTTTAGAAAGAAATTGGCTGGGCAGGGAATTCGAAACCAGCAACCCCTCTGGTTTCAACTCCTGTATGTTACTGGCTGAGCTACTGGTTTTCAGCAAAGACAAATGGAAGAATTTCTCACTTTGCTTTATTCCATTCTGTAAGAAAAGTGTCTTATACTTTCAGATGAACACTCATAAATATCTTCACAATACAGCATGTAAATGTTGTCATCTTATCTTATTTTCAATCAATATGAATCAGTGTATTCTGTGCAATCTGATCTATATCCATTCAGACCACAGAAGCAACTGAAACTGTGCTTAGCATGGTTAATGGGGTGATAAAAATGGCAAATGATTTTTGATTCATTATTGACACACACCTTTAGCTTAGATTCAACTTGACTCTTTAGCAGCCTAAGTTTTGGATCCACATCTTGTGTAGAAGTATCTCTATGCTGTATTTCTTCCTGTATTCTGTCCCATAGTTTGTCGTCATCTTCCATGGTGAGGGTACAGTTTTTAATGTACTCTTTACATGCCATCACAAGTTGATTGGTGACCTACACAAACAGTAACAAATAGTTTGTTTTATGTTTTATGTCAATAGATACATTTTAGTAATTGAGTACCAATAAGTTAAAGACATCTTAGTATTTCCTGAATTAGCATTTTACCAGTAACATTTACTATCCTGACACTGGCATATCAGTCATAACTCTTTATCAGATAGCAGAGTTGATTACTTGTTTATGCTGAAGAAGTTTGCCAACAACAAATCAAATGTAACACAATGAAGGAACTTGTCTTCAAAAGAATAGAAAACATTTTGGGAAAGTGAGAAAATGCTGGTAATCAGCATTTTCTTCTTTTCCCAAAGTGTTTTCAAAATGTTCTTATAATAAAAGCATGGGGCTTGTTTAGTAAGGGTGAATGCTATCTACTTTACCATGTGGTCACAGAAGGGAAACCAGTCATCAACATTTTACAGTCTCTTACTGGACTAAGTTTAGACTTGAAACCAAAGCTTACTACAATCAAAGCAATTATTGCACTGAACTCATGCAACTCAAGAGGCACAAACATGAGAAAAGAAAATATGTATGTGTGTAAGAGAGAAAGAGAGAGACACACAGATAGATCGACGCAGGCACACTGACAGATAGAGGCATCTGTTGTAGATAGAAAGAAAAAACATTATGATAGATAAAAACTGTAAGAGATTTGTCACCACTTTTTGTCTCCTTGGCTTTAACTTGCTTTAAACTTCCTTGATTGACACCAGTCCATTTGACAAATATGTTAGATTTATGCCACAATTTTACTGACATTTATCTACAGAATTGTCCCAGAAAAATTGTATGAAAACATAAACAAATAAAGGCAAACCTTGGTAAACATAAGCCCAAGAAATCCTGTTCGAGCATAGTATCTAGAGATAGAATCCATTTGTTTAACACTATTGGCAAGTCCTGGTAGAGCTGTGTTGATAATGTTTGAAGGTGTAGAATCCATGCTATACAGCTGATCAAAATGTCTTTTCAGAGATTCAAGAAACTTTACTTTGTCTTTGGTGTCATTCATGCCATCAGTGATGCTGAAATTTGAAAAGATATCATGTACTGTAAGTTTACTTTGAACTCTTTACTATACAGCAAAGTTTTAGACTCAATCAAATTGGAAGCATTTGCCATGAAATACCAATTATTGCTTTACAGATGATTTCTGTCTTTGAAAGGGAAGAAAACATTGTGGGGAAAAAAGAGAAAATGCTGATTATCAGCATTGTCTCTTTTTCCCACTATGTTTTCAAAAGCTTTCATCTACAGGGCATTTAAAACTTGGAATTCTTTGGTGAAGACTCAATAGAAACAAGACATCATTACATCTGGGCAAAAAGCACATTACCACACCGCCACATACAGCTGATCCTTTTTCACCTTGCAACAGACTGAGGTTGAAAACAAATGAAAACATTGCATGTAATATTTGTATTCATGAATTTCACCTTAATTCAGGTTACCTATTCATATTTTGAAAGCATGATTCAAGTTATGAGCTGTCATTTTTTTTTTTTTTATTAGGAATGAGAATAGGCCAAGGGAAAAGTCTTGAAAACAACGCCATTTTACTATCACTAACTGCTCTTGACAAGTAAAAAGGCTAAAGAAAACCTAGCCAGAATGCATTAAAAAAATAATGGAAACTTTGCAAAGCATTTTAACTACACAAAGTTTAGCCCAAACTTAGCAAAACTTTAGAAATACAAATTCATCTTATTATATCCCTTGATACTTACGCAGCATCAATAGTTTTCCATTTTTTCAGCAGTCTAGATTTTGCTGTTATGAGTACTCCTATGACAGCTTTGCACTCTTTTCCCTTGAGTTGTTCTGTTATGTTTGTCAACAGTCTCTGACGTCTTCTCCAGCGCTCCAGCTCGGACAATGGACCAGCGTTTGGATCCATGAATCTATGCGTAGACAGTGCAAAATTTAAATCCATATTTTATAACCTCATACACAATAAACAAATTCAAGTATGTCAGGCTACAAAAGGAGAACTTATAGTTTGATTTGACATGCATGTATATGTGAATTATATTACATTATTTCTGCATTTGTAAACAAATTCAAATATTTTATCAAAGGCTGACATCTTGGTAGAGAATGTGTATGTCACTTGTATGGAAAGAGATATGCATAAACATGTATTTACAGAACTTTTCTGAAAAAAAAGTGCTTATTCTCTTTTACTCAAAATTTCAATTACAAATTCAATACTAATCAATTATAAAGGCATATGAAAAAAAAAAAACTTCAAAAACAAATTGTATAAGAAACAAGCAACATGAGTCAACATGCAAGATGTGTCACAAAGTTTTTATTTATTACAGACAACGACAACAGGCACAACTTGTGATAAATGTTGTCTTTGGTAATTAGAAATACTATGCTGATTAAGCTAAACTGTTAGGAAAAGCACATTCATAACACCTTGCTGTATTACAATGTTGCACCAATGTTTTATTTGAAATAGAGAAGGCAATAAAAAACACTCATTGCATATTCATTGCCAAAATCTTCCATCACTTCATTCCACACACACAAATACATGTAGGTACTTTAAATACCAAATACATGGTAAAATTATTACAATCATGCCTATTAGTTAGAATTACTTTTACAATCAAACAGACAAACACTAAAGTCACCTTGATCTCTCTGGAAATAGCGCATCCATTTTCCTAAATAAGTAAAATTCATTCAGAACACCAACACTTACTTATACACAATTCTTTGACTTGGTTTTAGGACTATGTTCTTTTAAGAGTTTGAACAAATGTAGAATATGAGGAAAGATTATGTAGATTGTGTACCTTTAGAGTGCTAAGTGAATAAAACATATAATTTCAGTCGGATAACAAAACCAACTTGTCAAGGCTATTTTGACAGTATTTCTTTCAATATCAATGTAGATCAATGATCTGACTTCATATTTGTGTAGCATGATCTTAATTTACACAATGCACAAAACAAGCCATGATGCTCTTAGCATGCTAGAAGTCAAACAGGGCGATTGAAATTTAGGTTATGATTTTTGGTCTGTGTTTCTTCTACCTTTAAATATTTTTTTTTATTTCAATTTATTGTTGTTTATAATGGACAGTTTATCATTCTGCAACAATATTTTTTACCTGTATTCATAAATTAAAGCTTACCGGTAATTCATTTCGATTATCCGTTTGGTTTCTGTAGAAAGATATTTTTCAAAGTTATCTGCTGTCAATTTCTTTCAGGAAGAAATGAGTTAATCTGTTATTACACAATCCTGATTTCAATAATCATGGCCCTTTAAAACATTGTGGAAAAAGGAGAAAAAGCTGCTAACCAGTACTTTCTCCTTTTCACTGAATTTTTTTATGCTGTCAAAGACAAATTCATCAAGTAAACCACAGTTGGGTTGTCTTCTCCGATTGCTCTCAATTGGACAAGTCTAAAAATTGATCTTCTGGTAAAGAGTTCAAGTAGAATATCACAGTATATATGTATTATATAGGTTCATGCTCAGGTTGACTTTTATACCAACCTTTCATCTGATGTATCTGTAAGAACTGCCTCTATAGTGTTCATCCATTCATTAACCAGTTCTTCATACTGACTTATCAGTTGTGGGTCTAAAGCAGCTGCCCTTTGGAGCTTGAAGTCATTCAGAACCACATGGTCAGGTTGCTTCAACATCTGCAAGTATATATAGCATGAATGTGAAATTGATCCATCATATACATTTAAGTATACAACTTAACAGAGATATATAAAAGAAAAGTTATTTATAATATAATGATAATTAAAAAGATAATATTTTGACAAATATGTTCTAGCTTTCAGCTAGTTATCAACACCTTGGTGAAGAATATGAACAGCAGCATTATATCAATAACTCATAAAGATTATCTTATTTTACACATAAAAGAGGAGGAAAAAATATATAGCAGGAGAGCATGATTTAAACACTTTCCTAGCTTTAAATTATTGGTAATAACCTATTACTGAATTGCTCTTTGTAACTTGACATGTCTCCTTAAATGAAAAGTACCGTTAACCCTTTACCACACAATCCCAAATTTTAACAACTCTAAGGAAGAAGACTTTTGAAAGCATTGTGGGAAAAGGAGAAAATGCTGGTACACAGAGGTATATGACATACATGGTAACAGTGTTTTCACCTTTTCCAACAATGTTATTAACCCTATCAAAGACAAATCCTACCATCTGGGCCACATAAAAATTGTAGCCTGCAAACACTTTTAATTTAGACAGGTCTACATTTTTATCATGTGGTGAAGAAGTAATCAAACTTTAATCTGTACTACTCAATTACCATATAAATGATCACAAAAATTTCAATCAACAATAAGATGTACATTTCTATTTTTACCTCAAAATATCTCACTTAAGATCAGAAAGCAAAAAATAAAGATCAGGCTGAACAGAATGTACAGTCTAATCTTGATCTTTACTATCTGCAAAGGCAGCTTAACCCATTACCAAACAATTCCTGGTATTTATGACCCTGAGACAGAAGACTTTTGAAAACATTGTGGGAAGAGGAGAAAATGCTGGTAACCAGCATTTTCTCCTTCTCCCACAATGTTTTCTACCCTGCTTGAAATATATTTCAATTTTTGATTTACTTTTATTTTGTCGTCTGCAAGTGCTTTCAATTTGGACCAGTCTAAAATTTTTTCGTTTGGTAAAGAGTTAAGTTGTGACAGGCTTACTTGCAGTTGTCAAAACCTTATAGATTTTACCATTTGCTTGGATGATTGCATTGAAGCGGTTGATTCATTCAGCGCAGTTAAGAATTTGTCCATGTTGTTTACAAGCTGAGACTGACTCTCCTGATTACATTCTCCCCATTCTTTCTGTGCTTTGACTAAAGGTATATATACGTCTGACAGTAATGTAGTCAAGGTCTCTATGGTATTATGCTTTAACTCCCCACAAAATATATCTCTTTCCATCCGTGTGCCATCAACATCCTTATCCACCCTGTTTCGTAAGAAATACAGAATGTTGACATTTTCCAAGTTAGTATCCTTCAATGAAGCTAATGTTCCAGTGACGTGCAACTCTCGTGTTGAAAGCACGCCTGATTCTGGCTTTTCGCAATAAAAGAAAAGCCTGCATGGTCCTCCAGATCTCAAAAACTTGTTTATCTTTGTCAAAGTTGTCTCTTCAATCATAAAATCCTCCAGCAATGTTGGATTGTCATAACCACCGATTTTAAAAGTCTCTTGAATTTTACTAGCAATCCACCAATGTCGTTCATCCATTTTGATAGTGTTTTGTACTTTTTAACACCTACGAATACCAGCAGTAAAACTGCTGTCGCTTGAAAAAGGTTAAAACTTCTAGTTTCACAAGACCCGTCTGCTAACGCGCCGCCATTATTGTTGTCGGTTACCAAGTCACCGGGCACCTTGCACCATGACGTGAGTAATGTAGTAACGTGAGAAATACAAGAACCACATATAGGTGTCGCACCACCGCGAACTCCTTCTGGGTCGTATAAAACACTGACTACAACTACTTTTAATAGAAAATTTGGTTCGTACTAAAAACCTAAGTAGACGCTTTTGAAAGGGACCTATTTAGATTTTAGTTATGAATCAAAATTTCGCGAAAAACACATATCAACTTTTATTATGTACTACCGTTTCTATATATAGATCTATATCTACTTTTCTTTTCAAGCTTAGAGAATCTGCTGGACTGTACTATGCCATGTCACAAGAGATCAGTTTTAGCATTTAGATGACGGAAAGGTCGTTTGCAATCGGTTTATACGTCGGTTTTTTTTACCAGACATGACATCATTATAATTGGCCTGCAACACGCGAAAAGAGGCATTCGGACATTTGCGTAAAGTTTCGTTTCGGATCAGCCTGCGAAGGCCGCGCAGGCTAATCCGAAACGACACTGTCCGCTTTTATGTAATTTTCTGTTTTGTGCAAGTCTACTGTAGCACAAAATCTAATGTAGTCGTAAAGTGCCGTCTCGGATTAGCCTGCGCGGACTGTGCAGGCTGATCCGAGACGACACTTTGCGCCAATGTCCGAATGCCGCTTTTCGCAAGCCATATAATTGAATAGAATTACTCTGGTCAGCCGGAATAGCTCAAGAGGTCGAGCATGAGATTTGTAAACGACAGATCTTGGGCCCTCTTTAAAAGGGTAGCAAACAGTGTGGAGAAAAAGATAAAAAATGCTGGCTACTAACATTTTTTTTTTTTCTTTTTCAACACGCTGCATTGTATCAACATTTTCTTTTTATCCCACAATGTTTGGAAAGGCCGTCTTACTCAGGGTTGTTTTTTTTTTTTTTCTTTTGAAAAAGGGTTAAAATTGATAATGTGTCTTTTACCTCTGTTTCGTTTACTACTAATCTTAAGCAAAGTCTCTAAAAATCACTGGTTATTTTCCCCCATGAGTAAAACCCAAATAATGTTCAGGAGTTAAAGAGGGTTGATTCCTGTTGCAGTGACACGTAACAAACATTGGCCGTAAATTAAATAATCAAGGATGTGAAGGCGCTTGCAAGTCCACCAAGGTCTTTTGGTTGATATGATTTGTTAAACATTTGTTCCAAATATTCAGCTGTAGCTGAAGCAAGAGAAGTACTTTCCTTTAGAAAGTAACCTCTCCATAGCTTTATTGCCAGTAATATCAGAAACTGACCAAGTGTACACCAGTAAGCGTATTGCTACTGCTATACAGTTGAAAATAGCATGAGATTGTTGATGTTTCGCCGTGATCGAACCTTTCTTTCTAAGTAATCCCAGACATGTTTTATTGGATTCATATCCGGCGATAAAGCTGGCCAAGGAACAACGTCAACATTGTTTCTGTTCAGAAATTGCTGACTGATTCGTGCCACATGAGGACGTGCGTTGTCTTGCATAAGTATAGCAGGCCCATGTCGTTGCAAAAATGGAACGTGCTTAGTGCTTGGCCACCTCTCTCGTTCAGGAATGGAATAACATCCTGATGCAATGATTTTACGTTATGTAAGGTCTATGCGACGTCGACTAATTGCCTGTATCGACAGCAGAGGTGGCCATACAAGATATTGATTGAAAAATTACAAGAACTTTAAAGAAAAATCTAACTTTAATGTTACCTTAGTCTTTGAGTACTTTTGCAACTTTGATTTTAGTACCACCTTCATTTAAACTGCAAAAACCTAACTTAAACTTTCTGTTAGTCAAAATCTGATTAGCCTGGCATTTTCTACAGACTCTGAACTACAGTATGATACCAAATTTGTTGGTCTTCAGTAAAACATGCGACGAGAAATAAAAGAAAACTAAGTGCACACTTATTTATGGAACTGAGTATACATATGAGTTCTTTCTCTTGTAGTTTAGCTTTCGGCGAAAATAAGTACACCAACGAGGACCATCCTATAGCAAGTTGGTGTATTTGCTGTATATCAATGTGCTATAGGAAGGACACGTGAATTTACTATCAAAAGACGCGCCAAAGTTTTTGGCCTATGAACGGTAAAAATGCATTTGAAAATATTCGAAATGGGAAATGAAAATCGTGACACTTGAATAGTGAAAAGATAAATTATAACAAGCGAAACATTAACTTAATAATTTCATCAATATATCAAGAAAAAAATGTTCGATCTCTGTTTGAAAAGAATTGTTTAATATTATTCGCTGCAGGATTATAAATCGTATGACGTCAGCGCATGGCGATCCGGAAAATGTGGAAGCTTTTTAAATTATTTTAGATTAGAGCTATTGCTTGATGGCAACAGCCGTTTGGAATTTTCAATGTTTTCAACCCTTTTCGTGACAAAATCTCATTCAGCGACATCTGTTTTGTCGTCTTCAAGTGCTCTCAATTTGGAAAGACCTGAACTTTTGCCCTGCGACAAGAAATTATGAGGAAAAGATTAAAATTTTGAGAAAGATCAGATGTGAAAGAAAGATAAAATTTGGAAACATAGAATCGGGTTTACTAAGATAGCGGAACTACGTTATATGTGAAAGTTTTTACCGCGAGTGTTATTACACCGATTGTGCTTACAATAGACTACCACGGTTTAAATTACCTGGTTCATTTAGCGAACGTCTCGTTTATGATAAACAGCGGCACTCCAGTGAGGACTTATTTGTCGGCCGATTTCAATTTCTAATTACTTATTTAAAAAAAAAAAAACGAAAACGTTATTTTACGTCGGTCAGTAACCCGGAATTTAAGCTGAACATGAATGAGTGTTTTAAAAAATGAGGTTAATTTAAACCCTCCACTGGAGAAAATGAACTGAAGTGAATGGGAAAAAAAAGGTTGTGGTTAAATTTTGGCTGTTGTAAAGATATCAGTTGGAGAGTCCTTTTGTGAAACAATAGGTAAATATAATATTCAAACAGACGGAATATATTTGTGTGTAACTGATAAACCTAGACTTTTCAATAACCATGTCGAAATTGGACGCGGAGTACAAGGCTATGAGACGGCGGATGAGCAACCTTCGTGTTGCATGTGGCAAACAGAAGTCGGCTTTAGAAGGTGTGTCATCAAATTACAATTATTTTCTCTTTCATTTTTTTTTTACACACAATGATAGACTTTTCCCCCACCCTTGCATAATTTGAGATTTTCTCTCTTCATAGTTTTAATCAATATGATTATTGTCTATCACAGTATCTTATTTCAAGGTTTAAACTTGAACAAAGAAACAAGGAATCTCCAGTTTTAACGACCGTGAGGAAAAAGGTTTTTGAAAAACATGGAAAAAATGCAGTTCACATTCTTTTCTACTTTCAAAGACAAATTCTATCATTCAAGACATACTAAATTAATCGTATGCAAATGGTTTCAATTTGAACTGGTCTAAATTCTTTCTCATCTGCGAAAGAGTTTGCCATGTACAGTGTACAAATGGGATAATTATTGTATGTCTGTAACCCTTAACAAACAACCCCGACTTTTAACGAACCTGATGATAAAGGCTTTTGAAAACATTGTGTGAAAAGGAGAAAATTCCTGTAACCATCGTTTTCTCCCTTTACAAAAATTTTCTGCCCTCTCAAAAAGACAAATCCGATCGCCTGCACCAAATCTATTTTGTCGTCTGAAGATGCTTTCAAATTGGATGACAATAAAATTTAGTCGTTTGGTAAAGAGTTAAGTATGCAGCTTTGGAAAGATTGTCTTGAAAGAGGACGTACAAGCATGTTCACATTGTTTGATATGCTGTTGAAAGTCAGTTTTTCCTTCTTTCAAATTTTCGTCTTTTGCATAAGAGCCATGCTCTGGCAAAAAGGGGCTTGATGCATCTCCGTGAATCCATGATACCAAGCAAGTCATCATATAATACTGGATCCATCAAATCCTTTTTCTCTAACAACTGACTAAATAATGAAGTACAATAGTCCTTAAACACGCAGAAAAGTGACAAAAAAAAACCCCAAAAAGTGTCGGTCCAGGTCAGCCTGCGCGGACTGCACAGGCTGACCTGCATCGATACTTTTTGCAGATGCATCATGCCCCCTTTTCACACAATATGGCTGATATATTTCGATCGTTCTTGGTTAGTCTAACGATAGCCTATACAGAAGTGGGTTATATTTTTTATACATACCAAAGATTTTTGTATTTATTCGATCAAGTTATCTAGAGTCAAGGACTCATGATAGCTACTAATTGATATTTTATTTCCCTACCCGTATATGTGTAAAAAATTTTGGGTTGAACATTGTCAGAAAAGGGAAAATTTTGGGGACCAGCATTTTTTCCTGTTTCCCACAATGTTTGCTACGTTTTCAAATACAAGTCGCATTACTCGTATTTGTCGTCTGCAAAATGCGCCATCCATAGACCAGTCTAGAATTTTGTCGTCTGGCAAAACGTTAAATAGTGATATAAAACAAAATAGATTGATTGATTGTATTGGATTTTGACGCCGTTTTAAGAGGTTAGATCATATCACGGCGGTCAGTGCATCTACATATGTGTTTCCCAGCTTTTTGTTCTAACACAGCTTTCTTTTCAATTCACTGACTACTTTTCTCACAAGCATCAGAATTGAGAGGCGAAACATCGCCGAAAAGAAGGTTTGCCTCAACCGGGTATCGAGCTCGCAACCACCAGATCACGTTTCAGATACGCTTACCACTGAGCTACCCGGCCAGGCACAAAATAGAAATATCTGAAGAATAGGACAAGGTTTTATTCAAAATCACATCAACACGTGGTCAAATGAAACGATTGCTTGCCACAGTTTCTCCTTTTTACAAAAGTATTTTCTAAAATTTGCTATCACGGGTAGGGAAGGATTGCCTCTGTGTGGATGAACTAATCTTTACAGCAGACAAGATCTGAGCCTTGTCAAGATTGAAAGTATTTGCAGACGACCAATTAAATGTGGCTCATACAATGGGAATTGTCTTGAAAAGGGTAATAAATGTGTTTGGAAAAGGAGTAAACGCTGTTAGCCAGTATTTTCTCCTTTTTCCACAATGCTGGTTAGCCTTTTCTTCTTTTCCCATGATTCTGTTTCGTAAAAGCCGAGTCCCTGTAGCGCAGTTAGAAGCGTACAGGACTTGAGAACAGGGGGTCGCAAGTTAGAAATCCCAGCTTTGTCTATATTTTTTTACTTAGGACTGATGATAGTCATTGCGACAGGATTCATTTCTCTCTCACCGCTGATCATTGTTCGACGATGGTTATGTGGGAAAGCAATCAGTGACTTCGGAAGAATAGTGTGCGAAGTACTGGTAAAAGAAACTCCATGATTTTCCTGCATGGATAGATGCCGCGATATAAATGACATATTTTTTGAAAATGACGTTAAACAAGACACAATCGATCAATCAATCAATCAATCAATCAATCAATCAGGTTCTTGTAAACACGAGTATTTGGTAAAGGGTAAAACTGGGACTTGGATATCATATTTAGGTAATAGTTTATAATACGGCCCATTCTGCCAATTAGGTTCCGATTAGCTCAACACTAACAATGCATGCCGTTATTTGGACATTTATTTATGAGTTTTACACCAAAGTATAGAGTTTCGTTGTACCACCCTGTCTTTTTCTGGGTGAATTCCTATTCTTCCAATGCAGTGTAAAATGCAAAAATCATTTTCATTTAGTTCATTTCTCTTAAAGTAACAATAGCTTTCAAAAGTAAACAAAGCGGGTGTTAAAATGCATTTAAATTAAGAAATAATCTTCTTTCTATCGTGGTTTATCGTTCAATAAACCACGATTGTGAGCTATGAGGCACAATAAATAAACTAGGGGACTCCAACGACCCTTAGGAAGGAGTTTTATTTTCAAAACACTGTGAAAAAAGGAGAAAATACTGGTAACCAGCATATTCTTCTTTTCTCACAGTCTTATCTATTCTGTCCGAGACAAATCTCGTCATTTGTGTTGCATAAGAATCGTCGTTTGCTAGTGGTCTCAATATGGACGAATCACAAACCGTATTCTGATGAAGATTTGAACCTATACTGAACAATCTCTAACGAACACGTCATTTGAAAATTTCATTGGAAAAGAAAGCAATGCCTATGGCCAGCATTTTGTCCTTCATCGGTAATATTTTCTAAAATTGGGAAATTAATTGTACCTTTACATCTTTGAGTCACATACAAATTGTGACTATCACTTCTTGCAGATTGACAAAATTTTAGACGAGTCCAAATTGAAAGCGTTTGCAGACGACAACTTAAATACAGTATAACTCAATGAGATTTGTGTTCTATTGGATAGAAAATATTGTGAGAAAAGGAGAAAATGCCACTTACCAGCATTTTCTCCTTTTCCCTGAAACCCTGGAACCACGGGAACGTTTGGTTATGTTTTTGTCACACTATTTTTGAGGTTTAAACGTTAAATCGCTAGGAGAAGTGTAAATCTGGGACGCTTGTAAACAGGATCTAATTAAGAACATACATGTCTGAAGATTTTCACACCTTTTTGATAGCTCTTAACTCCAACCTGTCATTAAAATTTCTGTATATATCTTTTTATGTTACGATTTACTTTGTACAAGTCTAATAATAAAGTGTTCTGTCTGTCTGTTTGTCTGTCCGTCCATCCGCCCGTCCGTCCGTGTGTTTATAAAAAATAAGAATATCACTTTCTGTCAGTAGAAACGGCAGAAGTTTCGCAATTTCAAGTCCGTTTTCTCGAAGATATTTCTTTAATTAAATGTCGTACAATGAAGATCCACGACATGACTGCTCGTTCTGTCCAGACTGATCAGTCATCCACATTGCAAAGTTGTAAAAGCATCTTATATCATGACAGGAATCACAAGGATCAATTTAGACAAAGGTCACTGTATTTAAACAATCTATAAAATACGTCAGTATAGCAATTATATATGAGTAATGTCTTTTTCAATCAGTCATTATTTTTTTTTTCATTCCTTTACAGTGATAATTTACTCCGAACAAATTATATGTCATTAAATGTAAGAGATACATGTACATTTAATTCGACCTCTTTCGACTGCTTGAAATACAATTCACATAAACTCATAAAGAATTCACCATAGGCTTGATTGAACAAACGGATGACATGTATCCAAGATCAGACTGCACGTTCTATATGTCTTCCGCAAGAGCCACCGTTTTCGTCTTTGGCGCTATAAAAGTTAGTGTAAAAGTCCAGGCAATATATTCACCGCCTGCAGACGATTTCTTTTTCGTCTTACAGCAATTGTAGAAATATTTTGGCAAAAGCAGTTGTTTGTAACGGGCAATTTGTTTTTTTTTATGTAACTCGACATTTATTTATTTGATATCAATTCACACTAAGTATCCCTTTACCAAGCCATCCCCCGTTTTTGAAAATATTGTGGGGAAAGGAAAATGCTGGAATACAGCAAATAGCTTCAGTTTAGACAGTCTAAAAACATGGTTATCAATGTTTCTTTAACGAGAAATTTTCCGAAGTCGTCCGCTGCATTTTCCCATTTCAAATGGGTAAAATGTATTATGTAAGGCTTACAAAAATTAATGGTGAGGTTTTCTTTTGCATTATGAATCTTATTATGAATATGTAATTTAAAACTTTCGGTGCAAGCGAGTTTCTTATTTTTGTTCACGAAATATAACATTAGGTGAAGTCTTAATTCACTATACCAAACTTGTCCAAATTTAAAGCACTTGCAGACCAGAAAACGATTGTGGTCCAAATGGCGGGATTTTTCCTCGAGAGGATAGAAAAGATTATGAGAAAACGAGGAAAATGATTGTCAACCAAATTTCACCTTTTTTCCCCCCAAAATGATTTCAAAAGCTTTTTTCATCGGTATTGTTCATAGTCAGGATGAATATATATGAGCCATGCTCTGGAAAAAGGGGGCTTAGGCTGAATGCATCTCCGTGATACATTATACAAAGGAAGCCATCACAGTATTATACATGTCTAAAATCCGTTTAGTTTAACAAAGCTACTGAACCATAAGGCACACTGGTCCTTTGACATACAGAAAATTGACCGATAGCGAAAAGTTTCGGCCCAGGTCAGCCTGCGCGGACTGCGCAGGCTGTCCTGGGTCGATACTTTTCGTAAATGCATTAAGCCCCCTTTTCACAGAGCATAGCTCATATCGGGTTGATTTTCCCGATGACAAATTTAAATATGTGCCGATTTATGATTGTAAATGCTGAACTAAAGAGAGGATTAGCTTGCAGAGAGTCTAAACTTTTAACTCTTTCCTTACCATAGACAACAAAAGTAGCAATGGTTGATTATATAGATCAAGACTGCACTGCACAGGAAGTGCAGTCTGATCTCCGATCTACACTGTCCATTACTTTATTGTAGATTATGACCGAACTGTCTCTCCGTCTTGCAGCGGAATAGTATCTATAGCCACTGAAGAAGTGCAATTTATTTATTTGGTAGTGAAAGAGTTAATGGGGCTGTCAGTTGTATTGTGACAACATACGAGTAATACCTGTCGTTAAATAACGTGCTTAAAGAGAGGAAAAAAATAAATTCTTCATATTCTTATCATAATGTTTGCGACACCCATGGTGATGGAAACAGAAACCGCCCTATTTGTTTTATAAATGTAACTCTTTACCAGACGACAGAATTTCAGACTTGTTAAAATTGAAAGCATTTACAGACGGCAAATTGAAGGTGGTCCAAATGATAAATTTTGTCCTTGATAGGATAGAAAACATTGTGGAAAAAGGAGAAAATGCTGGTTACCAGCATTTTCTCCTTTTCCCACAATGTTTTCAAAAGATCTCTTCGTCAAGGTCGTTTAAAGTCGTCATAGTGTGGTAAAGGGTTAGATGGCCATATCTAGATTTTTTGCCGTCGAACACTGATAACTACTGTAAAATGTGCCATACTCAGCGAAAAAGAGGGTTTAATGCATAAGTTTCCAAAAACTTTCGGTCCACGTCAGCCTGCGCAGTCTACCTCATGATTCAGTAGGCTGTTGGACAAAATTGGTTTTATGGATCCGTAATTATGTGACTTGCTTGATACAGAGCATCACAGAGATGTATTAAACCCCCTTTTGCAGGAACATGCCTCAAGTACATGTATATTTTTCTGTGCGAGCATAAAGAAACTGCACAGGTAACCTTTTTCCAAACGACAAAATTTTAAACTCGTCCAAATCTAAAGCATTTGCAGACGACAAATTAAATGTAGCTCAAACAGTGAAAATTGTCTATTAAAGGACAGCAACATTGTGGGAAAAGGAGAGAATGCTGGTCACAAGAATTTTCCCCTTTTCGAGCAATGTTTTCAAAAGCATTTTCCTAAAGGTCTGTAAGACTTTGGATCGTGTGTTTTAAGCGTTAAATTCAGCAGAGAGGTGTAGTTTTGGCGTTATAACAACAGAATGGTCGGTCTGCATTCGGTGATGTCCGTCTATTTTAATGCAACCAGATATGACGTCATCATGCGCTATTTGAGTATGATCTCCCTTAATGCACGCATGTTACTGATCACATGACATTTCCGGGAAATTTCCGCGAAATCACGACATTATAACATGAAATAAATGTTAACCCAACAGGCTATGTCTTACATTAAAGAAATACGCTGCGCATACCATTTTTCTTTTCATACACTTATATTTTTTTAATCATCGATGGTTTGCAAAAACATTGCTTTACAATTTAGATCATCAGTTACAAAACGTTTATCGTGTTTGGACTGACTATAAAATCTGGAAAGCCCTACCCCCGCCCTACCCCCTCCCCCTCCCCCCCTTCAAAAAAAAAAGACGATTGTGTAACTATCAACTCTTTACCAGACGACAAAATTTTAGCCTTGTCCAAATTCAAAGCATATGCAGACGACAATTTTAGTGTGTCTCAAATGGTGCAAGTTTTCTTTGATAGGGTAGCAAACATGGTGGGAAAAGGCTTCTTTCTCGGGGTTATTAAAGTTGGCATTGTGTGGTAAAGCGTTATAGCAGTTGTTTAGCATTTAAGAAAAGTTAACAGAAATACCCGGACGTAAAGCGCGAATGCACCTGCACACACATTAATCCTCAGGGTGCTTAGCGCGACTGGAGGACCTTTTACGGACAATGTAAATTAAGATCAGGCTGCAAAGGACGTGCAATCTGAACTTGGATCTACACCGTCCAATGTGGAGATACATTTCCCCCCAAAATTACCTTTGAAATAGCAAAATCTTGGTTTTTACTATCGGATTGAAAGTTTCATTTCACTTATTTAGCAGTTTAAGGGTTAAACATTGGTTTGCAGTCATCCCATTCAGTCCCTTGTATACTTTTCACAATTTGCACAATTTCAAGGTATCGCTTCAATAAAATTCGAGACAAGCAATAGACCGCTTTTGACATTCATTGAGACATTTCAATGACACCATAATATGGCCTGCAACAGGCGAAAAGGGGCATTCAGACATTAACGTAAAGTGTCGTCTCGGATCAGCCTGCGCAGTCCGCGCAGGCTAATCTGAGACGACACTTTTCGTTTTAATGTAATTTTCTGTTTTGCACAAGTCTACTGTTGCACAAAATCTAATGTAGTCGTAAAGTGCCGTCTCGGATCAGCCTGCGCGGACTGCGCAGGCTGATCCGAGACGACACTTTACGCAAAAGTCCGAATGCCCCTTTTCGCGTGTTGCAGGCCATATTATAACAGTTGTTTTTATACATTTAAACACTCTTGATTTTAACTCTTTCAGCGCATATATATAAACTCGATCTTTGTCGACAACATAAAATAGAATCCACTGAGACTCAGGAAGATTTATGTCTCATAGCTTGACTAAACAAGCGGACGGTATAGATCCAAGATCAGACTGCACGTTCTGTACAGTCTGATCTTGATCTATGCTATCCGCAAAAGTCCATGTTTTCGTCAATGTCGCAGAAAGGTTTAAGGAAGTTCTAATATGCTTTACTCAGCATTTTCATTCCAAATTTTTGTCTTTCATGAAACACAACACCCTAAACACCTTACCTCTTTCAGACAATTTTATCGTCGTAGAGCAAATCACTTAAAAACATAATGGCAAAAGGAAAATCTTTTTGCAAAGACTTATTTCTCCCATATCCATATTTTCTACTTTTGTATTCGAGTGTCAAATCTTTACCAAACAATCGCGTGTATAAAAGATTCGGAGAAAAGGGGGCGTCTGAAAGCATTGCGGCAAAAAAGAAAATGCTGGTAACTAGCATAAAATATAAACAAAACCCATTTATAGCCATTTCAAATCTCTTCTGAACGAAATATCTCTCAAGGTATTGGGCAGTGTGGATCAAAGACCAAACTGTACGTTTTGTGCAGTCTGGTTTTTATCTACACCTCCCATACAAACAGCATATCTTGCCCAAAGTATGTTAAGTTTCAATTAAAATGATACTTTACTTTCAGACAGTGGCCCGTATTCACCAGCTTTTCTATACTGCATTCTTTGTTTTATTCTTGATTTAGAAAGTAACATAGTTTCTGATTGGCTGAACGATTTCGTTTAGCCTATCAGAGATTGCCATACTTTCAAATTTAGAAAGTGCTTGAAAAGTAGACTAAAATGCTATTAAGAACTCTGAACACATGTGTACATTCATTGTTATCGAAGGCCCCAGTTAAGATCAAAGCACTTAAAGTAGCCTATGTTATAACCAAAGATGGTCATTTATCAAAGGTCTTGAAGGCTGTTTTCAAAAGTTGTGACGTGGTGAAAACGTCTAAGTAATCATTGGCGTACACAGATAAGAACCTTTATAACCCTTTTAAAAAACACTCCTAAGTTTAAAGAACCCCTGGGAGGAGGTCTTTTGAAAAACATTGTGGAAAAAGGAGAATGTGCTGGTTACCAGTATTTTCTCCTTTTCCCACAATGTTTTCTGCTCTTTCGACAATAGATACAATTATTTGGACCAAATTTTATTTGTCGTCTGCAAAAGCTTTCGATTTTGACTAGTCAAAGATTTTGTCGTCTGGTAAATTCTGTACAAGATGGGCGCATTTTAGACATGTCCTTATTGAAAACATAAGCAAATGTTGCTAAACTCGTTTGACTTGCTTTTGGAAGAGTAAAAAACTAGAGGAAAAAAAAAACAAAAGTGCGGCACATTCTTTTTTTGCCACCTTGTTTTCAAAAAGTTTTCTTCTTCGGGGTCATAAAAACGCAGGATCTTAGGTATTGGATTAACATAATTATTATCACCTACAGAATGACTTTTTGCGTCTTGCAACAATTTTTTTTTGAAAAAAAAATGAGTTGATTGATTGAATGGTGTTTTACGAGTACGCTACTTTCAACAATATTTCAGTCATTTCCTGGTGACAGCTCACCAATTCATGGACATTCTGGGTTTCATTAGTACTAGGCTAGAGCTCTGAAGTGTCTTTCCGGAGGACACTCCAACGAAAACCCCAGTACTTAAAGTGATACTCAAACCCGGGACCTTTTGGTTGCCAGTCCTACACTTTACGGTATACCACTGACCTAGGCAGGACCTATGAAAACCTTGAGTCTTGGGGAGAAAATGCTCGTAAAGAGTAGGTTGTCCTTTTGACACTTTGTGTTCTGTTGATTATTCAGTGTACGAGGATACTGTCTAATTCGTCTGCAGCAAATTTGTTTGAAAAACAATTTTACGTCCGAAATTTCTTTTTCTCGCAATGTTTTCTATTCTTTCAAAATAAATTTTTATCCTTTCATCCTCCTTTGATAACCCTTTACAAAACAATCCTGCGGTTTAACGACCATGACTGCATTTTCTGCTTTTTCCACAATGTTTTCCACCCTTTTACAGAAAGATACCAAAATTTAAGCCACATTTCATTTGTCGTCTGCAAATGCTTTGAATTTTGACTTGTCTAAGATGTTATTGTGTGGCAGAAAGTTAATTCGTAGTCTGTAAATGATTAGGATTTGGACTAGTCCAAAGTTTTGTCTTATTGCAAAGAGTAAAATAGAGAGGGACACAGTTGGATCTTTTCAACACCGAGTGACTGAAATGAACAAAAAAAAAATCGAGACTTTCAAAGATTAAGGAACACTTTACGGAGCCCTGTAGGTGTCATGCTCTACACATTTTTTATTTCGAAATAACGAAATCCTAAATCGTTCAAACGAAATGCTATTTCGAGAAAACGAAATGAGTATGTTCGGAACACTTGGTTGTCATTGTCCGTGGCCATGCGGACCATGACAACCAAGTGTTCCGAACATACCTATTTCGTTTTCTCGAAATAGCATTTCGTTTTATCGAAATAACATTTCGTTTTAACGATTTAGTATTTCGTTTTCTCGAAATAGTTTTTCGTTTTATCGAAATAGCATTTCGTTTTAACGATTTAGTATTTCGTTTTCTCGAAATAGTATTTCGTTTGAACGATTTAGGATTTCGTTATTTCGCAATAGAAAATGTGTAGAACATGACACCTTCAGGGCTACGTAACATTTAGCCGAAGTATGCCACAAAAAGTTTCACTGGGAAGATTATAGTATGATCTTGGTCTTCTCTGTATGTATGTGTGGCTGAAATTGCATTCGGTGGGAAAAGTGTTCAAAGCTTTCATATCAGTAAATTGTAAGCTAATTGGAAGTAAACTGGGCCGCGGTGACACTTTAAATGAACTTCTTCCCTCATAGAACTGTGTAATACTGCGAATCGAAAAACCCACAGATAGTCATTTAACCCTTTACCAAACAATCCCTGGTTTTTACGACCCAGAGAAAGAAGCCTTCTGAAAACATTGTGAGAAAAGGAGAAAATGCTGGTAAACAGATTTGAAAGTCAAATTTCAATTTTTGAGTTTATTTTGTCGTCTGCAAATGCTTCCAATTTTGACAAGTCTAAAATTTTGTCGTGTGGGAAAGGGTTAATGCACCGCGTATATGTATGGACCATGCTTTGTGAAAAGAGGTTTTAACTCTTTACCACACAACAAAATTTGGAAAGCATTTGCATGGCAAAATCAATATGACTGAAAAAATGAATTCTATTTTTGGAAGGTCAGAAGACATTGTGGGAAAAGGAAAAATGGTGGTTACCAGCATTTTCTGTTATTCCCAAATTGTTTTTAAAAGCTTTCTTCCTCAGGGTCGTTAAAAGTCGGGATTATTTGGTAAGGGGTTAGTGCATCTGCAAAATGTATCGACCCACGTCAGCCTGGGCACTCCGCGCAGGCTGACCTAGGTAGGAACCTTTTGCTATCGATCAATTTTCTCATGGTCCAGCCGATTGTTAGACAAAATGAATTATATGAATCCATAAAGATGACTGGCTTGTTATAATGCAAAACAGAGATGCACTAAACCCTATTTTCCCAGAGCATGGCTCATATGTACATGTGAAAAATAAGGGTCCATTCTTCATTTTCTTTTAACGAAGAGATAGCCATAAAATGTAGAATGTACATATTGTTTCTTTTTTTCTTTTCAACCGGAAGTGCTAAGGACTTGGGAGCATGGGGCGGGGTGGGGGGCGGGGTTATCTGCTGGTTCGATATCCCAGCTCGGCTGATTTATTTCCGAGGATTGATAATAGTCCTTGCAATAGGATCCATTCCTCTCTTACGCTGAACATTGTTTAGACAATGTTATAGTGCCCGCCGCGTTATGACTAAAATAACTCTTAAAATGGCATTGAACATCACACAAACAAAGGAATTATTAATATGCACACCAAATAGTGAAGATTAAAATGGTAAAAAACACTCTTTTTTGTCTCTAGTGCAAGACGGAAAGATTTTCCTCTTTGAGATACTACTATGAAGCATGACAAAGACGAGAAATTTGAACAAGTTGTAGAACATGTGTACAAGGAGGGCAGACTCCAGATTTACAAAGAAAAACAATTAGTTTCGGATGATAACGGTGAAAATCAATACGATAAATCAATCGTCGAGAGCGTTTGTTCAATAAAATTGTAATTACCCAAGCAATGTTATCAATATCAATACTGATAAATGGAATACTTAGCTAAACTTCAAATCTCCCACGAACAGAGTAGAACAAGGCATATTTTCTAAATTGCATTAATGGTCTGTTCTACAATTAGTAACGCAATTTCTGATTGGCTAAACCTTTTGGTTTAGCCAATCAGAAATTGCGTTACTTTCTAAATCTAGTAAATTCCTGAGAATTAGACTAGGAAGGTTATTAAAAATGGTTGGTGAATAGGAGACCAGATTTTTCTCAACTCTTTTTCACAGATGACATGACAAAACTCTCAAGTTTTCCTTATTTGTAGAAGACAAATTAAATGTGGCTAAAAGGATAGAATTTATCTTTCAAAGGGTAAAAAAAAAAAATTGTCCAAATGAAGAAAATTTGCGTTACGAACATCACATTCTCCTTTTCTAACATTGTGTTTTCAAAAGCCTTTTTCTCGCTAATATTGCAATTTCAACGATGTTTTTGCTGAGGAAAATCTCACCGCAAGAGACAGGGACCGGTTGATCAAGATAAAACTACACGTTCTGTTCTTGTGTGATCTTGATCTAAACCTGCAAAAGCACATTTAATTGCGCTCAACGTGCAGCCTAAAGAATAATCGGGAAATTCCTGTGTTCGGACAAGGAACTGTAGAGCTCCTGAGTATTGTTTAACCTTAACTAGATTTGACTTATGAGTATTGACAGGGTTTAAAGGTAGACCACGATAAATCGACAATATTTCTGTTGACTTTATCATATTTGGCTTATCCCCTTCAGATGAAAAAAGAAGGCAAAACCTCTAAAACTTGATAATTTAGGAGTAAACATTCAAAGCATTGGGCCGGAGAACACTATGGCAGTCGATTATGATTTTGGTCATAGTTTAGTATCACATAGCGCACGGCGTATATCTAAGATCAAACTGCGTGTTCTGTGCGTGTAAATCTTGGTTTACGCCGACCGCAAAAGTTATGAATGTCGCCAATGGAAGTACAACTCTTAAAGATCATAGTTGCTGACATAATAAAAGGAACGTGTTTTACATAATTTATTTCATCATTTGATGTCGAGTTGATTGCTTTTTAACGAACTTAAAGCATCTCAATCAAAGCGGTTGTACTCTTTACCGGTCGACAAAATTAATCCTAACGCTGCTAAGCGCGACTCACTTACCTTTTGCAGACAGTGTAGATCAAGATCAGACTGCACAGAACGTGCAGTCTGATCTTGGATCTACATTGTCCGATCAGGAGATATTTTCTACATTTTTCTACATTCTGAATTAGCGACTTTTTTTTTCTGTCGGTTTGAAAGTTTTTTTTTTTTTAACTTATTTAATAAGATAAGGGTAAATTAGATTGAAAACTGTTGCAGACAACAAATACAATGTGGTTCAAATAGTGAGACATGTTGATAAAAGGGTAGAAAGCATTGCTGAAAAAGAAGGAAATGTTTGTTAGCAACATTTTCTCCTTTTTTCCAGACAATGCTTTTTAAAAGGCTTCTTCCGTAAGGTCATTAAAAAACACGGGTTTGTCTGTAACCTTTCTAATACTTAGCATTACTGCAGGTGCATTTGAGGACAGTTTAGATTAGGATCCGACTGCATAGTAGTTGCAGTCCCATCTTAAATCCACCCCGTTCGATCTTTTTACTGGATATTCTTGCCAGAACAAAACTGAATTCTGATCTGCAGTCTGTAATTAACGTTCTCAAATTGTGTTTAGTCAGTTTGATACCCTCCAGAAACAAAGAGCAAAATTAATGACATTTAAAAAATTGCTCGAAAAATATAGATGATTAACAATAACTAAGGCTTACTACATTGATACATATAAAACATTGCAGCAAATGGAGAAACTGCTCGTAGTGGGAATTTTCTCTTTTTGCTACAATGTTTTCAACTATTTTCTGCTGCAAAATGAAAGAAACTCGTCTGGTCCAGACTCTTCAGTATGGAAAGCTTTTACAGACAAGAAATCGAAACTAGCTCAACTGACGAAATTTGCCTTTAAAAGGGCATTCTGGGAAAAGGAGTAAATGCTAGTTAGCCACAATGGTTTGAAGACTTTATTTCCTTGGTTCGTTACAGCTGGGAATGTTCGGTAAAGGGAGGACGGATGACGTCTTTTATCATAAATATAGCCCCTTACCACTCGACAAAATTTTAGACCTGTCCAAATTGAAAGCATTTGCAGACGACAATATCAATGTGGCTCAAATGATGTGATTTTTGTTTGCTAGGGTAGAAAACATTGTGGGAAAAGGAGAAAATGCTGGTTACCAGCATTTTCTCCTTTTCTCACAATGTTTTCAAAAGACTTCTTCCTCAGGGTCGTGAAAAGTCGGTATTATGTAAAGGGATAGATGTAACAGTCTGCATTTTCAAAAAGAACCATATTTCATATTAGCCAATCAGAATTAATGAAGCCTAAACTGCTGCACATTTTTTTCTGGTACATGGTTAATTCAATTTTATTGCCATTTTTGATGGTCGAGTGACAAAGGAGCGACATCAGCAAAGTGGCTGATGTTTTTCATACATTTTGAATTTAATAAATTTCGTTTTATTCAATGTTTCTAAGAATTTTACCAAGCAGTCTGGTATTCTAAAGACTCTGAAGAAGGGGGTTGGAAAACATTGTGGTAGTTGGAAAAAGTACTGTCTTATTTCAGGCCCGAATGTCAACCACATGGCATCAACAAAGTGGCTTGCGTGTTTCACACTTTTTTTTATTGGATTTAGTCAAATTTCGTTCGAAGCTCGTTGCTTCTTGAATCTTTTTCCAAACTGTATCTTACCGATCCTGGAGAAGAAGAGTTTAAAAACGTTGTCGGAAAAGGAGAAAATGCTTCCGTATTTGATGGTCGAGTGATGAAGGAATGGCGTCAGCAAAGTGGCTGGTGTGTTTCATAGGCCTACATAGTGGATTTTTAATTTTGTTTCGCTCATTGCTTCTTGAACTTCTTTACTACACAGGTCCTATTCTAACGACCCTGAATAGGGTCCTTCCCACACTGGTTGGAAGGAGCTTTCCATCCAGTGTGGAAAAAGAAGAAAATGCTCCCATCTTTGGTGGCCAGGTGACATGACATTGCGTTAACAACATTGCTGGTGTATTTAATACCTATTGCAATTTAGACTTGTCCAAATTCACAGCCGACAGCCATTACAGTCGACAAATTAAATTTAGTTTGAAAAATGGAACTTGTCATTGAAAGGATAGAAAACATTTCGGGAAAAGGAAAAAATGCAGGTTACCTGCATTTTCTCCTTTTCCAACGATGTTTTCAAAAGCATTCCACCTCAGGGTCGTTAAACTCAGGATTGTATGGTAATGTGTTAGTCAAATTTATGTTTTTTTTTTATTTTTACATCAGCCGAACCATTCGGTAACGTTCAGGACTCGAGATCGGAAAGTCGCTGGTTCGATTCTCCGGCTCGACCATTTTCTCTCCGAGGATTAATAATAGACATTGCGACAAGACTTGTTCTTCTTTCATCGCTGATCATTGTTTCGACGATGGTTATGTGGGAAAGCGGCCAGTGGCCTGGGAAGAATATTGTGCGAAGAAATGGTATACGAAACTCCAGGAAAGCATGGATAGGTGCACTTGCTGCAGCGATATAACTCCATCATTGCTGAAATAATGTTGAAAATGGCGTTGAACACCAAACAAACCGCATTGTGTTCTGTCGACATTCCAAATACGAAAGTATAAATGATGCACGAACCGCTCAGAGTTCAGCTATTGTGATACCAGGTGCTCGTCGTCAGACGGTCTGGGCTCCATCAAAAATGTAAATACGGCGTTCAAAACCCAATTACGTATTTCCAGTTGATATTTACCAATGATGACGTCACAAAATACCAATGTCATTAGAATTATTCAAGGTGTTTTGACCTTAGCTATCTTCTCTCAACGACATAATGACTTTACTCCTTATTACAAAGTTCCAAGTTGTAACAACACCGAGGAAAAAATGTCAAAACATTGTGGGAAAAGGAGAAAATGCTGGTAAGCAGTATTTTCTCCTTTTTCCAAATACAGCTCTGTGATCTATGGTACAAAGCAAGCAATCACATACTTATGGATTCATAATATCCACTTTTTTTTAACAAACGACTTAATCATGAGGTACACTGGTCCTTGGACATACAGTAGCGAAAAGTTTCGGTCCAGGTCAGCTCAGGCTGACCTGGTCGATACTTTTCGCAGATGCATTAAGCCCCCTTTTCACAGAGTATTGCTCATATGTATTTGAAATCGATCAATAGTTTGTATTTCGTTTTAAAGAATGGCTAAATTACATAAAATAACTCAGCAATGAATAGCCCAAAATGTGGATTAAAATTTTTGGATATTTGACATTGTATTATTGTTACATATTTAATGTCACTTTAAGTTCATTTTAATGGGGATAAGTATGTTTTTATTGTCAGTCAATAGATGTTTAAACTTCATATTTGAATAACTTCATCTCGTATATAACATTCTTTTAATTCTGTCACAATAAGAGGTTCGGTTTTCACTCTGTGAACGGCATTATAGCATCAGACAAAATAAATGGTTTGAAAGGGACCTGAAAATTTGAAAAACCGGATAAAAGAGACCTCATAATTATAATGAGAGAGAGAGAGAAAGAGAGAGAGAGAGAGAGGGGGGGGAGGGAGGGAGAGAGAGAGAGAGAGGGGGGGAGGGAGAGAGAGAGAGAGAGAGAGAGAGAGAGAGAGAGAGTGATTGCTGCTTAAAGTCCTATTCGTAGCCAAAAGTAAACAGTGCGATGTTCAAATGCATCTAAATTTAAGTTGTACTACTTAAAAGTATGGAAATTATTGCGAAGATGAGATTCTGTTATTGGACGGTCGGTCCAAGTATTAGTCACTGGCAGGAAAATGAATGTTAAAACCTGGAAAAAGACAACAAAAGATAGAGCCACCTGGCAACTTTTGACCTAGTTTTAAATTTAATTTCCTGCTAGTGACTATACCACTTAGACGGATCGAACAATAACAGATTGTCATCTTCATAATAATTTCCATACTTTGAAATAGTATGACTTAAATTCAAATACATTTTACCACTCCCTTTGCTTACTTTTGGCCGCTATTTGGCCTTTAAAACCATTCACCTGTCAAATGAAATAGCTGTCCAAATCTTTTAACATGTAACACGAAGATAGTACATACTCGTAAAAAGATAAACTATTACGTTACGACACTAGACTATCGTGATTATAATAATAACGAATGGAAATGATCGCTGATTAGTTTCAAGATAACCTTTAACCCTTCACCAGACGACAAAATTTTAGCCTTTTCCAAATTTAGAGCATTTGCAGACGACGATTTCATTGTGACTCAAATGGGGCAATTTTTCTTTGATACGGTAAAAAACATGATGACAAAAGGAGAAAGTGCTGTTAACACTATTTTCTCCTGTTCCCGAAATGTTTTATAAAGTCGGTAAAAGTCGGCATTGTGTGGTAAAGGGTTAAATGAACATAAGGGTTTTTTTTTAAGGATTTTGATAGGGCATTTTAGATAACATATCCCATTGATCGAAGACAGTGCTATTCCATTAAGATAACATAATGTGATAAATAAAATGGGATAATGATGAGTGAACATAATGATGATTATCATATTCCTATCAGTGAATTACTGGGATTTCACAGTGAATAACACGACTAATGATGATAATTATGGTATCATCACTAGTGACGATATAGTTTTAGAATGTTTGCCGGAACTACTTTTTTCCTATATTGCTCATATTGTACAATTCTTGATAATTATTTGAATAAAGAGGGTGAATTATGAATACAGTAAATAAGATAATCAACTTGTTGTGTGTGATATTGAAAATCTGTCACTCGAATGGGGTTTGATGCGGTTAAAAAACTTGTCCTCCGGACTCGTTTTTTCACACAAGCAGTCAATTATCCTCTTATAACACACTGCAATGATCAGCAAGGGACACTATTCAAACGGGACAAAACATGATAATGACTTTCGAACACCATTGAGCTAAATAAACAGCATATGATGATGATTACTACATGGCAAGGATAACTAAATAGCATTACATGCGAGTCATGTTCTGGTAACAGGCAGTTCAATGCATCTCCGTGATACATTATACCAAGTAAGACATCACATTACTATGGAAATTTAATCCATTTAGTCTAAAACTCGAATGGCCCTTTTGCATATGGAAAATTTACAAATGGCAAAAAGATTCGACTAATGTAAGCCTGCGCGGATTGCATAGGCTGACATGAGGGGATACTTTTTACAGATGCATTAAGTTCACTTTTCACAGAGCATAGCTCATGTATTTTATAAGAAAATCATATGATAATAGTCGGCGAACAGCACTGTCCCATTTAGATAACCGACGATAACCGATAACCGACGATAACTACAACATTGTAACGATAACAGCATGGCCGTATTACATGGGATGACATATGATAACGATCGTTGAATAGGGCTGTCGTAAATAAGTCGATAACTGTCCTGTATGGATAATCCTTGACGACAGCTATCACATGGTAATGATAACAACATGGCCATATTACATAGGATGACATATGATAACGATCGCTGGTCATAGGTGTCGTAAATAAGTTGATAACTGTCCTCCAATATGGATAATCCATGACGAGTGCTATCACATGGTAATGATAACAACATGGCTTTATTACATGGGATGGCGTATGATAACGATCGTTCAACATGGCTGTCGTAAACAAGTTGATAACATTTGATTATTATTACTATACGGCAAGCTTTCTATCTCACCGCTGAGCAATGTTTCGACAATGTCATGAGGATAAAAGATACTCTCGGACAGCGTGGTTTAGCCGCCGCTGCATATAACTCAGGCTGACCTTAGTAGATATTTTTTGCAAATGCATTAAGACCTCTCATTGAGTGTGGCTCAAACTATGTGTGACGACAACCGTCAGGCAGTGATTATAACAGGATAATTTTAGATCACAACAACATAATTACGATAATGATCGGCGAACAGAGTTGTCCTATACAGATGACATGTGATAGTGATTATCGCATAGAAATTATCAGGACAGGGCAAAATTGTACACCGATAACTTGTGGTAATAATTGGTTTTATTGAACATTATCATAGAGGTAATAATTCGTCGTCATCATCATCATCATTGTCATCATCAACATCAACAACAACAACAACAACAACAACAAAGTCATTGTTATTTTATGTATATCTATCTATAGATCATTATAGTTATGATATTGAAGGCAAGAACCTTTTAAGTACAAGAGTAGAACTGATAAAAAGGGGCAGCGTGAAAAGAGAAATCGAATATTTTCTTATCTGCTCATTTACGATAATTCTCTATTTTTTTCCCACTTGAAAGGTAGTTTATCAAAATACCGTTTACATGAATTAGTTTTGAAATATCCCTCATGAAAATAAAAACAATCATTGTGAAAGTTCATTCACACTTTGAACTGACGCACAAAATGGTCTTAATTGAAGACAACCCACTCTTTACTTTATTCCTTTACGATCCAATAACGACTTTTAACGACCCTGAGGTGAAATCCTTTTGAAAACATTGTGGGAAAAGAAGAAAATGCTGGTAACCAGCATTTTCTTCTTTTTCCATAATGTTTTCTACCGTTTCAGAAGTAAATTCTTTTATTTGAGACGTATTATTTGTCGTCTGCTTTAGATAAAAACCAGTATTTTTTTTTCTTTCTGGTAAAGTGTTTACTCATTCGACTGTTCAGAGATGAGTTCTTGTGGCTCGCAGCTGACATCTTTTTTTCCAAAACACTGTGGTAAATGGAGATATTCTTCGATACAAAGATTAGAAAAACATACACGTGTTTTGAAATATTGAAACCGTGGTGGGAAGGGGAGCATTTTTAATGGCATTAGAACCAATTATGGTTGAACATGGATTTTTCATATACTCATGTTGTACTTATCATGCGGACGGTTTAGAGCCAAGATCAGACTGCATAGAATGGCAGTCTTATTCTGGGTCTACAATGTTCTTCACATTGAAATTGCAATACATGTATGAAGGTTTTCTATCCTAAACGAAACAAAACGAAAATTCATTTATTCAACGCTCAAAGGGTAAAAATTCACTTCATCATGTGATATCTGCTCTCCAGACCAAGAAAAATAGAAACAATAGGACAGAAAATAAAACAAAAGGCTGACATTGTGTAGGGAAAAACTTAAAAAATATGGCTTTTAACCCTTTACAAAATAGTCCCAAGTTTTAACGACCCTTACGATAAAGGCTTAAAACCTTTACCACGCCACAAAAATTTGAATTTTGTCTATAAACATACGCAGACGACAAAATTAATTTGACTACAAATTTAAAATTCATCATAGGAAGGGTAGAAAACATTGTGGAAAAAGGAGAAAATGCTGGTTTCCAGCATTTTCTCCTTTTCCCACAATGTTTTCACAAGCTTTCTTGTTCAGGGTCGTTTAAACTCGGGATTGTGTGATTAAAACAACAACAACAACAGAGAAACTGGAAAATGGAGAAAAAGCTGGAAAACAGTACTTTTTCTTTTTTAACCATAGATTTTTCTCTACGTTTCCGAAAAAAAAAGGAAAAAAGTCCATCGCTAAAGATACAATTAAATTGTCGGTCTGCAAGTGCTTTTAAAAAGGATAAGAATGAAATCTAATCGTCAGGTAAAAGAGTCAATCAGTCACGATGATTTGCAAATTCATTTTCAGAATAGGACAGAACTGTTCTATTTCTGTTATGCTATGCTTTCTTGTTTGTTTTTTTGTTATGTTTTTCAACGTTGTTTTCAGCATTACTTCAGTTATACCTCAGCGGCCAGTACACCTATCCAATCATTTCTAGAATTTCGTTATCAGAAACCAAATTGACGGCAAATTGAACATGGCTTAGAGTATGAAATTCGTCATTTAAAAGGAAGAAAACACTGTAAGAAAAGGAGAAAATGCTGGTTAGCAGCATTTTCTCCTTTTCTCATTATGTTTATAAAAGCCTTCTTCCTCAGGGTCCTTAAAACACGAATTTGTTTAGTAAAGGGTAAAGGTGTTGTGGGATTCCTGGTCCGACCGCCCTCGAACGGCTAAGTCTGGTAATATTGTCTAAGGGCAAGGCACTGCACATGTTTGGCATGCTTTTGGTTAAATCAAGTAAAAGACATGAAGAAGTTAGCTGTTGCCTTAAAATGACTGGATTTCAGCTAAAAGCGGGGTAGAATCTTATTTAGTGAGAGAAAAAAACAATGTATCTTATTTTCAAATTGACCAAGTAGTGCCTAGTCCAACGTCAGATGCGCGCTCCTATTGTCTGTCATCGTATGCCCTGTTCGGGTGTATTTGTTAATTAATTATTTAATTCATTAATTCATTTTTATATTAATTTTATTTTTCAGCTGAAGACATTCCATCAAGCAGGGGTGACCCTGCAGAAACAGGCTTTAAAGATCTGATAAAGTTCTGGAAAAAACATGGCATCCCAATTTCAAGCGATCTCTTATCAGACATGGCAGAGGAAAATGGTAAGTATAACTAGCGATTATAAAGTTTATTCCGTTATCTAGATTTATAGTAATCAATTAGATTAAAACATGCATTATTTATGTATCTAAAATACTTGTTGTTCTCTTGTCACACACTGTCAAGTGAAAACAGTACATATAGGATTGTATTACCGTTTTTGTCAAGCAAGTTGGCAAAAAATATATGACACTGGCCTTGGTAATTGTTCTAGTAGTTCAGGGGTGTATGAGCAGGAATCTGCCTGAAACTGAATCGAAATCTGACAAAAATTTCTACGAAAGTCACGATGATATATTTACAGTGTTGGTCTGGTATGTCTCTAGATCCTCTTTATTTCATCACGGTGATGGTGTGTTTGCAAAAGTCCTTTTTCTCGAGGTTGTTTAACTCGTTACAAAACGACAAAGTTTAGACTTATTCAAATTGACCACATTTGCAGTAGACAAATGAAACGTAGCTTGAATGAGGGCTTTGAAAGGTTAGAAAACAATGTGATTTAAGGGGAAAATGCCGGTTACAGCTTCTTTTCCAAGATTTTTTTTTCGAAAGTTTTCATTTTTTGGACGGTCGTTAAAAATTGGGATTGTCTGGTTAAGGGTTAAACAGATGGTTGTTTTAAGAAACATAGACACAAGATACATCATGTATTGTATTTAACACAGAAAATCATCTTTGCAGTTTATAATTGAGCATCGACTAAAAGTGTCGACTTATGTCAGCCTCCGCAGTCCGCGCAGGCTGACATGGGCCGAAACTTTTCGCTGTCTTTAAATTTTCTGCATGTCAAAGGATAATTTTACCTCATGATTCAGTCGGTTGTAAGACAAAGTGGATTTTATGGACCTCTTATTATGAAATGTCTTGTTTGGTACAATGCATTACGGAGATGCATTAAGCCCCCTTATACTAGTGCGTGGCTCACATGTTTTTTCTTCTTAATTTCTTTAGTCAAACAAGCGGCTGCTCGGGGAAAAGGTCGAAGGCGTTCTCGTGAACTGGAAGATCTTCATCTCTGCGCCTCAACGGGCAAATTCAAACTGGAAAAGATAAGCCCTTTAGTGGAAGAAACGGAATCAACAGCGAAGAGCAAAGTCAACACACCCCCGGGAGCAAGAAAACTGACCCGTATGCAGTCGGAGTCGTCCGTTTTAAATAAATCAAGGGGTGGGTCGTGGAGAAAGGCCACGGTGCCTGTTATGAATGGACAGACTGAGAAAAAACGCACAAGAACTTCGTTGAAATCTTGAGACTTTAGTCCTTATATCGATAATTTGTTGTTTAACCCGTGTCTTGCAATCGTCCTGAACTCTGTAGCCAGGGCGCCAATAAGGTGAACTGGGTCCGTATTCACCAACCATTCTTATGAACATTCTTAGTCTTATACTCCAAGATTTTCTAAATTTGAAAGGAACACAACTTTTGATTGGCTAAACCAGTTGTTTTACTTTGAAATTTAGAAAATCTTGATGAATAAGTCTAAGAACGTCCTTAAGAATGGTTGGTGAATACGTATCCTGGATATATTTTACCGTCGGCCGTCATGTTAGGTCACTCCGTTTATATTGGGAGGTCTTGTTTCATGAATATTCATGAGCTGCAAAAGTGGATGTTAATCAACTAAAACACCTGTTTAGTTAAAGGAAAAAAAGAACCTCTTCCACATATGGGCTAGCTATGACAATTGGTGATTTCATTACTTCAATTTGATGTTTTTCTTTTTAACAAAATTTAGACCGTGAAAAATCCTTTCGTGCATGTGGTAGGTAACATGATTTCTCAAGTAAAATATTCTGATATAGACATGAAGCGGCATGCCAAAGGCAGCTCCGTAAAAAGTTTCGGGGTAAAAAACCCGGTTTTTTTTTTCTTGCAAAGTACTTTTACTGTGAAGCAAACATTCGAAATCATTTGAGAGATAAAAAGGTTTCATAAGAGTAAAGCGTGGGGGTCGACTGCTTTTGATTTGCAGCAATTCATATATACAAAGTAGAAGTTGCAATATTTTATATAACCTCTCTTCGTATGGCTTCCGACTATTTTTTGTTATCTGCGCAATTTCCTCATATTCCGTCCATTTTTTTCTTTGAACAGTATTATGTTTATGATGTATTTGTATATCTCCGATTATTTTATATATATATCATATTAAAGTCTATATTATGCAGTGTGGAAGCATCTTGTGGCTACATGTATGTTGCTTTGCACAAATTTGATCTTTTTTTTTTTGAGAATTTGCCTAAACAAAAGTTTATATCTAAGGTATATGGACTTCAGGAACTCTTTTGCTATTTCATCTGATCTTTAAAGAAGTTCGAGGGTTAAGCTCATTAAAAATTACAAAATCACAGAGAAAATCAAAGCACTGACAACACTTTTCTTTTTCAGAGGTTTTAGGCTTATTTATGTAAACAAATTATGTTTTTGATTAGTTTGTAAGCATGTAGTAATGTCAAATATTTCAAAATGACATAAGTGCATTGGAAATATTAAGAGTTTGCACTTTTGAGAGTTTGTAGTTATTGTTATGTTTCATGTCATTCACGTGAGAATTTTATCAAATTTGTTTGATGGTTGAATGAAAAGGGGAGAAAGCAATTCCTGTTTTCATCAACGGTCCTCTGAAAATTTCAGCCGATGGTGGTAATCTGTCAAGAAAAAGCTACATCTACAGCTTTTAGTGTTTTCAGCACAGCACCTTTAAAGACATTGTGGAATTGAAAACAATCTGCTCTTCGCGAGCAATTTCTCCGATTACGACAATGTCTTCAGACATATTTATGGATTAAGCCTTTATTTAATTAATCATCCATATTTAAGAAGAGATTTTCAAAGTCTCCTGACACAAATTAAGAAGTAATGTCTATTTCTATAGTACATTCTGTTTGTCAAAATCGAGGCTTGAACATAAAATAAATGAGACCAGTCAGAATTGTGTTTGAGTGTTAGAATCCCCTATCCCCGCTCTAAAATCCGCAACATAATACATAAGTTACTTGATTGTATCCAGATATCATTGCTCACATCTTCTAAATCTTCAGGCTCGGCCAATTTTTTCCCCGAGGTTTGATGATATAGTCATTGCGACAGGATTCATTCCTCTCTCACCGCTGATCCTTGTCTCAACGATGGTTATGTGGGAAAGCAGCCATTGGCTTGGAAAGAAATTATGCAGAGTAAAGAAGAAAATGCTGGTAACCATCAAGGACAAATTTCGTCATTTGGATCACCATAAATTTGTCGTCTACAAATGCTTTCAATTTGAATCAGTCGGAAAAATTTTGTTGTTAGGTAAACGGCAATTCATATATATACCACAATCGTGCAAATTTGTCAACGAAGGCAATGGTTTTACGTAGTACTTTTCACAAGATTTATTTTTTACTACAGATTACAAAAGATAAATGGCACTTCTAAATAACACCTTTTGCAAAGACTCTTTCAGACGACCCTGATTCAAAAATACAACCACTGATGCAGAATTATGTCCTCCACTTTTTTTCCAAACGACAAAATTTTAGACTTGTCCCAATTTGCAGACAAAAAATTAACCCTTTACTGCACAGTGGTGACCATGGGAAAGAAGCCTTTTGAAAATATAGTGGGAAAATGAGAAAATGCTTATAACCAGCATTTTCTCCTTTTCCCACAATGTTTTCTACTTTTTCAAAGAAAATTGCACCATTTGAGCCTCATTGCATTTGTCGTCTGCAAATTTGGACAAGGCTGAAGTTTTGTCGTCTTGTAAAGGCTTAAATGTTACCAAGGAATGATAACTATTTCTCAAAGAAATGTCCTTTTCCCACAAGACAAAAGCTGTCTTGGTCGTTTAGACAAGGGGTTTTCTGGTACAATGTTTATGTAATCATAATAAAAATCTCGAACGACTGCAGATAGCGTCTTTTATTCTTTAAGCGACATATGGTTTTACATATACTACTCAAAATTTGCTAGGGATCATCATCTTAGATTCAGCGGATATGTAAGTGTAGTATGAATCAGGTATGGTTTTTCAATATAGTACATTGCCACATGGAGGAAATAAACCATCTGCGCCACTCGTGAAAATATTACCGATGATGTTGACTCGATGAAATAAATTTCGATTTTTCACCGAAAAAAACAAATATTCTATTTATTTCATGCTTTTAACTGTTTCTAGGGGGAACTTAATCAAAATCCAGTACAGTTCTTTTCGGTTATTCCCCGTGGCGTACCCCCTCCGCATAGCAACGCATTACAATATTATGTCGGTATTTTCACTGGTCGTAATCATGAAATATCGAAAAATATTTCACC
Organism: Hippopus hippopus; assembly: GCA_946811185.2. NCBI lineage: Eukaryota > Metazoa > Mollusca > Bivalvia > Cardiida > Cardiidae > Hippopus > Hippopus hippopus. The sequence continues at coordinate 23,332,259 of OX328101.1, read as the reverse complement.
GTTATTTGTCGATACCCTACCGGAAAGCATGATAAATAGCTGATATATGTTTTTTTTTGGTGAAAGATCGAAATTTTTTTCATCGCGTTTCTTTGGTTGTTGGTTGGTTGTATTGGTGTTTAACGTCACTTTAACAGCTAAAGTCATATCATGGCGGTCGGTGACGCACGTGTTTCCTGGCTTTCTCACACCAGTACTAACACAACTTTCTTTCCAAAGCCACCGACTACTTTTCTCACATGCTTCAGCAGAGGTGAGAGGCGAAAATACGCCAGAAAGAAAGTTCGCCTCAACCGGGTATCGAACTCACAACCACCAGGTCATGAGTCCGACACGCTCACCACTGAGCCACCCGGGCGGGGCCGCGTTTCTTTATCCAAAACCTTCTTAAGCAGACGACAAGATTGTACGCTTGTTGAAAGCAGCTCTATACAATATACTTAAAGTGGCTAAAAGAAATGGATTTGTCTTTGAAAGGGTAAAAAACATTCTCGGTTAAAACGCTGGTTACCAGCATTTTCTCCTTTTCCTACATTGTTTTCAAAAGCTTTCTGGCTCGGGGGTTGTAAAAATTCGGAATTGATTAGTTAAAGGCTAAAACGCTAGGTTGAACTATAGTTGCTAACTAATACAGGCAGTGCCGATCAAGATTACACTACGCAGTCTGATCTTCGATCTTAACTCTCCGCTTCTTTGGTTTGGCCAACACAACCTTGAAAAGCCTTCTACCTCAAGATCATTAAATCTTGGGACGATGTGGCTGTGTAAAACTCTTTTAGAGTATTGAGATTAGCCATTTATCTCTCACATGGCTAAACTTTTTTTTTCAACTGAGTTTGTCTGAAAGTAGCTAGAGCCCAAATACCTCAGGCCGTAACGTACAGGGCTTGACACTGGAGGTGGCTGGTTCCAGTCCCCAGCTCGGCCAATTACTTTCAGAAGATTGATAATAGTCATTGCTACACGATGTATTCCACTCTTACCACTAGTTTCAACGTTGTTTCAACGGTGGTTACGAGAAAGGCAGAAAGTAGCTTGGGACGAATATTGTGCCAAGTACTGGTTATAGAAACTCCAGGAGTGCATGGATTAGTGGGTTGATGGCTATATGACTGAAATAATGATGGAAAATGGACCAAACACCAAACAACTGAATCTTGCTTTCAAGACAATCTGTGTCATTTGACAGCACAAATATCATCTAAGCGCTATACTACATTTTGATTGGCTGATATGCTTCATTTCGCTCCACTACATCCCCTTACAACTGAGTCCTTTATCTATTAACCCTAAGGCTGCTATGCGCGACTTACTGACCTATTGCGGACAATGTAGATTAAGATCAGACTGCACAGAACGTGCAGTCTGATCTTTGATCTACACTGTCCGATAAGGATATATTTTCCTTCAAAAAAATACCTTTGAAATAGCAAAATTTGTGTTTTTACTATCGGCTTAAAAGTTTTATTTCAGTTATTTAGCAAGTTAAGGGTTAAATATCTCACTACCAATTAAATGCATTCTACTTTTTTCGAAGGCTTTAAAAAAATTTACGTTCCGTTTGGAGCTGACTCTTACTAAAGATGAACATGAGGTAGCGGAAGGTGTAGATCAAAAATCAGTCTGCACATTTTGTGCAGTCTGATCTTGATCTACGCCATCCGCTAAACCTATCCAAGGCGACATTGGCAGTGAGATTTAAACATGTTTTTATGACCCTGAGTTGGTGGATTCTTGAAAACATTGTAGGAAAAGAAGACAATGCTACATGTACTTTCATTTACCCAGTGTTTTTTACCCTTCTCTTTCCTTCCCCCGCCCCCCGCACTATTTTGTTTGGTGCATTATATCATCTGCAAAGTCTTTCCATTTGGACAAGTCTGATCTTTTTTTTTTATTATCTGGTAAAAAGTTTAGCTAGGTAAACTAGCATTTGTTTCAGACACACCATTTGCTTGTATACCCTAGAGCTGTACACGTGTCACCGTAGCCAACATATTTTCAAATAACTTGAATGAATTCAAAGTACATAGAGAATGATCAACTGGTTATGTTTGATATTTAAGATCTGTCACTCAAATGGGGTGTGATGCAGCTAAAAAAAAAAAACATCACACTGCATTTGAGAGACAGATTTTTAATATGTCGTCTGCAAACACTTTCAATATGGACAAGCCTACTTTTTTGGTGTTTGGTAAAGAGTTAATCTGTCTACAGTAGGGATGTGAAGAATGTTGTGGTAATCTCTGGGACAGTATCTTTTACACCTGTATATCACCAAATGGTTCAACTTTCAAAAATTCTCAGTTTTGTCTTCTATGGTCTGTCTGTCTTGCTCTAGATCTGTACTTTACCTAAAATTAAAACAAAAACAGAGGTAAGGAACTACATCCACATCCCCAAGTAGGCCGAAGTGGTCATTTGATTTAGCCTGTTGCTCTCAAAGAATTACAAATTTTGATGATAAGAAATAACTTCATTAATGTGAAATTTATTTAATTCCTTTCCTTTTAAGCTGACGCAATATTGCATTCTGTATTACACACCAAACATTCAACCAGACAAGACCGTTCACATAGCAGGGTGTGGCCAATATTTTAGCGAATATATTACAGGCACTTTCATAGTCATTTTTTTCAAAACAAATGCTCATTTTGGTGTCAGCTTTGTAATGACCATTCTACTCTCTGCTGTGTCCTTTTTTCTCAAAGATCAAAACCAAAAAGCCTGTATGGGAATAATTAGAAACCATTACCTTATATGCTGACACAATATAAAATATTTATTTTATACACTCCAGACATCAGACAAGACTGTCCACCTAGCACGGTGTGGCCAATATAGGGAGGAGCTTTTTCTCTAGGCATGTCAATGGCCATTTTCTTCCTTGCTCCATACAATGTGGGTGTCAGCATGTAAATGGCCATGTTGATGTCACTATGGGGTTATAGTACAATGTTTTCCAACATGCCTTGGCCTGACAGTCTTACATGAGAGACGGGTGCAAATATGAAAAGTAAATTGTTTGGGTTGAGGTTTAATAAGACTAGGCAGGGATCCTATAATCTCTATAGATAATCTCTGCACCAGGGTACCCAACACACTCCATGACAGTACTATCGTTACCTGCAAATACTTTGCAACAGAAAAGGCATAAGGCCCTATATCCTCTCTGTACATTGGCCATATCAGGTACATTTTTGCAGACCGGTACCTAGGTTATCAATGTGGGGATAGCACTGTCCACAAAAGCTCCTCTATGGTATGAAATAAGCATGAAAAATATACAAACAAAAACAATTTTGAATTTAGAAAATTATTAGAGTTTGTTATGAAGAGGTTTTCTGGTACTTGTTTTTTCATTCATTTTGACACAACACAGCATGAACAGCCAACAATCCAGATGTATTAGGAACAGAGATGCAAGACATTCACAGCATGGGCTTCAAGTGTACAAAGTTTGATTTGCTGATAAAAACCTTAAGTAATACTTTACCAAACGACCAAAATTTGGACTTGTCCAATTCAAAGCATTTGCAGACAAAAATTTAAATACGGTTACTATGGCAGAATTTGTTTTTGAAAGGGTATAATGCATAGTGAGAAAAGGAAAAAAGTGCTTGTTACCAGCATTTTCTCCTTTTCCCACTATGTTTTCAAAAGCCTTCTTTGTGAGGGTTGTTAAAAGTCCGGATTATGTGGAAATGGGTTAAATCTTTACTCTCAGACTCTTCCATAATGAAAGCACCTACAGACGACAGATTAAATGAAGCATGTATGATGACCGTTTTCCTTAAAAACCTCTCAAAACAAAAGAAACTAGAACTTGTTTTTATACAAAAAAAACAGAGGTCTCCCCCCTTTTTGGTGTCAGAAGGATTGATATGTGACCAAGGCAATTTCTAACTGAAATAATGGTCATTTTTCTCTAACGGTTTTCAAGTTGTAGAGCGGACACGAAATTGTATATAAAATGAGTAAGGAAAATAATCAAAGGGAAATAACTCAAAAAATATTCAAGCCAGAGTTATGGTTCTTGTGCAGGACACTTCGTCTCATGGTGCTTTACAAATGTGTGAAGTTTTATCGAAATATCTTAAAAGGTTTTTGAGTTACAGAGCGGACACGATTTGTGACGGAAAATAATCAAAGGGAAATAACTTGAAAAATATACAAGCCAGAGTTATGGTTCTTGTGCATGACACTTCGTCTCATGGTGCTTTACAAATGTGTTAAGTTTTATCAAAACTATTTTATATGGTTTTCGAGTTATAGAGCGGACACGATTTGTGACGGACAGACAGACAGGAAGACAGACAGACGCACGGGGAAAAACAATATGTCCCCTGACCCTGACGGGGGAAGACAAATATTGTGGGGGAAAAAAGAAAAAATGCTGTTTAAAAATATAGACGATTTTTTGCCAGCAGCTTAATTTAACTATATGAAAGTTTGTTTTTTTTTGATACCATGATGTGCATTTGACCTATTTACATAAAAAAAGATAAATGTTATTTTGAACAACCTGATAGCTGAAATTGCTTGTTTTTGAAGTGGAATTTATGTTCAGAAGTTGTGTAAGTGATATCTTATTTGATGCAATGTTATGTCTGACCTTGTAATGAACTTAACACTTTCATACTTTATGTATATTCGATGTAGTTACATATAATTTGAAAATGTTATTGACAGCAACCTGATAGTTGAAACTTCCATTTGTTTATAAAACCCCTGTCCCTGGCCACAATGCATTATGTACCAGTAATGAAAATTCCAACTGTCAGTCTGCCGATCCTCAATTGCCTATAGGAACCTAATGCAAGATGTTTTATTTATGAAATTTTAGTCTAATACTCGGATTTATTTTTAACCATTATACTAAAAGTAGGTTTTCCAGGAGCTTCAATCCAATTTTCACTAAATTTGTTACTTTATGCCATAATGCCTATTTAATCTAACAGCTTGCATATAGTTCAAGGAAGATATTGTCAGCAGCTAGATTTTGAAGTCTGTAGGTCTTTTTGAGTTAAAGCTTATAATATTATGAAAAAACTTTTTACTGGATAATTAATGAATATTTCTACCTCTTTACAATTCAAGTTTTGCCAGCAAACTGATGGTTGAAACTTCCATTTGTGGTTTTAACCCCTGTCCCTGGTTACAATGTATATAATGGCAATTCCTACCATCAGTTAACTGAGCCTCACTTGTTTATATTAACTTTATACTAAGGTAAAGCATTCACATTCAGCGAAAGAACTTCTAGTGCTTAATTTGAAAATAAAGGCTTTAGAAACAAATCCTTCCAAAAATTAAATTTGCTTTTTCATTGTTTATAAACTTCTATACTGTGAAAAAGTTTAAAACTGTCATTTCCTTATTGCTTTAACTAAATTCCCAAACAACAAAAATTTTAGACTTGTCCAAACTTGAAGACAACAAATAAAATGTGCATCAAATAATGGTTTTTGTCTATGACATGGTTACCTGCATTTTCTTCTTTCACCAACATGTTTTCAAAAGCCTTTCTTGTCGTAGGGTTTTTAAAAGTTGTGATTGTGTGTTTAACAGTTAACCTATAATCTGTCATATATGTTCAGAAAGAAACAGACTTGAAAATATAAACATGTTATATGGAAACTCAAACCTAGCAAAAACTTTGTACAAACAGTACAAGTATGAATGTCTTGCACCCAGTGTTCCTCCTATTGTGTCCATACCACCAAGATGAAGTGCATTGCAGACAGGGATTTTATGCACAAAATGATGAAACAAAAAATACACTAAAACCTTCTCTAGCTTTACTAATAAAAGTTCTGTTGAGCCAAATACATGTGAATTTAGAAAACTTTAACAATGGTACAGCTAAAATCTGACTGACAACTTTGACCTACCTCGAGTCCATAATCATCCCGAAATTTCCATATAGGCAAGCTCACTCCCTCACTGCAAGAGATTTCAAAGGAATAATAATAAACTTTAAACAAAATTTATCATTCTACATATACTTAATTTTAGCATAAAATCAACACCTACGTAAAAGACATGTACATGTACCACAATAATTGATTGATTGTATAGTGTTTAACACTGTTTTAAACATCATTCTGCACTATATTCTTTCCAAGCCACTGGCTGCTTTCCCACATAACTATTGTCAAGACAATGGTCAGCGGTAGGAGAGGAATGTATCCTGTCGCAATGACTATCATCAATCCTCTGAAAGAAATTGGTGGAACCTGGGATTGAACCCACGACGCCCTACTGACTTAGCTAGCGGGGCTTGGCATGTACCACAATGAATGAATGAATGAATGAATGAATGAATGGCGATTCAGCAAGGCATTGGCGTCTAGGTCTTTAACCCTTTACCACATGCCCAAGTTTTAACCATGCTAAAAAACTAGTATGAAATTTTCATTTCGATAGTAAAAACCCAGATATTGCTAGTTCAAAGGTTTGTTTTGGGAAATAATAAATCCTTCTCGGACAGTGTAGATCCAAGTTCAGACTGCACGTTCTGTGCAGTCTTATCTTGATCTACACTGTCCGCAAAAGCTCAGTGAGTCGTGCTTAGCAGCCCAAGGATTAAAGTCCTTGAGTAAGGCAGCTATTGAAAACATTTTGGTAAAAGGAGAAAATGCTGGATACTAGCATTTTCTCCTCTTCCGACAAGGTTTTTTCACCCTTTGTAAGACAATATTTGCCATTAGGAAGAGTTAAAGACATTTGAGTAATGCTAAGGAATACATGTACTTTAGAAAATATTGTGGCAAAAGACATATTCCTCATTTTTCCACATACTGGCATATTCAAATTAAGGTCTACGGCCTCTAACTCTTATATTAAAGACGGAAGCTGTCCAAATTGGCCAAGTAGCCTGTACAAAATAGTCGATGTTACTCGATATTTACCGATGAGTTAGTGAGTCTACAGCCCCTAACTCTCATATTAAAAGATGGAAGCTGCCAAGATTGGCCAAATAGCCTTAACATAAACGTCGATGTTACACGATATTTATTGATGAGTTTGGGGTTGTAGTCCTTAAAATGAATATTGAAAATGCCTTTTTTACAAGAGTATTCTCAAAGATACCTGCAGCAAATTTATTTAGCAGGTTGCTCAATAAACTATGAGGATAGTTTAAACTTTTACCAAACATTCCTAAGTTTCAAAAACTTTAAAACATGTTTTTTTACCTCTTCAAAGGCAAACCCATCTTTTGAGCCATATTTACGGTCTACAGCCCCAAACTCACATATTAAAAGATGGAAGCTGCCAAGATTGGCCGAATAGCCTTTATAAAAACATCGATGTTACATGTTATTTACTGATGAGTTAGTAAGTCTACAGCCCCTAACTCTAAGATGGAAGCTGCCAAGATTGGCCAAATAGCCTTTACAAAAATGTCGATGCTTACCAATGAGTTAGGGGCCGTACACCTTAAATTTGTTGTCTACATATACTTTCAATTAGTACAAGTCTAAAAATTTCATTTGGTAATAACTTAAAACACTTTCAAGATACATGTATTACAATTTCGTATCATGTTGAGAGAATATCTGTACAGAAAATAGCAATGTAGATCTCAGATCAGATTGCATATTCTGTTCAGTCTGATCATACCACACAATCCCGACTTTTAACAACCCTGAGAAAGAGACCTTTTGAAAACACTGTGGGAAAAGAAGAAAATGCTGTTTACCAGCATTTTCTCCTTTTCCCATAATGTTTTCTGTTTTCTACCTTTCCCAACACAAACTTCAGATTTTGAGTCACATTTATTTCGTTGTCTGTAGATGGTTTCAATTTGGTCACATTCAAAAATTTTGTTGTTAGGTAAAGGGTTGACCCTTTACCACACAATAAAATTTTAGACTAGTCCAAATTAAAAGCATATACAAGAGGGCCATGATGGCCCTGAAATCGCCCACCTGAGTCATTTGACCAATTATGACCCATTTTCAATCTCTTTTGAGATATTATGACAAACATTCTACCAAGATTTTCAGGAGTTATTGACCCGAAATGACCCACTTGCAAACTGGTGCAAGACCAACATTCTGACCAAGTTTCATGAGTATTGCATTAAAAATGAGGCCTCTAGAAAGTAAACAAGGTTTTCGAAGATTTGACCTAGTGACCTAGTTTTTGATCCAACATTACCAATTTGCCAACTCTTTCAAGATATTATCAAGACAAACATTCTGACCAACTTTTAAGAGTTTCGGACTAAAAATGTGGCCTCTACAGGTTTTTCTAAGATTTTGCCTAGTGACCTAGTTTTTGATCAGACATTACCCATTATCAAACACTTTTGAGATATTACTAAGACAAACATTCTGACCAAGTTTCATGAGTATTGGACTGCAAATGTGGCCTCTAGAGTGTACAAAAGGTTTTTCTAAGATTTGACCAAGTAACCTAGTTTTTGACGCGACATTACCCATTATCAAACTCTTTTGAGATATCACCAAAACAAACATTCTGACCAAGTTCAAAGAGTATCAGACTGAAAATGTGGCCTGTAGAGGGTACACAAGGTTTTTCCAATTTTTGACCTAGTGACCTAGTTTTTGACCCGACGTGACCCAAATTTAAACTTATTCAAGGTCTCATCAAGAAACACATTCTGACCGAGTTTCAGGAGTTTTCGACTGAAAATGTGTCCTCCAGAGCGTACACAAGATTTTTTCTAAGATTAGACCTAGTGACCTAGTTTTTGACCCGACATGACCCATTATCAAACTCACCTGAGCTATTATCAAGACAAACATTCTGACCAACTTTCAAGAGTTTTTGACAGAAAATGTGGTTTCTAGAGTGTACACAAGGTTTTTCTAAGATTTGACCTAGTGACCTAGTTTTTGACCCGACATGACCCATTTTCAAACTCGTCTGATATATCATCAAGACAAACATTCTGACCAACTTTCAGGAGTTTTGGATTGTAAATGTGGCCTCTAGAGCGTACACAAGGTTTTTCTAAGATTTGACCTAATGACCTAGTTTTTGACCCCACATAACCTATTTTTGAACTCATCCAAGATATCATCCAGACAAACATTCTGACCAACTTTCAAGCGTTTTAGACTGAAAATGTGGCCTCAAGAGCGTACACAAGGTTTTTCTAAGATTGACCTGGTGACCTAGTTTTTAACCCGACATGACCCATTTTCAAAGTCGTCCGAGATACCATCAAGGCAAACATTCTGACCAACTTTCAGGAGTATTGGACAGAAAATGTGGCCTCTAGAGTGTACACAACATTTTTCTAAGATTTGACCTAGTGACCTAGTTTTTGACCCGATATGACCCATTTTCGAACTCGTCCGAGATTTTATTGAGACAAACATTCTGACCAAGTTTCATGAGTATCGGACTGAAAATGTGGCCTCTAGAGCGTACACAAGGTGAAAAGTTGACGACAGACGAAGCACGACAGACGACGGACACAGCACGATCACAATAGCTCCCCATGAGCACTTTGTGCTCAGGTGAGCTAAAAAATGACTAGAGAAATGTGGACCAAATGATGAACCCTCGTCTTTGTTGTGAGAATGATTTCAAGTAAGTTTATAAAGTAACTTTGTGTTGGTATTTTTCACTTTTCTGTTTTTTCAAATCTTTGCTTGTTTCATTTAACTCTTTACCACACAAGCAAAACGTAGACTTGTCCAAATTGTAAGTTCTTGCAGACAACAATTTAAGTGTTCTTTAATTGATGGAATCTGTAAGGAAGAATTAAAACATTGTGGGAAAAGGAGAAAATGCTGGTTACCGGCATGTTCTCCTTTTCCCATGATGTTTTCAAAAGCTTTCTTTCTAAGGGTCATTGAAAGTGTGGATTGTGTGGTAAAGGGTTAATCAAGACTACAGGTATTCTTGATTTTCTCTTTAACCTTTTCTGCAACTTCAGACTTAAGACTCTTCTAAATTAAAAGCATCTGCAGGCAACAAATCTGAAAGTGGTACAAATGAACTGAGGCTCTTTGACAGGCTAGAAAATATTGTGGCAAAAGGAGAAAATGCTGGTTACCAGCATTTCCTCCCTTTTCTACAATGCTTCCAGAAGGGGTCTTCATCAGGGTCATGAAAACAAAGGATTGTTTGGAAAAGTCTAAAATACCAAATAACAGAATTTTTGACTGGCCCAGACTGACTGTTACTGAATGGTGTTTTATGCCTCTTTCAACATTATTTCAGTCATATCACGGCAACAGCTCACATATTCATGTATTTCTTGGATTTTACCAGTACTAGGCTAGAGCTCTGAAGTGTCTTGCCCAAGGACACTCCCACGAAAGGCCCAGTGGATCTAGTGCTGCTCTAACCCAGGGCCTCCAGGTTACGAGTCCTACACTTTGCCATTGAGCCACGCAGGACCCCGACTGGTCCACAGTGAAAGATTTTGCAGATGACTAATATCACTCAAATGATGGAATTTGTCTGTGACAAGATAAAAAACACTGCAGGAAAAGGAAATAATGTTGGAAACAAGCATTATTTTCTTTTCCCACAATGTTAAAAAGGCTTTTTTTCCCCAGGGTCTTTAAAACACAGGATTGTTTGGTGGTGGGTTAACCCTTCACCACACCATCCCCAGCTTTAACGACCCTGAGAAAGAAGCCTTTTGAAAACATTGTGGGAAGAGGAGAAATGCTGGTAACCAGCATTTTCTCCTTTTCCCTGAATGTTTTCTACCTTTCTCAGGACATGTTTTAATTTTTCAGTCACACTGATTTTGTCATTTGCAAATGCTTTCAATTTGCAATTACTTAAAATTTTGTCGGTTGGTAAAGAGTTAACCCTTTACCAAACGACAAAATTTTCACACCTGTCCAAATTGAAAGCATTTGCAGACAACAACATAAATGTGACTCAGAAGTTGAAAATTCTTTGGTAAGGGTAGAAAACATTGTGGGAAAAGGAGAAAATGCTGGTTACCAGCATTTTCTCCTTTTCTCACAATGTCTTCCAAAGCTATCTTTCTCAAGGTCGTTAAAAGTAGGGATTGTGTGGTAAAGGATTAAAGGACAATCTAGGCTATTACTCTTTCCAAATTGTTGTTTTGGAAAGAATATCTGCGGAAAAAAAAAAACAGTTTATGTCTAAGATTAGAATGCATAGTCTGTTTAGTCTGATCTTAATCTACCTGTACAGTTTTTAACTTACCATGTAGATGCACTGCCAACTTGTAGATTTTTCTCATTATGGCCTCAGGCAAAGTGTCTGTCATCTTTTTCAAGTATTACCACTTCAAAGCCATCGAATCTTTAATTGAAAACAAAAAAAAAAACAACCTCTGGTTCTTTTTTTCAATGGGGTGGGGATAGGGAATGGGGAAGGGAGTGGGCTAGTTGTGGAAAAAGTTGTTTCCAGTAATTTTATTTTGCTTTTTTTATGTTTCTTTTCTGATTTATAGACTTAAGATTGTTTTAAATCAATATGACTATTCTTGGTTAAACTGTATTTTTATTGTAGGTAAAATCTGAACTTATGTAACTCACAATTCTATTTTTCTTGCTCAAACCTGTATTTGTAAGTGAGAATTGACCTGCTGCTGTAGAAAGCTGACTGTATGCATTCTCAATGTGAAAATTTCATTTTTGTACTGTAAATGTTTTACTCATTTTTATCTTCAAGTTTAAGGTAGTTTTTAGTATTCATTTAATCAATTTTTCTTTCTGATAACAGGTTTTAAAATTTTAGAATGGTCCAAATTGAAAGCAATTGCAGATGACAAAGTAAAGGGCGCTCAAATAAGAAAATTTGTCTTTGAATGGGAAGAAAACATTGTGGAAAAAGAATCAAATGCTGGTATCCAGCATTTTTTCCTTTTTCCTCAGTGTTTTCAAAAGCCTTATTTTTAACAGTAATTAAAACACTGAATTGTATATTATAAAGAGTTAATAAACCACACCCTTATTTGTTTTATTTTTTTGTTTTTCAATTTAATTACATCTTAATATAAATACATGTACATTTAATCTTGATTTCTTTGTTCTTGCAAAGGAATTAAACTTAAACTTACTTTTCAAAAGACTTTCTTGCTCGCATGTTTGTGGGTGAATGATCTGCTGTTGTTGAAATCTGTATGCATATCTAACTTGTTAATCACACTGTTGTACTGTAACTTTATATTTATTCCTTTTCGTTTTCTTGAAACATAGAGTGAACTTGAGTTCTTTTGTGTCAATATTTCTACTTTTCAATCAAAGATTCCTCATTAACAAAGTACATACTGAAAATTTTAAGTTTATTATCTGTATCCTATTTCATGACTGTTGATCAACAATTTAAATATTTTTTTGTTTTTAAGTTTGTACCTAAGGTAATTACCTCCTGATGATTCCTTTGCATTTTACAAATCTGTATGTTATAGTTCATGATGAAAATTGTTTATGTGTGCATATTCCTGTCATTACTTTAAAAGAAAAGGATTATGAGGATGGATAATGCTTGCTTCTGATACTTTCTGCAATACTTTTGCCAGGGACAGGGGGTATCAGAAACAAACATATTCCAATTGAAAATCTCTAAAGAAAAAAAAAAGCAATAAAGATTTTTTCAGTACTACATGTACAACTTTGCCTATAAACAATTCAAGTAAACTGCAAAGATGTGATTATGTGTTAAACCTACAGAAAAACAACTTGTATAAATAGAAAATGAACATTTAGGTTTACTTTAACGTTAATGGTGAGTAAAATCATATTCCTTGTGTAACTGTTTTCCAAATGACCATTTCATTTTGTCCAAATCGAAAGCATTTGTAGACTATACAATAATTTGTGGCTCATATGGTTAGATTGGTATTTGACAAGCACATAAAATATGTTGGCAAATAGAGAAAATGCTGATGGCAGTGTTTTCAATTTAAGCCTTGATCCTCAGGGCCTTGAAACTCAGAATTATCCGGTTAACAGTTTAAAATCAATCTACGGTACTCAAGATTACACCTTTTTTTTTTGCATTTGTGAGTAAAAATTAAGTTGTTGCTTTATGTATAAAGCCAGGGATCTTATATACATGTGTGTATATACGATCCCTGATAAAGCTAACTGTTTGTTTAAACTTGGCAATGTCATTTTTTGTAATGTACATGTAACTCCATTTTTTTGTGTTAGAATTTAAAGCAGCAGGTCTTGTATTTCTATATCTTTTTTATCCCCTATATTATTTTTTTTTATTCATATATTCTTGTATAATTTTTTTCCATGTTACTATTTTATTCTTTTTTTTTTCTTTGTAACTTATTTTTTCCTAATTATTTTATTGCTTTCTTTTCATGTTTCTTTTTTTTTTTAATCACTTTTTTTTTTTTAATTCTCAAGTTTATTTCATTCCTTTTCAAGTTTTTCATTTTTCACAAGTTTTTTTAAATAAGATGTTGTATATTATCATTATTATTATTATTATTTTTTATCATTTATATTTTTTGTTCTATTCTAGTTTTGTAGTTGTTTATTCTTTTCTATATTTAGATATTTAGATATTCCTTTTTTTTTTCTAATTTTTTTTTTGTGGTTGTTGTTTTTGTTTCATGATAATTATGATATTCCTATATTTTTCCTGTATTCCTGTTTTTCTTTTTTGTTCATTTGTGTAAATGTCCCTGTTTGGCGTGGAAAACTGTCAGCTCAGACACATGGGGGATGGGAACTTGATTACTTACAGCTGAGACAGATATGTTTCGCCTCTTGTTTTTTTTTTTGCTATTTCAAAAATCTGTTTTCAATGAAGTATCCAGATAAATTATCAGTGTTCTTGATCCACTATGATCAATACTCCACTCAATTAATCCCACAAATCTCCAAGGGATGAATGGAAATAACTACCCATGATTTACTCATTACATAGTTGATATAGAAAGTTGCAAATATGCTATTTATAAGATATTTATTGAAGTATGCTTGAATTATGCTTTTACTGGTATACGAATGTTGACACATTAAAGGTGTAGGGTCATCTAGGCTAGAAGTTCATGAATAATTAACAAATGTTCCAACAATTAACAAGTGTTCCTAAGCTTGCCAAAACTGTTGAAATCAAGACAAAATGTCATTATCCTCATTTTTAAAGTTGAACTTTGAAATAATCTAGCAACACTTAAAAATTGTGATGTCTTTATTTTTCAAGTGACACCTTGAAACATGACTGGAAATATAATACATGACAAGTTTCTTTAACAGTTAGGTCTATATGAACTTGGACTTGGCTGGTAAATTTCTAAAACCAGCCTAGCATTTATGATCTGAACCACTGCAAATTCAAACTAGATGTTTTCTCTTACTGTTTTGATTTAAAAGAAAAAAAATAGTAATTTAAACATCATAAATGTAATGCATTGTTGTTGTCTATTCGGTTTCTTATCTTGAATAACCTTTGTGCAAATACTTTATAAGAAAAGCTGCTAAATTGAAACAGTAAAAATTCGCATGCATAAGTTGCAACAGCTGTAGCATCAAGTATAATTAATACATAGAAAAGTTTGTTATAAGGTTTTCATGGTGTGGCTGGTTTTGGTATTCAAAGTATTCCACAGCTGATTTGTATGTGTTACTGAATTGAAATCAGACAATGTCAATGCATTTATATACATGTATAGAATGAATGAATGAATGTTGTTTTATGGCGCATTGACATCTTAAGTCATTTAGCGCGCATATCTGTGTTAAAAGATAGTAAAGGTGGGATTTTAAACTGAAAAAGGTTTGAATACATTTATAATAGTTAAAGAGTTGAATTAAGAAGGATTATGTGTGATCTTAATATGTATAAAGGACTTTATTGAGTGACAGGTCAATCCCTATCAACTCAAAAGTTTCAAATGACAGAGTTAAGAATGTGATAAAAAGGTTTGAACAAAATGTTGGATTGATAGTAAGAAGTCTTTAAATGAAGAAGAAATACATGTATGTGTCATTTATAATGTGTATACAATATGATATTGAGTGGCTGGGCATTCCCTGCCTACTCAAAAGTTTTAGATTAAAAAAGGTAAGGCTGTGATTCAGCTGACAAGATATCTAATATAAAGGTGTGTAAAGAATGTAAAAAGATATGTAAGAAACTGAAGAGTAAATATCACAGTTTATTGCAAATGCCAATCTCCTTTATGAAAGCGATAATAGATTCAATGCTGACAGAATCAAAAAGATTTTTTAAACTATCGACGTTGAAATATTTTGAACGAACTGGCTGAAAGTCAATGCAATCTAGTAGGATATGTTTTACAGAAAAGGATGCATTGCATGGAATACATTCAGGGGCATCATCTCTGGTCAAGATGTGTGATGCGTGAATGGCCAATTAGAAGTCGTGCAATTATCACTTCTTCTTGACGAACAGACCTGTAAACGGGGTACCATTCACCAAGGGAAGGTTTAACTGAATGCAGTTTATTGAAAACATCAGCATCCCACTGGGATTACCAAGAAGATTGGATATGTGTTAAAACGGAGGATTTAAAATCAGTGTGTGGACTTTAAAATCTGAAATGGGAAGGTTAAGTGCAGATTTGGCTGACCTATCGGCATTTATGCCTACATGACTTGCAAAGCCAGCAGAACACCAATCTATTCATAGAAGAAATTTGTGAGATCCTTTCAAGTAAACTACAGATTAAGGGATTCTCAAATCGTTGATTTGAAAGGGCCTGTAATGTTGACAAAGAGTCCGAAAAGATAATGAAATGGTTGGAATTGGAACGTTCAGCTAGATTAAGGGCAAGATCAATTGCTTTAATTTCAGCAGAGAAGATAGAGGAGTTGTTTGGAAGGCAGCACTTTAAGCTCCTTTCTCCATAAACAGCGGCAGCTGCTACAGAATTTCCCTATACATGCATAGACCTGCTGATGAATCTTCTAAAAGCACCAAGTCTTTGATTGTCCCCAGTATCTATTTGATATTGATTCCCCAGTTTGATCTAAAATCTTTTCACAGAAAACATCTTTGAAATGTTTTTAAACCAACAGAGATTACATTCACATAGAAAGCATGACTTTACTTCTCAATATATTAACACTTTACCAAACAACAAAATCTTAGACTTGTCCAATTTGAAAGCAGTGGCAGACAAGAAATCAAATGTGACTCAAACACTGAACTTTTCCCTTGGAGGCTAGAAAACGTTGTGGGCAAAGGAAAAAATGCTAATTATCAGCATTTTCTCCTTTGTCCACAATGGTTTCAAAATTCTTCCTCTTCAGGGTTGTTAAAACTCAGGATTATGTGGTAAAGGGTTAAATACACAATACAACCGAACTTAATAATGATAAATAAAAATACCCTCTTTATTACAAAGGTCAGCAAGGGATGCATTTATAGACAGTCAGATCACATAAACTTGAAACCTACAAGTACCATACTGAGAAATAGCAAAGTTGCTATTTTAAATCATATGTGAAAGAAAGGAAATGAATGAATGAAAAAAATGAATGAAAAATTTAAGACAATGAAAATAAGATAATTTGATCAAGGAAAATTTCAAAAGAAAAAGAAAAAAATATCCGTATGTACATAAATGTAGATCTAATGTATGAAAATAAATGTACCATAAAGCTCTACGTATCTTTTTGATATACCCTTCAAGTGCCAAACAAACTGTGTGGACATAGGGCAGAGGCCAGAAAAAATGTCATTTTAATGCTGAACTTTACTCATTAGGCAGTGCATATCTAAGAGCAGGCTACATTATACAGTCTGATCCCAATCTGCACTGGCCTGAAAAAATCTAAAGTAGTAAGAGGCACTTGACAGGTTAAGATCCTTTTCATTCCACATTAGATGAACCTTATATACATTGACACACACACAAAAAAAACTGTGTGGTCTTTTAAACCCAGCACCAAACAATCCTGAGTTTTAAAGCCCAAAAGGAAGGCTTTTGAAACATTGCGGAAAAAGAAGAAAATGCTAGTAACCAGAATTTTCTCCTTTTCCTTCAATGTTTTCCACCCTTTCAAGGGCAGGTCTTATCTTTTGTGCTGTATTAGTGATGAGGTCTGCAAAGGCTTTTAATTTTGAAAAGTCTATAATTTTGTTGTTTGGTGAAGAGTTAAGTCTAATATTGCATATGAAAGGACAAAAAATAGAAGTTGTCTTTGTCAGTCTAAAGGTAAGATAAATGCATTCACATAACTTGTGAAAATGGGCTTTTTAACTGATAAAATTCTTTTTCAATTAGATGTACTTAGGTTTGATAAAAGGGCTCAGATGAGGTTAACTTGCAAATGAAACACAGCTGCTGCCCCTGAATAGACCGACAAACCTTTCTGACTTGCCTTGGTCCGTCATTGGTGACAGTTTATCTCTATATTTTTGGTTGTTTATGATTAAAAAAATCTTGATTAAAAGACATCAATTTTTCTTTTCCTGGATCCCACCCAGTAATCAACTCTGTCCTGACTACATGTATCTCTTTGCTGTGTTTCCTGGGTTCTAACCAGTCCAAGAAATCATCAACTGAGCAAGGACAACCTTTCTGAGCAATGAAGTATAAAACTAATTTTGTTTCATGCATGTTAATTTGAAACTTGTTCTTTCCAAAAGATGATAAGTATACTTTATACAAGCCATTTTCAGAATTTACATGAACAGATTTAACTTAGTCTACTAATTAAACTATAATTCAAATTCTGCTTTTTTCATGATCAATCTTATCAAATTTGGATTTAAGATCCTTAATATCAAAAATTGTATGAGATATAGAATTCTTTCTTTTCTACTTCTGGATCTAAGATCCTTTACATCAAAAATTGTATGAGGTAATCAATTAATATTTCTAAGATCCTTAGTAACGTAGTAATTGCTTAGGACTTGGGTAAAAAGAAATGCAGTGTTCATTTCAGACCAAATTTGTGTACAAAAAAGATGGTATAAAATCAATGCAACAAGAAGTTCATGGTTGGCTGGGTGGGCCATAAAAAGGGGAATCAGGTGCAGTAACAATTACTTGCCTGTTGATCTCCAGTTTCTCTAAAATGCAGTATTTGGTCAATAATGAAAGCATGATTTTTTTTTCATTCTTTCATATTTACAAATCTTTAATTCTGACTGCAACTGTCTTTCCATGTTTTGGTCAGTTTCCTTAAAAGTATTTTACCTCAATTAGCTTGGCCTATACAAAAATTATTTAGAGGCCAAGGGCCCACCTCAAACAAAAACTAAAATGAACCCTGCATATTAAGATCTTTACCAAATGACAAATTGGATTTATCTACTTGGAAACATTGCAGATAACATTACATGTGGCTCAAATGCTGCAAATTGTCTTTGTAGGTAGCAAAACACTGTGGATAAAGAATAAAATACTGCTCCTCTTTTTCTCACAATGTTTTTAAAGGTCTTAATATATCTTCAGGGTTACAATGAAGTAGGATCATTTGGTAAAGGGTTAAACAAGACATTTAATAATAGATCAGAAATATACAATAAGAGTAGTAAGACATTACATCCACTATCATTTTTAGGAGTTAAAATCCTCAACATACAATAAGGTATGCTGACAATACCTTGGTGGCTATTACAAATCCCTTTGGTTTACTAACTCTCAAACATGTGTGTCTTACAGACACACATGATGTTGGGATACCTCAAAATGTATCAAACCTATTAATTTGATAGACATGGTGCCAATTTAAAAGATTCATCTTTTGTAAACTTTTATGTCTTCTGTACCTGTCAACTAATGAAATATTTTGAATACATAGGCCATAAACCTAAAACTTTAGAAACCTGCACACATTTCTTCTACAAGAGTCTATTCTGCTCTACTCTGACACTCCAAAGCCATTGATGAGCACTGTATGAGCTAAAATGTTAAGAGTCAAAACAAAATAATAATAATAAGAGTCAGGACTATAATTTAAAGAGTCATACCCAATATAAATGCTTTCATGCAAATTCTTGACATGTTAGATTCTTATTATTTGTATGTAGCTGTTAAATGTTGAATGAAATTTGGTGTTAAATAATATTATTTTGAGGACAATCATTATGTAATTCATACTTAATCAAATAGATGTTTTAAGCCAATAGCAGGCCATTTGTTTTCCAGCACTTGGTCCATGCTGTCATTGGGACAATAAACATGTCCTTTACTGATCTGTTTCTCCCAAAAAATCTAAATTATATTCATGTGTATACCTGACTACAATTGGTCTAATTATAATCATTTCTACATAAAGTGACAGTTATGTATTTGTGACTCATAAAAATCAACAAAGTTCAGGCTCAATAATCTATGTAAAATCATAAATGATGCAGTAATGTGTGTGATAGAGTAACTGCTCAATTATTTTTGATGTCCCATCTGCAATACCCCACTTTTAGATGAATTCTTTGATAATCATGTCTAAAAACATATCTATATTTAGTGCAAAGACAACCACTTTTAAGTTTTAATGTGTGATATAGTGAGACCTATAAATAACTACTGACTGATCTACCTATCTGTGATCATGATCAATGTAATGTAACTTATCTATGATAGTGTTAGATAATTGATAGTTAATGTACCTATTTTGTTGAAGCATCTTTGCAAATAATGCTAGTAATATTGACATTATAAGCTGTGATTTTTGTTGATGGTTGGGTTGTAAACAAGAAGGGGGTGGTCAAGGAACACGATCAAGTTTTCACTAGAAGTAGATCTAGTTAGTCTTAGAACCATAAAAGGTGTTACAGGATATTAGAGACATAATGTAAGAATATGCATAAACTGATGTCATGAGGGTCAGAATATATTTGGAACTCCATTAAGATGGTTTGTCTTAGAGACTGATAATGTGTGTTTCATCAACATAGCAGTCTAAAGGTTTAGCAAGATATTATTCGTTGGTCATTTTGAGTTTTTGGTAAATATGTGGTATTGATCTGTATTGATTTATTTGGTATAATTGAAATTATTAAAAAAAAAAAAAAAACACCTGCACACACACACAAACACACACACAAAATATGTAGGTCTGTCGACAGAGTAAGATTATCATTCATGATACTATGTCTTCTTTTTCATTTATTAGTGGCTGATTCCAGGGGATGGCCTCATAAATTGAGACAGGATGTTGTAATTTGAAGGTAGAGTGTGGCATCTTAGTGAAATGGCACAGTCTAAGTGCAGCTCATATTTTGATTTTTTTTTTTCAAACTTTCTAAGTTTGCTACCCTTTAACAGTATACGGCAACCATATTGTCTTACAGCCTTGACACCATAGCAGACAATCAGTTTAGAACTACCAGGTTATATTCAAATTTGATTTTTAGGCAGGTAGAAGTATATCAAAGTCATACCTCAATGTCTCAAATTATAAATGTATTCCAAAATTTTAGAAATTGTTGATAAGTTATCCATCATTACATGGAGAGATTTTTTATAATTTTACATGTGCTCACATTCACTTTTAATTACTTCATGTAAAATGATTCTTACCTGAACAAAGTTCGAATCTGGTCATATTGTAAATCTACAAAGAAAAAAATAAGCTAAGTTTTGTGTAGTTAATAACAAATGACATAAAAACCTAGTTGCTGCAGGTGAAGAAAAATTCTATTTCTTTGTAAGTGTATATTTTTAACCCTTTATCCCATATTCAGGAGTTTTAATGACCCTGTGGAAGAAGTCATTTGAAAACATTATGGGAAAAGGAGAAAATGCTGTTAACCAGCATTTTCTCTTTACCCACGTTTTCTACCCCTTCAAAAACAAATCACATCATTTGAGTTACATTAAATTTCATCTTTAAAGGCTTGCAATTTGGACTGGTAAGTAATTTTGTCTTCTGGTAAAGGGTAATAAATACACCAATGCTAATTATGTTATCCGTTTACCACACAATCCCGAGTTTTAATGACCCTGAGGAAGAAGTCATTTGAAAACATTATGGGAAAAGGAGAAAATGCTGGTCACCGAGTTTTAATGACCCTGAGGAAGAAGTCATTTGAAAACATTATGGGAAAAGGAGAAAATGCTAGTCACCAGCATTTTCTCCTTTTCCCACAGTGTTTTCTACCCTATCAAAGACAGCAGTCATCTTTTGAGCTACATTTTTCTTCTTGTCTGCAATGATTTCAATTTGGTCAAGACCAAAATTTTGTCGTTTGATAAAGAGCTATTAATTATATGGATACTCTTTGACTTGCCTCAGTATACAGTACTGCAGTGAGAATTTTCCTACCCTAAAATTTTTAATTCACTATTGAACAGAACAGAACATTTTATTGACTTAACCTGCACAGGTCATCATCATTGAAAATAGGCTAGAGAAAATTCCTCCAAACATTCGCATGCTTGAATGATTTTGACAAAGATGGCTTTCAAAAACATTTTGAAAGAATAAAAAAAAAAACAATACTGCAACTAGCATTTGCTGCTTTTTCCACAAAAATTTCTACCCTACTAAAGACAAATTTCACTATGCAAATCACATGTAATTTGTTGCCTGCAAATATTTTGTTGTTTGATAGAGTTAAATGATAATCACCAAAATTTACTTTTTGTTTTGCTGTATACAACTACCATAAATAATGTGGCAAAGGTGAAATTGCTAGTAATGAGCAATATTGCATTTTGGCACAATATTTCCACTCATATTCATCAAACATGAGTTTAATTGTTGACTATCCTTATTATAAAAGGATATTTCAAAATCATCTACCACCAATTTCACCCATAACGGAAAAAACTGTACCACATAGTTCTGAGTTTTTCCAAACAGTCAATGAGTTTTACCAAACAGTCATGAGTTTTACCACACAGTCCTGAGTTTTACCACACAGTCTAAAAAACTCAGGACTGTGTGGTAACCAGCATTTTCTCCTTTTGCCATAATGTTTTCTTCTATATCAAAGACAAAAATCAACAGTTGATCTACATTTATTTTGTCGTCTGCAAATGCTTTGATTTTGGTCAATTCCAAAATTTTGTCGTTTGGTAAAGAGTTAATGGATTCCAGATATTACTACTTCTAAGCAGGGATCATACCAAGACATGTCTCCATGATGCCTACACTGAACAATTTCTATACTTGCCACAATATTCCTCCCCAAAGTAATCTGAATCTATGCTAGATGCCTTCAAATATATCTCCATGCAATGAAGAATGAACCCGCTACAAGAAGATGTGCATTTTTATGCTTCTTGCTCTGGGCTGGATCGTTGCACGTGTGTAACCTAATAAATGCTCTCGACCTTAATTTAAAATCGATGCATGTGTGTAACCCAATAAATTATTTATTAGGTTATACACATGCATCGATTTTAAATTAAGATAGAGAGCCAGTGACTCCTTGTGGCTTTTCTTAGATTTCAAGACAAAAAGCGTATTGTTTTCCCGAGCTGTTTTTACCATTATTTTTACGATATCTGTGATCTTCGTGTTATTCAAGGAAAACTTTGTTTTAATACAAATAGCGATAAGATGTGATTATTAGAGCTACATATTCAAAAGAAAATCAGAATGCGGGAGCAAGGAGAGATCAGCACTAGTTAAGACGCCGGCGATAATTTGCGGGAAAATAATCACAATTTGCAACCACGTGCACCATGCTAGATCTAGATTTACACGTACTTTGATTATTCATGAAAAATATCTGCAGATTACTAGTAAATAAGACGCTTACTTCTTTTTTTTCCTAATGAAATTGTCTGGGTCTTTCTACGAAACACCATACTGCCAGCTCAAACGTTGACTACTCACTGAGCAATCTCGTGCGCGGTTGAGTAGCCTAATCATGTGATCGGGGTCAGCCTAAAAACCAACCAGAACAGACGGGAATGGAAGCCTTTATTGACCCTCAATCGCCTTCACAACTAAAGCTGCCTATACGGCCACGAAAGATTGATATCAGACTGCAAAAAAAAACCCATTCTGATCTTTGATCTACACTGTCCGTTTTGTTGAGATAATCTGGCCAAGAGCAACCTCAAACATGCAATTATTTAGGTCTTATTTCTAGAATGGCATTGTTATTTTTTTTTTAAAGGTTTATTCGGCGCTCTCGGGTAACCAACAAATCACTTATTTATAGATGAACTTGGAATTGTACCAATAATATGTCTTTAGATTTCTAAATTCATTTTTTACTTTTGTTTGTACATAATTGGCTTGCATCACACGAAAAGGGGCATTCGGACACTTGCGTAAAGTGTCGTCTCGGATCAGCCTGCGCAGTTCGCGCAGGCTAATCCGAGAAGGCACTTTACGACTACATTAGATTTTGTTCTTCAGTAGACTTGCGCAAAAAATAAAATTACATAAAAGCGGAAAGTGTCGTTTCGAATTAGCCTGCGCGGACTGCGCAGGCTGATCCGAGACGACACTTTCCGCTCACCATTGACCGATAGGACAAGAAACAGGGCTTGTTTGTCCGCAGAATGACAAGCAATTTTTTTCTTGATATTTTCTATATAAACAATTTCACTCTTTTTTCAGCCCTTTACTTCGTCATATACGATGCCTTTTATTTGCAATATGGCACTGCTAGTGTTTCAATACCGCAATATTTAAAAAGGTTTGTGAATGCAGTCCTTGCAGTTTATTGCCACTTTGTATCCGACACTTTCTTTCATTTTTTCTTTCGTTCTTTCGTTCAAACGTCTGTTCGTTTGTTCGTTCGTTCGAAACTAGGAAGATTGTTTGGTAAAAGCTGTAAATGGATAAATTCAAGGCTGTTAACCCTTATCCTGCTAAATAACTAAAATGAAACATTTTAAATTCGATGGTAAAAACCCAAATGTTGCTATTTCAATGTTATGCTTTGAGTAATAATAACTCCATATCGGACAGTGTAGATCCAAGATCAGACTGCACGTTCTGTGCAGTCTGATCTTAATCTACATTGTCCGCAAAAGGTCAGTGACTCGCGCTTAGCAGCCTAAGGGTTAAAGACTACCAAGTATCGGAGAAGATTAATACCAGAGTACGTCGGTAAAGTCTGATCCCGATCCCTCCTCGCTATCTTTGCAACCGACATCAGCCGTTGGTTCAACTGTGAAATGTTCTAGCCTGTAGGCTGTTAAACGCGACTCAAGGATCTTTTGCGGACAGTTTAGATCAAAATCAGACTACACAGAACGTTACAACTCGGTAAAGGATTAAACCGGTACTCCACAAGCGTCGAATTTTCTGCTGAAGTCAGCCACCTGGTGATATTGCGGTATCAAGAATTTTAGAAATCAAAGTGCTGTCAGCACTGTAATCGGTCGACACTGAATAACCACACTGTTTTGAAAATCACAAATCAAATGGTAGTTGTTTGAACTTTGTATGGGAGTAAGAGCCCCATATTATATTACCTTTTATACTGGATTAGAATCTTAATAATGGATTAAGAAATCCATTCTAATTCTTGCAAAGGACTATGTGGAAAGTACCGTAATTCAGTAAATAATTGGTTGATTGATTGGCTGTTTTGTGTTTTTGGCCGCTTTCATAGTTATTTCAGTCATATCGCGGCGACAGCCTGCTTTTCATGTATGTCATCGATTTCACTCGTACTAAGCAAGGGCTCTGAGGTATCCTACCCGATGACACTCCCACGAAAAACACAGGTGCCGAATCCTACACCATACAACTAAGCCACCTAGGAACTTTTTTTTAAACCTATCTTTTACAAGTTAGTTGTTTAACTGAATTTTTTAAGTAGATATTTGCCAGCCATCAGCAATAGAGCGTAAAAGATACAGGATTCTATTCAGCAACACATATTATCAAGCTTTAGACGTCACTCTTACAAGATTATCAGTACCTACCACCCTTTCATTAAAGGCCCAGAAGAGGCCAAAATATCAAAGCAGGTGTCATAATACATTTAGATTTAAATCATACCATTTAAAAGTATGGAAAATATTGTGGTGATGACAGTCTGTTGTTGTGTGGTCTGGCCATGTGTTAGTCGCTGGCATAAAAAAGAATTTTAAAATCGGGCAAAGAGTAAACAAAAGACACGGCTACCTGGCAGGTTTTAACCTAGTTTTGACTAACAATTGGACCGACCGTACAATGACAAAATGACATCTTCACAATAATTTCCAAACTTTTAAATGGTATGATATAAATTTAAATGCATTTAAACACCCTCGTTGTTTACTTATGGCCTTTATTGTTACTTTAAAGAATAAAAAAGAAAAAACACACACACACACACACATACACAAACATAAAATTTAATATTCTTTGGCAACTTTGGTAACTTTAATTCTAGTTTTAAGACTCACTTTTCTACCGACGATTGGAACATAGACTGTACTGTAACACATTGTCAGACTCTTAATAATATCCATACTTTTAAAAAGTATGAATATATCGTATAAAATGTGTTTGCATTTTGACTCCCGAATTGTTAATTTTTGGCCGCTAGTGGGCTATCTATTTCTCCATTTTTAACAAGCCATCGTATTTATCTTGATAAATTGTCCTACTAATATTTTGGCTTGCTAAATCGTCCTGGGCCGAATCGCCCAGGCCAAAACGTCTGCTTGCTAAATTTTCCTACCGTACTTCCAAAGAATGTAGCTGATACTGATAACTACGTAACCCCGTCAACTCTTCACCAACCAACAAAATTTTAGACTTGTCAAAATCGAAAGCATTTGTACATTACAAATTGAATTTGACTGTAGCCCAAGTGATGAGTTGAATCGTTGAAAGGGTAGAAAACATCGTGGTAAAATTAGAAAATGATGGTTATCATTCCCCCCTTTTCTACAATGTTTTTGTGAAGCAGGTTACTTTTTGTATGCCGCGTTCTGTATTTCAGTTTACGGAGACCATTCCGAAAATGACCGACAGTTGCCGGCAACTGTCGGTCATTTTCGGAATGGTCTCCGTAAACTGAAATACAGAGCGCGGCATCCGGCAACTGTCGGTCATTTTCGGAATGGTCTCCGTAAACTGAAATACAGAACGCGGCATACAAAAAGTAACCTGCTTCACATTTTCAACAGTCTTTTCCCTCGAGGTTGTTCAAAATGGGATTGTGTGGTGTAAAGAGTTAAAACTCTGAGTTAACCTACTGGCCTATTCCAGCCAGAAACCGATATCCAAACATTACAATTTCATGGTCGTTTTTTTTCATGTAGATCTATATCCTACATGAACATAACGTTATGATCTAAGGTATCTATGTGTGTAATATTGATCTGCACTGCACTCAAAGGACAGTCTGATCTTGATCTTTTATTGTCTGCAAAAGCAACTTTTCTTAACCTTGACCAATACAGGTCATGTATTTGATTTATTCTAATAAGCGAGGAGCAAAGCTACAGTAAACCTTGTGTTCTTTATCTGTAAAACAGGACCTTGTGGAATGGATGAGAATCAACTAATATAAAGTATCAGACATACATGTTGTTGAAAGTTTTACCTTAAGACCTTGAATTATTGAAATAGACATGTCAAGCTTGGAAAAGCACCCTAATTCGGCCTAGCTCCAAATTCTACAAGCACTGGTAATCAAATATACATGAGCCATGCCCTGAAAAAGGGGATCTTAATGCATCTACAAAAGGTATCGACCCATGTCAGCATGTGTAGTTCGCGCAGGCTGACATGGGCCGAAACCTTTTGCTATTTGTAAATTTTCTGCTTGTCAAAGGACCACTCTACCTCATGATCCATTCAGATGTTAAACTAAATCAATTCTAGAAGGTTCATAATAATGTGACGACTGCTTCGTATCATGCATCACGGAGATGCATTAAGCCCCCTTTTTCATACAGCACGGCTAACATGTATTGGCTAAAACAACATATCTACTTGTTATACCCCGCCGAAGGTAGAGGGATATAGTTTTAGCGTTGTCCGTCCGTCCGTCCATCTGCCGGTCCGTCCTTCCGTCTGTCCGTCCGTGTGTCCGTCCGGGACAATATCTCCAATACCATTGCACGGAATTTCGTGAAACTTTATACGTGTGCACAATAACCTATTCCGCCGATATACTTTTTTTTTATTTGATGCAAAATGGCCGACTGGGAGCGATTTTGAGAAACGCAGTCGCGTAAATTTTTGAAAATATCTTTTTTTTTTTTTCGGCGGGGGATATCATTTCAACGAAATTTCTTGTATTGCTTCAGCTTTACACTTTGCTGAAATCAGACTTTACGACCATCTGCATTTTTGATAGGGGTTTACGCCGATTTCAACGCTCGACACTATCTCAGTAACTTTATAACTGTTTCACCAGTGCTTGGATCGGGGCCCTGTCATAGGGCACTTCTATTCGGCATACCCCGGGTGATGGGAGCCATCAAATCCCTCGGCTGTATCTGGTGGATTGATATGCACCAGATCGGTACATACCCGGAAATACGCCGGTTTACCGTTCTGAAAATTGTAAGGCTACTCTTAAAAAAGAAAACTTGAGTTCCAATTTTCTATCGAAATCTTTCTAACTATATTTAACTTGAGTTGGCAAACAGTTCGTACATTCATTATTGAACGTGGTTTATCAAATCCGATAGAAGTTTTCACCGACAGATAAACAGATATGAATAACTTCATCGAGGTTGTTTATGTCGTTGCTAAACGACTGACAGTGGCGCGCCATGTATAAGAACACGTGATTCGCAGTTCAAATGGAAACGACCGTTATACGAGGTTAGATGTAGGTACGGAATCGGCCGAGTTGTGACGAGTGAGGACACTTCCGCGTGACCACTGTCCCTGACAGGGATCGAATTGGGATTTCTTGTTCAAACCCCTCCATTTTAGATGCAGTAGATTTTTGTCTGTAAGTGCTTTAAATACGGAAAATTTGGGCAATTGTCCTAATATAAATGACCTGCAGTCAACAAATTCAAAGTTGTAAATATAATGAGATTTGTTAATAAGGTGTAGAAAACAGTGTGGGAAAAGGAGAGAAAATGACGGTTATCGGCATTTTCCTTATTCCCCACAATGTTTTCAAAAGTTTTTTTCTTCAGGGTCGTGAATGTACGGGGTTGTTTGATAAAGGTTTCAAGGTTAATCCTTAGGCTGCTTGGTGCGACTTGCGGACCTTTTGCAGACAATGTAGATCAAAGATCAGACTGCACGGAACGTGCAGTCTGATCTTTGATCTACACTGTCCGATATGGTATTTTCTTTGCGGCGAAATCAACTTCAAAAACTTAATATTTGGGTTTTTACTTTTGAGTGGAAATTTTCGTTTCATTTATATAGGAGTTTCAAGGTTAAGGTTTATCGTTCTTTCACTTATATTATCTCGTACAGTATTATCCCGTTACTCCCTTATTCACTTTTTTTGACCGATCCAAGAAAGAACAAGACAAATTTATGATGCCGCTTCCAATGATACATGTATAAAAGACATAGATGCAGAACAACCTGTCGTCCTGGCTGTCTCTACTGGGCAATCAACCTGCATTTAGTAAGCACTGAATATTCGGTTCTCATAGAAGTCAAATATGTTGAAATATGGCCTACCTTCATTGGGCAAGCACCTTGCTTCAGCAAGCACTTTTTCAATGCTTGTTCAATGTAAGTTTAACTGCACCTTGTAGGTATGTTGGTAAAGTCATCGTGACGCAAAGAGATATTAAACACTAATCCTTTTCCAAACCATCCCGTGTTTTCATGACTTTAGGACGGACAACTTTTGAAAATACCATGGGAAAAGGAGAAGTGCTAGTAGCTAGTACTTATGCCTTTTTAATCCTTTTTACCTTTTCTATGACAAATGACATCATTGGAGACACAGTGTCTTTTCCACAATCCTTTTTACACTTTTTATGACAAATGACATCATTGGAGACACATTTAACTTGCCATCTGCAAATTCTTTGAATATGGACGAGTCTAAAATTTTATCTTCTGGTAAAGAGCAAATGGACTAGTCGTCATGCAACATGCAAAAACAACTTTGAAACATTAATGCAGAAATGGTTAGAAAATTCATTTTGAAACACAGGTTTTTTTTTTTAATGGGAGGTATTTAGGCGAAATCGGACTGCAAAAATATAGTAGAGATATCGTTTAGCCTTGTGTCAGGGTGAATAGATATCGGCTTTGTGAGTGTCAAAGAACAGAATATATCTTTCGGCCTTGTGTTTTGACTTAGTTTAACTCTTTACCAAACGACAATATTTAAGACTGGTCCAAATTGAAAGCATCTGCAGACTATAAACCAAATATTGCTCAAATGGTGAGATTTGTCTGTGATAAGATTGAAAACATTGTGGGAAAAGGAGAAAATGCTGGTTACTAGCATTTTCTCCTTTTCCCACAATGATTTCAAAAGCCATCCTCTTACGGTCGTTAAAACTCGGTATTGTGTGGCAAAGTGTTAAACTCCTCTATTAAAACTCTTCTTCAACATATCGATCTGCTTTTACATTGTACTTAGGATCAACTTCATTAATGATCATAATAAACTTACCATTTTCAGAATAATAACCAAACGACAAAATTTTAGACTTGTCCATTTTGAAAGTAGCTACAGTCGACGAAATAAACGGTGATTCATTCATTGAAATGTGTTTTTGGAAGGATAGATTTCTATGTAGGAAAAAAGTGACAATGGTTGTTTGCAGCATTTTCTCCTTTTCCCTTAATGCGAAGAAAAGACTTGTTAAAGCATTAAGTCGATAAAACCCGGTGTGTTTGGTAAACTCTTGACCCCAAAACAAAAATATAGACTTGTCTAAATTTAAAGCATTTACTGATGATAAATGGAATATGGCTTAGCCAATGAGATTTGTCCTTGATAGTGTAGATAACGCAGGGAGAAGACAAAATGCTAGTTACCTGCTTTTTTCCCACTATGTTTTCAAAAGGCTTTTCCCTCAGGGTCTTTGAAAGTCTGGATAGTGTAGTAAAAGATTAAACAATACAACCTTTCTACCTACAGATGAAACCTTTTTCGTCTTTTAAAGGAATAGTTTTGAAAACACTGCGGTACAAGTAGAGATTGCTTGTACCGAGTGTACTCTTTACTAGGCGACAAAATTTTAGACTCGTCGCAACAAAAATCTTTTGCAGACGACAAATTCAATGTCACTCAAAGGAAAAAAAGGCTTGTCTTTGAAGACGAAAAACTTTTTTCTTCATTTTCTCCGATGTTTTTTATCCTTACTCTTCCAAATCCATTCAATTGAGTCATGTTTCATTTGTCGTCTGCAAATTATTTCAATATGAGCAAGTCTGTAATTATTTAGATTGTAAAAGACTTAAGTTTTTACGAAACGACAACATTTACACTCAACCAAATTGAAAATATTTGTAGACAGATCAAATGTAGCTGAAAATATGAACTCCGTCTTTGGAATGATAGAAAATGTTATGGGAAAAGGAGAAAATGCTGGTAAATAGCATTTCTCCTTTTTCCACAACGTTTTTAAACGCTATATTCTACATGGTCTTTAACACGAGGGATTGTTTGATATAGCCCTAAATACCGTGTAATATATGCAAACTGATTCTGTTAGTTTACTTGACCTTTATTTGACCTTAGACAGGATCCATAATCTTGTGAATTTTAAGTAAGAAATCAAAGCGATTTCATAGCTGAAGAAACAAACCATAAAACGAAGTAGTACCAACATAAATAAAGTTGCCAATAAAAAATTCTTATCATTAAATCTGCGTGTTAGGTCTGTACCCTTGCAAAGCTAAATGTACACACTGGACATTTTCAGTCGGATACTAAAGCAAATTTTGCAATTTCAAAAGACGTTTTCGTAATTTCATCTGTCACAAAAGCACACAGTGTTGATCCTAGGTCTAATTGTACGTCCGGTGCATTGTGATCTTGGTCTACACTGTCTGCCCAAGCAACTAAATTCGTGTTCAGAGCCACAAGGGTTTAACTGAAATGCTCACAACAACACAGAGTGACTTAAATTTATCGCTTTATTGTTTGACAGCTATTCCACAAGTCTATAAATCAAAGCGTTGAAAACACTGGAGTGGCATTGTCTAGAAGGCCATTGTGTGGAATTAATAATTATATGAAAGAAAAAGAGAAATATTGTTCAAATATTGGCTTGAAAATCAACCTACTAAGCAAATTAATACATTTTTTGGTTGAAGGCAGAGTACTCATGACAGAGTCAGGATTATTTGTGTATTGGTGGTCTCCCTTTGATCATTCAGGAGGAATCATGAGTAATGTCCCTTGACAGTAGGATACATGATGGGTAGAGAGAGAAACCATATGAATATATGGAATGAAATTTAGTTTGTTCCTGAAAACTATGATTTTGAGATATCTTTGGTCGTAAAGATCTAATTCCCAACATTACAATCAATTATTTCGATCTATAAATATTCATGCACAATCGAATGGAGTAGCACGCAATCATGGGACGAACAAGCCCAGGGACAAACTGATTTTGGAACGCAAAAGCCCGAGACCAGGCGGTCTGTGGACAAATTTTGTGTATCATTGCGCCAATAGAAGGCTATTAGCGGGTGAGGCTATTTTCAGTTAAAAAGAAGTATTTCCACGTTCGATGGCCTCATCCAGTGTAATTTGATATGCCATTTCCAATTACATTTCTAAGTGCTATCGAAAAACTCATTTGTATGAGAAAAATTGAGTTCAATTGGGTTTATTTCCTTCGGCTTTGCACAAAATACGATACACGGTCTTCAAAATTCAGTATTGAACTCATAGTGGCATTGTCTTCGACAAATGCCACAAAACGGTACTTTTCTTAAGTTATTTCCCTTTAGCTAACACAATCCCGAGTTTTTAACGTCACTGAGCAATGGGGCTTTTGAAAGCGTTGTGGGAAAAGGAGGAAATGCTGGTTACCAGCATTTTCTTCTTTTTCCACAGTTTTTTCTACCTTTTGAAAGATATTATTCCACTAAGTGATAAACATCTAATTTAATGTCCGCAAATGCTTTCAGAATGGACAAGTCTAAATTGTTGTCGTCTGTTATATAGTTAACTAATTCTTTATCACACGACAAAATTTTAAACTGGTCTAAATAAAGGGCAATGGTATACGACAGACGCTCTATGACTCAGAAAGGGATTTTTCTTGCAAAGGGTAGATGATATTGTAGGAAAAGGAGAAAGTGGTGGTTACAAGCGATTCTCCCACTCCCGGTCTATTTCCAATTATGTCTTATAAAGCCCCTCTGTTTCAGGTACGTTAAAACACTCGATTGTTTGGTAAGGGGTTAAGATAAACCACTACTGTATGAACATAACCTGAGCCATGCTCTGTGAAAAAAAAGGGGGCTTGATGCATCTGCGAAAAGTATCGACCCAGGTCAGCCTGCGCATTCCGCGCAGGCTGACCTGGGCTAAAACTTTTCGTTATTGGTCAATTTTATGTATGTCCAAGGACCAGTTTAGATCATGATTAAGTCGGTTATTGAAAAAGTGGCTATTATGTATCCATAAGTATGTGATGGCTTGTTTTGTATAATACAACACGGAGATGCTTGAAGCCCCCTTTTGCCAGAGCATGGCTCAATTATTTTTGACTCATTACAGCCGACATGTTTGTAAAGTATTGTAAGAAAAAGGAGCAATAGCTCGTTTCAAGCCATTGATCTTTTTCCCACTTTATTTTCCATCCTAGCGATATTTTCTTTTCCATCAAATGCTTACCTTGTGGGTAATTTCTTATACATGTTGTTTTGAGTCGGTCAAGAAACAGTCTATAGAGTCTACAGTAATGGATTAGTGCATGATTATAATACAAACATGACATGCACACATATATATGAGCCATGCTCTGTGAAAAGGGGGCTTAATGCATCTGCGAAAAGTGTCCACCAAGGTCAGCCTGCGCAATCCGCGCAGGCTGACTTGGGCCGAAACTTTTCGCTATTGGTCAATTTTCTGTATGCCCAAGGACCAGTCTATCTTATGATTAAGTTGGTTGTTAAAAAAAGTGAATATTATGGATCCATAAGTATGTGATGGCTTTCTTGGTACCATGGATCACGGAGATGCATTAAGCCCCCTTTTGTCACAGCATGGCTCATGTATAAGTAAAGAAATTTTGTTAAAAAAACACAGACGCCTTTTTGAGAGTATATATTTGAGCCATGCTCTGTGAAAATGGGTCTTAATGCATCTTCGTGATGCATGATACCAGGCAAGTCATCACAGTATTATAGATTAATAAAATCCGTTTTGTTCAATAATCTACTGAATCATGAGCTACACTGGCCCTTTGACATGTAGAAAATTTACGAAAAGCAAAAAGTTTCGGCCAAGGTTAGCCTGCACGGACTGCGCAGTCTGACATGAGTCGATACTTCTTGCAAATGCATTAAGCCCCCTTTTCACAGAGAATGACTCATTGTTATTTATTTATTTATTTCTGTCTTAAAATTGCCCGACCTTTTACACATGTACATAATTTAAGATCTCTCTATCCTTGTGCAAGCATTTTCTCTCCATATGACTGAAATTATTGAATTTAATTTGACAAGCAAGCTCAAAACTACGAAGGAGATATACTGAAAAAAAATCTGATAGCTAAACCATTTTATGCCAATTGTCACATTAAACATCCGCGAAATGTTTAATGTATTTTCAAACCTGATTTGTTGAGAGAGAGAGAGAGAGAGAAAGAAAAATCAACTAGGGTATAACTACGATCAAATAACTCAATCTGTGCATCATAAAATTGATCTTAAAACACTTTCTCTATCAGAAGCGGCTAATACGCTTCCGCTGCAAGATGGATAGCCCGTTCGGTCATAATCTAGCCTGAATAAAACCATGGACAGTGTAGATCAGAGATCAGACTGCAGGTTCTATGCAATCTGATATTGATCTACACTGTCCACAAAAGCTCCTTGTGTCTTCTACAGAACGGAAAGATTTGATGTTCTATAATCTAGAATAGAGTCATAGACAGTATAGATCAGAGATCAGACTGTAGGTTCTATGCAATCTGATATTTGATCTACACTGTCCAAAAAAAGCTTCTTGTGTCGTCTACAGTACGGGAGAGTTGAGGTTCTATAATCCAACTCAATTCGTGAATAGCACCTATAGCGGTTAACTCCATATAACTATGAAGTCCTTATGAACCTGCTAGCAGACGAATTTTAACATATCCTTGAAAAATACCGATTATCAACTTTCAAAATAACTAACACTTAATTTGTGAATATGAGTGAAAACATCGTTGCAAAAAGAGAAATTGCTCGTTACGAGCAATTTCTCCTTTTGCCACAATGTTTTCAAAAGTTGTCTGCTATCAGACGAAGGAAACTCGATTGCCAGGAATATTGCAATAAAAAAATGTAAAAAATGATCCACATTTGAAGTTTTCGAAACCATTTTATCAGTGTAAGTGAAGTCTGTGTAATTCGCTTTCAAAATCCTGTTCTTCCACTGTTTTCCGAGGTCTGCGTATCGAATGTATAGCTTCCGGTTCTCCCACCCAGTGTAACTCTTCAAGGGAGCTAATGCTGTCACTGATACTTTCTCGCGATCCACTAGAGTTACTGCTCTTCTTTGCTTTTACTGATCCGAGCACTTTCCTTCTCAAATCGGGCGACATTCGAGGACTCGCATGTCCGCTACGGCTCCTATCTTTTCTGCTTTGAAGATTCTGTGCGTGGGACATTGAATAGACTCGCCTTCGTGTGTGGGGCTCAGAGCCATGTTCATCGGATAAAAATGATTTTGATCGTGAAGGAAGAGTTAAGTCTTCGAACTCCCTGGACACTCGGCGGCCCCTTCTTGCTGAATACAGTTGACCTATAATAAGGAAGACATGGATTTTCTTCTAAAATACGTTTTTTCATATTTAACATGAACAAGATAACGGACAATACTAAATTGGTTTGTGAAAAAAAAAATTACCCATTCTTTCATTTAGACAGAGTGTGATTAGGTTCTGGAATACGAAACAATATTGAGATGGTGTTTAATGATTTATCTCAAATTTGCTTCCTTTCTCTTTCGTGTAAATGGTCGATGAGAATAAAAAAAACCCCACTTTTTACAGCAAGCTGATATATTTTATTTATCTATCTGTTCATTTTTTTGTTGAGAGAGAGAGAGATGTGCATGTGTCATGTATTCCTGCAAAAGAATCTTATGCACCTGGAGCATGCAATCAATATTAGATATGCGGAATAGAAAATAATCATGATAAAACCCGAATAGCCAGTAGCAAAACCTTTGATTGCAAACAATGCAAACAAAGATAAAGTTGCACAGAACTTCTTTCTTTAATGTTCGGAAATCTGATTAGATATCTTGTAAAAAAAGAATTGATATTTAAAGATTCCCGATTTTTAAAGGAACGTTTATTAATATGGCATAAGAATCCACTTGTATATGAGCCATGCTCTGTGAAAAGGGGGCTTAATATATCTACAAAAATTATCGATCCAGATCAGCCTGCACAGTCCGCGCAGACTAACCTGGGTCGAAACCTTTTGCTATTGGTCAATTTTCTGCATGTCAAAGGACCAGTCTGCCTCATGATTCTGTCGGTTATTATACAAAATTGATTGTAAGGGTTCATATTTTTATGATAATTTGCTCGGTATCATGCCCCACAGAGATGCACTAAAACCCCTTTTGCCAAAGTACCGCTCTTTTACTCTTCACTCGTCCATCGCCATAGCGGTCGGCAAAGTCTCAAGGTCAATTTGCAAAGAAAGCACGCAGTCTGATCTCGTATCTACACCAAGCTTCAAGCATTTATCAAGAATTAACCTGAGAATGTTATCATTAAAATTGTCATTTACACCTTTTATAGCAAAATTTTCACCACTTGACTCTAAAGCCATCGACACTCACCATGATGATCAAAGTGTTTCTCAACATCTGTGATGGCTGGTGGGCTGGGAGGACCAAATGTGATGGGATAGGGCTCCAAGGGTATCACTAAGGGTTCTTTTACGGGCTCTATATCTTTTTGCTTTGGTTTTGGATCTGGATTGAAAGACAGTAGGTTATGAGTAGTTATTAATAGGAAATGGGCCTAAAAAATAGAATTATGATGAAACTCATCTTGTGCTTTGTTTGTTTGGGTTTCCTTGTCCTTATTGCCGTTTTTAACTATATTTCAAATTTATCACAGCGGCTAAATTGCATCTTTGGACACATAGACGCATTAATGGAGTTTATTGACCAGCATACGCTACAGACTCTTTCCATTAAACTGGCTACTTTCCCATATAAATAGGGGTCCCGCGTGGCTCAGCGGTCAGTGTGGAACTCTTAACCTTTAGGCACTGGGTTCGAGCCTCGCTTGAAGCATTATGTTGTTCTTAGGACTGTCTTTCGGCAAGACATGTCAAAGTCCTAGTCTAGTAATGTTTTAGAGCGGCGTAAAACAAAGTTACGTTCAGTCAGTTGGTCGGTCGGTCCCACATAAGTAAAGTCAGAACGATCTGTTAGAACCACTCAAAATGGTGTTGTTATTCCAATTCTAGATTTAGCAAAAAGAATTTGGTTAAACTCTAGGCATTACCATCTGAGCTAGCGGGGTCGGCTGTTCTAGAGATTATTAAAACCCGTTTTATCGATCGTCTTTGAGAGTCTAAGATTTAGACAGGTCACTCCATTACAACTACGGGACACAACCGCAAGGACTCTTTCTTTTACAGACGATACTAAAATATTAATTAATCCAGTCTTATGACAAGATAATGTCTGTTTTTACGTGGCCAATATCCGGAACATGTTTACTGATTAAACTCGAAATACGGTTCCAGATCGTTACCTAGACCTATTGAATTTCACGACCTTTGTTAAGGTTGGTTTAGCAAGGCTGACCGTACACAGTTCCATACCATAAAGAAGGTATATCGGAATTTTGCCCAAATCTTTCAATTAAATTAGACATTTTTTGGATAGTATTAACTCTTTATACCATGCGATAAAAAAAAAAATCAGGCTCGTGCAAGTTCAGACCGGTTGCAGATGACAAATTTATTATACCTACAATGATTTTTTTTAAAAATTAATTTTGGTAGGGTAAGAAACATGTTGGAGAAGGAGAAAATGCTGGTTACCAGCATTTTCTGCTTTTCTTACAATGTTTTCAAAAAAGCAATCTTCCAAAGGATCGTAAAAACACGGGATTTAACGAGTCAAGTCCATCTGACAAAGAAAAACAAAAAAACTATTGATCTCTAACCTCTCTCAAGGGGTTATATGCTTTCAGAGTTTTACGATGGGTCTAAAGGAATACGTAACCTTGTCAGATTTTTGTGTAAATACTAATACATAAAAAGTGTATAGATACATCGTTTATTAAATCACTGATAAGCATTTTTTCCCTTTCTGGTCAAGTACAGTGAGGGCCTCTGTTCACTATCCTTTCATAATAATATTCTAAGTCTAATTCCAAATTATTCAGTATAAATTTCGAAGAAACACAGTTTCTGATTGGCTGAACTGTTTAAAGTACTTCGACCAAAAATTTCGATACTTTTATTTAAGTTTAGTTTGACGAACACAATGCCTGACCTGAAAGCGACCCTCAATATAAGTTAAAATGACGTATGATTTTTATTTTTTTACGACTCACTGACCATTTTCGGACAATGTAGATCCAGATCAGACTGCACAGAACGTGCAGTCTGATCTTGGATCTACACTGTCCAATAAGGAGATATCATTCCCCAAAACATTACTTTGAAATAGCAATATTTGGGTTTTTACTATCGAATTGATAATTTCATTTTAGTTACTTAGCAGGATAAAGGTTAATGAGAGGAAAAATTTGGTCCCATCGACTGTTTTATATTTTTCAATTTCCTTATATGAAGACTAACTATCTAATTGGTTGGGACGTCCTGTCTCAGCCAAGCAGATCGATAGTCCTTTAATCAAGAATTAAAACAACAATCAAGTACATCTGATGAAATACCGTGCCCCCTTACCTCTCTTGCTGTGTAGTATATGATTTTTCACTTTCTCTATATTCATCTGTCGGAGATTTTCTCTCAACTGTTTTTCCTCCCTGGACAACTTAGCGCTTGCGATACGCTTCTCCGATTCTATTCCAAGGGTTTTCTTCTGTAGCGAGTTCCGTCTTGCCGTGTTCTTAATGCTGCATTCTTTGTAACTTTTACAGCTCTCCTTCAGGAACCGGTCAAGGTCGTTATCGATGGTTTTGGGCGGTTTCATGTTTGCTGACGTCATAGTGCAAGTTCTGTACATAAAAATTAGAAAGATATTTGGTGAATGAATCTTGGTTTCTAATACATCTGTCTCTGAAACCGGATTTGTTTCTTTGACCTTGTGTCTTCTGTTCGAAATGCTGCGTCATACTCAAAGCTTGAAGTTTGGTTTCTTTAAATCTCAGTTTCGTACATAGACTGGTAATTTTTTACACACACGCTACGAACAATATCTCCTAATGCCATAACGTTTTCAAACGTACAAGACAAACAATAAGTTGTCAGCAGGTGGTTTTGAGCCGATCGATGTTTTTGACATCTTTTATTACTTCTATTGCATTGTATGGGAGGAGCTTGTTGAAGGACTAGGCTCGATATTACGGTAACATTCATGGGACATAAAACCTCTTTCTTTTTAAATTTCGTTATGAAAAATTACGATCAACTAACCTTATACCAAACTATTCCGTGTTTAAACGACCCTAGGGAAACCTTTGAAAACATTGTGGGGCAAAAGAGAAAATTCTGGTAACCTGCATTTTCTCCTTTTCAGCCGTCTTCTAACGTCAGAAGAAAATTTCATCTTCTGTTGTGTGTATGAGCAATATATTCAGATATGCATTTAGCAGGTCAATTAGTGCCTGGATCAAGGCCGCTTGATACTATAGGCTAGCTCGAACACGACACTCTGATGTATTGATGACGGTTCTCACAGTTTCAGGTCCTCACCGATGACGCACAAGAGTATAACAAGAGATTGAGTCAGAGCAGCTATGCTTTATTATTTCCCAGTAGATACGTTATCAGTTTTGCTTGGGCCAAAGCCACTTTACAAGCGAGCTCGAACACGACACTCTATAAGGTATTGATGGTGGTCCTTATAAGGTCCTCACCCATGACAGGCAAGAGGATAACAAGTGAGTTTGGGGAGCTATGTATAATTATTCCAAGTATATATACATGTACAATCAAGTACGTCGTCAGTTTGGTCTTGATCAAGGCCGCTCGAACACAACACTCTATGAGGTACTGATTACGGTCCTCACAGTTTTAGAAAGTCCTCACCCATGACACATAAGAGGATAACAAGAGAGTTAGTCAGTGGAGCCATGTTTTATTATTCCCATGTAGATATGCGTCATTTATTTGATGTCTCTTTCCACCTAACATTCGTCAGTTTCCATGCGTTTCTTGTCATGAATTATCAGCTTAAAATGCGATTAATGTCAGGAACACCCCACCCCGGTTGAGCCGTTGCATGTCAGTAGTATCCGACCTAGAATCAGATCAGCCAAAGATCAAGATGTAATACCTGGACGAATACAAAACAAAAAACACATGAATTGCAAACAAATACCAGCGTATGGTTACCGTACATCCAGGGGGTGCTTCTGTGCCATGAGGTCTGTTTCAAGTTTTGTGCAAGTTCAAGCACAAAACATTTCAGTCCAATTCAACGGACAAAGAGAACTTTTGCCAAGTGAGAAATGAATAATAAATGCATGCGAACGGAGACGAACATTCTCGGTGACCCAGTTCAATTCATTCTGTAATCGATGCATGGAGAGTAACGTAATGCTTCAAACCTGGGTCCCGAGGATGGAGACGAACGGATTGGATTTTTTTCTACGCCCGTTAACGCTATACGGTAAGGAGTGACACAGCTTTTGAATAAATTAGAGCTTCAGGTATATCATGATGCCTTTATACTTATCGACGCTTTCTGGGTTTTCTACCATCGCTCATGCTAAGCGATGATGCCATGCACAAAGACGTTTAGAGCCATAGACATTCTGGTCACAAATCCCAAGCCTTATCCATTGACCCATAGACTTTGCACACTACTTGAGTACGTAGCTTTAGAAATCCTTGTGGAAACAAGGAACTATTGCTTATCAAAAGCAATGGCTCTTTTTTAAACTGCTGAATGTTGATATTTCCGTTCCTTCAAATGCTTGTCTTTTGTGTTGTTTGTGACAATTTTTGTATGCCTGGGAAGTAATAGCTTTTGGCATGTCTAAGAATGGTTTGCACAGTGAATGTGTAAAGTTATGAGGATCCACCATAATGAATAACAACACCAGTTGTGAGCACGATGTTGATATTTGGTATTCATGATAAAGAAAACGATAACTGTAGTGATGAATTAGAGCTTGTTGATGATTTGTGCACTGAGAAGCACACTAGCATACAAACTACTGATCTCTGTGCAAGACGACAAAATTTAAAACTCGTCAAAATTGAAAGCATAAGCGAATGACTAATGGAATGTTGCTCAAATGAAGAAATTTGTCTTAAAATTAGTTGAAGACATTTTCTCCTTTTCCCATAATCTTTTCAAATTCCTCCCTCTTTAGGTTCGTTAATACACGGTGCTTTTTTGGAAAGGTATAAAGGACCAAAAGGAAGAGAGGAAAAATGAAACAAAACAAGAAAAGGACGGAATATACTTATACATAATTACCCTTAAAATATCCAAACATAAACACATGCACATACAGTAATTAAGATCCGTGCTGGTATTGATTATAAAGAATATTAAGATGATAGTAAGATATTTGCCTTGTTTTCAGAGGCCCCTTTTTTAAAATCACGTCCAAGAAAAAGATCTAATACAATTCTTTATTTATCCATGAAAAAGATTTATTAACCACTACTGCTTGAACATTTGCCATTGCGAAATAGCGACAGGGGGAAGTGTATAGATAACTACCAAACTAGGGAATGGAATATTGGATCTTTAATATCAGGAAAAAAAAGAAACGTAGTTCACCGTGTATAATCTTTGAAACTTTTGAAGAAGTTATGATGCATTAAGACGGATGACTCTTCTTTTCTTACTCTTTTTCTTCTTATTCCTTAATTCATTCGCCGAACCCTTTGTGTGTCAAATAAGAAATAACTCAAAAGTATATATACATGTTATGATGTATTCAATAAGAAAAAAGAACTAGATGTTGCAATGATGTCAGGATCTTTGGTGTCACAGTATATCATCAAAATTTCGGACAGTTCAGATCATAGATCTGACTGCATGTTCTGTGCAAACGGGTCTTGACCTGTATTCTCAGCAATAGTAATCAAAAGTGGCTTTAGCCATGTGAAAAATTATTGGAGCGATCGTCCAATATTTTGAAATCTCAATCATTTTTGGAGAAGGGTGCAACATAAACGGTTTTTTTATAAGTTGTTTACACTATATAGATAAGTAACCAAATCTTATTTCAAATCTTTTCAACGTCCTTCAAGGACTCTTGACCAAAGCTTGGCGAAATTACCCCATAAATGTCAACACACAGCTCAAGTTGTCTTTGTTTTGGTGGTGTTTTCAATCATATTGCAATATTGTTACCTTACTTACTAACTCACTCACTGATTCATGTTTTCGTTCGTTGTTTGGCTTGTTTGCGCTTTCAGTAATCTACTTGTTATAATCTCGGCTACTTTTGTCATCCACCCACCTTAACGAGCTTTTTCTTCTTCTGCCACAAGGTTTATAGGAGTTGTCATGTTGTAGACCTCACTGTTTTTTTTTACAATACATTACCTTAGTACCATGTTCTGTTCGACACGATTTTCATCGAATTGGAGAAATATTCTTAACTCGGTGATCTTTACCATATTTTTATTGTTATTCACCAAAATAAACAAACACATTGAAGGCCAAATTTTATATCATTTCGATAGAAAGAATGAATACGTCAAACTTCGTAGTTCTTTTACAAGTGCTTTGAGTAACATACGTATCTTTATTTCAAGTGATTCGACATTAATTAAACTTGTTATCGGTGTAGTATTTGCTTAGTGTCAATTTGAACTGGGTGTTTTTATCTTATTTTATTGACCTCTCAAATGAAAGGGCAGTTCATGTGACGTAGTTTTGACAATGGATAGACTGTACTCATCTACATTTCTACACCAACAAGCCCCTCTCCCCTTTAAGAAAAATTAGACGCGTGAGATTTATGCAGTTTGCACTGTCCCTATTTTAAAAAAGGTTCTTAATATATCTACTGCTTACGGATTCTTAAAGAAGAAGAAGAAGAAGAAGATGATGATGATGATGATGATGATGATGACGATGATGCTGATGATGAGATAACATTCTAGCAAATAGGAAACTTACTCTATTGCTATTTCTTTTTTTTTTAAAAACGATTTCTAGGTTTCGACTGCAAACATTCATGAATTATTTGTGAGACGTTGAGCTTCATTTGTAAAAAGGGAAATATGCAACGTGGAAACCGGCTTTTAGGACTTGAAGACAACTTTGTGGAAAGAAATATGGAACAGGCGAGACTGTCGCTAGCCAATGTTTCCTTTTGTCACATTTATACTCATATATTAACTTTTACTTTTATCGATTATCTAGAAAATGTTGGTAACTAGCATTTGACCTTTCTCCCCCACAATGTTTTCTACCCCCTTAAAGCCAAATATTTAAATTAGTTGTATGTAAATGTTTAAAAAAAAAAGAATATGTGTAAAATTTTGACGTGTGGTAAACAGATATAGTTGTAATGAGTTCAAGGAAAGAGGGTAGAAAATTTTCGTACAGTGTAGATCAAGAACGTGCAGTCTAATCTAGAATAAAGATGGTATGTCTTTCGTTTTAGATATTCTCTCATCTTTGGGCAAGAGCTTTGTAGTAAAGCACGAGAAAAAAATTATAATAATGGCTTCATTGACTGCAATTAGGAAAATTCAAAATCGGTAGGCGGAAGTGACCGTATAAACTAGTATTTCGGTATGCCTCGGTATATCGTTTTAGATTTTCAAATAGTAACAACAACAACAGGAATAGCAATGATAATAATAATAACAGTAATAATATTAATAATAAAGAGAAAACCATATTTTTAAGTAAAGGAAAATAACATCAATGAAATTAAATCACATGAGGCTGTATTGATTTCTTTGTATATCCATGTCCATGTCTTTAGTTACAAAGTTATGTTGAAAATTACTGTCAAATCTTTATATCAAAGACGGTTATTTTCGTACAATTTATACAATCATATCCAATCAAAATTTAAAGTAGACTAATCTTAGGCTATAGGTATTTAAGAAGTTAGACCTTTAGAGAAAAATGAAATGGTTTGAATCTCTGCTTCTTTTTCTTTTTTTAACATAAATGACACAAAATGAAAAATGGAAACCATGCGACACGATACCTTCAACTCTTAACCTGAGGACAAAATCTTAGACCTGTCTAAATTGAAAATGAGCCATGCTCTGGCAAAAGGGGGCTTAATGCATCTCCGTGATGCATGATACTAACCAAATCATCACATTACTATGGATCCGTAAAATCCATTTTTTCAAACAACCGACTGAATCATGGGGTCGAATGATCCTTTGACATACAGAAAATTTAAAGACAGCGAAAAGTTTCGGCCCATGTCAGCCTGCGCGGACTGCGCAGGCTGACATGGGTCGATACTTTTTGCAAATTTATTAAGCCCCCTTTTCACAGAGCATGACTCAAATATTTGTTGACGACAAATTAAATGTGGTTCAAATGTTTGTATTTGACGCGGTAGATAACATCGTGAGAAAGGAGAAAATGCTGATAACCAGCCCACAATCTTTTTCAAAGGCTTCCTCCCC
This sequence comes from Hippopus hippopus, assembly GCA_946811185.2. Classification (NCBI taxonomy): domain Eukaryota; kingdom Metazoa; phylum Mollusca; class Bivalvia; order Cardiida; family Cardiidae; genus Hippopus; species Hippopus hippopus. Next base: position 23,288,577 of record OX328101.1, on the reverse strand, counting down.
AGTGTATTTAAAATAATCCATTGTTTTCAATGGATTAATGGACGCTCAATGATATTGTTGACGGTCTTTAATTTGTCAATTTCTTTCAGTCCTGTCGGTGCTTTGATGTAAGATTATTAGGGGCAACCTTGCCTTTCTACGGTATCTTTATAGTTTCGATTTTCTGTTTTCGATAAATATCGTAAGTATGAAAACTGTGTTTGATCTTTTAAACTTAAATGGGAAAAACAAATTTGTATTTCGAGTTTAAGCTTTTTGTTTACACATTTCTCGGGGCAAAAAGCACGTGTTGATTCCACTCAACCTTGCAAAGACACACTTTTTAAACCTTGTAAGAATTGATCGAAGAGAGAGAGAGAGAGAATTTCAGTTCTGTTTTTTTTTTTTTTTTTTTAATCAGCATCTTCTTTCTTTAAAGTTTTCAAAAGCCTTTTTCCCCGTTGAATCGAATGTGTGCTAATAGCGGATTTTTAAACGGAGATTTAGAAAAAAATCGAGTTAAAGTGTCAATGTGTGACTTGAACATGAGCATTAATTGTACAGCGAGCAAGAAACATTGGACCAACTATTACAACATGTTTCTGCGCTTTCACAAATGCGAACAAGTAGTGAAAGTAAAATATAGTAAGTGCCCCCCTTGCAGACAAAGTACATGAACAGAACAGGGAAGCGGCTGAACCAACTCAAACTTAGAACTCAAACTTAGAAAAGTTTCGATTAAAGTTAACCATGCATACAACAAAAATGATGCAGGCTTATACACAGCAAAACCAGTTTCAGACAACAAACAATCGACAAGGACATCACAAAATTTAAGTGGGCTTCCTACGAATCCAGGCCAGCCAGCAATTTTCATATAGTCAAGCCTTAAAGCAGAGTTAACCAGCGTACAACTTATCCCCACAACAAACCCCGAACACATTGTATATGACCATTTTTTGTGAAAGAGTTATCTTTAGATAACCTGGGGTACATTTCACTAACTGCGTAGATTTAAGCAATTTTTTGGAATTGTATGTACACACATCTGATCCCTATTTACCCAAAAATATGAGCTGGAGTAAAATCATGCAAATGTCTATTCAAATCGTAAAGTTATACTGTGCAATGAAACTTCTTTTCCACTTACACAGTTTAGAGAAAGGTAACTTTCACAGCAAAACAAACTTTCACAGCTGAACAACATACAGTTATTCGTGGACGGAATAACGGACAGACTGGATTAAAAGTGGTGTGGTTGTCCGAGGTTGAGAAGTAGAGCGTCGGCCTCGTAACGATAAGGTACTGAGTTCGATACCCGGGAGCAGGTGTCAACTTAGGGACTTTTTAGTGGCCCACACACTCGGCGCGAGTACTGGTGTAGTTCCCAGGAAGCAGAATCGAGAGAGATTAGTATAATTTGCCAGTACTTGTTTCTCAATCGATGTAAATTAAATGAACCATGCTCTGGAAAAAGGGGACATCTCCGTGATGCATTATGCCAAGCAAGCCATCACATAATTTCCGATCCATACTATCCACTTAAAAAGAAAGAAAGAAAGAAAAAAAAAAAAAAAAAAACGACTTAATCATGAGGTAAGCTGGTCCTTGGACATAAAGAAAATTGACCAATAGCGAAAAGTTTCGGCCCAAGTCAGCCTGCATGGACTGCGCAGGCTGACACGGAATGATGCTTTCTGCAAATGCATTAAGTCCCTTTCAACAGAGCATGGCTCAAAAATTTTGATTCAGGAGGTAATGAGTGAAAAGATTAACTATTTCCCAAATAACAAAATTTTAGACTCGTCCAAATTCAAAGCTGTTGCAGACGACAAATTAACTGTGGCTCATTTAAATTAAATTGGTCTCTAAAATGTGTAAGGATGGAAAACACTGTTGGAAAAGAAGAAAATGCTGGTTACCAGCATTTTCTCCTTTTCCCTCAATGTTTTCAAAAGCCTTCTTCCTCAAGTTCGTTAAAACACGGAATCGTTTGGTGAAGTGTTAAACCTATAACTACCTTTGTGTAAATATACTTTTAATTAGGTATAAGTAAACAAACTGGTTTTTTTTTATTTTTTCGTTTGAAATGGGAAACCGAAGACGCGTTTGTCGATAATTAACTCTTTATCCAGACGACAATTCCTACTCTAGCACATATTGAAGGCATTTGCAGACGACAATTATTCTTTTATTGAATAAGGTTTACCTTTGAAAGAACAGAAATAGTAGAAAATATTATGGGAAAAGGTGAAAATGCTGTTAACCAGCATTTTCTCTGTTTCCCATGATATTTTCTCACATTGTTTAGACGCACCGTTCTTTACGATCGTAAGAATACAGAAAAGATAAAAGGTTAACCCTTGCAATACCAAGCACATTGACTAAAGTTACTTACAAACACAGTTTAGATCAAGATCAGGCTGCACAGACGCTGTCTTATCTTTGGTGTATCCTGTCCCATTTTTATTAAGATAATCACTTGCAGACAGCGTAGCCAAAATCCGACGGCACAAAACATTCAGATCGTGCGCTACCTCATATTCAGCTATCACCAAAGTCATCTTTATTCATAGCGGAAATTTAGCCCACTTTTAGTTTGTGGCAAAAGATTTGGCCCATCTCCCAGACAATTCTGTGTTTTCAAGATCCCGAGGAAAGGATTATTGAAAACATTGTATGGAAAAGAAAATCCTGGTTACCAGCATTTTCTCGTTTTTGTACAACGTGCTCTATCTTTAAAACACACCCCTCACAGATATAAGTTGCTTTTAACTTTTTGTTGTATGTTAAATGGTTATGCCCCTTTCATATCCTCTTACTCTCAAAACGTGGAGTTTATTTACTAAGGAGAAACTAGTACAAGAAACTCGATAATTATCTTTCTACAGGCACCTTTCACAAAACCTATACCAAATCACTTTGTCTTAAAAACCCCGAGGAAGAATCTGTTTGAAAACATTTTTGGAAATGGAGAAAATGCTTTTATCAAACTTAATGTGCTTTATGAAACAAAAGTTCACCCGAAGATGCTGTTTAAACTCAAGCAGTTGTGTAGGGGAGAGCGTCATCCTCATCATTTTTTGATTTTCTCGCAAAGTTTAAAATCCTTTCATAGACAAAATCCATCAATACCAAAAAATATCTTATTACTCATTTGTAAATGCTTTCAACTTGGGCTTCTATCGTTCAGTAAAGAGTTTAATATATTTAAACTAAACTTAAAGAATGTGTTACATTTTTTGAACGACAGCAGATGAACTGAATATAAATTTACGAACAATAAGAATTAATAACAACTACAGACAGGTATGAATAAGAAACATAAAACATGACTACAAAATATATTAAAAAATAACAGGAACGCGTAAATGAACGGCAGAAACAAATAATTAAACTTCCAAAACATATAAATTAACAACAGAAACATATAAATACACTACACAGACACTTTTGGCATATAAAAAAAAAAACTACGGAAATGTATAAATAAACTATATGAACGTATAAATTAATCACGTGAAATACAAATAAACAATAGAATATATAAATAAACCACAGAAACATATAGATAAAGAACAGAAACATATAAATAAGTAACATGAACATATAAATAAACTACAGACACATATATATAAACTACAGAAACAATTGATATAAACTACAAATATATATGAATAAACTACAGAAACAGCAAAACTTATAAACCGCCACGTTTAGCTGTAATTCCCCGTAGACCTTTTTTTTCGCATCACTGTCCAGAAAAAGAGGTGTATAATTTGGTTTGTTTCCTTGCAGAATGATTGATCAGTGTAAAAACAGCTCAGCCTAGGTCTGAAAAGAATATACTGACTTGTTCTTGTTACAGAACCTTATTTAACATCCATTCACTCAACACTGAATTGAAAAATCAAAATCTTGAAAACTTTACACTCGTTTTCTCGGATTATTAAATTTCAGTAATTTAAGCTTCTCTTTTTTACGTGTTTTGTCTCATAGACACCACGCATGCGCTACCGAAGTGTTTTCCCTCTTTTTCAGAAGACATGTTTTCCGTTGTCAGAATCGAGAATGGCTAACGTCAAGATATATTTTACAATTTCTTTCAATTTACCTGTCTATTATTTGGTCAAATTTGCAGGAGAAACAAAAAAGGCGGTTTATAAGTTTTGCTGTGTATATGAATAAACTACAGAAACATATATAAAATATATATATAAAACTACAGAAACACAGGATATAAACGACAGAAATATGTAAGTAAACTACAGAAACATAAACTACCTGAACATTAAACATATACAGAAACATGCAATTAAATAACAGAAGCATGTAAATCAATTACATGAACATATAAATAAACTACAAAAACATGTAAATAAACTAAAGAACAGTATGAATAAACATATAGATGAAAAATAGGAAATTGGAAGAAATAAAACTTTCATAAAGAAATTAGTTTTATAATTTACTAAATAAATCACAAAATGTTTCAATAAACCTTATCTTACCTCTCTATAAAATCCCGTTCTCACTTTTGTATTGGTCGGATCAACAAAGGAAAGTCTATTTATATGCATGTAAGAGGGTGTATGGTCTAACTCTTTCCTATGGACAAAAACAAAATAAGAGCTTTTCTAATTGAATGCATTAGCAGACGACAAAATAAATGTGTTTTAAACCATGGGATTTGTCATCTAGAGGGGAGTTAACATCCCGGGAAAAAGAGAAAACGCGGGTTACCAGCATTTTCTTCTTTTCCGACTTTTTCAAAATCCTTCTTCCCCAGGGTCGTTTAAGCCCGGAATTGTTTTGTAAAGGCTGAAATGGATTGTAAATGCTACCGTCATTAGCAAATACTAGAATAGATTTAAACAATTTGTCCAAAGAAACCTTTGCGAAGAAAGAAGTCGTTGTTCATGATAAGTATGTTTTTTTTTTTTCCACCCTCAATGATTTTTTTCTTATTTGTCCTATATCAACACATTATTCTGTAATAATCCATGTTAATTTTTCATTTTCTTTAAAATTCTTTATCAAATAACCGAATTTTAGACAACAGTTGTAGATGACAATTAAAAAATGGTTAAAAAGATGGGGATTGTCTTTCGAAAGGTAGAAAACATTGAGGGAAAGAAAAAATACTAAAGGAAACCAGCGTTTTCTCCTTTTCCTACAATACTTTTAAAAGCCGCCTTCTTCGGGATCGAAGAAACTCAGGATTGTGCGGTAAAGGGTTGATTGAAGGTTACGAAAAGTTCATAGGTGAAAAAATCGCCTGTTCCGTTAATCATTGATAAGATGAGAAATACATATTTCGATGCTTCTGCAGTTTCAATCGTTCAAAAACACTTAACTCATTACCAAACGACAAAATTTTAGGTTTGTCCAAATCGAAAGCATTTGCACACGACAAAATAAAAGTGACTGAAAATTTGAAATTTGTTTTGTGAAGGGTAGAAAACATTGTTGGAAAAGGAGAAAATGCTGGTTACCAGCATTTTCTCCTTTTCCCACAATGTTTTCTAAAGGCTTCTTTATCAGGGTCGTCAAAAGTAGGGATTGTGTGGTAATGGGTTAAGGGACAGCAGCGATCGCTTTGTGCAAGCAATGGCTTCTGTTTAAAGAATTCCAATTCATTTAGATCTATATTTCATATATAATCAAACATATTCTTTTCCTTCATATGTTCTCCTTGTGTTTCTTGTACTAGATTCGGGTACGTTTTAACGACCCTTAAGAAGAATGGTAATCGCTTTTTTCTCCCTTTCCCATAACGTATTTTATCCTTTCAAAATCAATCCCCGCACTTTCAGTTAATTTGTCGTCTTCGTAATTATGCTTTCAAATGGAACAGTCGAAATTTCTGTCGTCTGGTAAAGAATTAACTGTTTCCAAGACAACAACATAGTGGAATTCTCCACATTGAAAGCATTTTGCTGACGACAAATTAAAATATGGCTAAAAATCATGGTATTTGCCTTTTACAGAGCGAAAACACTGTGGGAAGAGAAAAAATGCTGGTCACCAGCACTTTCTTATTTTCCCCTAAAAAATTTTAACTCTTTACCAAACAACAAAATTTTGAACTAAACCATATTGAAAGCATCTGCAGACGACAAAGTAGCTAAAATGACGATTTCTGCCTTTGATATGGTAGAAAACATTGTGGGAAAAGGAGAAAACCAGTATTTTCTCCATTTCCTACAATGTTTTCAAAAGCCTTTCTGCTCAGGTTCGTTAAAAACTCGGGATTGTGTGGTGAAGAGTTAAAAGGCGTTTTACTGAGGGTTTTTTTTAGAAGGGAGACTGTTTTATATAGGGTTAAATTGATTGATTGATTGATTGACTGATTGACTGATTGACTGATTGATTGATTGATTGTATGGTGTTTAACGCCGTTTTCAACATTATTTCAGTGATATCTTGGCGGCCAGTGCACCTATCCATGCTTTCCTGGAGTTTCTGTAACCAGTACTCCCCATAATATTCTTTCCAAGCCACTGGATGCTTTCCCACATAACCATCGTTGAAACAATGGTCAGCGGTGAGAGAGGAATGAATCCTGTCGCAATGACTATAATCAATCCTCGGAAAGAAATTGGCCAAGCCGGGGATCGAACCAGCGACCCTCTGTTCTCAAGTCATGTACGCTACCGACTGTAAAGGTTTAAATACAGTGCGGAAATGGGTCGAACAACCACTCTTTCTTTTATCGACGTTATTGACCATAAGATTACGGCAATACAGGAATGTCATCCTAGAAGAAGATTATCTCTTCGGTGGATGTATAAATCTTGATCCGAGTATGCTCTATGTTTTACTGGGTCCGTTTAGAAGAAAAACCAAAATAACCATCTAGCATTCTAGAGCCAAGCCCCGGTAGCTCAGTCGGTAGCGTACAGGACTTTAGAAAGCATAGGAAAGCAGCCAGTGGTTTGGAAAGAACATTGTGCAGAGTACTGGACAATATCTCAGGAAATCATAGCTAGGTGCACTGGCCGCCGCGATATAAATGAAATAATGTTTAAAACGGCGTTAAACATTATGCGATCAGTTAGTCAATGAATCGATCGATCTAGCATTTTAGAATGAAGCCCTTTGTTTTGATCATTGCGTGTTATAGATAAGCCAACGGTAATGACAGGCGAATGTACCTTAAATGATTGACAAGTCCACTGTAAAGGGGTGTAAAACATACGATGGACCACAGCATGTGTCTTCTTAAACCCTTACCGTGCTAAATAATTAAAAAAAAAAACTTTCAAGTCGATAGTAAAAACACTAAAAATGTTATTTCAAACTTACTTTTTGGGGAAAAATATCTACTTATCGGACAGTGTAGATCCAATATCAGACTGCACCTTCTGTGCAGTCAGAAGGTGCAGTCTGATCTTGATATACACTATCCGCAAAAGGTCTGTGAGTCGCGCTTTGCTGCTTAACCCATTACCACACAATCCCTACTTTTGACGACCCTGAGAAAGAAGCCTTTGGAAAACATTGTGGGAAAAGGAGAAAATGCTGGTAACCAGCATTTTCTCCTTTTCCCACAATGTTTTCTACCCTTCACAAAACAAATTTCAAATTTTCAGTCACTTTTATTTTGTCGTCTGCAAATGCTTTCGAATTGGACAAACCTAAAATTTTGTCGTTTGGTAAAGGGTTAAGGGTTAAGGATTAAACTAAAACACAAGTGCATCATGTAGGCTCATACACTTTTAAAACCTGCTAGAATGACTGACCGAAGAAAATCAGCGTTTAGTTCCATCCATGCATAGGTTATTTTCACAAATGAACCATGTTGTGTGCAAAGGAGGCTAAATGCATCTGAAAAAAAGGTATCGACCCAGGTCTATATCCATTTTTATAGCTGGTTGATAAGATTTGACTGAGACATCTACATATTCGGCGAACTCTAGCTCGGTAAGGCTCGTCTTACGAACTAACTAGTTTAATATCTCTTGTTCCGATATCCTATCTGACCTTTGTAAAATCACATAAAACGGCTCTTCAAGGAAAAATACGCAGAATGTATGATTTATCCCAGTTTAAAGTAACAATAGCAGTCAAAAACTAAAAAGAAGGTGTTAAATGCATTTTTTCATACCATATAAAAGTATGGAAATTGTAGTGAAGATGACAACCTGTTCTAATACGGTTGGTCCAAGTGTTAGTCGGTGGCAGAGAAATTAGTTTCAAAACTAGGTTAAAACCTGCCAGGTTACTCTATCTTTTGTTTACTCTTAGCCTAATTTTGAAATTCATTTTTTTTCTGCCAGCAACCTAACACTTGGACCGACCATACAATAACAGATCGTCATACTCAGGGTATTTTCTATCTTTTAAATGGTATGATTTAAATCTAAATGCATCTATACACCTGAATTGTGTTTTGGTCTCTATTGGGCCTTTAACAATGCAACACCGTATTCTGTGGTCCTGGCGTCCTCTTTGATCTGGTGGTAAAGGTGCTGGGATTTGAAACCTAGGCAACACAAGACTGGTCCCTGTACATGACAGTATAAAACGCCCTCTGTACAGATGAATTTTCCTCGTAGCACCAGTACATGTTTTTGGCCCATAGATCATTGATAGGTTAACTGTCGTCGGGATGTAACTGAAATAACGTTAGACTGAAAAGCAACCTTTGATTCTTGCCATGTGAATGTTGTGTTCAGTCACCAATTGTTTATTGATTTGGCGGTCGTTGTAAGATTTTAAAGTCGGCATCGATACATTAGGGGTTTAGTTCGATCCCACGACTGGCAAACTAAAAAGAATAGTCTCTTGGATGAGACGTTAAACCTAGGTCCCGTATGAGGGTGATAGAAACAGGCGTAACTAAGGACGGATCTCGTCCTGTATCTTAAACTATTCCTTGTAACATTACTAAAGCCTTCTGAGGGCGTCGCCCATATTGGCAATCGGTGGCGACGATAAATAAACCCAAAACCAAATCAAATTCTACACAGGTCACTAACTTAACCTGTCTTTAAGGCATTAATTTAATTTCCTCTATCGATTTTACAGGTTATTCGATTTTAATATTTCTTTTATCTACGATGAAGTAATAGTTATGGAAGCGTTTTGTCGCCATTAACTTTGTGCTATAGGGCGGTCGTCTGAAATCGCTTTTCACTTGTTTTTTCACTGTACAAGTAGGTCTACACATAGGTACTCTTTTTTTTTTTACAAACCAAGCCCCGTCGATCAGCCAATCTACAATATTAGACTAGTCTTACGTGCAAGGCTATATGTGGGCAAGTTTGCCAAGTTTGTCAGAAGAAAAACAAGTGCCTGCAAGTGCTGTAGATGTCAATCTTAGGACAGGGACCTGGGTCACCCTTGTCGTTTGTTATCAAAGAACGAAGCCTTCGAATAATAATTGAGACATGTTCTTTGAAAAGGGGGTTGAACCCTTTCCCAAACGACAAATTTTAGACTCTTCCAAAGTAAGAGCTTTCGCAGACGACAAATTATGAATTGGTACAAAGGAGCTTTAGGTCTCTGATAGTGTAGAAAACATTGTGGGAAAAGGAGAAAATGCTGGTTACCAGCATTTTCTCCTTTTCCGACAATGTTTTCAGAAGGCTTCTTTGTCTGGGTCATAAAAACCAGGGATTATTTGGTAAAGGGTTAATGCATCTGCAAAAAGTATCGACCCGTGTCTGCTTGTGCAGTCGGCGCTGGCTGATATGGGACGAAAAATTTTGCTAGAAGTCAATTTTATGCATCTCAAAGGACCATTCTATCTCATAATTTTGAGGGTTTTTAGATAATCTAGATTTAATAGATCCATAATTGTGTGAATACTTGTTCCCTTTTGCCAGAGCATATTGGTAGTTCAATTTGATATCGGAATTCGGCTTACTTTCAAGGAAACGTGACAGTGATTTTGTGTCGGTGAAAATGTTATCTAAGGTTTCGACAGAAACGGCAGTCTGAGACCCTTTATTGCGGTGATTAAAGTTAATCATTGCTATGACACTGATTGAGATTTCCTGTACCATTTAAACAATTTCACGATGTACATAGACAATAGCTTGTTTTTAAGGTGTTTAACGCCGTTTTCACCATTATTTGAGCCATGCTCTGTGTTAAGGGGATTTAAAGCATCTGCATAGAGTATCAACACAGATCAGTCAGTGCAGTCCGCACAGGCTGACCTGGATCGACTTTTTACTATCAGTCAATTTTCTGCATGTCAAACAATCAGTCTACTACATGGTTCAGGTGGCTTTTATACCAAAAAAGATTTAGTGGATCCATAATTATAACTTGCTTGCTATCATGCATCACGCAGATGCATTCATTTCCTTTTTGCTAGAGAATGTTTTTTTTTTTAAATCATATCGCCACTGTCTGTTTGCCTATACGTACATAATCTTCTTTGAGTTTCTTTCTCCAGTATTACCTTATTCAAGTTATATTGCCAACCTTTGTTAACCTAAAAATGATTTTCCTTGAGTGTTATTTTTCCCTTATTACTTCGCACCACTTGTACTTGTATATTCTTCCAAAGCCATCAGCTGCTTTCTCAAATAAACATCGTCGAAACAACTATCGGCGCTGAAAGAGAAATCCAGTTTAAACGACGTCGAGAAAGAAGTTTTTTTTTTTTTTTTAAAAATTGTGGGAAAATGAAATAATGCTGGTAAACAGCATTTCTACTTTTTCCATCATGCTTTTACCCTTTGAAGGACAAGCCTCATAATTTTAGCCACACTTAATTTTGACTCCTGCAGATGCTTTAATTTGGTAAAGTCCAAAGATTGTACTAGTAGTTTGGGAAATGTTTAAACTTCTTTCCCAAAGTAATACCGTTACACTCATGGTTATGGAAACTCCACACCTTGCAGATAAAAAGTGGTAAATCGTCTTTTTAAAAATGTTGGACTGGTAACCAGCATTTTCTCTTTTTTCACAATGTTTTCTATAGCGACAAACCTCATCCTTTCAGCCACATTTGGTTTGATTTGCCGTCTGAAAATGCTTTCAATTTGGACAAGTCTAAAACTTTGTTGCTTTGTAAAGGGTTAAGCCAGCACATTTGGGATGTCCAATTTTGATTGCTTGCTTTATAATAGTTGAACCGCACATCGTTTCAAACTTCGTAGATGTCCTGTTAGTCAATGCTTGCAGTCGAGACATCTGATTTAAATCTGCTAGAAGGAGAGCAAGAGTGCAGAGCAAAAGATAAGAATAATCTAGATCAATTTTGAATAATAAAAGAGCCTTGCTCTGTGAAAAGGGGGCTTGATGCATCTGCGGAAATTTTCGACCCAGGTCAGCCTACGCAGTCTGCGCAGGCTGACCTGGGCCAAAACTTTTCGTTATCAGTTAATCTTCTGTATGTCCAAGGACCAGTGTACCTCATGATTAACTCTGTTTTTAAAAAAAGGGTTGTCATGGATCCATAAGTATGTGATGGCTTGCTCGATATGATGGATTACGGAGATGCATTAAGCCCCCTTTTTCCAGAGCATGGCTCAAATAATTGTGACCTTTTCAACCTCGTGACTCTATGTCATGCTTTCTCAGATATATATGTTGTCTATAGTAGTAGATAGTGTCAGTGATTCGATCAAGCTCTAACCATGAGAGTAGCTGTGTGCCTCGCTTTTCTCTGTGGTAATGTCTTTACGCCTTTTTTTCTGATTAACTTTTTGTCAAAAAAAAAACGAATAAATTTTTAGACTTGTCCATTTTCAAAGCATTTACAGCCGACAAGTAATCTATAGCTCACATTTTGGGATCTACATGTATCTCAATATCTATGATGGGGTAAACAACATTATGGGAAAAGAAAGGCAATGCAAGTTACAGGCTTTTTTTTTTTTTGGTTTCTTTTGTCAAAAAAAATAGTTTCGAAAGCCATTTTCTTTAACCCTTTACCACACAATTCCGATTTTTGGAGAGGTTTTGAAAGAATTGTGGGAAAGGATGAAAATGCTGGTAACTCGCATTGTCTCCTTGTCTCTCAATGATTTCTACCCCCTCAGAGAAAAAAAAAAAAAGTCCATCATTGGAGATACATTAATTAATTAATACGTTAATTGATTTTCTCCTACAAACGGCTGTAACCCTTAAGGCTTGGTCAGACCGGCTAACGGATATGTAACGGGGGGGAAACGGACAAAAACATGTAGAATTTGGTTATCCGGTGACAAAATTCATCTCCTCTGCCGCTCGAGGCTCACGCGATCGGTGTGTGGAGCGAGGAAGCCACACAATGACCACACGAGTACCGCACATGTAACGGAAAAAAACGCACGTTTAACGGATATGTACAGGATAATAAACGGTCTATCAACGGATATCACCGTACGAGTAAGGGACTTGTACCGGATAAAACGGAAGTGCAATGCATGAGAACCGGACAAAACGTACGATGAATGGAAATGTACCGAACACCAACGTACGAGGAACGTACCGGTCACGTGACATGCCGAGGGTATAAATTGTCAGATGCATCCAAAGTCTATCATTTGCATGTCTCTGTCCGTTTTGTCCGGTGGAAAGTTTTGAACATGCTCAAAACTTCCCAACGGACGGAACGGACATCGCCGTACATCGCCGGACAAGTAGCGGATTCACCGGATAAGAAACGGACATAAAACGGATATGAACGGACACGAACGGATAAAATGATTTTTTATCCGTTACTCGTCCGTTAGCTCGGTGTGACCAAGGCTTTAGGCTGCTAAGCGCGACTCAAGGACCTTTTGCGGACAGTGTAGATCAAGATCAGACTGCACAGAATGTGCAGTCTGATCTTGGATCTACACTGTCCGTTAAGGAGACCTAAAAATAGCAAAATTTGGGATTTTACTATCGGCTTGCAAGTTTAATTTTACGTATTTAGCAGGTTATGGGTTATTTAGCGTCTTGGGGCAAACCACTTTTGAAAAGCAACGTGACCGCTACAGTTTCTCCTACTGTAACACATTTTTCCACGTGTTTATGCGTATTGTACAATAACTGTCATATCAGCTACTTGACAATAATGTTTCCAAAGTCACTAGCTACAAATATATGTATAAGATGATAGTGAGTGAACTCTTTGCCATACAACAAAGTCATAGAACCGAACAAAACAGAAAATTTATTGTTCGACTTGTACAAAGAACATCTATACATACATGTAGGTGTTATATACAACAACAGGAATCAACACATACTAATTTCTATGTAAGTATAATCAAAATGAATTTTCAAGTCATTTATAGACACGTTCAAATTGAAAGTTTTTGAAAGTTACCTGTACACGAGGCTTAAATTATGATTTTTGTCTTTGAAAGAGTAGAAAGCATTTTTGGAAATAAAGAAAATACTACTTATCAGCATTGTTTAGTTTCGCCAAAATTTTCAAAGGCTGCTTTCTCAGGCTCGTTAAGTTTCAGGATTGTTTACTTAACCCTTTCAGAGCCACAGGCGAAAACAGTGACTTTTGCGGACGGCATAGATCAAGATCAGACTGTACAGAACGTGCAGTCTGATCTTTGATCTATACCGTCCGCTTGTGTAGTGATGCCTATACAATCAAAATCTTTGTAAGATTCAATAGATTGTATTTAGAGAGGTTTAGAGAGATTGAGTTTATTTATTTGGCGCTGAAAGAGTTGACAGTTTTACATCTTAGAAGCGCTCTGGGAAAAGAAGGTAGTAGGTTTAATGCATCTTTGTAATGCGTTTACCAACCAAGTCATCACATGACCACGGATCCCTGAAATCTATTCTGTTCAAAAAGCCGACTGAATTATGAGGTAGGATAAACCTTGGAAACGCAGAAAATTCACAAATAGCAAAGAGTCTCGACCCATGTTAGCATACGCAGTTCGCTGACGATAATTTTGACAGATCCAGTAAACCCCCTTTTTCACAAAGCATGGTCCATTTGTTTTTAAGACTATGTAGATAATGTCATGCCAATTTGTATTGTAGTTATCTGGAAATAGCATAAGCACAAAATGGCTTAGACAAGGAAAAAGGCAACTAAATCCATATCATAATGTAGTTTAACCCTTTCCCGAATTTTAGTGGCCTTAACCCTTTCGGTGCCATAGGTGAAAATGGTGACTTTTGCGGTCGGCATAGATCAAGATCAGACTGCACAGAACGTGCAGTCTGATCTTTGATCTATACCGTCCGCTTGTTTAGTCAAGCCTATACTATCAAAATCTTTGTAAGTTTCAATGGATTGTATTTAGAGCCGTCGAAAGAGGTCGAGTTTATTTATTTGGCAATGAAAGAGTTAAGGAAAAAGTCAATAGAAAGATTATTGAGAAAGAAGAAAATGCTTGTAACCAGCTTTTTCTACTTTTCCCACTATACTTACTACCCATTCATAGACAAATCCCATTTTTTTTTAGTTATACGCAATTTGTTGTCTACAAATGCTTTGACTATTGGCATGTCTTAAACTTGACTTGGTTACTCTTTGAACGAACAAACAAACAAACGAACGACTAAATGCATGCCTTATTAAGCCTTATCCTGCCAGCTGAATAAAATGAAACTTTCAAGCCGATGGCAAAAACTCAAATTTTGCTATTTTAAAAGTATAATTTTATGGGAAATATCTCCATATCGGACAGTGTAGATGCAAGATCAGACTGCACGTTCTGTGCAGTCTGATCTTGATCTACACTGCCCGCAAAAGGTCAGTGAGTCGCGTTTAATAGCCTAAGGGTTAACCCGTAATTGATTTGTTTATGTTACAGTGGTAGTATACGGTGAATTTTGCAGCCAAGACAGTGACTGCCATCTAACTTCATGCGGTTCCAACTTCCGGGCCGACTGTTTTCAAAGAGACGGATCTCACGTCTGTACTTGCGTCCCAAGTAGGTTTCCATTAGTTGGTGTGTCTGTCATTCTTCACATGTAGCATTGTCGCCAAAGACGTTATATGTCTCCTTTATCCTGTTGAATTAACCCTTATAGACGTGCCCAAAGTTCATTATATGGCTTGCAACACGCGAAAAGTGACACTCGGACATTTGCGTAAAGTGTCGTCTCGGATCAGCTTGCGCAGTCCGCGCAGGCTAATCCAAGACGACTCTTTACGACTACATTAGATTTTGTGCTACAGTAGACTTGTGTAAAATAGAAAATTATATCAAAACGGAAAGTGTCGTTTCGGATTAGCCTACGCGGAGTGCGCAGGCTGATCCGAGACGACACTATACGCGAATGTTCGAATGCCCCTTTTCGAGTGTTGCAGGCCAATTATATGCCCATTCCTTTTAGTTGTCTGTCATACTTTTATATTGTACCCAGTTAGTTTAATATTGTCACCGTATCGTACCGTATCCTAACGTCGCGTAACTTAACGTAACATATATGCTTATTACAGCTGATAACGACGGAAATGACAAGACAGACCACTGTGTGTCCATGGCCTCATGTCAAAGTACTCATGGTAATTGCAATCGTGCGGACCACAGATGGCACTGTATCGATGGTAAATGCAGGTGTGGGCATGGACAGGGACAGAGCCACAATGACTAAACAAAGCCAGTTTTAATCTATAGATAGAAACAGTTTGTCAATGTTCGTTTTTTTCCTATTTATTATTGCTAGTATAGTAAACCAGAGATGAATAAATGATGGTCACCAATTAGCATTATACCTCCTCCTGCTTCTTGACGATGATCGTAACGATCATAATGATAATGATGTTCTTGTTGTTGTTTCTGTTCTTGATGTTCTTCTTCCTCTTCTTCTTGATTGTTTAGTAATGTTATAAGCCCGTGCAGCAAGGCTTTCATTAAAAAGCTCTGGGAAAGAGGGGTATCATGCATCTCAGTGATACATTATACAGGCAAGTCGTGACATAAGTATGCATTCATAAAACCCATTTGGTCTAACAACCGACTGGATCTGGAGGTAGAATGGTACTTTGGCAATGGAAAACATTGAGGGAAAATTAATGGAGAAAATGCTGGTTATCAGCATGTGAGAATGAGAGTGAAAGAGAAAAAAAAGGGAAGGTTGTGAGAGAGAGAGAGAGAGAGAGAGAGAGAGAGAGAGAGAGAGAGAGAGAGAGAGAGAGAGAGAGAGAGGGGGGGGAGGGAGGGAAACAGAAAGAAAGAAGAAGGAGAGAAGTGTGACAAAGAGAGAGATTAAGAAGGAGACACCGTAAAGAGAGAGGGACAGAGAAAGGGAGACAGAAAGAAAGAAGGGGGAGAGAAAAGGAGAGAGAGATAGAGAGAGAGAGAGAAAGAGAGAGAGAGAGAAAGAAGAGAGAGAGAAAAGGAGAGAGAGAGAGAGAGAGAAGGAAGAGGGGAGAAAAGGAGAGAGAGAGATAAAGACGGAGAGAGGGGGAGGTGGGGAGACAGAGAGAGAGGGGGAGGTGGGGAGACAGAGAGAGAGAGAGAGAGAGAGAGAGAGAGAGAGAGAGAGAGAGAGGGAGAGAGAGAGAGAAAGAGAGAGAGGGAGAGCGAGAGAGAGAGAGAGAGAAAGAGATAAAGACGGAGAGGTAGGAGACAGACAGAAAGAAGGAGAGAGAGGGGAGTACCCTCAGACGAAACACAGAGACAAAAAGTAGGAACCATAGACGAACAAGAAAGACGTACAGTTGTTAGAGAATGACGATCGTACTTTTCCATCCTAGTAGTGGTATTTGTTCATGCCTTTAACTCAAAGAAGACTACGTAATAAAACCGAGCACTTCGAGTATAAAAAGAATAGTGAATATTATCTTCCGCTAGGTGGCATTTTTCAAATACTGACCTACCTGATTTGGGCATTCTTGGTACAGAACCAGACTACTTTTCAAAACGACAACCGTTACTTCGAATTTCAGAATGAAATAAACGTTTACTCAATAAAACGCTACCTGGTGCGATTCATACAGCTATGGTCAACTAGCATGTAACATATGCACCAGTCATTTATAAACACAGGCCTAGGCTGGTATCAGTCCGTTATATAGAGCATTTTCATTAAGAATCAAAGCGTTGAGAACCCTGAAGTGGTATTTGTCAAGGAAGTCATTGTGTGGAATTAATAATTTGAAAGAAGAAGAAAAATATTATTCAAATATTGGCTTGAAAGTCAACCTACTAAGCAAATGAATACCTTTTTTGGTTGAAGGGATAGTACTCATGACAAAGTTAGGATTATTTGTGTATTGGTGGTCTCCCTTTGATCATTAGGAGTCAAGAGTAACGTCCCTTGACAGTAGGATGCATGATGGATAGAGAGAGAAACCATGTGAATATATCGAATAAAATTAAGTTTGTACCTGAAAACTATGATTTTGAAATACCTTTGGCCGTTAATATTTAATTCCCAACATTACAATCAATTATTTCGATCTATAAATATTCATGCCCAATCAAATGGAGTAGCACGCAGTCATTGGATGAACAAGCCATGGGACGAACTGGTTTTGGAACGAAAAAGCCCAGGACCAAGTGATCTGTAGACAAATTTTGTATCATTGCGACAATAGAAGGCTATGAGCGAGTGAAGCTATTTTCAATCAAAAATTAGTATTTCCACGATCGATGGCCTCACCTAGTGTATTTTAACATGCCATTTCCAATTACATATCTGAGTGCTACCGAAAAACTCATTTGCCTGAGAAAAATTGAGTTTAATTGGGTTCATTTCCTTCGGCTTTGCACAAAATACGATACATGGTCTTCAAAATTCAATATTGAACTCATAGTGGTATTGTCTTCGAAAAAATACAACAAAAATCGTCAAATAAAACTGCAAAACAAATGCACAAATATAATGTCCTGAATGTCTGATTTAACCTGTATTTCAGATGAAGGGCAAATAACAACGCACATTTAGAACTATAAGTTTACTACGGTTGTGTACCTTCATCATTAGAATGACTCAAATGCAGGGCCTGAATGCCAGGCTAACACAGGCCTTACAGGCCTCGGTATAAGCCCGGACTTTTCATGTCTGATAGGTCTGTGGAAAAACCCTGGACAAATCCTGGTTTCCCTAAAATCTATATTTAGAAACTGTATTAAAAAATGAGCAGTTAAAGAATGATGTTTGTAAAAACCATCTTTTCCGTTAGAAAAAATTAGATTTTTAAGAAATTTGGTGCGAAAATAATCTAGATTTTTCCACAGCAGTATTTTTATAGCCATTTTCTCCTTTGCTACTTTATTAGCGGCAGTGCTAGTTTACACACCGCGTATTAAATGCTCATAGCAGATAGGTCGAATCTTCGAAGAATATGACAAGGGCAGACAACGGAATGGTGAAATCTCGTGAAATAATTACCATAGGATCAGACCTGAGGTCAATTACATGGTGATATAATTATTTACATTGCCAATGACATTGAAAACACTCAATTATAATTACAATTACAATTACAAAGTACAAATATAATTAATTACATTACAATTACATTATCAATGTAATTGATAACGATTACCAATTACATTGTAGAGAAGTGATGTACATATAAGTAATCAATCAAGATTAAAAACAGATTAGAAAAGGTTTAATGGTATTACCGTTATTCAATTTCATTTTCAATGTTTGTCTAAATATGGGTGATTATGAAGAAGGTAATAAGGCTCAGTCTTGGTTACACTTTAAGAACATCAGGGTTTCAATTTTTTTGTCACCCAGGGAGTACCTACATGTGTATCAGGGCGAGAAATCTTTCCAGCAATTGAAAACAATCCACAGGTGCAGATGTTGCTGGTACTGTTAGGTAAAGTTTAGCCACTTTTGCAAGACTTGGTAGACGTGCACAGTTTTCATTCCAGTATGTTAGTGGATTGTCATCCATCGGCAGACGTGCTTCATCAACATACGTGTTTAGCTCTTTAGAAGCTCATTATTTACAAGTGAAAAAAATGGTTTACTCTGACAGGACAATTAACTTATCCCGTCACTTTCACACCTTGTTCTTACCTGTGTAATTCAAGCTATACCACCACTAGCCAGTAATCTCATTGATGCCACATTATTAAAAATGTGTCAGTTTCACAGTTAATTGTTCGTAGTTTAAACCTTTACCCATTTACCAATTAAACCCTGGTTTATGTGTCCCTGCAGAAGAAGCCTTATTAGCACATTGTGGTAAAAGAACAAATCGTTCATAAGAATTTCCTCTTTTTCTGATTTTTTTTCTATCCTTCCACGGACAAACCCAACATCTTAATGTATGTAATTAATTACATCACAATTACTTGTAGTTGACAAAATGTTCAATAACCAATTACACCCAATTACTTCAAAAAATGTATTTAATTACAGTCAATTACAGTTACTTTTTTCAGTTATCCCAGGTCTGCATAGGATGCCCCTTTCCTTTTTTGAAGGGAAACATGTTACTTTTTGGGCAGTGTACTGGTTACAAAATATACATTTATTTGGTTCTAATTGCCCTAATTGGTGGTTCTTGTTGAAAGCATTTTAAAACGACAAATCAAATGTTTGCACAAAAAATGAAATTTGTTTTTGAAAGCCTCGCGAAAAACTGTTGGAAAGGCAGAAAATGGTGGTCAGCAGTATTTCTCCTTTTCCCACAGTGTTTTCAAAAGTTTGTCTTCTTTAGGCTTGTTAAATCTCGGGATTGTTTAGTGAAGTATTAACTCTTTGGTTGCCAACTTTACCCTTTACAACACAATCCCAAGTTTTAACGACCCTGACAGAAAAGACTTTTGAAACCATCGAGAAAATGCTGGTAACCTTCATTCCTATAATGTTTTCTTCCTTTTCAGGGACAGAAATCATCATTTCAGTCATTTTAAGTTTGTTTTCAAATGCTTTTATTTGGAAAAGTCTAAAATTTTGTTGATTAGTAAAAGAGTAAAAGATTTTGCGGGTAGCTAACATCATAATCAGGCTTGACCCTTAAACTGTAAATAAGTTAACCCTTTACCAAACAATCCCTGGTTTTCACGACCCTAGGAAAGAAGGCTTTTGAAAACATTGTGGGAAAAGGAGAAAATGCTGGTAACCAGCATTTTCTCCTTTTCCCACAATGTTTTCTGTTCTATCAGAGAGGTTAAGCTCGTTTGTACCAATGTTAAATTTGTTGTCTGCTGATATTTCGAATTTGAAAGAATCTAAAATTTGTCGTTTGGGAAAGGGTTAAACTAAACTTTCAGTTGCTATTTCAAAGCTTTTTTGGGGGGATAGGTCTCCTTATCGGACAGTGTAGATCAATGATCAGACTGTAAGCTTTGCACGTCCGCAAAAGAACCTTAGAAGAGTCGCGCTTAGAAGCCTAGGGGTTTTAAAAGGGTAGATGTTATTTCGTTAGCTGCGATTTGGGCAAATACTTCCTTGTGTATGCATGAAATAAGGGAAACAACTTTTCACCAGCAAATCAAAAGCAAATAAACGTATTGTGTTTCCCCATGAGTGGATTGATGCACTGGACGTCGATAAATAACTTCAATAATAACGAAAAGGGCGTTTAAACTCTAATAAATCGATCTAATTTGTTTTGTCAAGTTATTATCAAATTATCGCAGTCTCAAAGTCAACAGAAATCCTTCTGGAACTGCCCATCATGTCAACTAATTTCAGAGCAGATGTCATAAACACATCCGAACAATGCCCGTATGCATGCGACAACTATTCTAAATTACTTTCTTCGTCAAATTATGAATTTAGAAAGTAACTCAGTTGTTGACTGGCTAAACCATTTGGTTTAGCCAATCAGCAATCGTGTGTCTTTGAAATTTCTTGGGGGTTAGGCTAAAACTGCAATTTAAAAGAATACTGGCCAATTTCAGGAATATTTTGGTATGAAATAAAAATTATAATAAGTCCACAATACAATCTGACTAAATATTTATTCTCTAATCTGAAGATATATAACACAATCAACTTTGCAAACAATTACAACACACAAACACATACACCGACGAAAGATACATAAAAAAGTCAACATGAGAACCACTATGGCCACATATCACTCACCTGGGTAATTTAGAACAAATTTGAAAACCTTGGCATTTTTTTTCTAACCATTTGGGAAAATTTTAACCAAAATCTGACTCTGAGTAAAGAATTTCAAATTTTTGTACAATGGGGTGTCAAGATAATATTGTGTTGGAATATAAGTACGATTCCTTCCCCGGAGTGATCTTTTTCTTTGCTCACTTGAGCACGAGGTGGCCTTTGGAGCTTAAACGATGGGTTCAGACCGTTGTGGGTTCTCCATAGTGCATGACCCGTCTTCATCGATGTCTTAAAACGCTTTCCTTCTTCTACAACCGAAACAATTTCCGGTGACATTTTCACATGATGATCCTGAGTGCTATTTATAAAATTTGTGCGAATGGTTCTCGTTTGTAGCACTAAGAAATTAGGATAGACTAAGGAGCTATACATATTATTTCAAAAAGAGTATTTCGATGATCATCTCCTGAGAAACTGCAACAATTCATGCTCAATTTCCATGAACAACTTTCCAAACTTGCTAAAAACAGAAAACTAGGAATTTTCTTAAAAGCCAAAGTTTCGTTTGCATTGAAACTTGGCATGGATAATCAGTATCAGACAAACAAATAATGATTCAAAAATGACTTTGTTTGTTCGTATGGTGTATCACGCCGTCTTCATGACGGAATTTATAAGTTTCGATTATTTTCCATAGTTTCAGGTTTTGTAATTACACCAGGAAAACTTTTAAAAATCTTATCATTTGCAAACACAAGACACAGAGCTCTAATAATTTTTAATTAGAATTTTCTGGGTGTATACTATCGCAGATATCAAGACTGTGTCCCGAGAATAAAAAATGACCCCATTCCGAGGATCACATGTTTCACAAACTTGAATCGAGGGAAAAGAAAAACTTGTACGATCCTTTTGTCGATACCGATTATATCTAGAGCTGTGCAGTTTTGTATGAGGCAACTCGTGATGGTCATAGTTTTTCATTCATTTGGGGTCGAAAATCTCTTGGCCCTTGAGCTAGACGTTTGCAAAGTAACGGCGATCATCTTGTGAAAGCGTCAAAACTAGGCTGAATGAATCTATCTTTTTTTTTTAATTCAAACTAATCTCTCACTAATATCTTATTGTGACGACCAAAGGCTTCTGAAATCCTTTCAAAAAGAGAAAAAATGTCGGTGACCAATACTAGTTAACTAGCATTTTATCATTTTGCCGCAACGTTTAACACCCATTCAAAGATAAATTTCACACTTGCGTCCCACTTATTTTGTTGCCTTTAATTGCTTTAAATACGGTCGCGTCCAAAAGTGAATTTAGGACCCAGCAATCTACGTTCAGTACTTTCCGCGGTTCAGGAATAGTCCTTCCTTTTCACTGAAAAAAGCCGATCGACAAAACGATCAACAATGCAATGGAAAAAAAATAGCAGACAAGTCTACTTAAAGCAATTCATGTCTTACAGCATAGTTGTAGATATGTAATGATTGGGGGCTGGGAGAGGTTGAATTTGTTGTCGAATTTCCGGTTCATGAGGATGTGTGAAATTTGATTTGGTTCTGTCCATTAGTTACTAACAGAAATCGTTTCAGATACATGTATACCACATGGACGACAGACAGCTAGCGATCACAACACGTTACCCGTTGCATTTGCTCGGGTGAACTGAAAAAAGAAATGTATTACTATGAATCTCTCTCTCTCTCTCTCTCTCTCACACACACACACACACACACACCCACACACACACACCAGCACACACACCAGCACACACTTACGAACAAACACACAACTCTTTCACTCTGAAATACAGAAGTAAACTTAGTATAACAAAACTAATTAAAGGGACTACCAATTACGCTATTTGTGTTTTAAATTTCGTGTTTTATTTTTTTCGTGAACAATAGAATTTTGCCACAATATTTAAAACTAGAAAACGCAAGAAAACGGTTAGATCTATTTGAGAGTGATAAATCACTTTTTATCCTTTAGTAGAAGCCGTTTCTATCACAAAAATGTGTTTCCCTAGTGAGGATCTGTATTTGTCATATGACCAAGCTTGGGTCATAGACTTTTGTTACGTGCACCTCTAAGTTGAACCACTAGTCGTTATCCTCAATAACGTACTGTTAAGTTGACGACAGTGTGCCATTCTGTTACGTTTAATTCGTTTGGCCTTTATGCAAGGCTAGAAAATAAGAAAAATTACACAACTCTGTAAAAAATTATGGTTCCAAAAATATCATATTCCTTGATAACAAGTCACTGGCTGTGAGGTGCCTAACTCGACAGGAGTTAAGGGGTGTAAATCATACGGTGGGTAAAATTGCGATGTCTTTTGTTCATTTAAAGAACAAGTGTTTTGTTTAGCCTAATACGCTCGATTAGCTGGAATGGATGGCTGAAACATTTCACATTGTAGAGTTTAGTTCAAATGTACTTTCAAAAATACCTGTTCTACTGTCGCTGTGCGTACTCGTACCCATGGTCTGTTTATGCCAGTAGCTTTACAGCATAGCAAGTTCGACGATGGTTATGTGGGAAAGCAGCCAGTTGCTTGGAGAGCATATTGTGCGAAGTACTTTAAACTCCAGGAAAGCCTGGATAGGTGCACTCGCCGGCACAATGTGACCGAAATAATATTGAAAACGGCGTTAAGCACCATACATTTAATCGACGAAATAACCAGCTTTATGTGACACGTTTTCATGAACACAGCGGCCGATATACATGTACTGTTCGACCAGCTGTAGGTTGACATTCAATCATTCAGTGTTTTATAGAAACTAGGTATACACTTTTGCACGGACAGTTATACGTTTCGTCATTAAGCAGCGTTTTGCTACCCTATCCGAATTTTTTTCGATGGAATTTGTGTTTAAGTTTGTATACGCATGTCTCAAAAATCACGTGATTCTTGGTGTAGATTGTTACCGCGAGTAACGGGATAGAAAAAGTGAAGTGAACTTTAGTTTCAGTTAGGAATTGTGTTTGTTTCCTAGCCAAATTCTTTAACAGACCTATCACATAATTCCCTTTATCAAAACGAAACGACTAATGTGCCAGTTTCAAATATTTACGTAACCCTTTACCAAACAATCCCTGGTTTTTACGACCCTGAGATAGAAGACATTTGAAAACATTGTGGGAAAAGGAGAAAATGCTGGTAACCAGCATTTTCTCCTTTTCCCACAATGTTTTCTACTCTGCTGGAAACAAATTTCAATTTTTGAGTTACGTTTATTCTGTCGTCTGCAAGTGCTTTCAATTTGGACCAGTCTAAAATTTTGTCGTTTGGTAAAGAGTTAAACTTTGCATTCTCACTATGTAATTGGGTGCCCCTTTAAAGTCTAACACAATATGTATAAAATTATGAACATTTGTTTACAAATGGGTATTTATAATTGGTCAAGAATATAGATTATTTGGTTGGTATGAAAACTAACATTTGCCTCGAAATCATCTTTCTAAAAATTCTCTTTTGGAAATTTCCCTGTACTTACCTGATTACTTTACAAAAATCCGGATAGAAAAAATGTTTTAAGAATTAAAAATGTTATTTTGTATGATTTTGTCAACTGAATTAATGTTAATTTTGACATTTAAAAATTATGGAGAGAGTGCGACAAATAGAACAGTGGACTATCCCACGGTCAAAAAAAAAATACGTGAAAATCTAGGGTCATAAAAACTGATTCTTACACAGACGTATTTTCAATTGTGTGAATACAGCCACTTTCTCGAAACATTCCCGAAGAAAGGAAATTGACCTTCACAAGTATAACTTCTTTTCGCACAGTGTTTTCTTTCAGAAAAAGCATTTTTAATTCATGAATGTATGAAGGTATATACATACTAAAAGAAATTGATTTCTTTGATATGTATTAATCCTTCCACACTGAAGTAATAATTTCTTTTCACGGTACGTGATTTTAAACCTGTATTCCCAAATACAAACAGTAACATAAAGTGATAATAAAAGGTTTACCACGTGAGAGCTATATGTACAAAAAACATAATATGGTTTTATCATGATTTCTTATTGTATATGGCTGTTCTCCAACTATCGGTCACTCCTCCATGGCTTAGACCAAAAAATTCTAATTCTCCTGAGTTTTATTGTTAAAAGCCTGAAGCTGAAAATTTAAGTTGTTAAGAAACCAATTTCTGTTTTTTGCTTTTTTTTTTTTGATAAAGTTGTACCTTAGAAATGTTGAAAAAGATTATTTTATTTCAATCCTTTTTATCTAAACGGTAGTTTTCATACCAATCAGAACGGTCAACAAACAAACACTATGTACAAAGAAAAGATCTATAAAATAGAGAACTTGTGATATGTCCAATATGATTTTCGAACTCGAGCTTCTTGTACCTGAGAAAACATTGTGGTAAAATGAGAAATTGTTCGTAACGAACATTTTGTGATTCAACCATAACAATCTCAGAAGAGATCTGCTGCAGCCAAGTCGGCATTGTGAATCTCTCTCGAGGTAATATCATCACGCTGACTGCCCTGATGTAGCTCATACCATAATTTTCCGTATTAACAGTCATTCTGAACTAATTCTACACACACACACATATCTATATACATGAGCCATGCTCTGGCAATCGGGTGTTCAATGCATCTCCGTGACGCGTTATACCAAGCAAGTCATCACATAAAAATGGAACCATAAAATCCATTTTGCCTAACAACTGACTAAATCATGAAAAAGACTGGTCCTTTGACATGCAGAAGAAATGAAAAGGAGGCGAAAGTTTCGAAGCAAGCTGACCCTGGTCGACACTTTTTGTAGATGCATTAATCCCTCTTTTCACAGAGCACGGCTCACATGTATATCCTAGTGATAAAATGCATGAGTTATGCTCCGTGAAAAGCAGGTATCTGCAAAAAGTATCGACCCAGTCTGCTCAGGCTGACCAGGTTCGAACCTTTTTGCTGTGAGTAAATTTTTCTACGTGTCAAAGGACCGTCCTACCTCATGATCCAGTCGGTTCTCCGACAATATCGATCCATGGTATGCGACGACTTGCTAGGTACAAAGCATTTGGAAGGTGCCTAAAAACCGTTCTCAAAGAGTGCCTCCCTTATCTTTTAACTCTTTCCCAAACGACAAAATTTTACACAGGTCCAAATTTAAAGCATTTGCATACCACAAAAAAGATGTGACACAAAAATTAAAACTTATATTTAAAAGGGTAGAAAACATTGTGTGAAAAGGAGAAAATGCTGGTTCCCAGCATTTTCTTCTTTTCCTACAATGCTTTCAAAAGCTCTCTGTCTTCAGTGTCTTTAAGACTCAGGATTGTGTGGTAAAGTGTTTAAGCCCTATCCTGATGAATTTATAACGTTTACATTTACATAAAGTTCGTTGACATTTTATAAGGGCCAATTTCCTTCCGAGGATTCATAGTTACTGCGACAGGATTCATTCCTCTCCCACCGCTGACCATTGTTTCGACGATGATTATGTGGGAAAGCAGCCAATGGCTTGGAAAGAAAATAGTGCGGAGTACTGGTAAAAAGGTACTCCAGGAAAGCATGGATAGGTGCACTGGCCGCCGCGATATAACTGAAATAATGTTGAAAACGGCGTTAAACACCATACAATCATACAATACATTTATAAGGATTGTGGACTGATAAAATAAAAAGAAAGCAGAGAGCGTAGATCGATATCTGACAGCACCTACGTGCAGGCTGATCTTGATCTACGCAAAGTAATCCGCAGTCAAGCATGGCGTAATATGGGTTAAATAACCACAGCCCAACTTTGATATTTCAAACAAGCAAAGTTTTGAATACATGAAGGTTTACATGAAACATTTGCTGGTACGACCATTTTCTCCCGAAAACAGTGCGGCAGCAATTCTGATGGCTCCGCCTGATTGATGTAGCAATAATATGCAGAATTATCCAGGAAAATTAAACCCAGATAAAGCTTTTGAAAACATAGCGGGAAAAGGAGAAAATGCTGCAAACCAGTATTTTCTGCTGTTCCCAGAATGTTTTCTACTACACATTTCAAAGACAAACATGATTAGGTATACTTGGGCTACATCTAAGTTGTTGTCTACAAATACTTTCAATTTGGACGAGTCTACAATTCTGTCGGTTGGTTAAAGGTCAAACTGTAATTAAGCCATGGACCCTTTTTTGCTTCTCCTGTCTAGAAAAAGAATCGATGTTAAACGTAATCAACATGACCTAGGTGTTAAAATGAAAACAGATGATTTGGTCACAAGATAGAAACATTCTGAATGCACTTTTATGCGACACTGAAAAATCGAAAAATCGAATTTTTGGGAACTTCGAACACGTACATTGGCTTTATCCCTTTACACAGAAAAATAGAGCCAAAACTTTAGTTTTATCTTTTTCTTGATGGTGACGAAATTTAATTGTAAAGGTTGCTTTTTTAAGCATACTAGTGTATCAAGCGAGTGGTGTAGCAGTATTTACTTTTCTTTTTTTTTACATTTTTTCTGTCGTATCTCTGATTCTAGAAAAAAGCAATCAGGGTACATTTTCACCAACCATTCTTAGTTTCATACTAAGTCTTATTCCAGATTTCGAAAGAAATGCAACTTCTGATTGGCTAAATCATTTGTTGTAGCCAATCAGAAGTTGTGTACTTTCAAATTTAGAAAATTCTTGTTAACTAAGAACGTTCCTAAGAATGGTTGATGAATACTTACCAAGAATACAATAAAAGACAATTTGTAGTCTAATCAGACAACTTAAAACAACTTATATAAGGCTACTTATACATACATACTAAAATAAAATTCATCATTCGTTTACATATCTGCTAAAGGGAGACTTCTAGCAAACGCACTTCTCTCTTCTATTCCTTCTACAAACTTGTATCAGGGCCTTTACCATCCAGATTTTCGTAACAACGTTTTAATTTTATATTCAATGATTTTTTAAATTTGGAAGTAAAGCTATGTATGATTGCATAAATCAAATTGTTAAGTCAGAATGTTTTAGCCAATCAGAAAGTCCGTTACTTTTGTAAATCTATATTCAGACTAAGATTGCAGGTAAGAATGGTTAGTGACGACAGGCCCTGGCTTCATTACATCGTGTCACTTAACCCGTTGCTCAAACTAACCCAAAACTTTTACAAACCAAAGGAGTGAAAAGTTTTTAAGGAACCACCGTTTTCAGTGATGGGACGGAACACATACTACAAGGAGCAATTGCCTGTTACAAGCAACTACTCCTTTCCCAACAATGTCTCAGTTAGCCATCATCATCATCATCACTACCACCATCATCATCATCATTTTTATCATCATCATTTAAAGTATAGTAATAGTAATCATCATCAGTAGTTAAAAAATAATGATAACGCAGAACGATTTTCTCTGTAGATGTTATCATGTCTTCCCCTTTGAATTACCAGATTACGATTTCAGCATAAAAAATTTGCAAGATTTGTGTTGTATATGAGCCATACACTGTGAAAAGAGGGCTTAATGCACCTGCAAAAAGTATCGATTCAGGTCAGCCTGTACAGTCTACGCAGGCTGACCTGTGTCGAAGCTTATTGCTATTTGTAAGTTTTCTGCATGTCAAAGGACTCTTCTATCTCCAATCGACTATTTGAAAAAAAAAAAGATTTAGTGGATCCCTAATAAAATGATGACTTGCTTGGTATCATGCATTACGGAGATACATTAAGCCCCCTTTTGCAAGATCATGGTTCAAACGTAAACGCATGACTGATATTGAATTAGGGTTGGTTTTTCTTTTGGCCGATAACAAGTTGTTTTGTTCGTAAGAAATCGCTTTAAAAGATTCACACCACTTCGCATGCCAGGATTGTATCTATAAGTCACTATTTTAATAGTTTTATCAAGGAAGAATTATCTTCAATTTTTATGTGATACCCATAGCGATTTTTTACCAGCACTGGTGGTAGCTCACAAGACTTGTTAGCGTGAGATCTCGGGCCAATTGAGGATGTGAGTTCGATCCCCTCGGCTGGCCACATAAAATTACTAAAACAGATGAGA
This sequence comes from Hippopus hippopus, assembly GCA_946811185.2. Taxonomy (NCBI): domain Eukaryota; kingdom Metazoa; phylum Mollusca; class Bivalvia; order Cardiida; family Cardiidae; genus Hippopus; species Hippopus hippopus. Next base: position 23,259,666 of record OX328101.1, on the reverse strand, counting down.
CGTTAAACCTAGGTCCCTTGTGATGGTTCTATACAATGAGTACCTGTAACCTAGGATCGGTTTCGTCCTGTATCTTACACCATCCTTCGTTACATAACTAATCGTCTTCTGGGGCTTTCGGTAACGTGAAATTAACGAAAACCAAACAATTATTTTGTTAAAGACTAGCCCATGAATTTCTACCTAATTGGTCGAAGCAGCTATTAAGGATTGATAAGAACTGTTTGAGGTACCAGTGATCAGGCAATGTTATTAACTTCGATCAGTTTTTTTATGGTCACAAACATTTCAAACATAAAATAATAGCAATTGTTTTTGAAGGCATTGGAAATCATAAATTCTATCAGCAATTCAGCGAAAAAAACTCTTGCTTAAACATTGTTTTAGAAACTATAATGTCGCATAAAAGAAAAATAATAGTAACTTTTTAATAATTTTTTTTCAAATTAAAAAATGAAAAAAGTGATAAAAATTCATCATATCTGTGTACCGCGATAAACACGCGATATAAAAAAGCACTTATTTGAAAGAAATTATATTTATATATATAATTACGTATTTCTCTCTCCCTCTTTCAAAGCAGAACATCTATATTCTCCTTCGAAAGAGACAGAGAAAGATTTCATTCCTTTGAATAATCTATATTAATCATTTCGGCAACAAAATCACTTTCAATTGAGCCATTCTCTGTAAAAAGGGGACTAAATGAATCTGCAAAAAGTATCGACCATGTCAGCCTGCACGGTCCGCGAAGGCTGACCTGAGCCGAAACTTTTTACTATTAATCAATTTCCTGCATGTCAAAGGACCACTGTACCTAACGATTCAGTCGTTTGCTGTACGAAATAATTACTGTGGATCCATAATTATATGATGACTTGCTTAATACATCGAGGAGATGCATTAAGCCTCCTTTCGCCAGAGCATTGGTTAACTTCTTTTACAGACAGTGTGGATCAAGATCAGACCTGCATTGGATGTGTAGTCTAATCTTGGATCAAGGCTATCCGATTTTCCGTCAAATATTCTAACCAAAAGGACCTTACCCAAATGAGCCAGTGTTTTAACGACTATGAAGAAGAGGCTTCTGAAAACATTGCATGAAACGAGAAAATGCTAGTAACCAGCATTTTCCCATTTTCCAACAATGTTTCTATCCTTAAATATACCTTTAGTTCATTTATATCACAATCGGATTTGTCAACTTCAGAAACTTTTAATGTTGAAGAGTCTAAAATCTGTCGTTTGGTGAAGGTTAAAAATTGTAAAACATTGGTCTTTCTTCTAGACTATATTTATACGCTAAAACGGTGAAAAACAGACGCATTTTATCTTTACAAAAAAAAAATCTTCTGACAATTTTGAGAGGGGAGGCATATGAAAACTTTGTGTGAAAAGAATAAAATGCTGGTAACCATCATTTTCTTCTTTTCTCACAACGTGTTCTTTCCGTTCAAAAATAAATCCTATCATTAAAGTACTATTCAATTGTTTTTCTGAAAAAGTTTTTGTTATATACAAGTCTAAAATTTTTGTTGCCTTCTAAATGATTAATTTTAATTATTATTCCTAATGTTTATCCACAAATAGGGTGGATAACCTCGGACTGCAATGGTAACTGTGACCCCCAAATAAGTAAACGTAAAAGGCCTTCCTACAGTATTGTTAATAACAGCAACGCAGTTCTGTACATAATTTTGTCTCAGGGTTCTAAATCTAACGTAGAGATTCGTTGGGGTTACTTTAACGATTTCAGCTTCTACCTTTACATTTCGCAGGTAGAACATTCTGCTGCGATTTCCGACTTTAATATCTATTTTGCAATGGTGAGGCAAGTCTGGTTCGGGCAATGCTGTGGCACCAAAGTCCTCCTCGGAATTTCTTGCAGCGTTGCCTCTCTAAAAGAAAAGAAAATTGATCCACTGCCATACAAATTAAAAATTTCATGCTCCTTCTGCAGACAGCTTTGCAAAACAATGTGGCAAAATAGGCCTTTAATTTTAAAATGGAAATGCCCATGCACATATTATGTTTTCAAGTCTTTCGCCAAAGTGACACTTGTAATAACTCTGAAAAATAATAGATTCCAATTTGGTCTAGGCAGATCCTGTAACTGACTAACCAAACTGGAATTCTAATTTGGTCTAGGTAGATCTAGAATCTTCTTGGACTAAACAAGAATTCTATTTTGGCCTAGACCAGATTAGAATTCTAATTTGATCTAGGCAGATTCCGGATCTATCTAGATTCCATTCTGGCCTACGACATATAGATGTATGTGAGGACAAGGGATGACTTATCAACTTCTGAAACAAATCTGCACCAGACACCAGCCAAAACGTCATCCTAAAACAGATATAATCAATATTATTGAGGTTAAATACGTGAATGTCTGTAAAAACAAAAAGAAATAGTGGCAAATGGGAAATCGTTACGATATTTTTTTCCTTTTATCACAACGTTTTCAAGGATATTTGCTGCTAGACAAAGAAATGTCAGCAGAAATGAATTAGTCCAAATAGGAATAATAGTCACAAGTTTGTTTCACCAAGGCAGCCAGTTTTTAACGAAAACGCTGGTAGTCTTACCTCCAAGTTGATACCATGCAAGTTATTAATGCGTCTTTGCATCTCCGCCATAATACGCCCCAAATGTGCCATATGAAAAGGCTCCACCGTCCTGGAAAAATTCCTAAGGGGATCGTTGGGGTCTCCATAAGGTACCGCGTAGACAAATGCGTGTCTGTCGTTCCACATTATGAAGTCCATGAATCTGTCAAGCCTGTCCATTACATATGTTTGACGGCTTTTGGTAATTAAGGTTATCATAATCTTATATTTTAGAAAATTAGTGTTGATATTTTTAGAGAAAATTGGGTTTTTTTCATCATTACATTTGATCATAACGTAATAAGGAGGGTTATTTAACTCAATATACAAATACGTGTATAATCCGTCCGTAAAAAAACGCCTTCTTCATCATCCTGTAAAGAAAGATAAAAAAAAAAACATCAGTTTGGTATAGATCTACATTCTCAAACGTATATTGTAAAACAGTCGATAGCAGTAAGTTCGCTCATTATACTAAGCCTTCATCCATCAGTACCTTTTTACGAACGTTTTGAAAGAGACATTTTGAAATATTGTGGCAAAGGTAGAAAATGCCGGTAACCAGTACATACTACAGTAATTGAACTTCTTGAACTCGACTGAAGCCATTTACCCGTGATATTCGGGCATTGTTGCCTATAGTTACTATGAGGAAACACCGAGTATGGTGAATAGTTGCACAAGCTGTAGTTATATGAATGAAACAGGGAAGGAAAAGATATCAAACAAACGAAAGGCAAAACTTGTATTTCATATTAAAGTTCCCATGACTGACATAGATATCTTTAATTCCTATAGTTGAGCCATGCCCCATGAAAAGGGGATTTGACGCATGCGCAAAAAGTAGGTCCTATCGACCGAAGCTTTTGGTATATTTTCTGCATGTCCAAGGACCTTTCTATCTCATTATCCAGGCGGTTGTAAGACTAAGCTGATTTTATGGATCCATAATTACATGTATGTGGCTGATGACTTTCTCGGTAGAATGCATCACAGAGATGCATTAAACCCCCCTTTTGCCAGAGCATGGCAAATTTCATATTTTCTATTTAACCGTGATAACATCCGACGACTACACAAGTCATATAAACCCGATAGGTGTTTTTTTTTAAGCTTGTAAAATGATCTCTTCAACAAGGTGCGTTTTATATGAAATTCTCAAAACAATATACTATTCAAAATGTGTATTGAGCGTGCTTGAAATTCAATCCCAAACTGTTTTAGGAGGGAAGTGGCAGGTTTTTATTTTATTAAACAAGATAACCGGTAAGCTTAGAGGCCCAGTAGCGGTCAAAAGTAAACAATGCGGTGTTAAAAATGCATGTAAATTTTATTTATACCATTAAAAAGTATGGAATTTATTGTGAAGATAACAATATGTTATTGTGCGGTCGCTCCATGTGTCGCTAGCAGAAAAAAAGTAATTTTCATGTTAATATCTCGGCTAAATATCAATTGCTGTCATAAAAGGTATTGTATGACCATTGCTGTTATTTGGTTTCTTTTTTACCTGTTTCTGTAATAATGAAGGATTTGCAAAACAAAACACTTACATGTTGTTAATTTTTGCCAATATTAAATTTTACGTCCAAGTGAAAGTATGATTAACTAAACTGGTAGCCGTTATCGATCTTCGTATCAAAAACAAGTAACACCTAATGCTACACAGCAGTTATCTTTCTGTTTCGAGACTTTGTGAGATAACGCTTAACTTGAAAATTTAAATTGTGATAAGACTTATGCACAAAGATAGTCCTAATCACACAAGCTTTTATTCTTTAACTAGTTCGTCACATTGATCCTGGTCAGAAAAATCTTTGTTTGCCATGAAAGCTTAAGCCAAAGATAAAATAAAGTCATTATTTCAAAAACAGACAGAAAGGCATTCTGGTACACGCTGTAGTATAAGACCGGTGGAGTGTAAAACACAAGCTAGCAGATGGTAATTGGAAATCTTGGATTCAGTTATGAAATCGCGCTTTATGAGCATACTTTTTTTTTTTCCAAGAAAGCTTTTGTTCACAAGCCATCGGGCTTGTCTAGGTTTGAAATCATACATTTATTTTTAAATCAGTTGACTCTTGCTTATTTTACCAGAATTATATATTCTTAGGGTGTATGTCATGTGAAGATAAGTCTAATCTAGTTTGTAACCGGCAAGAGCTCTCAATGGAAGCAAGTCTTATTTTTTTTGTAAAGCGTTGACCCTTCGCCAAATAATCCCGTTTTAGCCGCCCTGGAGGAAAATGCTTTTGAAACAGCATGGGGGCTGGAGAAAATGCTGGTACAACTATATTATCATTTTATAGCGACGCATACCACAATAAGTGGCAATAAATATTTCATCATTTTCCGACCTCCCATTGACGTAGGCGTATTTTTCAGTGTGCAAGAAATTGAATTATGCTTCTTCTGATCATTCGATGAAAAGGAAAACTAAACTGGTAAAAATTCAAGTTACTGGAGCTGTTTACATTACCACATAACAGTTGTAGCTCTCTAAAACATAGCACTTGGTGTTATTTTTCCGCTAAATTTTGGCGACGTCATCTCGTTTTAAACAGCTATATAATATTTTTTTCTATATAACATTACATGATATCGAAATATAAAATATGTATTTCAGTGTCAGAGTCATTTTCCTTTATTGGATATAAACCCACGTACATGTAAGTCAATGGGGATTCGGACTTCGATGAAATATTTACGAGGCTGTTCGATATGTAATGTGTATTCTACCACAGCGCGATAACGCTTTCAACGATTTCGTGGATGATGATACGCTTGAATAGCTCTATCCAATACCTTTCCAACGGTATAAACACGAGCCTTTAGCTCCACATAGTTTTAAACTTATAGTCATTTCATTAGAGCTAGTCGTTGACCACTGTTGTAAAAATGGTTGGGAAACGGATTAAGAATATTGAAGAAATTAGAGCTTATATAAAAGTTCGCACAAAACTCGGTCATTCGGTAATGCAGATTTTTACTGAATTGGGGGAAGTTTATGGGTCTGATAAGGTATCTTATGAGACGCTTCGTAGGTGGAGAAAGAAATTTCTGACTGGCACAGAGTCCATCAAAGATGCAACAAAATCTGGCCGACCTGTGACTGTAACAGGCAAGGCGAATGTCTCAAAAGTCAGGGAAATAATTGAAAGTGATGGCAGATACACGATTCATGATATTGCCAATGCTGTTGGCATATCGCTATCGCGGGTGCATTTCATTTTGAAGCGTATTTTGAAATTACGAAAGATTTCTGCCAGATGGATACCGCATATATTGACAGATAACCAAAAACGGGTACGAGTACAAACCGCTAAGCAATTGCTCAAAATGTTTCCCAAATTCAATCAAAGACAATTTACTAAAATTGTTACTGGTGACGAAACATGGGTTCACTATTTCGAACCAGTGAGAAAAATTGGAAACAAAATATGGCTAACAAAACACGGTAGAAGGCCTGTATTTGCCAAAAGAAGCATAAGCACAAAGAAGGTTCTTTATTGCATATTCTTCTCATGTGATGGTATAGCCGTACAAATTCCGGTGCCGAAGGGCAAAATTGTTACAGGTCGGTATTACCGAGATGTTATACTAAAAAAGCTCAAGAAATATTATCTTAAACGACGCCCTGTGTCAGGATTTATGCATGTTCGTCTACTTCATGATAATGCTCCATCACATACATCTGAGCTTGTGAAGCAATTTTTGAAGTCGGAGAAGGTTACTGTCTTGCCACACCCACCATACCCTCCAGATCTAGCCCCATGCGACTTTTTCCTTTTTCCAAAACTTAAAAAGTTCTTATCTGGTCGTCGTTACAAGACCCGACAAGCCCTTGGCTCAGCCATCAGTCAGTGCCTCAGAGGTCTACCTAAATCAGCGTACCGTGACGCATTTCAGAAATGGATTCAGAGATTGAAATTATGTATTTCAAATCGCGGAGAATATTTTGAAGGGATGTAATGTGCATTTCACTATTCGAGTCGAATGCTTGTAAGATATCGTACAATACACATTACATATCGAACAACCCTCGTATATATACTAACTGTAGTAGTCTTAAACGCTAATCGAGCTGCGGAAAGCGCTGACCAAGATCAGACTGCACGAATGTGTAGGCTGATCTTTTTTTTTTTTTTTTTTAAATGTCCATAAAGTGATATCTGGTTGCGAATAGCAGGATAAGGGTTGAGTACATGTAATCTTGATAACAGATTGTTGTCGTGTGTAACAAAAGATTTGAATACTGTTTACAGTTTGGGATAAGTAGGTTTTTGAGGAATAACAGTTACTTTACTTCACAGAGGATTAAAGAACGATATAAACCACGGAAGTGATAGTCCTATGTACAGATACTTGTATGACATTTTTGTTTAACTGAGAAAAATCACTTTGGGCAGAAATTGTGGCACAAAGCCAATGGTGTCGAACTACGGCATAATGCGTTTTAAGGTTTTAAAATGGTCATTTAAGGCGGCACAAGTCTATATAGTGATTTCAATGGCATCTAAACAGATTTATAAATACGGTTGAATTTATTTCTTATACAACGTAAGAAGTAAATAAATAAATAAATAAATAAATAAATAAATAAATAAATAAAGAAGAGCATGAAAAAACTAATGGTCGTTTTCCACTATATTTCATTTTATATCAAATCTTCAAAGTATGAAAGCCCCATTTTTTCTTAACCCCTACCAAACGATCCCGATTCTGAACGATCCTTGGGAAGAAGCCGCGTGAAAACATTGTGGAAAAAAATTAGAAAATGTTGGTAAGCAGCATTTTCTCCTTTTCCCGCAATGTCTTCTGCCCTTTCTGAGAAAAATTTCCTCCTTTGATCCACGTTTGATTTTTCGCCTGCAAACGCTTTCAATTTGGACCAGTTTTTGTCGTTTTGTAAAGACTTAAACTATCATATTTGATACCAACGAAAATTCTCAAATGGGTTCTCGACATATAGCTTAGTATAAAGTATTAAGTAATCTGAATTTATTCCGTGAAATGCATAATTGTCTTAAAAGGTCTGCGAAGAAGAAAACTTAAAAACTGTCTGGCTTCCTGTCTTCTCTTGTTTTACACAATGAAGAAATGCTTAACCGAATGCCACTTAATACGAAGAAATACTTTTTGCTCCTTCCATTTGAATATGCTCGGGAAATCTTCCTCTTAGCACCAAATGTAACTAGCTGATACCTTCATTATTAAACCTTTGTGCACTTTCCCCTAGATCTACCTTTTTATAAGGATTAATTATTTGAATAAATGATGTTTTACGCCGCTTTCACCAGTATTTCACTCATAACATGGCTAGATCTCTCTTACTCGTGTATGTTTCACCAGCACTAGACTAGGTCTCTGAACCGACTTGCCCAAGGGCACCCCCAAAAGAAAAGTTCTGCTAAAGGTGGGCCCAAAATGAGCTGCAAAACACGTGATCATAATGGGCAGGGCGCCACTTTTGACCACAGGGAAATAATTATTGTAACGAGTTTGATCAAAGACCATCTGATGTCAACAATGATACATGCAAAATACCGAAACCATGCGCCTTTTGAGTCCAGGGAAGATATTAAAAAAATCCCAAAATAAGCCTATGTGAAAACTAAGTGCAGGGCTGTTTTGACCAAAAAGACATAATTTGAACATCTTTGTTTCACTCTTTATAAAACAGCATAACTTTGACTTGTCTATATTGAAAGCATTAGCAGACGACAAATAAAATGTGGTTCAAATGATTAGATATTAGAAAGGTTAAACAACATTATGGTTAAAGTACGAGTAGATAATGCTGTAAGTTGCTTTTTTTTTTGTCGAGATTGTTTACAAAAGCTATAGATGCACCAAGAGCGTAAAGATATGGGATTGTTTGGTAAATGCTAATAGTATTACGGACTAAAAATTGATGCTAATTACCAAAACCAGCGATCAAGATCTGATAATTTTGATAAACAAGTTAATCTAATTTTTCAAAAACCGAACTTTATTGAAATCAAAGGAACCCAAGGCGGTCATTCTTGGACCAAAGGACATAATCTGAAAAATATAAAGAACAAATAGACATCACAGATCTTATATATATATTATGTAGGCATTTTGGTTTCTGAGAAAATCCTTTACACTACAACTATCTGTAAATTATGTGACACCCCCCCCCTTCCCCCCCCCCTCGAGATTTGAACAAACTTCAGATAAGACCATCAGATTATACCTCTGATGATAAATATCAACTATTTTGGTTTTATGGTTTCAGACAAGATAATTCAATTTAAGCTCCTTTGAAAACATACAACTCCTAGGGCGGGGGGTGGGGGGGCGTGTTTGCCCCAAAGACTTAAGTTGAACAACCTTTACGAAGCACCATTAGATTATGGTGGACTACTTGCTCATGTTAGCAGTTTAGACCATAATTCTTTTGTGATGATGGACGTGTCAGATTTTTTTTCAATCCTAAAGAAAATAGCCATTGCATGGAGCTGTTCTTTAGAGTTTTCCGAAAGCCTTTCTTTCCTATTGTTTGAAACTGTACATGTATTTCATATATGAAATTAGTAGATTTTATGGTTTTACGTTACAGACAATTTCAGAGTACCTGTACATAAAGGATTATTATAATAACAAAAACATTAACATACAGACATATGAATCATTTGAAAAATATTCTAGAAAAACTGAAACTTAGGTTAGAATAGTTTTACCTTAAAACAAGGTGTTTGCCATGTATTTGTATTGTAAAACTATTCTATCTTGAGATCGAATGGTGTTGCCAAATAAATGCCATAAGATTTTCGTTATTTCTAGCGAAAAACTGTTCTTAATGAAAAATAAAATGTGCAGCTATTATTATGATTATTATTATTTTGTTGTTCTTAAGTGTTTTCAGATGTGTAGGTGGACAGAAATAAGCCAATACAAGAAAAATGGGTCAGATCTTTCCTTCGCGTGAAAAAAAAAAAAACATCAAAACCTAGTTAGAATAGTTTAGGTCGAGCCCTCGAAAAGTAAAATAGCTCAAAACTCTGTCTTCTTCTACACAATCAAATAGTTGATTGCTATTCATAATATACAAAAGTGCGTCTAAAAAGGTACTTGTCTAAGTAGCAGGATAGTTTTTTGATATAGTTTTCGGTAGTTTAATTGGACAGAGAAAATAGATAACTGATTATTTCAAACTTTTCGGTAGTTAATCGGGAAATAATAGTAGATTATACGATTTGATAATTCATAGATACGACCACTTTACCGTAAATATTTCCATAACTCTTCAATTGAAGGCGGAAACAGTGGGTCCCGCGCACTAGTTATCTAGGTAAACAGTACGTGCCATTCAACCAGACGGAAATATGACGTAATTTACACCCATTTACCCTATCTTTCTCGCGCTTTACGTAATATTATATTACGTTGTCATGTGGGGAGGTACGCCACAGGTAATTACTGAAAACAACTGTAGTGGATTTTTATTAAAGTTCCAACAAAAAAGGAATTAGAAATACGAAATAAATTAAATTTCTTTTAGTGAAAGATCGAATCTATTTCATCGAGTGAACACCATCAGCAATATTTTCTAGAGTGGCTGTACTCATGAAAATATTATCGATGGTGTTCACTCGATGAAATAAATTTCGATCTTTCACCGAAAAAAAACAATGAGCCTCTATTTTTTAAAAAAGTTGACAGATAAACTCATTAAGAGGTTATTGTCCCATTTTAGGTCTGTGACAAATTAAGAACAATGATGGCATGACCAGCACACCATGTCGAAGGTCACTGCTAAGACTACCGATTTGTTTGACGTCGAGCGCCAGGGTGCTATAGTCAAATATCCTGATTCGCTTCGTTCTTTCAGTCGACCTCACTCGGATGAATACAGGGCTATTTTTTGTGAAAATACAAGTAAGTATAGGAAAATTGTTTGTAAAAAAGAATGGATATTTAAAAGGAGGAAATTATCTTATGTAGAATGGTTAAGACTTAAAAAAAAAAAAAAAAAAATCGTGAGTTCTGGAATTATTTCAAATAGAGTAGCCCAAACGCTAGTCCAGTTCTTTGGACGAATTTCAAAAGTATTTTTCAACGTTAGAGCGGGAGAGCAAGTCAAGAAAAAAATTCTAATGCTAAAACTTTCTGTCGTAATCACGATTTCGATAATCCCTTAGATTTCAATGACGATTTAGATTATCTTATGACTGCTAACTAATTCATGTCTGCAGTGGAAAAAAAAATGAAAATTGACAAATCTCATGGCGCTGAAACGAATATTTAATTGAAACCGTAGACATACCTGGTTTACACCTATGCGATTTATTTAACAGTGTTGTAGAATCTGGACTTTTCAAAGAATCATGGGTCGAAGGTATTGTTATCCTGATTTTCAAAAATGGGGACAAAAAGGATTGTGGCACTTACTGAGGAATTACTTTACTGAGCTATTTTTCAAAACTTTTTACAATTATCTTAAATCTGAGTTTTTATATATTTTTATATAATGCTTTTTTGCCGATGACATGGTATTATTTTGCGAAATTCCATGTGATCTACAATAGTCTCTCGATTCGCAACTAGACAACTGAAATTTGTGGAGACTTAAAATTGATTCGACCAAAACAAAAGTTACAATCATTGAAAAGAAAGGGAAAGGGGTCTTGTATGCGATACAGAATTTGTGGAGACTTAAAACTGATTCGACCAAAACAAAAGTTACAATCGTTGAAAAGAAAGGGAAAGCGGTCTTGTACGCGATACAGAATTTGGTACTACAGACTCATTCTCACAAAACATGACCATTGGGCACATAAAAATTCGATTTTATGCCCCCGCCAGTTACCTGTGTCCGTCTCTGTGTGTGTGTGTTAGTGTGTTAGTGCGTTAGTGTGTGTGTCCCATTCTTGTCCGGAGCATAACTTCTACATTTATCAATGGATTTCAAAATAATTTTGCACACTTGTTCTCCTAAACAAGTACTAGTGTCATGCGAAAAGTTTGTTTCGATACGCCCAAGGTCAAGGTCACAGTTGAAGGTCAAATGTTTAAATTGACCTTGTCCGGAGCATAACTTCTACATTTATCAATGGATTTCAAAAAAACTTCGCACACTTGTTCTCCTTAACAAGTACTAGTGTCATGCGAAAAGTCTGTTTCGATACGCCCAAGGTCAAGGTCACAGTTGAAAGTCAAATGTGTAAATTGACTGTTCAACCCAGTTTTACATCCTGCTCAGCAAAATTGTGATATGAAGATACAGTTTTGGTTTTTAAAAAGACTCATCCAAAGAACTATGCCAGAGAATATTGAGGCTGCAACCTACCCTTCAACTATAGTCCAGTGTGATAATATTCGATCCAATTTGTTCCTGTCTCATAGAGGAAGTCCAACAAAGTAATTATTATTGCTATATTTCTCACTCTCATTCCTCAAGTTAAGATCTTCATAGTCCTGAGTATAAGTAACCCTCAGTTGAAAGATTAAGGAAAACGCTGAATAAAAAGTAGTTAATGCTCAAAACCAGCATTTTCTTCTTTTTCTCACAAAGTTTTCTACCATATGCAATACAAACCATATAATTTATTGTCTGCATATTGCTTTCAACCTGGATCAGTCCTCAGTTTTGTTATCAGGTATAAATAATCTTTTATCTGCTTGGCTATATATATAACAAACCTTCTTAACCCTGTCTAAGCTGTTGTCCAAAACAACAATTTTCTGTAATACCTACTGATTCTCTCATATGACACATCTGTGACCAATACCATTTAGCGGGGGATTCCGTGTCTCTGACACACCTATTTCTAGTCTTTTTTTTTTTCCGTATTTTATTACTCTGCTTCATTTCGCCAGGTAGTTCCATGTTTAAAGCTGTCGAATTTTGAATTTCACCAGCCTTGAACTTATTTTTACGAACTTTCACCTATGTTTATATATATATACATACATTATCAGTTCTGCATGAATTTTACAACTACTATTGCACAAAACAGAAGCCACTTTCCAAGCTAAATCAGCTTTGGACAATTTTGAATGTTTTTGTCGTAATTTTGATAAAATTTCACGTGGATTGGTATATAATATGTGTATGTTACCAAGAAAGATATGCACTATGCTGGGCTTGAAAAATATATTTCCATGAAAATGATGCAGTATATGCTAGAAAACTATTCTATTCTTTTTCATAAAATATGTCAAAGGTGAAATAATTTTCAAACAGTAAACATGTTTACTGATTATAGCCAAAACTTTTTTGTCCTCGAATGAATACTGAAAATTATATTAGAACTTTTCCCACTATCCCGTTTATTACTAATAATTTTCCCGTCTATTACAGTGTCAAAAAAACCTAAATGAACGCTATTTTCGAATTTATGAGGAAATCCAACAGAGTAAACAACCAAAAACCATATCGACATCCTGCAATAAAGAATGAACATGGAACATATCTGTTGACTTTCGTCCTTTGTCCTGTTTATTGCATCTAGAGTGTTAACCTTATGAACACTTGTAAAAATGTTTCAATCGGTTAACTTTTCAAAACATAATCTTGAACTGTGAAAATTCGACCCAATATCGTTATTGGTTCAAATACGATCATCATTGGATCTAATGACATCTTTTTTTCTGCATCTCTGTATCATTTCACTGCTTCACCTTTTTCCGCTGCTGAAATATCACGTTTTCACCACTGTCGGACATCTTATAATAAATCTTTGAAGTTAATCTGCGTTATCTGTGTACATTTCGATTATTATTGGCAAAGTAATATCGATCGTAGAGTACATGTAATATGTTTTAAAAAAAAAATACACCACTTAAATTCATCTTAGACGCTCCTCCTACGCTCGCAAACATCGACAAAGGTCTGATTAATGATCATCATTCTTAGAACTACGACTAATATCAGGCAAAAATGGAATAAATATATACTTGGTATCAATTTAAATGAACCACGTTTGGCAGAGGGGGGGGGGGGTTTTATAGCATTTCTGTAATGTGTTCAATCAAGTTATTACATAGTAATGGATCCATAAAATCCATTTTGTCAAATTATTAGGTAGAGTGGTACTTGACTCTGAAGAAAGTTTGCAAAAACCGAATCGTTTCCACACTGGTCAGCCTGTGCCGACTGCGCAGACTGACATGGGTCGATACTTTTTGCATATGCATCAAACCACTTTTCACAGAGCATGGCTGAAATATAAATTACGGCAGAATAATATGCAATATGCAGTAAACGAGACCCTTTTAGAAATACATCGTAGTTTCCGACACGTAACCTCAGAATAATGATGTTTACGTCATAACAAAACACAACATTCACTGAAGTCAAAAGGATTTTAACAACCGAAGTAGAATCGAAGGTAAATAATGTTGAATTACATGATTTTGCTATCATGATTTTGACATGATTGATCGTTTATTACGACTCGTTTATTACTGTTTACAAGTATGAACCAGCTTTTTCGTTATATTTTGAAAATTTCGAGTGTACTAGCCAACAGAAACACTTTGCACATATCCCGCACGTCATTTCTGCTTTCGAATATGCATTCATTTACATTTTAGAATTAGATGCACGTATTTTATTTGGAATCTTTGACAAGACTCGTTTATTACTAAATAATAATTACGGCTCGACTTAAATGAATTCTACGTCTTTTTCCCATCTTACCAGGTGCAGTGTGTTGAAAAAATTGAGATAATGTTGAAAACAAGTTTCTAAGGGAGCTATCTGCTATATCAAACGAAACAAAATCGGGTTCTACCGAATCTGGGGGACGTATTGAGATTGTCCCGTTGATTACAGAGAATTGGCGTCACAACTGAGTCTCGTTATCATTTTAGCGTTCCTCTTATTATTTTAGATTGTTTGTTAAATGTAGCAAGGCTTACATCAAAACTTTGCGTAAAAAGGTTGTTTACCTCGAAATACTTGTTTTAATTTGTGGAATTAGTCTACATCAATAACGATAATTTCTTGGCGACATGACGATTTCAGGGACCAAGCTACACATAATGTGCATGGGTGTTGATTGGACGGCCCCAGGACGGGCAAGATACATCTGATTTTGTCTTTGCATGCTATAGTTGGTAATTTCGTTTACCATTATCCCTTGGAGGTCATGAATCTTTTTTATTTTTCATTAAAAGTATGGCGACATTGAATGGTCAAAGAAATTGGGAATGAGTCTACAACGGTAACGTTTTAGATATCGTGGATCAGTTTAATAATTTAGGTACAATTTTATCATATAATGCCTCCTGTTCGTACTATAATGACTACGTAGTGGGTAAAGGTTTAGAAGATGTTAACTGTCTGTTAAAAAACTGTAAAATATCCGCTCAAACTGAAAATTCTTTGTCAATTAATTGATTTATCTGATGGATCGCTCTTAAGGTTTTGCATGGGAACTGTGGATTTTCAAAGGCAAAGGGTATTGAGCTTGTACATTTAAATTTTTGCGAAAGGATTCTAAAGGTTCGAATCAGTACTTGCTCTTCAGGCGTATACGGTAAATTAGCGCAATACCCTCTTTACGTAATGCGCTAAATTACAGGATAATTAATTATCGGTGTAAAGTGGTTTTTACAAATAACATTATTTTAAACAGCGTTTATACCTTGAGCTTAGAAGATTTCAATATTGGTTTTAGGAATTAGGCGTAAAGGGTAAAAAAAAAACTTATTGGACAATTATGGTGTTTGTTAGATCTTTCGTTTTCCGAGTCCCATACATTTGAAATTAAAAAAAAAAAAAATCCACGTATATTTAAACAAAGAATAATCAACTGTTTTACACAGGATTGGTATAGATCGATAGAATCTAGCACGGCATTAAAAGTATAAGCATTTTAAAAGTTATTTCGGCTATGAACCATACTTATATATTTCATCAAAAAATATAGATTCTACTTCACGAAAACGAGACTGTCTTCACATTCTTTAAGAATTCAAACAGGTCGCTATGGTAGGAACAAGATCCCAAGAAATGAGCGCATTTGTCAGTGTTATAACTCAAATTATATGGAAGACTTTTTTTTTTATTTCATTTGTATCAGTCCCTTCTTTGAAAGACTAAGAAAGACATAGATAGGTACAAAATAATATGCAAGGCCTTCAGTTCAAAATTTGATCAACTGATGAATAGCAAAAATCGTAAACAAGTCTTTAATTTGTCAAGATTCATCAAAGAGTTCCTTGATATTTTTTGTAAAAAACCCCATAAGTCTACATGTCTTATTCATTATGTTCTTTTTTTTTTAATCCCATCTATCTAGTAGGCAACTATATGTGAAGTGTTGTCTAGTAAAAAAATATTTGAAAGATATTTGATAACTTTGTCGAAAGTAATACACATATAAGTCATTTTCGCCGTTATACTCGCTATAGATCTCGTAATATTTCATGTTTATTGTTGCATCGTTTTTGTGACTTTGTCCAACAGTGCATTTGTCATAGTTTTTAAATTTAATGAACTGATAAATAGCGAAGATGGTAAACAAGTCTTTAACTCGTCAAGATTCGTCAAAGATGCCATTTTTGTCCGTAAAAAGACCTTAAGCCTGTATGTCTAATTTATTATGTTTTTTCCTCCTTCTATCCAGTAGGCAAGTATATGTGTAGTTCTGTCAAGGTTGAAACATACTTTTTATAACTTTGGTGAAAGTACTTCAAATATAGGTCATTTTCGCCGTCAAACTCCGACTACTTGCTCTAAGTTTCGTAATAGTTCATGTTAATTTTTGGTGCTTTTTGTGTTTATGTACAATTGTGTACTTGTCAGTGGTAAAGGGTAGTCAGATAGGGATAGATTAGCGACTCAGTCCCTATCTGACTTACCCTGGTCCCCATTCTGCTTACCCCGAGTAAGCAAAATGGGGACAACCGGAAGTAGTTTTCGACAAACCGGAAGTCGTTTTCGATTTTTTCACCCCCACCCACCCGTTTTTTTGAAAGGTGGGCGTGGCTTAGGAAAGTAATGTGACGTCACGTGACGTCACTTCCGGTTGATCTTAGGCTGCACATTTTTTGCAGAGATTGGACAGTCGCTATTCTCCTTACCCTGAGTGGGATTAGTACCTAGTCTCCTTACCCTGAGTAGGATAATGTGGAGCTGATCCCTAGTTTGTCTACCCTCGAGTGTTCTATTTTTAGTTACACTGTAGGGCAAAGACCATTTCCGGTTGATCTTAGACTGTACATTTTGCAGAGACTGGACAGTCGCTATTCTCCTTACCCTGAGTGGGATTAGTACCTAATCTCCTTACCCTGAGTGGGATTAGTTCCTAGTCTTCTTACCCTGAGTGGAGTTATTGGTGATAAAAATGTGGAGCTGTCTGGCCTTAGACTTTGTTTTAGTACGGAATACTGTCTGATCTTGATCCACACTGCGTCAGAGCAGAGGTTGGGGTGTAGACTGGACTTTGACTTTTAGGATTGATATGGAATACAGTTTGATCTTGATCTCACTGTACCAGGCTGAGGGTAAGGGGAAATGGTTTGACTTGGGCTTTTTTGAGTGTAAACTCTTACAGTGTAACTCTTAGAGAAAATTGACAATTTTGAAAGATCACTCTTTCGTGGGGAATGGTAGCCCTGAAAAGGACTGTTTTTTGGAGGCTGTGTTTTTTAGGCACAACCTCCAACTTTTCTGCAGGCTGGACAGCTACTTGCTGTCCGCCTCTTCAGCCTTCTCAACTCTGTCTCGTTGAGATCAAAGTGCAGAGAGAATGGTGGCTCATCATCGTCATCCCAACATTCAGTCACTGGAATGACCACCTTCTTCTCGTTGACTGGTGGCAGTGGTGTCGGCTTCAGGCCTACCCCACCATCAAGAAAGAGCAATCTTTCTTCAAAGAGTGGACATCTATTTTCGTCTTTTTTCCACTCTGTTGGTGTGATGACGAGCTCCACCTTGTAGTTTACTAGTGGGTGTAGTGGTGGTCTTTCTTCCTCAGCCATTATCTGTTCGATCTGGTTGTTAACCCTCTCTAGTTTTAATGAGAGGGTGGATACCGCTCTCATTAAATTGTGAACTGACTTTCGGAGATCTTCCATCGTTCAACTGTATAGGAAAAAATCGTCGGCTTTTATAAGCTGGTGGGAGGATTGACCTACTTTGGCTCAGAATTAACGTTGACCAATCAAAATGTGTAATGATATAACGAACGAATCGATTGGACAACGTTAATTCTGTGTCAAAGTAGGTCAATCCTCTCGTCAGAACTAGGATTGACCTACTTTGACTCAGAATTAAGAGCGCGTTCCCGGGCGAAAGCACCCCAAATGAAGGGGGTTAAACGCTATATGCTATTAAGTGTAACTCTCAGAGATAGAAATGTTAAAAAATTGAAAAGAATAATCTTTCAGAATTAACGTTTTTGACCAATCAGAAGCTTCGTTGCTTTAATGTTGACCAATCAGAAGCTTCGTTATATTTCTTTGTGTGAGTAAAAAAAGAAAAAGCTAGAAGGAGAAGATTCGTGTTATGCACAGGAATTGGATTTAGTCTTTTTTTGATATGGAATACAGTGTGATTTTAATGCCCACACTGTCTCTGGTCAAGAGGGTTGGGAATAGACTTTTTTGTCTGGTTAGAGCAAAAAAATTGCAGTGGGACTGTGGACTTAGGCTTTTTTTGAGTGTAACTCTTAGAGTGTAACTCTTTAGAGAAAATTGACAATTTGAAAAGAAAGATCTTTTCGTGGTGTTGGGTAGCCCTGAAAAGGGCTGTTTTTTCTGTGTTGGAATGTTTTTTTCGCCTTTACTGACAGCTTTTCTTTGGTTTTTTCGGGATCTTGAAATCATGGAAGTCATCAATCTTTTTTCCGTATTTGCTCTGGCCCGTCATTGTCGAGATTGCCCAGTTGTTGAGAACTCCTTGTTTTTTGTGAAGTTGCCCATCGCCTTCCTCTGATTTTCTTTTTGTTGCTCTTCGTTGTTTTTCCTTTGGCTGTTGCTTTTCTTTCTTTACAACAGTTACGATTGACTCCACTAGTTTATGAAGACTGGTTTTATCAAAGTCAAACTCCATCGGGATTTTCACCGGAATCTGCACAGGAACAGGTGAAACTGTTGACATAATGTCTCAACGTTTCTGCTCAGTTGTTCAGTGTTTGTGTTTAAAGTCTTTATCTCCTCCAAATGTTTGTTGAAAGTCTTCAGTTCTTCTAAAATCTGAGTCAATACAGAATCTTGTTTTGAATTCAGCTGTCTTACTTCTTCAAAAATGTCGTCCAATATGGTCTTTGGGTTGATGAGTGTTGTATTTATCGCAGTCGATGGGTTGACGAGTGTTGAATTCATCGCTGTCGATGGGTTGATGAGTGTTGAATTCATTGCTGTCGATAGAATATCTCCAGTGTTTTCTTTTGGTAGGAATTCGTCTATGTCGAAACCGTAAAAGTTGAATCCATTTAAGTTGAAATCTATTTTT
Organism: Hippopus hippopus; assembly: GCA_946811185.2. Classification (NCBI taxonomy): domain Eukaryota; kingdom Metazoa; phylum Mollusca; class Bivalvia; order Cardiida; family Cardiidae; genus Hippopus; species Hippopus hippopus. Next base: position 23,240,622 of record OX328101.1, on the reverse strand, counting down.
TCCGTTAGCGTTTATCCGTACTATTCGAGAGCTAAGAGTCGAATAATTTATTATTTGGAAAAAATATCGTCGGCTTTTATACGTTTACAGAGGGATTGACCTACTTTGACTCAGAATTAACGTTGTCCAATCAAAATGTATAATGATATAACGAACGAATCGATTGGACAACATTAATTCTATGTCAAAGTAGGTCAATCCTCTCGTCAGAACTAGGATTGACCTACTTTGACTCAGAATTAAGAGCGCGTTCCCGGGCGAAAGCACCCCCAATGAAAGGGGGTTAAACGCTATATGTTATTAAGTGTAACTCTTTAGAGGCAGAAATGCTAAAAATTTGAAAAGAATAATCTTTCAGAATTAACGTTTTTGGCCAATCAGAAGCTTCGTTGCTTTAATGTTGACCAATCAGAAGCTTCGTTATATTTCTTTCTTTGTGTGAGTAAAAAAAAAGAAGCTAGAAGGAGAAGATTCGTGTTATGCACAGGAATTGGACTTAGTCTTTTTTTGATATGGAATACAGTGTGATTTTGAAAGAGAAAACTAGGTCTGTATTGGACTTAGGCTTTTTTTGAGTGTAACTCTTAGAGTGTAATTCTTAGAGAAAATTGACAATTTGAAAGATCACTCTTTCTTGCTGAATGGTCGCCCTGAAAAGGGCTGTTTTGAGTCTTGTTGTCTGGCAAGGCTATTCATCGACTGTATAAACTACAGGTCTGAGGGGGAAAGATTTAGCTAGAGAGTTGTTGCAAAGGACCTCTTTTTGAGTGTAACTGATTGAGTGTAATTCTAAGAGGAAATTGACAAATTTGAAGAAAGATCACTCTTTCTTGGTGATTGGTAGCCCTGAAAAGGGCTGTTTTTAAAGAAATCAACTCAAAATATTCAGAGTTGGACCTATCCGTCGAAAAACTCCCGGTGAAGTTCATCCATCTGCTCACGCTTACAGCGGGTATAGTCTCTGTACATATCGAGTGTTTCTTCAATAACCCATAATTTTATCCCAAAGTAACAGCAGTACAATCTGTTATTTGTACGTTCTGACATCTTGTATGCTTTCTCTACCACATCTTGACGATGTTCTAGCAAGTCGATCTGTTTGTAGGCTTCCATAAATTCTCGTTTGGCAACATTCATTTTGCGTTGTATCTTGCGTTCACCCGAAGTCAGTTTTCTTGTAAACATGATGATTCGATTTGGTTATCTAATTGATAATAATTTTTACAATTGGGGACCCTGACTTTATATATTCTTGCATAGGGATTGACCTACTTTGACTTAGAATTAAGAGCGCGTTCCCGGGCGAAAGCACCCTCGATAAAGGGGTTTAAACGCTATGTGTTATTAAGTGTAACTCTTAGAGGTAGAAATGCTAAAAATTTGAAAAGAATAATCTTTCAGAATTAACGTTTTTTTGACCAATCAGAAGCTTCGTTGCTTTAATGTTGACCAATCAGAAGCTTCGTTATATTTCTTTGTGTGAGTAAAAAAAGAAGCTAGAAGGAGAAAATCAATGTTATTGGATATGGGAATAGACTTTTTTTGTCTGGTTAGAGCAAAAAAATTGCAAGGGTTGTGGACTTAGGCTTTTTTGAGTGTAACTCTTAGAGTGTAACTCTTTAGAGCAAATTGACAATTCGAAAAGAAAGATCTTTTCGTGGTATTGGGTAGCCCTGAAAAGGGCTGTTTTGAAGAAATCAAGTTGAATAATTATTCAGAATCAGATGAATCGTTGAACAGCTCTCGGTGAAGTTCGATAATCTGGTCAGCTTTGGAAAAGGCATATTCATAAAACATTTCAAGTGTCCCTTCAATGACTGTAAGCTTCATTCGAAGGTTATAGCGGAACGCTCTGTTGTTTGTACGTTCTGCCATCTTGTACCGTTTCTTCACCTGGTCTAAACGTTGTTCCAGCAAGACGATCTGATTAAAGGCTTTTCTAAATCGTCGTTTAGTATCATTTAAAGTGAAACGTTTGTCAAGAGTTCTTATTCTTGAAGGCATGTTGATGATTTGGTTATCTACTTGATAATAAATTTTTACAATTGAGTCCGGACTTTATATATTCTTGCATAGGGATTGACCTACTTTGACTTAGAATTAACATTAACCAATCAAAATGTGTAATGATATAACGAACGTTTCGATTGACCAACGTTAATTCTATGCCAAAGTAGGTCAATCCTCCCGTCAGAACTAGTTTTGATTCAGAATTAACGTTTTTTGACCAATCAGAAGGTTCGTTGCTTTAACGTTGACCAATCAGAACGTTCGTTACATTTTTTTATCCAAAAACAATTGATAAATCTGAAATGATAGAAGATAGGATTTACGCTTTTGACTTTTTTTTTTTATATGGAATACAGTGTGATTTTTTTGATACCCACACTGTCTCTGGTCAAGAGGGTTGGGAATAGACTTTTTTTGTCTGGTTAGAGCAAAAAATACAGGGTTGTGGACTTAGGCCTTTTGGAGTGTAACTCTTAGAGTGTAACTCTTAGAGTTAACTCTTTATGAGAAATTGACAGATTTGAAAAGAAAGATCTTTTCGTGGTGTTGGTTAGCCCTGAAAAGGGCTGTTTTTCGAGTATTCATCTATCAAGACTACTGCTCTTCTAAACGATTTACTGGGATAATTTCACATCCACAGTAATCACAGCATACTGTCGAGCTTTCGTCATCGTCATAAAATCCCTCATCAGGATCAGGACAGTTATGCTTCTGGCCAAAGTAGTCCAGAATAGCAAGACATTTTCCGCATTCTATATAGCATCTGCTACCGCACATTGGACAGAGAAGAATCTGCACCATGATGGAACGATTATGATTTGATGTCTAAAACATTGGAATTTTATAGCTTGCAGGGTGGATTGACCTACTTTGACATAGAATTAACATCGACCAATCGAATCGTTCGTTATATCATTACACATTTTGATTGGTCAACGTTAATTCTGAGTCAAAGTAGGTCAATCCTCCCGTCAACGTATAAAAACGAACTTTTTTATGATCGGATTATTTTTCATTTCAAATGAAAGACAATAAAAATTTTAGTAAGTGTTTTGGAAGGAGAAAGGGCGAAGTAAAGAAGAGAGAGATGGAGGAGAAGCTAGAACAGAAGAAAAGAGAAAAAGAAGAAAGAAGAGAAGAGGCGAAGAGATTGAAAACTCTCTGCGAGTTTTTTGAGAGACAAGGGCGCGAGTTTTCGCCCGATTTCATCTCACTGGTATGGAATTAATTTATCCAGCCAGTGAATAGAAAAAAACAGCCCTTTTCAGGGCTACCATTCCCCAAGAAAGAGCTTTTCTTTCGACTTGTCAATTTTCTCTCAAAAGACTTTCAGTCAAAGACTTACAGCCAAAGAAAAAAAAAGTCAAGCCCAGAATTATTTCATATGTTTTTTATTCAAACAATTGTACAATGAAACAAGACATGAACTGTGAAAAACAATGGAATGAAAAACAATATCTGTTAAAAACATTGGAATGAAAAAACAATATCTGCGCAAAAACAATTTAGCATAAAACATTTCGTTCAATATAACATTTCATACAATATAACATTTTACAATGCAAATTCACAATGCAAATTCACAAATGCCCCGAGTTTTCCATTTTTCTTCATGTTCCGTAATAACTGTATGCAATTGGTCATTACCCAAATACATTTGATATTCACAGGCCATTTCACTGAATTCACGTGTTCCTCTAAATGGAAAAACATGTTTTGTAACGCCTTTTGTTGAAAGAGATGAATATACACTTTCTTCTGTAACATCTCTGTCAAATAAAATATAGCCTTCCAAGGTATCCACTATTTCCTCGTCGTTTTGAATAAATCCTCTTTTGTAGCGTAAGTAAAAGTTAAATAAAACAGATTTCATTTTCAGAACGTTCAGAAAGCTTTCTTCTTCTGTTCTTCCTATGATAATTAAGCACCATCGACTTGTGGATCGCATTAGTTTACCGATAGCACCGTCTTTCCACCAACAAGATGCTAAATAAGCTTTGAGAATGAGATCTAAATCCGAATCGTCTACCATCATAGCAATAAAGCTGTGTATAGCATACAACTTGCAGGACGAATCTCCTTTTGCAAAACCTTTGTGCAAAGTTTCACACAGTAGAATTTAATGTTAAGTTGCGTTTGTTCATCGAGCGTATGCTGTTGAACGAATTCTCCATAAATCTTTTCACGTAGTTCTATTGGTAAAGGCAGCATAATTTTTTCAGCGATATTTTTGCGTCTTACTCGGACCGTTCAGATCAAAACAATGTAACATGGAATTATCTTCTCAACGTTTTATAGCCATAGGGTACAGTGTCAGTATTATTTACAATAACTCTCTTGGTGTATACAGAACGAAACGTTTTTGTTTGCGGTTCACTGGTGACCGTTCTATCTCTATGTCTTTTGATTCTACAATCATATTCAATTCTGATTTCTGTAGTGCGATTCAAAGCACATTTTGAATATGTATCGAAATTCACCACCTAACTTGTACTGTAATCCAAAGTAATCCCCTTCACTTTACATTTGCTTTTCACTTTTCACTTTTCCATCTTTTGTTTTCATTTTGTAAGCATAATTCTTTGGTCCTAGTCCTCTGAAATGAGTGATTTTACAATCAGGCTCTTCATCAGTCCATTTTCCTAGTCTGCTGTTAATAATGGGAGGGTTCCATAATTCAGGATCATGAATGTACATGCAGCTATCGAAATACAGAACTCTATCCTTTAACTTTTCAAGAACACTGTACAATTCCAGTCTTGCATAAGCTGTTACGTAGGCTCCTACAATAACATTGGCTGTAGCGTGAGTATCAATATGTTCCAACTTTGTTTCGTAGTTGACCAAGATGAATGGACAGTCATCTTCAAAGATTTCTACATGCTTCACAATGAAATTTGGATTGGTGACCAATTCAAAATATTTAGACGGATCGTTGATGTATTCCGTCTGGGTCATTTTTTCACGCTGGGCTAATTTTCCCCAAAGACAGTTCAACATAATCTTAGCAAAGGATCTTCTCCCAGGATTTTTTTGAATACAACTTGGATCAAGACGAATACCTTCTGCCTCCTCATATTCACGAATAAACTGTTCTTTTTCTGAATCTGATTGACACCAACTGGGATATCCGCTAGCTTCTTGCTTAATTTTCAAGAAATTATCCACATAGCCTTTAAAGAACTGATTCGACACAAAATCGAAATGCCAAATTTCATACACTTGCAATAACCGATAACCACAGTCAAGAGCTTTGAACAGCTCAAAATTAACCCAAGTTCCTACCAAAGCTCTCTCTTCTTTGTTATGTCTACAAATGTTCGAACTTTCTTTTGCACATTTCATACAGAGTGGAAACATCATTTTGTTGTTACAGTGAACTGGGAAAACGGGATGAAACAAATCATCTGGGGGTAAAACTTTGCATTTGATTAATCCTTCATACTGACGAATATGCTTCACGTTAATATTCTCAGCAGTCAAGATTTTTGGTTGACCTACAGGATAAGATTTGTGTTTGCAAACATAAGGGTACAGAGAACAAATATCAAAGTATTTGATTTCCTTTTTACTTTTTTCCTTGACATCATAGGCAATTTTTATTGCATTACGTCTTCCTCCAGACAACCCCTCCCTTGGATCAATGGGATCTAAATATGGATACAGGTTTTCAATGAGTTTTTTGTACTCTTTATCCTTCTTCATCTTAGCATCAAATTCATGTTCCCATATGAACTCTACGTTATATCCCATTTTTTTTGGATATCTCTTAAACGTTCAAAGGTACGTTCGTACAATTCAGACATTGTTTTTCCATTGATGGGATTGATCTGTTTTCGATCTGTATAACATACGGGACAGCCATGATACAAATCCCCAAGGAATTCATAGACAGTGTTTGATTGACGGTGAAATCCGTCTACACTGTATTTCCCGATTGAACTTCACCACCATTTTTTGCGTGGCGAATATTGATTCCTTTTTCCTTAGCCACGCTCTGGATCCAGCGTATCGCTTTCATGGAAAAGCGACGTCTGGATGAATCTTTACTTGAAATGATAGCTATTTGATTTTCAGGCAAATATTTGCTTCGCCAAACCTTGTTATACGCATCGGCAATGGTAATCGCCTCTAGAAATGGACAAATGCCGCCCTGTTCAATAAACACCTTTCTGAATTCACCACAACCTCGTCTTAGGTTATCAACATCTGACCTACAGTACATTTCCATCTCTTTTTGAAAATTGAATTCCTCAACCCTTTGAACTTTATCATTATACCAGACTATGAAATTTGACCTGGCCTCTTCAGACATTGAATCGGGTTTGTAATAAGACATGTCCAAGTAGGGACCAATGTATCCCCAGAATTCACCTGTATTTTCCCAGTGAGGGAAGTAACCTTTTTCCATTTCTTGAAGACCAAATGTAGCTGGAAATTTTGCCAAACCGAAGTTCATGAAATTAAAAGAATCGATCAAACGCACTCCATTCAGTTCTAACTTCATAATGTTATTGCCATTCATGATCAATTTTGGAAGTTTTAGCCCAATTTTGATAACATAGTCAAGAATAAACTGTCCGTCATAGCCTTGAAATTATGCGCAATAGCCGTGACTCCTTTATGATGTTCTGAAAAGAGCCAGTTGCCAAATTGACTCAAAGTTTCCTCACCTTGAAAAATAACTTCTCTTCCTTCTTTAAATTCACTGCATGTGGAACAATGAAAATCAAGTGGTTTATCGATACATTCCTCACATGCCCTGTGTGCAATACAGTAATTCGGGATATGTACTCCTGTGTCTTGTTTGCATTCAAAATCAAAGAAAATGAACAATGGTTTTTTGACTACAGAAGAACTCGTCTTGTCATCGGTGTTTGTCTTACTTTGGTAAGACTGAATATAACATCGATGAGAAAAGTCAACAATTTTCTTGCAAATATGACACTTTTTCTTTCCATTGCAGATATGATTTTTCTTTCTGACTTGATATTGATGACCACATTTTAAACAGAGTTTTACTAATTCACAAATGGATTTCTTTTCTTGACCTTGAACATTTCTATGATTTGCCAAACATGCAGCACTGAAAAATCGTCTATGGCATCCACTGCAAACATATTCTTTTGATTCTGATGGACATTTTCCTTTGCGATAACAACCTTTACAGATATTTGAACATGCATGAGTTTCCCGTGCCGAGTATCCCACGTCACAGAACTCACAATAATTTGCACAACTAAGAAATCCTGCGATGGATTTGATGTAATCATAATGGTTTTGATGAAAGTACAAATGTATGATTTTAGTCTCGTCTTTTACTTTTGGGTGTTCAAATACTTTTTCCACTTTTGAATGCTGTTGATGAACTTTAATGACATAGTCCTTTTCATACAGGAAAGATTGGATTTCTTTGTATTTGTCAATTCCTACAGATCGGGTTGACGGAACTCCAGCTTCATTCAACAGTTTCTCAGCTTCAGTCTTTTGAAGTAATCTGTTTGATTTTCTGATGTATTCCCATCTTCTATTCCATACTTCGGTGTTCTCACGTTCACTGTAGCAAATGCCCACCACAACTGCTCTTGCAAAACGTAGGTGATCATGATTGTTAATTTGAATATTTGATTTTTTCTTCTGGACAAAAACCTTTGAATCCAATTCTGATGATCTTTTTCTCCCGCTACCACTTGGAGGTGATGTATGTGTAATGTCAAATGTCATGAATCCATCGTTCAAGACGAAATCTGTATTCGATTGTAAAACTTTTTCAATTTCATTTAACATAGTTTCACCTTTCAGCTGTTCTGTAGGTAAGAAGGGAATATGAATCCCCATATCCAATGAAGGGTGGTTGATACTAATTCTAATCATATCCGTCGGTTCAGCATTTAACTTTTGAATGATTTGATGGGTAACTTCGTCAAATAATCCGATCAGTTGATGGGGTGGTAATTCTTCAAATTTCTTAAAAGACGCCGTCAACAGATGTGATTCTGTTCTAAATTTCCTCGATTTCTTTTTTCCCTTCTCCGTTAAGTCATACAGACTTTTCATGTCTAAAGTAGTGTTGTTACTTTCTTCTTTTCGGTCCTCAATCATTTTTTTCTTTGGTGTATCATCTTCACTTTCACTTTTCATGGTCGTTTTTTTCTTAGGTGTTTCATCTTTACTGTCACTTTTCACGTTCATTTTTACAGGTTTTTTCGAGGAGATATTATCTTCACTGTCACTTTCTACGATCATTTTTACAGGTTTTTTCTTGGGTGAAGAGAAATCGTCTTCACTGTCACTTTCTTCTTTTTTCATTTTTTTTTGGTGGTGAAAATGACTCATCGTCACTTTTACTGTCTGAATAGGGTACTATTCTTTTTCTTTTACCCATCGTTTATGTCTGAATGTAAGACAATGATACAGTAAGTCAGAAAACTCGGCATTTTATAGAGCCTTTCAGCTCGATAGTGTATACATAGAGACGATAGCTACGAAATCTATATCATTCTTCTGATCAACTTCAGACAGTACAGTTGACAAAAAATAATGAGCGAGTTTAATCTACAAAATACATTACTGATAGGAAAGATGATGTATCTGTATGTTAACCCATACACCCACGATTACGAGATCAGCAATGTTCCGTTAAAGTATCAAGTTCAACATATCGGGAATTACGTGGGATCATTTTTATCCCATCAACATTTAACAGAAAAAGATGTTTACCGTATTACCAGATACAGAGTTTTGAATCAAGCAGCGATCAAAAAACGATATGGACCGGATGGAAAGAGAACAGATATTTGTTTTACATGCAACAAACCAGGACACTGGGCTAGAAATTGTCCAGAAAAAGAAAAGCAGGCAGAAACAGTCGTTTTTGTCTATGTGAACCCACGCAGTCATGATATCAAAATTTCACCAACAATTGGATTTTGTGGTGAATTTCAGAACATGAAATTCGTTGGTTTTCTGAAATCATTCTGCAACGAAAATAAATGGAAAACATTCACACCACAGGCTACAACATCATCGGCTGAAAATCAGATCGAAAATATGCAGATCGACAACACGACTATCAGTGATACAGAGATCTGTAAAATAACAGAACAGGTAGAGAAAAAAATATCTACAAACGATAATCTAAGAAAACAACCAACTTTGGAACTAAAAAACAATGAACTTTCTTCAGAGGAGGTTCTTTCACCAAAAGATGAGAAAAAGCAAAACAACGAAAAAAGAGAAAGCGAAAAAAAAAAGAAGTGTTTCTTTTGCAAATCAAAAAAACATGAGGATAAAATCTGGACCTGTCCAGATATGGTATTAAAAAATAATGAAAGGGGAAGAAAACGGAAGAGTGAATTTGAATCTGACATTCCAAAGAAAAAAAGAAAAACACACTGAAAAAAGTTTCAACAAAAAGTGCTTGTTGAAAAAAACTGTTGTAAAATATTGTTTTTAAGTTTTTTTTAAAAAAATGTTTTAACAAAAAAAGGTTATCTTGTTTAAATGTTTTCATTCCAATGTTTTTTCATTCCATTGTTTTTTCACAGTTCATGTCTTGTTTCATTGTACACATGTTTAAATAAAAAACATATAAAATAATTCTGGGCTTGACTTTTTTTCTTTGACTGTAAGTCTTTGACTGTAAGTCTTTTGATAGAAAATTGACAATTCGAAAGAAAAGCTCTTTCTTGGGGAATGGTAGCCCTGAAAAGGGCTGTTTTTCCATTCACTGGCTTGATAAATTAATTCCATACCAGTGAAGGATACAGTTTCTGCAGCTTCTTTTGCCACCCACGATGCTCAGTGGGTGGCATGAAGTCCTTTAGATCGGGGTAAATATTCCCCATCTTCACCTTTGGCGTACGAGTGTAAAACTCGTACCCCCGCCTCTCAAAAAAAGCACACAGTGCTTTAAACTTTAGCCTCTTTCTTTCTTCTTCTCTTTTCTTCTCCATCTCTATCTGCTCCTCTATCTCTTTCTTTTTCTTTTCCTCAACCTTTGCCTTCCCAAATACCCCACAGAAAAAGCTGCTGGCTTTCATTGTGAAATAACCCGATCATAAAAAAGTTCGTTTTTATACGTTTGCAGGGGGATTGACCTACTTTGACATAGAAATAACGTTGTCCAATCAAATAGTCCGTTATATCATTACACATTTTGATTGGTCGACGTTAGCCCAACTGCATTTTCCTCTATGCAAAACACTATTCTCAGTGATCCTAGTTAAAATACTTTGTAGTCACTATTTTTATAGCTCTGTAGACTATAAAAGACAATCACAAAACACATTCATTCGGAACTCAACTGCTGTAGAGTTAAACCAAATCAGCACAATGTTTGGACTAACAATTTTACTTACATTGCTGAACTGGATAGAAGAAAGAGAACGCCTTAGACGTATAAGGCGTGAAGTTGAACATCTAATCCAAGTAATAAATGCAATGGAAAATAGGAGAATAAAGAGAAGAGGTTTAAAAAAGTGAACCTGTACAAACAGCCCTTTTCAGGGCTACCCAACACCAAGAAAAGATCTATCTTTCCTCAAATTTGTCAATTTTCTCTAAGAATTACACTCTAAGAGTTACACTCAAAAAGCCTTCTAATTTTCACTTCTGTCTAGGTCGATTGAATGCTTTTCTACTTCATTCAAATAGATCTGTTCTAAAGAGAATTTCCACATATGTATGCATTAAGCTTTTTTTTTCTCAGAACTTTGCTCAGCGTGCTTTCTACCAGGTTCGCGCTCTTAATTCTGAGTCAAAGTAGGTCAATCCCGCTGCAAACGTATAAAAGTCGTTGATTTTTTCAAAATAATAAATCATTCGACACTCAGCTCTCGAGTAGTACGGATAAGTGTTAACGAAAAAATGGAGCAAATGAATCATCGACTTATTGAGGCTCTCCGAGTCTTCCTGATTGGTGGTGATCAAGTACTGATACTAAAGAACAGGATTGAAGAGAATAGAATACAACTAGAACAAATATCACGCACATACGTAGATCTTGGTGAGAAAATAGTCGAACTAGTTCTAGAAACAACACCTGACATTATCTTGGTTGATGTGGAATTCGGGAGGCGGATTACTTTTAACAATGGAGCAATGACAATCACAAAAAGAGTCGGAGCATGTCCAATCTGCCATGCAAATTTTGGATGTTGTCATTTAAGCTGGAAAACATTCCAACACAGAAAAAACAGCCCTTTTCAGGGCTACCATTCCCCAAGAAAGAGTGATCTTTCGAATTGTTAATTTCTCTAAGAGTTACACTCAAAAAAAGTCTAAGTCAAATACCAGACCTCTGATCTAAGACAGTGTGGGCATTAAAATCACACTATATTCCATAACAAAGAAAGACTAAGTCCAACGGCTGTCCAATAACATGGATCTTCTCCTTCTAGCTTCTTTTTTTACTCACACAAATAAAGAAATATAACGAAGCTTCTGATTGGTCAACATTAAAGCAACAAAGCTTCTGATTGGTCAAAAAACGTTAATTCTGAATCAAAACTAGTTCTGACGAGAGGAATGACCTACTTTAACATAGAATTAACGTTGCCCAATCGAATCGTTCGTTATATCATTACACATTTTGATTGGACAACGTTAATTCTATGCCAAAGTAGGTCAATCCTCTCGTCAGAACTACTTTTGACGGGAGGATTGACCTACTTTGACATAGAATTAACGTTGCCCAATCGATTCGTTCGTTATATCATTACACATTTTGATTGGACAATGTTAATTCTATGCCAAAGTAGGTCAATCCTCCCGTCAGCGTATAAAAGCCGGCGATATTTTCCAAATAATGAATCATTCGTCTCTCAGCTCTCGAGTAGTACGGATAAGCGCTAACGGGAAAAATGGATTTCAACTTGGACGGAATTAACTTGGATGGTTTCGACACAGACGAATTCCTACCAAAAGAAAACAAAGGGGATATTCTATCGACAGCAATGAATTCAACACTCATCAACCCATCGACAGCGATGAATTCAACACTTATCAACCCAACGACGGTAATGGACGGCATTTTTGAAGAAGTAAGACAGTTGAATTCTAAACAAGATTCTGTATTGACTCAGATTTTAGAAGAACTGAAGACTTTCAACAAACAAATGGAGGAAAAAAAGACTTTGAACGCAGACACCGAACAACTGAGCAAAAACATTGAGACATTATGTCAACAGAGAAAGCGTATTTCAGTTGTTGCTGTGAAGGTTCCAGTGGAGAATGACTTTGATAAAAGCAGTCTTCATAAACTAGCAGACTCAATCGTGACTGTTGTAAGGGAAGAAAAACAACCAAACGAAAACCAACAGCCAAAAACAGTATGCTGCGAACATTGTGGGTGTAAAATCATTCCAAAAGACCAGTAGACTTGGTAGATAAATCAATACTCAAAAACAGCCCTTTTCAGGGCTACCCCACCACCAAGAAAGAGCGATCTTTCTTCAAATTGTCAATTTTCTCTAAGAGTTACACTCTAAGAGTTTACACTCAAAAAAAGCCCAAGTCAAACCATTTCCCCTTACCCTCAGCCTGGTACAGTGAGATCAAGATCAAACTGTATTCCATATCAATCCTAAAAGTCAAAGTCCAGTCTACACCCTAACCTCTGCTCTGACGCAGTGTGGATCAAGATCAGACAGTATTGCGTACTAAAACAAAGTCTAAGGCCAGACAGCTCCACATTTTTATCACCAATAACTCCACTCACGGTAAGGAGACTAGGTACTAATCCCACTCAGGGTAAGGAGATTAGGTACTAATCCCACTCAGGGTAAGGAGAATAGCGACTGTCCAATCTCTGCAAAATGTGCAGTCTAAGATCAACCGGAAATGGTCTTTGCCCTACAGTGTAACTAAAAATAGAACACTCGAGGGTAGACAAACTAGGGATCAGCTCCACATTATCCTACTCAGGGTAAGGAGACTAGGTACTAATCCCACTCAGGGTAAGGAGAATAGCGACTGTCCAATCTCTGCAAAAAATGTGCAGCCAAAGATCAACCGGAAGTGACGTCACGTGACGTCACATGACTTTCCTAAGCCACGCCCACCTTTCAAAAAAACGGGTGGGTGGGGGTGAAAAAATCGAAAACGACTTCCGGTTTGTCGAAAACTACTTCCGGTTGTCCCCATTTTGCTTACCCGGGGTAAGCAGAATGGGGACCAGGGTAAGTCAGATAGGGACTGAGTCGCTAATCTATCCCTATCTGACTACCCTTTACTACTCATGTCCTAGTTTTTTAATCTAATCAACTGATGAGTAGTGAAGATGGTAAACAAGTCTTTAATTTGTAAAGATTCATCAAATATGCCCATATGCCCTTAATATTCGTAAAAACACCATAAACCAACATGATCATTTCATTATGTTCTCTTCCCCCCCCCCCAATCTATCCAGTGGGCATCTATATGTGTAGTACTGTCAAGTAAAGTTAAATTATTTGAATCATATTTTATACCTTTGTTGAAAGTACTACACACATTCGTCGTTTTCGCCGTCTTTTTATGCTCTAGCTCTCGTTCTATTTCATGATTATTGTTGATACTTTTTGTGACTATGTACAATCGTGTACTTGTCTTACAATTAACTTCTGTTCTGTTGTATTCTATTCTGTTCACTTCTACATCTTGACAAGCAGTCCTCGGAATTCAGATTTTTTTTTTTATGCTGAGCACTTAATCGTTTACAGTGTTTTGTTCTAAAACTTGTGAGGCTATTCAGCCTGATCAATTATTTAAAATCATAACAACTTGTTGTAGTATAGGTAAAGGCCTTTAAATTCGATTTGTACACCTAGGTTTAGATTATTTGAGAAATAAATGTTAATAAGGCTTTCTACTCAATACTACAAGAGTATTAGTATCAGATTTACAATATTTTGATCAAGTCAATACATCTTGGTCGCAATTTTGATGATCTCAATTTGGAAATAATTTCACATTTTCCATTAACGATTTAATGAGCTATTCAGCGTTTTATAGTCATATCAAACTTCAAAAATGCTGGAGGGGATATTTTCTGTAATATGTAGCACAAGCATAAATTTATATCCATCAATATGCTCTTTCCTAGTCACCAATAGACCATTTGTAAGAACTTCGCTCAAGCAAGAAGTTTTATGCATTTCCGACAGCCATCAAATAATTATAATAATTTTAGGTAGATTGGTCCCTTGACGTGCTGAAAATAAACTAATTGCAAAATATTTCGACTCATGTCAGCCTGCATGGATTGACCTGGGTCGGTACTTTTTGTAGATGCATTAAACCCCCTTTTCACAAAGCATGGCTCAAAAATAAACTAAAGCTTAGACGCAAATGTACTTTTAACAGTTGTCTAGTTGACTAGTTAATTAGTTGACTAATTTCAGTTTGTATCGAAGTGGTATTAAGCACACTATGCTGTTTTCTTTTTATCTAAAGTAAATAATTATTGCTTAGTTTTATTAGTTTCATATACCGGAATGCTTGAACTATTGCACGTCGTAAAATTTAGTGTGATTCCCGCATAGGTAATCTGACAAATACCTATTTTATCAAATTACTCTGACACATATCTTCAGTCTTTCTTGCTTACATTTTTTTTCTAAATACTTGAAGAGTATCTCAGTGATACATCATTCATCTTGATTTTGTTCCATGAAAAAGAACTTAATATTTTGTTTGCAGGCAGTTAAATTTGTTTCAAGCGTGACCACAAGATGAGCTAAATTTTTTTCTTACATGAAAACATAATATTTTGTACAAAACCAAAGTCTTAGTAGCGACCACAAGAAAACAAAGCAGGTATTAAAATTCATTTAAATCTAAATAATACCGGTTAGAAATTACAAAGAAGATGACAATTTCTTATTGTACGGTCGGTCAAAGTGTAAGTCGCTTGTAGAAAAGTAAATCTTAAAACTAGGTAAAAAATGGGCAAGTGGCTATGCCTTTTGTTTACTTTTTACTTGAGTAAAACTTACCAGTAAGCAAAACTTGGATAGACCCCACAGTAATAGATCGTCGTCTTCATAATAATATTCATACCCTTACATAGTATGATTTAAATTTGAAATGGATTTTAAAACCCACATTGTTTACTTTTGGCCACTACTGGGCCTTTAATCTGTACTTTTACTGCATCGACTTGGAAACTGATAATCATACGATAAGCTGACAAGAACAAGGAGATGCAATAAACGCCCTTAAGCCAGAGAGCCGCTCATGTATTGGATGATAACTTTTAACAGAGATATCTGCATACTCCGTGAACTAATTTCAGTTTGATTAACCCAACTGATCTTACAATATGCTCTCCGACCTTTGTAAAATCACATAAAACGAGTCCTCAAGGGCACAAACGAAGAGTATGCAAAAGTATATTTTGGGTCAGTTCAATAATGTCGCATCTAGGACCATTCTTTGCTTGCTTTCCATAATTTGTCATTTCTGACCCACTCTGATAATTCCTGCCTATACACTCGAGTAAACCGAGTCATATCTTTACGTCAAGAAAATTCATTTTTCTCCATTATCGCTATAAAACTGTCTTGAAATGTGGAGGATATAGGGAACCCCCACATGAAAAAGTCTTTCACAAATCTATTATTATCATGGTACATAATTATTTGTAGTTTGAAGTTCATAGGGACCCCCTGAATTTTTAAATACCTTGAAAAACCCCGTCTCAATTTTTATGAAACTTTTCAAAGTCTTTTAAAATGACCCTACCAACTCTTACAGTGAAAATTAGAATTTTTCTACCGCAAGAAAGAGCATTTTGTCCAGTCGAGCAGTGTTAAATTTTTGTTCCGAAGCTTTACTTTCTCCGACGGTTTTGCACAGTGACCAGAACAGCAAACATAACTCGTCAGGTGCATGACTTCAGTACCTCACTTCAGTTAAATATGAGGTCCTGGATTTTTTTTGCACAAATTATTAAGTTCTACACCTTGTCTTAGATATCACTTCTGTCACTTTCATACAAATCTTTAAAGTCTAAAATGATTTGTCTAATGTGATATGGTATCTGTTCTTCAATACCTGGTCTCAATTTTATTTTCGGCATGGCTTCGTTTTTTATACCACTTTTGTTCAGATATGTGTTCGAAACCACCTGACACTTAGACTTAGTTCTTTCACGTTTTTTTTTTTTTTTTTCGTTTGCCAAAACTTAGCTCAATTGTATTTTGGTCACACTCACAGGGTGGTCATCTTAAAGACACTGTGTCCCTATGACGGTAAAAATTCATCTACAACAATACTTTGGAGCTTGTTTATGGAACTTAACCAGTTCATACAATTCATCCTTCTTCATTTTATTGTTGTATGCTTTACCGCATGATGTGAGCCAAAGTTTGACTGGATTTTAGGAAAACATCTATGGTTGGGTGTGGATGAGAAAACAAAGTGTAAACAAGTGCGTGCTAGTCTCTGATATTGAATCAAAAAGTAAAACCCAAATAAAAAACGAGATAAGGGCCTCAAAAGTTTAAGGTTTTGCTGTTCAAACAATAGACGACTACAATTACTGTACTTGCATGAGATTTGTTTTCATTTAAACAGGTAAACCCTTTACTCGAAATAGCCTTTAACCTTTAAACGTTCCCGACTTGCGACATAGTCGTTGTAAATGCCAAAAAGTCATGTGACCATACTGGAATTATGTTTCAGGATTCCGATCTATTTTTATACAAGATAATTTCGTGACCTATTTTGTTCGGTTACTTATGACTGAATAATTTTTCCAGAACATTCGCTTCTATTGAGAGTAAATGTTTCTAACCCTTTAATCAATAAACATAGAATTTTCACAAGTTTTATGATAAAATACTGTCCAAAAAAGTGCATAATCTGCCCTCACATATGCATTTAAATTGATAGAAGGGACCAAATTGTGACATTCTTTGCGATTCAGGTATTCTAGTGCGGCTGTCAAGAAAGGGCAAATGGCCGCCATGACACTCATCCGTCACCCTCATCGCGCATCAAAAACTGAAGATAAATGACTTAGAACTGTTCATTTACATGTATATTGTTCCAAACAGTTCCTTTTCGTGATAGTTTATATTTTAGTTGAGGTTTGATGTACATGACGTCTTTAATTCTTTATTTTTATGAACTGTGCTATGGATATTGAACCGCCATGAAATGAGGGCAGCATTTCCCATGCGCTAATTCAGCTTCTGGCATAATAAAGGAAGGGTGAAATATCATCTTGTCATTGAATATGCATGATGCAAGAAGAGGTTTTGATAATTTAGAGGCATTTAAAATTGATCTTTTGGGTTATCAAACAGTTTTTTGTAATCAGTTCTTCATTTAGATATGCATAAAATAAAACTGTCAAACTAAGTCCTTTAAATACAGAGAGGTCCATGCTAGATTGATAAATCGCCTTCTTTTTTTACTATGTTTACGTTTTTCACAATTATCATCACAAAACAGACATTAATAAAGTGATAACCTTACCTGGATTTATATTTATGAGTATTATGTCGTAATTAAGTCCGATTACACTCAAGTTGTTAGCATTATGATATAAAAGACGCGGAAGTTAAAAGCTATTTTCGGCATTTACGTCATCCAGTGTCCCACAACTGCAAAATCCTTCCGAGTCGTATAAATCGAAAGTAGTCCCGTTTGAAAAGTTTGCAGCAAACACTTCTGCTGCCTTTTTTTTTTCAATGAGAGAAAATGGAAGGACATGTCTAAAATCAGTCTCTGGTGCTGATTTGGTGATTTCTGTAGAATGCAAATTTGTTATTTCTTGGGAAAGTATTTTGTACCTGTGCCCACATAAAAGAACATGACCAATTTTCACTATGCTTTAATCAAGGTTAGTTGTATTTTGGGTTAAAGAGCAAAAACTCATTCGGTTGTGGTGCCTACATTTTAAGTTTATAACCATGTTGATGCAATGATGAATAAATAAAGAAAGAAACCAAAGAATAAAGAAATAGATAATCGTAATTCTAAAATACTATTCTTTTAAATCAAATATAAGACAAGAAAATATTGATGCATAAAATCAATGGCGCAGCATATCAGTTGTTTCTGAAATAGGGCACATTACAGCGGATTAATTTTTTACGCCACTGAGGGCATCACTTGAACAAACTTCGTAGAGGTCCTTGTGGTGATACTACATGACAAATATTTAAACCTGGGGCCATCTGGGATACGATCTGGTTTTTATCGATCTGGCAATGAAAGTACGGTATTTTACATGTTAAAAAAAAAATCAGTCCAAATAGAAAAACAAAGTTGGTACGGGCTTGATCTGGTAATGAAAGTACCGTACTTTTACATGTATGTTAAAAAAACACTGAACCAGTCCATAAAGTAAACAATATGTCCCAGAATCCAATATGGATACCTCCACAGGCACTTTTCAAAAGCGAATAAAAATATAGTGCCGCCGCTCATGCAGCACCATAATACATGTAAATGGATACCTCCACAGGCACTTTTCAAAAGCGAATAAAAATATAGTGCCGCCGCTCATGCGGCGCCATAATAAAAGCACTTCTAGAAGTCTTAAGTAAATGCAGTACTTACAATTCTCCCTTCAGCACAAGGTCATGTGATGAGCCCCTGTGAGAGATGCATGTTGTGTCCAGGAGGTCAACTGCAGGTTAGTTCCAGAATGGTCAAGACGTGTAACCATTTCCCGTATTGAGAATACGTGTGACAAGAAAGGAAAGTCCTTCTTTAATGTTCTTTCTGTCTAATGCAAAGTTGGATTGAATTCTAGTGTTTAATATTATTACTAGTGTTTAGTTAGATCCAAGTTCTGTATTTCTTATTAGTGTGTATTATTTTTTCATTTGTATAAATTTCTAGTTTTTCATCTGCAGATGTTTTCAACTGTAAAGCAAGTAAAATTTGTCATTTGGTAAGGGGTTAACAGGCTAACTTTTTTTTTGTAATTATTTGATGGAGTAGTCTACTTTGATAAATATTACATGTTAACTCATCAGAGATATAACAAAGGCAGGCAAAGGACTCCTGATTAACATTTTCAAATAGATCTTTGACTGAAATAATTTCATGGGAAAGTTATGAACATTGTTAGATGTCATTTTTTAGGTAAAAATAGGGTAAACAATGACTGCATATGACAGACACAATCACAAAAGCTCTCCAAGTTTTTTGACATGTTTCATGTATAAAGTTAGATCCAGCAATTTTTACCCATGTTGATAACAACTTTTGGTTTCACGACTGTAACATATAAGAAGATTTTTGAGTTCAACTTACTCATAACTGATATCTGTGGGTAAGCGTCTGTAACTATCCAAACAGTATTTGACCCATTTCTTTCGAGTTTATTTATGGTTTTCTCAAACCCAAAAGCTTCCACATGTCCTGAGGCCAACATACCTTCCCTCCTATTGATTTTCTTTTTCCACTGCACTTTGCAGAGTGGCCTGGACTGTCCACTCTACCATACCCTTAAAATATAAAATTTTGTCAATTAAGTATATAAGCATAGATGAAATCTATGCGTGTATTTTTCATTTCATTATATAACTGAAATTATCAAATTTGAAAATGTTTTAACTCTTTACAAGACGACAAAATACAGGACTTTTCCAAATTGAAAGCATTTGCTGACGACAATTGAAATGTGGTTCAATGGATGGAATATGCCTTTGAAAGGGTAGAAAACGTTGTGGAAAAAGGAGTAAATCCTGGTTACCAGCATTTTCTCCAGTTCCCACAATGTTTTCAAAAGCCTCCTATTTCAGTCGTTAAAAAGTCGGGTTGTGTGGGAAAGGGTTAATCTGGGCTATTTAGTCTAGGTTGTATGTCATAAATCGAAATTTCTCGTAAAACGTCAATAAATAGAACTAAACATATTTTTCTCTATGGTCATATAGCCAATGTACAGTTGCACTGAGTAAATAGGAGCAATTTTAGGTGTTTAACCCTTTACAAATCAATCTCATGTTTTAATGACCCTGTGCCAGAAGGCTTTTTAAACATTGTGGGAATTGAAGAAAACGCGTGTAACAAGCATTTTCTCATTTTCCAACAATGTTTTCTACCACATCAAAGACAGAAATCATCATTTAAGCTATAGTTGATTTGTCGTCTGCAAATGCTTTGAATTTGGTTGAGTCCAAAATATTGTCGTTTGGAAAGAGTTCAATTACGGAATGATCGTTTAGCAATACGGAGGACCAAGATCAGGCTACACTGGTAAAATAGTCTACTGTTACATTGATAGGACCACGTCATCTACTTGACTCAAAACTAAAGCCAAAAACTGAGTTTTTGGGGCAGCTCCATGCCCGATAAAAATGGCAGAAATGCAGTATAATGCAGTAAATTGACGGTTGACACAGGCCGAGTTTGTTTTGCAGACTTCCAATAGCCTTGTTTATGGGTAAAGAAAGTTACAAACATGATTTTCAAAATTAAACACAACAAAACTGAAAAGAAACTGAAAGCACAAATTTGTCAAAATCAGCGATTTTTATAATTTAAATAGTTTGAGACGGTCCCTTACCAATCGATCAAAAGTTTCGCCACATCTCCTTCGTTAAACAATACTGTTCTCTTCCGTTATTTCTTTCCATCCATCAATCTGGTCACGTAAATTTACCGGTTGCTGTCTAGTTTTACGAGGTTGTGCTAATCTTCGTATTTTCATGGCCGGCGGCGTTGTTCACTACATGCGAGACGCCATTTTTGTTATGGAATTTAAGCGTCATTAGTCACGTGCCAGTCACGTGACATTCCCACAATGCTTTGTTGATTTCTGGCGCGAAATCTCAAAATGTTTTAAGAGGCTACGTAGCCTTTTAAGGGAATACTATCAAAACACTTTTTTTTTTTTTTTTTTGTAATTTTATTATTCTTCATTATTGATGATTTGCATTGTTTTTTCTTATAAATTTCAGTGATATATATATTTTTGGTGAGATGTGAAAAATCTAAATATCCACCTTTAAGACACTTGAAACAGCTGCCTTTTATACACTTTTTTCTTTAAAATATTGACTTGTATTAAGGGCATTCATCATTCCAATGTTTTCCGGAACAGTACCTGCACTGGTTTTTAGGAGTATATGTAGCCTTTGTATTTACAGGTAAGGCCTCAGCTTTACCTTTACTTCCAGGTATATTACTGATGCTTTTATCTTGGCCACATGTTTTTGGGTTAGCTTTGTTTCTCAGCTTTTTCACAAGCATTTACATATTAGTAGTTCTATAAGTCGAATAACAATCCACTTTTTGTTTGCTCCCTTTTGTATTTCAAGGTGATGAATCACACTACTTAGTAGTTTTGTCTTTGATTTGTATTGATACAAATATACTCTTTATGGAGTTCTCTTTGTAATTTAAGGATCTTTCCATTTCTGAAGATTTCTTGTCAGATGCTAAAGTAGTTTTTTTTTTTTTTTTGCTGCTCCTCCCTCAAAGCATTTTCACTTCTTTTTAGCTTATAACAAAAATCATGAGCTGAACTACAAAGGTTTAAATCTTCGTGTAAAATATCTGCTACAAATTCATCATAGCCCTCACCCACAGCTTCACACACTTTTTCAAATAGCATTTCTAGTTTTTCAAAGTAAGTTCGAGTCCTTTCTTGACATACGGAAATGTTTGATATCAAATACTTAAATTCATGTGCGCTATTTTCACCCTCAGCGTTCCGGATGAGTGATGATGCAACTTTCACTTTATGGTGCAAGGTGTTATAGAAACGGGAGAGAACACCCTTTAGATATTTTAGTTTGGACATGTTTCAAATGAGTAAATGTTTATACTTACAGTTTAATCCCGATATCCAAATTCCTTTCGACACATAAACGATTCAAATAAAAAAAAAAATGACTAATTTTTGCAAAATCAGTGTCGCCTGCATTTCCGATTATCTTTAAACTGCTACAAATACATTTATTCATATATATGTGCAACCAATATTCAAAGAGACACTATTAATCATTTCAATGACAGAGAAGATGATCTTTTTTTCTAAAATTCAGAGTAGTATTGGGGTCAAAATACTATTTGCTTTGTATTTCCATGTGTCTCCATAAGTTATTAGTCCCCTACCGGCGAAGCCGAAGGGGACTTTAGGTTTCCACTCCGTCCGTCCGTCTGTCTATCAGTCTGTCCGTCAGTCCTCCGGCAAATCAGTTTTCCGGACTGTTCTTCTAAAAGCTTGCAGATAGTTAGCTGATTTTTGGTGTGTAAGTCAACCACCATGAGTTAAAGATTACGTTCGAGTTTCGTTCCAGTCCACTGATTTTTGACGAAATTACGGGCCTTGGACTTAGAAAATTTCACCAAAAATAAAAACAGTTTTCCGGACTTTTTTTCTAAACGCTGGCAGATATTAAGCTGATTTTCGGTGTGTAAGTCAACCATCATGAGTTACAGATCAAATTTGAGTTTCGTTCCGGTCCACTGATTTTTGACGAAATTATGGGCCTTGGACTTAGAAAATTTCACTGAAAAAAAGTTACCCCGACTTTTTTTCTAAACGCTGGCAGATATTGAGCTATGTTTTGGTATGTGAATTTACCACCATTGCATGCACACCCATATATGATCAAGTTCGAGTTTCGTTCCAGTCCACTGATTTTTGACGAAATTACGGGCCTTGAAAATTTGCTTTTACGGGGGCATTTGTGTTTCACAAACACATCTTGTCTTATTAAAACTTTTTCAATGAACTTGCATTAACAAGGAAAAATGTTTATATATCTGGCTTTCATTAAAGCATTGCATACAAAGACAGACGCGATGCTTATAATTCTGAAAGGGGGTCAAATACGTTCTTTCTCCTCCACAGAGTTTCACAAACTATACGTGCCAGCGATATATGTACGGCCGGTAGGGTACTGGGTATTGCTATGCAATACTATCAGAATGCTTGTTTACATAATGTAGCACTGAAATTTTCAAACATGAAAGCGGAATGATTTCGAGGTATTTTATTCAGGTAAAGAAATGGTTCTGGCAGTCAGTTAACAACATTTCTTGAGTAAGAACGATTTCTTTTTAATTCGTCCCAGCACAAATTTCCGTTGTCGCCAAAAAAGTCTTCACATACATGTACCATAATGATTTCACGACCTCTGTAAAGTATGGAAATACATATGGAGAGTTTTAGAAATTGCGCTTGGAAAATGCGCTAAATATATCTATGTAAACAATGAAATGCTTTTGGTATTTTAAAAAAAATGGATCAGTGTGAAGAACATATAAAAGTCGTCACATGAAGTAAAACTACGTTTTGTCTCGATTTAAAACCTCACCTCCGTAACTAGATATATTCCTATTCGACATGATTACATTCGTCTTCTGTATTTTGTCACTATATCTCTAGTTGGTATTATTACTTTTCTTGCGTTTATTCAAGTTTTATTACGTTTTATTCGTTTGAACCCCTTTCTCTCCTCCACCCCCACCCCCCCCCCCCCTCTCCCCAAACACACATACACAATTCTCTGTCTTTTATTTATTCCACTAATCAGCACCCTGATATGCTTTCAATTATAATGCAGAGACTTGATTCTATGGATAGCAAACTATCACAGTTAGACAGTATTCAGGCAAGTATAAAGTCGTTTTCATCAAGAATGGACAAATCTGAGCAAAAATTGAAGGGTTTTGAAACCAAAATGACCGAAATCGAGACAAGCCAACAATTCTACTACAACAGCATGGATGATATTTTGAAAACTCAGAGAGACATGGATGCGTTTTTGACAAAAAAGAAAACATTTGAAAAAGATCATAGAGACAAAGAGAGCAAAATTCAGTCGGAGATAGTCGATTTGAAATGCCGCAGCATGCGGGACAATCTGTTATTTTTTCAAATACCAGAGGAAAAGGATGAAAGCTGCGAAAGCAAAATATTGAACTTTATTGAAAACGAATTAAGTATTGAGAACGCAAGCACTGAAATCAAGCTTCATAGAGCGCACAGGGTGGGGTCATTCAAAAGGGGGAAAACTCGTCCGATTGTGGCAAAGTTTGCCTATTACCCCGACCGAGAGAGAGAGTCCGCGACAGTGCGAAGAAACTCAAAAATACTATGGAATAGCTGAGCAATACCCGAGAGAAGTGATGGATACCCGTCGAAAACTTATCCCAATCATGCGAAAGGCCAGAGAGGATGGAAAAGAAGCATACCTCAGAGTTGACAAACTGTACATTGATAAGAAATTGTATGAGGAAAGCAGCTAGGATCAATGTGAGAGTGTTGTAAAGTGCCTATCTTGGAACATTGAAGGGTTAACAAATGAGAAATTGAATGACAGTAACTTTCTACAGCTTATTTCTAATTATGATTTAATTTGCTTCAGTGAAACATGGACTAATAAACATTCAAATATTGAGATAAAGGGTTATTCCGATCCAATACATTCATTCCGTAAATTTAAACATAAGCGTGCAAAAAGATCAAGCGGCGGTTTGGTAATCTATATTAAAGACAGTATTCGAAAGGGCGTAAGCATTGTGAGAAATGAAGTTGATTGTATTGTTTGGTTGAAATTTGGTAAGGGTTTCTTTGGCTTATCAGAAAATTTATTTCTGGCTGTTTTGTATTTTACCCCAGAGAATTCCCCTTCCTATGGTTTATATGATGGCGACTTGTTTCAGATATTACAGAATGACGTTATGCATTTTAGTAATCTCGGAGGCGTCTTCATCACAGGAGATACAAATAGCCGAGTTGGTCTAAAACTGGATTATGTAGGGAGGGATTATTTTTTGGATATGGAGGAAATTTCATACACTGAAACTCCTCCCAAACGTACGTCACGTAACACAGGGTATAATAGATTGGGTGACCATTTGCTAGACTTTTGTATTGACCAGCCGGCATAGCTCAATAGGTAGAGCGTAGGACTCGTGAACGTGATGTTTCGAGTCGCTTGAGGGTGTGGGTTCGATTCCCACGGCTGGCCATCTAAAATTACTAATAATCTTTCGGATGAGACGTTAAACCGAGGTCCCGTGTGACGGTGCTATACACCGAGCACGTAAAAGAACCAGGCGTAACTTAAGATGGGTTTCGTCCTGTATCTGCACTATCCCCCGTAACAAAACTAACAGCCTTCAGGGGGCGTCGCCCATATGGGCAACCGGTGGCGACGATAAATAAACGCAAATTCAATCAATAGACTTTTGTAAATCTACAGGAGTTGTGATTGTTAACGGTAGATTTTCCCATGATAATAACATAGGTAAACTTACCTGTATTACTTACAACGGTCAAAGTACCGTAGACTATTTACTGACCCATGCTCACAATTTTTCTTACCGCTGATTTTAGAGTTCATGATTTTGTAGAATTTTCGAATCATGCTCCTATATCATTTTCATTTAAAACCAACCTACTTAAACATTACAGTAAAAATAAAAATAGTACATACTACAAATGGAACGATACTTACAAGGCCCAATTCTTGAATGACATTTCAAGAGGAATAGAAAATCTTCGAGAAAGCCTACCTTTTGAAATAGAAAATCATAGCGAGTCTGACGTATTACTTACCAAGTTTACGGATTTCTTATGCAAATGTGGCAACAAGTACTTTAAAAGGCATGTGTGTAACCCGGACAATAATTTAGTAAACCACGATCAAGCATGGTTTGATAGTCAGTGCCGCGACAAGCGCACTTTGTACCGCTCAGCTCTAAATCATTTTAACAAGTTTAAAACCGAATCGGCTCGTAAAGAGCTATTTGAAAAACGCAGAGACTATAAAAATTACTGCCGGAAATCTCAATATAATTTAAACATGGCCAATCAAATGAATGAAATGAAGCGAACGCGACCGCGAGAATTTTGGGAACTATTTAAAAAGAAACAATCGAACACTGCGGCAGAGGAAATTTCAATCGAAAACTTTCAGAACTACTTTAAAACTTTAGCGTCAGAAAATAAAGGGAAACCCGACGAAGAGGTAGAACATTTTCTGTCGAATTTTAATGTGGCCGATACTTCCGCTACATTCGAGGAGCTAGATACGAGAATTACACAGTCTGAGATCAGACGCGCAAACAATTGAACACTAACAAGGCATGCTCGATGGATAGCATACTATATGAATACCTAAAAGAGAGTATCGATCTAACCGTAAGCTCCTTCGAAATCTTTTTTAATTACATAATGGAAACAGGAAACTTTCCAAAAAATTGGTCAAAAGGTCTCATTGTCCCCATTTTTATAAAAGGCGATCTGTCCGATCCTTCGAACTATCGAGGTATAGCATTGATAAGCTGTTTCGCGACGCTATTTACTGTTATACTTAACAATAGGCTGAAAGAATGGGCGGATAAGAATAGTATCCTAACGGATGCTCAGTTCGGATTTCGATCGGGTCTCGGCACTGTCGACGCGGCTTTTTTTTTTAAATTCTATTGTTGAAAGACAATTCAACAATAGGAAGAAACTGTTCGCATGTTTTATTGATTTTCGCAAAGCGTATGACTTGATTGACAGAAATGCGCTATGGTTCAAATTGATAAAGAGTGGTATAGATGGTAAGCTTCTCCGCGTGCTCAGATCCATGTATTCAGATGTTAAACTATGTGTTAAACATATGGGTAATATTTCTGATTAATTCGACAGTAACTTGGGTTTATTACAAGGGGAGGTAACTTCGCCTATCACGTTTTCTCTCCTCCTGGTTGGAAAAGCGCTGCGGGCCATTTATTCATTATTTAGTATAACCAAAAATATCGAAGTACCTGTTCAAGTCATGTTCAGTCTTTTTGACGCCTTTGTTGGATCCATTTTGGGATATAACTGTGAAGTATGAGGGTTTTCCAGGGCCGAAAATATTGAACGTATTCACAGAAAATTTTGTAAATGGTTACTTAATGTAAAAATGTCAACAAATTCTCTTGCTCTATACGCAGAAGTAGGCAGGTTCCCCCTAATTATTAACAGACAAACTCGAATCATCAAATATTGGCTAAAATTGTTCGATCAGAAATCGTCTAACTATTTATTGTCGACGGTAATTAATGACCAGGTTCACGAAATAAACAAAAATTCTCGAATTTATAATTGGGCAAATAAAGGAAAGAATCTTTCAGAATCATCGGGGTTCGCTGACCTATGGAAATATCCAGAGTCAGTGACTCTGGATAAATTCATTCCAATTTTCACCAACAGACTAAGAGATATCTACATTACTCAATGGCATACAGGTATCCAAGAATACAGCTCACTAACGCTCTATACATCGATTAAAACAGACTTCCTTCGAGCGAAGTACCTTGATGTGATTGGGAAAAGGTCATTGCGAAATATATTAGCTAAATTAAGACTTTCATCACATAATCTTATGATCGAAAGCGGTAGGCATAAAAAAATAGAAAAAATCAGACGAACGTGTATATTGTGCGATAAGGATGACATCGAGGATGAACATCATTTTATCATAATTTGCCCTTTTTTTCATGATTTAAGACAAAAGTTCATAGATAAATACTACAGAATAAAACCAAGTGTATTCAAATTTACGAAATTACTTAATTCAGACCAAAAGAAAAATTTGACAAACCTTGCCCTTTTTTGTAAATACGCATTTTTAAAAAGAAACCAGTTCATGTTACAGTAAGTATTGCACTCTCACTCAGCCTTTTGTTACACTGCTTTTGGACCACAATTTTCAACGATATGTATGTTTTACAATGTATTGATTGTACAATGAGTATGTATACTTATGTGCATAATAAAGCTATTATATTATTATTATTATTATTATTATTATTATTTTACCAGTTCTAATATTTTGACCCACCATCAGACTTAATCTGTCATAAATATGAGATCGAGACATGATAATTGGTTTTTTTTTTGTTGAAAATTTTCCATCATACAGACCCTTTCATTCAAAGATCAAACAATCAATATAACAGTTCATCAAGAAAAATAAATAAAAACCCTATCTAATGTGTGTGGTCATGCAAATTCAAATCACCTTAATTTTACCTGCAAACTGTCAGTGTAGAGTTACAGCTGTAAACTTCACACCTGAAGTTAGCTCTTTATCCGTCAGTTACTGATTTTCTGGTTTACTGTACTATCTGTGTAGATCTAAATACACCCGGGTTATTCATGGCACAGCAACCAATCACAATGTGTACTGTTTTGCTCTGTTACATACGCAAGTAAAGGTGTTCACAAGGAATTTTATCTCTAGGAGTTTAATAACTGAAATGTTTTGGATTTGGATTGTGGTCAAGGTGATATTTTGAGGAGTAAACTCAAATTGAAGTTACAAATCTGAAGAGAAAGATAGAAGACATCAAACTGTTTGTGATTTTTGATCTCGTCTAAGAGCTCAATGAAAGAATCTGTATGATCTGCGTAGTCCCTTGCGCAAACACATGTACGGTCTGACATTGATTTTTTAAGGTTTGTATGGAATTCATCCGCTTATAGGGGATTATGGTCCAAAAAAATGTAATTTGCATGGTCGCTGGTCGGAGACACGAGGGAGTTACTTACTACAGGTCATTTACATAGGAAATTTCGTCGGGAGGAAATTCATGTGGTCGTTTATAGCAGGGGATCGTTTAATGTAGGCGGTCGTTGGTGCAGGTATTCATTTATGTTTCTCTTGTACACAGACAAGACATTGTATGATATATCATTTTTCACGAATCCGATAAGAAAGTGAGCAAACAATAAACATTCAGTTAGAATTATCCTTTTATACTGTGAACAGTATCTTGGAATATTGGACATTTATTGTTTCATTGATTGATACAAAAGTTTAATTGCGCAAACAGAAAATGCTACGGTGGTGAAAAATATGTTACGGATGGGAAAACAGAATACTGATGGCTGCAATGTTGGCAGGTGATATGATAAACCCATTTACAAGGTATAATGATCGTTTTGATACATTTGTGGCTCATTTGATTAAAAAAAAAATAGAATCGTACGCAAGCAATTGGGAATAATAGCAACAGACAAACAACTTATAAACGATTTATTGTCATTTTCAGAATGGTACTATCCAATGCAGAGCGTCATAGAATATTTCGTTACTTTTTTTTAAATCAAGATTAAGAATGTAACTTAGAATAATTGGTGATTAAAGGCCGTGACAAAGACAAAAGGAAAGAAATGCTGAGGCGTACAAACGGAAAGAAAATAGAGTTTAAAAAATAGGCTTGCATACAAACCACATCATCTTTCTCAGCCGAGAAGACAGGAGCAAAGTTCAAAAGACAGCTTGAAACTCTTTTTAATAATGATGGTTACCAGCATTTTCTACTTTTCCAACAGTGTTTTCAAAAGCCTTCATCCTCAGGCTCGTTGAAACTCGGGATTGTGTAGTAAAGGGTTACAAGGTCTTTTTGAACCAGGGTGTGGGACAAAACACTCCGGAGCCCTAGCCTAGTCCAGTTGAAACCAAGGATATACATGAATACATAAGCTGTTGCTAGGATAGGACCGAAGAAATGTTGAGAGTGATATAAAACACCTTTCAATCAATCCACAAGGGCCATCAAAACATGTGAGCTGCACTCTGGCAAAAAGAGGTTTAATGCATTTCCTTGACTCATTATACCTTACAAGGCATCATATAATAATGGATCCATAGAAACAATTTTGCCTCAGGTACCCAGGTTAGCCTGGACGGATTGCGCGGGCTGACCTCTGTCTAAACACCCTGTATGGCTCATATGATCGTTTGGTAAATGGTTAAATACGGATTTAAAGGTGGCCCTTCAGATTTTGGGACGAAAATTTTACAAAAATACAAAAAAAGCATCCTTATACACCCAAGGCCTTTTCATTTTCATTCATAAAACCCCAGTAGTCGAAAACCATCCGACAACAAGAGAAATTAGAGATTTACTACGGCCCAGGTCGACACCGACGGGAAACACGGTCTATTTTTACATGAGCAACTCGCTCATTTACATACCGGAAATACACAGACGAAACTTCAAACATAGCGTCCGAAGAAGACATTATGGAAAATAATTACATGTTTGTTATGTTATGGAATTTAAACGTCATTAGTCAAGCGCCATTCACTTGACATTCCCACAATGCTTTTTTGATTTCTGGCGCGAAATCTAAAAATACCTTAAGAGGCTACGTAGCCTTTTAAGGGAACACCATCAAAAAGATTTTTTTTTTTTTTTGTAATTTTATGATTCTTATTGATGATTTGTATTGTTTTTTCATATAAATTTCAGTGATATATATATTTTTTTTAATTTGGTGAGATGTGAAAAATCTAAATAACCACCTTTAATGAAGCATCAAAATTAAATGTGCATGTTTATTTTAACATTAATAGGTTACTTAGTTTAATATGTAATCTTCAAATTGTAAAGGTTTCAAGTATCATGTTATCTCATTCATTCATCACTGTTTTGAAGCACTTCGATCGCAAGGTGTCTCATAATAAACAGTTTTTATCTCTGTGTTCAGATGTATCAAGTTCAGCTCACTCCGTAATGGACACGTAATGAATTTTTATATGAGGGGGAACTAAAGATAATTAATTCTACATACGAATTTCTTCTAGGGTTCAAAGTATAGGCAAAGTCAATTTAGCATGGCTTCTTGTGATTTTTAGAACATACAAAAAATATGAATATATGAACAAAATGGTCTAATTCATTCTATTGTTTCTCTTAAGTTCATTTTTGATAATGAGAGAAATACTGTTTTGTAGCTGCTGTTGATGTTTTATAGTTAACAATGTGTTTTTGGAAGTTTTACGTAATAATTGAAAATGTAAAGGAATATTTTTGGAACAAGTTTGAGGTTAAGTGTTTTTGTATAATATTCGGCTCACCTTCGCAACAGAAACATGTCATTTATAACTCATAATTAATGTGAATCATAATTTACAGATAATGAACTTTCTTTGAAATGTTACATATTCAAACTTTAGACCGGAAAGTCTCGTCTTCTAACCTGAAGATATTTTAAGCACTAAGAAAAAAACAACTGCTGATATATATATATATACACATGTATAAAGGATGATAATTGTTCACAATCACTTTTTCCATGCATATTTTTTAACAAATGAATATGCCATAATGGATGTTTTTTTTTTTGTATTTTATAATTGGTCCAAGTATACAGAATAGAATAGTCCATAGAGTTAAGCTATTGTAATAATAATTTGGCATTTTTACACATAAAACGCAATCAGTGATAAACACTCCCTTACGTAACTGACCGAAACATCTGATATTTTACATCTTCAATATTTTCAAAACCCTTGATATGTTGTGGTAGCAATTTTTTCTGACACCAAGATCATTCTGAACATTGAAATTCACCTAGTGAAAAAAAAGCTCGACATGGCTTTTTTTCACATTTATCCACTGAATAATGGGTCAAACATTTGGTTTTGACTGAATTTACACTATTTCACAAAGCAACGTTTAAACTACATTTAAAGGCACAACAACTTCTACCTGTTAAACTTCACACCAAGCAGCAACAACACTTTTTAACTTTTAAAACTTTCGCTGTTTACTGATTCCCGGGTTCCGGCGCCAAATTTCAATGTAGTGCACTTTCACATATATCTAAAGAAATAACACGTTTTTCTTATCTTCCTTTTATTTTCTTTACTTTAAACCACATAGAATAACAGAGTAAAGTAAGACCACCTCTCCAAAACACAAACTTTTCAAGTACACCTTTAAGAACTACTTTTTGCTTTTCTTTAACATTTTTATTTGCACACTCAGTAATTCAAAGCAAAATCTTCCTTTTACATAATCGCTGCAGGCTCCCGAAGACAACATGCACAACTATCACATGAAATTCATGCATGTCCTCTTCAGGAGCATACAGGTGCACTTTAACTTTCAAATAACTCGTGTTGTTTTGACATGTTTATTTGGGGTACACAACGTGCATACTCTTATGCAAACATTGTAACAGGAGCACGCAAGGAGCGTATCCTTTACACCCTTAACCAAATTACAAATAAACCCTTTACCCTTTCTAAAAAGCATTGAGGAAACTAGAGCTATCACTAAACGTGATCATACTCCCCACCAGCTCCTTGCCACAGAATGTAGAATGGTTTAGTATAAAAGTAAGAGTTGAAAAAAAAAAAAAAAAAAATAGTGGGAATAGAGTTATGGTTCTTGTACAGTGCACTTCTCGTTAATGTGGTTTATCTGTTTATGAAGTTTGAAGTCACTAGCTTTTATGCTTTGGAAGTTATGCCCCAGACAAAAGTCCAAAGTTGAAATTTACAAAGGGCAATAACTCTGACAATATTAGGAATAGAGTTATGGTTCTTGCACAGTGCACTTTGCTTTAATGTGATCTAATTGTATATGAAGTTTGAAGTTACTAGCTTTTGTACTTTGCAAGTTATGCCCCAGATAAAAACCCAAAGTTAAAAATTTACAAAGGGCAATAACTTTAAATATAGTTGGAATAGAGTTATGGTTTTTGTAC
Organism: Hippopus hippopus; assembly: GCA_946811185.2. Classification (NCBI taxonomy): domain Eukaryota; kingdom Metazoa; phylum Mollusca; class Bivalvia; order Cardiida; family Cardiidae; genus Hippopus; species Hippopus hippopus. The sequence goes on along the minus strand of OX328101.1, from coordinate 23,208,167 downwards.
ACTGAACTTCTTGTTAATGTGGTGTATCTGTATATGAAGTTTGAAGTTACTAGCTTTTATACTTGGGAAGTTATGCCCTAGACAAAAATCCAAAGTTAAAATTTACAAAGGGAAATAACTCTAAAAATAGTGGAAATAGAGTTATGGTTCTTGTACACTGCACTTTACTTTATAGTGATCTAATTGTATATGAAGTTTGAAGTTACTAGCTTTTGTACTTTGCAAGTTATGCCCCAGATAAAAATCCAAAGTTAAAATTTACAAAGTGCAATAACTCTAAAAATAGTGGGAATAGAGTTATAGTTCTTGAACAGTGCACCTTTCGTTAATGTGGCCTATCTGTATATGAAGTTTGAAGTTACTAGCTTTTTTACGTTGGAAGTTTTGCCCTGGACAAAAGTCCAAAGTAAAAATTTACAAAGGGCAATAACCCCAAAAATAGTAGGAATAGAGTTATGGTTCTTGTACACTGCACTTTTCCTAAATGTGATCCATCTGTGTGTGAAGCTTGAAGTTACTAGGTTCTATACTTTGGAATAGGGGTGTAACGATACATCGGACTATCGGTGGATCGCGATGGTGAGCGTGTCGATGCTACTGCATCGATTGTTATGTTGAAAATCGCCGATAGTTACCCCAAATATCGATAGTTTCGATAGTTTCACTGACAAGAAAGAGGGAGAAAATACTGCAATTCGCTAATGTATTCGAACGCCCTAAAAGTTCGGACACGTTTAATTATTTACAAAAATAATTTATTTTTTAATTCTTTCTCTGAACACTTCCAAAAGCAAGTTTTCCTAAATATTCGGACATTCCGTAACTTTAATTTCCGAAAATATTTGACGGGTAATTTTTTGGAATATGTTTTCAATAATGATCGGCTGCATAATATTCATTTCTGCATAGCAATGTTCATCGTTACGAAAACGAATCCTTCGAGAGCTGATTAACTCGGCGATAATTTTAAGTCATGAAATTAGACCAAAATAATTGCAACACTAAGGGTGTTTTTGTTAAAAACTTCTCACCAAAGCGAAAAGTGTGAATTTGGATCAAAGATTAGACCAAACAGTCTGCCTACAGTCTAAGCCGCCAAAACCATAACCATGCGTGTTGTCCCTCCATAAGCAATAAATAAATCTACTATGAAAAATGAATACTAAACCTCGTTCTTTCTTTTCTTTATTTATCAGTAATCCATTTCGAATGCATTCCTTTTATTTCGGCTGCAAGGAATTAGATTAATTTTTAGAAAACAGCCGCACTTTTTTATGCTGACTACACAAAACGTGACACGACTGGCGTGTTCTTGAAACAGCTATATTACTAAATGCAAAAAGGCTTTATCAGCTGGTGTACATGTAAATCGTGCATGAAATAGGCTTATTGCATGGTCACTTTGAATTGAGTTGAGGTCGACCTGCAGCCAGATATGTTTCTTCGAGCAGACCAGTTTAAGTGTGTAAATTAAACAGGTGCGTTACAACTCAGTCGCTTCGAATGATTTGTGTGTTACGTCATACCCCTTATCCAAATTTTACTGCAAACATTTGTGTACCCACGACAGGCCGACAGGCATCTTGTAGACAGATGGCTCTTAATATAGATCTACATTATGGTCGTTCTGATTTACTCTGCTGATAGCAAGATGGCGATTTTCAAAGTTGGCGGATGGTATAGATAGACATCAGACTAAACAGAGCATGCTGTCTGATCTTGGATCTATACCATCCACTTCTGTACTATGACTTAACTCGTATTAGAAAGCTACTTCTTTCTCGGGCTAAAAAAGGTAAGATAATGTTTAACAGTGTTCCCACTCGCGCAAATTATTGCGTAAATCACGTTACAGAATTGAAATTCACGTAATAGATTCTGGTTACACCCGAGACTTCGCGTAAGAAAATGCATGGACAAAAAAGGCCATTATACGCCTTTCTTGTGAAAAATGACAGGTTTTGAAGTTACTTGTTACCCTCATTGACAATCTTTTTGTCAAATCATGTGGAAATACCTAGCCAGAAATTAAAAGGCATGAAAAACTGATCGGAGTAAAAAACACGGAAACCCATGACACAACAAAATGTCTCTTTGACATTGTCCGATGAGAGTCACTTCAGATCGTCTTTTCAGCTTTTTAATGACTATAAGCAGTAAATTTATACAAATATCTTAATATAACACACTTTTTGGATACACATACAAGGTAAAACCTATTATTTCGGCCACCCCCTTTTTTTCAGAATGATAATTTCCTAAAGATTTGGAGACTAAACAAAAATAATTATTTTTTCTGTCTGAATATATTGGCCAATTATGGGTAAAATTAGATAAATTCTATCAACTCAAAAAAACCTTAAGGGCTCACATTTAAAAGGTGATTTCTTTAAAAGTTTAAAGTTGCTTTATAATTACTTTTTATTAGGTGTGTTTATGAACCACCAGCATTTGTCAGCATTTTGTGCTTTGCATGCTGTTGTATATCGATCAGACTTAAAAGTTGACTTCTTCAAAAGTTTAGAGTAATTGGGTATGTTAAATTGTTTGTGAGCCATCTGCATTTAGAAAAAAGTGTCATTGAAATTTATTGAGCATCTTGCATTTAACTCTATTTTCCCCTTTATTTGCTATTCAAAACTATACTCAAGTAGAATTTAAACTACTCGGAGATGTAATTTGGTGAAATTCATCTCTTGCAATTCATCCAATAGTATTGCAATAGTATTGCAATAGTAACAGGCAATATCAATACTATTGCAATAGTATTTTTTCCAATGTCAATATTATCGCAATAGTAGATTATAGCCTCAATAGTCAACCCTACTTTGGAAGTTATACCCCGGACAAAAATCCAAAGCTAAAAATTCACAAGGGGCAACAACTCTGAATATACTGAAGGCAAAGTTATGGTTCTTGTACACTGCACTTTTCTTTAATGTGATCTATCTGTATATGAAGTTTGAAGTCACTAGCTTTATACTTTGTAAGTTATGCCCCAGACAAGCTTTTTCGTGACGCACTGACGGACGGACAGACAGACGGACGGACAAGGTGACTCCAGTATATCCCCCCCCCCAAAAAAAAAACATCGTTTGTGGGGGGTATAAAGATAGCAGTCGCTCCATTAGATCTGATACTACCGTCTCTCCTTTATATTACACTTATAACGACAAAGATCAATTCTTTGCCAAAAACAAAATATCTTATTTGGTGCAATTCACGACAGTGAATTCATGGCTTCGAAACGTAGTTTGTCATCTTATGTGGAACATTTTCAGGTAAAATCAACAATTCAACTGGAACTGAATCAGTATTGCCTTCAAACAGTGAATTATAAACTATGTGAGTAAAAAGAGTTAAAAGAGTTACATGTTCTACCTCAGTGGTACTTCAGTTTGTCCAACTATTTATATACCAGGCCTATATCTGATGTAGCCATTGTTCAATTTATTATGGCTTGCAAGTTACTGCACTACGGACAGCTTGGTGATATATCAACAGATCAAGGGTTCAACTATTTACCAACTGTAGATAACTTTGTGTCTAGCAATTTTGTTGTGGACTACTTTCGAAACATTTTGACCAGGGGAGAAATTGCTAAGAGTAAGCAATTATATCTGGTTTGGCAATGTTTTCATATACATGTATACTCAAGGTTTAAACCTTGATTATTATTTTTTTTTTTCATAATTTACAATGATGCTTCTTAAGTTGTATGTTGCAAAATTGTTTCAGAAGCTATTTACGGTAGTTAATAAATTTGATGACTTGGAACTTTTTACCAAATAATCTTGGGTTTTTGATAACCCTGAGGAAGAATGTTTTTAGAAACATTGTGGGAAAAGAGGAAGTATAGCAATTTCTCCTTTCCCCCCATAATGTTTTCTATCCTTTCAAAGGCAAATCACAATAATCTTAACCAAAGTAATTTGTTGTCTGCGAATGGTTTGGATTTGAAAAAGTCCAAAATTCTGTCGTTCGGTAAGAGAAAATAGAAATTAAAAAGTGTCAAGACTTGAGAACTTTGCAAATATAAATTTTATTCTTTTCTAAGGTTTTTAAAAACAAAACCCCATTCACATGTAATTCAGACCTCTCTATATATATGGTAAGTTTCTGCCTTCAAAAAAAAATGTAAAAAAATTACAATAGTAATTTTACCTTCTCTCACAATGTTTACGAAGGACCATTTATCCCTTTGCCACAAAACAAAATTCTCGACCAGTCCAAGTAGAAAGCATTTTTTAGACGATAAATTCAATGTGACTCTTACTACGATAAAATTTTGTCTTGGCAGAGTATGAAACATTTTGAGAAAAGGAAAAAATGCTGGTTTTCAAATGCTTTCTTTTTCAGGGTTTAAACTCTGGAAAAATGTGGTAAACGGGAATTAATACAGTAAATAATACTTATTTGAAACTGAATTTCTGTATCCATAGACGCTCAAAATGACTGAACTGTACTATATATTGTTTTAACCCTTTCAGGGGCATCAAGGCTTTTCTTTTTTATCAAAACAAAACCAAGAGTACTTTTATTGAATGATTTGTCAAACCTCTTGATACCCCTTTTTAACACTTGGTAAAATCTATAGCATATTAAGAAAAATAATTGAACAATCACGATATAAAAACAACTTTGCTAACAGATATTGCTAACTTTGCAAGCGATATCATATCTGAGCACAACGTTTTCAAAAGTCGTCATTCTAACATGGTCGCCTAGATGGTCAGGTTTCTAATGTTTCTTTTTTAATATGTGCCTGCCTTTGAAATCCAAAAGAGGTAAACAGGTTACACCGTCACTGTAACACTTGATTACTATATGTTTTCTGTAGTAAGTAAAGTACACGAAATAGATTAGACATCCATTTTGCCAATCATAAACCGTGGCGCCAGTGAGGCGTAGTTGCCTTTGAAGTTAGTTCTAGCAGTCACAGTCCTTTTTCAGAGTCATTCTTTTAATCAGGAGAAAGCTCTGAAAGTACATTTGTAGAGATGTTTGTAAATAAACAAGAGATACCAGATTTTTGGCTCACCTAAGCAAGAAGAGTTTTTTTGCCCTCGTAATTTGTCTGTCTATGTTTGAATTTTTCTATTGTCAACAATTTCTTTAAATCATCGTTAGATTTCCATTAAATGGTTGGACCAGGACTCAAAACATCGGGTGCAAAAGTGTATTACTGGTGAGAGATGTAAGAGAAACAGTTCAATTGTGAACTCATGGATACTAAAGTTTCTCGCTACGTTCTTTTTTTTTTTTTTTTTTTTCTATCATTCGGACGTTACTTTATCAAAAATGACGAAATAATAACAGAAGCGATAAACAGATAGCTGCCAAAGGTCATAGCAGACTGCAATTTGGACAGTGTGAGACGGAATAAAATTTTTTAGACTTATTACCGCTTGGACTCGGGCAAACTCTGTCCAATCCTTGTCAAGTTTTACACATACTAGGACACTTAAACTTAAACCATACAATCTCGAGTTTCAACGACACCAACGATTGGGGCATTTGAAAACATTACGGGAAAAGGAGAAAATGCTGGATACCAGCATTTTCTCCTTTTCTCACATTTTTTTCCCTACCCTTTCGAAGACAATGTTAAACTAATCATCTGGAACTGCTTTCAATTAGGACGAGTCTAACATTTTGTCGTTCGGTACTCTTTACGTTTTTACTCGTACAAAGCGGTCTTTCGTCAGTGTTCGCTTTCAAACGAATCCACATTCCATGCTCTGCTGTGGTCCATGGTGGCTCGGTGCTGAAGTTGTAGGATATAGAATACGGAGACCCCGGGTTCGATCGTCACTTGTAACCCTGGGTTTTCGTAGTCCTGAGTGTCCTCGCGTAATTGTTCCCCAGTGTCCTGGTCTAGTACAGGTGAAGCCCAGAATACACATGATTATTATACTAATGATATTGTCAATGACATTAAGGCAAAAATTAACCTTTTCGCAGATGATACCAGTTTATCAATGATTGTATCTGACCAGCCACTCTGGTATTTTACATGTCAAATATTGAAATTCCTTCTGGTGCTAGTAATAAACACTTGGGAATATTTCTTTGCAACGGTGAGTCTTGGGACTTCCACATAAGTAAATCTATCGAAAAGGCATGGAAAAAGAGTCAGAGTTATGCGATTTCTGAGAACCCGTCTTGATGGCCTATTCTTTCAAATTTTTTGTTTCCCTTTTATCAGACCTATTTTCTGAATATAGTAATGTTATATGGGACCGTCTGTTCTCATGCGTTGAGAGATCAACTGAATAAAGTGCGAAACGAAGCTGCTAGGGTTGTTACCGGTTGTACTAAAATATATAGTTGCTATCGCAGATCTATATCGGGCGTCTGGGTAGAAAACTTTAAGTCAACCGGATGGCGCTAGCACAAGCTTATTCTTTTCTATACCATGGTAAACGGGCTTTCCCCAATTATCTTAGAACTCTTGTTCCACCTACCGTTGGCAGTTCTTGCTCTTATAACCGTCGTAGGCCAACCAATTTAAGAAACATTGCTTGTAGAACTAGATTGTACAGTACTTCATTTTTGCCAGCCGTGATTAATAATTGGAATTCTCTACCAGATGAAATTAAGAATGCGGAATCATTGTCATCTTTTAAATACCGATTAAACGTAACTAAACCTTGCCCACGGAAACTTTACTTTTTTGGTGCGAGGAAAATTCAAATTATACACGCCAGATTACGCAATAGATGCAGCTGTCTTTGAATGAGCATCCGTACTTAAAAATCTGGTGCGATCGCCATTTTGTAGATGCAGTACTTAACGTGGAATCGACCCAACACTATTTTTTAGAATTTCCTTTTTATAATAACCAGAGAATTAGTCTTAGAAGCCTAATTATCAGTGGTATATCAAGACTTGCACTCAAAATCATTCTATTTGGGGATAAAAATCAAAATCTGTATGATAACCAAAGAATATTTGCTGCCGCGCACACATTGTTGTCTATCCGTGAAAGTAGAAGGTTAACACAGTAATACAGGTATGTGTCTTCTTGGTATTAATTGACCTACCAAGTTAATCTATTCCAGCCATTTCTTTTAAATTTGACTTACGGTTTTGAACCTTCTGGCCCGGTATGCTAACATCCTATTACCATTATATTTCTTTTTTAGTGTAAACAACCACCTGTTCAATCAGTTGTGATAGTCAAGTTGAAGGTTGCTATAGGCATTTTATATATTGGGTATCTTCAATTGAAATCTTCACCAAAACATTCCACACCCTTCTGTGTATTTTTGTTTTTAATATTTTTATTTCCCCTGTTTCCCCCCCCCTTTTTTTTTTTTTTTAATTAACTTCTAAATTAACTTACGTTTTCTGTCATAAGCATGATCATCTAAGAACCGTTACCTGAAATTTGGAGAAGAACTTTATAAGCCTAAGCTTTCGTTCTTATCCTTTTCTTCAGTAAATTTGTCATATGATAGTATATTGTCGTTTGTTAACTTTTATTTTATACTGGTGAATAAAATTATAATTTAGTTATACTGAAAAATGGCAACTCAAAGTGTCGACAGATCGCAAACAAACGAATGGATGATTAAGAAACGTTTCTCGAAAAAGGAGTGCCTTTGAAGTAAATCCTCAGAGGAAATGTGCTGCCGGTACGGGATTATAACCCAGGACCCTCGCTTTTCGAGCGAGTGCTCTTACCACTGAGCTACCCGGGTGACTCGACGTACTCACTTCCGATGACCTTTCACTACTTTCTTTTGCCTCTACGGCCAATTTTTAAGAATCAAGATCTGATTCATGTAACACGGAGTCTGGCCGTTGGATTTTATTTAAAATGATAGATAATTAAGATGAGTTCAGAAACACGGGTAATACAAGTGAAGATATTATGGCAAATGAAGATAGGGAGTGAGAGAGATACATACTGAGACCTCGACAAATGCTTTTTTTTTTAAACTGCATGAGCAGTATTTAATTGCCTTGTTACCGAAACATCCAATCGATTTACTCTATATGTTTAACTTACCGAACTCGTCTGTTACCGAAACATTCGTAAATCCTACTGAACTGCAGAAAAAAAGTCTAGGGAGGAACTGTGTCGGAAAAGACTGTAAAGGGTAAAGATTAGTTTACGGACCGTTGTGAAAAGTTTGATAATATTCTCAACAAAAAATTTGCAATACACTGTATATCTGTACACACCCCGTAGTATTAATTAGTTATTATCTTATAATATATTTTTAGCTTAATTGAATCGCGATTCTATAATTCTGAACAGATTTCACAGCCCGAACATGTAAATCGATATTGTTTGCCATATTTGATATAATTGTAATGTCATGAAATCGTTCTCACAGTATGTAATTTTCTTGTCATGTAAGCTCTAACTTTATGTAACTGTATTTTAGAACTGTTACACGTTTATATAAATTCTTGAATTCAGACCACAGATGAAAAATTGCGTTTTTACGGCGTTTTTCGTCGTTTTCCTGTGTTTTCCGGTTATTAGATGTTTATCGGTCTTTCTAGTGACCCGTTGAAACACAGTTCAAATCTTCTCGTAACGTCTACTAAATTTATGCCCTAAGAAATAGTTGAGTGATCTATGACTGTGCAACAACTAAGGTTCATATCAAGGGGTGACAGGGGTTTTGGTAGGCTGGGTTCCAATCCGTTCGTTTTTTTTTTTTTTCCTTTTCTATCATTTGGATCAGGTTACTTTGTCAAAAGTAATAATAACGGAAGCGATGAATCATTTTGCCACACATCTGTATAGACCGTCAAAGGAGACCACGATAAGGAGTGAATAAAGAATATTACCACCAGAACCCAGGCTAGGATTTTGGTAAATAACAAAGGAGTTCGGTAAAAAGGGTGTGCGGCGTAAATTCATTTGAAGATTTTGAAATGTAGATAATGCATAGAGATACTGCACAATGGTTTTTATCGCACCTTTACCTGGCTTTCATCACCAATACATGTCTACAACCATCGGAGACAAACTCAATAACAACCGTATCAATTTCGAACCTACTCAAAAAGTAAAGGGGGGGGGGGTCTTGGAAATAGTTAAATTTGAAGTACTGAAAGTTTCCTGAACTTTTATGTTTATGCAACTTTCTGTTTCATGGAAACCTCCAATTTATTCGCTATAAAGAAAGATAATTTACACTAAACGTGACATTTTCCCAACTTACCATAAATGTTGACAAGTTATGCATAATCATAATCGGGCAACATAAGAACTAATGATACAAAAAACTATTAGGAATCATGTCAATGTTAAGAGTCGAATCTCTCAAAAATTAGATAATACTATCACAACTGATGTATAGACTACTACATAAAAGAACGCCATTTTGATCGTTCTAATCGACAGATACCCAATTATCTCAATTCTTGGGCCGAATCTTCTCTTAAAGGCGTTTCAGCGAGTTATTTCTAGCGCAGAGAATTTCGTGAAATTTGACGCAGAAACACTTCAAAGTATGTTCTTTCAATATGCGAAGAGATAATCAGACGTTGCCTGATGAACCAAAAAGTTCTGAGCCCACGAAGAACATGACCCTCTCTTCAAATTACACAAAAACCCAATTATTACAGCATACGTCAGAATTTTGTGATTAAAATCTGTAATTTCAGTCAAATCATGTTCTCTGTGTTTTAAATTCATAGTGAACCAATGGATCCTCTGACTTTGATGAGAAATTAACAGATATTTCAAATTAATGATACGCTATCTATGTTTCAATAAAACCCTTAGCCCACAAAAATGCTTATTTTATCACAGAAAATCAGGACATTATTTGACCCTCAAAAAACTCTAGCACAAAGGTTTTTTGTCATTTTTCTCAGAAATAAACATGATTATATCCTTTATCAAAAAATGAAAAAAAAAAAAAAAAAGATAGGTTGCCAGGCTACTTTTCCCAATATTCGAACTCAATTACCTCCCTTGGAACAATGAAAATGACACAAAACATCCAAGAGTCAAATTACGTAGTAAGTTGTATATTTTCTAGCACAAAATCATGTCTTTTTCACAATAAAGAGGATATATATATACTTGATGTAACATTGTTATGGGATAGCTTTAGAAAACTTTTTTTGAAAAAGGTGTAATTGCTTAAACCCTTAGCCCACGAAAATGCTCATTTTATTAGTGAAAATTAGGACATCATTGACCTTCAAAAAAACTCTAGCCCAGAGATTGTTCTCATTTTTCTATGAAATATACATAATTATATCCTTCATTAAAAAAAAAAGTGCAAAAAAATGATAGGTTGCCTGGCTACTTTTCCCAATATTTGAACTCAATTATCTCCCTTGGAACAATGAAAATGACACAAAAACATCCAAGAGTCAATTTTATACTTAGTTGTATATTTTCTAGCACAAAATCATGTCTTTTTCACAACAAAGATATATTATTAATCCTTTCCCTGACATATACTTGATTTAACATCCTTATCGGACGGATTTAGTAAAACAATTGGTAAAAGGTGGAATTGCTAATAGGCAATTTAGCATTTCCCCACAATATTTTCTACACAATCAAAATTTCAACTTCAATTTGAAGCATTTTTAATCAGTCATTTGTAGCTGCTTTCATCTGACCGTCCGATGATAGTATTACAATCGAACAAAATTACGCGTAAGGAAAATAAAGAAAGGAAGAGACGTGCGCGGAAAAGTTGCGCATTGACAACCCGATAATACATCATTAAAACCTGGTTTGCCTTGGGTCGAATCTTCTTGGGGCCGAATCTTCTAGCATTTGCTATTTTAGATGTTGGGTCGCAAGTGGGTACCGTACTCGGAACGTTCTCAGGCGACGTTTATAAGCAACGTCTGAGTTCAAAACTCCCATGAGCAAAACTCAGGCCGTTGAGTATGGTTTCGTGCTGAGCACAGGGATCGTATATAAGATTCCTGCTGAGCATGAGATCGTTCTCAATATTTTTTTATAAGCACGGGGCCTGGAGCGCTATCGAACAGCCATTGGGGTCTTCTATTACGTCATTTCACTTCGCCTCACCCCTTGACCACACCCACATGGTCTGACTGATTATTAATAAGATAGCACCTCGCCAAAAAAGAAAATGGGCGTATTTCTAGTTTTGGCTTTGTGTTTACCTGTTTTAATTGCTGTCTGGTTCATGAGACAAGACCCAAAACCGATTAATTGCATCTATTCTCAACCTAATAAATGGTATGCACTAAAATACGGCATTTTCAAGTTAGTGTTATGGCAGCGAAAGCGACAACGAAACCAGAGAGTGAATGGCGAAAGTGCCGGTATGGGAAGGAAATCCCGCAATTCCCCGGAAGACATGGATAAAGTTCAGCCGTTAGATCAAGATGCACCAAAGGTAACGTCTAACGTTACAAATAATCCTGAAATACTTGAAACACATCGTTTTTAACGGACTCTCATTAACAGCGCGCCAGCAAACGTGTTTTCTTTATTGTGTACATCTGTTCTGGGTTTGTTTATTCTTTGTGGGGGCGGAGTGATGGCGTTGCTGCCCCCACACTCCTGCTGCAGCCTAAGGCTGGATGCTTAGAATGCAAGTCTTGAGTAACAAATAATGAAGTAAAATGTAGCAGGGTCCGGTAAATAGTGTTGGGCAATTGGTTTAAAATCACAATCGATTATTGCTTTATAATTGGAAAAGCATACCAACTAGCTATCTATTGTACAATCATTTTCTTCGTTTAATTGAGAATGACTTTTTTCTTTTAAATACTGTAACAGTTTGTCTACCTGATAATAAGTTTATAAAGATGGTGTGTTTTGTACTTTAGAAATCAAAGGAAATACATCACTATTGAATTTTTTGCTTTATTTAGTACCCTTTATTTGGTCCTTTAATCTTAATTTCCAAACCAGTTCAAAAAGAATTTCACACTTGTTCATATTTCAAGCATTTGCAGACAACAATTCAACTTTCGCTAGAATGACTGTATTTCAAAGCATAGACCATTGTGAAAAAGAGAGAAAATAAAGGTCACATCAATTAAAGGGTTCTTTTATTTTTGACTTCTTTCTTTATATAAGTGTCCAATATCTTCTTCTTTCACACTTATTCCAGTGCTATCACTGTAAGACATGAAGGCCTAACCTCCAGTCCACCCCCCTACCCCAGACCTCAGTTTGTTAAAGGTCTATATTTTCATTCCTTAAAACAACCATTTTTTTCACTCATGAACAGAGATGTTAGCTTCCACTTATTGTTTTATTCAGAGATTTGTGTAAATTCACTGTTTAAATTCATTATTAAAGATGAGAAGATAGTTTGAAGTGCCTCTGATCAGACGATGACACACTGACCTTTGTAGTGTCATGGGTTTTCATGTTTTTTTCAGCAATCGATTTTCCATGTCAATTAATTTTCGGAGAAGTAGATCTATTACAACATGACTGGACATGAATGGGTATGTGTATTCCCTGGCCCCACCCAAAAAATAAGCCAGAATTCCCGGCCCCCAACGGCCCCCATGCCTAAGTCTTTTATTTGTGTACCAAATATGATGAAATTAGTGTTAAATTAAAGCTTATGTTATAACCTATCTACTGGTATATAGAAACTTCAGATTTATTTATGCAAATTTGAGATAAAAGTGATTGAAATTTGGTTTTTTTTTTTAAACAAAAATGTTTAAAAATTTTTAAAAGATAGAAATCAGGCCCCAATATTTCAAACTTTATTTTTTCTTTGATTTACCAAAAAAAATGATATAGTGATAAACTACTTAATTTAAGCTTTGAAATGGGACTTTGAAAATTTTAGCGTTTTCATATAACGGTTCAGATTTTATTAATTCTTGGAAAGATATACATGGACTTACGGGAAAATTAACATATCCGACCCCTATGTTTTAGACTTAATTATGTATCTAATATCAAATTTTTAATAAGGTTACAAACTGCATAATATAAGCTTTTGAACAAAAGCTAAAATCGTAAACTTTCATTTAGAAATATCTTTTGCGATGTTTTTGATGGAATAAAGGATTTAGCATGGGAGCCGGATTTGTGAGGAAAGTCATTAAATTTCATCTTGGGTCGATCATTTGGTAGCATAGGCTTCTACAATTGTGAAAGGCACTTAAGGTTTCTTGATATATATTTCAGGCTGTTGATGCAGTCTACCTGACAGGCAGTAATGCTAATGGCCAGTTTCTGGTCGCAGCATGTGCAAGGCGACATGACAATCATATTCAAACATTGCTGTTTTTAAGGGTAGGTAGGTGAATACAGACGTATGGGGCCCCCTGTTCAACAACTATTCTTTATAAGTTTCTATTAACAGATTCTGAGTTTTAAATTTGCCATAGGATGAAGGTTTTTTCAAGCATTTTCTCCTTTTCTTACAATGTTTTCTTTCCTTTCAAAGACAAATCCCTTTGTGTGAGTCATATTTATTTTGTTGTTTGCAAATGCTTTCAACTTGAACAAGTCTAAAACTTTTTTGTTTCGCAAAGAGTTAACTCTTCACAAACAAACAGAAACTTAACTCTCCCACTTTGAAACCTTTTGCAGGTGATAAATTAAATCAGGCTCAAATGATGAAATTTGCTTTTAAAAAGGTCGAAAACATTGTGAGAAAAAGGGGAAAATGCTGTTAATGGCATTTAGCTTTTTACCAGAACATTCCAACAAGCAGTTTTTCTCAAGGTTGTTAACCCTTTACTTAAAAATCCTGAGTTTGAACAATCCTGAAGAAGAGTGCCTTTGAAAAGATTGTGGGAAAAAGAGAAAATGCTTGAACAAGCATTTTCTCTTTTTCCCTTAATGTTTTCTACCCTTTTGTAATGGGAAGACATATGTAACCATTTAACACAATTGCTTTTTTTGTCGTCAAAATTAATGCTTTTGAATTGGACCAGCATAATATTTTGTTGTTTGGGAGTTAACAAAGGGTCGTTTTGGGAAAGAGTTTTAGAAATACTGGTAAAAGACATTGTCATAGAAGATTACTCTATGACCTCATTGTATGTGTATGCACTTGAGCGGATTGGTCAGTGTAATGTCCAGGGGCTGTACTCTCCAATAATTTTTCGGCATAGCTGAATGTGCTGGCTTTTGACCTACTTTTTGATACTGATAACAAATGAATAAATAGAAATTTGTGATTGGTCAAAAATGTGGACAGGTTTATTTTAATGGGCCCTGCCTATTTGCTTCAAAATTCATGTAATCTATTTTTTTAGAAGATATTTCTTGTTATGTTCTCTTTTGAAAGACTAACCACCCAATTGGCTGAGACATTCTGTTTCAGCCAATCATATGGCTGGTCTTGGACTTTAGAATTAGTCTTCGACTTTATAATTTTAGATGAGTACCAGTCAGAATAATGAATTTGCTGGATTTGAAATGTTCTTTAGCAAGGCATTATTCAGTTTAGTGAATGTATCAGTAGATCATCATAATGCACTAATGTTGAAAATAAGGTAAATATTAGATATTCCTGGATTTTAAGGACCGCAAAGAAGGAGGCTCATGAGAACATTGTGGGAAAAGGAGAAAATGCTGGTTATCAGCATTTTCTCCTTTTCCCACAATGTTTTCAAAGGCAGTCCTCTTCCAAAATGTGGTATTATGTAGTCTAAATAAGGAACTGATAAAAATATACCCAAAACTAACATTTCTCCTCATTTCTAGATGCCATGCCTGGTAGCTCAATCAGTAATTTTGCATAATTGCACAGGGCTTGAAACCAGGGGGTTGCTAGTTGGAATCCCCACCTCAGCCAATTTCTTTCCAAGAATTGGTGGTAGTCACTGCAACAGGATTCATTCCTCTTTCACTGATGGTTTTGTGTAAAAAGAACTGGTGGTTTGGAAAAAATATTGTGCAAAGTATTGGGAAAGGAAACTCCAGGAGACCATGGATAGGTGCACTTGGTGCCATGATATACCTGAAATAATGTTGAAAATTGCACTTATCACCATACAAACAAACATACATACATACAAATTACTTGTAGATCCCTGACATTGGGTTTATGCAGTTACCTTCATTACCAGACACCTCTCTACTGGGGACACACCCAAATGAGTATGCTGCTGGTGGGCTTCATATACAGGTAGTGGAGCCCATGAAAAAATGGACCATTAGATATGACGGGAAACTCAGGTAATTGCTGTTTGTTGAAGCATATATAAGTGGAACCGAAGAATTTTGGGGTTTTTCTTCCATGTTCTTAGATTTCTTTATGCAGAATACCATTACTGTTTCAAAGTTTTACACTTGTCCATACTGATAAAATGGCAGATGCTAAATTGATTTGGATAAATTGATTGGTTTTGAAAGATTAGAAAACAATGTTGGCTACTAGGAATTTCTCATTCACCCATGTTTTTTTCAAAAGCTTTTTGCTCAAGTTTGTTAAAACAGGACCGTTTGATAAAGAGTCACGGCCTGAAATAATAATTTTTGAATTTTACAAACATTTTTTGTGTGTGTTTGAAACTTAATTACTTTTATTTTTATAGATTTCATAGATCTATCCTAATTACAGGAATTTGCAGACAACACATTGGGTGTGTCTCGAATGATTTGGTTGATTTTTTAAAGTCATACGAAGTTTAGAAAACATTGTTGGAGATGGAGAAAACACTGGTCACCAGCATTTTCTCCTGTTTCCTTTTGGTGATGCTGTTGCTAAACCTTTTGCTATGCCAGTCAAAAACTGCATTTTTAGAAAAATCTTTTGACTAAGACAGAGAATTAAATTTAGAAAGGTTGATTGAATATGAATATGGAGCACACAATCCCGACTTTCAGTGACCCTGAGGAAGAAGTTTTTGAAAATACTGTCAGAATGGAGAAAATGCTGGTGACCAGCTTTTTCTCCTGTTCCCAAAATCTTTTCTACTCTATGAAAGACAAATTTCATGTTTTAAGTTACATTTAATCCTTTGTCTGCAAATGCTTTCAATTTGCAAAATGGTAAAATTCTGAAGTTTGCTAAGACTTAAATGATAGGTTTTTCTTTTCATATAGGGTCATTTCAACCGGACAATTACTACAGGTTAACTTTGATCTTACCTGGACATCCTGCACTAAGTACTTTGACTTCGATACAGATCTACATCCAAATGTGTTGTGTGATGCTGTTGCCAGGGAGGTCTGGTCAAGAGAATTCTTTGATACCCTGAAAAGGTCTGACCGTTAGACAGTGTGTCTAACTTGTAGCCTTTTAATTCTTTACAAAAAATAAGATTAACCCTTTTCCAAACAATCCCGTGATTTCACGGCCTTCAGGAAGAGGCCGTTTTAAAACATTGTGGGAAAACGAGAAAATGCTGGTAGCCAGCATTTTCTCCTTTTCCCACAATGTTTCCTGACCTGTCAAAGAACTAAAGTTTATTTGTACCACTTTAGAATTTGTTGTGTGCAGATGCTTTCAATTCGGTAGATTCTCCAATTTGTCATTTTGGAAAAGGTTAAGTCGGAAATCTGAATTTTTATGTGTGGGTTAGGACCAAGAGCTACTGCTGCTATACAACTGAAATGATGTTGGAAACTGTTCTAAACCTTAACCTCACAATCCTGAGTTTCATGAACCTGAAGTAGAAAGCTTTTGAAAATATTGTCAAAAAAGTAGAAAATGCTGCTAATGTGCATCTTCTCCTTGTCCGACAATGTTTTCTGCCCTATGAAATACAGAAGTCATTATTTGAGGTACATTATACCAAGCAAGCCATCACATGACTATTGATCCATAAAATCTATTTTGTTAAACAAGAGACTTAAATCTGAGGCAAGACAGTCCTTGGATATGAAAAAAAATTACGAAAAGCAAAGAGTTTCAAACCATGTCTGATACTTTTTACAGATGCATTAAGTCCCATTTTCACAGAGCATGGCTCAGATTGATATTGTTGTACTTGTGTGATATCATCTTCATATTTATTTCCAATTTGTTCAATTTAGTTTACACCAGACCCACTATGAACAGTTTGGTGATACACGTGGAACACTGTCTATAGATGGCTATGAACCAATCAACTTGGATGTACGGGGAGTCAGAGATCATTCATATGGTAACATCACTATCTTTTGCTGATAGCATTCAGGGTTTGTAATGCTGAAGTTGCTAGTTCAACCATTTACCACATAAATCCAAGTTTTAACGACCCTGAAAAAAAAAGCCTTTTGAAAACATTATGGGAAAAGGAGAAAATGCTGGCAATCAGCATTTTCTCCTTTTCCCACAATGTTTTCTACTCTTTCCAAAAAAGAATTTCAGTGTTTGAGTCATGATTTTTTGTCCTCTGAAAATGCTTTGAATTTGGACAAGTCTAAAATTTTGCCATTTGGTAAAGAGCTAAATCCTTATCAAATGACACAATTTTAGGCTTGTCTAAATTCAAAGCATTTGCAGATGACGAATTGAAGGTGGCTCAAATGATGGAATTTGCCTTTAATTGAGTAGAAGACATAGTCACTAGCAGTTTTGGTTTTTTCCACAAAGTTTTCAAGAGCTTTCTTTTTCAGTGTCATTAAAACTCTGGATTATACGCTAAAGGGTGAAATCCAAGACTGTGACATCTGCGGTCTGATGAAAGGTTTTTCCTCTCTCACAGATGTTCAGTTGTGCTAATTTTTAAAGCTACTTTTACAACTTAAGATGCTTTTACAGCCAGTGAAGATCAAAATCAGATTAAAGAATATGTAGTTTGATCATTTATCTATACTGTCTAGTTTGCTATGACATTCTGGACAAAATGCATCTAATTTGGTCCTACATGTATATCTAGAAATGCCTGATAGGTTTACATGTATTTGATACTTCAGTGGTTGGCACTGTTTATCTTAGAAAGTAGCCTGTAACTTTGAGTGTCAAGCACTGTCAGCAGCTATTTTGACATTGTGGAGAGCTAGATGAAATGAAAATGAGCCATGCTCTAGCAAAAAGGGGTTTAATGCATCGCCATGATCCATTATTCTAAGCAAGTCATCAAAGAATTATGGATGTGTAATATGGCTTGCAACACGCGAAAAGGGGCATACGAACATTTGCGTAAAGTGTCGTCTCGGATCAGCCTGCGCAGTACGCGCAGGCTAATCCAAAACGACACTTTCCATTTTAATGTAATTTTCTGTTTTGCACAAGTCTAATGTTGCACAAATTCTAATGTAGCAGGCTGATCCAAGACGACACTTTACGCAAATGTCCAAATGCCCCTTTTCGCGTGTTGCAAGCCATATCTATTTTGTCTAAAACCTGGCTGAATCATGACATAGACTGGTTCTTGAAATTGACCAATAGGAAAAAGTTTGACCCTAGTCAGTCTATTGGACTACACTTGCTGACCTGGGTTGATACTTTTTGCAAGTGCATTAAACTACCTTATCACAAAGCAAGGCTCGAAAGTATCGTAATCATATTATTCAATTTTTGTTTGAATGTGCATATTTACATTGTTAATCTCAAAAAACAAGAATGTTTCCACCTTTGTTAAAATTTTATTTTGTAATAATTCAATATTAGTTTTTTTCATGAACATTGGCGAGTTCTGAATAAGCTGAAAAATTTTTTTCATAGCTCCAAAAAAAATCAGCAGTGCCGGAACTACTTTTGCAGTCAAGCTAATGTAAACAAACATATATACGAGATTTCATAATGTTTTTCACTCTCATTTTATAGCGAGTCCGAAATTCAAATTGCTAGCTGAATTTATTTTTTCTGAATACTGAAAAAAAAAAAAAAAATCCAACAGTAAATTCAAAGAGAGAGGTGAAAACTCATTGTGTCTCTGCTGTGTTTAAACAATCTTATTTTCAATTTAATTCTAGGGTATTGAACTTATAATAATAAATCCAGTCAATCTGCAAATGTTTAATACTATAATGACGTCATGAATTACATCATGTTTACGTCATGAAGGAGCAGTTTTACCGCGCTATGGTATATCAATGAAAAGGACAGTAAATAAATACGCAATGTTGGATTTACAAAAAAAGAGCAGTTAGTATTATTTAAGTGCATATTTGTTGTCTGTGATATTGAATTATAAGGAATGAAGAAAATTTTTTTTGTTTTCATGGAGGTATGAAAAAAAAAACCTAATCACACTTTTGTATGAAACCGCTTCATCGTTTCATACAGTGTGATTAGGTTGGGTTTTTTTTCATACCTCCATGAAAACAAAAAACATTCTCTTCATTCCTTAAATGGAAAATGTTTTATTTGATTTGTTAGTGATTTTGTTTATGTACATGTACATTGCGAAAAGTTCTCTTTGTGGAAGTCCCCTCTATGTGATTGGAGTTCTGTAATACCAGGCATGAATGCTTTCCACCAATATTGATATTAAACTAATTATACCGCCCTCCAAAATGCAAAAGGACATTTTTTAACATGACCGTCCATTGGTACATCTGTCTGTCTTTCTGTCTTATGCTCTTTCCTCTGGTTTTTTTTTCTGTTTTCTCTGTACCAAACATCAAAATTTTAGACCAGTCAAAATTGAAAGCATTTACAGAAGACATATTAAAAGTGGCCCAAATGACAAAATTTATCCTTGATGGGTTAGGAAACTTGGATAAAGGAGAAATTGTTGGCTACCAGCATTTTCTCCATTCCCCACATAGTTTTCAAAAGCCTTCTTCCTCAGGGTCATCAAAAGTCAGCATTGTGTGGTGAAGGGTTAAAAAGTATGCCACCAATGCTGGGAGATATCAGTCTATCATATTGATTTCTTTTCTTTAATAAACTTGATCTTGCTATTTGGATTGACATGTTTCTTACCATGCATAAACATACATGTATGTGTATAATATTCACCTGTATAACAGTAAAATGATCCAACTTTTACAGGAAAAGTTAGAAACTGGCAGCAGTTACATCGTTATTGTATACAATATGCCAGTTTCAAAGATGGTACATGCCTGTGTGTGGCAGCTATATCCATGCCGGCAACAACATCCAGGTAATTGGATTGTATATGAGCCATGACTGTGAAAAGGGGGCTTAATGGATCTGCAAAATGTATTGACCCCATGTCAGCCCACATGCTGTTGGTAAATTTTGTGCATGTCAAAGGATCCTTCTACCTCGAGATCCAGTTGATCTTTAGACTAAATGGATTTTATGATCCATAATTATGAGAAGACTTGCTTGGCATAATGCATCACAGAGATGCTTTAACTCTTTACCAAACGACAAAATTTTAGACTGGTCCAAATTGAAAGCATTTGCAGACGACAAAATAAAAGTGACTGAAAATTTGAAATTTGTTTTGGGAAGGGAAGAAAACATTGTGGGAAAAGGAGAAAATGCTGGTTACCAGCATTTTCTCCTTTTCCTACAATGTTTTCA
Organism: Hippopus hippopus; assembly: GCA_946811185.2. Classification (NCBI taxonomy): domain Eukaryota; kingdom Metazoa; phylum Mollusca; class Bivalvia; order Cardiida; family Cardiidae; genus Hippopus; species Hippopus hippopus. Next base: position 23,187,840 of record OX328101.1, on the reverse strand, counting down.
GAAGGCTTCTTTCTCAGGGTCGTTAAAAGTCGGGATTGTGTGGTAAAGGGTTAACCCCTTTATTGCCAGAGTATGGCTTATGTATATTTAATTAAATCTTTATCACACATTTCTGTGTTTTAACGACCCTGAGAGAAAATTCCCATCATAAGGCACCTTAATTTGTCCTATTCTATTAATACAGACAGGTCTACTAATTTTCTGTTATATCAAATATATTTCCTATGGAGTGCTGTAACTTGACGGTTAAATTTTGTGGTCAGATAAAAAATAAAGCCTTTACCACATGACAAAATTTTAGACTTGTTCAAATTGGAAACCTTTGCGGAGGACTTGCAAAACATGTCTTAAATGTTGAAATCTGTCTTTGAAGGCGTTGAAAGTATAATTGGAAACGGTGAAAATGCAGGTTTCCAGCATGTTCTCCCTTTTAATGGTTCAGAATTGTAAAAACACATGATTATATGGTAAAGGATTAGGTCATGGCTTTTCTTTTTTTTATTCTGACTGACAGATTGCATTGTGGGTATTTTTTTCACCCATCTGGACAAATGGAGCCAGTGTCTTGGAGTGACTTAGAGTTTTATAACCTGGGAGATGATGGAAAGCCAGTAAATAAATTTACTATCAACTTTAAAGCAGGTAAGATTTTGTATACTTATTACATGTAGTATAGCATGTAAATGTAACACCAATTTCATGTTGTTATATCATCTTTTGGGTAAGGTGCTTATCTGCTTGTTTAATGCACATTTACCATCATTTCACATAATTTTGGAGTTGTTGAAAATGAAAGCATTTGCAGACAACAACATAAATGTTGGTGACCAGCATAGTCTCTTTTTCCCATATACTGTATATCACTTTATATTGGCAAGAACTTTATTACGCAAGTTTGTCTCGATTTTCCCATTTTATTTATTCGCGTGTTGTTGAATTAGCGACTTTTCAAAACAAATGTCAATTTTTGAGTCACATGGTTTTGTCATCTGCCAGTGCCTGAAGTATGAAGCAGTTTAAGATTTTGTCGTTTGATAGAATTGTGTGGTAAAGAATTAATATTTCGTAAGAAAGTATTTTCAATATAAACCAGTAAATGATTTTGCTATTTGGTAAAGAATTAAGCCTATTTGAATTGTGTTTTTGTAAATGCTTTCAGTTTGGACAAATCTAAAATTTTTTGTGTGGTCAAGAGAAAACCCTGTACCAAACAAAGTTTTAACAACTTTGAGGAAGAAGGCTTGTAAAATCATAACTTGCATTTTCTCCTTTTCCCATTCCTTTACTGTAAGATGATGGGTTCAGATAAATTGGATTATATTTCTTTGAAATATTTTGACAGGTGATCAAAATCACAAAATTGAAGTGGAAGTACTAGATTCAACATATTTTTACATCGGGGACGCAAATCGGGATGCTAAAATCTACGAAAGATATTGTAGATATGTCCTTAACAATGAAATGGAAGGGTATGGACTGAGCGAGTGGGAATACAGGTAATTTTGTAATTGTTTACCTCTTTACCAAAGGACAAAATTTTAGACTTTACCAAAATGAAAGCACTTGCTGAAAACAAATTTTATATCCCTCAGAGATTAATTCTGTCTTTTTAAGGGTAGAAAATTTTGTGGGAAAGGAAGAAAATGCTGTCTACCAGCATCTTCATCTTTTCCCAGAATGTTTTCAAAATGCCTCTTTCTAAGGGACCTGAAAACTTGGAATGCTTTGTAAATCAGTTAATGGCACCTTTTACTTGAACAGACTCACCTGCAGAAGATTACAATCAGAAATCTATTCATGACAAAAGTCACAGAACCTTTCTCATTTTCAACAAATTTATAACCCATTTTACCCTTTACCACACGAAAAAAAATTAGACTTGTCCAAATTCAAAGCATTCGCAGACAACAATTTAAATGGGACTCCAATGATGAAACTTGGCTCTGAAAATGAAGAAAACATTGTGGGAAAAGGAGAAAATGCTGGTTACCAGCATTTTCTCCTTTTCTACAATGTTTTCTAAAGGCTTTTTCTGTTGGGTTGTTAAAACGCAGGATTGTGTGGTAAAGGATTAAATTGATCAAACTACAGTCATTCTTGTGACTTCCAACAAAATATTACCTCTTGGGGTAACAAGCATTTCCTCCAGTTTAACTCTATCAAATGTCAAAATTTTTAATGCGTCCAAATTGAAAGCATTTGCAGATGACAAATTCATAGTGGCTCAAATGACGAAAGCAGCCCTTGATCATCCTCGGAACCCAGGTTTGAAGCATTACGTTACTCTCCATGCATCACCCCTGGGAAAATTAACTAGCAAATCATCGTTTCTTATGAATATTCATATGGTCGGGTAGTACTCTAATAGCCAATCGAAAGATCGATAACATAATAATACTCTCTTGTAGAGAGGATAATTTCATTTCTTCCGTTACCAAAATTAACCCTGGAAAAAACCTGAGGTTGTCAACAAATATGGTGACCGTCGGCGTGCTTGTCTCCTGTGAGATTAGCCATTCTGCAATACAGGGACGACACTATCGATCTTTATGTACGATTTGAACTGACAATCTTTCGGTGTTACGTCAAAAATCTCTTTTAAAAGCTTCTCGATTATGGTGTTGATGGGCTCCGCCATATTTAAAGTATCACTAAGCTTGATTTGCAACGTGATTGGATATCGACAAGTAAAAAATAGAAATGAAGGCATATTTGTGATAAAAATAGTTTAAATTTTCTCAAAGAAAAACTGAGATCACCAATCAAAATGCTTCATGAATAATTCATGAGAGTGAGGAAATGCCAGCGAAATAACCCAGGGGCAATTACAGAATGAATCGAAACTGGGTCACCAAGGATGCCCTTGATAGGATAGAAATTGTGAGAAAAGGAGAAAATGCTGAGTACCATCAGGGTTGTTAAAAGTCGTGATTGTTTGGTAAAGGGTTAAACAATGTTTTCTGTCCTTTCAAAGTTAAATCCCATCTTTTGAGCCATATTGAATTCGTTTTCTGCTATGCTCTCAATTTGGACAGGTCTAAAGTTTTGTTGTTATGAAAAGAGTTAATTGCCAAAATACAAAAATAGCAAGTACAACCGGGTATTTTAAAGGTCTCATAAAGTTGGGACAATAACAGTGTAGTTTAGAAGAAAAGTTAACTTTTTTCCAGACAACACTATTTTAGATCTGTCCATATTCGAATTATTTGTAGACAACAAATGGAATGTTACTCAGATAAATGAAAGTTGTATTTGACAGGGTAGAAAACATTGTGGAAATAGGAGAACATACTAGTTATCAGTATGTTCTCCTTTTTCCACAATATTTTCAAAGGCATTCTCTTTCCAGGTTATGAAAAGTCTTGATTATGTGGTAGAGTGTCGTTAGAATTGAGATTGAGTGGTAAAAGTTCCATGTCTAATCACTACTACTGTCTTACCTGTATTTCAGAGCAGTTCACTGAATACTGCATAGTGTGTTGTGTAGACAGGAGACAGCTGAATGCAACTTAAACATAATACTGAAAGCTCCTGTTGGAGTTTTTCTGCATTAGTTTGACCTGCAATGTGCTGCCACCTGTCATGAAGAAAGCTAATCAGTCATTCTTTCAGTGTTCACTGTACACAGGTTTGACTGTATTTCCATTTGTGAATGTATTGCATTACTATCTTTAACCCTTTACCTCACAATGCTGTTCATTCCTCTCCCACCACTGACCATTGTTTTGACGATGATAATGTGGGAAAGCAGCCAGTGGCTTGTAAAGAAGATTGTGCGGAGTACTGGTAAAAGAGCCTCCAGGAAAGCATGGACAGGTGCACTGGCTGCCACGATATAAATGAAATAATATTGAAAATGGCGTTAAACACCAAACAATCAATCACAATGCTGACTTTTAAGGACCCTTTGGAAGAAGCCTTTTGAAAACATTGTGAGAAAAGGAAAAAAAAATACTGGTAACCAGCATTTTCTCCTTTTCCCACAACTTTTTCTGCCCTTTCAAAGAAAAAATCAAATCATCTGAGCCACACTATAATTGATGTCTGCATATGTTTTTCATTTGGATCTAAAGTTTAATTGTGCAGTAAAGGGTTTAATGTCAAGCCTGAGGGCTTGAAACCAGAAGGTTACTGGTTGGAAACCTCAGCTCTGCCAATTCCTTTCTGAGGATTGGTGATAGTCATTGCAACAAGATTTATTACTCTCTCACCACTGATTATGGTTTCCATGATGATTATATGGGAAAGCAGCCACTTGTGGCTTTGGAAAAATAATGTGCAAAGTACTGGCAAAAGTAAATGCAGGGAAGTGTGGATAGGTTTACGAACCACCATGGTAGAACTAGATATATGAAGAAACAGCAACGAACACTAAACAATCTAACAAATCTTCTTTACATCCATGTTTACATATTTTACATTTTCCAGAAATACAGATGAATCGGTGCCAGTAAATGAAGAGATACCTGGGATAAAGTATTACACTAAAGAACAAAAAGTTTAATCTTATCAGTGCCTTTAGCACACACAGTGGCTTTTGTCAGACTGCACAGAACGTGCAGTCTGATCTTGGGTCTATACCATCTACTTCTTATCCCCCGCCAAAGGCGGAGGATATAGTTTTAGTGTTGTCCGTCCGTCCAGGAGAATACCTCCAATACCATTAGACGGAATTTTGTGAAACTTTATACATGTGTACAATAACCTGTTCCAACAAGACACTTTTTTTTTTATGTTTTGGATTCGATGAAAAATGGCCGACTGGGAGCGATTTTAAGTTACGCGGTCAAGTAAATTTTTCGGCGGGGGATATCATTTTAACGAAATTGCTTGTTTTGTCTAGCTTATAAGAGAAAAATTTTGCTGAGTTTTAGCAGATTGTATTAGGAGCTTACAAAAGAGATCAAACTTATGTTTTGATCGCTGAAAGAATTACAATCATCGTAGATCTAGTACTCAAACATATGCCTCTAATTCTCAACTTACGACATGTTTTAGACTTGTCCAAATTGAAAGCATTTTATAAGAAGATGAGATTTGTCTTTGATTGAGTAGAAAACACTGTTGTACAAGGAGAAAATGTTGGTAAGCAGCATTTTCTTCTTTTCCATCAATGTTTTAAAGAGGGGAGCAAAGGTTGTTTGACAAACAAAATGAATTGTGCTTTTGATTATTCAGTTCTAAGATTACCGTGCCAAATAAATTATATGTACAAAAATGTTTACATGAGGCTTCTTGTTCCCTTCAATTTTCTACAGACCTCCAAGTGAATAACATCTTTCTCTTCCCTAGTGTTTTTAAAGGCTTCAGCAGCATTCACATCACCATACACAAATACTGCATTCATATTTCTAAGGGGCATCATAGCATCCAAGATGTACTTTGTATTACCTTGCTTTGTCTTGAAGTATATGCAATTCTTTTTCAAAACATATGGATTTTTTATCAGCCACGATGCAAAAAGTCTTTTGAAAACGTCAGAAAAGGAGAAAATGCTGGTAACTAGCATTTTATAGCTCACTTGAGCACGAAGTGCTCAACATGAGCTTTTGTGATCGTGCTGTGTCTATTGTCCAGGCATCAACAATTACCTTGTGTGCGCTCTAGTTTTCATAGTTTTGGTCAAATACTCATTAAACTTTGTGAGAATGTTTAAACATCTGGATAATGTCTGGGACAAGTTCAAAATTTAGTCATGTTGGGTCAAGAAGAAGGTCACCAGGTTAAATCTTAGAAAAAATATGTGTGCAATCTAGAGGCAACTTTTTCAGGCCGATACTCATGACACTTAATTTTTTTTTCTTTTTTTTTTGTTTTTGATAATTTATTGGACAAGTTTCAAATTGGGTCATGTCAAGTCAAAAAATAGGTCACTAGGTCAAATCTTTGAAAAACCTTGTGTGCACTCTTTTCAGTACATATTTTCAGTCAAATACTCATGAACCTTGGTGAGAATGTTTGTCTTGATAATTTCTGGGCCAAATTTGAAATTGGGTCACGTCAGTTCAAAAAATACGTCACTTGGGCAAATTCTAGAAAAAAGTTTGTGTTCTATCCAGAGGCTATATTTTCAGTCAAATACTCATGAAAGTTGATCAGTATGTCTGTCTTTATGATATAACGGACAGTTCCAAATTTGACCAGGTCATATCAAAAAGAAGGTCTCTTGAGCAAATCCGAAAAAAAACCTTGTTTGCACTGTAGAAGTCATATTTTCAGTCTGATACTCACTAAACTTGGTTGGCTAATGTCTTGATGACATTGAAGACAAGTTTGAAAGTGGGTCACATTGGATGAAAAAGTGTGTCCTTGGATTATATCTAAGAAAAACCTTGTGTGCATTTTAGAGGCCACATTTTCAGTCTGACAACTATGACACTTGGTCAGAATGTTTTTCTTGATAATACCTTGGACTAGTTTAATCTCAAGTTACGTTGGGTCAAAAAGTGGGTCATGGGGACGAATGGTGGGAAAACCTTGTGTGCACCATAGGATATATACTTTTAGTCTGATACTCATGAGAGAATATCAGAATGTTTGTCTTGATAATATCTCGGACAAGTTCAAAATTGGGTCACATGGTGTCAAGTTTTCAGAAGTAGGTCACTAACAGTCATGTATTTACATCATCAAAACCACGATGTGTTCGACTTAACCCATTACCACACAATCCCAACTTTTGACGACCCTGAGAAAGAAGTCTTTAGAAAACATTGTGGGAAAAGGAGAAAATGCTGGTAACCAGCATTTTCTCCTTTTCCCACAATGTTTTCTACTCTTCACAAAACAAATTTCAAATTTTCAGTCACTTTTATTTTGTCGTCTGCAAATGCTTTCGATTTGGGCAAGCCTAAAATATTGTCGTTTGGTAATGAGTAATAATCAATCCTAGATGACTACCCAGCAGAGCGCTTTAGGACCAATGCTATCTTGCTCTTCTTTGCCTACAATGTTTTCCATCCTTTCAGAGATAAATCTCATCAGCTTAGCCTCAATTTGTTGTCATGATTTATGTCGTCAACAAGCGCTTCAAAGTATACAAGTTTAAAACTTTATTGTGTTGTAAAGAGTTAAATTTGAAAACAAATGAACAAGATTCATTGCCTCAGGAGTAACAGAAAAAAACTGGTTGCATTACATCGAAGTACTGTAGAAAAAACGTGTTAAACATATGCCCTTTATCATACAACCCTGTGTTTTAACGACCATTGGGAAAAAGTCTTTTGAAAACATGGCGGGGAAAGGAGAAAATACTGGTAATCAGCATTTTCTCCTTTTCCCACTATGTTTTCTACCCGTTCAGGGACGAATTCCGTATTTTGAAGCATATTTAATTTGGAAAAATTCAAAATGTCTGGTAAAGAGTTATTCATTCAGAATTGATTGATTGAATGGTGTTTGACGCCGCTTTCAACATTTTTTCAGTCATATCACGGCGACAGCTCACATATTCATGTATTTCCTTGGTTCCACCAGTACTAGGCTAGGGCTCTGAAGTGTCACGCCCAAGGACACTCCAATGAAAATCTCAGTGGATCTAGTGAGGCTCGAACCCGGGGTCCCCAGGTTACGAGCCATACATTTTACCACTGAGTCACGCAGGACCCCTAAATCACACAGAAAGAAAGCAGTCGTCTCCAATGTTACATGTATTTGAAGAAAAATCATTACACAAAGAAAAGCTTTGGCTATGACTCATTAACGAAGTCTATAACACTTTACAAAATCATGCTTTGTTTGTACAGATCCGAGGAAGAAAGCTTTTGAAATCATCTGAGAAAATAAGTGGTGTAAAAACTAAAAATGCAACAGCAGAACAAATTATCGAGTCCGTAGGCTCGTGCGCAATGGAAAACTGAGTCGTATGCAATGTAATGAACACTATGTACAGCGGTGCATATGGGGCACGGAGCCGTTTTTGAAGTTCGCAGTTTTCATCTCCACCCGTGCACAGATAGGTACACTAGCCGCATTGCACCGAGATACTCTTGTATACTGTGTAAAACATAAAACAGGACGGCAAATTTGAAAACAGCTATATTCCACGCCGCCACTTTTACTTACATTTGACATTTAGCGGACATCATTTAGGAATAAATGAGCTTTGATCCCGCAATGACCTTCACCTTTGACGCTGGCATGTGACGCCAAACTCTGCATATTGTCTCATCGAGGTGCACATGTGTGTGAAACATTTTCAAACTATGACCAGGGCTTAACGACGTATATCACAAATGTTTGCGCGCAACCTACTGTGCATGTTTTTGTCATGGATAGTGAATCAAAAGTGCACCTATGCATATATGGTAATACTATTGGCGCACTGAAACAGGTAGCACTTTCTTCGGGTGGTATTAGTAAAGAGAGGGAAAAAAATGGATATGTGAACTGTCACCGTGAAATCATTAAAATACTGTTGACACGGCGTTACGCACCAAACAAGCAAACAAAGGCAGGAAATTTAAAGCTGTGGAAGTGTAGCTGTTTTTGCTCGGAAACTTATTGTTGGCAAAGGAGAAATCGCTCCTAATGAGCAATTTCTCCTATACCCACTATGTCTGCTGAGCTTTTATGCTATTTTTTCCTTGGAAAAAATTAACTTCCACAGTGACCTACATCCTTGTTTTCTGATGAAATAAGCACTGATAGGTGTCATTTTTATTTTTTTCATACTGTATTGTTTAGAATTATAAATACTACACGTGTGGAAATTCTAAGAAAAGTCTGTCCGGTAGAAAGTATGTATTTAGTAAAGATTAACCCTTACTTCGGTCAAATTATCTCCCTTCTTAACTCAATGATCTGTATATAACATACATATTTTTACATTTACCATGATCAAAACCAGGTTTTCATATATTCTTTGTGCAAAACTAAATGAATTTTCACTAACATGATGTACATGTATATTTGTATATTCTTCCGGTAATTTTCCTGTTACTGACTATTAAAGAAAGGCGTGTTAAATCCAATATAATCTGTATTTTGGAACTGTATATACAATGTACCTTTTTCAACGGCAAATGTCTTAGAAACGAGCACAGTGTCCCATATCTTTTTTTACTGTAATTCCTAGAGACGTGATGAGCTTTGTATGTGCAAATTTTCAAAAAAATCTGTCCGTTAGAAAAATTTGTGATATACGTTGTTAACGAGATATGTAGCAGAAACAAAGAGCATGGTAATGACCTTTAAAGCCTCTGCTGTGACCTTGACTTTGGAGCCTGACGTGAAAGCCTTGGATATTCAAGGTGCCCCAGCGTATGACCTTTGACTCCTAGTTTGACCTTGGGGCCTGGTGTCTAAAACTTCTGCTCTGCACACCGTCTCATCCAGGTGCACACACTTGTGAAATGTTTTCCATGTCAGGTCAGAGATTCAAGAGATATGGGGTGGACATCATTTAAAAAACTGTGACCTTTAACCCCCCTGCTGTGACATTTACCCTGGAGCTTAACGTCTGGAATCTCTGAAGTGCACATGTCCTTATCGGGGTGCACACAAGTCTGAAATGAAAATCTGGCGATGGGTTCAAGAGATATGGGGCGGACACGATTTATCAGCACGTGATATTTGACCCCCTGAAGTTTCCTTGACTTTGGAGCCTGGTGTATGAAACCTCTGCTTTGCTCACTGTCTCGTCAAGGTGCACACATGTGTGAAATATTTCTAATAAAGAGATATGGAGTGAACACGATTTATAAGCATGTGACATGTGACTCCCTGCCGTGATCTTCACCTTGAAGCCTGTCGTCTGAAACCTCCGTTTTGTGTATTGTCCTATCAGGGTTAACACATGTGCGATATTTCTAAAATCAAGCCAGAGGCTCAAGGGGTATGGAGTGGACACATTTGTGATCAAGTGACATCTGAATCCCTGCTGTGACATTGACCTTGCAAACTGGTTCTTCATATCGTCTCATCAAGGTTGGAGATAAGCAAACAGAAAGAAAGCAACTAGGGTCCCAACATTTGAAAAAAGTGTTTCTTGAAGAAAAGCTTTAGCAATGGTTTATGAACCAAAACTATATAGAGGATATTTGTTTTTTTTCGGTGAAAGATCGAAATTTATTTCATCTCGTGAACACCATCGGTAATATTTTCACTCGTGGCTGCGCCACTCGTGAAAATATTACCGATGGTGTTCACTCGATGAAATAAAATTCGATCTTTCACCGAAAAAAACAAATTCTATTTATTTCATGCTTTTAACCCTTTCTGAGAGGAGCTTTATCAAAATCCAGTACAGTTCTTTTCCTTTACTGCCCGTGGCGTACCCCTCCCGCATAGCAACGCATTACAATATTACGTCGAGCGCGAGAAATGTAATGTAAATGACGTCATATTTCCATCTGGTTGTGAGGCATGCGTAATTTACCCAGGCAACAAGAACATGAAAATCGGTATTTTCACTGGTCGTACCCGTGTAATATTTAGAGGTTATTACACGGCTGATCAGGGCCGGAGAGTGATATCGGCCTGCCACCTTGATATCTGCCCCGAGGGCTTTAGCCCGAGGGTAGATTTCTAGGTGGAGGGCCGATATCACTCTCCGGCCCTCATCAGCCGTGTAATAACCTGTTTATTACATTCACTGATCATTTGCTCGATTGCTTCGTTTTCTTACAAGTTTAAACACTCAAAACAGAGAAATTCTTGTTTTTATTCGACACAACTTTTTTTCCGCGGGTAAACGTCACGTTCATGACGTAATCATGCATCATTCATCATCACTATCGAAGCTGTATATACAGTATAAGGAAGTTTTAAATAAACGGTTTTTCATACTTATTACATTCTGTTACTAATAATAGTAACATTTTCCACTGAAAATGGTGTAATATCAGTGTCACGCGAGCGCAGATATGGCGGGGCAACGGGCTGATATCCGATATCCTGCCCGTTGACAAGATATTTGTTCTAAATCTATAGCAACAGAACACTCGCTCGTAAACTTACGTTCTCAAAACATCCATTTTGAAAAAAAAATGGCTGAATCGGCCCGTCAATCGCTAGGGGACAAATCTTCAGAACTACAGTCAATGTTGAATCGTTAAACCAACAAAGACCCGATAAATAGAGAATAGATTGTTGTTGTCTTGGATTGGGAAACTTATCAGGCAATGCGTAGTGTCTATAGGCTAGTACTTCTACGAATTTTATCCATTGAGCCGGGTGAACCGAGCTTGATTAAGTTTCATAATTCGAAGCATCAACCATCTATTCTATTTATCCTGTTTCTCAGTTTTGATCAGTATCACACAAAATTGAATATTTAGATCGGAGAAACAATAATGGCAATACCTGTTTAACAATGAACAAACATGAAGAACTGTTTATTTAAAACGTCCTATACTGCACATATATGCAGCTCTACGATAGTGATGGTGAATGACGTTTACCCGCGGAAAAAAGTTGTGTCGAATGAAGACAAGAATGTTTTTGTTTTAAGTGTTTAAACATGTTAGAAAACCAAAAAAAAAAAATCGAGCAATTGATCCATGAATGTAATAAACAGGTTATTAAACGGCTGATGAGGGCCGGAGAGTGATATCGGCCCTCCACCTCGAAATCTGCCCTCGGGCTAAAGCCCTCGGGGCAGATATCAAGGTGTTGGGCCGATATCACTCTCCGGCCCTCATCAGCCGTGTAATAACCTCTATTTATTAATAGTTAAAAAGATGCCAGTATGTGTGTTTTATTCGGCCAAATATTCAATTTAGTATGTAACGTGTTATAAATGACAAACAGGAATAAATAGGATAGATGGTTGGTGCTTTGGATTGTGAAACTTAATCAGTCTCGGTTTCCCCGGCTCAACGGATAAAATTCGTAGAAATACTAGCCTAGAGACACCACGCCTTGCTCGATAAACTTTCCCAATATAAGACAACAACAATCTATTCTTTATTCATCGTGTCTTTGCTGGTTTTGCGATTCAATCATTGTCAGTAGTTCTGAAGAAATGTCCGCTAGCGACTGACGGACTGATTCAGCCATTTTTTTTTTTTCAAAATGGATGTTTTATGAACGTAAGTTTACGAGCGAGTGTTCTGTTGCTATAGATTTAGAATAAATATCTTGTCAACGGGCAGGATATCAGATATCAGCCCGTTGCCCCGTCATATCTGCCCTCGCGTGACACTGATATTACACCATTTTCGGTAGAAAATGTTACTATTATTAGTAACAGAATGTAATAACGAAAAATATTTTCACTGCTATTTCTCGATATCCTACCGGAAAGCATGAAATAAATCATTTTACTACACGACGCTTTGTCTATATAGTCCTAGGGAAAAAATGTTTTTGAACAATCTGGGAAAAGAGGTAAATGCTGTTATTACATTCTGTTACTAATAATAGTAACATTTTCCACTGAAAATGGTGTAATATCAGTGTCACGCGAGCGCAGATATGGCGGGGCAACGGGCTGATATCCGATATCCTGCCCGTTGACAAGATATTTGTTCTAAATCTATAGCAACAGAACACTCGCTCGTAAACCTACATTCTCAAAACATCCATTTTGAAAAAAAATGGCTGAATCGGTCCGTCAATCGCTAGCGGACAAATCTTCAGAACTACAGTCAATGTTGAATCGTTAAACCAACAAAGACCCGATAAATAGAGAATAGATTGTTGTTATCTTGGATTGGGAAACTTATCAGGCAATGCGTAGTGTCTATAGGCTAGTACTTCTACGAATTTTATCCATTGAGCCGGGTGAACCGAGCTTGATTAAGTTTCATAATTCGAAGCATCAACCATCTATTCTATTTATCCTGTTTCTCAGTTTTGATCCGTATCACACAAAATTGAATATTTAGATCGGAGAAACAATAATGGCAATACCTGTTTAACAATGAACAAACATGAAGAACTGTTTATTTAAAACGTCCTATACTGCACATATATGCAGCTCTACGATAGTGATGGTGAATGACGTTTACCCGCGGAAAAAAGTTGTGTCGAATGAAGACAAGAATGTTTTTGTTTTAAGTGTTTAAACATGTTAGAAAACCAAAAAAAAAAAAAAATCGAGCAATTGATCCATGAATGTAATAAACAGGTTATTAAACGGCTGATGAGGGCCGGAGAGTGATATCGGCCCTCCACCTCGAAATCTGCCCTCGGGCTAAAGCCCTCGGGGCAGATATCAAGGTGTTGGGCCGATATCACTCTCCGGCCCTCATCAGCCGTGTAATAACCTCTATTTATTAATAGTTAAAAAGATGCCAGTATGTGTGTTTTATTCGGCCAAATATTCAATTTAGTATGTAACGTGTTATAAATGACAAACAGGAATAAATAGGATAGATGGTTAGTGCTTTGGATTGTGAAACTTAATCAGTCTCGGTTTCCCCGGCTCAACGGATAAAATTCGTAGAAATACTAGCCTAGAGACACCACGCCTTGCTCGATAAACTTTCCCAATCTAAGACTGCAACAATCTATTCTTTATTCATCGTGTCTTTGCTGGTTTTGCGATTCAATCATTGTCAGTAGTTCTGAAGAAATGTCCGCTAGCGACTGACGGACTGATTCAGCCATTTTTTTTTCAAAATGGATGTTTTAAGAACGTAAGTTTACGAGCGAGTGTTCTGTTGCTATAGATTTAGAACAAATATCTTGTCAACGGGCAGGATATCAGATATCAGCCCGTTGCCCCGTCATATCTGCCCTCGCGTGACACTGATATTACACCATTTTCGGTAGAAAATGTTACTATTATTAGTAACAAAATGTAATAACGAAAAATATTTTCACTGCTATTTCTCGATATCCTACCGGAAAGCATGAAATAAAACATTTTACTACACGACGCTTTGTCTATATACGAGGGGTGATCAGAAAGAACGTGGACCAGTGCCTTTATCGGAATATTGTTATAAAAATCAACTTGGAATGTTTACTGTTTTTCAAAGTAACCTCCTTTGTGTTCTATGCACTTATTCATTCTTGATTCCCATGCACGAAACACGTGCGCGAGCCCGTCACGTGACATCACTCTCAACGACCCGGTCATGGCATGGGTTAGCTCCTCTCTGCTCTCGTAGCGCGTGCCACGTAGAGAATCTTTCAAAACAGGAAATAGCCAAAAGTCACATGGGGCCAGGTCTGGACTATAGGCAGGATGGTCTAATGTTTCTATGTTTAGTTTTTTCAAAACTTCCTGTACAAGTTTGGCTTTGTGAGCGGGAGCATTATCTTGATGTAAAATGACGCCTCTCCATAGAAGTTCCGGCTGTTTTTTTCGGATGACCTGTATTAAATTCATTCGAATAATGCTGGCATAATACTCAGCATTGACTGTAGTATGTATAGGTACAACATGATTTAGAAGAAAACGTTGAGAAGAGAAAAACATGATGCACATAACTTTACCAACAGACTTAGAAAGTTTGGCTTTAACAGGGGACGGCGATGTTGGATGTTTCTATACACTGCTTTGTTGTTTAGATTCGGGCTCGTAAAAGTGTACCCATGTTTCATCGCATGTCACAATACGATCAGTAAAGTTTGATCCTTCTTTCCTAATGCGTTCTAAAATGTCAGAACAAATTTCGACCCTAACCCCCATTTGCTCGGGCGTCAGTAGCCGAGGCACCCACCTTGCACAAACACGCGACATTCCAAGTTTGTCAGTTAAAATCTCCTGTGCACTTCCATAGGAAATGCTAAATGTGTCAGCTATTTCCCTGACAGTAACTCGACGATCTTGCTTTACATGCTGCTGCACATCCGCGATAGTTTTGTCCGTTACTGATGTTGATGTACGGCCAGATTTAGGGTCATTTTCAACGGTTTCGCGTCCTTCTCTAAATCGTCCATTCCATTTACAAATACTGGTTTTATTAAGTGCTGAGTCCCCATAAACTTTATCTAAATCGGCCTTAATTTCCGATGAAGACTTTCCGAGTTTAACGTAAAACTTTATAATTACTCTCTGCTCAAATAAAACGTCATCCGACATTGTGAACCGCTAACGCAGTATATGATGTCATTGAAATGACGTCACTCTTTTCTTATTTACCTATGACGTCATTTAAACGCTTGAGTAAGTAACCAGGTAATTAATGTTCATCTGTGCAAATTTTTGTTATCTTAAGTAAAGTAGTTTTTGAAATAATCGGGTGGTCCGCGTTCTTTCTGATCACCCCACGTAGTCCTAGGGAAAAAATGTTTTTGAACAATCTGGGAAAAGAGGTAAATGCTGTTATTACATTCTGTTACTAATAATAGTAACATTTTCCACTGAAAATGGTGTAATATCAGTGTCACGCGAGCGCAGATATGGCGGGGCAACGGGCTGATATCTGATATCCTGCCCGTTGACAAGATATTTGTTCTAAATCTATAGCAACAGAACACTCGCTCGTAAACTTACATTCTCAAAACATCCATTTTGAAAAAAATGGCTGAATCGGTCCGTCAATCGTTTGCGGACAAATCTTCAGAACTACAGTCAATGTTGAATCGTTAAACCAACAAAGACCCGATAAATAGAGAATAGATTGTTGTTGTCTTGGATTGGGAAACTTATCAGGCAATGCGTAGTGTCTATAGGCTAGTACTTCTACGAATTTTATCCATTGAGCCGGGTGAACCGAGCTTGATTAAGTTTCATAATCCGAAGCACCAACCATCTATTCTACTTATCCTGTTTCTCAGTTTTGATCCGTATCACACAAAATTGAATATTTAGATCGGAGAAACAATAATTGCAACACCTGTTTAACAATGAACAAACATGAAGAACTGTTTATTTAAAACGTCCTATACTGCACATATATGCAGCTCTACGATAGTGATGGTGAATGACGTCATGAACGTGACGTTTACCCGCGGAAAAAAGTCGTGTCGAATGAAGACAAGAATGCTTTTGTTTTAGTGTTTAAACATGTTAGAAAACCAAAAAAAATCGAGCGATTGATCCATGAATGTAATAAACAGGTAAAGCCCTCGGGGCAGATATCAAGGTGGCGGGCCGATATCACTCTCCGGCCCTCATCAGCCGTGTAATAACCTCTATGTATTGATTAGATCTGGCATTTTCACGTATGCCCGTAATTCTTTTTTTATCCTATCAAAGACAAGTGTAGGATTTGGGCCACATTTAATTGTGGTCTGCAAATGCTTTCAAAGTGTACACGTCTTAATATTTTGTCGTCTGGTGTAAAGCTTATAAGTTTATCATATGAGAGTGTTACGTTGTTTTAGTGAACAATATGCCGGGAATCTGACCAACTGTGACGTCAGTACCATTAGAACTACGGTTACTCGCGGAAAATTCAAACGTGACACCGTCAGCTTCTTGGACTGCTTCTCCATCAATGCCCTTAAACGTTGGGCTACCTTTCATTGATATTACTATTGTGTATACCCGTCTCGGTGGTATTCTAAGCGGACGCGATAGTTTAACGCTATAGTAAGCTTTTGTCATGTTGGTAAAAATGCTTACATCATTTTTTCGGATTTCTTGTCTGTTGATGTCGTCGAAAGCCATGATTTTCACATTGTATGTATCTTGTCCCTTTGCACAGCCAAATAATTCAACCCCGTATAAAATAATAGGATAATTTACGGTGAATGATATGGCATCCGGTGGACCATTTTGCTTCCACTGACCGTCGGTAATCGGGAACCGGCGCACACAAGATACGTTTGGACTGTGCCCAGATGATAAAATGAGAGATTCTTCAACGTCAGGGGCATTTATATCACGCGGTGCTTTTCGTAACCGAGTTCTTTCGTTTTTGCTAAATCTGTTTGGAAGTTGTTGTTCCTCGCCATGAAAAAACTGAAATATAGACAGTGTTTCGTCATGAGACAATAAATTACCGAGGGATACTTTTTGTGTGAAATAGGTCACGTCCATGATAGGGAATCGAATAAGATACAGAAGTTTTCCGAGGACTTGGCGTCTACTTTCGTCAGTAACGTTTAATTTCCTCCGTCTGCATTCGGCATCAGCCCAAATCATACTACCTTCAAACACAGAATCCTCTCCTGCACACAACTCGTCGGCTTGTAAAACTTTAGCCAAACATTCCGCACAGAGATCGCCTACAGTACTTTTTGTAAGGACTTCATCACCATTATTATAAATGTACCTCAGGCATTTTTCGTACAGTGCTGACTCGTTGTAGATATGGGCCAGCTCCAGTATTTTAGGCACGCTCTCGTCATGGATTTCCGCGTCCAAATATTTGAAACATACATCGATGAGACCCTTCAATTGGAATTTTTTGGCTGCGTGAAGCATCGAGGCCACGTTGTCGGTGTGGACATCAAATTCGTCGGTGTATATGTATCTGGAAAAAAAAAAGAAAAATAAAAAAATAATAATTAGATATAGAGCTGGCAAACAGAGGCAAACGGTCAGATAGAAGGACTCGCAACTAAATCAGACGAATTTATGACAAAGATAATATAGCTCTTAAGCTTTCATGTTTTTACAAATTACAACCTGCAGTTGAGATTCTTCCGAGGAGAAAAACTTTCAAAGCGGAATATTTTGGTTTAAGACCGACTATTTTCTTGATTTTTCTATTTAAAGTGGCTTTCTCAGATTTTTCCTTTTTTTTTTTTTTTTCTTTAATTACTATTATCAAGACTTCTTGTTGAACACCCATAAACACTACAAAATTACTCTTCTCTGCAAACGTAGGGAAACTGGGCGGTTAGATTCAGGCGAAAAAAGTGAAAATTTGGCATTTGGTCACTTTGCAATCGGTAAACTTGTCTCTTTCTATAAGATCAAATATGCCATAGTCATATCTAATTATGAAATTTTGGTGCGAAATCTGAAAGTACCATAACGGGCTACGTAGACTAGCCCATAAAAGAAATAACACTGAAAAATATTTTTCTCTATCATCCGTCTTTCTTTTTTACTGATGGTTTGCCAACCGTTGCTTTACCCAATGTAGTGATGAATAATATATACCTAATAAATTAGTTTGGTGAGACTATGAAAATTTGAATAGCCTCCTTTAATCTATTTTACGGTGTTTAGGCGTTAATTACAGTAATATATTTAGGTATCTGACTGGCTGAAATGCTCTATCAGATGGCGAGTCTCGAAAAATGGAATTTGAAGTGAACCGAAAATGCTTGATGAATACGGCACATTTAGTAATATTTTCCGAAACTTACTGTCTTAAGAGCCTTACCATCGACAACTAGGGTCATTTAGCGCGCAAAAAAAAGTAATGAAAGGAAACTTACTGTAACATGTCTCGAAATACCGCTGGTTTGATATCGGGCACCTGTACTTTGACGTCCGGATTTCCTAGATGTTTGATGAGAGATTTGAAGAGAACAGAACTTCGCGCCATGAGCATGTACTTGTGTGCCCGAATGTCCTCCCGTTCGTCACCAACCGTGAACGTGACGTCAGCAACGACTTCATATTTTAGCATGTAATTGTTAGCCTCAGATACAGATTTTCCGGCCTGCCAGTCGTCCTGTAACATAAGATAATGAGAAAAAAACATTGGTTTTGTTTTTATTGGAGTGTAACGCCGTTTTAACAGCTAGGTCATATCACGGCGGTCAGTGCACCTACGCATGTGTTTCCTGGCTTTCTTACACCAGTATTAACACAAATTTCTTTCCAAGTCATGGACTAGATCTACTTTTCTCATGTGCATCAGAGGTGAGGGGAAAAAACATGGGAAAGAAAGTTTCCTCAACCGGGTATTGAAGTCGCAACGACTAGGTCACGAGTACGATACGCTAACCACTGAGCTACCCGGGCGGGCTGCGAAAAAAAAAAAAAAATTAGCTGTATGTAAAATATGTTTGTAACAATCCCATTTGAAAAACAGTGATGAAATCACAGGAATGGTAAAAGAGAAAATAATGGAAACCAGTATATTCTTCTTTTCCCACAAAGTCCCACACGTCATTTGTCAGTTTGGTTTTTTTTTTTGCTCGGCTGAGCACCAAGTGTTCAAGGTGAGCTTTCGTGATCGTGCAGGTGCCCGTCGCAAATGTCTAGGCTTTAAAAATTATCATATGTGTACTCTAGAGGTAATATTTTCAGTCTCATACTCATAATAGTTGGTCAGGATTTTTGTCTTGTTATCATCTCGTACAATCGAGTGAAAAAATAGGTCACTAAGACAAATCTTAGAATACCCTTATGTGCACTCTAGAGGTAATATTTTCAGTCAGATACTCGTGAAAATTGATAAGAATACTTGTCTTGATTAGATCTATATCTTTTTATCGCATGAAACCGCCTCCTGTATTGTATTAAGCCCATGACCCATTTTCGATAATACACCAGTTAGTGTTTTATCGCTTTTTGGGTCTCGGTTTTCGAGTTATGAGCGTGTGAAGCCGGCGATTCCAGCTTGTGTCGGAACTTGTACTACTTTGCCATTTTGCAGGAAAATTATTCGTTGTTGATGGGACGTATCCCTTTCGAAAATGTTATGAATTTCATGTTAAAAACAACAAGAAATGTAGAGAAAGGTATTGAAATTCAGTAAATTTAGGATGTATTTCGATTTACTCCCTCTATCAACTTTTTCATTTTTACTTCGATCACAGAGCTGTCTTCTTGCGTATGCAAACATTTCAAACCGAACTACATCTGTAAACATGGACACGTGAACGGTAATAGTCTGAAAATGATAATGCTGGATACTAATTTCTCTCGAATTCGTATTATGTGCTCAACAGAATGTCACATTTGTGTTTATATATTATCATTTTTATCAAACGAATTGGCTAAAATGTATATGACGCTCGCCGAGGCTCGTGTCATATAATTGTAGTCAGTTCGTTTGATAAAAATGATAATACATAAACACTGATGTAAGATTCTCTATATACGAGTTGTGGGTCACTGGGACATATTTAAGAAAAACATTGTGTGCACGCTAGAGACCACATTTCAGTCAACTTTCCATGAAAGTTGGTGCTGCACTCATCTCAATTAATGTTGCATACAGGGATTAAAATGGAAGAAAAAACCCAGTTACGCACAATTAGTACCATTTATATGTGGTTCACATCATCACAATATGGACCTCTTCAACTTTATAAATCGTAGATGACATGACTCAGGTGAGCGCTTTAGGGCCAATGGCCCTGTTGTTTCACATAATTCTCTATTGAGATAGAACAGTCGTTATTTAAATCGTGTTCTGAAGTATTTTATCTTCTCTGTTACATAAAACGGGATGAATGTTCCAAGATTAAAATTTTGAAGGCTGAAAAGTTATTCTCTTCTCACCGTAAAATGGAAAATTTAAAACTGCGGTTAACATTTTGAACGAATCTGATTGGTCAATGAAATTAAGGTATTGGCTTTTGTTAGTTTGACACATTGTCTTATAAATCTGGTAACACAGAGCAAAGTTTGTCAAAAAATCAAGTGCATGTGGTATGAGAATTTCTGGCCAAAACAACATAACTTAAAGGCCCACAAGCTGCCAAATGTAAACAACTCGGGGTCAAATTTCAGGCAATGTCAAATGATACCTTTTTTGAACTGTGGATATTATTAGGAGTCTGGCAATATGTTTCACTTCGGCCAGTCAAAGTTCCAGTTTCCGGCGGAAAAAATGTAAGATAAAATCAGAACAAAAGTTGCCAATTTTTGTTCTAATCTTGCGATACATTTTTCTGCTAGCGATTGTACTGTAACACATTATCAGACTCATAATAACATCCATACGTTTAAATAGTACGAATTTGATCCCGCATTGTTTACTTTTGGCATCTAGTGAGCCTTTAACACAGGTTTCACTGTACTAAATTTGGTATATGCTTGTTTGATCACCTACTTCTAACCTTGTCCTGGCAATAATCCGTCTAGGAGCAGACTTGTTCGTTGTCATAATTCCATCATGTGAACATAAACTCAAGCTTTTTCATTCACTAACAAAAGCTATGTACACCTAGATCTCGGTACCCTCGAACCTTCAACGATTCGAATATATCGCTTAACTCTTGACTAGACGACGAAGATTTACTTTGACTTTTCCAAATTGAAAGTACTTGCAGACGACAAGTTGAATTGGGATCAAGCGACCAATTTGTTTTTCAAAGGGTGAATGCCGTTGATAAATAAGAAAATGCTTGTTACGTGCATTTTCTTCTTGTCCTACGATATTATATTGAGACTTCTTCCTCGGGATCATAAAAATCATGGGATTGTTTGGTGATAAATTTAGTTTTAAGCTTTAGAGGTGATTTAGTGTGAAAAAGGTAAAAACGTGCGTTTTGATTGCTCAAACGAACAACCAAAAGTGCTCCTCTCTCTTTCTCTGTCTGTCTGTCTGTCTGTCTGTCTGTCTCTCTTTCTCTCTCTCTGTCTCTCTCTCTCTCAAATGTATGAAAAAATATAGAAAACATAAGCTTTTATCATTTTAACACTTTTCCAAACGACCCCGTATCACTACCATCATAATAAGAAATCCTCTGGAACGGTTTGTTATCTTTCGTAACCACGCCATAAAGCTGAATTTCATATATGAGTTTTTCGTTCCTAAAAGCTTTCAGGTTTTATGAATCTAAAATAATTATCTCCTGTTAAAGTGTAAATATTGAAAGTTTTCTAGTAATTCTTCAACAGTCCAAAATTGTTAATTATTTGGTTGCTCAAATATTGGATAACCGAGAACACAATGTAAATATCTACATACTTGTTCCCCAATTGCCATATACTAGTATTTCATCTGTCGTCTGTATAAGCTTTCAATTTGAACAAGTCTAAAAATTTGTCGTCTGTTACAGTTAAAATGTCATATTTTAATGAGTTATTTTTAAACATTCCTAAAACTTTTTAAATTCCCTTTAACGCTTAAATATCCAAACAATATTAATATTGTAATATCAATATTACATAAATATCAACTATGGTATGCCATGAGATTTAGGTTACACCATTATAGAACTTTCAGTTGACAATTCCGATTTTCACCATTTACCAATCTACAAACTTTTAGGCTCTTCAAAATTGAAAGCAATTGTAGACGGCAGAGTAAAGGTGACTCAAATGATGAGTTTTTTGTTTTAAAAGAGCAGAAAACACTGTGGTGGAAAAGGAGAAAATGCTGGTAACCAGCATTTTCTCCTTTTCCCCCGCAAGGTTTTCAAAAGGCCTCTAGCTCAGTGTCAGTAAATCACGGGACTATTTGGAAAAGGGTCAATTGTTGACACAGAATCTTTTACGTCCAATATCAGGGCCGCTAGATCGAACATTGAAACGAAAGAGAGGAGATTTTTAGATCCACAAAGATAGTAGATCTACCCCTGACTATACTGCGATTCCCACGAGTTCAACCATTAGGCAGCTTTTCGTGAATAGGTGCGCTTTTGTAGACAGTGTAGAGCAAGATCAAATTGCACAGAACGCGGAAAGGAGAGTTTTAGATCCACAAGGATCGTACATGAACATGTAGGCAACGAAGGTCTCAGTACAACATCCCACCCCTCTCTCTCTCTTGAACTACTTAGCTGTTATACGCCATTCAATGCGCTTTTCAGACAGGGAAGATAAAGATCACACTTCACAGAACATGCAGTCTGATCTTTGAGCTACACTGTCTAAAACTGCGAGATTAACATTGAAATAAAAGAGATGAGTTTGTATCCCCTAAGATAGCAAGTTACAAAAGGTCACAAAAGGTCTAACTACGAAATCCCACACGCGCCACTTTTACCAATTGCAGCGGCTGCTAGACGCGATTCGTTGCGTTTTTAAGGACAGTTTAGGCTAAGAGTGAAACAAAAGAGTGAAACAAAAGATCGTGGGACACAAGTGTCCGACTACGAAATCCTACACCCACAACTAACACAATTTTACTGCCGACTGCAACTCAATGCACTTTTGCAGAGAGTGTAGATTAAGATCAGACTGTACATTATTTGTTTGGTAAGTCTGTTATTGAATGTAGGCTACATTGTTCGACACGCATTTATCATTTGAATTAAAAATACGTCAGGTTTTTATTTGTGGCTGAAAATGTGTGTTTAATATAACTAGAAGTGAAAGGGTAAAATTGGCCTGCAACACGCGAAAAGGGGCATTCGGACATTTGCTTAAAGTGTCGTCTCGGATCAGCCTGCGCAGTCCGCGCAGGCTAATCAGAGACGGCACTTTACGACTACATTAGATTTTTTCCTACAGTAGACTTGCATAAAACAGAAAATTACATAAAAACGGAAAGTGTCGTTTCGGATTAGCCTACGCGGAATGCGCAGGCTGATCCGAAACGACACTTTACGCAATTGTCTGAATACCCCTTTTCACGTGTTGCAGGCCAAATGCTTCAGCTGCCATCTACATGCTCTAGCAAAACGGGATTTAATGCATATCTGTGATCATTTTACTAGGAAAACCATCACATAATTATGATTTCATAAAATCGATAGACTTGTCCAAATTTATATCATTTACAAAGGGCAAATGACATATGGCTTGCAACGCGCGAAAAGGGACATTCGGACATTAACGTAAATTGTCGTCTCGGATCAGCCTGCGACTACATTAGATTTTGTGCTACAGTAGACTTGCGCAAAAAAGAAAATTTAAAAAAAAAAACGGAAAGTCGTTTCGGATTAGCCTTTATGCAAATGTCCGAATGTCCCTTTTCGTGTGTTGCAAGTCATATATGTCTTAAATGGCTTCATTGTTTCTGATGGTAGAAAGCACTATGTGAAAAGACGAAAATGCTGCTTACCAGCATTTTCTTATTTTTCCACACTGTTTTCAAAAGGATTCTCCCTCTGGTCCGTAAAAGCATTTGGCTTTGGTAAAGGTTACATGGACGGTTCACGGTAAAGGATCACATTTTTATAGAGGTGACCGGGTGAACACCAATCAATACCACTCATTTATTTAAACTGAAATGAACAAAAGGGGGGTTAATGCTATACTATTGATAACATTGAGCTTTCATAAAAGTCAACGATAAATTATAAATGTACCATTCAACCTTTCTCATCCGAAAATGAAATACCGGTAATTCAGAAGTAGATTCGATTATTTAGAAATAAAGGCAAATACTAAAACACATATTGTATAATATTGTCCGACATAAGCTGGCATTTTAGATATAATTTATCAAACGAGTCTAGGAAAAATTTGTCATTGGCCGAGCTGAGATTTTTTTTTTCCTGCTTGATTTTGATAAGACTTTACATTGAAAGTTTGGTTTGAAGAACTCTAATTCTCAATATGCAAAAAAAAAAATGTATGCCTACATGTGGGGCTACAAAACTGAAATGTACAAGAATTTCACGACTTTAGCTTCTTTGCCGGATGTGTACGGCGAAAAATAGTTCCAAACAAGCTGACGTAGAATAGCTTTGTTATAATTCTAAAGATGTGAAAAATCGTAGCTGTGATACGATCATCAATTTTAACCTCTGATTTTAGAGTGAAATCTATGTCAGCAATAATTTCGGCACGATGCGTATGATTACAAAGCTTTGAAAAATGATGGCTCAAATGTATGTTAGCCCTGCTCTGTGAAAAGGGGGCTTAACGCATCTGCGAAAAGTATTGACCCAGGTCAGCCTGCGCAGTCCGCGCAAGCTGACCTGGGCCGAAACTTTTCGCTATTGGTCAATTGTCTGTATGTCAAAGGACCAGTCTACTTTATGATATAGTCGGTTGTTTAAAAAAACGATTAATATCGATTCATAATTATGTGATATGTTATATTGCCTGGTATCATGTACCACGGAGATGAATTAAGACCCCTTTTGCCAGAGTCTGGCTCATTTTTCTAGAAATCGTTGTATAAAGACGCACTCCACGAAGTGGTTAGAAAATACAGTACTGTAGCTGAGCTCAGGCAATAAACTTTTACAGACAGCGTAGATCGAAATCAGAACGTGCAGCCTGATCTTCGAACTCTACTGTCCTATACGATGAGATTTTTTACAGCAAAAAACAGTTTTCAACTTCGGTTTTTGCTATCCACTGATAATGTCAATTTTATTTGTTTAGCAGATTATGGAGGGGAGGGGGGGGGGTTGTTACAAGCTGGCTTACTTAAATGTTAACAGAAATAGCCGATAAGATTTACTCGTTCAAGCTAACTTATTCACGCAGTTCATTCTTAAGTGAGTTTAAAAAGGACCACGCGTTACTGCATTTTTTTTTTTCAAACAAACATCGGGGAAATTTCATTGGTATTCTAGAAATGTATCCATTAATTAGACGTCTTTGAAATAAATCATGTTTAAGAACTGTCTTGGGATTTGATTCTCGTCGAATTCTGTCACGGAAACATATGACCGTTTCTCAATTATAGCGAACGATATCGTCCAAGAAAGAAAAATTCCAGTCCACTTCACCCATTAACCCTTTACCTGCTTGAGAAAAAATTGCAGTAGACGGCTTTGAAAACATCCTAATAAATTGAAGAATGAACATACTTTAAGGTTCAACTGTCAATACATAAATTTCCTTTGAAACATCGTAGAAAAAAGAAGAAATTGCTCGTTACGAGCATTTTCTTCTTTTATCATAATGTTTTTTAAAAATTTTCTCTCCGCCAGACGACAGAGATCGCCTGTTTGTCAGACTATTTTAACAATGCCCTCTTACCAAGATATTTATGACCGGCCCTCACTGAGAGCCATTGATAACCCGTCACGATAGAAATAAATTCATCAAGGCTTCCTTTGTTTTCCTTTTTATTTAAAAATCGACTACATCCAATATTTAACTCGTTACTTTCTAACACAAATATGCAGCAGCGCTAAAAGTAGGAAAAACTGGTTAATTCACCTTTTAGTCGAGATGTTTCCGCTCCTAAAACAGACACAAAATGGCTGCCAAACACGATAGATCTAATTTTCTTTTATTTTTAGATCTACATGTTATAAACGACGTCTAAAAGCGCTCTAGGAGTTGAAACGTTTAATAATTTATCCATGGTCATGTATCACTAAAGATTAATTGCGCTTCCGTACGATACAGATTAAACCGACGAAACGGAAAGTCAGTACAGATAGATTTTCTCCCGGAAAATCACAATGGACTTGAGACGGTAAGGTTCACAATAAGCGTCCAAATATGAAAAGAAGCTTCGTAAAAGTCTCATTATTTACTTTTATCAAATTTGAAGAAAAAAAAAGATCATGTCTTTATTGGACCCAAGTATAGGTATTCGATATTCAACTCAGGGGTAAAACTAGAGTAAGTGAGTCATGCTTTTGGAAAAGGGGGTTTAATGCATCTGCATGATACATTACACCAAACAAGCCATCGCATAATCATGGATACATAAAATCCATTACTGTCTAACGACCTACTGAATACCGTGGTAGAATGGTCCTTTGACACGCCAAAATTCACAAGTAATTAAAAGTTTCGAACCATGTCAGCCTGCGCGGACTGCGCAGGCTGACATGAATCAATACTTTTTGCAGACGCATGAAGTTCACAGAGCATGTCTCGTTTGAATTTCGGAAAAGCATTATACATTTCTTTGCAAATATCTTGTCATGAAGTTTTCAGCGATACGTATCTATACTAAAAAAAAATTATGACAGGGTCTCTGTATATAGTTGTAATTTTTATGACACCAGTATGGTGTCAATAGGTCCAGATTGATGTTGTCAACTGACGCTTAAATATGATCCATAGATCAATCTATAAAATTAAGCACAACAAACAGAATAAACCGTTTACAGTAGCACTTCGTCCAAACTCCATCATTTTCCACGAAGTGTACCAAATTAAAAACAACGAGACACGTGATTTTCCCTCCTGGATCATGAATTAGACGAGCATACATGAAGCATGCATATGACATTACGTGTGTACGCTATATACATTATACGTGGTTACCCACAAGAGTCGTTATGGTTTTTGTAGATTCACGACAGTCCGTTTATTTTTTTACAACAGATAGTGATGGGTATAAAAAAAAGTGTTAATTACTGTTTGGATTATGATAAGTGTTGCTCAGAGAATCCATATGAAAGGTATGTAGATCTAACTTTTTAACGCAAAGAGCGTCAGTAAAAAGCCAGAATTCCTAGATCTAACAAAATTAACACAAGTAACTCTGTCCTACAGTGTCAGCATAGTGGACAGTGTAGATACCAGAGCAAAATGCGCGTCTGGTGCACGGGGGTTGGCAGTTTCAAGTTTTAACTTTGCCCAATTGTTTTGTAATTAGATATACTAGTATAATCATTTTACTCATATGATTGCGTTTTCAGCCGAACTCATATGGTATGATAATGGTTAGTCCTATTTACAAGCCCCTACGTACGTTATTTCTCATTTTGACATTCACCGTGTGCTTCTAAAGGGTCTTATCGGTTCCTTCACAGTTTCCTTCAACAAACTCTGACATCGAATTTTGTCGCTGTTTGAACGGGTAATTTGGATACTTAACTGAGTAGATCTATGTTCAATAAAATATACGTCAGAAGTCAATTCTGGTTTGTCATGCAACCATCTGCATTACTGAAAAACATGGCGGTGGCTCCGTCTGCAATCCGAAATGAATGCGATATGATTGAATTCTGAATGAACAGATCCATCATTTATTAAGACAGCGGCTGAATATATTGTATTCTAACATGACACGTGAATTCGGCTCTATAAACACAGTGCAACGAAAGCGTGGTAAAATCTAAGTTATTCTATGTAGAGTGACGTCAATCTATATAGAGTGACGTCATTCTGTATAAAGTAAGTAAGTAAGTTATTCAATGGAATATAATTTGCATCCGCGTTTTTACTCTAAATATGAACTTGTTTTCTTTTGATTAAGAGTTGGTCATGTTAGGATCGAAATAATCTTCTTTCTATCGTGGTTTATCGTTCAATAAACCACGTTGTGAGTTATGAGGCGCAATGAATAAACCACTCGGGCTATCGCCCTTGTGGATTATTAATTGTGCTTCATAACTCACAACTGTGGTTTATTGAACGATAAACCACGATAGAAAGAAGATTATTTCTTAAATAAAGTTGTTCTTAAAGATAAATGAACTTCTTTAACGTAATAGTGCCGGTTTTAGAGAGATCGGATTTGTTACATAGAACTGGATAGGACACGTTTAGACGTTACATTGCAAAAGAAAAGTAAAATGTGAAATATCCGAGAGATAATGTCGAAGTGTAAATAAGCATATATACGTCTAATTATTTGAACTACATAATGGTTAAGCCTTTATGAAACAGATTTGCGACTAGCATTCGACAGACAGAATGATGTCGAGATTTAGCCCAGGAAAAAACAAAACTTAACGGGGGCAGTTTTGAAAACATAACGAGAAGAGGAACCCATGTCTATTTTGACGAGTAATCCTATTCTTGTGAAGGTCCAACAATGTTGCCTATGTTGTAGCCCAGGCACAGAGTCTGTCTTGACTGCCGCTGCAGTGAATATACCTCGAGTCAACTGCACAGAAATAGCCATCTTCCACACCTAGAGAGTACTACCCAGGACAATTCAGCTACTTTACCTACAGCACAATTTAAGACACCTCGGTAACCACTAATGTTTATTTACCTCGTTATGAGCAGATTAAGTTTAGTCTATGAATATTCATCGACATTCATATAATAGAAGATAAAGTGATATCATATTAGATCTAATCAACGAATGGTATAGAAGAGCTACTTAACTTGACGCATTATTGTTCTCAGAAGTGTGTGAGCATGTAAGCATTGTCTGGGGTGAGCAAATAGCGCAGAGGCAGGTTTTTTCCAACAGTGAACTCGGCGGCTTGGAAAAACTGTTCCCCCTCGTTCCTTAAAAACTTCACAAAGAAAATAGTAATGTGAGTCCTGCTCGACTATCTTAGCACAAATCGCACGGTCGGTTTCAAACAGGATTTTTTTCTTACCGTATGCGTCCAACCGAAGTTAAAGTTTGCCCTTCTAAATCTGAAAGAATAGTATCAATGGGCTCTAGGATTGCTTGGTAATTTTCAACTATGTTTTTGTTTCAAACTACAATATTTCTACCGTTACTGTAAGTCTTGAAAGATTGTCACAAGTAATTGATGTGACCTGATACGGATTCATCGTCACTATTCGATTACGACCCCAAACATAAGCACTTGTTTTAAGACGAGCATCACCCTCATACTTCACCCTTTGGCTACTAAGCGCGACTCAAGGACCTTTGGCGGACGTTGTAGATCAAGATCAGACCGCACAAAATGTACAGTCTGATCTTGGATCTACGCGGTCCTATAAGGTGATATTTCTTCCCTCAAAAATAATTTTGAAATAGCAAAATTTGAGTTTTATACTATCAGCTTGTAAATTTCATTTCACTTTTTCTGCAGGTTAAGGGTAATTATATACGATAAGGTGACCAACTGTGTTATCTGCAGAACGCCACACACAGTCAGTTGTGAGTATTTTTAACATATTTCTATACAAGAATGGAAAAAGTCGTTATATACGAGGGCTGTTCCATAAATTCGCGGAATTTGCCTGTAATTCCAATACGGAGTGTTGAATTTGAAAACAAAATACATCTAAAGGAACGTTTATCTATACCTGATACATGTTTAAATTTTCATGGAGATACATAAAACAGATAAAAATGCATTTATCTTTACAGAAGAGTGGTAAGTGACACTTGAAGCACACCGACTTTAACGTCACGTCCTCTAAACGTCAAAATAAGCGCACGATTAACTTTCTCTACATAGTCGCATCCAGTTGCGATGCACTTTCTATGTCTGTGTATCCCTGATCAAACGTTACAGTAAACCAATCTTTGCTGACCTATCTCTTGTGCAATGTATCTCACGGTTAATCTTTGTCCCTATCAATCATTTCTTTAACAAGCGTTGAATTCCCCACTGTCTGAACACTTGTCGGACGACCCGGTCTTGTATCATCGTATATGGAACTCCTGCCTTTTCTAAAACGTTCCTGCCATTTTTATAAACGAGTGCTTTACCACAATTCGGCAGGGTGTATGATTACATACTGCGTCTTAATGTTTTCACCGGAGAAAGTTTAAGTCCAACACAAAACTTTACGTAAGTCCAACACAAAACTTTACGACAGAACGTAACTCAACGTCGTCAGCTGACGTCATTGTTTTTTTTTTTTTTTTTTTTTCATTTCACCCCGAAGTCATGACTGCAAAGTCTTACTTATATGTATCTATACGACGGAATGTTTTCAAATTCACCTGAAATGACGTCGAATAACGTCGGTAACGTCCGTCGCTTTCGCGCCAAAATTGCATGCAACTTTCACAATTTTATACATTTTCTAAAAAACTGAAATCCCAAATTTTTGACGAGCTTCAAGTCGCTCTACCTTGGTTGCTAAAGAAACCAAATTCTTTGATATACAACGGAAGAAGACATGACAAAATTTGTCATTTACTTGACATTATGTTAGGGTATGATCTCTGAAAGTGTGGTGTGAATCAAATGTAAAACAAAAATTTTCGGCAACAATTCCGCGAATTTATGGGACAGCCCTCGTATGCAGCGTTTTGAAAGAGTGTATCTTCAATCAGGTAAATAGAACAAAAAAAAAATGATCCATGCTCTGACAAAGGGGCTTCGGGTACATAGGATATAACAAATGATCCATGCTTTGACAAAAAGGGGCTTAATGCTTCGCCGTGATGCAGGATACCAAGCAAGTAATCACACAATAATGGATCCGTGAAATCCATTATGTCTAGAAATCAGCAGAATCATGAAGTAGATTGGTCCTTTGACATACCGAAAATTGACCAATAGCAAAAAGTTGCGGCCCAGGTCAGCCTGCGCAGACTGCGCAGGCTGACCTGAGTCGATATTTTTCCAGATGCATTGAGTCCCCTTTTCACAGCACATTGCTCAAATATATTATTATTTGAGGAGTTAAAAAGGTCCGAAATTCGGATGCAGAAACGTTTTACTCTTCCTACCGCGCGTTGGAAATTTTAACACCACAGTTAATAAAATGAACGAATCTGACTGGTTAGTGAAATCGGGGATAATAAATTGGTTGTGTGTGATATTCAAAATCTGTCACTGGAATGGGGTGTGATGCGGTCGAAAAAACGAGTCGGAAGGAAAGTTTTTAATCGCATCAAACACCATTCGAGTGACAGATCTTTAATATCACACACAACCAGTTGATTATCTTAATTCACCCTTTTTTAATTCTAATAATTAATCAAGAATGGTACAATATGAGAAATATAGGGAAAAAGTAGTTCCGCCAAACATTCTAAAACTATATGGTAACTAGTGATGATACCATGTTTGTCATCACTAGTGGTGTTGTTTACTGTGAAATCCCAGTAACTCACTGATAAGAGTATAATAAACTTGAATATCAAATTTGAAATAACGACTTGATGCTTCCAATAGTTTCGAGTAATGAGGTTTGTCTAATATGCCAAAACATTGTGATAAATGGGAACCATACCCGTTGAACGCAATCAAGTCCTCTTTGGCCTCAATAATTTCAATAAGTGATCGGCTGCAATACGGAAGGGGTTGTCTGCAGGAAGTACCGAGTTGAGTATATTTAACCTAGCAAACTCTTGTAAACATGTCAGCTTGACTTTCTGAACTTGGCATTGATAGATGTAATCGAATTTCTCATCACGGAAAGTTTTCAATGATAATATCACAGATAAATAAACTCAATTCATTTATTCAACAAATCAGCAAAAAATACGCTCTTGGTAAAAAACGTGGTTAAAATTGAAAATCGTGATATAAAAGTTTGCGCTTCAGGAAATCTGAAAATCATGATCGCGTTAATTGCAAATTAACATAAACATTAATAAACGATTTACTGGAAAGTAAATACTGTACTTAAAGTTAATTTGTAAACCAGGTGAAGAAACAAATTAACTGTGTTGCCCTATAACCCTAACAGAATAACGTATGACGAGATATTATTAAAATATTCCTAAAAAAAAAACACTATAAATTGCTACTATACATACCATATTAACGCTCAAAATCCATTTAGACGACAATGCACAAAAACTTTTTATTACCGAGCTTTTCAGTGTAATGTAAACAGAATTCAATATGGCTAGCACAAATCTGTAATCACTGAGTAATATTTTCATAAATTTAATCGACCAATCGGAAACGATCTAAGTGCTTCGTTTTACGCCCTCGAAGCTTGAAAATCAAATTACACCTATGAAACATAGCTTTCTATTGATTATTAATATACCGATCTTTTATTTACCCGAGCTGTCCCCCAGGGAGATATTTTTGACGTGTTCTATTAGTGAACTGATTGAGACACAAAGATATTGATATTGGTAATTGCGAACGGCAAATAACTATCCAATTATGCCTTTTTCAAAACCTTGAAAACAATATATGCGTATATATTTGGAACAGAAGTCATTCATCCTTGTCATTCTGTTGTTTCCCTCGAGTTTTAAATAGCTGAAAGGGTCACTTATGCAGCAATGCTCATCGATGATTTAAGCAAATAAAGACGCAGACGTTAGGCAATCAGCGTTCACTTTAATTAGCGAACACACACCCACACCCACACACACTGACCTTTCTTTTGTGCAATGGTGTGATGAAAAATCAAAACATGTATGATAAGAAATTGCTACGTCTATACCAGGTTTATGTATAACAAACCTCGCAAAACAATGCTGGTAGATCTACAACCTATAATGTGATTTTATGTGTAGGTTTGAATTTTTGCTCTGAAATAAAATCCAGAAAATGACATAATGAGCCAAAATTTAAACCTGTATAGTACATAAGACAGCTATTTACAACAAGCAAGTTCGTTATAATGGCATCCTCAAGAATTAGAATAATTAACTTTTAAAACAATTACATAAAATGTGCCAAGGCAAAGTTTTGGTTTGCTTGATATTATGGGTAAAAAAAAATTAAGCTCTATTTTCACCCAAGAGGTAGTAAATTGTTACTACCCTTTGAAGAAAATTCCAAAGATAAGACGGTCAACAGCATCTTTTTTTTCTCAGACTGATAGCATTAATTCATGACTTTTTTCTCTTACTTATTCATCCGCAATGTAGACTTTACAAACTAGGCCATGTCAAAGCTGCAAAACGAGGCCAATTTCAAATCTAGAGCCAATTCTATGAAATTTAATTAAAAGTTCATTGTTTGTGTATTTGGCTCGCACAGATTTTCAATCCGCATGTTATTTTCACATAACAAGGCAACCGTTCATTGATCTACGAGGACCTTTTTTCTTGAAACAGAGGAGTGATTCGTCGTCACAGGACTTCAGTTTGACGGTTGATGTAAGAAGGTGAGACCTGAAAGGTCATCTTCCTTTAAAAATGAATAAGGGAAAAAAATAGAATAATAAAAATTCATCAGTTAAAAATAAAAGCACAAATATAATTGCTATATTCCTTGGACACCTTTCACCAAACAGCTTAGATTGATGCAAAGTCTTTGGGATTTAATATCCACTCATATGATCCCTCCTTTGCCAAACGGTATGAGCAAATATTACTCAAAAAGTATAGTTATGCAGTTCAGTAAAACTTTTTTCATACTTGATGCTTGCTTACCTAAATTGTGTACGCAAATTTAGTTTGTACGCAGTTTAAAGAAAGGTAGACCTGTTCATTCATTAATAGATTTTTTTTTTCAAAACTGTGCTAGTAGCATTACTTAGTGTGTGGTTTTCTTGATATATATATTATACGGACTGTTTTGTTACTGCTTTAAATGTATTTCCTCACTGCAGATGACCAATAAAATATTGATTCAGTGATAGAACTTGTCTAGTAAATGTTAGAAAACATCGTTGGAAAAGGTGAAAATGCTTGTGACTAGCATTTTTTCCGTTTCTCACGATGTTTTGAATATCTGTATTCTTCAGGGTTTTTTAGAAAATGAAGGCTTTTGGTTGAAGATTCAAAGTGCCTTTAAATACTAGCAGCCTATCCATAAACATGGTCACTAACACCCCGATCTGTACTTGTCATCTGAAGAATAAATTGCCAAGGATTCATCGAGGCGCAACGCAAAGACCTGATCATGATTTGCGTACCAGAGACCTAAACAAAATAAACAATTCACGTGAATATCCGACCGATATCACAGAGAATCTAGACCTGTTTGTCTATCGAATCTACATATTCCTCTCTAGAAACTAATCAGTTATTTGCATAATTCATAAGAACCAAAGACAGTTAGGGATAAGTTGCATACAATAGGCGTGGCTTTGACGTACAGAATTTCTTTTGAAAAAAAAGTACAGCTGTATCAATAAACCTTATTCCGCTTTAATGACGTTTGACGTAATAGTTCATAGACACCATAAACCTCTGTTTGCTTAAATAATTATTTTTGGGCGTTGACGTTTAAATGCAGTTGTTCAGTGTTTGAAATACTGCTTTTTCAGTCGCTGAGCAAACGTGTCCATGATGAATCTCCTACATAAATGTCAGGGCTGTCGGAAATGAATCAGCTTACTCCAGTCCGGAGCACTACGGCGTTGGAACGTCAAAGTGGCTTAGTATTCTAGTACTCGTTTACACTGTAGACGTCTGCATAAACTGTTTTCACCCGACACTCTTTTTTTTCTAATTTTAGAATAATTGTAATTCAATATTTCGTGATTTATGTTGTTTTTTCTCATATCATAAGCGTTGTCTCAAATGATTTATGAACAGCCCTTCTTCGCAAAAGCTATAATGAAATACCCTCAGTAATATATTGGTTAAAATA
The DNA here is from genome assembly GCA_946811185.2 of Hippopus hippopus. Classification (NCBI taxonomy): domain Eukaryota; kingdom Metazoa; phylum Mollusca; class Bivalvia; order Cardiida; family Cardiidae; genus Hippopus; species Hippopus hippopus. Next base: position 23,153,160 of record OX328101.1, on the reverse strand, counting down.
GTGGTACTCAAACATGTTCAACATGATTAATCAGGACAGAAAATGCACACATCATTCCCTTCAGTGCTTTGATTATAGCACCTCTCGATCATTGATTATCTTACGTTTTACAATCAATAACTAAAGTATCAAAGATCTCTGCACGGCAATGTTTACCGAACATTTAAGCTTTTGTCGCATTACAAACGTAAAAATATTGATTGAAACATGAATATCAGTCGAAAATGTACTTATGAGCAAACAGTGCAAACAAATCAAACATGTTCTGCAGTGGTGTCATACTTCAAGTATCATGCTGACAACGTAATTTAACTAGTTAGTCATTGTGATTAAGGAACGTTCATTTACTTCATGCTTTCCGGTAGGTTATCGAGAAATATCGGTGAAATATTTTTCGATATTTCATGGTTACGAGCAGTGAAAATACCGATTTTTATATTCTAACTTTTCAATTGAAGGCGGAAACAGTTGTTCCCACGCACTAGTTACCTAGGTAAAATGCGCGTGCCTCACAACGAGATGGAAATATGACGTAATGTACTTTACGTTTCTCGCGCTTGACGTGATATTGTAATGCGTTGCTATGCGGAGGGGGTACGCCAAGGGGAATAACCGAAAAGAACTGTACTGGATTTTCATTAAGCTCCTCCGAGAAAGGGCTAAAAGCATGAAATAAATAGAATATTTGTTTTTTTCGGTGAAAGATAGAAATTTATTTCATCTCGTGAACATCATCGGTAATATTTTCACTCGTGGGTGCGCCACTCGTAAAAATATTACCGATGATGTTCACTCGATGAAATAAATTTCGATCTTTCACCGTCAAAAACAAATATCCTCTATATCATTCAGTCATCAAACTTTAACCCTTATCCTGTTAAATAACTTAAACGAAACTTTCAAGCCGATTGTAAAAAGCCGAATAATGCTACTTCAAATTTACTTTTCGAAGAGAAAATATCTCCTTATCGGACGGTGTAGAACCAAGATCAGACTGCACGTTTTGTGCAGTTTGATCTTGATCTGCACTGTCCGGAAAAGGTCTGTGAGTCGGACTTGGCAGCCTCGGAGTTAAGAGACATTTTTCAGTGTTCATTTGTACTTGGTTTGATTTTAGAACACAAGGGACGTAACTAGTGTTCAGGGATAATTATGCACCCTCAATAAAGAGTACAATGTAATATTTAAACCTGTCAGTGCCAAAGGTAAAAAAAAAAAATCAAAGGCGTTTTCGGACAGCATAGATCATGATCAAACTGCACAGAACGTGCATTCTGATCTTAGATCTTTACCGTCCGATTGTTTAGCCAAGCCTTTAAGACAAAGATCTTTCTGGGTATCAATGGAGTGTATTTTCAGTGACCGAATTGATTGATTGATTGAATTTGTGTTTAACGCCGTTTTAACAGCTTAGGTCATATCACGGTGGTCAGTACACCTACGCATTTGTTTCCTGGCTTTCTCACACCAGTACTGACACAACTGTCTTTCCAAGTCACTAACAACTTTCTCACATGCATCAGATGTGAGAGGCGAAACATCGCCGGAAAGAAAGTTTGCCTCAATCGGGTATCGAACTCACAACCACCAGGTCAAGAGTCCAATACGTTAACCACTGAGCTACCCTGGCGGGCTTTAGAGATCGAAAGAGGCCGTGTTCAAATACTCACATACATGGCTCCGAAAGAGTTACTCCTAAAGACCCAAATATAATACTCTATAAATCAATGGACTTTCTGAATCAAAAAAAAAATCAAAGATGTTTTTTTTTTCCAGTATATCTTACAAAATAGCGGATCGTGCCTTTGTGCAGTATGATCTCATCTACACTGTCCGCACAAGACAGTCTGATCTTGATCAACCTTGTCTACGTAAAACACGAAAACGGTGCCTATTGCTGTACAAATTAATGATAAGAACAACTGTAGGCCTATGCCCTTCAATATAAAGCTTCTTTGATACAACTCTTTACAAAACGACAAAATTATAGACTGGACCATATTGAAAGCATTTGCAGACGACAAATTAAATGTACATGTAGCTATAAAATGATGATTTTTGTCTTTGATTGGGTAGAAAACATTGGGGGGAAAAAGAGAAATGCTGGTAACCAGCATTTTCTCCTTTTCCCACAATGTTTTCAAAGGCCTTCTCTCTGTCAAGGTCGTTAAAACTCGCCGGCAGTGTGGTAAAGAGATAATCCAATTTTTCAACATTACGCACTTGCGCACAGAGTGCGTTATTGACGTTACGCCTGTGGAAAAGGTTAAACCACTATTAAAAAGACTTTCCGAGTTACATTAGGGGTAAAATTGATTTTCAGAACTGATCAATAAATGTGTAGGAGAAAATATAATATAGGAGAAAAACTAATATTTGATCTAAGTGCCATAGCTGCCGATAGAGAGCTAGTCACAATATGACAAACAGCACACTCCCTCAGATGTTAAGCAACAATTGACCAAATTTCCGAGCCTTGTCACTCGGTCGGTCACGTGCAGGTGTTGAAACCAGGGAGTTGCCGGTTCGAATCCCAAGTTCGACCAATTTTTTTTCCGGGGACTAATGATAGTCATTGCAACAAGATTCATCCCTTTCCCAGCGCTGTTCGTTGTATAGAGGATGGTTATATTGGAAAGCAGCCAGTGGTTCGGGAAGAATTTTTGCAAAGTACTGGTAAAGACAAACTCCAGGAAAGCATAGATAGGTGCACTGGCAGCGGTGATATAATTGAAATAATGTTGAGAACGGCTGTAAGCACCATATGGTCAATCACCAATAGACCAAAATTGGCCCTAACGGTCACGTAGACTGATCCTGGTCACCTCAAGAAGCTATTTCTACAACAACATATACCTGACCGGATTTCAAATCAAACAAAGGACAACATTTGCGGAAAGTAAAATCCAGTTTTTCTACCGTTTTGAAAACATTGTGGGAAAAGGAGCAGTTTCTTCCTACAAAAATGGAGATTTCGAAAATCATCAAAATTGCCCTAAAAACATAAATTATAATGGAAATAAATCAAAGTTTTGCACCATAAAAAGTTTAGGGAAGAAATATTTATTTTCTCCTTTAAAATGACATAATTATAGTAACCTTGAGGCCTTATCAGAGTTTCAGTCGTTCAGACAACATGGGTCATGATCAAACTACATGTACCTTTTGAGGACCGAAGAAATCAAGACTAATCTGCCCAAAGAGCAGTTTGATCTTGTATCTGGCTTGCAACACGCGAAAAGGGGCATTAGGACATATGCGTAAAGTGTCGTCTCGGATCAGCCTGCGCAGTCCGCACAGGCTGATCCGAGACAACACTTTCCGTTTTTATGTAATTTTCTGTTTTGCGCAAGTCTACTGTAGCACAAAATATAATGTAGTCGTAAAGTGCCGTCTCGGATTAGCCTGCGAGGACTGCGCAGGCTGATCCGAGACGACACTTTACGCAAATGTCCGAATGCCCCTTTTCGCGTGTTGCACGCCATCTACATTGTCCGCTGTATGGGTTGAGGGCATACATTCAATGAAATCTCCATTATCAGAATATGCCAACATTGTAACATGTCAACATTGTAACATGCCAACATTGTAACATGCCAACATTGTAACATATCAACATTGTAACATGCCAACATTGTAACATGTCAACATTGTAACATGCCAATATTGTAACATGCCAACATTGTAACATGCCAACATATTGTAACATGTCAACATTGTAACATGTCAACATTGTAACATGCCAACATTGTAACATGTCAACATTGTAACATGTCAACATTGTAACATGTTGTTGAATCTCAAGATTCCAACATACTGTCACATATGATTCATTTGCAAAATATATCGACTTAAGTGAGCCTGGCCAGTCTGCACAGGCTCATGTGGTAAAATGTTTTGCTATTTTGCTATTGGTCAAGTGTTAGCCGGCGACGAAAAAATGCATTTCAATACCAGGTAAAAATTAAACAAAAGATAGAGGGAATTGCCAACTTTTTTATCCAGTTTTAACATTGATTTTTCTGCCTGCGACAACAATGACAGATTGACAACAGTTTCCATACTCTTAAATAGCATGCTTTAAATTTGAATGCCTTTTATTAGCCGCGATGTTTACTTTTGGCCGCTACGGGGTCTTTAAGTATTTTGTATATTTCTCGCTTATGCTAGTTCGGGGTTGGTCTAAAATTAGTCTGCACAACACTTGGGAAACTCTTACAGTGCCTTTCACGACTGAAGTTACCTTTGTGGCAGTGTAGACCTAGAAAAGATTTCACGAACGTATAGTCTGATATTTGATCTACACTGTCCGCTTAGTTGGGTTATTCTTGACAAGAGCAACCTAAAACTGCAATCAAATGCTGAAAACGTCTGTTAGCCTTTCATTCGCGCTCTTAGGGATTAGTATCGAGATATAAAGCAGATATGAAGACCAAAAAAAAATGTAGCAAGATAGTAAGAAATACTGACAGATGACAACAATTTTGTGAATATATGTTTACACGGTGTAAAGTACTTACGCCTTTGATATTTGTTGGTGTTGTCGGTAAATCAAGAATTTTCAGACCCTGGGTCCCTCTTGCACGCGAAGCCACCGTATCTCGATTCGATTCACCGCCGTAGGACGGCGATTTCTGATTTGGTGCATTTAGAGACTGTCTCGATTTGACCGACGGTTGTGGTTGGTTTGGTGACGGATGTCTGAAGGGTGCATTGTTTGTGGGCACAGCGTCATCACTGTCTGGTGTCACGGTCAAATTACGTAAGAGACGTCTGTCCGCGCTTGGCGTTCTCGAAATTGGTCCAGGACTCTTGTTTTCGGTTGCAGTGTCCCTGGCGTTTGTTTGGCTTTGTGCGCCATATTTATTACCTTGGTACGTATTGGGAGTATTTCGTTGTACGTTTTCCTTACCCGTCGTGTTGTCTGGATAGTCTCTTTGTGTTTTATTTCTTGTCGTAGATAATTGACTTTGACCGGATATTCTTGACAAACCTCGCAACTGCTCGATTGACTCGGCTCTTCTCTGGGGTACCTGGTTGTTGCCACTGGAACCAGGGTTATCTCTTCGACTGGCCCTTGACATGATGTTTCTGTTAAATTCTTCTGTAAATATGAAATACGGATTCTATTAAAGTAACAATAGCTACCAAAAGTAACAAACGGGTGTTAAAATACATTGAGATTTAAATCATACCATTTAAAAGACTGAAAATTATTGTGGCAATCTTTTATTTTACAGTTGGTCCAAGAGTTAGTCGCTGGCAGAAAATTAATTTCTAAACTAGGATAAAAGTTAGCAGGCAACTCTATTTTTTGTTTACTTTTTGCCTGCTTTTGAAATCAATTTTTTTTCTGTCAGCGACTGACACTTGGACCGACCACACCATAACAGATTGTCATCTTCACGATATTTTCCATACTTGTATATGGTATGATTTGAATTTATATGCATCATAATACCTGAGTAGTGTTTTTGGTCACTATTTGGCCTTTAATAATACTATTGATTATAAAAAAATTCCTTTAGAAAAAAAATTCGGATACCAAGTCTGTATAGATACATGCTAATGACAGTTTAATAAATCTAGAATTTGTCAATTGGAAGAACATCCTAGGTAATTTAACATAACCAGATTCTGGTTTGTTTGAGTAATTTCTACGGTTGTCTATTTATTTTGTATTGATTTCATCTCTAAGTTAACGACGTTCGCGACAGTTTCCATTTTCAAGCTACGTGTAACTATCACGCTCACCTTTTACTCGAAAAACGGTGAGCACCCAACACAATTGATCCTGCCACACTTGTCAATGTCTGCAGAATGGATAAACTAAGAACTAAAACGGGTCGTTTCATGTCAGCAAAATGAAGAAAAAATTATTTGAATCAAGCCAAATAATTATATGCGAGTCAAGAATCCAAAATTACGCTTTCAAAAGATCGGTCTGAAAGTCAAAGTGAATCACCTAACTACGTAACGTAACAACGGAAATATGGACACAGATACTACTACTAGCGCTTTATCTGGCAGACGTATCGTCAAGCTAAAACATCCTTTCAGATGCAGATGCTTTCAGTTTGGTCTAGTCCAAAATTATGTCACTTGGTAAAAACTTGCAGAAAACGAGGGGCTGTACATAACTCTTTCTCCTTTACCAGGTTGTCCCTTAGCTTGATGAGTCTGAAGCAGACAACATTAGAAAACATTGATGTCAAAAGGAGAAATTACTCCTAACGATTGATTTCTCTTTTTCGCACAATGATTTCTGACCCATGAAAGAACTGTGATACATGAATACAAGGTTTTGGTTTAGCGTCTGCAAACGCGTCAAATTTAGAAGAGTATAAAATTAGTCGTTCCGAAATGGGTTAAATGCTAACACCAGTATTACATTTATATGCTATGAATTGGTTTATTATGACTAACAAACTTGATTCTTATAAATATTGTTGTATTATTGAAAAAAATGAGATTATTTACTTCATATAATGTCTTTGTCTTTGACAAACCCTACATTTACTCATTAGTTAGAGCCCTACCCACAAACTTAAAATGTATTTTCTTAAAAAATAAGGCTGGTGACCTATTTGTTTTAAGCCTGATTCTTTTAGTATAGTACCTGAATATTATTTATAGAAAAAATAAGAAAAATCTGAATGTTAGAACATTTAAAAAAAAAACTTTGTAAGATACTCTTTTTTTTTTTTTTTTTTTTTTTTTTTTTTGTTTTTTTGTTTTTTCCAAAATAAAGGTGTTTTAGCTATAAGTAAAGGGTTTTTTTTAAAATAGTGATACTCAGTATACTCTAAATTATTTTTTTCATTAAATTTGATGTTTCACCAATACAATGACATAAAATTTGCTTATAATTGTTGTCATTTAAAAAAAATATACGTAGACTTAGTTTTCATAGGTGAAATTTCACCCTGAACTGCCGCAATGAAGGGTGCATAGAATTTTTCCAAAGCTGGTGACCCCCTCTTTTTATCTCCTATTTTTGTAGATCAGATAATAAACTACCACCAAACAAAGTTTCATGAAATTCTGAATGTTATGAAAAAATGGTGAAACCCATTTCCAAACGACTAATTTTAGACTCTTCTAAATTTGACGCGTTTGCAGACGCTAAATCAAAACCTGGTATTCATGTATCACAGTTCTTTGATTGGTCAGAAATCATTGTGGGAAAAGGAGAAATTAATCACTAGGGGTAATTTCTCCTTTTGACATCAATGTTTTCATCAATGTTGTCTGCTGCAGACTCATCAAGCTAAGGGATAAAGAGTTATGTACAGCCCCTCGTTTTCCGCAAGTCTTTACCAAGTGACATAATTTTGGAGTAGACCAAACTGAAAGCATCTGCATCTGAAAATATGTTTTAGCTCGACGATACGTCTGCCAGATAGAGCGCTAGCAGCAGCATCTGTGTCCATATTTTCCGTTGTTAGGTGACGTAGTTAGGTGATTTACTTTGACTTTCAGTCCGATCTTTTGAAAGCGTAATTTTGGATTCTTGCCTCGCATACAATTATTCAGCTTGATTCAAATACTTTTTTCTTCATTTGCTAACATGAAAGGACCCGTTTCAGTTCTTAGTTTATCCATTCTGCAGACATTGACAGGTGTGGCAAGATCAATTGTGTTAGGTGTTCACCGTTTATCGAGTAAAAGGTGAGCGTGATAGTTACACGAAGCGTGAAAATGGAAACTGTCGCGAACGTCGTTAAATCACGGAAGCAGTACGTTTCAATGATTACTTGATTCCTCGAGTACTAAGCTTTCGGCCTTGCCTATATATAGGGTACATGTATGTATATAAGGACACTCCTAGGCTATCAGCATATTTGTGAGAATAAAAGCCGGGTTTTCTGGTGACAAAGCAAACGCTTTAAATACTGAGCCATGGGTGACGCCAGCTTTTTAGGAAAAAAGAAGGAAGAACTGTAGCTAGGTATGGGATGCCGACCTCGTACATAGGTCCAACATTTGTTTGTTTGGAGTTTAACGTCATTTCAACATTATTTTATTCATAACGCGACGGCCGGTTCACGTGTTCATAGGTCCCTGAAGTTTCTTGTGCAGATCTACTTTGCACAGCACTGTTTCCAAGCCACTTGCTGTTTTCCAGGTAAGCACTGTCGAGGTAATGTTCAAAGGTGAGAGAGGAATGAATCATGTGCGATGACAGTAATCAACCCTCTGAAAAAATTAGACATGGCTGGGATTTGAACTCACCCGAATTACAAGCCCATGGTTCTACAGACTGATCTAACGGGCTAAGCAAACCACCGATAACAAAGAAAAAGTAGTCGATTTTGAGAAAAATAATATCACTTACCTTACTGTATCGATTAGTTTTCCCGTCATTCCTTCTTGTGGCTTCCGTGCTTATAAACTACAGCCGTTGAATACAAATACAGCGACAGAACATTGAATTTTATCAAATACAATCGACAATTTTAGTGACTAAACATAATAATAATCAAAGTCAATTTATAACCAGCATATATGGCTGGACAGAGTTTAAGACAACAGACAAACTATCTATAAATGTGTAATTCGATCATAGAACTAACGTTAGAAGCAGAAATGGGTGAGGGAAATAATGGATAATATGCGTCAAAGGGTATACAGAGAACTTCCATAGCAGCACACAAAGTACCCGGCCTAGCATCGTGACAAAATCGATACGTCATTTGTTACTCTTTCACCCTTTAAACAAACAATTCAGAGCTTAAATTACCTTTTATAAACATTGTGAAAAGGAGAAAATGCTGGTTACTAGCTTTTTCTTCATTTCCTGCAATAAATTTCTACCCTTTCAAGGACGAATTTCATAGTTTCGCGTTGTATTTTTGATCGATGTTATCGATTTGGAAAAGTCTAAATTTTTGTCGTCCGGAAAAGGGTTAACTAGATAGTTCCTTGATTTTACTACGTTCAGAAAGAAGGCTTTAGCGAACATTTAGGGAAAACGAGAAAATGCTTGAAACTAACTTTTTGTCCTTTTCCAATAATGTTTTCTAGCCTTTAAAAAACTCCAATATTAGAGACAGATTTAATTTGTTTCATTGTCGTAAAAACCGTGCAGACCTACTTTGTTTTCGTTTTTAAGATTTTATCGTATGACCTGGATAGACCTTTATTTATATATGACTCATTAATGAAAATTAGAAACAAGAGGGCCAAGATGACCCTGGATCGCTCACCTGAATTTCTGAGTGGACCATAGCCATTTTTTTTTTTTTTTTTTTGAAGTATTGAAATTTTGGAAACAAAATCTTTGCCAAGCAATTTTGAAAAGGTCACCAGTAAAAATCATTTCAAAATCTGTCACCACCCCTACAATCATCACCACAGCCATGTTTTTGACGAACCAGAATTCTGCATATAAAGTTTGTATAGAATTCAGAAAACAGTCCACCATAAAGTACAGAAATGGTGATCAACAAGGCGGTTAACACCCAGATAGAGGCCCTTTTGATAACTGTTGAAATATTATGCATGTATTCCAAAGATTACAGTTTTATATTACCTCTTGCAATACATAGCTATCAAATACATCAAGTAGAAGGTGTGCATATCAGCATTTCTCACCAATGCACTCACTTACCTGGTATAGGTTGACGTCTGCAATAGCCCTTTTCATCAAAATACCTATACAGTCTTTTGATGAAAATTAAAAGGTCACCAAAGGATCATTTCTGTGAAATTATTTCAAAATCTGACCAGTGGTTTCAGAGAAAAAGGATTTTTAAGAATTTTTTCATGTCCGTATAGTGCAAATAGCCCCCCACCACCACAGCTATGTTTCTTGACGGATCAAAATTTAGCGAACAGTTTTTCAAAAGGGACACCCAAGGAACATTTCTGTGAAATTATTTTAAAATCTGATAAGTGGTTTAAGAGAAGAAGAATTTCAAAAAATTTCTTTAAGTCCATACAGTGCAAAGAGCTCCCCCCCACCACGGCCATGTTTTTCGACGGATCAAAATTTCACGAACACTTTTTGAAAAGGGTCACCCAAGGAACATTTGTGTGAAATTATTTCAAAATCTGACCTGCGGTTTCAGAGGAGAAGATTTTTAAAGAATTTCTTAGAAAATTCCATTTGGTTGTCATGGCAATAAGGGTTTTAGATGGAATCAAATTCTGTGAACAACTTTTAAAGAAGACCTCCCAAGGAACATTCCAGCCAAGTTTAGTCCAAATTGGCCCAGAGATTTAGGAGGAGAAGATGTTTAAAGAATTGTGGACACTGCACAGCGCAAAGAGCCCCCCCACAACCACCACCACCACCACGGCCATGTTTTTCGACGGATCAAAATTTCGCGAACAAGTTTTGAAAAGGGTCACCCAATGAACATTTCTGTGAAATTATTTCAAAATCTGACCTGCGGTTTCAGTGGAGAAGATTTTTAAAAATTGCTTAATTTTTTAAAAAGGATCTCCCAAGGAACATTCCAGCCAAGTTTGGTCGAAATTGGCCCAGCGGTTTAGGAGGAGAAGTTGTTTAAAGAATTGTTGACACCGCAGGACGCAAAGAGCCCCCCCCTCCCCCCCCCCCACCACCACCACGGCCATATTTTTCAACGGATCAAAATTTGGCGAACAAGTTTTGAAAAGGGTCACCAAAGGAACATTTCTGTGAAATTATTTCAAAATCCAACCTGCGGTTTCAGAGGAGATGATTTTTAAAGAATTTCTTAGAAAATTCCATTTGGTTGCAATGGCAACCGGAGTTTTTGATGGAATCAAATTCTGTGAACAATTTTTAAAAAAGACCTCCCAAGGAACATTCCAGCCAAGTTTGGTCGAAATTGGCCCAGCGGTTTAGGAGAAGAAGATGTTTAAAGAATTGTTGACGACGGACGACGGACACAACGTGATCCTAAGAGCTCCCCTTGAGCACGTTGTGCTCAGGTGAGCTAAAAACGATATTTCCTGAAACATTGCGGAAAAATCAGCACTCAAAATGTAAGAGAAAGAATTACCAATTACTGCTCATTACGAGAAGTTTCTTATTTTTATCTTTAACCGAAAATTCAGTTTCAAAGAATATTCAAAACAACGAGGTAAAAGAGGCAATATCTGATGAGGTTACTTTTCATCATTTCACTTCATTAGACTGCGTAAATTTGCAAGCAAATAGGCAGGGTTCCTTAGAATAAACAGGTCTGCAGTTTTTGACGACAGGACCCCTTAGAATAAACATGTCTACATTTTTGGTCAATCATTAATTTCTATTATTCATTTGTTAGCAGTACCAAAAAGTATGTCAAAAGCCTGTACATTCAGCTACGCCGAAAAAATATACAGGAGAGAAAATGGGTTCCGAAATTACATCAGACTCAACATTATGTTTTTTTTTTTCCTCTTATTCCTTATATCATTTTCATAAATTTGGCCTTTGCTATTTATAAAAAAATATATATATGTATATATATAAATTGGAGAGAAAAAGGAGTCCGAAACCACATTGGACTGAGTAAATAACCTAAAACTATGAATTTGAATCAAAAGCTTGTATGAAATACTTGTATCTTTTACTTCAGTTTATTATCCCGAAGGCTGCTAAGTGCGACTCAAGGACCTTTTGCGGACACTGTAGATCAAGATCAGACTGCACAGAACGTGCAGCCTGATCTTGGATCTACACTGTCCGATAAGGAGATTCCCCCCTCCAAGAAAAAGAAAAACTTTGAACTGAAATAGCAACATTTCTGTTTTTACTATCGGCTTGAATTTTCTTTTTTGACGCTTATTTAGCTGGTTAACGATTATTATTTGAATTTCAAGGTTTTAGCATACTTTTTACTCTCTTTTACCAGAGGACAAAATTTTTTATTCATCTAAGTGGAAATAGTTTGCAGACGAAAAATTCAAAGGAAGTCAAACGGTTAAAAAGTGTTGTTGGAAAGGGCAAAAATGCTGGTTACAAGTACATGTATTTCGCCTTTCCTGCAATTTTTTCAAAAGCCTTATTCATCAGTGTCTACGAGAAACATACGAAAGTTTTTTTTTTTTCACATGTCAGACAAAAATATATACAATCGTTAGTGTTTGTCCTAGTAACAGCTGTCTGTGTTGACTATATGCAAAAAAAATCCAAACTTTACTGTGGACAGCGAATATTACAAGCGACTGACTGTCATACACTTGTGTCCTTTTTGTTTAGACTTTGAAATAATTTCGGACAAAATCGAATTACAAAATAGGAAAAAAGAAAATTATTCATGCACACTACTTTCATAGCTAGTTTCCGAATACGCAAACACAGGTTAAATGGTTCAAATTGGTCATTTTTCATATTTGCTAGTTTGCTAAGCAGTTGGTTTTACATGTATTTATTGATCGTTTTTTTTTTTTCTAACCCTAGGTTTCCACCATGTTTCCTGCCGTGGTTACCCAAGGTTTCCACCATGTTTCCGGCAGCCACGGCAGCCCCGTTTGTCCGAAACCTGGTGTGCCGTGAGATTTTGTTCGTTTTTTTTTTTTCCCCCATTTACCAAGTTTAGTTAAGGTCTACGGCCCCTAACTCTCATATTAAAAGACGAAAGCTGCCGAGATTGGCCAAATAGCCTTTACGAAAACGTCGATGTTACACGATATTTACCGATGAGTTACTGAGTCTACGGCCCCTAACTCTTATATTAAAAGACAGAAGCTGCCGAGATGGGCCGAATAGCCTTTACGAAAACGTGGATGTTACACGATATTTACCGATGAGTTAGGGGTCGTAATCCTTAAGTCATTTTACGGTACCTCACGGTATCCTTGACAAGCCGTAGAGGGGACCCTACGTTTACACCATGTTCACGGCAGCCACGTTTCTGACAACCGTGGACAAAACGGGATTGACGTAATACAACGCAGAGGTACGGAATAAGCAAACTTGTCAGACCGTAATCGGCGGGGTTGCCTTGCCAGATTTTTTGAGTGTCAAAACTTTTGCCACGGCAGTCCCGGTGCTGATGAGAAACCTAACAGACCGTAGCGGAACAGGTTGATCGTTGCGTTCTACTACAACCTGATCGATACCGGCGGAAAAAAGGGCTTCCACGTCCAAACACGGTCGTCTCTGAGTCTTGTTACGGCTTGTTACGTGCTGGTAAGTTCTGATGCGATCAAGTTTGCTGATCCCGTTCCTCTGCGTTGTATTACGTCAATGCCGTTTTGTCCACGGTTGTCAGAAACGGGGCTGCCGTGGCTGCCGGGAACATGGTTTAAACGTAGGGTAAAACAAACACTACATCGCCGTTCTGGCTGTCCCGGCTTGGCAACCCCGGTAAGTCCCGTTTAGTGATCCGGGATAAACCGTGTTGAACCGTGAGAACAACCCTGGCGCCACCGTGATAATCCGTGACGATCTTAGATGAACCCTGTTGAACCGACAAACAACCTGGATATTTCAATATGTTTAATACAAGTGGGGATGATGGAAAAAGATATCAAGAAACGGTCTACTCCGTGGAGCACTGCCGGTACTTCCAGGGCAATGCCGACCGTGATAAACTGCAACATTCCGACGTGATTCGGTTTACCGTGAATGTCAAGTTTTTTGAGTTAAATGTTCGGAATTAACGGTGTTTTTTCCTCGAGCTGTCCCCGTCTGTCTGTCTGTCTGTTCAAACATTTTTGTGGCTATATACCTCTGAGCCAATTCAAAAAATTTCATAGGTCATAATGTTAACCCCTGTAATGATTTTCAGAGAGAGAAAAAAAAAAAACGGTAGGAAGAATAGCTGTCCTTCAAACTGCCATCTTTTTTAAAAAGCGGCTTAGCTCTCTGCTTTTTTTTTAATCTGGTAATTTATTTCATTAAGAATTTAGTAACTTTATTCCTACATTATTTTTGTCATATATTACGTATTTTCTAACATAATATATATAAATAAAATGTTGGGTTTCACTATTCTTCAGGTGATTTTGTTTTTCCAGATGACCGGTGATTTCAATAGTGCTAATCATCTCCGGTGACTGCCAGGACTGGTAACTTCAATGAGTTACCGGCGCATAACCGTTGAATGACGGGACGGTGCCGGCGTTCATCGGGTCACCATGTATGACACGGGAATACACTGGACAAAGTGCCGTCATCCACCGTAAATACTTCGCCGGGAAATAGCCGGGCCACTCCAGGGGTCAATTAAGAGGTCAGATTTTTCTTCAGCACCGGGAATACACCGGGGTAACGTTAGTAATATGAGAATGCAATCCATTTTTTTTTTAAGCAGAAGCGTATGTTTTGTTAAACTGACCTAATAAATGTACAGGGTTTTTCATAATATATGTTACACTTTCAAAAATGTTTCAAGTATGTTAATTTATAAAGACAACACAATAAAATTTATACTATTTAGTATGTTTAAGAATACAGTTGTATGACATGTACAGTATGTAAGGTAATATTGAACAATAAACACGACTTGCGCTTTTCAAAACATACATTGATTTATACGAATGATTTAAATGACCTCAATTTTGACGTCGAAGGGTATTTTTCGGTCTCTTCATAACATTTGCTCTTACCGATCTGCACTTCTCTGACTGTCTCATCTCTGACACTAAACCTTCAACTGATCTGTTGTCTGAGGCTGGACATTATGCACATTTTCCTTGAGAAAACCTCAGAAAAAGGTCAAATGGATTTATGTTCAGCGAGTGAGGAGGTCATAGTTGCAATTTACAAGATCATCCTACAGTCAAACTTTCTTTCCAACCGTTCCAATACGCTATGAGCTGTGTTGTGCTGTGGACCTCGACGTACGCGTCGATCAAGATTATCTCATACACGATCTATCGGTTTCAAATTCGGGCTCTTTAAAGGTCAGTTGTCGATGAAATCAACATTATGGTAGCGTAATAACTGTTTATTGCCACAAGCAATATGAGATCTGGCATTATCTTGTTATTACGTCGCAATGACGTCATGGGTTTGAAGCAGAGGGACAACGTAAGGGCCTAGAATATTTTCCCTATACTTTTCGGTATTTAAATTTCCCACAGTAACAACAAATGGGATGCACTGCCCGTAAACAATACTGCCATACATTGTAACATACCCTCGCCCCCAAAACGATCGCATTGCAGTACGCACCAGTCGACGGACATCAGCTAGAGACCTACAGGGTATGTCATGAGTTGGCGTTTGAGATAAAATTTTATTATACGAGTCTAGGGAAAATGTTATTAAGAGAGCCTTTGGCGAGCTTAATAACATTTTTTCATGACGAGTTTAAAATTCCATCTCAAACGCCAACGAATGTCAGATTCTTTTTATTGCATAAAAATATTTCACAAATTATAGATCAGAAGATACAAAACCATCTATAGATGCACGCCCCGTAATATCCATAAAACCCATTCACTTCTATGAAATAGGTACAAATTGGCGTCAAAAATTCATAGAAGTAAATGGGTTTTATGGATATTACCAAAAGTATAGGACAAAAACACAATTACGATATCAAGCGTGTATGAGATAAGAAAATTCGTGATGGGTATGTTGCACGCAAAACAAGGGAGGTTTTTGTGACGAAATACAAACCACGACTCATCAGTAGGAAAAAAAAAAATGTCCGCCATGCAAGATTAATAGAATGGTGCTTTAAGAATTATCCTTTTTTTTTTTTAAATCAGAAATTGTAATTATTTGGCCAGATCTCTAAAGTGCACCGCAGAAATGCTGAACAGATTGAAGTAATTGTGATTATTCTCGAGCATATGGTGAAATGTGTGATTCTCGATCTTACAAATTCATTTTTATTCACAGATTCAAATATTTTCAATAATATTTAAATATCAGGTTAAATTTGCGACTGTGAATCTCAAACATCACGTAGTTTTCATATTCATAGCCTTCAGTAGTGACACCTCCTGTGACACTGAGCAACAAATCAGTTACGGACAGCTCAATATAGCAAAAAAGTTAAGGCAGTGTGGTACGGAGATACTGCCAAATATAGGTGGTATTGTCCTTTTAAAAAATGCGATGTCCGTTTATATGCATGGTGTAGTCAACACAACAACAATTTCGATCTAGATTTTCAACATCTTGCCGTGTAAAGTGTGGCATTATTCAGCTGGGACAATTTATCGTTCGGGACACTGTTCACCCGTTCCCATGAAGGACCGTTTGATGTAGTTTTACCAAGGTCGGATAGTTATAGTCAGTTCCGGAAGACCAAAATTAGATTCGCGGAAAACGCAGATGTCTCTGTTAAATGCTGCCAACCAGTAGCTATAAGTGTATATGTTGCAACAACATTTGGAGCGTTTTTTTTTTTTAGGACTGACGTGTTTGTAGAAAGAGAGTTTAATTTTTTTAACCTCCGTTTGGTTAATCTGATTCTGCAGATAACAACTGAATTTTTATTGTTAAACCTTTGCTGCATTACAACGCTGGCGATGGAACGAGCAACAACAAGTAATATCCTTACTGTTGTACTGTTTATCATTGTTTTCGTGGTGTTTCTACATTGGACGAATTCCATAGGAATGTCAATAAAAAACTTAAAAACGTGGAGAGAAAAACTCCTTGTGAATGTGGTGGAAGATTCGATCGAATCTTGTAAGAATTCAACTTCAAATGTAGCTTTATATAAAGTTTTAAAACAACGAAATGAGGTGTCGGCTTTGTTAAATGAAATGCGGATGAAAGTTGGCCAGATGCAGTGTGAGGTAAGAGCTCAAGATTAGTTAAACCTGTACCAAACAACCATGCGTCTTGATGACAAAAAAGTCTCTTTAAACGCGAAAAAGAGAAAAAGAATTTATAAACCGCATTTCTCTTTGTTACTCTATTTTTTCCCTCTTTCATTCGAGCCATATTAAACTTTTTGTCTGCAAATGCTTCTAGTTTGAAAAATCCTAAATGTTTTTTGTCTGACAGGAATTAATTTCTGCGAAGAACATTTTCCATGTTCTAGCAGAACATGTTTATAAGATACTGTGGCTAAAGGAATAGTTGCTCGCGACGAGTAGTTCTCCTTTTATCACATTTTTGGTATGTAGTTAACCATATTTTTTGTTGATATTATTTATTTTGCAAGTTTTTCTTTTAATGTCGTCTGCTGCGAGTTTTTTTCAAAGTCAGCCATTGATGATGTACATGTACCATGTTGTTAACAATAAACCATAATTTTTTTTTTTTTCTTCTTCTTTCTTTCTGTTTCGTTGCACATTTGTATAATCCTTGAGCGAATAATCTCGTTTTTTAACGACCCTGAGGAAAGGCTTAACAGTATATTATGCGAAAAGGAGAAAACGCTGGTAACCATTTCAAAAACAGAAATGATCTTTTGATCTACATTGAACTTCTTGTCTGCAAATGCTTTGGATTTAGTTTAGTCTAAAATTGTGTCGCTTGGTATGAAGTTTTGGTGATATACCGTACCTTGCAAGTTCAATGACTGATGTTATGACGATCTTTCATTGTTTGCTTCTCGGAAATCTAAAACTGAATCTGTTCAGCGGCTTAGCCAAGGAATGTAGCAAAGATAGTGCGCAACGACTAAGACTAAATCGGTTGTTTTATTCACTTTTTCCCCTCGAAAGGGCCTGCTACAAAACTTATTATTATACTGCAAAGAAATTTCTCCTGATCTGATTGGATAATATGCCCCGAACATATATATCATGTACGAGGGGTGATCAGAAAGAACGCGGACCAGTGCCTTTATCGGAATATTGTTATAAAAATCAACTTGGAATGTTTACTGTTTTTCAAAGTAACCTCCTTTGTGTTCTATGCACTTATTCATTCTTGATTCCCATGCGCGAAACACGTGCGCGAGCCCGTCACGTGACATCACTCTCAACGACCCGGTCATGGCATGGGTTAGCTCCTCTCTGCTCTCGTAGCGCGTGCCACGTAGAGAATCTTTCAAAACAGGAAATAGCCAAAAGTCACATGGGGCCAGGTCTGGACTATAGGCAGGATGGTCTAATGTTTCTATGTTTAGTTTTTTCAAAACTTCCTGTACAAGTTTGGCTTTGTGAGCGGGAGCATTATCTTGATGTAAAATGACGCCTCTCCATAGAAGTTCCGGCTGTTTTTTTCGGATGGCCTGTATTAAATTCATTCGAATAATGCTGGCATAATACTCAGCATTGACTGTAGTATGTATAGGTACAACATGATTTAGAAGAAAACGTTGAGAAGAGAAAAACATGATGCACATAACTTTACCAACAGACTTAGAAAGTTTGGCTTTAACAGGGGACGGCGATGTTGGATGTTTCCATACACTGCTTTGTTGTTTAGATTCGGGCTCGTAAAAGTGTACCCATGTTTCATCGCATGTCACAATACGATCAGTAAAGTTTGATCCTTCTTTCCTAATGCGTTCTAAAATTTCAGAACAAATTTCGACCCTAACCCCCATTTGCTCGGGCGTCAGTAGCCGAGGCACCCACCTTGCACAAACACGCGACATTCCAAGTTTGTCAGTTAAAATCTCCTGTGCACTTCCATAGGAACTGCTAAATGTGTCAGCTATTTCCCTGACAGTAACTCGACGATCTTGCTTTACATGCTGCTGCACATCCGCGATAGTTTTGTCCGTTACTGATGTTGATGGACGGCCAGATTTAGGGTCATTTTCAACGGTTTCGCGTCCTTCTCTAAATCGTCCAATCCATTTACAAATACTGGTTTTCTTAAGTGCTGAGTCCCCATAAACTTTATCTAAATCGGCCTTAATTTCCGATGAAGACTTTCCGAGTTTAACGTAAAACTTTATAATTACTCTCTGCTCAAATAAAACGTCATCCGACATTGTGAACCGCTAACGCAGTATGTGATGTCATTGAAATGACGTCACTCTTTTCTTATTTGCCTATGACGTCATTTAACCGCTTGAGTAAGTAACCAGGTAATTAATATTCATCTGTGCAAATTTTTGTTATCTTAAGTAAAGTAGTTTTTGAAATAATCGGGTGGTCCGCGTTCTTTCTGATCACCCCACGTACACTGGCAAAACCAACGTAAAAGCAGTTTCCCTTTCGAGAGCCCCGTATACATGACTACACTTTCAACACAACATCCGAAATGGTGGCGTCGATAAGATTAACATCACGATTATGCACCAAACTGCACGTTTTACTAAGGTTTCAGTGACGTCAGTTCCCAGTGACGTCAGTTTTCATTGAATTGGGGCACTCAGAAGGGAAATTCTACTTCGTCCGCGTATTCAATTTTTATTAAACCAAAAACAGGTAAAATTCGCTTAACACACGTTGGAATGGTAAAACTTTGCAGTATAATAAATTCGTTGTACGGTTAGGTGGCAGGGGACTTGGAAACTAGTTCACGGCTGTAGCAAATCATGTCGCCACCTCGCCTTCGGCTCGGGGCGACATGATTTGCCATAGCCTTGAACAAGTTTCCAAGTCCCCTGCCACCTGACCGTACAACTAATAATGTTGAAGCTAGGGTTTCAAGGCTTTTGTCTGGCTGCGCTCCTGTGGTAGCTCACGATAAGTTGATCGCTTATGGGATTTGATCTCAGAGAGGCTGTCGCTCAAGGTATCACCGGCCTGTTTTCAGCGGGTGCCTGTTTTCGATTCCAAAAAGATATCCGGATTATCTCTCAAACTGTGTAGTGACTGGCGTCATCGATTTGTGTTAATTACTGGTCTGAATGTATACAGCGGTCTGAATGCTGTTAATGTGCATAATGAGACAATAAAAAGAAAGAGTGCATGTTCGTTTTTCAAAGGATAGATCGTGTTTAGTGACAACAGTCTTATTGAGTTTTTTTTTTTTCAAGTCTTGTCTTGCATGTTATTTCAAGCTTGGGTCATGACAATTGACCCCCCTTCCCCCTCCCCAGTTTTGCTGCCAATAAGTCGTGTGATAATATTCGAGTCATGTGAAAATGTTCCAATCGCTAATAAGGTTAATAAAATTATCCCTCGCCTCTTTCTTTCTCTCTCTTTAGGCTGTATATTTTTCTCGGAATTACGCTATTGATAAAAGTAAAGGTTTCAAGTCCTTATTTGTCTAGATATTTTATACTTTTAGATGAATCACATTAACTCAACATACTTCCTCAACGATGCACACAACTTGGTAAAAAGAACAATAGCGCCTTAATACCTCCACTGTTTTCGACGAAAACGTTGATGTATTGATATAGCCGGATCATCGTCGTCTACATTACCGTCGTCGTGCGAAAACTTGACATTTTCTCATATCTCTGTTTTTACTGAAAGTATTGACTTCATACTTGGGCTAGTTTGGGCTTGTTGTGCATTATCAAAAGTGGAACTCAGCCCAAAGGGGCTGGTAACACTCAACACATATTTGACACAGTCAGGCTCCTTTTTTAAAACTCTTTACCAAAGGACAGAATTTTGGACTCAACCGAATTGAAAACATTTGCATACGACAAATTAAATGTATCTCAAATGATGATTTCTTTCTTTTATAGGGTAGAAAACAATGGGAAAACAGAAAATGCTGATTAACCTTTTCCCACAATGTTTTCAAAAGCCCTCTTTTTCAGGGTCGTTTAAATTCGAGATTTTGTGGTAAAGGGTTAACTTGAACTTTTGGCGGAAAATGCACTTGAAGCCGAGCTTTGGTACCCGCTAGAGGCACTCTTGATTTTGCTGTTACGAGAGACCTTTTAGACGACATGATAGTTCTCGTCCCTTTCATTGTTTGCTAAATGTTCAAATGCTTGGAACTATCAGTTTATATATCGTTCAAGACAATTCCTTCAAATCCAGTAATTACCATCGAAGTTTAGGGTAAGTGTACATGATATTTACATGAAAAAACCAAACATGTTTCCGTTTTGAAACTGTTTCTTTGTTTGAAAACAAACCACAAAATGAATAATAGAATCATAGATAAATGAGAAAAAAAAAACCAAGACATAGAGGATTTTTTTGTGAAAGATCGAAATTTATTTCATCGAGTGAACATCATCGGTAACTTTTTCACGAGTGGCTGCGCCACGAGTGAAAATATTACCGATGATGTTCACGAGATGAAATAAATTTCGGTCTTTCACCGAAAAAAAAAACAAATATTCTATTTATTTCATGCTTTTAATCCTTTTGGGAGGTACTTATATCAAAATCCAGAACAGTTCTTTTCGGTTATTCCCCGTGGCGTATCCCCTCCGCATAGCAACGCAATACAATATTACATCAAGCGCGAGAAATGTAGGGTAAATTACGTCATATTTCCATCTGATTGAGAGGCACGCGCATTTTACCTAGGTAACTAGTGCGCGGGAACAACTGTTTCCGCCTTCAATTGAAGAGTTACAATATAAAAATCGATATTTTTCAGTGGTCGTAACCATGAAATATCGAAAAATATTTCACTGATATTTCTCAATAATCTACCGGAAAGCATGAAATAAAGTATGTCATTTTGCAGGGTTTAATCAAATCTGACTTAAAATACCTTCTATTTATGATTTCAAAGCCATGTGGAGGAGAGGAAAAGATGGATAGCTTGTAAAGAAGAAACGCAAATGTAAGAAAAGGATAAGTCATTGTTCCTTAGTGGACTACGTAGATTCTTGAGTATGTTTAGATTTAAGGGCAGAATTTCCCAAAGGTTTATGGGAATGTCACTGAATGAAGGAAAGATATCATATAAAAAATAGGTTCTGCGGGCGATGTTTTCAAACCGTTTGAATTACAAAGAATGTATGTTGTATTTCTGCCAATAGTGATAACTTCCAGAGAGCATAAATAAATGGAACTCGGCCATTTACCGTTTATTTATGCTTTGCAGACATTTTGTGTCAAGTCGTTTAAATTACGAAGAGTGTATTTTTTGTTTCTGCCAGTTGCGATTACTACGAAAGAGCCCAAGTATTTTGGAACGAGACCATTTACCATCTTGAAAAAAAGTTTATCATTTTTCCTTTGCCCTCAATATATTCCCAAGCCCGATTTTCTAATATGGTCTGTAATTGACACGGGGTTATTACATCTTGTTACAATCCTGGCTGCCTCGTTTTGAATCTTGTCAAATTCTTCCTTTTGGCACGCATACATGTTATCCATAATATACTAAAAGTTTGCTTTGCGCCAAGAATATTGGTGTACACATCTTAGGTTTAGTTAAATTTTTAGTATTTTTTCTTGATGAACATGTACCTTGTGCTTTATTCATTATTGTATATAGAGATTTTACACTTGATATGCATTCTTTTGATTTTATTTTCATTTTTAAAAGGATGGTCACAAACGTTTTTTTTTTTTTCCCAAAACGAGTAAACAACGGAATTTGCGTAGAGACTACATTTTCAGTCCAAAACTCATGAAAGTTGGTCAGAATATCTGTCTTGATAATATCTTGGACACGCGTGAAAATTGGTCATGTCAGGGCAAAGATCAGGTCACCAGGTCATACTGATACTAATGAAAGTTTATTGAAAATTGGTCATTTCGGGTCTTAAACTAGGTTAACGGGTCAAAACTTTAAAAGAAAACAATAAAAAAAAAACCTTGTGTACACTCTAGAGGCCACATTTACCGTCCAATACTAATGAAAATTGGTTAGATTATTTGTCTTGATGGTATCTCAGACAATTTTGAAAATGGGCCATTTTTGTTCAAAAATTAGGTCACTGGGACATATCCTGGAAAAAGCTTGTGAACACATTTCGGTCCAATACCCATCAATGTTGTTAGAATATTTGTCTTAATATCTCGGAAGTGACTGCAAATTGGTCATGTTGGGTTAAGTATGCTCAGCTGAGCGAACTTAGGGCCATCATGGCCCTCTTGTCCAATTCTTACCTTAGTATCTACAATGAAATTCCTGGGTTCGAATGACGCGATTAGCTAGGTCGACCCTACCTTTTGTAGTAGTACTGCTTTGTTTCTAGGGCGCAACCACCGGGAGAGATTAAAAGTTGCAAAATGTTTCTAAATCAATAAATTTAGAATCTATTTATTAATTGATTTCACAGGTTAACAAAATTATGAACAAAACACCAATTTTAAATTCGGCAACATTTTCATTTTTTCTTCCAGCAATCGAAACAGAGAGCAAATGATCAGGGAGGATGGTGCAGAACTGCAAGCACCGAAAAAAATCACATGACTGACAGAAAGCTAATACCTGTATTGTCTGCTTTTCTCAAAGGGAAAAGAGTGGCCAGCTTCGGGGATGGACCAGGGGCCTATAAAAGAGAAGTACTGAAACTCGGTGAAGTGGCGGGATACGACGCTTACGATGGCGCACCGTATTGTGAACAAACTAGTGAGGGCAGAGTTAAGTTTCTTGATCTTAGCGTGCCACAATACGGCCTTCCGGCGTACGACTGGATAATGTCGCTAGAGGTCGCTGAACACATTCCAACAAAATACGAAGCTGTGTACTTGGACAATATATTTAGACACGCTAAAGAAGGAATTATATTAAGCTGGGCAGTGCCTGGTCAAGGTGGGCTTCAGCATATCAATAATCGGCCTTTGTCTTACGTCATCGATATCATGAAGAAGAACGGTTTTGAAATTGATTTGCAAAAGTCACAGGTGCTCAAAGATGCCGCAACTTTCGGTTGGTTAAAGCGAAATACCCATGTCTATGTCCGAGCTCAGGTTGCCAAATTGGAACAAAGCATGTATGTCTGAAAACATGAGAAAATATAAATACTATACGTAGTCCAGCATACATTGACTCGTTTCAGTGTGACTAAAAAACTTCATTTATAAATGAATTTTTATCAGACACACTGAAACGAGTCAATACATGCTGCTGCCTCACATGGTCCCGAAAGTTGAATATAAATACGAGTATATCTAACTGTACAAGTTTTTGTGTCTTTAAAATGGCTAATACTAGAGTCGCCTTTCTTTGTAGAAATTGCATTTAAACCCCTGTTTTGTTTACATTTGGCCTTTATTGTTACTTTAAATTACTGACTGGAAATCTAAAGCATTCAAACGCTTAACCCTTATCCTGCTAAATAACTAAAATGAAACTTTTCAAGTTGATAGTAATGACCCGAATGTTGCTATTTCAAAGTTATGTTTAGGGGAATACCATCTCTTTATCGGACAATGTAGATCAAAGATCAGACTGCACGTTCTGTGCAGTCTGATCATGATCTACACTGTCAGCAAAAGGTCAGTGAGTCGCGCCTAGCAGCCTAGGGATTAAAGAAACAATATATAGTTTTACGACTCTGGGGAAATAGGCTTTTGTACACTCCGTGGGAAAGGAAAAAAATGTTTGTATTCGTTTTCAGTTTTTTCGGCGCAGCTAAATGTGCTGGCTTTTGACTTACTTTTTTCGGCGTAGCTAAATGTGCCGGCTTTTGACTTACTTTTTCGGCGCAGCTAAATGTGCTGGCTTTTGACTTACTTTTTTCGGCGTAGCTAAATGTGCTGGCTTTTGACTTACTTTTTTCGGCGTAGCTAAATGTGCTGGCTTTTGACTTACTTTTTTCGGCGTAG
Organism: Hippopus hippopus; assembly: GCA_946811185.2. Lineage (NCBI taxonomy): Eukaryota > Metazoa > Mollusca > Bivalvia > Cardiida > Cardiidae > Hippopus > Hippopus hippopus. The sequence goes on along the minus strand of OX328101.1, from coordinate 23,128,719 downwards.
CTAAATGTGCTGGCTTTTGACTTACTTTTTTCGGCGTAGCTAAATGTGCTGGCTTTTGACATACTTTTTCGGCGCAGCTAAATGTGCTGGCTTTTGACATACTTTTTCGGCGCAGCTAAATGTGCTGGCTTTTGACTTACTTTTTCGGCGCAGCTGAATGTGCTGGCTTTTGACTTACTTTTTCGGCGCAGCTAAATGTGCTGGCTTTTGACTTACTTTTTCGGCGCAGCTGAATGTGCTGGCTTTTGACTTACTTTTTCGGCGCAGCTGAATGTGCTGGCTTTTGACTTACTTTTTCGGCGCAGCTGAATGTGCTGGCTTTTGACTTACTTTTTCGGCGCAGCTAAATGTGCTGGCTTTTGACTTACTTTTTCGGCGCAGCTAAATGTGCTGGCTTTTGACTTACTTTTTCGGCGCAGCTGAATGTGCTGGCTTTTGACTTACTTTTTCGGCGTAGCTAAATGTGCTGGCTTTTGACTTACTTTTTCGGCGCAGCTAAAAGTGCTGGCTTTTGACTTACTTTTTCGGCGCAGCTGAATGTGCTTGCTTTTGACTTACTTTTTCGGCTTAGCTGAATGTGCTGGCTTTTGACCTACTTTTTAGTACTGATAGCAAATAAATAAATAGAAATTTGTGACTGGTCAAATATGTAAACATGTTTATAATAAGGGCCCCTGCCCATCTTTGCTGGCAAATTTACGCCATCTTTGTTTTTTTAAAGATACGTATTTCTTGTTACAGTACGTCCTTCCCTTTTTCAAAAACAATTATCATTATTTGCTACATTTTCTTTGTCGTCTGATGGCGGAGTCTAGATTTTGTCGTCTGATAAAAAGTGAAGGATTAATTCTAAATCAACAGTTGTAGTTGTATCGCAGCGGCCAGTGCACCTACCCATGCTTTTCTGGAGTTTCTTTTACTAGAACTCCGCACAATAGTCTTTCAAAGCCACTGGCTGCTTTTCAAAATGACCATCGTCGAAACAATTGTCAGCGGTAAGAGAGGAAAGAATCCTTTCGCAATGACTACCATCACTCTTTGGAAAGATATTGGCTGAGCCGGAAATGGAACCAGCGACCTTTTCTGAAGTCCTGTAACCTACCGACAGAGCTACCGGGGCTCAGTCAGATTCAGAACAAGAGAAAATAGAGGATCTTATATGAATGGTCATGAAATACCAAATTTATTAAACGAGTCATCTAAATACAGATAAAACGAGGCTTTGCCGAGTTTTTATCTGTATTTAGATGACGAGTTTAATAAATTTGGCATTTCATGAACATGAATGTAAGATTCTATTTATAATATGACAAGAATCTTTCCGAGAAAACCACAAAATTAGAATTGTCTAGCCTTACTGACCTATACAGGAATGGCAGAAGAATGACGCAATAGAACCTAACCACTGTTTAAAAAAGTGCAAAAAAATAGTTCCATGTTTTTCTTTTAATTTCAAGATTAAATCTGACAATTTTAGGTTGTTTTTGAACAAATCAATAATTTTCCCCTAAATATTAGAAACATTGAAATATTTGCAAATAGAAATCAATAACTCTTCAACGTCAAAAAGTACCATATGCAGACCAAGGTCATGACGTCACTATATGTAGACATGTTTATGGATTTTAACTGTGTAATAGTTAGTCACTGTCACTATCAACGCATCTTAAACGCCTCTTTTTTGGTGAAGTTGTTTCCTTATGGGAAGCATCTTGGTGAACGTTAATATTAAATGTTCCTCCATATATTGGGGCGTTGAAGATGTTTTGAAAACCACCAGATACGTGAACATCACACTTGGAACCACTTGTCACAACAGCAGTGGTGTGTTGAAATGAAGGAACACTGCTACTCAGACTGGATATTTGGCGTTTTTCGTTGGAATTGGAGTGTAGGATTTGTGATATTTGTCTGTGTTGGTGATCATTTATGTGGCTGTAGTTATTGATGGAGGCTATATTTTTATGGCCGGATATCTGCATGATTTAATTTGGAGGAACGTTATTGTCACTGAGTTTTTGTATACCGGTGTAATCGAATTTCGCCAACGCAAGCGTTTTGGCCCTTGCGGAATGCTCAGTGCGATAACAACTGCCTTGCTGATATTACAGTTGTTTATTTTCAGCTTAATATCGAGCAACAAATCTGTTTTTATTTGTGAAATATGTAAATTTATCTGCCAAAACATCTTTATACAAGGATAGGTGAAACTGCGCCATCTTGGAAATAGTAAGCTAATTTCGACAACTCTTGTTTACTGTAAAAAAGAGGCCCCGTATGGGGTTAAACAGAACAGAGAATTCAAAACGAAAGAGGATAAGTAATTTGTGTTAATTGCAGATGATCAGGTAATTTGGAGAAAAAAAACACGAAGTTAAGCCTATATTTAGTGAAAATCGTTGGATATGAAGATGTAGAGCCCCCCCCCCCCCCAACATAAAAGTTTGGGAAAAGAAAATTTACAAACCACTGCACACTTCCCACATGTTTTCTCATGTTTTAGTGAATTATTTGATTTTTTTTAATAAGGTTAAAACTTTTGAGCATAGAAGCCAGTAATTTTAACGGGGTGAAACTCTTTACCAAACGATGTGTTAGACCGGTCCAAATTCAAGGCATTTGCAGACGACAAAACAAATGTGACTCAGACTACAATTAGTTCTTGGAAGAGTACAAAATATTGTGGGAAATGGAGAAAATGATGCTTACTACAATATTTTCGAAAGCTTTCTTTTTCAGGGTCATCAAAAGTGTACGGTACAGGTTTTCCCAGCTAGGGCATTTTCTTTGCACAAGATTCAAGATTGATGATAGTCATTATTTATATTTAATCCTCTCTCACCAGAAAGGAGGAAAAGAAGAAAGAATATGTTCAGCGGATGCCGCAATATGACTGAATTAATTGCTCAGCGGATGCCGCAATATGACTGAATTAATTAATGTTTTAAATAATGTTAAACAAATATTATTGCATAAAATGTGCCTTTTCGGGCCGTTATAAGCATGTATTAACGGGTAAAAACCGGGCGTTAACGGGAGAAAACGTGTATTAATCAGTAAATTCACGCGCCGTTAACGCCCGGCTTTATACTATCAATATCCTCGATTCGGGCCTACCTTGTAAACAACGTTTGTTCTCGTCAGAATTTCCCTAGACTCCGACCATCAAACTGTAGGAACTTTTACCATATTAGATCCTTTTCATGGCTTGTCTTTCATGATATTAGTACACCACAAACAAAATTTTGCATAGGATCTCAGTTTAATCGAGATCTGAACAAAAAATCACTCGTGGAATGTACTCTAAACCATCTACATCCCACCCACTTTTTAACGTGATCGGTAATTCCCTCGCTTGATGTAGATCGATCCCTCTGACGTCTTTCAGTTACGGAAATTCATATCCACTCATTCATCCCAGTTGTAATCGTCCAAACGTGTGCAAGTTTATGCCACATAGGTCCACTTTGTATTAAAAATCATTAGAAGTAAATTTACACCGAGAGAATCAAAACTGGCAACAGGACTAACGGCCCTTCACTGCTCGTAACAAAAACTTTTTCGCCGACTTCCGGTTTTGACCCATTTAGGTACAGTACATTTGAAGTTCGCTTATTTGCATTTCTATGGAAATATTTTTGCTATCTTTGCAAATTATTGCTAAAATACCTTTACTTTATGTAATAATAGCATTAATTCACGGTTTTTTTTTTTCGGTCGTTAACTATCGCAGAGGCCCTCAAAATACTTTAACACCCTCGTGCTTCGCACTCGGGCGTTAAAGCATTTTTCAGGCCTCTGCGAATGTTAAAGACCTCAAAAACGTGAATTAACCCTATAATATCAACAGTGGGGTCATGTAATGATTGTACCCTTGGCACCAGTGGGAGCATTTGTCAAATTGTGCCCAGTTGACAAATGTTATATATGGAAGTGTTTTTAATTTTTCAGGCTCAAATTTATTGCTTATTTTCGCTGTCGTCTTCGGACTCAGAGAAATATTCTGAAAACACATTGTTTAAACCTGAGGTGCCAGCTTTTTGATTATCCTTTGGAACTGATGTTGACTTATCCTTTAGTTGCCTTTTTTTATTACCTGTTTTGGGGTTCACACTTTCTCTGTAAATCTCTATTTTTTCGAGTATGTCGTCCTCTGTTATGGCCTTACCTGCAACCACATCGCTTATATTTCTACGTGGCTTCTTGGCACCAGTGGCAGCTTCCAATATATACCCACCCTTTTTCTTAAAAAGATTGTTTATGTTTTCGTTCTTACTTTGTGTTGGTATACCTTGATTACCCTCTCTCTTTTTTTCTGACTTGTCTTCATTTTCTTTAGGACTATTTTCATTTGTTATATTTATCTTGCCCTTGTATACCAAGCTTGGCATGAGCAGCTCTTCGGAAACTAAATTTCTGGCAAAGGGGTAGATTCCAGTATTCCGAAAAGCTGCTCTGAGGTTGTCCGCTTGAAGTGCTTGTCATAGACCTTACAGATCAGGCTGCATATATCATACCGTGTGACAGAATTACCGCATGTTTGCCTTGTGAATTTTTTTACCTCCGACTGATAAAGCACTTCAAACGGACTGAAGCATCCAACATCCATTGGTTGCAGAATGTGGGAAGTGTGCGGCGGGAGGACAAATAGTATTATTTTGTTAAACCCATTCAATTAAACCCAAAGAAATATGACTCCGATGGCCATCATAAATCAGAATGGTATACTGATCAGGGTCTCTACCCTGAACATATTTTAGAAAGTGTGACTTGACATACTGGGAAAAAATATCAGAGTTTGAGTAACCTTTCCCCGATGTGCTTACACAACCATCACAACCTGCTTTTGCACCTTTTAACAGCTCTGGTATCATGCGTTTTCCTGGAAAAATTATAAATGGGGGAATGGACATTCCAGCCGCATTGCCGCAACCTATGACTGTAACATTTTGCCCTCTTTCTGGAGTCACAATCTGAGCTTTCAAATTTTTTGAAGTTACAATATTTGGAACTCTCCCTGCACCAATCATTACTGCTTTTTCATCAACATTGTTTATACCATGGGGCTTTTCTTTTAAATTGTACAATGTCAGTATACGGTCTAGTTCAGCGTAATAATTGTCAATGCACGCTTTAGATGCAGATTTTGCTCGCAGTTCTGACAAACTTGAATGTTTCACTGAATGCAACTCGGGCCAGCGCTTCATAAAGTTATAATACCAAGGCATAGCGAGTTGGTTGTTATGTTCCTGACGCTTTCCTAAATCAACTGCAAATTTAGTTGCCAGCTCGACCACTTCTTACCGGGTATAGCCATAACCCAATCTCGCCATTAATTTTATGTGCTCCACCATTTTTGCTTCTTCCTCAACATCAAACAGGGGAGAATGCCCAGCAGATGTTACATCAAGCAAAACTTTCCCCGTAACCCTGTCTGTCAGCGTGTTGACTGGAACCCCATATCGCTTAGCAGCACCATTCACACTCATCCCCAGCTCTTTCACAGCATGATACGCATTATCCAATGCCTCTTGGGGATACTTACTGTACATTCCCCTTTTCAGAGTGAAGACCTGAAGGTAATGAGACAAATACAGATCTCAGGAGAAAAATTGGTCATGTTTCACAATGTTTTCATTAGTTATTTCTGCAAAGGCAATGAAAAATGACTTCTAAATAAGGGTAGCAGAGTTTCAAGGAAGGTTAGAAAAAAATTTAAAATAATAATTTGCAAATAAAGGTCTAAATCTATGAATATGTTGTAATTGTAATTGAGTGGATCTATTCTTTTGCGGAAAAAACCAGTAAGGACTCCTACGTCCTTTATTCAATTAAGGTTCCCCTAAGGCGCCTCGTACGAAACTACAGCTATCATATCTTTAACACTTGCTCATCAAAACATAAACAGACGACGCGAACGCAGCTTAAAAATTTACCATGTCTTTAAAATATGTATTTGAAGTATGAACTAAAATGGAGTTAACAAAATGGCGGGAAAAAACGTGTGGTAGATCTAGAAACAAAATTTACCTCACTGATAGGCATTTTTCCTTGAAGAGATCGGTTTGACAGCTCAACAAAGTTTTGACGCAGGGATATCCCTTGGAATTCTCATCTGATGACGTCACAGGTACGAAAACACCGACCGGAAATTGAATTAGCGAAATTCGATTACTGGCGAAATTTGCTTACGGTACTATATGAGATACTTTCTCGCGCTGTGATTGGACAGACGTTTATTTTGATTTATACCCGAATGTTGGACCATCCGTTTGAGCATCGATCCTAGCTTGTTAACTCCAACTGGATTACGTTTGAACCAGGTATCATTAGGAGAAGGTAAGTGAACTGTTGTTGTTGCTATGTAGAACGGCTGCTCTGGTTCTGAGAAGTTCACTGGTCGCCTTCTTGCATACTCTTTGTAGACCCTGATTGGACACCTTTCTCCATTTTCTGTATTGGCCCACATTTTTGGCTTAATGAGTCTAACATCACGGGGGTTTCCACCTGAGTGTGTTTTTGTTTGTCTCTCCGTGAATTCTAAATACTGTCGGTTGTTTTCATCGGTCAATAGATAAATATCACCCCAGCACATATCGTGATGTTCCTGGCAGCTCCTTAACCCAAAATGAATCGTGTTATAAAGCCAAAGGGTCTGCAGGATAGTGTCTGGTGTCGAAACCCCGAGCTGACTGGATTTCCATAGATAATCTATATCGTCATCGGACAGTGGCTCGCTTTTACGTGGTAGATTTCCTTTGCCATCCTTTTTTAATTGCCGCTGCTTCATTGTCAGAGTTTCGCGTACTCGTGCAAAGGCAGGTCCCTGCGAAATTGTTTGGGGGTAGGCTTTACGCCTTAAGCTTGAAATCATTCCTCTCAGGACGGATGGTTCGTAGTCTTCCCCGTTTTGTTTCCTTACGCCGACAATGAACCGGCACAACAATGGGGACAGTTCATTTTCAGGAATTTCGTGGATTTCTCGGGTATCGCCAATTTCGGGTTCTTGAAAGAACGATTTCAGGATTTTTAAGTCGTACATGGTTTGGGCAAGAGTGTTTCGATTGGTCTGCTGTACATTAAAATTATCCACATCAGAGTCCGAAACAATGTTGAATCTACCTGACCCTGATTTGTCGTCTGGTAGATTTCGGTACTCCCATCTACGACAGTCAATCTCTCTCGCTACAGTTCTACTTCAAACGAACTGTCTAGGAGCCGTACCATGTAAAACGTAGCAAAACCCCGAAACACCACCTCAGTAACGATTCCGTAGCCTTGTCCATCGATTTGAACCGTGTCGTTGATAGATATGTCGTTCGACGCCATTGTTTTTGTTTTTATTTTTGACAGCGCGTATAAATACAATTCGGCTCATTTGCATAGTTATTACACTACTTTATTATTGGTCCATGTCATACGCAAAAATACTGAATGGGTTTTCAACACTCCCACACCGTAGGTCATATTATAATTATTTTTGTAAAACCTCTGCCATAAGACAGACAGAGAAAGCTAATGAAAACATACCTGTCCTCTTGCAGACATAATCATCGTCATATAAAAATGAATATTGTCTGTCCAGAAACATCGTTTATTTAAAAAAAAATGTGTCGCGGTGTAGTACGACAATCAAGGGAGAAAAATGGTAACAAGTATCTGTCAGGAAAACAACACGAGTTATTTCCGGATAATGATTCCAAGCTTAACCTTCTGGATGGAATCAAATTCTTTGAATTAAGTCTTAATCCTTAGGCTGCTAAGCGCGACTCATTGACCTTTTGCGGCCAGTGTAGATCAAGATCAGACTGCACAGTACATGTGGAACTATTGTATACCATATTGCAAGGGCAGTTATCGGAGAATCACACTTGTGAATGCACCTGTCAGAAGTAAATCCAGTTATAGCCCTTAGATCGATTGTCGTACTGCAGCAGATAGGTGGAATCGGTATTGGTATTTTTGATACCTGCAACCTATCATGACTTGGGAGTCTTATCACCTCCACTTAACTTCATTAGCTCTCTTTTTTGTTTTTTAGTCTCATAATCTTATTTAAAGTATTAATTTTGGAGGATGTCTTGAGCATTACGTATTTAGAATTATGATAATAACTGGTGTATAATCCGATATACGTCATTCCCAATATATCTTCTCAAAACTAATCAATTATATTCTTGAAAATGATTAACGCGGCATTATTATTAGATCCAGGGCATGGCATTTCCTAAAATTTCAAATGTGCGCTCAGTGAAGACTTGGATCAGCCTTGACATCCATACAGTGTGATGGAAGTCTTCACTATCCGTCTGAAGAAACTTAGAGTCTGAAGTTATCCATAGAGAGCACAGCGTAGACTCTGATCAGACAGCGCGTTCACAACGTTCTATTTCTCAAAAAAAAAAAAAACATCAACTTTATCAGCACAAACATTTGATCAATACAGTAGCAAAAGTAAGCAGAATTTGAAACTAAGGACGATCCAATTCAGCCTGGCAAAGTACAGAAGCTAGTCATAATGTAAAAACTTTGAGTTTCGAAAGAAGAGATATTTACAAGTAAGGTCGTGAACATGAGTGGCGCAGATCAGACTACGCGGATGCGCGGCCTGATATGCGCCTTTGGTAAAAGCAAATCGCATAAGCTACATCTAAACATGGTTTGACTCAACGACTGTTGAGCGTATAATATTTTTAAATAAAGGGCACAACAATCATTGCATGATCTTCCGTTTGTGTGTGTGGGGGGTGTGTGTGTGTGGGGGGGGGGGGGGGGGGGTAGGGAAACAGATACAAAAATGTCATCACATTTTGTCAGTATTTCTGAAATTGTCCACCAAATGATTGCGGCTTCTATGATGCCATGCATCATAAATTTGTCTTGTGTCTATTTGGACTGGTCAAAAATCGTAACGGTAACAAAGCCTCATTCTCTATTCTCGGGTAAATAAGGGATTAACTTTTCACCGAACAATCAATCCCGTGCTTAAACGACCTTGTAAAAATAGGGTTTTGAAAATACTGTTCGAAATGGAGAAAAAAAATCGTAACCAGCATTTTCTCCTTTTCCCACAAAGTTTTCTAGCCTTTCAAAGACAATGGTCATTATTCGAGCCATAGTTGCCAGCAAATGCTTTCAATTTAGACTTTTCAAGAGTTGTGTCGTCTGATAAAGAGTTTGATATCAGGTCTCAATTTGGGATGCGTAATGATTCTAAAATCTCGGTTACTGCCTTGTTCTAGCATGATATTGGCTTGCATCACGCGAAAAGGGACATTCGAACATTTGCGTAAAGTGTCGTCTCAGATCAGCCTGCGCAGTCCGCGCAGGCTAATCCGAGACGGCACTTTACGACTACATTAGATTTTGTTCTTCAGTAGACTTGAGCAAAACAGAAAATTACATAAAAACGGAGTGTCGTTTCGGATTAGCCTGCGCGGACTGCGCAGGCTGATCCGAGACGACACTTTACGCAAATGTCCGAATGCCCCTTTTCGCGTGTCGCAGGCCATATTAGATTTCAGATTACAACAGGAAGAATGGCCAAGAATCAGGAATGCCTGTCTATGTATTGGAAGAACTCTACCAGAAAATCAATATTGACCGAATCCGGACATTGTTTTGCTACGATATGCTAAGCCGAAACGTTATCATTACACATGTTGTTTGAATCGAAGTGTATAAATTTGTCAATTTAATAATATAAACATTATTGTGTTGGGTTTTTAAATTATCTCGTCACGGTACGTGATTTTAAACTTGTTATCCAAAACACAAACAATAATACGAGGGCAATTCAAAAATAACGTAGACAAGCCATATAATACTCTCACAATGATAAACATTTCATTATCAGTTTATACTAAAGCCAACGAAGTAATGTTTATATTATTTCTTCACGGTTCTAGGTTTTAAACCTGTATTCCCAAAAACAAGCAATAATATAAAAGGTTAATGAAAGGTTTATCGAGTTAGATTTATACCAACCTGTTTAAGGTGTTATTTTCATGACTATCTAATACAGTGTAGCCAAACATTTTTACAGCTCAGGTCTAGTATATCTCGAACATCGGCTAGCTGGTTGTCAGATACACCATGTTATGCTACAATAAAACCATAGTGACCACGGCGCAGTATAAATTACGTAATACATTTCAAAAATAGAAATGTCTTACTATGACAAAAGGGGGCTTCATGTATACATCTCCGTGATGATACCTAGCAAGTCATCGCTTAATTGTTGATCCATAAAATCCATTTTTTTTTTTCAAGCAACCGACTGAATCATGAGGTGGAATGATCCTTTGACATGCAGAAAATTTAAAGATAGCGAAAAGTTTCGACCCATGTCAGCTTGCGCGGTTTGCGCAGGCTGACATGGGTCGATGCTTTTCGCAAAAGCATTAAGCCCCCTTTTCACAGAGCATGGCCTTGAAAATGAAACAGGTAGATTTCATTTCATTACAAGTGATAACAGAATATGTCAGTCGTGAAATTCAAATAGCGTACAGACAGAATATCATTTCTTTTTAGCCAATGCCCGAAATATTTGAGTCATGCTCTGTGAAAAGGGGGCTTAATGCATCTCCGTGATGCATTACACCAAACAAGTCATCACATATTATGGATCCATAAAATCCATTTTGTCTAACACCTGACTGAATTATGAGGTACACTGATACTTCGACATGCAGAAAATTGACCATTAGCAAAAAGTTTCGATCAATGTCTATTCTTTTTGCAGATACTTTAGCATTCACAAAGCATTGTTCATTTTGATTTACGAATAGAAGTAATTGCCTTACAAAATTACGCGACCTACTGTACACAAATATATTTCATTCATTTTTGTAAATGACTATGGTATCTTTGTTTGTCGAATGTCAATTAACATTGATTGATTGATTGATTGATTGATTTGAAGTTGCTGATCAGATAATGATTTGTTCGTTTGGCCGTAAACAAGTAACTCTTTAGTTCACCCATTGTTACGCGAAATCAAACCGTGTTTGTTTTCTTGCGCATGTATACAAACCATCGTATTTTATTTAGTCGAATTTTGTTTCATTGTTCACTTGATCATTCAATCGCCTTCAATTAGGTCTTGTGCATTTCCCTTGTTTTTCACTTTCGCTTTGCAGTTTTTGTTTTCTGAATCTGTTTCCTTTTCCTATGAGTACCTATGAGTAGTTGAAATCTCTTCAGTACGGTTGACAACATTAGATAATTATACTGACCAGTATATTTAGTTTTTTTTTTTTTCTTATTTATTTCACTGAAATCGATTTATTTCTAAATGGAATTTTCATTTCAACGAACAAGCAATACAGTATATGACATAAGACGGTTCTCCCTGATACACTGCAGCCCCCTCTCTCTCTCTCTCTCTCTCTCTCTCTCTCTCTCTCTCTCTCTCTCTCTCTCTCTCTCTCTCTCTCAGTTTTAGGGTGGTATTGGTGTGAAAACGCTAGTTTTCAACAAAAACAAAAATCTAATCTGTTGACGAACATCTAGATTTCCCTTGATAAAAATGTAGCGAGATAGAAATCTTCACGATGGCATGGATGGTACGAAATTGTGCCTAGGGCAACATTTTTGCAAACCCATGCAAAAGGCCAATGGTATGCAAGTATAAGAAACTACTGGTTTGCTTTCTCCCTGTGTTTTTGAAAATATCTTGATTACAAATAGATCATATTTAAAAGTGGCAGCCATTTTCATTTTCATTCACTTATGGCCCAATTTCCAGAATTTTTCTATTTGTGATTAAAATGAGAAATTGTCGATATTTTTGGTCCAAGAGAGTAAAATTGGTTTTATATATGAGCTAGGAAACGAATCTTGATAATGCAAAAACTAAACCTAGTCAAAATTGTAAACAATGGTGGAAAGTCGCGATAATTTTTCGCTGAAACCCACCCATAGTTATTTGCACACCTCCATCTAAAAGTAGATTCCTACTTGCAATTACAACCTGGGTAATAGGGCACTCGTCTTACGGATTATGGATTACATCCTTCCATCTGTGTCTTTATAACGATTTTTTTTTTTTTTTCATTTTTAACCTTAACATGTCTATGTACATATACTTAATTTACATTTTTGTTGTCTTTTAAATCTCTCTAGTTCGTACTCGATTTCAAATTCCGATATTGTCGAGTCGGTGTTGGATTCTCAACATTCCTGGATTGAACATTGTGCTCGCGTGTATATTGTTCCGAAATGTAGCTTGTGTCCGTAATTATACCTCTGTCCGTATTTACCCGGATTGACCCTACATCTAGATCGCAGCTCCATTTTCTTTTCTTGCCTCATTAATACGCAAGTCGAAGATTGTAAACAGTCACGTGACGTGCATCCTGTCTGAATATCCTCGACAGAACATGCAGAGTTAATCATATTCTATAATCGCAATTTAAATTGTTTGTTCCCTGTGCGACGTTTCAGCCGACAGAGGAAATTTTTTGCTTGAAGCCACAAGAATGTGGATCTAGAGTTATAGATCTAGATCTATTTGAGAAATTGACCTTGCTAGGAAATTTCGCTTTCAAAGATCTATTTTCAGGAATAAATACGGCCAAAACATGTTTTCCTAGGGCCGAGTCACCCGTCCATATGTAAGGCCAATCGCGTAGAAATGAGCTACAAATTAATTATGCACAGCTCGAGTGTTCTAGCTGTTCGATGATACTGCCAAATATTGGCCGTGTTAGATAAAATGCGACGTCCGTGTATATGCATAGTGAACTAACCACTATGACATTGTCGCTCTGCAGGATTGTCATATCCTGATCATGTGTAAATAGTATGTTGAAAAACAAACCGTCGCGTTATTTCAGGAGTGATGCATGTGTAGTGGTAGAGTGAAATTTAACATTAAACCTAGGGTATTTTTTCCGTCGGGTTAATTTTATTTGGCATAATAGATCTATAACAAGTGGTTATTGTTTTTAAACAATTTGTAAATTAGATAGATCTACAAGGCTAGTGATGGAACGAGCGACAAAAATTAAGGTTCTAATTGTTGTACTGTTTATCATGGTTTCAGTGGTGTTTTTGCATTGGACGAATTCTATAGGGATGTCAATTAAAAACTTAGAAACGTGGAGGGAAAAACTACTTGTGAATGTGGTTGAAGAGTCGACACAATCCTCCAAGGACTCAACATCAAATGAAGCTTTATACAAAGTTCTAAAACAACGAAACGAGGTGTCGGCTTTGTTAAATGAAATGCGGATGAAAGTTGGTCAGATGCAGTGTGAGGTAAGGCGCTCGCGATCAGTTAACTTCTGCAGACGACCTTTTTCGTTTTTTAGCTCACCTGAGCACGAAGTGCTCAGGATGAGCTATTGTGATCACTCACCGTCCGTCGTCGTCCGTCCGTCCGTCCGTCGTCCGTCCGTCCGTCGTCCGTCCGTCCGTTCACATTTCTTTGTTTACACTCTAGCATCTACAAATATTAACCAATCAGCACAAAACTTGGTCAAAATATATATGACCATAAGATCTCGGATGAGTTCGATTATGGGTGTAATCGGACCAGAACAACTGGAGTTATTTGCCCTTGAATTAGAAAAATTGCTATATTTTACTTTGTTTACACTCTAGCATCTACAATTATGAACCAATCAGCACGAAACTTGGTCAAAATATATATGACCATAAGATCTCGGATGAGTTCGATTATGGGTATAATCGGACCAGAACAACTGGAGTTATTTGCCCTTGAATTAGAAAAATTGCTATATTTTACTTTGTTTACACTCTAGCATCTACAATTTTTAACCAATCAGCATCAAACTTGGTTAAAATACTTATGACCATAAGATCTCGGATTAGTTCAATTATGGATCTAATCGGACCAGAACGACTGGAGTTATTTGCCCTTAAATTAGAAAGTTCTGTAAAATAGTTCTTTGTCCGGGGCATAACTTGTCATCTCCAGTCCGATTGACTTGAAACTTGGCATTTGTAGTTGTTGCATTAATACGGAGGGCAGTGTGAAAGAACCATAACTCTACCTCGTACTGTCTATGAGTTATTTCCCTTTGATAGTCATTTTTACAGCATTTTCTGCTTGTCCGGAATATAACTTTGTCATCTCAAGCCTGAACATCTTCAAATTTGGTATGCATGATTGTTGAAAAATTACGGAGTGCAGTGCACAAGAACCATAACTCTTCCTAGCACGAATTTTGAGTTATTCCCCTTTGACCTTCATTTTTATAGCATTTCTTCCTTGTCCGGAGCAAAACTTTGTCATCTTAAGTAGGAATGACATGAAATATGGTATGCTTATTTGTTGCAATATGTGGAAATGCATTGCACAAGAATTGTAACTCTACCTCGTGCTGTCTTTGAGTTATTTCCCTTTGATCGTCATTTTTACAGCATTTAGTGCTTGTCCAGAATATAACTGTCATCTCAAGTCAGAACGACTTCAAACTTGGTATGCATGTTTGTTGCAATATTACCGAGTACAGTGCGCAAGAACAATAACTCTGCCTAGGGCAGATTTTGAGTAATTCCACTTTGATCTTCATTTTTACAATATTTCTTGCTTGTCTGGAACGGAACTTTGAAGTCTCAAGTCCAATTGACTTGAGACTTGTAAACATGTTTGTTGCATTACCTTCCCTTTGCGATTATTATACCTCCTTGACAACTGGCGGTGGGACGGGCTTATCTTGCGACAATTTGCTGCTCTTGTTTCATTATCATTTGGCCTTGAACCTCGATATTTGGTATTTATTTTCATTGTAGACCTTTACTGCTTAGTACTCAGGTGAGCGATATAGGACCATCATGGTCCTCTTGTTCTTAATTTCAGAAAAATGTTTTTTAACACTGCAGTGTAAAAAAAAAAGGGGGGGACAAAAAAACTAAGTGTTTACGACGAGCACTTTTCCCCCCTCTCACAATGTTTCAGTTTGTATTTATGTAGTGGACCTGCCGCGCTTCATGTGGACTTAACTATTTACCACACCCGAGTTTTGACAACCCTGACGAAAAAGACTCTTGAAAACATTGTGGGAAAAGAAGAAAATGCTGGTAGCAGCATTTTCTCCTTTTCCCACAATGTCTTATACTCTTCCTAAGGCAGATTTCAGTTCTTCAGTCGTGTTGAATTTGTCGTCTGCAAATGCTTTCAATTTTAACCAGGCTAAAATTTTGTAGTTTGGTAAAGAGTTAACACGGTTGTTTTCAAATGTCGTCTTCTGCAAATGTATTCAAAGTCAGGCGCTAACGAGGTAAAAAATGGATCGTAAACTTACTGTTCTGTTTCGTCGCAAATTCAGTTTCTAAAGGCATCTTACATCGTTAACCATGTCCCAAACGACAGATTTTGGACTCTCCAAATCGAAAGCATTTGCAGACGACAGATTAAATGTGACTCAAATGATGAAAGTTATCTTTCCCACAATTTTTAAGGCCTTCTTCCTACGGCCTTCTTCCTCAGGGACGTTTATAAATGGTGTTATGTGCTAAAGGGTTAAACAAGCTCTTCAACTAGGGATATGTCAATCTCTCAATGTTTGCTTCATGAATAATGAAAAGTGAATTGGCTACTCGTTATGTGGCAGCTAGAAGAATATAAGTGAGATATGCTCCGGCAAAATGGGGCCTGATGCATCTCCGTGATCCATGGTGCCAAACAAGCCATCACATACTTATGGATCCATAATATCCATTATATTTAAGCAACCGACTCAATCATGAGTTAGACTGGTCCTTGGACATACATAAAATTTACCAGTAGCGAAAAGTTTCGGCCCAGGCCAGCCTGCGCGGACTGCACAGGCTGACCTAGGTCGATACTTTTCGCAGATACATTAAGCCCCCTTTTCACACAGCATGGCTCAAATAAAAATCTAGCAATAGCAAAGATAAAGCCATGACTGATTAAAACTTAGACCGAGTTTTGGCTGTTTTATTCGCCTATTTTTTCTCAAAAAGGCAAAATTTGCAAAGCTTGATGTTAAAGCCAGGGCTTCAAGGCATTCACCCGGCTATGAGCCAGTGATATCTCAAGAAAGGTTGACCTTGCTTATCGAGGGATTCGATCCCGGAGAGACCAGTACTCTGTATATTTGCACCACATACCAGCACTTTCTCCCTTTCCCACAATGTTTCCACTCGTATATTGTCCCCCGAACAGTCGCACATTCTTCAGTCAATAAATTCATTCCAAGCTTTACCTCTTTTCCAGTCAAAATTTGGACGGACAAGTCCGAATTGAACACAGTTGCAGACAGTAATTTGAATATGGCACAAATAAAAGGATTATTATTTTTTTTTTGAAAGGGTAGAAAACAGAGACAAAATGAGAAAGGACTGGCTACAAGTCTGTTACCCGTTTTCCACAATGTTTTTCAAAAGCGTTTTACATCAGGAATACGAAAAATCGGGTTTGTTTGATAAACGGGTGAGACCAGTCTGCTGATCAACTGAGATAAAATGGAGAAATCCTCCGGCTACTACGGTATTTTTATGTGTATACACAGTCGATATGGAGTGGTCATCGCACTTTAAATTTGTTTGTCTGGTGTTAAATTTAGTTTCAACATTATGATTATATCACTCAGATATATCGAGATGGTTAGTGCACCTATCCATGCTTTCCTGGAATCTGTCTTTTAAAAAAAAATGTATTGTTCCCAAGCCACCGGCTACCTCCCACAAACTGGGGCCAGTGTTGAAACAATGGTCAGCGTTGAATGAGAAATGTACTCTGTCAGACGGATTGTGATGAATCCTCGGAAATAAATTGACCGAGCTGGGGGTGGGGGGTTCGAAGCAGCCATGCTCTGACAAAATGGGGCTTGATGCATATCCGTGATGCATGATACCAAGCAAGTCATCACATGATATGAATCCGTAAAGTCTATTTTTGTTACTACGACCGACTGAATCAAGAGATAGACTGGTATTTGGACATTCAAAAAATTGACTGGTAACAAAGATTTTCGGCCCAAGTCAGCCTGCGGAGACTGCGCAGGCTGACCAGGGTCGATATTCTTTGCAGGTGCATTAAGCCCCCTTTTCACAGAGCATGGCTCATATATTTGTGTAACCCCCAAGTTCGAGCTTCACTGGAAGCACTGGGTATATTTTGGGATTGTTTCTGGGCAGGACACTAAAGAAACCGAGTCTTGTACTCGATGAACCCAGGACAAATATAAATATGCGAGCCTTGCCTTGATATGACTGAAGTAATGTTGAAGGCGGCGTAAAACACCATTCAATCAATCATTAAACAACTGGATGTTCACAAAACGGGTCCTCCCGGGAAAGGACGAAGAGTATGTCGAACTATAATCGGTCTCAGATCCATATTGCCACGCTGTACAAAGCGAAATGCTTTAGCTAAAAGATGAATTACACGTGACGAGCAATTTCTGGGTTTTTTTTTACAATGTCTCATTCGTGGTTTGTAAACATAAAAACGAAAGCAGTCGCCTTCATATGGCATTGTCATATTAAGTGATAATTTCTACTGGGATGAATTTAACGAGTCTTTGTTTGTAGTGCACTGTTGTGGAACATAACACGTTTTATTCAGGGACAACTATAGCTCATTTCCCCAACTTTGGTTTGTTTTGTTTGTATGGTCTTTAATGCCGTTTTCAACATTATTTCATTAAATACCGCGGCGGCTCGTACACCTATCAATGGTTTTCTTGAATTTATTTTGCCAGTATTTCCCACTTTGAGCAACTGGCTACTTTCCCACCTAACCATCATTGAAACAATGAGAGAAGGATAAATCCTGACGCACTGACTTATCATAAATCGTCTGAAAGAGATTCGTCAAGCTGGGGATCCGAACTAGCGACACCCTGATTTCACGTTCTGTACGCTAACGACTGCGCTATCGGGCACAGCCCCTTACTCCTAGAGTGTTAAAATAAATTTATCACATAATCTCCCTTGTTTTTAGTGTAAAAATACCCATCACGAATGTTTTCTTATACTCGTTTGATATCACAATAATTGTGTGACGTCATTTTTGACGTCATTTTGTACGTATTTTACAGAAGTGAATAGGATTTTATGGATATTACCGCGGGTGCATCTATAGATGGTTTTGCATCTTCTGATCTATAATTTGCGAAATATCGTTAAAAAGAATCTGACATTCGTTGGCGTTTGAGATATATTTTATTAAACTCATCAAGAGAAAATATTATTAAGCTCGCCAAAGGCTCGCTTAATAACATTTTCTCTAGACTCGTTTAATAAAATTTTATCTCAAACACCGACTCATGTCAGATCCTATATGTAGTGAAAATTTTCAAAACCCAATTGTTAACGATTTCATGCTGTTTGGACAAGAATACATGAGCCATGCTTTGATAAATAGGAGTTCAATGCATCTCCGTGATGCACTATACAAGCAAGTCATCATATTACTATGGATCCATAAAAAAAATGGTCTAGCAACCGACTGAATTTGTACATGCATGAAATTGAACAAAAGCAAAAGTTTCTACCTACATGTAGGTCAGCCTGCCCGGACTGCGCAGGCTGACACGAGTCGATACTTCTTGCAGATGCATTAAACACCCCCCCCCCTTTCACAGAGTACGACTCAGACGTAGACTCTTAATCTCTAATTTACAAAATATTGAACGGTGTAAATCAAAGATCAGACTGTCCGTTCTGCGTACTTTGATCTTCATTCATTCACATTGCCAGCAAACCCAACCAAAGGGTTAATTTTCAATTTGGTTTTGTAAAGCTTCCTTTGTTCGTTTCCGAAACATGATAAACGTAAATATTTTATTTCTTTATCTTCCTCTATGCAGTGTTATTACTAAGGTTTGCATTAAAGAGAGACATTGCGTTTTTTTTCTCTTTTTTTTTTTTGTCAAAACTTAACCCTTGCCTTGCTAAATACGTAAAATGAAATGTAATGTCGATAGTAAAAAACAGGATTTCGCTAGTTCAAAGATATTTTTTGGGAAAGTTATCTCCTCATCGGACAGTGTAGATCAAGATCAGACTGCACGTTCTGTGCAGTCTGATCTTGATCTACACTGTTCGCATAGGGTCCTTGAGTCACGCTTAACAGCCTAAATGTTAAAATTTTAGTATTATATATATGAATGTCCTTGAGCAAGGCACTCGAGAACCCTAGACGTTTTCTGATAAAGCTAAGGAGAGACAAGAAAGTCGCCACAGTGATAAGTTACTGTCAAGCTGAAAACGTCGTGAAACCACATTTAAATATTTTACCATACGAAAGATTTAGTCTTGTCCACATTGAAAGCAATTGTAGACGAAAGTTGATTATTTGCTCAAATGATCGGATTGTCCACGAAAGGGCAACAAGCATTGTCTCCTTTTGGTTACAACAAAAACGCAAAAGACACAAATCTCTCTCTCTCTCTCTCTCTGTCTCTCTGTCTTTCTTTCGTTTGCACTTACTCTCTCTCAATCTGTCTGTCTCTCTCCCTTCTATTTATTTCTCATCTCTCTTCCCCCGCCCCTCTCTCTCTCTCTCTCGTTTGCACTTACCCTCTCTCACTCTGACTGTCTGTCTGTCTCCCATCTATTTATCTCTCATCTCTCTCTCTCCCCCTCACATGTTATCTAAGTTACACATACACACATAATTCAGTGTCTTCAGTCTATCTTGTCAAGGACGTGATTACACAAGACAGACGACACACTTTCCTGTGTGTATATGCTTTTGTTTCTCCCTTAAGTTTGGGAGTAAATTAAACGGAACTTTTCGTAATTGTTAGAAAGGTCGAATTTTGCGAATCATATGCTGTTTTGGCCAAAATTTCATGAATTTCCGGAAAATGTTGATCCAAGATCAGACTGCACGTGTTATGCAGTCTGGTCTTGATGTACGCTTACATTAAATGTCTAGGCTAATCAGTGCACCCTACGTTCTAAGAGTTAAATTAATGAATGTTAATTAACTCACGCTTTCCTTTCAACATACTTTATTCATCACGACCGTTGTTGTTTGTAACACACTCTTTCCGTAGTTGAGACAAGGTTCGCTCTTTACACTTTCGTCTAATAATTATTTCGCCCAATAAATTGAAATGATCTTTTTCTGTTAAGTCTGATAACTGAGCGTCACAAAAAGAAACGGATTCTTTCGCCAAGTTTAGGAATCGAGAAGCAGACGTATTTACATGATCCATGCTCTGTGAATAGGGGTGTAATGCATCAGGCTGTCCTGGGTCGAAACATTTTGCTATCGGTTGCTTTTCTGCATGTCAAGGGACCAGTAAACCATATGATTAAGTCGGTTGTGAGACAAAGTGATTTTTTAGACCGCTAATTATGTGATGACTTGGCTGGTATAATGTATCACCGAGGTGCACTGAACCCTCTTTTCCCAGAGCCAAGTGCACATGTATGCATTCAAGCTAGTAACGTTACTGCAAGTTTAGCATATTTACGTGACACAGGCTACAATCCGCTAACTTCACCCTGGATCAAAGTACTTGTATATGAGTCATGCTATGGCAAAAGGGGGCTTATTGTATCTTCGTGATCCATGGTACCAAGCAAGCCATCACATACTTATGGATCCATAAGAGCGACTTTTTTAAACAACCGACTCAAACATGAGGTACAATGGTCCTTGGACACATACAGAAAATTGACCAAAGAGCGAAAAGTTTCGGCCCAGGTCAGCCTGCGCTGACCTGAGTCGATACTTTTCGCAGATGCATTAAGCCCCCTTTTGCAGAGCATGGCTTTCAGAGATGTATGGACGATGAGTCCGGTAGGTCACTGTCAATCAGTAACTTACAGGTCTTGAATCTAGGACGTTGCTGGTTTGAAATCCCAACTCGACAAATAGTTTTTTGAGGAATGATCAATGACAGACATTGCGACAGGATTCATTCCTCTCTCACCTCTGATCATTGTTTATATATTTACGATTAGATAAATTCATTGCAAATAACCAGGTACAAATAGTAATTATTACATGAATACTTTAAAGCACCCATGGACAAATAACTTAAAAGCATGATTACATTGGATTGCCATAGTTAGAAAAAATGAAACTAAACAAACAAAACAAAACAAAGCAACAAACATTTTCAATAGAGCCGCTGAAAATTTGAGGGTCTGTATATTTACCGACCGTTCTACATTTTTTGTCCATATCATAATGTTGAATGTAATATAACTCCTTATTGGCACAACCATTTGACTGAGTCAATCAGAAATTGCATGACTCTAACATTTCGAAATTTGGTTGATTGATTGATTGTATGGAGTTTAACGCCGTTTTCAACATTATTTTAGTTATATAGCGGCGGCCAGTGAACCTATCTATGCTTTTCTGGAGTCTCTTTTACCAGTACTCCGCACCATTTCTTTCTAAGCCACTGGCTGCTTTCCCACATAACCATCGTCGAAACAATGGTCAGCGATGAGAGAGGAATTAATCCTGTCGCAATGACTATCATCCTCGGAAAGAAATTGGCCAACACAGGGATCGAACCCACGACAGCCTGTTCTTAAATCCTACCGACTGCGCTACCGGGGCTCGACTTGAAAATTTGGAGAACGTGGATTAATTGACCAATATAGCCCTAGGTTCCATCTGTTCTGAACTATATTGTAATTTTAAATTCTAAGACTAGTCATATAACTGGTTGAGACGTTCTGTCGTAGCCAACCGGATTACTTCTTTCGAAATTTAGATTACGACTTGAAATTAGAATAGTTGGTAAGTGAGACCTGAAACTTCAATTCAACCCTTTACCAAACAACCCCATGTTTCAACGACGCTTGAGAACATGGCTTTTGAAAATAATTTGAGGCACGTTCTGGCAAAAGGGGGTTTAATGCATCTCCATGATACATTATCCAAAGCATAATTGTGGATCCATAAACTTCATTTTGTCTAACAACCAATTGATTAATGAAATAGACTGATCCAGAAAATTGACCAAAAGCAAACAGTTTCGACTAAGGTCAGCACAGGGGGACTTTGCAGGCTGACCCAAGTCGATACCTTTTGCTGAGGTATTAAACCCGAAAATACAGAGTATGACTTATCTATTGGAAAAGGATAAAATGCTCCTTAGCCAGCATTTTCTTCTTTTGCCAAAATTCTTCTATGCTATCAAAAAAAAAAATCCTAGACCTACTGTTTTAGCCGTTCTAGACATCATGTCTGCTAATTTAATTTGGACATGTCTAAGGTGTTGTTGTTTGGTAAAGACTTGAAGGAAAATATTCATTTTGCTTGCTTTACATGTAATTTAGACTTGTTTTAGTTTCAACTATATAGCTGTATGAATTAATATTGCAGTCCTTAGTGTAATACTGCATTTACGGTTTATGTATACAATTTCCTTCCCTTTTGAGTTAACTTTTCGTTTCGGTTAAGTTCTCTACGTAGAAGGGAATGTCCCCACCTCTCTCTCTCTCCCTCTCTCTCTCTCTCTCGTTCATCTATCTCCCTATTTCTTTTTTGTAAATTGTTAGATGTTCATATCATATTCATATGTTCGATGCATACTTGTATTATCATTATTATTGTGGCGCCGCATGAGCGGCGGTACTATATTTTTATTCGGTTTTGAAAAGTACCTATGGGAGCAGCCATATTGTTTACTCGGCATCCAGTCATTTCGTAACTGGGTCATTTTGTACCGAAGCCATTTCGTACGATTTTGGTCATTTCGTACCCACCTATACTATTTATTTTGGTCATTTCGTACTCACTTTGATCATTTCGTACCCAATCTGGTCATTTCATACCAAGTTTTTAATAACAATTTGGTAATTTAGAACCTAGTTTTAATACTATTTTCTTGTGTTGTCCGAATGACAACTGCTTTTGTCCATAGCTCCAATTGATATTACGTTCAATTTCGCCGAAGAATGGCTATGATTGTGTCTTACCATTATTGGCTCTTTCTTTTTTAAGTTTTAATTTGCATTCTAAAGATTGTTTAGGACTTCTTATTTCATTTCTCACCGAGTTCTGCATAAATTTACTTCGGTCAGTTTGAAATGCGTTAAAATTTTTTTGGAGAGAGGCCACATTTTCGTTGTGTTCTTCATAAATCATGTTGCAAAACCATGAATCTTTCTTTGCCAAACAACATAATTTTAGACTTCTGACAGCATTTGCAGACGATCATTCGAATGTGGTTACCATTTTCTCCTTCTTCCACATTGTTTTAAAAATTATTCTTCCGCAAGGTTGTTTAATACTCGGGATTAACACAATGCCTTTAAATGGGGCAAATTTTAAATAAAAATCTTCTTGTCCAAAACCAGATGGCCAAGAGTTTAAATATGTGTCATGTAGTATCACAACGTGGACCTCTACGAAGTTTGTTTTAAGTGATGCCCTTGGTGTAAAAAATTAACCCGCTATATAATGTGCCCTATTTCAGAAACAACTGATTTGCGGCGCCATTGATGTTACGCATCAATATTTTCTTGTTATATATCTTTAATGTATGGAGGAATTAAAGAATAATAAATAAATAACATTTCTACTGAATATATTAATTTCCTGCTGGTTTTTTTTTTTTTATGTTTTCGTTAAAGATTTCATCTATATAAACTACAGTTTGGATTGCCAACTAGTACTCATTGTCAATAAGCAGTAAATTTTTAATGTATTGATTTTGGCAGAAGAACATCAATAAGCTACACATAACTTTAAAGGATACTATTCAGATTTTTAAATCTCAGCAAACTAAAAATAACGATCCATCGCTGAATGAAGCAAGAGGATAGTTAGCAAACCAGTCGTAAAAAGGAAGAGAAACAAATGCAAGAAAAGAAAATTTAGTGATATTTCCTTAGCGGGCAATGTTGCTTTTTATTGTAAATCTCGCGCCAAAATTTTTCAAAGGTTTATGGAAATATCAAGTGATCATAACACGTTATCAGTTGGCAGGGTCGTATTCAAATAAGTAGGCCTACAGTGACGTCATACGAGTATTTTATCTCGTACTATTGCATAAAATGTGCCTTTTCGGGCCGTTATAAGCATGTATTATCGGGTAAAAACCGGGCGTTAACGGGAGAAAACGTGTATTAATCAGTAAATTCATGCGCCCTTAACGCCCGGCTTTGTACTATCAATATCCTCGGTTCGGGCCTACCTTGTAAACAACGTTTGTTCTTGTCAGATTTTCCCGAGACTCCGACCATCAAACTGTAGGAACTTGTACCATGTTAGATCCTTTTCATGGCTTGTCTTTGATGATATTAGTACACTACAAACAAAATTTTGCACAGGATCTCAGTGTAATCGAGATCTGAACAAAAAATCACTCGTGAAATGTACTCTAAACCAGCTACATCCCACCCACTTTTTAACGTGATCGGTAATTCCCTCGCTTGATGTAGATCGATTCCTCTGACGTCTTCAGTTACAGAAATTCATATCCACTGATTCATCCTAGTTGTAATCGTCCAAACGTGTGTAAGTTTATCCCACATAAGTCCAATTTGTATTAAAAATCATTAGAAGTGAATTTACACCGAGAGAATCAAAACTGGCATACAGGACTAACGGCCCTTCACTGCTCGTAACAAAAACTTCTTCGCCGACTTCCGGTTTTGACCCATTTACGTACAGTACATTTGAAGTCTGCTTATTTGCATTTCTATGGAAATTTTTTTGCTATCTTTGCAAATTATTGCTAAAATACCTTTCCTTTATGCAATAATAGCATTAATTCACGTTTTTTTTCGGTCGTTAACATTCGCAGAGGCCTTCAAAATACTTTAACACCCTCGTGCTTCGCACTGGGGCGTTAAAGCATTTTTCAGGCCTCTGCGAATGTTAACGACCTCAAAAACGTGAATTAACCCTATAAAAAAGAAAGAGTTAACGACTGCAGAGCGACCGAGCGTTTTTTGAAAGCAAAATCTATACCTTTTTACTGCATGTAATCTTTCAGTTTCATTACGTTTTCAGAGAAATATATGTTCTGGCTTTACCGGTATTTATTAAAAGAAAACTATTTCGCAAAAAAAAAACCCACAAATTTCTTCTTAAAGGTTGCCTATACACTGTATACAACTCTTGAAGTGAACCCCTTTTATCCAGAGAAGAAAGTTGACCCTAGCTTCTGGTGACGTAGACTTAAATCTGTACCAGATAACAAAATTTTAGAACTGTCCAAATCTTAAACTTTTACAGACAAGAAATTGGCTAAAAACAAAAACATTTGTCTTTGAAAAGGTAGAAAACATCGTCGGAAGGGGAGAAAATGCTGGTTACCAGCATTTTCTCCTTTTCCGACAATGTTTTCAACAGCCTTCTTCCTCAAGGTCGTTAAAACTCGGAGATTGGTTTGATAGATGAAAAAATAATGGAATAAAAGTGAAAAAAATCGTAATGCAAAATTTTCAATTTTACTCATTTAAATCTAAGCATACCCCTTCAAAGGAAAAAGTTTATATGGCCTGCAACACGCGAAAAGGGGCATTCGGACATTTGTGTAAAGTGTCGTCTCGGATCAGCCTGCGCAGTCCGCTCAGGCTAATCCGAAACGACACTTTCCGTTTTTATGTAATTTTCTGTTTTGCGCAAGTCTATTGTAGCACAAAATCTAGTCGTAGTCGTAAAGTGCCGTCTCGGATTAGCCTGCGCGGACTGCGCAGGCTGACCCGAGACGACACTTTACGCAAATGTCCGAATGCCCCTTTTAGCGTGTTGCAAGCCAATTATAATTTGTCCAAAATTTGAATTTCATTATGCCAATTCGTTTTACATGTATCTAACAAAGAAACGACGCAAAATTTACCCTTTACCTAACAATGCCGAGTTATAACAAACCCGAAAGAGAAAGCTTTTGAAAGTATTGTTGAGAAAGAAAAAAAAATGGTAACCAAGATACATATCATTTTTCCCTCACTATATTTATTTTCCTTCTTTTTTTCTCCCCAATATTTTCCTCGTTTTCCAAAACAAATCATTTCATTTTAACCACATCTAATTTGTCTTTTCCAAATGATTTCAAATTGGAAGAGAATACAAGTTTGTCGTTTGTCGTCGGACCCGGAGGCTCAGTCGGTAGACTGCAGGACTGGAAACCAAGTGTCGCTGGTTCGAATCCCCAGTTTGGCCAATTTCTTTCTTTGCATTGATTATTGCAGCAGGATTCATTCCTCTCCCACAGCTGATCGTTCTTTCGACGATGTTTATTTCACTTAATGTTGGAAAGCAACCAGTGGCTTGGGAAGAATATTGTGCGGCTTTTAGGCTAGTAAAGACTGTGTAGGAAAGCATGGATCAGTGCACTGGCCGCCGTAATATAACTGAAAAATGTTGAAAACGGCGTTAAACACCAAAAAACAAACAATCAAACAATTTGTCGTTTGGTCGGTAAAGAGTTTATGATTAAACGGTTGAATGGAGCTCAAAACACGGCCATACAAATGAGGATTGCATGTTTGCAAGGTGTAATTGAGTTAACCCCTTTGGCTTCTTAGCGTGACTCACTGACCTTTTGCGGACAGTGTAGATCAAGATCAGACTGCACAGAACGTGCAGTCTGATCTTGGATCTACACTGTCCGATAAGGAGATATTAGTCCAAAAAATAAGCTTGAAGTAGCATTATTCGGGTTTTTACTACCGGCTTGAAAGTTTTATTTAACTTATTTAGCAAGATAAGCGTTAGGTTATTTTATACATTGTTACCGGAGACCACTCCTTCATGGATGGGTTCATCCCGATTTAAATACAATACCTAACAACTGCCTTAGGGAGAATTCTCTTTAGCTCAGTGGTTATGGTATTGGCCTTTCGTCCGGGCGTTCTAGGTTCGAATCCTGCCCGGACCCTGTATTTCTGCTATGCATTTGTTCATTTGTTTCTTTGTTCATTTGTTCGTAAGATGGGGGCTCGTCCGGGATTGGCCATTGAGCCATTAATCCCATTTGTTGTCCAAAAACGGACTTTCTGCCTAATAAGGCTTTGACTCATCAATAAATGATGACTTTAAGAGGGGGTGTGTTACGGGAGACCACTCCTTCATGGATGGGTTCATCCCGATTTAAATACAATACCTAACAACTTAACAAACGCGTTAGGGAGAATTCTCTTTAGCTCAGTGGTTATGGTATTAGCCTTTCGTCCGGGCGTTCTAGGTTCGAATCCTGCCCAGTCCCTGTATTTCTGCTATGCATTTGTTCATTTGTTTCTTTGTTACGGACTTTGTTCGTAAGAACATGTCCTGTTCAATTTATACATTACTGTGAGATTAACCCATCAACTCTTAAACAAATTACGAAATTTGACTCCACATTCCATTTGGTAAGATTTTACAGATGAGATATTATCGGTCTATAAGACGCGAAAAGGGGCAATCAGATATTTGCGTAAAGTGTTGTTTCGGATCAGCCTGCGCAGTCCGCGCAGGCTAATCCGAGACGACACTTTACGACAACATTAGATTTTGTCCTACAGTAGATTTGCGCAAAAGAGAAAATTACATAAGAACGGAAAGTGTCGTTTCCGATTAGTCTGCGCGGATTGCGCAGGCTGATCCGGGACGACACTTTACGCATATGTCTGAATGCCCCTTTTCGCGTGTTGCAGGCCAATTATGTGGTTCCAATGACGGAATTTGAATACGAAGGGGGAAGAATACATTCTGGAAAAAGGAGAAAATGCTGGTTTCCAGTATTTTCTCTTTTTCCTTCAATGTTTTCTAAAGCCTTTTTCCGTTAGGTCTTGAAAGATAAGAATTACGTGGTAAAGGTTTAACTTACAGTCATGTGTTGAAACGTGCCAAAGGAAGAAGTCTTTTGAAAACATTGTGGGAAAAGGAGAGCTTGCTTACATGTACAAGCAGTTTCTCCCTTTATCTATCTTTTCTACAATTGAAGAGAACATTAGCTCATTTGTTCCAATTAACAAGTTGTCATCGTCTTCAGTTCATTTCAATTTCAGAGGAGGCCGGGCACAGTAGTGCATTTATGACGCAGGTAACTTATGGGGAGCTGTTTCGAATCCCCATCTTAGCCAATATCTTTCCGAGGATTGATCATAGTTTTTACATCAGGATTAATTCTTCTCTCTCCGCTGATCATGTTTTCGACGATCGTTATTGTGGAAAAGCAGCCATTGGGTTGGCATGAAGATTGTGCGCAGTACTGGTAAAGAGAATTTCCAGGAAAACATGGATAGGGGCACTGGCTGTAGCGATATAACTGAAATAATGTGGAAAACGGCATTTAAAACCATACAGATAGCATAATTGGAATGGTGTAGAATCTTCCATTCAGTGAAAACTAAAGCCAATGAGCCATGCTCTGAGAAAAGGGGACTTTTACGACATCTACGAAAAGTATCGACCCAGGTCAGCCTGCGCAGTCCGCGCAGGCTGACCTGGGCCAAAACTTTTCGCTATCAGTCATTTTTTTGTATGTCCGGGGACCAGTTGACCTTCTGATTAAGTCAGTTGTTACAATAAGAGGTTATTATGGATCCTAAAGTACAGAGTGTTCGGAAAGTAAGGTAACACTTTCGTGCATTTATAATATGGCTTTATATTTCAGATGAAGCGATAAAAATACATGTATGTGTATATAAAATATGTAAGTTTTTTGTGTGATAATTCCATTCAGTTTTCATTACATTACGAACTTTTACATAGATTTCAAATCAAAAGTACATTTTTGTCATTGGCGTCATTTTAGTAGTTAATGACGTTCTCTCACTTCCTGTTGTCTGTTTGGTGTTTGTAAACATGATCTGTAGTTTTAGGAAAATTGATAACCACACTGTTGTACAGAGACCACTGCGCAGTGAAAAACAAACTGTATGGTGTGCAATATCATGTCACGGTGTTATTGGCCTATATGTCTTTAACGACACGATTAATTCCAAGCGCTACCTATCGCTTTTGAAAAACAAATTTGTTTCCACGCTTGAAAATGATTCCTCTACATTGCAAGACATATGGTTTATGTAGGATGGTGCTATGGCAGACACATCCCATGCTGTGATAGACTTTCTATATAATACGGTCGGCGATAGGGTAATATCAAGACGATATCCGGAGGTAAAAATATTGCAGCATATCTTGGCCTGCACACAGTCCTGACCTCAACCTGTGCGACTTTTTTCTTTGGAGTAAGTTGAAGGTCCACAGTCAGTCCATGCTAGACAGCTGACACATGTTGCTAAAGAACATTAAACGTGAAATCAAGAAGATTAATATTGCAATGTGTGCTCGAGTGATTGACAATTTCATCGTGTGTGTTCGGCATGGAAACAGCACATTGTCGCATTGAAAACGTCATTTTTTACCTAAATGACGCCAATGACAAAAAAGTACTCCTGATTTAAAATTTGTGTAAAAGTGCGTAATGTAATGAGAATTACATGAAATTATTACACAAAAAAACTTACACATTTTATATGCATGTATACAGATTTTTATATCTTTATCCGAAATTGAAAGCCAAATTATAAATATACAAAAGTGTTACCTTACTTTCCGGACACCCTGTATGTGATGGCTTGCTTGGTGCAACAGATCACGGAGATGCATTAAACCCCCTTTTGTCAGAGCATGGCTCAAATGTTTGCTTGAATGGTGTTTAAAGCCGCTTTCAACCTTATTTCAGTTATATCGTGGCTGTCAGAGCAGATATCTTGCTTTCATAGAGTTTCTTTTTATCACTGTTTCGCACAATACTCTTTCCACACCTGAGGCAGTGTTGTAGGGATATCTGGAGCGTGGGTCTCTTAAACCGAAGAGTAAGGGTTCGTATCCCGTGATGAGCCGGATAAACCTTTCCAACTACCTACGATACGGCCCTAGAATAAATTAACCATTAACCTGCGAAATAACTGAAATTAAATTTTCGAGCCAATAAGAAAAAACCCAAATTATACCATTTCAAAGGTATTTTTTGGAAGATGAATATCTCTTTATCGGAAAGTGTACACCCAAGATCAGACTGCACATTCTGTGCAGTCTGATCTTGATCTACACTGTCAGCAAAAGGTCTTTGAGTCGCGATTAGCAGCTATGCGTCAAGGTTTCCAGAATGCAAACGTAGGGAGTGATTGATACAGATTGTATATAATTACTTGTTCCCCAATCGATGTAAGATAAATAGGTTTAAATTAATTTAACGACGGCCTTCCCAAACCGCTGACTGCTTTCCCACATAACCATATGATCAGAAATAAGAGAGGAATGGATGATGTCGCAACGACTTTCACCAATTCTAGGAAAGAAATTGGCTGGGCAGGGGATTTAAGCCAGTGTGGAAGCTTTTGACAAACAGTAAAATTGCTTGTAACGAGGTATTTTTCATTCACTGGATACACCGATATTCACGCGTTCATGCGTAATACCGCAATTTACGTAAGTTAACCCTTTACCACACAACTCCAGGTTGTAAGACACCGAGAAAGAAAGCTTTTGAAAACATTGTGGGTAAAGAAGAAAATGCTGGTAGCCAGCATTTCCCCCCTTTTGCCGCAATGATTTCACCCTTCCAAAAAACATATTTAAAGATTGAGGCACAAGTCTTGTATTTTTTTTAAAGAATTAATTGCATTTTTACAGGTATGCTTTTTAGCTCAACTGAGCACGAAGTGCTCAGGATGAGCTATTGTGATCACTCACCGTCCGTCGGCGTCCGTCGTTCGTCCGTCCGTCCGTCCGTCGTCCGTCCGTCCGTTCACATTTCTTTGTTTACACTCTAGCATCTACAAATATTAACCAATCAGCACCAAACTTGGTCAAAATATATATGACTATAAGATCTTGTATGAGTTCGATTATGGGTCTAATCGGACTAGAACAACTGGAGTTACATGTATTTGCCCTTGAATTAGAAAAATTGCTATATTTGACTTCGTTTACACTCTAGCATCTACAATTTTTAACCAATCAGCATCAAACTTGGTCAAAACATTTATGAACATAAGATCTCGGATTGGTTCAATTATGAATCTAATCGGACCAGAACGACTTGAGTTATTTGCCCTTGAATTAGAAAGTTCTGTAGAATAGTTCTTTGTCCTGAGCATAACTTTGTCATCTCCAGTCCGATTGACTTGAAACTTGGCATTTGTAGTTGTTGCAATAATACGGAGTACAGTGTGAAAGAACCATAACTCTGCCTCATACTGCCTACGAGTTATTTCCCTTTGATTGTCATTTTTACGGCATTTTCTGCTTGTCCGGAATATAACTTTGTCATCTCAAGCCTGAACATCTTCAAATTTGGTATGCATGATTGTTGAAAAATGACGGAGTGCAGTGCACAAGAACCACAACTCTTCCTAGCACGAATTTTGAGTTATTCCCCTTTGACCTTCATTTTTATAGCATTTCTTCCTTGTCCGGAGCAAAACTTTGTCATCTAAAGTTGGAATGACATGAAATATGGTATGCTTATTTGTTGCAATATGTGGAAGTGCAGTGCACAAGAATTGTAACTCGACCTTGTGCTGTCTTTGAGTTATTTCCCTTTGATCGTCATTTTTACAGCATTTAGTGCTTGTCCGGAATATAACTTTGTCATCTCAAGTCAGAACGACTTCAAACTTGGTATGTATGTTTGTTGCAATATTACCGAGTACAGTGCGCAAGAACAATAACTCTGCCTAGCGCAGATTTTGAGTAATTCCACTTTGATCTTCATTTTTACAGTATTTCTTGCTTGTCCCGAAGGGAACTTTGAAGTTTCAAGTCAAATTGACTTGAGACTTGGTAAACATGTTTGTTGCACTACCTGCCCTTTGTGATTATTATACGTCCTTGACAACTGACAACTATTTGATTTGTCGTCTGCAAATACTATCAGTTTGGAGATTCTACATTTGTGTGGAGTGGTAAACAGTTAACTCTTTACCAAACGACAAAATTTAGACATGTCCAAATTGAAAGCATTTGTAGACGACAAAATAAAAGTGACCCGAAAATTAATTTCTTTTTTTTTTTTTCGAGAAAGGTAGAAAACATTGTGGAAAAAGGAGAAATGGCAATGTTTTCAAAGGCTTTTTTTCTCAGGGTTGTAAAAAGTCAGGATCGTTCGGTAAAGAGTTACACACTATTGAATAGAAGGACAGCTTAAATTCCTTTATTAGAAAAGGATAGAGTTACCATTCTAAGAATAATACTTAACAACTTCCTGTTTTGTTCAATTTTTTTTTTTATCTCTTTACCACGTAACGAAATTTTAGATCTATCCAAATTGAATTGTGTTTGCAGACAATACAGTAAATGTAAATCAAAAATTGAAACTTATTTTTGGGTAGGAAACATATGGGAACAGGACAATTTGCTGGTTACTAGCATTTATCAACAATGATTTTAAAGGAATCTTCTCAAGGTTCAAATAAACTGTTAAAACTTGGGAACCTGGAAAACTTTGTGAAAAAATGTGAAAATGCTGGTAAGCAGCAATTTCTCCTTTTCCCACGTTTTCTACCTTTTTGAAGACAAAAATCATAATTTTAGCAATTTTGACCCTTTAGCAGACAATGCCGAGGTTTAACGACCCTTAGAAACAAAGCTTTTAAAAATGTGGGAAAAGGAGAAAATGCTGGTAACCAGTATTTTATCCTTTTCTCATAATGTTTTCTATCCATTTCCAAAAACAAATTCCACTATTTAAGTCTCATTTTAGTGGTCTGCAAATACTTTAAATTAGGACAATTTCACATTTCTGTGGTGTGGTAAAGAGTTGAATATTATTGAATAGAACAGCATTCCCACTGGGTGTTTTATTTTGGGGGTACATGTGCGCACCCACCAGGTTTTGAATTGGAGGTACAAAGAAAAATTTGGGGGTACAGTGTAGTCCCTAGGTTTTGAATTGGGGGTTAAGAAATATTTAGGGGTACAGTGTACCCCCTAGGTTTTGAATTGGGGGTACAAAGAAAAATTAGGTGCTAAATGTAATGTTGGACTGTAGGTTGCAGGCGATTTGAACCGCCATATTAACCCTGTATCACACAATCCTGTGTTTTCACGACCCTGAATAAACAGCCTTTTGAAAACGTTGTGGGAAAAGTAGAAAATGCTGATTTTCTCCATTTCCCACAACGTTTTCTACCCTATTACAGACAACGCTTGTAATTTGAGTGACCTGTAGTTTGTCGTCTGCAAATAGCTCTAAATTTGGACAAATACAAAATATTGTTATTTGGTAAAGAGTTAAAGGCTTTTTTGTGTCACAAAGTCATGGATATTTTATTGTTGAATCATTAAAAATAATATTACTATAGCTCGGAATATTATATGGATGTATCATGTCTCCGGGGCATGGTCAGACTTGGGCATAATGGCAGTGTCAGTCAAGATTAAAAAACAGAACAGGGCCACGTTTTTTGATAGTCGATGGCCTTTGCTAAAGGATTTTTGGCTTTCCTTTCTCAAAGTCTGAAGTACATTAGTGCTGCTTTAGAAAGGAAGCATAGACAGATTGAAACTCATTGTCGAAGACGATGCATATAGATTTAGCTATTTCAATTGCACAGGAGGGCAGGTTGATCAGCTCATTGTAAGCTTAAACTCTGTCAGATAAAGGCCATGCCATGTTAGAGGAAAATAGAACAAAATATGAAATGAATGAATCACTTATGTCAACCTACCTACCGGTATCTCACATCTTGATGCTGTAAAACATTTTTACAGCTTTTGTTGTGATGACATTTTTCTGCGGTAGATGCCATACATATGTACGCAAAACGAAAATTACATGTTCAATTTGTGACTTGATTTTTCAGCTTTTATATGTCAAAAAAGGTGTTTTTACCAATTACTGCGCATCATAATTTTCAAAAGAAATTAATAACTAAATTTCCTGTACACTTGGCAGATTTTGGCACCTAATCCTTAAAGAAAGATTGTAGCGAAATATTTCAAATAGGCAAGGGAGTTGCAAAATATATACAGTGAAAATATGTAGTAACCGGCTTTAAACTTGAGAACATGGCCTGGTACCCACTTACAAGGGAGACTACCTCCGTTGTACACATTTTTTTTTAAAGTTAGGCATGCGATTAGTAATTGTGTTTAAAGATGATCGCTACAGTTTCACCATTTTATGAAAACATTCAGAATTACATGAAACTTTGTTTGGTGATAGTTTATTATCAGATCTACAAAAATAGGAGATAAAAAAGGGGGTCACCAGCTTTGGGGAAATTCTATGAATATTTCTTTTAGTACACCCTGCATCGCGGCTGTTCAGGATGAAATTTCACCTATGAAAACTAAGTCGAAGTATATTTTTTTTAAATGACAACAATTATAACCAAATTTTATGTCATTGTATTGGTGAAACATCAAATTTAATGAAAAAAATAATTTAGAGTATACTGAGTATCAATCTTAAAAAAAAACCCTTAAATTATGGCTAAAACACCTTTATTTTGGATAAAAAACCAAAAAATACAAAAAGTATCTTTTACAGTAATTTTTTTAATGTTCTAATATTCAGATTTTTCTTATTTTTTCTATGAATAATATTCAGGTACTAAACTAAAAGAATCAGGCTTAAAACAAATAGGTCAACAGCCTTATTTTTTAAGAAAATACATTTTAAGTTTGTGGATGGAGCACAAACTAATGAGTAAATGTAGGGTTTGTCAAAGACATAGACATTATATAAAGTAAATTATCTCAATTTTTCAACAATAAAACAAATCCTTATAACAATCAAGTTTGTTGCTCATAATAAACCAATCCAAAGCATATAAATGTAATACTGATGTTACCATTTAACCCATTACCAAATGACTAATTTTGGACTCTTCTTAATTTGACGCGTTTGCAGACGCTAAACCAAAACCTGGTATTTATGTATCACAGTTCTTTGATGGGTCAGAAATCATTGCGTGAAAAAGAGAAATCAATCATGGCAGCAGTTTGTCCTTTTGACATCAATGTTTTCTAATGTTGTCTACTGCAGACTCATCAAGGTAAGGGATAACCTGGTAAAGGAGAAAGAGTTATGTACAGCTCCTCGTTTTCTGCAAGTCTTTACCAAGTGACATAATTTTGGACTAGACCAAACTGACAGCATCTGCATCTGAAAAGATGTTTTAGCTCGACGATACGTCTGCCAGATAGAGCGCTAGTAGTAGCATCTGTGTCCATATTTCCGTTGTTAGGTGACGTAGTTAGGTGATTCACTTCGACTTTCATTCCGATCTTTTGAAAGCGTAATTTCGTATTCTTGCCTCGCATATAATTATTTGGCTTGATTCAAATACTTTTTAGCTCACCTGAGCACAACGTGCTCAAGGGGAGGTTTTAGGGGCACGCTGTGTCTGTCGTCCGTCGTGCGGCGTCAACAATTCTTTAAACATCTTCTCCTCCTAAATCGCTGGGCCGATTTGGACCAAACTTGGCTGGAATGTTCCTTGGGAGGTCCTCTTTAAAAAGTGTTCACAGAATTTGATTTCATAAAAAACTCTGGTTGCCATGGCAACCAAATGGAATTTTCCAAGAATTTTTTTAAAAATCTTCTCTGATGAAACTGCTGGTCAGATTTGGAAATAATTTCACAGATATGTTCCTTGGGTGACCCTTTTCAAAAATTGTTCACGAAATTTTGATTCGTCGAAAAACATGGCCGTGGTAGAAGGGGGGGGGGGGGCTCTTAGCGGCCAGCGGTGTCAACAATTCTATACAAATCTTCTCCTCTGAAACTGGTGGTCAGATTTTGAAATAATTTCACAGAAATGTTCCTTGGGTGACCCTTTTCAAAACTTGTTCACGAAATTTTGATCCGTCGAAAAACATGGCCGCCGTGGAGGGGGGGGGTGGTGCTCTTGGCCTTTCCTAAAATTTATTTCAGAATTCTGATTCGTCAAAAACATGGCTGTGATGATGATTGTAGGGGTGGTGACAGATTTTGAAATGATTTTTACAGGTGACCCTTTTTAAAAATTTTTCGATCCGTTAAAAAACATGGCCGTTGTGGAGGGGGGGGGGGGCTCTTGGCGTCTAGCGGTGTCAACAATTCTTTTAAACATCTCCTCCTAAATCGCTTGGCCGATTTGGACCAAACTTGGCTGGAATGTTCCTTGGGACGTCCCCTTTGAAAATTGTTCACAGAATTTGATTTCATCAAAAACTCTGGTTGCCATGGCAACCAAATGGAATTTTCCAAGAAATTCTTTGATAATCTTCTCCTCTGAAACCGCTGGTCAGATTTTGAAATAATTTCATGGATATGTTCCTTGGGTAACCCTTTTTAAAGTTTGTTTGTGTAATTTTGATCCGTCGAAAAACATGGCCTGGGTGGGGATTGGCATCTTTGCACTGTATGGACTTAAAGAAATTCTTTGAAATTCTTCTTCTCCTAAACCACTTGTCAGATTTTTAAATAATTTCACAGAAATGTTTCTTAGGTGCC
The DNA here is from genome assembly GCA_946811185.2 of Hippopus hippopus. Classification (NCBI taxonomy): domain Eukaryota; kingdom Metazoa; phylum Mollusca; class Bivalvia; order Cardiida; family Cardiidae; genus Hippopus; species Hippopus hippopus. Next base: position 23,092,351 of record OX328101.1, on the reverse strand, counting down.
CCTTTTGAAAATTTATTCGCGGAATTTTGATCTGTCAAGAAACATGGCTGTGGTGGGTGGAAGCTATTTGCTCTCTGAGGACATGAAGAAATTCTTAAAAATTTTGTCTTCTCTGAAACCACTATTCAGATTTTGAAGTTATTTCACAGAAATGATCCTTATATTATACCCCTTATTTAGCTTAGCTGTTTTCAAAGAAAACATCGAGGTATTGACATAGCCCTATTGGCGTCATCTGCGTTGTTGTTGTGCAAAAACTTCGACATTTTGTTATATCTCGGCTTCCACTCAACACATGTACTTAAAACTCGGAATAATTGTTCACTAGTAAAAAGCAACTCATACAACAAGGGCAGTTAACTCCAAAATTGTTTTGTCCAAATTATGCCCCTTTTGCGATTTGGAATTTTATTTTACTATCCAGCAAGGTTCCAACAGCCAATCATTGGCACTCTCATGAGGTGCTCTTGTTCAACTTAATATTTTTAGCCACTATCGGGCATGTGCTCTTGTTCAAGATAAGGTCTTTGGGTGACCTATCCTGAAATTCATTTGCAGAATACTGATTCATCATGGCTGTGGTGATGATTGTAGGGGTGGTGACAGAATTTGAAATGATTTTTACAGGTGACCTTTTTATAATTGCTTGGCAAAATACTGATTTTGTTTCCAAAATTTCAATACTTTAAAAAAAGTTGGTTATGGTCCTCTCAAAAATTCAGGTGAGCGATCCAGGGCCATCTTGGCCCTCTTGTTTTTAGCTCCACTGGCCGAAGGCTAGCGGGCTTATGGCATGGCCCGGTGTCCGTTGTGCGTCCGTCCGTCCGTCTGTCTGTCCGTCCGTCCGTGCGTTAACTTTTATTTCAAACATCTTCTTCTCTGAAACTACCCATTCAAATTTGATGAAACTTCACAGAAATTATCCTACCGTGGTCCTCTTCAGAATTTCTAGAAAGAATTTGGTTCCTTCAAAAACTTTGGTTGCTATGGCAACAAAACTGAAAAAATATTGAAAATCTTTTTGTCTAAAACCATAAGGCCCAGGGCTACCAAATTTGGCTTGTAGTTTTATCTAATGGACCTTTAACAAGTTCTTCATATTATAGTCCTGGGGTCGAAATTGGCCCCATCCCGGGGATCGCAAGTTTAACATGGGCTTTATAGTGACTTCAATTTAAGTAGTAATCAAGGGAAATAACTTCTGTTATAAGAGATAAAGTTTGTTACAATTTACACCCCTTAATTATAAAAAATGCAGGAATATATGATTGGTGTGGGTATTCAAGTTTTTTGGATAGAAAGTGTTCTGTTTCTGGGAGAGTGATTTATTTTGATGCTAATAGTTATGCTCACATGAGTGGAATATTTTATTCAAAGTAAGGTTTCTAGCATTCATTTTTGTTTTTTCAGAAATTTACCTTTCAAGCCAATGAATAAACCTGCTTGTATTCAATGAAATTATCTTTGCACTTAAAAAGTTATGACTTTTCTTTTGTTGGGCAGAGGGGAGATTATGTTTTCCAAGTAAGTTTACTACCATACAGACTTTTTATGCTAATTTGTCTCTGTCAGTGCCAATTAAATGCATGATACGTTAATTTTCCTCTTTCAGAAACGACAATTTTTTTTGGACTTTGACCAAGCTAAAAGCCATTGATAAAGACAAATTGAATGTAGCTTAAATGATTATTTTTGTCTTTGATGGGGTAGGAAACATTGTGGGAAAAGGTGAAAATACTGGCTGACAACATGTTGTCCTTTTCCCACAATGTTTTCCAAAGCCTTCTCTTTCAGGGTCATCAATATATCGATTTGTGTGGTAAAGGGGTTAAAAAGCCAGTGGAGCGATACAGGGCCATCATGGCCCTCTTGTTTTATATTATCATGTAAGCGACATTAAATTTGTGTAGGGGAGATGTTTTCAATATGAACATGACTACAATTTTGTTAAATAGAAATAATTAGGAGTGCGTGACTTTAGTTGATTCTATCTGGGTACACCCCTGTTTATTGCCTAAAATTAATTTCTACAGCACATGTGCAGCAGGTGACTTTGAAAACACTGTGGGAAAAGGAGAAAATGCTGGCTGCCAGCATTTTCTCCTTGTCTAACCGTGTTTTCAAAGGTCCTCTTCCCCAAGGTCGTTAAAAATTAGATTTTTCGGTTAAGAATCGACGTGAGTGACATTATCCTCTGAAGTGTTAAAACGCCTCATGCACCCCCTTTTTTTTTATACATATATTACGCACTTGCGTATTGTGCGTTATGGGCGCTACGCCTTTGATAAATGTATCGAGGTTTGCCTTATTCATTAATAATAACTAATGTTTAGTTTTTTGTTTGTTTGTGATGTGTATTACGCGTCTTTCTGCTGAGCCCCGGTAGCTCAGTCGGTAGCGTGCAGGACTTGGGAAAAGGGGATCGTGGGTTCGATCCCTGGTTTGGCCAATTTCTTTCCGAGGATTGATGATAGTCATTGCGACAGGATTCATTCCTTTCCCTCCGCTGATCATTGTTTTGACGATGGTTATGTGGGAAAGCAGCCAGGGGAGCTGGAAAGAAAATTGTGCGGAGTACTGGTAAAAGAGACTCCACGAAAGCATGGATAGGTGCACTGGCCGTCGCGATATAACTGAAATAATGTTGAAAACGGCGTTAAACACCATACAATCAATCAATACGCCTCTTTCTACAACAGCTCAGTTATATAACGGCGGGTTCTGCGTTGATGTGGGGTAAAAGTGTAGGATTTGTAAACTGGAGGCACCAGTTAAATCCTTCTTAAAGCAGCGGCTTTTTGGTAGGAATGTCCTTCGGCAATACACTTCAGAGCTCAAACCTAGTATTGATTAAACCCAGGAAATACATGGATATGTTGTATGGCTTAAATAGTGTTGTTAGCGTTGTAAAACACCATTCAATCAATCATATTTAACTGCAGTACATAATACATTTAGTGTGTTTCCTTTTAAAGTCGCTGACTGCTTTTCCACATTGAACACATCTGTAAAATAATGCTCAAAGATGAGAGAGGATACTTATACCGATCCGCTACAAGAGTTCGGCTTAGCTAGGAGTCGAACTTGCAACCCCAAGATTTCTAGCAATGAATGTTGACTCGGCAGAACTAACTCTATACCAGACGAAAAAAACTTTAGACCTCTCCAGTATTAAGGCGGCATCTGAAGACGATAAGATTTGCGTTTTTTTTTTTTTTCTTTTGAAATGATGAGATTAGTCTTCAATAGGAAAAAAACATTGCAGGATAAGGAAAAAATACTGGCCAGTGACGAAGGAATACAATACATGGCACGTGCTGTGGGTGATTTCTCTGGATTCACGCGTTCATATCTGACCCCGAGGAAAGGATATTAAAGACATATGCCACAATTTTGTCATACGGACAGATAATTTTTTTTTAAATTTCGGTCAGATGATAAAATAATGTATTTGGAGTCAAAAATTGAAAAGGAAATCATATGTTGCGGGGCAAAATTCAAAGATACAAGGCTTCAAAGGGGATAACTCTCGTCAAAATTACAAAAAATAGGCTTTACTTTTAAACCTGAAAAAACAGGTTCTAACGTTACAAATACTGCGACAATAAATGATAATTCTTAAAAATGTGATATTTGCCAGTGGTAAAAAGGATCAACCGAAAATTATTGCACCAGACAGATCACAGTAGCAATTAGAATTGTTTAACGTGTCAAATAAAGACTTATTTTCTGATCATTTTTCTGCAATAAATAAAAATTTAGCGGAAATAATTATGTCTTTTTTTTTTAAATTTTACACAGAAATAGTAGATTTACTTTCTAATCTCTTTTCAAAGATATTTCTTTAAAAAAGAAAAAAAAGGTATATCAAGCGGGTATTTTTAAGAGATGCGACTCATCTTTAAGAGCTATTGACAAAATGAATTAGATCTACCTCCATTTAAAATAGATGTTTACTTTTCGGGTGATTCGGCATCCCGATCATTTGTAAATCTCCAGTATTTCTTCTGCATCTGTGATTCTTAGATATTTAAAAGGCAACCAACATATTACAGATAATAATATTTTGTCTCACTGTCATACTAATCTAGTGGAATAAAATAGAGTTACAAAGTGGAAACTTGGTATTATGTGTGAGCACGGTGCAGCCCGCATGGCTCAGTTGGAAGTGAGTAGGACTCGTGAATGTGATGTTTCGGGTCGCTTGAGGGCGCTGGTATGATTCCCACGGCTGGCCATCTAAAATTACAAATAGTCTTTCGGATGAGACGATGAACCGAGCTCTCGTGTGACGGTGCTATGTATATAAATCGAGCACGTTAAACAACCAGGCGTACTTTAGGATTGGTCTCGTCCCACATCTACGCTATACCCGCAACTACGTTGTCTGCACATGTCATATTCTTCGAAGATTCGACCTGTCTGCTATGATGCATCACCCATCCCCCGAGTATTCGGGAAAAGAAGGGCTTACAGCGAAGCTATTAGCCTATTACCCAAGCATGTAGGGGCTGTTTTAATAAATGGCCGATGCATAGGTTACATGCTAGCCGATCACAGCTGAATGAATCGCACCAGGTAGCGTTTTATTGAGTAAACGTTTATTTCATTTTGAAATTCAAAGTAAAGGTTGTTGTTTTGAAAAGTAGTCCGGTTCTGTACCCATAATGCCTATATTAGATAGATGTGTATTTGTAGAATGCCATCTAGCGGGAGATAATGCCCGCAACTATACTAACAGCCTACAGGGGGCGTATATGTGCACCCGTTGGCGACGATAAACGTAAATTCAATCGATCGGTGGACAGATAAATTTCTGTGAGTGTAAACAGTCTCCGAATTCTTTGAAAAGGGAGATGTTGACACTCTCGCCTTCGGCTTAGGCCCGCTTGCCCAACGCCTAGATATTCCTCAGTAACTTGCAAAAATAAGCTCATACTTGGGACGCAGTTTATCGCTAAAACCGGGGAAATCAAACTTTCCATCTAGGAATTCAAAGAGCTGATACAAACTGAGTATTTTTTATACTTCTATCGCATAATATGTAGAATCTAGAACTACTGCGGTTTCGAATTACGTCGAAATGACATCATAGGAATGACGTCATATTATTTGAAAAAGTATTGAAGCGGTGCTCTCGAAAAAGCCGGCTTATAATACATCTTCATAATGCTAAATATAGAAAGACAGTCGTTGCATAACATGGATCCATTTTGTCTTTAATCCGTCCACATCACGATGCTAAATAGTCCTTTGATACACAGGGAACTTACAATAAATAAAGCAAAAGGTTTTTGACCCATTTCAGCCGGCGCGGATTTCGCAGGCGGACCTGAGTCGATAGATCTACTTTTTGCAAATGCGTTGAACCCTTTTCACAGAGCATGGCTCAAGTTTAAAAGCAAAGATATAAAAGTGTCTGTTGTAATGTGCACGCGTGCATACACGCACTTGTCCTTTATTTTGTAATACACTATGAAAACCAATAGTCTCTCGTGACGCCAACTGACTGTGACGCTCAAACTTTGATATGGCCAAAACCTGTTGTAAGTTTGTTAATGTGAATGTCTACATTACGTTGTATTACGTAAATCTACGAACGGGGGTTATTTAGATTTAAGCCATACTCTGTGAAAAGGGGGCTAAATGCACTTGCAAAAAAATATCGACCCATGTCAGCCTGCGCAGTCCGCGCAGGCTGACATGGGCCGAAACTTTTTGCTATCAATAGATTTTCTGCATTTCAAAGGATCAGTCTACCTCATGATTCAGTTGGTTGATAAGCAAACTGGATTTTATGGATCCGAAGCTATGTGATGACCATCTTGGTGTGATGGATCACGGAGATTCATAAAGCCCCCTTTTGCCAGAGCAGGGCTCATTTTTATCATCCAACCAAATTTCAAAATTGTTCTAGTCTATCATCGAATTCAGTAAGGAATAAAGATCTAGCTAGCAATTGTGAAAAAAAAAGAAAGAGAAGTCTTCAAAAATTTGGTACTCCCTTAACGGGACAGATCTAGGATTCTTTTAGATTTTGCTGTGAACAGTTCTTACTTCGGAAAGAGTTATGGTTCATGACAGTCGCCCATCATGAAGGGGGTGTATCAAAATGATTAAGATGAAGTCATGTGTAAACTCATGTTTCTTTAAAAGACATTGTTGGCAAAAGGATAAGATACTGGTTACCAACGCTTTCCTCTTTAGATCCACACTGCTTACGAAAAGCCGTCTTCCTGAAGGTTCTACAAATACGTGATATTTTGGTAAAGGGGTAAAAAGAGTAAACGAGATTCACACGTTCGAATAATGAATTACAAAACATTTAGATATTACCTAAAAAGAGCTGTAGCCGGAGTAAGTGAAATGTTCAGTTGTATAAAGTCGCCTATTTTACGGCGGAGACACAAGCGTTGAGCGCCATTATCTGCACTGGGGGATCTGGGTTCTCATGACATAAATAGCGAGGTCAACTCTTTGAACTATCGTAGCCTCTGTGCGAGCACTGTTTTGTTTCTAAAAGCAACCACCGAGCATGACCATAAGTTGTAGAATTTGTGTCTAAATGGATGAAAAAATGAATAAGTGTATAACTACATGATTTTACATGCTTACTCTAGCACAATTTTGCACAAAACACCAATTCCAATTAGCTACATTGTACGGCCCGGTTTCACGAGAAAACTTAAGTCTCTTTTTTTGCTCAAATCCTCTAATGGACTTCAGCAACACTTTACAATTCTTATTTGACACAACGTTTCATACTTAACTAGGCAAAATAATGGGCTCAAGTCTGTTAACCCTATACCAAACAATCCCTGGTTATCACGACTCTGGGAAGGATGGCTTTCGAAAACATAGTGGGAAAAGGAGAAAATGCTGGTAACCAAGATTTTCTTCTTTTCCCACAATGTTTTCTACCCAATCAAAGACAGAAATCATCATTTGAGCTACATTTAAATGCTTTTAGTTTGGTCCGGTCCAAAATTTTGTCGTGTGGTAAAGGGTTAACTGAGTGAAGTCCTTTTATTTTGCTGAGTTTAGCCTTCAGCATTGTGTCAGCTCAGGATTTTAAAACATTACTTAAGTCTGTAATGCTAAGGCAATGTCTCTTAAATAAAAAAAAAATCAAATTAAGTCAGATACTCGGTCCCGTTTAGCCTTCAGCATTGTGTCAGCTAAGGATTTTAAAACGTTACTTAAGTCTGTAATGCTAAAGCAATGTCTCTTAAATAAAAAAAAACTCGAATTAAGTCAGAAACTCGGTCCTTTTCTGAATTTTAGCAAAATAAGAGACCTAAGTTTTTTCGTGAAACCGGGCCCTGGAGTTACTGCACTACTCCCGGCGTTGGGGTTAGTGTCGGTGTTGGCGTTGGAGCCGACGTCCACATTTACGCTTAAGGTTTTAAAAGCTCACATTTTCCAAACCATGTGATAGATTTCGTTCCATTTGGTATGATGATAGATAAAGGACGAATGTTTCTTTAAGCAATACCCTCATCAACGCCCATGATTTATAGGCCAGTGCCGTAGACTTTGATATTGAACACCAAAGTTTTACGAGAAGTTATGGTCATATCTATAGATCTAGCTAATCGTTCTTTAAATTCTATATAAGTGACGTCATCCGGTTCGGAGGAATCATTTTTTGAAATCTATTTTTAGCCGTGATTCTCGTGTATAAGTTAGAATAAAATGAGAAGAGACTCTTAGTAAGCCAGACAGCCAGACCGTCAGACAGACAAACAGAGTTGCGATCTGCCCATTACCACACTGAACCTACCCAGTCAGTCAAATTACCTCATCTCCAAATAAACTGATCCCAGTCTCTCTGAAAGTAATCGACTTACACACTGGTGTATATCACAGACAGATTATGCCCTATACAACGTCGTCTGTGATAGATTACGCGCTGATACACACAGGTGAATCACGGCTGCAAGTAGATTTCAAAAATTGACTCCTCCGAACCGGATGATGTCATTTATATGGAATAAGGAGGAGGATCTAAATCTATAAATACGACCCTAACTGCTTTACATTAAATTTTTAAGATCTCATATTTTGCGAACCATATGATGGAGTTCATTAATTTTTGGCTTGATGACAGATACAGGTCCAAAGTGTCATTGAGCAGTACGCTAGCCATGCCCATGCCCGTGATCTTAAGGTTAGGGTCACAAATGTTTAAGTTTTTAAGTCAAAGTTCTTTTAGAGCTCCTATTTTCCAGACCGAATGACTGACTGATTTTGTGAACATTTAGTATGATGATGGATATAGGTCAACTTTTATTCAGTTTTATCCCTTCCCATGCCTATGGCCGAATTGTCAAGGTAGAGCTATTGCACTAACCATGGTGTCGTAGTTGGTGTTGGTTCTTCTGTCCTAAACTTCCACTTCCAACAAATAACTTTTCCATGCGAGTTGTGCCGTCTGATGAAATTTTTTTTATTATTATTTTTTCTTACAGCAATCCAGTCAGAGAACAAACGACCAGGGAGGGTGGTGCAGGACGGCAAGCACTGAAAAGGGTGGTAGTCACATGACTGACACACAGCTTATACCCGTATTGTCTGATTTTCTCAAGGGGAAAAAGGTAGCAAGTTTCGGGGATGGACCAGGGGCCTATAAAAGAGAAGTATTGAAACTCGGTGAAGTAGCAGGATACGACGCTTACGATGGTGCACCGTACTGTGAACAAACCAGTGAGGGCAGAGTTAAGTTTCTTGATCTTAGTGTGCCACAATACGGTCTTCCGGCGTACGACTGGATAATGTCGCTAGAGGTCGCTGAACACATTCCAACAAAATACGAAGCTGTGTACTTGGACAATATATTTAGACACGCTAAAGAAGGAATTATATTAAGCTGGGCAGTGCCTGGTCAAGGTGGACTTCAGCATATCAATAATCGGCCTTTGTCTTACGTCATCGATGTCATGAAAAAGAACGGTTTTGAAATCGATTTGCAAAAGTCACAGGTGCTCAAAGACGGCGCAACGTTTGATTGGTTAAAGCGAAATACCCATGTCTATGTCCGAACTCAGGTTGCAAAATTGGAACAAAGCTTATACGTCTGAAAACCTTAGAGGTTCTAGTCCTGTATACCTTTACCCGTTTCATCTCGTCAGATAATATATATTTAATTTATGCTGGTGTCACACCGTCCCAATATTGACAGCATATAGCAATACAAGTTTGGAACTTTCAACGTTGTGTTAAATCAGCACCGAGCGTTGGTAAACAACCACTCTCAGTCGAAGTGAGCATGTTGCCTACAGACTGTCAAATCGCATCCGAACCACACACGAAGACCACACGAAAATGTGAACTTCTATTACAACGAATACATAAGGCATATACGAAGACAGCATGGTGGCTACATGAGGGTATATTGAGAGTACTGTGAACCTTCGCAACGTCATTTGGCAATCTGTCTTTGCTTGTAAAAGATTTCGCTACTTCTTACTAAGTCCTTGCAGGGGTCTGAGAAACTCTTCCGGTGGTCGTAAGATTGCTGAAGTTCCCATACTAATGGGTCCGACGTTTTTAAGATTGGAGCCGGAATTGAACATGTGTATCTTGGAAAATATCAGGAAATAATATCCGGAATGATATAATGCATATATTTTTTATCCTGAAACTGATTAAAGACGGTCTCAGCTTGACTAAATTTGGCTTTGATCTTAAAGAAAGACCAGAGTTCGTGTTCATCAACCATTCTTAAGGTAGTTCTTGGTCTAATTCTCCAGATTTTTCTAAATTTGAAAGTAACGCAACTTCTGATTGGCTATAAAAGCCAATCGGAAGTTGTATTACTTTCAAAATTGGAAAATTCTAGAGAATAAGACTAAGAACGATCTTAAGACTGGTTGGTGAATACGTACCCTGGCTATTCATGAGGATGTCTTCAACCTTTTTATGATCTACTTAACTGTAGGACTTTCTTCGGCTGTTTGGTGGCTGTTGACCAATTTCCCTGGGCTGTATACACCAATCATTCTATTTTGCATACCAAGTCCAATTCTAGATTTAGAAAGTAACAATATTTCTGATTGACTTAACCATTTGGTGTAGCCAATCAGAAATTGTGTTACTTTCGAATTAAGAAAATTCTTGAGAATTAGACAAGGGGTATTATTAAAAAAGGTCGATGTAAACGGGCTAGAGACTAACTTTGCACATATCTGAAATGTTATTCAATGTAATATGGGGGGGGGGGGAGACAGTATTTTACCAGCAATAATCCTTTACTATGTTCACTCTTATTCTGCTAAATAAACTAAGTGAAACTTTCAAGCCGATAGTAAAAACTCGACTAATGATATTTCAAGTTTATGTTTTGGGGAACAGATATCTTCTTATCGGACAGTGTAGATCCGAGATCAGACTGCACGTTCTGTGCAGTCTGATCTTGATCTACACTGTCCGCAAAAGGTCAGTGAGTCGCGCTTAGAAGCGTAAAGGTTAAGTGAAATAACTGATAGAAACTTTCAAGCCGATAGTAAAAACTCGACTAATGATATTTCAAGTTTATGTTTTGGAGAATAGATATCTCCTTATCGGACAGTGTAGATCCGAGATCAGACTGCACGTTCTGTGCAGTCTGATCTTGATCTACACTGTCCGCAAAAGGTCAGTGAGTCGCGCTTAGAAGCGTAAAGGTTAAGTGAAATAACTGATAGAAACTTTCAAGCCGATAGTAAAAACTCGACTAATGATATTTCAAGTTTATGTTTTGGAGAATAGATATCTCCTTATCGGACAGTGTAGATCCGAGATCAGACTGCACGTTCTGTGCAGTCTGATCTTGATCTACACTGTCCGCAAAAGGTCAGTGAGTCGCGCTTAGAAGCGTAAAGGTTAAGTGAAATAACTGATAGAAACTTTCAAGCCGATAGTAAAAACTCGACTAATGATATTTCAAGTTTATGTTTTGGAGAATAGATATCTCCTTATCGGACAGTGTAGATCCGAGATCAGACTGCACGTTCTGTGCAGTCTGATCTTGATCTACACTGTCCGCAAAAGGTCAGTGAGTCGCGCTTAGAAGCGTAAAGGTTAAGTGAAATAACTGATAGAAACTTTCAAGCCGATAGTAAAAACTCGACTAATGATATTTCAAGTTTATGTTTTGGAGAATAGATATCTCCTTATCGGACAGTGTAGATCCGAGATCAGACTGCACGTTCTGTGCAGTCTGATCTTGATCTACACTGTCCGCAAAAGGTCAATGAGTCGCGCTTAGAAGCGTAAAGGTTAAGTGAAATAACTGATAGAAACTTTCAAGCCGATAGTAAAAACTCGACTAATGATATTTCAAGTTTATGTTTTGGAGAATAGATATCTCCTTATCGGACAGTGTAGATCCGAGATCAGACTGCACGTTCTGTGCAGTCTGATCTTGATCTACACTGTCCGCAAAAGGTCAGTGAGTCGCGCTTAGAAGCGTAAAGGTTAAGTGAAATAACTGATAGAAACTTTCAAGCCGATAGTAAAAACTCGACTAATGATATTTCAAGTTTATGTTTTGGAGAATAGATATCTCCTTATCGGACAGTGTAGATCCGAGATCAGACTGCACGTTCTGTGCAGTCTGATCTTGATCTACACTGTCCGCAAAAGGTCAGTGAGTCGCGCTTAGAAGCGTAAGGGTTAAGTGAAATAACTGATAGAACCTAATATTGTGCAGGATTCGTTGCGTTGATTTTTTTCACGGGCTATGTTAATGTAATACAATGATTTATGTTTTGTTGAGATCCGTTCAAGATAAGATTTCCGGGATGTGCATGCTGATCTTGGTCACTTAAAATTGAAAACGACATGAGAGGTCACGAAAAGGTTTCAATCCAACGTATCTGTATGCCGAACTTAGAGCCACCCGGGTCTGTTTAATTGTCTGCTAGACGGTAACATTTTTTTGTCCAGATTGAAAGCATCTTCATACTACAAACTTAGACATGACTTACAGGGTTGTTGTTGTTTTTGTTGGAAAGGGAAAACATTGTGTGGAAACGGAGAAATTGCTGGTTATAAATTCCCACATTGTTTTTAAAAGTTTTCCTCCCCATGGTCGTAAAAACGAGGGATTTGGCGAATTAATCCATTATTCCGTATGCATTCTGATTTTGATTTTAGAAAGTGATACATTTTTTTTTTTTAGATTTCTTTGAAATTCAGACATTTTTCTTTATGATTTTTAACGCTGTTTTCATCACCATCATCATCATCTCACAAATACCCGGCCGACCAGTGCACCTATCTATGCTTTTCTGCAATCTCAATTGCTAGTAATTCGAACAAAATTCTTTGCAAGCTTCTGTCTGCTTTACCGAATGAACAAAATCGAAAAATATGGTCAGTGGTAAGTTAAAAGTGAATCTTGTCGCAATGACTATCATCAATTCTGTGAAACAATTTTGCCTAGCTAGGGACGCAAACCAGCTACCCATAGGTTTAATTCTTTAGCACACGATACAAATGTAGACTTGTCCAAATTCAAAGCATTTGCAGATTACACTTTAATTTCAGCACAAACGATGGAATTTGTCCTTGATAGGTCAGAAAACATTGTGGGAAAAGGAGAAAATGCTGGTTACCAGCATTTTCTCCTTTTTCCAACAGTGTTTTCAAAATGTTTCTTTCCCAGGGTTGTTAAATGTCGGGATTGAGGGAAAGGGTCAGATCCCTATACGTTACCGATTGAGCTACCGGGAGTATCAATAAAGCTCTATTTTTGGAGGACAAATATTGTAGATTCCGGATCAGAGGAGCGTTACTACGTTTGCCATTGTTCTTGTTCATGAATTGGTTAAAAAGTGCCTTATCATCATAATAAATGTTACTTACTGAATGTTGCATTTCTTGTTGATTGTCGCCTGATTTTTGGCTTGATTTTTGCACTTTTTAAATCTTACTTGAATGACAGAAAACATTGTGTTAAACATAATGATGTTCTCCAAATGTAACTTGCGGGATCCCTCAGAATTCTATCCTGGGGCCGTTATTTTTATCTAATTTACATAAATGACATAGGCTTGCTCGTTGATACCTCAAATTCAGATTTTTATGTAGATTACTTATCCGGAACAAACCTTATAGAAATACAAGCTTATCTCCAGAATAGCCTAGAATCTATACTCAGGCGGTGTACTGTACGTGCTTGTAAATCCAAATAGACCAAAATGTATGCTTATTGAACCTAAATATGAATTATAATTAATTGAACTAGATTTAAGTGGTCGTGACTTTTGCATTAAAAACGTTGAATCTCGTGAAATTTTAGGTGTTTAGCGTATAGATAAGCATTTGTCCTCGAATGTTCAAAAATTGATAAAACTTGTCCCGAGTATAACAGTGTGTATAATATAAATAAAATGAATTTCCATGTATCTCACATTTGAAATGAAACAATTACTTTACAACTCTTACATACTCCCTTTCTTTGACTATTTTGGACAGTTTGGCGTCAGAACACCAAATGTAAATCCTCTAAGCTAACTGTCCCTCAGAAAAGAGCCCGTCGCATTATACTAGGGACTAGCATTATAGCCTATGGCCCAAGAACATTTTTCTCAAATGGTTAACTTACGATAATAGATGTAATTTTCACACCGGCGTTTTAATCTACAGATGTCGTAATAACCTATCGCTTAGAAAAATGAGTGACATTATTTCGTTTCCGAGTAACATAAATGATAATTTAAGATCATCTGCAATGATATCATAAACTCGAGACTCAATTTATCGTACAATAAACGAGCATTCTCGTATTTCAGTATGGATGTGTGGAATGAAATTCGTACGTTCAGCGAAGATGCGAAATCATTACGTAGCTTTAAAAAAACAGCTCAAATAACATTTCTAAATGTACAATCCTCATTATAGTTAAGGAGAATATATATATATATGAAAAAATCAAATGGTGCCGGTTCAAGGATATTACATAATAAACAAAAATAACATCACATGGGAGTATATATGAATAACGTTTATTGCCAACCGGTTTCGCTTTGAAAGCTCATCAGGGCAACAATAAATCACGTAGCAACGTCGCGTTGCTACACACATAACGCAATAATTGATGACGTTATGGCTTAATGTTCAATTTAGGCATAAATCTATTGATGAATGCTTGTTCTTTAAGTAACCTAGCTGAAACATTGTCGTTATGCATTTTAAAGAAAGGAAAGATCGAGAATTTCGGAGAGGTTTTGGAACATTTATCTAAATGCTCACTTAAAGGCATTTGTCTTGTTAATGGGTCTCTGACTTGTTGATAATGTACTGTTTTTCTGTTCCTTAATTTGTCACCGGTCTGTCCGATGTAAAATTCCCTACACCCATTACAAATTAAAACATAAATAACATTTTTAACAGTACAGTCCATATTTTCTTTTACAAAAAAGGTTTTATCATTTAATTTAATGTTGTTACCTTCAATAATGTAATCACACAGTCCACACCGTGGTTGTCCACACTTTTTTACGCAAGCGGCTGTGTCTAGACTGAACTCCGACCGCGTAATAAGGCGTTTAAGATTAGGGAGCTGTCTTTTACATTTTATGATTTTAGTGTCTGTGATTATACTATTCATTTTTTCATCCCCGCTTAGAATAGTCAAGTTAGATCTAAGTAATCCGAATAGTTCACTGTTTTTAGGATTGTGGGTGGATACGAACGGTATAATAGGTTTTTCAGTCTTTTCTTTCACTGTTAAAAGATTGTTTCTTGGAATTTGTAATGCTTTTATAAATCCTGTTTTTATCACCTGCATTGGATAGTTTCTGTCAATCAATGAAGAAGCTAATTCTTTTAGACGGGAATTACGAACACTTATATCAGAAACAATGGTGCATATTCTACGAGCCAAGGAAAATGGGATGTTAATTTTAGTATGTTTTGGATGGCATGACTTGAAATTTAAATACTGCTTAGAGTCTGTAGACTTGAAATATATGTCAGTGGATATAGAAGTATTTATTTTGATGACCATAACATCAAGAAAGGGTAACTGATAATCACTGGTTTGTATCTTAAACATAATATCCTTATGGAGAGAATTAAGAGTCGTACAAAAATAAGCTAGATCTTGCGATGATCTTTGCCAGAATATAAAACAGTCATCTAAATATCTTCTCCATTGATCCCGTACGAATTTAGCAAATACTTTACCCTTTTCATATTCTACTGTTTTGTAGAGTTTTTCCTCTTAAAACCCAAGGACAAGAGTAGCATATGTAGGGGCCACTTTAGTTCCCATTGCTGTACCTTTGGTTTGGTTATAGAACGACTTATCAAATGAAAAATTGTTGTTTTCAAGAATAATTTGAAGACCCCGCAAAATAAAAGTTTTACTAAAACGTTCGGTCAGCAATTGTGGATGCTTATCCAGCCAAAAGGAAATAGACTCTAGTCCTAAACTATGTGGAATGTTAGTATATAGACTTACTATGTCAAAGGAAACGAGTTTAGTCTGCGCTGGAACATTTTTAGGAATAAAGTTAAGGAAATCAATGTTATCTCGTAGGTAGCTATGTACCTTTTGCAAATAAGGTTTAAGTAACTTATCCAAAAAAGAGCTCAGACGACTCGTTTCGCAACAAGGGCCTGCTACTATAGGTCTTAGTGTTAAGTCCACAGGATCTGGAATTTCAATATAGTCTGAATGGTTATTAGAACAAGAGCTTTGAATAATTTGGCTCTTATGTATTTTAGGTAAGCCGTAGAAAGTACTAGTTTTACATTCGAATTTCAATAAAAAATTCTTTTCTTGATTGGTCATTCTTTTGTTTTCTGCTATAAGATTTTTGATTTTGTTGAAAACTTGTAATTGATTACTATCTGGAATAGTTTTATAGTAACTTTCATCTCTAAGCATTTCGAGAATTTTTGTTTTATAAAATTCAGTATTCAGTATAACAATGCCACCTCCCTTATCTGTGTGTCTGTCCATAGATTTCAGATTTCATTATCATTTTGCCATTAATTCATCCTCTTCATTTTCAAATATCACAATCATCAGTATCATCGGTCATCAATTTCAGCATTCACTTTTTTCTTTTTCATTCTACTCGTACTGAAGGTATTATTGTAAAAAAAAAATTAAAAAAGTCTTAAGGTTTTAGATTTCTTACTTGAAAATGTGTCGTAATGCTTTTACCTTCACAAAATAAAGATATTACTATTATTATTATTATTATTATTGTTAATAATATTATTATTATTTTCTTGTACTTCCACGAAAAGTTTGCCCATCTCTCTACCAAACGACAGAATTTTACACACCTCCAACTTCCAAGCTGCTACAGACAACGAGCTAAATGTAGCTCAGTTGATGAAACTGACTCTAAAAAGGGTTGAAAAGCATTGCAGGAAAAGAGAAAATGCTAGCTTCTTCCCTAGAGTCGTTAGAATTTGGAATTATATGGTGAAGGTTAAATTGAAGACGAAAAATTTGACGTCATGAATTTTAAGCGATTACTCTCGAAGCTTTTAGCTTCGATTTTCATCGTTTAAAATTTCATGACATGAGGTTTGCGAAGGGTTTCAGCTCCACTGGCAGAAGGCAATCGCCCTGTGTCGGTCGTGTGTCTGTGCATTAACTTTTAATATCAAGCATCTCCATCTCTGAAACTACTTATCCAATTTTGACCAAACCTCACAAAAATGATCCTGCCATGATCTTCTTCAATTTTTCGACAAAGAGTATGATTCCTGCTAAAGCTCTGCTTACCATGTCAAAAAAACTGAAAAATATTGAAAGTCTTCGGTCCGAATCTATAGCGCTACTAAACTTGGCATGTAGCTTCTGCTTATGGACTTAAACTAAAGTTATTCAAATTATAGCCTATGGGTCAAAACTTGCCCCGCCCCCTTAGGTCACAAGTGTTACATGCGCAAATATAGTGAAAACTTTAAAATCTTCTCTTTCCTAACCATGAGGCTTTGGGCTACCATATTTTGTATGTAGCTTTATCTACTAGACTTCTACCAAGAGTCTTTATATTATAGCTCTTGGGTCAAAATTGGCCTTTCCCCGGGGGTAACAAGGTTTACATGGGCTATACGTGTTTAGTGAAAACTTCAAAACCGTCTTGCAGCTAGCCATAAGGCCTGGGGCTACCAAATTTTGTAGGTAGCTTTATCTAGTGGACCGCTACCAAAATTGTTCAAATTTTAGCCCTTTAGTCAATTCTGGCCCCATCCCGGCAGTCACAGGGTTTTCATTGACTTTTACAGTGAGAAGTTCAAAAATCTTCTCGTTCCTCACTAAAATATATGAGCCATGCTCTGTGAAAAGGGGGCTTAATACATCTGCGAAAAGTATCGACCCAGGTCAGCCTTCGCAGTCCGCGCAGGCTGACCTGGGCCGAAACTTTTCGCTATTGGTCTATTTTCTGTTTGTCAAAGGATCAGTCCACCTTATGATACGGTCGGTTGTTAGACAAGATGAATTTTTATGGATCCCTAATCATGTGATGTCTATTTTAGAATGATACATGACGGAGATGCATTAAGCCCCCTTTTGTCAGAGCATAGCTCATGTATAAATTCTAGATACTACTTCCTAAATTCTAACCAGTTTATGCATATGGGCAATACTCTGCTGAAAGTTTTAATACACATACAAAAAGAGTCGACCGATGTCAGCCCAAGTAGGGTGACATAGGTCGAAACTTTTTGTTATTTGTAAGCTTTCTGGCGTGTCCATTTGCCATTCTATCTCATGCTTTAGATGATTGTTAGACAAAGTGAACTTTGTAAATCTATAATTACGAGATGACTTTTTTGGTATAATACACCACAGAAATGCATCAAACCCTCTTTTACAAGAGCACTACTCACACAGATTCCCCATTCTAGTTTCCGACCGATGGATTCTACATTCTAGTTTGCAACTAGTTATATAGTTAGATTCTACATACTAGCTTTCAACCGGTTATACACATAGATTTTAAATTCTAGTTTTCAACCGATTCTTGGACATACATTCTGCCTTTTACGATTACAGCCAGTTCATAAACATCAAGTCCGCCGTCTAGTTTCCAAGCAATTCATGGACATAGATGAAAAAGACGTTTTATTTTCTTAAGATTTTATTTCTGTTATTTCAACAAAACCAAGATTCGAATTCACCAACAATTCTTATTATGATGCTATCTCTGAAATCCAAGGCTGGTCGTTAGATTGGCCGAGTTACAGCGTTTTAGAAGGCTCGGAATTAAGAATCAGAATCAATTTTACAACAGTTAGTGTGCACAGCTTCAAGAAATTCAAGAGTAGCTCCAGCCCAGACTGAACGCTAACTGGCGCCGATTGCCAGTTCCATAGTAATCCGCCCCAAACGAGGCACCAGATGTTGTATTTAGGATATTGGTCGACTCCTCCTCTACCTCAATATAGATGACAGTATAGTTTGTGTTTCCTGGTCCAACAACCGACAGCGTCCCAATGGTACTGTTAGATGCTTGGCCACCGTTGAGAAGTAGATCGCTTGCGCTTTCGCTTTCGATTATAACACGAACAAAGTTGTTATTAACGTTTATGTCAGGCACTCTAAAGACATAAGAGTTCAAGTAGGCATTTAGAGGCTGACAAAGAACCATCGAAGGGTCTCGGTTATTGACATTACCTCCTGAACTGTACGAAAATTGCCCAACAAGTATATTCTTATTGGCTTCGATCACTATCACTTCATCATTCAAGACCATACCCAGGGAAACTTCACCCTCGGTCAAAGTCATGCTTGTCGATCCAGAACTGTTCGTAATGGTAACAATGGTGTCATTGTCGCTGGCGATAACTTTGTATTCAAATGGAATGTTTCCCAAAGAAGGGAAAAAAGGAGCTAGTATACAGTCATTTGACCATTGTGACACTCCTATAAGCTGTACGGCCGCGCCATCGCTTGGACCAGAGTTGACTGGAATTCGAGTGAATGCGCTGCCTGCAATCACGGAAATCTTATTATTCGATTTAATCCTCGTACCCGAAAAGTCAACTACACTGTCATCGGTAATGAACGAATATACCTCGAACCTGTTTAATGTTCTGTCAACGAGAGTTGTTCCATTGCTAAGTTCAATTGTCACAGTTGTATCGTTCTCTACAGCAATAACGTTGAATTGTGAGTCAAAAGTTGGTACAAGTAAAATGTACTCATTTGTCAGCTGTTCCACCGGTCGGACTAAAAAGCCAAAGTATCCGAGATTGCCACCTCCTCGACGGAATGCAATTGTGTGGACTGTCATGCTATCGTTGCCTCTGAGGACAATCACACGATTTGATATATCGTCGTTGGTTTCTAGGGTAAGATTCGTACTAAAACTTTCATCTGTTGATTCAATTGCATTTAATGATACATCAATTTCATTTGATTCGGATACAGACCTGATTGTCACTTCGTTTGGACTTAACGTGGCAATGGTCACGAGCCGGCCGTTTGTGGCTTGGCTATTTTCAGTTATTTTTGGGAAGACTGTGACGTAGAATGATCCAGGTTTTACTGAAAGAAGAAAAAAAAAATACATTATTTGAGGCAAAAAAAGCAAACAGGATTGAAGTCTTTAAGAGACAAAATATTGAGATGGACATACAGTCCAACCTGCATTAACTCTTTACCAGATGACAAAAGTTTGGACTACACCAGATTAAAAGCATTTGCGGACAACAAGTAAAATGTGGCCCAGAAGAAGAATTCTGTCTTCGATATGGTAGAAAACACCGAAGGAAAAGGAGAAAATACTGATTAACTATATATATATATATTTTTCGTTTTCCGACAATGTTTTCAAAAGTTTTCTAGCTTATGTTTTGCAAAGAGTTAAGCAAGCACCTAGGCGATATCCGAAATATGTTTTCTCACAAAGGTGCTTTGATAGTACAGGTTCATATAACCCTTAGAGCACCGAATAAACCAGACATTTTTATTCCAGAATTACTGTAAAACCGGAAATGTTCGCGTCGTGCAAATCTTCGCGGGTTTCGCGTATTGCTAAAAACCACGAAGGTTTCCGCCAGCGTAGATTTAAGCTAGACTAAGGTATATTTTACCTAGACACCGAGTCATTTGGGAGCGATTGGCAGGGAACCTTGTCGACATCAATAAGTGCTTTTTTCATCTAAGTCGACCAGAATACCAGTTTAGTGGCGGTTAATACTGCCAATTTAAGGCATTTAAATACATTTCATCGAAGTGAAAATGGGAATTTGTTAAACTGAATGATAATGATAATAGCGAAATTTTTGACTCTCTATAATATCCACTTTTACAGTAAGACATTAATAAGAGAAACTGCAAGGTTGCTATTGTTCAGAGTGTCTGAGCACAGCAGAAAGAGTAGATCAAGATCAGACTTCGTGTTTTGTGCAGTCTGATCTTGATCTACATTAGCAGCAAAGGTAACTATAGTTGTGAAAGGCACTTTTTGGGTTAACCCTCTATAAGCTGCTGAGCGCGACTCAACGACCTTTTCCGGACAGTGTAGATCAAGATCAGACTGCACAGAACGTGCAGTCTGATCTTTGATCTACACTGTCCGATAAGGAGATATTTCTCTAAAAGGATTATCTTTGAAATAGCAATATTTGGATTTTTACTATCGACTTGATAGTTTTATTTTAGTTATTTAGCAGATTAAGGGTGACCATATTGGCCTTCTCTGGAATCTTAGTATAGACTTGCTGAATACAGTTTGCTTGCTCAATAGAGGTGGACACTCTGAGAGGCTTTATTCCAGCGGTAGAAATAAATCGGACTGTATGAATCAAACATTAGACTGTTCGTTCTGCACTGTCTGATCTATATCCGCTAGAACAAACTACCTCATGATGACGTTGATGCAAAATAAAGACGTCACGCCTAATTTGCCCACTTTTCAATGCAAAACTGGATTCTTGTGAAATGTATCGAAATATCTAAATGGTCCCTATTAAAATGTGACTAGTATATAATAGATGCCAATAGATTCGGGGCTGACGGTCAGATTGGTATTTTATAGGGTTTTTTTTAAAGGTATTTTATAGGTATTTTAAATATGTCATTACCGCATTCGGCAACTACCTCCTCCCAGTTGCCATCTGACTGACAGGTTATACTGGATTGCCCAATGGCTTCGACGAAGCCGTCATCACAGGTCAGAGTTGCTACGGATCCCAGGGTGCGCAAACCGCTAAAAACTCCGTTGTCTATATCAGGAATGCTCCCACAGACTGTAAAAGATAATGTATTAACCCTTTACCAGACGGTAAAAATCTGGACAGCATTTGCAGATAAAAATTAGATATGGTGCACATGATAAGATTAGTCTTTGAAAGAACAGAAAACATTCAGGGAATAGGAGAAAATGCTGGTAACCAGCGTTTTCTTCCTTTTCTCCATGTTTTCTTGGAAAAAAGCCTTTTCTTTCATGGTCGTAAATACTTGGGATTGTATGGTAAATGAATAACCCTTTATTATCTAGGTACTTACACTTTACAAATCTAATAAGTGTGCAATTTTGTTGTCAAATTTAACTCTCTCTCTCTCTCTCTCTCTCTCTCTCTCTCTCTCTCATTTTTGCACCAGAATTTTCGTATGTGTTAATTGCTGACAATCAGCACTTTCTCCTTTCCCCACAATGTTTACCAGCCTTCCAAAGACAAATACAATCACGTGCGAGACATCTTATTTGTTTATTTTTAGACACATCCATTTTGAAAACATTTGAAGACCACCATGTTAATGTTGACAATCGATGGGATTTGTCTATGAAACGGCTGAAAACATTCTGGGAAATGGAAAATATATCTGTAACAAGGGATTCCTCTCTTTCTCCCGTAACGTTTTGGACCGATGGATAGATGGATTTGTCAGCAGATTTTGTCAAAAGAGGCAAATCTACAATTATATCGTCATGTTAATCTGAAGGCAACAACATGTACTTTCTGTCTTTGAAGTGGTAGAAAACATTGTGGAGAAAA
This sequence comes from Hippopus hippopus, assembly GCA_946811185.2. Lineage (NCBI taxonomy): Eukaryota > Metazoa > Mollusca > Bivalvia > Cardiida > Cardiidae > Hippopus > Hippopus hippopus. The sequence continues at coordinate 23,070,388 of OX328101.1, read as the reverse complement.
TGCTAGGTATCAACTGGTCGCAAGGCAATCAATGATCTGAAGACGTGGTGTGAAGACATTGTTCTGAGGAACCATCTGCTTTCGTATTTTACAATTTCAAGACAAGATGTATGCGAGGCATGCTGTAATTAACACTGACTCAGACCATTTTAAGGACAGTATGTGGGCGATACATGATGTGAACTATCTATTTACTTAACCCATTTTAAAGATACAGGGTATTTCATATTATCTGTCCTTTTTCTAAGAGTCAATATTTTCTACTAATTTCAATTTAAACTAAACTGAAAGCTGCCAACCTTTTGCAGACATAATAAATTTCGTTTGATATGTAGGGCATGGACATTACGCTTATAATAGTTCATACACTTCACTTTTTCTAACAAGTCCATTTTACAACAATGACGTCTACTCTGAGCAAATCTTACGTCGAGTTTATTGTGAGAGTTTTTTCATTACATGTCTTTGACACCTTTCCCTCCCCCCCCCCCCCCCCCTTGCGCTATTTTCATAAATTTCTTTCTTGATTGCAGCTGTTAAAGTCCTAAGTATCTCTTGACATTGAGCTGTGCACCCGAGTTTTATAATGCACCTTACAAGTAAAAGTCTTGAGGGTCTGAGTGTGTAGCATTTCCTGAAAGAAATTAACTTGGATGTTTTTGAAAGTCATTCAATCATGCTTCCGGTCATTTGTTGTGTGGCTCCTTCTTGCTAAAATCAAATGCATGTACTGTTACCCGTGCATTCAATGTTAAAACTTTTTTCTTTTGGCATCGAAATGAAATTCTTCCTCAGAATGTTCAGATAGCCCTCCTTATTTACTGTGTCGGCATTGCCCTCGCCATCTTCGAAAAAACGTGGGAACCACTATACTGCCTGCGCCGAAAACAGCCCATGAGGTGATTGTCTCATTGTGTAGCAGTTTTTCAATATGAAAGCCCGATTTCTCTGTTGCTCTAAACCCAGTCTGCTGCTTGTAAACCTGTACGCTTCTAGGATAGCATAATCTTTGAACAAAGAGTTGACATTATTTGAATTCCCAGAATTGACGTTATGCAGAACACTTGTTGTGAAATGGACTTGTCAGAAAAAGTATAGTGTATCAAAGATTGTTTAGATAATGTCTATGTATTATATATCAAATGGAATTTTATCATATCTGCAAAAAGGTAGTAGCTTTCCATTTTTTTTAAAACTTACATGTGTAGACAATATTCATGTTTAGAATAAGGACACATATGGATTGCAACACGCGAAAAGGGGCATTCGGACATTTGAATAGATCGTTTACAACATTTTCGACTAACACTGTACAGGGTGTTTCATAATAATTGGCCTACAACACGCGAAAAGGGGCATTCGGACATTTGAGTAAAGTGTCGTCTCGGATCAGCCTGTGTAGTCCGCGCAGGCTAATCCGAGACGGCACTTTACGACTATATTAGATTTTGTCCTACAGTAGACTTGCCTGGAACAGAAAATTACATAAAAACGGAAAGTGTCGTTTCGGATTAGCCTGCGCGGACTGCACAGGCTGATCGAGACGACACTTTAAGCAAATGTCCGAATGCCCCTTTTCGCGTGTTGTAGGCCAATTATTATGAAACACCCTGTACAATGTTAGTCGAAAATGTTGTAAACGATCTATTCGAGTCATGCTGTGTGAAAAAGGTGATTCAATGCATCTGTAAAAAGTATTGAACCGTGTCAATCTGAGCAGTTCACGTAACCTGACTTGAGTTGAAACTGTTTTGCTATTTGTAAAGTTAATGCATGTCCAAGGGCCATTCTATCTCCAGATTTAGTCGTTTGTTAGACAAAATAGATTTTATGGATCCCTGGTAATGTGATGCCTTGATTGGTATAATGCATCACGGAGATGCACTGAACTCCCTTATCCCAGCGCGTATCCATTTTTTTTTTTTTTTCCTTCATTTTTTTTTTTACATTTTTGATGATACAGCGTGAGAAATGTTGTAACTAACCATTTAGGCCAGTCAATAAAGCAATAGACCTAGAAGTAATTGCAACAGAATTTTTAAGTTTACCCGTCGATAGTATTGAGTGATATGTGTTTACCCTATAAAATCCCCAAGTTTTGCTGTTGTAGTTTAAGAGAAATTAATGACCAAAGTTAACAATTTTGAACATTTTCGGAAATGGCCCAATTGTGCTACCGTACCACTAGAAATCGCTGATGTCACGCGCTTTTTAAAGTGACGTCACATAAAGTGTAATGGCGGTATCAATATACGATTATTAAACAGAGATGTAAACACATTGTTTTAGACGATTTAAAACTGCTTTAGGTAAGTTAAATTATTTGATACGTTTACATAAAAATTGCAAGCACACATTGAGACTATAATTATTTCAGTAATACTCGCCAATCTGCCAACAATAAACTTTTGATTATGTCAACATTGGCAATTTCTTTACGTCTACCTCATTGCATATTTCAACAGCTAAAATCGCCAGACTTGTTCAACTATGATTATACATCATTTTAACGTAATAAATTGAATTAGAATATTGTAATTTTGCGAATTTCCATCATGACAAAAAACCGGAAGCTGAGAAAATATGTACGAGATCTTACAAAAAATTTTTTCTACGGAAGCCCATACGGGACTTAATTTTGATAGATATTTAGTTAAATGCTATACTTTTTGTTAGGGGAAATACTTCTTATTCTTAATGTCATTTCAACATCCAAAAGTACTAATATCAACCGTCTCGGTTAATTTCAGGGTATTTACAAAGAGACCAGGCTTGCTCTCACCTTAATATACCACAAAAGAATGGTAGAGAATGAAAAACAAAACGTCTTAATCAGGTAAGTTTTTTTTTTTTTTTCACCGTGAAAATCACATAAGGGCAATAATTTGAACGATCTCTGTCTTTAAAAAGTAAAAATCTTTTATGTTGTCGTACATAATGGAACAATCATTTGTATTTTAGTGATCATTTAATATGTGGAGGCACCAATCCTAGTTGGATATAATTTGAAGGTTATTCATTTTGAAACTTTACCTGTAATCAATTTAAAAACATTTTTTCTCTTCCTGTAAATCTGCATAGTAATTGCAAAAAGTTTCCAGAAAGTTATTATCATCATTATTTTATTTCAGCACAATACCATGGCTTTTTTTATCTGTCTTACTGAGAAAAAGTGCTGGCAGGAAAAGGAGTGGAGTAGTCTACAGCAAGTAAGTTACATAAACAATTTTCACACAATAAAATCACTAATTTCAATTCCACTAAATATGAGAATGATGCCCAAAGGTGACGATTTTGAAGTTGTCATAGATTTTTTAAACAGTTATTTCAGCTTGAATATTAAAGTTGTCTATGTGAATAACCATGTTTATTTGTAATATTTACTGCTAGCTATTGTGTCCTGCATGGCTCATTGGTAAAGTGTATGACTCATGCCTGGTGCAGCTGGCTTCGAACTTCAACGGAATCACTTGTTTTTGCGTGGAGTCGTCTGATGGCAAGACATTTTAGAAACCCTAGCCTGGAACTGGTAAACCAAGGACATGGATTATGTGTACTGTGAAAACGGCATCAATCAATCAATCAAACAACCAATTATTCAATCGATTGTTGTTCGCTATGAAGCATGACTTATTATCATACAAAATATATTACGTAATACAAAAAAAAAAAAGAAAAAAAAAACATTCCAGTGCTATTATGCAACAAATTATGTTGTTGTTGTTGGGTTTTTTTTTCAGTCCCATTATTGAAGACCAGATATGAAAAAGTGTGCATGCCTATCCCAATACATGATATGCTGATGTATGAAAGGTAAATATCGCATGTAAAAATGCATACAATTAATTGGTTAGATCTAGACAGGCGATAGATCCAAAAATAAATTAACGATAAGACACATAATTTACAATTACAAGCATATTAAAAGTTGTAAAATGGGCCTGGTTCCACTCTTACTGCCCATGTACTACATGTAATTTGCAAACATTCTTTATTTCATGCTTTTCGGTAGGATATCGAGAAATAGCAGTGAAAAAAAATTTCGATCTTACACTGGTACCACCAGTGAAAATACCGATATTCATATTCTTGTTGGCTTGGTAAATTGCGCGTGCCTAACAACCAGATGGGAAATATGACGTCATATATATTACATTTCTCGCGCTTGACGTAATATTGTAATGCGTTGCTATACGGGAGGGGTACGCCACGGGGAATAACGGAAAAGAACTGTACTGGATTTTGATGAAGCTCCTCCTCGAAAGGGTTAAAAGCATGAAATAAATAGAATATTTGTCTTTTTCGGTGAAAGATCGAAATTTATTTCATCTCGCGAACACCATCGGTAATATTTTCACTCGTGGCTTTGCCACTCATGAAAACATTACCGATGGCGTCCACTCGATGAAATATATTTCGATCTTTCACCGAAAAAGACAAATATCCTCTATTTCCTTACCACATACTTAAGTGGTTACTACGTCAAAAATAAAAATTCAAATGTTCAGCCATGCAATACTGTTTTATTTCAGATGGATTCCAAGTTACTGTGTCCACTTTGCAAAGAGCCCATAGGCACCGACAGACCTTCTGTTCAAGTTGGGGAAAAGGGATGCAAAACGATTAGATCTGCTAATGAACATAATCCAGCTAAATTGACAATAAATGCAGGAGAGTTAGTTCACATTTCATGTCGTAAAAAATTTACTCGGTCAGTGAACGATAAAAAAAATTCAGTATGTTCAAACGATAAACACAAGATTCTTTTGCGTTCTGAAGCACCAAACTTTGATTTTAAGTCACGATGTTTATTTTGTGGAGTTTTGGCCAAATGTTGTTTATCGAGCAAAAAGAGATCTTTTGACACATACCCTGTTAGAAGTTTAGAATTTCAACGTACTGTTATAAACCACTGTATTCAAAGGGGTGATCAGTGGGCAGATGATGTGAGAAGGCGTTTAAACCATATTTTTGATTTACCAGCTGCTGATGCAATTTATCACCAGCAGTGCAGTGTTAATTTCAGGACAGGGAAAGGAATTCCTAAAGCATACCAAACAGCAAAATGTGTCACACCTACAATGAAAAGTCCTGGCCGACCACAGGATAAGGAACAGACTGAAGCTTTTGTAAAAGTCATGCAATTTCTTGAACTTACAACCAGTGAAACTCTCACGGTTAATGATTTGGTCTCAGAAATGTTTAAAGTGTGTGGTGACAAGGCATACAGCACAAAACATATGAAGACAAAAATTATTGAACATTTTGGTGATAATGTGGTCATTAGCAGTATTGACGGCAGACGTGACATTGTTACTTTAAAATCAAATGCAGCTTCGATAATACATTCATTTTATACAGAATCACAGGGACAATCTGATGAAGAAAAGAAAGCTAAAATATTAGAAACTGCTGCAAAATTGCTTCAAGATGACATTAGTTCAATGAAGATATCAAGAGATTACTACCCCGATTTCAATGACATATCTTCGAAGGAAAAGAATATTTCCTTTTTACCAAACAGCCTGCAATTGTTTCTTGAAGTTGTTGTAGGTCAGGCAAACGATATTAAGGTTGCTTCTATTGGTCAGAGTATCATCCAGTCCTGTCGTCCAAGAAGTGTCATTGCTCCGCTTCAACTTGGTCTTGGGGTTCAACTTCACCATCACTTTGGTTCAAGATTTTTGATTGATCACCTTAATAGCCTTGGATTCTGCTGCTCATATAGCGAAGTCCAAAAGTATGAATGTAATGCTGCAGAAGCCTTATCTACCAACATTCCTTGCCAGGACAAAAATGACCCGTTTTTGCAGTTTGTTGCGGATAATGTGGACCACAACACTGGAACCATAGACGGACATGACACATTTCATGGTATGGGTATAATAGCTTCATCAACACCAGGATCTGAGGTTGCATTATGTGTGCCAAGACAAGATGTTTCTATAGATAAGCTTACCGAAAGAGGCACAATCTCTGTGAAGTACTTTGTGCCCTCCATCGAGACTCATGAAGCAGCTGTTTTCAATGATCTCCCCGAAATTACATCATGTCGACAATTGCAGAGGCCATTAGATATGTTTTGTAAGATAATATGGCCTCTTCGTTCACATCGACCAAGTTGGTCTGGTTTTATGCAGACATTTGACCTGAATAGTGACACATTTCAGAAGAAGTCAACTGTAACTTTCTTACCTATGATTAATCTCAACCCTAGTGATGTCAATTGCGTATATACGACACTTGACTTTGTATGTGAACAAGCCAAGAAATATAGGAAAACGCCAGTGTTGACATTCGATCAGCCACTTTTTCAGAAAGCTACTGATATAATTGCATCAGAAAGCCCAAAAAGTCAACTGAAGAAAACAGTTCTCCGTCTCGGGGCGTTTCACACGGAAATGAGTTTTCTTGGATGCATTGGTCAACTTATGTGTGGGTCAGGATTAAAAGAATTATTACAAACAGTCTACGCATGGAATTCAGTGACACATATGCTGTCTGGGAAAGCGGTACAACGTGCGCTTAGAGGACATATGCTAGTTGACAATGCACTAACAGTTCTTTTAATGGAAAGTGCTGTTCTGGACAAGTCTGATTGTTACGTTCCATCTTGCTCAAAAGAAGTCGCATGCTTTGACCAGGATAGTTCAAATGATGACCAGTTCCTAGCAAACTTTTTCCAAAACGATGATTTACAAAAGCTGGCAGTTTTGTATGATGACCTTGATCAGGGAACTAAATCTGCGGACGAAATTAACACAAATGAAAGTTTACAAAACCTCATACATCTCTGTGAAGAAGAAAGGCTAAAGCTATCTACCAATCGCACAGCGTGTCTATGGTTTCAGTACATGGATATGGTATCATTGATCCAGAGATTCATTCGAGCTGAACGAACTGGTGACTGGCTCTTGCATTTAGATAGTTTGCAAAAGATGCTTCCATTCTTTGCTTCATCTGGTCACAATCTCTACCTGAAAAGCGCCTATATCTACTTGCAAAACATGTTGTGTTTACATGATACAAACCCTGAAGTTTACAATGCTTTCAAAACTGGGCAACATGTGATACGACGGAGTGAGCATAACTGGGCTGGACTATCAACGGACCTTGTTATAGAGCAAGTCTTGATGCGATCATTAAAGGCTACAGGAGGACTAACAAGAGGTAGGGGTCTATCAGACATACAAAGAACTAAATGGTTACTTTCGATGCCCATTTGTCTGCAAATGAACTCAGCCATGCAGGACTTTAGCCAAACTGTGTACAAAACCAGTGAGCAACACAAGGAAACGGCAAAGGCAAGGGTCTCCAGAGACTCCAAAGATTTGAATACTATGCTGTCATTTCTTCGAGAAAGAAACCCTTTTGACAAAACAGACACTAAATTAAGGAATATTGAAAGTGGTGTGGCTGCCGAAGAGTCTGCAAACACAGATTGTGCTTTGGCTATTGGGAAATCTATAGTGCGAGGAATGAATGGAACACTTCAAAAAAGTTTTACCTTCAAACGTTCACTACAAGCAGTACCTATCAACGAGAAGTCACTCGTGAAATTGGATGGGGAAGGCCTCCAAATAGATACACAACTTTTGTTCCAGCGTCTTACAACTGCTGCTGAGAGGTACACTGAGAACATATATTCGGTTTTTCAATATGAGCTATCAAGTATTCCATCTTCTCTTTTCGACAACAGTGGTCTACCAAGGGCAGCTCAAAAAGGTACCTTAGCCGATGCATTGTGGAAACAATGCAAATTTGATGCGTGTTTACAGGTAAAAAACGACCCTTCACACGAGATTATCATTGACGGAGGATGTCTTATTCACCGACTTCCTTGGAAGACAGGGCAGACATTCAATGACATCTGTTTAAGTTACTATCATTATTTAAAACAGAAATACAAAAACCACATCACAGTTGTTTTTGATGGCTACACGCATGGCCCTGATACCAAAGACGTGACTCACTTTCGCCGGACAAAGGGAAAAATAGGAACACATGTAAAGTTTTCCTTTGATACACCTCTCCGTATGAAAAAAGATGCGTTTCTTAATAACCCAGAAAATAAGCAGAAGTTTATTGATATGCTTGGCGAGTGCCTAACAAGTGCAGGCGTCGATGTACTACATGCACAGGGGGATGCAGATTGCATGATAGTGCAAACCGTAATCAAACTTGCTGAGCGAAACACAACCATTTTAATTGGAGAAGACACCGATTTGTTGGTTCTTCTATTGTACCACTACTGTACGCTTGGTTCCATCCAAATTCAGTTCAAATCAGATTCAAGATCTGCAGGGAAGGATGCGAAGTTGTGGGACATAGGCAAAGCACGGTCATCTTTAGGGGATATGCTCTGTAAGTACTTACCTTTACTTCATGCACTAACGGGTTGTGATACCACATCCAGGATTTTTGGAATTGGAAAACCTGCAGCTCTTAAACTTTTCCAGAAAAGGCCCTCGTTCCGCAAACTGTGTGAGGATTTCCTTGCATCCACTAGCCTAAGTTCTGTACGGAGATACGGCCAATCTCTGATTTCAGCTTTATATGAGGGATCAGACTCTGAGACTTTGGATGAATTGCGCTATAAAAGATTCACATCTAAAGTAATATCAAGCTGCAGTTCAGTTCAAGTTCAATCCTTACCACCAACTTCGGATGCAGCAGCATTTCATAGCCTCAGAGTATTTTACCAAACTCAGTTATGGATGGGCAATACAAGCCTTAACCCTCTTGATTATGGGTGGCAGATTGTTAATGAAGTCCTTCTTCCAGTTAAAATGACCCTTCCACCAGCACCTGAAAAACTTCTACAAATAGTGAGATGTGGCTGTAAAACAGGCTGTGACTCGAAAAAATGTTCTTGTCGCAGACATGGTCTTGATTGTTCCAGCGCTTGCAAAGACTGTAGAGGGATTTCTTGTTCTAACTCCCAGACTCTCTACGATGTACAGGAGAACGTGGATGATGATGACATTTAGGATACGTAAAAACCTGAATAAGTATATATTTCAATTTCTTCTTTTACAATATCTTGTCAAACATTGTAAACCTCAGATCAGACTGCACATTCTGCGCAATCTGATCTTGATCTACACTGTCGCGCTTAGAAACCTAGGGGTTAAGAACTACTTTAAACGATAATTTATGAATGTCATTTTTACGCCACATTGTTAACGTTTGTATTTTTTGACTAGATTCTATTTGACCTCTAAATAAGTAGGGATCATCTGCATTCCATGGTACATTTAAGTACCATATATGTGTAGCCGGGTACAGGTATTTGGTGAAATATCGCGGCTTGACCGGGGTTCGAACCCAGGGCCTAAGGCATACCGTTCCTGCACTCTAACCAACTGAGCTTCTGAACCACATGTCGATTAATTAAATCTCCAATGATCCGAAAATATAAAAATCACGACTCGACCGGGATTCGAACCCAGGGCCTCATGAATATCGTTCCTGCACTCTAACCAACTGAACTACCGAACCGATACTGCCGCACGATATATCACCAAATACCTGTACCCGGCTACATATGAAAAACCTCCGTTAAACCTGTGGCTAGTTATCATTAGGACAAGGTGTAAGCGGGACCGATCCATTACATTGTTGAAAGTCACCGTGACCTTGACCTTTGACCAATTGATCCGAAAATCGGTAGGGATCATCTACATTCATACATACATGTATGTCATAAACTGCATTACCGAAAAACACTTACATGCAAAAGTGGCAATATTATAAAGAGTGATCATGCATTGATAGGTTTTCGAGGATAAAAGTCAGTGGGTGGGGTAATTTTACATACAATTTTAGGGATTTTATGAAATGTATAATAATAAAAAGGACCTTCAATTGATTCAAAGAGCATGGTTTGCCTTCTTTGTCATAAGTATTGTGAAAAGATTAACTAAATCTCCAATGTTTTAATAAATCTCGCTTTATGGTCAAATAATAATGTTTCTTGTAATTTTGTTGAATCTAAGACCCCACTATTCTTTGGACGTCTATTTTTCAAAAAGTGCAACTACAAAAGTTCGGGACTTTTTATGGATACTTGTACATACATAGTAGTAACAGAAAAACAGAGTTTCAAAACTGTTGCAATTACTTCTAGGTTGACCCCCAAAATAGGGTAGATTGACTGGCCTAATTTGGCTTGGACCTTTTTTTAAGACAGCGCGGAAGCGAGACAAGCTGTGAACTACCTATTGGCTTGAGCCACTTCGAATTCAGTTTTCAGGCAAAACATGATAGAATTAGATCTACCTATTGACTAGGACGGTTTTGAAGAATGTGTGTTGGTGAGACATGCTGTGAACTACTACCTTCTTTGGACCATTTTGGAGTCAGCGTGTAAGTGAGACATACCGTGAACTACCAACTACTATTTCCTTTGACGATACTGAAGTGAGCGTGTAGGCGAGACATGCCGTGAACTACTGATTTCCTTTGACCATTTTAAAGTCAGCGTGTAGGCGAGACATGCCATGAACTACCGATTTCCTTGAACCACTACCGATTTCTTTGGACCATTTTCAAGACAGTGTGTTCGCGAAACATGCTATGAACTACTTGCTCACTTGGATCATTTAAGGAATGAAGAGATTTTTTTTTTTGTTTTCGTGGAGGTATGAAAAAAAAACCTTATCACACTTTTGTATGAAATCGCGTCTCTTCATTCCTTATAATTCAATATCACAGACAACAAATATGCACTTAAATAAACTAACTGCTCTTTATGTCCTTTTCATTGATATTTCATAGCGCGGTAAAACTGCTCCTTCATGACGTAAAAATGACGTAATTCATGACGTCATTATAGTATTGAACATTTGCAGATTTAGTAAATTTATTATTAGAAGTTCAATACGCTAGAATTAAGTTGAAAATAAGATTGTTTAAACCCAGCAAAGTAACAATGAGTTTTCAGCTCTCTCATTGAATTCACTGTTGGATATTTTTTTCAATATTCAGAGAAAATAAATTCAGCTAGCAATTTGAACTTCGGACTCGCTATAAAATCAGAACGAAAAACATTATGAAATATCGTATACATGTTTGTTTACATTAGTTTGACTGCAAAAGTAGTTCCGGCACTACTGATTTTTTTTTTTTTCATGGAGCTATGAAAAAAAAATTTCAGCCAATCAGAAGTCCGCAATGTTCATGAAAAAAACTAATATTGAATTATTTGGAAGACAGTAAAAACTATGTTCGCAAAACATGCTTTGAAATACCTATAGACTTGGATCATTTTGAAGACAACTTGTATTCGCGCAATATGTCGTAAACTACTTATTTTCTTAGACAATTGTGAAGACAGAATGTTTTCAAGTTATGTTGTGAACTATCGATCTCCTTGGACCATTCTGAAGTCAGCGTGTAGGCGAGACATGCTTTGAACTACATGTTGACCAGACGAACTACATGTGGAACATTTTGAATACAGGGTGTAGGCGAGCTATAGTGTGAACTAACTATTGACATGACGAACCATACGGAAGACAACCTGTAGGCGAGACATGCCGTAACTACCTATTCACTTTTGGCATTTGAAGACAATGTGTATTATAGAAATATTGGAACTACCAACTAATTTTGACCATTTTGATAACAGGGTGTAGACGAGTATACTGTGGACTACCTGTTGACTTGGATCATTAAGAAATCAATTTGTTGCAAGACATACAGTGAACCGCCTATTGACCTGAACTATTTTGAAGACGGTGTATAAGCGAGACATGGTGTGAATTAAATTAGACCATTTGGAAGACAACGTGTAGGCGAGACGAACTGAGAACTACCTATTTGCTCGAGTCATCAAGAAATCATTTCGTAGCCAAGACATACATGTACTGTGACTTAAACTATTCTGAATTGACCAGCCAGCATAGCTCAGTAGGTAGAGCGTAGGACTCGTGAACATGATGTTTTGGGTCACTTGAGGGTGTGGGTTCGATTCCCACGGCTGGCCACCAAAAATTACTAATAGTCGTTCGAATAGGACGTTAAGCCGAGGTCCCGTGTGACGATGCTATACACCGAGCACGTTAAAGAACCAGGCGTAACTTAGGATGGGTTTCGTCCTGTATCTGCACTATCCCCCGTAACAATACTAACAGCCTTCAAGGGGCGTCGCCCATATGGGCAACCGGTGGCGACGATAAATAAATGCTAATTCAATCAATCAACCATTCTGAGGACAGTGTGTTGGCGAGACAAGCAATAAACTGCATATTTCCTTAGACCATTTTTAACACCGTGTGTAAGTGAAACACGTTGTGAACCACCTATCTAGTTTAACAAGCGTGACATGCTGAGAATAAATTATTTTACTTTTACCATTTTGAAGACGGTATGAGCAAGACCTTTGTAGTTTCTGAGTTATATGTTGTAAATTACGTATTTATCACACAATAAGAAGACTATTTGTAAGTGAGACGTTGTCTAAGCAACAAAGATACTTTAAAGACAGGATACCACAATGCTGTAAACTACCAACTTAAATAGAAAACGGGAAGACAATGTTCACTGGACACATTCATTCCTGAGAAAAGCTTACAGTTTGGATAGATGAGTGTTTGATTCTTAATAGCTGTTGTGAAACTTTGCATCAATTACGTGACAAAAAGAAATGAAAAGAAAAGTAAGAAGCGCTACTCACTGCGTATCAGAAGCGGGAAAGAAAAGATTGCTGCATGCCTAACACTTGTTTGATATTAACCCCTATTAGCGCTGGATCCGGATTGATTTGCGTATGTAGACAGTGTAGATCAAGATCAAATTGCACAGATCGTGTTTTTTAATCTTGGATATACACTGTCCGAGGCTAGAGATACCTGTGTATAAGATAAAATCAAGATCTTCTGGACTGAAAGAATCTTTCTCGGAAAACTTCCTAAAATTGAAGGAAAGGAGAGAGAAAAGATGATCGAGAATATAAAGAAGTGATTGATAAAATAGATACTAGTAGCCTACATCTAAATGGGTATCTGGTGATGGAGATGAAAATGGTGATAAAAGAGAATAAAGTCGTGATTTTAGAAGAGAAAAATTATTTAGATGAAAAGGGCATTGTCCTATATTTTTTGCAGTGAAGGGACACCTGTACTACATCTCTAAACCAGAAACTAAAATGACAGAAAAAATACAGATGAAATAGCGAAGAACAGCACGAGGGATCATGCTTACCGTACATTTAAAAATTAACCATGGCAGCGCCAGAGGAAATTGGGGCTTTTGCAGACGGCATAGATCAAGATCAGACCACACAGAACGAGTAGTCTGATATTGATCTAGGCTGCATTATTAAGCTAAAAATCTGTCCGAATTACAGTCGATTGTATTTTCATCCGTCGCGACAGGTGAGTTAATATTTTTGGCGCTGAAAAGTTGAAGACCTGAAATGGGCGTTTTTACCATAAAAAATTTTACAAATAACATTGTTAAGAAAAAAAGAATGTTAACCACTCTGTAAATTACGAAATACTGAATATGTTCCACAAAAACCATATTTTCATCGTCAGATTAACGTGGACGACCACGGTGTTCAAACTGATTTATTATTCCATGCTGTCAAAACTTACCATTATCAGGACTCGGAAGACAAGATCTCTTGCTCACGGTCATTCCTGCATAACCATGTACCAAGACCTGAAAAATATTTGTATGATTTGGATGGATGGATGGATGGATGTAGTCTTTAAAGCACTCATTTCCACGTGTTATACATGTAATTTTATCGGTATATTTTTACGATAACAGCGCTACTGCGCTTTCGTTGATCTTTGCAGGAAAATGACGATTTGAGGGATCCTGTAGAGAAGTTCACTACACCTAGGAAACAATTGAGTCTGAAGCATATGGACAAAGTTACTCTAATTTGCGTGGGTCTTTCTTTATTTTAACGACAGGAGTAATATAACGATACACGGAGGAAATAACCACAACTTCCTTTAAACATAGTCAAATGTTCAAGCGGAAATATAGAATATTTGCTTGAACATCCGAACCTTCTTCAATAATCGTAGCAGTGAATAACACAGTACCTGTGGCATTTTCCCATTATCCTTCCTTCATTTCGTTTTTTTGCTAACCTCCCAACACGAACTCAGTAAGGTGACGGAAACACCTCAGAAAAATCATACGAGTCGAATACGAAGTCACGTTTGTTTATAAAACCTTGCCCAAAATGTGCCTTAGTTCTTTTTCATTGAATTTTATTGTCGATTTCATAGGAATAAACTGCGACATCATCGTTTTTGCAACGATTATTTTCCGTGAATTTATTAGTTTAAATGTCATGAATTAAAGATTAACCACAGATTTTCATTCCCTTGCAAGTCTTTCCCCCCACCCTAGACGCTCTCGACAATTCATGATGTAGCTGCCTTGCAGTGTGAGACAGGCTTACAAAACCTTGAAAATTCAACAACTTAATTGTGGCTTCGCATGATCGGCGGCACTATATTTTTATTCGTTTTTTGAAAAGCGCCAGTGGAGGTAGCCATATTGTTTACTATATGGACTGGTTCAGTGGTTTTTTTTTTAACATACATGTAAAAATACGGTACTTTCATTACCAGATCAAGCCCGTACCAACTTTGTTTTTCTGTTTGGGCTGATTTTTTGTTTTTTAACGTAAAATACCGTACTTTCATTGCCAGATCGATAAAAACCAGATCGTATCCCAGATGGCCCAGAGTTTACATATTTGTCATGAAGTATCACCACGTGGACCTTTACGAAATTTGTTCAAGTGATGCCCTTGGCGTAAAAAATCAACCCGCTGTAATGTGCCCTATTTCAAAAACAAATGATTTGCGGCGCCATTGATGTTATGCATCAATATCTTCTTGTTTGTTTGTTTGGTGTTAACGCCATTTCAACACTATTTTAGTTAAATGGCGGAGGCCAGTGCGCCTATTTATGCTTTCCCGAAGTTTCTTTTTACCAGTACTTCAAACAGTGTTGTTTTTTTTAATTTTGTTTTTTGTTTTGTTTTTTCGAGACACCGACTGCTTTTTCCACCAGGCCGTCGTCGAAATAATGATCAGCAGTGAAAGAGAAATTAATTTTGTCGCAATGACTATATTCAATCCTCGGACAGAAATTGCCCGAGTCGGGGATTCGAACCCGGGCCCCCCCTAGTTTATTACCGGTTTGAGCATTTAACATGCCATTTGAATACATGTTATTTCATTGTGACCAAAACGTCTTGTCTCTCTGCGGGTCACGTGAAAACTTGTTTGTTTCAGTTTCAGTCATGCGTATTGATACCTTCTCATCAAAAAGAGTCAAAAATTTGCTTCTCATCTTTAAAAACTAAAAACATGCATAGGCTGTAAGAACTGACCCATTATTTTCCGCTAGGTGGCATTTTGCAAATACAAACCTATCTGATTTGGGCATTCTGGTATAAATTACTTTTGTCGAACTGTAGAAACTTCCCTCCACAGCATGGAGTTAGTCTACTTTTCGTCTGTAATGTACATATCTGTCATAGAAGCGAATGGGCTTCATGTAACTTTAAATACACACATGTATTGTCACGGAGAGAGGTTAGATATATAAGCATTTCAAACCTGCTTTGCAGTAGAGCTAGCTTTTACAGCGATGCGGTTTTGTGCAGCTCTCTCCGTGCAAGTTAAGCAACGTGGCTCTAGTTAGTGCCTGGATGGGTGACCAGGCCGTTGCACGTCACAGTTGGTGGCAGAGGTGGGATAATGACAACTGCCGGACTGGAGTTGCCCTACCCATTTATATTCCCCTGGTTCATTTGTATATACATGCTTGTATACAAGTCTCGGGGTCGAGACTTCTCGAAGGGCGGAAGTAATGTCACGGAGAGAGGTTAGATATATAAGCACTTCAAACCTACATTGCTGTAGAGCTAGCTTTTACAGTGATGCGGTTTGGTGCATTTCTCTCCGTGCAAGCAAAGCAACGTGGCTATAGTTAGTGCCTGGGTGGGTGACCAGGCCGTTGCACGATACAGTATGTCTATATGCAGCCCTATGTCATAACACACCATGAACTCTTGAGATACAGTTCAAGTATATGATCAAAATAATCTTACATTGGCTGGCTTTTGAGGTAATTTTGTTTTATTAAACTAGTAGTTAAAAAAAATGTTAAGCTCACAAAAGGCTAGCTTAAGAACTCCTTTTTTTTTTAGACTCATTTCATAAAATACCAACTCCCACCAGATCCTATATGGCTTGCAACACACGAAAAGGGACATTCGGACATTTACGTAAAGTGCCGTCTAGGATCAGCCTGCGCGGTCTGCGCAGACTAATCCAAAACGACACTTTCCGTTTTTAATGTCATTTTCTGTTTAGCGCAAGTCTACTGAAGAACAAAATGTAATGTAGACGTAAAGTGCCGTCTCGGATTAGCCTGCGCGGACTGAGCAGGCTGATCCTAGATGACACTTTACGCAAATGTCCAAATGCCCCTTTTCGCGTGTTGCAAACCATATACACTGTACATCTACAGAGGACTATTTGTCATTGTCATTGTATGGTGTTTAACGCCGTTTTCAACATTATTTCAGTTATATCGCGGCGGCAAGTGCACCTATCCATGCTTTCCTGGAGTTTCTTTTACCAGTACTCCGCACAATATTCTTTCCAAGCCACTGGCTGCTTTCCCACATAACCATCGTCGAAACAATGATCAGCGGTGAGAGAGGAATGAATCCTGTCGCAATGACTATCATCAATCCTCGGAAGGAAATTGGCCGAGCCGGGGATCCAACCCACGACCCCCTGTTCTCGAGTCCTGTACGCTACCGACTGAGCTACCGGGGCTCGGCGGACTATTTGTCTTGCAGAAGACATATCTATGCGACATTTACTTCTTTTGGCCACAATGTGTCAATGTTTTTATCTGTTAAACCTTTACTAAAAAAACATGAGTTTTAATGACTCTGGGGAATAAAGCTCTTGTCAAAATCACTTTGAGAAAATAAGAAGATGCTGGTAACCAGCATAATCTTCTTTTCTCACAACGTTGTCAACCATTTCAAAGACAAAGTCCACAGTTTCAGCAGTTGTTCACTGGAAATATTTTGAATTAGAATGAGAGTAAACCCGAATTTGTGTTAATTATCTCATGTATACGATAAGCTTTTCTTCTCCCACGTCATCTGCTGCTATTAAAGTTTTGTTTGAGGAGTTTCTGCGTAAATTATTAGTCAACAATAAAGGCAACCATATTGATTGTGCATGAAAAAGAAAATGCATGTACTTACCACCATCAAACAAAGACAGATGTCTAGTTTCATATTCTTTGATACCATACCGCAAGTTCTATAATATTATCAATATCCAGTAACAACGATCATAACTGATCTAATCGAAGCAGAAGTATCGAGGAAATAAGGGGATGAATTATCTGTTTTTGAAAACCAGAAAAAAAAAACATAGTTGCAATTTCCGCATATATGCATGCAAAATGCCATTGGGCATTTATTGAACATTTTCATTTCTAAGTAAAACCTTTAAACTTCTCAACAAATTATATGTCTAAGCTATCGTCATTTTTTTCCGGCGTTGTTTATTACGCGGGCCTTTTTTTCGGGTGTAAATATTTCATCAAAGTCCGAATTCCCATGGACTTACATGTATTTCCAATTCTACTTATCAGTTTATCGTGGGTTAAAAACTGAAGTTACAATCATTGAAAATAAAGTGAAATGAAATTTACAGTGAAATATATATACATATAGTTTCAAACTCGATACAATGTTATATGTTACAAATATAGCTGTTCAAAAAGCGACCAACATTTTCGGAAAACGTTTTTTTAGATTGATGATGTCATTGGCGACGTCGCTAAAATTTAACAAAAAAAAAAAATAATACCACTGTGTTTAAAAAGCTACAACTTTGATGTCAGGCAACGAACACTAATAGCGTACTAATGTAAATTGCTCCAGGAACTTGGCTTTCTATCCGTATAGTTTTCCTTATGATCGAATGATCAGAAGCTGTGTAATTAATTTTCTCGCACACTGCAAAAAATACAAGTAAGGCAATTGGAATTTTGAAATCCATGGATGAAACATTTATGGCCCCTTACTGTATTTTTTTTTATCTCTTTTTTATTATGTTACTCTATAACCGATTACTAACAGTCTCCATGCATTTTTAGACGCACCAGTTTTATCAGCAAATGATTCTTTTCCCACGGTGAGCTGCATTATTATCTCATCTCGAAAAATGTAATTATCGTTCTGAAACTTTAATTCATCAATAATGTGCAAACAACTGGGCGAAAAGAGGCCTGGTTAATTTTCATTATCAACTCAACTCAACTCAACTCAAATGACTTTATTTTGGTATTCGGCAAATAAGATTTTGCCATTGACCATTTACAAAAATGATAACATGAAATATAGCATAAGCTTGTACAAATACAATCTAGAAAAATCAGAAAAAAACTGATTAATCGAAACTATAGTAGGATTAACCCTTAAGATACTAATCACGTCTCACTGACCTTTTCGTGGACATTGTAGATCAAGATCAGACAGTACAGACCGTGCAGTCTGATCTTGGATCTACATTGTCTGATCAGAAGGTATTTTTCTTCAAAAGATAAAACTGAAAATAGTACCATTTGGGTTTTTACTATGGCTTGAAAGTTGCATTTATCTTAATTAAATCAGCCAGATAAGGGTCTATAATATTAAACGTTATTTAAAAAGCTGTTTCGTAAATCTAGTGCCCTTTTTATGAACTTTGCAGTATTTAATTGGATTTTTCTCTTTTTAGATGACATAATTCTATTAAATTTAGCAATTGTAAACCAGTGGATATTTAAGTATTTTGATCTTAATTCGCAATATTTTGGACAAACACATAAAAAGTGATATTCTGATTCTATTCTATTATTGTTGCATAGTCTGCAAAGTCGATCCTGCCTGTCTATATTTTGGACTCTCCCAGTTTCTATCGCAAGCTTATGCGAGGCAAGTCTAAAGCGTGTTAGCGTTTTTCTTAGTGTTTCATCCCTCATGTTTGTTAAATAATTTTCAAATTCAAAATTCATTTTGAAATTATAATAATATTCTAATTTCAAACAATTGCTGGTCGAATTTTGCCATTCTTGTATAAAATTATCACGAAGTCTTCTTTGAATATTTTTGAATACAAAATTAAAATTATCTATGTTATTTCTTGTCCAAATATATGAATATCCAGCTTTATCTAAAATTTCCTTAATTTTTGCAGACCAGTTAAAAGCATTTCTACTAGCGATTTGAATATTGCAATTTTCATTAAATATTGTATGAATAAGTGACATTCTATTACTTTTGATTTTTAAATAATATTTAATTGATTTTTCGAGCGCCAAAAGTGACATTGGATATCTTCCAAGTTCTCCGTACACAGCGAGGTTCGGGGTTTGAGGACTTACACCAAGGATTTTCTTTAAAAATTTCATGTGTATTTTGTCAATAGATTTTAAGTTATAAACCCCCCAAGCCTCCGCTGCATACAGCAAAATTGGAGATACCATTCTGTCGAAAAGAAGCAATTTTGTTTTAATATCTGTTGGGACTTTTTTGAATAAAGACAATAGACTATTCATGGCTTTTAAAGCTTGATCATTTAGTGCATTAACTGCATTTTGCGTTCTACCTGTTCTAAAGGATTTAATACCTAAATTACAAAATCTCTCTCCATATCAAACCACATATTCCAGTGCCTCTTACGCTGTCTATCTTTTTTAAACAAGATCCTCCTAGGCCCCAACCAATATTCAACTATATTTTATTTATAACATGATACAGGCTTAATCCATCATTATATTCCATTTTGTGAGGTAATGTAGTCTTAACTGTATATCTGAAAAACTTTACACTCGTCCGTATCGGTTACCAGCATTTCTTTTTCCTTTTCCCACAAGGTTTTCAAAAGCATTCATCCTTGTAAAATTCGGGATTGTTTCGTAGAGGGTTCAGTTTTTACTTTATATTACATTTAAAAGTCCTTCTGCTAATTATGAACCTAAGTCACTGCTGAACCTCATTCTGACTTTAGTCGGACAAGCTGCCCAAATGGACGGGAAAGATTACTGTGTGCAGAGCAGGATTACCCTTTTCCACACGACAAAATTTTAGACTTGTGCAAACCCAAGGTACTTGCAGAAGACAAAGCAAATGTGGCTCAAATTTAGGAAGTTGTCTGTGATAAGGTAGAAGACATTGTTGGAAATTGAGAAAATGCTAGTCATCAGCATTTTCTCCTTTTCTCACAATGCTTTCAAAAGTCATCTTTCTCAAGGTCGTTAAAGGTCGAAATTGTGTTGTAAAAGGTAAAGAAACACAAGGAACATAATAGACACATGTAGTTGCACTTGGCGCCGTGATGCTGAATCGTGTGAACTTCTGATCGAAGAAACATATAATTGTTACATTCGTTTGTACAAACACACAAATAAATTATACTTAATCGTATTTTGGTTGGATAAATCGTATTTGATAAATTGTTTATATTGTTTAACCAGCGATGAACATCTCGTTGCAGTTAATTGCTGGTTTCCTATGCCCTATGTTTCACCCATCACTATAAAGATTAATTCTAATGTTAACGCCATTTTAACAGCTTAGGTAATGTCGTGGCGGTCAGTGATGCACCCATGTGTTTCCTGGCTTTCTCACACCATTATTGACACAACTTTCTTTCCAAAGCCACTGACTACTTTTCTCATCAGAGGTGAGAGGCGAAAAATCGCCGGAGAGAAAGTTCGACGCAGCCGGGTATCGAACCCGCAACCTCTAGATCACGAGTCAGATACGCTTATCACTGAGCTACCCGACCGGGCGAAGATTAATTCTAACACTTTAGCAAAGAATTCGTGTTTTCACGATAGAACTTTCAAAAACATTGTGGAAAAAGTAGAAATTGCTAGTTACCAACATTCTCTGCATTTTCAAACAACGTTTTCAACTCATCGAAGATAAATTTACGCTTTTGTCGTCTGCAAACATTTGCAAGACTCACTGACCTTTGCGGACATTGTAGATCAAGATGAGACTGCACAGAACGTGCAGTCTGATCTCGGAGTCTGATCTCGGATCTACCATGTCCGATAAGGAGTCTCCCCCCCCCCCCCCCCGCGTAAATAGGAAGAACGTTATTCGCGTTTTTTTTTTTTTTTTCTATCGACTTGAAAGTTTCATTTCATTTATTTGGCAGGATAAGGGTTTAAAGAGTAATCAGAACGCAGTCACAAGTAATACAAATAAGACATAGGGCCTACATCTGGCGGAAAGGATTTTTTTTCCTTATGCTGTATGAAATGATATTGAAGAAAAGGAACCAGTTGCCTGTTTTAAGCAATCATTCCTTTTCCTTCAATATTTTCGAAAACTGTCCAACTTCGGGAGATAAAATATTGTATTTGTGAAGTGGGTTGATAGCTGAGGGCAAAGTAGTTTACCGTTTACAAATTACATCTTTGCGAATAATTGTGCTATATCCTGTTGTAACGGAGGTTACTTTGTGCTTAATGTGCAGGGCGTAGAAGCTCCCTAGAGCTGTCAAGGTTTGTTTGTTAGTTTGTTTTTTGCTTGCTTTTTTTTTCTTCCTTGTTTGTTTGTTTTTCTTGCATCATCAATTGATTGATTGATCGATCGATCGACCGATTGACCGACCGATCGACTGGCTGATTGATTGATTAATTCATCGATCGATCGATCGATTAATTGATGTTTAATGGTGTTTTCAACACAGTTTCAATTATATTGCGGCAGCTGGTGCACCTATCCGTGACTATTCGGAGCTATTTTTTCATTAAGTGCTTCGTACAGAATTCCCACCAAGCAACTCACTGCTTTCCGTCAGAAACATAGTCGAAATAATGTTCAGCCATGTTCAGAGAGGAGCGACTCCTGTTGCAATAAATATCACTTTTTCTCCTAAAGAAATTGACCGAGTTGGTGTCGAACCAGTGACCCCTTTGTTTCAAGCCTAGGTCGTTGCCGCCAGAGCTGCAGAGCTCGGTCTCTGTCTCTGTTCAGAGACCGAGCTTTTCATAAAAGATCACGCAAGTAGCCTATATATCTATTTCCGAGAATGATTCATTTCACTATATCGGATAGAAAGAAAGGCATACAGACAAAGACGGGCCTAAAAGAACTGACAGGCAGCGTTTAAGATTTGTTTCTAATAATATGATAGGACGTGTTCGATGCAGTGATAAGGGAACGACATATATATATATACCTTATTGTATCATGCTCTTTACCAGACGACAAAACATCGGAATTGTCAAGTTTGGAAGCATTTGCAGACGACTAATTCAATATGGATCAGAATTTTTCTTTAAAGGGTAGAACACATAATGAGAAGAGGAAAAAAATGCCGGTTCCAGACAGTGTTTCAAAAGCTTTCTCCTTCAGAGTTGTTCAAACGCGGGACTGTGGTAAATTAATAATTAAAGCACTAGATGTAGCTTAGGGCCTATAGTACATGTAAGTTAAATCTGTTCTGGACAGATATTGGTGAAAAGGAGATATTTCTGTTTACATGCTATTGCTGATTTTCCCGTCGTGTTTTGCATATCACTAGAGAGGAGAAATTCATTCTATCATTTAACACAAAATACGTACGTGCCCATCCACCTACGCCTATACACGTAGGCCTACGTTCTTTTACAGTACGTTTGGAACACTAGACCTATGCAGAACTTAGACTAACATGTAAAAGGATAACTGTAACGTTTCTTTCCATCTGAGCCTCGAGTTGGAGATCACACTCGTCATAATTGTTGCCGGATATAAATTCTTATCCTGTTATCTCATCCCACTCTTTTCCCGTTAGATGTCTATAGCATAGATCTAATTTATTTCAAGAGAGTATCTTCTCTTTTTGTGGTCCTGAAAGGGTCGTTTTCGGCTTACCGGTACATATTCCTTTTACTCAGCCCCCTTTTTATATCATACCCTTTTAAACCGTTGAGTGTCGCCGTCTTATTAATAGAATGACATACATGTACATATATATTTAAACCCAATAGTCTCTAAAATATATAGATAAAAAACCAATAGCAGCTCGCTACATGGCTATATGCCGCATGGTAAGTGTAAAAAAGACCAACGATGATGATGATCTTCTCTTTTCTCTACTTCGGATCTTTCGCTCTCTAAAATCGATTCTAAGATATGAATCATCCGTGAGATAAGCATACTTTTAACACCACCAATGACAGCTATTTCAAAGACAACTGGCGAATTTTAATCATTAAAATGCTTGATCTAAATCTCATAGATCTGTCTAGATCTAGAACTAGGGGAGCTAAAGACCTAAGAAGTATTTCAAAGCCGTTTTCACCTACTACAACTAACCATATCGGCGGTGTAGGTCTGAAATTAGACTGAAAGTTTTGTGCAGTCTGATCTTGATCAGCACTATCGGTATAAAGGTCTAACAGTCTCGATCGGCAGTAAAATATTAAAGATTATGCGTGTTGGAAAGGGGGCGTGAAATTACTTCTTTTTGTCATGTATACTTTATATTAAAGCTACTATAACGGCACCGTGCGATCGGATGTTCGGCTATTTACCTATAAATATTCTTGTCCGAAAGTTTGTTGTTATTCTGTAACAAAAAAAGTCAAACACAGGAAATGAATCCGGCAACCGAGAACGATATTTCATGATTCATCACCAGTTTCTGTCACGAATCAATGATAAATGTGGTGGTGAAGTCTTTTTTACACTTATCATAGCACAGATAAATTTGCAAACGGGCATTTGTATGGTAAGTAAGTCTTAAATTTCTTTTAGTTGCACTTTAAACCTCCAAAAAAAATGATACTGTGGCTTGAAATTTTGATAAACTTGTACAAAAATACATTCTTTATTTCCTTCAACGAGCAGACTTCCCTTTTTTACAGTGATCCATTACTGTACAAATGAAACTTGTGTTGTTCTACTCCCGATTCGGGGTCTAGCTCCGATGTTATTTTTGTGATTGTTTCTCCGCTAGATTCCCGCAGCAGCCTTCTTTAAAAGTATCTGGAATGAATACGATTTTACCGGCATCTTTTCAAACGGCTCTATGCGACAAAATCTCCAATTACAGCTAATAAAATGGGCATGGATTGTTAGATAAATGATTAATCTTTACAAAAAAACTGATGTTAGTTAATATCTAAATCTTACCTGCATGCAAAACTGTACTTTTCAACGTAAATAACCGTTGACCTACTTCACCAGAAATCAAAACATGGTGATATCATCAATGCGCATGTCTCGGTAGAAAACGCAGTATCTTTGACACGCTACAGGACAGTTCATTTGGGAATTCCACTGTTGACAAAGGCACCTTATACAAAAATGGTTGTTAGGGTTAGAGAACCAGACTGTACAAAATTCAAATTCCGTTGAGTGCGCTTGTCTGTTTAACGGAAGTCGCCATGTAAGTTGTTTACAAATTTCACTGGATTTTTTTACGTTGGGAAAAAAGGTAAATTTCCATTGATTTAATTGGTATTTTGCAGCAAAGCTTGTGTGATAATAAAGATTAATCATTTATCTAACAATCCATGCCCATTTTATTAGCTGTCATTGGAAATTTTGTCGCATAGAGCCTTTTGAAAAGATGCCGGTAAAATCGTATTAATTCCAGATACTTTTAAAGAAGGCTGCTGCGGGAGTCTAGCGGAGAAACAATCACAAAAATAACATCGGAGCTAGACCCCAAATCCGGAGTAGTGTTGTCCTTGCTCTTGCTTTTTGAAACGTTCTTGGAGGGATGTATTTGCGTGAAAGAATTAAGAAAGGCAGTCTCCTCTTCTCACAAGTTTTCCATGCTAATTTGAAAACAGTAATTTCCTCTTCTTCAAACGTTGATGCCCTACTTAACTTGTAGAAAGTTTTGTAAGTCTAAAAATAGTCTGTACATTTAAAGGTTTAGCATAGTTGTTCTCTTGTAGAAGGAATTAATATTTCGGAGAAAGATCTTGCCTTGTTCAAAGTGCCCAAACAGACACAAAAAAAGTTATATTCATTCCTTATAACAAAATAAGTGGAATAACAGTGGAGGAATTTGTCTTCGAAAGGAACAAAAACAGTAAAAGGGATAATTCTGGCATTGAGGATGATCATTGGGGTCATGTGTGGTAAAGGACTAGTGTTTTTGAGTTTCTGGTTCAAGTGCTGGGTTTTTCAAGGAAGCTTCTTTGGACAAGACACATCACAGCATTTGGCTTTTGCTGGTAAAGGTGAAACATTAAACATGAATTAGTGAGCTGGTGCCGTGGAAAGACTAATCAGGGCTGAAAAAAAGTGATAAAAGTAGCTGGGTCCGGGACCTTTTGGCCATTATAACAGGAGGGTCCAAAGTACACTTAGGCAGTTGCATACTTTTTTTCAGTCATTGTACAGACTAGTGTGGTATCTCAGGAGATGACCCCAAAACAAAGCATTTCATTTCAATTTGCTGTTACTCTCATAGCTTCAATGTAAGAAAAATGTTCAAACATTTAAACAATTAGTATTATAGATCAACAGGAAATTTGGAATTTTTTTTTTTTTAATTGTGCTACTGCAATAGTCTTCTTACGGAGCAACTAAGTTGAACGGATGCATCTTGGAACGAAACCCTGAACCAATTTTCATTTGAATGTTGTAAGAAGATCCCAAACCATCCTCTGGTCTCATATATTTTCTGTGTCTCCCCAATTTTGAAAGCTCTAGATCTTTTTTATTTTCTTCCGGCGTTTTCTGTTTAATGCTTGATGAAAATCCAAATTTGAATAAACTCTTTATCGTAAACTGTTAGCAAAAAGCATAGACGATGAATCACTCGCAGATTTAACCAGCTTTACCACATGTACCTGTTTACTGATCGTGAACAAACCTGGAACCAGGGAAAACTGTTGATATACTGATGACTTGAGTAAGTGTATGTGATAGCGTCCTTAGGCCCAGCGTACGTGAAATTTTTGTAATAGTTCGCTTTAACACAGAGATTATCTTAAACAAGCAGACCCAAATTACCATTGAAAAATTATTCTATATGTAAGTCATTCTGAATATATTTTCGGGCATCAGACTTTTTATTTAGAAGACTGAACAAGTCCAACCTCCATTTTGACAGGTCTGTCGGACCCTCACCTTGTTTTTTCCCGTCGGTCCGATCTCCATTTCAGTATGTCCCGGACCTTCGACCAGCACTATTTTTCAGCCCTGGTAATACTGAAATAATATTGGAAATGGCATAAAATATCATTATTATTTCTTTGTCCGAGTGAGGGGATATCAAAACACAGGATAACTTCTTTAACAGTGTTCTTAATCGTTTACCAAACAATACCGTGTTTTAATGGCCCTGAATAAGAAGAAGGCTTTTGAAAACATTGTTGGTAAAGGAGAAAGTGCTTGTGTCTGATCAGAGCAGTATTTTCTCTTTTTCCACAATGTTTTTTACTCTTCAAAGGAAAATCCCATCATTTGTGTCAAATTCAATATGTCTTGTACCAAAGCTTTCAGTTGGACAACTTTGATCGTTTGATAAAAGGGAATGCTTGGATAGGTGACTGTGTCAGATTTTGCATGTGACAATATTGGAGGCATAGGTGAGGTAATTGCAACTGCCATAATGGAATTGCCTGAACCTCTCTGCTTTCACATAAATATATGCTTTGGTTCTCAAGGTTGAGTAAACTGTATTCTTGAAGGATAAAGTAAGGTCATTGAAATTGTATGGTATTAAAAGCTGAGAACCAGCCTTACTGTAGGTAGCTGATCAGCAATGCAAACTAGCATTTTCTCCTACCATTTCATAGACAAATACCACTATTTGAGGGAATTTGTAGTCGAAAATTATTTAAATGATTATACATCCAATTTTATTGTTAGGTAAAGGGTTAAGAGTTAAGTATGGTTGTGTCTTGTGCTTGAATGGGAGATCCTTTGCAATGCAGGTTGCAAAATATTGAAAATGATAATAATTTTACCTCTTAAAGTAAAAGATTACGATTAAAATTCTTCATAGAAGAAGAAGTTTATATGTGTAGGTATTTTCATTCTTATTCTTTCTTCTGTATATTTGTCATATGATTGTATTTTTTTATTTAAACTTATATATCTCATACTGATGAATGAAATATGTTTAAACTAAAAGTCTTGAATTTTCAGGCATGATACTGTTTACTATGTTGATGTAATACAGTTCAGGATGTTATTTAATGGGAAATAGCCAATCAGTAAACAGATATGGCACGAATATTGAACGATATTCCAAGATGGATAGTTATAGTAAGTACAGGTGCTCTAAAGCCTTAACCAAGCAATTACAAGTTTCAACTACCCTAATGCTGGTAACAGGCATTTTCTCCCTTTCCCAAAATCATTTCTACTATTTCAAAAAAAATTTCAATGTTTAAGTCATCTGCAAATGCATTCAGCTATGACAAGTCAAACATTTTGTTGTATGATAAAGAGTTATTGAACTGTCACTCAATATTATTATGTACACAAAATTGCCAGATAGATGCATCAAAATGTAAAAAGGCTAGATATTATCCATTAACACTTTCCATGTACCGCATAGATTTAACCCTTTACCATACAACCCCAAAGTTTAATGACTCTGAGGAAGAAGATGTTTGAAAACATTTTTGGAAAAGAAGAAAATGCTGGTAACCAGCATTTTCTCCTTTTCGCAAATTGTTTTCTGCTCCTCCAGCAGTGTATTAAACCCATGACTTGTTTTAGACTATACAATAGTGTGTTATTGTTTTTTGGGTCTGGGTTTTGGTTATTTTTGTACTTAAGAGCATGTGAAGCTGGCGAAACCATCTATAGCATGAGGAATTTGTACTACTTCACCATTTTGCAGAAAAATTACATTCTGTGTGTTGCTAAGAGATATAAGTGCAGAAAATGCAATGATTTATATGTTTAATAATAGCAAACCATGCAGCATAAGTTATTTGAAGTAAAAATAATTGTTGAAATACTTCAGGTTACTCTCTCTATGAACTGTTTTATTCACTTTTGATGTACATGTCAGAGAGCTATCTTCTTGTGCATTTGCCGAGCCCAAATAGTGCATTTGGTACTGGTCGCGTACAGGACTCAAGAACAGGGGGTTGCTGGTTAGATCCCCGTTTTGGTCAATTGCTTTCCGAGGATTGATGATAGTCATTGCAACAGAATTCATTCCTCTCTCACCCCTGATCATTGTTTCGACAATGGTTATTTGGGAAAGCAGCCAGTGGCTTAGAAAGAATATTGTGCGGAGTACTGGTAACAGAAACTCCAGGAAAGCATGGATAGGTGCACTGGCGGCTGCAATATAAATGAAATGATGTGGAAAACAGCGTTAAAAAACCACACAAAAAATCCATCTTGTGCATTTGCACATTTCAAACCGAAGTACATCTGTAAACATGGACCCATGAACAGCATATAGGTTAGAGATGATGAAACTGGACACGTTATGTCTGTCATTCGTTTTATGTGCTAAATAGGATCTCAGATTCGTGTTTATGTATTACCCTTTTTTATCAAACTTGTTGACTAAAGTGTAAATGACGCTAGCTAAGGCTCACATCACACACTTTCAGTCAACCCGTTTGGTGAAAATGAATATGTAAATATACACCCATGTAAGATCCTATATGAGCCGTGCTCTGTGAAAAGGGGGCTTAATGCATCTGCGAAAAGTATCGACCCAGGTCAGCCTGCGCAGTCCGCGCAGGCTGACCTGGGCCGAAACTTTTCGCTATGGGTCAATTTTCTGTATGTCCAAGGACCAGTCTACCTCATGAATAAGTCAGTTGTTAAAAAAAGTGGCTATTATGGATCCGTAGGTATGTGATGGCTTGCTTGGTATGATGGATTACGGAGATGCATTAAGCCCCCTTTTGCCAGAGCATGGTTCATATATATTTAACTATTTCAGGCTGTCTGGATTGGTGGCAATATTGGAATGTTTATCTATGGGTACTTGAAATATAAAAATCAGGACGCCTTCTACTACTTAAGGTTAATCATAGGGGTAAGTTTCATTTGAATTCCTGACAACACAGAATTCTGAGCTCACAGCAGGTTTCAGGAATGAATGTGAGAAACAATTTATAAACTCATTACCACACATCCCGACTTTAAACGAACCAGAAGTGGGCTTATTAAGACATTATACAAAAAGGAGAAAATGCTGATATCCAGGAAAGTTTCATTTCTTTCTCCAAACACTGTTACGTCAGTTACATGTATATAGCTTGAGTACTAATATTTGTCAATTTCATGGATATGTAATTCTATGAATTAAAGTTCCTGACAAAACTTATTTTCTGCTTTCCAGTAGAAATGAAAGAGAATGATTCATTTGTACCTAAAATGTTACCATTTAGAAATGGAAAGTTAAAAAACTTTATGGTCCAACAAAATTATTGAAATTTTAGAAACATTGAAATTGATATTGACGGCATTTGTCCAAAGCCATAGTATATTTCCCCTGTATCACTTTTATACTAGTGGGTCTAGAAATAGCCTGAAAATTTACCTAGTTAAACCTTGGAGTGCCAAATAAACCAAATGGGCATTTTATATCTAGAAATAAAACAGTAATAGGAGCAATTTAAAGATTGCCATTGTCAAGAAGGTCTCAGCAAAGCAGTAAGAGTAGTCTGTGCAGTCTGATCTTGATCTACACTGGCAGCAAAGGCAACTAAAGTAGTGATAGGTGCTTTAAGATGTGATTTATCTTCTTTTTCTGCTTTTTCATATTTTCAGGATGCCTTGCCGTGGGCAAGAGCCAGTGCAGCCTGTCTCAATCTAAACTGTATGTTGATTTTACTACCTGTCTGCAGAAACCTTATCTCCTTTCTGAGAGGTTCTTTGAAGGTAAGTTATATCATTATCACTCCGAGAAATAATGACATTTGAAATTAGAGTACAATATTACACTTAAATAAAAGCTTTCCTTTTTTCAATATTTCGGCCAACAGCCTTTTTCAAGGGAAAAAAGAACATACTTCAAATCCATTCAAACTATAGATTATTTATGTCACTTGTTATGTTGAGGGTCGTGGGTTTGAATCCTCAGCTCGGCCAATTTCTTTACCAGGATTGATGATAATCATTTGTAAAGGATTCATTTCTTTTTCACAGTTGATCATTGCTTTGACGGTAGCTGTGTGGAAAAGCAGCCAGTGGCTTGGGAAGAATATTGTGTAGAAAAGGACTAAAGTACTGGTAAAAGGAACTCCAGGAAAGCATGGATAGGTATATTAGCCACCACAATAACTGAAATTGTGTTGAAAATGGATTTAAACACTTACAAACAAATGGCAAGCGATGTAAATCTATGGTTTGAATAGGTTATGTTTTTCAATCTTGAAAGAGGCACTAGAGCCGAATTATTGAAAAAAAAATATGCATAGATAGTTGCCTAAAACATCTTGGTAGCATACTGGACTTGAGAACAGGGGTCGCTGGTTCAATTCCCTGCTCGGCCAATTCCTTTCCGATGTTTGATAATAGCTTATTGCAACAGGATCCGTTCCTCTCTCACTGCTGACCATTGTTTCAACGATATCTATGTGGGAGAGCATCTAGTGGCTTGGAAAGAATATTCTGAGGAGTACTGGAAATAGAAACTCAAGGAAAGCATGGATAGGTGCACTGACTGCCGCAATATAACTGAAATAATTTGAAATGGTGTTAAACACTATACAATCAATCAATCGCCACTGTGATATTACTGAAATAATGTTGAAAATGGCGTTAAACATCATACAACCAATCAGTTAGTCATAAAACATCTCCATGTAGTAAAAAGGCCATCATGGATTATCAGCCTTCTAGGATATCAATCAAAGTTATATATGAGCCATGCTCTGGCAAAAGGGGGCTTAATGCATCTCCGTCATCCATAGTACCAAGCAGGCCATTATGTACTTATGGATCCCTAATAGCCACTTCTTTTAAAAATCAACTTAATCATAAGGTAGACTAGTCCTTGTACATACAGAAAATTGGCCAGTAGCGAAATGTTTCGGCCCTGGTCAGCCTGCGCGGATTGCACAGGCTGACCTGGGTCGATACTTTTCGCAGATGCATTAGGCCCCCTTTTTACAGAGCAGGGCTCATTTTTTTGGGTCAAAAAATTTCCTGAAAGAAAAATGTGTTGCTTATCTAGCAACAGTTCCTTAGTTAATTTCACCAAGCCTCTTCACCTTCATCTTGAAAAGTTGAAAAACTTAAAAGGATATGAGGTTTTAACACTAAGCTGCTAAGGGCCACTCACTGACCTTTTGCGGACCATATAGATCAAGATCAGACTGCACAGAACATGGAGTCTGATCTTGGATCTACACTCTCCAATAAGCAGATATTTTTCTCCAAAAAGTAAGTCTGAAATAACATTATTTGGATTATTATACCCCCACAAAACAGATGTTTTTGGGGGTATGCTGGAATCAGCCTGTCTGTCCGTGTGTCCGTCCATGTGTCCGTCTGTGTACAAATAATTGCCTATTTCTGTCAAAGCGCTGGCGGGGGTGTTAAGTCACATTCAGTGACAGCTCTAGTTACTATTGACATGAAAGTTTTATTTAATTTATTGAGCAGGATAAGGGTAAAGATAGTGCCTGGATAATCTAACGTATTAATTATAAACAATAAAAATATGAATAGTCCCCTTTAACCTTTTACTAGATTACAAAATTGTAGACCTGTCCAATTTGAAAAGACTTGCATACATTATATTTACTCTTTACCAAACGATAGTATTTTGAACTTGTCAAAATTGATGAAGTTTGCAGACGACAAATTAAATGTTTAAAATGTTGTTATAATGATAAAGATCCACTTTGGAAGGGTAGAAAACATTGTGGGAAAAGGAGAAAATGCTGGTAACCAGCATTTTCTCCTTTTCCCACAATGTTTTCTACCCTATCACAGACAAGTTCCATCATTTGAGTCACATTTAGTTCATTGTCTGCAAATGCTTTCAATTTGGACCAGTCTAAAATTTTGTTGTTTGATAAAGAGTTAACTCTTTACCACACAAAAATTTTCAGCTTGTATGTGTGTGAAGTAAAACTATCTTTCTTCAAAGGGATAGAAAACATTGTGGAAAAAAGGTCTGGTCACCAGCATTTCTCCTTTTTCATACAGTGCTTTCAAAAGCCTTCTTCCCCAGGGTAGTTAAAACTTTGGATAGTGTGGTAAAGGGAGAATTAAAATTCATTGACAGCTAGCATTCAGATTTTATATTGGGTTTATGCATGTAAATTAGAATGCAGGTAAACTATGTTACCCTGAAGGTATTACTGGAAGATTTTATTCTGATATTTAGAGGACTTGTTTTTATCTTGATTTATTTTGAATTTTCTGTCTCTTTCCTGTTAATTTTTGCAGTGAAATATAAAAAATGTTCATATATGTTTTTTATTAAACCACAGAACACCTTTTCACAAGTAGTTGCCATTTTGTGACCAGTCTAGATCAAGATAAGACTACAGAACATATAGTCTGATCTTGATTTACTCTTTCCATTTTATTATGATTTGTTTATGTCTGTGTGATTTTTCACACCATTTTCAACATTATATCAGTTAAATCATTGTGGACTACTTTCCTACATGTTCATCTGTTTAACAGTTTTTTCTCCCTTTCCAACAGTGTTTTCTATCCTGTCAAAGGACTTACGTTTAATTTAACCAATTTATTATTTCTTATGTACAGATGCTTTCAGTTTTGAAGAGTTTAAGATTTGTCATTTGGGATAGTGTTAACCTTAGTGTACCAAATGAGTAAGATGAATGTTGTGAGACAATTTTTAAAAGTTTTTTTTTTCTTTATTTTAGTTGTGCTGTAAGAAGACACTAAGAAGACAGCTTGATAAGCATATCACCTTTCATCAATATATAGCTTACATGATCTGTGTACATACAGGTAAGTAAATTTAATTTTTTAGCTCCTCAGACCAGAGACCAGAGAGCTTAAGTCATGGATCTGTGAGCTTATGTGATGGCCCCGTGTCCGTCGTGCTTCAGTGAGTGTGTCTATGCATAAACTTTTATTTCAAACATCTTCTTCTCTGA
The DNA here is from genome assembly GCA_946811185.2 of Hippopus hippopus. Taxonomy (NCBI): domain Eukaryota; kingdom Metazoa; phylum Mollusca; class Bivalvia; order Cardiida; family Cardiidae; genus Hippopus; species Hippopus hippopus. The sequence continues at coordinate 23,037,292 of OX328101.1, read as the reverse complement.
AACCACCTATCCAGTTTTGATGAAACTGCACAGAAATGTTTCTGCCATAGCTTTCTTCAGGAATTCTTCGAAGAGTTTGATTTCTGTTGAAACTCTGATTGCCATGGGGTCACAAGTTTTACATGGAATTATATAGAGAATACTTTAAAAATCTTCTAGCTCCTAAGCACTCAGCATAGGGCTACCAATTTTGGCATATACCAATATCAATTCATCCCTAAATTTTCGGACAGTAACACAATTATTTTTGTAAATTTTCGGACACCAAAATAAATAATTATTTTTTCCCGTCCGAATACTTAAGGGAAATACGGTACATGTAGCTTTATCTAGTGGACTGCTGCTAAGACAATTTGAATTATATCAAAATTGGCCCATCCCTAGGGGTCACAAGTTTTATATGAGCTTATATGAGCCGTGCTCTGTGAAAAGGGGGCTTAATGCATTTGCGAAAAGTATCGACCCAGGTCAGCCTGCGCAGTCCGCGCAGGCTGACCTGGGCCGACACTTTTCGCAATTGATCAATTTTCTGTATGTCTAAGGACAAGTCTACCTCATGATTTAGTCGATTATTAAAAAAGGTGGCTGTTGTGGATCCATAAGTATGTAATGGTTTGCTCGGTGTGATGGATTACGGAGATGCATTAAGTCCCCTTTTGCCAGAGCATGGCTCATTTAGTAAAAACTTCAATAATGCTCTCATTCCTGCTAAGGGTTAGCAAGTTTGGCATGCATCTTCATCTAGTAGACTGCTACCAGTATTGTCCCAGTTATAGCCATGGGGTTAAAATTGGCCAAACTTTACATGATAGCACATGAAGTCAGTATGACATAAGCTTTTTTACTGATCAAGGAAGTTACTCCTGTTCACTCATAACAGGGATATCTTAGTTTGTTACCATTTACCTCCCTTTATGATAAAACTGCATTATTGTATGTATGATTGCTGTTGGGTATTCAAGTTTTTTGGAGAAAAAGTTCAGTTTTCAGTGAGAGTGATTTACTTTGATATTAATTGTTATGCTGAGATGAGTTGAATAATTTAATATGCAGTGAGGTTTGTATCATTCAATTTTTTGTTCCAAAACTTTCCCATTCAAGAAGTTAAACATTTTTCTGCTATTTAAGTTTTTGAAATGTTCCTATCAAAGCATTTTTTGTTAGAGTACAGTGAAATTTGGTATGAACAATATTTGATTGTACCTGCATGTATTTATTGACATCATTTTTGTATTTGAGAAAAAAAAAAGACTTTTTTGTATGTGTGTGTGTGTTGGGGGGGGGGGGGTTGTTTAGGCTATTTTCTTCATAAAAGTATATTGTCATACATACTTCTTATGGTTCATGTCTCTGTCAGTCTGTCAGTGCAAATTAAGTGCATGATACACTTATATAAGTCTTTACTGCATAAACCCAAGTTTTAACAACCCTGAGGAAGAAGGCCTTTGAAATCATTGTGGGAAAAAGGAGAAAATGCTGGTAACCAGCATTTTCTCCTTTTCCCACAATGTTTTCTACCCTACTAAAGACAACTTCCATCATTTAAGCTACATTTTAATTGTCGTCTGCAAATGCTTTGAATTTTGACAAGTCTACATTTGTTGTGTGGTAAAGAGTTAAAAGGCAGTGGAGAGATACAGGGCCATCATGGCCGTATTGTTATATAATCAAAGCACAGAATGCACTGAATGCCAATTGGCGCTTGAGGGATGCTTGATTCAGCAGATTGATCTCGCAACAAAATTTTAGTCTTGTCCAAATTATAAGCATTTGCAGATGATAAATGCGGCTCAAATGATGAAATTTGATTTTTGACATGGTAGAAAATTTCGCAGGAAGAGGAAAAATTGCTCGTTATCAGCATTTTTTCCTTTTCCTTCACAAGCTTATTAAAGATCTTCTTCCTCAGGGTCATTATAAAATAGAAATGTTTGGTATAAGATTGAAGGGAGATATCAAAAAGTTCTTTTTTTTTTTTTTTCAATTAAATTCTTTTGTTTTTAAATAGCCTGTATGAGGGGCTTTTGTTTGGCTTTTGGCATGTAAGGTCACAGGTACAGACAAGGAGAATTTTTTGGGTTTTATTCTTTACCAGAAGTCACAATCTTAGACTTTTCTTCACTGAAAGTACTTGACAAATCAAATGTATCTTAGTTGATGAAGTCAGTCAGCATTTTCTCCTTGTTGAACAATGGATCATAAACCTTCAGCAGGGTTCTTAAAACATGGGTTTCTTTAGTATAGAGTTAAATAATTTTGTTTTTTGTTTTCTCTTACAGCTGTTCATATAGGTGCCCATGTCTTCAATGTGCAGAGAATGTATGTTGCCCATGACAGCGATGATGAAAATATGCGGGATTTGTTATCTACGCTAAGTAATCTAGATGATTCAATAGCTTCACAGACCTATGTGAACCCAGTTAGAGACCCCAGTAATGTAGGTTTAATGAGACTGAAAAAAAAAACACTTTTAAAAGGAATATCATCAGAGTATGACTCTAAACACCGATGATATTGATCCAAGATTGCACCCCACTTAATGGCTGTGTGATCCTAACTGCAATATTCTTAAAAGCAGCTTATGTTGTTCTTGAAGTGATCAATTTCTCCTTTGTCTATACTGTTTTTTCTTGTATTCATACACATGCTATCTATAAACCTTCATATGAGCCATGCTCTTGCAAAAGGGGGCTTAATGCATCTCCGTAATCCATCATACCAAGAAAGCCATCACATACTTATGGATCCATAATAGCCACTTTTTTTAACAACCGACTCAATCATGAGGTAGACTGATCCTTTGACATGCAGAAAATCGACCAATAGTGAAAAGTTTCGGCCCAGGTCAGCCTGCGCGGACTGCGCAGGCTGACCTGGGTCGAAACTTTTCGCAGATGCATTAAGCCCCCTTTTCACAGAGCGCGGCTCATATTTATTATTTATATTTTACATAAATATTTTCAAGCTTATTTACAAATTTGTTTGTTTCAGCAGGCTAGGAATTAAATCATTTTGTACAAACAAAGGCACCCTTTTAAAAATACAGACATATTTTTCTGTAAGACACTGTTCTGTATTGAAATGAACTTTTTGCTCTTGCCTGTATTGAGAGCATTTAGTGGATAATAATTGTGGCTCAGTCGATTGGATGTAGCTTGGAAAGGGTAGAAAACATGGTGGGAAAGTAGAAAGTGAAGATGATTTTGAAAGTCATCTTCTTCAGGATCGTTTAAACATCATTATTATATGTCTGACCAATATTTCCTGAACTCCTCCTCTGATTTTAAAAGTATGTAACACGCATCCACCATAATGTAACCATACGTCACACAAAGTTTTCACACAGCAGTCTCTAAGGTTGAGGTTACAGCAGAGATTGTAAGGTCAGAAGAGGGGGTAAGACATCAGTCTGTTTTTGCCAAAATCAAACTTCTAGCTCATTTTACCATGCAGGACCCAGTGCTATTTTTATTGAAGACTATAGCTGGAGTTTCAGGGATAGTGGTCACTTTGTGCCTTATTATGATGGTCAGTTCATCAACAGAGACTATCAGGTAATGGTTTTGTTACACATGTACCTGTACCTAGCTTCAGATTGTAGTGATACTTCCAGAGGTACAATTCTTTACCAGACAACCAAATGTTATACTGGTCCAATTGAAACCATTTACAAATCACAAAGTAAAACTTTACCACACAAAGAAGTTTTAGATGTGTCCACATTAAAAGCATTTCTGGACCACAAATTAAAGTCAGCTAAAATGATGAAATTTGTCCTTGATAGGAAAACATGTCAGAAGGAGTAAGTGCACATGTACAGCAATTTTTCCCATCACCACATTATTTTTGAAAGTATTCTATTGCTAGACATACACTAGCCTGGTTTCCAGTCTGATCATTTTTCCTTTAGAGGACATTTTGTCAAAAAAGACAGTAATAAGATAGCTGCCAAAGATCCATTACAAATGATTAGGAGGGCGTGATAGAGAGTAATGAAGAAATTAGTGTTGCTTAGACCCAGGCTAGACACAGACATATTCTGAAGGTGACATTGAATTAAAGCTCAACCCTTTACCACACAATCCTTCAATCTTTTCAGGCAGAAGGCTTTTGAAAACATTGTGAGAAAAGGAGAAAATACTGGTAGCCAGCATTTTCTCCTTTTCCGACAGTGTTTTCTTTCCTTCTTTCATTAAAAAAGCAAGTTTCAGTTTTTAAGTCACATTTACTTTGTCATCTGCAAATACTTTCGATTTGGACAAGTCCTAAATTTTGTTGTGTTGTAAAGCGTCAAATGAGTTTCTGATTGGCTGCTACATGCAACAAAACGTCACAGCCAACTGAACAAGCTATTTGTGGTATTTCTTATAAAAAAGGTGTTTAGAATTAGTAGCTGAGTTTTAGTAAAGATTCTTTTTTAACATTTTGCAGGAGGTCATATTTTGAAGTATTTTGGTTCACACACCATCTGTTTGTGATATTTTTCATTGGCATCTGTATCCATGGTATACAGTGAGTATTTTACATCATTTTATCACTTGTTTTTTGATGCGCCTTCTCTTACAAGACTCCAAAATTTTTCACTTGTTCATGCTAAAAGCATTTGCAGCAAATAAATTAGATTTGGCTCAAATGATGAGATTTCTTTTCAAGGTTGAAAGCATTATTGGAAAAGAGAAAATGCTGCTTAGCTTCTCTGTAAACCTTTTTTCTCAGGTAGTTTTAGACTACTCACAATTGAAAACATCTGCAGAGAACAAATTAATTGTGCCTTAAAAATTGAAATTTTGGGGGGACAGGGAGAAAACAATGTGGGAAAAGTAGAAAATGCTGATTGACATCATTTTCTCTTTTTTTTCCACAATGTTTTCAAAAGCCCTTCTCCTGGGTTTTTAAAAGTCGTGATTATGTAGTAAAGGATTAAACAAGGGGTAGTTTTGTAAATGCTTTAAGCTCGGAGAGCTACACAGATATGCGCCATGCTCTCTTTGAGTTGGCAATGAAATGAAAGTGAGCCATTCAATAGGTAGTCGATTGTTTGAGAAAAGATACCACAACCCTGTTTAATTTACTAAAGCTTTAATTGATAGGACAATTACAGAAAGCCCCATTTATGCATTTTTGAGGCAAGATCTGAAAAATGGTAATAGGTGTGAGAATATTTGCGCACTGCAAAGATTCTGTAGGATAAAAAAGTAATGCATGCTGAACATATATTAACCCAGAAATACTTTCATGGCTCCTTTTGATGCTGTTTGTTAACACCATATTTCATATATTGGACTTTGTGAACTTCCTACTATGCACACATAGCTCTCTGCCTTTTGTCTCTGTAATACGGTCCTTTTCTATTTTTTGGCATTGGCTATTTAATTACAGAATCTCTGGTAACAATAATGTCCCTTATTAGTTTACTATCAACATTTTTTAAAATTTTTTTCACTAATTCTTGATGATGTTTTATCAACTTTAAGAAAATGAAAAAATAAATGGAAAAAAATGAAGATGGGCATGGGCCTTTGTTAACCCTTTACCACACAATCCCGAGATTTAACGACCCTGAGGAAGAAGGCCTTTTGAAAACAATGTGGGAAAAGAAGAAAATGCTGGTAACCAGCATTTTCTTCTTTTCCCACAATGTTTTCTTCTCTGCCAACAGCAAATTTCAATTTTTAAGTCAAACTTAACTTGTCATCTGCAAATGCTTTCAATTTGGACATGTCTGAACTTTTATCGTTTGGTAAAGAGTTAAATGGCTGAATTTTGACAAGAATATTATGTAAAGTACTGGACATTGTTATACTCCATACTCTTTACTGTCTGATCTCACAATCAAAATTGTCAAAAATAGTAGTTAACAAGGTATTAAACACAGTTTGAGGCATTTCCACATTGAAATCATTTGAAAAGGACAAAAAAATGTGCTTCAGATTATTTCATTTGTCTCTGTGAGGGTAGGAAGTGTGAGTATTGAAGAAAATGCGTAAAAGCAGCATTTGTTGAAGAGATTAATCTGAATTCATGTATGTTGCCTCTGTTATATCTGCCTGCTTTTTTAACCCTTTACCAAACAATCCCTGGTTTTAATGACCCTGAGGAAGAAACCTTCTGAAAACATTGTGGGAAAAGGAGAAAATGCTGGTAACCAGCATTTTCTCCTTTTCCCATAATGTTTTCTACTCTTCCAAAGTCAAGTTTCAATTTTTGAGTCATGTTTATTTTGTCGTCTTTAAATGCTTTCAATTTGGAAAAGTCTAAAATTTTGTCATTTGGTAAAGAGTTAAGTTGCCTGTTGCAAATATTTGTTTCAATGAGGTATTCAGCCAAGGGCTTTTGAGTGCTGAGCTGGTGGCTAATCTTTTGTTTCAGTGTTTGTCACAGGATGATTTACCCAGATGATTTGATTTGTGTCTGTATGTATAAATACCAGCCCTTGACTATTTTTTACAGAGGTATCGTTAGAGGTCAAACAAATACAGATGTCCATGACCCTAAGTATTGTAAGGACCACTATACAGAGTGGGGTAAAATACCTGAGTGTCCTATACCACAGTTTGCTGGTTCCAGCCCAGCGGTAAGTCATTGCTTGCAGATCATGCATTCTAGCCCTTTACTATACAACTCTGAGTTTTAACAAAAAGAGGAAAAAAGGCTTTTGAAATCATTGTAGAAATATGAGAAAATGCTGGAAACCAGCGTTGTCCCCTATTCGTATAATGTTTGTACCTACTCAAGAATAAATACTGTCATTTGAAAAGCATTTGAATCATCCGCTTTAATTCTTTCACAAGTCTTAACCCTTAGGCTGCTAAGCGCAACTCACTGACCTTTTGCGGACAGTGTAGATCAAGATCATACTGCACAGAACGTGCAGTCTGATCTTTAATCAACACTGTCTGATAAGGAATTATCATTTCCCAAAACATGATTTTGAAATAGCAGTATTTGAGTTTTTACTAACCAACTGAAAACTTCATTTTGGTTATTCAGAAGGATAAGGGTTAAAATTTTGCCGTGTGGTAAAGGGTTAACTTCAGGGATTGTGTTCACCAACAACTCTAAATGATGTTCTGATTATAGATTTCCAAGGTTAACCATCTGAGTAGTTAACTCTTTACCAAATAACAAAATCTTAGACTTGGCCAAATTACAAAACATTTACAGACGAAAAATTATTAAGAGAAAGCGAAATGATGAAATTTGTTTTTGAAAGGTTAGAAAACATTGTTGGAAAAGGAGAAAATGCTTGTAAAGGGTTAACATTCTGTCTCAGCTAATCAGTTGGCCTGTCTTGGAATTTACAGTAAGGAATGAATTAAGAGTGTTTTTAAAAGTCCGAGATCCATTCCTCACAGTTGTTTAATAAAGAGGTAAATACATTACATTTTTAGCTCAGCTGTTTTCAAGGAAAACGCTGAAATATTTTCCTAGCCCTGGCATCGTCATCTGCATCATTGTCTGAGTTCTTGTCATCGTCAATGGCGTTGTGCAAAAATTTTGACATTTTGTAATAACTCTGTTAGAACTGAAGATATTTACTTCAATTATGGACAAGTTGTTAACTATCAACAGGGAAACTCATACAACAGGGGCAGGTAACCATCAAAATATATTTGACACAATTATGCCTGTTTTACGACTCAGAATATAATTTTTATTGAAAACCAAGCACTTGCAGCCGAGCTTTGGCACCTGCTTGCTGTACTCTTGTTTCATGAAAGACATGATGATCAGCAAAGAAATAGTCTGCACTAAACACATTATTTTTATTTCTACCAAAAACTGTAACAAATCACTTAAAAACAAACATTTGATTATTAATAAAATGAACTTGTGGATAAAGGAGAAAATTCTAGTTACCAGTAATTAATCCATTATCTGCAAAGTTTTGATAAATGATCTGCAACAAGAGAAATTAAGTTATCAGCTGAATGTAACAAGTTGACTTGTATATTTCAGACGTGGCAGTGGGTGGTTGTTCCAATGGCCCTGTACTTAATAGAGAGGTTGATCAGGTTTATAAGGTCTTTACAAGGTGTAGTCATAACAAAGGTAGTGAATTCTGTTCTATTTTACTATTTTGTTTATTTGTCTCTGATTGGATCTCTGGCACTTTCACAGCGAACTTATACTTTTGTTTTCATCATGATTGGTTTGCTATTACAGGGGTTAGGTGTCTTTTGATTTTTTTCCCTCATCTTGTGATAAAAGCAATTAGTAGGCAGTAAAAGTTTTTGGTTGGCTTGTGAAAGTTGTAGTTTATCTTGATTTCTATATTTTTCAAATGTATTTTCATAATATTACCCTGCAAATTCATTTCAGAATAAAATAAGTATCAGGCGATTACCAAGGTTTTGGAAAAATTTCGCCTTCAGAATCAAGACTGATTTTGATAATTTTACTCTTTCCCAAATGATAAATTTTTGGACTTGTCCAAATCTAAAGTGAATATGTCACAAATGGTGAAAATTGTCTTTGAAGGGATAGAAAACATCTGATTACCCGCATGTTCTCATTTTCTATAAATGTTTTCAAAAGCCTTCTTCCTCAAGGTCATAAGAACTCGGTATCGTGTGGTAAAGGGTTAATGCTTATTTTTCCGTTCCTGAATTAGTTGACAAGAACAAGATAAATGATCCATAAAATGATTTTATCTTCTTTTTTGTATTTACAGGTGATAAAACATCCATCAAATGTGTTTGAGCTTCAAATGAAGAAGAGAGGGTTTTCTATGGGACCAGGCCAATATATATTTTTACACTGTCCATCTATTTCAAAGTTAGAGTGGCATCCATTTACTTTGACCTCGGTAATGAATCTCTTGTACATATGTTTAATTCTTTTTCCTGATGAGAAAATGTTAGACTTTTACAAAATGAAGGCATTTGCAGACAACCAAATAAAAGAAGTGATGCAAATGATTAGATTTGTCTTTTGAATGGGTAAAAAAACACTGTTGGAAAAGGAGGAAGTCCTAGTTACCAGTATCTTGCCATGATTTTTACAAAAGCCTCTTTTTTAAGAGTTGTTGGAAGAAACACTGGAATGTTTGGTAAAGGGTTATGCATTTATCATTGTTCAGTCGAAGGAAACCAATTTGTGAACGTTTTCATTTAAATAGTGAAAAGGTACTGTTGATTTGGCATCAGTAGCCTGAGTAAACTTACAGAAGGTTTTTCTGTCAGTGGTCATATCTTAAAATTTTCAATTTTTGCAAAGCTCCGTGCCTGGACAGCTAGATGATATTGATTGCCAGCTGGTGAGTAATCTAAGGCTTGCAAGTTTGAAACCCAGCTTAGCTGAAAAGATTTCTAAATCATAATGACAGTCATCTTTACAAGATTGATTCCTCTGTGGTCTTTAACCCTTTGCCCCACATATCCAAGTTTTAATGACCCTGAAGAAGAAAACCTTTGAAACCGTTGTGAGAAAAGAAGAAAATGCTGGTATCCAGCATTTTCTCTTTTTTCCTCATTGTATTCTACTTTATCTAGGACCAATCCTATCATCTCAGCCAGATTAAATATGTTGTCTGCAAATGTTTTCAGGTTTGAGAAGTCTAAACCTCATTGTTTGGTAAAGAGTTAAACACTGTTTGGACTTGGTCAGTGTGGGTTAGCAGCTAGTGGCTTGTAAATCTTGTTGTAAAAGAGTACTGAAGAAGAAACTCTAGGAAAGCACCAGTAGGTGCTGTAGTTGGCATGGTATGACTGCAAAAATGTTTAAATGATGCTTAATTCCAAATGAACAAAACTTTGAGGTTATGAAGATTTGCTATCTACGTGTAAATTTTCCAGCCCAAATACATACATCATACCCAGAGAAAATTAGATACAATGGAAAAAAATCCCTGCCTACACAAAGTCCTGTTTTCAAACTTTTCCTGGTGCTTGTATTTACCATGAGCAGCGCGAGAACATCAAGCAAGACCCACAGTCAAGAGAGATTCAGTGTTTATTTCATGCTTTCCGTTAGTTTATCGAGAAATAACTGTGAAATATTTTTCGATATTTCATGGTTATGACCAGTGAAAAATACCAATTTTTATATTCTTACTTTTCAATTGAAGGTGGAAACAGTAGTTCCCACGCACAAGTTACCTAGGTAAAATGCATGTGCCTCTCAACCAGATGGAAATATGACGTAATTTAACCTACGTTTCTCACACTTTACGTAATATCGTAATGTGTTCCTATGCGGAAGGGGAATGCCACGGGGAATAACCAAAAAGAACTGTACTGGATTTTGATGTAAATTCCCCCTAAAAAGGGTTAAAAGCATGAAATAAATATAATATTTGGTTTTTTTTTTCGGTGAAATTTATTTCGTTGAGTGAACATCATGGGTAATATTTTCACTCATGGCTTAGCCACTCATGAAAATATTACCAATGATGTTCACTCGATGAAATAAATTACAATCTTTCACCCAAAAAAACAAATATCCTCTGTGTATTGTGAAAGTCAGATGTCCTGTTTCTGAAGATTATTAACTGAACTCAGTTACATAGACTTGTCCAAATTGAAAATATCTGCAGCCGATAAATTTGTTTTGGTTTGGATAGTGGTGTTTGTCTTTTGAAACGTAGAAAACATTGAGGAAAAAGGAGAACAGCTGATTACTGGAATTACCGTACGGTATCTCTTTTTCTCTCAATGTCTTTGAAAGCACTTTTCTCTCAATATTTTTTAAAGCACTAAAGGGTTAAACTGTTATTTTTAGGCCCCAGAAGATGATTATTTCTCAGTTCACATTAGACGAGTTGGAAATTGGACCAATGACCTAGCAAAAGCATGCCATGTAGATGAAATAGAATTCAAAGAGTCTTGGAAACTTCCCAAGTATGTTATTCATTAATTCATTAGGTGCTTTTGAGTCATGCTGAGTGAAAAGGGGTTTTAATGCATCTGCAATAAGCCCTGTCCACTGTCTTAGTCTGACCTGGGCTAGTACTTTTTGCTATTATTCTGTATGTGATAGGATCATTCTACCTCATAATTTAGTTGGTTGTTAGACAAAATGCATTTTATGGATCCACTGTTACGTGATGGCTTGCATGGTATAATGCATACAAAAGGGAATGGACTTAGTTGATGCCTTTGGTTGCTAAGTGGGAGTATTTCACTTACTTATTGAAAGTGATACATATCAGCTGTTAGAGCTTGTTTTACAATCAGTATACAATAAAAACTGATTTCACTAACGGTGTATTTTCTTAATGTCTTAAACATTTTCTGGATAATCCAGTGTCATTTGCAATACTGGGGAGGAAGGTTTTGAAAAAAATTGAGGTAACCAGCATTTTTTTCTTTTCCAACATTGTTTTGCACCAGGTCAGGGACATAACCTGTCTTTTGATTTGCAGTTTATTTGTCAGCAAAAGCTTTTATTTATTTAAGTATCTGGGCCAAGTTTCACGAAAAAACTTAAGTCTCTTATTTTACTCAAATCTACTTATGGTCCAAGGTCCAGACTTAAGTTGAGTTTATTATTATCCCCTGTCAAAGGCGGAGGGATACAGTTTTAGCATTGTCCGTCCATCCGCCCGTCCTTCCGTCTGTCAGGGAGAATGTCTCCAATACCATTGGACGGCATTTCGTGAAACTTTATACATGTGTACAATAACTCATTCTGCCGAGACACTTTTAATTTTTTTTTTGATTTGATGAAAAATGGCCGACTGGGATTGATTTTAAGTTACGTGGTCAAGTAAATTTTTCGGCGGGGGATATCATCTAAACGAAATTGCTTGTTTGAGATATATTTCAGTAACATTAATAGACTGTAGTAACATTCTCAAATCCTGAGTTGACACTATGTTTCAGACTCAACTAAGCAAAATAAATGGACTTAATTTAATCAAAAGACTTAAGTCCATTACTTTGCTGAGTTGAGTCTGAAACGTGTCAACTTTGGATTTGAGAATCTTACACAAGTCTGTTAATTCTAGTGAAAGCATTTCGAATAACAAACTCAACTTAATTTGGAATATAACTCTGTTTGCAGATTTGAGTAAAATAAGAAACTGACAGTTTTTTGTGAATCCGGGCCCTGGTATATAGTTGAACAGCTGTATACATTTTGTTTCTGTAAAACACAGGGTAGCAGTTGATGGGCCATTTGGTACTGCCACAGAGGACATTTTTAGCTATGAGGTGGATATCTTTGTTGCTGCAGGAATCGGAGTTACACCATTTGCTTCCATTCTCAAGCATATATGGTAGGTGCTTTTAGTACATAATAAAATACTTTTGAAAAGTGATAGTAAACACCTTTAAAAAAGATCTATAAAGAATGCAAAAGGTCGGAAACTTCGGTTGGCTGGGGGGGAAGGGGGGGTGTTGTTAGTTAAGAATAAGAGGAAACAGGATTTTAAAAACAATTTGAAAAAATAATTTACACATTAAAGTCTACCGTTTCAAAGACATATCCCATATTTGAGCCATGCTGGATTTGTCATCTGCAAATGCTTTCATATTGAACAAGTCACAGTTATTGTTTTGTTGTAAAGAGTCAAAGGAATTTTAGAAAATTTTTATAGTTGTTTGTTAATATATATATAATCTATAACACCAAAGAAAATATTTTGAGTTATATATGTAAAAGCTGTGGGAAAAAAGAGTCTAGGAGATGCTGTATATTAGGTGATTGATATCTGTATACACCACAATGGAAATCAATGATGCAGTCAACAATTCATTGAGGTATTTTAAAATGTCACAGAGTTCCAATAAAAACCTGAAATCAATCGAAATGGGTCACATGCATTTCAATAAAGCTTCCAAGATGGCAGCTAAAAAATGTCACCAGTGAAGATTCTAGTATTGGCCCAGTAGCAGCAGCCAATCAGATTGACTCAGTTAGGTTTTGCTCCACTTTTTTGTATTGGGCATGATTATGTTTCATCTTGGCACTTTTCAGTGAAAAGTTGTCATTACATTTTTGATACAAGCTGTACTAAATTTGCAATATGATGCCGACTATGCATCATTTAACCCTTTACCACACAATCCCAAATTTTGGAGAAGAAACCCTTCGAAAAAATTTTCGGAAAAGGAGAAAATGCTGGTAACCAGCATTTTCTCCTTTTCCCACAATGTTTTCTGACCTTTCAAAGATAAATCTCAACATTTGAGCCACATTAAATTTGTTGTCTGCAACTGTTTTTAAATTGGACAAGTCTAGAATTTTGTCATCCAATAAAGGAATAACTGATAATGATTATATTGTTTTCAAGCAATCGACTCGCAGATGGGTATGTGAATGAAATTGTTTTCTGACCTTTAACACCTGTTACCCATTCTCCTGCTAGCTTCGTGAACTTTGCTTGTTAATGAAATAATTCTTTTCCTTTTTGTTATCAAGCATTATTTATGGAACTCTTTAAGTTAAAGGTACTACATGTATATTCTTGATCAATTCTTTGCCCCCTTCTCTCACAGACTTCTTTCACAGATAACTTACTGTCTTATACCTTTCCTTGGTGTAAGACTTAGATTAATGTCTACTTTTGTTACATTATAATTTATTCTAATTTTATAGGTATGCCTAATTCTGGCATTCTTCCTTCCTTAATTACCTTTTCATAACTGCCCTGAAGGTAAGCTTCACATCTGCTCTTGCAAGATTGTATGATACCTAGGTTTGTTAGGAAACTATGAATTTTCCCTATCCTCTTTTCAGTGCCTAACATGATTTTATTTCTCGTGTCATACATATTGCAATGATAAACATCTTGGATCATATTCATATTCATCAACATATTCATCAACAATTTTGAATATTATTCTTATTCTAAGTTTCAAGACTAGCCAACTCATTGGCTGAGACAGACAGCCTTGAAAAATAAAGCTAGAGTTGAATTTAGAATCATTGGAGAAAAATAAAAACACATCACATAAGTTCTAAAAGTTTGAGTTATCTACCTTGAAGAAATTTATTTTTGCCTTTAGCCTTTATCAAATAATTCTCTTTAAAACAACTCTCAGAAAAAAAAAATTGAAAACATTGTGGGGAAAGGAGAAAATCCTGACAACCTAGGATTTTCCTTTTTTCCCCTCAATGTTTTCTATTTGGAGAAGTCTGAAATATTGTCGTCTAGTAAAGAGTTCAAAGCAGAATAAGTTGTGAATTTCCTTTAATGTTTTCACTTGTCTATGTATTTACTAGCCTTACTGCTTAAATGATAAATAAATGAAAACCAGTGTACGATTCCCCATGTAGGTGCCATTTACTTCATGTCCCTAAAGTACTTTTAAACACTTGTTACTTGTTCTAATATTTGATTGGTAGATAGATTAATCCGCTTGCAAACTTAAAAATGTGTTAAAATTTGTGACCAATGTAGATTTTCACACCTGTTGATTGATGATGTCGATTGGTACCAGTAAGTTGTTAAGTGCTATTAATGTTGTTTGGTGTGAACCGTCAATCGAAGCGACAATTTGACAGTTCGAAATTCCTTTAAACATTCGGCAGGAATAAATGAATGATGAAGGTCTCAAGTCATCTGTGATTTAATTTCCAGAAGTGGAAATCACTCAAATGGGGTGAAAAACAAACAGCAAAAAGAACAGATTAATGTGTTTCATGTGTTTATTTTAATACATATACCTGTGCATATTACAGAACACATCTTTTATTTTCACTCAAATATTCTGAAAAATACAATTAGGGCAATCTACAAAATAATATAATAAAAAGAATTTAGAAATATAATATACAATGGATGACATTGTACATTAACCAAGCTTATAGGCTGCAGCCTGTGTGCCGGTGTGGCCTATACGATATTTTTTATTTCTAATTTGGTTGAAATGAAAGGGTGCAGCCTATACAGTGCAGCGGCTTATTGTCCGGAAAATATGGTAATGTTTGCACATCTCTACATTAGCCTTACCCCATGTTGATTATCTATATTGTTATTGATGTTTTGCACAGTCATACAGTAGAGAGCTACATAGTAAGAACTCATTCTTTCTCCAGGATTTACTCTTTACCAAAGGACAAAATTCTCGAGTAGTTCAAATTGAAAGCATCTTCAGAGGACAATTTGAATGAAGCTCAAATGATTATTTCTGTCTTGTATAGTGTAGAAAACATAGTGGTAAAAGGAGAAAATGCTGCTTATCAGCATTTTTAGCTCCCTGAGCACAAATTGCTCATGGTGAGCTTTTGTGATCGTGCTGTGTCCGGCGTCCGTCGCGCGTTGTGTGTCGTCCACTTTTTCCTTTTGTACGCTCTAGAGGCCACATTTTCAGTCAGATACTCATGAAACTTGGTCAGAATTTTTGTCTTGATGATATCTTAGACCAGTTTGAAAATGGGTCACGTCGGGTCAAAAACTAGGTCACCAGGTCAAATCTTAGAAAAACCTTGTGTACGCTCTAGAGGCCAAATTTTTGGTCCAAAACTCTTGAAATATGGTCAGAATTTTTGTCTTGATGATATCTCGTACGAGTTTGAAAATGGGTCATGTCGGACAAAAAACTAGGTCACTAGGTCAAATCTTAGAAAAACCTTTTGTACGCTCTATAGGCCACATTTTTAGTCAGATACTAATGAAACTTGGTCAGAACGTTTGTCTTGATGATATCTCGGACGACTTCGAAAATGGGTTATGTTGGGTCAAAAACTGGGTCACTAGGGCAAATCTTAGAAAACCTTGTGTATGCTCTAGAGGCCACATTTTCAGTCCAAAACTCTTGAAAGTTGGTCAGAATGTTTGTCTTGATAATATCTTTGACAAGTCTGGAAATGGGTCATGTGGGGTCAAAAACTAGGTCACTAGGTCATATCTTAGAAAAACCTTGTGTATGCTCTAGAGGCCACATTTTCAGTCAGATACTCATGAAACTTGGTCAGAATGTTTGTCTTGATAATGTCTGGCATGAGTTTGAGAATGGATCATGTGGGGTCAAAAACTAGGTCACTAGGTCAAATCTTAGAAAAGCCTTGTGTATGCTCTAGAGGCCACATTTTCAGCCCAAAACTCTTGAAAGTTGATCAGAATGTTTGTCTTGATGATATCTCGGACGAGATCGAAAATGGGTCATGTGGGGTCAAAAACTAGGTCACTAAGTCAAATCTTAGAAAAACTTCGTGTACGCTCTAGAGGCGACATTTTCAGTCAGATTCTCATGAAACTTAGTCAGAATGTTTGTCTTGATGTGTCTCGGAAGAGTTGGAAAATGGGTCATGCTGGGCCGAAAACTAGGTCACTAGGTCAAATCTTAGGAAAACCTTATGCACTCTCTAGAGGCCACATTTTCAGTCCAATACTCTTGAAATTTGGTCAGAATTTTTGTCTTGATGATATCTTAGACCAGTTTGAAAATGGGTCATGTCTAGTGAAAAAGTAGGTCACTATGTCATATCTTAGAAAAACCTTGTGTACACTCTAGAGGCCAAATTTTTGGTCCAAAACTCTTGAAATATGGTCAGAATTTTTGTCTTGATGATATCTCGTACGAGTTTGAAAATGGGTCATGTCGGACAAAAAACTAGGTCACTAGGTCAAATCTTAGAAAAACCTTGTGTACGCTCTAGAGGTCACATTTTCAGTCCAAATTTCTTGAAAGCTGGTCAGAATGTTTGACTTGATGATATCTCGGAAGAGTTCAAAAATCGTTCATGTTTGGTCTAAAACTATGTCACTTGGTCAAATCTTAGAAAAACCTTGTGCATACTCTAGAGGCCACATATCAGTCCAAAACACATGAAACTTGGTCAGATTGTTTGTCTTGATGACATCTCAGATGACTTCGAAAATCGGTCATGTCGGGTCAAAAACTATGTCATTAGGTCAGATCTTAGAAAAAGCCTGTGTATGCTCTATAGGCCACATTTTCTGTCCAGTAGTTATGAAAGTTGGTCAGGATCTTTGTTTTGATAATATCTGCAATGGGAAAATTGGCTATGGTTGGCTAAAAAGTAGGTCACTGAGAGAAATTCTAGAAAAAGCTTGTGTACATGCTAGAGGCCAAATTTTCAGTCCAATAGTTATAAAAGCTTAGTAGAATGTTTGTCATGATATGTCAAAAGAGATTGAAAATGGGTCATGTTTGGTCAAAAAACTCAGGTGAGCAACTTCAGGGCCATCATGGCCCTCTTGTCTCCTTTTCTCACAATGTTTTCAAAAACCTTCTCTTTCAGTGTTACTTTAACTTGAGATTGTTTGGTAAAGTGTCAAGAAAAATAGAAGTTATGTTGGAAGAGGTATAAAATTAATTCTAACATGACATGTGAATTTGGCTCTATAAACACAGTGCAAGGAAAGTGTGGTAAAATCTACATTATTCTATGTAGAGTGATGACATTCTACATAGAGTGATGTCATTCTGTATAAAGTAAGTAAGTTATTCAATGGAATATAATCTGCATCCGTGTTTGTATGAACTTGTTTTCCCTTGATTAAGAGTTGGTCATATTAGAAACGAAATAATCTTCTTTCTATCGTGGTTTATCGTTCAATAAACCATGTTGTGAGTTATGAGGCGCAAAGAATAATCCACTGGGGCTATCGCCCTCGTGGATTATTTATTGTGCCTCATAACTCACAACTGTGGTTTATTGAACGATAAACCACGATAGAAAGAAGATTATTTCTTAAACAAAATACAACACAGTCATGTTTATTTCTATTTTACAATTTAACACCCAGCCATGTGACAAAATTTTAGACTCATCCAAATTGAAAACATTTGCTGAAGACATACTTAATGCGGCTCAAACTACAGACTTTGTCTTTGAAAGGGTAAAAACATTGTGAGAAAATGCTGGTTTACAAAAGCCATCCACCTCAGGATCATTAAGACTCCGGACTGTATGGCACAGGGTTTAAAGGAGTTCATTCTATCAAATTTCTATTCATAGAGCAATTTCCTATTTTGCCACAAAGTTTTATAGAGTGTTCCTGGACAAGATCAGAAAACTTGTTTGCGGAAGCTAATGCTGTAATCCAATTCAGGGTGGAATAAACCAATCAAACACTGTTAGTCTAGAAGCAAGACCCAAATAATTGCAATTTCATGGTTACTTTTACCCAGAATGTCTCAGCAAAGTGGACAGTTTGGATCAAAGATCAGACTGGAGGTTTTCTGCAGTCTAGGCATGTCTTCAAAAACCATTCAAAATTACATTCTTAGTCTAATTCTCAAGAATTTTCTAAACTTGAATGTAACACAATTTCAGATTAGCTAAACCATTTTGATTGGCTAAACAGTTTGGTTGAGCCAATCACTAATTGTTTTACTTTCTAATTCTAGAATTAGTGTAAATTTATCTGCTACTTTGAATGGTTTCTAAAAACAGGCCCTGGACTTCACCTACTCTGGCCTCAAAGGCAACTATAGTTGTGTAAGTTACTTTAAGGGTTCATTCTTTTATCAAGGTATAAGAAGAAAACAGCAAGCCCTGACTTCAAACTGAAGAAAGTCTACTTCTACTGGGTGTGTCCAGACACCAACGCTTTTGAGTGGCTTCATGACTTGCTCAAGTATTACGATCACGAGATGGCTAAGACGGGTGGAACTCAATTCCTCCGTTATTTTATATACCTCACCAGAGGATGGGATAGAAATCTTGTAAGTGTTCTGTATGCAAGTAATTTTAAGTTTTGATCAAAAGGTGTCTGGACATAAACAATGCAAATGGAGAAATTGCTTGGAATGGGCACATTTTAATCTTTGTCACAGTGTTTCCTTATGTTGTTAAAAGTCTTCCCGTTTGTTCCCCAGTCAGACAGCCTCAATGGCTCTGCCCAAAATGCATTGGATTTGCAAACAGAAAAACAAAGTTCAGTACCTGGTTGTTGTGTTATTGGGCAAGGCACTGCAATGCCTAGCCAAGCCCTTAAGAAATCCAGGAAAGACATAAATAAATGAACTGTTGCAGTGATGTGACAATAGTTGTTGAAGCTGGCCCTCTATCCCATTGAAAGTAAATTGCTCTTAGGTCACCACTTCAGTGTATTGTCTTTTGTTATAATTTTAATGTTAATGTGTATAGTGTTATGTTACACTGAAAATGCCATTTTTATTAGAGTTACAGTTGAACCAGTGTTTAAAAAGCACTTGTAGGTTGCTCAAAATGTTCTTGCTGAAGGTGCTTGCTTAGAACAGGTAGGAGTCCCGCATGGCTCAATGATTAAGTAAGGGACTCATAGCCTGGAGGCTACAGGTTTGAGCCTTACTTGAAGTGCTTGTTAGTTCCACTGGCCGAAGGCCAGCGGGCTTATGTCATGGCCCGGTGTCCGTCGTCCGTGCGTCTGTCCGTCCGTCAACTTTTTTTTCAAACTTCTTCTTCTCTGAAACTACCCATCCAAATTTGATGAAACTTCACAAAAATGATCCTGCCATGGTCCTCTTTAGAATTTCTTGAAAGAATTTGATTCCTTCAAAAACTCTGGTTGCCATGGCAACAAAACTGAAAAATATTGAACATCTTTGAAAATCTTCTTGTCTGAAACCATAAGGCCCAGGGTTACCAAATTTGGCATGTAGCTTTATCTAATGGACCTCTATCAAATTCCTTCTTATTATAGCCCTGGGGTAAAAATTGGCTCTGCCCCGGAGATCACAAGTTTAACATGGGCTTATATAGTGACTGTAATTTGAAATAGTAATCAAGGGAAATAACTCCTGTTATACAAGATAAAGTTTGTTACTATTTACCTCCCTTATTATCAGACTGCACTTACATATTATTGGAGTTTGGTATTCAAGTTTGTTGGAGAGGAAATGTTCTATTTTAAGGGAGAGTGATTTATTTTGATGCTAATGGTTATGCTCACATGATTGGAATGTTTAATTTAAAGTAAGGTTTCTATCACTCAAGTTTTTTCAGAACTTTACCTTTCATGCTAATGAATAAACCTGCTTGTATTCACTGACATTATCTTTGCATTTAAAAAGATATGACTGTTTTTGTCTGATGGGCGGGGTTGAGGTTATGTTTTCAAAGTAAGTTTATTACCATACAGACTTTTTATGCTGTATGTCTCTGTCAATGCCATTAATAAGAAACGTTGTGGGAGAAGGAGAAAATACTGGCTGACAACATGTTGTCCTTTTCTCATGATGTTTTTGAAAGCCTTCTCTTTCAGGGTCATTAACACTTCGATTTGTGTGGTAAAGGGTTAAAAAGCCAGTGGAGCGATACAGGGCCATCATGGCCCTCTTGTTTTTTTTTTTTATGGGAGCATCCTTAGGTAAGACACCGCAGAGTCTTTGCCTAGTGCCATGAAACCCAGGCCATACATAAATATTTGAGCTGTTATTACTGAAAATACGTTGAAAGCGGCACAAAACACCATTCAATCAGTCAATGCTTAGAACAGTTACATGTACATTTTAAGACATTGGTCTTCAGTAGGAACTCAGTGTAAGCTGTCTTAGTACAGGTTCTATGCTAAACATACTAGGCCATTTAAAATTTGTTTTATAGTACTTTTTTTTTAAACAAGATTTTTCATGCTGATCATATTCATAAAGCAATAATTCTATGTGAATATTTTTGTATTCTAGGCCAAAAACATTGTGATGCATGACGAAGAAATTTATGACCCTATCACTGGGCTCCATCAGAAAACACATTATGGAAGGCCAAATTGGGATCAGATTCTTCCAGATATAGCCAAAGACCACCCAGAGTAAGTCCTGTAGCTTTTTGATGTTTTTTTTAACCTTTTACCATACAATCCCATGTTTCAATGATCCTGATGAAAAAGGCTTTTGAAACATTGTAGGAAAAGGAGAAAATGTTGGCAACCAGCATTTTCTCCTTTTTCCCATAATATTTTTTGGGGCCACATTTAATTTGTAGCTTGCACATGCTTTCAATTTGAATAATTCTTACAATTTGTTATCTGGTAAAAAATTGACTCATGACCAAACAACAGAATTATAGACTATATCAAATTGAGAGCATTTTACAGACAGAAAATTAGATGCAGCACAAAAGACAATGTCTGTCTTTAAATCCAGAGAAGACATTGTGGGAAAAGGAGAAAATGCTGGTTACCTTTGATGTTCCCAAAAGAATGTTTTCTTGTGGTCATTCAAATTTGGCATTGTGTGGTAAAGGTTTAAAGCTGTTTACCCAATGATACCATGTTTTTTCCAAAAAAAGTTCCCAGGAAAGTCGGGTTTTGGAAAAAGGGTAAAGGGGGGGAAAAAAGCTATCAGCTGATATTTTCTGCTTTTTCTCACAATGTTTCCCACCATTTCAGTGACCTTTGAGCTATGACTTAATTTGTTCTCTGCATTTATTATTTGAAAAAGGAGTATACATTTTGTTTTAAAACTTCAGTATTATTTTGAGCCTCACTGGAAGAACTAAGTTTTTGGGGGAGTGTCCCTATGCAAGACACTTCAGAGGTGTAGCTTTGTACTAGTGAAACACGGGACATGCACAAATAAGCAAACACTTTTTCTTGATGCATTATACAAAGCAAGTCATCACATAGTGGACCTATAAGATGCATTTTGTTTAACAACAGATTGAATCATGAGATAGACTTGTCCTTTGGCATGCAGAAAAATTATCTATAACAGAAAGGGTCAACCCATGTCAGCCTGCGTGGACTGTGCAGGCTAAGAGCATGGCTGATTAAATTTTTAGCTCCACTGGCCGAAGGCCAGCGGGCTTATGTCATGGCCTGTTGTCCGTCGTGCGTCCGTCCGTGCGTGCGTGCGTCCGTCCGTCCATCCGTGCGTTAACTTTTTTTTAAAACGTCTTCTTCTCTGAAACTACCCATCCAATTTTGATGAAACTTCACAGAAATGATCCTGCCATGGTCCTCTTCAGAATTTCTTGAAAGAATTTAATTCCTTCAAAAACTCTGGTTGCCATGGCAACAAAACTGAAAAATTTTGAAAATCTTTGAAAATCTTCTTGTCTGAAACCGTAAGGCCAAGGGCTACCAAATTTGGCATGTAGCTTTATCTAGTGGACCTCTACCAAGTTTCTTCAATTTATAGCCCTGGGGTCAAAATTGGCCCCGCCCCAGGGGTTACAAGTTATACATGGGCTTATTTAGGGAGAACTTTAAAATTCCTCTTCTACCTAGCCATAGGGCCTAGAGCTACCAAATTTGGCATGTAGCTTTATCTAGTGGACCTCTGCCAAGATTGTTCAAATTATAGCCCTGGGGTCAAATTAGGCCCTGCCCGGGGGTAACAAGTTTTACATGGGCTTATATAACAAGTTTTACATGGGCTTATATAGGGAGAACTTCAAAATTCTTCTTTGACCTAGCCATGGGGCCTAGGGCGACCAAATTTGGCATGTAGCTTTATCTAGTGGACCTGTACCAAGGGTGTCCAAATTATAGCCGAGGGTCAAATTTGACTTCGCTCCGGGGGGTAACATGTTTTACATGGGCGGGCTTATATAGGAAAATCTTTCGCATCTAGCTATAAGGGCTAGGGCTATCAAATTTTGCATTTAGCTTTATCTAGGGGGTCTCTATCAAGGGTGCCCAAATTGAGAAAAATTTGAAAATCTTCTTGTTTATAACATTCAAGAACTGAATTATTTGGTATGGAGCTTTATATTGTGGACCTCCACCAGGATTCAAATAATTATAGCTTTGCGATCAAAATTGGCTTTGCCCATGGATCACAACTTTCTCGTAGGATTAGACAGAAAAATGTTTGCATGTCCTCGTGTTTGAAATCAATTTGCTGAATATTGTAATGTTTGGCTTGTAGTGTTTTTACTTAATAGCCAGTGGAGCGATACAGGGCCATCATGGCCCTCTTGTTAATGTATAAATTAGTATTGTCAGTATGTTACATTTATCTTTATTTTCACTTTTCAGGACTAAGATTGGCATGTTTTTCTGTGGCCCGAAAGTATTGTCCTCAGCTCTCCACAAAGCCTGCAACCAACATTCCTCCTCCAATGGAGCTAAATTCTACTATAACAAAGAGAATTTCTGAAAGTAAATTTATTCTCTTTTGCTGTTTAAAATACAAACCATATTTTCTTGTGACCTTGAGGGAGAAAGCTGTGAAAACATTTTGGGAAAAGGAGAAAATGCTGTTAAGAAGCACTTACTTTCTGTATGTTCTCAGACCATTTGAGAAGCATTTGAGATTATTTCACCTAGAAATTAAAAGCAGATGGGACTCTTAAGAAAATAAACTAGTACTAGAGATTATTAAGAAAAATTTCAAGTGATCAAACTGTTACATGTTATCATATAAATTTAAAATTTTTTATCGTTTAATTTGGGTTTTTTTTTTTTTTGAGATTATTTGACTGACATAGTGATTACAGCTTTCTAGGAAATAAATCTAACATAATTGACAGATCATCTGTTACGCACTACCTCATGAAAATAATAATTGCAGTACACAAATTTGAAAATGTCCTTGTAAGATACCGGCAATCAAAGTGAACTAAAGTTTAATTTATAAATACAGGTGTGGCAAAGGTAGAAATTATCCTGATTAGCATTTTCTCTGTGTACAGCATTGTTTTCAGAAGTGATCTCCTGCAAGACACAAAAATTATCTGCAGGTGGTATCATGTTAGGACATATGAAGCGCTTTTGCCTGTGATTTAGATCAAAATCAGACTGCATACAAAATACTGCCTGAATTTGTGCCAGATACTTTGAGAAAAAGTCTTGCCAAATCAGCTTTGACTTTGCCTAAGTAGGATATGATATTACTTGCATTGCCATATTCAAATTCTTTCTTTCGAATGAAAGTGCTAATTTTCTTTATTAACCTGTCCTGTATTTGATCTCATTACCTAACCAATCCCTTTCTCTCTTTAACTCTTTACCACACAATCACGACTTTTAACGACCCTGAGAAAAAGGCCTTTTGAAAACTTTGTTGGAAAAGGAGAAAATGCTGGTAACCAGCATTTTCTCCTTTTCCCACAATGTTTTCTACTCTTCCAAGAACAAATTTCAATTTCTGAGTCACATTAATTTTATCGTCTGCAAATGCTTTCAATTTGGACCAGTCTAAAATTTTGCCGATTGGTAAAGAGTTAAAGAGGGAGGTAGCTTTTGAAGTCATATATGGAAAAGGAGAAAAGGCTAGTAGCTAGTTTTTACTCTTTTTCCTTGAATCTTTTCCACCATTTCATTTGCAAAACCCAAAATTTAAGCCATCTCAAATTTGTTATTTGCAATTTTCTTCCATTGGAACAAGATTAGAAGTTTCAAATTTCGTTATCTGGTTAAGAGAATCCATAGAGCGCCTCTCACAACTTTAGTTGCTTATGTGGCAAGTGTGCAACTAGTTCAGACTGCACAAAATGTGCAGTCTGATCTTTGATCTATACTGTCCACTTTGCTTAGACATTCTTGACAAAAATAACTATAAATTTCAATTTTTGGAGCCTTATTTCTAGGCTGAAAATGTCTGCTAGGTTTATTTGGCACTTTACAGGTTAATCCTTTCTCATACAACAAATTTTTTGACTCTTCTAAATTGACAGTACATGTAACTACACTAGGCAGATGTCAAAATTAGAATAGTGAGCTATTGTTCTTTGATCAGGTAGAAAACAGTATGGGAAAAAGACAAAATGCTGGTTACCAGCGTTTTGTCCTTTTCCCAAAATGTTTTCTAAAGCTTTCTTCCTCAGGGTATTTAAAACTTGGGATTGTTTGGTGAAGGGTTTATTGCTATTTGGTAAAGTGCTGATGTTGGAGGTTTTTAACCTAGTTATGATTACATGTCCTTAGTTTTTGTTTTGAATTTTTTTGTTATTGGTTGGGATAAGAGCAGTTAGGTCCTATGTACATTGATTGTTAACTTCTTTTTATCATTTTTTTCAATTTTCAATAATAGTATTTACCTGATGTATTCTCATTTTCTCATTGGTATATTTGATTTATTCAATTCTTTCAAATTGGTTATACCCATTTTTTTTTTACATTTAAATATTCTCCACTTAGTTATTCTTTGAGTTTTTTGGGTTGATTATGTTGCTTCCATACAAAGGATATTGTTGATTTGAAGATTTTTCTCTTTTTTCATTATCTAATTCTTTCCCACTCAACAAATTTTAGACTCTCCCAAATTCACAAAATCAGCAGATGACAAATTTAGAATTAATACAAATGAGCTTTAGTTCTCTCATGGAATAAAAAATATTGTAGGATAAGGAGAAAATGCTGATTACCAGCATTTCCTCCTTTTCCAACAATGTTTCAAGAGGCCGCTTTCTCAGGGTCGTTAAAATTTGGGACGGTTTGGTAAAGGGTTAATTAAACATATCTGTGCGTTTGTATGTACATGTATACTTTGTGCAGGGTTCCCACTGGGCTTCACATTTGGCGCCATTTGCGATAGATTTTAAAATGTGGCGCAAGAAAACGCCGATTGGCGAAAATGACTGGCGCCGGTATTTCTCATACCGGGATGCCATACATATTGATACCGGTCCCCTTCACCACAATGCGTGTATGCACGACCGCCAATCCATCGATAAAACTGAAATAAATCAGCAGGAATAAACTACAGCATGGACGTAATCGAGATTACTTTACAAATCGATGTCATTTACACCTGACTATACGAATATACATACTCTTCCGATAACATAAACTTCCGGCTAGACAAAACTTGTCAATTAACTTCGGAAAACTGTAAGAAAGTATCGAAGACCAGTGTCCCATATAAATCTTGAATGTAACTAAATGTCAAAATGAATCATAATCGCGGGTAAAATCGATAGATTCTGTATTACTATAAAGCGAAATGCCGACCGTGTCTGCACTGACTAAAACCAGGTTATGTTGTCGTCGTCCTCGAAATTTTCAATATTATTTTTCCAGCATTAATCGCCCACCTTTTGGAAAACTTGTTTGGATTTTAATGTTTCAAATTCTGTATGTTTCAAAATGTAAATAGTCCCCCATGAAAAAATTGTTACAGATTTAGAAATTTCTCTAAATGAGCAATTTGTACTTTTGTACCAATTTTTTCACATATTGACTTTGTTGTTGTTTGGTTTGTACCATTTAAACTTCTATCTGTTTCAAAAAAAGCTCTCTTTAAAACTTTGTTACAGACATACAATAGGACAAATGGCTATCAATGACCTAGTTCTGCTTTTGTCACAGTGGTTTACAAACATTAAAGATAGATCTACTTAAACTTAATACATAATGATTTTTCGTTGTGTAACAAAACTAATTTTTGGAATATATTCACACAATACACTAATATATGAGTAATTCAGTCTGATGAAAAAAAAAGTTTTCTTGTTTATGTTATTGCTCATGACACAACCATGCAATGATAATTCATTGACCAATTTTTTATTATGCCCGAACTACTATACTTTCATCTTAAAATTGGCACCAACTGGCTCCAATTATTTCAATCTAGCGCAAACTTTTCTCATTTGGCGAAAGTGATGGCGCAAGAAAAAAAGTAGCCAGAGGGAACCCTGCTTTGTGATATGATTGTCTTATGAACCTGGATGGCTGGTTTAATACTCATTTAACCCTTTACCAAACTATCCCTGGTTTTTACGACCCCGAGGAAGAAGCCTTCCGAAAACACTGTTTTCTACCCTCCCCAAAACAAATTTCATTTTTTGAACCACATTTATTTTGTCGTCTGCAAATGCTTTGAATTTGGACCAGTCTTAAATTTTATCGTTCGGTAAAGAGTTAACATGACATAACTTTGGTTCTTAAAGTCCAAATAAACTCTTTACCAAACTGTAAACTTGACCAGATTGAAAGCTTAAACAGAAGACAGAGTAAATGACATGAAAATGATGATTTCTGGCTTTGAAAGGGTAGAAAACGTTGTGGGGAAAAGAGAAAATGCTGGTTACTAGCATTTTCTGTTTTTCCTACTGTGTTTTCAAAAGCCTTCTCTTTCAGGGTTGTTGAAACTCGGGATAATTGCATGATAAAGGGTTAACACTTGCAAGTCAATTTGAGACTCCCCACCAAATAGTAAAAGTGACATGAACAAGGAATATTTTATTTATTTCATGCTTTACGGTAGGCTATCGAGAAATATCGGTGAAATATTTGTCGATATTTCATGGTTACGACCAGTGAAAATACCGTTTTTTATAAACTCTTCATGGAAGGCGGAAACAGCTGTACCTGCGCACTAGTTACCTAGGTAAAATGCATGTGCCTCACAACCAGATGGAAATATGATGTAATTTACCTTACATTTCTCGCACTTGACGTAATACTGTAATGAGTTGCTATGCGGAGGGGGTACACCACGGGGAATAACCAAAAAGAACTGTACTGGATTTTGATGTAAGTTCCTCCCAAAAAGGGTTAAAAGCATGAAATAAATAGAATATTTGTTTTTTCGGTGAAAGATCAAAATTTATTTCATCTTGTGAACATCATTGGTAATATTTTCACTGGTGACTGCGCCACTTGTGAAAATATTATGGATGATGTTCACTCGATTAAATAAATGTCGATCTTTCACCAAAAAAAACAAATATCCTCTATATCTTTCATTGTCAAAAAGATTAATTTGGCTATTTTAACCATTAGATTGATGAATTAATGAAATGAATCTTTTCATAGAGGGAACAACATCAAAAATATAGTTATTTCAAAATTGTTTTGCCTAGAATATGTAAAAAAGTAGCCGACAGTATGATTATGAAATATAGAATTGTATGGTAAAAAAGCTAAAATTGATGCAAATTGGATCTAATTGATAGTAACTCCTACTGAGGCAGGTGAATGGAATTCAAACAATTATAGTCACATCAACAAACAGAGATATTGCTACTTGAAAGTCTGATCTTGTATCACACAGTCTGCAAGAGCAAGGAAACTTTTGTTTAAGAGGTTTTAGTTGGTGTTATATTCATGAGCCACGCTGTGGGCAAAGGGGGTTTAATGCATTTTTGTGATGCAATTTACCAAGCAGGTTTTTGCATATGTATAAATTCATAAAATCCATTTTGTCTAACAACCGACTGAATCACAAGGTAGAATGCTCTTTGGACATGCACAAAATTTATAAATAGCAAAGGGTTTTGACCCGTGTCAGCTTGCATGGACTGCACAGGCTGACGTGAGTTAATACTTTTTGTAGATGCATTAAGCCCTCTTTTCATAACATGGCTCATATTTAATAGAAAACAACCATACCATTCCCTCATTTGTTTGCTTGGATATTTTAAGGTCTACGACCCCTAACTTATCAGTAAGTATTGTGTATCATCGACGTTTTCATAAAAGCTATTCGGCCAATATCGCCAGCTTCAGTGTTTTAATATGAGAGTCGGGCTGTAGACTCACTAACTCATCTGTAAATATCGTGTAACATCGACGTTTTTGTAAAGGCTATTTAACCAATCTTGGCAGCTCCGTCTTTTAATATGAGAGTTAGGGGCCGTAGACATTAAAAGAAAACATTGAGATGATGTCATAGCCCTGTTGTTTTTTGTGAGGTCCTGGTCATGCAAAAGTATGGTAACCAGCATTTTCTCCTTTTCCCTAAATATTTTCAACCCTATCAAAGACAAACTCCCCCATATGAGCAGCCTTTAAATTGTCGTCTGCAAAAGAAAGCTTTTGAAAACGTGGGAAAAGAAGAAAATGCTGGTAATGAGCATTTTCCCCTGTTCCAACAATGTTTTCTACCTATTGAAGACAAACACCCCCATTGAACCACCTTTAAATTGTCGTCTGATAATGCTTTGAATTTGGACAAGTCTTAAATATTGCGATGTAGTAAAGGGTTAATTTCAACTTGGTCCAGCAGTTAACTATTAAAAGGGAAACTTATACCAGCAGGGAAGTTAACCCTGTGCATATTTATGCAGTTATACAGTTATGTCCCTTTTTTTACTGTTAATTTTCACTGAAAAAAAACTACAGGTGAATGTTGGCATCTGCATGTGATGCCCTTGTACAGCCATAATTAAAATGATTGCTTACATTCCTTTCCATCATTCATTTCTCCTTTATGTCAGTTTGTTATTGATATTTTAATGGGTTAATTGTTCTTGAATTGTTGTTACATATCAGTATATTAACATAATAGTATATTAACTAGTGCCTTACTCAGCTGGCTTTGAGTATTTTTGGCTTTCTCTAAAGTCTTTGTACATGTAAACAATTCAGTTTGATTATTTAATGTTACATTCATAATGACAAAATTTATGGTTTATAATCTATTTTTTTATTCAGTTGTTTGCTATTGTTATATTAATTTTGTTAAGACAAAAAAACAAAAACAAAAATATGCCTCATATTGCTTTTCAGCTCAAAGCAAAGGAATGGACATTATCAGTCAGTAAAAATTACATTGGATCTATAACTGTTTACCACATTATAAAATTTTTGACTTGTCCGTAAGGTACATATTTTCAGGGCAATGATTTAAATTTGACTAAAAAGATATGATTTGTCTTAAAAAGGTTGAAAACATAGTGGAAAAGGGAGAAAATGCTGGTTACCAGCATTTTGTCTTTTTTCCCAAAATGTTTTCAAAACAAGTAACAATACAGGATTGGCAAAAGGTTAATATTGCAAGTTCAAAGCCATTTTTTCCAAGTGTCCTATAACATAGTGAAAAGCTTACATGAAAAATCAAACTGCTCTTGCTGTGCAGTCTAAATTAGATTAAGTACCACTGTCTGTAAAAGCAGTAAAACTTAAGCTTAGTGCTCCGATGGCTATGAGTCCCAGTCCGAGTCCCAGAACTTACTATGTCCCGGAAACAAATTTGCAGCAGACGACTTTGAAATTGTCCTTGTAAAACATGGATTATTAATATCAACTGATGTTTAACTCTTTGCCAAACAACAAAATTTAGGTTTATCCAAATTCAAAGTATTTGCAGATGATAAAGGTGACTCAAATTCTATAATTTCTCTTTGATAGAGAAGAAATTATTGTGGGAAAAGGAGAAAATGCTGTTTACCAACATCTTCTACTTTTCCCCACAATGGTTTCAAGAGCCTTCCTTCACAGGGTTATTAAAACACAGAATTATGTGGTAAAGGGTGAACGCTTTACAAAGAAATCACTTGTTTTTATGATCCCAAGTTTAAAAAAGTTTTTGAAAATATTGTTGGAAAAGGAGAAAATGCTGGTAACCAGCATTTTCTCATTTTCCAACAATGTTTCATACCTTTTGAAAGACAAATCTCATCTTTGCAGCCCCATTATTTTCTTGTCTTTGCATGTGCTTTCTGTTTTGAGGAGTCTGAAATTTTTTTGTCTGATAGAGTTAAACACGAGTATAATATTACTTATGTGAAAATGTAGTGGCAAAAAGGTAAATTTCTTATTATGAGCAGTTTTAGCTTGGCTGTTTTCGAAGAAAATATCGAAGTATTATCATAGCCATGTGTGTTGTCATCATCATTGCACAAAAACTTTGATATTTTGTAATATCTTTGTTACTATTGAAGATATGTACTTGTAAACTTACAGTTGTTAACTGTCAAAAGGGGAATGTGTACAACAGGGGTAGGTAACCATCAAAATATTTTGACACAATTATGCCCCTTTTTTTAACTTAGAATTTTCAAAAACTTTGACATTTTATAATATCTCTGTAATTGCTTATGATATTTTCTTCAAACTTAGACTAGGTGTTAACTATTAAAAGAGAAACCTATACAACAGGGGCAGATAACCATCAAAATATTTTTTACAAAGTTATGCCCCTTTTTTGACTAAAGATTTTTGCTGAAAATCAAGCATTTGTAGCAAAGTGTTTGGCACCCACATGCAGTGCTCTTGTTTTGTTTTTGCCACAATGTTTTCAAAATTAGTCTGCTGCAAGATAATATGGTGATGAAAAATGCGTGAGCCATGCTCTGGGAAAAAGGGGTTTAATGCATCTCTGTGATGCATGATACTAAGCAAGCCATAATATATTCCTGGATCTCTGAAACCCATAGTTTCTAACAAGTGACTGAATCCTGAGGCAGAATGGTCAATACTTTTTGCAGATGCATTAAACCCCTTTTCACCGGGTATTGCTCACAAAATTAGCTGTAGACTTTCTGTGTTATGTAAGCATAGTTATTTTTGTACTATTTAATGTTTTTTTATATCACTAATGCAATTTCTTTCTTATTCTAATATCGGCCAATAAAGTATTTAATTTTGTTGCCTCTTGTTTGGGGATTTTGGCTCCTACACTGCACAAATACAACTTTGCACGCCCTTGTTTTTGGTTGCTCTTCAAACACATCCACGAAATGGAGCGACTGCTTGTTACAAGCAACTGCTCTTCTTCCCGCTATGTTTTCCATAGCCCTAAAAGAGATACTTCTTTTTCAGAAACTTGTCATTGTTTTGGTGAGTCAAAAAAGTTCTTTGTTCTGTTTGTTTGGTGTTTTTACGCCGTTTTCGACATTGTTCTGTCATATTCTGGCAGCTAGTGCATCTATCCATACTTTTCTTGTTTTTCTTTAAAAATACTTCGCACAGAACTCTTCTCAACCTTTGGCTGCTTTCCCACTTACACATGACTGGCTGCTTTCCAGCATAAACATGAAAAAATGATGCGCAGTGAGAAAGGAATTAATCTTTTTGTGGTGACTATAGATCACCTATCACCGAAATGATTTTTGCCTAGGGAATCGAGCCGCGGATTACAAGCCCAAATATGGTGTACAAAGTGATAGGTTAACTCTTTACTAAACGACAAAATTTAGGATCTGACCAAAATGAAAGCATTTGCAGACAACGAATAAAATGCAGTGCAACGAAGAGTTCTGTCTTTGGTAGGGTAGAAAACACAGTGGGAAAAGGAGAAAACGCTGGTTACCAGAATTTTCTTCTTTTCCCACAATGGTTTCAAAAGCCTTCCTCTTCCTCTTCAGGGTCATTAAGGGTCAGAATTTTGTGGTAAGGATTTATGAAATGAAAACACCATAAAATTTACAAAAGATGCAGAATTTTAATCATTGTCGGGAAATATTCCTGATATTTCAGGTTGACGGTAACAATCAAAGTTGTCAAATACATGTTTATTACCTGTCGTAAAAACCGGACTAGGCAAAAACATCGAGGCTTTCATAATAATTGCCAAAATCGAGAAAATAATAAAAGAAAAAAAATGCTGATTTTGTTTAACTTCAGGACAAAAACAGGGGAATTTATTTTATTACATTTAATCGGACTAATCAAGCTAAGAATTAGTGATATAAAACTGTCATATTTAATTCCTGCATCGACAGAAATGTAGCGTGTTTTATTAGATATCATTACGGAGTGAGCGATACGTTTGCAAGTCTTTCACCCTGTTGGCTGCTAAATGTGATTTTAGTTCCTTTTGCAGTGCAAATCAATATTGGATGAACTGAGATTTTTTTTCCAACGGAATGAACTTTGAGAAAGCAAAATAGTTCTTTTTTAACAATGGCTTGAAATCTTCATTTGGTGTGTTTAGAAGTTTACCCCTTACAAAGTGTGTTTTCAAGACGCTGACGAAGAAGCCCTTTTAAAATCCTTTATAAAAAATCCCGACTTTTAACGACCCTGAGTACGAGGCCTTTTGAAAACATTGCGGGAGAGGAAAAAATTCTGTAACCAGCATTTCTCATTTTTCCCATTATGCTTTCTAACCTATCATACACAAATCCCACCAGTTACATCACATTTGATTTGTCGTCTGCAAATGGTTTCAGTTTGGATAAAACGAACGTTTCTTCGTTTGGTAAAGAGTTGAAAACACTGTGAAAAAGGAGAAATTCTTTTAACGAGTATTTTCTCCTATTCTCCTTTTTCAGTTCGCCTGCATGGTTATGTGGGAAAGCAGCCAGTGGCTTGGAAAGAAAATTGTGCGGAGTACTGGTAAAAGAGACTCCAGGAAAGCATGAATAGGTGCACTGGCCGCCGCGATATAACTGAAATAATGTTGAAAAAGGCGTTAAACATAATACAATCAATCAATCAGTTCGTCTGCAAGACAGTCTGTTCCTTCACATTTTAATTCTTTACCAAACAACATAATGTTTAAAAGACTAGCCCAAATTCAAGGGCTTAGCAGACGACGAAAAAATATGTAACTGAAAAAAATGAAATTTGTTTTTGGGATGGGTAGGAAAAATTGTGGGAAAAGGAGAAAATGCTGGTAACCAGCATTTTCTCTTTTTCCTACAATGTTTTCAAAAGGCATTTTAACAGGGGTAAAAGTTTTCCGTATTGTGACGGAATTCCGTATTTTCAGGGGCCGACCAGGTCATTTTTCCAAAACATTTAAATCTGAGGAGAAATTTTTTTTGGGGGGGGAGGGGGGTACCCCTTTATCTCGTATCTATTGCAAGTCAATAGATTTCCAGATGCCGTATCGATAAAATTTATTGCCCTACTGCATTTCCTTTGTCAGGGGCTGATCTCGGTCATTAATGTCTCCCGTCAAACGCACTCGCCCTAAAAACAATGAAATTCAAAGAATTTTGTAATTTCGGGGATAATTTGCACCGAAGTGTTTACAGTCACTCACTCTTGCTTAGGGTTTCCCGATTCTAAATATAGATGCTGAACCGGAACGTTTTAAGGTTATCGTATGATGTTATATTGTTCGTTTCCAAAATGTTGCGGCTGTGTTTTGATCGGTTTGCCGACTTTAACATTTTTGCCGCTAGGATTGTAAAACAATAAAGCATTAACAAAGCCCTTCGTTTTAGGGGACAAATGTTGGCAGCAATTTGATTATTTGCTAGCCAAAGATGGCTCAGTTTAAATTATCTTTGTTCTTTTCAATAACAAATGGATGTCAGAGCTGGGGATCGGCAACTATCTTCCGAAGTTGACAGTACGTGCTACTCAAATGCCGAAGCGACCGAAAAAGGGGGAAAAGTTTCATTCATACACTTTCGTCCGATTTGTAGTGGTGGGCCAATGATTGACTATAGTCGAAAGTCAGTTGGTTTTGGCTTCCGATTGCGATTAGCTCTTGAGAAATACCGGAATCGATTGCAGTTGGTACCGAAGCTTGCTTGGTCGTGAAACGTGAATACTGGTTTGTAGCGCTTGGTTTTGTGACTGATATTAATCAGACTCTAGGATTCAATATAGTGATAACAAACACGAAAATTGGCCGGAAAAATGAGAAAGAAGTTTTTGTCTATGGATGTTTTGTCAAAACTCGACAACTCGGCAAGTTTCTTATTTGATCCCTGAGACCGGGTTTTGACGCTTGGAAATTTTAAATGACATGTCTTTGACGCTGAAAAATATTTGCTTAATTGTCAATCTGACGCATGAAATTATCGTCAAGAGCTTCATATAACCTAGCTTGTGCGCATCCGGCAGAAATATGGGCTAAACACGATCAGTATAAAATGTGAAGGACACGCGCGTGATCTAATGAAGCAGGCGAGTCATTTACGAGAACGTAATAACGGTGTTAATCCTCTGATCTAGTGTAAAGTGACAGAATTTAAAGTTACCTCTATTCAAAATGACTAACTGATGTCAAATCATGTGGTAATACTTCTCTAGAAATTAATTGACACGAAAAATTGATCGCCAAAAAAAAACGTGAAAACCCATGACACTACCATGATCAGCATGGCATCGTCCGATCAGAGGGACTTCAAACTATCTTCTCATCTTTAATAATGAATTTAAACAGTGAATATACACAAATCTCTCAATAAAACAATAAGTGGAATCTAAAATTCTGTCATGAGTGAAAAAATTGTTGTTTTATGAAATGAAAATAAAGATCTAAAGGGGGGGGGGGGGTCCGTCTGCAAATGCTTGAAATATGTCTGAATTTTTTTTAACTGGTTTGGAAATTAAAATTCAAAGATCAAAATAAATGATATTAAATAAAGTAAAAAAAATTTAAAGTACAAAACACCACATCTTTATAAACTTAATATCATGTAGACAAATTGTCAAAGTATTTAAAGCAAAAAGGCATTCTCAGTTCAATGGAGAAACCGATTGTACAACCAATAGCTAGTTGGTTTGCTCTTCCGTTTACAAAGTGATAATCATTTTTGCATTTAAACTGATTGCCCCACACTGCCGATTTGATAGATTTTTTACAGGAATTGGACCAGTTCCACGGTATATCACTTACCTGCTTGTTTTAGCAAACATTAGAATTGATTTTGCCAAAAATGTTTGCACATTTTAGGAAAGGTTCTTAAAGTGTTTGAAGAGCTTTTAACAGTGAACATGTAGATCTATCTATAAAATATTCAGAGCAGGTTTTTTGATACTTCATTCTGATCTTTGTTATGAAAGATCTTGTAGAAATCAATATTCGCATTATTTCGTTGTTTTACAAGTTTTTTTTTCCCAAATGTTCAAGTATATATAAATCCCGTTTTCGCTATCAAAAAGATTTATTGAAATTATAAAATTCTATCCCCCATAAATAGACGGGAGCGTCTTTGTATTTGCAGTTTCCATAAGGATGCCGCACCCACAAAGGCTCTCTCTATCTTTGTTTCTCTCTCCCTTTCTACCACTACCTCCCTCCTCCGTCTTGCTCTCTCAGAAAAATTGATACCTGGAAGTTGTGTATATACAATTAACAGCTCTTTGTCCCAACTGCATTGTTATTTAAACCCACTGAATCTACAGTTATTTTTTCTAATTAAGGCAGCTATACGCAGTTGGGACAAAGGGCATATTCATGTTTATTATATCATTTGCCCATGTTGTATATTTGCTATACCTGGGTGTAAATAAAAGATATGTTCTGTTCTGTTCTGTTCTGTTCTGTTTGTGCATGTCACATGAAAACATTCTATCTTTTGATAGGCTGTCATTAAAACTTGATATTTTTATGAAATTAATATGTAGTTTAGATCTGAACCCCCATCCTTGTTTGTGTACCCCAAACTCCAGTTACCGAAGGGTACAAAAACCTCAAGCTAGAAAATGCACAGCACACTCTGTCACATTCTCCCTGATAAATTAGCCATTCTTAAAGAGAGTGTTGTTTTCCTAGTTGACAGATTTGATTTTATTCTTTTGACAGAAATTTAGCACCTGTGATTGCATTTTAATGAATCAAATATTAAATACTAGATATGTCCTTTTCTCATACTTGTTGTACTTTCAAATACAAAACTGATGTAGGGCTAATCTGATTAGGTCCTGTGTACAAAATGGAGATAAAAGAGGACAAAAATAACATGGATGCTAAAAACTTTGAGATTTTCTTAGGTTTTAGCATATCATATCTTTCATTCGTTTCAAGATTTTTTCAACTTTAAAATGCTAAAACTGGATCTCATTAGAGTAATTTGATGCTTATAAAATAGCTAAATCTCAGGAGCTTCCGGGGACCTCCGGCCCCCTGGACCCCTGGCCAGGGCGTTGCCCTGGACCCACCGGGGGCCCTAGCTCAATTTTCAGTATTTTCAGATTTTTTAACTTTTACCCCTGCATTTACTTATGGGTCGTTAAAACTCGTGACCGAGTGGTAAAGAGCCAAGCAGTTTCACAGACAGGAACAGTGGCACACCACGACACAGTAGTTTCCATTAAACTAATTAAAACAAAATTGAAAAAAAAAAAAATAATAATTGACATTTTTAATTTCTACTTTTAAAGATGGTTGTCCATGCAGAATATCTCGAGCAAAGTTTAAAGTACTACTACATGTACTTCTATTACACCGTGTAATAAAAGAATCTAAAATAATAAATTCTCACTCTGCACACCTTTCCCTTCTGAAAAAAAAAGTAAATTAATAATAGATATCAAAATAAGCATAATATTTTCCCACCGTGTTTATTTGGTCAAATTTGCAACCGCATGAAGTTTGACTGACCAAATTGTCCTGTACGAAATTGCCCTAGGCAAAATTGTCCGAGCCTAATCGTCCGTTGCCTAAATTTTCCAACACTTGGTCAACAATCGTGACACACGTGCACCTATTTTGACTTCGTTAACAACAGTTCAGTTACATGTGCTTCTGATAATTCCTGACGGATTATAGAATGCCATGCTCGGTGGTCAAATAAACGAACATCAAACATTTCTGTTCGGGTAAGTCAAAAAATTAAATACAAATAACCATTTATCTAACAATCCCGGCATAATACCGGCAAACGCCCTCCACTATACAGCCCTATGCATACATGTGGTATTGTTTTATGAATTAAAAGATAAATAAATGAAATTCTGTGCTTTATTCCGTAGACCAATATTGCATTCGATGTATACGGAATTAATCCATAAGAAATCAAAATTCTTTTGACACACGATTTAGATTTTCATGGGTTTTCGCGATATAGTGGAGGGGCGTTTTCTGGTATTATGCCACAATCCCGTATTGCCAAGGCTTGAAGGATGACTTTTGAAACCATCGTTGAAAAATGGGAAAACGGTAATAACCAGCATTTTCTCCTTTTCCCATTTTCTTTCCCGCTCTTTATAAGACAAATCCGATCATTTTAGCGACATTGAATTTGTCGTCAACTAATACTCTGAATTTGGACATGTCTTTAGAAGAGGTTGTCGTCTAATAAAAAAAATAATAAATCTCGTAATCTTCCGCTTGGTTGCATTTTTAAAATAGTGACCTATCTGATTTGGACATCCTGGGAACAGAACCGGACTACTTTTCAAGATGGTAATTGATACTGCGAATTTCAAAATATGCGTTTATTCAAAACAACGCTATCCGGTAACGATCCATAAATTTATATTTTATGACAAAGTTTAATCTGAACAAAATTTTTCATCGATATGCTTGAAATTTGTTACAAAATCTCCGGCATCCCACTCTATGTTATAGACAATGGCGTGATGTCACTGTCTGTAGCAACGGTCGGCTGCCATTTGCGGAGGTAAAATCGATAACATGTACAATATAGGACCGGAAGAGTACAGTGTTTGGGACTGTATGTGACTTGGGATTCTGTACAGCAACGGTCTGTCACTTGGGGGTTAAAATTGTGTCCACACGGTTAGTCCAGCTGGTGCTTTCTCATTTATTTTGATACTTATTATGAAATATTCATATCCAGTTATTTATTTATGTATAGACCAAATCGGGAACGCGAATGTGCGCTGTGACCCTTCTTTAGAGCAACGGCGATGCCTTGACCAGTTGACCGTGCTGAAAATACAGATGATCTTGTCCCAACACAATGCCGTTTTTCATCGATTATTCAGCGTTGAAAACCTGTTTCCTCAACGGAAAATGAAATATGAGTAGGCCTACAGACAAAGCCTAAAGGCGACCAGTTCTTGAAGTGTTTGCTCCTTTGATGGAAGTTAATCCCCTCTTCAGATGCCTACAAATCATACGGGTTAGATCTATGTCAATTTTTTGTTATCTCTCTGGGCCCTAACCTTAAGAAATAATTCGTCTCAGAATTAAGAAAGGCAATCGCTTGCAAACCATCTGTAAAAAAGAAGAAAAACAAACGTATAAAATAAGAAAAGAAAGAAAAACAGTGGTGTGTTCTTAATGGGATAGATTTTAACATAGATTTCATTTCAGAATTTCGCAAAGGGTTGCGGGAATGCCATGTGATCATTAATGTGCAATCATATACATGTGGGACCGTGTTCAAATAGGTGTGATGTTATATTTGATATGAAAATGAAAATGTATTGCAAAGCAGCTAATCCATTATTTGAACGCCAAATTGGCACCTTTTCACTGTATGTAACCGTTGCGTGTTGTTACATGTACCTGTTACATGTTTGTTTGTATTGGCGTTTAAGTAATGGTTAGAGCTCAAAAAAGAGAATTCTTCGAGAAAATAAAAGCGGAGGCGCCTTGCGCCGTAGCTTTTATTTTCTCGAATAATTCTCTTTTTTGAGCTCTAACCAATTTGGTGATCGACTATAAACCGATTTTATATAAACTTTATCCGCTATAAAGTTTGTCCCACTTTTTATACAAAGACATGCCCATGCTACCATGTGACCATACTGACACGCCCACAGCACATGCGACCCTTACTTTTATGTTCCTTTACACAAATTGTTGTCATTACATGTCGGTAAAGCTACAGTTTATCATTACGAATGATTATTTCTAATAATTACACACTATTGTTAAGTCATGAAGTCTTTTAATTAAAATGTTAAACAGAAAACACTGTCTTGTAAACGCATTTCAAAATCGAAGATTTGTACAATAATTCAATGCACAACTAGTTTAAGCA
Source organism: Hippopus hippopus (assembly GCA_946811185.2). Lineage (NCBI taxonomy): Eukaryota > Metazoa > Mollusca > Bivalvia > Cardiida > Cardiidae > Hippopus > Hippopus hippopus. Next base: position 22,998,196 of record OX328101.1, on the reverse strand, counting down.
ACTAAGAAAGTTCGTTTTCTACAGAAGCCTTTTCGGGCTACAATTTTCTTTTCTTATTTTCAACATAGTTTTTGCTAAATTAAAAACCGAGAATCAACAGTACTTTTCGCAAAAGTTGAATTAAAGATCTATGTAATTGCATTGAAAATTCTCGGGATACTGATAAATTTTCTTACATGTGTATGAAGCGCGGAGAATTACGTTACGTGCCCTCGTTGATTCCTGTTATTTACACAACCTTTAGCTGACAGACATATTTACTCAACTGTTGACTTTGGCAAATGAAAATACTGTAATGTGGAAGGAGGCCTAACTACATGTACATATTGTGGAGCGATTGTGTGGACAGACAAACGCATGGAACATCCGCCAGATTCCGATTGATATCCTATTGCATTAAAGTGAAATAGTGTAGGACATTGCCCTAAGTTGTAAAGGAAAAAAATATAGCTGCCAGATACCGAGTTTCTTTTCGTATTCACTGATTGTGGAAAACATAAAAAAAAGAAAGATCTTGAATGAGTATGGACGGCGGAAAAGATGCTGGAATATGAATATTGAAAACTCACTTCTGGTTCAATATGAAGAAAGAGGGAGAGAGAGAGAGAGGGGGGGGGGGGGAGTGTAACCGTTCCAGCAATAGCATTTTTGTCTATGATCATTATTTTGCATATTGTTTAAAACCAAAAATGTAAGATGTTAATCCAACTCATCGTCGGAAAGGGAGCAGTTGACGCAAAATTGATTGATTGATTTTATGGTGTTTAACGCCGTTTTCAACATTATTTCCGTTATATCGCAGTTGCCAGTGCACCTATCCATACTTTCCTGGAGTTTCTTTTACTCCGCACAATATTTTTTCCAAACCGCTGGCTGCTTTCCCACATGACCATCGTCGAGACAATGGTCAGCGGTGAGAGAGGAATAAATCCTGTCTCAATGACTATCATCAATCCTTGGAAAGAAATTGGCCGAGCCGGGAATCGAACCAGCGACCCTCTGTTCTCAAGTCCTGTACGCTACCGACTGTAGCTACCAGGGCTCGGAAGTTGGCGCTAAAAATAACGCGTTCGAAATTACATATAGACTGTAAAGTGATGATTTTTAAGGTAACACATGAAAAAATAAAAACAGTAAAATGTCAGTGAGTACGACAAAAGGATTATCCACAATCAAATATACATGCTAAGGTGTGAACAGGCGCCACAAAGTATCAATCAAAAGTAGCATCGCTTGTACATAACTGTCATAAATGGACCCTGCCAATAAGACCTCAGAAAAAGCATATCCACCATTTACATGTATGTATTTTCTCTCTCTCGCCTTTCCTTTTCATTCGATACTAATTGCAAAAAGTGGGCAAAAGCCACCTTGTACATCTGCGCTGAAAAATAGTGGCCCAAGTAGAATTCTGTAGCTTTTGCATGTTTAGCTTTATGCACGAGACAGAAACAATTCATGAGCATTCCGCCGAGCACGATATCTTTGTGACAATTTGGGAGGAGATGGTACAATTCATACATGCGAAACGGTTCTTTTTATTTCAGACAAGCGAAGTTTTATGGGGTTTTAGATGAAGAAAATCTCGGCAAATACTGGTCTCTGATTGGACGAAAAACTAGGTCGATCACTAAAGCTATCTTTACAGCTAAGGTCAGATCATAGTGGCCAGTGCACCTACGCATTTGTTACCTAGTTTTCTCACACAATACTGACAACTCTCTTTCCAAGCCACTGACTACTTTTTCACATGCTTCAAAGGTGAGAGGTGAAAAATCGCCAAAAAGAAAAGTTTGCATGAACCGGGTATCGAACCGGCAACCATCAGGTCCCGAGTCAGACACGCTAACCACTGTGCTACCCTGCCGGGCTTTTAATTTTGCAGAGATAAGTCTATTTTGTAGAATTCATTTGTGTTTAACAAAACGAAAAATGTAGAAAGAAGAAATATCTTTAATAAAGATCGTCGCCGTAAGAGGTACATGAATATGAATATTGAGGCCCTTTTTTGGTTCAATATGAACCAAGATAATAAAAGGTAACCTCACGAGCTATTGCCTCTTTTTCCTCACTGTTTTTCATTTTGTTGAAAAGTAGTATTGTGTTATTAGGTAACGCTTATGAAAATATGAAATTTCCATATGGCAAAAGAAAAGAATCATTCTCTTCTACATTAGTTTGCTATGGTATAAATCAAGGTTCCGCGGTATCGATTAGCGGCAGCAACGCTTGTTAATAGTGGTTTCATAAATGTGCGAGCAAATATGGCAGCAGGGGCCCCCCGAATAAACATGTGCACATTTTTTACCCATCGCAAGATACCATCTATTCATTCTTTATCAGTAACAAGAAGTAGGTCAAAAGCCAGTGCATTCAGCTACGCCGAAAAAGTCCCTTGAACATGGAAAATCACTTGGTAGCACTTTGTCATATAGAGCAGTGTTGTAGCTCACTTAGTAGTACATCACTCAGCTGGAGCAGGGGTGTTGTGCCGGAGTCCGTTTATAGTAATAAAAGGATCAGGCCAAAAGAGGGAGGTTAAACACTATGGTCCTTTTTTTTTTCGAATCATTATCTAGCATTTGTATTCAATAAAATCGTATCTATTTAGCCATTGTTTGACAACACAGTATTTCTGAATTTAAGTTATGAACAACGTAAAAGGTTTACATGCATGGATCAAAGGAGAAAGTAAAGACTGAGAATGTTCAGAGATTTCAGTTCGTAAGTCTTTGAAAGGAGTTCTACGTTGCTTTTCACAGCAATTCAGCAATTTCTTAGTGAAGTTTCAACCAGTGGTAGCTTGTGGCTGTGTTTGCCTTACTCAAGGATACTCCCACATGACTTGCAGTGCAATCAGGGGTTGAAACTACATTTCCTGATAATAAACCCTTTGCTTTGAATATATAGCTGCGGATCAACCCAGGGATACAACACAGTAGCCTGCAAGAACAAATCTGCAGAGATAAATATTTAAATGGCTCTCATGTCCTTGCCGTTACTTTGCCACAAATCTAGAATCAATTCATCGTACTGGTAAGATTTTTTTATGACTATGCAGCTTATAGTTTTTCAGGGATGAAATAGCCCTAAATTTGTTAAAAGCAGATTAAAACAAGAGTATTAAAAAAGGCATAACACCAGATTTTGTTTTTGGGAGTTGGAAAATATCTTTACAGTGACTGATACGTCATTATTCTGCAAAGAAAGGCCAAGGTATCATTTCTAGAGAAAATACATAAAGGAATAGATCTAACCCCTGTTTTTTTCCTTTTCCTTTTTTTTTTTCAGAATGTCTTTACTGTTGACTGCTTGTGTAACAGGGTAGTTCTAAATACATTTTAGCATGGTTGATCTAAAACAATAGATTTAACCCTTTTTGTTTTCCTTTTCCATTTTTTGAAATGTCTAAACAGTTCACTGGTTGTGTAACAGGTTGGTTCTAAATATGAGCCGTGCTCTGGCAAAAGGGGGCTTAATGCATCTCCGTAATCCATCATACCAAGAAAGCCATCACATACTTATGGATCCATAATAGCCACTTTTTTTAACAACCGACTCAATCATGAGGTAAACTGATCCTTTGACATGCAGAAAATCGACCAACAGCGAAAAGTTTCGGCCCAGGTCAGCCTGCGCGGACTGCGCAGGCTGACCTGGGTCGAAACTTTTCGCAGATGCATTAAGCCCCCTTTTCACAGAGCGCGGCTCAAATATATTTCAGCATGCTTGACATCTACCATATACATGTATTGGATAATTAGGATAAATCAGTTCATGGAGGCATTCTAGACAATCATTTCATGGGTAAGGAGTTTGAACTTTAATGCTGACAATTTTGGTGGTGTCTTTTTTTCACCCTGGCCACGCTGAGAGTGCACAGTCATTTCTTGGTGATGTACATGTATCTTAAGGCCATCTAGCAAACGTCTTGAACAAAAATCTTTGCTTAAAATCAAGTTTGATGCAGCTGTAACCTTTACATTGCAAATTAGATTGAAAACAAAAAGCTACAAGTATTTCAGTATTTAAAAGACAGCTATCCTAAATGTTTTAGCAATGACATCGAGAATTTCGAATAGCGTAGACTCTATTTTAGAGAGTTTTATGCGTGAGGATTCAACAACAGGCTGCGCAAAAATTCATGTTCTATGCAGTCAAAATAAAATCTACATCGACAATATATTAAGGACAGTAACGCTCACGGAGACATATCTCTACGGCCTGTAGAAGTACTTTGGTGTGTAAACGATGGTTGTCCTATAAAGAGGAAAACCCTTCCAGCACTAACGTTTGAAAAGGATGGTTTTAATTGTGATGCAATACCTCTTATTTCTGCTTTTTGAAAAATACACTAGTACTTAAAATAAAAAAAAAGAAAAAAAACTTAACAATATGCATGCCACTGACACAAAAAGTCCCGATAATCATTGGCATTAAAATAAAACCAATGCTTAAATAAAAGATAAAACATGTACACAAAATGAGGAAATTGCATGTCGAAACTTTTGATACGGAAACTAACAAAAACATAGAATCACCCTTCGTGCCTATTGTTATTTCCGGCTCGGGGTCCCTATCACTATATTCACCTTTGGCGCTATAGAGGATACTCTGTTGATCATTCTACTTATTCTCTGCAGGATCTCATGAAGCCTAGGCAAAATGTAGCCTTCGCGAAAGCTTTAAGTAGTAGGCCCTTTATGCCTTTTTCTTAAATGTCTGCTTACACATATCTCAACTAAACTGCTTCCCAACGCATTTCGTGGCATGATACTTGAAGTTCGCTCTTTCTACTAAAATATGACAAAAAGAAAAAAGCAAAAAATGATGGTGGTAGTCTGCACACTGGAGAGACCTTACGTACTTGCTCCAGGGCAGCGTTATTGCTCCTGTCAATTCAACGTACCCGCTCCAGTAAAAAACATGGCTGCGCCCATAAGATTCCACAAGGTAAGCACAAAAACATATTTTTTTTTACATGAAGACGTTTAATCCGACAAAGTTCCGTCGGCGGCTACGATTTCTGGAAAAGCACTACTTGGAGTCTCCAAAAACCTTTGTAAAACATATACACTCGATATTCTGAAGTGTGTGCCGTGTCAGATGACCAATATAATGATTATCCTCAGAACTATAAACCGAAAAAAATCAAATTGCAGTTATTAAATGATATTTTGCTATTTTTGCATTACAACGTAACATGCTCCTAAATTCAATACAACGATCCAGCTCCTGAGCTGAAAATAAGGTAAGCGTATGGGTTCGTGTTACAGTAAACAATTTTGTCATTTTAGTCAAGATTCTATATTAATTATCGTAGTCAAAGTCATGGGTTCGCCATCGTTAATAATAGCAATAGTCATCATTATGCACGACCGATTGTATATTCAAATCAGCTGAACATCTATAGACATCGGTTTATGTAATTAGTTAGAGGCTAAATAGTAAATTCTACAGGAATATAATACACCCAAAAGAACAAGTGCAGTGTCTGTTTTAACCCTGTACCAAATATTTCCTAATTTGAATAAACTGATGTAGAATGCTAAGCAAAACATTGGGCATGTTTTCCTTTTCTCACGTTGTATTCTATCAATTAGATAAGTATCTTTCAGTTAAGTCACAATTTAAACTGTTTTCTGCAACTAGATCCCTGTCAATATAGATCGGTTCAGATGTGTAGTTTGATAAATACTTGAATGGCAGTACAATTCTAAAACACGTTGAACCTTTTTTTTTCCTATCAATAGGCCTAATCTTATTGGGCATGTATTCAGGCGATCTCAGGTTCTCTATTTCTCTCCCCAATTTTATTAAGCTGGCAGAATCGGACACTCATCGTGAAAAAATGGAGAGAGAGAGAGAGAGAGGAAGGAAAGGAGAGAAAGGGAGAGGGGGGAGGGAGGAAGGGAGAGAGAGAGAGAGAGAGCGTGGGCGGATTTGTCTAATAGGCCTTGATGTCTTCTCAATTTGTTTCAGAAAGTAACGATATTAAGTTGTTTGTAACAATTTTATATACACAGTTGTGTATGGAAGTGGTCAATGCTGAATACATTCATTTCATCCATTATTAACACTCACTTGAAAGTCGCATATACTTTACTTTAAAAAACATAGAAATATGAAAGCGAAAACGATTTCGAAAAATGATCACTTTGTTACGAAAGCCTACATACGAAAGCCTACAAGGGTCAAAATGAAGGTAAAATATTTTTATCAAAAACACGTAATTTAACGTGAATTCAAAACACCTTATAACGCAAAAAGAAAGTCGCACTAAAGCGAAAAATCTCGTAATAACGTGCTTTAAAACACGTTATAACGTGAATTTAAAACATATAATAACCTAAAAAAAGTTGCACTAACTCGAAAAATCTTGTAATAACGTGTTTTAAAACACGTAATAACGTGTTTAAAAGTCGCAGTAACGCGAAAAATCTCGTAATAACGTGAATTCAAAATACGTAACAACGCAAAAAAAGTCGCACTTACGTGAAAAAATCTGTAATAACGCGTTTAAAAGTCGTAGTACGCGAATCGAAAATTCGCAGTAACGTTTTTTTTTTTACTTTATCAACATTAGATGAGTACGGTGGCACAAAAGTGACATGGAAGATATATTTTATACTACGTGCGCACGCAGTAGCTAATACGTGCGCACGTAATAACTAATACGTGCGCACGTATTAGCTACTGCGTGCGCACGTAGTATAAAATATATCTTCCATGTCACTTTTGTGCCACCGTAGATGAGTACAGTTTACATGTATGTGTAATAAGTCTTTGACATGCATTCGAATTTCCCAATAAAGATTAAGTTGTGTTGGTAGTGAGTTTTCTTTGTTTCAGCGTTATTTCAATCACATCACAGAAATCACTTTCTTATTAATGACCTTTCTAGAATTAGATAGTATTAAGTCTGCATCTTTACTTTGCCTTGCACCAATAACTCGCCAATAACTACCAATAATTCGCATAAATATATTTGAAAGCTACTGGCTGCTATCCTAAATCAACGTCTTCGAAAAATGACAAATCGTGAAAGAGGAATGAAACCTTCTGCAATGACGATTATCAATCTCCGAAAAGAATTTGGCTGAGCTGTTGAATCGAGCCATCGAACAAACCCCGCCTTGCATGTTTATTTATATTTTATAATTTATATTAACGAAGAGGAGTCTTGTGATGACGATATCGAAGATGATAGTTATAATAGTTATGGATCTTCTGCATGATAGTTATGATAGTTATCCACCCTTTGCATGATACTGTCTGTCCATCAAGCTCTTCATGTATATAATGACATTTCATTTCAAAAGCATCAAAAGGACAATAAACCTGACCGACAGAAAAACCGAAAGACGGACAAATAGACAGTTATACATATTAATCAAAAAAGGAAAATTGTTTGATTTAACTCGAACACAATCGCATATACGAGGGTTGTTCGATATGTAATGTGTATTGTACGATATCTCAAAAGCATTCGACTCAAATAGTGAAATGAACATTACATCCCTTCAAAATATTCTCCGCGGTTTGAACTACATAATTTCAATCTCTCAATCCATTTCTGAAATGCGTCACGGTACGCTAATTTTGGTAGACCTCTGAGGCACTGACTGATGGCTAAGCCAAGGGCTTGTCGGGACTTGTAACGACGACCAGATAAGAACTTTTTAAGTTTTGGAAAAAAGTCGCATGGGGCTAGATCTGGAGAGTATGGTGGGTGTGGCAAGACAGTAACCTTCTCCGACTTCAAAAATTGCTTCACAAGCTCAGATGTATTTGATGGAGCATTATCATGAAGTAGACGAACATGCCTAAATCCTGACACAGGGCGTCGTTTAAGATAATACTTCTTGAGCTTTTTTAGTATAACATCTCGGTAATACCGACCTGTAATAATTTTGCCCTTCGGCACCGGAATTTGTACGGCCATACCATCACATGAGAAGAATATGCAATAAAGAACCTTCTTTGTGCTTATGCTTCTTTTGGCAAATACAGGCCTTCTACCGTGTTTAGTTAGCCATATTTTGTTTCCAATTTTTCTTACTGGTTCGAAACAGTGAACCCATGTTTCGTCACCAGTAACAATGTTTGCAAATTGTCTTTGATTGAATTTGAGAAACATTTTGAGCAATTGCTTAGCGGTTTGTACTCGTACCTGTTTTTGGTCACCTGTCAATATATGCGGTATCCATCTGGCAGAAATCTTTCGTACTTTCAAAATACGCTTCAAAATGAAATGCACCCGCGATAGGGATATGCCAACAGCGTTGGCAATATCACGAATCGTGTATCTGCCATCACTTTCAATTATTTCCCTGACTTCCGAGACATTTGCCTTGCCTGTTACAGTCACAGGTTGGCCAGATTTTGCTGCATCTTTGACGGACTCGGTGCCAGTCAGAAATTTCTTTCTCCACCTACGAACTGTTTCATAAGATACCTTATCAGACCCATAAACTTCCCCCAATTCAGTAAAAATCTGCATTACTGAATGACCGAGTTTTGTGCGAACTTTTATATAAGCTCTAATTTCTTCAATATTCTTAATCCGTTTCCCAACCATTTTTAGAACAGTGGTCAACGACTAGCTCTAATGAAATGACTATAAGTTTAAAACTATGTGGAGCTAAAGGCTCGTGTTTATACCGTTGGAAAGGTATTGAATAGAGCTACTCAAGCGTATCATCATCCACGAAATCGTTGAAAGCGTTATCGCGTTGTGGTACAATACACAGTACATATCGAACAGCCCTCGTAATATCGTTCTCTGTTTCAACTCAGGAGCTGGATCGTTTTTGTTTAGAATTGTGGTGAATAAAGCATATATGAATCACTTGGCAAGCACAAACTTCAGATTATTGTGTTTGTATGTTTAACAAAGCTTTTTGCTGACTCCCGCGTGTTGATTATTCAGAAATCATAGTCGCTGACGGAAGTTTGTTGGATTAAACGTCTTTAACAAATAACCAACCACCAAAAGAACAATACAGAAATATGCACTGACATCCCAGACATTCCGTGCGACAACCGTCTACTGCACATCTATTCATCTGATTGTTATAGAAGTATGTTTTGGTGCTTACCTAGCAAAATTCTTGGGCGCAGCCATGTTTTTTACTGGAGCGGGTATGTTGAATTGACAGGAGCAGTAACGTTGACCTGGAGCAAGTATGTAAGGTCTCTCCAGTGTGAGTCTGGATGTTGTTCATAAGAGACAAATCTTCTAGCCTGCAAAGAGGAAGAACGTAATCCTTAAACCGAGATGGCTGACGTCTTCACCGTTTCTCGCTTATTTCTACGTTTTCATTCCCTCTAGTTGAACAACTAAATCTAACTCTTTATCGGAGGATATGATTTGATTCACCGCTCTCTTTTACCTTTCACAATGTATTACTTGTATTGTTGCTTATGACCACAATTAAACTTATAGTCAACGTCTGATTCTTTGTCAGGGATAGTGAAAGGTCCTCTCCAAAAGGAGGTAAATCATTGAGATGACCCATCTCTCTTAACGACGTATATCACAAATTTTTCTAACGGTCATATTTTTTTAAAACTTTTCACATACAAAGCTCATCGTGTCTCTAGCAGATTACAGTAAAAAATGATATGGGTAACCGTGCTCGTTTCTAAGAAATTTGCCTTTGAAAAAGGTATATACAGTTAAAAAATCAGCTTACATTGGATTTAACACGCTTTTGTTTAATAGTCAGTTAAAAAAGAAAATTACCAGAAGAATATACAAATATACATCATTTTAATGAAAATTCATTTAGTTTTATACAATAAATATATAAAATCCTGGTTTTGATCATGGTACAAATATGCATGTTATACGAGGGGTGATCAGAAAGAACGTGGACCAGTGCCTTTATCGGAATATTGTTATAAAAATCAACTTGGAATGTTTACTGTTTTTCAAAGTAACCTCCTTTGTGTTCTATGCACTTATTCATTCTTGATTCCCATGCGCGAAACACGTGCGCGAGCCCGTCACGTGACATCACTCTCAACGACCCGGTCATGGCATGGGTTAGCTCCTCTCTGCTCTCGTAGCGCGTGCCACGTAGAGAATCTTTCAAAACAGGAAATAGCCAAAAGTCACATGGGGCCAGGTCTGGACTATAGGCAGGATGGTCTAATGTTTCTATGTTTAGTTTTTTCAAAACTTCCTGTACAAGTTTGGCTTTGTGAGCGGGAGCATTATCTTGATGTAAAATGACGCCTCTCCATAGAAGTTCCGGCTGTTTTTTTCGGATGGCCTGTATTAAATTCATTCGAATAATGCTGGCATAATACTCAGTATTGACTGTAGTATGTATAGGTACAACATGATTTAGAAGAAAACGTTGAGAAGAGAAAAACATGATGCACATAACTTTACCAACAGACTTAGAAAGTTTGGCTTTAACAGGGGACGGCGATGTTGGATGTTTCCATACACTGCTTTGTTGTTTAGATTCGGGCTCGTAAAAGTGTACCCATGTTTCATCGCATGTCACAATACGATCAGTAAAGTGTGATCCTTCTTTCCTAATGCGTTCTAAAATTTCAGAACAAATTTCGACCCTAACCCCCATTTGCTCGGGCGTCAGTAGCCGAGGCACCCACCTTGCACAAACACGCGACATTCCAAGTTTGTCAGTTAAAATCTCCTGTGCACTTCCATAGGAAATGCTAAATGTGTCAGCTATTTCCCTGACAGTAACTCGACGATCTTGCTTTACATGCTGCTGCACATCCGCGATAGTTTTGTCCGTTACTGATGTTGATGGACGGCCAGATTTAGGGTCATTTTCAACGGTTTCGCGTCCTTCTCTAAATCGTCCAATCCATTTACAAATACTGGTTTTCTTAAGTGCTGAGTCCCCATAAACTTTATCTAAATCGGCCTTAATTTCCGATGAAGACTTTCCGAGTTTAACGTAAAACTTTATAATTACTCTCTGCTCAAATAAAACGTCATCCGACATTGTGAACCGCTAACGCAGTATGTGATGTCATTGAAATGACGTCACTCTTTTCTTATTTACCTATGACGTCATTTAAACGCTTGAGTAAGTAACCAGGTAATTAATGTTCATCTGTGCAAATTTTTGTTATCTTAAGTAGTTTTTGAAATAATCGGGTGGTCCGTGTTCTTTCTGATCACCCCACGTATATAGACAATTGAGTTAAAAAGGGAGATAATTTGACCGAATTAAGGGTTAATCTTTAACAAATACATACTTTCTAACGGACAGATTTTTCTTAAAATTTCCACACTTACAGTATTTGTAACTAAGCAATAAGAAAAGATAAAAATGGCACCTATCCGTGCTTATAAATTTCTTCAGAAAATAGTGATGAAGGTCACTGTTGAAGTTATTTTTTCAAGGAAAGAAATAGGTTAAAAGCTCAGCAGACATAGTGGGAAAAGAAAAAATTGCTCATTAGGAGCGATTTCTTTTTTTCCCACAATAATTTTAAAAGGAGTAACAGCTATACTGCAACAGCTTTAAATTTCCTGCTTCTATTTGCTTGTTTGGTGTGTAACGCCCTGTCAAAAGTATTTTAATTATTTCACGGTGACAGTACACAGATCCATTGTTTTCTCTTTACTAATACTACCCGAAGAAAGTGCTACTTGTTTCAGTGCACCAATAGTATTACCATATGTGCGAAAAATACATAGGTGCACTTTTGGTTCACCATTCATGACAAAAACATATACGCAGTATGGATGCGCACGAACATTTGTGATATACATGTACGTCGTTAACGGAGAAGAAAAAAAAAAATCGTCTTCGTGGAATATTTGACAGAAAGACTCTGGTCACGGTAACATTTCTGCCGGTGTAATGATGCACCTGTATTTGATATCTGGCTATAAGCATGGTTTAACGGCTCTTGCAACTGTTACACCTATCAGTTCATAAGCAATGGCTCAATACTGGGAAGCTTTCCCTACATTAGATCTAGGGCATATAGTTTCGCGTCCCAGCATACATATATTCGGCGGAAGGCCAGTAGTTTCATGCTCGCTAGACCTATATGCTATTATAACATAGGGAAGCTGTTCATCACAATTTGTATGAGTAGTATTGACAAACCTGCTAATCATGGTTACGAAGATTTTGTTGAATCGTTCAACCATACCATCTGATTGGGGATAGTACAGGGGGGTCCGAGTCGTTTCAATCTGTAAAAGTCTTCACATTTCAGTTGATAGTTTCTCTTCAAATTGTCCACCCTGATCAGAGTGGATCTGGAGGGGTATTCCAAATCTCGAGACATGTCGAATCAGAATTAAGGCAACATTAACTTTCATACTACTGTTACTGTTGTGTATAGGAAGCTAAATAACCTTACTGTAGAGGATTCTTATCCTAATCCTAGGATAGATAACTCCCTAGAGCAGCTCTCTGGTGCTTCGCCGTTATCTTGCTTAGATCTTAGATTCCGATCCATACTCGCAAGTCGAACAAGACGAGCAAGATAGAGAGAAGACTGCTTTCACTTCGAGATGAGAAATCAGGATTTGAAATTCTTCGTATCGGGCTATGCAATGCCCTAGCAACCTCTCCTACTAACAGCCTGTATGTAGAGGCAAATGAGCCTTCGCTTTCTCATAGACGGCTCAAGCTATCGCTCCAGTATCTGTTGAAGCTGAAAGCAAACCCATCCAACCCCACACATAATGTAGTTTTTAACCCTGGATGTAAAAACCTTTTTGCTAGGAAGCAAAATGCAATCCCTCCGTTTGGTATTGGCATGGAACCACATCTAGACAATCTCCATGTTGACATAAATGCCATTTGTGAAAACAAAATTCCTGATACTCCTCTATGGTTGATTAACGCTGCTGAATTTAGATTTGACCTTTTAGCCCACAAGAAATCAACCACAGATAGAGTTGTTTTCCAAACCCGATATCAGGAAATAAAGCAATACAACTGCTATAAACCCATTTACACAGATGGATCTAAGGAAGGACATGCTGTGTCAGCAGCAGCAGTATTTGGTGGAAAGAGTACAAACTCTTCAATCTTTTCTGCTGAAGTGAAGGCAATCGATCTTGCTTTGAGTCTAGCAGAGGAAAGTAGATTTAACCTCTTTCTTCTGTTCTCAGACTTCCTCTCTACACTCCAGGCTCTCTATAACCAGAAAATTGAGAATCCATCTATTTGTGCTGTTCTTGAGAGAATTTACTCTCTCTCTGATACAAACAAGTTTGTTTTTTGCTGGCTTCCTAGTCACATGGGTATTCGAGGCAATGAAAAGGCCGACGAACTTGCCAAGTCGGCATTGTCTCTACCCATATCTCATTTTAAAATACCCCACACAGATTTTAAAGCATCCATTATACCTTTCATCCAATCTCTCTGGCAATCCCAGTGGGATGCAGATAATTTCAACAAACTTCATTCTGTTAAACCAACCGTTGTCGAGTTGTATCCCACTTTCAGGTCCGTTCGTGGAGAAGAGGTGAAAATCACAAGGCTTAGAAATGGACATTCTCGGTTAACACACTCCTGGCTCTTAGCCAGAGAAGATGCACCAGAATGTTTTCCATGCAATGAACACCTAACAATTAAACATATTCTGTTAGATTGCATTGACTTTCAGCCAATTCGAGAGAAATACTACAATGTTGACAGTATGCACAACCTCTATGACACAGTCAGCATTGATTCAATTATCACCTTCATCAAAGAGATTGGTCTATACAACAAGCTGTGATATTTTCTTAATTACCTTTTTAACCTGTTGTGAAATTCATATTTCTACCATTTAATTCTTTTTATCTTCAGTTTTCGTCTCCTTAATGGGAGGATTAGCCCTATTTGGGGCATCTTATCTCATCTGAGACAGGACCTCTTTTAATGGGAGTATATTGATCCCATTGGAGGTTCCACACTTTGTCCATTTTAGCACTCATTTCCTTGTAGCTACTATTCTCAGTCTTAAATTTTTTCGTTTAAAACTTTAGACTAGGCAGGGATGCCCAGCCACTCAATATCATATTTTATGCACATTAAAAAATAACACGTAATTCTTCTTCACTTAAAGACTTTTTACTATCAATTCAACATTTTGGTCAAATCTTTTTATCACGATCTTAAATTTATCATTTAAAACTTTTGAGTTGATAGGGATTGCCCTGTCACTCAATAATGTCCTTTTTGCATATTAAGATCACTTATAATCCTTCTTAATCCAACCCTTTTACTATTATTAATGTATTCAAACCTTTTTCAGTTAAAAAATTCCACTTTTATTATCTTTTAACACAGATATGCACGCTAAATGACCAAAGCTGTCGATGCGCCATAAAACAACATTCATTCATTCATTCTACCACCAATGTAGCGTTAAAAGAAAGAAGGTTGGCAGAGTATGAGGCTCAAGACTTCGCGACGACATACAGGTATCAAATACACAAAGAACCGAGGCTTCTCAAGTTAAGTATTAAAAGACCTTTACCGTTTATCCAGAGAGCGAACCTCTTTAGTTATATGCAATTATTATATTCCTCAAATATATGCAGTATACATATGACTTCACCACGATAAGGTGATCTTGTCGGCAACCAATGTAGACTGACCGAAAATGGGGAATTAAGCCCTATTTATACTGAGATAAACGCCACCTACCGGATTCCTGTGTTGGCCTGACTATTGCCGGAAATCGTCGTTTTTTACTTTACTAGCCAAACGTTTTCTAAACTTTTTTCACATACGATAAATGGGCAGACATATCTTATAAGTTTGCACCTGGTTTGATCGAACCTAAGCATTGTTCTAAAATATACCACTTCTTACAATTGAATGCGTCACTAAAGGTCAATATGAAAAAGAGGTGGATAGGGTACACTTGAAAAAAATATTGTAGTTAAAAATTGGGGTTACTCAGGGGAAATCCTGGAAAAAATGACTACTGACACAAAGTTTCAGAACCGTTTACCTTTTCTAAACCAGGAAACTTTGGTGCTCTCATTAGATCAGCGAATGAAGAACCTGCTGCTAGTGTTAGTATTTCATAACACAAAAACACAAATGATACACATAAAGAACAAACAAAATGACGAGTACAATAATTCACATACTCCAATCAGTCACACAAAAAGAGGGTTTAAAAAGTACGTGAATAATTGCAAAAAATGAGATCAGTTTTACGACTAAGATAAGTCTAAAGGAATAAGCTTAAAAGCTGCGTTGTTAAAAGGTCAATGATAGGTTTTTCGCATTACATGCACATCACTTAAAAGTAAGCAGACAGATATAAAATATCGTGTCCTTATCAATACGGTAATTTCTCGATCACATCTGTAACAAACAGACAATTCAACTATTTCACAGCTATCATATTAATTTCAAATGTAAAGCATATATACACTAACGTCAAGATAGAAATTTGACAGACTGTTTTTAGTCTCAAAATGTGAGTACAAGTAGAACCTAGAAATACAATCATGCCAAATCGCGTACCTGTGTACCAATTTACAAGTACAGACAGAAACAGGTTATTACAATGCTTTCAACTTGGGCCAGTAAGTAAGCCGGTTAAGAATACGTAAAACAATGGAAATTTAGACTGTCTATGTACATTTACTATTTAGCGTTTCAAAGGCAGACGAAAAGTAAGCAATATTCACTACCAAATAAGACACGAAATGCCGAGATACAAGCAATTCCACCAGTAACATTTAATGCAGATTGCCGCTACGTTGTTTTCATTTACAAGAACACCATGTTCCCGGCAGCCACGGCAGCACGTTTCAGACAACCGTGAATGAAACGGGACTGACTTAATACAACGCAGAGGAACTGGATAAGCAACTTGTCAGACCGTGATTGTCGTCGTTGCCATGCCAGATTTTTTGACTGTCAAAAAAATTGCCACAGTAGTCCCAATGCAGATAAGAAACCTAAAAGACCGTAGCAGAACGGGTCGATCGCAACAGAACCTACCAGCTTGTAATAAGCCGTAACAAGACTCAGAGACGATACGTGTTGGGATGTGGAAGCACTGTTTTCACCGGTTTCTCACTGTTCTTTCAAGTTTTGTCAGGTTGTGTTACGTTTTATTTCCGTTTCTCCCGGCAAGCTTAGCTATGTCCCAGCCGTTTTGTTGCATTCTACCTAGGCATATCCCGGCATGTGCCGGTTTATGGATCGGGCGTGCCATGGTGCGTTGCGCTCTACTGCGGCCTAACGGGTCTCGTAGAAAATAAAAGCTGCGATAGGAAAATGAGTCCATGAAGTCCAAGTTGGCATTGTACGGGCAACAAAGGAATGGTCCATCTTAAATGCATGATCAACAATGCCACCAATGGAGGACCAGTTTCAGCCTGATGATCCTCGAGGGCCTGCTGTCTCTTAAACTCCTGAGCCGGGTCTCTCCACAAGAACAGCTAAAACTTCATCAGTATATGCTTCTACAACGCAATGAACACTTCTTCCAGCATATGGCAGATCTGGTTGCTTTACTTCACTGAAATGCACAGAAAAGTGTGACTAATTGTCTCTTATGGTTACTGTTGGTCAGATGTCTCAGAGTAGGGAACAATTTCCGACAAGGTTGTAAGGCAAAGCGGTACCTCGTTTCCTGCCTCTCAAGGAATGGTAAGTACCTTTCCAGGAATTCGTCAAAGGAATTCTGGAGATATCCTTAGATACTTCGGGAATTGGTTGATATCTTCGGTGCAGAACTTTCTGGTAAGAATTGTTGATCAGTGGCTGAGTTGTTGCTTCCTTTTTTTCTATGTTCGTTCGCGCACCCACATGGATCTTGGTTTTCTCTCCCTCCTTCTTCTCTTGCATTTTACCTACTGCAATGTGGATTTCCGTTCTTGCTGTAAGTCTCTATCTCTCTGAGACAAAGATTGTATGCACTAAGCAAGAACTTCATCTTTGCATGTCATGGTGACAAGGCGAAGTCTTAGACTACAATGATAATTACGGGTTTGGAGGCCTTCTTTTTTAACCGTGGACACAAACGTGCTCAAAAATGCCCGTCATATGTTCCATCCCTGGAAAACCTTGACAGGAGGCGAAGAGCGTTGTAGACCTTGGTAGGAACGCTGGAAACGTGAGATTACTTTTCAGAACGAGACGGGCCGGGATGGAACATACGCGCATCCGTGGTAGGACGCAGGTCGAACCGTAGTAGGTCTGTCAGATCAGTCGTGTTTTATACAACAATAGATATGAATGAAGTATTTTTATTCGGCATGTACCACGATTTACACTGAAATGCACGAGAATTTCGTAAAGCACTAAGGTTGAACACAATTTTCCAAAATGGATAAATAAGGTGGTTTTGCAGGCTTAATTTAAACTCTAAATAAATTGACCCAGATGGACAATTTTGTTTACATTCCATCAAATATGGAAATGGATTTTAAGGATTAAACATTAATCAGGTAGGTGGACTTGAAATTATCATACAGTACTTATTATATATAGTACTTACATGTATCTGTATCGTACTTATTATATAGTACTTGTCATAGGGTAATTATCGTATACGATTCGAGAGACCATAAAACAGAAATTTCACTTAAATACCCGTTGGAATAGTAAAACTTTGCAGTATGATACAATTCGTTGTGCGGTCAGGTGGCAAGGGAACCTCACCTTCGACGAGAGGGTGACGTGATGCCTCGCAGCCGTGAAAAGGTTTCCCAGTGCCCTAACACCTGACCGTACAACTTATATTATTATACTGCAAAGGAATTTCTCGGGATCTGATGGGATAATAAGTCTCGAACATATATTCCTGTACACTGGCCAAATCCACGTAAATGCAGTTTCTCTTTTGGAAGCCCCGTATACATAACTACACTTTCAACACGACATTCAAATTGGCAGCATCGATCAATACGAGCCGCCCACAAGACAAATATTCTGAGTAGCCTGCATCACCTTGATGGTTTATCATTAGAGCGGAAAGAATGGATTATTTTTTTTAAAATAAATGAATATAATTACATATATTATCGTTTGTTGTCGTTCTAAAACAATTGCACGGGGTTAAAACGAGCCATCCTTTTGTCAGGTAAGCAAATTGTGATGTGTCTAAACTCATACATTGTAACGTTAAAAGGATAACCTAATGGTCGTTTGAGGCAACAATTGGTCCTTTGCTTTTGCCAACAAATCATAGAAATCCATAGTTTCTTACATCAAAGTTTGTTTAAATCAGTGTTTAAAAAAATGCGTCGAATATCTATAGCAGTGACATCATCAAGTTCTTGCACTAAACTGCACGTTTCACCAAGGTTTCAGTGACGTTAGTTCTCAGTGACGCCAGTTCTCAGTAACGTCAGTTTTCAGTGAATTGGCGCACTCAGGAGAGAAATCTATATCGTCAGCGTACTCCATTCGTGAGACTTTAAAACAGGGAATTCTCGCTGAATACACGTTGGAATGGTAAAACCTTGCATTGTAATAAGTTCGTTTAACGGTCAGGTGGCAGGGAACTTGGAAACTTGTTCACGGCTGTGGCGAAATATGTCGCCACCTCGCCTTCGGCTCGGAGCGACATGATTCGCCACAGCCGTGAACAAGTTTCCAAGTCCCCTGCCACTTGACCGTACAGCTACTAATGTTATCTGTGTACCGTGGCTAAAATGATAAGGCATTTCATTGACTCCGTAAATATATAGTTTTCAGATTTTTTAAAAATGGAACAATACGTGGCAAGTTGCTTGTTCGGGTGTTTTAGTAATTATGCCCCCCTTCAACGAAGTGGGGTATATTGCTTTGCACATGTCGGTCGGTCCATCGGTCGGTCGGTCGGTAGACCTTACTTGTCCGGATAGTAACTAGACACCGAATTGACCTAGGTTCGTCAAATTTGGCACAGACATGCGTCTCGGAGTGTAGATGATCACTATTGATTTTGAGGTCAATCGGTCAAATGTCAAGGTCACAGTGACCGTCAACATGTTGATATATAGACCAAACCGTGTCCGGATGATAACTAGACACAGAATTGACCTAGGTTCGTCAAATTTGGCACAGACATTTGTCTCGGAGTGTAGATGATGCCTGTTGATTTTGAGGTCAATCGGTCAAATGTCAAGGTCACAGTGACTGTCAACATGTTTATATGTAGACCAAACCTTGGCCGGATGAAATTTGGCACAGACATTTGTCTCGGAGTGTAGATGGAACCTATCGATTTTGAGATTAATCCATAAAAGGTCAAGGTCACAGTGGCCTTCAACTTAATGATATATAGACCAAACCTTGTACACATGATAACTAGACACAGAATTGACATAGGTACTTCAAATTCTGTACAGATATTTATCTCAGAGTGTAAATGATCCCTATCGATTTTGAGATTAATCCATCAAAGGTCAAGGTCACAGTGGCCTTCAACTTAATGGTATATAGACCAAACCTTGTCCAGATGATAACTACACACAGAATTGACCTAGGTCCTTTAAATTCTGTACAGATATTAATCTTGGAGTGTAAATGATCCCTATCGATTTTAAGGTTAATCCGTAAAAGGTCAAGGTCACAGTGACCACCAGATGATTCATGGCCCGCGCTGCCGTTCGCCACTTGAGCCATTTGTTTAAAAAAAAATTAAAGTGTCTCAAAAATTATCATATGTGGCTCAACTTGTGGCTCCAACATTTTATTCGCGTATTATCGGGGACGTAGTAAGCATCGAAGTCGACTGGGAAAAAGCGGAAGTCGAACACGCGTGCCGAGAAGAAAATCGATAACCCAGTCTGTGTATCGGCGACTGTTTACAATCTTGTATGTATACACACGACGGTATGTATAATTATGCGAACTGTTGACAGATTATCACGTTTAACAATTGAAGTGGGCTATAAATAAAAAAGATGACATCGATATTTCCCAATCAATTCTTTTGATATCAGTTTATGAACTGTGCCACTTCCTGTATCAATGTGGCAGTAGGGGGGCATGACTGTTTTACAAACAGACATCTTGTTAAATCCTAAATTTATCGTCACAGCTAGACTCTTTTGTCGTCCTAGAATTTCGACTGGAACACGAGCCAACATTTATTGATTGAACGGTCAGTTTCACTTGCAGCTTATGAATGTTAATATACTACTCAAAGTTTGCAAAGGACCACTTTTTTGTCATTAGATATTTCGTTCACATGCTTGTGCTTATCGCCAAATTTTGATTGCCTTTTACGTAAGCCATGGCAGATCGACAGGTTCAATTCCATCTAAGTGAACAAATGATGGATAAGGGCTTTGAATGCTTATGACTGGGTTGTCACAGCAGTAGGTTGTGCATATTTTTGGGGTGTCCAAGAGCGTTCTCTCAAGAATGGGAAACGGGTTCCGATTGATAGTAATTCCTTGACCTCTAGCATGCATCTGCATGTTGGAGGTCAAGAAAGCTAAACAACTCAAGTTTAAGACCGATTCATCGTCCTTCAAGCTCGACACACCGGTTCAATGACGCAACGAAATCACGAAGCGACTTGCGGAATGCTTACCATTAGAAATCGGTTGCATGAAGTTGGCTTGACGTCACCACGGCCTGCAATACGCATCACATTTAGCCGACACTAAGTCCCAACAGCAACTGTCCGGGAGCTCAAACAGACTGTCATGACTCCCGTGGGCTTATCGACAGCATGCCGCGACGATACCAGGCCTCAACCGATGCCCGCGGAGACCATACACGCCATAAATGTAGCTAAAACTCAGAAAACTTCCGCTTTTTCTGATTTCCAGATTTCAGGCTTCCGTCCTAAAAATGTTGATTATCAACCCGTAAGCTCTATCGGACATATTCACTCATCAATCAACACTCCCATGATCATTTTTTAACGAAAATCAATTCCTAAAATGAATAACGTTCCCAAAAAAAGAATCAATGTTTCATGTCGTCACAGCTTAATAAGAGTAGCATATGTTATAAAACATGATCGTTGGAAAAGTTTGGTTAGTTCATAAACCATAATTTTTTGTAGTCAAATCTCTCTTGATGAGGAATGGAGTGTAGGCAGAAAGTATTAAGTGGTAGGAATCAATTTTAACTACATGTATGTAGTGATTTTTACCATTCATCACGCAATCCCGAGTTTTCACAGCCCCGATTAATAAGGCTTTTTTAAAACATTGTAGGGAAAAGGAGAAAGTGCTGTTTACCTGCATTTCTCCATTTCTTTTGTTCAGTTGTTTTATAATCCTTCAAAGACAACTGGAGGATTATGGAAATTATTACATAACTCACGGCCTTTAATGAAGCATGTTGGAGTAAATGATTTCGCAGCGATCTAATGCCTTGTTCACCAAACGTTCAATTTTTTGTCCAAAACTCTAAAACTAGCCATTTAATCGGGCGAGACACTCTGTATCAGCCAATTACCTGGCTAGAGGTGGATTTAATCATAACTAAAGTAAGAGCAATAGAATGGTCGGTGAATACGGCCACTAGAAATCGTGGTCCTGTTCTTTATGCAACGGTTTTATTTTATCAGTGTAATATACTATGTAAAAGTAATTTTAATTTTGATTTGTCTAAAACTTTGGAAAATATTTGGGAAAAAAATCTTAGACAAATTACAACTTATTGGTATTTAAAAGATAATGAAAGATTGAACGAGCGTAAAGGAACGATGAGGAACTTGTAATGTGCCAGAGCCGGGCATACCTTGCATAGCCGTAAGTCCCTGCTATGATAAGTCCTTGTAATTTCGTAAGATGGAATAATTGTAACGGATTCTTTGTCTCTCCTTTTTGGTTCAATTTCGATAGCAACGTCTTGATCTATTACAAAGCTTTTTAACTCTATACCGCACAACCTTAAACAACCTTGCGAGGCAGGCTGATGACCAGTATTTTTCCATTTCCCTAAGTGTTTCCCATCCTTAAAAGATAAATTCCATCATTTGAGCCACATTTTATTTGTAGTCTGCAAACTGTTTCAATTTTGTTTATTTGTTCGTTTGTTTGTATTGTTTTTAACGCCATTTTCAATGATATATTATTTCGTAGCGGCTATTGCACCTCTCCATGCTTTCCGTAAGTTGCTTTTACCAGTACTTCGTACAATATTCTTAAGCCACTGGTTGCTTACCCACCTAACCATTGTCGGAAAAAAGACCAGCTGTGAGACAGGAATGAATCCCGTGGCAAAAACTATCATAGATCCTCAGAAAGAAATGGGCCGGGTTGGGGATTTCAACCAATGGACCCCCTCCCTGGTTTTAACTCCGAAACGTTACTGTCAGCTACCGGGCTTGGCGTTTACAGGAGGAAAGAAAATTTCAAACATTTAGAAAACACACACACACACACACACACACACACACACGCACGCACCCATGCATACACGCATGTGTGTGTGTGTGTGTGTGTGTGTGTGTATATATATATATATATGTGGGGGGGTTGGGGGTGTGTGTGTGTGTGTGTGTGTGTGTGTGTGTGTGTGTGTGTGTGTGAAGCCATACATATTTCATCAAGATCCGATTCCCCATTGATTCTCTGGTATTTACAAATTACTTTTTAATTCATTGCGACTTAAAAGATAAAACCTATAGTTACGAAATTCATATGAAAATACAGCAAAATAAATTTGACACTGAAATATATATTTTCAGACTCGATACATTGTAAAATCATATAGACCTTTATTCACCTGTTAAAAAGTAATCAATATTTTCGAAAAGAGGTTTTTATATTGACGTCGCCAAATTTCGCGGGAAAAAAATACCACTGGGTTTTATCTAGAGAGCTTCAACTTTGATATAAGGTGACGAAAATATTAACTAGAACTTGTGTTTCTACAAAAAAACAGATGTCTCCCCCCTTTTTGGTGTCAGAAGGATTGATATATCACCAAGGCAATTATGTCTCCCCCCGTCAGGGTCGGGAGACATATTGTTTTTCCCCGAGCGTCCGTCTGTCTGTCTGTCTGTCCGTCACAAATCCTGTCCGCTCTATAACTCGAAAACCTTTTAAGATATTTTGATAAAACTTCACACATTTGTAAAGCACCATGAGACGAAGTGTCATGCACAAGAATCATAACTCTGGCTTGTACATTTTTCGAGTTATTTCCCATTGATTATTTTCCATCACAAATCGTGTCCGCTCTATAACTCGAAAAACCTTTTAAGATATTTTGATAAAACTTCACACATTTTTAAAGCACCATGAAGCAAAGTGTCATGCACAAGAACCATAACTCTGGCTTGTATATTTTTCGAGTTATTTCCCTTTAATTACTTTCCTTACTCATTTTACGTACAATTTCGTGTCCGCTCTATAACTCGAAAACCATTAGAGAAAAATGACCATTATTTCACTTAGAAATTGCCTTGCTCACATATTAGTCCTTCTGACACCAAAAAAGGGGGGAAACATCTGTTTTTTTGTAGAAAAATAAGTTCTGGTTTCTAACTGAAATAATGGTCATTTTTGTGGTATTTGTCGAAGACAATACCACTATGAGTTCAATATTGAATTTTAAAGACCATGTATCGTATTTTGTGCAAAGCCGAAGGAAATAAACCCAATTAAACTCAATTTTTCTCAGGCATACGAGTTTTTCGGTAGCACTCAGATATGTAATTGGAAATGGCATGTTAAAATACACTGGGTGAGGCCATCAATCGTGGAAATACTATTTTTTTGATTGAAAATAGCTTCACTTGCTCATAGCCTTCTATTGGCGCAATGATACAAAATTTGTCTACCGATCGCTTGGTCCTAGGCTTTTTCGTTCCAAAACCAGTTCGTCCCATGGCTTGTTCATCCCATGATTGTGCGCTACTCCATTTGATTGGGCATGAATATTTATAGATCGAAATAATTGATTGTAATGTTGGGAATTAAATGTTAACGGCCAAAGGTATTTCAAAATCATAGTTTTCAGGTACAAACTTAATTTTATTCGATAAATTCACATGGTTTCTCTCTCTATCCATCATGCATCCTACTGTCAAGGGACGTTACTCCTGACTCCTGCTAATGATCAAAGGGAGACAACCAATACACAAATAATCCTAACTTTGTCATGAGTACTCTCTCTTCAACCAAAAAAAGTATTCATTTGCTTAGTAGGTTGACTTTCAAGCCAATATTTTAATAATATTTCTCTTTTTCTTTCAAATTATTAATTCCACACCTCGGCTTCCTTGACAAATACCACTTCAGCGTTCTCAACGCTTTGATGCTCTAACGGTTTTCGAGTTATAGAGCGGACACGAAATTGTACGTAAAATGAATAAGGAAAATAATCAAAGGGAAATAACTCGAAAAATATACAAGCCAGAGTTATGGTTCTTGTGCATGACACTTTGTCTCATGGTGCTTTACAAATGTGTGAAGTTTTATCAAAATATCTTAAAAGGTTTTCGAGTTATAGAGCGGACACGATTTGTGATGGACAGACAGACAGACAGACGGACAGACAGACGGACGCACGGGGAAAAACAATATGTCTCCCGACCTTGACGGGGGTAGACATAATTAGCGTAAATAGCTCCAGTAACCTTTTTACCAGTATAATTTTCTTTATGATCGCATGACCAGAAGCAGCAATGAAAAATACATTGAAGTCAATGAGAATTTCGAATTTGCTGAAATATTTATGGCCACTTACTGTATACGATTTTCGCAATTTTCATTTTTATTACCAACTCGTCATTAAATCTTCACTCCCAGTGGCGGTTTTTTTTTTTTTTATCTTTAACAGATCAACATCGGACATTCACAATACATTGTAGCACAATCTTTTATCTGCCCCGTTTTATACCAGATGCTTAACTAAGACTAAAAATTCCTCTAGGTTTGGTGTAAAGCAATTTTTTCACGCCGAAAAAGAAGCTGAGTTTGTTTAGTTGGCAGCGAAATACTTAATTCTTTACCCGACGGCAAAATTTGAGACTTGTCCAAATTGAAATCATTTGCAGGCTACAAATCATATGCGGCTTAAATGACGGAATTTATCGTTGAAAACAACGTGGGGAAAGAAAGAAAGGCAGGTAACTAGGATTTTCTCCTTTTCTGAGAATGTTTTCGGTAGTTTTTTCCCTCAGGGTTGTAAAAAACGGACTTGTTTTACGAGGGATTAAAGTGCTGAGACAATCATTAACCTCTACCTGGCTGTCACAAGGCTTTTTTGCCAAACTGTTTGGTGAGTTATAAGGACGGGCCTAATCCTGAAAATTCTATTTTGCATGGAAAGATAACTTGATCACGATCTTGGAACTCGACTTAATGCTAAAGAGTAAGTTCCTTTGTTATTTTCGTTCATTTAGCTACAGATTTGTTTAGAGATTTATTAGATAAACCTTATTTTGCGCGAAAAAGTAATCTGCCTAGCAAGCAACCTATAAGATACAAATTGATGTGTTGAATGATTGACGCTGAAATTGTGAAATAATGTGTATGTGTTTGATAATTAAATAGCATTACTTTTGTAATGGTAACAGAAATGTTAATCAGTATACTAGGATTTTATTTGATATCTCTAATACGAAAGCCGAAAATTGTTCTTTCATGAATAAAAATGAATTCGTCTGCAAATTGAGCGTTACATTAAAGTTATTTCAATAAATCGTGACTAAACTAAGGTAACATTAAAGTTAGGTTTTTCTTAAAGTTCTTGTAATTTTTCAATCAATATCTTGTATGACCACCTCTGCTGTCGATATAGACAATTATTCGACGTCGCATAGACCTTACATAAGGTAAAATCGTTGCATCAGGAATGTTATTCCATTCCTGAACGAGAGCGGTGGCCAAATCCTAACTTTAATGTTACCTTAGTCTTTGAGTACTTTTGCAACTTTGATTTTAGTACCACCTTCATTTAAATTGCAAAAACCTAACTTAAACGTTCTGTTAGTCAAAATCTGATTAGCCTGCCATTTTCTACAGACTCGGAACTAAAGTATGACACCAAATTTATTGGTCTTCGGTAAAACATGCGACGAGAAATAAAAGAAAATTAAGTGCACAGTTATTTATGGAACTGAGTATATGAGAACAATTTTTTTTTTATAACAGCTTTACATGTATGTTCAATAAGTTCATTGACATACAGTCGAATTTCCTGATAAAGATTTGATTATATGAGTTGTGATTTTTGTCGGTTTCAACAGTATTCCAGTCACATCTTAGCAACCACTTTTTTATTCATGATCTTTCTAGCATTCACTGTTATAAGTCTGCATCTTTACCTTGCCTTGCGACTAGCAATGGCAGCAGAGATCGAACATGGATTTCAACAATGACGGGGGAATGTTTAACTACCAGTATCCTCGACTTTGACACGTTTGTCAAATATGTTTCACGTCCTTTTCAACATTATTTCAATTATTTAATGCCGGTAATGCACTTATCCATACACTGCTGGATTTTCTGTTACCAATAATTTGCAGAACATTAATTTATTTCCAAGCCACAGACTGCTATCCAACATCAACAGTATCAAAAGATGGTTAGCAGTGAGAGAGGAATGAATCGTGTCGCAAAGACTGTCACAAATCTCCGAGCAGAGTTTGGCTGAAATGTAAAATCGAGCCATTGACTTCTGGGTTTCAAGCCTTGTAAGTTACAAACTAACCTACCGCGCTCGGCCAGATTTCGACCAGATGTTGGTTTGTATTCATTACGGGAAAATAAGTTAGGATTTAATTTATACGCAATCACTTTCGCGCATCAAGTTCTTCAAATCGAAGGTACAAAACTAAACTTGCATATATCTCGGATGAAACCTTAATAACGACAACTGAAGCCGCAGAAATGCTACAACATTGTTGTCTCTCGGTAAATTTGTGAAGAGCAACATGAAAGACAGAGTTAATAGAGTTCAGGCAGGATGGCGAACGAGTAGATTGCGTCCCAGTGACCCGGTTAACCGGTCATTGACGAATAATGACAGAGGCGCCATTACCCCACCCACTGAATCAGACGAAGCGTAAGTTAATGTTGACAGTTCATTCAGAACAAAAATATACCAATAATAGGGCATTACATGTTTGTTGTTGTTGTTGTTGTTGTATATATGTCACTATGAAATCAATTATTGTTAATAACACCAGATATTATGAAGAATTTCCTGTTACTCATTTCTTATCTCACATCTTATTTTCTATAGGGTGTCTGGATAGTAAAGTAACACTTTTGTACATTTATAAAATTGTTTTTAATTCCAGATGAAGAGATGAAAATATATGTACATTTATGTAAAATATGTAAGATTTTTGTGTGATAACTTCATTCGTTTTCCATGACATTACGCAATTTTATACAGATTTCAAATCAAAAGTACACTTTTGTCATTGGCGTCATTTTAGTAATCAATCACTTTAGCACACACTTAAGTATCAATCGCCTTGATTTCACATTTAATGTTCTTCAGCAACATGTCTGTGCTGTCTGGCTTAGGATTGTAGACCTTTGATAATAATCAAAGGGAGAAGTTTGATAACCAAGTCTATTCTCGCGCTTGAAAAGAGTTCCCCTACATTGCAAAAACACGATTTGTGCAGGATGGCACTATGGCACATACATCTAATACTGTGATAGACTTTTTATGCAATACGTTCGGTGATAGGGTAATATCAAGACAACATCCAGAGGTAAAAGATTGCGGAATATCGAAGCCTGCGCACAGTCCTGACCTCGACGCGTTCGTCTTCTTCCTTTGGGATTATTTGAAGTCAAAGGTCTACAATCCCAATGTTTAGAACTTTAAACGTGAAAGCAAAGAGATTGATATTTGAATGTGTGCTAAAGTGATTGATACTTTAATCGTGCGAGTTCGGCATGGAAACAGCATAAAAGGTCGTCAGACTGAAAACGTCATTTATTACTTAAAATTACTAAATGACGCCAATGACTAAAAGGTTCTTCTGATTTAAAATCTGTATAAAAGAGCGTAATCTAATGAAAATTAATTAAATGAAATTGTCACACAAAAATCTTAAATGTTATATATATGGATATATATTTTTATCTCTTTATCTGAAATTAAAAGCTATATTATAGAGAATAAAAAGTGTTTTCTTACTTTTCGGACACCCTGTATGATTGAGTAACAGGTCTTGGTCGATGTACCGGATTTTCGGCAATTTCCCGTGCGTTTTCATAATAAATTTGTACGCCTAATACATTGTGAATAAAGGAAATCATTGAATTTAGACTCCTTAAAGTTTCGTGTTAATCCCTAGGCTGCTAAGTGTGAATCAAGGACCTTTCGCGGATCAAGATCAGACTGCACAAAATGTCCGATAAGGAGATATTTTTCCCTAAAGTTATCATTGAAGTAGCAACATTTGAGTTTTTACTAAAGGTTTGAAAGTTTCATTTATCTTATTTAGCAGGTTAAGGGTTAATTATGTTTACTCGAGCTTTCTACTCAAAAATACGTGACCTCTGATAAACACATTCACTTCGACGATCAAACAATAACG
The DNA here is from genome assembly GCA_946811185.2 of Hippopus hippopus. Lineage (NCBI taxonomy): Eukaryota > Metazoa > Mollusca > Bivalvia > Cardiida > Cardiidae > Hippopus > Hippopus hippopus. Next base: position 22,969,750 of record OX328101.1, on the reverse strand, counting down.
AGAAGTAGGTAGGCCTAATGATCTCCTGTGCACATGTATATATTGACCTATGGTAACAGAAAAGTACTTGATTAAGACTACTTGGATTAAAATAAAATTGTAATTTGGTTTCGGTATGTTTTGATTACTACAGGTATGAGTAGTAATAAATAGAGAGAGCTGGGTTTTAACCACAAATTTGACCATCTACGAAAGAGCTAGTTTTTTAACCATATGTATGCTTAAATTAACATTTTAACCATATGTATGCTTAAATTAACATTTTAACCATGTGTATGATTAAAATATTATACCAACCATATCCCTGCTTAAATCTAAAACTAACCATATCCCTGCTTAAATCTAAAACTAACCATCCCCCTGCTTAAAACTAAATCCAACCATATCCTTGCTTAAAACTAAATCCAACCATCTCCCTGCTTAAAACTAAAACTAACCATATCCCTGCTTAAATCTAAAATCAACCATCTCCCTGCTTATCACTACATCCCAACGATTCATATTTTTAGCCCATATAGCTATATGAGCGAAATTACCTATCTGTGATAAATCTAACCCCAACCACGTCTATGGTTATGCTGCTAAACAACATCCTAGTTAACGCGTCACATATTTTCACCTATATAGCTATATGAGCAAAATTACAACATTTTTTACTTCGTCATATTCTATATATTCTGCCCTATACGTAGTAAATTCTCTAAGATTTGCGTCTTTATCTTAGTGTGCCCCCAAGCTAATGTATCGATATTGTTCCCAAGGATATAGCGTTTATCATCATTACTACTTAATGCGATTTTATTTACCTCTTCAGTATGGGATTTAAGAAAAAAATTAATTAAGTTAAATAAAAAAAATCTTATATATAAAAAATGAGTGCAGATAAGAATTATATCAAAAGTGGAGAACTTTGTAAAGAAGACCTTTCTATAAATTACGCGAATAAATATAAAAGCAAAGAGTATGCTTTTGTTAAGATTCCAGTAAAGTACAGATACCCTAATAATAAAAATGGTTCGTTGTTTATGAGTACCCCTGTTTTGTTTTCATATGGTGTTAATGCAGGATTTGGAAATAACGCAGAAGGAAAAGATCTAAAAGATTACTCCTTATCTTTACTATGTTATAACGGTGAAAAGCCTATGAAAAAGGAAAGAGCTTTTAAAGAAGATTTGGAAAAACTAACAGATTTCTTCCGAGAGCATGGAATGGACAAAGAACTAAGAGAAGATATGATTAAAAATTTAGACACAATTAATATTTTAAGATATAATGAGGATGGATCGGCTATGTTATACCCAAAACTTTACGAAAACAAACAATATAAGACCTGCTTTTACGATGAAAACAACAAAGAGGTAAACCCTCTTTCATATAAGAAAATTGCTTGTAAGTTGTTTTGTATTTTAAAAGTAGAAGGAATATTTAAAAATAAAAACATCGAAACGATCCAGATTAAAGTTATATCAGTAAAAATAATAGAAAAGAATGTAAAATTACCAGGAAAGGAAAAGGAAATTTTACCCTATATCTTAGATGAATGCCAAGTTCTGACGAGGATGAGGATGAGGAATAAGTACAGATATCAAGCGTAAAATTTATAAACAAAGTTATATTTTTACAAGTCTAACTCTATCAAAATAGATATGTAAGAGTGTATTACATCACGGTCGGTTGTTTTTGTAACAAAGTTTATTATGTCACATTGCTTACCTCTAACGCCCTCGGAAAAACCGTACAGCTACAAATTTCATCCGCCTTTTTAATAATAGAGTAATCAACCTGCTCTATTCCATTTACCGCAATATTAACTTGTATCTCTTCTAGTGCGTTAGAGTTATCTTTAACAATCGTTAAACTTCCTCTTATAATCCTACCCGGTGCACTCATGCAGTAACCTCCTAAACGATGGCTGCGACCCGAATTACCATTACCAAATGAGAACTCATAATTACCATCTACAAGCCCCCCTTGTTCTTCAGCCCACACAGTTATAATAGGTTTAGGGCCTATGAGAGAAGGGAGGGATACTTTTTTATCCACGTAGGATTTTGTTGCTAAATCTCTCTCTTCTACCGGGGTTGCCGCGTTTGTTATAGAAAAACCTTGAAGATCTATGTCAGCCACCACCGTGAAACTTCCATTTGGATTTTTTACGATAGCTCCACCATTATCAACATAATTTTTATTTGCAGCAGCATCACGGGATATAGGATTTGGTAACCCAGTAATCGGGTTATCATTCATATCTAATTTCCCAGCAATTGAATAGGATCCATCTTGTTTTTTTGTTAAAGCTTTTTCACCCGCAATAGTCACCTGAACTATTGTATCTACGTAAAACTTATTTACAGCTTGATCATTTTCTAAAGGGTTTCCAACATTGTTAATCCTTCGTCCTCCCATAGAAACGTCAGAAACTGCCATATACCTACCAGCTCCATAAACGAAGGCTCTATTTGCACTGTCTACATATCTTTTAGTTGCTGCATCTTGGGCATCTGCGGGATCCAAAAGATTAGTTAAACTATATCTTTTCATATCTATATTTGCAATAGCGGAAAAGGTACCATCTCGATTCTCTACTATAGCTTTACCGCTTCTATCCACGTATTTTTTAGTAGCTGCTTCGTTTGGTTCTGTAGGCTCCTTAACATTTCTTATTTCATTGAAACCCATATTTAAATATCCATTAACATGATATCCCCCATTCTCTAGAAACAACCCAGAATTTTCATCAACGTAATGTTTTTTAGCAATGTCTTGAGGATTACTAACCCTCGTTAATGTATTACCATTCATGTTTATAGAACCAGTGACAACAGTTGTACCATCTTTACGTAAAAAATTATTATTTATGTAAGCGAGTGACACACCATCACCGCTTATTTTATCTTTTTTCATTCGTCCGAATTTATCAACAGGCATTTTTTATATTGCTAAAAAAGTTTATTTAAAACATTTTGAAACTTTTTACCCGAGCTTAACTCTTTTAGAATGTATAAACATAAATGCCCACAAAATACCTCCCCAGCGTGTTGTAATTGATCAGTATTGTACTGTATTGGACTTTTTAGGTACTCTCGAACTTCATTAGGTGGCTGTATGCCATAACTGTCAAAATAAATTTTAGTTTTACCGTTTTTATACCAAGCAACCCAATGCGTACCAGGTCCACCACTTTTATCAAAGTTTAATATACCACATTCTTTTTTATTTGGTTTTCTCGGTAATGTATCTCGTAAAAAGACTCCTCTAAAATAAGGTATCTCTAATCTTTTTGCAGAATCTTCTAACTCGAAATTATTTAATGGTTTATTTGGTAAAATTACGTTTTTTGTAATCTCGATATCTGTCATTTTATATTGTACCTAAATATTTACAATAGTATAATATTCTTATTATCAATCCACGAATTAAATTCATCAGGATAACCTTTCCACTTTACTAGAGATTTCTGTTTTCCTTTTTTAATAACCTTTTCTATCCTATACACCTCTTGACTAGTTTTTTGAAGTTCGGGTTCATAAAATGTACCTTGTATTTCTTCTCCATTAAGATCCTTAATTTTATATGTTATAGGCGATGTATGTTTTACCTCAGAAACCGTAAAAACCTCTTCTGTCCATCTGGTGGTATAGCCCTTCTCAAAGATCTTTTTCTTTTTAGCTATCCTTACTCTATCTCCAACAGAAAACTTAGGCTTTATATCTTTTATTTCAGGATGATGGGGGTAAAGATTTCCCCAAACTTTGGTTTCATTTTCTTTTTTACTCGCATTTACTGGAGTCACCTTAATAGATGAATGCCTTGAGTTATTATATTCTTTAACGAGATCTTGTAACACATCAATGTAGACGTTTGTAGAATGAGCAGAAAAATACTTCCACATTTTTTCTTTCATTGTTCTAATCCATTTCTCAACAACGCTAGATTTTTCCTCATTTTCAGTAGAATACAATTTAACCAGCGCTTTTACATCTTTGTTATAAAACTCTTTACCCCCATCCACCCACATTTTTTCAGGTTTCCTCTCCTTAAAAATACTTTTTAATGCTATAGCAACAGATTTCCCCGTTTTGTCTTTTAATGGCACTAACCATCCGTATTTAGAAAAGATGTCAATGGCAGCGAGAAGGTATTTTACACCGTGATTAAATTTAGAAAAAGCTCGCATGTCTGCTAAATCCACAGCCCATATCTTATCTATACCATTTACTATAACTCTCCTTTTCTTAAATTTTCTTCTTACAGGTTTATGTAATTCTTCCGCTAAATTTATCATGCTGGAATTTTTTTTTTAACTCCCATTCCGAATTTCATCTTTGTTCCAATGAGTTTACTTACCAAGCCCCTTTCCATCTTTTCTCTAATAGTAGGATTGTAAATACCTTTTAACTCTGTTAACATATTCTTATCGCACACTGCGTTTCTTGTGGCAGTGTCATTATTCTGAAGATAACAAACATCATGATGATAAGCAGCTTTATCAACGCGGTTTATTGGTTTACTCCATTTCTTTGGTGTTAAATCTGGAATGAGTCTTTTCTTTAATTTAGTGCCAGGTCCTGTAAAATTGTGACCAGGGAGATGCATTTCAAAAGGTAAATTATTTATAGCTTTATTTAGTAATGATCCTCCCTTTGTCGTCTTAACAAACTGAATTTTAGTTATTCCACAAACCATACATTTTCCCCGTTTCATATTTCTTCCATTTTTAGCAACAGTATAGTTTATGTCACTTGTATCAGTAACTTTTTTACATTTAACACAATACATTTTTTTATATAAAAATTAAAAAAGTTATATAAAATGGATATTATAGACTTATCATGGAAAGAAGTAGTACCAAAGAGATTTAATCACTCTCTTCTACCAAAAAGTATCAGAGGTTTAATTATAGGTAAATCAGGATGTGGTAAAACTACTCTATTGCTAAACCTTTTACTTAGACCGGGATGGCTCGACTATAATGATTTAAATATTTTTGGAAATACCCTTTTTCAAAAGGAATACCGAATACTAAAAAAGGCTTTTGAAGAAAAACTACCAAAAGAATGTATTTTAAAGTTGTTTATCATGTGTGAAGAAATACAAGAATTTAATGTAACCCCTACTGCTTTAGTTGAGGAATGGGTTAAATCGCTTAAAAACTTATCGGATATAAATTGTAACTTTTTTGAAAATGCGAGTGATGTGCCTGATCCAAGAGAGTTAAACTTAGAAAATAAAAATTTAATGATTTTTGATGATATACTTTTAGAAAAACAGAATAAATGTGAGTGTTACTACACTCGTGGAAGACATAGTAACGTAGATTGTTTTACCTCTCACAGAATTATTTTAAACTACCAAGGCAAACTATTAGAGAAAACGCTAATTTTATTTGTCTTTTTGAACAAGACCTAAAAAACATTAACCATATTTATAGTGATCATGTAGGTGATGATAGGAAATTTTGTAAAAGGGAATGGGAAAGACCGTACGGCTTTGTTATTGTCGATTTAACCAGTAAAAAAAATAATGGGAAGTATAGGAACGGTTTTGACAGCTTTTACATACCTAAGACAGTATAAATAAAAAAATATTAATTATAAAAAATGGAAGAACTTTTAGAACAAATTGTAAAAAATACAGAACATAAAACATCATTTCAAATTATAGTAAGCGACAACAAAACACGTTTTAGAACAAGGTTTAACCCCCCTATTCAGCTGGAAAAGGATAAAATGTATGAAATAGCTTTAGTAAACCTTGAAACTTACTACTCTTTTCCAAACATTGATACAACAAACAACATATTCGTTTATTCTCCAGATAATGGTAATTCATGGATTAAAATAAAAATACTTGAAGGAAGTTATGAACTTGGTGAAATTAATGATACCATTCACCAGGAAATGAGAAAAAAAGGCCATTATGATGAAGTTAATGATGGTTATTATATTAACATTTCTGCAAACACCAATACCTTAAAGTCTGTTCTTACTCTAGAAGATGGTTATCAAGTGGATTTTAATCAACCTAACAATTAGATTCCATATTAGAGAAGCGAGATAAAATAAAAAAAGAATTATATATAAAAATGACAAGTTACACTACTGTTAAAGTAAATATATCAGAAGGACAAAAGGAAAAGCTTCAACATGCTCTTAAAGCTAGTTGCCCGGTAAGTATACGTTTAGGTCATGAAGATTTAAAAGGTAATGATGTTTTAGCAATTACCAATTCACAAGCAAAGAAAATAGCTAAAGCCTATGAGGAGGGTAAGGGTATAACTGTTAAGATGTCTGTGAAACAACTTAAACATAATATGAAAACAGAGGGAGGTTTTCTCGGAATGTTGGCCGGGTTAGCTGCTAGAGCTTTACCAATGATTGCAAAAACCGTTTTACCTGCGTTAGGTATTGGTGCTCTCTCTGGATTAGCTCAAACGGGGGTACAAAAAGCAATGGGGTCGGGTCTTTATCTTAAAAAAGGGGGTTCTGTTTGTCAAGTTGAAACTGATGGATGTGGATTATACTTAAAGCCATACAAAGGTAAAGCGTTAGGGTCTGTTGGTGATGGTTTGTATTTAAAGCAAGGAGGGAAAATTTATGACGGAAAAGGGCTTTTGCTTGGGCCTAATAGTCCATTTGCTAATATCCCTATTCTAGGACCTATCTTATAAAAAATATTAAGATAAAAAAAATAATACATAATTAAAAAATGATACGTATATATAGATGTGATTCTCAAATTAATGAAAATATAAAAGGAGTAATGTGGTTTCCTTTACAAAATTTGGAATATCCACCTAGAAAAATAACAGAAAATACATGGGAAGTATATACACAAAGTGAAATAATACTACATCCTGGAGAAAGAGTAAAATTGCAACTTGGGCTTGGATGTATTACATATAATAACCCTGAAAAAATTGCAATTATAATTAAAGATAATTTATCCTTAAAAGGTATAATACACAATGAAGGCAGAGAATCAGTTACAAGAGATGATATATTTATATTTATAAAAAATACTTCTCTTAAAAAGATTGCTATCGCAAAAAATGAACCTTTATTTTTAGTTTCTTATCATGATTTTAGAAGTCATGGTTAAGTTATATTGTAATGTTATAAATAATAATAATATTTAAATATTATTTGTAACAAGTAAAAATAAAAATGGATATACACAAATTTGGTATAAAACCTAATACTGCTAATCAACATAAAACTATATTTTGGCGCCCATTGCAAGGTATAAAACATCCACCTCGAAAAGTAAATACGGTAACCTGGGAAATTTTTAGTCAAGAGAAGATTATACTAAAACCTAAGGAAGTAAAACAAATACTTTTAGGGTTTGGGTTTATGATGACTAAAGGAGTTGTGTTAACAAGCTTAGCTTACTCCTTGAAATTTAAACGGTGCAGTTTACAAAATGAGGTTAACCTTGAGGATACCGCGGATATTATAATTGCTATTACAAACAATTCTAGCAAAAATGTAACAATTGAGGAAAACGAGCTTTTGTGTCTTGTTTATTACACAATTTAGCGGCTCTGTTTTAAAAAAATAATTTTAATTAAAAATGGAGATGAAAGAGAATATTTATCCAAAATTATCACCTTCAGCCCCATCTATTGAGATGCACGCAATAGGAGATAATAAAGGTCATTCCTACCGTTTACTAAAGATATCCGAAACACAGAAGTTTCTTGAAAATGAAGTTCAAAAAAGAGAAGCCCTAGCTAAGAAATATTTTAGAGCCGCAAGAGTTGTAGATAATATTGATACAGCATTAATCGGGCTAACAATGGCTTCAGGTGTTGGGGGAGCCATATTATTGGGTACAGTTGTAGCGGTACCAATAGCATTAGGTTTAGAAATTACAAGTGCAGCAACCGGATTACTCTCAATGGTAGGTAAGTATGTAGTAAGGAATTCAAAAACAAAAGGAGAAAAACATCAAAAGATTCGGATGATAGCTGATGCTAAGCTTGATACAATTGCTTCACATATATCTAAAGCTTTAGTTGACGATCATATATCAGATGAAGAGTTTAAACTTATCATGGAAGAACAAGAGAAGTATAAGAAGATGAAGGATGAAATAAGAACAAAAACTAAGAAAAAGATATCTAATGAAAATGAAGAAAGTTTAGTTGAAAGAGGGAGGCAAGAAGCGCGTGAGTCCTTTCGGAGGTTGGTTGAAAAGAATCGTACCGCTCCCTCGTAGAAGTAGTAACAAACCAAGAAAAATAAAGTTTTCATGCAGCTTTAGTTATGAAACGTAATAAAAATTATGTTAAAAATTATGTTAAAAATTATGTTAAGAATTATGTTAAAAACTATGTTAAAACTAGGATAAAAAATTATTTTAGTAATTTAAAAAATGTCTTTTTTAAAAATCACTGATCCAGCAAAAAGGGATTTAATTGTAAAAGAGTATCTTGAAACAAAAAAGAATATTAGGGGTAATCTACTAGAAGAGAGAACAGGTGAACAGCAGCTTCAAACCGATCTTTCAAAGTTTTTTAAACCTATTACAGAAGTGCAAAAAACTACAAAAGGGAGATTACTGAAGGGCTTAGACCTATTGAAGAAGGTGTAGAAAACTTACCGCAAGCTATTAAGTTCCCAAACTTTCCTTTTATTCAAGCTTATGATAAATCACCAGAAGAAGGATTAGATAAATTATTTATTGGTGAAATAGCGGATAAATATTTAGGAACGTATAGTGATAAGAAAGAACCTGCTGATAAAACGTTTGGAATAACTCGCAGAAAGGGTAAGTTTTATATTGGAAACAAAGAAGTTAATGTTCAAGAAAATGATATTTTTCTGGGAAATGAGAAATATGTAGGCACGCCTGGCCTATGGGAGTTAATCACATCTAAACAACCAGATAATAATATTTATTCAGGTGAAGATTACGTCAATTACGCGAAGTTGATGGTAAAAACAAATGCTCTTCGTAAAAATAACGATCCGAAAAATCCAAGTCCTAAATCTTCCAAAGGTGTAAAATGGATCACTATACTTAAACCTATTTGGGATAATAAAAGATTTTATGAAGGAGAGGGTATCGTTATTATCCCATGTGACCTAACGTATTAATAGAAAGACTAGATCTGTTATTGGCAAGTAAAGAAGCAGGTAACACAGGTGTAAGAAATGAGTTAGTGAGTATTTGTGATGAATTAAAAAGACAAGGCGTTTTAAATTCAGACGCTTATAAAAATTTAATGTCTATACTATAAAAATGATTGTCAATAAGAAATACGGATTTAAAAGAAGGTATTCATACGGTGGTACTGGAATCTTTGACAGCATTGCTAACTTTTTAGCGAGGCTTTTTACAAGTAGCGCAGGTAAACAAATAGCATCTTCTGCCCTTGATGTGGGAAAGAGTGTAGCTAAGGAAGGAGCAAAGAAAGCTTTAGAGGTTGGAAAGAGTGCAGCTGTAGAAGCAGGAAAGAAATTAGTTACAAAAGCTTTAACACCAAAATCAAAGAAAATTTTAAAAAAATATAACGCAATACCAAAACCCACAGATACCCCTAACACACAAAATATTAATACCCTAATAGATGGAAGTGCCATAGCTATTTAAGACTTAGTTAAAAAATTAAACAGTGGAGCAAGCATTAAGGTAGTATGAAGAAAAAAATAAAAATAAGTTAAGAAAATTATATTAGTAAAAGTGATACAATTATAATTTTTATTTAAAATTATAATTGCAATAATAAAAAATGAATATTTCAGAATCTGTCAATTCAATTTTAAAAGTTACCGACCCAATTCCAAAAGATGTTAGCATTGATGAGTATGAGCACCACGAGTATGAACCGATCACTGGCGCAAATCTCAACAGTTCAGGAGGAGATATTAGGATTAGTATTGAAACCCAAGATATTTTTACTCATCCTAGTGAGAGTTATTTACTTATAGAAGGTCAATCAGTAAAGAATGCTGATGGAACTGTTTACGATATAGCCGCAGACAATGTTAATATTGCTTTAACAAACAACGCCTTGATGTACCTGTTTAAAAATATTAGGTATCAACTTTCTGGTATGGATATTGAATCTTTAACACATCCTGGCCAGGCTGCTACAATGCTTGGGTTGTTAAAATATCCAGATGATTTTTCTAAATCACAGGGGTTAAACCAATTGTGGTATAAGGATACAACAGTCAATGCAGACGATCAAAATGCAGGATGGGAAATAAGAAGACAATACATCATTAATAATAATATTAATCCAGTAGGTTCATTTAGTTTTAGGGTTCCTTTAAAGCATATATTTGGTTTTTGTGAGGACTATAATAAAATATTGTATGGAATGAAGCAAACTCTCACATTAACAAGAAATAATGATAATGATGCAATCTTTCGGATCAACGCTGCTCCTGAAGGTAGAATTAGATTAGATAAGATATCTTGGTTTATGCCTCACGTGCTACCTGCGGATAATGAGAAGATGGCACTTTATAAAATTATCGAGAAAAAAGAAAAATTACCAGTTGGATATAGAATGCTACAGTGTGAATCTATCGCGGTTCCTCAGACAACATCATTTACCTGGAGACTTTCCGTTAAATCATCTCCTGAGGTACCACGTTTTATCATTGTTGGCTTTCAAACTAATAAAAGTAATAACCAAAGACAAAATGCATCTATATTTAACAATTTAAACGTTAATAATACTACCCGATACCCTGCGGTTGACTACAATCTTTCATTTAATAAACAGCAATTTAGTAGGGCATATGGCGACACTGCGTTATTTAGATCTAAGTTTTATAACATGGATGAATTAGTATCGAACCCTAACTTTTCCCCCTCAGATTATAGAACTCTATATCCTTTGTTTTTGTTTGACGTTTCCAAACAAAGCGAGAGATTAAAATAGTTTGTTACTGATATTCAAATTAAGATGAATTTTGGTGTAAATGTGAATGCGAACACAGAGGCATATGCTGTTATTATTAGTGATAAGTTTATTAACTTTCAGTCTGATGGAAATAAAATGTCTGTAGTGTATTAAGATATTTTTTATATATAAAAATGATAAAGATTATAGATTAAAAAAAAATTCTTAAAGAAAATGATATAAATTTCTGCTCATACTGGGATAAAAAACGCTTAGTTGAGTTGGTGAAAAAACATGGATTGTTACCGGAGGTGTCTCCTAAGTTGCCTCACAAAGAAATAAGCGAGGATCCAAAGTTTGAAAGATTAAAAACTATTAAGCATAATCCTAAGATAGTCAGTTTAGAGGATGTTGAAACTGGTGAAATAATAACATTGCCATCAATTTACAAGGCGGGTAAATTTATAGATCGTTGTCCTCAAACAGTTACAAAATGGGACGGAAGAGTTTGGAATAATAAATATAAGATTAACATTATATAATTTTATTATGACACTCCATAATAAAATTATTTTTGACATTTAGTTAAGATTTTTTCTTATATATATAAAAATGGAAAATTATAATATATATACCGTACAAGGTTTAAAAGATTTAGCCAAGTCAAGAGGAATCCGAGACTTAGAAGAGCTGAATTAATTCGGCGTCTAAGTAATCCTATACCTCATAGTCCTGCTGATCAATTCAGGAGGTTCACAGTAAGAGACTTAAAACAAGAATCTAAAAATCGAGGAATTAGAGGATACTCAAGACTTAGAAGAGCTCAATTAATTGACCTCTTACTTAATCGGGGAGCACCATTATTAGATTATGATATTAGTAATCTTGGAGCCCCTGTATTAAAACCAACACCTTACACACCAACACCTACACCTTATACACCACCCTCGGTACCAACTCCACCTAAAGCCGCAGCTGAGGAGTTGATGAACTATTTAGATAGTATTGGAGAAATTCCAAAAAAAAATATATCACCTAGTTTAAAAGCTTTAAAAGAAAAAATAGATAAGTTATATAAGTATAAAGATAAAATAGAGATTAAAGAAGGGCCATCAGCATTTAAAGGTTTTACCAAACAATATCTTATAAAAGGTAAAGGAGCTTTTACACCTGATGATTTCCTTGATTTAGCGAAAGATAAATTAACTAATGTTATGAGAAATAATCGCCGGACAAAAGTTAAACTTATTATGAGATGTATGATGAAGCACTCTATTGAAAATCGTTTAAAAGAGATGAATTTTGATTCTGGTTTTCCATTTGTTAATTTAGATGGGGATGATGTGGATGAATTATATGATGAAATGGGGGAACAGATATTAATTAATATAGCAACTGAGGAAATGAAACAAGATTATTATAAAGTTCTTTACATAATTGATTTAAGATTACACACAGTATCATATAACCCAATAAAAGGAAATTCTTGGTTCCCAACTCCTCCTAAGATAGCAAATACAAAAAGTGTTATTAATCCAATAAATAAGAATGATAATATGTGTTTTGCTTATTGTATTCTTATAGCTTTGAACCCAACAGATAATAACCCTGAAAAAATTGATAGACTAAGACCATTATTAAACACTATAAATATGGAAGGGATTAATTACCCTGTTTCCCTTCAAGATAGAATTAAATTCGAAACCCTAAACCCATCTATATCCGTATCAATTTTTAGGTATAATTATTTCACTGGTGTTTATCCACTTAGTCTAAGTAAAGAAGTTTATAAAAGAAAACATCATATTAATCTTTTACTTCTTGAGAAGGATGGTAAAAAACATTATTGTTTAATTAAAAATATGAATAGATTGTTATCTAAACAGATATCTGATCATAATGGTAAAATTATATCTGTGAAAGATGTTTAAATCATTTTCAAAAAGAAGAAACTTTAAATAAACATTTAGAGTATTGTGGTGAAAAAGATGCTTGTAGAATAGACTTACCTGAAAAGGGTACCAAGATATCTTTTCAGAATTTTAATAAACAACAAAGACACCCTTTTACAATTTATGCGGATATGGAGGCTACATTAGAAAAGAAAAACGAAAATAAAGGCAATGGGACAAAATTAATTAATGAGCATAATGTTTCAGGATATTGTTTTTATGTTAAATCACTTTATAAAAATGTTTACCCTTCTAAGATCTTTCAATATTCTGGCGAAAATGCATCTAAAAAATTCGCAGAGGATTTAGAAAATGTTATAAAAGAAATAGATAGGATACCAACGAGGGAAATGATTTATAGAGTTGAGGTTAAAAGAAAGTTTGATAAAGCAGAAAACTGCTGGATATGTGGGGAGTCATTTTCAAAATGTAAAGACATGAAAAAAGTAAGAGACCATTGCCATTATACTGGAAAGTTTAGGGGAGCTGTGCACAGTGTGTGTAATTTAAAATGTAGAAGACCTACTTTTACACCCATATTCTTTTATAATTATAGTAGGTATGATGCTCATCTATTTATAAAAGACTTAATGAGTACACCTGGTGAGACGAGTTGTATACCAACAAACAAGGAAACATATATAAGCGTGTCTAAAAATGTGCCAATAGAATACACTGTTAAAGGGATGAAGAAAATTAAAACGCATGAGATTAGATTCCTTGATAGTTTAAAATTTCTAGGTAAAAGTTTAGATGAATTAGCCAGCACTCTAGCTAAGGAGGACAAGACTAATCTTATGAAATATTTTGAGGGGGAAAAGCTTGAATTGGTCTCTCAAAAGGGTATATTCCCATATGAATGGTTTGATAACCTTAGTAAATTAGAGGAAACAAAGCTACCCAAACAAAGAAAATTTTACTCAAAGCTTAAATATAGTGGAATTGGGGAGGAGGATTATCAACATGCATTAAATGTATGGAATACCTTCGAGATGAAAACTTTTAAAGATTATCATGACTTATATAATAAGACTGATGTTTTACTGTTGGCGGATGTCTTTGAAAATTTTAGGAATGTTTGCTTTAATAATTATGGATTAGACTCATCATGGTTTTATACAGCGCCGGGATTAGCTTGGGAGGAGCGCCGGGATTAGCTTGGGAGGCAATGTTAAAAACTACTAAGGTAGAATTAGAATTATTATCAGACCCTGATATGATTTTATTTATTGAAAACGGAATAAGAGGAGGTATCTCAACCATTTTTAAACGATTTGCAAAAGCAAATAATTCATATATGGGTAAAAAATATAACCCAAGTGAACCACCTAAATTTATTACTTATTTAGATGCGAATAATCTCTATGGTTGGGCAATGTGTCAAAAACTTCCCATTGGAAATTTTAAATGGATGGATGAAAATAATTTACAAAATTGGCAAAGTTGCCCTTGTATATTAGATGCTGATTTAGAATATCCTAAAGAATTACATGATTTGCATAATGATTTTCCACTAGCTCCCGAAAGATTAAAGACCGGTAAAGTTGAAAAACTTATACCTAATTTAGATAATAAAAATAAATATATATTACACCATGAAAATTTAAAGTTATATTTAAGTTTAGGTCTAAAGCTTAAAAAGATTCATAGAGGGTTAACTTTTGATGAGAGTGAATGGTTAAAACCTTATATCTATAAAAATACTACACTAAGAGCAAAAGCTAAAACCACATTTGAAAAGGATTTCTTTAAACTTATGAATAATTCTATATTTGGTAAGACTATGGAAAATATTAGGAATAGAGTAGATATAAGATTAGTTAGTACCAAGGAAAAAGCTGAAAAATTAACCGCTAAACCCAACTATTACGATATAACTACCCTTGATGAAAATTTATGTATAATTCAAATGAGAAAACCACGTTTATATTTTAATAAGCCTATTTATGTAGGGATGTGTATCTTAGATTTAAGTAAGACATTGATGTATAACTTTCATTATAATTATATTAAAAATAAATATGGTGAAAAAGTTAAACTTCTTTTCACTGATACAGATAGCTTAATGTATGAAATAGAAACAGAAGATTTCTATAAGGATATTAGTGGTGATGTTAAAGATTGGTTTGATACAAGTGATTACCCACCTGGTCACCCTTCAGGTGTTCCCACAGGATTAAATAAGAAAGTTGTGGGTATGTTTAAAGATGAGACAAGTGGTAAGATTATTGGAGAGTTTGTAGGCCTCAGGTCAAAGCTAGACTCTTATAAAATGTGTGATGATGAGGAGGAAAGTAAAAAATGTAAGGGAATTAAAAGGCATGTAGTAAAAGCATTTATTAAACATGATCATTATAAAGAGTGTTTGATTAAAAATAAAACACAATTAAGGAGAATGGTAGTTATTACGAGTCATAATCATGAGTTGTGTACTGAAGAGGTAAATAAAATCGTATTAAGTAGTAATGATGATAAACGCTATATCCTTGGGAACAATATCGATACATTAGCTTGGGGGCACACTAAGATAAAGACGCAAATCTTAGAGAATTTACTACGTATAGGGCAGAATATATATAATATGACGAAGTAAAAAATGTTGTAATTTTGCTCATATAGCTATATAGGTGAAAATATGTGACGCGTTAACTAGGATGTTGTTTAGCAGCATAACCATAGACGTGGTTGGGGTTAGATTTATCACAGATAGGTAATTTCGCTCATATAGCTATATGGGCTAAAAATATGAATCGTTGGGATGTAGTAATAAGCAGGGAGATGGTTGGTTTTAGATTTAAGCAGGGATATGGTTAGTTTTAGTTTTAAGCAGGGAGATGGTTGGATTTAGTTTTAAGCAGGGATATGGTTAGTTTTAGTTTTAAGCAGGGAGATGGTTGGCTTTAGTTTTAAGCAGGGATATGGTTGGATTTAGTTTTAAGCAGGGGGATGGTTAGTTTTAGATTTAAGCAGGGATATGGTTAGTTTTAGATTTAAAGGGCAAATCCTAAAATATTTTGACCAGACTGTTTTTTTCCTTTAATCAGCTGCAAATGATGTCAGTTAAACATGTGTCCGTCATTTTTCATAAATACCACCCTGTAACATGCCATAAACCACGGCCGAATTGTCACGCTGATACACGGCCCTAAAAATGGTACATGGCTTACTTCCCCTGATTCGCTTATCTCCCGTGCATGTATGACGTCATTGTCGAGTCACTCTGTGTATACCGTCAGTAGACATTAAGTAGGAACGCGGATGATTGTATGCAGATATCTGAGTATCAACTGAGAATTGAGCCGAAAAAATGGTAAAATGTGAAGCCTATGGCTGCAACGTCGATTCGGGAACTCATAGAAGTAGTCTTTTCAAATTTCCGAAGGAATTAAAAAGGAGGAAACTATGGATTCAACGTTTAAACCGGGGCCGGACAGTAGCGACGGATTTTTTGCCATCGGTTCATTCGAAATTGTGTCTGAAATACTTCGATGACATTCAGTTCTTAATAAGTCCAAAACTCGCAAAAGAAGTTGGTTATAGGAATTTTAGCCTGCGGTTAAAACCTGACACTGTGCCGACATTATTCGAAACTCCGAGTCGAAAGGAGATAGGCCTTAAACCAAAACTCCGAAAGACAGACATTCCGCAACGGCAATTTCCAAAAAGAAAATCCAACATGAAGTGGGTAAGTTCTTTTTTCTTGAAATTGGAATACATGAATTGTTATTCGTACAAATTTACCCTTTTCTACTTTACCGCTTCATTCTGAACACAGAGAAAATGCTGCCGTTTTCTCCCTTTTCCAAATGATTTCAACATTTAACAAAATTATAGATTCATCCAAATTCATAACATAAATTTTGCAAATAACATAGTCGACATTGTTCAAATGATGTAAACTTTCAAGGGATAATAATCATTCTTTTAACAGCAAACATCATTTTCTTCCCACACTGTTTTTCAAACACTCTTTCTTTGGGTATTGGAAACTAGATCTAGGGTTTGTATGGTAAAGGGTGAAATCAGTATCTGGCTACCCCTAATCATGGTCATAAATGTAAATCCATCACCGACCAGTTGAAACAATACAGGAAATGGTTACATAACATTTGCATATCTCACCCCTTTACACTGTAATGTTTGTTGGTGACAGTAAACCCATGTTACAGCTTTTATCCCATACACTACTTCTCTTTGACATTTCACTCTTAAAAATGATTAGACAACTTACATGCATTTTGAAAAAAATTTGAATTATATCTATACAATTTTGATTTGTGGATATTTCCTTTTCCTATCCATATTATGTCTTCTAGACAGGCTACTGAGAAAAATGTTTTGAACATGTCAGTATGAAAATTTTGAAAATGCATATAATTTGACACAAGCCATTTTCTCTGATAATCAGACAAAAGTGAGAAAATTAAAATAACACATTTTTTTTTAATTAAGAAACAGAATGTTTTTGACCAGGCTCACACACCAATTCTTTTACCTTTTACCTCAAAATTCTGATCTTCAACCACCCTAATGGAGAAGGCTTTTGAGGACAGGGTGAAAAAAGGAATAAGTCCTGATTCCCAGAGTTATCTTCTTTTCCTACAATATTTTCTACCCTCAAACCTATTGTCAAGGCCACATTTGATCTGTGATCTGCAAATACCTTCGGTGTGGAGTGGACAAGTCTAAAGTTTTGCCATCTGTGTAAGGGTTTAGCCTAACCCTTACCCAAATGATAAAAAATTAGAATATTTCAAATCCACAGCATTTAAATATGACCGATAAAATGTGATTGTTTATTGGAATTTAGTTTAACTTAGTTTAACCCTTTACCAAACAATCCTTTGTTTTAACGATCCTTGTGAAGAAAGAAAAACCTTTTGAAAACATTGTAGGTAAAGGAGAAAATGATGGTAACCAGTATTTTCTCCTTTTTCTACAATGTTTTCTACCCCATCAAAGACAAGTCCAAACATGTGAGTAAAATTTAATTTGTTGACTCCAAATGCTTTCAATTCGGTTGAGTCAATAAATTTGATGTTTGGTAACAATTTAAACTTGTATTTTACACCTCTTGAGAAACAAGTTCAAACAACTCGTACTAATCTCTTCGGATACTGCTTCCTGGGAACCAAAACAAAACTCGTGCCCAATGTGTGGGATTTATATTTAACCCTTTACCAATCAATCCCTAGTTTTTACGACCCTGAGACAGAAGCCTTTTAAAAATATTGTAGGAAAAGGAGATAATGCTGTTAGCCAACATTTTCTCCTTTAACCACAATGTTTTCTACTCTGCTGGAAACAAATTTCAATTTTTGAAATATTTAACTTTATTTTGTCGTCTGCAAGTGATTTCAGTTTGGACCTGTTTAATATTTTATCGTTTGGTAAAGAGTTAAAAATAGAAAATATTGTGGATAAAGGACCAATTGATAGTTACCAGCTCTTTCTATGTTTTTACAATGAATCTGAAGTCATCTATACTGCAATTTGACCGGAATGTCAGTATTAACCGCTCAGTCCCTAGTAGACGGTAGACCATTTTGAGACTTACCCAAATTGAAACAATTTGCATAAGACAAACAAGAACTGAACAAATTACAATTCAGAGTTTAAGACTTTCACAGAGAAGCTCTATATGGAACATACAATAGCTATACATGTATGATAAATTTTTGCATTGAATGGATCATGTGGACAAGGTAAACAGCAAAAAAGTATTCACACAGGTAGATCCCCTCTCCCTCTCTCTGATGTTCATGTATTTCTGTATGGTAAGAAAAACAACTAAAATAATTTTCAAAATAATTTTGAGAATTATGTCTTAATAAATTCGGAACATATTCTTTTATCAAATTTCAAGCTGGTTAACAGCATTTCAAAATATTCTTATTCTCATGAAAATCGTGATTTATTGTGTAACCCTTTACCCACGAGAGAATAAACTTGTACCCGTCAATGTTTACAGAATTCTTTACAAGGTACAAATATCAACAAGAACCCATCAACAAATAGTTAGAACTAACATCTCACGATTATCAATCGTAAAAGTCAAGAAAAGGGTTATTTGACATGAAACTAAAGTGTCGGGGAAATATCTTCAAAAGTGTCGGGGAACTGTCTTGTGGAACTGTCTTGAAACTGTATTTTTTTGTTGTTGTTTAATTCCGCCCGTTAATCTACTGAAAATGCTTCACGTGAAACAAAGTTTATGCCATACACTTAATTTTATCATATGTATAGAATAATATTTCTGTAAGCGATGTTCGCCCCGTAATAGACGTATTTCAATAGCGCGCAATACTCAACACGTTGAAAAGTCCGGCACAACATCGTCATTTTCGTCATCAGTGGGCGAAAAGTTACTTTTATCCTCATCATCAGAAACTTAATAAGTTTCTTTAAAAATTGGCTCGTACATGTACGGCCTTACCGGCCCAGAATCGTCTATTTCTTCGTCTTCAATATCGCTCAGTTCACTATCGTAAACAACGTCCATATTGAAACAAGCTCTCCTATGACGTCACAAATCAAGGGACGCAACAATAAGTAAGGGAGATAAGCGATGCAATAAAATTTAATAAGCAGAAATATGAATTGAAAAAAAGTACTTTTACTAATTTTTTTTTCTAATTACAACATTACCAGGTTACAATTTGATAAGTGTAGATTTGAAAATTAACCATATCTGAAACTTGTTGATTTGCCCTTTAAGCAGGGATATGGTTGGTATAATATTTTAATCATACACATGGTTAAAATGTTAATTTAAGCATACATATGGTTAAAATGTTAATTTAAGCATACATATGGTTAAAAAACTAGCTCTTTCGTAGATGGTCAAATTTGTGGTTAAAACCCAGCTGTCTCTATTTATTACTACTGGTATGTTATGATAGGAATCAAATGTATTCTACAAGTACGGTTAATTTTGATAGCAGATGCCATAATATGTATTTCATGTGGATTTTTACCCAGCGCAGTCTGATCTTAGACCAACACTGCCTGTTAGCAGCAACTGTAAGCTAATAACTAGATCCAAATAATTATGATGACAAAATGTATTCTTGGAAAATGAAGATTCCATTTCATTTTTTTAGCATTGTAAGGGTTTATGTTGTGTATCATATTTAATTATTTTCGTGATAGACTTGGACTTTACCTATTTTTTATTGTTAATGCTGATGTTACTGTTTTCCTGTGTCCTGATACTTGTGGAAGCTGGAAACATGGAAGGCGTATGGTAAAGATTGATCACCTTGTTAGAAAGATGTTTTGTTAGAATTGCCACCAGCCTCTTCATTTGTCAAAGATTGAGTAGATGGCCCCGTCTTGATAGTCACTGACAGATGTTCTTTATTCTATATCTAGTCATCTCAGAGGAGTCAATTTTTGAAATCTAATTTAGCTGCAGGGGTCAACAAGGCGTGACATAGTTATTGATCGTGTCTCTAGCAGACGAATTCTATGGATTCACTGTGTAAAAACATTGGGGGGAAAATAGTGAGCAGACGATATTGTATTCTTCAACAGGGTAGACAATATACAGACGACTTCAAAAACAGGGTGGGAAAAGTCCTTCTCTCTGTTGGACGGGCGAGCAATCAAATCTCTTTCCTACAACTGTGAGCGATCATAGACGGGAGGAAGTAAATCTATTTTTAGCCGAGGGGTTCAAGAATGCGTGACATAATTATTGATCGTGTCTCTAGCAGACAAATTCTGGTGCAGTAAGATCCGATTCACGGTGAAAAATATTGCGACAAAGGGTATTTGGGAGCAGAATTTAATTTATTCTTCAACAGGGCTCGGTTATGGTACAGACGCCTTCAAAAACTGGGTGGAAAAAGTCCCACTCTCTGTTAGCCGGGCAAGCAATCAAATCTCTTTCCTACGTGATCATAGATGGGAGGAGGTAGCCTACATCTATTTTTGTGGCATTTGTCGAAGACAATGCCACTATGAGATCAATAATAAATGTTCAATATTGAATTTTGAAGACCATGTATGGTATTTTGTCCAAAACCGAAGGAAGTAAACCCAATTAAACTCAATTTTTCAAGACAAATGAGTTTTTCAATAGCACTCAGATATATAATTGGAAACGGCGTATTGAAATAAACTGCAAAAGGCTATCGATCGTGGAAATACTTCTTTTTGAGTAAAAATAGCTTCACCTCTTCATAGCCTTCTATTGGCGCAATGATATGCACAAAATTTGTCTTCTGACCGCTTTGCTTCCGGGGTTGTTCGTTCCAAAACCAGTTCGCCCCTGGGCTTGTTCGTTCCCATGATTGCACGCTACTCATTTGATTGTGCATGAATATTTACAGGAAGAAAACTTTATTGTAATGTTGGGAATTAGGTCCTGACGGCCAAAGATATCTCAAAATCATAGTATTCAGGTATAAACTTAATTGAATTCAATATATTTACATGGCTTCTCTCTCTACCCATCGTGCATCCTTCCGTCAAGGGACGTTACTCCTGACTCCTCTTGAAAGATCAAAGGGAGACCACCAATACACAAATAACGCAAACTTAGGCACCAGTAATCTCCCTTTAACCAAAGAGACGTATTAATTTGCTTAGGAGGTTGATTTTCAAGTTAATATTTAAATAATATTTCTCTTTTTTTTTTAGCTCACCTGAGCACGAAGTGCTAAGGTGAGGTACTGTGATCGGTCATTGTCCGGCGTCCATCTGTCCGTCTGTCTACAATTCCTTTAAACATTTTCTCCTCCTAAACCGCTGGGCCAATCTTGGTGAAATTTGGCAGGGATGTTCCTTGGGTGAAGCTCTACCAAAGTTGTTCAAGAGATTGAATTCCACCCTTAACTCTGGTTGCTATGGCAACAGAAAGGAAAAAAATAGCAAAATCTTCGAAAATCTTCTTATCTGACATTAGAAGGCGTAGAGCTTTGATATTTGGCATGTAGCATCTCCTAGTGGACCTCTACCAAGTTTGTTCATATGATGTCCCTGGGGTTAAAACTGGCCCCGCCCCGGGGGTCACAAGTTCGAACATAGGAACAAAGAAAGAAAACTTTAAAATTCTTCTTCTCTGAAACTGGAAGGCATGGAGCTGTGATATTTGGCATCTAGCATGTCCTAGTGGACCTCTACCAATTTTGTTCATATGATGCCCCTGGGGTCAAAAGTGGCCCCGCCCCAGGGGTCACAATTTCGAACATAGGAACAAAGAAGGAAAGCTCTTCTTCCCTAAAACTGGAAGGTGTGGAGCTTTGATATTTGGTATGTAGCAATTCCTAGTGGACCTCTACCAAGTTTGTTCAATGATGCCGCTGGGGTCAAAACTGGCCCTGCCCCGGAGGGGTCACAAGTTCGAACATAGGAACAAAGAAGGAAAACTTTAAAATTCTTCTTTTCTAAAACTGGAAAGCATAGAGCTTTGTTATTTGGTATGTAGTGAACCTGTTCTAAGTTTGTTAGCCCACCTGAGCACAACGTGTTCAGTCAGTTCAAAATTGGGTCACCTGGGGTCATAAACTAGGTCTCAAGGTTAAATTAAACTAATACTTTGTGGGCACTCTAGAGGCCATATTTTTTGCTCAATTGACTTGAAAATTGGTCAGAATGTTTGTCTTGATGAAATATTAGGTGAGTTTGGAATTGGGTCATCTGGGGTCATGAACTAGGTCACTTGGTAAATTTAAGAAATACTTTGTGGGCACTCTAGAGGCCACATTTATTGCTGAATTAACTTGAAAACTGTTCAGAATGTTTGTATTGATAAATGTTTTGACGAGTTCTAAATTGGGTCACATCGGGTGATAAATTAGGTCACTAGGTCAACTTCAGGAAATTCCTTCTGGACGCTCCAGAGGCCACATTTTAAGCTCAATTGACCAGACAATTGGTCAGAAATTGAATTACGCACGTGGAGTGAATTTCGCCTATTGACTCAGGTGAGCGATCCAGGGCCATCATGGCCCTCCTGTTTTCAAATTATTAAATCTACACAGTGGCTTCCTTGACAAATGCCACATCAGCGTTCTCAACGCTTTGATTAACAACGGAGTTCAAGAATGCGTGACATGGTTATTTACTGATCCCATCTCGAGCAGTCGAATTCTAAGGATTCACTATGGAAAAACATTGTGGAAAAAGAATTGGGAGGCAGACGATAATCTGACTCCAGCAGGGTCGACTTCAAAAACAGACTGGGGAAAAGTCCTACTCTCTGTTGGATGGACAAGCAATGAAATCTCTTTCGTACAAGTGTGAACTAGATGGGAGGGTGTAAATTTTTGGAATCTACTTTTAGCTGTGGGGAACAACAGTGTGTAACATAGGTATTTACCGATCGTGTCTGGAGCAGACGAATTACAGTAAGACCCGATTCGCTATATTAAAACATTGTGGAAAAAGATATTGGAAGGCTGGCGTTAATCAATTCTTCAACAAGGTCGGTAGTATACAGACGTAACATTTTTATATGGTGGAAAAAAAATCCTATTCTGTGTAGGATGGTCAAGCAGACAATTTTGTTTCCTGTAACTGTGAGCTAGACGGAGAAAAGAAACTCTCTCTCTTTCTCTCTTTATTTCTGTCTCATGTGTCTTTTCCCTCCACCCTCTCTTCTTCTATTTCCCTTCACTCTTTTCTTTCTATCACTTCTCTCTCTCGCTCTCTCTCTTTCTCTCTGGCGGTTCATCCCTTCATAAACTGAACTAGGGCTCCACGGTTTCTTGCGTAAGGACACATTCCACCTCATCAGATCGAACGTCAGTTGAAACAGACCAATATTTTCAACATATCATACACCTTTATTGTGTCATATGCAAATTCTTTCAATTTAGACGAGTGTGAAATTTTGTCGTTTGGTAAAGAGCTAATTTGATTGAAATGATAGAATTTTTTTACGCATCTTTCGACATTATTTCAGTCATATCATGGCAACAGCTCATATATTAATGTATTTCCTTGGTTCCACAGGTACCAGGCTGGGGCTCTGAGGTGTCTTATCCAAGGACACTCCAAAGAAAAACTCAGTGGATCTAGTGAGGTTCAAACTTGGGGCCTCCAGGTCACAAGTCCTACACTTTAAATACCACTGAGCTAGGCCAGACCCTTTGTTTAATTTGAAGGTTGCATTTTGTGATTGAAACTTTTGGACAAATCTGAAAATAAAATTTCTGAAGACCGTACATGGTGACCACCTATTTCCTTTCATTTTATTCTATTAAACATGTAATTACAAGTATAATATCAAAATTTGTGAGTTTCTATGGAAGAATTTTTTTTAAAAATTGCAAAAGATGTCATTTTTTGCCGAAAATATTTTACATCATTTTTCCCAATTGACGTTTGAAAGACCTAATGTTTTCACGGGTTTATGCTTTTCAAAATGTGTAATATGTTATTTAATTCATAAGTGTATTGCTATGGATGGTTGTATTGAAAACAAGTAAAGTAAAATAGTTTTATCAATTACAATGTTATTTTACTTAACTTAAAGGTTGTACTTGTTGATTGTAATAATTTGACAAAATCGTTATTAACTGTTGGATCGAAAGTACTCAACTTTTCTCAAAAAGTAAAACCACCTGATTTTTTATTTATATCTATTAAACATATATTGACCTGTAAAGTTCTTTTTTTTAAAGTATGAGTTTCTATGTGAGAGTTTTTTCAGAAAATTGCAAAAACGTAGAAATTTTTGCCGAAAATTTTGGTCATTTTTCCCCAAGTTTAGGAGTAAAAACGAAAAAAAAATAAAAAATGTTTTATACATTTCAAAATGTATAAAATATTATTTTTAATTGTAAGTGTATTGCTATGGATGTATTACAAACAGTTAAAGGGGAAAAACTGTTTATTTCGATTGCATTTTACTTTAAAATAAAAAACATGAAAATTTAGATAATGTCAGAAAATAGGTTAAAAAAATGGCTCGACACCCATGATGGTCGTTGAGGTTTTTCTCAAAATCCGATTCGATGACCCCCTATTTTCTTTTCATATTTGGAATTGGTATACTTTAATCTGTAAGGTATGTAAAAACGAAAGATTTCTATAGGAGGAATCTAATTGTAGAACTGTCATTGTTGATCATCGTTCATTGTGATCTTGTTTATCTGCCGGCTAATGGCTTAGCGAGAGTGTTTTTTTGCAGTACTCATGAAAAAAATCGCGAGAGCGGTATAAATTGGTACACTGATTACCGTTATATAATAAAACTCTGATGAAACCGACTTAAAATGGAAACAAAAAAAGAAATACTCAGACATTATGGAATTGCATTGTTTATTTGATAATGTAACCTCATTGGGAAATCTTCCATGGCTTAGTGGTAAGGGTGATTATTTTGTAATGAGAAACACAAATTTGTTACGTGTCTTTTTGGGCTAGTGCAACCGTTATAACAGCTTTTTCGCGTTATTACTTGTGTTAACTCGTTATTATATTTTTTCATTCGTTTTACCTTCATATTGACCATTGTAGACTTTCGTAATTCAAACCCATTGTGATAAAGAAGAAAAGGTTTTTTAATTAGCATAATCTCCTTTTTCACACAAGGTTTTCCACCCTCTAACAAACAAACATACCTATACTTAGCTATATTTAGCTGTATGTAATATTCCAACTGGAAAAGCTTTCAATTTGGACAAGCCCAAAGTTTTATCGTCTTCTAAAGATGTCTCCACTGAGCCACAAAAGTCTCCTCAAAGGTAGCCGAAGCATCAATGATTTTATCAACTATCAATACAGTAACTCATTATTTGCTTACATACTTCACCCAGTACTTTTAACATCCTGTCTTTCATCCTTTACAATATCGTCGAAAAGAATTACTTATGTCAATCTAATATTTGACGAAATTCAATTCCAGGTCGTGCATTTGAACCGGCGTT
Organism: Hippopus hippopus; assembly: GCA_946811185.2. Classification (NCBI taxonomy): domain Eukaryota; kingdom Metazoa; phylum Mollusca; class Bivalvia; order Cardiida; family Cardiidae; genus Hippopus; species Hippopus hippopus. The sequence goes on along the minus strand of OX328101.1, from coordinate 22,944,053 downwards.
AAACCGAAGCCAGTTTTTCTTGACCTCGAATATTAGAGTATGTTATATCATCAGAAGCGTACCAAAATGCACGTCAACACTATTTGCTTTATTTGGCTTAGCGTTTACTGCATCGCATCTGATCATGAAGCCGCCTTCAATTTGACCTTTCCCGATGACCTTCAAAATTGGTGCCCTTATACCAAATTCTGCGACCTCGAACCACCTCAAAGACTTGATCCGGCTTTAAAAAATATGGTACCATGTTGTGGATCTTGCTCCTGCTCACATGATTGCGGAAAATTCCGGAACTGCTGTACCTCGTCTATGGACCACTACAAAATTGATGACACATTACGCACAGTTTGCAAAAGTTTGATTGTGAATTGGAATAATACCGCTGAGGAGAAACAACAGTTGTTTTACATGGTAGACAAGTGCCCAGACTTCTCTCTGAGTTGTGTGGAGCAAAATACGTCAGTCCTGGGCAATTATCACCCGGTATATTCCAGTGAAACTAATTTGATTTATTACAACAGTAAGTGTGCAGATTGTCACAACCAAAGGGAAGTTACTCTATTCGAAGCGGCCATCCAGTGTGAGGCAGTGAAAGAGTCATACACAAATGTTATGTACGGCGTCATGATTGGAAACACCCTTGATTCCGAGTGTACGATTCAATTTGCCCCTCCTGATGATATCGATATGCGCTCACAGGCCTGTTATCCAATGAAGAAAACTGATTGTTCACCAAAATCCATATTTTATGCTTTACGCGACCGTTGTGCCAGTTTTAACGCCACTTATCGTGCACAACTAGGGGCTTTCGGCAACGTATATTGTCACCTTTGTAACTCATACAGATTCACACTGGAAGAAAAAATGAAGAAAGTCAGCTTGAATGCTCTGTGCAACGTGGATGTCTATCACAAGTTGTGGGTTCAACATGCGTTTACAGTTCTTATAAATCATGAGACAGATTATAGCGTTATTTCAGCTAGAGACAACGAGGAGCATCAGTGGTGTGACGGCACACACAGAGTACCATCGAGAGCAGTATGGATTAATGTTTTGCCTTTGCTTACATTTCTTTTTTATTGATTGTTTGTTTTTCTGTTACCTGATATATTGTTAGCTTTTTGTGATCGCCCAATGTCCGTCGTCCGTCGTCCGTCGTCCACAATTTCTTTAAACATCTTCTCCTCCTAAACCGCTGGGCCAATCTTGATGAAACTTGGCAGGGGTGTTCCTTGGGTGAGGCTCTACCAAAGTTGTTCAAGAGATTGAATTCCACCCATAACTCTGGTTGCCATGGTAACAAAAAGGAAAAAATAGCAAAATCTTTGAAAATCCTCTTCTCTGAAACTAGAAGGCGTAGAGCTTTGATATTTGGTATGTAGCATCTCCTAGTGGACTTCTACCAAGTTAGTTCATATGATGCCCCTGGGATCAAAACTGGCCCCGCCCCGGGGGTCACAAGTTCGAACATAGGAATAAAGAAGGAAAACTTTAAAATTCTTCTTCTATGAAACTGGAAGGCGTAGAGCTTTGACATTTGGCATCTAGCATCTCCTAGTGGACCTCTACCAAGTTTGTTCATATGATGCCCCTGGGGTCAAAACTGGCCCCGCCCCGGGGGTCACAAGTTCGAGCATAGGAATAAAGAAGAAAAACTTTAAAATTCTTCTTCTCTGAAACTTGAAGGAGTAGAGCTTTGATATTTGGCATCTAGCATCTCCTAGTGGACCTCTGCCAAGTTTATTCATATGATGCCCCTGGGGTCAAAACTGGCCCCGCCCCGGGGGTCACAAGTTTGAACATAGGAACAAAGAAGGAAAACTTTAAAATTCTTCTTCTCTGAAACTGGAAGGCGTAGAGCTTTGATATTTGGTATGAAGCATCTCCTAGTAGACGTCTACCAATTTTGTTCAAATGATGCCGCTGGGGTTAAAACTGGGCCAGCCCCGGGGGTCACAGGTTCGAACATAGGAACAAAGAAGGAAAACTTTAAAATTCTTCTTTTCTGATACTGGAAAGCGTAGAGCTTTGATATTTGGTATGTATTGAACCTGTTCTAAATTTGTTAGCCAACCTTAGCACAACATGTTCAGTGAGTTCGAAATTTGGTCACCTGGGGTCATAAACTAGGTCACTAGGTCAAATTAAAGAAATACGTTGTGGGCACTCTAGAGGCCACATTTATTGCTCAAATGACCTGAAATTTGGTCAGAATGTTTGTCTTGATGAAATCTCGGATGAGTTTGGATTTGGGTCACCTGGGATCATAAACTATGTCACTAGGTCAAATTAAAGAAATACCTTAAGGGCACACTAGAGGCCACATTTTTTGCTCTATTGACTTGAAAATTGGTCAGAATGTTTGTCTTGATGAAATATCGGATGAGTTTGAAATTCGGTCACCCGGGGTCCTAAACTAGGTCACTTGGTCAAATTAAAGAAATACCTTGTGGGCACTCTAGAGGCCACATTTTTTGCTCAATTGACCTGAAATTGGTCAGAATGTTTGTCTTGATGAAATACTGGATGAGTTTGAACTTGGGTCCCTGGGGTCATAAACTAGGTCACTTGGTCAAATTAAAGAAATACCTTGTGAGCACTCTAGAGGCCACATTTATTGCTCAGTTAACTTGAAAACTGTTCAGAATGTTTCTCTTGAGTTTGAAATTGGGTCACCCGGGGTCATAAACTAGGTCACTAGGTCAAATTAAAGAAATACCTTGTGGGCACTCTAGAGGCCACATTTCTTGCTCAACTGACTTGAAAATTGGTCAGAATGTTTGTCTTGATGAAATATTGGATGAGTTTGAAATTGGGTCACCCTGGGTCATAACCTAGGTCACTAGGTCAAATTAAAGCAATACCTTGTGGGCACTCTAGAGGCCACATTTCTTGCTCAACTGACTTGAAAATTGGTCAGAATGTTTGTCTTGATAAAATATTGGATGAGTTTGAAATTGGGTCACCTGGGGTCATAAACTAGGTCACTTGGTCAAATTAAAGAAATACCTTGTGAGCACTCTAGAGGCCACATTTATTGCTCAGTTAACTTGAAAACTGTTCAGAATGTTTCTCTTGATAAATTTTTGATGAGTTCTTAACTGGGTCACGTGGGGTGATAAACTAGATCACTAGGTCAACTTACGGAAATTCCTTGTGGACGCTCTAGAGGCCACATTTTAAGCTCAATTGACCTGACAATTGGTCAATTATGCACGTGGAGTGAAATTTCGCCTATTGACTCAGGTGAGCGATCCAGGGCCATCATGGCCCTCTTGTTTTCTTGCATTTATTTGTTTCGCTGCTCAGGCTTCAACAAATCCGTTTCCTTCATTGTATTATCTTGGCTGTCGATTGATATACATTTATCTTGAAATTTGAGTTATCAACAGATTTCCTCATGGCATGCGATCTTTCTTTTTTTATTTCAAAGTAACCTCGTACAAATGTCTCATTGTGAAGACCGAAAGCTTCTGAAAATACTGCTGAAAACGGTAAAAAATGTCGATAGCCAATACTAGTCAACTAGCATTTTATCATTTTGTCGAAACGTTTAACACCCATTCAGAGATAAATTTCACACTTGCGCCCCAGTTATTTTGTTGTCTTAAAATGCTTTAATACGGTCGCGTCCAAAAAATGATAAAGAAATTGGCTTTGCAAAGCCAAACAAAGTTTAATCAGTGGGTTCTCAACAAGTTAAGTTCTGCCTACTATTTTTATTCAGAAGGATAAAAGTTGAAACGTATCTTTTCGTGTTTTCTTCCAGAAACGTTGTCGTGCGATACATTGCCCTGCGGGGCAATATCGTACACACGGTGGTTGCAAGATCCTTGGAGATAAATGGTTTGCCGATGCTATTTCTATCAATTTTGTGCTGACACCACAGACCAAAGTACCTGTAAAAGAGTTTGCGGACATTCTTGATCGCAACAATCATTCCACGTCTGAAGAAATCTTCTTGGAACGGAATGTCTTTCAAAGTTGGAAACTTCATTTGCTCTACAAAAGTGACGAATCTGGTATATTCATAAAGCATTTTGTGGCCCAAGTTTTATACGTGAGCGTAGATATGTCTATCAACCTGGTTACCTTGCTTCAAATGGTGGAAACTTCCCTCCATCAACCATGGAGAATTGAACTGTATGGTAAGAGGTATGACCTTACCGTTACTTTGGACGTAAACTATGGGTACCTGTCACATGCTCATAAAGAAAATGGCTCTGTCAAAATTTTATACGCGCCAACATGGCTGATCTCCTGGAGAAGTTACGTGTCTGATCGACAGATAAAAAGAAACCAGCTTTTAGAGAAAGTAATCGATGCGGGCAGGTTGCCGGACGGCATCATCGTTATTTCCAAACTTTTCTTTTGTGAACAAGTCGAGCTGCTTCCGGATGAATATGTCACTGAAGGACCAAATATCTTCTTTTTGAAAAAAGGCAAGTATCTGGAAAAGGGAGTCTACACCCAGTTCGGTAAAAACCCGGTGTATCGTGTTTGTCTATCGGAGTTTCAAGATCAAAAGTCAAGCGGCATTAGGCAAGAGATTGGTTTATTCTTTTCAACCCTGGTCTTTTTTTTATATTTTAGGCAGATTATAAAGTAATGAAAGGGTATCTCCATGAAATGTTTCTTCATTTTATGAATAAGGAAACATTTGTAGTCTTAATGTCGTATTCTTTGTTGTTACTGTTGTTTTATGTGTCCAGTTTGTTGTTGCCGCTGTGCTATGTGTCCATTAGAAGAAATTCAAATAAATGTCAATTGCAAACATTTTTCCCATTGAATCCCAACCCGTTTTATTTTGGTCCTTAGAATATCATTATTTTTAAGTATACACACTTAAAAAATTTATGCCAAGCTCTGTTACCTTACTGTTTTATCTAAAAACAAGAGGGCCATGATGGCCCTGAAGTCGCTCACCTGAGTCTTTTGACCAAACATGACCCATTTTCAATCTCTTTTGAGATATTATGACAAACAATCTACCAAGCTTTCATAATTATTTAACACAAAATTTGGCCTCTAGCTTGTACAGAAGCTTTTCCTAGAATTTCTCTCCGTGAGCTACTTTATAGCCGAAAATGGTCCATTTTCCCATTTCTCTGTATTATCAAAACAAAAATACTGACCACCTTTCATAAGTATTGGACAGAAAATGTGGCCTCTAGAGTGTACAAAAGGTTTTTCCAAGATTTGACATGGCGACCTAGTTTTTAACCTAATGACACCCATTTTCAATTTCATCATATTGATCATCAAGAAAAACATTCTGACTAACTTTCATAAGTATTGGATAGAAAATGATTACTCTAGAGCTACACAAGCTATTTTAAAGATTTGACCTGGCGACCTAGTTTTTGACCCGATGTGACCCATTTTCAAACTCCTCCAAGATATCATTATGACAAACATTCTGACCAACTTTAATGAGTATTTAATTAAAAATGTGGCCTCTAGAGGGAAAACAGGGTTTTTCTAAGATTTGACCCAGTGACCTAGTTTATGACCCGACATGACCCATTTTCAAACTTGTCTAAGATGTCATCAAGACAAACATTCTGACAAACTTTCAAAGAGTTTTGGACTGAAAATGTGGCCTATAAAGCATACACAAGGTTTTTCTAAGATTTGACCTAGTGACCTAGTTTTTGACCCAACATGACCCATTTTCAAACTCATATGAGGTATCATCAAGACAAATATTCTGACTAACTTTCAAGAAATTTGGTCTGAAAATGTGGCCACTAGGGCGTACACAATAGTGTTGGGCAATCAGTTTAAAATCACAATCGATTATCGCTTTATAATCGGAAGAGCAAACCAACTAGCGATCGATTAAACAATCTGTTTCCCCGTTTAACTGAGAATGACTTTTTGCTTTAAATACTGGGAAAATTTCTCTACATGATATTAAGTTTATAAAGATGTTATGTTTTGTACGATAAAAATCAAAGGAAATACATTACCATTAAATTCTTTGTTTTATTTAATACCCTTTATTTTGGTCCTTTAATCTTAATTTCCAAAACAGTTTTAAAAAATCAGACTTTGTTCATATATCAAGCATTTGTAGACCCCCCCCCCCCCCACTCCCCGTCTGTTATAGATCTATATTTTCATTTCATAAAACAACAATTTTTTTCTCTCGTAAACAGAGATTTTAGGCTCCACTTATTGTTTTATCCAGAGATTTGTGTAAATTCATTGTTTAAATTCATTAATAAAGATGAGTAGATAGTTTGAAGTGCCTCTGATCGGACGATGCTCACACTGATCATTGTAGCGTCATGGGTTTTCACGGTTTTTTTTTTCTTTTCGGCGATTTATTGTTCATGTCAGTTAATTTATGGACAAGTATTATCACATGATTTCACATGAATTTGTCATTTAGAATAGCAGATAATTATAAAATCTGTCACTTTACACTGGATAAGAGGATAACACCTTTATTACGTTTTCATAAATGACTCGCCAGCTTGATTACCTGTGATAAACAGAGCCGCGTGTTTCCTTCGCATTTGATACCGATCGTGTTTAATAAAGCCCATATTTCTGCCGGATGCACACCAGCTAGTTTATATGAAACTTTAGATGATAATTTCACGCATCAGATTGACATTTAGGTAAATATTTTTGAGCGTCAAAGAAGCGTTATTTCCAATTTCCAAGCGTCAAAACCCTGGGTCCGGGGTCAAATGAGAACCCTGCCGAGTTGTCAAGTTTTGTTAAGATGGACACAAATTTCTTGCTCATTTTTCCGGCCAATTTTCGTGGTTGTTGTCCACCAGGTTGAATCCAAGAGTGTGCTTAATATTAGTCACTAAACCAAGCACTAAAAACGTTTCGGGACCGAGCGAGTTCCGGTACCGACTACAATCAATTCCAGGATTTCTTAATCGATTATCGCAATCGGAAGCCAAAATCAACTGACTTCCGACTATAGTCGATCATCGGCCCACAACTAGTACACAAGGTTTTTCTAAGACTTGACCTAGTGACCTAGTTTTTGACCCAACATGACCCATTTTCGAACTCGCCTGAGGTATTATCAAGACAAATATTCTGACTAATTTTCAAGAGTTTTGGACTAAAAATGTGGCCTTTAGAATGTACACAAGGTTTTTCTAAGATTTGACCTAGTAACCTAGTTTTTGACCTGACATGACCCATTTTCGAAATCATCTGAAATATCATCAAGACAAACATTCTGGCCAACTTTAAAGAGTTTTGGATTGAAAATGTGGCCTCTAGAGCGTACACAAGGTTTATCTAAGATTTGACCTAGTGAATAAATTTTTGACCTGACATAACCCATTTTCAAAGGCGTCCGAGATATTATCAAGAAAAACATTCTGACTAATTTTCAAGATTTTTTGACTGAAAATGTGGCCTCTAGAGTGTACACAATGTTTTTCTAAGATTTGACCTAGTGACCTAGTTTTTGACCCGACATGACCCATTCTCGAAGTCGTCCGAGATATCATCAAGACAAACATTCTGACTAAGTTTCATGAGTATCAGACTGAAAATGTGACCTCAAGAGCGTACACAAGGCAAAAGTTGACGACGGATGACGCACGACGGACGCCGGACACAGCACGACCACAAAAGCTCACCTTGGGCTCAGGTGAGCTAAAAAAAAAAAAATGCAAAAAAAAGAGAAATATCGCCTCTGATCACATCAAGAAAATGGTCTTCAACCAATAAAAACCTCTTCACCCTGAGAGTATGAGGGTAGTTCGGTTTCGGACATGTGGGAAAAGGAGAAAATGCTTGCGACTAGCACTATCTCCTTTTTCCACAATTGTTTTTTACTCTTTTAAAGGCAAATCTCATCAGTTTTGCCACATTTAAGTCTTTACCAAACAACAAAATTTTAGACGGGTCCAAATTGAAAGCATTTGCAAACTACAAAATAGCAACGGTCCAAGTGATGAAAGTTGTCAATTAAAGGATAGGAACCATAGTGGGAACCAGCATTTTATCCTTTCCAACAATCTTTTCAAAAACCTTATTCCTCTGGGTCGTTAATTGTGTGGTAAATGGTTAATATGTTGCCTGTAAGTGTTTCCACTTTTTATAAGTCTAAATTATGTAATCTGGTAAAGAGATAAATGGCAAAACTACAGCTTGTTCAGAGAGAGAGAGAGAGAGAGAGAGAGAGAGAGAGAGAGAGAGAGAGAGAGAGAGAGAGAGAGAGAGAGAGAGAGAGCAAAAGCTGTCCAATTTGAGTGTTTTTGCTCTATTTTCAGCGGCAACGTCTGGAACACCCTGGGTCCGTATTCTCCAACCATTCCTAAGAAAATTCTTTTTCCAATTCTCCAAGATTTTCTAAATTTGAATATAACACAATATCTAACTGGCTCAACCAAATGCTTAATTGATAATTAAGAAATTTAGAAAATTGGCTAAACCAACTGGTTAATTTGGAATCAAGAAATTTAGAAACGTTCTTAAGAATTGTTGGACCCTGGACTACATTACGCCTTCTTGCACAGTCTGATTTGGATCTATACTACCTGCGGGAGGACAAATACCCTTGTTGCCATTTGCCTGAAGATCTTACAATTATGACTTTGTACGCCTGCGCTGTAGATTACTCTTTGATAAAATCGTAGGAAAAGGAGCGTTGCTCATTACAAGCATCTTTCCCAAAATGGTTGCCACACTACTTGAAGAGATACTTCTCTTTGGGTGATTTTTCAGAGTTTCGGTGTGTTTTAAGAGTATTGTGGAGGGGTGTGTTATTTCTTATTCTAACATGACACGCGAATTCGGCTCTATAAACACAGCGCAAGGAAAGCGTGGTAAAATCTGCGACATTCCACATGCAGAGTGACATCACTGTGTATAAAGTAAGTTGGTGAGTTATTCAATAGAACACAGTCGTCATCCGCGTTTTTACTCTAAGGATGAACTTGTTTTCCTTTCATAAAGAATTTGTCATGTTAGAATCGAAATAATCTTCTTTCTATCGTGGTTTATCGTTCAATAAACCACGTTGTGAGTTATGAGGCGCAATGAATAAACCACGAGGGCGACGCTGTCGCCCTCGTGGTTTATTTATTGTGCCTCATAACTCACAACTGTGGTTTATTGAACGATAAACCAAGATAGAAAGAAGATTATTTCTTAAACAACGATTTCGACATTACCCAGTCATATTCTGGCAGTTAGTGCATATATCCATACTTTCCTTGTATTTCTTTAACGATACTTTGCATAGAACTCGTCTCAACCTACTTGCTGCTTTGCCTGCTTTTCTTTAATTCTTTACCTAACAATTCCGTGTTTTAACGGCACAGATAAATAAAGATCACAAAGAATGTTGAGCGCTGAGAGAGGAACTAATCTTATTGCAATGACTATAACCACTCCTCAACATGATCTTTGCCAAAGAATTGAACCGAGGTAAACTGGATTACAAGCTCATACAATACCTGAAAAGTGATGGTAAAATATTAAAAGTTTCAGGAAATATGATATTTCATGTTGACAGTAACAATAAAAGTAGTCAGTTATATTACTTTCCGTGAAGAACGACATGGGCAAAACATCAAAAAATTTATGAATTTTGTCAAATACGAAGGGGAAATAATTTAAAAAAAAAATAAAGGTATATTCATTCTGGCTAATATCAGGCCAAAAAACAGAGGAGTTTATTAATTGCAACCAATTAGAGTAATTAAGCTAAGAAAATGGTGACAAAAATCTGTCGTATTAAAATCCTGAATCGACGGAAATACATCTTGTGTTCTTAAAAAAAAATACGTAATGCTTTGTGACACAGTTGCAAGCTTTACAAACTGTAGGCTGCTTGACTAAAGTTGCTTTTGCTGACAGTTTAGATCAAGATCAGATCCATACAGGTCGTGAAGATTTATCTTGGATTTACACTGTCCGATAATGTGAGATTTTTTCCAACGAAATTGGCTTATAAAATACAATATTGTGGCTTTTTACCATTGGCTTGAAATGTTCATTTGATGTATTCAGAAAATTAATTTAACCTTTACCAAAATTTCGCGTGTTTTGACGACCATTAGGTAGAAGCCTTTTAAATATATAAATAATGTGGGAAAAAAATTCTTGTACGCATTTTCCTCTTTTCTCCTTTTCTCTGTCCTTCCACATCTTCACAGACGATACTGTGAACTGCGATACATCGTTACTCAGTAACTCAGTAGCTTTGGCGTTCGACCATTTTAGCCACTATTTCTTCGGTCCATTTATCGCTAACGAGCACTTTTTTTTGTTATAGGATATCAGGAATGCAAAAAATTAAGCTTTCCTGTACAGAACAGAACGGAACAAACACTTTATTCATGATCCCGACTTGAACACATAGGCTAAGGTTCATCGTCGAACACATTGATTATAAATAGATACATGGGCATGGACAAGAAGAAACAACAATACACCTTGATACCAAATGGGTATCATGAAATGAATGAGTAAATGCGGAATCTGTGAATACCTAAAAATTTAAGAAGAAAACATGTACATACCACATTACAGAAATGACAAGTATTTAGTAACTAAGATGTCAAACTTAAGACTTGTAGAAGTCGTATTTTATAGTAGCGCTTTAGTACACAACCGAGTATTTTGTACCATCATACGCAAACATGCAACCGCGTTTATTTTGTCAAATTTTGCAACCATTTTGGCTGGCCAAGTTGCCCTATGCAGAATTGCCTAAGGCAAACTTGTCCAGCCTAATCGTCCCCTGGCAAAACTGTCTTAAGTCTACAATCGTAACATTTGTGGACCTGTTTTGATTTGCATGTGACTATTTTCACCAATGTTTTTAAATAAAGCGCAAATGAGAAGTTTTGTGATTCTCAATAATAGATTTACAAAATTTAATACCTTTGAATACTTCCTTTATTTCCTGTCGGGTTATAAGATGCCATGCACGGTTGTCGAATATACAGACATCAAACATTTCTATTGAATAAGTTATAGAGTAAATCATAATGGACCATTGCACGCCTTTCAAAAGAACGTCTTGAAAAAAGGAGAAACCGTTAGTAACCAGTATTTTCTCCCATTCCCAAAATGTTTATGGTATACTCCCGGGAATTCCCCACTGTTGAATTTGCTTTGCAATTTTGGGGATAATGCAAGAAATGTTCGGAATGAATGATGAAATGGTGACTACCCAAGTCCTGTGTATCACCATTTCAAAATTCATTCCTTATAATTGGCTTGCAACACGTGAAAAGGGACATTCGGACATTTGCGTAAAGTGTCGTCTCGGATCAGCCTGCGCAGTCCGCGCAGGCTAATCCGAGACGGCACTTTACGACTACATTAGATTTTGTGCTACAGTAGACTTGCGCAAAACAGAAAATTACATAAAAACGGAAAGTGTCGTCTCGGATTAGCCTACGCGGACTGCGCAGGCTGATCCGAGACGACACCTTACGCAAATGTCCGAATGCCCCTCTTCGCGTGTTGCAGGCCATATTGCGTTATCCTGTAAACTTGCCAAGCACATTTCATGGTGGGGAGTTCCCGAGATTATGCCATGTTTGCAAGTTTGGCCTATTACACTTTCAAAGACAGATCTCAAAATTTGAGCAACATAGACGTCGTTGTCTGCAAAAATTCTGACAAAAATTTTAAGGCATCTCACAGGAGCCGTATTTCTTTTTGAATTTACACTTTACAAAGTACTTTTACGAAAGGATTTGTATGATCTATATCTATCACAATATTCCAGCCGGTTGCGGCGAACTTTCTTTCTGGCGATTTTTCGCCTCTCACCTCTGATGCATGTGAGAAAAGTAGTCAGTGGCTTTGGAAAGAAAGTTGTGTTAGTACTGGTGTGAGAAAGCCAGGAAACACGTGGGTGCGTCACTGATCGCCATGATATGACCTAAGCTGTTAAAATGGCGTTAAACTCCAATACAAACCAAACCAAATCACAATATTCCAAATTTAAGTAACGAAGTCCCAAAATAATGGTCATAGCAAGACTTTTACGGCGTTGACGAGTTTCGACTGAAACAAGAGTGAAATTGGTTTTTGGACAGTCACTTACACGTTTGAAGTTCATAAATGGCATTCTTTTCGTACATCTCCCTTTGTGAGGACCAGAGGTTAAACAGGGAGACTAAATGGCCTGCAACACGTGAAAAGGGGCTTTCGGACATTTGCGTAAAATGTCGTATCGGATCAGCCTGCGCAGTCCGCGCAGGCTAATCCGAAACGACACTTTCCGTTTTTATGTAATTTTCTGTTTTGCGGAAGTCTACTGTAGCACAAAATTTATTGTAGTCGTAAAGTGCCGTCTCGGATCAGCCTGCGCGGACTGCGTAGGCTGATCCGAGACGACACTTTACGCAAATGTCCGAATGTCCCTTTTCGCGTGGTTTGCGTATAGTGGGAGAAACGATGAACCAGTCAGTGATTTTAATCCTTCGTCAAGCAATCACGAGTTTTAACGACCCCAATTGATAAAGCTTTATAAATCATTGTTGAGAAAAGAACAAATGGTCACCAGCATGTGGGGAGAATAAACAATCGTTCGAACGAGGCGAAAGTGCCATTAACAGTCACATGTAATCGTCTTTTATGCAACTGGAATAAAATATACTGACGTCCATTAGAAACGCCTCATCTCCCTCTGTCGCGTAATATCGAATGCATGGTTTTGTATTTTAGAAATGGACTTTGTCAATATTTCTACACATATTACATTACACAAACGTTTAGCTAAACATTACACAAATTTAACAGCCATTTCAACAAACTCACCCCCTAAAATTCATCAGTACCGTGTATGGCTTCTTTGACTTGCTATCAGTGCCGGTGTAATGCAGAGAAATGACCCTCCCCTACAAAATGACCCATGGGTCATTTCACTACGTAGAGGAATTACTCGGGTCATTATTCTACGTCGAGAAATGACCCCAGACTGTAGAGAAAGGACCCCCTTCTAGTAGAAGTAGTTGCAGCAGCAGCAGCAGCAGCTGTAGTAGAAGTTGTAGTAGTAGTAGTAGTAGAAACATCAGCAGCAGCAGCAGCAACAACAACAATGTTAAGGCAAAAAAGGGGGTAGTAGAAGTACGAGTAGTAGTAGTAGTGGTAGTAGTAGCATCAGCAGCAACAACAATGTTACAGGGGGAAAAAAGAGGGGTCATTTCTCTACGGGAGTCCTTTCTTTTCATGAGGGGGTCATTCTACTACAGCTAGAGGGGGGTCCTTTCTCTACGGTCTGAGGTCATTTCTCTACGTAGAATAATGACCCGGGTCATTCCTCTACGTAGTGAAATGACCCATGGGTCATTTTGTAGGGGAGGGTCATTTCTCTGCATTACACCGGCAGTCGCCGTCCCATGGACCCACACAGATTACGCAGGAGATAGCGTGGAATGCGAGCTCACTATTCACGAAGAGCATTTGTCAATTCTTGGACGTATTGCGGCTGTGGGTTACTTCGACGTAAACGACGTCCGAGGATGTCCCACATGTGTTCGATCAGGTTACAATCGGAAGAGTTAGCAGGCCATGGCAGCACGGCAATATTATTGGCCATGAGAAAGTTTCTGGTAAATCTGGCCGTGTGGGGGCGCGCATTGTCATGTTGAAATGTAAGGCTACGGCGTTGCTGAAACATGGGAACGACCACAAGACGCAGAACTTGGTTTACATACCGTCTGGCATTTAAATTACCATTAATAACCGCTAGGTCAGTTCTAAATGTGTGGTTTATTGCTGCCTAAACCATTATACCACCACCACCAAAACGGTTGTGTTCCAAAACAAAACTTTGGTGTACCGTTCATTACGTCGACGGTAAACGCGGACTCGTCCGTCGGCACAAGAGAGGTTAAAACATGATTCGTCACTGAAGACCACATCACGCCAACGTCTTCCGATGTTGTTTTGAGTCCACTGCCGAGGTTTCCGACGGTGGTGGTCAGTTAGCACATGACCGCGGTACGGCCGCCTGCACAATATTCCACGCTCCCGAAGAGGTCGCCTTACTGTATTCCGACTTACATGTCTTCCGCGATTCCCTATAACCATCGACGTTGTGGATTGCGCTGTGACAAAATGGTTTCGCAAGTGACGTTGGCGGATGAAATTGTCTTGTCGTACAGACGTCACACGCGGAGCACCAGGTCGGGGTCTATCAGACAAGCTCTCTGTTTCGTTTACCCGTCGAACAAGACACACTATTGTTGATCTTGCAAAGTTAAAGCGTCTTGCAACATCACTTTGAGAAAGACCGCTTTCAAGCATGCCCAAAATGCGTGCTCTTTATTCATTATTTTGTCTTGACATTTTCGAAATTGATGTTTTCAAAATATTGCTTGGACTACTTAATTGTAAATCAATTACTGTTTACACATGCGTAATTTTGACCGACATAACCACGTGGGGAAAATGCATGGGGCGTAGGGCAAAACGGTGCCATGAGTCATGGTTGAAGCAAACATAATAGACTGGCACGAAATTTCATGCTTCAGTAGATTATAGAAGTGAAAATTCTATGGTAGGCAAAACGTGACATATATATTCTAGGTATGTACAAAGCTATCGTACTTTTTCGATGAGGCGTTTTTAATGGACGTCAGTATATGAATGCTTCCTAAAGTATTACAACAAGAATCATAGGATGACATTCGCAATGTCAACTTATTCATAAAGCAGGATGACGAGTGGCTGTCAATATTAACATACTTCTTCCTGTTGCTCGTTTCGTACAGCTATTACGACTGTCTACGAGTAATGGTTTAGAATTTGAAAGATGTTCGTTCAGCTAGATTTCAACAGGGATCATATATCTATATATACGATCCCTGATTTCAATAAAGGCAGTTGGCATAATCGTTCTTTATTTCCAGAAGGATTTAGAAAAAAAACCTGCTTTTCTATTGTTTGGTAAAGTGGCTGTTTTTTCGGAATCCTTGTTAAATTTACCGGCGACATTTTACGTAGATCTAGGTTTTTGGAAGGGATAAATTAGTTTCTGTCAGGATATAAAATGTAATGTTCAATTACCTTGCCACATAATTCATATCAGCAACTAAAATCAATTCTGAAATAATTATTTCATATATTTAAATCTCCTTCGAATTAAATGG
Source organism: Hippopus hippopus (assembly GCA_946811185.2). Classification (NCBI taxonomy): domain Eukaryota; kingdom Metazoa; phylum Mollusca; class Bivalvia; order Cardiida; family Cardiidae; genus Hippopus; species Hippopus hippopus. The sequence continues at coordinate 22,928,949 of OX328101.1, read as the reverse complement.
GAAAAAAATACATTGTCAATAGTAAAGTCTGTCACTTTGTCCGACCTTTTGTTTACATGACGCGCTATACTGCGTTTTAATTGGCAGACCTGTCAAACAAAATCGGCAGAAAAGTCGATTGTTATTAAGATATTATGCTCGGGGTTGGTCATGAAATTGTCCCTGTTTTATGCATAAAACTAAACATGAAAAAACTGAGGGATTCTACTCGGGCTTCAATTTTTCGGCGTAGCTGTATAAGCTGGCTTTTGCCCACTTCTTGGGATTAGTATCAAATGGAAAAATAGCAAATTGCACTGATTGGTGAAAAATGTTGACATTTTTATTCTGCGGGCCTATTTATGACACGAATAAACAATGCTTGCTGCCTTTAAATGATACCCTGTGGCACTTGTTCAGACTTAAGCACATAAATCTGAGAGGGAATAGTCCTGCTTTCGGACTTACTGGGTTTTTTTTTTTTTTCATTTGTGTCCTTAAAATCCATCAATTTACAGACTGTACTTAATTTCAGATAGATCATTTCTAGCAGCAACTGCTCCTTTTCCGACGATGAGTTGGATTAACATCTTATATTTTCGCCTTGCAACAATATGCAAAATAATGTTCATAGAAAAAAGGCAATTGTTGGTACGTTTGCTCTCCATTTTTCCTCTTCATATTGAACCATAAAAGAGTTTCAGCATTCATATATCGTATCTCTTACGCCATTTATCTTTTCTAGAGAACTTTCATGTTTCTAACATTTTCATCATTTAATGTAAAAGAAAGTAACGGCGATATCTGACAACTACTCTCTCTCTCTCTCGATAAAAAATCTGACGGTTGTTTCCATTTGTTCATATGTCCACCCTACCAACTGCACAATATGTAGTTACTGCAACATTACAGTATTTTGTTTCGTCAAATTCTACAGTTAATCCGTCCGTTAGATAAAGCATGCTTTAGGCTGTAAGAATTGACCTGGCAGGGCGAGGCTAGCACTTCACATAAGTCGACCAGTTTATTTTTCATTTTAGTGGTCTAGAGCCATTTCGGATTTATTTCTCGTAAATCTACGTCAACACATGCATCATAGCAATACTTTATTGATTCTTTTCTTTATGGACTCATGAAGAACATACTCGTTTACCGTCTGAAAACATTGTAAAAAGGTGCTTCTTATCCATTAAATTGGTCCCCATTGTACATATACAGAAATATACAAGTGGTACGGGGTATTGTGACGAATGTTTTCATTGGATAAGCTAGATTAGCTGTATTCGCTTGTCGTAATGTCTTTTAAATATCGCATCTTGCCATGATAGACAGGTTTCCGCTAATTATGTGGGCAATCGATTATTATTTGAATATAACGGGGACTCAAGACACGGTTAGATTAACACCTGCCTTGCTGTTGGGGCTAGCTTTTCAGCGATGTGGTTTGGTGTATTTCTCTCCGTGCAAATTAACCCGTTACCAAAAATTCTCGAGTTTTAACGACCCTGACAGAGAAGGCTTTTGAAATCAATGTGGGAAAAGAAGAAAATGCTGGTAACCAGCATTTTCTCCTTTTTCCACAATGTTTTCTACCCTTCAAAGGAGTAATTTCAGTTTCTATAGCCACATTTAATTTGTCGTCTGCAGACGTTTTTAATCTGGACCAGTCTAAAATTATGTCGATTAGTAAATGGTTAGTACCTGGATAAGTGACCAAATCGTTACATGTTTTAGAAGTAAACGAATACATGTACTTTACAAATTATCAAAATCTGTAAATGGGTTAACATGGAAAAATCACTTCAGTTTGCCTTTTGATCTGCGTCAGAGACCACAAGAAACGAGAGTGATCTCTCTTGAATGTAAAATAAACAAGAGTGTCCTGCCATTATTCTAAAAATAGACGGGTAGAATTCTATCCGGTTTTAGTAGCCGGTACCGATTCCTATGGCAACAGAACACGGTCTTCAGCTAAACTGGTTTCTGTCGACAACACGCCAAACAGAATTATAAAGAGCACATAAATGCAACACAACAATCCTAATTCTACTGATTTAATCAATAAATCATGTTTAACTTGTGAAATAGTGAAATTACTGATCAATACAGGCAAGGGGCATGGTCGGGAAAAAAAAATGAAAAAATATGCCATTTTAGCCTATATTCCAAAATTCACAAAATGCAAACCCAGGAAGCTAGCCTGAAAATGCCAAGTTAAAGTGAAACTCAAAACAACACATAATCTGGGGATAAAATCCAAAATATCACGTTACCATGCCGTTTATTCGCAATCTTTCATGTTTACATGTGCCTGTATACACTTGATGTATCAGGGGAGGTAACCTATTTACGTTTCCATCTTGTTCATTTTTTCGCGTTCTTTATCTTTATTTTGCATTTCATTCGGCTACTCACGATGATTTCCGAATTACATATTTTATCCCAATCTAAAATGCAGTGAACTGTAACATAGCTCCGCCTGTCAGGTTAATTCTCACAGCCTATGAAATATCAGAAATCAACGAGCATAGGTAATGTAATTCTGCACGCTTTTTAAAAAACAAAGCAAGTTTATCTATATCCCGTAAATTTTCAATAAAATTACACTGAACATTTATTCAACTTTTGCAAGAACACTGTCGACTTGCGTTTTCTAAACCAAATCTATGTTGCTACCAAAAGAAAAAAAATGCGGTCCGAAAAGGCTCTTGTAGATAACAGACCCTTGGACTTTGTTTATAATTGATGAAAGTAGTGCGTTGAATTATGCTTCGATTTTAAAAGGCATTTTGAAAAAAAAAAAATGTTTTTCTGTTTTGTTTTGATATATTTTATTTTACGATATAAAGAGGGTATAAAAAATGGGTAGCATGTGCCGTGGGCATGTTCAGATGGTAACAAGGGCGTGTCTTTGCATAAAAAGTAGGGCCTTTTGGCCTGTCATAGTTTATTTCATATATGGTTTTCTTGAACAAGAATGCTGCTTTATAGTTTTTGCTGTAAACATTTCGTTGCAATGTTTCACAGTATCACTTAGATAGTAATGCATGGTTTAAATCGTAATTGGGCCCAGTATTACCTAAGCTGTAGACGGTCCATAAATCTCATTCATTCATTCAGTGTATAAAAAGTTGGGCAAACTCTATAGCGGATTAGTTTACATAAAATCGGTTTATATGAAGAAGTTAGTCGATCAATAAGTTGGTTGGAGCTTAAAAAAAAAGAGAGAGAATTCTTCGAGAAACTAAACTTTACGGCGCAAAGCGCCTTCGCTTTAATTTTCTCGAAGAATTCTCTTTTTTGAGCTCCAGGCATTACTTAGAGAAATAAAATGGTCAGTGAATGCGGCCACTAGAGTTATTACTCTAACTCGATAAATCTTTCATTGATAGTTTATATTATTGTTTGTTTTTTGGGATACAGGTTTAAAACCAAGAACCATGATGAGATAATATAAACATTATCGAGTTGGGTTTTTAAATTATCTCGTCACGGTACGTGATTTTAAATCTGTTATCCCAAACACAAACAATAATATAAACTGATAACGAAAGGTTTATCGGATGAGAGCTATATTGTGGTTTGTTTCGTGTTCTTTATGAAACGTTTTTATCACATAAAACCTTCCCCTGCAGTGTATTAAACCCATGACTTATTTTTGATAATACACTAGTGTATTATCGTTTTTTGGGTCCCGGCTCTGATCAATCTTCAGCCATGAGCGCGTAAGCTAGAGAAACCAACCACAGTAAATGCCGGAATTTGTACTACTACGCCGTTTCGCGGAAAAATGACCTGATTGTTGCAAAGGAGTATACGCGTGGACAGTTTTTGATTTTCATGTTTAATAAAAAGCAAGAAATGCAGCGAAAGCTTTTTAAAAACAACAGAATTGCTGAATTAGTTGCACTTACCCCCTCTAGAAACTTGTTTTATTCTACTTTCGTTGTGAATGTCATGGAGCTATTTACTTGTGTATGTACACATTTGAAACCGAACTACAATTGTAAACATGGACCCCTGAACAGTACATAGGCAAAAGGTGATGATGTGGGATATTTTTTGTATGTCATTTGTTTTATGTGATAAATAGAATCTCACATTCGTGTTTATGTATTATCATTTTTATCAAACTCGTTGACTAAAATGTATTTGACGCTCGCCAAGGCTAGCATCATACAATTTGATAAAAATGATAATACATAGACACTAATGTAATATCCTCTATTTACCCATGCCACTCATACGCGTATACACTATAACATGTAAAAGTAATTTCAATTTGATTAGTCTAAAACTTCGGGAAAGATTTGGCAAAAAAAAGTTTTACACAATTACAGGTAATGAAAGATTGTAAAAGAATAATGAGAAACTTTCTCAGCACAAGAGACATTATTAAGGGCCGGGCATACCTTGCCTATCCATAAATCCCTGCCATTTCAAGTCCTTGTAATTTCGTAAAATGGAATTATTACAATGATTTTTTTTTTTTCTTTCTCCTTTGATAAATTCTGATTGCGACGTCTTGGTATATTACAAAGCTTTTTAACCCTTTACCGCGCAACCACGTGTTTAAACAAACCTGGGAGTAAGGCTGGCAGCCAGTTTTTCTCCTTTTTCCCATAATTTTTTCCACTGTTTAAAAATAAATCCCATTTTTGATCCACATTTATGTGTCCTCTGCAAACTGTTTCAATTTTGTTTGTTTGTTTGTTTGTTTGTTCGTTGCCATTTTCAACATCGTTTTTCTTTCGTATATGGCGGCGACCATTGCACCTCTCCATTCTTTCCTGCAGTTTTCTTTTACGAGTACTGTGTACAATATTCTTCCGAAGACACTGGCTGCTTACCCACATAACCATCGTCAAACAACGATAAGTGGCGAGAAAGAAATATTTCTTTTGGAAATGACTACCATTTGTCCTAAGAAATGAAATTAGCCGAGCTGGGGATTTCAACAAGAGACCGCCCTGGTTTTAACTCTGAAACGTTACTGACTGAGCCGACAGGCTCGGCGTCTGCAGAAGGAAAAATATTTCGAACATTTAGAGCAGTTTCAACTTTTTTTCTTCATAAATATGTAATTTTCGTAATAACAGTAAATGAAAATTTTATTTTATTACTAACACCTAATAAAAACACGCACTTCCAGTGGCTTTTCTAGCTTTCTCCACCAAATGTACATCAAGATCAGACATGCACAAAACGTTGCAACTCGACCTTTGATGATCTGTCCCGTCTGATACCAGATGCTTAACTCTGACAAAAATCATTCCCTACGTTTGGAGGAAAGCACCGTGTAAACCTCGAAAATAAAAAATAATCCATACTTATCTAGCTGGCGGCGAAAGAGTTCACTCTTCACCGGACGACACAATTTCAGACTTGTGCAGACTACCAACTAATTTTGGCTCAGATGATGGGGTTCATCTCTGACAGGGTAGTAAACAATGTGGGGGGAAAAAAAATACTGGTAACCAGCATTTTCTCTCTTTCTAATAATGCCTTTAATAACCTTTTTGCCTCAAGGTTGTTAAGACACGGGCTTGTTTTATGAAGGGTTTAACTGTCGAGTTAAATCTATGTGGCTGTCATAATGGCTTTTTTTTTGCCCAGCATTTTGGCGAGTTATAAAGATGCGCCTGGTTCTGAGAGTTTTATTTTGCGTGGAAAGATAACTTGATCAAGACCTTGGCACTCGATTAAATATAGAAAATGTAAGCTCTTCTTTTTTTATTTGTAGCTTTACATTTTTTTTTTACAGATTAGATAGGCTTTATTAGGCAACAGACAGGTAATCTTTCTAACATTTGCACATACAAATAATGTACAAAATGATCAGTAGAATAACGGACGCCGAAATTGACTTAAAATGTGAATGGACTAAACACTTAAATAGTATACCTTTGTAGTGGTAACACGATGGGCAACTAAGTTATCGGAAACTGTTTTGAGTCATTACTACGAAAGCGGAAAAATGCCAAATCCGAAATTGTCAGCAAATTTCAAGTTAAGTCAAATTATTTCAATGATTCGTGGCAAAGCAGAAACACAAACAAGTTTAGAACACAAATATAGAACAACACAACATGGGATAAAAGCATTTATTTTTATATTTTATTTCTTTGCTAATATCCCCATTCCACTGGGCGGCGATTCCACGGCGATCATGGCACTTGTCCAAAATCTTCAAAATCGCCGCGTAAGCGCTGACATTTGCAAAATTTTGGGACTTAAGCGTTTCCAGTACGCTTATAGCACGCTTCAATAACGATCTCGCTACGCTGGGCACGATCTTGTTGCGCTGTTGCTGCGCTTCTACGGCGCTTGAAGTCTCTCCAAGACACTTCTACCATGCTTCCACAGGCTAGGCATAATCTGCGATGCTGCTGCGAGCTTGCTATGACCTAAGCGCAGGAGTTGCGCTTTCGAACATTTCTACTGAAAATCGGCGGTTTAACTGCTTTGGCAACAGTTGACCATTAGCCTTCGAAGGAAGTTGATCGAATGGTTCTAGTAGCTGTGCTCCAGCTTGCGATTATGAACAATAGAATGATAAGGTCGGGTGTTGAGAGAAGGAGGGCCAAAAGGTTCCGGGTCCGTCCATGTGTTTCTGCATAGCAAAGGCTCCTATTTAGTCATCATGACCAACTTATAAGAATTAAGGATTGAAGACAACACTTCATTTTTATACCCCCGATTTTTTTTCGAGGGCATATAGTTTTTTCAGTCTGTCTGTCTGTCCGTCCGTCCGTTTTCGTGTACGGGCAATAATGTTTTTTTCCATATTTTTCAATTTCAATATAACTTGGCACAAATGTTAAGCACATCGAATAGTATTCGTGTCTGGTTTGTAACTTTTTTAAATATGATTGAATTTCAATATATTTTTTTTCAGAATAGTACCACATAACTGTGTCAGAAGGTCAAAGGTCAAGGTCACACGGTCAAATATGTTTAAAAAGGGGAATTTTGGACGTTTATCTCTGCGTCCAGCCTTTTTTAACCCTTAGGCTGCTAAGCGCGACTCACCGACCTTTTGCGGACAGTGTAGATCAAGATCAGACTGCACAAAACGTGCAGTATGATCTTGGATCTACACTGTCCGATAAGGAGATAGTATTGATCAAAGTATAACTTTGAAACAGCAATATTTGGGTTTTTACTATCGAATTGAAAATTGGATTTTAGTTATTTAGCAGGATAAGGGTTAATTGTAAATGAATTTCAATACAACTGTGTAGAATTGTCAACCACATAAAGACAATGCGTAATGCACAAGAATCATGTCCTTAGGACAGAGTCAAGGCGAGGTCAAATGTCTATTTTCGTGTCTGGACTACTTAATTTAAAAATGACTTTTCACAAATGTCTATCACATCAAGATGTGTCATGCGCAGGAGTCATGTAGGTTAAAGGTCAAGGTTACAGCAAGGTCAAATGTATTTTGAGGGGGGTAGTGTTCGTGTCTGACCTGAAACCTTTTTAATTATAATGAATTTCAGCGTAATGCTGTAGAGTTGTCAACCACATATAAACAATGTGTCGCACCCAAGAACCATGTCAGTAGGTCAAAGGTAAAGGTCACTGCAAGTTCAAATATCATTAAAACGAGACATTTTGGGGGTTATGTTCTTATCCGGGCTGTTACTTTTTCAATTATGAATAAATTTAAATGCAGAATGGTCAATCACATTATTACAATGTGTCATGCACAAGTCATGTCCACACGTTAAAGTTCAAGGCCACAGCAAGGTCTTTGGTGGTAGTGTTTGTGTCCGGCCTATTACTTTTTTCAATTACGAGTAAATATCAGTATAACTTTTCAGAATTGTCAACCACATATAAACGACGTGTGGCGCACAAGAACCTTCTTCGTAAATCAAAAGTCAAGGTCAGGGCAAAGTCAGAAGTGTTTGTAACTGTGCACAGCTCACAGGAAAAGGGTTGCTATTTTCGGGGGCATCAGTCACTTCTCACTGACACGCCTTGTTCAATTATATGAGACGGGAGCCTTACATGTTTAATGAGATCTTGCAGAGACTTGGTCGTAGAATCCAGAAGAGAGACACCAACTTCAGGAAAATACTTGAACCAGGCCTGAAGTTGGATGCTTTTGTTACGATGCACTGTGCTTGCGCTCCGTTACTCGCGCTGCGGCTACAAAACTGCTGCGTTCATGAACTTCTTGCTACGCTTTTACTACGCTTTTGTGGTGCTTCGAGTCCACGGCGATCAAGGCGTTTCTGCTGCGCTGTTGACGTTCTTGCTACGATACACGGTGTTTAGATCAAAATTTCGAATCGTAGCAGAATCACCACTCAGTGGAATGGGGGTTTTAAGGGATAACGTCTACTAGAGAATGTCGCGTTTAAACTATCCTATAGAAGAAACCTTTGAAGCCATTCACGGTGTGAAAGGAGAGGAGTTTAACTTACCAGCCTTAAGAAAACGTTTTCTCCCCTCTTCAACACAAATCCCATCACTTGAGTCGTGCATAACACATGTATGTTGCGTGCAAATGCTTTCAATTTGGACAAGTCTAAAGTTTTATCGTCTGGCAAGTACATGTAGTTTACCTCTGAGCCACAAAAGACCCCTTAAATACATCTGAAACATCAACAGCTGTATCAGATATCATTATTATACTGCAAATAAATTTCTCGCGATCTGAGTAGATAATATGCCCGGAACATAATCGTCGTGTACACTGGCAAAATCCAGGGAAAAGCAGTATCCCTTTCGGGAGCCCCGTCTACACTTTCAACATAACATCCAAAATGGTGACGTCGCCTGCACCATATTATTACTAGTTTCCCTAGATGGTAGTCTTAATAGCGGAAAGAATTAATAATTTTTTAAATTAAATGAATATAGTTACACATATTATCGTTTGTTGTCATTCTAAAACAAATACACGGGGTTAAACGAGCCATCCCTTCGTCAGGTAAGCAAACTGTGAAGTGTCAAAACTCATAATTGTAACGTTAAACGGCTAAGCTAATGATCGTTTGAGGCAACTAATGACTGTTTATTTTTACCAACAAATCATTAAAATGCATAGTTACTTACCTTGAAGTTGTTTAAATCCATCTTCAAATAAAAAAAAATGTCGAATGTCTACCGCAGTGACATCATCAAGTTCATGAACCGAACTACACTTTTTACCAAGGTTTCAGTGACGTCAGTTCTCAGTGATGTCAGTTTTCATTGAAATGGGGCACTCAGAAGGGAAATTCGATTTCGTCAGCGTACCCAATTCGTGGGACCATAAAACAGCAAAATTTCGTTGAATACACTTTGGAATGGTAAAACTTTGCAGTATAATAAATTCATTGTACGTCCAGGTGGCAGGAGATTTGGAAGCTTTCGGTTCGAGGCGACATGATTGGCCACAGCCATGAACAAGATTCCAAGTCCCCTGCCACCTGACGGTACAACTAATGAAGGAATAACTCATACTTTGCTGTTTGCTATTATATAACAGACTGTGGCAATACGTACTTCATTCAGTTCTTTTACCAGCTTGTATTTTCAACCCTTAAAATGTGTCTTGTGTCAAATTTAAAAGAAAATTCCATGAAAATTCTGAAGTTCTTCAGTATATCTAATACGTGACGATATTCAATTCCAGGCCGTGTATACGAGTCGGCGTAATCCCGGAGTCAGATTTTCATGACCTCGAATAAAAGGCCTTGTTGTCAATATAATGACTGCATTATACCATCAGAAGCGCACCAAAATGCACGATAACACTGTTTGGTGTGTCTTGCTTTATTTTTACTGTTTTGCATCTATTAATGAAGCCGCCTTCAATTTGACCTTACCTGATGACCTTCAAATTTGGTGCCCTTATACCAAATTCTGCGACCTCGAACCAGCTCAAAGACTTGATCCTGCATTAAAAAATATGGTACCATGTTGTGGATCTTGCTCCTGCTCAAATGATTGCGGAAAAAACCGGAACTGCTGTACCTCGTCCATGGACAGCTACAAAATCGACGAGACATTACGCACAGTTTGCAAAAGTTTGATTGTGAATTGGAATACTACTGCTGTGGAGGAAGAACAGTTGTTTTACATGGTAGACAAGTGCCCAAATTTCTCCGTGAGTTGTGTGGACCAAAATAAGTCAATGCTGGGCAGTTATCACCCGGTATATTCCAGTGAAACAAATTTGATTTATTACAACAGTAAGTGCGCTGATTGTCACAATCAAAAGGAAGTTACTCAGTTCGAAGTGGCCATCCAGTGTGGGGCAGTGAAAGAATCATACACAAATGTGATGTATGGCGTCATGATTGGAAACACCCTTGATTCCGACTGTACGATTCAGTTTGTCCCTCCTGATGATATCGATATGCACCCACATTTCTGTTATCCATTGAAGAAAACTGATTGTTCACCAGAATCCACATTTTTTGCGCTGCGCGACCGCTGCGCCAATTTTAATGCCACTTACCGTGCACAACTAGGGGCTTTTGGCAATATATATTGTTACATTTGTAACTCAATCACAATCGAAGAAGCCGAGACAAAAGTTAATTTAAACACTATTTGCGATGCGGATGCCACGTACAAGTTTTGGGCCCAACATGCGTTTACAGTTTTCATAAATCATGAGACCATCGATAGCGTCAGTTCAGCAAAAGACAACGAGGAGCATCAATGGTGTGACGCTACACACAGTGTAACATCGATTGCAGTATGTTTAAATGTGTTTTGCTTTCTTTTCTTTTTTTTCATTGTTTGTTTGTTTTTCATATTTTTCGTTAATTTGTTTCCCTGTCCAGGCTTTAACAAAACTGTTTCCTTTATTGAATTCTCTGAGCTGTTGAATATTATGCATTCATTCTTGTGATTTGAGTTATCAATAGGCTTCCTCATGGCGTAAGACCTTTTTATATGAAATCAACCTTTCAACCATTTCTCATTTTAAAGAACAATGTGAAGGCATAGATAGTAAAAAACACTGATGGGGAAAAACGGAGAAACAACTGGTAACAAGTACAAACTGACTTGTACTTTCTTATTTTGCCACAAGATTTTTATACCCTTTCAAAGACAAATTCCACCATTTTAGCCCCCCAGTCCTGCAAATGCTAAAATTTTGCCATCTGATAAAGAGTTCGGCTTTCCAAGGCCAAACAAAAATTAAGCAGTGCATCATTAAAGATGTTGTATTCTCTTTTAGATAAAACTTGAACCATATGAGTTGTGCTCTGTGAAAAGATGGTTTAATGCATTTACCAAAAGTATCGACCCACGACCTGAACCGTCCGCGCAGGCTGACGTAGGTTGAAGCTTTTTGATATTTGTAAAGTTTTGCATGTCAAAGAATCATTCTACATGTACCTGATTTGGTTAGTCTCTATACAAAATAGATCCACATTATGCGATGACTTGCTCGGTAGAATCCATTACAAAGATGCTTTACACCCCATTCTTCAAAGGACCATTCATATCTTTTCTTTTTTTAATCCAGAAACGTTGTCGTTCGATACACTGCCCTGTGGGTCAATATCGTACACACGATGGCTGCCAAGTCCTTGGAGATAAATGGTTTGCTGATGCTATTTCTATTAATTTTGTGCTGACACCACAGACTAAAATACTTGTGAAAGAGATTGAAGACATTCTTGCTCGCAACAATCATTCTTCGTCTGAAGAAATCTTCTTGGAGCGGAATGTCTTTCAAAGCTGGAAACTTCGATTGCTCTACAAAGGTGAAGAATCGGGGGTATTCATAGAGCATTTTGTGGCCCAAGTTTTATATTTGAGCGAAGATATGTCTATCAATCCGGTTACCTTGCTTAAGATGGTCGAAAGTTCCTTCAATCAAACATGGAGAATTGAACTACATGGTAAGAAGTATGGACTTGCCGTTGCTTTAGACGTAAACTATGGATACCTGTCACATGCTCATAAAGAAAATTACTCTGTCAAAATATTATACGCGCCAAAATGGCTTGTCTACTGGAGCATTCACGTTTTTAATCGAAAAATAGTAAGAAATCAGCTTTTAAACAAATTAATTGATGATGCGGGCAGGTTGCCAAACGGCATCATCGTTATTTCCAAACTTTTCTTCTGTGAACAAGTCGAGCTGCTTCCGGATGAATATGTTACTGAAGGATTAAATATCTACTTGTTGAAAAGAGGCAAGTATCTGGAAAAGGGAGTCTACACCCAATTCGGTAAAAACCCGGTGTATCGTGTTTGTCTATCGGAGTTTCAAGATCAAAAGTCGAGCAGCATAAGGCAAGAGATGTGTTTATTCTATTTAAGGCTTTGTCTTTTCATTTACGTTTTATGCCGACTAAAGCAATGAGAATGTATCTCCATGAAATGCGACTTCATTTGATGAATAAGGAAACATTTCGAGTCTTGGTGTCGTATTCTTCGTTCTTACTGTTCTTTTATGAGTCCAATATGTTGTTGCCGCTGTGTTGCGTGTCCATAAAAAGACATTCGAATAAATGTCATGTACAAACATTGTTCCTCTACCATATTTAAACCCTGCACCATAAAATCTCGACCCCGTTTATTTTGATCATTGAAAAATCATTGTTGTTTTAAAGTAGACTCCCTCAATAATTTGCTGCATTCGGCATACCTCGGGTAATGGGAGCCATCAAGTCCCTCGGCTGTATCTGGTAGCTTGATATGCACCTACACGGTACATTTCATCGCCGGAAATACGCCAGTTTACCGTTCTGAAAATTGTAAGGCTCCTCGTAAAAAAGAAAACTTGAGTCTCAATTTTCTATTGAAATCTTTCTAACTATATTTCAGTTGACAAACAGTCCGTACATTCTTTTTTTTTTTTTTTTTAATCGTGGTTTATCAATTGCGATTGAGGTTTTCACCGACAGATAGATACATGTAGATGTGAATAACTTTATCGAGGTCGTTTATGTCGTTGCTAATCGACTGACAGTGGCGCCGCCATGTATAAGATCACGTGATTGGCAGTTCAAATGGAAATGAGCGTTATACAGACGAGGTTAGATGTAGGTACGGAATCGGCCGAGTTGTGATGAGTGAAAATTGCTGCCAAGTACTGTTGCTTTACTGTTTTGAGAGAAAAGATAAAAAGGCTTTATTTACGTTGATTTGATAACTTATTACAAAAGTGATTATTATTTTTCTGTTTGTTTGGGACTTACATAGTACCTGTGACTACATCAAGAAAAATGGTCAACAATCAATAAGAGTCGCTTTTACCCTTAAAGTATTAAATTGGTTTTTGTTTGCTGAGGAAAAGCAGAAAAAAATTCACTGTTTACGGTACTGTTTCCTCTACCTGTTGGCAAAGGCCTTTATATACACAGTCAGAGATATATAATCCTTTTTCACACAATCTCGAGTTTTGAACCCATTCAGGAAAAAGGCTTTTGAAAACATTGTGGGAAAAGGAAATTATACTGATAACCATTATTTTCTATTTTTTTCGAAATATTGTCTACTCTTTCAAAGACAAATCTTTCCAGTTTAACCCCATTTATTATGTCGTTTGCAAATGTTTTCAATTTTAACAGGTCTAAAACCTTATCTCGTAAAGATTGATTGATTGATTGAATTAGAGTTTATCACCGTTTTAACAGCTTATGTAATATCACGGCGGTTAGTGCACTTACGCATATGTTTCCTGGCTTTCTCACACCAGTACTGACACGACTTTCTTTCCAAGTCACTGACTGCTTTGCCACATGCATCAGAGGTGAGAGGCGAAAACTCGCCGGAAAGAAAGTTTGCCTTAAGCGGGTATCGAACATCTCGTAAAGATATAAATAGATAAATGCAAGTGGTATATCCTGGAATATATACTCTGTTGCACTTCTTCTTTGAATATCTTCGCTTCCACAAGGTGCATCGATGTCAAATTTACAACACTTTCTGCACAAAGTGTCTACTATTCACAGAGTAGGACTGGAAATGTTCAGTCTTTTTTATTGTATGTGACTTGGAATTCTGTACAGTTAAGGTCTTTTACTAGGGTGTTAAAAATTATGTTCACGCGGTAAGTCAAGCTAATGCTTTTTCATTCATTTTCTTGTAATATATTCATATCCAGTTAATTGTTTGTTATGTATAGACCCTATCAGGACCACAAGCACTGTGAACTTGCTTTAGAGCAATGGGGATGTCTTGATAAGTTGACCGTGCTAAAGTACAGATGATTTTATCCCAAAACAATGCCATTTTTATTCGATTACTCAGCGTTGACAACCGGTTTTCTCAACGGAAAATGTATAAACTGTTTCTTTATTCATATTTTGTGAAAACATGTCAACTTGTAGTAACAACGTAGACTACAATCTTCCTTATCCTGCGTTTAAAACGGCACGTTGAGGGAAGAAAAATGTAGTTACTTGTAAGCGGTCGTCTGAGATCTTTTAACCGCCTACAAGTGACTACCAATATCTGTACTCGATGTGCCATTTTAAATGAAGGATATTTACCATAAAAAAGAAGACAAAACTAAATATGTAAAACGTTTTTAAATCAGTGCTGATTTGATAATTTCTGACGAAAGTTCAAGTATTGTTTTAATATTTCTTTGGGAACTATGTAGTGCCTGTGATCACATCAAGGAAAATGGTCTACAACCAATAAAAGCCTCTTCATCCTGAAGTATGAGGGTAGTTTGTTTTGAGGTTCATTGCTCATAGTACCACTTTCTCTACCCTTTGGTAACAGCCTTTGTACACACATTTTAGAGATATAAACCTTTACTGCTTAATCTCGGGTTTTCACGACCTTCCAGGAGAATGCTTTTGAAAACGTCGTAGGAAAAGGAGAATTGCTTGAGACTAGCATTTTCTCCTTTCTACAAAATGCTTGCTGCTCTTTTACTTGCAAATCTCATTAGTTAAGCCAAATCAACTCTTTACCAAACGACAAAATTTTAGGTCCAAATTGAAAGCATTTGCAAACGACAAAATAGAAACGTTCCAAACGATGAAAGTTGTCAATGAAAAAGGGTAGAAACCATTGTGGGGACCAGTATTTTCTCTCTTTATTCCACAATGTTTTCAAAATTATTCCTCTGGATCGGTGAAACACGGGATTGTGTGGTAAAGGTTTAGCATGCCGTCTGTAAGTTTTTCTAATTTTGACAGGCCTAAAATTACCTTATCTGGTAAAGAAATAACAGCAAAATTTCAGCTTGGTCACACAGAGAGAGAGAGAGAGGCAGAGCAGAAAATGACCAATTATCTAGAGTGTTTTTGCTCTGTTTTCAATGGTACCAAAAGTTATTGTTGTGACACCAACTGGAATATTCTGGACTATATTACACCTTTTTGTACAGTCTGATTTTGATCTATACTGCCTGCGAAAGGAAAAATACCTTTATTGCCATTTGCTTGTAGAATTTACAAATACCACCTTGTACACCTGTGCTGTAGATAACTCTTCGATAACATAATAGGAAAAGGGGCGATTGCTCATTACAAGCATCGGCTCTCTTACCCAATGGTTGCAACACTATTGAAAGAGATACTTCTGTTTGAGTGGATTTTGAGAGTTTCGATATGTTTTCAGAGTATTTAGAGGGGGTGTTATTTTTAACATCGATTTCGACATTATTCTGTCATATTCTGGCAGCTAGTGCATTTATTCATACTTTCCCTGTGTTTCTTTTAACAATACTTTGCACAGACCTCTTCCCAAACTACTTGCTTCTTTTCCTGCTTTTCCTTAATCCTTTACCACACAATCCCGTGTTTTAACGGCACAGAGGAATAAAAATCACTGAAAGAATGATGAGCGGTGAGAGAGGAATTAATCTTGTTGCAATAATACCACCAATCCTCGAATTGATTTTTCCTAGGAATCGAGCCAGGTACTACTGAATTACAAGCTCAAATATACTGACAAAGTGATGGGTTAAGTGAATATGCCATAGAATTTACAGCAGATGCAACATTTTAAATTTTCAGGAAATATGATATTTTATGCTGACAGTAAGAATAAAAGTTTACAGTCGTATCACCTGCCGTAAATACCGACATGGGAAAAACATCAAAGATTTTATGTATATTATCAAATACGACAGGAAAATAAAAAGAAAAAAATATTTACTCTTTTTCTTTAATATCAGGCCAAAAACATAAATTTATCATTTGCACTTAATTAAATTAAGCTTAGAATTAGTGATATAAAACTGTCGAATTAAAATTCTGCATCAAAGGAAAAACAGCGTATGTTCTTAAAGTAGTATTATTGCTCAGAACTGAAATTTTTTAGCTTTAATATTGTTTTAATAGGGTTCAATCGAAAACTCCTTTTAATTCCTATTCACCCAAGATAAAATCCGTCAGGATATCGCTGGAAAACAGCATCTGAAAAGAAGTAGTTTTATAAAGCCCCGAGTGAAAATCTTCGGGAAATTAGAATGTTCAGATGACCTGGACCGCGACCTCTGTATTGCACATGCGCATTAACATTATATAAACGTAAATAACAATGGAGTCCACGAAATTTGTCAAGCGAACGACCATAATTACACCTTTCTCGAACGAGGTTGTTTTGGGGAAAAAGCTGTTTGATACATCTTTACCAAGAAGCTACACTGGCAACGAAGTAAATACATGGACTGTTTTCAAAGATCACACGAAAGGTGAAAGGAACTACGCTGCAACAATGAGCTGGACTGTCACTGACAG
Source organism: Hippopus hippopus (assembly GCA_946811185.2). Taxonomy (NCBI): domain Eukaryota; kingdom Metazoa; phylum Mollusca; class Bivalvia; order Cardiida; family Cardiidae; genus Hippopus; species Hippopus hippopus. Next base: position 22,912,297 of record OX328101.1, on the reverse strand, counting down.
GTGTCAGGTGAGCGTTTTGAAAATGATGTCTGGATCTCATGTATGTCGGTTTTTTGCAAGCTTTTTTTTTGCAGATTATTGATTTTGTATACATAATGTATAAAGTTGGATAGTGTTGTTCATATGGTGTTTTTTCGATTGTGATACTCGACTCGAATATACATGAACAATCTTGTCTGCATTTTGTGGGCCCCATAAGGGGTATTTAGCATCTAGTTGCAAGAGCTGCTGCATACAGTCTCGTTTTAATGGTCCTTAAAACATGATATAGGGTGGTAGATTATATTTATTTCATTCCACAGGGGTGAAATATCAATAGAGTCTCCTTTTTTTCTTTCAAAACAGCATAAGAGCTAGAATGCTTCTAGTCTAACCATATACTGCTTTATGTTTCTAGGAGGTTTTCTTTTACCCCACCAGTGTACAGAGTTAGGATCCTTTTGGCTTGTTTTGACTACAATGAGCCCCTGCTGATCAAAGAAAGATATAATTGTTTGATAAATTCATTTTCATAGAATAATGAATATAGTAAGATCATAAAAGTGGCTGGTCAGCTGGCAGAAATGCTTACATTTTGTTACAGTATTAAACCCATTATCAGTGATTCTTAGTTTGGTTAGTGGATTTTAAATAAAAGTTTCTCAGTAGGAATTGTTGCAGGATCAGATCTTTGAGATGTTGATTTACAAATGAAATTCCTAGCCAAAATCAAGTTTTTAAACAGCAGTGTTATTTGGGTCTCAATTGACATGTACAATATATTCAGATTATCAGCAATTTTTGAGGATCTAACTGTTTAGTTTCAGTTACATACCTTTACCACACAATCCAGAGATTTAACAATCCTAATAAAAAAAGTGGACACATTGTGGGAAAAGAAGCATAAACTAAAAACAAGCATTTTCTCCATTTCATGTGATGCTTTTTTATTCAATTTTTCTTAGATAAATTTCATACTTGAATTATCTGCAATTGCTTTCATTTTCCTAGTGGGTAATTTTTTTTTCATTCTGTAATAGGTCAACCACGTACATGTAGATTACTGTACTTTTTGTTTAAAAATAGACCTACTGATGATTGAACAATAGAAAAAGACAGAGGTGCACAGTCTACACTTGCAAGACACCTAAAACTTTTTCTCATATACCACATCTACCACCACAGGAAAAGTGTGCTCATTGGCAGATTGAAGATAGAGTGAGGATGAAAGGGAAGTTTTTGATGAAGCCTGTGATCCAAGAATATTTTCTCCAATTGGTGCTCAATGTCTACCTCCTATTCTATCCAGTTCTTTTCCTTGGAAAAAAATAGAGCTTTTGAAACTGGACTTTCATTTTCAGCAATCAACCTATAAAACCATGAAACAAATTTATAGCAAACAACTTTGGAAGCATTTTTATAGAATATTAGTAATCAGCAGCTTAAATTCATAAATAAAAGCAAAGGCATTTTGACAAAAGGAGCTGTTCAGTATGAGTAATTTGTCCTTTTACGACAATGCTTTTGAAAGTACATGTAGTTTATTATACAAGTATATTAGGCAGAAATCCAGTTTCACTTGTTTGGATAGAGGATCTGCATGTTCATCTCTTATGGCCCATGAAAGCATGAAAACCACACAAGAATCTGCCAAGTGAATAAAGGCCAAATCTGAGGATGGCCATAGTTGTAAAGACAGTAAGTTCATATTGTGATTTCAACACACAGCAGTTCCAAAGACATTTATGATAAACATGGACAACTTCTGCAAAAAATATACATGTTTTTCAGCAAACTAAAATGAGCATTTGTTATGGACTTTGCTAAAATAGATTGGCCAACTGAAACCTAATGTACTAGTATTGTTCAAATCCAGATAAGTACCTATTTGTGTTATAAAATGGTTTTCTGTGTAGATATTCAGCATCTTATTCTGACTGCCTTTGCACCAAATATGTTAGAAGAACAACTCCACTTGTATGTTCAACCTGTAAATGCCAAGAGGGCCTCTCTGCTTCTGAGTTTCAAAAGGGTTACTTTCACAGTATATATTGATTTTTGACAAGAGGGTAATTCTTTGTGAATTTGAAATTATGTAGAATCTGATCTGACTACATATTTTTTGGCATCAGAATCTGATGTTAATTATTTATGTTCCATCTTCAAGTTACATTTTATGGGATACTTGCCTGAATTTAAAGATAAACTCTCAACTTACAGATGACATTTCATTTTTTTTTTTTTTTTTAAAGTTGCAAGAGCTGGTCCAAATCCATGCTTGTTACAGAGCCTCATTATTTGCATTAACCTCAAAGATTATTTTTTGTCAAGCCCTATTAACCTAGGGTAGAAAGCTTTTGATAAAAGACGGGCAAAAAAAAGAGAGAGAAAATGTCTATAAAGCTTATTTTTTAAACCCTTATATTCAAACTTGAAAAATAACAAACCCAATCAATTAACTCCTTATTAAACAATTATGTGTTTTCAAGACCCTGAGAAAGAAGTCTTATGAAAATAATGTGGACAAAAGAAAAAGTGCTGGTAATTAGCTCTTTTTCCTTTTCCAACAATGTTTTCTATCCTTTCTAAGACAAATACCATCATTGTAGCTATACTTGATTTGTTATCTGCAACTGCTTTCAATTTTGATCTTCTGGTAAAGGGTGAAGTCACATTTTTTTTTTGACAATTTTAGAATTTTGTCATCTGATAAAGAATCAATTAACTGCAAAGTTCCTTACTTCATAGATTTTAGAAGTTAAAAATTCATTAAAACAATGCAGGTAAAAATTAAAACATTAGTTTGAATATTTTGTTCCCTGTCTTGTGAGTAAATGGTTTTACTGGTATTAAACACAGTTTTCAACATTATTTCAGTTATACTGCAGCAGCCAGAACCCATTCATACTTTTCTGCAGTTTCTTTCTCCATTTCCTTCATAATCTTCAAAACAATGATCACACGTTACAGAGGAATGAATCCTGTCTCAATGACTATCATTAATCCTCAAAAAGCTATATGCCAAGACAGGTATTTGAACCAGCAACCTCTTATTTGCGTACATTGCCTTCATTTTAAATCTGCAGTGGTATTCAGTCTTTCAGATTAGGTTTAATTGGTAGTAATTAAATAGTAAGTTACAGGTGTGTGATTTCTTCTCTATTCAGAAAATTTCCTCCCTTGGGAGGTGAACCTATAATTTTAAAACTGTCTTAGGTCAGAAGGATCTGCTAAAATTTACATATTTATTGTATCATGTGAGAAGGGTCAGGGCATTTTCCTCTCCAATCACATTTTATTAATCACATACCCAAAATTAGGACAGTTTTCTATCTTTGTTATTCAAAGTATGTATTTTGGATACCCAGAAGTGCCTCTATGAGGGCATTCTACTGACTGAACATGTTCCCCCTTTCAACAATATTTCAGTCATATCATGACAATAACTCATGTATTTATGTGTGTCCTGTTTTCCCCAATGCAAAGCAAGAGCTCTGAAGTGCCTTACCCATGGATACTACTGAAAACCCCAGTCAGGTGAGTGTAATCAAGTCCAGGATCTTTGGATTTGCAAATACTATGAACACTGTCATCTTTGCAATTCTGGCATTTACCCATCAGCTCTTTAGAACTGATACGTGCATTGTACACACAAGGGGAAAAAAGGGAATGAAAAAGATCCTCAAACGAAACCCCTCTACCTTGTTCGTTGTCCAGAACAATTGTATAGGAGCCAAACTCTATGAAAAGGGGGCTTAATGCATCTGCAAAAAGCATCGATCCACGCCAGGGATCATATATACACGTGTATATACGATCCCTGCCCAGGCTGACCTTGGCCAAAACTTTTTGCTACAGGGCAATTTTCTACAGCTCAGTGGACCAGTCTACCCCATGATTCAGTCGGTTGTTAGACAAAATGAATTTTATGGATCCACAATTATATGAAGTCTTACTCCATATAATGCATCACGGAGATCCTATAACCTATTCTCCACTACAAAGTTCTCATTCGTTTGACACTCTTGGCTTCAACATCTTCATAAACTTTCACTTCAATATCGCCCGTAAAACTACTCCTTTCCCTACTGGACTGAAAATGAAATCAATTATTCCGTCTGTAAACAAAGTAAACAGACAAAAAGTAATTTTGATTGATTTCGATTGGGGGAAAAAAACTAAGCTTTGTGAGATGCGTATAAAGAATCCACATTTACAATCATTCAGGGATAATACACAAATTCCCCAATGGAGCCTCCATATCCTCTAAAGATTTACGCACCTTTCGGTAACAGACAAGTTCGGTAAATTGGACTGATGTAGTAAATCCATTTGATATTTCGGTTACAAGGTAAGATTTACGTAGTGTTAACGTGACGTTTTCCACTCCCAATACTTGGCACTGATTCGTTCAATAATTTTATTTCTTACTTTCTAAATTTGTCATTTTTATTGGTTTTCAGGTATAATATTTTTGCTCTATTGCTCCTTCCATGTTGAATGAAATTTACGATTTTCAACCACAGTTGATGAACTCAATACTAATTACCCAGTTCTACTCTTATTCCCTAAGGCACTAAGAAATAACCTGTTTTAGGCCATTTTAGAGACATAAGTGTTAACATAGTTTCTTCCGGAAATAAACTGCCAGACTTCTAAACAAACCCTTGAATTCTTAGAGCACCTTTTAAAACTTTTGTTGCGTGCAACCAGTGCTGTTAAAGATTGAATCGCACAAAACACGCAAATTTGATCTTTTACCTATACTGCTCGCTTTTCTAAAACATTCTGAACAAGGTCAACATTGAAATCGCATATATAAGGGTTTTATTTGTAAAGTAAAAACGGCCATTGGACTTATGTGGCACTTTAAGGCTAAAAGTTATGAATTATCAACTTGAGAGCAGAAATTCACGTGAAAATATACTGGTGAAAATATTGCTACAAATGAAGAGATGAAATGAGTGAAATAGAGGAAAGACCTTGACAAAACTTTGTTGCATAGGCTTGTAATTGCGATTTTGTACATTTGTACGTGTATAATAAAATATCGTCCTTTTTCCAACTGTTTTTCAAATTTGGTCGGTGCAAGACAAACCGTCGCCTGCAGATTATAATGCACTAATCAATATATCACAGACTTCTTTGGGCCAAAAATCATATGGTTCCTGATCATACTAACACAGCTGAAAAGAATCTGTATAGACGTGTATCTTTAATAGCCTGTTTTCACACCTCTAGCTACATTAGAGATAACGAATTTTCCTACAAATCTGCTTTATTTTTAAAATTGGGTCCTTTGTAATAAGACTCGTGGTACAACTTCTTTTCACAGCTTGTCAAAGATGTTACATGACATTTTGTTGAACCCTCCGTAACCAGTCGCAACGTATAATCAAAACAACAGGTTAACACACATAAAATCTAAAATTACTAAATTAAAAAACAATCAACATTTATGTATCGACAGCAAGATTTATATAACAGGCAGATCTCTCACAACAGCTTGATATGGTTGCAGACTATGAAATCACCGAAAGTGCGACACAGGTTAAAATCATTTGATTCATGAGAGTTAAAAAGACTTTGATTTTCTTTTTTTAACTCGGAATAGGTATAGAAGAATTAAATTGAAAGATCCACATACTTACACCAATATGTTACTATAAGTAATACCGTTAACCCCAGACTGCTCAGCATAACATCTGGTGTTTTAGCAGACACAGAAACTGCAGCCTGATCCTGGATCTCCCAAGTCTGATGTAACTTGAGAGTTTTTAATGGTTCATAAAAGACAAAGGGTTACACGCTGTATACCAAGCTTTTGGGGGAAAATAAAGCGAAAATGAGATATGGTGGTACTATTTACTATACCAAGTGAGGAGCAACGGAAAAAAATGCCTGAAAATGTATAGAAATAAAAAAAGACAAAATACTTTAACAAATCAGTTTTAAGTATCGGATATGAAAAACGTCAAAGTGCATAAACCACGAATAATAACTGTGTAACCAAACCATAGATTTACTATGCAAGTCCAATTTACTGAACTTGTCTGTTACCGAAATATCTGTCACCTCGTCTGCACTCTCTCGAAAATCGTTTCCTAGCAAACAATGAGCGACTTCGCACACAAGGTTTTCAAATTCTATTTAGTTTATCCATTTTGTTAGTTCTGAACTTGTTTTATTGACATTGATTGCTGAAAATCTTCAAACAGTTGAAAAATGTAAGGAGGAATCCAGCGTCCTTAGCAACTTACATCGATCGTTGCAACTTCTTGCGCATGCTCGAAGACTGTCTACAACTGCAGGCGAAAATAAACGAAGCTGTGTCGGAAATTAATGATGTTGAGATGACCACCACACATTTAGAAGATATTTTCACTTGTATAAGTCTTCCGATTACCGGTGACTAAATTGAGAGCTCTAATTTTGTATATACTTTCGTCATTCATCAGTTTGGCGGGGTAAAATATAGTTGAATTTTGAGCAATAATATTGCTTTAAAAAATTACATCGTGCTTTGTGACATGGTTGCAAGCTTTTCACCCTGTAGGCTGTTAACTGTGACTTGGGTAGCTTTTGCTGACAGCTTAGATTCAATATTGTGGCTTTTTACCATTGGCTTGATAAGTTCATTTGGTGAATTTAGAAATTCACCCTTTACAAAAATAAATCGCGTTTTCACGACCCTTAGATAGAAGCCTTTGAACTGTATCAGTAATTAGGGGAAAAAAGAGAAATTGCAATCTTGTTTCATGCCGGGTGACTCAACCGTTAACCAAGTTGCTTGTCTCTATAGTCACATTTGTAAAGCTTTGGATTATGGTTTTGAAATCAGAGTTTTATTTTTCGATATAAGTAAAGCATTTGACAAAGTTTGGCATGAAGATTTACTCTTTAAGCTAAAGAGAGCAGGGATTCGTGGAAAGTTATTATCTTTACGATTATCTTGGCTTTCTAATCGTTTTCAAAGGATTATTTTGCCTAGCGGTGTTTCAACTCTAAGTCGTGTACAAGCCGGTGTCCCTCAAGGTTCTATATTTGGACCTCTCTTGTTTTTGGTTTACGTCAATGATATAATAGATGCCATTCAGGCTAAAATTAACCTGTTTGCTGACGATACAAGCTTATCATGGCTGTAGGTGATCCGGATGAAGTAGGAACAGTTTTACAATCATATATCGACAAAATTAATAAATGGGCTCAGAAGTCAAGTTTAATCCATCTAAGTCTGAATCTTTAGTAATATTTCGTAAAAGTTCCAAGCCTAACCATCCAGGTCTCTTTATGTGAAATATAGAAATACCGTCTTTTACTAGCCATAAACATTTGGGTTTCTTTCTCTCCAATGATGGTTCTTGGGATATTCATGTTAGTAAATCTATGGAAAAGCCTGGAAAAGGATTGGAATCACGCGTCAACTAAAAACGCATCTCGATCGTCTTTCTCTCCAAATTATTTACTTTTCATTTATCAGGCCTATCCTTGAATATGGTGATGTTGTATGGGACAATTTTTCTCAGAGCTTGAAAGATCAACTGGATAAAGTTCAAAATAAAGCAGCTCGCATAGTAACAGGCTGCATCAAACTGGTTGCTATCCGTGATTCATACCAAGAAACTGTTGGTTGGTTGGTTGTATTGGGGTTTAACGCCACTTTAACAGCTAAGGTCATATCATGGCGGTCGGTGACGCACATGTGTTTCCTGGCTTTCTTACACCAGTACTAACACAACTTTCTTTCCAAAGCCACCGACTACTTTTCTCACATGCTTCAGCAGAGGTGAGAGGCGAAAATACGCCGGAAAGAAAGTTCGCCTCAAACAGGTATCGAACTCACAACCACCAGATCATGAGTCCGACACGCTCACCATTGAGCCACACGGGCGGGGCTTACCAAGAAACTGGGTGGGAAACTTTAAGCCAAAGGAAGCGAAAACACAAACTGATTCTTTTTTTAAAAAAAATGTTCAACGGACTGTCTCCTAACTATCATAATGTTCTTGTTCCTCAGACAGTTGGGGAATCATCATCTTACAATCTTCGAAGACCAAATAACTTGCGAACCATTGCTTGCAGAACCAACTTGTACAAAAACTCATTCTTGCCATCAGTGATCAATGATTGGAACTGTTTATCAGATGAAACGAAAAGTGCCGGAACGTTGTCTGCTTTTAGATATCGTTTAAACATGGATAAACCGACCCAAACAAGCTTTACTTCTTTGGAGATAGTAAAACTCAGATCATACATGCTAGGTTACGTAATAAAAGTAGTGGACTTAATGAGCATTTGTATTTGAAAAATATAGTCCAGTCGCCCCTTTGTAGATACGGCTTCGTTGAATCAACTCGGCATTACTTCTTTGAAGGCCCGTTTTACCGTGAATTAAGAATTAGTTTAAACAATAGTATAAGTACAATTACAAGAGTTACTCTTCAAGTAATTTTATACGGTGATGAAGATCTTAATCTACCTGATAACGAAAAATTATTCGCAGCAATTCATTCTTATATTAGTCAAAGCAGAAGATTTACTTAGTATAATTATGTCGTTTTCTTTCTTTGGTTGTGAACTCCTGGCTTCCAAAACTCGGTCTAAATGACAGAGCAGTTTATATCTCAATAAGTTACTACATGTACTTTTATTGATATCATCCAATATCTACTGATCTGTGATGGTCATGGAGGAAGACAATAGCTTGTGAAAAATACTTCCAGTTTTAGTCCTCCAGTTAAAAGTGGGTATTTAGATTTTTAATATCTCACCAAATTAAAAGAAAATATATCACTGAAATTTCTAAGAAAAAACAATGCTAATCATCAATAATTAAGTATCATAAAATTACTAAAAAAAATTTTTTGATGGTATTTCCTTAAAAGGCTACGTAACCTCTAAAGGTATTTTGAGATTTCACGCCAGAAATCAACAGAGTATTGTGGGAATGTCACGTGTCTAATGACGCTTAAATTCCATAACAAAAATGGTGTCTCGCCTGTAGTGAACAACTCCGCCGGCCATGAAAAGACGAAGATCAGCATAAGCTCATAAAACTAGACAGTAAACAGTATAATTTACGTGACCAGGTTGATAGGTGGAACGAAATAACGGAAGAGAACATCATTGTTAGCAGGACGGAGATGTGGCGAAACTTTTGGTCGATTGGTAAGGAACCGTCTCAAACAATATAAATAATAAAAATCGCTGTTTTTGACAAATTTTGTGCTTTCAGTTTCGTTTCAGTATTGTTGTATTTAATTTTAAAAATCATGTCGGTAACACTCTTTACCCATGAACAAGGCTATTTGGAATTCTGCTAAACAAACTCTGCCTGTGTCAACCGTCAATTTACTGCATTCTGACAATTTTATCGAGCGTGTTTACCGTCGTTGTAGTATGGAGCTGCCGCTAAAACTTAGTCTTTGGCCTTAGTTTTGAACCAAGTAGATAACGTGGTCATATCAACAGTAGACTATTTTACCAGTGCAGCCTGATCTTGGTCTTCCCTATTGCAAAACGATCATTCCGTTAATGAACTCTTTCAAACCAAATTCAAAGCATTTGAAAATTTTGGACTCAGCCAAAATCAAATGTACCTTAAATGATGATTTCTGTCTTTAATGTGGAAGAAAACATTGTGAGAAAATGCTTGTTACACGCATCACTGAGTGCAACTGTAGAGTGCAACTGTACATTGGCTATATGACCGTAGAGAAAAGTATGATTATTTAGTTCTATTTATTGATGTTTTACAAGAAATTTTGATTTATGACATACAAACTAGACTAAATAGCCCAGATTAAAACATCCTCAAATTTGATAATGCCTATCTTTTCAAAGACAAATCCTATCATTTTAGCTACATTCAATATGCTCTGTGTGTGTGTGTGTGTGTGTGTGTGTGTGTGTGGTTTTTTTTTTTTTTCAATTCAGAAAAAATCTTAATCGGTAAGATGTTGTCGTGTGGTCAAGAGATAACGCTTTACGAAACGACAAAATTCTTGACAAGTGTCAGTTGCAAGCATACATACAGACAACAAATTAAACTTGGTGGATATGATGTGATTTGTCCTTGATAAGACAGAAAACATTCTGAGAAGAAGTGACGAAGCTGGCAGTTAGCTGTATTTTCTCCTTTTCCCACAATGTTTTTCAAAAGGCTTCTTCCTCGTGGTTGTTAAAACATGACATTGGGTGGTAGATAATATTTATTTCGTTCAACAGGGGTGACACTTCAACAGAGTCTCTTTTCTTTCTTTCAGAACAACATCAGAACTAGAATGCTTGCAGAACCATATATTGGTGTACGCTTCTAGGTTTTCTTTTACCTCACCAGTGTACAGAGCTAGGATCCCTTTGGCTGCTTTTGACCACAATAAGCCCCTGCTGATCTGTTTGATAAATACATTCTCATAGAAAAGCGAATAGAGCAAGATCATTGATCAATGTGGCTGGTCAGCTGGCAGAAATGCTTACATTTTGTTTTAACATTAAAAGCATTATCAATGATTCTTAGTTTGGTTAGTGAATTTTAAACAAAAGTTTCTCAATAGAAATTGTTACACTATTAGATCTTTGAGATGTTGATTCACAAATAAAATTCCTAGCCAAAATCCAGTTTTTAAAATAGCCGTGTCATATGGGTCTCTAATAAATATGTACATTATATCCAGATTATCAGCAGTTTTTGAGGATCTAACTTTTTAGTTCCAGATATATACCTGACGCTTTACCTCACAATCCTGAGCTTTAACAATCCCAGTAAAAAAAGTGAAAAGATTGTGGGAAAAGGAGCATAAGCTAGAAACAAGTATTTTCTTCATTTTATGTGATGCTTTTTTTTAAATTTTTCTTAGATAAATTTCATCCTTGAGTTATCTGCAATTACTTTCATTTTCCTAATGTGTAAAATTTTGTCATTTTTGTAATAGGTTAACCACTTACATGTAGATTACTGTACTTTTTGTTTATAAATAGAACTACAGATGCGTGTACAACAGAAAGAGACAGAGGTACACAGCCTACACTTGCAAGACACCTGACACTTTTTCTCATATACCACGTCTGCCACCTCAGGAAAAGATTGCTCGTTTACCGATTGAAGATAGAGTGAGGATGAAAAGGAAGTTTTTGATTAAAGTCTGTGATCTAAGAATGTTTTCTCCCATTGGTGCTCCAGCTCTACCTCCTATTCTATACAGTTCTTTTCCTTGGGAAAAAAAAGAGACTTTGAAACTGGACTTTTATTTTCTGCAGTCAACCTATAAACCCATGAAACAAATTTATAGCAAATAACTTTGAAAGCATTTTTATAAAATATGAGTAATAAGCAGCTTAAATTCATAAATACAAGAGAAGGTATTTTGACAAAAGGAGCTGTTCAGTTTGAACACTTTGTCCTTTTACACATTGTATTTGAAACTACATGTAGTTTATTATCCAAGTATGACAGGCAGAAATCCAGTATCACTTCTTTGGCTAGAGTTTATCTCTTATGGCCCATGAAAAGCATGAAAACCACACGAGAATTTGCCCAGTGAATATAGGCCAAAGCTGAGGATGGCCATAGTTGTAGATACAGTAAGTTCGTATTGTGATTTCAACAGAGCAGTTCCAAAGACATTTAAGATAAACATGGGAAACGTCTGCAAAAAATATACAAGTTTTACAACAAACTGTAATTAACATCAGTTATGGACTTTGCTAAAATAGATTGACCAACTGAAACCTAATGAAGTAGTATTTTTCAAAATCAGATAAGTACCTATGTGTATTGTAAAAAGGTTTTCTGTGTAGGTATTCAGCTTCTTTTTCTGCCTCTGTATCAAATTCAACTCTAATTTCAAGTATGTTCAACCTGTAGATGCGAAGAGGGCCTCTCTGCTTCTGAGTTTCAAAAAAGTTACTTTCACAGTATATATTGATTTTTGACAATAGGGTAATTCCTTTGTATACTTGAAATTATGTAGAACCTGATCTGACTACATATTCTTTGGCATCAGATCTTAGTGTAAATTGTTTTCCATCTTCAAGTTACATTTTATGGGATACTTGGCTGAATGTAGGAGTAAACTGTCAACTTACCGATAACATATATGAGCCATGCTCTGGCAAAAGGGGGCTTAATGCATATCCGTGATCCATGGTACCAAGCAAGGCATCACATAATTATGGATCCATAATATCCACTTTTTTTTAACAACCTACTTTAACATAAGGTAGACTAGTCCTTGGACATACAGAAAATTGACCAACTGCGAAAAGTTTCGGCCCAGGTCAGCCTGCGCTGACTGCGCAGGCTGACCTGGGTCGATACTTTTCGCAGATGCATTAAGCCCCCTTTTCATAGAGCATGACTCATATATATTTTTTTTCTGTTTTGTTTTCAAACCGGTGTGTAGCAAGAGCTGTTCCAAATCCATTCTTGTTATAGAGCGTCATTATTTGCATTAACCTCAAAGATTAACCTTAATTTTTGTCAAGCCCTACAAACCTAGGGTAGAAAGCTTTTGAAAGAATTGTGGGGCAAAAAGAGAGAGAAAAATGTCTGTAAACCTTATTTTTAAAACCCTTCTATTCAAACTTGAAAAATAACGAACCCAATCAATAAACCCCTTATTAAACAATCATGTGTTTTTAAGACCCTGAGGAATAAGTCTTATGAAAACGATGTGGACAAAGGAAAAAGTGCTGGTAATTAGCTCTTTTTCCTTTTCCAACAATGTTTTCTACCCTTTCCAAATACCATCATTGTAGCTATATTTGATTTCTTATCTGCAACTGCTTTCAATCTAGACTTGTCTAAGATTTCATCCTCTGGTAAAGGGTGAAGTCACATTTTTTCTTTTTTTTTTTCCATCTGCAAATACTTTCAATATGGACAATTTTAAAATTTTTGTCATCTGGTAAAGAGTTAATCAACGACAAAGTTCCTTACTTCATAGATTTAGGTGATAAATTCATTAACATTATACTTGTGAAAATAAAAACATCAGTATGAATATTTTGTTTTCTGTCTTTACTTGTGTTTAAATGGGTTTACTGGTACTAAACACAGTTTTCAACATTATTTCAGTTATTCTGCGGCAGCCGGAACCTATCCATGTTTTCCTGCAGTTTCTTTTACCATTTCCCTCATAATCGTCGAAACAATGATCACCTGTGAAGAGGAATGAATCCTGTCGCATAGTCTATCATTAATCTTCAGAAAGCTATTTGCCAAGACGGGGGTTTGAACCAGCGACCTCTTATTTGCGTGCACCTGCCTTCATTTCAAATTTGCAATGGTATTCAGGCTTTCAGGTTAGGTTCAATAGGAAGTAATAAAACAGTCAATTACAGGGGTGTGATTTCTTCTCTAGTCCGAAGATTTCCTCCCTTGGTAGCTGAAACTATAATTTCAACACTGTCCAAACTCAGAAGGATATCTGCTACAATTTACATATTTACTGTATCATGTGAGAGAGGTCAGGGCATTTTCCTCTCCTATCACAATTTATTATTCACACACCCGAAATTAGTACAATTTTCTATCTTTGTTATCCAAACTATGTGTGTTGGATACTCAGAAGTCCCTCCATGAGGGCATTCTACTGACTAAACATGCTGTTTCCCCTTTCAACAATATCTCGTTCATATCATGGCAGTAACTCATCCATTTATGTGTGTCCTGTTTTCCCCAGTGCAAAGCAGGAGCTCTGAAGTGCCTTACCCATGGACACTAATGAAAAACCCCGTCTGGTGGGTGTAATCAAGTTCAGGATCTTTGGATTTGCAAATACTACACTGTCATCTTTGCAATTCTGCCATTTACCCATCAGCACTTTCGAACTGATATATGCACTGAACACACATGGGGAAAAAAGGGAATGAAAAAGATCCTCAAACTAAATCCCTCTCCCTTGTTCGTTGTCCAGAACAATTATATACAGATCTACACGTGTACAGATAAGACAACCACGTCATTGGCTGAAATGCGGGAAGATCTAAAATGTTTTTTTTTTTTTGTGGACTCTTCACCAAAATCAGAGCAGTTCTTCGCCCTGTTTACTGCTGACCAGTGGAATTATATCTTCTCCAAGCCCAGCTCGCCTGCCTTATCTTGGCACTGGAATCAAATCCTTAACTCTTACGGGTGACTCGATTGACGTGCTTCTATCATTATATCTATTTTGTTAGTTCTGAAATTGTTTTAGTGACATTGATTACTGAAAATCTTAAAACAGTTGAAAAATCTAACCAGAAATCAAGCGTCCTTAAGTAGCAACTTACCTCGATAGTTGCTGTAAGCAACTTCTTGTGCATGCTTGAAAGCTATCTATAACTACAGACGAAAATAAACGAAGCTGTGTCGGAAATTAATGATGTTGAGATGATGACCACATATTTAGAAGATATTCTCACTTAGATAAGTCTTCTGATTACCGGTGACTATATAAAGAGCTCTAATTTTGTATATACTTTCGTCATACATCAGTTTCACGGGGTAAAATGTCGTTGAATTTGAACAATAATACTGCTTTAACTTTCTTTTTCATACATATATGTAATTTTCGTAATAACATTAATTGCAATTTTTATTTTATTACCAGCACTTCATTAAATCTTTCACTTCCAGTGGCTTTTTCTAGCTTTCTCCACAAAATGTAGAACAAGGTCAGACATTCACAAAACGTTGCAATCCGATCTTTGATCTGTCCCGTCCGATAACAGATTAACAAAATCATCCCCAAATTTAAGTGGAAAGCACCTTGTAAACCTCGAATAAACAAGAGCTTCGCAGAGCGGCGCATGTACGCCCGAAGGGGCTTGTCAATGAAATGGGTTAAACTGAACGATGTACTGTGAAAGAACAAGACACTGGACAGTTAGGGATCACATATGAGACCATGGAGTTATTTGTTCTTGTGCACTGCACTTCTTCTCAATGTGATCTATGCACTTGTGAAGTATCATTTTTACACCTCTAATAGTTTTTGAGTTATGCTCCTGACAAAATTTAAGTAAGAAAAAAATCAATGAGCATACTCCTAAACTATGGGGCCAAAAGTTATAGCTGTAATACACTGCTCTTCTCCTCAATGTCATCTATCAGCCCGTGAAGTTTCAGGTTTATATCTCATGTAGTTTTCAAGTTATGCACTAGACAAAGTTTAAGTAAGAAAAAAAAACAAAGTGCAATAACTCCTAAATTATGTAATCAAGAGTTATGTTTCCTGTGCACTGCACTTTTCCTTGATGAGATCAATCCACCTAGGAAGTATCATGTTTACATCTCTAATACTTTTTGAGTTAAGCATATGACAAAATTTAAGTATAAAAAATAACGAAGGGCAATAACTCTAGAACGCCTAAAGCGATCCAAATGTAAAGAGTCACATGCACAACTACACATCATAGAGATTCATTGTGGTAAGTTTGAACGTATTCCAATGGAAACTGTAGGAGGAGTTGCGCACACAAGAAATTGCTAACGGACGGACGGACGACCGAGGCCATAACATAATACGTCCCTTCGGGTGTATAAAAAAAGAAAAAAAGACTCTATATTTGTGAAGCTGGCAGCGAAAGGGCTCACTCTTCACCAGACGACTCAATTTCAGACTTGTCCAAATTAAAAGCATTTGCAGACAACCACTTAATTGTGGCTCAAAGCTGGAATTTATCTCTGACAGGGTAGTAAACAATGTAAAAAAGAAGAAAGTACTGGTAACCAGCATTTTCTCTCTTTCTAATAATGCTTTCGGTAACCTTTTTGCTTCAAGGCCTTTAAGACACGGGCTTGTTTTATGAAGGGTTTAAGAGTCGAGTAAAATTTATATGGCTCTCACAATGGCTTTTTGCCGAATATTTTGGCGAGTTATAAGGATGCGCCTGGTCCTGAAAGTTCTATTTTGCGAGGAAAGATAACTTGATCAAGATCGTGGAACTCGATTAAGTGTTAAGAGTTTTTTCGGTGGATATCCATTTTAACACGAAAAAAAAACCTTTGCTATTTGAATTTTGATATTTAAAGTTTTTACCATACATGTAATACACACATTTATAAAGAAGAAAAAGAAAAAAAAAAAGGTTGTAAGTTCGGAATTCGTCCTTGTTCTTCATTTTTTCTGCAGTTCCCAACTTAAATCATATTTTGCAGGAAGTGTAGACAGAGATCAGCATGCACATTATTACACTTTAGTCTTTGGTCTACATTTCCATTTCTTTATTATTGTTTCTATGATTGGAACATTCAGTATTCATGGACAATGTAATTAATTGCAATGAATCATAAAAAAAAAACATTTAAGTAAATGTGACCATTCATGTAAAAGGGTGTAGGTAAAAAGTCCACCAGGTGAAAAGCACCCTGGATAAAAGCTCACCGGTGAGAAGCCCATCCTGAAACTGCGATAAGTATCGACACTGGTCAGACTGCACTAACTGCGTAGGCTGACCAAGATTGAAATTTCATTTCCGGCAGATTTTCTCTAGGTTAAATGGTTATCTGCTTTACCAAACAGCCATTGGAAGACTATCGACCCAGATATACCTACACTGGCTGTGATCTCTTTTATTTTATTTAGGGGGTTCCCAAATGGTCCTTTTTAAAAAGAACTAGAATACAAATAATAATCATTTTCATGTTGTACGTCAATTAGTAAACATGACTTTATCATCCGTATCAAAATCGGTTTTAATTGCTTTGCAAAATTTTAGTCAACAAACAGATAAATATGAAAGAGAAGCTGTACTCAAAGCAAGATTGAAAGAAATTTTAAAAAAGGCTGACACTGGCAGCAAGAAACGTATTTACTGGTAACATTCAAATAGTTGTATATTGTCAATTTTTATTGTATTTATTTCTTATGTGATCCCCCAAATTTACCGAGCAAATTTCATGATTGGGAGTTTCCGAGACGCATGTTTGGCATGTTACCGAGATTATGCCATGTTGGCATGTTTGGTATATTACCCTGTTAAAGACATATCGCAAAATTTTAGCAACGCAGAATTTGTTGTCTGCAAGTATTTTGACAAAAATAATAAGGCATCTCACAAGGGCCGTATTTCTTATTGAATTACCACTTTACAAAGTACTTTTACGGAAGGATTTTTATGATTTTTACAATTGCCAAATTTAAGTAACGAAATCTCAAAATTTTGGTCATGGCAAGACTCTTACGACGTTGAAGAGTTTCGACTGAAACAAGAGTGAAATTGGTTTCTGAACAATCACTTACACATTTGAAGTTCATAAACGACTTTCTGTTGTCACATTTCCCTTCGTGAGAACGCGGCTTAAACAGAGAGGCTATATAGTGGACAGAAACGATGAACCAGTCAGTGGTTTTTACCCTTCATCAAGTAATCAGGAGTTCTAACGATCCCAATTAATAAAAGCTTTATAAAGCATTGTAGAGAAAAGGAAAAATGGTCACCAGCATGTTTTCCTTTTCTTACAATGTTTTATAACCCTTCAAAGACAGACCTTCTTAATTCAACTCGTATACTATTATAAATGTATTCAAACCTTTTTCAGTTTAA
Source organism: Hippopus hippopus (assembly GCA_946811185.2). Lineage (NCBI taxonomy): Eukaryota > Metazoa > Mollusca > Bivalvia > Cardiida > Cardiidae > Hippopus > Hippopus hippopus. The sequence goes on along the minus strand of OX328101.1, from coordinate 22,894,786 downwards.
AATCCCACTTTTACTATCTTTTAACACAGATATGCGCGCTAAATGACCAAAGCTGTCGATGCGCCATAAAACAACATTCATTTATTCATTCATTCAAAGACAAAGGCAATAGATTTGTCGTCAGCAAGTACTCTCAATTCGGACTAGTATTAAAATTTATCAATCATCCATACATAAAGTTTAAACTTTATTTCTCCCAAGTATGACAAATACATACAACATGGAATAAGCATAGCAACAAACTATATACAGGTCAAATATAAGTGGAGTTAGGAGGTAGAGAAAACGGGGGAAAAGAAAGGAACTCGCTCACACACTTGCAAACAGACACATACACATAAACACACGCACAGATGACTAGTACATAGGGGAAAAAAAAGATAAAGTTAATATTTGGAAGTCAGAGGACAGTCGAATCAGGTGGATGTGCGTTTGATAAGCTCTCGCTAAAACCTTATCTTTTCCGGATTTCAGTGTTTTTCATGCGACAACCGTGCGGAAGAAAACAAACAATCGTTCAAACGAGGCGAAAGTGCCAGTAACAGTCACATTTAATTGTCCTAATGAAACAGGTATATAATATGAATGCTTCCCAAAGTATTACAACAAGAATCATAGGATGACGTTCGTAATGTCAACTTATTCATGAAACAGGATAAAGAGTGGCTGTCAATATGATTATACTTCTTTCTGTTGCTCGTTTCATACTACGATTACGACTGTCTAAGAGTCATGGTTTGGAATTTGAAAGATATTTGTTCAGTTAGATTTCAATAGAGGTAGTTTAACAATACACTTTTGGCATGATCGTTCTTACTTTTCCGAAGGATTTATTTTTTAAAAAAAAAGCTGCTTTTCTGTTGTTTGGTTGAGAGGCTGGTTTATCGGAATCCTAGTTAAATGTACCGGCGGCAATTGGGTAGATCTAGGTTTTTGGAATGGATAAATTTAGTTTGTGTCAGGGTATACAAAGTATCATTGCATAAAACGGGGGTTTCCGGGACGTTGTAAGCATGTATTAACGTATAAAAATCGGTTGTTAACGGAAGAAAACGTGTATTAATTAGTAAATTCACGCGCCGTTAACGCCCGGCATTGTACTTTCAATATCCTCTATCCGGGCCTACCTTGTAAAAAATGTACGCTGAACGTTAGTACCTGTCAACCCCAGACTCCTATCGACAAAGCTGTTGGAACTTGTGCCGTATTAGTGCCTTTTTATGGTTTGTCTTTGATGATTTTAGTACACCACAAACGAAGTCTTGACCAAATCTTAGTCTAATCGAGATTTGAACAAAAAAGTCACTCGTGACACGTACTTTACACCAGCTTTATTCCACCCACTTCTTTAACGTGGTCGGCAATTCCTTCGCTTAAAAAAATCACTTTGACGTCTTTTAGTGACAGAAATTCAGTTCCACTCATTTATCCTAGTTGTAACCGATCCAAACTTGTGCAATTTAATCCCACAAAAGTCCAATTTGCATTAAATATCATTAGAAGTTAATTTACACTGCGAGATGAAAACAGTGGCATAGGACGAATGGCCCTTCACTGCTCGTAGCAAAAACTTCTCCGGAGATTTTCGGTTTCGACCGCTATAAGTCCAGTACATTCCAAGTTCGCTTTCTTGCATTTATATGGAAATATTGTTTGGTTTCGTTGCAAATTATTGCTAAAATACATTTTCTTCATGCAATAATATCATTAATTCACGTTTTTGAGGTCGTAAACATTCGCAGAGGCCCTCAAAATAGTTTAACAACTACCACTAAGCCCTCTTAGATCCATAGAACAGTGCAACAAAAGTGCTACTGCAAATTTTCACATGGGACTACTTTTGACTACTACGAACCGGAAGCAGTCTCGCAGTGGTGTGACACCCACTCTTGTTGTATCAAGGTAGGTAACCAATCTACGTATCCATGTTGTTCAATTCTCGCGTTCTTTATTTTTCACTTCATTTCGCTATTCATGATGATTTCCGAATTACCTATTTTACCTAAATCTAAACTGCAGTGACCTGTGACAGCTCCGCCAGGTCAATTCCAACAGCCTATGAAATATCAGAAATCAACGAGCATAGCTAATGTAATTCTCCAACCTTAAAACACATAGCAAATTTATCTTGATCCCGTAAATTTTCAATAAAATTGCACATAACATAACCTCACCGTATGCGAAAACATTGTCGACTTTCGTTTTCCAAACCAAATCTATGATGCAAACAAAAGAAGGAAAATGTGGTGCGAAAAGGCTCTTGTAGATCTATAACAAACCCTTGGACTTTGTTAATAAATGACGATAGTTGTGCATTGAATTATGCTTCGATTTTAAAAAGCATTTTGAAAAGAAAGAAAATGTTTCCTGCTTTGTTTTAATATATTTTACGATATAAAGAAGGGATAAAAATGGATAGCATGTGCTGTAGGCGTGTTTAGATGGTAACAAGGGCATGTTTGTGCTTAAAAGTAGTGCCTTTCGTCCTTTCATAATTAATTTCATATAATTTTCCTTAACGAGAATTCTGCTTTATTATTTTTGCCTTAAACATTTTGTTGCAATGTTCCACAGTATTATTTACAAAATAAATGCGCGCAGTACGACCTACGACCTAAGCTGTCGACGGGCCGTAAATCATATAAATCACATTCATTCATTCATTCATTCATCCATTCGTTCATTGTATAAAAAGTGGATCACACTCTCAAGTGGATAAGTTTATATAAAATCAGTTTATGCGTAAAAGTTAGTGGATCACTAAATTGGTTAGAGTTCAAAAATGAGAATTCTTTGAGAAAATAAACGCTACTGCGCAAGGCGCCTTCGCTTTTATTTTCTCGAAGAATTCACTTTTTGAGCTCTAAGCATTACTTAGAAATATAGAATTATAAGTGAATACGGCCACTAGAATTATCGTGGTTCGAGCGTTTCGTGTTCTTTTGAAACGTTTTTATTTTATCCATGTCATTCATACGTGTATGTTGTTCTGTTGTTCAGCATGCCTGTGTAAAAATAATTTCAATTTTGATTAGTCTGAAACTTCGAAAAAAAAATTGGGGGCAAAAAATTTTCTACAAAATTACAAACTGACCGGGGTTCAGTCAGTTCCGGTTCCGGTTATGGTAGCATAAACAGAAAATTTTGTCGCGGGAAAGAATTTCGTCCTTTTGTAATGTTTTGAGGAGTGATTTGTAACTTGAATCGTTTGTGACTATGAGCTAACTTAATCTTTGAGGAGTGGCATAGGTATTTGCACGGTTCTCTCATGTAAGACTGTATTTCTCCATTTTCACGCTGTATTGATCACTGTTCATTGTAATAGGGAGTATTGAGGAGGTAAAAGGTATCATATCAATAAGTAAAGGGTATTAAAGGATTATTGGACTGACTATAAAAACACCCACGCTCGATTTTTTGCAAAACTATACTGATCAAAATTGTTAAGTAACCAATAATCAGTATGGCTTCAACTCCTCGGCAAACTACGTCAGTGTCAGCGTCAAAGCGTGTTTTGTCTTCTCCCGTTGAATTAATGGACACGAAGAAATCCAAAATTAACCTAGAACCTGCTATTACCGAAGAAGTGCCACAAGCGGTAACCGATCCGAGTGATGTCGACACAGAGAATGGTCAAGTTCCCGTAAGTGCTGAAAACGTTGGCTATCCTACGATGACAATAACTTTATCTGAGGACCATATTACGCAAATTACAAGTTCTATCCAAGAATCTATAAATACTCAGATAGAAGATATGGTGGCAAAAATCGTCAACGGTGTGCTTGGTGGATTGCGAAGCAGAATATCGGATCTTGAGGAGGAAAACCAGCAACTCAAGCGAAGGCTTCAGGTTGTGGAGGCTAGACTAGACTCTGCCGAACAGTACAGTCGCAGGAACTGTATAAGAATATCAGGGGTTCCTGAAACAAATGGTGAATCAGTGGAGGATAAAATTATGACATTAGCAGATACAATAAATTCTAACCTGACTATTGAAGAAGTAGATCGAGCCCATCGTGTCGGTAAACCAAAGGACACTAGTCGTACAGATAGACCCAGAGATATCATTGTAAAATTTGTCAGCTACCGCTCCCGTCAAAAACTGATGAAACAGAAATCCCAACTAAAACACAAGGGATACAAAGGTACTTTCATTAATGAGGATTTAACGAAGGTTAGGAGAGATATATTCTTTCAAGCAAGGAAAATGGTGAAAGAGAAGAGAGTGGTCAGTGCATGGACATATGATGGCACTATCTTTGTGAAGGACTTAAACTTGAGAGTGCATCGAGTTGAAAGCCAGTCAGATCTTGATAGCCTAGCTCAGGCAGTATAACTTTTTTTCGTGCAGTATAGTGACAGCAACCGCCCCCCCCCCCCACCCCCAACCGCTTTCTCTCCCCATTTTGAACCCCATTTGAACCTATATCATACTGACTTTCTTTTGATCGCACGATAACTGTTTCGACAAGAGTGACATTGCTTACTACAATGGAACATATCTGTTAATGCTAAAGTGAAAGGCAACTTCCGTGTCTTTGTCTTTTTACTTTCTGTCAAATAATGCCGAGCTCTTAACGACGATGTTGAATTACACAGCACTCTGGGATGGGGAAAAGATTCTGGTAACCAGGATATTTTCCTTTTCTTGCAATGTTTTCTTTGTCATCTTATAGACAGATCCCATCATTGTAGCCATATGTATTTTGTCGTCTGTAAACGCATTCAAATGCCTGTACAGAGATAATGAGTCAGTTTCTACGAAAAAGAGTATTTTCTTCTTATGTGAGACAGCAACTGGTGGCATGTAAGCAGCTCTGCTGTAGAAAATTACTGACGGCTGCACTTCTCATAAACTTTTTTTTTTTTTGTGATTATGTTATATTTTGATAACTGTTTAGGTGGGGCTAAGCAATGGCAAATAAACATTCCAATCTTGATACACTATTGATGGATATGTTTCACAGGGCTCTTCTTTTCACTTTTATGAGTGAAGGGAACGTTCGTTGTGATATAATGTCCTAATTGTTGATTCTTGGGCTGCGAAGAGTGACCTTGTGAGTTTTTGCGGACGGTGTGGGTCGCGATCGAACGTCACAGAACGTGCAGTCTGATCTTGCATCTGCAGTGTCTTACAGGTGAGATTCCTGCAACGAGCAAAATTTTTAAATCAAATATTATGGATTTTCAATACTGGTTGGAAATCAGTACTTGAAGGTAAGGTGCAGCTTCAAGATTAATGTATTCACAATTTTCGGTGAAAGGCGCAAGAGTCGTGTTATCAGTCAGTGTCTAATTATGTGTCTTTCAATTTTTAAGTGCATGTAAAAACTTCTCACATTCGAGATTGGTGTGAGCCAGGTTCGGACAGCATATAGCTTGCGGTCTGATCTTGGACAGACACCCATAATGTATAGATCTTGAGACCACATGCAGACTTGAAGTTGCAACATTGTGTTCATTTCCCAAGAAAATGTCTATTTCATCTACTCACGGCCATGTTTTCATTCTCTTCAGTGCCTTTCAACTTTGATTACCTAATATGTACATGTATTTGTGACTTGCGTGGGCCAGGATCGGACAGCATATACCATGCGGTCTGATCTTGGACCCACATCCATCCCATGAGAATGATGTTTATTTCCCAAGTAATTTTGTCCATTTTTTGTATTGTGCGGCTATTTTATCATTCAGTCTAGTGCCCATTCAACTCTCAGTACCTAGTAGAAGTTATATTTGTGACATGTTTTGGCCAGGAAATACCACGTGGTCTAATCTTGGGCCGACACTCATTATTATGTATAAACCCTCATGCTATAAGCAACAATTAAGTTGTAATAATAACACTGTCCACTTTCAAAGAAAAATGTCCATTTTGCCTAACCAAGGTCATGTGTTCATTCTGTATATGGCCTCTCCAACTTTGTGTACCTGATAAGTCACAAATTTCGATATAGTACACTTTTATTCGCATTAGAAAAAAAAAACTTCAAATAGAGAAAATAGACTGTTTTAGACTTTTAGTTAGCAAGATAAGATGAAACAAGATGATTGATGAAAATTGTAAGGATAGAGGGAGGATGGCCACGACCTCCCCTATCCAATATACGTGGCTAATAAAGTTTAAAAAAAAAAATTATATTTGTGACTTGTGTGGACATTGATCTAATGGCATATAGCATGCGATTCGATCTTGGTCACACTCATTGAGGCAATATTTCATCTAAAAGTTGCAATAATTGTGTTCATTTTCCAAGAAAAAATATGCACAAAGTTATCCAATGTGATGTTTTCATTCAGTCTAATGTCTGTACAACTTTGAGTACTTAATAAAAGATCTTTTATTTGTTACTGGTATTGGACAGGATCGGATAGCATATAGCATGCGGACTGATCTTGGTCGCACACTCAGTATTATTTATAGACCCTCAAGCTGCGGGTAATCTCGAAGTAGCAGTAATTGCGTTCATTTCCCAATACCGCGTTCATTTCCCAATAAAAATTACCGTTTTATTTATCCAAAGCTATGTTTTCAATCTGTCTAGTGCTTTTCCAAATATGAATACCTCCCATATATTTGTGACTTGAGTGGGCCAGGATTGGAGAGCATTTACCATGCGGTCTGATCTTGGAACCCACACCCATTATTATGTATAGTCCTTCAGACCGTCGGCAACTTTGCAAATTGCAATGATAGTGTCAATTTTGTTTATCCATTGTCGTGTCTTCATTCTGTCTGGTGTCTTTTCAATTATCGACAGCCTTTTAAGACTTCTTAGTTTTCGGTTGGTGTGGGTCAGGATCGAACAGCATATACCATGAAGTCTGATCTTGGACGCACGCCCATTATTATGTATAGTTTTTTAGACCGTGCATGGACTTGTGGTTACAAAAACTGTGATTCCTTCTCAAGGAAAAATATCCATTTTTGTTTATCGGCGGTGTTTGGGTCTTTAAGGTTTAGTTTTTTGTCAGATATAATGGCAGTCAGAACGGAATTTTATGTCTCCTCTTGACAAAGCTTTAGTTTTTCACTTTCTTTGTATGTGTATATATGTATGTGTAAGTTTTTCAAGATCAATGTTTGTACATTATACTTTTTTCTCTTGCATATATTTTTTTTCCTTTTTTGAGCTCGAATGGATTAAGGTCGGACTGCACGTATTTTTGATTGCTGATGCTCACTTTCCACCTTGCTGAGACTGTCATAAGACTTGGGTGCAATTAATGTGATCTTGGTTTTAATCGGTTTGATCTATTGAACCTTTGAGCGTCTTCTATCTTTTTTGTAGTCGGGTGTGGGCCGGGATCGGACATCATATAATGTGCGGCCTGATCTTGGGCGCACACCCACTATTTTACATAGACCAGCTGTCCGAAGTTAGCTTTGCTGTTGCAATTACAAATGTCAGTTTTTAAAGAAAAATGTATAAGCGGTGTTTCGGTAAACATAGTATTTTGTCAGGTATTATTAATTTGTTGTGTTTGAAAATGAGACATTTACGGAGTTACCTCCCCTGTTTTTTCTTATTCCTGTATGTTTGTTACTAGCTTAGTTTTTTTTTTTTTGTTTGTGTATGTATATATGTATATATTTAGGATTTCGAGGGTAGTTTCATTATTTTGTAATTTTTTCCTTGACTATAATGATTTCTATTCAATCGTTACTCGACTTTGGTACTGGTGTGGACCATGATCAGACTGCACTTAACGTGCGGTTTGAGAAGGGTACAATCCAAGAGTCATGATTCCAAAATGTCAATGTATCTTTTAGACTTTCCTTATTCAACTTACCTTAAGGGATCCAATGCTTATCATTCCGAAGTATTTTTGTTTTAATTAGGCACCGTATCAGTTACGAAATACTGTTTTGTCTTCAAGTATTTTTACGATTATTCTAAGCATTATTCTGTCATATTCTGAATATTTGTCGTACACTTCCCAGGCACTCTTTAAGCATACTAAACATTCTTAGAAATCACATATACTACAACTTTCCCGACTTTTTTTCTGTACTTTTGTTTCCTTTTTATAGCGCTATATTTACCATTCCGAAATTACACTAAAGTTTTCATTTTTCATTTTTTTAATGTTTTCACTTCTTTGTCTAGATGGTGTGGAGTGTCTAATGATTCTGTTTGGTTTTACTCACAACATAACTCTGGTACATTGTAAAGAACATAGATTTGGACATGTGTTGGGTTGCTACATGTTATTCCTGCACTTACTACGTGCGGTAACATGAACTGTAGAATTTTAAGGTATCTTTGTAGCCACCCAAAATATTGTCCAAATCTTCATTTTCATCTGACTGTTACACTGTTCGTTCTTCTTTCAGTCCTAAGCAGTATGATATATTCATATTCAATCCTAATGAATATTAGACATTCGTTATCTCTGACCAAACAGATTTTACATATCACTAAAAAACGACTATTGACAGGTAAACGCTGTGAAGAGAACCTACAATTTTGTAGATCGGTATTTCAATTTACCATTTACAGCTTGTTGCCTTTGATGGTAGTGACTCATCTTTTGATACTGCGAGTAGGCGATGTCCATCCAAATCCTGGTCCGCATCCTAGTGACTCTTCAGATAGTTTGTCGAGTACAGATTTGTACAATTTTCTTAATCTTCCCAATCATCTCTCTACCGTCCATTATAATGTCCAAAGTATAGCTAATAAGCTTGATACTTTAATTGCGGAGTTTTCCTTTTTTGATGTTGTCTCATTTTCTGAGACTTGGCTACATGATAGTTTATCTTCAGACGAGCTGCTTTTCCCTTCCTTCCATCCACCAGAACGGAAAGATAGAGCTCACGACCGATACGGTGGTGTAATTTTATATGTAAAAAATAATTTGTCTTACACACGTAGAAATGATCTCGAAATTGGTGGACTTGAATGTATTTGGATACAAATCAAGTCCACTAATAATAGGAACATCTTGTATGGTGTATTTTATAGACCACCGAACTCTGACTCGACCTATACTTCACTTACTGAAGATTCTATAGATCTTGCTATAAATTCTAATAGTGCTGATGTTATAATTACTGGTGATTTTAATCTGAATACTATGAACGAAAATCAATTTCGTAAGGTCGAAGATTTATGTAATCAGCTTAATTTAGTTCAATGTATTGACGAACCAACACATTTCACCGAAAATTCCATGTCTACCATTGACCTTCTTTTTGTTACAAATAAAAATTCAATTCTAACAACTGTCATTGGCGAGCCTTGTCTTGATCTTTCAGTGTGTTATCACTGTCCTGTCTTTGGTGTATTTAATTTCTTTAAACCTAGGTTAAAAACTATTCAACGTACGATTTGGAAATACGATCAAGGTGATTATAACCAGTTAAGAGGCTGTCTTGCTAATTTCGATTGGCACTCTATACACAATGATAATATTGACATATATGCTAAAAATTTTGCAAGTGTCATCACGGATAAAACTCGTATGTTTATTCCAAGCAAAACTGTCAGGATTAACTCCCAGGAACCACCATGGATGACCTGTTTTATTAAAAGGAAAATTCGCTATCGCAAGAGATTGTATAAAAAAGCCAAGGCATCAAATAAAGCTAGTCACTGGACAAAATTCAAATCCGTTAGAAATGAAGTAATATCACTAATTCGACAAACCAAAGAAAATTACTACGATCTCTTATCCTCAAAATTAAAATCTGGTACATTATCTCCACGTGATTGGTGGAAAACTTTAAAGTCACTTATGTCTTCAAGTTCTTCATCGTCAATCCCTCCTCTCTTTGATTTTTCCAGCGATTCAATGGTAATTGACGACAATGAGAAAGCTAATGTACTAAACTCTTATTTTGCAAATCAATCATGTATAGATGATTCTTTAAGTACTCTTCCAGAAGCAAATTACCCACTGACTCAATCTTGTTTAGATACAATTAATATTATGCCGTTCGAGGTACTGGATGTTTTGAAATCACTGAGACTTGGGAAAGCTTCAGGGCCTGACGGTATTAATAACAGGATTCTTATTGAAGTAGCTGGACAGATTGCACCTCATTTATGTGATTTGTTCAACTACTCATTAAATACTTATACAGTTCCATCTTCATGGAAAATATCCAATGTATGTCCAATATTTAAATCCGGTGACCTTTCTCTTCCATCAAACTACAGACCCGTTTCTTTATTGAATAGTATCGAAAAAGTATTCGAACGCATTATATTCAAGCATGTTTATATATTGAATAGTATCGAAAAAGTATTCGAACGCATTATATTCAAGCATGTTTATAACCATCTGAAAGACATCAATTATTTTACACCCTTCCAGTCTAGTTTCATGCCCGGCGACTCTACAGTTAATCAAGTAACTGGTCTTTATAATGAAATGTGCAAAGCTTTAGACGACGGGCTGGAATTTAGAGCTGTGTTTTTTGACATAAGTAAAGCGTTTGACAAAGTTTGGCATAAAGGCTTACTTTTTAAGTTGAAACGGGCCGGGATCCATGGTAAACTATTATCTTGGTTTTCTAATTATCTTTCGAATCGTTTCCAGAGAGTTATCTTACCAGGGGGAGTTTCATTCTTGTGTCATGTGCAGGCCGGTGTCCCTCAAGGATCCATTCTAGGACCTTTACTATTTCTAGTTTATATAAATGACATAGTTGATGATATTCAGGCAAATATCAATCTTTTTGCAGACGACACAAGCTTATCAATGACTGTAGGCGATCCGGCTGATGTAGGAAGTATTTTACAGTCTGACATCGATAAAATTACAGATTGGGCACAAAAGTGGCTGGTCAAGTTCAACCCTGCAAAGTCTGAATCGCTGGTTATATCCCGCAAACGTATTAAGCCAGATCATCCAAGTCTCTTTATGTCAAATATTGAAATTCCATCAGTTACAAGTCACAAACACTTAGGTTTTTTTCTTTCTAACGACGGTTCTTGGGACATCCATATCAATAAATCAACTGAAAAAGCATGGAAAAGAATTGGGGTTATGCGGCATCTGAAAATACAACTCGACCGACTGTCACTTCAGACCATTTACTTTTCATTTATAAGGCCTATTTTGGAGTATGGTGATGTCATATGGGACAATCTTTCGCAGGGGTTAAAGGATCAGCTAGACAAAGTTCAAAATGAAGCTGCACGTATAGTTACAGGCTGTACTAAACTTGTTGCTATTGCTGATCTTATTCAGGAATCTGGTTGGGAAACTTTAAGCGAAAGAAGGCGAAAACATAAGTTGATTCACTTCTACAAAATGGTAAATGGACTCTCTCCAGATTATCTTAATGTTCTCGTCCCTCCAACGATTGGTAATTCAACGACTTATAATCTGCTTAGACCTAATAATTTGAGAACCATTGCTTGCAGAACTAGCTTGTATAACAATTCATTTCTACCGTCTGTAATTAATGATTGGAATTCCCTACCGGATGAGATTAAGAACGCAGAATCACTGACATCTTTTAAATATCATTTAAACCTTGACAAACCCGCTCCAAGACCACTGTATTTCCTCGGCGAAAGAAAAATTCAGATTATCCATGCTAGACTACGTAACAAGTGTAGTTCTCTTAATCATCACCTATACTTGAAAAATTTAGTACAATCGCCACTCTGTAGATGCGGCTCAGTTGAATCAACTGAACACTATTTTCTAAAATGTGCAATTCATAATGAATTAAGAAATCATTTAAACTCTAATATTAATGAGATAGTAAGAGTCTCCCTTCGAATCATTTTATATGGAGATGAGAGTCTTAGCCTGAATGATAATGAAAGAATATTTGCAGCAGTGCATACTTATATCCGTGCAAGTGGAAGATTTGCTCTTTAGTACGTTGTTTCTTTGTCTTGTTTTGTTTTTAAGGGACAATAGAATATTCTGCTGCGGGAACTGGCAGAGGACACTCGTAGTGTAGCATTCTTATCTTCGTCTTTATAAACTGTAATAGTAAACACTTACGTAGTAGTGACAGTCAGGTTGTAATGCTTTTATTGTCTCTATATATGGTCTCTTACAGATGAAATCTTCACCATCAGGTCTAACACTCCATACCTATTTGCATACCCCCTACTTTCCCACATATTTTTCCTTTTTTCATTGTTCTTCTTTCTTAACCTTAAAATATCGTACTTTATACATGCAATAACCGGAAATTGGAGAAGAACTCTATAAGCTTTGCTTCCGTTCCGATCCATTTCTACAGGATTATTTTTGTCAATTTAATGCATTTGTATTGTTCATGTACATGTATTTCTGTAGAATAAAATATGTTTAAATTTAAATTAATTCCAACAGCCTATGAAATATCAGAAATCAACGAGCATAGCTAATGTAATTCTCCAACCTTAAAACACAAAGCAAATTTATCTTGATCCCGTAAATTTTCAATAAAATTGCACATAACATAACCTCACCGTATGCGAAAACATTGTCGACTTTCGTTTTCCAAACCAAATCTATGATGCAAACAAAAGAAGGAAAATGTGGTGCGAAAAGGCTCTTGTAGATCTATAACAAACCCTTGGACTTTGTTAATAAATGACGATAGTTGTGCATTGAATCATGCTTCGATTTTAAAAAGCATTTTGAAAAGAAAGAAAATGTTTCCTGTTTTGTTTTAATATATTTTACGATATAAAGAAGGCATAAAAATGTGCTGTAGGCGTGTTTAGATGGTAACAAGGGCATGTTTGTGCTTAAAAGTAGTGCCTTTCGTCCTTTCATAATTAATTTCATATAATTTTCCTTAACGAGAATTCTGCTTTATTATTTTGCCTTAAACATTTTGTTGCAATGTTCCACAGTATTATTTATAAAATAAATGCGCGCAGTACGACCTACGACCTAAGCTGTCGACGGGCCGTAAATCACATAAATCACATTCATTCATTCATTCATTCATTCATTCATTCATCCATTCGTTCATTGTATAAAAAGTGGATCACACTCTCAAGCGGATAAGTTTATATAAAATCAGTTTATGCGTAAAAGTTAGTGGATCACTAAATTGGTTAGAGTTCAAAAATGAGAATTCTTTGAGAAAATAAACGCTACTGCGCAAGGCGCCTTCGCTTTTATTTTCTCGAAGAATTCACTTTTTGAGCTCTAAGCATTACTTAGAAATATAGAATTGTAAGTGAATACGGCCACTAGAATTATCGTGGTTCGAGCGTTTCGTGTTCTTTATGAAACGTTTTTATTTTATCCATGTCATTCATACGTGTATGTTGTTCTGTTGTTCAGCATGCCTGTGTAAAAATAATTTCAATTTTGATTAGTCTGAAACTTCGAAAAAAGAATTGGGGGCAAAAAATTTTCTACAAAATTACAAACTAACCGGGGTTCAATAGATAATGAAAGACTGTAAAAGGATAATAAGAAACTTTTTAATGCGCAGGAGATATTTTTAAGGCTAGGCATACCTTGCCTACCCATAAATTTCTGCCATTTCAAGTCCTACCATTGTAATTCTCTAAAATGGAATAATTACGATGAATTCTTTGTGTTTCTACTTTGATTAATTCTGATTGCGACGTCTTGGTGTATTACAAAGCTCTTTAACTCTTTACTACACAATCCCGACCCTGAAATAGAAGGCTTTAAAAACATTGTGGGAAAAAAAGAAAAGGCTGGTAACCAGCATTTTCTCCATTTCCCCCAATGTTTTGTACCCTATCAACTACATAAATCGCCATTTAAGTTACATTTAATTTATTGTCTGCAAATGCTTTCAATTTGGTCCAGTCCAAAACTTTGTTGTTTGATAAAGAGTTAACCCTTTATCGCACAATCACGTGCTTTAACGAACCTTGGGAGTAAGGCTGTCAATCTGTATTTTCTCCATTTTCTGCAAACTGTTTCAATTTTGATTGCTTGTGTGTTTGTTTATTTAATGCCATTTTCAAAATTATTTTTATTTTTATAATGGCGGCGATCATTACACCTCTCCATGCTTTCATGGAGTTTTCTTTTACGAGTACTGTGTACAATGTTCCTCCAAAGCCACTGGCTGCTTACCCACATTACCATCGTCCAAACAACGATAAGTGGCGAAAAAGAAATAAATCCTTGGGAAATGAGTATCATTTGTCCTCAGAAAAAAATTGGCTGAGCTGGGGGTTCCAACCAGAGACAGCCCTGGTTTCAACTCCGAAACGTTACTAAGATACCGGACTCGGCGTCTCCAGAAGGGAAGAAAAATCAAATATTTAGAACAGCTGTATTTTTTTATATATAAATATGAGCCATGCTCTGGCAAAAGGGGGCTTAATGCACCTCCGTGATACATAATGCCTGGCAAGTCATCACACAATTATGGATCGATAATAGCCACTTTTTTAAACAACCAACTCAATCATGAGGTAGACTGGTCCTTTGACAGGCAGAAAATTTACCAATAGCGAAAAGTTTCGACTCAGGTCAGCCTGCGCGGATTGCGCAGGCTGACCTGGGTCGATACTTTTCGCAGATGCATTAAGCCCCCTTTTCACAGAGCACGGCTCATATGTAATTTTCGTAATGACGTTAATGAAACTTTTATTTTATTACCAACACTTCATTAAACCTTTCATTTCTAGTGGCTTTTTCTAGCTTTCTCTACCAAATGTAGATCAAGATCAGACATACACAAAACATTGCAGCCCGATCTTTGATTTGCTCCGTCCTAGACCAGATGCTTAAATCTGACCAAAATCATCCTCTAAGTTTGGAGAAAAGGACCTTGTGAACCTCGAAAAAGAAAATGAAGCTAGATTTGTCTAGCTGGCGGCGAAAGGGTTCACTCTTCACCGGACGACACAATTTCAGACTTTTCCAAATTAAAAGCATTTGCAGACAACCAGTGGATCAGATAATGGGGTTTATCTCTGACAGGGTAGTAAACAACGTGGGAAAAGAAGAAAATTCTGATAACCAGCAGTTTCTATCTTTCCAAGAATGCTTTCGGTAACCTTTTTGCCTCAAAGAAGTTAAGATTCGTTTTTGTTTTTTATGAAGGGTTTAAGTGTCGAGTAAAATTTATGTGGCTGTAACAATGGCTTTTTTACACTTTTTGGTGCGTTATAAGAATGCGCCTGATCCTGAAAGTTCTGTTTTACGTGGAAAGATAACTTGATCAAGATCTTGGAATTCGATTCAATGTTAAAAACGTAAGCGCCTTTTTTTTCTATTTGTAGCTTTAATATAATGTTTTACAGATTAGGCTTTATTAAGCAACAGACAGGTAATCTAACATTCGCACATACAAATATTTTAAAAAATTATCAGTAGAATGACGGACGCCAAAATTGACATAAAATGTGAATGGACTAAACACTTAAATAGTATACCTTTGTAGTGGTAAGACGATTGGCAACCTGTGTATCGGAAGCATTTTTGAGTCATTGCTACGAAAGCGGAAGAATGGTAAATCTAAATTTTTCTACAAATGTAACATTAAGTCAAATTATTTCAATAACGCGTGGCAAAGCGGAAGCACTAACAACTTTAGAACACAAATCTAGAACAACACAGCAGGAGATAAAAGTATTTGTTTTTATTTCTTAGCTAATACCCCCATTCCACTGGGCGGCGATCCCACTACGCTCATGGTAATCATTGCGCTTCACCAAAATCTTCAAAATCGCCGCTTAAGCGTCGACATGTGCAAAATTTTGGGACTTTAGCGTTTCCAGTGCGCTCACAGAACGCTTCAATAACGATCTCGCTCCGCTTGTCACGATCCTGTTGCATTTCTACGGCGCTTGAAGTCTCTCCAAGACGCTTCTACTATGCTTTCACTACGGTACGGGATTTCAGGCTACGCTTAGTCTGCGTTGCTGCTGCGAGTTTGTTATGACCTAAAGCGCAGGAGTAGCGCTTTTGGAACATTTCTATTGAAAATCAGTTGTTTAACTGCTTTGGCAGCAGTTGATCGTCATCCTTCTAAGGAAATGGATCAGATTGTTCTAGTAGCTGCGCTTCAGCTTGTTATTATGAACAATAGAATGATAAGGTAGAGTGTTGAGAGAAAACCCAAATAGAGAAGGAGGGCCAGAGGGTTCTAGGTCCGTCCATGTATTTTTGCATAGCAAAGGCTCCAATTTAGTCATCATGACCAACTTAAAAGAATTGAGGATTGAAGACAGCACTTTATTTTTCAATTTATGAGAATGGAGCCTTACATGTTTGATGAGTTCTTGCATAGAATTGGTCCTAGAATGCAGAAGAGTGACACCAACTTCAGGGAAACGCTTGAACCAGGCCAAAAGCTGGACAAATATCTCGACGCTTTTGTTAGGATGCACTGTGCTTGTTTACGTTACTCGCGCTGCGGCTACGATGTTGCTGCGTTCACCAATTTCTTGCTACGATTTACTACGTTTTTGTGACGCTTCGAGTCCACGGCGATTCCGCCACGTAAATTTTGAGCAAGGTCAAAACTAGCGCCGTGAATTGGCGATTATGACGTTTCCGATGCGCTTCTACTAGGATCAATGCGCGTCTACTGCGTTGCTGACGTTCCTGCTACGATTCACGGTGTTTTGATAAAAAAAGAAATCGAAGTATAGCGGAATCGCCGCTCAGTGGAATGGGGGTTGTAAGGGATTACCTCTACTAGAGAATGCAGCATTTAAATCATCCTGTAGAAGAAACCCTTGAAGCCATTCACGCTGAGAGAGGCGAAAGGTTTACTTACCTAATTAAAAAAAGTTTTCTACCCTCTTAAACACAAATCCCATTGCTTGAGTCATCATGACGTGACACAATCAAAATAAATCTAAGCCTATGCCCACATTGACCGATGCGGAAAAAAAATTCCTGATTTTTTTTTAAAAAATTCCTAAAATTTGAACATGGAATTACAAAAATTCCTGAAATGGGCCCTTATTGTGAGCACTGGTCATGCATATTATGTAGCGCGCAAATGCTTTCAATTTGGACAAGTCTAAAGTTTTATCATCTGGTAAGGAGTATACATGTACTTTTGAGCTACAAAAGACCCTAAAAGAGCTGAAACATCAACAGATGTATCAAATATCTAAAAATAACTCATATTTTGCTATAATGTTATAACAGGCTGTTGCCATACGTACATCATTCAATTCTTTTACCAGCTTGTATTTTCAACCTTTATAATGTGTCTTGTGTCAAGTTAAAAAGAAAGTACCAGGAAAATTCAGAAGTTATGAAGTATATCTAATACTTGACGATATTCAATTCCAGGCCGTGTATATGAGTTAGCGTTATCCCGGAGTCAGCTATTCATGACCTAGAACATAAGGCTATGTTGTCAATATAATGACTACAGTATACCATCAAAAGCGTACCAAAATGCACGATAACACTGTTTGGTGTGTCTGGCTTTATTTTTACTGCATATCATCTATTAATGAAGCCGCCTTCAATTTGACTTTTCCTGATGATCTTCAAAGTTGGTGCCCTTATACCAAATTCTGCGACCTTGAACCAGCACAAAGACTTGATCCGGTTTTAAAAAATATGGTACCATGTTGTGGATCTTGCTCCTGCTCAAATGATTGCGGAAAAAACCGGAACTGCTGTACTTCGTCCATGGACCGCTACAAAATCGACGAGACATTACGCACTGTTTGCCATAGTTTGGTTGTGAATTGGAATACTACTGCTGTGGAGGAACAACAATTGTTTTACATGGTAGACAAGTGCCCAAATTTCTCCGTGAGTTGTGTGGATCAAAATGCATCAGTTTTGGGCAGTTATCACCCGGTGTATTCCAGAAAAAACAATTTGATTTATTACAACAGTATGTGTGCAGCCTGTCACAATCAAAGGGACGTTACTCTGTTCGAAGCGGCCATCCAGTGTAGTGCAGTGAAAGAATCATACACAAATGTTATGTACGGCATCATGATTGGAAACACCCTAGATTCCGACTGTAGGATTCAGTTTGTCCCTCCTGATGATATAGATATGCGCTCACAGGTTTGTTATCCAACGAAGAAAACTGATTGTTCACCAGAATCCAGATTCTATGCGATGCGCGATCGTTGTGCCAGTTTTAATGCCACTTACCGAGCACAGCTAGGGGCTTTCGGCAACATATATTGTTATATTTGTAACTCAGTCAAAATTACTATCGAAGAAGCCGAGATGAAAGTTAATCTAATTACTATGTGCGATGCAGATGCCACGAACAAGTTCTGGGCTCAACATGCGTTCACAGTTCTTATAAATCATGAGACCATCGATAGCGTTAGTTCAGCGAAAGACAACGAGGAGCATCAGTGGTGTGACGCTACACACATTGTACCATCGAGAGCAGTATGTTTTAATGTGTTTTGCCTTTGTTTATACTTTTGTTCTATCTTCTTTTTCAGTTTTGTTTCTTCATTGTTTGTTTGTTTTTCATGTTTTTCGTTTATTTGTTTCACCATCCAGGCCTTAAAAAAACTGTTTCCTTCATTTAATTCTCTTAGCTGTTAAGTATTATGCAATTATTCTTGTAATTTGAGTTATCAACAGGCTTCCCCATGGCGTAAGACCTTTTTATTTGAAATAAACCTTTTAACCATTTCTCATTTTTAAGACCAGTGGGAAGGCGCAGCGCAGCTTCTAAAAAGCATTGTTAGAATACAGAACGGAGAAAACACTGGTTACCAGTATTAATTGACCTTTATTTTCTCGTTGTGCCGCAAGAGTTTCATACCCTATCAAAGACAAATTCCACCATATAAGCCCCAGTCCTGCAAATGCTATTTTTTGCCATCTGATAGAGAGTTCAGCTTTCCCAAACCAAACAAAAAATAATCAGTGCACCATTAAATATTGCAATCATTTTTTTTAGAATAAAACTTGAGTCATAAAATGTCTGCTCTGAAAGATGTAAATGCACATACCAAAATATCGACCCACGACCTGCACCGTCCGCGCAGGCTGAAGTAGGTTGAAACTGTTTGATATTTGTAAAGTTTTGCAGGTCATATAATCATTCTTACAGTCACATGATTCAGCTAGTCTCCGGACAAAATGGATCCACGTTATGCGACAATTTGCTCGGAAGATCGCATTACAAAGATTTTTTACACACCCGTCTTCAGGGGATCAGTCATATCTTTTCTTTTTTTAATCCAGAAACGTTGTCGTTCGATACACTGCCCTGTGGGTCAATATCGTACACACGATGGCTGCAAAGTCCTTGGAGATAAATGGTTTGCTGATGCTATTTCTATTAATTTTGAGCTGACACCACAAACTAAAATACTTGTGAAAGAGATTGAAGACATTCTTGCTCGCAACAATCATTCTTCGTCTGCAGAAATCTTCTTGGAGCGGCACGCCTTTCAAAGCTGGAAACTACAGTTGCTCTACAAAAGTGAAGAATCTGGTACATTCATAAAGCATTTTGTGGCTCAAGTTTTATACGTGAGCGTAGATATGTCTATCAATCCGGTCACCTTGCTTCAAATGGTAGAGAGTTCCTTCAATCAACCATGGAGAATTAAATTACTCGGTAAGAGTTATGAACTTTCCGTTGCTTTTGACGTAAACTATGGATATCTGCCACGTGTACATGAAGAAAATGACTCTATTAAAATATTACACGCGCCAATATGGCTGATCTACTGGAGCATTTACGTTTCTAATCGACACATAGAAAGAAATCAGTTTTTAAACAAAGTAATGGATGATGTGGGCAAATTGCCAAAGGGCGTCATTGTTATTTCCAAACTTTTCTTCTGTGAACAAGTCGAGCTGCTTCCGGATGAATATGTTACTGAAGGATTAAATATCTACTTGTTGAAAAGAGGCAAGTATCTGGAAAAGGGAGTCTACACCCAGTTCGGTAAAAAACCGGTGTATCGTGTTTGTCTATCGGAGTTTCAAGATCAAAAGTCAAGCGGCATTAGGCAAGAGATGTGTTTATTCTATTTAAGGCTTTGTCTTTTAATTTATGTTTTATGCCGACTAGAGCAATGAGAATGTATCTGCATGAAAAGCGACTTCATTTTATGAATAAGGATACATTATGAGTCTTGATGGCATATTCTTTGTTGTTACTGTTGTTTTATGTGTCCAATTTGTTGTTGCCGCTGTGTTATGTGTCCATAAAAAGAAATTCGAATAAATGTCATGTACAAATATTGCTCGTTTACCATATCTAAACCCTGGTCATGGAATCCCGACAGTGTCTCTTAAAAATTGATGTCAGGTACTGTTGCTTATCAGAAAAGATAAGATAAAAATTTATGTATGTTAATACGATAACCTATTACAAAAACGAATAATTTTTTACTGTTTGTTTGGGGCTTATATAGTGCCTGTGACTACATCAAGAAAGTTGGTCAACAACCAATAAGAGTCACTTTTACCCTGAAAGTATTAAATTTTTGTTTGCTGAGGAAAAGCAGTTAAAGTTCACTGTTTCAGAGATATATAATCCTTTTTCACACAATCTCCAGTTTTGAAGCCCTTTAGGAAGAAGGCTGTCGATAACATTGTGGGAAAAGGAAATAATACTGATAACCATTACTTTCTACTTTTTCCGAAATACCTACTATTCTTATAATGACAAATCTCACCAGTTTAGTCTTTATTATGTTGTTTGCAAAAGTTTTGAATTTTGACAGGTCTAAAACTTTATCTCGTAAAGAGATAAATGCAATTGGAATACCCTGGAATATATATTCTGTTGTAAAAGAAAGTGTGCACCTGTTTTTTTTTTTTAATATCTTCGCTTCCACAAGGCGCATCTACGACAAATTTACAACACTCTCTACACAAAGTGTCTACTATCCATAGGATCGGAAATGTACAATATTGGGAATCTATGTGACTTGGAATTCTGCACAGTGAAGGTCTTTCACCAGGGTGCTAAAAATTATGTTAACACAGTAACTCAAACTGTTTTTTTTTTTTTTTCATTCATTTTGATAGCTATAGTAAAATATCTATATCCAGTTATTTGTTTTTTATGTATAGACCTTATCAGGACCGCGAGCGACGTGAACCTGCCTTATAGCAATGGGGATGTCTGAATCATTTGACCGTGCTAAGATACAAATGATTTTATCTAAAAACAATGCCGTTTTTTATTTGATTACTAAGCGTTGAAAACCTGTTTTCTCAACCGAAAATATGTAAACAGTTTCTTCTTTCATGTTTTGTGAAAACACGTCAAGGTTTTGACACAAAGTCGAGTACATGTACTATCTTCCTTATCGTTCGTTTAAAATAGCACGTTTAAAAAAAAGTACACTCACCTGTAAGCGGCCGCCTGAGATCTATTTACTGCTTACAAGTGACTGTACAAATTTCTTTTCTCAACATGCTATTTTAAAAGAAGGATATTTAACGTAACAAAATAAAATATAAAACGAAAGATGTTAATTGTTTTATCAGTGCTGATTTGATCATTTCTTAGGAAAGCGAGTATTCTTTTAATGTTTCTTTAAAAACTAGTGCCTGTGATCACATCAAGGAAAAATGGTCTACAACCAATAAAAGCCTCTTCACCCTGGAAGTATGAGGGTAGTTCGGTACTTCATCATCAAGGAGAACACTTTTAAAAAAACATCGTGGGAACGGAGTAAATGCTGGCGACTAACATTTTCTCTTTCCAAAAGTGTTCATACTCTTTTAAAGGCATATCTCATTAATTTAGCCACTTTCAACTCTTTACCCAACGACAAAATTTAAGACGGGTCCAAAATGAAAGCATTTACCAGTACTTTACAGTCAATTATTATGACACAAGTTGTACTGCTATCCCCTTAATCCCGAAGGCAAAGTTGGGAAGTCACTTCTTCTTTTTTTTAAGTCTTTCGTGTGATGCAGTTTTAGATCGAACCCAGGACCTCCTACCTAAAAGATTATACGATCAAGGTGATTATAACCAGTTAAGAGGCTGTCTTGCTAATTTCGATTGGCACTCTATACACAATGATAATATTGACATATATGCTGAAAATTTTGCAAGTGTCATCACGGATAAAACTCGTATGTTTATTCCAAGCAAAACTGTCAGGATTAACTCCCAGGAACCACCATGGATGACCTGTTTTATTAAAAGGAAAATTCGCTATCGCAAGAGATTGTATAAAAAAGCCAAGGCATCAAATAAAGCTAGTCACTGGACAAAATTCAAATCCGTTAGAAATGAAGTAATATCACTAATTCGACAAACCAAAGAAAATTACTACGATCTTTTATCCTCAAAATTAAAATCTGGTACACTATCTCCACGTGATTGGTGGAAAACTTTAAAGTCACTTATGTCTTCAAGTTCTTCATCGTCAATCCCTCCTCTCTTTGATTTTTCCAGCGATTCAATGGTAATTGACGACATTGAGAAAGCTAATGTACTATTATTTTGCAAATCAATCACGTATAGATGAGTCTTTAAGTACTCTTCCAGAAGCAAATTACCCACTGACTCAATCTTGTTTAGATACAATTAATATTATGCCGTTCGAGGTACTGGATGTTTTGAAATCACTGAGACTTGGGAAAGTTTCAGGGCCTGATGGTATTAATAACAGGATTCTTATTGAAGTAGCTGGACAGATTGCACCTCATTTATGTGATTTGTTCAACTACTCATTAAATACTTATACAGTTCCATCTTCATGGAAAATATCCAATGTATGTCCAATATTTCAATCAGGTGACCTTTCTCTTCCATCAAACTACAGACCCGTTTCTTTATTGAATAGTATCGAAAAAGTATTCGAACGCATTATATTCAAGCATATTTATAACCATCTGAAAGACATCAATTATTTTACACCCTTCCAGTCTGGTTTCATGCCCGGCGACTCTACAGTTAATCAAGTAACTGGTCTTTATAATGAAATGTGCAAAGCTTTAGACGACGGGCTGGAATTTAGAGCTGTGTTTTTTGACATAAGTAAAGCGTTTGACAAAGTTTGGCATAAAGGCTTACTTTTTAAGTTGAAACGGGCCGGGATCCATGGTAAACTATTATCTTGGTTTTCTAATTATCTTTCGAATCGTTTCCAGAGAGTTATCTTACCAGGGGGAGTTTCATTCTTGTGTCATGTGCAGGCCGGTGTCCCTCAAGGATCCATTCTAGGACCTTTACTATTTCTAGTTTATATAAATGACATAGTTGATGATATTCAGGCAAATATCAATCTTTTTGCAGACGACACAAGCTTATCAATGACTGTAGGCGATCCTGCTGATGTAGGAAGTATTTTACAGTCTGACATCGATAAAATTACAGATTGGGCACAACAGTGGCTGGTCAAGTTCAACCCTGCAAAGTCTGAATCGCTGGTTATATCCCGCAAACGTATTAAGCCAGATCATCCAAGTCTCTTTATGTCAAATATTGAAATTCCATCAGTTACAAGTCACAAACACTTAGGTTTTTTTCTTTCTAACGACGGTTCTTGGGACATCCATATCAATAAATCAACTGAAAAAGCATGGAAAAGAATTGGGGTTATGCGGCATCTGAAAATACGACTCGACCGACTGTCACTTCAGACCATTTACTTTTCATTTATAAGGCCTATTTTGGAGTATGGTGATGTCATATGGGACAATCTTTCGCAGGGGTTAAAGGATCGGCTAGACAAAGTTCAAAATGAAGCTGCACGTATAGTTACAGGCTGTACTAAACTTGTTGCTATTGCTGATCTTATTCAGGAATCTGGTTGGGAAACTTTAAGCGAAAGAAGGCGCAAACATAAGTTGATTCACTTCTACAAAATGGTAAATGGACTCTCTCCATATTATCTTAATGTTCTCATCCCTCCAACGATTGGTAATTCAACGACTTATAATCTGCGTAGACCTAATAATTTGAGAACCATTGCTTGCAGAACTAGCTTGTATAACAATTCATTTCTACCGTCTGTAATTCATGATTGGAATTCCCTACCGGATGAGATTAAGAACGCAGAATCACTAACATCTTTTAAATGTCATTTAAACCTTGACAAACCCGCTCCAAGACCACTGTATTTCTTCGGCGAAAGAAAAATTCAGATTATCCATGCTAGACTACGTAACAAGTGTAGTTCTCTTAATCATCACCTATACTTGAAAAATTTAGTACAATCGCCACTCTGTAGATGCGGCTTAGTTGAACCAACTGAACACTATTTTCTAAAATGTGCAATTTATAATGAATTAAGAAATCATTTAAACTCTAATATTAATGAGATAGTAAGAGTCTCCCTTCGAATCATCTTATATGGAGATGAGAGTCTTAGCCTGAATGATAATGAAAGAATATTTGCAACAGTGCATACTTATATCCGTGCAAGTGGAAGATTTGCTCTTTAGTACGTTGTTTCTTTGTCTTGTTTTGTTTTTAAGGGACAATAGAATATTCTGCTGCGGGAACTGGCAGAGGACACTCGTAGTGTAGCATTCTTATCTTCGTCTTTATAAACTGTAATAGTAAACACTTACGTAGTAGTGACAGTCAGGTTGTAATGCTTTTATTGTCTCCATATATGGTCTCTTACAGATGAAATCTTCACCATCAGGTCTAACACTCCACACCTATTTGCACACCCCCTACTTTCCCACATATTTTTCCATTTTTCATTGTTCTTCTTTTTAACCTTAAAATATCGTACTTTATACATGCAATAACCGGAAATTGGAGAGGAACTCTATAAGCTTTGCTTCCGTTCCGATCCATTTCTACAGGATTATTTTTGTCAATTTAATGCATTTGTATTGTTCATGTACATGTATTTCTGTAGAATAAAATATGTTTAAATTTAAATTAATTCCAACAGCCTATGAAATATCAGAAATCAACGAGCATAGCTAATGTAATTCTCCAACCTTAAAACACAAAGCAAATTTATCTTGATCCCGTAAATTTTCAATAAAATTGCACATAACATAACCTCACCGTATGCGAAAACATTGTCGACTTTCGTTTTCCAAACCAAATCTATGATGCAAACAAAAGAAGGAAAATGTGGTGCGAAAAGGCTCTTGTAGATCTATAACAAACCCTTGGACTTTGTTAATAAATGACGATAGTTGTGCATTGAATTATGCTTCGATTTTAAAAAGCATTTTGAAAAGAAAGAAAATGTTTCCTGTTTTGTTTTAATATATTTTACGATATAAAGAAGGCATAAAAATGGATAGCATGTGCTGTAGGCGTGTTTAGATGGTAACAAGGGCATGTTTGTGCTTAAAAGTAGTGCCTTTCGTCCTTTCATAATTAATTTCATATAATTTTCCTTAACGAGAATTCTGCTTTATTATTTTTGCCTTAAACATTTTGTTGCAATGTTCCACAGTATTATTTACAAAATAAATGCGCGCAGTACGACCTACGACCTAAGCTGTCGACGGGCCGTAAATCACATAAATCACATTCATTCATTCATTCATTCATTCATTCATTTATCCATTCGTTCATTGTATAAAAAGTGGATCACACTCTCAAGCGGATAAGTTTATGCGTAAAAGTTAGTGGATCACTAAATTGGTTAGAGTTCAAAAATGAGAATTCTTTGAGAAAATAAACGCTACTGCGCAAGGCGCCTTCGCTTTTATTTTCTCGAAGAATTCACTTTTTGAGTTCTAAGCATTACTTAGAAATATAGAATTGTAAGTGAATACGGCCACTAGAATTATCGTGGTTCGAGCGTTTCGTGTTCTTTATGAAACGTTTTTATTTTATCCATGTCATTCATACGTGTATGTTGTTCTGTTGTTCAGCATGCCTGTGTAAAAATAATTTCAATTTTGATTAGTCTGAAACTTCGAAAAAAGAATTGGGGGCAAAAAATTTTCTACAAAATTACAAACTGACCGGGGTTCAATAGATAATGAAAGACTGTAAAAGGATAATAAGAAACTTTTTAATGCGCCAGAGATATTTTTAAGGCTAGGCACATACCTTGCCTACCCATAAATTTCTGCCATTTCAAGTCCTACCATTGTAATTCTGTAAAATGGAATAATTACGATGAATTCTTTGTGTTTCTACTTTGATTAATTCTGATTGCAACGTCTTTGTGTATTACATAGCTTTTTAACTCTTTACTACACAATCCCGACCCTGAAATAGAAGGCTTTAAAAACATTGTAGGAAAAAAAGAAAAGGTTGGTAACCAGCATTTTCTCCATTTCCCCCAATGTTTTGTACCCTATCAACTACATAAATCGCCATTTAAGTTACATTTAATTTATTGTCTGCAAATGCTTTCAATTTGGTCCAGTCCAAAACTTTGTTGTTTGGTAAAGAGTTAACCCTTTATCGCACAATCACGTGTTTTAACGAACCTTGGGAGTAAGGCTGTCAATCTGTATTTTCTCCATTTTCTGCAAACTGTTTCAATTTTGATTGCTTGTTTCTTTGTTTATTTAATGCCATTTTCAAAATTATTTTTATTTTTATAATGGCGGCGATCATTACACTTCTCCATGCTTTCATGGAGTTTTCTTTTACGAGTACTGTGTACAATGTTCCTCCAAAGCCACTGGCTGCTTACCCACATTACCATCGTCCAAACAACGATAAGTGGCGAAAAAGAAATAAATCCTTGGGAAATGAGTATCATTTGTCCTCAGAAAAAAATTGGCTGAGCTGGGGGTTCCAACCAGAGACAGCCCTGGTTTCAACTCCGAAACGTTACTAAGATACCGGACTCGGCGTCTCCAGAAGGGAAGAAAAATCAAATATTTAGAACAGCTGTATTTTTTTATATATAAATATGAGCCATGCTCTGGCAAAAGGGGGCTTAATGCACCTCCGTGATACATAATGCCTGGCAAGTCATCACACAATTATGGATCGATAATAGCCACTTTTTTAAACAACCAACTCAATCATGAGGTAGACTGGTCCTTTGACAGGCAGAAAATTTACCAATAGCGAAAAGTTTCGACTCAGGTCAGCCTGCGCGGATTGCGCAGGCTGACCTGGGTCGATACTTTTCGCAGATGCATTAAGCCCCCTTTTCACAGAGCACGGCTCTTATGTAATTTTCGTAATGACGTTAATGAAACTTTTATTTTATTACCAACACTTCATTAAACCTTTCACTTCTAGTGGCTTTTTCTAGCTTTCTCTACCAAATGTAGATCAAGATCAGACATACACAAAACATTGCAGCCCGATCTTTGATTTGCTCCGTCCTAGACCAGATGCTTAAATCTGACCAAAATCATCCTCTAAGTTTGGAGAAAAGCACCTTGTGAACCTCGAAAAAGAAAATGAAGCTAGATTTGTCTAGCTGGCGGTGAAAGGGTTCACTCTTCACCGGACGACACAATTTCAGACTTTTCCAAATTAAAAGCATTTGCAGACACCCAGTGGATCAGATAATGGGGTTTATCTCTGACAGGGTAGTAAACAACGTGGGAAAAGAAGAAAATACTGATAACCAGCAGTTTCTATCTTTCCAAGAATGCTTTCGGTAACCTTTTTGCCTCAAAGAAGTTAAGATTCGTTTTTGTTTTTATGAAGGGTTTAAGTGTCGAGTAAAATTTATGTGGCTGTAACAATGGCTTTTTTACACTTTTTGGTGCGTTATAAGGAGGTGCCTGATCCTGAAAGTTCTGTTTTACGTGGAAAGATAACTTGATCAAGATCTTGGAATTCGATTCAATGTTAAAAACGTAAGCGCCCTTTTTTTCTATTTGTAGCTTTAATATAATGTTTTACAGATTAGGCTTTATTAAGCAACAGACAGGTAATCTAACATTCGCACATACAAATATTTTAAAAAATTATCAGTAGAATGACGGACGCCAAAATTGACATAAAATGTGAATGGACTAAACACTTAAATAGTATACCTTTGTAGTGGTAAGACGATTGGCAACCTGTGTATCGGAAGCATTTTTGAGTCATTGCTACGAAAGCGGAAGAATGGTAAATCTAAATTTTTCTACAAATGTAACATTAAGTCAAATTATTTCAATAACGCGTGGCAAAGCGGAAGCACTAACAACTTTAGAACACAAATCTAGAACAACACAGCAGGAGATAAAAGTATTTGTTTTTATTTCTTTGCTAATACCCCCATTCCTCTGGGCGGCGATCCCACTACGCTCATGGTAATCATTGCGCTTCACCAAAATCTTCAAAATCGCCGCTTAAGCGTCGACATGTGCAAAATTTTGGGACTTTAGCGTTTCCAGTGCGCTCACAGAACGCTTCAATAACGATCTCGCTCCGCTTGTCACGATCCTGTTGCATTTCTACGGCGCTTGAAGTCTCTCCAAGACTCTTCTACTATGCTTTCACTACGGTACGGGATTTCAGGCTACGCTTAGTCTGCGTTGCTGCTGCGAATTTGTTATGACCTAAGCGCAGGAGTAGCGCTTTTGGAACATTTCTATTGAAAATCAGTTGTTTAACTGCTTTGGCAGCAGTTGATCGTCATCCTTCTAAGGAAATGGATCAGATTGTTCTAGTAGCTGCGCTTCAGCTTGTTATTATGAACAATAGAATGATAAGGTAGAGTGTTGAGAGAAAACCCAAATAGAGAAGGAGGGCCAGAGGGTTCTAGGTCCGTCCATGTATTTTTGCATAGCAAAGGCTCCAATTTAGTCATCATGACCAACTTAAAAGAATTGAGGATTGAAGACAGCACTTTATTTTTCAATTTATGAGAATGGAGCCTTACATGTTTGATGAGTTCTTGCATAGAATTGGTCCTAGAATGCAGAAGAGTGACACCAACTTCAGGGAAACGCTTGAACCAGGCCAAAAGCTGGACAAATATCTCGACGCTTTTGTTAGGATGCACTGTGCTTGTTTACGTTACTCGCGCTGCGGCTACGATGTTGCTGCGTTCACCAATTTCTTGCTACGATTTACTACGTTTTTGTGACGCTTCGAGTCCACGGCGATTCCGCCACGTAAATTTTGAGCAAGGTCAAAACTAGCGCCGTGAATTGGCGATTATGACGTTTCCGATGCGCTTCTACTAGGATCAATGCGCGTCTACTGCGTTGCTGACGTTCCTGCTACGATTCACGGTGTTTTGATAAAAAAGAAATCGAAGTATAGCGGAATCGCCGCTCAGTGGAATGGGGGTTGTAAGGGATTACCTGTACTACAGAATGCAGCGTTTAAATCATCCTGTAGAAGAAACCCTTGAAGCCATTCACGCTGAGAGAGGCGAAAGGTTTACTTACCAACATCAAAAAAAGTTTTCTACCCTCTTAAACACAAATCCCATTGCTTGAGTCATCATGACGTGACACAATCAAAATAAATCTAAGCCTATGACCACATTGACCGATGCGGAAAAAAAATTCCTGATTTTTTTTTTAAAAATTCCTAAAATTTGAACATGGAATTACAAAAATTCCTGAAATGGGCCCTTATTGTGAGCACTGGTCATGCATATTATGTAGCGCGCAAATGCTTTCAATTTGGACAAGTCTAAAGTTTTATCATCTGGTAAGGAGTATACATGTACTTTTGAGCTACAAAAGACCCTAAAAGAGCTGAAACATCAACAGATGTATCAAATATCTAAAAATAACTCATATTTTGCTATAATGTTATAACAGGCTGTTGCCATACGTACATCATTCAATTCTTTTACCAGCTTGTATTTTCAACCTTTATAATGTGTCTTGTGTCAAGTTAAAAAGAAAGTACCAGGAAAATTCAGAAGTTATGAAGTATATCTAATACTTGACGATATTCAATTCCAGGCCGTGTATATGAGTTAGCGTTATCCCGGAGTCAGCTGTTCATGACCTAGAACATAAGGCTATGTTGTCAATATAATGACTACAGTATACCATCAAAAGCGTACCAAAATGCACGATAACACTGTTTGGTGTGTCTGGCTTTATTTTTACTGCATATCATCTATTAATGAAGCCGCCTTCAATTTGACTTTTCCTGATGATCTTCAAAGTTGGTGCCCTTATACCAAATTCTGCGACCTTGAACCAGCACAAAGACTTGATCCGGTTTTAAAAAATATGGTACCATGTTGTGGATCTTGCTCCTGCTCAAATGATTGCGGAAAAAAACCGGAACTGCTGTACTTCGTCCATGGACCGCTACAAAATCGACGAGACATTACGCACTGTTTGCCATAGTTTGGTTGTGAATTGGAATACTACTGCTGTGGAGGAACAACAATTGTTTTACATGGTAGACAAGTGCCCAAATTTCTCCGTGAGTTGTGTGGATCAAAATGCATCAGTTTTGGGCAGTTATCACCCGGTGTATTCCAGAAAAAACAATTTGATTTATTACAACAGTAAGTGTGCAGACTGTCACAATCAAAGGGACGTTACTCTGTTCGAAGCGGCCATCCAGTGTAGGGCAGTGAAAGAATCATACACAAATGTTATGTACGGCATCATGATTGGAAACACCCTAGATTCCGACTGTAGGATTCAGTTTGTTCCTCCTGATGATATAGATATGCGCTCACAGATTTGTTATCCAACGAAGAAAACTGATTGTTCCCCAGAATCCAGATTCTATGCGATGCGCGATCGTTGTGCCAGTTTTAATGCCACTTACCGAGCACAGCTAGGGGCTTTCGGCAACATATATTGTTATATTTGTAACTCAGTCAAAATTACTATCGAAGAAGCCGAGATGAAACTTAATATAAATACTATGTGCGATGCAGATGCCACGAACAAGTTCTGGGCTCAACATGCGTTCACAGTTCTTATAAATCATAAGACTGTCGATAGCGTTAGTTCAGCGAAAGACAACGAGGAGCATCAGTGGTGTGACGCTACACACAATGTAACATCGACTGCAGTATGTTTTAATGTGTTTTGCCTTTGTTTATACTTTTGTTCTATCTTCTTTTTCAGTTTTGTTTCCTCATTGTTTGTTTGTTTTTCATGTTTTTCGTTTATTTGTTTCACCATCCAGGCCTTAAAAAAAACTGTTTCCTTCATTTAATTCTCTTAGCTGTTAAGTATTATGCAATTATTCTTGTAATTTGAGTTATGAACAGGCTTCCCCATGGCGTAAGACCTTTTTATTTGAAATAAACCTTTTAACCATTTCTCATTTTTAAGACCGGTGGGAAGGCGCAGCGCAGCTTCTAAAAAGCATTGTTAGAATACATAACGGAGAAAACACTGGTTACCAGTATTAATTGACCTTTATTTTCTCGTTGTGCCGCAAGAGTTTCATACCCTATCAAAGACAAATTCACCATACAAGCCCCAGTCCTGCAAATGCTATTTTTTTGCCATCTGATAGAGAGTTCAGCTTTCCCAAACCAAACAAAAAATAATCAGTGCACCATTAAATATTGCGATCAATTCTTTAGAATAAAACTTGAGTCATAAAATGTCTGCTCTGAAAGATGTAAATGCACATACCAAAATATCGACCCACGACCTGCACCGTCCGCGCAGGCTGAAGTAGGTTGAAACTGTTTGATATTTGTAAAGTTTTGCAGGTCATATAATCATTCTTACAGTCACATGATTCAGCTAGTCTCCGGACAAAATGGATCCACGTTATGCGACAACTTGCTCAGAAGATCGCATTACAAAGATTTTTTACACACCCGTCTTCATGGGGATCAGTCATATCTTTTCTTTTTTTAATCCAGAAACGTTGTCGTTCGATACACTGCCCTGTGGGTCAATATCGTACACACAATGGCTGCAAAGTCCTTGGAGATAAATGGTTTGCTGATGCTATTTCTATTAATTTTGAGCTGACACCACAGACTAAAATACTTGTGAAAGAGATTGAAGACATTCTTGCTCGCAACAATCATTCTTCGTCTGCAGAAATCTTCTTGGAGCGGCACGCCTTTCAAAGCTGGAAACTACAGTTGCTCTACAAAAGTGAAGAATCTGGTACATTCATAAAGCATTTTGTGGCCCAAGTTTTATACGTGAGCGTAGATATGTCTATCAATCCGGTTACCTTGCTTCAAATGGTAGAGAGTTCCTTCAATCAACCATGGAGAATTAAATTACTCGGTAAGAGTTATGAACTTTCCGTTGCTTTGGACGTAAACTATGGATATCTGCCACGTGTACATGAAGAAAATGACTCTATTAAAATATTACACGCGCCAATATGGCTGATCTACTGGAGCATTTACGTTTCTAATCGACACATAGAAAGAAATCAGCTTTTAAACAAAGTAATGGATGATGTGGGCAAATTGCCAAAGGGCGTCATTGTTATTTCCAACCTTTTCTTCTGTGAACAAGTCGAGCTGCTTCCGGATGAATATGTTACTGAAGGATTAAATATCTACTTGTTGAAAAGAGGCAAGTATCTGGAAAAGGGAGTCTACACCCAGTTCGGTAAAAAACCGGTGTATCGTGTTTGTCTATCGGAGTTTCAAGATCAAAAGTCAAGCGGCATTAGGCAAGAGATGTGTTTATTCTATTTAAGGCTTTGTCTTTTAATTTATGTTTTATGCCGACTAAAGCAATGAGAATGTATCCGCATGAAAAGCGACTTCATTTTATGAATAAGGATACATTATGAGTCTTGATGGCATATTCTTTGTTGTTACTGTTGTTTTATGTGTCCAATTTGTTGTTGCCGCTGTGTTATGTGTCCATAAAAAGAAATTCGAATAAATGTCATGTACAAATATTGCTCGTTTACCATATCTAAACCCTGGTCATGGAATCCCGACATTGTCTCTTAAAAATTGATGTCAGGTACTGTTACTTATCAGAAAAGATAAGATAAAAATTTATGTATGTTAATACGATAACCTATTACAAAAGCGAATAATTTTTTACTGTTTGTTTGGGGCTTATATAGTGCCTGTGACTACATCAAGAAAGTTGGTCAACAACCAATAAGAGTCACTTTTACCCTGAAAGTATTAAATTTGTTTTGTTTGCTGAGGAAAAGCAGTTAAAGTTCACTGTTTCAGAGATATATAATCCTTTTTCACACAATCTCCAGTTTTGAAGCCCTTTAGGAAGAAGGCTGTCGATAACATTGTGGGAAAAGGAAATAATACTGATAACCATTACTTTCTACTTTTTCCGAAATACCTACTATTCTTATAATGACAAATCTCACCAGTTTAGTCTTTATTATGTTGTTTGCAAATGTTTTGAATTTTGACAGGTCTAAAACTTTATCTCGTAAAGAGATAAATGCAATTGGAATACCCTGGAAGATATACTCTGTGCGCCTGTTTTTTTTAATATCTTCGCTTCCACAAGGCGCATCTGTCAAATTTACAACACTCTCTACACAAAGTGTCTACTATCCATAGGATCGGAAATGTACAATATTGGGAATCTATGGGACTTGGAATTCTGCACAGTGAAGGTCTTTCACCAGGGTGCTAAAAATTATGTTAACACAGTAACTCAAACTTTTTTTTTTTTTTTTTCATTCATTTTGATAGCTATAGTAAAATATCTATATCCAGTTATTTGTTTTTTATGTATAGACCTTATCAGGACCGCGAGCGACGTGAACCTGCCTTATAGCAATGGGGATGTCTGAATCATTTGACCGTGCTAAGATACAAATGATTTTATCTAAAAACAATGCCGTTTTTTATTTGATTACTAAGCGTTGAAAACCTGTTTTCTCAACCGAAAATATGTAAACAGTTTCTTCTTTCATGTTTTGTGAAAACACGTCAAGGTTTTGACACAAAGTCGAGTACATGTACTATCTTCCTTATCCTTCGTTTAAAATAGCACGTTTAAAAAAAAGTACACTCACCTGTAAGCGGTCGCCTGAGATCTATTAACTGCTTACAAGTGACTGTACAAATTTCTTTTCTCAATATGCTATTTTAAAAGAAGGATATTTAACGTAACAAAATAAAATATAAAACGAAAGATGTTGTTTTATCAGTGCTGATTTGATCATTTCTTAGGAAAGCGAGTATTCTTTTAATGTTTCTTTAAAAACTAGTGCCTGTGATCACATCAAGGAAAAATGGTCTACAACCAATAAAAGCCTCTTCACCCTGGAAGTATGAGGGTAGTTCGGTACTTCATCATCAAGGAGAACACTTTTAAAAAAACATCGTGGGAACGGAGTAAATGCTGGCGACTAACATTTTCTCTTTCCAAAATTGTTCATACTCTTTTAAAGGCATATCTCATCAATTTAGCCACTTTCTATGGTGGCATATTTCTGCCACGAGATACGAGATAGCTATCATGATAATTTTGGTAAATTATCGCGATAAATTAAAAGTTTCCTGGAAATCTTATCAAGATCGTGAAAAGTTTCATGATAAAAATATCACGATAAACTTAATATTTTATCGCAAAATTTCTCCACCGTGCTCGAAGCTGACATGCGAGATAAAATTATTGTGATAGTTTTATCCGTTTCTCGATATCTATAAATAGAAAATTCATCATTTGGATGAACTCGGTAGTTTTGACTTAAAGGGCAACTACAGCCAAAATCTCTTTTTTGGACATATGAATCCTTAAATGAAAACCATCTTAAAATAGAAAAACCGCATTTCAATGTCTATCGTAGAAAGAGAGTTTTAAGCGAAGATGTGGTTTGCACACCTGTGTGAGTTTGTGAAATGTTCGATAAACCGGATGTGATGCCACTCTTATTACGGCTTCTGTGTACTGTTAATTTGATCTGATGCTGACTTTTTTTCTCTCAGCCTTATCCTCCCTCATGTCAGGAGACGACTTTTTTCGTCACAGAAATCCCTATCGTATGCCGGGTGCCGAGTTTAAGCACTATTTCGAGCCAGGAGATGACTATTTATCTGTCAGTCTGCTGTCTGTCTGTCTGTCTGAACTAAATGACATGGCTTAATATCAGATCTACCATTAATCCTCAAAAAGTTAAATAAACCTTCATGCCGATTGCAAAATTTTGAACAGTGCTAGTTTTTGGAGAAACAAAAATAGATGTTTCCGCATTGGACACTGTACATAAGATCAGATTGCATGTTCTTTGCAGTCTGATCTTAATATACACTGTTCACAAAAGGTCATTGAGTCGCGCTCAGCAGCCTTGGGGCCCCACAGAAATTTAAATCAGGCAAGCAATAAATGGTAAATTCACTGCTGATTATCCATCTCTTTCATGAGAGAGAGAGAGAGAGAGAGAGAGAGAGAGAGAGTAGTTAGAAAAGAAATTCGACAAGCAGATTATGCGTTGATTTTTTTTTTTTTAATTTAAGATCGTATGAATGAGGAAAATACAAAAGTTATGACGTCCGACTTACCCATTTAACCTGTGTAAAATTCCAAATTCCATTTACATTATTTACAAAAAAGGGTTCAATATGGTCTTGAAAACAAAAGAGTAACTTTGTACATGACATGTTTATGACAAGTGCTTGTTAACCTCAAGCTGCAAGCCGGGTAAAAAAAAAATATGTCAGACCACAACGGTGCGATATCATCACAAAAGAGGCACCGAATTAACCCTTTGTCCTTGTACATGGATGGAACACACAATTCTTTTCTAAAAATAAAAGGTTGGCGCACTAAAATTTTGTGTAAAGTTTGTACGCAGTTATAAATTTTTAATTTACGCTGCTTTTATGGTCAGCATCTCTTATCTCGTATATGATTACGGGGAGAAACACGGGAGAAGACAGTTAAACAATTTTTGTCCACGTTGGTATTTCCTTTTAAATTGTACGCCTTACATGTCTCAGTATTTAGGAAATGGACTGACCCTGTATTTTGCAGACGAACAAAAATGTTTACTGCATGATATGGAGGACAGGAAGGCAGGAGGCAATTCAGACAATCTTTTAACGTTGTTGTTGATGAAAGAAACAAATTTGAGATTATGAGAAAAAAGCACGTAGGAAAATAAATGAAGATCGAGTGAAAAAAATTGTTTTAACTTTAACAGCAAATTCAGGATATGTGCTGGATTTCATGTTGTTCGTGAATGTTAAAGAGAGGATAAGATTTCTAAGGCAGATCAAGGCTTTTAATTCTTTCCAAGCTGAAGGAGACATGTAAAATGCTGACACTGATGGTGTAGATCAAGATCAGACTGCGCAGGATTTGTAGGCCGTTAAATGATCGACGGTGTCCTATATTTGGTAGAAACAGCCTTAGAAATTAACTCGAATGATTTCCTTTTCACATTGCAACGTTCCTTCTTCCTTCTACGACCTAGTAGAAGAGAATTTTGGCATGATTCAATTATCTTGATTTATTATTTCTTTTTTTATATTTATCTATTACAACTCGTTGATTAGGTAGTGGTACAATTGAAATAACATCAAGAAATAAATTTCAAAATATTTATGTTCGTTACCAGAAGAATAACTATTCCTTTTTATAAGTACTTTCTCCACTAAGCTAATTCATTCAAAATTTCTTTCCTTTGATTGTAGATGTAAGAGCGATATACCCCCGTCACGCCAAACTCGTTCTCACTCTGTTCCGAATTTTTTTGCTGATCGGACTGAAACTGTCTTTAGACGAAGTGGGCGTATTAGTATACTTTTACGAAGGGTGCTCCAGAACTTTGAGCCTGCTCAAATTTTTTTGCTATCCATCCCGTCCTGTGCTTAGACGGAGTAACAACGTACTTAAAGCGAGATGGACGTACTACGAACGGAACTGCTGTACTTCGATCCTATTAGAGACGCAGTGCGGTCGGGCAATAACCTGCAGTGCGTTTGCATTTTACCGACCGCAATTACATGTCCTATCCCAGCCAGTTTTTCGATTTTGTTGACCGGGTTATGACTTTCTGGGAATAGGTTTGGTGAGATAGGGGGCTTCAGCCATTATCAGGCCAAAATTATACGTTCATCTCCGACCGTAACCCGTTTTCCGATTATGTCAGGACGGGTTAAGACGTTCTAAGACCTAGTTTGGTGTGACGGGGGCTATAGAGATTGAAACTCTGCAGTACACAAGTGATTGAAACATGAAATAGCGATTTATATCTTTATAAACATCATGCAGTTTTCTCAATTTTCTGTGTTAGTTCATATATAGCGACTATAATTATCTTCTCACACTTGTGAGATCACGGCAAACTACCGGAAGTCACGGTTTTTTCAATTAGCGACTTTCACACAGGTGAAAATCCGAAAGTTTAAACCTCTATATCTCGTGGAGTAAGCATCACAGAACGTTAACAAGATTTTTGTTAACATACTCTAGTGTCGTTTTATCCGATTTTGAAATGAAAATTTTGGTGTGGAGTTACCCTTTAATAAGATTGCAGTCAGTAAAATTTCGAATCATCAATTAACAATTGTAGCTTAATTGGTAAATTTTGACAATGCACGAATGATAGAGACCTGTAAAATCACAAAGACGACTCGAAATGCCTCCTACGAACAACTTTGAAACCGTACAGGGGAAAGGAGAATTCATAAGGTTGTATACGAAGGTATTCCGAAACCGTATCTAATTATAGGTATCATGAATGTCAGTTGTGGGCACGAAAGCAAAAAAAATCATGATAAGAGTTAGCATTATTGCGATATTTTTATCGTGAATTTTTTTGTTTTATCACGATAATTCTCTTAAATTATCATGATAGCTATCTCGTATCTCGCGGCAGAAATATGCCACCATAACTTTCAACTCTTTACCCAACGACAAAATTTAAGACGGGTCCAAAATGAAAGCATTTACCAGTACCTTACAGTCAATTATTATGACACAAGTTGTACTGCTATCCCCTTAATCCCGAAGGCAAAGTTGGGAAGCCACTTCTTCTGTTTTTTAAGTCTTTCGTGTGATGCAGTTTTAGATCGAACCCAGGACCTCCTACCTAAAAGATTAAAAAAGAAAACGCGCCATGTGACACCAGAATAGCAAAAAGAGAAATATAATTGATATTAGCAATTTCTGCATTTTAATCCTGTACTGCACGACGAAATTGTAGATTTGTCCAAACTGAAAGTATTTGCAGACAACAAATGGGATATGACTCAACATCTGGGAAAAAACAGCGATTGCTTATTTTGAGGAACCGCTTCTTTTCCCGTTTTTTTTTACAAAGTACTTAAAGGTATACTTCTTTTTTAGTTGCCTGTCATTGTCTTTGTGTGTCTATAAATAATGACCTTTGTTTTGGCAGGTTGGTGTTTAACCCTTTACCACACAATGACGCCTTTAAACACCCCTGAAGAAGAGGCCTTTTGAAAACATTGTGGGAAAAGGAGAAAATGCTGGTAACCAGCATTTTCTCCTTTTCCCACAAAGTTTTCTACCCTATGAAAGAAAAGTTGCGTCATTTGAGCCACTATGAAATTGTCTTCTGCAAATGCTTTCAATTTGGATAGGTCTTAAATTTTGCCGTGTGGTAAAGGGTTAATGCCGATTTTAACATTAATCGGCTTGTGTATCTCTCCATACTCTCTTGATCTCTCTTTTAACAATACTTTGCACAACACATTTTTCAAACCACTGGCTGCCTTCCGAAAGAAAATCGACGAAAGAATGTTGAACGGTGAAAGAGAAATTTATCCTTTCGCTCTGCCTATCATCAATGCACGAACAAAATTTTTGCAAGCTTGTAATCGAACTCACGAACCCTGAATGACACGCGTACACATACCAAGCAAAGTGATGGGTTAATTCATTACAAGACGACAAAATTTTGGACTGGTCCAAATTGAAAATATTTAGGACACATTTAATGCAGCACAATTTATGAAATTTGTCTTTAATTGGGTAGAAAACCTGTGGGAAAAGGAGAAATGCTGGTTACAAACATTTTCTCTTTTTCCCACAATGTTTTCAAAAGTCCGTTTTCCTCGGGGGTGATAAAATACGGAATTGTTTGGCGAAGGTTTAATGAAAACTTCATAGAATTTACAAAAGTTGCAGAATTTTGATATTTTCAGGAAATGTGATATTTCATGTCGACAGTAACAATAAAAGTTGTCAGTTATATCACCTGCAATAAGGACCGACCTGGGCAAAAAATCAAAGATATCATTTATTTCGCCAAATACGAGACCAAAACATAAAAAATTCCATGTATTTTTTGTCTAATATCAGGACAAAAACAAAGAAATTCATTTATTTCATCTAATTAGATTAATCAAGCCGAGAATAGGTGATATAAAACTGTCGTATTAAATTCCGCATCGACGTAAATGCAGCTTTTGTTCTTAGACATTTTACGACGTGCTTTGTGATACGATTGCAATTTAATCTCTTCACCCTGTAGGATGCTCAGGGCGACTCTGTCTTTTTTTTTTTTTCGGACAGGGTAGATCAAGTTTACACAGAACAGTAGGCCAACGTACAGTCTGATCTTTCATCTACGCTGTCCGATACGGTGAGATATTTGCCGATAAAAAGATATTTGAAATTGCAGTATTTGGGCTTTACTATTAACTGGAAGTGTTCAGATGATGTTTTTACTTAGAGGTTTACCAAACAATTCGGCGTGATAAGCTACATGTATGTAAGCTGGTTGCGTTTTATCTTGCCCTTACAAAAGTTTCTAGCGTTCAAGCGGATTTGTAATGTTCAATCACAACCGACGTTTGTCCGACAGTCCATCTCTCCGTCGACATTTAAAGTAGCTTCTCAGATGATTCTTTGAACAAGGTTCACCGTTAATCAGTGTTTATGGCATTCAGTCGTTTTTTCGTCTATTTTCACTCCATTTATCGCTGATGACAGCTTGTTTTTGTTAAGAGGAAGCAGTAATGCAAGAAGTTAAACCAAAAAAAAGTAATTATTTATCTAACTTTCCATTAAAATAATTGAAACAAAATCGTAAAATATATAGTTTTCATTTTCGATTTCTACCGAAGATGATTTGCAGAATTTCCCGAGCAAAAATTAAACTGCTACTACTACTCCTACTATGCCGTGTAAAAATGAAAAGAATTATAAGAAAAAAAATCCTCATCCCTCACTCTTCCTCTTTCT
This sequence comes from Hippopus hippopus, assembly GCA_946811185.2. NCBI lineage: Eukaryota > Metazoa > Mollusca > Bivalvia > Cardiida > Cardiidae > Hippopus > Hippopus hippopus. Next base: position 22,854,988 of record OX328101.1, on the reverse strand, counting down.
GAAAAATCAATCAATGGTGGATATCAGAAATAAACATAGCATTTTCCATTGTACATAATCGGCCACCATGTTGATTCTGTAAAATTTTGCAACCCCGGAATTTATGGCTGGCCAAATTGTCCTACGCAAAATTGGCTGAGGCCAAATTGTCTGCTTGGAAACGTCCGCCTGCTACCTTATTCAACATTCAGTCTAAAAAAACGTGACACACGTGCACCTGTTTATACTTGAATGTGTTCATTTTAACCAATGTTTTTACCTATAGCGTGTGTGTGAAATTTTGTGATTCTCAAAAACGGATTTTCTAGTTGTAGTAATAGTGAATACTTCCTCAAAGTCCCATCGGATTACAAAATGTCATACACGTTGTCAAATATACAGACATCAAAGATTTCTGTTTGGGTAAGTCATAAAGTGTATCATATTTAACCATTTACCAAATAATCCAGGAAAATGCAGCGGTCACGCTTTGTCTGAAGTTATCAGCTATAGTCTTCCGCTAGGAGGTATTTTTCAAATAAATACCTATCTGATTTGGGCATTCCGGATACAGAACCGGACTACTTTTAAAGGTGACAATTTCAAAATGAAAGGTACGTTTACTCACTGAAACACTACCTGGTCCGATTCTTCCAGCCATGGTTAGGTAGCATATAACCTATGCACCAGCCATTTTAATCACAGCCCCTCTAAGCTTAAAAAATAGCCCTGATGTAAGCCGAGCATTTTGGGGACGTTATTTTTGTTGCCAGTCTGTTGTACAAATCCCGGTTTTTTAACATCTCTCGTTTTAGAAATTGTATACAGAGATTTTCAGTAAACAATGGTATTTTACAAAATCGTTTTTCCCGATTGAAATTATTGCATTTTTAAGAAATTTGTAGCAAAAAACTGGCTTGATTTTTCCATAGACCTGTTCTTTATAGCTTTTTGCCGCATGCTATTTTTAGCGACAATTTACGCACCGCGTATTAATACTTACCCTGTACAGTTTAGTGATGCGTCATAGGATAAAATTGTAATGTCTCCAACATGTTAAGTAAACAACTTGACATAAATGACGTCCCAATGTCATAATTACGTTAACGTTTTTGTTTACTTTTGAGTTCATTGACAACTTCAAAATTAGACGGTTAAGTTGGTATATGTTTAGAAAAAGAAAATGTTTGGCAGGTATTCTAACAACTCGAACCCAAGCAGGCCTATTTAAAGAAGCCCTTATACTCATTTTCAGCCAGTTTTAACTCATTTTGTCTTTATTTTATCAAACTATAGTCATTCTTATATCTTCATGCCAAATATTGCGCCTGACGGTTACGAGGTTGCTTAGATTACGGTCGATAGAAAATTCATTTCGCTGAGTTGCGGTCTTCCATGTAAACAGACTCGTCATTTCCGGTTTGTGAATCGAAGATTTTCGATATATCCGTTATACACTCGGGTAGATTCGTATGATGATCATGCATTCTGTCACGTGACTATATTTGACCTTCGCCCTGCGTCTAATGAGGTAAACAAAGGAAAATGGAGGCTTCTCTGTTGCAGCCTCGATTTTCAGACGGAGGTCGCGACCTATATGCAAATTACACCGTATCCGACTCTAGGCGGAAACCAACGATAAATTTCCGTGACGCACCGCCATTGTTTACAACTTCGATCGTCAGCCAGTTTTTTTCTGACCAATGTGTTTCTTTTTTTCAACTACACCATATATGTCAGTAATTTATCCATGTTTACACAAAGGACTGATTTCTGTTCCATTCTAAATTGTTTGAAATTTAAAAGCGTTTTTGCTCACCGGCTGTAGACGGGCATCTTTAAAAGAGTGTCGATCTCGTCTTGTGCGCCGGCGCATTGTCTTCATGTAAATATTACTCCTTCCGGGTCTATATCCGTGCGCGTTTTCTTAGTGCTTGCATCAAAACTCTGCATAGTACCTGTAACGATAAAGAATTTTGACAACAATTCTTTTTTTTTGGATATGTCCAGCGTTTTGGCGATAACTCTCACTGTCAATCTTCGGTCCGTATCTATTTTACTCCGTCCTTGTTCCTTGGCATCATAACTGATGGTCGACCTGTTTTTTAATCGTCTCCTATCGACGTTTTTCCCGAATCTCTCATGCCATTTATACACAAACGTTTTTCCACATTTCGGTAAAGTTTCGGACTTTCCTTTCATTTTCAATGTCTCCGCCGTTGACTTTATTAGTGCAACACAAAACCTAATGACACTCATTAATCCCGCGTTACTCGTCGACGTAATTGTTTTAGCAGCTGTTACTTAGAGCTACCGGCTGATTTTACAACAAAAATAGAGAAATGAAACGACAGACGTCAAACACAGGATAAATGACGGGAATTTTCCCCAACGTAAAGTATTCTAGAGCTCCAAATACATGTATAAGGCTACAACTTAAAGACAAATGCATATTTTTAGCGTTCCCCGAGTATTACTATGGAGATGAACATTTAAGTCAGCCTCCCATTTATAACGAAATTAATTCATTTAATGTAATCAAATGGGTTTCAACATTACTTTGTTTGGTTAAGTTTCTAGCCCTAAACTGTTACTAATAAAAATGGCTTGGCACGATTCTGCCAACTTCCTTGTGAAAGTAATTTCAAATTCTATTAGTCTAAAATTTTGGAAATACTTGTGAAAAAAAAAGTTTTAGGCAAAATAAACTGGCCGGTATTCAAAAGATAATGAAAGATTGTAAAAGAACAATGAGAATCTTTGTAATATGCCAAAGACATGATCATAGGCAGGGCATACCTTGTTTATCCATAAGTCCATGCTATTATTATGCTCTTGTTAATTTCGTAAAATACAATAATTACAATTGATTATTTGTCTCTCTCCTTTGATAGAATTGTAATCGCGACGTGTTGGTCTATTACATACCTTTTTAACCCTCTACTGCACGATCACGTTTTGAAGCGAACCTGCGGAGGAAAGCTGGTCACCAGTATTTCTCCTGTTCCCATAGTGTTTTCTACTCTTTCAAGCTATATCCCATCATTTGAGCCACATTTTATTTGTCGTCTGGGAAGTTAGTAAGTTAGCTAGTTTGCTTTCTGCGAAGGTTTACCTGGGTCGAAACTTTTTGTAGTGAGTAAATTTTCTGTGTCTCAAAGGACTACCTCCTGTTTCAGTCGGTTGATAAGACAAAATAGATTTTATGGATCCACAATTATGTGATGACTGGCTTGTTATAATGCATCACGGAGATGCATTAAACCCTCATTTCCTGGAGCATGGCTCTTTATCTACCAATGTAGATCAAGATCATACATGCACAAAAGATAGCAACCCGATCTTTGATCTACCCCGTCCGATACTAGATGCTAAACGGTGACCACAATAATCCCCTAGTTTTGGTGGAAAGCACTTTTAAAACCTCAAAAAAGGGAACCAAGCCATATTAGTCTAACTGGCAACGAAAGGGTTATTTCTTAACCCTTTACCACACAATACCGACTTTTAACGACCCTGGAAAAGGAGCCTATTGAAAACATTGTGGAAAAAGGAGAAAATGCTGATAACCAGCATTTTCTCCTTTTCCCACAATGTTTTCTACCCTGTCAAAGAAAGATTGAACCATTTGAGTTACATTGAAATTGTCGTCTGCAAATGCTTTCAATTTGGACAAGGCTGAAATTTTGTCGTCTGGTAAAGGGTTAATCAAAGGATACAATTTCAGACTTGAAAGCACTACCAATAAAATGTGGTTCAGATGATGGGATTTATCTCTGACAGGGTAGTGAAAAATGTGGTAAAAAAAACATGCTGGCTACAAGTATTTTCGCCATTTACGATTATTTTTCAGTAGCCTTTTCCCATCAGGGTCGTTGTAACATGGGCATGTTTTCTAAAGATTTAAGTGCCTAGTAAAATTTATGCTGTTGCTGGCTGTCACATGGCTTTTTTGCCGAACTGTTTGGCGAGTTAAAAGGATGCGCCTGGTCCTGAAACTTCTATTTTGCGGGGAGAGGTAACTCGATCACAATCTTGGAACTCGATTAAATGCTAAAAACGTAAGCTCTTACATTATTTCGTCCATTTGTAGCTTCATATTTACTTTTGTACAGATTTGTTAGATAGGCTTTTATAAGCACCAGAAAGGTAAACTGCCTAGCATGCCACATATACAAATAATTTACAAATTCATCGGTAGAATGACGGAAACCGAACTTTGCAAAAAAATTATATGATGTATACGCTTATATAACATGCATTTGTAGTGGTAAAAGGATTGGCAACCAATATATCAGACATCTTTTTGAGTAGTTGCTACGAAAATCGAGGAATAATATGAAAATGGCAAAGCCTCAGCACAAGCGACATGAATAATTTGTGGAATAAATATCTTATAATTCAAACGACAAGCTAGATCTTGAAATCGTGAGTTTGAATCCCGACTTTACCAAAGCTAACTTTGAGGGTTTTCATTGCAATAGAATGCATTCTCTTCTCTTAGATGTATATATGTAACCCATGCGAATGGGCCTTAGAGCGAACGGTCCCGGATTCTCTTCACAAAATCAAGACAGTTGCCCAACAATTTTGTCCTTTTTGGTTCAGAGTCAAATAGCATGTGGTAATCATAACTTAAAATGATTATTGGTTCACATACTTTTTACGAACATTTTACAGACACATTTTCTCAATGCATGCAGATCTATAACATAAAAAAAAAAAAAAGACAGACAGGAAACAAATCTCGGTCACACTTTTATACTGTATACATACATAGCAGGGAAAAACAAGAAAGAAGAATGGAAAAAAACTAACATTTTATACATCATGCTAAACGCATGTTCCAAAGAAGAGGGTTTAAAAAAACACACACCAATACAATGAAAATCTTCATGGTATATAGTATCATTTAGAAATTTTATTGCTCTGGTAAAACCTGGAAAATATTTAAGTATTTATAAATGTAAAGAAAAAAAGATATTAAATGCGAAGACCACTTTCCAGCGTTAACATTATCTTAAATCTGGATACATGGAACACTACTTACTATCTGCAATACCCCCAGTGCTTTTAATCGGCAGAGAATCACATATGACCGCTATATTTTGAAGGGTTTTCATGGTGTTTAAGGTCTAATGGATCGTATCTATCGCCCTCCTAGCTCTTCTGCAACGGTAATCTAATCATTATCGGTACTCGTTCACATGTTGTTCTCTCCATTTTCTATGATGTTCTGTCAGAGTACGTCCTGGTCATTTTCTCGATTATGATTTTGCGGGAAATCAGCCAGTAGGTTAAGAAGAACACTGTGCGAAGTAGGGCCTACTGGTGAAAGAAACTCCAGGAAATAATGGGAGGTACAGTTGCCGCTGCGATTTACATTGTAACTAAATCGGCTTGTTTTACTGGAATATATTGATAAATTACCAATATACAAATATTATTTTATCAATGTTTAGATTCCTTCTTATCGAAAACTTGGATAACGTTTTTAAAGATGGAAGCCAGTTTTGAAGAAAAGTCCAAGACACTTTTGTTCAAATTCAAATTACACGCTGCAGATAATTGCAGTCGTAATAAAAAAGGACTACAGATAATCCTATTAAGGCGAGTTACGCACTCTGATTTGTTTATGTAGCGTTTTACACCGTTTTTTGACATAATTTTGCGTATACATCTGTCATGGCGGCCAATGCACCGGTCATGCTTTACCCTGAGTTTTTTTAATCAGATTGCGTAGATTACCAAAATGAGACTATTTGTTGCTTCATGTTTTCTTTCTTCTTGTCTGCTTTTTCATGCGTCCATCGTCAAAACCATGACCAGTGATGAGCGAAGAGTGAATTCCGTCGCAATGACTAGTAACATCATCAATTTTTGGAAGGATATTCGCTTCTACGCTATCGGGAGATTCTGGTTTATGGATGGAAAAAAATCTTATAGGTCTATTAACAATCAGTCATAAAATATATGAATAAATCTATAAATTGTTCTGTTTTTTTTTTCAGCGACTTAAATCCCGCTTTCTCTATAACTGGCACTTTGAAACAGACAAAAAACTAGCTTTGTCATCATTTCTTCTACACAATATTTTGCCACAAGAAAACCGCTCGTGAATGACGTTAAATAAATCTCGTATCGTTTATTACATCATTATTTTCTAGCATGGAACGTTGCGGATATTAAATAGCGACAGCGAGTTACGGATGGTCGCACAGCGTCACACGTATCACAACCTTTTGAACATTTACTTGATTGGTAAAAATGACACAAATGATCTACCGATCGGATGATTACTTCATCGTCAGTTTAATGAGTACAGATTATCTAATTTCCAACTCACTTTCAGTGTATTAACGACGTATATGACAACTTTTTCTACAGGACAGATTTTTTTAAACTTACAAAGCTCAACATGTCTCTAGGAGATTACAGTAAAAAAAGATGTGGGACTCCGTGCTCGTTTCTGAGAAATTTGCCTTTGAAAAAGGTATATACAGTTCCAAAATTCAGCTGATATTGGATTTAAAGCGTCTTTCTTTAATAGTCAATTAAACAGGATAATACAGGAAAAATATACAAATATACATCATTTTAATGAAAATTCATATACTTTTGCACAAAAAATGTATAAAAGCCTGGTTTTGAGCATGGTAAATGTACAAATATGCATGTTATATAGATACCATTGAGTTAAAAAGGGAGATAATTTGACCGAATTAAGGGTTAATCTTTCATAAATACATACTTTCTAAGGGACAGATTTTTCTTAAAATTTCCACATTTATAGTGTTTATAATTCTTAACAATAAGGAAAAATAAAAATGGCACCTATCCGTGCTTATTTCGTCAGAAAACAAGGTTGAAGGTCACTGTGGAAGTTATTTTTTCAAGGAAAAAAATAGGATAAAAGCTTAGCAGACATAGTGAGAAAAGGAGAAATTGCTCAATAGGAGCGATTTCTCCTTTTGCGACAATAATTCTTAAAGTTGAAACAGCTATACTTCCACAGCTTTGAATTTCCTGCCTATGTTTCCTTGTTTGGTTTGTAACGCCGTGTCAGCAGCATTTTAATTATTTCACGGTGAAAGTTCAAAGATCCATTTTTTCCCCTCTTCATCAATACTACCCGAAGAAAGTGCTACTGGTTTCTGTGCACCAATAGTATTACCATTATGTGCAAAAAATACATAGGTGCACTTTTGATTCAATATCCTTGACAAAAACACATGCGCAGTAGGATGCGCGCGAACATTTGTCATATACGTCATTAAACGTCTATTTTTGTATAAATATTCGCAATGTACCATGCTAGAAAATACTGACGTCATAAATTATACTATTTTTACGCCATGAAGCTTATTAATAGCTCTAAAAGGGGTGTTTGTTTTTATCTACCCGATAGCTCAGCAAATTTCTTTTCTAGGATTGATGATAGTCTTTGCTACATGATTCATTGCTCTCTCACCACTGATCATTGTTTCGACGATGGATGTCTTGGAAAGCATTTAGAAAGAAAAAAAAAAGAGCTACAAATATTCTGATTTTGGCAATCTACGTTCTCTTACGTTCTGAGGCAACACATGGGTAGGTGTACTGGCGGCCACGACAGATCTTTCAGTGAAAAAAAGTCGAAAAACGGCGTTAAACACCATATTTAAACATATCGGTGCGCAGATTGCCTTGTTTAGTTTATTTGTAGGTTTTTCCCTGTCTGCAATCGTAGCTTATAAGCACAGCAATCGAAGGTAAGACTTTAAACAACATTAACAATATGTCCTCGTCAGTCTCAGGTACAAATTATCCACTTTCACCCATGTATTTCCCTAATCATCCGGATACCAAACGAAGTTATGTGCAGCATGTTATTTGTATTTGAACAAAAGTGGCAGGGAATTTTCTAAAAATCTGTCTCCGATCTTGAAAAACATTATCAGTTTTCGTTGATAAAGAACCTTAACACTTAGATCTATATTAGTCATTTATCAACACACTCAAATAAAACAAGCCGACTGCTTACAACTCTTGCAGAAAAATACATTTAAAAGGGATTTTCTCTTTTTTCTCAATCGAAATTTATAGTTAGAACTTCGTTTTTGCATGACGTCTGACGTCGTTTACAATATTATTCAGTTACAGTGTATATCGAGAAGGCAAGTGCACCTACCACGCGTTCCATGAGTTTCTTTTACCAGTACTCTGCACAGTATTCTCCCCAATCTACTTGCTGATTTCCTGCAAAACCATCGTCGAAAAAATTATCAGGACGCACAACTACGTAACATTGAAGGTCTCCAAAAAATGGAGAGGACAAGATGTGAGTCAGTTCCGATAATGATAAGATACCCTCGGGTAGCTATATAGATAGTATCCAGTCGACTTAATAACCACGTTAACCTTTCAAAATATGCCGTTCAGATGATTTTCTGGCGATCAAAGCCACTGGGGGTATTGCAGAAAGCAAGTAGTGTTTCATAGAATGAAATAGATTAGTGAAAATGTGTGTGTGTTCCTTCTTCTTTTTCTTCTTCTTCTTTTCCTTTTTACATGCAATAGGAAAATATGACCTTGAATTTCTGGGTTTTTTTTTCGTGTAAATCTAGATCCACATGCAACGAGGAAATGTGTCCGTAAAGAGTTCTTTAAAAGTATGTGGATTAATGAATATCACAAGTTACTTGACCCTGAACCAAAATTAACCCTTATCCTGCTAAAAAAAACTAACATGAAATTTTCAATTCGATAGTAAAAACCCAAATACTGCTATTTCAAAATCATGTTTTGGGAAATAACATCTTATCGGACAGTGTAGATCCAAGATCAGACTGCACGTTCTGTGCAGCCTGATCTTGATCTACACTGACCGCAAAAGGTCAGTGAGTCGCGCTTAGCAGCCTAAGGGTTAAAAATGTCGGGGAACTGTTTTGAGTTTGTTTAAAGAATCAGTGACCGTTCGCCCTATTTCACATGTATACATCTACGAGAGAGGAATGCATTCTATCGCAACGACTTTTGACAAAATTTGTTATGGCAAAACTAGGATTCGAACGCAAAACCCTATGAGTTCCAGATCTAGCTCCTCATTCGAATTATTAGATACTTATTCCACAAATTGTTCATGTCGCTCGTATTGAGGGCTTTGCCTTTTTTCATATTAATACAAAAATGTAAGTTTAATACTCTGAAAGTAAGTTGGAATTTAGACAATCTGTACTCATAAAACTGACGACGACCATCATATTTTGAGTGATCATCCGATCTGTAGATCATTTGTGTCATTTTTGACCAATCAAGCAAATTGTGCAAAAGGTTGTGATACGCGTGACGCTGTACGTTCAGTCGAAAAACATACGGTTTTTTTTATTTCATCCCCGTCTAGATTAAGACTAAAACCTAGGACGAAGTAGGAATTTCATTTTTCAAAAATCTAAACGGTGATATCGCACGGGTTCCGCCTGTAACTCGTCGCTCGTTATTAAATCCGAATTCGTCTTCAAATTTAAAATTAAGTCAAAACTATTGCAATGATTCGTGACATAGTAGCAATACAAACAATTGTAGAAAACAATCTAGAAAAACACAGCAATAGATAAAAGTATATGAGCCATGCTCTGTGAAAAAGTAGATTCAACACCAATGCAAAAGGTATCGATTAGTGTCAGCCTGCGCAGTCAGCGCAGGCTGACCTGGGTCGCAACTTTTTGCTATTGGTAAATTTTCTGCAGCTCAAAGCATCAGTTTACCTCATGATACAATTGGTTGTTAAACGAAGTGGGTTTTATGGATCAAGAATTATGTGATGACTTGCTTGGTATAATGCATCACGGAATATGGCTCATATATTTCGTTTGTTTGCTTAAGAAATAATCTTCTTTCTATCGTGGTTTATCGTTCAACAAACCACAGTTGTGAGTTATGAGGCACAATAAATAATCCACGAGGGCGATAGCCCGAGTGGTTTATTCATTGCGCCTCATAACTCACAACGTGGTTTATTGAACGATAAACCACGATAGAAAGAAGATTATTTCGATTCTAACATGACCAACTCTTAATGAAAGGAAAACAAGTTCATACTTAGAGTAAAAACGCGGATGCAGATTATATTCCATTGAATAACTTACTTACTTACTTTATACAGAATGACGCCACTCTGTATAGAATGACGTCACTCGGTATAGAATGGCATAGATTTTACCACGATTTCGTTGCACTGTGTTTATAGAGCCGAATTCACGTGTCATGTTAGAATTAGTGATAACCTCTCTGGAGGATGACATGTTTAAACTAGCCTGAAGAAGAAACTTTTGAACCCATTCACGATAGGAAAAGAGACAATGTTATTAACTAGTATTTTTTAAAAAAAGACGTTTTCTACCCTCTCAAACACCTCTTATATAGCTATGTATAACTCCAAAGCTATGTTTTCAATCTGTCTAGTGCTTTTCCAAATATGAATACCTCCCATATATTTGTGACTTGAGTGGGCCAGGATTGGAGAGCATTTACCATGCGGTCTGATCTTGGAACCCACACCCATTATTATGTATAGTCCTTCAGACCGTCGGCAACTTTGCAAATTGCAATGATAGTGTCAATTTTGTTTATCCATTGTCGTGTCTTCATTCTGTCTGGTGTCTTTTCAATTATCGACAGCCTTTTAAGACTTCTTAGTTTTCGGTTGGTGTGGGTCAGGATCGAACAGCATATACCATGAAGTCTGATCTTGGACGCACGCCCATTATTATGTATAGTTTTTTTAGACCGTGCATGGACTTGTGGTTACAAAAACTGTGATTCCTTCTCAAGGAAAAATATCCATTTTTGTTTATCGGCGGTGTTTGGGTCTTTAAGGTTTAGTTTTTTGTCAGATATAATGGCAGTCAGAACGGAGTTTTATGTCTCCTCTTGACAAAGCTTTAGTTTTTCACTTTCTTTGTATATGTATATATGTATGTGTAAGTTTTTCAAGATTAATGTTTGTACATTATACTTTTTTCTCTTGCATATATTTTTTTTCCTTTTTTGAGCTCGAATGGATTAAGGTCGGACTGCACGTATTTTTGATTGCTGATGCTCACTTTCCACCTTGCTGAGACTGTCATAAGACTTGGGTGCAATTAATGTGATCTTGGTTTTAATCGGTTTGATCTACTGAACCTTTGAGCGTCTTCTTTTTTGTAGTCGGTGTGGGCCGGGATCGGACATCATATAATGTGCGGCCTGATCTTGGGCGCACACCCACTATTTTACATAGACCAGCTGTCCGAAGTTAGCCTTGCTGTTGCAATTACAAATGTCAGTTTTTAAAGAAAAATGTATAAGCGGTGTTTCGGTAAACACAGTATTTTGTCAGGTATTATCAATTTGTTGTGTTTGAAAATGAGACATTTACGGAGTTACCTCCCCTGTTTTTTCTTATTCTTGTATGTTTGTTACTAGCTTCGTTTTTTTTTTTTTTTTTTTGTGTGTGTATATATGTATATATTTAGGATTTCGAGGGTAGTTTCATTATTTTGTAATTTTTTCCTTGACTATAATGATTTCTATTCAATCGTTACTCGACTTTGGTACCGGTGTGGACCATGATCAGACTGCACTTAACGTGCGGTTTGAGAAGGGTACAATCCAAGATTCATGATTCCAAAATGTCAGTGTATCTTTTAGACTTTCCTTGTTCAACTTACCTTAAGGGATCCAATGCTTATCATTCCGAAGTATTTTTGTTTTAATTAGGCACCGTATCAGTTACGAAATACTGTTTTGTCGTCAAGTATTTTTACGATTATTCTAAGCATTATTCTGTCATATTCTGAATATTTGTCGTACACTTCCCAGGCACTCTTTAAGCATACTAAACATTCTTAGAAATCACATATACTACAACTTTCCCGACTTTTTTTCTGTACTTTTGTTTCCTTTTTATAGCGCTATATTTACCATTCCGAAATTACACTAAAGTTTTCATTTTTCATTTTTTTAATGTTTTCACTTCTTTGTCTAGATGGTGTGGAGTGTCTAATGATTCTGTTTGGTTTTACTCACAACATAACTCTGGTACATTGTAAAGAACATAGATTTGGACATGTGTTGGGTTGCTACATGTTATTCCTGCACTTACTACGTGCGGTAACATGAACTGTAGAATTTTAAGGTATCTTTGTAGCCACCCAAAATATTGTCCAAATCTTCATTTTCATCTGACTGTTACACTGTTCGTTCTTCTTTCAGTCCTAAGCAGTATGATATATTCATATTCAATCCTAATGAATATTAGACATTCGTTATCTCTGACCAAACAGATTTTACATATCACTAAAAAACGACTATTGACAGGTAAACGCTGTGAAGAGAACGTACAATTTTGTAGATCGGTATTTCAATTTACCATTTACAGCTTGTTGCCTTTGACGGTAGTGACTCATCTTTTGATACTGCGAGCAGGCGATGTCCATCCAAATCCTGGTCCGCATCCTAGTGACTCTTCAGATAGTTTGTCGAGTACAGATTTGTACAATTTTCTTAATCTTCCCAATCATCTCTCTACCGTCCATTATAATGTCCAAAGTATAGCTAATAAGCTTGATACTTTAATTGCGGAGTTTTCCTTTTTTGATGTTGTCTCATTTTCTGAGACTTGGCTACATGATAGTTTATCTTCAGACGAGCTGCTTTTCCCTTCCTTCCATCCACCAGAACGGAAAGATAGAGCTCACGACCGATACGGTGGTGTAATTTTATATCTAAAAAATAATTTGTCTTACACAAGTAGAAATGATCTCGAAATTGGTGGACTTGAGTGTATTTAGATACAAATCAAGTCCACTAATAATAGGAACATCTTGTATGGTGTATTTTATAGACCACCGAACTCTGACTCGACCTATACTTCACTTATTGAAGATTCTATAGATCTTGCTATAAATTCTAATATTGCTGATGTTATAATTACTGGTGATTTTAATCTGAATACTATGAACGAAAATCAATTTCGTAAGGTCGAAGATTTATGTAATCAGTTTAATTTAGTTCAATGTATTGACGAACCAACACATTTCACCGAAAATTCCATGTCTACCATTGACCTTCTTTTTGTTACAAATAAAAATTCAATTCTAACAACTGTCATTGGCGAGCCTTGTCTTGATCTTTCAGTGCGTTATCACTGTCCTGTCTTTGGTGTATTTAATTTCTTTAAACCTAGGTTAAAAACTATTCAACGTACGATTTGGAAATACGATCAAGGTGATTATAACCAGTTAAGAGGCTGTCTTGCTAATTTCGATTGGCACTCTATACACAATGATAATATTGACATATATGCTGAAAATTTTGCAAGTGTCATCACGGATAAAACTCGTATGTTTATTCCAAGCAAAACTGTCGGGATTAACTCCCAGGAACCACCATGGATGACCTGTTTTATTAAAAGGAAAATTCGCTATCGCAAGAGATTGTATAAAAAAGCCAAGGCATCAAATAAAGCTAGTCACTGGACAAAATTCAAATCCGTTAGAAATGAAGTAATATCACTAATTCGACAAACCAAAGAAAATTACTACGATCTCTTATCCTCAAAATTAAAATCTGGTACACTATCTCCACGTGATTGGTGGAAAACTTTAAAGTCACTTATGTCTTCAAGTTCTTCATCGTCAATCCCTCCTCTCTTTTATTTTTCCAGCGATTCAATGGTAATTGACGACAATGAGAAAGCTAATGTACTAAACTCTTATTTTGCAAATCAATCACGTATAGATGATTCTTTAAGTACTCTTCCAGAAGCAAATTACCCACTGACTCAATCTTCTTTAGATACAATTAATATTATGCCGTTCGAGGTACTGGATGTTTTGAAATCACTGAGACTTGGGAAAGCTTCAGGGCCTGACGGTATTAATAACAGGGTTCTTACTGAAGTAGCTGGACAGATTGCACCTCATTTATGTGATTTGTTCAACTACTCATTAAATACTTATACAGTTCCATCTTCATGGAAAATATCCAATGTATGTCCAATATTTAAACCCGGTGACCCTTCTCTTCCATCAAACTACAGACCCGTTTCTTTATTGAATAATATCGAAAAAGTATTCGAACGCATTATATTCAAGCATGTTTATAACCATCTGAAAGACATCAATTATTTTACACCCTTCCAGTCTAGTTTCATGCCCGGCGACTCTACAGTTAATCAAGTAACTGGTCTTTATAATGAAATGTGCAAAGCTTTAGACGACGGGCTGGAATTTAGAGCTGTGTTTTTTGACATAAGTAAAGCGTTTGACAAAGTTTGGCATAAAGGCTTACTTTTTAAGTTGAAACGGGTCGGGATCCATGGTAAACTATTATCTTGGTTTTCTAATTATCTTTCGAATCGTTTCCAGAGAGTTATCTTACCAGGGGGAGTTTCATTCTTGTGTCATGTGCAGGCCGGTGTCCCTCAAGGATCCATTCTAGGACCTTTACTATTTCTAGTTTATATAAATGACATAGTTGATGATATTCAGGCAAATATCAATCTTTTTGCAGACGACACAAGCTTATCAATGACTGTAGGCGATCCGGCTGATGTAGGAAGTATTTTACAGTCTGACATCGATAAAATTACAGATTGGGCACAAAAGTGGCTGGTCAAGTTCAACCCTGCAAAGTCTGAATCGCTGGTTATATCCCGCAAACGTATTAAGCCAGATCATCCAAGTCTCTTTATGTCAAATACTTTTCATTTATAAGGCCTATTTTGGAGTATGGTGATGTCATATGGGACAATCTTTCGCAGGGGTTAAAGGATCAGCTAGACAAAGTTCAAAATGAAGCTGCACGTATAGTTACAGGCTGTACTAAACTTGTTGCTATTGCTGATCTTATTCAGGAATCTGGTTGGGAAACTTTAAGTGAAAGAAGGCGAAAACATAAGTTGATTCACTTCTACAAAATGGTAAATGGACTCTCTCCAAATTATCTTAATGTTCTCGTCCCTCCAACGATTGGTGATTCAACGACTTATAATCTGCGTAGACCTAATAATTTGAGAACCATTGCTTGCAGAACTAGCTTGTATAACAATTCATTTCTACCGTCTGTAATTAATGATTGGAATTCCCTACCGGATGAGATTAAGAACGCAGAATCACTGACATCTTTTAAATATCATTTAAACCTTGACAAACCCGCTCCAAGACCACTGTATTTCTTCGGCGAAAGAAAAATTCAGATTATCCATGCTAGACTGCGTAACAAGTGTAGTTCTCTTAATCATCACCTATACTTGAAAAATTTAGTACAATCGCCACTCTGTAGATGCGGCTCAGTTGAACCAACTGAACACTATTTTCTAAAATGTGCAATTTATAATGAATTATTATTAAGAAATCATTTAAACTCTAATATTAATGAGATAGTAAGAGTCTCCCTTCGAATCATCTTATATGGAGATGAGAGTCTTAGCCTGAATGATAATGAAAGAATATTTGCAGCAGTGCATACTTATATCCATGCAAGTGGAAGATTTGCTCCTTAGTACGTTGTTTCTTTGTCTTGTTTTGTTTTTAAGGGACAATAGAATATTCTGCTGCGGGAACTGGCAGAGGACACTCGTAGTGTAGCATTCTTATCTTCGTCTTTATAAACTGTAATAGTTAACACTTACGTAGTAGTGACAGTCAGGTTGTAATGCTTTTATTGTCTCTATATATGGTCTCTTACAGATGAAATTTTCACCATCAGGTCTAACACTCCACACCTATTTGCACACCCCCTACTTTCCCACATATTTTTCCTTCTTTCATTGTTCTTCTTTCTTAACCTTAAAATATCGTACTTTATACATGCAATAACCGGAAATTGGAGAGGAACTCTATAAGCTTTGCTTCCGTTCCGATCCATTTCTACAGTATTATTTTTGTCAATTTAATGCATTTGTATTGTTCATGTACATGTATTTCTGTAGAATAAAATATGTTTAAATTTAAATTAATTCCAACAGCCTATGAAATATCAGAAATCAACGAGCATAGCTAATGTAATTCTCCAACCTTAAAACACAAAGCAAATTTATCTTGATCCCGTAAATTTTCAATAAAATTGCACATAACATAACCTCACCGTATGCGAAAACATTGTCGACTTTCGTTTTCCAAACCAAATCTATGATGCAAACAAAAGAAGGAAAATGTGGTGCGAAAAGGCTCTTGTAGATCTATAACAAACCCTTGGACTTTGTTAATAAATGACGATAGTTGTGCATTGAATTATGCTTCGATTTTAAAAAGCATTTTGAAAAGAAAGAAAATGTTTCCTGTTTTGTTTTAATATATTTTACGATATAAAGAAGGCATAAAAATGGATAGCATGTGCTGTAGGCGTGTTTAGATGGTAACAAGGGCATGTTTGTGCTTAAAAGTAGTGCCTTTCGTCCTTTCATAATTAATTTCATATAATTTTCCTTAACGAGAATTCTGCTTTATTATTTTTGCCTTAAACATTTTGTTGCAATGTTCCACAGTATTATTTACAAAATAAATGCGCGCAGTACGACCTACGACCTAAGCTGTCGACGGGCCGTAAATCACATAAATCACATTCATTCATTCATTCATTCATTCATTCATTCCTTCATCCATTCGTTCATTGTATAAAAAGTGGATCACACTCTCAAGCGGATAAGTTTATATAAAATCAGTTTATGCGTAAAAGTTAGTGGATCACTAAATTGGTTAGAGTTCAAAAATGAGAATTCTTTGAGAAAATAAACGCTACTGCGCAAGGCGCCTTCGCTTTTATTTTCTCGAAGAATTCACTTTTTGAGCTCTAAGCATCACTTAGAAATATAGAATTGTAAGTGAATACGGCCACTAGAATTATCGTGGTTCGAGCGTTTCGTGTTCTTTATGAAACGTTTTTATTTTATCCATGTCATTCATACGTGTATGTTGTTCTGTTGTTCAGCATGCCTGTGTAAAAATAATTTCAATTTTGATTAGTCTGAAACTTCGAAAAAAGAATTGGGGGCAAAAAATTTTCTACAAAATTACAAACTGACCGAGGTTCAATAGATAATGAAAGACTGTAAAAGGATAATAAGAAACTTTTTAATGCGCCAGAGATATTTTTAAGGCTAGGCATATCTTGCCTACCCATAAATTTCTGCCATTTCAAGTCCTACCATTGTAATTCTGTAAAATGGAATAATTACGGTGAATTCCTTGTGTTTCTACTTTGATTAATTCTGATTGCGATGTCTTGGTGTATTACAAAGCTTTTTAACTCTTTACTACACAATCCCGACCCTGAAATAGAAGGCTTTAAAAACATTGTGGGAAAAAAAGAAAAGGCTGGAAACCAGCATTTTCTCCATTTCCCCCAATGTTTTGTACCCTATCAACTACATAAATCGCCATTTAAGTTACATTTAATTTATTGTCTGCAAATGCTTTCAATTTGGTCCAGTCCAAAACTTTCTTGTTTGGTAAAGAGTTAACCCTTTATCGCACAATCACGTGTTTTAACGAACCTTGGGAGTAAGGCTGTCAATCTGTATTTTCTCCATTTTCTGCAAACTGTTTCAATTTTGATTGCTTGTTTGTTTGTTTATTTAATGCCATTTTCAAAATTATTTTTATTTTTATAATGGCGGCGATCATTACACCTCTCCATGCTTTCATGGAGTTTTCTTTTACGAGTACTGTGTACAATGTTCCTCCAAAGCCACTGGCTGCTTACCCACATTACCATCGTCCAAACAACGATAAGTGGCGAAAAAGAAATAAATCCTTGGGAAATGAGTATCATTTGTCCTCAGAAAAAAATTGGCTGAGCTGGGGGTTCCAACCAGAGACAGCCCTGGTTTCAACTCCGAAACGTTACTAAGATACCGGACTCGACGTCTCCAGAAGGGAAGAAAAATCAAATATTTAGAACAGCTGTATTTTTTTTATATATAAATATGAGCCATGCTCTGGCAAAAGGGGGCTTAATGCACCTCCGTGATACATAATGCCTGGCAAGTCATCACA
This sequence comes from Hippopus hippopus, assembly GCA_946811185.2. NCBI lineage: Eukaryota > Metazoa > Mollusca > Bivalvia > Cardiida > Cardiidae > Hippopus > Hippopus hippopus. The sequence continues at coordinate 22,836,989 of OX328101.1, read as the reverse complement.
CAATTATGGATCGATAATAGCCACTTTTTTAAACAACTAACTCAATCATGAGGTAGACTGGTCCTTTGACAGGCAGAAAATTGACCAATGGCGAAAAGTTTCGACTCAGGTCAGCCTGCGCGGATTGCGCAGGCTGACCTGGGTCGATACTTTTCGCAGATGCATTAAGCCCCCTTTTCACAGAGCACGGCTCATATGTAATTTTCGTAATGACGTTAATGAAACTTTTATTTTATTACCAACACTTCCTTAAACCTTTCATTTCTAGTGGCTTTTTCTAGCTTTCTCTACCAAATGTAGATCAAGATCAGACATACACAAAACATTGCAGCCCGATCTTTGATTTGCTCCGTCCTAGACCAGATGCTTAAATCTGACCAAAATCATCCTCTAAGTTTGGAGAAAAGCACCTTGTGAACCTCGAAAAAGAAAATGAAGCTAGATTTGTCTAGCTGGCGGCGAAAGGGTTCACTCTTCACCGGACGACACAATTTCAGACTTTTCCAAATTAAAAGCATTTGCAGACAACCAGTGGATCAGATAATGGGGTTTATCTCTGACAGGGTAGTAAACAACGTGGGAAAAGAAGAAAATACTGATAACCAGCAGTTTCTATCTTTCCAAGAATGCTTTCGGTAACCTTTTTGCCTCAAAGAAGTTAAGATTCGTTTTTGTTTTCTATGAAGGGTTTAAGTGTCGAGTAAAATTTATGTGGCTGTAACAATGGCTTTATTACACTTTTTGGTACGTTATAAGGAGGCGCCTGATCCTGAAAGTTCTGTTTTACGTGGAAAGATAACTTGATCAAGATCTTGGAATTCGATTCAATGTTAAAAACGTAAGCGCCCTTTTTTTCTATTTGTAGCTTTAATATAATGTTTTACAGATTAGGCTTTATTAAGCAACAGACAGGTAATCTAACATTCGCACATACAAATATTTTAAAAAATGATCAGTAGAATGACGGACGCCAAAATTGACATAAAATGTGAATGGACTAAACACTTAAATAGTATACCTTTGTAGTGGTAAGACGATTGGCAACCTGTGTATCGGAAGCATTTTTGAGTCATTGCTACGAAAGCGGAAGAATGGTAAATCTAAATTTTTCTATAAATGTAACATTAAGTCAAATTATTTCAATAACGCGTGGCAAAGCGGAAGCACTAACAACTTTAGAACACAAATCTAGAACAACACAGCTGGAGATAAAAGTATTTGTTTTTATTTCTTTGCTAATACCCCCATTCCACTGGGCGGCGATCCCACTACGCTCATGGTAATCATTGCGCTTCACCAAATTCTTCAAAATCGCCACTTAAGCGTCGACATGTGCAAAATTTTGGGACTTTAGCGTTTCCAGTGCGCTCACAGAACGCTTCAATAACGATCTCGCTACGCTTGTCACGATCCTGTTGCATTTCTACGGCGCTTGAAGTCTCTCCAAGACGCTTCTACTATGCTTTCACTACGGTACGGGATTTCAGGCTACGCTTAGTCTTCGTTGCTGCTGCGAGTTTGTTATGACCTAAGCGCAGGAGTAGCGCTTTTGGAACATTTCTATTGAAAATCAGTTGTTTAACTGCTTTGGCAGCAGTTGATCGTCATCCTTCTAAGGAAATGGATCAGATTGTTCTAGTAGCTGCGCTTCAGCTTGTTATTATGAACAATAGAATGATAAGGTAGAGTGTTGAGAGAAAACCCAAATAGAGAAGGAGGGCCAGAGGGTTCTAGGTCCGTCCATGTATTTTTGCATAGCAAAGGCTCCAATTTAGTCATCATGACCAACTTAAAAGAATTGAGGATTGAAGACAGCACTTTATTTTTCAATTTATGAGAATGGAGCCTTACATGTTTGATGAGTTCTTGCATAGAATTGGTCCTAGAATGCAGAAGAGTGACACCAACTTCAGGGAAACGCTTGAACCAGGCCAAAAGCTGGACAAATATCTCGACGCTTTTGTTAGGATGCACTGTGCTTGTTTACGTTACTCGCGCTGCGGCTACGATGTTGCTGCGTTCACCAATTTCTTGCTACGATTTACTACGTTTTTGTGACGCTTCGAGTCCACGGCGATTCCGCCACGTAAATTTTGAGCAAGGTCAAAACTAGCGCCGTGAATTGGCGATTATGACGTTTCCGATGCGCTTCTACTAGGATCAATGCGCGTCTACTGCGTTGCTGACGTTCCTGCTACGATTCACGGTGTTTTGATAAAAAAGAAATCGAAGTATAGCGGAATCGCCGCTCAGTGGAATGGGGGTTGTAAGGGATTACCTCTACTAGAGAATGCAGCATTTAAATCATCCTGTAGAAGAAACCCTTGAAGCCATTCACGCTGAGAGAGGCGAAAGGTTTACTTACCAACATCAAAAAAAGTTTTCTACCCTCTTAAACACAAATCCCATTGCTTGAGTCATCATGACGTGACACAATCAAAATAAATCTAAGCCTATGACCACATTGACCGATGCGGAAAAAAAATTCCTGATTTTTTTTTAAAAAATTCCTAAAATTTGAACATGGAATTACAAAAATTCCTGAAATGGGCCCTTATTGTGAGCACTGGTCATGCATATTATGTAGCGCGCAAATGCTTTCAGTTTGGACAAGTCTAAAGTTTTATCATCTGGTAAGGAGTATACATGTACTTTTGAGCTACAAAAGACCCTAAAAGAGCTGAAACATCAACAGATGTATCAAATATCTAAAAATAACTCATATTTTGCTATAATGTTATAACAGGCTGTTGCCATACGTACATCATTCAATTCTTTTACCAGCTTGCATTTTCAACCTTTATAATGTGTCTTGTGTCAAGTTAAAAAGAAAGTACCAGGAAAATTCAGAAGTTATGAAGTATATCTAATACTTGACGATATTCAATTCCAGGCCGTGTATATGAGTTAGCGTTATCCCGGAGTCAGCTGTTCATGACCTAGAACATAAGGCTATGTTGACAATATAATGACTACAGTATACCATCAAAAGCGTACCAAAATGCACGATAACACTGTTTGGTGTGTCTGGCTTTATTTTTACTGCATATCATCTATTAATGAAGCCGCCTTCAATTTGACTTTTCCTGATGATCTTCAAAGTTGGTGCCCTTATACCAAATTCTGCGACCTTGAACCAGCACAAAGACTTGATCCGGTTTTAAAAAATATGGTACCATGTTGTGGATCTTGCTCCTGCTCAAATGATTGCGGAAAAAACCGGAACTGCTGTACTTCGTCCATGGACCGCTACAAGATCGACGAGACATTACGCACTGTTTGCCATAGTTTGGTTGTGAATTGGAATACTACTGCTGTGGAGGAACAACAATTGTTTTACATGGTAGACAAGTGCCCAAATTTCTCCGTGAGTTGTGTGGATCAAAATGCATCAGTTTTGGGCAGTTATCACCCGGTGTATTCCAGAAAAAACAATTTGATTTATTACAACAGTAAGTGTGCAGACTGTCACAATCAAAGGGACATTACTCTGTTCGAAGCGGCCATCCAGTGTAGGGCAGTGAAAGAATCATACACAAATGTTATGTACGGCATCATGATTGGAAACACCCTAGATTCCGACTGTAGGATTCAGTTTGTCCCTCCTGATGATATAGATATGCGCTCACAGGTTTGTTATCCAACGAAGAAAACTGATTGTTCACCAGAATCCAGATTCTATGCGATGCGCGATCGTTGTGCCAGTTTTAATGCCACTTACCGAGCACAGCTAGGGGCTTTCGGCAACGTATATTGTTATATTTGTAACTCAGTCAAAATTACTATCGAAGAAGCCGAGATGAAAGTTAATATAAATACTATGTGCGATGCAGATGCCACGAACAAGTTCTGGGCCCAACATGCGTTCACAGTTCTTATAAATCATAAGACTGTCGATAGCGTTAGTTCAGCGAAAGACAACGAGGAGCATCAGTGGTGTGACGCTACACACAGTGTAACATCGACTGCAGTATGTTTTAATGTGTTTTGCCTTTGTTTATACTTTTGTTCTATCTTCTTTTTCAGTTTTGTTTCTTCATTGTTTGTTTGTTTTTCATGTTTTTCGTTTATTTGTTTCACCATCCAGGCCTTAAAAAAAACTGTTTCCTTCATTTAATTCTCTTAGCTGTTAAGTATTATGCAATTATTCTTGTAATTTGAGTTATGAACAGGCTTCCCCATGGCGTAAGACCTTTTTATTTGAAATAAACCTTTTAACCATTTCTCATTTTTAAGACCGGTGGGAAGGCGCAGCGCAGCTTCTAAAAAGCATTGTTAGAATACATAACGGAGAAAACACTGGTTACCAATTGACCTTTATTTTCTCGTTGTGCCGCAAGAGTTTCATACCCTATCAAAGACAAATTCACCATACAAGCCCCAGTCCTGCAAATGCTATTTTTTTTGCCATCTGATAGAGAGTTCAGCTTTCCCAAACCAAACAAAAGATAATCAGTGCACCATTAAATATTGCGATCAATTCTTTAAAATAAAACTTGAGTCATAAAATGTCTGCTCTGAAAGATGTAAATGCACATACCAAAATATCGACCCACGACCTGCACCGTCCGCGCAGGCTGAAGTAGGTTGAAACTGTTTGATATTTGTAAAGTTTTGCAGGTCATATAATCATTCTTACAGTCACATGATTCAGCTAGTCTCCGGACAAAATGGATCCACGTTATGCGACAATTTGCTCAGAAGATCGCATTACAAAGATTTTTTACACACCCGTCTTCAGGGGATCAGTCATATCTTTTCTTTTTTTAATCCAGAAACGTTGTCGTTCGATACACTGCCCTGTGGGTCAATATCGTACACACAATGGCTGCAAAGTCCTTGGAGATAAATGGTTTGCTGATGCTATTTCTATTAATTTTGAGCTGACACCACAGACTAAAATACTTGTGAAAGAGATTGAAGACATTCTTGCTCGCAACAATCATTCTTCGTCTGAAGAAATCTTCTTGGAGCGGCACGCCTTTCAAAGCTGGAAACTACAGTTGCTCTACAAAAGTGAAGAATCTGGTACATTCATAAAGCATTTTGTGGCCCAAGTTTTATACGTGAGCGTAGATATGTCTATCAATCCGGTTACCTTGCTTCAAATGGTAGAGAGTTCCTTCAATCAACCATGGAGAATTAAATTACTCGGTAAGAGTTATGAACTTTCCGTTGCTTTGGACGTAAACTATGGATATCTGCCACGTGTACATGAAGAAAATGACTCTATTAAAATATTACACGCGCCAATATGGCTGATCTACTGGAGCATTTACGTTTCTAATCGACACATAGAAAGAAATCAGCTTTTAAACAAAGTAATGGATGATGTGGGCAAATTGCCAAAGGGCGTCATTGTTATTTCCAAACTTTTCTTCTGTGAACAAGTCGAGCTGCTTCCGGATGAATATGTTACTGAAGGATTAAATATCTACTTGTTGAAAAGAGGCAAGTATCTGGAAAAGGGAGTCTACACCCAGTTCGGTAAAAAACCGGTGTATCGTGTTTGTCTATCGGAGTTTAAAGATCAAAAGTCAAGCGGCATTAGGCAAGAGATGTGTTTATTCTATTTAAGGCTTTGTCTTTTAATTTATGTTTTATGCCGACTAAAGCAATGAGAATGTATCTGCATGAAAAGCGACTTCATTTTATGAATAAGGATACATTATGAGTCTTGATGGCATATTCTTTGTTGTTACTGTTGTTTTATGTGTCCAATTTGTTGTTGCCGCTGTGTTATGTGTCCATAAAAAGAAATTCGAATAAATGTCATGTAAAAATATTGCTCGTTTACCATATCTAAACACTGGTCATGGAATCCCGACAGTGTCTCTTAAAAATTGATGTCAGGTACTGTTGCTTATCAGAAAAGATAAGATAAAAATTTATGTATGTTAATACAATAACCTATTACAAAAGCGAATAATTTTTTACTGTTTGTTTGGGGCTTATATAGTGCCTGTGACTTCATCAAGAAAGTTGGTCAACAACCAATAAGAGTCACTTTTACCCTGAAAATATTAAATTTGTTTTGTTTGCTGAGGAAAAGCAGTTAAAGTTCACTGTTTCAGAGATATATAATCCTTTTTCACACAATCTCCAGTTTTGAAGCCCTTTAGGAAGAAGGCTGTCGATAACATTGTGGGAAAAGGAAATAATACTGATAACCATTACTTTCTACTTTTTCCGAAATACCTACTATTCTTATAATGAAAAATCTCACCAGTTTAGTCTTTATTATGTTGTTTGCAAATGTTTTGAATTTTGACAGGTCTAAAACTTTATCTCGTAAAGAGATAAATGCAATTGGAATACCCTGGAAGATATACTCTGTTGTAAAAGAAAGTGTGCGCCTGTTTTTTTTTTAATATCTTCGCTTCCACAAGGCGCATCTGTCAAATTTACAACACTCTCTACACAAAGTGTCTACTATCCATAGGATCGGAAATGTACAATATTGGGAATCTATGTGACTTGGAATTCTGCACAGTGAAGGTCTTTCACCAGGGTGCTAAAAATTATGTTAACACAGTAACTCAAACTGTTTTTTTTTTTTTTCTTTCTTTTTTCTTTTTCATTCATTTTGATAGCTATAGTAAAATATCTATATCCAGTTATTTGTTTTTTATGTATAGACCTTATCAGGACCGCGAGCGACGTGAACCTGCCTTATAGCAATGGGGATGTCTGAATCATTTGACCGTGCTAAGATACAAATGATTTTATCTAAAAACAATGCCGTTTTTTATTTGATTACTAAGCGTTGAAAACCTGTTTTCTCAACCGAAAATATGTAAACAGTTTCTTCTTTCATGTTTTGTGAAAACACGTCAAGGTTTTGACACAAAGTCGAGTACATGTACTATCTTCCTTATCCTTCGTTTAAAATAGCACGTTTAAAAAAAAAGTACACTCACCTGTAAGCGGTCGCCTGAGATCTATTAACTGCTTACAAGTGACTGTACAAATTTCTTTTCTCAACATGCTATTTTAAAAGAAGGATATTTAACGTAACAAAATAAAATATAAAACGAAAGATGTTAATTGTTTTATCAGTGCTGATTTGATCATTTCTTAGGAAAGCGAGTATTCTTTTAATGTTTCTTTAAAAACTAGTGCCTGTGATCACATCAAGGAAAAATGGTCTACAACCAATAAAAGCCTCTTCACCCTGGAAGTATGAGGGTAGTTCGGTACTTCATCACCAAGGAGAACACTTTTAAAAAAACATCGTGGGAACGGAGTAAATGCTGGCGACTAACATTTTCTCTTTCCAAAATTGTTCATACTCTTTTAAAGGCATATCTCATCAATTTAGCCACTTTCAACTCTTTACCAAACGACAAAATTTAAGACGGGTCCAAAATGAAAGCATTTACCAGTACTTTACAGTCAATTATTATGACACAAGTTGTACTGCTATCCCTTTAATCCCGAAGGCAAAGTTGGGAAGCCACTTCTTCTGTTTTTTAAGTCTTTCGTGTGATGCAGTTTTAGATCGAACCCACGACCTCCTACCTAAAAGATTAAAAAAGAAAACGCGCCATGTGACACCAGAATAGCAAAAAGAGAAATATAATTGATATTAGCAATTTCTGCATTTTAATCCTGTACTGCACGACGAAATTGTAGATTTGTCCAAACTGAAAGTATTTGCAGACAACAAATTGGGTATGACTCAACATCTGGGAAAAAACAGCGATTGCTTATTTTGAGGAACCGCTTCTTTTCCCGTTTTTTTTTACAAAGTACTTAAAGGTATACTTCTTTTTTAGTTGCCTGTCATTGTCTTTGTGTGTCTATAAATAATGACCTTTGTTTTGGCAGGTTGGTGTTTAACCCTTTACCACACAATGACGCCTTTAAACACCCCTGAAGAAGAGGCCTTTTGAAAACATTGTGGGAAAAGGAGAAAATGCTGGTAACCAGCATTTTCTCCTTTTCCCACAAAGTTTTCTACCCTATCAAAGAAAAGTTGCGTCATTTGAGCCACTATGAAATTGTCTTCTGCAAATGCTTTCAATTTGGATAGGTCTTAAATTTTGCCGTGTGGTAAAGGGTTAATGCCGATTTTAACATTAATCGGCTAGTGTATCTCTCCATACTCTCTTGATCTCTCTTTTAACAATACTTTGCACAACACATTTTTCAAACCACTGGCTGCCTTCCGAAAGAAAATCGACGAAAGAATGTTGAACGGTGAAAGAGAAATTTATCCTTTCGCTCTGCCTATCATCAATGCACGAACAAAATTTTTGCAAGCTTGTAATCGAACTCACGAACCCTGAATGACACGCGTACACATACCAAGCAAAGTGATGGGTTAATTCATTACAAGACGACAAAATTTTGGACTGGCACAATTTATGAAATTTGTCTTTAATTGGGTAGAAAACCTGTGGGAAAAGGAGAAATGCTGGTTACAAACATTTTCTCTTTTTCCCACAATGTTTTCAAAAGTCCGTTTTCCTCGGGGGTGTTAAAATACGGAGTTGTTTGGCGAAGGTTTAATGAAAACTTCATAGAATTTACAAAAGTTGCAGAATTTTGATATTTTCAGGAAATGTGATATTTCATGTCGACAGTAACAATAAAAGTTGTCAGTTATATCACCTGCAATAAGGACCGACCTGGGCAAAAAATCAAAGATATCATTTATTTCGCCAAATACGAGACCAAAACATAAAAAATTCCATGTATTTTTTGTCTAATATCAGGACAAAAACAAAGAAATTCATTTATTTCATCTAATTAGATTAATCAAGCCGAGAATAGGTGGTATAAAACTGTCGTATTAAATTCCGCATCGACGTAAATGCAGCTTTTGTTCTTAGACATTTTACGACGTGCTTTGTGATACGATTGCAATTTAATCTCTTCACCCTGTAGGATGCTCAGGGCGACTCTGTCTTTTTTTTTCGGACAGGGTAGATCAAGTTTACACAGAACAGTAGGCCAACGTACAGTCTGATCTTTCATCTGCGCTGTCCGATACGGTGAGATATTTGCCGATAAAAAGATATTTGAAATTGCAGTATTTGGGCTTTACTATTAACTGGAAGTGTTCAGATGATGTTTTTACTTAGAGGTTTACCAAACAATTCGGCGTGATAAGCTACATGTATGTAAGCTGGTTGCGTTTTATCTTGCCCTTACAAAAGTTTCTAGCGTTCAAGCGGATTTGTAATGTTCAATCACAACCGACGTTTGTCCGACAGTCCATCTCTCCGTCGACATTTAAAGTAGCTTCTCAGATGATTCTTTGAACAAGGTTCACCGTTAATCAGTGTTTATGGCATTCAGTCGTTTTTTCGTCTATTTTCACTCCATTTATCGCTGATGACAGCTTGTTTTTGTTAAGAGGAAGCAGTAATGCAAGAAGTTAAACCAAAAAAAAGTAATTATTTATCTAACTTTCCATTAAAATAATTGAAACAAAATCGTAAAATATATAGTTTTCATTTTCGATTTCTACCGAAGATGATTTGCAGAATTTCCCGAGCAAAAATTAAACTGCTACTACTACTCCTACTATGCCGTGTAAAAATGAAAAGAATTATAAGAAAAAAAATCCTCATCCCTCACTCTTCCTCTTTCTGAAAAATCAATCAATGGTGGATATCAGAAATAAACATAGCATTTTCCATTGTACATAATCGGCCACCATGTTGATTCTGTAAAATTTTGCAACCCCGGAATTTATGGCTGGCCAAATTGTCCTACGCAAAATTGCCTGAGGCCAAATTGTCTGCTTGGAAACGTCCGCCTGCTACCTTATTCAACATTCAGTCTAAAAAAACGTGACACACGTGCACCTGTTTATACTTGAATGTGTTCATTTTAACCAATGTTTTTACCTATAGCGTGTGTGTGAAATTTTGTGATTCTCAAAAACGGATTTACTAGTTGTAGTAATAGTGAATACTTCCTCAAAGTCCCATCGGATTACAAAATGTCATACACGTTGTCAAATATACAGACATCAAAGATTTCTGTTTGGGTAAGTCATAAAGTGTATCATATTTAACCATTTACCAAATAATCCAGGAAAATGCAGCGGTCACGCTTTGTCTGAAGTTATCAGCTATAGTCTTCCGCTAGGAGGTATTTTTCAAATAAATACCTATCTGATTTGGGCATTCCGGATACAGAACCGGACTACTTTTAAAGGTGACAATTTCAAAATGAAAGGTACGTTTACTCACTGAAACACTACCTGGTCCGATTCTTCCAGCCATGGTTAGGTAGCATATAACCTATGCACCAGCCATTTTAATCACAGCCCCTCTAAGCTTAAAAAATAGCCCTGATGTAAGCCGAGCATTTTGGGGACGTTATTTTTGTTGCCAGTCTGTTGTACAAATCCCGGTTTTTTAACATCTCTCGTTTTAGAAATTGTATACAGAGATTTTCAGTAAACAATGGTATTTTACAAAATCGTTTTTCCCGATTGAAATTATTGCATTTTTAAGAAATTTGTAGCAAAAAACTGGCTTGATTTTTCCATAGACCTGTTCTTTATAGCTTTTTGCCGCATGCTATTTTTAGCGACAATTTACGCACCGCGTATTAATACTTACCCTGTACAGTTTAGTGATGCGTCATAGGATAAAATTGTAATGTCTCCAACATGTTAAGTAAACAACTTGACATAAATGACGTCCCAATGTCATAATTACGTTAACGTTTTTGTTTACTTTTGAGTTCATTGACAACTTCAAAATTAGACGGTTAAGTTGGTATATGTTTAGAAAAAGAAAATGTTTGGCAGGTATTCTAACAACTCGAACCCAAGCAGGCCTATTTAAAGAAGCCCTTATACTCATTTTCAGCCAGTTTTAACTCATTGTGTCTTTATTTTATCAAACTATAGTCATTCTTATATCTTCATGCCAAATATTGCGCCTGACGGTTACGAGGTTGCTTAGATTACGGTCGATAGAAAATTCATTTCGCTGAGTTGCGGTCTTCCATGTAAACAGACTCGTCATTTCCGGTTTGTGAATCGAAGATTTTCGATATATCCGTTATACACTCGGGTAGATTCGTATGATGATCATGCATTCTGTCACGTGACTATATTTGACCTTCGCCCTGCGTCTAATGAGGTAAACAAAGGAAAATGGAGGCTTCTCTGTTGCAGCCTCGATTTTCAGACGGAGGTCGCGACCTATATGCAAATTACACCGTATCCGACTCTAGGCGGAAACCAACGATAAATTTCCGTGACGCACCGCCATTGTTTACAACTTCGATCGTCAGCCAGTTTTTTTCTGACCAATGTGTTTCTTTTTTTCAATTACACCATATATGTCAGTAATTTATCCATGTTTACACAAAGGACTGATTTCTGTTCCATTCTAAATTGTTTGAAATTTAAAAGCGTTTTTGCTCACCGGCTGTAGACGGGCATCTTTAAAAGAGTGTCGATCTCGTCTTGTGCGCCGGCGCATTGTCTTCATGTAAATATTACTCCTTCCGGGTCTATATCCGTGCGCGTTTTCTTAGTGCTTGCATCAAAACTCTGCATAGTACCTGTAACGATAAAGAATTTTGACAACAATTCTTTTTTTTTTGGATATGTCCAGCGTTTTGGCGATAACTCTCACTGTCAATCTTCGGTCCGTATCTATTTTACTCCGTCCTTGTTCCTTGGCATCATAACTGATGGTCGACCTGTTTTTTAATCGTCTCCTATCGACGTTTTTCCCGAATCTCTCATGCCATTTATACACAAACGTTTTTCCACATTTCGGTAAAGTTTCGGACTTTCCTTTCATTTTCAATGTCTCCGCCGTTGACTTTATTAGTGCAACACAAAACCTAATGACACTCATTAATCCCGCGTTACTCGTCGACGTAATTGTTTTAGCAGCTGTTACTTAGAGCTACCGGCTGATTTTACAACAAAAATAGAGAAATGAAACGACAGACGTCAAACACAGGATAAATGACGGGAATTTTCCCCAACGTAAAGTATTCTAGAGCTCCAAATACATGTATAAGGCTACAACTTAAAGACAAATGCATATTTTTAGCGTTCCCCGAGTATTACTATGGAGATGAACATTTAAGTCAGCCTCCCATTTATAACGAAATTAATTCATTTAATGTAATCAAATGGGTTTCAACATTACTTTGTTTGGTTAAGTTTCTAGCCCTAAACTGTTACTAATAAAAATGGCTTGGCACGATTCTGCCAACTTCCTTGTGAAAGTAATTTCAAATTCTATTAGTCTAAAATTTTGGAAATACTTGTGAAAAAAAAAGTTTTAGGCAAAATAAACTGGCCGGTATTCAAAAGATAATGAAAGATTGTAAAAGAACAATGAGAATCTTTGTAATATGCCAAAGACATGATCATAGGCAGGGCATACCTTGTTTATCCATAAGTCCATGCTATTATTATGCTCTTGTTAATTTCGTAAAATACAATAATTACAATTGATTATTTGTCTCTCTCCTTTGATAGAATTGTAATCGCGACGTGTTGGTCTATTACATACCTTTTTAACCCTCTACTGCACGATCACGTTTTGAAGCGAACCTGCGGAGGAAAGCTGGTCACCAGTATTTCTCCTGTTCCCATAGTGTTTTCTACTCTTTCAAGCTAAATCCCATCATTTGAGCCACATTTTATTTGTCGTCTGGGAAGTTAGTAAGTTAGCTAGTTTGCTTTCTGCGAAGGTTTACCTGGGTCGAAACTTTTTGTAGTGAGTAAATTTTCTGTGTCTCAAAGGACTACCTCCTGTTTCAGTCGGTTGATAAGACAAAATAGATTTTATGGATCCACAATTATGTGATGACTGGCTTGTTATAATGCATCACGGAGATGCATTAAACCCTCATTTCCTGGAGCATGGCTCTTTATCTACCAATGTAGATCAAGATCATACATGCACAAAAGATAGCAACCCGATCTTTGATCTACCCCGTCCGATACTAGATGCTAAACGGTGACCACAATAATCCCCTAGTTTTGGTGGAAAGCACTTTTAAAACCTCAAAAAAGGGAACCAAGCCATATTAGTCTAACTGGCAACGAAAGGGTTATTTCTTAACCCTTTACCACACAATACCGACTTTTAACGACCCTGGAAAAGGAGCCTATTGAAAACATTGTGGAAAAAGGAGAAAATGCTGATAACCAGCATTTTCTCCTTTTCCCACAATGTTTTCTACCCTGTCAAAGAAAGATTGAACCATTTGAGTTACATTGAAATTGTCGTCTGCAAATGCTTTCAATTTGGACAAGGCTGAAATTTTGTCGTCTGGTAAAGGGTTAATCAAAGGATACAATTTCAGACTTGAAAGCACTACCAATAAAATGTGGTTCAGATGATGGGATTTATCTCTGACAGGGTAGTGAAAAATGTGGTAAAAAAAACATGCTGGCTACCAGTATTTTCGCCATTTACGATTATTTTTCAGTAGCCTTTTCCCATCAGGGTCGTTGTAACATGGGCATGTTTTCTAAAGATTTAAGTGCCTAGTAAAATTTATGCTGTTGCTGGCTGTCACATGGCTTTTTTGCCGAACTGTTTGGCGAGTTAAAAGGATGCGCCTGGTCCTGAAACTTCTATTTTGCGGGGAGAGGTAACTCGATCACAATCTTGGAACTCGATTAAATGCTAAAAACGTAAGCTCTTACATTATTTCGTCCATTTGTAGCTTCATATTTACTTTTGTACAGATTTGTTAGATAGGCTTTTATAAGCACCAGAAAGGTAAACTGCCTAGCATGCCACATATACAAATAATTTACAAATTCATCGGTAGAATGACGGAAACCGAACTTTGCAAAAAAATTATATGATGTATACGCTTATATAACATGCATTTGTAGTGGTAAAAGGATTGGCAACCAATATATCAGACATCTTTTTGAGTAGTTGCTACGAAAATCGAGGAATAATATGAAAATGGCAAAGCCTCAGCACAAGCGACATGAATAATTTGTGGAATAAATATCTTATAATTCAAACGACAAGCTAGATCTTGAAATCGTGAGTTTGAATCCCGACTTTACCAAAGCTAACTTTGAGGGTTTTCATTGCAATAGAATGCATTCTCTTCTCTTAGATGTATATATGTAACCCATGCGAATGGGCCTTAGAGCGAACGGTCCCGGATTCTCTTCACAAAATCAAGACAGTTGCCCAACAATTTTGTCCTTTTTGGTTCAGAGTCAAATAGCATGTGGTAATCATAACTTAAAATGATTATTGGTTCACATACTTTTTAAGAACATTTTACAGACACATTTTCTCAATGCATGCAGATCTATAACATAAAAAAAAAAAAAAAGACAGACAGGAAACAAATCTCGGTCACACTTTTATACTGTATACATACGTAGCAGGGAAAAACAAGAAAGAAGAATGGAAAAAAACTAACATTTTATACATCATGTTAAACGCATGTTCCAAAGAAGAGGGTTTAAAAAAACACACACCAATACAATGAAAATCTTCATGGTATATAGTATCATTTAGAAATTTTATTGCTCTGGTAAAACCTGGAAAATATTTAAGTATTTATAAATGTAAAGAAAAAAAGATATTAAATGCGAAGACCACTTTCCAGCGTTAACATTATCTTAAATCTGGATACATGGAACACTACTTACTATCTGCAATACCCCCAGTGCTTTTAATCGGCAGAGAATCACATATGACCGCTATATTTTGAAGGGTTTTCATGGTGTTTAAGGTCTAATGGATCGTATCTATCGCCCTCCTAGCTCTTCTGCAACGGTAATCTAATCATTATCGGTACTCGTTCACATGTTGTTCTCTCCATTTTCTATGATGTTCTGTCAGAGTACGTCCTGGTCATTTTCTCGATTATGATTTTGCGGGAAATCAGCCAGTAGGTTAAGAAGAACACTGTGCGAAGTAGGGCCTACTGGTGAAAGAAACTCCAGGAAATAATGGGAGGTACAGTTGCCGCTGCGATTTACATTGTAACTAAATCGGCTTGTTTTACTGGAATATATTGATAAATTACCAATATACAAATATTATTTTATCAATGTTTAGATTCCTTCTTATCGAAAACTTGGATAACGTTTTTAAAGATGGAAGCCAGTTTTGAAGAAAAGTCCAAGACACTTTTGTTCAAATTCAAATTACACGCTGCAGATAATTGCAGTCGTAATAAAAAAGGACTACAGATAATCCTATTAAGGTGAGTTACGCACTCTGATTTGTTTATGTAGCGTTTTACACCGTTTTTTGACATAATTTTGCGTATACATCTGTCATGGCGGCCAATGCACCGGTCATGCTTTACCCTGAGTTTCTTTAATCAGATTGCGTAGATTACCAAAATGAGACTATTTGTTGCTTCTTGTTTTCTTTCTTCTTGTCTGCTTTTTCATGCGTCCATCGTCAAAACCATGACCAGTGATGAGCGAAGAGTGAATTCCGTCGCAATGACTAGTAACATCATCAATTTTTGGAAGGATATTCGCTTCTACGCTATCGGGAGATTCTGGTTTATGGATGGAAAAAAATCTTATAGGTCTATTAACAATCAGTCATAAAATATATGAATAAATCTATAAATTGTTCTGTTTTTTTTTTCAGCGACTTAAATCCCGCTTTCTCTATAACTGGCACTTTGAAACAGACAAAAAACTAGCTTTGTCATGATTTCTTCTACACAATATTTTGCCACAAGAAAACCGCTCGTGAATGACGTTAAATAAATCTCGTATCGTTTATTACATCATTATTTTCTAGCATGGAACGTTGCGGATATTAAATAGCGACAGCGAGTTACGGATGGTCGCACAGCGTCACACGTATCACAACCTTTTGAACATTTACTTGATTGGTAAAAATGACACAAATGATCTACCGATCGGATGATTACTTCATCGTCAGTTTAATGAGTACAGATTATCTAATTTCCAACTCACTTTCAGTGTATTAACGACGTATATGACAACTTTTTCTACAGGACAGATTTTTTTAAACTTACAAAGCTCAACATGTCTCTAGGAGATTACAGTAAAAAAAGATGTGGGACTCCGTGCTCGTTTCTGAGAAATTTGCCTTTGAAAAAGGTATATACAGTTCCAAAATTCAGCTGATATTGGATTTAAAGCGTCTTTCTTTAATAGTCAATTAAACAGGATAATACAGGAAAAATATACAAATATACATCATTTTAATGAAAATTCATATACTTTTGCACAAAAAATGTATAAAAGCCTGGTTTTGAGCATGGTAAATGTACAAATATGCATGTTATATAGATACCATTGAGTTAAAAAGGGAGATAATTTGACCGAATTAAGGGTTAATCTTTCATAAATACATACTTTCTAAGGGACAGATTTTTCTTAAAATTTCCACATTTATAGTGTTTATAATTCTTAACAATAAGGAAAAATAAAAATGGCACCTATCCGTGCTTATTTCGTCAGAAAACAAGGTTGAAGGTCACTGTGGAAGTTATTTTTTCAAGGAAAAAAATAGGATAAAAGCTTAGCAGACATAGTGAGAAAAGGAGAAATTGCTCAATAGGAGCGATTTCTCCTTTTGCGACAATAATTCTTAAAGTTGAAACAGCTATACTTCCACAGCTTTGAATTTCCTGCCTATGTTTCCTTGTTTGGTTTGTAACGCCGTGTCAGCAGCATTTTAATTATTTCACGGTGAAAGTTCAAAGATCCATTTTTTCCCCTCTTCATCAATACTACCCGAAGAAAGTGCTACTGGTTTCTGTGCACCAATAGTATTACCATTATGTGCAAAAAATACATAGGTGCACTTTTGATTCAATATCCTTGACAAAAACACATGCGCAGTAGGATGCGCGCGAACATTTGTCATATACGTCATTAAACGTCTATTTTTGTATAAATATTCGCAATGTACCATGCTAGAAAATACTGACGTCATAAATTATACTATTTTTACGCCATGAAGCTTATTAATAGCTCTAAAAGGGGTGTTTGTTTTTATCTACCCGATAGCTCAGCAAATTTCTTTTCTAGGATTGATGATAGTCTTTGCTACATGATTTATTGCTCTCTCACCACTGATCATTGTTTCGACGATGGATGTCTTGGAAAGCATTTAGAAAGAAAAAAAAAAGAGCTACAAATATTCTGATTTTGGCAATCTACGTTCTCTTACGTTCTGAGGCAACACATGGGTAGGTGTACTGGCGGCCACGACAGATCTTTCAGTGAAAAAAAGTCGAAAAACGGCGTTAAACACCATATTTAAACATATCGGTGCGCAGATTGCCTTGTTTAGTTTATTTGTAGGTTTTTCCCTGTCTGCAATCGTAGCTTATAAGCACAGCAATCGAAGGTAAGACTTTAAACAACATTAATAATATGTCCTCGTCAGTCTCAGGTACAAATTATCCACTTTCACCCATGTATTTCCCTAATCATCCGGATACCAAACGAAGTTATGTGCAGCATGTTATTTGTATTTGAACAAAAGTGGCAGGGAATTTTCTAAAAATCTGTCTCCGATCTTGAAAAACATTATCAGTTTTCGTTGATAAAGAACCTTAACACTTAGATCTATATTAGTCATTTATCAACACACTCAAATAAAACAAGCCGACTGCTTACAACTCTTGCAGAAAAATACATTTAAAAGGGATTTTCTCTTTTTTCTCAATCGAAATTTATAGTTAGAACTTCGTTTTTGCATGACGTCTGACGTCGTTTACAATATTATTCAGTTACAGTGTATATCGAGAAGGCAAGTGCACCTACCACGCGTTCCATGAGTTTCTTTTACCAGTACTCTGCACAGTATTCTCCCCAATCTACTTGCTGATTTCCTGCAAAACCATCGTCGAAAAAATTATCAGGACGCACAACTACGTAACATTGAAGGTCTCCAAAAAATGGAGAGGACAAGATGTGAGTCAGTTCCGATAATGATAAGATACCCTCGGGTAGCTATATAGATAGTATCCAGTCGACTTAATAACCACGTTAACCTTTCAAAATATGCCGTTCAGATGATTTTCTGGCGATCAAAGCCACTGGGGGTATTGCAGAAAGCAAGTAGTGTTTCATAGAATGAAATAGATTAGTGAAAAAGTGTGTGTGTTCCTTCTTCTTTTTCTTCTTCTTCTTTTCCTTTTTACATGCAATAGGAAAATATGACCTTGAATTTCTGGGGTTTTTTTTCGTGTAAATCTAGATCCACATGCAACGAGGAAATGTGTCCGTAAAGAGTTCTTTAAAAGTATGTGGATTAATGAATATCACAAGTTACTTGACCCTGAACCAAAATTAACCCTTATCCTGCTAAAAAAAACTAACATGAAATTTTCAATTCGATAGTAAAAACCCAAATACTGCTATTTCAAAATCATGTTTTGGGAAATAACATCTTATCGGACAGTGTAGATCCAAGATCAGACTGCACGTTCTGTGCAGCCTGATCTTGATCTACACTGACCGCAAAAGGTCAGTGAGTCGCGCTTAGCAGCCTAAGGGTTAAAAATGTCGGGGAACTGTTTTGAGTTTGTTTAAAGAATCAGTGACCGTTCGCCCTATTTCACATGTATACATCTACGAGAGAGGAATGCATTCTATCGCAACGACTTTTGACAAAATTTGTTATGGCAAAACTAGGATTCGAACGCAAAACCCTATGAGTTCCAGATCTAGCTCCTCATTCGAATTATTAGATACTTATTCCACAAATTGTTCATGTCGCTCGTATTGAGGGCTTTGCCTTTTTTCATATTAATACAAAAATGTAAGTTTAATACTCTGAAAGTAAGTTGGAATTTAGACAATCTGTACTCATAAAACTGACGACGACCATCATATTTTGAGTGATCATCCGATCTGTAGATCATTTGTGTCATTTTTGACCAATCAAGCAAATTGTGCAAAAGGTTGTGATACGCGTGACGCTGTACGTTCAGTCGAAAAACATACGGTTTTTTTTATTTCATCCCCGTCTAGATTAAGACTAAAACCTAGGACGAAGTAGGAATTTCATTTTTCAAAAATCTAAACGGTGATATCGCACGGGTTCCGCCTGTAACTCGTCGCTCGTTATTAAATCCGAATTCGTCTTCAAATTTAAAATTAAGTCAAAACTATTGCAATGATTCGTGACATAGTAGCAATACAAACAATTGTAGAAAACAATCTAGAAAAACACAGCAATAGATAAAAGTATATGAGCCATGCTCTGTGAAAAAGTAGATTCAACACCAATGCAAAAGGTATCGATTAGTGTCAGCCTGCGCAGTCAGCGCAGGCTGACCTGGGTCGCAACTTTTTGCTATTGGTAAATTTTCTGCAGCTCAAAGCATCAGTTTACCTCATGATACAATTGGTTGTTAAACGAAGTGGGTTTTATGGATCAAGAATTATGTGATGACTTGCTTGGTATAATGCATCACGGAATATGGCTCATATATTTCGTTTGTTTGCTTAAGAAATAATCTTCTTTCTATCGTGGTTTATCGTTCAACAAACCACAGTTGTGAGTTATGAGGCACAATAAATAATCCACGAGGGCGATAGCCCGAGTGGTTTATTCATTGCGCCTCATAACTCACAACGTGGTTTATTGAACGATAAACCACGATAGAAAGAAGATTATTTCGATTCTAACATGACCAACTCTTAATGAAAGGAAAACAAGTTCATACTTAGAGTAAAAACGCGGATGCAGATTATATTCCATTGAATAACTTACTTACTTACTTTATACAGAATGACGCCACTCTGTATAGAATGACGTCACTCGGTATAGAATGGCATAGATTTTACCACGATTTCGTTGCACTGTGTTTATAGAGCCGAATTCACGTGTCATGTTAGAATTAGTGATAACCTCTCTGGAGGATGACATGTTTAAACTAGCCTGAAGAAGAAACTTTTGAACCCATTCACGATAGGAAAAGAGACAATGTTATTAACTAGTATTTTTTAAAAAAAGACGTTTTCTACCCTCTCAAACACCTCTTATATAGCTATGTATAACTCCAAAGCTATGTTTTCAATCTGTCTAGTGCTTTTCCAAATATGAATACCTCCAATATATTTGTGACTTGAGTGGGCCAGGATTGGAGAGCATTTACCATGCGGTCTGATCTTGGAACCCACACCCATTATTATGTATAGTCCTTCAGACCGTCGGCAACTTTGCAAATTGCAATGATAGTGTCAATTTTGTTTATCCATTGTCGTGTCTTCATTCTGTCTGGTGTCTTTTCAATTATCGACAGCCTTTTAAGACTTCTTAGTTTTCGGTTGGTGTGGGTCAGGATCGAACAGCATATACCATGAAGTCTGATCTTGGACGCACGCCCATTATTATGTATAGTTTTTTTAGACCGTGCATGGACTTGTGGTTACAAAAACTGTGATTCCTTCTCAAGGAAAAATATCCATTTTTGTTTATCGGCGGTGTTTGGGTCTTTAAGGTTTAGTTTTTTGTCAGATATAATGGCAGTCAGAACGGAGTTTTATGTCTCCTCTTGACAAAGCTTTAGTTTTTCACTTTCTTTGTATATGTATATATGTATGTGTAAGTTTTTCAAGATTAATGTTTGTACATTATACTTTTTTCTCTTGCATATATTTTTTTTTTCCTTTTTTGAGCTCGAATGGATTAAGGTCGGACTGCACGTATTTTTGATTGCTGATGCTCACTTTCCACCTTGCTGAGACTGTCATAAGACTTGGGTGCAATTAATGTGATCTTGGTTTTAATCGGTTTGATCTACTGAACCTTTGAGCGTCTTCTTTTTTGTAGTCGGTGTGGGCCGGGATCGGACATCATATAATGTGCGGCCTGATCTTGGGCGCACACCCACTATTTTACATAGACCAGCTGTCCGAAGTTAGCCTTGCTGTTGCAATTACAAATGTCAGTTTTTAAAGAAAAATGTATAAGCGGTGTTTCGGTAAACACAGTATTTTGTCAGGTATTATTAATTTGTTGTGTTTGAAAATGAGACATTTACGGAGTTACCTCCCCTGTTTTTTCTTATTCTTGTATGTTTGTTACTAGCTTCGTTTTTTTTTTTTTTTTTTGTTTGTGTGTGTATATATGTATATATTTAGGATTTCGAGGGTAGTTTCATTATTTTGTAATTTTTTCCTTGACTATAATGATTTCTATTCAATCGTTACTCGACTTTGGTACCGGTGTGGACCATGATCAGACTGCACTTAACGTGCGGTTTGAGAAGAGTACAATCCAAGATTCATGATTCCAAAATGTCAGTGTATCTTTTAGACTTTCCTTGTTCAACTTACCTTAAGGGATCCAATGCTTATCATTCCGAAGTATTTTTGTTTTAATTAGGCACCGTATCAGTTACGAAATACTGTTTTGTCTTCAAGTATTTTTACGATTATTCTAAGCATTATTCTGTCATATTCTGAATATTTGTCGTACACTTCCCAGGCACTCTTTAAGCATACTAAACATTCTTAGAAATCACATATACTACAACTTTCCCGACTTTTTTTCTGTACTTTTGTTTCCTTTTTATAGCGCTATATTTACCATTCCGAAATTACACTAAAGTTTTCATTTTTCATTTTTTTAATGTTTTCACTTCTTTGTCTAGATGGTGTGGAGTGTCTAATGATTCTGTTTGGTTTTACTCACAACATAACTCTGGTACATTGTAAAGAACATAGATTTGGACATGTGTTGGGTTGCTACATGTTATTCCTGCACTTACTACGTGCGGTAACATGAACTGTAGAATTTTAAGGTATCTTTGTAGCCACCCAAAATATTGTCCAAATCTTCATTTTCATCTGACTGTTACACTGTTCGTTCTTCTTTCAGTCCTAAGCAGTATGATATATTCATATTCAATCCTAATGAATATTAGACATTCGTTATCTCTGACCAAACAGATTTTACATATCACTAAAAAACGACTATTGACAGGTAAACGCTGTGAAGAGAACGTACAATTTTGTAGATCGGTATTTCAATTTACCATTTACAGCTTGTTGCCTTTGACGGTAGTGACTCATCTTTTGATACTGCGAGCAGGCGATGTCCATCCAAATCCTGGTCCGCATCCTAGTGACTCTTCAGATAGTTTGTCGAGTACAGATTTGTACAATTTTCTTAATCTTCCCAATCATCTCTCTACCGTCCATTATAATGTCCAAAGTATAGCTAATAAGCTTGATACTTTAATTGCGGAGTTTTCCTTTTTTGATGTTGTCTCATTTTCTGAGACTTGGCTACATGATAGTTTATCTTCAGACGAGCTGCTTTTCCCTTCCTTCCATCCACCAGAACGGAAAGATAGAGCTCACGACCGATACGGTGGTGTAATTTTATATCTAAAAAATAATTTGTCTTACACAAGTAGAAATGATCTCGAAATTGGTGGACTTGAGTGTATTTAGATACAAATCAAGTCCACTAATAATAGGAACATCTTGTATGGTGTATTTTATAGACCACCGAACTCTGACTCGACCTATACTTCACTTATTGAAGATTCTATAGATCTTGCTATAAATTCTAATATTGCTGATGTTATAATTACTGGTGATTTTAATCTGAATACTATGAACGAAAATCAATTTCGTAAGGTCGAAGATTTATGTAATCAGTTTAATTTAGTTCAATGTATTGACGAACCAACACATTTCACCGAAAATTCCATGTCTACCATTGACCTTCTTTTTGTTACAAATAAAAATTCAATTCTAACAACTGTCATTGGCGAGCCTTGTCTTGATCTTTCAGTGCGTTATCACTGTCCTGTCTTTGGTGTATTTAATTTCTTTAAACCTAGGTTAAAAACTATTCAACGTACGATTTGGAAATACGATCAAGGTGATTATAACCAGTTAAGAGGCTGTCTTGCTAATTTCGATTGGCACTCTATACACAATGATAATATTGACATATATGCTGAAAATTTTGCAAGTGTCATCACGGATAAAACTCGTATGTTTATTCCAAGCAAAACTGTCGGGATTAACTCCCAGGAACCACCATGGATGACCTGTTTTATTAAAAGGAAAATTCGCTATCGCAAGAGATTGTATAAAAAAGCCAAGGCATCAAATAAAGCTAGTCACTGGACAAAATTCAAATCCGTTAGAAATGAAGTAATATCACTAATTCGACAAACCAAAGAAAATTACTACGATCTCTTATCCTCAAAATTAAAATCTGGTACACTATCTCCACGTGATTGGTGGAAAACTTTAAAGTCACTTATGTCTTCAAGTTCTTCATCGTCAATCCCTCCTCTCTTTTATTTTTCCAGCGATTCAATGGTAATTGACGACAATGAGAAAGCTAATGTACTAAACTCTTATTTTGCAAATCAATCACGTATAGATGATTCTTTAAGTACTCTTCCAGAAGCAAATTACCCACTGACTCAATCTTCTTTAGATACAATTAATATTATGCCGTTCGAGGTACTGGATGTTTTGAAATCACTGAGACTTGGGAAAGCTTCAGGGCCTGACGGTATTAATAACAGGGTTCTTATTGAAGTAGCTGGACAGATTGCACCTCATTTATGTGATTTGTTCAACTACTCATTAAATACTTATACAGTTCCATCTTCATGGAAAATATCCAATGTATGTCCAATATTTAAACCCGGTGACCCTTCTCTTCCATCAAACTACAGACCCGTTTCTTTATTGAATAATATCGAAAAAGTATTCGAACGCATTATATTCAAGCATGTTTATAACCATCTGAAAGACATCAATTATTTTACACCCTTCCAGTCTAGTTTCATGCCCGGCGACTCTACAGTTAATCAAGTAACTGGTCTTTATAATGAAATGTGCAAAGCTTTAGACGACGGGCTGGAATTTAGAGCTGTGTTTTTTGACATAAGTAAAGCGTTTGACAAAGTTTGGCATAAAGGCTTACTTTTTAAGTTGAAACGGGTCGGGATCCATGGTAAACTATTATCTTGGTTTTCTAATTATCTTTCGAATCGTTTCCAGAGAGTTATCTTACCAGGGGGAGTTTCATTCTTGTGTCATGTGCAGGCCGGTGTCCCTCAAGGATCCATTCTAGGACCTTTACTATTTCTAGTTTATATAAATGACATAGTTGATGATATTCAGGCAAATATCAATCTTTTTGCAGACGACACAAGCTTATCAATGACTGTAGGCGATCCGGCTGATGTAGGAAGTATTTTACAGTCTGACATCGATAAAATTACAGATTGGGCACAAAAGTGGCTGGTCAAGTTCAACCCTGCAAAGTCTGAATCGCTGGTTATATCCCGCAAACGTATTAAGCCAGATCATCCAAGTCTCTTTATGTCAAATACTTTTCATTTATAAGGCCTATTTTGGAGTATGGTGATGTCATATGGGACAATCTTTCGCAGGGGTTAAAGGATCAGCTAGACAAAGTTCAAAATGAAGCTGCACGTATAGTTACAGGCTGTACTAAACTTGTTGCTATTGCTGATCTTATTCAGGAATCTGGTTGGGAAACTTTAAGTGAAAGAAGGCGAAAACATAAGTTGATTCACTTCTACAAAATGGTAAATGGACTCTCTCCAAATTATCTTAATGTTCTCGTCCCTCCAACGATTGGTGATTCAACGACTTATAATCTGCGTAGACCTAATAATTTGAGAACCATTGCTTGCAGAACTAGCTTGTATAACAATTCATTTCTACCGTCTGTAATTAATGATTGGAATTCCCTACCGGATGAGATTAAGAACGCAGAATCACTGACATCTTTTAAATATCATTTAAACCTTGACAAACCCGCTCCAAGACCACTGTATTTCTTCGGCGAAAGAAAAATTCAGATTATCCATGCTAGACTGCGTAACAAGTGTAGTTCTCTTAATCATCACCTATACTTGAAAAATTTAGTACAATCGCCACTCTGTAGATGCGGCTCAGTTGAACCAACTGAACACTATTTTCTAAAATGTGCAATTTATAATGAATTAAGAAATCATTTAAACTCTAATATTAATGAGATAGTAAGAGTCTCCCTTCGAATCATCTTATATGGAGATGAGAGTCTTAGCCTGAATGATAATGAAAGAATATTTGCAGCAGTGCATACTTATATCCATGCAAGTGGAAGATTTGCTCTTTAGTACGTTGTTTCTTTGTCTTGTTCTGTTTTTAAGGGACAATAGAATATTCTGCTGCGGGAACTGGCAGAGGACACTCGTAGTGTAGCATTCTTATCTTCGTCTTTATAAACTGTAATAGTTAACACTTACGTAGTAGTGACAGTCAGGTTGTAATGCTTTTATTGTCTCTATATATGGTCTCTTACAGATGAAATTTTCACCATCAGGTCTAACACTCCACACCTATTTGCACACCCCCTACTTTCCCACATATTTTTCCTTCTTTCATTGTTCTTCTTTCTTAACCTTAAAATATCGTACTTTATACATGCAATAACCGGAAATTGGAGAGGAACTCTATAAGCTTTGCTTCCGTTCCGATCCATTTCTACAGTATTATTTTTGTCAATTTAATGCATTTGTATTGTTCATGTACATGTATTTCTGTAGAATAAAATATGTTTAAATTTAAATTAATTCCAACAGCCTATGAAATATCAGAAATCAACGAGCATAGCTAATGTAATTCTCCAACCTTAAAACACAAAGCAAATTTATCTTGATCCCGTAAATTTTCAATAAAATTGCACATAACATAACCTCACCGTATGCGAAAACATTGTCGACTTTCGTTTTCCAAACCAAATCTATGATGCAAACAAAAGAAGGAAAATGTGGTGCGAAAAGGCTCTTGTAGATCTATAACAAACCCTTGGACTTTGTTAATAAATGACGATAGTTGTGCATTGAATTATGCTTCGATTTTAAAAAGCATTTTGAAAAGAAAGAAAATGTTTCCTGTTTTGTTTTAATATATTTTACGATATAAAGAAGGCATAAAAATGGATAGCATGTGCTGTAGGCGTGTTTAGATGGTAACAAGGGCATGTTTGTGCTTAAAAGTAGTGCCTTTCGTCCTTTCATAATTAATTTCATATAATTTTCCTTAACGAGAATTCTGCTTTATTATTTTTGCCTTAAACATTTTGTTGCAATGTTCCACAGTATTATTTACAAAATAAATGCGCGCAGTACGACCTACGACCTAAGCTGTCGACGGGCCGTAATCACATAAATCACATTCATTCATTCATTCATTCATTCATTCATTCATTCATTCATTCATTCATCCATTCGTTCATTGTATAAAAAGTGGATCACACTCTCAAGCGGATAAGTTTATATAAAATCAGTTTATGCGTAAAAGTTAGTGGATCTAAATTGGTTAGAGTTCAAAAATGAGAATTCTTTGAGAAAATAAACGCTACTGCGCAAGGCGCCTTCGCTTTTATTTTCTCGAAGAATTCACTTTTTGAGCTCTAAGCATCACTTAGAAATATAGAATTGTAAGTGAATACGGCCACTAGAATTATCGTGGTTCGAGCGTTTCGTGTTCTTTATGAAACGTTTTTATTTTATCCATGTCATTCATACGTGTATGTTGTTCTGTTGTTCAGCATGCCTGTGTAAAAATAATTTCAATTTTGATTAGTCTGAAACTTCGAAAAAAGAATTGGGGGCAAAAAATTTTCTACAAAATTACAAACTGACCGAGGTTCAATAGATAATGAAAGACTGTAAAAGGATAATAAGAAACTTTTTAATGCGCCAGAGATATTTTTAAGGCTAGGCATATCTTGCCTACCCATAAATTTCTGCCATTTCAAGTCCTACCATTGTAATTCTGTAAAATGGAATAATTACGATGAATTCCTTGTGTTTCTACTTTGATTAATTCTGATTGCGATGTCTTGGTGTATTACAAAGCTTTTTAACTCTTTACTACACAATCCCGACCCTGAAATAGAAGGCTTTAAAAACATTGTGGGAAAAAAAGAAAAGGCTGGTAACCAGCATTTTCTCCATTTCCCCCAATGTTTTGTACCCTATCAACTACATAAATCGCCATTTAAGTTACATTTAATTTATTGTCTGCAAACGCTTTCAATTTTGTCCAGTCCAAAACTTTGTTGTTTGGTAAAGAGTTAACCCTTTATCGCACAATCACGTGTTTTAACGAACCTTGGGAGTAAGGCTGTCAATCTGTATTTTCTCCATTTTCTGCAAACTGTTTCAATTTTGATTGCTTGTTTGTTTGTTTATTTAATGCCATTTTCAAAATTATTTTTATTTTTATAATGGCGGCGATCATTACACCTCTCCATGCTTTCATGGAGTTTTCTTTTACGAGTACTGTGTACAATGTTCCTCCAAAGCCACTGGCTGCTTACCCACATTACCATCGTCCAAACAACGATAAGTGGCGAAAAAGAAATAAATCCTTGGGAAATGAGTATCATTTGTCCTCAGAAAAAAATTGGCTGAGCTGGGGGTTCCAACCAGAGACAGCCCTGGTTTCAACTCCGAAACGTTACTAAGATACCGGACTCGACGTCTCCAGAAGGGAAGAAAAATCAAATATTTAGAACAGCTGTATTTTTTTATATATAAATATGAGCCATGCTCTGGCAAAAGGGGGCTTAATGCACCTCCGTGATACATAATGCCTGGCAAGTCATCACACAATTATGGATCGATAATAGCCACTTTTTTAAACAACTAACTGAATCATGAGGTAGACTGGTCCTTTGACAGGCAGAAAATTGACCAATGGCGAAAAGTTTCGACTCAGGTCAGCCTGCGCGGATTGCGCAGGCTGACCTGGGTCGATACTTTTCGCAGATGCATTAAGCCCCCTTTTCACAGAGCACGGCTCATATGTAATTTTCGTAATGACGTTAATGAAACTTTTATTTTATTACCAACACTTCATTAAACCTTTCATTTCTAGTGGCTTTTTCTAACTTTCTCTACCAAATGTAGATCAAGATCAGACATACACAAAACATTGCAGCCCGATCTTTGATTTGCTCCGTCCTAGACCAGATGCTTAAATCTGACCAAAATCATCCTCTAAGTTTGGAGAAAAGCACCTTGTGAGCCTCGAAAAAGAAAATGAAACTAGATTTGTCTAGCTGGCGGCGAAAGGGTTCACTCTTCACCGGACGACACAATTTCAGACTTTTCCAAATTAAAAGCATTTGCAGACAACCAGTGGATCAGATAATGGGGTTTATCTCTGACAGGGTAGTAAACAACGTGGGAAAAGAAGAAAATACTGATAACCAGCAGTTTCTATCTTTCCAAGAATGCTTTCGGTAACCTTTTTGCCTCAAAGAAGTTAAGATTCGTTTTTGTTTTCTATGAAGGGTTTAAGTGTCGAGTAAAATTTATGTGGCTGTAACAATGGCTTTATTACACTTTTTGGTACGTTATAAGGAGGCGCCTGATCCTGAAAGTTCTGTTTTACGTGGAAAGATAACTTGATCAAGATCTTGGAAGTGTCGAGTAAAATTTATGTGGCTGTAACAATGGCTTTATTACACTTTTTGGTACGTTATAAGGAGGCGCCTGATCCTGAAAGTTCGGTTTTACGTGGAAAGATAACTTGATCAAGATCTTGGAATTCGATTCAATGTTAAAAACGTAAGCGCCCTTTTTTTCTATTTGTAGCTTTAATATAATGTTTTACAGATTAGGCTTTATTAAGCAACAGACAGGTAATCTAACATTCGCACATACAAATATTTTAAAAAATGATCAGTAGAATGACGGACGCCAAAATTGACATAAAATGCACTTAAATAGTATACCTTTGTAGTGGTAAGACGATTGGCAACCTGTGTATCGGAAGCATTTTTGAGTCATTGCTACGAAAGCGGAAGAATGGTAAATCTAAATTTTTCTACAAATGTAACATTAAGTCAATTTATTTCAATAACGCGTGGCAAAGCGGAAGCACTAACAACTTTAGAACACAAATCTAGAACAACACAGCTGGAGATAAAAGTATTTGTTTTTATTTCTTTGCTAATACCCCCATTCCATTGGGCGGCGATCCCACTACGCTCATGGTAATCATTGCGCTTCACCAAATTCTTCAAAATCGCCACTTAAGCGTCGACATGTGCAAAATTTTGGGACTTTAGCGTTTCCAGTGCGCTCACAGAACGCTTCAATAACGATCTCGCTACGCTTGTCACGATCCTGTTGCATTTCTACGGCGCTTGAAGTCTCTCCAAGACGCTTCTACTATGCTTTCACTACGGTACGGGATTTCAGGCTACGCTTAGTCTTCGTTGCTGCTGCGAGTTTGTTATGACCTAAGCGCAGGAGTAGCGCTTTTGGAACAGTTCTATTGAAAATCAGTTGTTTAACTGCTTTGGCAGCAGTTGATCGTCATCCTTCTAAGGAAATGGATCAGATTGTTCTAGTAGCTGCGCTTCAGCTTGTTATTATGAACAATAGAATGATAAGGTAGAGTGTTGAGGGAAAACCCAAATAGAGAAGGAGGGCCAGAGGGTTCTAGGTCCGTCCATGTATTTTTGCATAGCAAAGACTCCAATTTAGTCATCATGACCAACTTAAAAGAACTGAGGATTGAAGACAGCACTTTATTTTTCAATTTATGAGAATGGAGCCTTACATGTTTGATGAGTTCTTGCATAGAATTGGTCCTAGAATGCAGAAGAGTGACACCAACTTCAGGGAAACGCTTGAACCAGGCCAAAACCTGGACAAATATCTCGACGCTTTTGTTAGGATGCACTGTGCTTGTTTACGTTACTCGCGCTGCGGCTACGATGTTGCTGCGTTCACCAATTTCTTGCTACGATTTACTACGTTTTTGTGACGCTTCGAGTCCACGGCGATTCCGCCACGTAAATTTTGAGCAAGGTCAAAACTAGCGCCGTGAATTGGCGATTATGACGCTTCCGATGCGCTTCTACTAGGATCAATGTGCGTCTACTGCGTTGCTGACGTTCCTGCTACGATTCACGGTGTTTTGATAAAAAAGAAATCGAAGTATAGCGGAATCGCCGCTCAGTGGAATGGGGGTTGTAAGGGATTACCTCTACTAGAGAATGCAGCGTTTAAATCATCCTGTAGAAGAAACCCTTGAAGCCATTCACGCTGAGAGAGGCGAAAGGTTTACTTACCAACATCAAAAAAAGTTTTCTACCCTCTTAAACACAAATCCCATTGCTTGAGTCATCATGACGTGACACAATCAAAATAAATCTAAGCCTATGACCACATTGACCGATGCGGAAAAAAAATTCCTGATTTTTTTTTTAAAAATTCCTAAAATTTGAACATGGAATTACAAAAATTCCTGAAATGGGCCCTTATTGTGAGCACTGGTCATGCATATTATGTAGCGCGCAAATGCTTTCAATTTGGACAAGTCTAAAGTTTTATCATCTGGTAAGGAGTATACATGTACTTTTGAGCTACAAAAGACCCTAAAAGAGCTGAAACATCAACAGATGTATCAAATATCTAAAAATAACTCATATTTTGCTATAATGTTATAACAGGCTGTTGCCATACGTACATCATTCAATTCTTTTACCAGCTTGTATTTTCAACCTTTATAATGTGTCTTGTGTCAAGTTAAAAAGAAAGTACCAGGAAAATTCAGAAGTTATGAAGTATATCTAATACTTGACGATATTCAATTCCAGGCCGTGTATATGAGTTAGCGTTATCCCGGAGTCAGCTGTTCATGACCTAGAACATAAGGCTATGTTGTCAATATAATGACTACAGTATACCATCAAAAGCGTACCAAAATGCACGATAACACTGTTTGGTGTGTCTGGCTTTATTTTTACTGCATATCATCTATTAATGAAGCCGCCTTCAATTTGACTTTTCCTGATGATCTTCAAAGTTGGTGCCCTTATACCAAATTCTGCGACCTTGACCCAGCACAAAGACTTGATCCGGTTTTAAAAAATATGGTACCATGTTGTGGATCTTGCTCCTGCTCACATGATTGCGGAAAATACTGGAACTGCTGTACCTCGTCCATGGACCGCTACAAAATCGACGAGACATTACGCACTGTTTGCCATAGTTTGGTTGTGAATTGGAATACTACTGCTGTGGAGGAACAACAATTGTTTTACATGGTAGACAAGTGCCCAAATTTCTCCGTGAGTTGTGTGGATCAAAATGCATCAGTTTTGGGCAGTTATCACCCGGTGTATTCCAGAAAAAACAATTTGATTTATTACAACAGTAAGTGTGCAGACTGTCACAATCAAAGGGACGTTACTCTGTTCGAAGCGGCCATCCAGTGTAGGGCAGTGAAAGAATCATACACAAATGTTATGTACGGCATCATGATTGGAAACACCCTAGATTCCGACTGTAGGATTCAGTTTGTTCCTCCTGATGATATAGATATGCGCTCACAGATTTGTTATCCAACGAAGAAAACTGATTGTTCCCCAGAATCCAGATTCTATGCGATGCGCGATCGTTGTGCCAGTTTTAATGCCACTTACCGAGCACAGCTAGGGGCTTTCGGCAACATATATTGTTATATTTGTAACTCAGTCAAAATTACTATCGAAGAAGCCGAGATGAAACTTAATATAAATACTATGTGCGATGCAGATGCCACGAACAAGTTCTGGGCTCAACATGCGTTCACAGTTCTTATAAATCATAAGACTGTCGATAGCGTTAGTTCAGCGAAAGACAACGAGGAGCATCAGTGGTGTGACGCTACACACAGTGTAACATCGACTGCAGTATGTTTTAATGTGTTTTGCCTTTGTTTATACTTTTGTTCTATCTTCTTTTTCAGTTTTGTTTCTTCATTGTTTGTTTGTTTTTCATGTTTTTCGTTTATTTGTTTCACCATCCAGGCCTTAAAAAAAACTGTTTCCTTCATTTAATTCTCTTAGCTGTTAAGTATTATGCAATTATTCTTGTAATTTGAGTTATGAACAGGCTTCCCCATGGCGTAAGACCTTTTTATTTGAAATAAACCTTTTAACCATTTCTCATTTTTAAGACCGGTGCGAAGGCGCAGCGCAGCTTCTAAAAAGCATTGTTAGAATACATAACGGAGAAAACACTGGTTACCAGTATTAATTGACCTTTATTTTCTCGTTGTGCCGCAAGAGTTTCATACCCTATCAAAGACAAATTCACCATACAAGCCCCAGTCCTGCAAATGCTATTTTTTTGCCATCTGATAGAGAGTTCAGCTTTCCCAAACCAAACAAAAAATAATCAGTGCACCATTAAATATTGCGATCAATTCTTTAGAATAAAACTTGAGTCATAAAATGTCTGCTCTGAAAGATGTAAATGCACATACCAAAATATCGACCCACGACCTGCACCGTCCGCGCAGGCTGAAGTAGGTTGAAACTGTTTGATATTTGTAAAGTTTTGCAGGTCATATAATCATTCTTACAGTCACATGATTCAGCTAGTCTCCGGACAAAATGGATCCACGTTATGCGACAACTTGCTCGGAAGATCGCATTACAAAGATTTTTTACACACCCGTCTTCAGGGGATCAGTCATATCTTTTCTTTTTTTAATCCAGAAACGTTGTCGTTCGATACACTGCCCTGTGGGTCAATATCGTACACACAATGGCTGCAAAGTCCTTGGAGATAAATGGTTTGCTGATGCTATTTCTATTAATTTTGAGATGACACCACAGACTAAAATACATGTGAAAGAGATTGAAGACATTCTTGCTCGCAACAATCATTCTTCGTCTGAAGAAATCTTCTTGGAGCGGCACGCCTTTCAAAGCTGGAAACTACAGTTGCTCTACAAAAGTGAAGAATCTGGTACATTCATAAAGCATTTTGTGGCCCAAGTTTTATACGTGAGCGTAGATATGTCTATCAATCCGGTTACCTTGCTTCAAATGGTAGAGAGTTCCTTCAATCAACCATGGAGAATTAAATTACTCGGTAAGAGTTATGAACTTTCCGTTGCTTTGGACGTAAACTATGGATATCTGCCACGTGTACATGAAGAAAATGACTCTATTAAAATATTACACGCGCCAATATGGCTGATCTACTGGAGCATTTACGTTTCTAATCGACACATAGAAAGAAATCAGCTTTTAAACAAAGTAATGGATGATGTGGGCAAATTGCCAAAGGGCGTCATTGTTATTTCCAACCTTTTCTTCTGTGAACAAGTCGAGCTGCTTCCGGATGAATATGTTACTGAAGGATTAAATATCTACTTGTTGAAAAGAGGCAAGTATCTGGAAAAGGGAGTCTACACCCAGTTCGGTAAAAAACCGGTGTATCGTGTTTGTCTATCGGAGTTTAAAGATCAAAAGTCAAGCGGCATTAGGCAAGAGATGTGTTTATTCTATTTAAGGCTTTGTCTTTTAATTTATGTTTTATGCCGACTAAAGCAATGAGAATGTATCCGCATGAAAAGCGACTTCATTTTATGAATAAGGATACATTATGAGTCTTGATGGCATATTCTTTGTTGTTACTGTTGTTTTATGTGTCCAATTTGTTGTTGCCGCTGTGTTATGTGTCCATAAAAAGAAATTCGAATAAATG
This sequence comes from Hippopus hippopus, assembly GCA_946811185.2. Classification (NCBI taxonomy): domain Eukaryota; kingdom Metazoa; phylum Mollusca; class Bivalvia; order Cardiida; family Cardiidae; genus Hippopus; species Hippopus hippopus. Next base: position 22,803,491 of record OX328101.1, on the reverse strand, counting down.
TCATGTACAAATATTGCTCGTTTACCATATCTAAACCCTGGACATGGAATCCCGACATTGTCTCTTAAAAATTGATGTCAGGTACTGTTACTTATCAGAAAAGATAAGATAAAAATTTATGTATGTTAATACGATAACCTATTACAAAAGCGAATAATTTTTTACTGTTTGTTTGGGGCTTATATAGTGCCTGTGACTTCATCAAGAAAGTTGGTCAACAACCAATAAGAGTCACTTTTACCCTGAAAGTATTAAATTTGTTTTGTTTGCTGAGGAAAAGCAGTTAAAGTTCACTGTTTCAGAGATATATAATCCTTTTTCACACAATCTCCAGTTTTGAAGCCCTTTAGGAAGAAGGCTGTCGATAACATTGTGGGAAAAGGAAATAATACTGATAACCATTACTTTCTACTTTTTCCGAAATACCTACTATTCTTATAATGACAAATCTCACCAGTTTAGTCTTTATTATGTTGTTTGCAAATGTTTTGAATTTTGACAGGTCTAAAACTTTATCTCGTAAAGAGATAAATGCAATTGGAATACCCTGGAAGATATACTCTGTGCGCCTGTTTTTTTTAATATCTTCGCTTCCACAAGGCGCATCTGTCAAATTTACAACACTCTCTACACAAAGTGTCTACTATCCATAGGATCGGAAATGTACAATATTGGGAATCTATGGGACTTGGAATTCTGCACAGTGAAGGTCTTTCACCAGGGTGCTAAAAATTATGTTAACACAGTAACTCAAACTGTTTTTTTTTTTTTTTTTCATTCATTTTGATAGCTATAGTAAAATATCTATATCCAGTTATTTGTTTTTTATGTATAGACCTTATCAGGACCGCGAGCGACGTGAACCTGCCTTATAGCAATGGGGATGTCTGAATCATTTGACCGTGCTAAGATACAAATGATTTTATCTAAAAACAATGCCGTTTTTTATTTGATTACTAAGCGTTGAAAACCTGTTTTCTCAACCGAAAATATGTAAACAGTTTCTTCTTTCATGTTTTGTGAAAACACGTCAAGGTTTTGACACAAAGTCGAGTACATGTACTATCTTCCTTATCCTTCGTTTAAAATAGCACGTTTAAAAAAAAGTACACTCACCTGTAAGCGGTCGCCTGAGATCTATTAACTGCTTACAAGTGACTGTACAAATTTCTTTTCTCAATATGCTATTTTAAAAGAAGGATATTTAACGTAACAAAATAAAATATAAAACGAAAGATGTTGTTTTATCAGTGCTGATTTGATCATTTCTTAGGAAAGCGAGTATTCTTTTAATGTTTCTTTAAAAACTAGTGCCTGTGATCACATCAAGGAAAAATGGTCTACAACCAATAAAAGCCTCTTCACCCTGGAAGTATGAGGGTAGTTCGGTACTTCATCATCAAGGAGAACACTTTTAAAAAAACATCGTGGGAACGGAGTAAATGCTGGCGACTAACATTTTCTCTTTCCAAAATTGTTCATACTCTTTTAAAGGCATATCTCATCAATTTAGCCACTTTCTATGGTGGCATATTTCTGCCACGAGATACGAGATAGCTATCATGATAATTTTGGTAAATTATCGCGATAAATTAAAAGTTTCCTGGAAATCTTATCAAGATCGTGAAAAGTTTCATGATAAAAATATCACGATAAACTTAATATTTTATCGCAAAATTTCTCCACCGTGCTCGAAGCTGACATGCGAGATAAAATTATTGTGATAGTTTTATCCGTTTCTCGATATCTATAAATAGAAAATTCATCATTTGGATGAACTCGGTAGTTTTGACTTAAAGGGCAACTACAGCCAAAATCTCTTTTTTGGACATATGAATCCTTAAATGAAAACCATCTTAAAATAGAAAAACCGCATTTCAATGTCTATCGTAGAAAGAGAGTTTTAAGCGAAGATGTGGTTTGCACACCTGTGTGAGTTTGTGAAATGTTCGATAAACCGGATGTGATGCCACTCTTATTACGGCTTCTGTGTACTGTTAATTTGATCTGATGCTGACTTTTTTTCTCTCAGCCTTATCCTCCCTCATGTCAGGAGACGACTTTTTTCGTCACAGAAATCCCTATCGTATGCCGGGTGCCGAGTTTAAGCACTATTTCGAGCCAGGAGATGACTATTTATCTGTCAGTCTGCTGTCTGTCTGTCTGTCTGAACTAAATGACATGGCTTAATATCAGATCTACCATTAATCCTCAAAAAGTTAAATAAACCTTCATGCCGATTGCAAAATTTTGAACAGTGCTAGTTTTTGGAGAAACAAAAATAGATGTTTCCGCATTGGACACTGTACATAAGATCAGATTGCATGTTCTTTGCAGTCTGATCTTAATATACACTGTTCACAAAAGGTCATTGAGTCGCGCTCAGCAGCCTTGGGGCCCCACAGAAATTTAAATGAGGCAAGCAATAAATGGTAAATTCACTGCTGATTATCCATCTCTTTCATGAGAGAGAGAGAGAGAGAGAGAGAGAGTAGTTAGAAAAGAAATTCGACAAGCAGATTATGCGTTGATTTTTTTTTTTTTTTTTTTTAATTTAAGATCGTATGAATGAGGAAAATACAAAAGTTATGACGTTCGACTTACCCATTTAACCTGAGTAAAATTCCAAATTCCATTTACATTATTTACAAAAAAGGGTTCAATATGGTCTTGAAAACAAAAGAGTAACTTTGTACATGACATGTTTATGACAAGTGCTTGTTAACCTCAAGCTGCAAGCCGGGTAAAAAAAAATATGTCAGACCACAACGGTGCGATATCATCACAAAAGAGGCACCGAATTAACCCTTTGTCCTTGTACATGGATGGAACACACAATTCTTTTCTAAAAATAAAAGGTTGGCGCACTAAAATTTTGTGTAAAGTTTGTACGCAGTTATAAATTTTTAATTTACGCTGCTTTTATGGTCAGCATCTCTTATCTCGTATATGATTACGGGGAGAAACACGGGAGAAGACAGTTAAACAATTTTTGTCCACGTTGGTATTTCCTTTTAAATTGTACGCCTTACATGTCTCAGTATTTAGGAAATGGACTGACCCTGTATTTTGCAGACGAACAAAAATGTTTACTGCATGATATGGAGGACAGGAAGGCAGGAGGCAATTCAGACAATCTTTTAACGTTGTTGTTGATGAAAGAAACAAATTTGAGATTATGAGAAAAAAGCACGTAGGAAAATAAATGAAGATCGAGTGAAAAAAATTGTTTTAACTTTAACAGCAAATTCAGGATATGTGCTGGATTTCATGTTGTTCGTGAATGTTAAAGAGAGGATAAGATTTCTAAGGCAGATCAAGGCTTTTAATTCTTTCCAAGCTGAAGGAGACATGTAAAATGCTGACACTGATGGTGTAGATCAAGATCAGACTGCGCAGGATTTGTAGGCCGTTAAATGATCGACGGTGTCCTATATTTGGTAGAAACAGCCTTAGAAATTAACTCGAATGATTTCCTTTTCACATTGCAACGTTCCTTCTTCCTTCTACGACCTAGTAGAAGAGAATTTTGGCATGATTCAATTATCTTGATTTATTATTTCTTTTTTTATATTTATCTATTACAACTCGTTGATTAGGTAGTGGTACAATTGAAATAACATCAAGAAATAAATTTCAAAATATTTATGTTCGTTACCAGAAGAATAACTATTCCTTTTTATAAGTACTTTCTCCACTAAGCTAATTCATTCAAAATTTCTTTCCTTTGATTGTAGATGTAAGAGCGATATACCCCCGTCACGCCAAACTCGTTCTCACTCTGTTCCGAATTTTTTTGCTGATCGGACTGAAACTGTCTTTAGACGAAGTGGGCGTATTAGTATCCTTTTACGAAGGGTGCTCCAGAACTTTGAGCCTGCTCAAATTTTTTTGCCATCCATCCCGTCCTGTGCTTAGACGGAGTAACAACGTACTTAAAGCGAGATGGACGTACTACGAACGGAACTGCTGTACTTCGATCCTATTAGAGACGCAGTGCGGTCGGGCAATAACCTGCAGTGCGTTTGCATTCTACCGACCGAAATTACATGTCCTATCCCAGCCAGTTTTTCGATTTTGTTGACCGGGTTATGACTTTCTGGGAATAGGTTTGGTGAGATAGGGGGCTTCAGCCATTATCAGGCCAAAATTATACGTTCATCTCCGACCGTAACCCGTTTTCCGATTATGTCAGGACGGGTTAAGACGTTGTAAGACCTAGTTTGGTGTGACGGGGGCTATAGAGATTGAAACTCTGCAGTACACAAGTGATTGAAACATGAAATAGCGATTTATATCTTTATAAACATCATGCAGTTTTCTCAATTTTCTGTGTTAGTTCATATATAGCGACTATAATTATCTTCTCACACTTGTGAGATCACGGCAAACTACCGGAAGTCACGGTTTTTTCAATTAGCGACTTTCACACAGGTGAAAATCCGAAAGTTTAAACCTCTATATCTCGTGGAGTAAGCATCACAGAACGTTAACAAGATTTTTGTTAACATACTCTAGTGTCGTTTTATCCGATTTTGAAATGAAAATTTTGGTGTGGAGTTACCCTTTAATAAGATTGCAGTCAGTAAAATTTCGAATCATCAATTAACAATTGTAGCTTAATTGGTAAATTTTGACAATGCTCGAATGATAGAGACCTGTAAAATCACAAAGACGACTCGAAATGCCTCCTACGAACAACTTTGAAACCGTACAGGGGAAAGGAGAATTCATAAGGTTGTATACGAAGGTATTCCGAAACCGTATCTAATTATAGGTATCATGAATGTCAGTTGTGGGCACGAAAGCAAAAAAAATCATGATAAGAGTTAGCATTATTGCGATATTTTTATCGTGAATTTTTTTGTTTTATCACGATAATTCTCTTAAATTATCATGATAGCTATCTCGTATCTCGCGGCAGAAATATGCCACCATAACTTTCAACTCTTTGCCCAACGACAAAATTTAAGACGGGTCCAAAATGAAAGCATTTACCAGTACCTTACAGTCAATTATTATGACACAAGTTGTACTGCTATCCCCTTAATCCCGAAGGCAAAGTTGGGAAGCCACTTCTTCTGTTTTTTAAGTCTTTCGTGTGATGCAGTTTTAGATCGAACCCAGGACCTCCTACCTAAAAGATTAAAAAAGAAAACGCGCCATGTGACACCAGAATAGCAAAAAGAGAAATATAATTGATATTAGCAATTTCTGCATTTTAATCCTGTACTGCACGACGAAATTGTAGATTTGTCCAAACTGAAAGTATTTGCAGACAACAAATGGGATATGACTCAACATCTGGGAAAAAACAGCGATTGCTTATTTTGAGGAACCGCTTCTTTTCCCGTTTTTTTTTTACAAAGTACTTAAAGGTATACTTCTTTTTTAGTTGCCTGTCATTGTCTTTGTGTGTCTATAAATAATGACCTTTGTTTTGGCAGGTTGGTGTTTAACCCTTTACCACACAATGACGCCTTTAAACACCCCTGAAGAAGAGGCCTTTTGAAAACATTGTGGGAAAAGGAGAAAATGCTGGTAACCAGCATTTTCTCCTTTTCCCACAAAGTTTTCTACCCTATGAAAGAAAAGTTGCGTCATTTGAGCCACTATGAAATTGTCTTCTGCAAATGCTTTCAATTTGGATAGGTCTTAAATTTTGCCGTGTGGTAAAGGGTTAATGCCGATTTTAACATTAATCGGCTTGTGTATCTCTCCATACTCTCTTGATCTCTCTTTTAACAATACTTTGCACAACACATTTTTCAAACCACTGGCTGCCTTCCGAAAGAAAATCGACGAAAGAATGTTGAACGGTGAAAGAGAAATTTATCCTTTCGCTCTGCCTATCATCAATGCACGAACAAAATTTTTGCAAGCTTGTAATCGAACTCACGAACCCTGAATGACACGCGTACACATAGCAAGCAAAGTGATGGGTTAATTCATTACAAGACGACAAAATTTTGGACTGGTCCAAATTGAAAATATTTACGACACATTTAATGCAGCACAATTTATGAAATTTGTCTTTAATTGGGTAGAAAACATGTGGGAAAAGGAGAAATGCTGGTTACAAACATTTTCTCTTTTTCCCACAATGTTTTCAAAAGTCCGTTTTCCTCGGGGGTGATAAAATACGGAATTGTTTGGCGAAGGTTTAATGAAAACTTCATAGAATTTACAAAAGTTGCAGAATTTTGATATTTTCAGGAAATGTGATATTTCATGTCGACAGTAACAATAAAAGTTGTCAGTTATATCACCTGCAATAAGGACCGACCTGGGCAAAAAATCAAAGATATCATTTATTTCGCCAAATACGAGACCAAAACATAAAAAATTCCATGTATTTTTTGTCTAATATCAGGACAAAAACAAAGAAATTCATTTATTTCATCTAATTAGATTAATCAAGCCGAGAATAGGTGATATAAAACTGTCGTATTAAATTCCGCATCGACGTAAATGCAGCTTTTGTTCTTAGACATTTTACGACGTGCTTTGTGATACGATTGCAATTTAATCTCTTCACCCTGTAGGATGCTCAGGGCGACTCTGTCTTTTTTTTTTCGGACAGGGTAGATCAAGTTTACACAGAACAGTAGGCCAACGTACAGTCTGATCTTTCATCTACGCTGTCCGATACGGTGAGATATTTGCCGATAAAAAGATATTTGAAATTGCAGTATTTGGGCTTTACTATTAACTGGAAGTGTTCAGATGATGTTTTTACTTAGAGGTTTACCAAACAATTCGGCGTGATAAGCTACATGTATGTAAGCTGGTTGCGTTTTATCTTGCCCTTACAAAAGTTTCTAGCGTTCAAGCGGATTTGTAATGTTCAATCACAACCGACGTTTGTCCGACAGTCCATCTCTCCGTCGACATTTAAAGTAGCTTCTCAGATGATTCTTTGAACAAGGTTCACCGTTAATCAGTGTTTATGGCATTCAGTCGTTTTTTCGTCTATTTTCACTCCATTTATCGCTGATGACAGCTTGTTTTTGTTAAGAGGAAGCAGTAATGCAAGAAGTTAAACCAAAAAAAAGTAATTATTTATCTAACTTTCCATTAAAATAATTGAAACAAAATCGTAAAATATATAGTTTTCATTTTCGATTTCTACCGAAGATGATTTGCAGAATTTCCCGAGCAAAAATTAAACTGCTACTACTACTTCTACTATGCCGTGTAAAAATGAAAAGAATTATAAGAAAAAAAATCCTCATCCCTCACTCTTCCTCTTTCTGAAAAATCAATCAATGGTGGATATCAGAAATAAACATAGCATTTTCCATTGTACATATTCGGCCACCATGTTGATTCTGTAAAATTTTGCAACCCCGGAATTTATGGCTGGTCAAATTGTCCTACGCAAAATTGGCTGAGGCCAAATTGTCTGCTTGGAAACGTCCGCCTGCTACCTTATTCAACATTCAGTCTAAAAAAACGTGACACACGTGCACCTGTTTATACTTGAATGTGTTCATTTTAACCAATGTTTTTACCTATAGCGTGTGTGTGAAATTTTGTGATTCTCAAAAACGGATTTACTAGTTGTAGTAATAGTGAATACTTCCTCAAAGTCCCATCGGATTACAAAATGTCATACACGTTGTCAAATATACAGACATCAAAGATTTCTGTTTGGGTAAGTCATAAAGTGTATCATATTTAACCATTTACCAAATAATCCAGGAAAATGCAGCGGTCACGCTTTGTCTGAAGTTATCAGCTATAGTCTTCCGCTAGGAGGTATTTTTCAAATAAATACCTATCTGATTTGGGCATTCCGGATACAGAACCGGACTACTTTTAAAGGTGACAATTTCAAAATGAAAGGTACGTTTACTCACTGAAACACTACCTGGTCCGATTCTTCCAGCCATGGTTAGGTAGCATATAACCTATGCACCAGCCATTTTAATCACAGCCCCTCTAAGCTTAAAAAATAGCCCTGATGTAAGCCGAGCATTTTGGGGACGTTATTTTTGTTGCCAGTCTGTTGTACAAATCCCGGTTTTTTAACATCTCTCGTTTTAGAAATTGTATACAGAGATTTTCAGTAAACAATGGTATTTTACAAAATCGTTTTTCCCGATTGAAATTATTGCATTTTTAAGAAATTTGTAGCAAAAAACTGGCTTGATTTTTCCATAGACCTGTTCTTTATAGCTTTTTGCCGCATGCTATTTTTAGCGACAATTTACGCACCGCGTATTAATACTTACCCTGTACAGTTTAGTGATGCGTCATAGGATAAAATTGTAATGTCTCCAACATGTTAAGTAAACAACTTGACATAAATGACGTCCCAATGTCATAATTACGTTAACGTTTTTGTTTACTTTTGAGTTCATTGACAACTTCAAAATTAGACGGTTAAGTTGGTATATGTTTAGAAAAAGAAAATGTTTGGCAGGTATTCTAACAACTCGAACCCAAGCAGGCCTATTTAAAGAAGCCCTTATACTCATTTTCAGCCAGTTTTAACTCATTTTGTCTTTATTTTATCAAACTATAGTCATTCTTATATCTTCATGCCAAATATTGCGCCTGACGGTTACGAGGTTGCTTAGATTACGGTCGATAGAAAATTCATTTCGCTGAGTTGCGGTCTTCCATGTAAACAGACTCGTCATTTCCGGTTTGTGAATCGAAGATTTTCGATATATCCGTTATACACTCGGGTAGATTCGTATGATGATCATGCATTCTGTCACGTGACTATATTTGACCTTCGCCCTGCGTCTAATGAGGTAAACAAAGGAAAATGGAGGCTTCTCTGTTGCAGCCTCGATTTTCAGACGGAGGTCGCGACCTATATGCAAATTACACCGTATCCGACTCTAGGCGGAAACCAACGATAAATTTCCGTGACGCACCGCCATTGTTTACAACTTCGATCGTCAGCCAGTTTTTTTCTGACCAATGTGTTTCTTTTTTTCAATTACACCATATATGTCAGTAATTTATCCATGTTTACACAAAGGACTGATTTCTGTTCCATTCTAAATTGTTTGAAATTTAAAAGCGTTTTTGCTCACCGGCTGTAGACGGGCATCTTTAAAAGAGTGTCGATCTCGTCTTGTGCGCCGGCGCATTGTCTTCATGTAAATATTACTCCTTCCGGGTCTATATCCGTGCGCGTTTTCTTAGTGCTTGCATCAAAACTCTGCATAGTACCTGTAACGATAAAGAATTTTGACAACAATTCTTTTTTTTTGGATATGTCCAGCGTTTTGGCGATAACTCTCACTGTCAATCTTCGGTCCGTATCTATTTTACTCCGTCCTTGTTCCTTGGCATCATAACTGATGGTCGACCTGTTTTTTAATCGTCTCCTATCGACGTTTTTCCCGAATCTCTCATGCCATTTATACACAAACGTTTTTCCACATTTCGGTAAAGTTTCGGACTTTCCTTTCATTTTCAATGTCTCCGCCGTTGACTTTATTAGTGCAACACAAAACCTAATGACACTCATTAATCCCGCGTTACTCGTCGACGTAATTGTTTTAGCAGCTGTTACTTAGAGCTACCGGCTGATTTTACAACAAAAATAGAGAAATGAAACGACAGACGTCAAACACAGGATAAATGACGGGAATTTTCCCCAACGTAAAGTATTCTAGAGCTCCAAATACATGTATAAGGCTACAACTTAAAGACAAATGCATATTTTTAGCGTTCCCCGAGTATTACTATGGAGATGAACATTTAAGTCAGCCTCCCATTTATAACGAAATTAATTCATTTAATGTAATCAAATGGGTTTCAACATTACTTTGTTTGGTTAAGTTTCTAGCCCTAAACTGTTACTAATAAAAATGGCTTGGCACGATTCTGCCAACTTCCTTGTGAAAGTAATTTCAAATTCTATTAGTCTAAAATTTTGGAAATATTTGTGAAAAAAAAAGTTTTAGGCAAAATAAACTGGCCGGTATTCAAAAGATAATGAAAGATTGTAAAAGAACAATGAGAATCTTTGTAATATGCCAAAGACATGATCATAGGCAGGGCATACCTTGTTTATCCATAAGTCCATGCTATTATTATGCTCTTGTTAATTTCGTAAAATACAATAATTACAATTGATTATTTGTCTCTCTCCTTTGATAGAATTGTAATCGCGACGTGTTGGTCTATTACATACCTTTTTAACCCTCTACTGCACGATCACGTTTTGAAGCGAACCTGCGGAGGAAAGCTGGTCACCAGTATTTCTCCTGTTCCCATAGTGTTTTCTACTCTTTCAAGCTAAATCCCATCATTTGAGCCACATTTTATTTGTCGTCTGGGAAGTTAGTAAGTTAGCTAGTTTGCTTTCTGCGAAGGTTTACCTGGGTCGAAACTTTTTGTAGTGAGTAAATTTTCTGTGTCTCAAAGGACTACCTCCTGTTTCAGTCGGTTGATAAGACAAAATAGATTTTATGGATCCACAATCATGTGATGACTGGCTTGTTATAATGCATCACGGAGATGCATTAAACCCTCATTTCCTGGAGCATGGCTCTTTATCTACCAATGTAGATCAAGATCATACATGCACAAAAGATAGCAACCCGATCTTTGATCTACCCCGTCCGATACTAGATGCTAAACGGTGACCACAATAATCCCCTAGTTTTGGTGGAAAGCACTTTTAAAACCTCAAAAAAGGGAACCAAGCCATATTAGTCTAACTGGCAACGAAAGGGTTATTTCTTAACCCTTTACCACACAATACCGACTTTTAACGACCCTGGAAAAGGAGCCTATTGAAAACATTGTGGAAAAAGGAGAAAATGCTGATAACCAGCATTTTCTCCTTTTCCCACAATGTTTTCTACCCTGTCAAAGAAAGATTGAACCATTTGAGTTACATTGAAATTGTCGTCTGCAAATGCTTTCAATTTGGACAAGGCTGAAATTTTGTCGTCTGGTAAAGGGTTAATCAAAGGATACAATTTCAGACTTGAAAGCACTACCAATAAAATGTGGTTCAGATGATGGGATTTATCTCTGACAGGGTAGTGAAAAATGTAGTAAAAAAAACATGCTGGCTACCAGTATTTTCGCCATTTACGATTATTTTTCAGTAGCCTTTTCCCATCAGGGTCGTTGTAACATGGGCATGTTTTCTAAAGATTTAAGTGCCTAGTAAAATTTATGCTGTTGCTGGCTGTCACATGGCTTTTTTGCCGAACTGTTTGGCGAGTTAAAAGGATGCGCCTGGTCCTGAAACTTCTATTTTGCGGGGAGAGGTAACTCGATCACAATCTTGGAACTCGATTAAATGCTAAAAACGTAAGCTCTTACATTATTTCGTCCATTTGTAGCTTCATATTTACTTTTGTACAGATTTGTTAGATAGGCTTTTATAAGCACCAGAAAGGTAAACTGCCTAGCATGCCACATATACAAATAATTTACAAATTCATCGGTAGAATGACGGAAACCGAACTTTGCAAAAAAATTATATGATGTATACGCTTATATAACATGCATTTGTAGTGGTAAAAGGATTGGCAACCAATATATCAGACATCTTTTTGAGTAGTTGCTACGAAAATCGAGGAATAATATGAAAATGGCAAAGCCTCAGCACAAGCGACATGAATAATTTGTGGAATAAATATCTTATAATTCAAACGACAAGCTAGATCTTGAAATCGTGAGTTTGAATCCCGACTTTACCAAAGCTAACTTTGAGGGTTTTCATTGCAATAGAATGCATTCTCTTCTCTTAGATGTATATATGTAACCCATGCGAATGGGCCTTAGAGCGAACGGTCCCGGATTCTCTTCACAAAATCAAGACAGTTGCCCAACAATTTTGTCCTTTTTGGTTCAGAGTCAAATAGCATGTGGTAATCATAACTTAAAATGATTATTGGTTCACATACTTTTTAAGAACATTTTACAGACACATTTTCTCAATGCATGCAGATCTATAACATAAAAAAAAAAAAAGACAGACAGGAAACAAATCTCGGTCACACTTTTATACTGTATACATACATAGCAGGGAAAAACAAGAAAGAAGAATGGAAAAAAACTAACATTTTATACATCATGCTAAACGCATGTTCCAAAGAAGAGGGTTTAAAAAAACACACACCAATACAATGAAAATCTTCATGGTATATAGTATCATTTAGAAATTTTATTGCTCTGGTAAAACCTGGAAAATATTTAAGTATTTATAAATGTAAAGAAAAAAAGATATTAAATGCGAAGACCACTTTCCAGCGTTAACATTATCTTAAATCTGGATACATGGAACACTACTTACTATCTGCAATACCCCCAGTGCTTTTAATCGGCAGAGAATCACATATGACCGCTATATTTTGAAGGGTTTTCATGGTGTTTAAGGTCTAATGGATCGTATCTATCGCCCTCCTAGCTCTTCTGCAACGGTAATCTAATCATTATCGGTACTCGTTCACATGTTGTTCTCTCCATTTTCTATGATGTTCTGTCAGAGTACGTCCTGGTCATTTTCTCGATTATGATTTTGCGGGAAATCAGCCAGTAGGTTAAGAAGAACACTGTGCGAAGTAGGGCCTACTGGTGAAAGAAACTCCAGGAAATAATGGGAGGTACAGTTGCCGCTGCGATTTACATTGTAACTAAATCGGCTTGTTTTACTGGAATATATTGATAAATTACCAATATACAAATATTATTTTATCAATGTTTAGATTCCTTCTTATCGAAAACTTGGATAACGTTTTTAAAGATGGAAGCCAGTTTTGAAGAAAAGTCCAAGACACTTTTCTTCAAATTCAAATTACACGCTGCAGATAATTGGAGTCGTAATAAAAAAGGACTACAGATAATCCTATTAAAGCGAGTTACGCACTCTGATTTGTTTATGTAGCGTTTTACACCGTTTTTTGACATAATTTTGCGTATACATCTGTCATGGCGGCCAATGCACCTGTCATGCTTTACCCTGAGTTTCTTTAATCAGATTACGTAGATTACCAAAATGAGACTATTTGTTGCTTCTTGTTTTCTTTCTTCTTGTCTGCTTTTTCATGCGTCCATCGTCAAAACCATGACCGGTGATGAGCGAAGAGTGAATTCCGTCGCAATGACTAGTAACATCATCAATTTTTGGAAGGATATTCGCTTCTACGCTATCGGGAGATTCTGGTTTATGGATGGAAAAAAATCTTATAGGTCTATTAACAATCAGTCATAAAATATATGAATAAATCTATAAATTGTTCTGTTTTTTTTTTTTCAGCGACTTAAATCCCGCTTTCTCTATAACTGGCACTTTGAAACAGACAAAAAACTAGCTTTGTCATGATTTCTTCTACACAATATTTTGCCACAAGAAAACCGCTCGTGAATGACGTTAAATAAATCTCGTATCGTTTATTACATCATTATTTTCTAGCATGGAACGTTGCGGATATAAAATTGCGACAGCGAGTTACGGATGGTCGCACAGCGTCACACGTATCACAACCTTTTGAACATTTACTTGATTGGTAAAAATGACACAAATGATCTACCGATCGGATGATTACTTCATCGTCAGTTTAATGAGTACAGATTATCTAATTTCCAACTCACTTTCAGTGTATTAACGACGTATATGACAACTTTTTCTACAGGACAGATTTTTTTAAACTTACAAAGCTCAACATGTCTCTAGGAGATTACAGTAAAAAAAGATGTGGGACTCCGTGCTCGTTTCTGAGAAATTTGCCTTTGAAAAAGGTATATACAGTTCCAAAATTCAGCTGATATTGGATTTAAAGCGTCTTTCTTTAATAGTCAATTAAACAGGATAATACAGGAAAAATATACAAATATACATCATTTTAATGAAAATTCATATACTTTTGCACAAAAAATGTATAAAAGCCTGGTTTTGAGCATGGTAAATGTACAAATATGCATGTTATATAGATACCATTGAGTTAAAAAGGGAGATAATTTGACCGAATTAAGGGTTAATCTTTCATAAATACATACTTTCTAAGGGACAGATTTTTCTTAAAATTTCCACATTTATAGTGTTTATAATTCTTAACAATAAGGAAAAATAAAAATGGCACCTATCCGTGCTTATTTCGTCAGAAAACAAGGTTGAAGGTCACTGTGGAAGTTATTTTTTCAAGGAAAAAAATAGGATAAAAGCTTAGCAGACATAGTGAGAAAAGGAGAAATTGCTCAATAGGAGCGATTTCTCCTTTTGCGACAATAATTCTTAAAGTTGAAACAGCTATACTTCCACAGCTTTGAATTTCCTGCCTATGTTTCCTTGTTTGGTTTGTAACGCCGTGTCAGCAGCATTTTAATTATTTCACGGTGAAAGTTCAAAGATCTATTTTTTCCCCTCTTCATCAATACTACCCGAAGAAAGTGCTACTGGTTTCTGTGCACCAATAGTATTACCATTATGTGCAAAAAATACATAGGTGCACTTTTGATTCAATATCCTTGACAAAAACACATGCGCAGTAGGATGCGCGCGAACATTTGTCATATACGTCATTAAACGTCTATTTTTGTATAAATATTCGCAATGTACCATGCTAGAAAATACTGACGTCATAAATTATACTATTTTTACGCCATGAAGCTTATTAATAGCTCTAAAAGGGGTGTTTGTTTTTATCTACCCGATAGCTCAGCAAATTTCTTTTCTAGGATTGATGATAGTCTTTGCTACATGATTCATTGCTCTCTCACCACTGATCATTGTTTCGACGATGGATGTCTTGGAAAGCATTTAGAAAGAAAAAAAAAAGAGCTACAAATATTCTGATTTTGGCAATCTACGTTCTCTTACGTTCTGAGGCAACACATGGGTAGGTGTACTGGCGGCCACGACAGATCTTTCAGTGAAAAAAAGTCGAAAAACGGCGTTAAACACCATATTTAAACAAATCGGTGCGCAGATTGCCTTGTTTAGTTTATTTGTAGGTTTTTCCCTGTCTGCAATCGTAGCTTATAAGCACAGCAATCGAAGGTAAGACTTTAAACAACATTAATAATATGTCCTCGTCAGTCTCAGGTACAAATTATCCACTTTCACCCATGTATTTCCCTAATCATCCGGATACCAAACGAAGTTATGTGCAGCATGTTATTTGTATTTGAACAAAAGTGGCAGGGAATTTTCTAAAAATCTGTCTCCGATCTTGAAAAACATTATCAGTTTTCGTTGATAAAGAACCTTAACACTTAGATCTATATTAGTCATTTATCAACACACTCAAATAAAACAAGCCGACTGCTTACAACTCTTGCAGAAAAATACATTTAAAAGGGATTTTCTCTTTTTTCTCAATCGAAATTTATAGTTAGAACTTCGTTTTTGCATGACGTCTGACGTCGTTTACAATATTATTCAGTTACAGTGTATATCGAGAAGGCAAGTGCACCTACCACGCGTTCCATGAGTTTCTTTTACCAGTACTCTGCACAGTATTCTCCCCAATCTACTTGCTGATTTCCTGCAAAACCATCGTCGAAAAAATTATCAGGACGCACAACTACGTAACATTGAAGGTCTCCAAAAAATGGAGAGGACAAGATGTGAGTTAGTTCCGATAATGATAAGATACCCTCGGGTAGCTATATAGATAGTATCCAGTCGACTTAATAACCACGTTAACCTTTCAAATATGCCGTTCAGATGATTTTCTGGCGATCAAAGCCACTGGGGGTATTGCAGAAAGCAAGTAGTGTTTCATAGAATGAAATAGATTAGTGAAAAAGTGTGTGTGTTCCTTCTTCTTTTTCTTCTTCTTCTTTTCCTTTTTACATGCAATATGAAAATATGACCTTGAATTTCTGGGGGTTTTTTTCGTGTAAATCTAGATCCACATGCAACGAGGAAATGTGTCCGTAAAGAGTATGTGGATTAATGAATATCACAAGTTACTTGACCCTGAACCAAAATTAACCCTTATCCTGCTAAAAAAAACTAACATGAAATTTTCAATTCGATAGTAAAAACCCAAATACTGCTATTTCAAAATCATGTTTTGGGAAATAACATCTTATCGGACAGTGTAGATCCAAGATCAGACTGCACGTTCTGTGCAGCCTGATCTTGATCTACACTGACCGCAAAAGGTCAGTGAGTCGCGCTTAGCAGCCTAAGGGTTAAAAATGTCGGGGAACTGTTTTGAGTTTGTTTAAAGAATCAGTGACCGTTCGCCCTATTTCACATGTATACATCTACGAGAGAGGAATGCATTCTATCGCAACGACTTTTGACAAAATTTGTTATGGCAAAACTAGGATTCGAACGCAAAACCCTATGAGTTCCAGATCTAGCTCCTCATTCGAATTATTAGATACTTATTCCACAAATTGTTCATGTCGCTCGTATTGAGGGCTTTGCCTTTTTTCATATTAATACAAAAATGTAAGTTTAATACTCTGAAAGTAAGTTGGAATTTAGACAATCTGTACTCATAAAACTGACGACGACCATCATATTTTGAGTGATCATCCGATCTGTAGATCATTTGTGTCATTTTTGACCAATCAAGCAAATTGTGCAAAAGGTTGTGATACGCGTGACGCTGTACGTTCAGTCGAAAAACATACGGTTTTTTTTATTTCATCCCCGTCTAGATTAAGACTAAAACCTAGGACGAAGTAGGAATTTCATTTTTCAAAAATCTAAACGGTGATATCGCACGGGTTCCGCCTGTAACTCGTCGCTCGTTATTAAATCCGAATTCGTCTTCAAATTTAAAATTAAGTCGTCAACTATTGCAATGATTCGTGACATAGTAGCAATACAAACAATTGTAGAAAACAATCTAGAAAAACACAGCAATAGATAAAAGTATATGAGCCATGATCTGTGAAAAAGTAGATTCAACACCAATGCAAAAGGTATCGATTAGTGTCAGCCTGCGCAGTCAGCGCAGGCTGACCTGGGTCGCAACTTTTTGCTATTGGTAAATTTTCTGCAGCTCAAAGCATCAGTTTACCTCATGATACAATTGGTTGTTAAACGAAGTGGGTTTTATGGATCAAGAATTATGTGATGACTTGCTTGGTATAATGCATCACGGAATATGGCTCATATATTTCGTTTGTTTGCTTAAGAAATAATCTTCTTTCTATCGTGGTTTATCGTTCTACAAACCACAGTTGTGAGTTATGAGGCACAATAAATAATCCACGAGGGCGATAGCCCGAGTGGTTTATTCATTGCGCCTCATAACTCACAACGTGGTTTATTGAACGATAAACCACGATAGAAAGAAGATTATTTCGATTCTAACATGACCAACTCTTAATGAAAGGAAAACAAGTTCATACTTAGAGTAAAAACGCGGATGCAGATTATATTCCATTGAATAACTTACTTACTTTATACAGAATGACGCCACTCTGTATAGAATGACGTCACTCTGTATAGAATGGCATAGATTTTACGACGATTTCGTTGCACTGTGTTTATAGAGCCGAATTCACGTGTCATGTTAGAATTAGTGATAACCTCTCTGGAGGATGACATGTTTAAACTAGCCTGAAGAAGAAACTTTTGAACCCATTCACGATAGGAAAAGAGACAATGTTATTAACTAGTATTTTTTAAAAAAAAGACGTTTTCTACCCTCTCAAACACCTCTTATATAGCTATGTATAACTCCAAAGCTATGTTTTCAATCTGTCTAGTGCTTTTCCAAATATGAATTCCTCCCATATATTTGTGACTTGAGTGGGCCAGGATTGGAGAGCATTTACCATGCGGTCTGATCTTGGAACCCACACCCATTATTATGTATAGTCCTTCAGACCGTCGGCAACTTTGCAAATTGCAATGATAGTGTCAATTTTGTTTATCCATTGTCGTGTCTTCATTCTGTCTGGTGTCTTTTCAATTATCGACAGCCTTTTAAGACTTCTTAGTTTTCGGTTGGTGTGGGTCAGGATCGAACAGCATATACCATGAAGTCTGATCTTGGACGCACGCCCATTATTATGTATAGTTTTTTAGACCGTGCATGGACTTGTGGTTACAAAAACTGTGATTCCTTCTCAAGGAAAAATATCCATTTTTGTTTATCGGCGGTGTTTGGGTCTTTAAGGTTTAGTTTTTTGTCAGATATAATGGCAGTCAAAACGGAGTTTTATGTCTCCTCTTGACAAAGCTTTAGTTTTTCACTTTCTTTGTATATGTATATATGTATGTGTAAGTTTTTCAAGATTAATGTTTGTACTTTTTTCTCTTGCATATATTTTTTTTCCTTTTTTGAGCTCGAATGGATTAAGGTCGGACTGCACGTATTTTTGATTGCTGATGCTCACTTTCCACCTTGCTGAGACTGTCATAAGACTTGGGTGCAATTAATGTGATCTTGGTTTTAATCGGTTTGATCTACTGAACCTTTGAGCGTCTTCTTTTTTGTAGTCGGTGTGGGCCGGGATCGGACATCATATAATGTGCGGCCTGATCTTGGGCGCACACCCACTATTTTACATAGACCAGCTGTCCGAAGTTAGCCTTGCTGTTGCAATTACAAATGTCAGTTTTTAAAGAAAAATGTATAAGCGGTGTTTCGGTAAACATAGTATTTTGTCAGGTATTATTAATTTGTTGTGTTTGAAAATGAGACATTTACGGAGTTACCTCCCCTGTTTTTTCTTATTCTTGTATGTTTGTTACTAGCTTCGTTTTTTTTTTTTTTTGTTTGTGTGTGTATATATGTATATATTTAGGATTTCGAGGGTAGTTTCATTATTTTGTAATTTTTTCCTTGACTATAATGATTTCTATTCAATCGTTACTCGACTTTGGTACCGGTGTGGACCATGATCAGACTGCACTTAATGTGCGGTTTGAGAAGGGTACAATCCAAGATTCATGATTCCAAAATGTCAGTGTATCTTTTAGACTTTCCTTGTTCAACTTACCTTAAGGGATCCAATGCTTATCATTCCGAAGTATTTTTGTTTTAATTAGGCACCGTATCAGTTACGAAATACTGTTTTGTCTTCAAGTATTTTTACGATTATTCTAAGCATTATTCTGTCATATTCTGAATATTTGTCGTACACTTCCCAGGCACTCTTTAAGCATACTAAACATTCTTAGAAATCACATATACTACAACTTTCCCGACTTTTTTTCTGTACTTTTGTTTCCTTTTTATAGCGCTATATTTACCATTCCGAAATTACACTAAAGTTTTCATTTTTCATTTTTTTAATGTTTTCACTTCTTTGTCTAGATGGTGTGGAGTGTCTAATGATTCTGTTTGGTTTTACTCACAACATAACTCTGGTACATTGTAAAGAACATAGATTTGGACATGTGTTGGGTTGCTACATGTTATTCCTGCACTTACTACGTGCGGTAACATGAACTGTAGAATTTTAAGGTATCTTTGTAGCCACCCAAAATATTGTCCAAATCTTCATTTTCATCTGACTGTTACACTGTTCGTTCTTCTTTCAGTCCTAAGCAGTATGATATATTCATATTCAATCCTAATGAATATTAGACATTCGTTATCTCTGACCAAACAGATTTTACATATCACTAAAAAACGACTATTGACAGGTAAACGCTGTGAAGAGAACGTACAATTTTGTAGATCGGTATTTCAATTTACCATTTACACCTTGTTGCCTTTGACGGTAGTGACTCATCTTTTGATACTGCGAGCAGGCGATGTCCATCCAAATCCTGGTCCGCATCCTAGTGACTCTTCAGATAGTTTGTCGAGTACAGATTTGTACAATTTTCTTAATCTTCCCAATCATCTCTCTACCGTCCATTATAATGTCCAAAGTATAGCTAATAAGCTTGTTACTTTAATTGCGGAGTTTTCCTTTTTTGATGTTGTCTCATTTTCTGAGACTTGGCTACATGATAGTTTATCTTCAGACGAGCTGCTTTTCCCTTCCTTCCATCCACCAGAACGGAAAGATAGAGCTCACGACCGATACGGTGGTGTAATTTTATATCTAAAAAACAATTTGTCTTACACAAGTAGAAATGATCTCGAAATTGGTGGACTTGAGTGTATTTAGATACAAATCAAGTCCACTAATAATAGGAACATCTTGTATGGTGTATTTTATAGACCACCGAACTCTGACTCGACCTATACTTCACTTATTGAAGATTCTATAGATCTTGCTATAAATTCTAATATTGCTGATGTTATAATTACTGGTGATTTTAATCTGAATACTATGAACGAAAATCAATTTCGTAAGGTCGAAGATTTATGTAATCAGTTTAATTTAGTTCAATGTATTGACGAACCAACACATTTCACCGAAAATTCCATGTCTACCATTGACCTTCTTTTTGTTACAAATAAAAATTCAATTCTAACAACTGTCATTGGCGAGCCTTGTCTTGATCTTTCAGTGCGTTATCACTGTCCTGTCTTTGGTGTATTTAATTTCTTTAAACCTAGGTTAAAAACTATTCAACGTACGATTTGGAAATACGATCAAGGTGATTATAACCAGTTAAGAGGCTGTCTTGCTAATTTCGATTGGCACTCTATACACAATGATAATATTGACATATATGCTGAAAATTTTGCAAGTGTCATCACGGATAAAACTCGTATGTTTATTCCAAGCAAAACTGTCGGGATTAACTCCCAGGAACCACCATGGATGACCTGTTTTATTAAAAGGAAAATTCGCTATCGCAAGAGATTGTATAAAAAAGCCAAGGCATCAAATAAAGCTAGTCACTGGACAAAATTCAAATCCGTTAGAAATGAAGTAATATCACTAATTCGACAAACCAAAGAAAATTACTACGATCTCTTATCCTCAAAATTAAAATCTGGTACACTATCTCCACGTGATTGGTGGAAAACTTTAAAGTCACTTATGTCTTCAAGTTCTTCATCGTCAATCCCTCCTCTCTTTTATTTTTCCAGCGATTCAATGGTAATTGACGACAATGAGAAAGCTAATGTACTAAACTCTTATTTTGCAAATCAATCACGTATAGATGATTCTTTAAGTACTCTTCCAGAAGCAAATTACCCACTGACTCAATCTTCTTTAGATACAATTAATATTATGCCGTTCGAGGTACTGGATGTTTTGAAATCGCTGAGACTTGGGAAAGCTTCAGGGCCTGACGGTATTAATAACAGGGTTCTTATTGAAGTAGCTGGACAGATTGCACCTCATTTATGTGATTTGTTCAACTACGCATTAAATACTTATACAGTTCCATCTTCATGGAAAATATCCAATGTATGTCCAATATTTAAACCCGGTGACCCTTCTCTTCCATCAAACTACAGACCCGTTTCTTTATTGAATAATATCGAAAAAGTATTCGAACGCATTATATTCAAGCATGTGTATAACCATCTGAAAGACATCAATTATTTACACCCTTCCAGTCTAGTTTCATGCCCGGCGACTCTACAGTTAATCAAGTAACTGGTCTTTATAATGAAATGTGCAAAGCTTTAGACGACGGGCTGGAATTTAGAGCTGTGTTTTTTGACATAAGTAAAGCGTTTGACAAAGTTTGGCATAAAGGCTTACTTTTTAAGTTGAAACGGGTCGGGATCCATGGTAAACTATTATCTTGGTTTTCTAATTATCTTTCGAATCGTTTCCAGAGAGTTATCTTACCAGGGGGAGTTTCATTCTTGTGTCATGTGCAGGCCGGTGTCCCTCAAGGATCCATTCTAGGACCTTTACTATTTCTAGTTTATATAAATGACATAGTTGATGATATTCAGGCAAATATCAATCTTTTTGCAGACGACACAAGCTTATCAATGACTGTAGGCGATCCGGCTGATGTAGGAAGTATTTTACAGTCTGACATCGATAAAATTACAGATTGGGCACAAAAGTGGCTGGTCAAGTTCAACCCTGCAAAGTCTGAATCGCTGGTTATATCCCGCAAACGTATTAAGCCAGATCATCCAAGTCTCTTTATGTCAAATATTGAAATTCCATCAGTAACAAGTCACAAACACTTCGGTTTTTTTCTTTCTAACGACGGTTCTTGGGACATCCATATTAATAAATCAACTGAAAAAGCATGGAAAAGAATTGGGGTTATGCGGCATCTGAAAATACGACTCGACCGACTGTCACTTCAGACCATTTACTTTTCATTTATAAGGCCTATTTTGGAGTATGGTGATGTCATATGGGACAATCTTTCGCAGGGGTTAAAGGATCAGCTAGACAAAGTTCAAAATGAAGCTGCACGTATAGTTACAGGCTGTACTAAACTTGTTGCTATTGCTGATCTTATTCAGGAATCTGGTTGGGAAACTTTAAGCGAAAGAAGGCGAAAACATAAGTTGATTCACTTCTACAAAATGGTAAATGGACTCTCTCCAAATTATCTTAATGTTCTCGTCCCTCCAACGATTGGTAATTCAACGACTTATAATCTGCGTAGACCTAATAATTTGAGAACCATTGCTTGCAGAACTAGCTTGTATAACAATTCATTTCTACCGTCTGTAATTAATGATTGGAATTCCCTACCGGATGAGATTAAGAACGCAGAATCACTGACATCTTTTAAATATCATTTAAACCTTGACAAACCCGCTCCAAGACCACTGTATTTCTTCGGCGAAAGAAAAATTCAGATTATCCATGCTAGACTGCGTAACAAGTGTAGTTCTCTTAATCATCACCTATACTTGAAAAATTTAGTACAATCGCCACTCTGTAGATGCGGCTCAGTTGAATCAACTGAACACTATTTTCTAAAATGTGCAATTTATAATGAATTAAGAAATCATTTAAACTCTAATATTAATGAGATAGTAAGAGTCTCCCTTCGAATCATCTTATATGGAGATGAGAGTCTTAGCCTGAATGATAATGAAAGAATATTTGCAGCAGTGCATACTTATATCCGTGCAAGTGGAAGATTTGCTCTTTAGTACGTTGTTTCTTTGTCTTGTTTTGTTTTTAAGGGACAATAGAATATTCTGCTGCGGGAACTGGCAGATGACACTCATAGTGTAGCATTCTTATCTTCGTCTTTATAAACTGTAATAGTAAACACTTACGTAGTAGTGACAGTCAGGTTGTAATGCTTTTATTGTCTCTATATATGGTCTCTTACAGATGAAATCTTCACCATCAGGTCTAACACTCCACACCTATTTGCACACCCCCTACTTTCCCACATATTTTTCCTTTTTTCATTGTTCTTCTTTCTTAACCTTAAAATATCGTACTTTATACATGCAATAACCGGAAATTGGAGAGGAACTCTATAAGCTTTGCTTCCGTTCCGATCCATTTCTACATGATTATTTTTGTCAATTTAATGCATTTGTATTGTTCATGTACATGTATTTCTGTAGAATAAAATATGTTTAAATTTAAATTAATTCCAACAGCCTATGAAATATCAGAAATCAACAAGCATAGCTAATGTAATTCTCCAACCTTAAAACACAAAGCAAATTTATCTTGATCCCGTAAATTTTCAATAAAATTGCACATAACATAACCTCACCGTATGCGAAAACATTGTCGACTTTCGTTTTCCAAACCAAATCTATGATGCAAACAAAAGAAGGAAAATGTGGTGCGAAAAGGCTCTTGTAGATCTATAACAAACCCTTGGACTTTGTTAATAAATGACGATAGTTGTGCATTGAATTATGCTTCGATTTTAAAAAGCATTTTGAAAAGAAAGAAAATGTTTCCTGTTTTGTTTTAATATATTTTACGATATAAAGAAGGCATAAAAATGGATAGCATGTGCTGTAGGCGTGTTTAGATGGTAACAAGGGTATGTTTGTGCTTAAAAGTAGTGCCTTTCGTCCTTTCATAATTAATTTCATATAATTTTCCTTAACGAGAATTCTGCTTTATTATTTTTGCCTTAAACATTTTGTTGCAATGTTCCACAGTATTATTTACAAAATAAATGCGCGCAGTACGACCTACGACCTAAGCTGTCGACGGGCCGTAAATCACATAAATCACATTCATTCATTCATTCATTCATTCATCCATTCGTTCATTGTATAAAAAGTGGATCACACTCTCAACCGGATAAGTTTATATAAAATCAGTTTATGCGTAAAAGTTAGTGGATCACTAAATTGGTTAGAGTTCAAAAATGAGAATTCTTTGAGAAAATAAACGCTACTGCACAAGGCGCCTTCGCTTTTATTTTCTCGAAGAATTCACTTTTTGAGCTCTAAGCATCACTTAGAAATATAGAATTGTAAGTGAATACGGCCACTAGAATTATCGTGGTTCGAGCGTTTCGTGTTCTTTATGAAACGTTTTTATTTTATCCATGTCATTCATACGTGTATGTTGTTCTGTTGTTCAGCATGCCTGTGTAAAAATAATTTCAATTTTGATTAGTCTGAAACTTCGAAAAAAGAATTGGGGGCAAAAAATTTTCTACAAAATTACAAACTGACCGGGGTTCAGTCAGTTCCGGTTTCGGTTATGGTAGCATAAACAGAAAATTTTGTCGCGGGAAAGAATTTCTTCCTTTTGTAATGTTTTGAGGAGTGATTTGTAACTTGTGTTTTGCCTGAATCGTTTGTGAATATGAGCTAACTTAATCTTTGAGGAGTGGCATAGGTATTTGCACGGTTCTCTCATGTAAGACTGTATTTCTCCATTTTCACGCTCTATTGATCACTGTTCATTGTAATAGGGAGTATTGAGGAGGTAAAAGGTATCATATCAATAAGTAAAGGGTATTAAAGGATTATTTGACTGACTATAAAAACACCCACGCTCGATTTTTTGCAAAACTATACTGATCAAAATTGTTAAGTAACCAATAATCAGTATGGCTTCAACTCCTCGGCAAACTACGTCAGTGTCAGTGTCAGCGTCAAAGCGTGTTTTGTCTTTTCCCGTTGAATTAATGGACACGAAGAAATCCAAAATTAACCTAGAACCCGCTATTACCGAAGAAGTGCCATAAGCGGTAACCGATCCGAGTGATGTCGACACAGAGAATGGTCAAGTCCCCGTAAGTGCTGAAAACGTTGGCTATCCTACGATGACAATAACTTTATCTGAGGACCATATTACGCAAATTACAAGTTCTATCCAAGAATCTACAAATACTCAGATAGAAGATATGGTGGCAAAAATCGTCAACGGTGTGCTTGGTGAATTGCGAAGCAGAATATCGGATCTTGAGGAAGAAAACCAGCAACTCAAGCGAAGGCTTCAGGTTGTGGAGGCTAGACTAGACTCTGCCGAACAGTACAGTCGCAGGAAGTGTATAAGAATATCAGAGGTTCCTGAAACAAATGGTGAATCAGTGGAGGATAAAATTATGACATTAGCAGATACAATAAATTCTAACCTGACTATTGAAGTAGATCGAGCCCGTCGTGTCGGTAAACCAAAGGACACTACTCGTACAGATAGACCCAGAGATATCATTGTAAAATTTGTCAGCTACCGCTCCCGTCAAAAACTGATGAAACAGAAATCCCAACTAAAACACAAGGGATACAAAGGTACTTTCATTAATGAGGATTTAACGAAGGTTAGGAGAGATATATTCTTTCAAGCAAGGAAAATGGTGAAAGAGAAGAGAGTGGTCAGTGCGTGGACATATGATGGCACTATCTTTGTGAAGGACTTAAACTTGAGAGTGCATCGAGTTGAAAGCCAGTCAGATCTTGATAGCCTAGCTCAGGCAGTATAACTTTTTTTCGTGCAGTATAGTGACAGCAACCGCCCCCCCCCCAACCGCTTTCTCTCCCCATTTTGAACCCCATTTGAACCTATATCATACTGACTTTCTTTTGATCGCATGATAACTGTTTCGACAAGAGTGACATTGCTTACTACAATGGAACATATCTGTTAATGCTAAAGTGGAAGGCAACTTCCGTGTCTTTGTCTTTTTACTTTCTGTCAAATAATGCCGAGCTCTTAACGACGATGTTGAATTACACAGCACTCTGGGATGGGGAAAAGATTCTGGTAACCAGGATATTTTCCTTTTCTTGCAATGTTTTCTTTGTCATCTTATAGACAGATCCCATCATTGTAGCCATATGTATTTCGTCGTCTGTAAACGCATTCAAATGCCACAATTTATTGCCTGTACAGAGATAATGAGTCAGTTTCTACGAAAAAGAGTATTTTCTTCTTATGTGAGACAGCAACTGGTGGCATGTAAGCTGCTCTGCTGTAGAAAATTACTGACAGCTGCACTTCTCATAAACTTTTTTTTTCGTGATTATGTTATATTTTGATAACTGTTTTGGTGGGGCTAAGCAATGGCAAATAAATATTCCAATCTTGATACACTATTGATGGATATGTTTCACAGGGCTCTTCTTTTCACTTTTATGAGTGAAGGGAACGTTCGTTGTGATATAATGTCCTAATTGTTGACTCTTGGGCTGCGAAGAGCGACTTTGTGAGTTTTTGCGGACGGTGTGGGTCGCGATCGAACGTCACAGAACGTGCAGTCTGATCTTGCATATGCAGTGTCTTACAGGTGAGATTCCTGCAACGAGCAAAATTTTTAAATCAAATATTATGGGTTTTCAATACTGGTTGGAAATCAGTACTTGAAGTTAAGGTGCAGCTTCAAGATTAATGTATTCACAATTTTCGGTGAAAGGCGCAAGAGTCGTGTTATCAGTCAGTGTCTAATTATGTGTCTTTCAATTTTTAAGTGCATGTAAAAACTTCTCACATTCGAGATTGGTGTGAGCCAGGTTCGGACAGCATATAGCTTGCGGTCTGATCTTGGACAGACACCCATAATGTATAGATCTTGAGACCATATGCAGACTTGAAGTTGCAACATTGTGTGCATTTCCCAAAAAAATGTCTATTTCATCTACTCACGGCCATGTTTTCATTCTCTTCAGTGCCTTTCAACTTTGATTACCTAATATGTACATGTATTTGTGACTTGCGTGGGCCAGGATCGGACAGCATATACCATGCGGTCTGATCTTGGACCCACATCCATCCCATGAGAATGATGTTTATTTCCCAAGTAATTTTGTCCATTTTTTTGTATTGTGCGGCTATTTTATCATTCAGTCTAGTGCCCATTCAACTCTCAGTACCTAGTAGGTTATATTTGTGACATGTTTTGGCCAGGAAATACCACGTGGTCTAATCTTGGGCCAACACTCATTATTATGTATAAACCTTCATGCTATAAGCAACAATTAAGTTGTAATAATAATACTGTCCACTTTCAAAGAAAAATGTCCATTTTGCCTAACCAAGGTCATGTGTTCATTCTGTATATGGCCTCTCCAACTTTGTGTACCTGATAAAAATTATATTTGTGACTTGTGTGGACATTGATCTAACGGCATATAGCATACGGTTCGATCTTGGTCACACTCATTGAGGCAATATTTCATCTAAAAGTTGCAATAATTGTGTTCATTTTCCAAGAAAAAATATGCACAAAGTTATCCAATGTGATGTTTCATTCAGTCTAATGTCTGTACAACTTTGAGTACTTAATAAAAGATCTTTTATTTGTTACTGGTATTGGACAGGATCGGATATCATATAGCATGCGGACTGATCTTGGTCGCACACTCAGTATTATTTATAGACCCTCAAGCTGCGGGTAATCTCGAAGTAGCAGTAATTGCGTTCATTTCCCAATACCGCGTTCATTTCCCAATAAAAATTACCGTTTTATTTATCCAAAGCTATGTTTTCAATCTGTCTAGTGCTTTTCCAAATATGAATACCTCCCATATATTTGTGACTTGAGTGGGCCAGGATTGGAGAGCATTTACCATGCGGTCTGATCTTGGAACCCACACCCATTATTATGTATAGTCCTTCAGACCGTCGGCAACTTTGCAAATTGCAATGATAGTGTCAATTTTGTTTATCCATTGTCGTGTCTTCATTCTGTCTGGTGTCTTTTCAATTATCGACAGCCTTTTAAGACTTCTTAGTTTTCGGTTGGTGTGGGTCAGGATCGAACAGCATATACCATGAAGTCTGATCTTGGACGCACGCCCATTATTATGTATAGTTTTTTAGACCGTGCATGGACTTGTGGTTACAAAAACTGTGATTCCTTCTCAAGGAAAAATATCCATTTTTGTTTATCGGCGGTGTTTGGGTCTTTAAGGTTTAGTTTTTTGTCAGATATAATGGCAGTCAAAACGGAGTTTTATGTCTCCTCTTGACAAAGCTTTAGTTTTTCACTTTCTTTGTATGTGTATATATGTATGTGTAAGTTTTTCAAGATTAATGTTTGTACATTATACTTTTTTCTCTTGCATATATTTTTTTTCCTTTTTTGAGCTCGAATGGATTAAGGTTGGACTGCACGTATTTTTGATTGCTGATGCTCACTTTCCACCTTGCTGAGACTGTCATAAGACTTGGGTGCAATTAATGTGATCTTGGTTTTAATCGGTTTGATCTATTGAACCTTTGAGCGTCTTCTATCTTTTTTGTAGTCGGCGTGGGCCGGGATCAGACATCATATAATGTGCGGCCTGATCTTGGGCGCACACCCACTATTTTACATAGACCAGCTGTCCGAAGTTAGCCTTGCTGTTGCAATTACAAATGTCAGTTTTTAAAGAAAAATGTATAAGCGGTGTTTCGGTAAACATAGTATTTTGTCAGGTATTATTAATTTGTTGTGTTTGAAAATGAGACATTTACGGAGTTACCTCCCCTGTTTTTTCTTATTCTTGTATGTTTGTTACTAGCTTCGTTTTTTTTTTTTTTTTGTTTGTGTGTGTATATATGTATATATTTAGGATTTCGAGGGTAGTTTCATTATTTTGTAATTTTTTCCTTGACTATAATGATTTCTGTTCAATCGTTACTCGACTTTGGTACTGGTGTGGACCATGATCAGACTGCACTTAACGTGCGGTTTGAGAAGGGTACAATCCAAGAGTCATGATTCCAAAATGTCAATGTATCTTTTAGACTTTCCTTGTTCAACTTACCTTAAGGGATCCAATGCTTATCATTCCGAAGTATTTTTGTTTTAATTAGGCACCGTATCAGTTACGAAATACTGTTTTGTCTTCAAGTATTTTTACGATTATTCTAAGCATTTTTCTGTCATATTCTGAATATTTGTCGTACACTTCCCAGGCACTCTTTAAGCATACTTAACATTCTTAGAAATCACATATACTACAACTTTCCCGACTTTTTTTCTGTACTTTTGTTTCCTTTTTATAGCGCTATATTTACCATTCCGAAATTACACTAAAGTTTTCATTTTTCATTTTTTTAATGTTTTCACTTCTTTGTCTAGATGGTGTGGAGTGTCTAATGATTCTGTTTGGTTTTACTCACAACATAACTCTGGTACATTGTAAAGAACATAGATTTGGACATGTGTTGGGTTGCTACATGTTATTCCTGCACTTACTACGTGCGGTAACATGAACTGTAGAATTTTAAGGTATCTTTGTAGCCACCCAAAATATTGTCCAAATCTTCATTTTCATCTGACTGTTACACTGTTCGTTCTTCTTTCAGTCCTAAGCAGTATGATATATTCATATTCAATCCTAATGAATATTAGACATTCGTTATCTCTGACCAAACAGATTTTACATATCACTAAAAAACGACTATTGACAGGTAAACGCTGTGAAGAGAACGTACAATTTTGTAGATCGGTATTTCAATTTACCATTTACACCTTGTTGCCTTTGACGGTAGTGACTCATCTTTTGATACTGCGAGCAGGCGATGTCCATCCAAATCCTGGTCCGCATCCTAGTGACTCTTCAAATAGTTTGTCGAGTACAGATTTGTACAATTTTCTTAATCTTCCCAATCATCTCTCTACCGTCCATTATAATGTCCAAAGTATAGCTAATAAGCTTAATACTTTAATTGCGGAGTTTTCCTTTTTTGATGTTGTCTCATTTTCTGAGACTTGGCTACATGATAGTTTATCTTCAGACGAGCTGCATTTCCCTTCCTTCCATCCACCAGAACGGAAAGATAGAGCTCACGACCGATACGGTGGTGTAATTTTATATCTAAAAAATAATTTGTCTTACACACGTAGAAATGATCTCGAAACTGGTGGACTTGAGTGTATTTAGATACAAATCAAGTCCACTAATAATAGGAACATCTTGTATGGTGTATTTTATAGACCACCGAACTCTGACTCGACCTATACTTCACTTATTGAAGATTCTATAGATCTTGCTATAAATTCTAATATTGCTGATGTTATAATTACTGGTGATTTTAATCTGAATACTATGAACGAAAATCAATTTCGTAAGGTCGAAGATTTATGTAATCAGTTTAATTTAGTTCAATGTATTGACGAACCAACACATTTCACCGAAAATTCCATGTCTACCATTGACCTTCTTTTTGTTACAAATAAAAATTCAATTCTAACAACTGTCATTGGCGAGCCTTGTCTTGATCTTTCAGTGCGTTATCACTGTCCTGTCTTTGGTGTATTTAATTTCTTTAAACCTAGGTTAAAAACTATTCAACGTACGATTTGGAAATACGATCAAGGTGATTATAACCAGTTAAGAGGCTGTCTTGCTAATTTCGATTGGCACTCTATACACAATGATAATATTGACATATATGCTGAAAATTTTGCAAGTGTCATCACGGATAAAACTCGTATGTTTATTCCAAGCAAAACTGTCGGGATTAACTCCCAGGAACCACCATGGATGACCTGTTTTATTAAAAGGAAAATTCGCTATCGCAAGAGATTGTATAAAAAAGCCAAGGCATCAAATAAAGCTAGTCACTGGACAAAATTCAAATCCGTTAGAAATGAAGTAATATCACTAATTCGACAAACCAAAGAAAATTACTACGATCTCTTATCCTCAAAATTAAAATCTGGTACACTATCTCCACGTGATTGGTGGAAAACTTTAAAGTCACTTATGTCTTCAAGTTCTTCATCGTCAATCCCTCCTCTCTTTTATTTTTCCAGCGATTCAATGGTAATTGACGACAATGAGAAAGCTAATGTACTAAACTCTTATTTTGCAAATCAATCACGTATAGATGATTCTTTAAGTACTCTTCCAGAAGCAAATTACCCACTGACTCAATCTTCTTTAGATACAATTAATATTATGCCGTTCGAGGTACTGGATGTTTTGAAATCACTGAGACTTGGGAAAGCTTCAGGGCCTGACGGTATTAATAACAGGGTTCTTATTGAAGTAGCTGGACAGATTGCACCTCATTTATGTGATTTGTTCAACTACTCATTAAATACTTATACAGTTCCATCTTCATGGAAAATATCCAATGTATGTCCAATATTTAAACCCGGTGACCCTTCTCTTCCATCAAACTACAGACCCGTTTCTTTATTGAATAATATCGAAAAAGTATTCGAACGCATTATATTCAAGCATGTTTATAACCATCTGAAAGACATCAATTATTTTACACCCTTCCAGTCTAGTTTCATGCCCGGCGACTCTACAGTTAATCAAGTAACTGGTCTTTATAATGAAATGTGCAAAGCTTTAGACGACGGGCTGGAATTTAGAGCTGTGTTTTTTGACATAAGTAAAGCGTTTGACAAAGTTTGGCATAAAGGCTTACTTTTTAAGTTGAAACGGGTCGGAATCCATGGTAAACTATTATCTTGGTTTTCTAATTATCTTTCGAATCGTTTCCAGAGAGTTATCTTACCAGGGGGAGTTTCATTCTTGTGTCATGTGCAGGCCGGTGTCCCTCAAGGATCCATTCTAGGACCTTTACTATTTCTAGTTTATATAAATGACATAGTTGATGATATTCAGGCAAATATCAATCTTTTTGCAGACGACACAAGCTTATCAATGACTGTAGGCGATCCGGCTGATGTAGGAAGTATTTTACAGTCTGACATCGATAAAATTACAGATTGGGCACAAAAGTGGCTGGTCAAGTTCAACCCTGCAAAGTCTGAATCGCTGGTTATATCCCGCAAACGTATTAAGCCAGATCATCCAAGTCTCTTTATGTCAAATACTTTTCATTTATAAGGCCTATTTTGGAGTATGGTGATGTCATATGGGACAATCTTTCGCAGGGGTTAAAGGATCAGCTAGACAAAGTTCAAAATGAAGCTGCACGTATAGTTACAGGCTGTACTAAACTTGTTGCTATTGCTGATCTTATTCAGGAATCTGGTTGGGAAACTTTAAGCGAAAGAAGGCGAAAACATAAGTTGATTCACTTCTACAAAATGGTAAATGGACTCTCTCCAAATTATCTTAATGTTCTCGTCCCTCCAACGATTGGTGATTCAACGACTTATAATCTGCGTAGACCTAATAATTTGAGAACCATTGCTTGCAGAACTAGCTTGTATAACAATTCATTTCTACCGTCTGTAATTAATGATTGGAATTCCCTACCGGATGAGATTAAGAACGCAGAATCACTGACATCTTTTAAATATCATTTAAACCTTGACAAACCCGCTCCAAGACCACTGTATTTCTTCGGCGAAAGAAAAATTCAGATTATCCATGCTAGACTGCGTAACAAGTGTAGTTCTCTTAATCATCACCTATACTTGAAAAATTTAGTACAATCGCCACTCTGTAGATGCGGCTCAGTTGAACCAACTGAACACTATTTTCTAAAATGTGCAATTTATAATGAATTAAGAAATCATTTAAACTCTAATATTAATGAGATAGTAAGAGTCTCCCTTCGAATCATCTTATATGGAGATGAGAGTCTTAGCCTGAATGATAATGAAAGAATATTTGCAGCAGTGCATACTTATATCCATGCAAGTGGAAGATTTGCTCTTTAGTACGTTGTTTCTTTGTCTTGTTTTGTTTTTAAGGGACAATAGAATATTCTGCTGCGGGAACTGGCAGATGACACTCATAGTGTAGCATTCTTATCTTCGTCTTTATAAACTGTAATAGTTAACACTTACGTAGTAGTGACAGTCAGGTTGTAATGCTTTTATTGTCTCTATATATGGTCTCTTACAGATGAAATTTGCACCATCAGGTCTAACACTCCACACCTATTTGCACACCCCCTACTTTCCCACATATTTTTCCTTCTTTCATTGTTCTTCTTTCTTAACCTTAAAATATCGTACTTTATACATGCAATAACCGGAAATTGGAGAGGAACTCTATAAGCTTTGCTTCCGTTCCGATCCATTTCTACAGTATTATTTTTGTCAATTTAATGCATTTGTATTGTTCATGTACATGTATTTCTGTAGAATAAAATATGTTTAAATTTAAATTAATTCCAACAGCCTATGAAATATCAGAAATCAACGAGCATAGCTAATGTAATTCTCCAACCTTAAAACACAAAGCAAATTTATCTTGATCCCGTAAATTTTCAATAAAATTGCACATAACATAACCTCACCGTATGCGAAAACATTGTCGACTTTCGTTTTCCAAACCAAATCTATGATGCAAACAAAAGAAGGAAAATGTGGTGCGAAAAGGCTCTTGTAGATCTATAACAAACCCTTGGACTTTGTTAATAAATGACGATATTTAGTGCATTGAATTATGCTTCGATTTTAAAAAGCATTTTGAAAAGAAAGAAAATGTTTCCTGTTTTGTTTTAATATATTTTACGATATAAAGAAGGCATAAAAATGGATAGCATGTGCTGTAGGCGTTTTAGATGGTAACAAGGGCATGTTTGTGCTTAAAAGTAGTGCCTTTCGTCCTTTCATAATTAATTTCATATAATTTTCCTTAACGAGAATTCTGCTTTATTATTTTTGCCTTAAACATTTTGTTGCAATGTTCCACAGTATTATTTACAAAATAAATGCGCGCAGTACGACCTACGACCTAAGCTGTCGACGGGCCGTAAATCACATAAATCACATTCATTCATTCATTCATTCATTCATTCCTTCATCCATTCGTTCATTGTATAAAAAGTGGATCACACTCTCAAGCGGATAAGTTTATATAAAATCAGTTTATGCGTAAAAGTTAGTGGATCACTAAATTGGTTAGAGTTCAAAAATGAGAATTCTTTGAGAAAATAAACGCTACTGCGCAAGGCGCCTTCGCTTTTATTTTCTCGAAGAATTCACTTTTTGAGCTCTAAGCATCACTTAGAAATATAGAATTGTAAGTGAATACGGCCACTAGAATTATCGTGGTTCGAGCGTTTCGTGTTCTTTATGAAACGTTTTTATTTTATCCATGTCATTCATACGTGTATGTTGTTCTGTTGTTCAGCATGCCTGTGTAAAAATAATTTCAATTTTGATTAGTCTGAAACTTCGAAAAAAGAATTGGGGGCAAAAAATTTTCTACAAAATTACAAACTGACCTAGGTTCAATAGATAATGAAAGACTGTAAAAGGATAATAAGAAACTTTTTAATGCGCCAGAGATATTTTTAAGGCTAGGCATATCTTGCCTACCCATAAATTTCTGCCATTTCAAGTCCTACCATTGTAATTCTGTAAAATGGAATAATTACGATGAATTCCTTGTGTTTCTACTTTGATTAATTCTGATTGCGATGTCTTGGTGTATTACGAAGCTTTTTAACTCTTTACTACACAATCCCGACCCTGAAATAGAAGGCTTTAAAAACATTGTGGGAAAAAAAGAAAAGGCTGGTAACCAGCATTTTCTCCATTTCACCCAATGTTTTGTACCCTATCAACTACATAAATCGCCATTTAAGTTACATTTAATTTATTGTCTGCAAATGCTTTCAATTTGGTCCAGTACAAAACTTTGTTGTTTGGTAAAGAGTTAACCCTTTATCGCACAATCACGTGTTTTAACGAACCTTGGGAGTAAGGCTGTCAATCTGTATTTTCTCCATTTTCTGCAAACTGTTTCAATTTTGATTGCTTGTTTGTTTGTTTATTTAATGCCATTTTCAAAATTATTTTTATTTTTATAATGGCGGCGATCATTACACCTCTCCATGCTTTCATGGAGTTTTCTTTTACGAGTACTGTGTACAATGTTCCTCCAAAGCCACTGGCTGCTTACCCACATTACCATCGTCCAAACAACGATAAGTGGCGAAAAAGAAATAAATCCTTGGGAAATGAGTATCATTTGTCCTCAGAAAAAAATTGGCTGAGCTGGGGGTTCCAACCAGAGACAGCCCTGGTTTCAACTCCGAAACGTTACTAAGATACCGGACTCGACGTCTCCAGAAGGGAAGAAAAATCAAATATTTAGAACAGCTGTATTTTTTTATATATAAATATGAGCCATGCTCTGGCAAAAGGGGGCTTAATGCACCTCCGTGATACATAATGCCTGGCAAGTCATCACACAATTATGGATCGATAATAGCCACTTTTTTAAACAACTAACTCAATCATGAGGTAGACTGGTCCTTTGACAGGCAGAAAATTGACCAATGGCGAAAAGTTTCGACTCAGGTCAGCCTGCGCGGATTGCGCAGGCTGACCTGGGTCGATACTTTTCGCAGATGCATTAAGCCCCCTTTTCACAGAGCACGGCTCATATGTAATTTTCGTAATGACGTTAATGAAACTTTTATTTTATTACCAACACTTCATTAAACCTTTCATTTCTAGTGGCTTTTTCTAGCTTTCTCTACCAAATGTAGATCAAGATCAGACATACACAAAACATTGCAGCCCGATCTTTGATTTGCTCCGTCCTAGACCAGATGCTTAAATCTGACCAAAATCATCCTCTAAGTTTGGAGAAAAGCACCTTGTGAACCTCGAAAAAGAAAATGAAGCTAGATTTGTCTAGCTGGCGGCGAAAGGGTTCACTCTTCACCGGACGACACAATTTCAGACTTTTCCAAATTAAAAGCATTTGCAGACAACCAGTGGATCAGATAATGGGGTTTATCTCTGACAGGGTAGTAAACAACGTGGGAAAAGAAGAAAATACTGATAACCAGCAGTTTCTATCTTTCCAAGAATGCTTTCGGTAACCTTTTTGCCTCAAAGAAGTTAAGATTCGTTTTTGTTTTCTATGAAGGGTTTAAGTGTAGAGTAAAATTTATGTGGCTGTAACAATGGCTTTATTACACTTTTTGGTACGTTATAAGGAGGCGCCTGATCCTGAAAGTTCTGTTTTACGTGGAAAGATAACTTGATCAAGATCTTGGAATTCGATTCAATGTTAAAAACGTAAGCGCCCTTTTTTTCTATTTGTAGCTTTAATATAATGTTTTACAGATTAGGCTTTATTAAGCAACAGACAGGTAATCTAACATTCGCACATACAAATATTTTAAAAAATGATCAGTAGAATGACGGACGCCAAAATTGACATAAAATGTGAATGGACTAAACACTTAAATAGTATACCTTTGTAGTGGTAAGACGATTGGCAACCTGTGTATCGGAAGCATTTTTGAGTCATTGCTACGAAAGCGGAAGAATGGTAAATCTAAATTTTTCTACAAATGTAACATTAAGTCAAATTATTTCAATAACGCGTGGCAAAGCGGAAGCACTAACAACTTTAGAACACAAATCTAGAACAACACAGCTGGAGATAAAAGTATTTGTTTTTATTTCTTTGCTAATACCCCCATTCCACTGGGCGGCGATCCCACTACGCTCATGGTAATCATTGCGCTTCACCAAATTCTTCAAAATCGCCACTTAAGCGTCGACATGTGCAAAATTTTGGGACTTTAGCGTTTCCAGTGCGCTCACAGAACGCTTCAATAACGATCTCGCTACGCTTGTCACGATCCTGTTGCATTTCTACGGCGCTTGAAGTCTCTCCAAGACGCTTCTACTATGCTTTCACTACGGTACGGGATTTCAGGCTACGCTTAGTCTTCGTTGCTGCTGCGAGTTTGTTATGACCTAAGCGCAGGAGTAGCGCTTTTGGAACATTTCTATTGAAAATCAGTTGTTTAACTGCTTTGGCAGCAGTTGATCGTCATCCTTCTAAGGAAATGGATCAGATTGTTCTAGTAGCTGCGCTTCAGCTTGTTATTATGAACAATAGAATGATAAGGTAGAGTGTTGAGAGAAAACCCAAATAGAGAAGGAGGGCCAGAGGGTTCTAGGTCCGTCCATGTATTTTTGCATAGCAAAGGCTCCAATTTAGTCATCATGACCAACTTAAAAGAATTGAGGATTGAAGACAGCACTTTATTTTTCAATTTATGAGAATGGAGCCTTACATGTTTGATGAGTTCTTGCATAGAATTGGTCCTAGAATGCAGAAGAGTGACACCAACTTCAGGGAAACGCATGAACCAGGCCAAAAACTGGACAAATATCTCGACGCTTTTGTTAGGATGCACTGTGCTTGTTTACGTTACTCGCGCTGCGGCTACGATGTTGCTGCGTTCACCAATTTCTTGCTACGATTTACTACGTTTTTGTGACGCTTCGAGTCCACGGCGATTCCGCCACGTAAATTTTGAGCAAGGTCAAAACTAGCGCCGTGAATTGGCGATTATGACGCTTCCGATGCGCTTCTACTAGGATCAATGCGCGTCTACTGCGTTGCTGACGTTCCTGCTACGATTCACGGTGTTTTGATAAAAAAGAAATCGAAGTATAGCGGAATCGCCGCTCAGTGGAATGGGGGTTGTAAGGGATTACCTCTACTAGAGAATGCAGCATTTAAATCATCCTGTAGAAGAAACCCTTGAAGCCATTCACGCTGAGAGAGGCGAAAGGTTTACTTACCAAATTAAAAAAAGTTTTCTACCCTCTTAAACACAAATCCCATTGCTTGAGTCATCATGACGTGACACAATCAAAATAAATCTAAGCCTATGACCACATTGACCGATGCGGAAAAAAAATTCCTGATTTTTTTTTAAAAAATTCCTAAAATTTGAACATGGAATTACAAAAATTCCTGAAATGGGCCCTTATTGTGAGCACTGGTCATGCATATTATGTAGCGCGCAAATGCTTTCAGTTTGGACAAGTCTAAAGTTTTATCATCTGGTAAGGAGTATACATGTACTTTTGAGCTACAAAAGACCCTAAAAGAGCTGAAACATCAACAGATGTATCAAATATCTAAAAATAACTCATATTTTGCTATAATGTTATAACAGGCTGTTGCCATACGTACATCATTCAATTCTTTTACCAGCTTGCATTTTCAACCTTTATAATGTGTCTTGTGTCAAGTTAAAAAGAAAGTACCAGGAAAATTCAGAAGTTATGAAGTATATCTAATACTTGACGATATTCAATTCCAGGCCGTGTATATGAGTTAGCGTTATCCCGGAGTCAGCTGTTCATGACCTAGAACATAAGGCTAATGTTGACAATATAATGACTACAGTATACCATCAAAAGCGTACCAAAATGCACGATAACACTGTTTGGTGTGTCTGGCTTTATTTTTACTGCATATCATCTATTAATGAAGCCGCCTTCAATTTGACTTTTCCTGATGATCTTCAAAGTTGGTGCCCTTATACCAAATTCTGCGACCTTGAACCACCTCAAAGACTTGATCCGGTTTTAAAAAATATGGTACCATGTTGTGGATCTTGCTCCTGCTCAAATGATTGCGGAAAAAACCGGAACTGCTGTACTTCGTCCATGGACCGCTACAAAATCGACGAGACATTACGCACTGTTTGCCATAGTTTGGTTGTGAATTGGAATACTACTGCTGTGGAGGAACAACAATTGTTTTACATGGTAGACAAGTGCCCAAATTTCTCCGTGAGTTGTGTGGATCAAAATGCATCAGTTTTGGGCAGTTATCACCCGGTGTATTCCAGAAAAAACAATTTGATTTATTACAACAGTAAGTGTGCAGACTGTCACAATCAAAGGGACGTTACTCTGTTCGAAGCGGCCATCCAGTGTAGGGCAGTGAAAGAATCATACACAAATGTTATGTACGGCATCATGATTGGAAACACCCTAGATTCCGACTGTAGGATTCAGTTTGTCCCTCCTGATGATATAGATATGCGCTCACATGTTTGTTATCCAACGAAGAAAACTGATTGTTCACCAGAATCCAGATTCTATGCGATGCGCGATCGTTGTGCCAGTTTTAATGCCACTTACCGAGCACAGCTAGGGGCTTTCGGCAACGTATATTGTTATATTTGTAACTCAGTCAAAATTACTATCGAAGAAGCCGAGATGAAAGTTAATATAAATACTATGTGCGATGCAGATGCCACGAACAAGTTCTGGGCTCAACATGCGTTCACAGTTCTTATAAATCATAAGACTGTCGATAGCGTTAGTTCAGCGAAAGACAACGAGGAGCATCAGTGGTGTGACGCTACACACATTGTAACATCGACTGCAGTATGTTTTAATGTGTTTTGCCTTTGTTTATACTTTTGTTCTATCTTCTTTTTCAGTTTTGTTTCTTCATTGTTTGTTTGTTTTTCATGTTTTTCGTTTATTTGTTTCACCATCCAGGCCTTAAAAAAAACTGTTTCCTTCATTTAATTCTCTTAGCTGTTAAGTATTATGCAATTATTCTTGTAATTTGAGTTATGAACAGGCTTCCCCATGGCGTAAGACCTTTTTATTTGAAATAAACCTTTTAACCATTTCTCATTTTTAAGACCGGTGGGAAGGCGCAGCGCAGCTTCTAAAAAGCATTGTTAGAATACATAACGGAGAAAACACTGGTTACCAATTGACCTTTATTTTCTCGTTGTGCCGCAAGAGTTTCATACCCTATCAAAGACAAATTCACCATACAAGCCCCAGTCCTGCAAATGCTATTTTTTTGCCATCTGATAGAGAGTTCAGCTTTCCCAAACCAATCAAAAGATAATCAGTGCACCATTAAATATTGCGATCAATTCTTTAGAATAAAACTTGAGTCATAAAATGTCTGCTCTGAAAGATGTAAATGCACATACCGAAATATCGACCCACGACCTGCACCGTCCGCGCAGGCTGAAGTTGGTTGAAACTGTTTGATATTTGTAAAGTTTTGCAGGTCATATAATCATTCTTACAGTCACATGATTCAGCTAGTCTCCGGACAAAATGGATCCACGTTATGCGACAATTTGCTCAGAAGATCGCATTACAAAGATTTTTTACACACCCGTCTTCAGGGGATCAGTCATATCTTTTCTTTTTTTAATCCAGAAACGTTGTCGTTCGATACACTGCCCTGTGGGTCAATATCGTACACACAATGGCTGCAAAGTCCTTGGAGATAAATGGTTTGCTGATGCTATTTCTATTAATTTTGAGCTGACACCACAGACTAAAATACTTGTGAAAGAGATTGAAGACATTCTTGCTCGCAACAATCATTCTTCGTCTGAAGAAATCTTCTTGGAGCGGCACGCCTTTCAAAGCTGGAAACTACAGTTGCTCTACAAAAGTGAAGAATCTGGTACATTCATAAAGCATTTTGTGGCCCAAGTTTTATACGTGAGCGTAGATATGTCTATCAATCCGGTTACCTTGCTTCAAATGGTAGAGAGTTCCTTCAATCAACCATGGAGAATTAAATTACTCGGTAAGAGTTATGAACTTTCCGTTGCTTTGGACGTAAACTATGGATATCTGCCACGTGTACATGAAGAAAATGACTCTATTAAAATATTACACGCGCCAATATGGCTGATCTACTGGAGCATTTACGTTTCTAATCGACACATAGAAAGAAATCAGCTTTTAAACAAAGTAATGGATGATGTGGGCAAATTGCCAAAGGGAGTCATTGTTATTTCCAAACTTTTCTTCTGTGAACAAGTCGAGCTGCTTCCGGATGAATATGTTACTGAAGGATTAAATATCTACTTGTTGAAAAGAGGCAAGTATCTGGAAAAGGGAGTCTACACCCAGTTCGGTAAAAAACCGGTGTATCGTGTTTGTCTATCGGAGTTTCAAGATCAAAAGTCAAGCGGCATTAGGCAAGAGATGTGTTTATTCTATTTAAGGCTTTGTCTTTTAATTTATGTTTTATGCCGACTAAAGCAATGAGAATGTATCTGCATGAAAAGCGACTTCATTTTATGAATAAGGATACATTATGAGTCTTGATGGCATATTCTTTGTTGTTACTGTTGTTTTATGTGTCCAATTTGTTGTTGCCGCTGTGTTATGTGTCCATAAAAAGAAATTCGAATAAATGTCATGTACAAATATTGCTCGTTTACCATATCTAAACCCTGGTCATGGAATCCCGACATTGTCTCTTAAAAATTGATGTCAGGTACTGTTACTTATCAGAAAAGATAAGATAAAAATTTATGTATGTTAATACGATAACCTATTACAAAAGCGAATAATTTTTTACTGTTTGTTTGGGGCTTATATAGTGCCTGTGACTTCATCAAGAAAGTTGGTCAACAACCAATAAGAGTCACTTTTACCCTGAAAGTATTAAATTTGTTTTGTTTGCTGAGGAAAAGCAGTTAAAGTTCACTGTTTCAGAGATATATAATCCTTTTTCACACAATCTCCAGTTTTGAAGCCCTTTAGGAAGAAGGCTGTCGATAACATTGTGGGAAAAGGAAATAATACTGATAACCATTACTTTCTACTTTTTCCGAAATACCTACTATTCTTATAATGAAAAATCTCACCAGTTTAGTCTTTATTATGTTGTTTGCAAATGTTTTGAATTTTGACAGGTCTAAAACTTTATCTCGTAAAGAGATAAATGCAATTGGAATACCCTGGAAGATATACTCTGTTGTAAAAGAAAGTGTGCGCCTGTTTTTTTTTTTAATATCTTCGCTTCCACAAGGCGCATCTGTCAAATTTACAACACTCTCTACACAAAGTGTCTACTATCCATAGGATCGGAAATGTACAATATTGGGAATCTATGTGACTTGGAATTCTGCACAGTGAAGGTCTTTCACCAGGGTGCTAAAAATTATGTTAACACAGTAACTCAAACTGTTTTTTTTTTTTTTTTTTCTTTCTTTTTTCTTTTTCATTCATTTTGATAGCTATAGTAAAATATCTATATCCAGTTATTTGTTTTTTATGTATAGACCTTATCAGGA
This sequence comes from Hippopus hippopus, assembly GCA_946811185.2. NCBI lineage: Eukaryota > Metazoa > Mollusca > Bivalvia > Cardiida > Cardiidae > Hippopus > Hippopus hippopus. The sequence goes on along the minus strand of OX328101.1, from coordinate 22,761,590 downwards.
CCGCGAGCGACGTGAACCTGCCTTATAGCAATGGGGATGTCTGAATCATTTGACCGTGCTAAGATACAAATGATTTTATCTAAAAACAATGCCGTTTTTTATTTGATTACTAAGCGTTGAAAACCTGTTTTCTCAACCGAAAATATGTAAACAGTTTCTTCTTTCATGTTTTGTGAAAACACGTCAAGGTTTTGACACAAAGTCGAGTACATGTACTATCTTCCTTATCCTTCGTTTAAAATAGCACGTTTAAAAAAAAGTACACTCACCTGTAAGCGGTCGCCTGAGATCTATTAACTGCTTACAAGTGACTGTACAAATTTCTTTTCTCAACATGCTATTTTAAAAGAAGGATATTTAACGTAACAAAATAAAATATAAAACGAAAGATGTTAATTGTTTTATCAGTGCTGATTTGATCATTTCTTAGGAAAGCGAGTATTCTTTTAATGTTTCTTTAAAAACTAGTGCCTGTGATCACATCAAGGAAAAATGGTCTACAACCAATAAAAGCCTCTTCACCCTGGAAGTATGAGGGTAGTTCGGTACTTCATCACCAAGGAGAACACTTTTAAAAAAACATCGTGGGAACGGAGTAAATGCTGGCGACTAACATTTTCTCTTTCCAAAATTGTTCATACTCTTTTAAAGGCATATCTCATCAATTTAGCCACTTTCAACTCTTTACCCAACGACAAAATTTAAGACGGGTCCAAAATGAAAGCATTTACCAGTACTTTACAGTCAATTATTATGACACAAGTTGTACTGCTATCCCTTTAATCCCGAAGGCAAAGTTGGGAAGCCACTTCTTCTGTTTTTTAAGTCTTTCGTGTGATGCAGTTTTAGATCGAACCCACGACCTCCTACCTAAAAGATTAAAAAAGAAAACGCGCCATGTGACACCAGAATAGCAAAAAGAGAAATATAATTGATATTAGCAATTTCTGCATTTTAATCCTGTACTGCACGACGAAATTGTAGATTTGTCCAAACTGAAAGTATTTGCAGACAACAAATTGGGTATGACTCAACATCTGGGAAAAAACAGCGATTGCTTATTTTGAGGAACCGCTTCTTTTCCCGTTTTTTTTTACAAAGTACTTAAAGGTATACTTCTTTTTAAGTTGCCTGTCATTGTCTTTGTGTGTCTATAAATAATGACCTTTGTTTTGGCAGGTTGGTGTTTAACCCTTTACCACACAATGACGCCTTTAAACACCCCTGAAGAAGAGGCCTTTTGAAAACATTGTGGGAAAAGGAGAAAATGCTGGTAACCAGCATTTTCTCCTTTTCCCACAAAGTTTTCTACCCTATCAAAGAAAAGTTGCGTCATTTGAGCCACTATGAAATTGTCTTCTGCAAATGCTTTCAATTTGGATAGGTCTTAAATTTTGCCGTGTGGTAAAGGGTTAATGCCGATTTTAACATTAATCGGCTAGTGTATCTCTCCATACTCTCTTGATCTCTCTTTTAACAATACTTTGCACAACACATTTTTCAAACCACTGGCTGCCTTCCGAAAGAAAATCGACGAAAGAATGTTGAATGGTGAAAGAGAAATTTATCCTTTCGCTCTGCCTATCATCAATGCACGAACAAAATTTTTGCAAGCTTGTAATCGAACTCACGAACCCTGAATGACACGCGTACACATACCAAGCAAAGTGATGGGTTAATTCATTACAAGACGACAAAATTTTGGACTGGCACAATTTATGAAATTTGTCTTTAATTGGGTAGAAAACCTGTGGGAAAAGGAGAAATGCTGGTTACAAACATTTTCTCTTTTTCCCACAATGTTTTCAAAAGTCCGTTTTCCTCGGGGGTGTTAAAATACGGAGTTGTTTGGCGAAGGTTTAATGAAAACTTCATAGAATTTACAAAAGTTGCAGAATTTTGATATTTTCAGGAAATGTGATATTTCATGTCGACAGTAACAATAAAAGTTGTCAGTTATATCACCTGCAATAAGGACCGACCTGGGCAAAAAATCAAAGATATCATTTATTTCGCCAAATACGAGACCAAAACATAAAAAATTCCATGTATTTTTTGTCTAATATCAGGACAAAAACAAAGAAATTCATTTATTTCATCTAATTAGATTAATCAAGCCGAGAATAGGTGGTATAAAACTGTCGTATTAAATTCCGCATCGACGTAAATGCAGCTTTTGTTCTTAGACATTTTACGACGTGCTTTGTGATACGATTGCAATTTAATCTCTTCACCCTGTAGGATGCTCAGGGCGACTCTGTCTTTTTTTTTCGGACAGGGTAGATCAAGTTTACACAGAGCAGTAGGCCAACGTACAGTCTGATCTTTCATCTACGCTGTCCGATACGGTGAGATATTTGCCGATAAAAAGATATTTGAAATTGCAGTATTTGGGCTTTACTATTAACTGGAAGTGTTCAGATGATGTTTTTACTTAGAGGTTTACCAAACAATTCGGCGTGATAAGCTACATGTATGTAAGCTGGTTGCGTTTTATCTTGCCCTTACAAAAGTTTCTAGCGTTCAAGCGGATTTGTAATGTTCAATCACAACCGACGTTTGTCCGACAGTCCATCTCTCCGTCGACATTTAAAGTAGCTTCTCAGATGATTCTTTGAACAAGGTTCACCGTTAATCAGTGTTTATGGCATTCAGTCGTTTTTTCGTCTATTTTCACTCCATTTATCGCTGATGACAGCTTGTTTTTGTTAAGAGGAAGCAGTAATGCAAGAAGTTAAACCAAAAAAAAAGTAATTATTTATCTAACTTTCCATTAAAATAATTGAAACAAAATCGTAAAATATATAGTTTTCATTTTCGATTTCTACCGAAGATGATTTGCAGAATTTCCCGAGCAAAAATTAAACTGCTACTACTACTCCTACTATGCCGTGTAAAAATGAAAAGAATTATAAGAAAAAAAATCCTCATCCCTCACTCTTCCTCTTTCTGAAAAATCAATCAATGGTGGATATCAGAAATAAACATAGCATTTTCCATTGTACATAATCGGCCACCATGTTGATTCTGTAAAATTTTGCAACCCCGGAATTTATGGCTGGCCAAATTGTCCTACGCAAAATTGGCTGAGGCCAAATTGTCTGCTTGGAAACGTCTGCCTGCTACCTTATTCAACATTCAGTCTAAAAAAACGTGACACACGTGCACCTGTTTATACTTGAATGTGTTCATTTTAACCAATGTTTTTACCTATAGCGTGTGTGTGAAATTTTGTGATTCTCAAAAACGGATTTACTAGTTGTAGTAATAGTGAATACTTCCTCAAAGTCCCATCGGATTACAAAATGTCATACACGTTATCAAATATACAGACATCAAAGATTTCTGTTTGGGTAAGTCATAAAGTGTATCATATTTAACCATTTACCAAATAATCCAGGAAAATGCAGCGGTCACGCTTTGTCTGAAGTTATCAGCTATAGTCTTCCGCTAGGAGGTATTTTTCAAATAAATACCTATCTGATTTGGGCATTCCGGATACAGAACCGGACTACTTTTAAAGGTGACAATTTCAAAATGAAAGGTACGTTTACTCACTGAAACACTACCTGGTTCGATTCTTCCAGCCATGGTTAGGTAGCATATAACCTATGCACCAGCCATTTTAATCACAGCCCCTCTAAGCTTAAAAAATAGCCCTGATGTAAGCCGAGCATTTTGGGGACGTTATTTTTGTTGCCAGTCTGTTGTACAAATCCCGGTTTTTTAACATCTCTCGTTTTAGAAATTGTATACAGAGATTTTCAGTAAACAATGGTATTTTACAAAATCGTTTTTCCCCTATTGAAATTATTGCACTTTTAAGAAATTTGTAGCAAAAAACTGGCTTTATTTTTCCATAGACCTGTTCTTTATAGCTTTTTGCCGCATGCTATTTTTAGCGACAATTTACGTACCGCGTATTAATACTTACCCTGTACAGTTTAGTGATGCGTCATAGGATAAAATTGTAATGTCTCCAACATGTTAAGTAAACAACTTGACATAAATGACGTCCCAATGTCATAATTACGTTAACGTTAGTAGTATAGGAGGGTCGTCTAGACCCCTGCCAGGCCAGGGCAGGGGTCTAGACGACCCTCCCTGAGTGCCGTACATCACCACCCCTGAAAGAAAATTTGTCCTATTCTACCACCCTGAAAGAATTTATCCCTTGCAAAAGTTCACAAAAGGTGCGAGTAAGCGATAAAGTCCGAGATTCCGCATGAAAATGTTACTATAAATAGAATCATAGCATTCAAAATGGCGGCCTTGTGACTGACAGTCTAGGTAAAAATCCACCCAAAGAGACTACCCTGAGTGGATTTTTCTGCAAAAAAGGCAAAAGGGGGGAGCATTGAGTTGGACTTAGTTTTTTCTTCACCTATGTATGATTTTTCTTTCTAAATGCCTGAACATTGAGTTGGACTTAGTTTTTTTCACCCTATGGATGATTTTTTCTCTTTCTAAATGCCTGATCACTGAGTTGGACTTAGTTTTTTTACCCTATGAATGATTTTCTCTCTTTCTAAAAGCCTGACCATTGAGTTGGACTTAGTTTTTTCTTCATCTATGTATGATTTTTTCTTTCTAAATGTCTGAGCACTGAGTTGGGACTTAGTTTTTTTCACCCTATGAATGATTTTCTCTCTTTCTAAAAGGATGGCCATTGAGTTGGACTTAGTCTTTTTCTGCAATTATGGATGATTTCTCTTTTAAATGTTTGAACATTGAGTTTGATTTAGACTTTTTCATTCTATGAATGAATTTCTCTAAAAGACTGAGCACTGAGTTGAACTTAGACTTTTTTTACCCATATGCTATTAGGATTGCTTTATTGTTTTACTTCTATCCACTACTTGACCTTTAAGTGGTTTCTTTCTAAATGCCTGACCATTGAGTTGGACTTAGACTTTTTCTACATCTCTATGAATGATTTCTCTTTTCTAAAAGGAATTTATCCCTATATCACTGAGTTGGACTTAGCTTTTTCTTCATCTATGTATGATTTTTTTCTTTCTAAATGTCTGAGCACTGAGTTGTACTTAGTTTTTTTCTTCACCTATGTATGATTTTTTCTCTTTCTAAATGCCTGGACATTGAGTTGGACTTAGTTTTTCACCCTATGGATGATTTTTTTCTTTCTAAATGTCTGGACATTGAGTTGGACTTAGTTTTTTCTTCACCTATGTATGATTCTTACTCTTTGGAGTGTAACTCTTTGGAGTGTAACTCTTCTAAAAGAAAGAAGTTTGACAATTTGAAGAAATGACAATTTTGAAGAAAGATAGAACTTTCGTGGTAATGGTTAGTCCTGAAAAGGACTGTTGGGTTAGCTCTGAAAAAGAGTTGTGACAATTTGAAGAAATGACAACTTGAAGATAGAACTTTCGTCTGTCAGCTTGAAGGTAGAACTTTCGTCTGACATCTTGAAGATAGATCTTTCGTGGTAATGGTTAGTCCTGAAAAGGACTGTTGGGTTAGCTCTGAAAAGAGCTGTGACAATTTGAAGAAATGACAACTTGAAGATAGAACTTTCGTCTGACAGCTTGAAGGTAGAACTTTCGTCTGACAATTTGAAGAAATGACAATTTGAAGAAAAGATAGAACTTACGTCTGACAATTTGAAGAAAGGTAGATCTTCCGTAATAGATGGTTAGCCCTGAAAAGGGCTGTTGGGGTGGTCCTAAAAAAAGGACCTGGTTTGGAGGTTGTGTTTTTAAGCACAACCTCCAACCTTCCTGCACGCCGGACAGCTACTTGCAGCCCTCCTCTTCAGCCTTTTTAGTTGCTGCTCGTCCAAGGCGAAGTCCAACGAGAACGGTGGCTCGTTGTCACTATCCCAGCACTCGGTCTGGGGCACGACTAACTCCTTCTTCTTCTTTTTTTCTTTGGATGCCAGCTGGGCTAGTTTGGAAAAACTCATCTCTCTCAACGTACACTCCATGTTGCAGCAACTTGAAGAGAATGAATGATGTGCGGGAAAATACCGCTGGGTTTTATAGCTTTTCAGACGGATTGAACTAGTTGACCCATGACGTCATTTTCTCCTATGTTTTTCCCGCGTCGGCGTTTCATGCTGTTTTGGCTCCAAATTAATGTTATCCAATCAGATTCACCGTTGTTTTTCTAATACTAAATGTTTTATTTTTGACCAATCCATGGTTTTGTTACATTTTCTTGTTCGGGTTAGAAAAAACTAGAGTTTAACTAACCTATGACTTTTTTTTGATTATGAGTCTTCTGACAAAATGAAAAGAAAGATGTTTATTTAAGATAGCTAGCCCTGAAAAGGGTTGGTTTTTTTGTACAGAATGCACTTTTTTTATCCTCCTCTCTTTCTTTTGATTGATTCCATTTTATCTAACATTTGCATCAGATGCTCATTTTCATGTCTGATATATCTGAAACGTTCTCTTTCTTCTAACCAGAAGAGCAATAAGAGTAAAAATGTTAATCCAAACATTGTGGGATACTGGTTCAGGTTTTACGAAAAGTTAATGGTGAATGAGAAAAAATAATCAAGAGTTTGGTGTTTTATATGTGTAATGGATCACTTTTTAGTTTTTTCATCCTATGAATGATTTTTCTCTCTAAATGGAATTTGTCCCTATATCGCTGAGTTGAACTTAGACTTTTTTCTGCATTTCTATGTATGATTTCTCTTTTCTAAAAGGAATTTATCCCTATATCACTGAGTTGGGCTTAGTCTTTTTCTGCATCTATGAATGAATTCTCTTTCTAAATGTCTAAGCATTGAGTTGGACTTAGTTTTTTCTTCACCTATGTATGATTTTTTTCTTTCTAAATGTCTGAGCACTGAGGTGGGCTTAGTTTTTTCTACATCTATGGATGATTTTTTTCTTTCTAATTGTCTGACCATTGAGTTGGACTTAGTCTTTTTTCTGAGTTTTTTGCTCTTTTCAGCGTAAGTCTCTGGAGTGTAACTCTTTTTGGAGTGTAACTCTTCTAAAAAGAAAGAAGTTTGACAATTTGAAGAAATGACAATTTGAAGAAAGATAGATCTTTCGTGGTAGATGGTTAGCCCTGAAAAGGGCTGTTTTTTGAGAAGAGCTGATTTTTTGAAAATGTTTATTCAGTATCAGCATCAGTCGATTCGCTGTCTGACTCACTCCTTTCTGCTGCGATTTGCGCGCGGAAAAGACGGGTCACCTGCTCAGTTTTTGAAATAACATACTGAAAATACATCTCAAGCATGCCCTCAATAATGAGTTCCTTCATCCGAAGGTTATAACAGAACACCCTGTTATTAGCAAGCTCAGCCCTCTCGTATCGTCTTCTCACTCCAGCTAAGCGTTGTTTAAGTAAGACGATTTGCCTCCTTGCTCTTATTAACTTTCGCTCAGCATCCATCCAAGTACCAAGAAGTGGTGCTATCGTAGCCATTGTGAAAATAAAATATATGGAAAATAAATCGCTGAGATTTATAGCTTTTCAGACGGATTGAACTAGTTGACCCATGACGTCATTTTCTCCTATGTTTTTCCCGCGTCGGCGTTTCATGCTGTTTTGGCTCCAAAATTAATGTTATCCAATCAGAATCACCGTTTTATTTCTAATACTAAATGTTTTATTGTCGACCAACCCGTGGTTTTGTTGATTTTTTCTTGTTCGGGGATAGAAAAACTAGAGTTTGACTATTCTATGACTTTTTTTGATTGTAAATCTTTTGAGTTTTGACAATTTGAAAAAAAGATAGAACTTTCGTGGTAGATGGGTAGCCCTGAAAAGGGCTGTTTTGTTTTTGGAGGCTGTGTTTTTTCCACTTCTAATGGCAACACCCGAAATTTGCTTGGCAAATAGGGCATGCTGTAATCTTCCTCCCAAATTCGATATCAACCAAAATGATATCCGGTGTTGTCTTTAATAATAGTTGAACTAATCTTTCGCCGAGATCTTTGTATGGCTGTGTTATACGTTGTAGTTGGTTTTGTTCCTCCTCTCCTACGAGATGAGTGGTTAGTTGCAATAACTGCTGCCCGGCATTTAGATACTCTTGGAGAGCCTCACGTAGTTGATGATTTACCTCCTCCATATTGATATTGCTTCCGAATATTGACACTGCTTTCGAAGTGATCGTTAGCTGAGAATCAAGAAATGGTGATTGTATGAAAATAACGCCGAGTTTTATACGTTTAAGGAGGATTGAAATTTTTAAAGAGCTCGGACCTGGCAGAAACCACATACATTTTTTCCATGCTACGTTTCATGCTAATATAGCAAAAAAAAGTTATGAGACGCTGTATGGAAAAAATGTAGACAGAACAAGTCTTTGGGGAAAAAACAGAATGAAGAGCTCTATTGTTTTTTTAACTTTTATTTATTGAACTTTTATTTACCGAACAGAACTAAACAATGAAACATTTTTTGCAATGCATCATAAAAAAATTTCTTGACAATGAAAAAATCACAAGGAAACATTTTTACAATACAGCATAAAAAACATTTTCTTAACAATGAAAAAAAATCACACTGAAAAAATTTCTTAACAATGAATTATTTACAATGAATTAATCACAATGAAAAAATCACACTGAAATATTTTTTGGCAATGAATTATTTACAATGAATTAATCACAATGAAAAAAATCACACTGAATTATTTTTTCACAATGAATTATTCGCAAAAAACAGTATATAACAAATTTTTTACAATGCAAATTCGCAAATACCACGAGTTTCACATTTGTTTTCATATTCCGTAATGTCTTTATGCAATTGGTCATACCCCAAAAACATTGTATACTCACTGTCCATATCGTCGAAATTTCGTAGTCCTATGAATGGAGCAACATGTCTATAAGCGTCTTTTGTTGAAAGAGCTGAATTCACTACTTCTTCTGTAACATCTCTATCAAATAGAATATACCCTGACATGGTTTCCATTGTTTCTCCGTAGGAATCATGAACAGATCCTTTTTTGTACCGTAAGTAAAAGTCAAATAGAACTGATTTCATTTTCACAACGTTAAGAAAACTTTCTTCTGTTCTTCCTATGATAAAAAATGTCCATCGACTTGTGGATCGAAACAGTTTACTAATAACATTATCTTTCAAGCAGCTATCTGCTAAATGAGTCTTGAGATCGAGATCAAAACCCGAATCGTCCACCATCATCGCTATAAAGTTGAATATGCCATACACTTTGTATGACTTTTCTCCTTTTGCACCCCATTTAAACATTTTTTTGATCCAAATTTTCACACTGAAAAATTTAATATTAAGCTGTGTTCGTTTATCAAGCGTATGCTGCTGAACAAATTCTCCATAAATTTTTTCACGTAGTTCTATTGGTAACGGTAACATGATTGTTATTTTTTTGACCAACGGCTAATATTTTTTCCCCGACTTACTTTGACTGATTGGTACACAACAATGTGATATGAAATTATTTTCTCAAACTTTTATAACCATAGGGTACAGTATCAGTACCATTTACAATAACTCTCTTGGTGTATACAGAACGAAACGTTTTTGTTTGTGGTTCACTGGTAACCGTTCTATCTCTGTGTCTTTTAATTCTACAATCATACTGAATTTTGATTTCTATTGTGCGATCCAAAGCACATTTCGAATATGTATCGAAATTTAGCACCTGTTTTGTATTGTAATCCAGAGTAATCCCCTTTACTTTACATTTGCTTATCTCTTTTCCATCTTTTGTTTTCATTTTGTAAGCATAATTCTTAGGTCCAAGTCCTCTGAATTGAGTAATTTTACAAGCAGGCTCTTCATCAGTCCATTTTCCTAACCGGCTGTTAATAATAGGAGGATTCCATAATTCAGGGTCGTGAATGTACATACAACTATCTGTATCGAAATATAGAACTCTATCTTTTAACTTTTCAAGAACGCTGTACAATTCCAACCTTGCATAAGCTGTTACGTAAGAACCTACTACCACATTGGCTGTAGCGTGGGTGTCAATATGTTCCAACTTTGATTCATAGTTAACCAAGATGAATGAACAGTTCTCGTCAAAGATTTCTACATGCTTTACAATGAACTTGGGATTGGTGACTAATTCAAAATATTTAGACGGATCACTGATGTATTCCGTCTGGGTCATTTTTTCACGCTGAGCTAATTTTCCCCAAAGACAGTTCAACATAATCTTAGCAAATGATCTTCTCCCAGGATTTCTTTGAATACAACTTGGATCAAGACGAACACCTTCCGACTTCTCATATTCACAAACGAACTGACCTTTTTCTGAGTCTGATTGACACCAATCTGGATAACCACTGGCTTCTTGCTTAATTTTCAAGAAATTGTCCACATATTGTTTAAAGAACTGATCTGACACAGAATTGAAATGCCAAATTTCATACACTTGCAATAATCGATAACCGCAGTCAAGAGCCTTGAATAATTCAAAAGTAACCCAAGTTCCGACCAAAGCCCTTTCTTCTTTACCATGTCTACAAATGTTTGAGCTTTCTTCTGCACATTTCATACAGAGTGGAAACATCATTTTGTTGTTACAGTGAACTGGGAGAACGGGGTGAAACAAATCAGTTGGAGGTAGAACTTTACACTTGATTAATCCCTCATATTGCCGAATATTGTTCATATCAATATTCTCAGCAGACAAAATTTTTGGCTGACCTACAGGGTAGGATTTGTGTTTACAAACATAAGGGTATAGAGAACAGATATTGATGTACTTGATTTCCTTTTTGGTTTTTTCATCAACGTCATATCCAATTTTTATTGCATTACATTTTCCCCCGGACAAACCATCCCTCGGATCGATAGGGTCCCAATGTGGATATAACTTTTCAATGAGTTTTTTGTACTCTTTATCCTTCATCTTAGCATCAAATTCGTGTTCCCAAATGTACACTACATTATATCCCATTTCTTCGATATCTGCTATACGTTCAAAAGTACGTTCGTACAATTCAGACATGGGTTTTCCATTAACAGGATTGATCTGTTTTCGATCTGTATAGCATACAGGACAACCATGATACAAATCCCCAAGAAATTCATAAACAGTGTTTGATTGACGGTGAAAACCATCTACACTATATTTCCCGATTTGAGCTTCACCACCATTTTTTGCATGCTGAATAATAATACCTTTTTCCTGAGCAACGCTTTGAACCCATCGTATCGCTTTCATAGAAAAGCGACGTCTGGATGAGTCTTTACTTGAAATGATAGCTATTTGATTTTCTGGTAAATATTTGTTTCGCCACACCTTGTTACAGGCATCTGCGATGGTAATCGCCTCTAAAAATGGACAAATACCACCCTGCTCGATAAACAGCTTTCTGAATTCAGCACACCCTCGTCTGAGGATATCAACATCTGACCTACAGTACAATTCCATCTCCTTCTGAAAATTGAATTCCTCACCATTTCGAACTTTGTCATTATACCAAACTATGAATTTTGACCTAGCCTCTTCAGACATTGAGTCGGGTTTGTAATAAGACATATCCAAGTAGGGTCCAATGTAACTCCGAAATTCATCTGTATTTGCCCAGTGAGGAAAGTAACCTTTTTTCATTTCTTGAAGACCAAAGGTGGATGGAAATTTTGCCAAACCAAAACTCATGAAATTGAAAGAATCGATCAGACGTACACCATTCAGTTCTAACTTCATAATATTGTTTCCATTCATGATCAATTTTGGAAGTTTTAACCCAACTTTGACAATATAGTCAAGAATGAACTGACCGTCATAACCTTTGAAATTATGGGCAATAGCCGTAACCCCTTTATGATGTTTTGAAAAGAGCCAGTTGCAAAATTTACTCAAAGTTTCTTCACCTTGAAAAATAACTTCCCGACCCTCTTCAAATTCACTGCATGTAGAACAATGAAAATCAAGTGATTTATCGATACATACATCACACGCTCTGTGTGCGATACAATAATTCGGGATGTGTACGCCTGTGTCTTGTTTGCATTCAAAATCAAAGAAAATAAACTGTGGTTTTTTGACTACAGAAGAACTCGTCTCGTCATCGCTGTCATGGTTCAACTTACTTTGGTAAGGTTGAATATAGCATTGATGAGAAAAGTTAACAATTCTCTTACAGATATGACATCTTTTCTTTCCATTGCAAACATGATTTTTCTTTCTGTCATGATATTGTGCACCGCATTTCGAGCAGAGTTTTACTAATACACAAATGGATTTCTTTTCTTTACCTTGTACATTTCTGTGATTTTCAAAGCATTCAGCACTAAAAAACCGTCTATTGCAATAACTGCAAACATATTCTTTTGATTCTGATGGACATTTTCCTTTGCGATAACAACCTTTGCAGATATTTGAACAAGCATGATTTTCTCGGTTAGAGTAACCCACATCACAGAACTCACAATAATATCCACAACTAAGAAAACCTTTGATAGATTTGATGTAGTCATAATGGTTTTGATGAAAGTACAAATGTATGATCTTACTATTGGCTTTCACTTCTGGATGTTTAAATATTTTTTCCACTTTTGAATGCTGTTGGTGAACTTTAATGACATAGCCTTTTTCATACAAGAATGTTTGAATTTTTTTGTATTCATCAATTCCTACAGACTGGTTTGGTGAAACTCCAGCTTCATTTAACAATTTCTCAGCTTCAGTCTTTTGAAAAAGGCGTTTTGAACGACAAATACGACGCCATTTTCTATTCCATACTTCGGTGTTTTCACGTTCACTGTAGCAAATTCCCACAACAACAGCTCTTGCAAAACATAGTTGGTCATGATTACCAATTTGTATAATAGATTGCTTCTTCTGGGCAAAAAACTTCGAATCTAATTCTGACGATTTATATTTTTGTTTTCCGCTACCACTTGGTGGTATTGTATGTGTAATGTCAAATGTCATGAATCCATCGTTCAAGACGAAATCTGTATTCGATTGTAAAACTCGTTCAATTTCATTCAGCATAGTTTCACCTTGTAACTGGTCTGCAGCTAAAAAAGGAATATGGATTCCTATTTCCAACGAAGGATGATTGATGGTAATTCTAATCATGTCCGTAGGGTTAGCATTTAACTTTCGAATGATTTCATGGGTAACATCGTCAAATAATCCAAGTAGTCTCTGAGGTGTTAATTCTTCAAATTTCTTAAAACTCAGCATCAGCACATGTGATTCTGTTTTAAATTTTCTTGACTTCTTATTTCCCTTTTCTGTTAAATCATATAGACTTTTCATGTCTAAGTTAGAGTTGATACTTTCATCGTCGCTGTCATTTTCTTCTTTCAACGCTTTAGTTTTTTTCTTTTTTATTGCTGGAAATATCTCATCGTCACTTTCTTCTTTCAAAGGTCTAGTTTTTTTCTTTTTTGTTGGTGGAAACACCTCATCGTCACTTTCGCTGTCTGAATAGGTTATTATTCTTTTTCTTTTACCCATCGTTTTAGCTCTGAGTGAAAAGACAATAATGCAGAAGTGAGAAAAAACTAACAATTTATATAGCCTCTCCGTTGTAACAGTGTATAAATAGAGACGATAGTTATGAAAATCTAATCATTCTCCTACTCAATCTCAAACAGTACAGCTGATAAAAAAATATGAGCGAGTTAAAGCTGCAAAATACATCACCACTTAGAAAGAGGGTGTATCTGTATGTTAATCCATACACCCACGATTATGAGATCAGCAATATACCATCAAAGTATGATGTTAAACATATCGGAAACTATGTGGGATCATTTTTATCCCAGCAACATTTAGAAGAAAAAGATGTTTACCGTACTACCAGCTACAGAGTTTTGGATCAAGCGACGATTGACAAACGATATGGTGCGAATGGCGAGAGAACAAATATTTGTTTCACATGCAACGAAGCAGGACATTGGGCCAAAGAATGTCCAGAAAAAGAAAATCAGCTAGGAACAATTGTTTTTGTCTACGTGAATCCGCACAGTCACGACATTGAGATTTTACCATCGTTTTACAACGTTGATGGTCTCAAAGATATAAAATTCGTCGGCACACTAAATTCATTCTGCAGTGGAAATACATGGAAAAAAAGTTCACCACAAGCTATATCGTCATCGGTTGAAACTCAGACCGTAGACATGCAGAGCGACACGACGGATATCAACGATTCAGAAATCTGCAAAATAGCAGATGATTTAGAGACATTACGAAAAAATCTAAGAAAACAACAAACTTCGGATCTAAAAAACAACGATTTTTCTGCAGAAGCGGGTTGCTCGTACGGAGAGGAAAAACAGCAAAACAACGAAAAGAAGAAAAAACGAGTAACAAAGAACTGTTTCTTTTACAAATCAACAAAACACGAGGATAAAATCTGTCCAGATGTGGTATTAAAAAACAACGATAGGAAAAGAAAACGTAAAACCAAATGTGAATCTGACATTCCGAAGAAAAAAAGAAAAACATACTGAGTGAAAAAAGATTTCAACACAATATTGAATTTAAACAAAAAGACTGACTTGATTTTTTCATTTTTTTATCTTTACAGTTCATTCATTTTTGTCTTTACAGTTCATGATTTGATTTTTTCATTGTACATAAGTTCTTTTTTGAAATAAAAAATATAAAATAATTACTTCTTACTTTTGACTTTTTTCTAGTTGTGACTGTAAGTCTTTTTTTACTTTTGACAATTTTGAAGAAAGAAAGATCTTTCGTATAGATGGTTAGCCCTGAAAAGGGCTTTTTAAAAGGATCTCACATTGACATTCAGCTCTACGACTCCTCCGTCCGATCCACCGGGATGATTTCACACCCACAGTGTTCGCAACAAGTCGATGAACCTTCATCATCATCGTAAAATCCTTCATCTGTATCTGGACAGTTATGCTTCTGTCCAAGATACTCAAGTATGGTAAAACATTTTCCACACTCTATCAGACATCTGCTTGCACAGTGAGGGCATACAAGAATTCGAACCATTCTGGAACAAATATGATTTTATGTAAAATATCACTGTGGCTTTATAGCTTTACACGAGGATTGAACTAGTTGACCCATGACGTCATTTTCTCCTATGTTTTTCCCGCGTCGGCGTTTCATTAACATTGTCCAATTAAATCGATAGTTATATTGGTGTTTTTTACCACTCCTAATTCGGTGTCACACAGTTCAATCCTGGTGTTTTCCGTCAGGTCCGAGCTCTTTAAAAATTTCAATCCTTTGTAAACGTATAAAAACTCAGCGTTATTTTATACCAAACACCATTTCTTTGATTCTCAGCTAACGATCACTTTGCAAACAGTATCAATATTCAGAGGCAGTTTCAATATGAAGCACAACTTAGATGAAATCAACTTGGGCGATTTTCCACCAGCGGAAAAGAATGGAGACGTTCTTTCATCAGTTATAAATTCGACAATCATCAATCCACCACCGGAGTTAAATTCGACAACCATCATTCCAGCGACGGTGTTTGACAACATTTATGAAGAGGTAAAGCAGCTAAATTTGAAACAAGATAGCATGATGATCCGAATCATAGATCAGCTGGAGACTTTAAACAGACATTTGGAGGAAATTAAAACTTTAAGCACAAGTACTGAGCAGCTCAGTAGAAATATCGAGGTACTACGTCAACAGGATCAGTGCATTTCAACAACTCCTGTGAAGATCCCTGTGGAGTTCGACTTTGATAAATCCAATCTTCACAAGTTAGTGGACTCTATCGTAAGTGTTGTGAAGAAAAATCAACCAAAGAAAAAACAACCAGAGGAAAAACAACCAAGAAAAACAACAAAACGGAAATCTGAGGAAGATGCTAGCCATCTCTACAAGAAACAGCGAGTTCATCAAAGACCAACTACACCAATATTGACAGGCCAGGGTAAATACGGGAAAAACATTGATAATCACGTTGATTTCAAGATCCCGAAAAAACCAAAGACAGAGCGAAAACAACCAAGAAAAAACAACAAAACGGTAGGAATATGAAAACAAATATGAAACTCGTGGTATTTGCGAAATTTGCATTGTAAAAATTTGTTATATACTGTTTTGCGAATAATTCTGTTTTTATGCTGTATTGTAAAAAAATGTTTCCTTGTGATTTTTTCATTGTCAAGAAATTTTTTCATTGTCAAGAAATTTTTTTATGATGCTTTGCAAAAAAATGTTTCATTGTTTAGTTCTTTTCAATAAATAAAAGTTCAATAAATAAAAGTTCAAAAACAATAGAGCTCTTCATTCTGTTTTTCCCCAAAGACTTGTTCTGTCTACATTTTTTCCATACATCGTCTCATAACTTTTTTTGCTATATTAGCATGAAACGCAGCATGGAAAAAATGTATGTGGTTTCTGCCAGACCCGAGCTCTTTAAAAATTTCAAACCTCTGTAAACGTATAAAGCCCAGCGTTATTTTCATACATTCACCATTTTTTGGCTCTCAGCTAACGATCACTTCGGAAGCAGTGTCAATATTCGGAAGCAGTATCAATATGGAGGAGATAAATTATCAACTACGTGAAACTCTCCAAGAATATCTAAATGCAGGTCAACAGTTATTACAACTAAACACTCACTTCGTAGGAGAGGAGGAACAAAACCAACTACAACCTATAACACAGCCCTACAAAGATCTCAGCGAAAGATTACTTCAACTATTTTTAAAGACAACGCCTGACATCATCTTAGCCATTTGCCAAGTGAATTTCGGGTGTTGCCATTAGAAGTGGAAAAACATAGCCTCCAAAAACAAAACAGCCCTTTTCAGCGCTAACCATCTAACACGAAAGTTCTATCTTTTTTAAAATTGTCAAAAACTCAAAAGATTTACAATTAAAAAAAAAGTCGTAGAATAGTCAAACTCTAGTTCTTTTCTAACCCCCCGAACAACAAAAAATGCAACAAAGCCACGCGTTGGTCAACAATAAAACATTTAGTATTAGAAATAAAACGTTGATTCTGATTGGACAACATTAATTTGGAGCCAAAACAGCATGAAACACCGACGCGGCTTGGTCAACAATAAAACATTTAGTATTAGAAAAAACAACGATAATTCTGATTGGATAACATTAATTTTGGAGCCAAAACAGCATGAAACGCCGACGCGGGAAAAACATAGGAGAAAATGACGTCATGGGTCAACTAGTTCAATCCGTCTGAAAAGCTATAAAACCCAGCGGTATTTTCCCGCACATCATTCATTCTCTTCAAGTTGCTGCAACATGGAGTGTACGTTGAGAGAGATGAGTTTTTCCAAACTAGCCCAGCTGGCATCCAAAGAAAAAAAGAAGAAGAAGGAGTTAGTCGTGCCCCAGACCGAGTGCTGGGATAGTGACAACGAGCCACCGTTCTCGTTGGACTTCGCCTTGGACGAGCAGCAACTAAAAAGGCTGAAGAGGAGGGCTGCAAGTAGCTGTCCGGCGTGCAGGAAGGTTGGAGGTTGTGCTTAAAAACACAACCTCCAAACCAGGTCCTTTTTTTAGGACCACCCCAACAGCCCTTTTCAGGGCTAACCATCTACCACGGAAGATCTACCTTTCTTCAAATTGTCAGACGTAAGTTCTATCTTTTCTTCAAATTGTCATTTCTTCAAATTGTCAGACGAAAGTTCTACCTTCAAGCTGTCAGACGAAAGTTCTATCTTCAAGTTGTCATTTCTTCAAATTGTCACAGCTCTTTTCAGAGCTAACCCAACAGTCCTTTTCAGGACTAACCATCTACCACGAAAGATCTATCTTCAAGATGTCAGACGAAAGTTCTATCTTCAAGCTGTCAGACGAAAGTTCTATCTTCAAGTTGTCATTTCTTCAAATTGTCACAGCTCTTTTCAGAGCTAACCCAACAGTCCTTTTCAGGACTAACCATTACCACGAAAGATCTATCTTCAAGATGTCAGACGAAAGTTCTACCTTCAAGCTGTCAGACGAAAGTTCTATCTTCAAGTTGTCATTTCTTCAAATTGTCACAGCTCTTTTCAGAGCTAACCCAACAGTCCTTTTCAGGACTAACCATTACCACGAAAGATCTATCTTCAAGATACCAGACGAAAGTTCTATTTTCAAGCTGTCAGACGAAAGTTCTATCTTCAAGTTGTCATTTCTTCAAATTGTCACAGCTCTTTTTCAGAGCTAACCCAACAGTCCTTTTCAGGACTAACCATTACCACGAAAGATCTATCTTCAAGATACCAGACGAAAGTTCTATTTTCAAGCTGTCAGACGAAAGTTCTATCTTCAAGTTGTCATTTCTTCAAATTGTCACAGCTCTTTTTCAGAGCTAACCTAACAGTCCTTTTCAGGACTAACCATTACCACGAAAGTTCTATCTTTCTTCAAAATTGTCATTTCTTCAAATTGTCAAACTTCTTTCTTTTAGAAGAGTTACACTCCAAAGAGTTACACTCCAAAGAGTAAGAATCATACATAGGTGAAGAAAAAACTAAGTCCAACTCAATGTCCAGGCATTTAGAAAGAGAAAAAATCATCCATAGGGTGAAAAAACTAAGTCCAACTCAATGTCCAGGCAATTAGAAAGAGAAAAAATCATACATAGGTGAAGAAAAAACTAAGTACAACTCAGTGCTCAGACATTTAGAAAGAAAAAATCATACATAGATGAAGAAAAAGCTAAGTCCAACTCAGTGATATAGGGATAAATTCCTTTTAGAAAAGAGAAATCATTGATAGAGATGTAGAAAAAAGTCTAAGTCCAACTCAATGGTCAGGCTTTTAGAAAGAGAGAAAATCATTCATAGGGTAAAAAAACTAAGTCCAACTCAGTGATCAGGCATTTAGAAAGAGAAAAAATCATCCATAGGGTGAAAAAAACTAAGTCCAACTCAATGTTCAGGCATTTAGAAAGAAAAATCATACATAGGTGAAGAAAAAACTAAGTCCAACTCAATGCTCCCCCCCTTTTGCCTTTTTTGCAGAAAAATCCACTCAGGGTAGTCTCTTTGGGTGGATTTTTACCCAGACTGTCAGTCACAAGGCCGCCATTTTGAATGCTATGATTCTATTTATAGTAACATTTTCATGCGGAATCTCGGACTTTATCGCTTACTCGCACCTTTTCGGACCTTTTGTGAACTTTTGCAAGGGATAAATTCTTTCAGGGTGGTAGAATAGGACAAATTTTCTTTCAGGGGTGGTGATGTACGGCACTCAGGGAGGGTCGTCTAGACCCCTGCCCTGGCCTGGCAGGGGTCTAGACGACCCTCCTATACTACTAACGTTTTTGTTTACTTTTGAGTTCATTGACAACTTCAAAATTAGACGGTTAAGTTGGTATATGTTTAGAAAAAGAAAATGTTTGGCAGGTATTCTAACAACTCGAACCCAAGCAGGCCTATTTAAAGAAGCCCTTATACTCATTTTCAGCCAGTTTTAATTCATTTTGTCTTTATTTTATCAAACTATAGTCATTCTTATATCTTCATGCCAAATATTGCGCCTGACGGTTACGAGGTTGCTTAGATTACGGTCGATAGAAAATTCATTTCGCTGAGTTGCGGTCTTCCATGTAAACAGACTCGTCATTTCCGGTTTGTGAATCGAAGATTTTCGATATATCCGTTATACACTCGGGTAGATTCGTATGATGATCATGCATTCTGTCACGTGACTATATTTGACCTTCGCCCTGCGTCTAATGAGGTAAACAAAGGAAAATGGAGGCTTCTCTGTTGCAGCCTCGATTTTCAGACGGAGGTCGCGACCTATATGCAAATTACACCGTATCCGACTCTAGGCGGAAACCAACGATAAATTTCCGTGACGCACCGCCATTGTTTACAACTTCGATCGTCAGCCAGTTTTCTTCTGACCAATGTGTTTCTTTTTTTCAATTACACCATATATGTCAGTAATTTATCCATGTTTACACAAAGGACTGATTTCTGTTCCATTCTAAATTGTTTGAAATTTAAAAGCGTTTTTGCTCACCGGCTGTAGACGGGCATCTTTAAAAGAGTGTCGATCTCGTCTTGTGCGCCGGCGCATTGTCTTCACGTAAATATTACTCCTTCCGGGTCTATATCCGTGCGCGTTTTCTTAGTGCTTGCATCAAAACTCTGCATAGTACCTGTAACGATAAAGAATTTTGACAACAATTTTTTTTTTTTTTGGATATGTCCAGCGTTTTGGCGATAACTCTCACTGTCAATCTTCGGTCCGTATCTATTGTACTCCGTCCTTGTTCCTTGGCATCATAACTGATGGTCGACCTGTTTTTTAATCGTCTCCTATCGACGTTTTTCCCGAATCTCTCATGCCATTTATACACAAACGTTTTTCCACATTTCGGTAAAGTTTCGGGCTTTCCTTTCATTTTCAATGTCTCCGCCGTTGACTTTATTAGTGCAACACAAAACCTAATGACACTCATTAATCCCGCGTTACTCGTCGACGTAATTGTTTTAGCAGCTGTTACTTAGAGCTACCGGCTGATTTTACAACAAAAATAGAGAAATGAAACGACAGACGTCAAACACAGGATAAATGACGGGAATTTTTCCCAACGTAAAGTATTCTAGAGCTCCAAATACATGTATAAGGCTACAACTTAAAGACAAATGCATATTTTTAGCGTTCCCCGAGTATTACTATGGAGATGAACATTTAAGTCAGCCTCCCATTTATAACGAAATTAATTCATTTAATGTAATCAAATGGGTTTCAACATTACTTTGTTTGGTTAAGTTTCTAGCCCTAAACTGTTACTAATAAAAATGGCTTGGCACGATTCTGCCAACTTCCTTGTGAAAGTAATTTCAAATTCTATTAGTCTAAAATTTTGGAAATACTTGTGAAAAAAAAAGTTTTAGGCAAAATAAACTGGCCGGTATTCAAAAGATAATGAAAGATTGTAAAAGAACAATGAGAATCTTTGTAATATGCCAAAGACATGATCATAGGCAGGGCATACCTTGTTTATCCATAAGTCCATGCTATTATTATGCTCTTGTTAATTTCGTAAAATACAATAATTACAATTGATTATTTGTCTCTCTCCTTTGATAGAATTGTAATCGCGACGTGTTGGTCTATTACATACCTTTTTAACCCTCTACTGCACGATCACGTTTTGAAGCGAACCTGCGGAGGAAAGCTGGTCACCAGTATTTCTCCTGTTCCCATAGTGTTTTCTACTCTTTCAAGCTAAATCCCATCATTTGAGCCACATTTTATTTGTCGTCTGGGAAGTTAGTAAGTTAGCTAGTTTGCTTTCTGCGAAGGCTTACCTGGGTCGAAACTTTTTGTAGTGAGTAAATTTTCTGTGTCTCAAAGGACTACCTCCTGTTTCAGTCGGTTGATAAGACAAAATAGATTTTATGGATCCACAATTATGTGATGACTGGCTTGTTATAATGCATCACGGAGATGCATTAAACCCTCATTTCCTGGAGCATGGCTCTTTATCTACCAATGTAGATCAAGATCATACATGCACAAAAGATAGCAACCCGATCTTTGATCTACCCCGTCCGATACTAGATGCTAAACGGTGACCACAATAATCCCCTAGTTTTGGTGGAAAGCACTTTTAAAACCTCAAAAAAGGGAACCAAGCCATATTAGTCTAACTGGCAACGAAAGGGTTATTTCTTAACCCTTTACCACACAATACCGACTTTTAACGACCCTGGAAAAGGAGCCTATTGAAAACATTGTGGAAAAAGGAGAAAATGCTGATAACCAGCATTTTCTCCTTTTCCCACAATGTTTTCTACCCTGTCAAAGAAAGATTGAACCATTTGAGTTACACTGAAATTGTCGTCTGCAAATGCTTTCAATTTGGACAAGGCTGAAATTTTGTCGTCTGGTAAAGGGTTAATCAAAGGACACAATTTCAGACTTGAAAGCACTACCAATTAAATGTGGTTCAGATGATGGGATTTATCTCTGACAGGGTAGTGAAAAATGTGGTAAAAAAAACATGCTGGCTACCAGTATTTTCGCCATTTACGATTATTTTTCAGTAGCCTTTTCCCATCAGGGTCGTTGTAACATGGGCATGTTTTCTAAAGATTTAAGTGCCTAGTAAAATTTATGCTGTTGCTGGCTGTCACATGGCTTTTTTGCCGAACTGTTTGGCGAGTTAAAAGGATGCGCCTGGTCCTGAAACTTCTATTTTGCGGGGAGAGGTAACTCGATCACAATGTTGGAACTCGATTAAATGCTAAAAACGTAAGCTCTTACATTATTTCGTCCATTTGTAGCTTCATATTTACTTTTGTACAGATTTGTCAGATAGGCTTTTATAAGCACCAGAAAGGTAATCTGCCTAGCAAGCCACATATACAAATAATTTACAAATTCATCGGTAGAATGACGGAAACCGAACTTTGCAAAAAAATTATATGATGTATACGCTTATATAACATGCATTTGTAGTGGTAAAAGGATTGGCAACCAATATATCAGACATCTGTTTGAGTAGTTGCTACGAAAATCGAGGAATAATATGAAAATGGCAAAGCCTCAGCACAAGCGACATGAATAATTTGTGGAATAAATATCTTATAATTCAAACGACAAGCTAGATCTTGAAATCGTGAGTTCGAATCCCGACTTTACCAAAGCTAACTTTGAGGGTTTTCATTGCAATAGAATGCATTCTCTTCTCTTAGATGTATATATGTAACCCCTGCGAATGGGCCTTAGAGCGAACGGTCCCGGATTCTCTTCACAAAATCAAGACAGTTGCCCAACAATTTTGTCCTTTTTGGTTCAGAGTCAAATAGCATGTGGTAATCATAACTTAAAATGATTATTGGTTCACATACTTTTTAAGAACATTTTACAGACACATTTTCTCAATGCATGCAGATCTATAATATAAAAAAAAGACAGACAGGAAACAAATCTCGGTCACACTTTTATACTGTATAC
Source organism: Hippopus hippopus (assembly GCA_946811185.2). Lineage (NCBI taxonomy): Eukaryota > Metazoa > Mollusca > Bivalvia > Cardiida > Cardiidae > Hippopus > Hippopus hippopus. The sequence continues at coordinate 22,738,762 of OX328101.1, read as the reverse complement.
ATACATGTAGTATACATAGCAGGGAAAAACAAGAAAGAAGAATGGAAAAAAAACTAACATTTTATACATCATGCTAAACGCATGTTCCAAAGAAGAGGGTTTAAAAAAGCACACACCAATACAATGAAAATCTTCACGGTATATAGTATCATTTAGAAATTTTATTGCTCTGGTAAAACCTGGAAAATATTTAAGTATTTATAAATGTAAAGAAAAAAAGATATTAAATGCGAAGACCACTTTCCAGCGTTAACATTATCTTAAATCTGGATACATGGAACACTACTTACTATGTGCAATACCCCCAGTGCTTTTAATCGGCAGAGAATCACATATGACCGCTATATTTTGAAGGGTTTTCGTGGTGTTTAAGGTCTAATGGATCGTATCCATCGCTCTCCTAGCTCTTCTGCAACGGTAATCTAATCATTATCGGTACTCGTTCACATGTTGTTCTCTCCATTTTCTATGATGTTCTGTCAGAGTACGTCCTGGTCATTTTCTCGATTATGATTTTGCGGGAAATCAGCCAGTAGGTTAAGAAGAACACTGTGCGAAGTAGGGCCTACTGGTGAAAGAAACTCCAGGAAATAATGGGAGGTACAGTTGCCGCTGCGATTTACATTGTAACTAAATCGGCTTGTTTTACTGGAATATATTGATAAATTACCAATATACAAATATTATTTTATCAGTGTTTAGATTCCTTCTTATCGAAAACTTGGATAACGTTTTTAAAGATGGAAGCCAGTTTTGAAGAAAAGTCCAAGACACTTTTGTTCAAATTCAAATTACACGCTGCAGATAATTGGAGTCGTAATAAAAAAGGACTACAGATAATCCTATTAAGGCGAGTTATGCACTCTGATTTGTTTATGTAGCGTTTTACACCGTTTTTTGACATAATTTTGCGTATACATCTGTCATGGCGGCCAATGCACCGGTCATGCTTTACCCTGAGTTTCTTTAATCAGATTGCGTAGATTGCCAAAATGAGACTATTTGTTGCTTCTTGTTTTCTTTCTTCATGTCTGCTTTTTCATGCGTCCATCGTCAAAACCATGACCAGTGATGAGCGAAGAGTGAATTCCGTCGCAATGACTAGTAACATCATCAATTTTTGGAAGGATATTCGCTTCTACGCTATCGGGAGATTCTGGTTTATGGATGGAAAAAAATCTTATAGGTCTATTAACAATCAGTCATAATATATATGAATAAATCTATAAATTGTTCTGTTTTTTTTTTTTTAAGCGACTTAAATCCCGCTTTCTCTATAACTGGCACTTTGAAACAGACAAAAAACTAGCTTTGTCATGATTTCTTCTACACAATATTTTGCCACAAGAAAACCGCTCGTGAATGACGTTAAATAAATCTCGTATCGTTTATTACATCATTATTTTCTAGCATGGAACGTTGCGGATATTAAATAGCGACAGCGAGTTACGGATGGTCGCACAGCGTCACACGTATCACAACCTTTTGAACATTTACTTGATTGGTAAAAATGACACAAATGATCTACCGATCGGATGATTACTTCATCGTCAGTTTAATGAGTACAGATTATCTAATTTCCAACTCACTTTCAGTGTATTAACGACGTATATGACAACTTTTTCTACAGGACAGATTTTTTTAAAACTTAGCACATACAAAGCTCAACATGTGTCTAGGAGATTCAGCTGATATTGGATTTAAAGCGTCTTTCTTTAATAGTCAATTAAACAGGATAATACAGGAAAAATATACAAATATACATCATTTTAATGAAAATTCATATACTTTTGCACAAAAAATGTATAAAAGCCTGGTTTTGAGCATGGTAAATGTATAAATATGCATGTTATATAGATACCATTGAGTTAAAAAAGGAGATAATTTGATCGAATTAAGGGTTAATCTTTCATAAATACATACTTTCTAAGGGACAGATTTTTCTTAAAATTTCCACATTTATAGTGTTTATAATTCTCAACAATAAGGAAAAATAAAAATGGCACGTATCCGTGCTTATTTCGTCAGAAAACAAGGTTGAAGGTCACTGTGGAAGTTATTTTTTCAAGGAAAAAAATAGGATAAAAGCTTAGCAGACATAGTGAGAAAAGGAGAAATTGCTCAATAGGAGCGATTTCTCCTTTTGCGACAATAATTTTTAAAGTTGAAACAGCTATACTTCCACAGCTTTGAATTTCCTGCCTATGTTTCCTTGTTTGGTTTGTAACGCCGTGTCAGCAGCATTCTAATTATTTCACGGTGACAGTTCAAAGATCCATTTTTTCCCCTCTTCACCAATACTACCCGAAGAAAGTGCTACTGGTTTCTGTGCACCAATAGTATTACCATTATGTGCAAAAAATACATAGGTGCACTTTTGATTCAATATCATTGACAAAAACACATTCGCAGTAGGATGCGCGCGAACATTTGTCATATACGTCATTAAACGTCTATTTTTGTATAAATATTCGCAATGTTCCATGCTAGAAAATACTGACGTCATAAATTATACTATTTTTACGCCATGAAGCTTATTAATAGCTCTAAAAGGGGTGTTTGTTTTTATCTACCCGATAGCTCAGCAAATTTCTTTTCTAGGATTGATGATAGTCTTTGCTACATGATTCATTGCTCTCTCACCACTGATCATTGTTTCGACGATGGATGTCTTGGAAAGCATTTAGAAAGAAAAAAAAAAAGAGCTACAAATATTCTGATTTTGGCAATCTACGTTCTCTTACGTTCTGAGGCAACACATGGGTAGGTGTAATGGCGGCCACGACAGATCTTTCAGTGAAAAAAAGTCGAAAAACGGCGTTAAACACCATATTTAAACATATTGGTGCGCAGATTGCCTTGTTTAGTTTATTTGTAGGTTTTTCCCTGTCTGCAATCGTAGCTTATAAGCACAGCAATCGAAGGTAAGACTTTAAACAACATTAATAATATGTCCTCGTCAATCTCAGGTACAAATTATCCACTTTCACCCATGTATTTCCCTAATCATCCGGATACCAAACGAAGTTATGTGCAGCATGTAATTTGTATTTGAACAAAAGTGGCAGGGAATTTTCTAAAAATCTGTCTCCGATCTTGAAAAACATTATCAGTTTTCGTTGATAAAGAACCTTAACACTTAGATCTATATTAGTCATATATCAACACACTCAAATAAAACAAGCCGACTGCTTACAACTCTTGCAGAAAAATACATTTAAAAGGGATTGTCTCTTTTTTCTCAATCGAAATTTATAGTTAGAACTTCGTTTTTCTTGATGTCTGACGTCGTTTACAATATTATTCAGTTACAGTGTAACGTTATATGGCCTGCAACACGCGAAAAGGGGCATTCGGACATTTGCGTAAAGTGTCTTCTCGGATCAGCCTGCGCAGTCCGCGCAGTCTAATCCGAGACGGCACTTTCCATTTTTGTGTAATTTTCTGTTTTGCGCAAGTCTACTGAAGAACAAAATCTAATGTAGTCGAATGCCCTTTTCGCGTGTTGCAAGCCATATTATCGAGAAGGCAAGTGCACCTACCATGCGTTCCATGAGTTTCTTTTACCAGTACTCTGCACAGTATTCTTCCCAATCTACTGGCTGATTTCCTGCAAAATCATCGTCGAAAAAATTATCAGGACGCACAACTACGTAACATTGAAGATCTCCAAAAAATGGAGAGGACAAGATGTAAGTCAGTTCCGATAATGATAAGATACCCTCGGGTAGCTATATAGATAGTATCCAGTCGACTTAATAACCACGTTAACCTTTCAAAATATGCCGTTCAGATGATTTTCTGGCGATCAAAGCCACTGGGGGTATTGCAGAAAGCAAGTAGTGTTTCATAGAATGAAATAGATTAGTGAAAAAGTGTGTGTGTTCCTTCTTCTTTTTCTTCTTCTTCTTTTCCTTTTTACATGCAATAGGAAAATATGACCTTGAATTTCTGGGTTTTTTTTTTTTTCGTGTAAATCTAGATCCACATGCAACGAGGAAATGAGTCCGTAAAGAGTTCTTTAAAAGTATGTGGATTAATGAATATCACAAGTTACTTGACCCTGAACCAAAATTAACCCTTATCCTGCTAAAAAAAACTAACATGAAATTTTCAATTCGATAGTAAAAACCCAAATACTGCTATTTCAAAATCATGTTTTGGGAAATAACATCTTATCGGACAGTGTAGATCCAAGATCAGGCTGACCTGGGTCGCAACTTTTTGCTATTGGTAAATTTTCTGCAGCTCAAAGCATCAGTTTACTTCATGATACAATTGGTTGTTAAACGAAGTGGGTTTTATGGATCAAGAATTATGTGATGACTTGCTTGGTATAATGCATCACGGAATATGGCTTATATATTTCATTTGTTTGCTTAAGAAATAATCTTCTTTCTATCGTGGTTTATCGTTCTCTGGAGGATGACGTGTTTAAACTAGCCTGAAGAAGAAACTTTTGAACCCATTCACGATAGGAAAAGAGACAATGTTATTAACTAGTATTTTTTAAAAAAGACGTTTTCTACCCTCTCAAACACCTCTTATATAGAATCAATACCTGACAACTGCGTCAGAGAGAATTCTCTTTGGCTCAGTGGTTATGGTATTGGTCTTTTAAACCTCGATAAATGAGGATATTTGTCCGCACGGGTTCGAATCCCGCCAGGTGCGCTTTGTATTTGAGCTATGCATTTGTTGCGAACTTTCGTGTTCATAAGATGGGGGCTCGTCCGGGATTGGCCATTGAGCCATTTGTTGTCTAATTAATAAACTTACTGCCTAATCAGGCTTTCTGCCATCAAAATGATGACATTTAAGAGGGGGTGTGTTACGGGAGATCACTCCTTCCTTACTGCATAGCTTGCCCGTATAAAATCAATACCTAAAAACTGCGTCAGAGAGAATTCTCTTTGGCTCAGTGGTTATGGTATTGGTCTTTTAAACTTCGATAAATGAGGATATTTGTCCGCACGGGTTCGAATCCCGCCAGGTGCGCTTTGTATTTGAGCTATGCATTTGTTGCGAACTTTCATGTTCGTAAGACAAGTCTAAAGTTTTTTCGTCTCGTAAAGAGTAAACCGGCGAGTTAACACAAGAAACCCCTAAAACACACCTGAAACACCAACAGCTGTATCAAATATCAAAAGAATACTTTGCTGTACTATTATCATAAACTCTAGCCATAGATACTTTCTTCAGTGCTTTTGACAGCTTTTATTTTCAACCTTTACATTGTTATCATAAAAAGTTACTAGCGTCAAGTTAAGAAGAAAAGTTCATAAAAGTTAAAAAGATTGTCAAAAGCGTTCCTGTTTTCTTGCGCATATTCTCAAGTATCTGATACTTGACGATGTTCAATTCCAGGCCGTGTATATGAACTGGCGTCATCCTGGAGTCAGCTTTTCATGACCTCGAATATTAGGCTATGCTGTCAATATAAGGACTACATTAGGCTCCACCATCAGAAGCATACGAAAATGCACATCACCGTTTCCTATATCTGGCTTTATTTTTACTAAATCGCATCTATTAATGAAGTCTCCTTCAATTTGACCTTTCCTGATGACCTTCAAATTTGGTGCCCACATACCAAATTCTGCGACCTCGAACCAGCTCAAAGGCTTGATCCGGCTTTAAAGAATATGGTACCATGTTGTGGATCTTGCTCCTGCTCACATGATTGCGGAAAATACCGGAACTGCTGTACCTCGTCCATGGACAACTATAAAACCGACGAGACTTTACGCACAGTGTGCAGAAGTTTAACTGTGAATTGGAACAGTACTGGTGTGAAGAAACAACAACTGTTTTATATGGTAGATAAGTGCCCCAATTTCTCCGTGAGTTGTGTGGATCAAAATACATCAATTTTGGGCAGTTATCACCCGGTTTATTCGAGAAAAACCAATTTAATTTATTACAACAGCAAGTGTGCAGATTGTCACAATCAAAGGGAAGTTACTCTGTTCGAAGCGGCCATCCAGTGTTATGCAGTTAAAGAATCATACACAAATGTTATGTACGGCGTCATGACGGGGAACACCCTTGATTCCGACTGTACGATTCAATTTGTCCCTCCTGATGATATCGATATGCGCTCACAGGTGTGTTATCTGAAAAAGAAAACCGATTGTTCTCCAGAATCCTCATTTTATTCGCTGCGCGACCGTTGTGCAAGTTTTAATGCCACTTACCGTGCACAACTAGGGGATTTTGGCAACATATATTGTTACCTTTGTAGCTCATACAGATTCACAATGGAAGAAGCCGAGAAGGAAGTCAGCTTGAATACTCTGTGCGATGCGGATGTCTCTCACAAGTTCTGGGGTCAACATGCGTTTACAGTTCTTATAAATCATGAGACAGTCGATAGCGTCAGTTCAGCGAAAGACAATGAAGAGCATCAGTGGTGTGAAGCCGCACACGGTGAAACAACGAGAACAGTATGTTTTAATGTGTTTTGCCTTTGATTTCATTCGTCTTTTGTTTTGTTTGTTTGTTTGTTTGCTTGCTTGCTTGTTCGTTTTACTTTTTTAGCTCACCTGAGCACAAAGTGCTCATGGTGAGCTTTTGTGATCGTGCTGTGTCCGGCGTCCGTCGTGCGTCGTCCGTCGTGCGTCGTCAACTTTTACCTTGTGTACGCTCTAGAGGCCACATTTTCAGTCCGATACTCATGAAACTTGGTCAGAATGTTTGTCTTGATGATATCTCGGACGAGTTCGAAAATGGGTCATGTCGAGTCAAAAACTAGGTCACTAGGTCAAATCTTAGAAAAACTTGTGTACGCTCTAGAGGCCACATTTTCAGTCCAAAACTCTTGAAAGTTAGTCAGGATGTTTGTCTCGATTATATCTCGGATGAGATCGAAAATGGGTCATGTCAGGTCAAAAACTAGGTCACTAGGTCAATTCTTAGAAAAACCTTGTGTAAGCTCTAGAGGCCATATTTTCAGTCCAAAACTCTTGAAAGTTGGTCAAAATGTTTGTCTTTATGATATCCCGGAAGAGTTCGAAAATGGATCATGTCGGGTCAAAAACTAGGTCACTAGGGCAAATCTTAGAAAAACCTTGTGTACGCTCTAGAGGCCATATTTTCAGTCCAAAACTTATGAAAGTTGGTCAGAATGTTTGTCTTGATGATACCTCAGACGAGTTTGAAAATGGGTCATGTCGGGTAAAAAACTAGGTCACTATGGCAAATCTTAGAAAAACCTTGTGTATGCTCTAGAGGCCATATTTTCAGTCCAAAACTCTTGAAAGTTGGTCAGAATGTTTGTCTTGATGATATCTCGGACGACTTTAAAAATGGGTCATCTCGGGTCAAAAACTAGGTCACTAGGTCATATCTTAGAAAAACCTTGTGTATGCTCTAGAGGCCATATTTTCAGTCCAAAACTCATGAAAGTTAATCAGAATGTTTGTCTTGATGATATCTCAAATGAGCTTGAAAATGAGTTATGTCAGGTCAAAAACTAGGTCACAAGGTCAGATCTTAGAAAAACCTTGTGTACACGTTAGAGGTCACATTTTTAGTCCAATACTCTTGAAAATTGGTCAGAATGTTTGGCTTGATGATATCTCAGACAGGTTTGAAAATGGATCATGTCGGGTCAAAAACTAGTTCACTAGGCCAAATCTTCGGAAAAACTTGTGTTTGCTCTAGAGGCCACATTTTTAGTCCAATACTCTTGAAAATTGGTCAGAATGTTTGGCTTGATAATATCTCGGACGAGTTTGAAAATGGATCATGTTGGGTCAAAAACTAGGTCACTAGGCCAAATCTTCGAAAAACCTTGTGTTTGCTCTACAGGCCACATTTTTAGTCCAATACTCTTGAAATTTGGTCAGAATGTTTGTCTTGATGATATCTTGGATGAGTTGAAAATTGGTCATGCTGGATCGAAAACTAGGTCACAAGGTCAAATCTTAGAAAAACCTTGTGTACACTTTTGAAAGATATTTAAAATGGATCATGTTTGGTCAAAAGGCTCAGGTGAGCGACTTCAGGGCCATCATGGCCCTCTTGTTTCTTCGTTTATTCGTTTCACTGCTTAGGCTTTAACAAATCTGATTCCTCCATTGAATTCTCGTGGCTGTAGCATATTTCGCATTTGTTCTTATTATTTGAGATATCAACAGGCTTCCTCATGGCGTAAGACCTTTTCATTTGAACGTATCCCATTGATCAATCTCTCATTTTCAAGACCAATTTGTTGAAAAAAAAAAAGAGAGCAAATTCTGGTACCCAGTACCAATTAACCAGCATAATTTATGCAACAAGGTTTGCCAAAATTCGGCTTTGGAAAGCCAGACAAAAATTAAGTGGTGGGTCCTGAACATTAGCGAGTTCCGCCGGATGTTTCTATTCAGGAAAAAAAAAAAATAACTGTAGCAGTCGTGCTCTGTGAAAAGATGGTTTAATGCATTTGTAAAAAATACCGACCCGTTTCAGCCTACATACATGTAGGCTAATCTGGGTAGAAACTTTCTGATATTTTTTAAGTTTCTGCGTGTCAAATTACCATTTCATCTCATGATTTAATTAATTTTTAGACAAAATATTTTCATATTTTTGCCACGACTTGCTTGGTGTAATGGATCTTTAAAAAATCATCAAACCCCCTTCAGCCAGAGGACCACCCACCCTCACACACACACCCACACACACACACACACCCACACCCACACACACAAATTCTTGGTTTTTAAAACCGTTACACTCACCTTCGTATCGCTCGATTTATGGTCCCCTGAAGTTCAACGGGATATCCCCTGAATACTTTCCTTTTCACAACACAGTTTTGTGATTCAGAAGGTAAGCGGCCGTGAATATGAATCGATGCGGGGAAGCAGCGTCTATCTGCCAATCGATTACCGATTCCCCGAGTCTTAGCTGAATTCGTACGATGTTGGCGATGAAAGGCGATGTTACACGAATCCCATTAGAGTGCTCTATCCTTAAAAGCTTCTAAACACATTATTACGGTGTCTTGGATACCAAATGGCTACGGCTTAAATTACGGTGTAATAGATTAAAAAAGAACAGAAGAGTTCCACTATGTTTTAAAATTCAATAATTCAAAACAAAGTAATTTACAATGCAAATTGTAATATAAATTCCTACTTACTTACACTTTACAGAGTCTAAACAATTCAAACTATCCTAAAATATTACAATTCCGTTAATCCAGAATCTGAGAAAGTCACGACGAACGCATAAAATTCCTGTTTTCAATAGAACTCCAAAAAGCTCAGAATCCAACGATGACAGCATATGAGGCAATGGTGATGCCAAGTAGAATATTTAATCTTTAAATCCATTCCAATCTTCAGTCGAAAACCTCAATCTCACAACTTTTCTCCCTTCTCTCTACCCTCCGGTATGTGGGCCCTTATATATTATAACAAAAGAATCGAGTGCACCAGGAAACTTCCGGAAGTATTTTCGAGAAAAATACAGGGGAATTCCCAATAAACATGTTTGCTTGATTATGGTAATAATAACATTGTTTTTTTTGTTTGAGACCGGGACATGGACCTATCATGCAAATAGTTAAGTACTTACATTACTATCGATCAAATCATTCGCTAATTACAAAGTAATTATGAAAAATAAATATTTTTTCTAGACTATTTTGCGTACAAATTGTTTGTAAGCAAAACATCGAAAGTACTAGATTAGTCACGAACACTACGTAACACCCCCCCTTAAAGAAAAATAGATTTAAAGAAGAAAGGTTTCTTTTCATAACATATAAACATATAACATATATAAAGGACTGTTGCACATAACATAATAAAACTAATGTATTCTTAAAACAAGATTTACAAACTAAAAGGAAGATAACTACTCAGATCTGAAGAGTGTATCTGCTATAATATTATCTCTACCCATTATATGTTTTAGGTTGAGATTATACTCCTAAAGAAGGAGGCTCCACCGCAACAACCTCTGATTTTTATTTGTCATCTTATGAAGACGAGCGAGAACGTTGTGATCGGTGACGACAGTCAGAGAGAAAGAAGAGGATGAAACATAGACTTCAAAGAATTGAAGAGAAAGAATAAGAACAAGACACTCTTTTTCAGTGGTGGAATACACTTTCTGATGTTGATTATATTTGGCTTTTTCAGTTAAAGGAATCTGTCAAAATCCCTTAAATAAGTCAAATTTTGAAACAGATTTTGACTGTCCAATTTTGTCAATACAGTCGTCAATTCTTGGAATTGGAAAAGTGTCCGTTTTGGAGACATTGTTGACTTTCCAATAACCTGTACACACACGAAAGCTTCCATCAGATTTTGGAACCAAAATGCAAGGTGACGACCACTCACTTTTTGATGGCCCAATAAAGTCATTTTCTAATAAACATTGTATTGTTTTTCCTTCAGATATTGTTGTTTGAAAGGATGTATCCGATATGGTTGTTGTTTTATTGGTTTGGCATATCCAATGTCCACATCATGAAAAATCTTGTTAGTTCTTGAAGGCACTTCATGAAACAAGTGTTTGTAATTACAAATAGGTTCCTTGAGTTGTTGCTGTCCCAGTTTCGAATCTAAGTCCTGAAGAATGTAAGAGTTTTGAAGACGTAGGGAACCAAGAATTTTATTTTCAAAGTCCTGCGAATTCTGAGTATCACATGAAATATCACTAATTTGTGGAACAGGTGAAACAATGTTAACAATTTGAACAGTATTACTATTATCTCTACCAAGTTAAGATTTTAACATATTAATATGACATGATTGAGTATTCTTACCTCTATCAGGTGTGCAAACAATATAATTTACATCACCAATTTTTTTTCCTGTATAATATAAGAACTAAAGTAATTTGCTTGCAAAGGCTTACCAGGGACAGCTAAAAGAACTAAAACTGGTCTACCGGTTTGAAAAATCTGGATTTAGACTTGCCCTGAGCAAGTTCAAAAGCTTTAAGATAGTTTGAGCCTAAAGCCAGAAACATAATTCAAAAGGTTTAAAGAAGTGTCATCTTCAGAGAGAAGTTTCTCTTTGTAGAGTTTTAAAGGACCTCTGACAGAATGTCCAAGAACTAATTCAAATGGACTGAACCCAAGAGATTCCTGAACAGATTCTCGAACAGCAAACAATAAAAGATGAACTCACTCATCCAAATCTCTGTCTGTTTGATGACAGGTCTTTACTATGTGTTTAAGTGTTTGGTGAAATCTCTCAAGAGCTCCTTAACTCTCTCAATGATAAGCAGAAGACTTGTATTGATGAATGTTTAACTCATACATAACTTGTTGTAATACACCAGATCTAAAGTTAGAGCCCTGATCTGATTGGATAGATTTTGGAAGACCAACCAAAGTAAAAAACTTAACAAGGGCTTTGATAATTGTTTTGGCTTTAATATTCCTTAAAGGTATAGCTTCAGGAAATCTTGTAGAAGTACACATGATAGTAAGCAAGTATTCATTCCCGGATTTAGATTTTGAAAGGACCAACACAATCAATACGAACTTTACTTAAAGGCTCCTCGAAACTTGGAATAGGATGAAGAGGAGCGCGAAGAATTTTCTGATTTTGCTTTTCAACAACTTGGCAACTATGACACGACCTGCAAAACATAGAAACATTCTTTTTCATGCATGGCCAAAAAAAAAATGATTAAGTACTTTATAGTAAGTCTTAGTTACTCCAAGATGACCAGCTAAAGGATTTTCATGCGTCATGGAAAGTACCTCATTTCTCAAAATTTTGGGTAAACAAATTCGATGTTTAACAGCCCTGTCAGCATCTGCTGGCACGTCAGTGGGTCTCCACTTACGCATAAGAACACAATTTTTGAAAAAAATATCCAACAGGAACTGAAAAAATCTTATCTTCAGACTAGACCTTTTGAAAAGATTGGAAATCTCAGGGTCATTTTCTTGTTTAATAATTAAATTTTCACGACAGAAACTTTGAAATCCATAAGAAGTTTCACTGGAGGAATTAACACTTGGTTTGTGAGTATCTACATCTAAAAAGTGTGAAATAGAGGACTGAATATCCTTTCTAGGTAAGTCACAGTGATGCGTAAAAGTAGTAGGGTCACAACTAGAAGAATGGACATCTGAAGGCCGGTGAAAACCGTGGACTTCACTGGAATTATTATCACCAGTAACGACCAAAGGTTTCAAAGAACCCTTAGAAGGATGAGAAGAAAAGTGACTTTTTCGGAAATAACATTTTCAGGTAGTCTAGAGAAATTTCCATTAAGTCCATTAAAGTCCTTTTCGGAGAGAACAAACCCATCTTCACCATAGAATTCCTTTTGAGGAATTCGTGACGAGAATACATCAACAGATCCTGTATCAGATAAGTCAGAAGACTGCTTATAAATCCCAGTATGAGGCAAAGAAGATAGAAAACTATCATTCTCATCAGAAAAAAATCTGAGATAAGATTGTGTCGACCAGATCGTACTCTGAAGAACTCTTATTACAAGGAGTTTTAGACAAAATAGCTTTTTGGGCCATAGCACGAGTGACCCGCACATAAAGGATACAAGTCAGGAATTTCTTCCTCAATTGGGTCGATGACCTCGTCCATCTTCGGCTTTTCTGTAACGACTGGGTTTGCAACAACCTTTCCACCTGCTAGGTCATTTCCCAATAACAAATAATAATAGAGATTGAGAATCACACGTATTTCTCAAAATTTTAATGTTCTTTCCATTGGCTTCGTCATTCAATAAAGATATAAATTCCTCCGAAATAAAAGGTTCAGAGACTTCCGAAGGTGAGAAGTCAGATGAAACACAAACATCCTGAACTTTGGGTAAATCCTGATAAACAGACATAAGATGCCCATTGTTGGATAAAGAATCTTCATTACTTAGTACAGAATCCCCGCAATTGAGAATAAAATCCCTACTTGGCATAGAGGAATAACAAAGATCCTTATTGAGAACAGATTGACGTGATTTATTCTTCACTTCAAGGCAAGGAGAAACCCCAGAAGAAAAAAATCTACAGTGGGTGAAAACTTGACTTAAGTATAAGCACCCACATGTTTCTTCTCTTTCTTAGCTTTAAGAACTTGGCAATCGGAAATTAAATGTCCTTGTTTCTTGCGATAAATACAAAACACAGAAGGCATTTTGTCCTGTGAACTGGACTCAAAAACAGAAGTTTTATGAGAAAAAAAACAGACTGGTTTTGATTCTTTGCAGCATGAACGTTTTTCTTCACAGTATGTGAAGCAGAAGGATGGAAACGAGAAGTATTTCCTCTTTATAGAAATTACTCTTTTTGAAAGTGGAACTTTGGGAACTCTTCTGAAAAATATGTTTGTGTGAGAGAAAGAATTAATCAGCCATTTCCGATGCCTTTAGAAACATCTGTGCTTGATGTTCTGTAGTTTTTAATACATGGATGAACACAATTTTTTAATTCTTCAAGTGAAATCATTTCTTTCAAAGTTTCCATCTACCCTTTCACTCATACACCACCTATCAAACAGACGTTCTTTCTTTCTTACAGACCGAGCCCCGGTAACTCAGTCGGTAGCGTGCAGGACTTGAGAACAGGGGGTCGTGGGTTCGATCCCTGGCTCGGCCAATTTCTTTCCGAGGATTGATGATAGTCATTGCGACAGGATTCATTCCTCTCCCACCGCTGACCATTGTTTCGACGATGGTTATGTGGGAAAGCAGCCAGTTGCTTGGAAAGAAAATTGTGCGGAGAACTGGTAAAAAAGAGACTCCAGGAAAGCATGGATAGGTGCACTGGCCGCCGCGATATAACTGAAATAATGCTGAAAACGGCGTTAAACACCATACAATCAATCAATCAATCTTTCTTACAGACTCACTTGTGTTTTGTCAGCTTCCTTTCTAAAATTTCTAAATTTCAGCCTATAAGCTTCCGGAACTAACTCATAGGCCCTAAGAATTGTTTCTTTTACAGTTTTATAAATACTAGTCTGTTCCGGACTAAAAGCTTAATAAACTGCTGATGCTTTGCCTGTTAAAGCACTTTGAAGTAAAATAGTGTATTTGTCTAATGGCCAGTTAAGATCTTTGGCTATTTTTTCAAAGTGAAAAAAATACTTGTCTACCTCCTTTTCTTGAAAACCTGGAAAAAACGAATGTGTTTGGTAACATCAAAATAATTTAATTTTTCTTTTTCAATAAAAACACGAGCTTCTATATCTCTTTCTTTCATTACTTTTTCTAGTGCTAGTTTTTCTGTTTTTCTCTCTCTAACTGTATTTTCTTTTCTTCTATTTCTAATTGTTTCCTTTCCGACTGTATTTTCTTTTCTTCTTTTTCAAATTGAAATTTCCTTTCCGCTTCTCAGCCAATTCCATTTCTTTAGTTTTAATAGCGTCCGAAACTTCTTCTTCTAAAACATATTCCACGGCATCTTCTTCAATCCTTTCATACTTTACCAAATTAATAATTATGGCATCTAAAATTTGCTGTTATTTAAAATATCTTTTGACTAAAAGGCCTAACTGATCAGCTAAACCCAGAAGTTCTATCCTTTTAAATTCTGAAGTTTTTTCTAAAGATGGATCTTTTAGGAATTTTTTCTAGACGAAGTATTTTTTTTTTTTTTTTTTTTTTTTAATTTATTTTAAAGGAAACGACACAATAATAGAAATACTGACAGAAAATTCTATGACAAATATAAATAATAAATATTCAATACTTTGACAATAGCTGTTATAAACTGACTAAGATACGATTATACAATTACAAAATTAAATTCAAATTTTTCGTTTCCCGGACGAGCCCCCAACAATCTATTACGGTGTCTTGGATACCGAATGGCTACGGCTTAAATGACGGTGTAATAGATTAAAAAATAACAGGAGAGTTCCACTATGTTTTAAAATTCAATAATTCTAACTTCAAACTGTCCTAAAATATTACAATTCCGTTAATCCAGAATCTAAGAAAGTCACAAGGAACACATAAAGTTCCTGGTCTCAATAGAAATCAAGAGATCAGAATCAAACGATGCAGCATATGAGTTAACGGTGATGCCAATTACAATATTCAATCTTTAAATCCTTTCTACTCTTCAGTCGAAAACGCCAATCTCACAACTTTTCTCCCTTCTCTCTACCCTCCGGTGTTTTGGCCCTTATATATCATAACAGAAGAATCGAGTACACCCGGAAACTTCCGGAAGTATTTTTGTGAAAAACAAAGGGGAATTCCCAATAAGCATATATGCTAGATTTATGGCAATATAGACCTTGAGCCACCAATAGGCCCCCCTACCCACCCAGGGGGAATTTTCGGCATTATTATTTTCTGAAACCTCAAGGTCTCCTGAGCACTTTGTCAAAGTCTGCCACCTGGCGAGCGGGGTTTTTGCGAGTTATAGAAGTCAAAGGTCATCAGGTGCACTGTTGCAAACGAGATATCAATGAATAGTAGTTAAGGTTGAATTTTCATTTCATTTTCTACATTTATATATTTCAGAAAACTGCTCAGATGGGATTATACACTCATATCTATAGCCAAAACAGCTGTTTTATAGAAATAGAAGCAATTTTATTTGAATCAAAGTTCTGAGAGAATTGTTCTTGGCCATGTTAGTGAGCGTAAAATGGCTGGTACCCAAAACCGTGTCCATAGTATACAAAATCATCAATTATGATCTTAGTGATACACAATAGATTCCATGACAAACATTGTCCCTCTCCATTATAATTTATCCTATCTATAAGCTGTGTCAGCGAAGGCAATCAGAGAATTAATAGTGACAAATATTGTTTTGTTTTTTTTTTCTTTAATCTTTGCTGGAATTAAAGATATTTCTCGCTGCTGACCCGTAAGAACTCATTGACGTCAGGATTGTATTTATCACTTCTATAATCAACAGTGAGTTGCCACGATGATTGGTATTGTATTAAACCCAGTGAATAAAGTTGTTTAGATCTTTTTCTTAACGGTGGCCCTTCATAGAGGTTGAGACTAATATGAAAATGCCTTTCATTTAAATGATAACAATGATGTTTATAACCATATTCTATTCCAACATACAACATACAACATACCATTCCATGCTATATGAAATTCTATCCACTATCACCCATGGACCACATTCATGAAGTCAACATTGTTATCATCTTCCTCATTGCTTGGTTAGAATATATTTCACCATTTTAACTAAATCATTGCTATGATTTATACTCTATATTATTTTATACACGAATTGCATGTCTATGACATGGGGAAGTACCCAGTAAACATTGTGAAAATTCAATAAAGTTTCTGTTCTGTCCACAATATGACATTTTTACCACAACTGAAAAACATCATAATGTGTACACGCAGAGGGCTTGCATAAAACCATTTTTAAACACTCGGGGTTTGTTATTCTCTAAATGATTCCAAGGTAGCATTTTGCATAACAGGTTTTCTTTGTCGAACTACAGAGACTTCCCTTCACAGCATAGACTTTGCGAATAAGAAATCAGGTCAGAAAAGAAGAAACTGTCTCCCCATTAGATCACTGATCATTTCTTCCTATATGGAAGAATTATTGGTGCAACACTTATATGGAATAGCACAGGAAAATGAAATCTACCATTTTTAATATGGGAAACAATATCCTCAAATAACAATAAGCCCATGATCGTGATACCAAATGCAAAAGAAAAAAATGTTTATCTATTCATGCACAAGAATAATTATGCTGATACTGGATGAGGTGGAGCTAAGCATAGTCTAAGTATATTGCAGCATTTTCTTGTTGACATTTGACAGGTACCTTTATATACAGGTTTGATAGAAAGAGGTAAAAAACAAAGCCCATGCAAATGGCCTTTTGCCCATAGCAGAAATAAGGGAAGTCACTAATCATCTATCAAACAAGGTAAATGATAACTGGCCAGCTAAAATATCAAAAAAGCTTCTGTCTCCGTTAAATGTGTACTATATCAAACAAAAAACTAAAAAAAGCAAGTTTTGAATTTACACAGATGATAAATCACTAGAATACAATGTAATTGAGTAAAAGAAGACATAGCCTTGAAGCTATGCAAGCAGAAAGCAAGAAGTTATACATACATGTATTTAAGAACAAGATAATCTGAGCAATAAAAGGATTGCCATGTGAATGATGACAATTTGCATGACCTTTACAAAAAATATGTTAATGACAAGAAAATTAACAGTACGTGGTAACACACAAAATGACCTTCATTTCAAAGTTAACATAAAAGGGAAACCAAATGGATAAAAGAATAGAAAAAAGACCAGGGCTCTTCATTGCATAGTTTTAAGACTTAAGCATATTATTTCAAACCTAATGCATCTCATTTCCAACATTTATACTTAGCCTTCTTTTATAGTCATGGCACGATGCTTCATATTATTTCCTTGTTTCTTAAAGCCAAGCAGTTAATCTGACATAATTCTGAACAGGTAAGAACGGAAAAACAACAAACACAGCTTTCATAACAAAAACATAAAGCCACAAATATGGCTGGTAAGCGTGAGAATGATGATGGTGAAGGTTTTACTGGGCAAATATAAGCATGAATGAGCTCTCATTCACTATAACACTATGGTCCTCTGAGGAATTCAATTCATCTTGGTAACTCACATTTCTAGTAAATCACCTGATTACTTAATTGAAGTGTGTAAAAAGTGGCACAAGATTAACTAGGAATAATATATCTCTGATTTGGGGCAGTTAACTCTTATGGAGCCAAATACTTAATGTCCACCTCTTTCGATGCCTGGAAATCAACTCCACTGATATTCAGAAAGAGTTTTATCATATTAGGCTTGACTAAACAAGCAGACGACAGAGATCCAAGATCAGACTGCATGTGCTGTGCCGTCTGATCTTGATCTATGTCTTCCGCAAAGTCCTCTGTTTTCGCCTGTAGCGCTGAAAGGGTTAAATTCATGCATATGTATCCTGTATTTAACTAAAAAGATGAATGTGGCAGTAGGTCATACCTTTACTACTTCGTCATGGCAAGTTCAAATTTTAGTACTTTGATATCATTGTCTGAGAGAACTAAACTGATAAAATAACAAGAGAAGGCACTGTAGATAGCATATGCAATGTCTTCTTAGTAAATAAGATCAAGATATATTTTACTTTTAAACTTTTATTTCCATTTTTTAAGATGCAATGATACACAATGTATCAGTAACTTTAGTACTTTGATTTACACTAAAAAATTTCGTTAACTGTAATGAATATAATTATAAAGACCACGAAAATAAGCATAGATAAATTTTGGATTTTTCTTTTTTTATCTAAAATAAAAAAACGAACTAGATAGTTGTTGAAATCTCAGCAACTGATATAGAAAATTAAAAAGTATCTTAATGAACTTTGGTTATAATTGCTTCCATTTTATCCATGAATATGACAAATTGATATACAATAAATCTTAAATGCCGTTTGGGTTGCTTCTAGGTTGCATTCAAGGCATTTGTATCAAGAAAATGTGCTTTCTCTTAAAAATATCCCTGTAGTTTCTCAGATTATGATTTTTTGGAAGTTTGAATCATAAAAGAATAGTGCTTTCAGTTCCTTTATTTGCATCAAATGTCCCTTTATTTTGATAGAAATGCATAGAATTATCTAAATATAAGCTTATTACATTACCTGAGATCATTTGGGACTTTCACAAGGTATAACATTTCCAAAGAAGTGTCAATTGAGGATCAACTAATTAGGTTAGGGTTAGAGGTGCACTTGATGACCTTTGACCTCTATAACTTCCAAAAGCCCCACTCGCCAGGTGGCAGACTTTGGGAATGTGCTCAGGAGACCTTGCCATAGTCCCGAAAATCCGCCCCCCGGGGGGGGGGGGGGGAGCAAACACCCTGCTGGCTCATAGTCTAATAATACCATTAATTTTTCTTTCAGACCAGGATATAGACCCTGTCAAACAAATAGTTAAGTACCTACATTACTATCGATTAAAATCATTCGCTAATTACAAGGTTACTATGAAAAATTAATATTCTTTCTAGACTATTCTGCATACAACTTGCTTTTTAAACAAAACATAGAAAGTACTAGACTAGTCACGAACATTCCGTAACAATATGCGGCTGATAAAATGATAAAGGGAAGTAATTCTGTTACGGAGTTGTGTTAATTTTTATGAACACATCAATTTGAGGACCATATCATACCGGAAGTAGCCATGCTTTACTCTGATTGGTCAATACAATATAAGCTTTAATTTGTTAATTTTTACACATTTCTCATCACTTGACATCAGTAAAATGTTTAAAAATTGTGTCTCACATCTTTTAAACATGTCAGTTTGAGGACATTGTAATGTTTCCAGTATAGACCCATGTTGCCATAAGAATGGCTTTGATGCAATGTCAATCCGAGGACCCGAGCTTGAGTCCCCAGATTGAAAAAATTTCTCGCTGTGTTGGTGCGTTTTCTTACCTTATTCCTCACAAGTATAGCCACACACACACACACATTTACAGATCAATTTTTTTCTTCCAGAAACGTTGCCGGGCGATACACTGCCCTGTGGGACAATATCGTACACACGATGGCTGCAAGGTACTTGGAGATAGATGGTTTGTCGATGCTATTTCTATTAATTTTGTGCTGACACCACAAACCAAAATACTTGTAGAAGAGATCGAGTACATTCTTGATCGCAACAATCATTCTTTGTCTGAAGAAATCTTCTTGGAACGGAATGTCTTTCAAAGTTGGAAACTTCAGTTGCTCTACAAAAGTGAAGAATCTGGTGCATTCGTAAAGCATTTTGTGGCCAAAGTTTTATACGTTAGCGTAGATATGTCTATCAATCCGGTTACCTTGCTTCAAAGGGTAGAAAATTCCCTCCATCAGCCATGGAGGATTGAACTACCCCGTAAGAGGTATGACCTTACTGTTGCATTGGACGTAAACTATGGGTACCTGCAACGTGCACATGAGGAAAATGGTTCTGCCAAAATATTATACGCCCCCACATGGCTTATCTACTGGGTCCACTTCGTTTCTAATCGACAGATAGAAAAACATCAGCTGTTATCGGAAGTAAATGATACTGTGGGCGACTTGTCTGAAGGCGGCATCGTTATTTCCAAACTTTTCTTCTGTAAACAAGTCGAGCTACTTCCGGATGAATATGTCGTAGAAGGATCGAATATCTTCTTGTTCAAAAGAGGCAAGTATCTACAAAAGGGAGTCTACACCCAGTTCGGTAAAAACCCGGTGTATCGTGTTTGTTTATCGGAGTTTCAAGGTCAAAAGTCAAGCAGCTTTAGGCAAGAGATGGGTACATTTTATCCAAAGCTTTGTCTCTTATTTTATATTTTAGGCAGACATTAAAATAAGGAAAATGTGTCTTCGGTAATTGTGACTCCATCTTTATGAATAAGGAAACAGTTGGAATTGTGATGTGTTCTCTCTTGTTATGTTTTTATGTATCCATAAGGAAAAGTTGAGTAATTTTATTTAAAAACATTGCCGGTTTATGATTAAACACTTTTACCGGCGGTTTTTTTTTTTTTTTTTCAATTTGGTCTTTTTTTATGGATTTTTTAAAAATATTTTGTTTTCCACGTTTTCCATCAATTTTAAAGAAAAATCTCATGATTTCGGAAAATATTTTATTTGTCGCTTGCAAATGATTTTACTTTGAAGAGTTCAAAAGTTTGTCTTGGTAAGAAGTAAAGAAATTCTTTCACGCAATTAAACGAAGGCGTTGTTCCATGGGGCAAGAAAAGTAACATGTGTAATGATACGAGGAAATTTAAAAACCGTCATTCAACGTTTTTATCGAATAAACAAATTTGAAAAGAGAAATCAAACGAATGTTCAGATTTGATAATTAACCCTTTCAGCACTATAGGCAAAAACATGCCCATCTAACAAGGGCATGGACGAAATAGATCAAGACAAAACTGCAAAGAACGTGCAGTCTGATATTGAATCTATATCCTCTGGTTGATTAGTCAAGCCTAAAAGGTAAAACAATCTTTTTGAGTGTCACTCAAAATTATTGGCGCTTAAAGAGTTACAAAGTTAATAGATATATAGATGTATCTTTTAGAGAGTCTTGATTCGATTCCTGATAGAGGCAATGGGTCACATGAGATTGTCCTGCACAGCCGCAACCTACTTCTGGCCAGACTCAGGATGGTCCTGGGTAAGCCAGCTCTCGATTTAATGTGACTGAAATCTTGAAAGCAGCGTATAAACCCTATTAAGAAAAAGACTGTTTGTCTGACAGTCCCGTCCCATGATTTGTAAATGCAGTGCCCATTTGTCCTGAATATCGGCGGTCCTGCGTCGGTCAGTGGTAAGAG
Source organism: Hippopus hippopus (assembly GCA_946811185.2). NCBI lineage: Eukaryota > Metazoa > Mollusca > Bivalvia > Cardiida > Cardiidae > Hippopus > Hippopus hippopus. The sequence goes on along the minus strand of OX328101.1, from coordinate 22,717,468 downwards.
TAGGACTCGTAACCTGAAGGCCCCAGGTTCGGACCTCACTGGATGCACTGGGTCTTTCGTAAGAGTGTCATCGGGCAAGACGCTTCTGAGCCCTAGTACTGGTGAAACCAACGACATACATGAATATGTGAGTTATCGCCGTGATATGACTGAAATAATGTTGAAAGCGCCGTTAAACACCATTCAATCAATCAGTCAATGTCCTATCACAAAAAAATACTGGGCAAGGAATTGCCATCGTAAGTTATCACCGATGTTTTTATTATGTTGTACACTTCATTTATGTACCCGGTATGCGTGACCCAGTGTAATTCGTAGACCGAGTTCGATCCTCGCCCGAGGCACTTGGTTTTTCGCGAGGCAAGTTAAATCTGCACCAGACGACAAATATTTAAGACTTGCACATTTTGAAAACTTTTGCAGACAACTATTATTAGATGTGGCTGAAATGACAGGATTTGTCTTTGAAAATGTAAAAAAAAAACATTGTTGAGACAAGGAGACTTTACCCACGATGTTTTGGAAGGCTTTTTTTCCGGATCGGAAAATCTCGAAACTGTTAAGTCAGGAGTTAATGGCTGGTTAGTAAATAACTCTTGATATTTTCGAAATGCGACCACAGTAGCAAGAAACATAATGCTTAATTGATAGACCGTTCTCACTTAGCTAAACGATAGTTATCGGATTTGAAAGCAACTGACGATAAGCCTGACGATAAGCCTGTGACAAGTATAACATGAACTTGGTACTTCTTGAAATAAACCTGCAGCAGACGACTTTATAGTAGTATGTTAACTTGAAAACATTATAGTAAGAAGAGAAAATGCTCATTACGAGCATTTTCTCCTATTACCAGAATATTTTCAAAACCAGTTTTGCCCATGAAAAACGAAATCGATCATCTTGAGGTGCCCAATGAGTAGGATGCCAATGGCGCTTGAGGTGGACAAAGAATAAGAGTTGTTGGGGAAAAAAATGTATCGGAATTTTGTTACGGAAACTATGCACCGGTGGTGACGATATTGTTTGCCAATTGTGGCATCAGAGACGCGTTGTTATTTATTTCATCTTTGTTTTTACGAGAGAAGGAAGTCGGGTGTAATCGCGGTAAAAATTGTGTAAGTAAGCTAGCTCTCTCTCTCTCTCTCTCTCTCTCTCTCTCTCTCTCTCTCTCTCTCTCTCTCTCTCTCTCTCTCTACCAAAGCATTATACAGTTAATAACTCTGAAGAAAGAATGAAAAAACTGTTGGAAAAGAAGAAAATGCTGGTAACACTATTTCATCTAATCTTTTAAAGACAAATACCATTCCTGGAGCAACATTTAATTTGTAGTGTTGAAAAACGCTTTCAATGTAGAACTATGAAAAATTTTGTCCTCTGGTATAGTGATGAAGGGAAACTGTTGGCATTTTTTTTTTTTTTTTTCTCAAAAATAAAAAATTGGTTTGACTTGCTTTCCATCGGGGGAAAAAAAACTACAGAAAAAACTTTTTCAAACAGTATTCAAAATCAGAATGCAGTTTCTCGCATTTCTGTTGATTTACCTGTTACTACTTTATTTTTTTTATTTTTTTTTTTATTTAATTATTGTAAAAAAGTAGAAATGCACAGTTAAAACTGTCTTTGTGCCTGTATTATGCAAGCAACCTGTATCAATCAAGTTAAAGTTGCCTTCCTAGAGGAGCCAATAATGCTGAAGTATACTCTACCTACACATAGCAAGCAATTGACCTTAGTCAGTTTAGTCAGCTCTATTTTGGCGTCCCTTCGGTTCTTGCTTAAGGGCAGATGCCACAGTTTTTCCTACGGAAAGTTGAAGGGTTTTTTGGTTTTGTTTTGTTTTATAGTTTAGCTGACGATGATGTAAGGCATACAGAGTTTAAAAAAAAAAGATGAAAAGAAAACTATATGTTCTGGTGCAAAAGACAAAGATAGAGATCTTCAATGGGGCAACTATTGTAAAAAATTACAGAAAGAAGGCTATAATTTCAAACCTTAAAGAAAAGGTTCTTAAAGTAACAGAAACTGCTCAAATAAGTGAATATTCTTAGAAATGTTATGTTTGCAAATAGTAAAAAGGATTAATCGATGAATTAAGGCACTAGACAGATCATAGTAGCAATTAGAAATGTTCTGAAGTGTCATAAAAAACTTATTTTCTGATCATTTTTCTACAATAAAAAACAAAAACAAAAGCAGCGGACAGATTTTTTTTTAAGTTTTGCACAGAAATAGTATTGTCTAATATCGTGTAAAAAAAATAAGAAAAAAAGTATATCAAGTAGTGCATTTTAAAGAGATATGGTACATTTTTAAGAGTTAATGAAAAAATTAATTACGCCCCCCCCCCCCTTCATAATAAAGGTCTATTTCGGCGTAATGTGGCATCCTGATCATTTATCAGTCTTCCGTTTTTCTTCCGCACTTATGATTTCCACATTGTTGAAAGGCAACTGACATATTACAGATGAAAATATACTATCTCACTTTAATAGTATGCCAATGAAATATACAGAGTTACAAAACTGAATGGAAAGAGAGTAAGTGCAAAAAGATGTGCAGAGAAAAACTGTGGCATATGCCCTTAATACAAGATTAACTGTATTTGATTAACTGTTCCTTATCAACACATCAGAATGTTTGTGATAGAGACTTTCTGTATCGACAGTTCAGAATACTCGTTACAGACACTGTATATCCCTACATGTCCGACTGTTTGCGATAGTGACTGTGTGTCTCAATTAATCTGAATTTTTGTTGCAAGGACTATCTCGAAATAAAGAAAAAAGAAATGACTGTGACAGTAACTGTCCGTCTTAATAAATCCGAACGTTTGTGACAGACACTACCCAGGCTGTATAGAATTTTTTGACAGAGACTGTCTTTCTTAACAAATGATACTATCATACAGCAAAGAAATTTCTCGCGATCTGATTTGATAATATACTCAGAATATATATTGCTATCCACTGGCAACAGGGAACATGACATTTTCCTGTTGGGAGACCCGTACACTTGACTTTGGCACACTGCAACGCAAAATCTAAGATGGCGGCGTCCACTAGAAGCTAGTCGCCAACAAGACATTACTTGTTTCCCTTGATTGTTGTCATTAAAGCGGAAAGAATGGATTATTTTCATTATTGAAAATAACTGAAAATGGTTAAATATGTCATCGGTTGTTGTCATTCTGAAACAAATACTCAGGGCTAAAACGAGCTATCTCTTCGTCATATGTACAAGACGTGAAGTGTCAAATGTCATGTATTGTAACTTTAAAAAAACTAACAAGTAATGGTCGTTTGAAGTCACAAATGGTCATTTACTTTTGCCAACAAATCATAAAATGAATAGTTCCTTACCTTGAAGTTGTTGAAATCCATATAGATAAACGAAAGTACGTCGAATCGCAGTGACTTCATGTACTAGACTGAACGTTTTACACAGTTTTCAGTGACGTCAGTTTTCAGTGTTGGGGCAATCAGAAGGAAAATTCGATTTTTTTTTTTAGTTTTAAACATATTTATTTTACATCAATTGAGAAACAAGTTCTTACAATTTGTACCAATCTCTCGAGATTCTGCTTCCTAGGAACTACACCAGTACTCGCGCCGAATGTGTGGCCTTTGAAAAATCCCAAAGTTGACACCCGCTCTCGCGTATCGAACTCAGGACCTTTTGGTTACGAGGCCGACGCTCTACCTCACGACCACGGACACCACAATTCGATTTTGTTAGCGTACTCGATTCGAAAAACCATAAAACAGGAAAATTTCACTTGAATACACGTTAGAATGGTTAAACTTTGCAGTATAATAAATTCGTCGTACGGTCAGGTGGCAGGGCATTTGGAAACTTGTTCACGGCTGTGGTTGATTATGTCGCCCCGACTCTTCGGCTAGGCTAAAGAACTAAATCTGTTTGGGACACAGACTGTCTACATGTGTATGACAGAAACTGTTTGAACAAATCAGGAGATTTCCTCTTACACGTCAGATTAGTTTAAAATGGTTGCCTGAGCCCCTACAAAACGACAAGATTTTAGACTCGTCCAAACCCAAAGCATTTGCATACGACGAATAAAATATTACTCAAATGATTGAATTCGTCAGTTAAATATAGTAGAAAACATTGTTTGGGATTTCCTTTTCCCACAATGTTTTCGAATTGCCTTCTTCGCAGGGTCGTGCAAATTCGAGACAGTGTGTTGAAGGGTTAAAGTAGGCTTAGGATTCTCGATAATGACCAAAGAGCCTCACATAGGAATCATAAAATAACGTCAATCAAAAGTGCAGAAAATCAATTAAAACTGGTAGACTAATGCAAATAGTCACGCACCTTGCATTGGATCTGATAACGACATAATTCAAAAGCTCTTATAGTTCTTATTAGCGTTTTAATCATAGACAATCGACCGACAATTTCAAACAAAATACGGCAAACGTAATCAAAAAATTTCTAAAATATACTTCCTATTTTTCTTCTTTTTTATGCTTTTGGCATCTAAGCGCAAATCGGCGTGCTTTTGCGGGCGATGTAGATCAAGATCAGAATGAATATACATGTATATCTACACTGTTCGATACCTTGATATTTCTCTCTCTCTCTCTTTTTTTGTAAAGTCAAGTATCTCTCTTTAAAGTAACAAGTGAGTATCAAACTCATGTCAATATACATTCAAACTGGGAAAAATATCAAAGTTCAGATGGTTATCATCGGCACTTAACTCATTCCCACTGGGACCCAGTATGACACAGACGACCTCGTAAACAGCGGTGTAGAATAATCAACATGCTTAATCCTTAACCCTGTACTATAAAATCCTGCGTTTTAACTACTCTAAGAAAGAAGCCTTTTGAAAACATTGTGGGGAAAGGAGAAAATGCTGGTTACCAGCATTTTCTTCTTTACCCACAATGTTTTCTACCTATTCAATGACAAATAACGTCATTTGAAAAGTATTTAAATTGTCTGAAAATCCCTTCAATACGGACAAGTCTATAATTTTGTCGTGTGTAAAGGGTAAAACTTTAACCAGGTAGATTAACTCTTTACCATGCAAGCGGTAAAATTTTAGACTGGTCCAAATTCAAAGCATTTGCAGACCACATATTTAACATTCCACACACAATGGGATTTGTCTTTGTTATCGTAGAAAACACTGTGAGAAAAGGAGAAAATGTTGGTTACGAGCATCTTCTCCTTTTTTGCCAGTGTTTTCAAAAGTCTATTGCCTCAGGGTCGTTTAAACATGGGATTGTAAATCATGGGATTGGTTGGTTAAAGGTCAAATGAAAATTTCCAGCCAATATGATAAAGCAAAACATTCAGTGATGGTAATCAGGGGAACTAGCTCAAGAAAGAGTCAATAGAATTTTGTGTCCTCAGCAAACAAACAAAGGCATGTCTCGAAGATTTTTTTCAATGTTTATTTCTTTATTTTCGATCTATGGGAACGATTCCTCCACCGGTAAGTTCTTGTTTATTTATCTTTTTTTTTTTCATACTTGATTTTATCAGGGATGGTGCTCCAGGGGTGTGAAGGCTATAGATTTGCAGGAAAATAATTTTCCCCCATCTTCGTGTTGACAGAAATTGGTGGATTTTCAGTTCGGTGCTTTAAGAGTTGTGGCAAAATTATATATATTTAAACCCTACATATTTCTACGGCCAGTCCAATTGTGGAATAAAGTTAAATCATATCTACACACGATAGCATAGTCGGATTTTTATATAGATAGAAATAGATCGCAAATAAATAAATATTGAAAACAATCTTCGAGACATATACTCAGTAAAAAAAGTTTAGCAACACTTGTAGTTTACAGCTAAATGTTGGACGGTTTATGAAATATGGTTATAAAACTTAGTACAAAATAAGGTTTAGCATACAAACAATCATTAAGTTGGCAGCCTGTGGGTTGGCTAATCAATGTATTGCAAATGCATTAAAGTTACATGTACACATACTTTTTCATAGCATAGCAAAAATTGTTGCTAAACTTTTTTTACTATGTATACCTTTGTTTATTATATACCTGAAAGTTTTCCGGAGAAAATACATGCTTCGGACGCGGATAAAATATCACACAGGACAGAAAAAAATCCGTATTTACACACTGTGAAATACGGTTCCAAATATGGTATGATGACGTCATGACGACGTAACTCACGAGCGGTATAGGTATATATTCATTTATACTCGTATCTGAACACCTTTCCCTTTACCCTCTCCCTCCCTTCTCTCTTAAAAAGTTTAACAGCTCCCCTTCTAATTCTTAACTTATGTTCCTTACTTTTTCTGTCTTTTTGAAATCTCCCCTACCTCTCAGAGTTATGTTTTTCTTTTTACCCAATGTTTTTTTCTTTCTTCTTATTTCTTAGTAATAATCACTTACACTGTATTGATGTTTCGCCAAACTACTATATATTTTTGTCATATCCCCATGTTTGATGTATATATCACTGGGTGAATAAATGGTAATGTTGTTGTTGTTGTTGGCTGCAATTTGATTGGTCAAAATTTTGCGTTGTAATATTCATCTACCATTCATAAAAACGAAATTACTGGCTACTACACCATTATTTAATTTATTTTGCTTCCCGTTTTTTAATAAAATGCCAACGATTGCAATATTTTTTCGTTGAAAGGTGTAGGTATATAATAAAAGGAATATATAAAGGGTACTTGGTTTTTTACGGTGAAAGATCGAAATTTATTTCATCGAGTGAACGTCATCGGTAATATTTTCACGAGTTGCGCAGCCACGAGTGAAAATATTACCGATGATGTTCACGAGATGAAATAAATTTCGATCTTTCACCGAAAAAAAAACAAATATTCTATTTATTTCATGCTTTTAACCCTTTTTGGGCGGAACTTTCATCAAAATCCAGTGCAGTGCTTTTCGGTTATTCCCCGTGGCGTACCCCCTCCGCATAGCAAAGGATTACAATATTACGTCAAGCGCGAGAAATGTAGGATAAATTACCTCATATATCCATCTGGTTGACAGGCACGCGCATTTTACCTAGGTAATTAGTGCGCGAGAACAACTGTTTCCGCCTTCAATTGAAGTTAGAATATAAAAAATCGGTATTTTTCACTGGTCGTAACCATGAAATATCGAAAAATATTTCACCGGTTTTTCTCGATAAACTACCGAAAGGCATGAAATAATATGCTGTAGTAACTTCCCCGGCGCTTGTATTTGCTTCTCGCCGCAAAAGAAAATTTTGACATCTCGCTCGACTTCCGGTCTCGCGCGATATCAAATTTTCTCACGCAACTCGAATCAAATACATGCACTAGGAGAGTCACTACAGTATAATATTCTGTATTTACTGTTTTTCTGTCGAAGGCTTTAGCTCGCGAGTTCCCGTATATGTTGAGGGCACAAAATTCCATTTACTCTTTTTAGAGCTAGTTCCCCTGATTACCATCCTCGATACTGTCGTATCACAGTTCCTTTGTTTGCAAAATTCTCAACATACCGGACAGTGTAAATAGAAGACTACACAGCAGTCTTACCAAAATCTATGCTGTCCGAAGAGGCGTGTTCGGTCGAGCTTAACAAGTGAACGGTTACATGGTTTTATTGCTAAATGTACGGAAAACAAATATGGCTTAATCATTCTGAGAAATTTCTCCTTGGGCCAAATTCTTTTGTATAAGGCTGCTGCGAGAACAAAAAGGTGACCTACCGGCGGCAATGAGCCAATATGCACTTGACTTATAAAATACACCCGCTTCTTTGCGAACTGTTGTCAGACACGCGCTATTGATTTGAAATAAATTTCCATTAACGGACAAAATACTTTGCGTGAAATTGACATCTAAGACAGAATTCTCAATTACAAGATACCGAAGGACTATGTGCAAAGAGTATGAAATTTATAGATGGTGTGAACACTTGAACTAACAGTTAATTCTATTCAGTGAAACACACATGATCTATATGCTTGCACTGAGGCTAACCATGTGACTATGATGCCATTCGCGCTACATGTGGGGTTTTTGATCAGAAAAAAGTATTTGTTGACACGTTAGAACATTTCTAATTGTTAAGAACTTTCTTCAGGTTTGAAATTAAAGCCTTTTCTCTGTAATTTGGACAAGAGCTACTTCCTTTGAAGACTTGTATCTTTTCATTTTGCTCCGCAACATTTCATTTCCTATACAGTTTTCCGCATACATTATATTATCATCTGAGCAAAAATGGGGGAAAAAATCTGTTCGTAGTAAAAAAACTGCAGTATACGTCCTAAATATAATTATTGAAATTGAACACAAGACTGGCCCAAAAAAAATTAAAGTTCTTTTTTCCGACACGATAATTACAAATCTTTGGACAGAGAAAAGAGTAAACATGGCGGGAAAAGGAGTACTTCCTCGTTATGAGCAATGACTTCATCGGTCCAAAGCCCGTGATTGTTTTTAGATTGATTTTAAAGGGGAAAATAATGTTGTAGGAGTTAGATGCGGATATACGTGATTGACCTTTATCGTTTGATTGATTGAATTTTGTTTTACGTTAGTTTCAACATTGATTCAGTCATGTTACGGTACATTTTCATATTCATGTAAAATGTCAGGTAGGGTGTTTCACCAGTAATAGGCAAGTGTTTTCCCAAGGATACTTCCCCAGTGCTTTCAGTAGACTCTGGCCCGAGGCCTCCAGGTTTCAAGTCTTTCACCTCACCACTAAGCCTCGTGGAATCCCCGATTTATTTTTAAGAAGAGAAAAACAAAGGGAAAAAGAACTTCAGAATTTGCTGACGTATTCATCTGACCAAATTATACCCAAATATTTTCGGCGGATAAATCATCCCAGGTCAAATCGCCATGGATATACATGTAGCCCTGTACAGGCTATTCCGCATTCTGGCATATTGAACCCAGAATGAAGGTTGCCTGCTATGTTGTCATTCTAAAGTAAAGTGAGTTATGGTTTTCACCTTAACTGTAGCTAAAACCTGCCTCTTTGAAGATTTAGATTGCACGTGTTACGGGGATACATTAAACTTGTGGTTAAGCTAAACTTTAATAAAGAAAACCTCTATCGGTTTAACTTTTAGGCCGGGTCTTAGTAAACTATGCTTATGAAATAGAACAGCAACAAGCTAGAGTTTAAACTCCAGGTTATCTTTAAACCTGTATTATGCAACCGGCCCGTAGGGTTTGGAAACATGAATAAGTATTACTGCTACATGTTTGTGAATTAATCGTCTTTGTGTCTTTTAGGATGGAAAATTTTACAATGAAAGCAATATGCACCGCGGATTTCAACCACAGTTGTTGGGAAAGATTGGCCGACGAGGAGAATAAGGTATATTCTGACCACATGACACCAGTCGTCGTAATGATGTTCTTTTTCATGGTGATTGGTATCCCTGGTAACATGGTAGTTCTGGTGATGTATTTGTCACGCTCACAGAGATCTACTGCAAACATCTTCATCATGTTTCTGGCTGGTATAGACCTGTTTGCATGTGTCGTCATTCATCCGTATATTGTTTATAAGTTGTACAATTACTACGACCAAACTTGGACCGTTGCTTGTAAAATATTTGAGTTCCTTATTCATTTCAATATGGTTATGTCCGGGTTAACGCTGTTGCTTGTTGCCATCGATCGTTACCTGGCGATTTGTAAACCAGTCAAATTTCTTAAATTCGATCGCCATGTCTGTAAAGGAATCGTGTCAATCACCGTTCTCTCTGCAGCTGTAAGCATTCCGTTGTTCGAATTCTATGGACCAAACCCAAACACGTATGATTTTGAGGATTGCATTTTTGTTGGATATAGATGTGATTTTCAGCAACAGTATCAAGGATCGGTATTTTACACAGCCTTTAACGCTTTAATGATGACCGGCTTCATATCAGAGATCGTTGTCATGTCGATACTGTATAAAAAAGTTGCTGTTGTAGCCTATAGAAGCCGACGGGCAATTTTTCCTTTGTCAAATGCTCACATTTTTGCCGGTATCGAGCCAGCGAAATCGAACACAACAACATCCAGTAGCTCTGGGAAAAACCAGACAATGTCAAGCTCTGTTATATCTTCGACTTCTTCAACACAACTTCCACCTGCAGTTACAGCTATAGTAAACCAAATAAGACTATCAAGCGTACCAAAGATCCAGGCTAGGGCGCGGGTAGACAATTCCAACGTTCAGGACAAAGGTAATGTTACGTCTGTCTCACAGAAAACTGGTTTAGCAACTGCTCAAAAACGAAATGCAACACGGACATTCGACTCATCACGAATTGACATTACACAGCAGAACACCAACGGAAATCGCTTCAGAAACACTCTCAAAGCAGCAAAACTGCTGTTTTTCGTAACGTTCGTGTTCTTCCTATCTTGGATGCCATTTTTCGTTCTCAGAGTCTGTTACACGGTAAGTCCAAGTAAATGCCGAATGGACTCGTATATCGGCGAAGTCATTGACAATATGATGAACCACGTTTTCTATATCAACAATGCCATTAATCCAATCCTCTATACCATAATGAATGGGACATTCCGAAAGGAATTTATCCGTATCGCAAAGAAAAAATGCCAGCGTCAAAACAGAGACAGATAAAAAGAATTCAGTGGATGTAATTCTAACTGACAAATACTTTACTTTGAATAGTACAATGTGCCTCGATGCAAAACTTTATGGATTAGGTTTTTTACCAGATGACAACACTTACTTCCTTGCTTCATGATGCCAAGCAGTTAACCTGACATAATTCTATATAGGTACATGTAACAACAGAAAACGACTACCACAGTTTCAATAACACAACCAAATAGCCACAAATGTGGCTGGCATGCACGAACATTATGGTAATGATGATGATGATTTTAATAAGGGCAATGTGAGCTCTCATTCGCTATGTCATTATGGTCGTCTACAACTGAATACTGACCAACAGTGCATCCGAAATATCAAATCCATGGGAGGAATTCAACTCTTCTTGGTACATGCACAGCTTGAAAATCACTGGACTACTGGACTGATATGTGTAAAAAGTGGAGTTTGTCATTAGATTAATTGAAGATGATACATATCTGAATTCAGAGCAATGAGTGCTTTCTTACATGCATTTAGGCAGAAAAAAGTAGATATGGCTGTAGGTTATACCTTTAGTACTTCGTCAGGGCAAGTTGATTTTTTTTACTTTGATTTCATTGACTGATAAAACTAATCTGAAATATGTATATAATCAAGAGAAGGCAGGCACTTCAGCTAATGTATGCAACGTTTTCCAAGTAAGTAAGATCAAGATGTCTTTTGTATTTAAAACTTACTGTCTGTCCTTTAGATGCAAGAATTTTAGTATCTTCAGTACTTTGATTTACACTAGAAGTTTCTGTTTACTGTTACAAATATTTCGAGACCATGAAAATATGCATAATTATGAGTTTATGTTAGATCATTCTTGAATTTTAAAATAAAGACATGAGCCTTATTATAGCTGACTTCCTAGCTGAGTTCCTGATATGACCTTGGGTTATTAGTACTCTTGTTTGAGTCATGAATATAGCGAATAGATGTAAATACTACTGGTAGATCTAAATTTGAAACTGCACTTTTTATTGCGTCCATGATGCAATCAAGGCAACTATGATCAAGAAAATGTTTGATCTGAAAAATATCCCTGAAGTTTCTCACAGATTTTTTTTTTCAAAGAAGCTCACATCTTAAAAAAAAATCTGTGCTTTCAGTTCTTTGATTTGCGCTAATTATTCTTGCACTTTGAGAAAAAATAATCAGATAGAGATATTTAAATATAATCTTATTACATTAAACGAGATAATTTGGGACTTTTAACGCTTTCTCGGCACCACAAAAGTTTACACTTGTCCAGACTGAAAGCGTTGCAGACGACAAATTAAATCCGTCTCGAGTGATATAATTTTCATTTGATAGGGCAAATATTTTGTGGTAAAAAGAGAGAAATGATAGTAATCAGCGCTTTCTCCTTTATCCACAATCTTATCGAACGTCTTCTTCCTTTGGATCTGAAAAGTGTACCATTATTCAGTTGCAGACGACAAACAAATTGTATCTTAAATGATGGAATTTATCTTTGGAAGGGTAGAAAATATTGCAGGAGATTAAGAAAGTTCTTCTTACAGGCATTTTCTCTTTTTCCTAGAATTTTTAAAAGTATTCTTCCATAGGATCGTGGAACGGCATTGTTTGGTTGCAGACGACAAGCTAAATGTGTCTAAAATGGTGGAACTGTCTTTAGAAGGATAAAATATATTGTTGGAAATAGAAAAAAATACTGGTCATCAGCATTTGCTGCTTTTCCTTCAATATTTTTAAAAGTATTCTTCCTGAAGACCTTTAAGTCACGGAATTATTGGTAAAGGGTTAAAACCTCTCTCCTAACGTTATCCAATATTTCGTTCGAATTAATGAAAAGATACCAAGTAGAATACGATGTTATGTGGTCCTTTTGTTACGATTTTTTCTGTGTCATTTGCTTTCCTTATTTAACCTGAAAATTAAGCGTTTTTCCGTGTCATTGTTGCCTTAATGGTTCAGGTCTTTGAATATGTCATTGATTTTTAACATTTCATTAGGTGGTAATATTCAACTCTTTTGCCAGACGACAAAATTTTAGACTCGTCTAAATCAAAAGTGCTTGCAGACGACAAATTAACTGTAGGTGAAATTATTGGATTAGTCTTTGAAAGATTACCAGCATTTTCACCTTTTACAACCATATTTTCTAAAAAGCTTTCCTTTTCAAAAAGTAAAATTGCAGGCGACACATTAAATATGTCTTAAATTCTTGGATTTGTCTTCGAAAGGGTACAAGACATTGTGGAAAAAGAAAATGCTGTTACGAGCATTTTCTCCTTTTCTAACAATGGTTTAAAAAGGCTTTCTTTTCTGGATCGTAAATATACTGGATCTTTTTGGTAATGATAACGTATATGTATACTTAAAGTATGTCTGTGTCTATGATAAAAGGTTAACCCTTTCACAAGGTTAACCGCCTTTCATAACTACAGTATAGTTGTTTTTATTGGCCAGAGCAGCTTTTACAAGTCGACTCGTCCGAATTAAAAGTCACTAACAGACGACAAATTAACTGTGGGTGAAACTAGTTGATTTGTCTATGAATCGGTAGAAAACATTGTAGGAAAAAGGAGAAAATGCTGTTGCCAGCATTTTCTCCTTTTCCTACAATTTTATGAATTATAAAAACCCAGGATCACTCAATACAGGTTTAAACCTGAAGCAACTTTCACAAACATGTTTGACTTTGTCGCCCGTAAAGAATAAGATTGGACCACAAAAAAAAAATGCAGTCCAATCTTTGATCTATACTTTCCACTTTGCTGAGACATTCTTGACAGAAGCAACCTTGAAATTACAATTAAGCGAAACTGATAGTATGGGCCACCTCTATCACGCAAGCAACCCGTATTAAGCGATCATATATTGGGATAATCAGTAAAACCTGACCTCACGAGCACCAAAATATCCCAGCATCCCACTCTTACGAACGATTTCTGTTAGTATGATTTTTTTTCCTTCTTCTCTTTTTTCGGCGTAGCTGAATGCGCTGGTTTGTTACCTACTACTTGGTATTAATAAAGAAGAAATAAAGGGTAATTTGCGATTGGTTAAAAAAGTGCACATGTTTATTCGGCGGGTCCCTGCTGCCATATTTGCCCCCACACTATGAAACCACTATTTACAAACGTTACTACCGCTAATCGATACCCAGGGGCCTTGTTGCGGGAGATCACTCTTTCCTTACTGCATAGCTTCTTTTCGTATAAAATCAATACCTAACAATTCGTTAGGGAGAAATCTCTTCAGCTCAGTGGTTAAGGTGTTGGTCTTTTAAAGCTCAATGATCGAGGATCTTTTCCGCACGGGTTCGAATCCCGCCCGGTGCAGATTGTATTTCAGCTACGCATTGTTGCGAACTTTCATGTTCGTAAGAAGGAACTCGTCCTGGATTGGCTATTGAGCCATTTGTTGTCTGAAAGAATATAGAACTACTGCCTAATATAGCTTTCTGTCATCAAAATGACGACATTTAAGAGTAGGTGTGTTATGAGAGATCACTCCTTCCTTACTGCAAAGCTTTATCCCGTATAAAATCAATACCTTACAACTGCGTTAGAGAGAATTCTCTTAAGCTAAGTGTATATGGTGTTGGTCTTTTAAAAAAACGAGGATCTCGTCCGCACGGGTTCGAATCCCGCCAGATGCGGATTGTATTTCAGCTATGCATCTGTTGCGAACTTTCATGTTCATAAGATGGGGGCTCGTCCGGGATTGGCCACTGAGCTATTTGTTGTCTAAAGAAATATAGATCTACTGCCTAATATAGCTTTCTATCATCAAAATGATGACATTTAAGAGGGAGTGTGTTATGGGAGATCACTCCTTCCTTACTGCATAGCTTTATCCCATATAAAATCAATACCTAACATATGGTGGCATATTTCTGCCACGAGATACGAGATACCTATCATGATAATTTTAGAAAACTATCGCGATAAATTAAAGTTTCCTGGAAATTTTATCGAGATAGTGAAAAGTTTCCTGAAAAAGATATCACGATAAACTTAACATTTTAAAATAACGCTAAATTTCTCAACCGTGCACGAAGCTGACATGCGAGATAAAATTATCGTGATAGTTCTATCTGTTTCTCGATATCTATAAATAAAAAATTTATCATTTGGATGAACTCGCTAGTTTTTGACTTCACAAGATTGCAGGAAGTAAAAAATCGAATTATTAACAACTGTAGCTTAATTGGTAACTTTTGATAAGACTCCATATGAACAGAAGTCTATAAAACCACAAAGATGAGTCGAAATGCCTCCTATGAACAACTTTTGAGCCATTCAGCGAAAAGGAAGAATTCATAAGGTTGTAGACGAAGATGTTCCGAAACCGTATCTAATTATAGATACCGTGAATGTCAGTTATGGGCACGAACGCAAAAAAAAATCATGATAACAGGTAGAATTTTCGCGATATTTTTATCGTGAAAATTTTTATTTTCTAGATAATATTTCCAGGAAATTTTGTTTTATCACGATAGTTCTCTTAAATTATCGCAATAGCTATCTCGTATCTCGCGGCAGAAACATGACACCATACTAACAATTGCGTTAGAGAGAATTCTCTGTAGCGCAGTGGTTATGGTGTTCGTCTTTTAAACCTCGAAAAAACGAGGATCTCGTCCGCACGGGTTCAAATCCCGCCAGGTGCGGTTTGTATTTCAGCTATGCATTTGTTGCGAACCTTCATGTTCGTAAGATGGGGGCTCGTCCTGATTGGCCATTGAGCCATTTGTTGTCTAAAAGAAAGGAACTACTGCCTAATATGGATTTCTGTCATCAAAATGATGGCATTTAAGAGGGGGTATTTTACAGGAGATCACTCCTTCCTTCCTGCATAACTTTATCCCGTATAAAATCAGTACCTTAAACTGTTTTAGGGAGAATTATCTGTACCTCAGTGGTTATGGTGTTTTAAATCTCGAAAAAACGAGGATCTCGTCCGCAATGGTTCGAATCCCTAGTGGTGCGGATTGTATTTCAGCTATGCATTTGTTGCGAACTTTTCTGTTCGTAAGAGGCCTTAATTCATACCATAGCAAATTAGTGTAATAGAGAAGAATCATTTTCTTGTTCTACATGTATTTGGAAATTTAATTTTCTCCTAAGCGACACCCAGTGACCCAATACTGCTTTTGTACAAAATCAAAAACGTTGAGAAAAAAAAGAGGCAAGCGCTCGCGAGATTACTTTTCATTATCTTACTTGATATGGAGCCACAAAAGAGTTTCAATATTCATATTTCAGTATCCCTTACGTCGTTTATCTTTTTAATAAAATTATTCTAGTTTTAATTAACGACGTATATACATAATGTTCGCGCGCATCCTACTGCGCATGTGTTTTTGTCATGGATAGAGAATCAAAAGTGCACATATGTATTTTCTGCACATATGGTAACACTATTGGTGCACTGAAACAAGTAACACTTTCTTCGGGGAGTATTAGTAAAGACAAAAATATGAATCTGTGAACTGTCACCGTGAAATAATTGAAATACTGTTGACAAGGCGTTACACACCAAACAAGCAAACAAAGGCAGTAAATTTGAAGGTATAAAAGTACAGCTGTTTCCACTTTGAAAATTGTTGTCGGAGAAGGAGAAATCGCTCCTAATGAGCAATTTCTCCTTTTCCCACTACGTCTGCTGAGCTGTTTCCTTGAAAAATTTAACTTCCACAGTGACCTTCATCTTTGTTTTCTGACGAAATAAGCACGGATAGGTGCCTTTTTTTTTTTTTTTTTTTCCTTTTGTTAAGAAATAAAAAAAACTATAAGTTTGGAAATTTTGAGAAAAATCTGTTCGTTAGAAAGTATGTATTCATTAAAGATTAACCATTATTTCTGTCAAATTATCTCCCTTTTTAACTCAATGGTCTATATATAACATGCATATTTGTACATTTACCATGCTCAAAACCAAGCTTTTATATATTTTTGTGCAAAACTAAATGAATTTTCAATAAAATGATGTACGTTTGTATATTTTTCAGGTAATTTTCTTGTTTAACGGACTATTAAAGAAAGGCATGTTAAATCCAACATAAGCTGAATTTTGGAACTGTATATACCTTTTTCAAAGGCAAATTTCCCAGAAACGAGCACGGTGACCCCGTTAGAAAAATTTGTGATGTACGTCGTTAATCACGAACTCCTGGAGAGCTTCATTCCAGTTCCATTGCTAGAAGGTGAAACTCGAGAAACAGACCACGCCGTCGATACGACCAGTTTTCAAAAGTAACGCGAGGGTTTTAATAGGGGAGTTTTACTGTATGTGAATTGTACCTGACCATAACCAAGCCCCAGCAACTCAGTCGGTAGCGTGCAGAACTTGAGAACAGGGGGTCGCTGGTTCGATCCCAGCTTGGCCAATTTCTTTCCGAGGATTGACGATAGTCATTGCGACAGGATTTATTCCTGTCTCACCGCTGACCTCTGTTTCGACAACGGTTATGTGGGAAAGTAGCCAGTGGCTTGGAAAGAATTTTGTGTTGAGGACTGGTAAAAGAAACTTCAGGAAAGCATGAATAGGTGCACTGGTGTTAAACACCATACAAACAATCAATGTACCCGACTTTAGAAAGTATTTGTTTCAATTCTTTACTAGACAACAAAATTTTAAACTTGTCCAAACTAAACTGAAGAGTCTGGTATGTAAGGTGGATTAGGAAATCCTGTAGGTATTGTTTTTCATTAATTAAACTTTATAGGAGGTTAACGTTGAAAACAGCTATTTCATTTCGTCTGATATACGGTATCGGATGGATCAGGTAGAGGCCATTAGCGGACAACGAAGCTTATTAAAAGTGCCAAGTAAAGGTCGAGTCAGAAAAAGGAAGAGTTATCGTTTGAAGGACATTCCTCTCGCATGCATGCCTTGTTCGATAACTTTTCGATTTAAATCTCAACAAAACATTTGGATTTCTTTACTCCTTACCAAACCAAAAAAGATTTAGACTTCCAAATTGAAGCATTTGCAGACGACTAAATAAAGGTAGCTCATAGTACGAAATATGTCCTTGGTAAGATAGAAATCATTGTGTGAAAAGGAGAAAATGCCAATAACAAAGGTTTTCTCCTTTTCCCACAATGTATTCAAAGGTCTTTTTCATCAGGGTCATTAAAAGTCGGATTTGTATGACTACTATCAAAATGGGAGATGTAAAATTTGCGACAAAAGCTAACGATGTAAAGCTGGTTAAGTTCAATACATTATTAGTTGTAGGGTCAGGTGGTAGGGAACTTGGAAACTTGTTCACGGCAGTGGTGAGTCATGTCGCCCCGAGCCGAAAGCCGTGTTCAAGTTTCTAAGTCTCCTGCCACCTAACCGTACAATGAATTTATTATACTGCAAAGTTTTACCATTCTGGGACAACGTGTAATCAGCGAAATTTCCCTGTTTTATGGTCTCACGAATTCAGTAGGCTGACGACATAGAATTTCCCTTCTGAGTAACTTAATTCAATGAAAACTGACGTAACTGAACCCTTTGTAAAACGTGTAGTTTGGTGCATGAAGTTGATGATGTCATTGCGATAGACATTCCATGTATTTTTATTTAAACATGGGTTTAAACAACTTCAGGGTAAGTAACTATGGAATTTAATGATTTTTTTGGCAATTTAAGTAAACAACCATTAGTTTATCCTCTTGACGTTACAATGTATGAGTTTTGACACTTCACAATTTGCTTTTAAATGTCGAAAGGATGGCTCGTTTTAACTCCGTGTGTACATTTGTTTTAGAATGACAACAAACGATAATACATTCAACTACATGTATATTCGTTTAATTTCAAAAATAATCCATTCTTTCCACTTTAATGACAACCATCAATGGAAACTAGTAATAATATGGTGTAAGCTACTCAGTATGTTCGTCTTGTGGGCGGCTCGCATCGATCGATGCCGCCATTTTAGATGTTGTGTTGAAACTGACGTTTTATTATACTGCAAAGAAATTTCTCTCCATCTGATTGGATAATATCCCCAGTACATAGAGTCATGTACACCGGCAAAATCCACGTAAAAGCAGTTTCCCTTTTGAAGGCCCCGTATACATGACTAAACTTTCAACACACCATCCAAAATGGCAGAGTCGGCCGATCCGAGCCGCCCACAAGACAAACATACCGAGTAGCCTGCACCATATTATTTCTTGTTTTCCTTGTGGTTGTCATTAACGCGGAAAAAATGGATTATTTTTTAAATGAATGTAGGTACATATATTATCGTTTGTTGTCATTCTAAACAAATACACAGGGTTAAAACGAGCCATCCCTTCGTCCAGTAAGCAAATTGTGAAGTGTCGAAACTCATTCATTGTAATGTTAAAAGGATAACCAAGTTGTCGTTTGTGGTAACTTACGATCTTTTACATTATGAAAATAAATCATTAAAATGCATGGTTACTTACCTTGAAGTTGTTTAAATCCATGTTTAAATAAAAATATGACGAACGTTTATCGCAGTGACATCATCAACTTCATCCACCAAACTGCACATTTTACCAAGGTTTCAGTGACGTCAGTTCTTAGTGACGTCAGTTTTTATTGAATTGGGGCACTCAGAAGGGAAATCCTGTGTCGTCAGCATACCCAATTGGTGAGTACGTAAAACGGGGGAATTTCGCTGAATACACATTGAAATGGTAAAACTTTGCAGTATAATAAATTTATTGTACGGTCAGGTGGCAGGGGATTTGGAAACTTGTTCACGGCTTCGGCTCGGGGCGACATGATTTGCCACAGCCGTGAACAAGTTTTTTCCAAGTCCCCTGCCAGCTGACCCTACAACTAATAATGTATACGGGGCTCTCGAAAGGAAAAATGCTTTTAAATGGATTTTGCCAGTGTACAGGAATATATATTTCGGGCATATTATCCAATCAGATCGCAAGAAATTTCTTTGCAGTTTAACAATGAGCACTATAAATATTGCAGTTAATTGCAGGAACCAAAAAACATCAAAAAGAGGGATGGTTTTCTTCCATATAAAACCAGCACAGTAGTGTAAGAAATTTAGAAATTTTGATCTTCATTATTTTCAGAACTCTGAGATTATACGGATAGGTGGCAATGGCAAACATTAGATCTACTGGGGGAAAAGCGTTCAAAACCAAGCAAAAACACTGTAGGACAGCAGCCAGTGGCCTAGAAAGAATGTTATGCAAAGTGTCGAAACTTCAATATTGCAAGAATGTGTCCCCCGACCGAATCAAATCGAATCGGTAACAAATTATGGGCAGGCGTCATTGACAATATAATAAAATGGCCAAAACGTGTCCGCTAAAGTCCATTCTACCCTCAAAACCAAACAAACAAGGTTACACGCAATTACAGCAGGATAGTGCTTAGCTTGG
Organism: Hippopus hippopus; assembly: GCA_946811185.2. Classification (NCBI taxonomy): domain Eukaryota; kingdom Metazoa; phylum Mollusca; class Bivalvia; order Cardiida; family Cardiidae; genus Hippopus; species Hippopus hippopus. The sequence continues at coordinate 22,697,505 of OX328101.1, read as the reverse complement.
GAAGTATGTTGGTTTGTATTGGAGTTTAACGCCGTTTTAACAGTTTGGGTCATATCACGACGGTCAGGGCTATGTTTTGCATCATACTGGTAATTTGGCTTACAGATTGCAACCAAGAATCGTCTGACCGGGGAAACAGCGTTGAAAATGGCGGTAAGCACCAAACAAATCTTGTACAGCTACTATTGATTTGGAAACAGTGTTATGAAAGATACTGGTGATTAACCAAACTCTTAACAAACGAAAAAATTAGCCTTCTCTAACACTGAAAACCTTTGCAGGCAACAATTTAAACCTTAATCCAAACTCCTTTTCGCGTGTTGCAGGCCAGATAGCAAGCAAACCTTCCTTGGCACTGGGATTTATTGAAATAGAAAACGTAAACGGCAGTAAAAACGAAGCATTTACATCTTCCAAAGATAATTTTTTTGGAAACAGTTTTTATAAAAAATGCGTGTAGGTCTAACTGGTAGTTCCAAATACTTCGTAGACCGGAGGCTGTGATATTGATAGTATAGTTGATTCTATGATGTTAAAACCGTTTTCAACATCATTTTGGTTCTATCGGGGCGACCGGTGCATCTACCCGTGCTTTCCTGGGATTCCTGTTACCTTCGCACGATATTCTTTCCAAGTCACTGGATACTTTCCCACTGAACCATCGTCGAAACCATGATCAGCGGTTAGAGAGGGACGAATCCTGTCACAAAGACTATCCTCTAAAAGAAATTGGCCGAGCTGGGGATTCCAACCAGCGACCGCCTGGTCTCAAGTCCTGTTCGCCACCGACTACGCTACCCGGGTAGGTAGAGGCCTTGATAAAACAGAAATACTGTTGAAAACGGCATTAAACCAAATAAAAAGTAAGTTTTCTGAAACGGATTACAACTGTTTCTGCGCCAAATTCGTTAACTCCACATCTTTCGGCGGTTTGGAAACAAAGAACAATTTACTAGATCTCAAAAAGATTTTAATCATATAGGCTTGACTAAACAGCGGGAGGATCCAAGATCATATTTCATGTGCTTTGCAGTCTGGTCCTTATCTTTGTCGTCCGCAAAAGCCTTTCATTTGGCCTATGGCGCCATAAAAGAGTCGCTAAAATGTGGGCGTTTAGAAAAAGTCGACTCGATTTGCAAGGTGAGAAACGAATAAGTATTAACTCTTTGCTAAACGACAAAATGTTGTACTCGACTAAATTAAAAGTACATGTTTTTGCAGAAGACATTTTAAATATGGCTGGAAATATAAGATTTAGCTGTAAAAGAGTACAAAACATTGTGGGAAAAGGAGAAAATGCTGGTTACCAGCATTTTCTCCTTTTCCAACAATGTTTTTATAAGCTTTCTTTCTCAGCGTCGTTAAAACTCGGGATTGTGGGCTAAAGAGGGAGCGGAGGTGGGAAATTCACCGTGAAACTTGACGCTTAACCGCTAATTCGTTTTCCCAGTACTGTAATGACTTCCTGGAATTAATCGCATTTAACTATTTACCACACGACAAAAATTCAGACCTGTCCAGACTGAAAGCATTTTGTAGACGCCAATTAAATGTGGCTAAAATGTTGGAATTTGTTTGTTTTTATTTCAATGCATGAGAAGAGGTCAAACTTTGCACACTTCCAGAACTGTCCCCTTTTCGACATTGTTTTATACCACCTGTCAGACAAGTTCCATCATTTTAACCCTTTCTCTGACGACAAATTTTAGACTGTCCCAATCATGAGGTAGGCTGGTCCTTTGACATCCAGAAAATGTACCAATAGCAAAGTGTTTCGACACAGGTCAGCCTGCGCGGACTGCGAAAGCTGACATGTTTGGTACTTTTTACAGATACATTAAATACCCTTTCACAGAGTATGGCTCATTGGATTGATTGATTGATTGATTGATTGTTTGATTGATTGATTGATTGAATGGTGTTTTAAGTGGCGTTCAACGGCACTTTTGTTGTATCACGGCGACAGCTCACATCTTCATGTTTGTCCGTGGTTTTTTCAGTTCTTGGCTGGGGCGCTGAAGTGTGTTACCCAGGGACATTCCCACGAAAGCCCCAGTGCCTCCAGTGCGGCTCGAACCCGGGGCTTCCAGCTTACGAGTCCAACACTTTGCCACTGAGCCTCGTAGGACTCTTACATAGTTATTAACAGAATTTTAAATGTCATACATGTTAACATCGAAGAAACGTACAAATATTTCAACTACATGAAAAAAATTAATGATACATGAACCTTTGCAAAGGGGTCTACAAGAGGAAATGTGATGATTTCAAGCAGACCAGATAATAGATCATTTTCTCACCCGATGGTACTGTTTCTCACATTAAAGGCACTGTAGATTTTATACAAAAACAAAAATAGAACATATATAATGTAATGTATTGGAATTCATTAACAGGTAGAACGGTGGCTTTGTGACCTGTTTTATTGTGGCATTTATCGAAGACAATGCCACTGTGAGTTCAATACCGCGTTTTGAAAATCAGGTATCTTAGCTTGTGCAAAAACCGAAGGAAGTAAATCCAACTGAACTCAATTTTTCTCAGACAAATGAGTGTTTCGATAGCACTCAGATATATAATTTAAAATAGCGTATTTAAATAAACTGGATTAGGTCATCGATCGTCGAAATACTTCTTTTCTTATTGAAAATAGCTTTACCCGGTTATAGCTTTCTGTTGGCGCAATGATACACACAATCTTTGTTTCCTGACCGCTTGGTTCGGGGTTTGTTCGTCCCAAAACAAGTCCGTCCCTCGGCGTTTTCGACCGAGCTTGTCCGGCCCACATGAACGCACGGTACTCTATTGGATTGTGCATGAAATTTTACAAATCAAATACCACATGACTGCACGGTACTCTGTTGGGTTGTGCATGAAATTTTACAGATCGAATTATTGATTGTAACTTACATTAACCTAGCTTGCGATATTTGTAGTTCATATACTTTGTTTAAAGTTATTAGCTGCAGCATGCATGTCAAAAGCCATTTGTATGAGGCGAAAGGGTTGCAGAAAAGCGTTTGTTTGTTTCAGGCTTATTTGTCGCTGAATCTGTATCTCCTGAAGCAGTCTACACAGTGCTGAGAGCTAATTGAAATGGTTGCGTCCACTTTCATTGTCAATAGGAAGTGGCAGAGCCAATGTTCAAACTGCCAGTGCAAGCTGGGGTCCCATGGATTACAAGCCTTAAGATTAAAGAGACTAAGCAAAAAGAAAACTAGAAATATAATCATGAAGTATGAAAGGCAATAGTTGGTTTTTAACCCCTGTTCTGCTAGATAGATACTGCAGCCTTTTTATTCCTATGTTTTGACCAGGTTTTTGCAGTTTAAATGAAAGTTAGGTTTTTCTTAAAGTTCTTGTAATTTTTCAATCAATATCTTGTATGGCCACCTCTGCTGTCGATACAGGCAATTATTCGACGTCGCATAGACCTTACATAACGTAAAATCATTGCATCAGGAATGTTATTCCATTCCTGAACGAGAGCGGTGGCCAAAACCTAACTTTAATGTTACCTTAGTCTTTGAGTACTTTTGCAACTTTGATTTTAGTACCACCTTCATTTAAACTGCAAAAACCTAACTTAAACTTTCTGTTAGTCAAAATCTGATTAGCCTGGCATTTTCTACAGACTCTGAACTAAAGTATGATACCAAATTTGTTGGTCTTCAGTAAAACATGCGACGAGAAATAAAAGAAAATTAAGTGCACACTTATTTATGGAACTGAGCAGATTCGGTGCCTATCGACGGCTGATAACACAATCCACTGAAAGCCGTAGATTTTTGTGTGAAGTCTGATGCCGTCTGATCTGTGCCGTCTGCAAAAGTCACCGTTTTCTCCTATGGCGCTGAAGCTAAGGTTTAACCGTTTACCAACCAGTCCCGGATTTTAACGACCCTGGAAAAGAAGTCCTTTGAAAACATTGTGGGAAAAGGAGAAAATGCTGGTAACCAGCATTTTCTCCTTTTCTTAGAATGTTTTTTACCCTATGTAATATAAATATCGGCATTTTAGCAACATTAAATTTGTAGTCTGCAAATGCGTTCAATTTGGTCCAGTCCAAAATTTTGTCGTTTAGGTTACTGACTATCTTGACCGGTAAATTTTAGGCCTTCGTGCTTGTGAGAAACACTGATACAGGAGTTCTTACACTTTCATGTCCAACAACTTTTGAGCTTCTAGAAAATTCTGTGGATCATATCTTTGTCGATGAAAATTTTAAATAGATACCAGCTATTCACGGCTATAAAAATAGTCGCTAGATTCCGTATTTGAGAGGTAAATCGGACGGATGAATTACAGAAAATACAAAAAAAATTCCAGTCAGAACTGTATGTGTTATTTTCTATGGTTCTTGATATAAAACTGTAAGGTAATTTGCAAAAATGATGGGGAAACGGTCTCTTTTTGAATCCCACCTGTTGCTGAAAGCGCTAAAGAAAGCCAAATTTCACGAAAATAGCATACCGAGAGCATACAGCAAATTTAAGAACAATTTTCAAGAAAGATAACTGCCGCATGCTTTCTATTCTTTGTAATTATCATTACTCTCCCTTCTTAATGCCGTCATCACATCCAGTTCGTATTGCAGAACACATTTCTTTCCTTTCTTTCTTTCTTTCTTTTTTTCTTTCTTTCTTTCTTTCTTCTTTCTTATGTATCGATGATAAATGTTCTCTCAAATCTGATGGAAAAAGTTGCGTTGTAAAATGAGCAATTTTCCATATCAGCAAGTCGTATTTTGCAAGACAAAAAAGGGGTAGCAAAAAGTGAGGTACATCTTTTAGACTGGTATCATCACCATTGTGGGCAACCAGTGTTGCTCAGCGATTATCACGCGTAGAAATAATTATAAGTTTCGCACAATTTCTCCTTTTGTCCCAATGTTTTGAAAGCTGTCTGCTGCAGGCGTAAAATTTCGTCTGCAGGAGGCGGGGCTAATAGTTTAGACAGATATCATCGTTTTACGAGAACCAGCGTTGCGCAACATTTAACATGGGTATAATATTATCCCCGCCGTATATGATAATGTAAATAGTGGCTGGGATATAAAATTTTACCCTTACAGCGTCAGGTGCGAAATCAAAGGGCTTTTGCGGATGGCATAGATCAAGATCAGAATGCACAAAACGTGCAGTCTGATCTGTGATCTATACCGTCCGCTTGTTAAGCCAAGTCTTCAAGTTTCATTTGTCTATATTCCATTTGGTTGTATTTTCAACCGTCGAAAGAGGTTGAGTTTCTATATTTAGAGCAAAAAGAGTAAGACCCTTGCTACATTTTTTTTTACAGATAGACCTGTGCTTCTCAACATTAATAACGCATTATCGCAAGCAGATGACTATTTTCGTCTAGCAGCAGACGACTTTTGAAAAAAAAATCATAGTTAACTCTTTACCAAAAGAAAAAAATTTGAACTTCTCCAAACTGAAAGAATTTGCAGACGACAATCAAATATGGAAAAAATGCTGACAATTAGTATCTGAAAGACTAGAAAACAGTGAGAAAGGAGAAAATGCTGGTTGTCATCTTTATTTCCTTTTTCTCCCACAATGTTTTCAAAGGCCTTTTTACATCATGGTCGTTAAAATTCGGGATTATGTTGTGTAGGGTTAAGAAGGTTGTTTTTATGGAGACTGCCGCAGATTCGTTTCATGCAATAGCTCCTTTCCCCCCAAAAAAATTCCTTGAATTTTATAACAGAAAAAAAAAAGCTTTCTTTCAGTTTCCGTTCAAATATTTTTGAATTGTTTCCCGTAAACTATGTTTGCGCTAGACAGAGATTGTCCGGTGAAGTCAGGGATCGTATATTATGTGTATGTAAGATCCATGGGTGAAATAGTGTAATGTATTAACCCTTTGCCAGACGACAAAAATTAAAACCCATCCATAACCAAAGCATTTTGAAGACGACAAATTAAAAGAACTTAAGCTTATATTCATAGGACTTGTTTTTGAGGGGGGAGGGGGGGGGTTGTGGAGGAAAAAGGAGAAAGTGCTCGGAACCAGCTTTTTCTCCTTTTCCACAGAGTTTCCAACAATCTTTTCTTATCGGTTCGGAAAAACACAGTATTACTGAGTAAAGGATTTACCAATTACCACACATTCTCGACTTTTAATATTCCTCAGGAAGAATGCCTTATGAAAACATTGTGGGAACCAGCATTTTCTTCTTTTCCCGCGATGTTTTCTCTACCCTGCTAAAATCAAATTTCAATTTCCTAATCCTGTTTAACGTCACGCGGCTGTCTGTCAATGCTAAGATTTTGTGGTGTGGTAAAGCGTTGATCGCCGTGAAAAATCTGTGAAATAATTTTGCCCCCATTTGGTATAAAATCTTGTTTGCTTAAATCCTAAACCATATCAGTGTAATAGATAGTAAAGTTTAGTAAGTTTTGGTGGTAAGGTGTGTTTGTAGTTTGTTCTAAATGTTTCATCCCTTGATTTTTTACCGTTGTCGTCACAGTTTAAAAGTGTTTTATATAGTGGATGGATTAATGTTGTAACGGAAGTGTGGATATTGTATTATTGCACAAAACGCAAGGACGTTGCCCTAATTAATTAAGAGAGGTATACATGTATTGTAGTATTTTTTATAAGTGTGTATTGTTTGTATCTAAAAATATTTGTATATACAATGCCTACTGCACATGACATTTTTCGTGTTGCACCAGACTTCGTTTTTAACCATATCAGCCCCGCGGGCGAAAACAGTGGGTTCTGCAGACGGCATAGATCAAGATAAGACTGCACAGAATGTGCAGCCTGATCTAGAATCTGTACCGTCCGGCATGTTTGATCAAGTCTATCAAGTACAAGTTTTTCCGACTTTCAGTGGGTTGGAATTTGAGTCTTCGAGGGAGCTCGAACTTATAATTGAGCCATGCTCTGTGAAAAGGGGGCTTAATGAATCTGCGAAATGTATCGACCCAGGTCAGCCTGCGCAGTCCGCGCAGGCTGACCTGGGCCGAAACTTTTAGCTATTGGTCGATTTTCTGTATGTCGAAGGACCAGTCTACCTTATGATTAAGTCCAATGTTAAAGAAAGTGGCTATCATGGATCCATAATTATGTGATGTCTTGCTTGGTATAATGCATCACGGAGATGCATTAAGCCCCCTTTTGAAGGAGCGTGACTCATATAGTTGGTGCTGCACGAGTTAACTCTTTACCAGACGACAAAATTTTAGAATTGGTCCAAATTGACGGCGTTTGCAGACGACAATCTTACTATTATTCAAACGATAGGGATTATCTTTAAAAGCGTAGAAAACATTGTGGTATAAACAAAAATGCTGATTATCAGCATTTTCTTCCCTTTCCCGTGATATAGGGGACCTGCGTGGCTCATTGATAAAGTAAAGGACTGACTTGTAACCTGGAGGCATCGTGTTCGAGCTTCACTTGAAGCACTGGGCTTTTCATGGGAGAGTCCTTGGGCAAGACACTTCAGAGCCTTAGCCTAGTATTGGTGAAACGTAGGACATACATGATGAATATGTCAGCTTTCGCTGTGTTATGACTGAAATGTTGAAAGCGGCGTAAGATACCATTCAAAACATCATTTCCCATGATGTTTTCTAAAGCTTTCATACTTTGATGGCCAGCATCATTACAAACACGTGGTTGTTTTGTTAGAGTATTAAACCAATGTGGCTAATGGAGAAAAATCCCAATGAATAGCATTTTTTTTTCTCTTTTTCTTCTCATATTTGGACCGACAGTCACTTAAATTAATCTTGATTATCCAAATGAGCCATGCTGTGTGAAAAGGGAGCTTAATGCATCTGCAAAAAGTATCGACTCAAGTCAGCCTGCGCAGTCCGCGTATCCAAGGAACATTCCATCTCAGGATTCAGCCTGTTGTTCAACAAAATGAATTTTATGGATCCATAAATGGCCTGCAACACGTGAAAAGGGACATTCGGACATTTGCGTAAAGTGTCGTCTCGGATCAGCCTGCGCAGTCCGCGCAGGCTAATCCGAAACGACACTTTCCGTTTCTATGCAATTTTTTGTTTTGCGCAAGTCTACTGTAACACAAAATCTAATGTAGTCGTAAAGTGCCGTCTCGGATTAGCCTGCGCGGACTGCACATGTCCGAATGTCCCTTTTCGCGTGTTGCAAGCCAAATTAATTATATGACGACTTGCTTGGTATAATGCTTGATGAAGATGCATCAAAACCCCCTTTGCCAGAGTATGGCACGTATTCACTTTAGGCTAGGATGTCATGGAAGTTGCCTACTGCAAATTTGTTTCCTCAATAAATGAATCAATGCCTTGTTCTTTACTTCTTTATTCGGCAAATTTAAATGATTCCAGGGAAAAAAATGATTTGTAGGCAAGTACGTAGGTATATAAGTCTACGAAGCCCTCTAAAAAGAAAAGCGAAAAAGCAAAACTCTGCAAAAATCTTGAAAACGCTGAAAAGTTATTGTCTAGTTTCCTCTTTTTATGTAATATTGTTCACAATGCCTTGACTCATGACTTGTGATTTGTAAGCAGGAAATCCGGGTTCGATCCCAGCAGGAGGCGCTAGCCACGTGAAGTGTCATTTGGCAAGCAGCCAGCCAGAGCTCCTAGTACTACTGATTTAAAAAAAAAAACAGACATTAATACGCGAGCTGTCGCCGTGGTATGGCTGAAATGCTATTGACAGCGGAGTAAAGAACCATTTAACTTTAACTTAAGATTTGTACCATTGAAAGAATTTGCAGACGACAAATTACATGCGACCTTAATTTTGTGATTTGTCTTCAAGGGTTAAGAAAACTGGTAACCAGCATTTTCGCATATTCGCACAATCTTTCCAAACAAAAGCCTTCACTCCCAAAGTCGTTAAAACTTGGAATTGTATAGTAAAAGGTTAAACATAGAAAAAAATCTCTTGATCAAACGACAAAATTTTACACTGGTCCAAATCGAAAGCATTTACAGACGACAATTTAGATTTGGCTCAAACGCTGGTTTTAGATGAGGTAGAAAACTTAGTGAGCAAAGGAGAAAGTACTAGTAACCAGTATTTTCTTCTTTTTACCCTTTGTTTTTATACGCCTTCTTTTTCAGAGTCGATAAAACTCTGGATTAAGTAGTGCGGGGTTGAAACCAATAATGCAGTCTGCTGCAAGACTACAAAAGTCGTCTGCAGAATGAAATGGGCTAACTCTACTCTTTACCAGACGGCAAAATTTTAGGTCTGTCCAAATTCAAAGAATGTGCAGACGACTAATTTAGTGCGACTCAAATGATGTGATATGTGTTTGACAGGGTAAGAGAAATTGTGGGGAAAGGAGAAAATGATGGGAAACAACAATTTCTCTTTTTACTACAATGTTTTCCAAAACTTGACTCGCCTAAGGTCTTCAAAGCATAGGATTGTTTAGTGAAGGATTAAGAGGGTGTGTAATGAAATTTTGAATCATTGAGATAAAGGATTAACGCTGTACCAGACGACAAAATTTTTAGATTTGACTAAATTCAAAGCATTGGAAGACGACAAAATAAAATGAAGCAAAAGAGCAAATAATGATGGAGGGATGGAAAACATTGTGGAAAAAGGAGAAAATGCTGGTTACCAGCATTTTCTCCTTTTTCCACATTGTTTTCAAAGGTCCTCCTCAGGGTCATATTGACACAGGATTGTTTGGGAAAGGGTTGGCTAGCTGGAGCGACCAAGTTGTACCATACAGGTATAAATTGATAGTTGAGACCTGGTTCTGTCAAGTAGATATAATTCGACCCTTTATAACTCTTTATCAGACGACAAAATTTTGTACCAGACTAAAATCAAAGCATTTCCAGACGACATATATAAATGTGGCTTAAATGGTCGAATTTGTCTTCGAAAAAAAAAGGGAGAAACGTTGTAGGAAAAGGAGAAAATGCTGGTAACCAGCATTTTTACTAGTATTTTCTCCTTTTCCAACGATGTTTTCCAGAAGTCGTGTTCTGCAAGGTCGTTTAACTCCTTACCACACAATCCTAAGTTTTGACGACTTGAAGAAATAGCTTTTTGAAAAACCTTGTGGGAAAAGGAGAAAATGCTGGTTACCAGCATTTTCCCCTTTTCCTACATTTTTTTCTACTTTTTCACGGATAATCGCCATCATTTAAGCTAAATTTAATATGTCGTCTGCAGATGCTTTGAATTTGGACCAGTCGTTTGGTAAATTGATAAACACGGAATCGTATTGGAAAACAGGTAGTCGGCAGAAAAGAACTCAAATGATGTGTTGAGAGTATGGCCAATTCAATAGAGTATCTAATACGGTGTCGGACAGCGTAGATCCGGGATCAGACTGCATGTTTTTATAGCCTCTGATCTCTGTCTTTACCGCCCGCAAAAAAAAAAACGCTTGGTGTATCTCACAAAATGCTAAAAACAAAAGATTCCTCATCCCTTGAAGAATTAATCTCACTTGGTACATGTAGTCTATAAAGACGGTGTTTCAAAAGCATTGTGACAATGGGATGTACATGTATATTGTTTGATATACCGGTATGCAATTTCTCCCAATTTGTCGGACGAATTTCAATTTGGTTATTTCTTTGCATATGTAGAATTGATCCGTTGCGTAGTTTTTTTTTTATTATTATTCTCATTTTTTTTCTTAATTATTAATGCTTCTCAAATGGTTCGATACCGACTTAATTCCAAATTAATTCAAAATACATAGCATTCGCAGACGACAAATTAAATGTGGCTCAAACGAGAGGGGGATTATACTTTGAAAGATAAAGAAACATCGTGCGAAAAGGAGGAAATGTTGGATTAAGCCTTTCTACACAATCCCGACTTTTAACAACCCTGAAAAAGAATGTTTTTAAAAACATAGTGGGAAAAGGAGAAAATGCTGGTAACCAGCATTTTCTCCTTTTCCCCCAATGTTTTCTATCCTTCCCAAAACAAATTTCAATCTTTCAGTCTCATTTATTTTGTCGTCTGCAACTGCTTTCAATTTCGATTAGTCGTATACTTTGTCGTCTGGTTAAGGGATTAACTAACAGATTACAAAGTGACCCACTTTTTTGTTTACTCGGTCTTTCCTTGAGGTAAGCTAACTTTGAACAAAAGCAGGTACATGCATTATAGACAAAAAGAACTTATAATTATCTTTCAATGCACTGAAACTTACTAAAAATACTTGTTTAAGTTTTAAAAACTTATATACACTATTGTTTTGGCAGAAATAATTTAGGATAAAAAACATTCGAAATTTGAAAGCACTCATGATATAGCACTGTATATATAATTGTACTAGAACAGAAAATATAAGCGTAATATTTTGAAACACCGTTCTTTCTCCGAAAAAAAAAATTTTTTTTTGTTGGAGTTGTAAGTTACTATCATTTTATTAAATTGGATAAAGAATCGTGGATAGACTATATCCTGTGTCCTGATTCTGTAAGGGCAGTACATCAAAAGGGCGGAGAAGTAACTTAAGTCGCGTGATTCTGTAATGAGTCTACATCAAAAGCATAGAGGACTTTTACATTCTGTGGCATGCTTCTGTAAGGGCTGTATATCAAAAGCGTGGAGAACTAACTTAAGTCGCATGATTCTGTAATGAGCCTACATCAAAAATACCGAGGACTTTAAAATTCTATGGCATGATTCTGTAAGGGGCATAAATAAAGAGCACGGAGAACTAAGACTAAACTGTAGGGCATTCATGACTCTGTGAAAGACGCACTTCAAAGTGCGAAGAATTATAAGACATGAATCTTATCGGGGACGTACATCAAAAGGGCGGAGAATAAGAGAACTAAGTCTAAAAATTTGTCTCCTTCCATGTACTCGCACAATAGGGACATTTGGATATATATAACTTCAGTGGCATACCCTGATTTTTCGGCGAAGCTGAATGTGCTGGCTTTTGACCTGCTTTTTGATTCTGATAACAATTGACTAAGGAAATCAAGGCGTTGAAAACGCTGGTGTGGCATTTGTCAAGGAAGCCATTGTGTGTGTGGAATTAATAATTTGAAAAAAAAAAGAGAAATATTATTCAAATATTAATTTGAAAGTAAACCTACTAAGCAAATTAATACTTTTTCTTTTTCATTTTTTTTTTTTTTTTTTTTTTTGGTTAAAGGGAGAGTACTGGTGCCAAAGTTTGGATTATTTGTGTTTTGGTGGTCTACCTCTGATCATTCACAGGAGGAGTCAGGAGTAATGTCCCTTGACGGTAGGATGCATGATGGATAGAGAGAGAAACCATGCATATATATCGAATAAAATTAAGTTTATACCTGGAAACTATGATTTTGATATATCTTTGGCCGTCAAGATCTTATTCCCAACATTACAATCAACTATTTCGATCTGTAAATATTCATGCACAATCAAATGGTTTAGCGTGCAATCATTTGACAAACAAGCCCAGGGACGAACTGGTTTTGGAACGAACAAGCCCTGAACCAAAGCGGTCAGTAGACAAATTTTGTGTATATCATTGCGCCAATAGAAGGCTAAGAGCTGGTGAAGCTATTTTCAATCAAAAAGAAGTATTTCCACGATCGATGGCCTGATTCAGTTTATTTTAATACGCCATTTCCAATTACATATCTGAGTGCTATCGAAAAACTCATTTGTCTGAGAAAAATTGAGTTTAATTGGGTTTATTTCCTTCGGTTTTGCTCAAAATACGTGCATGGTCTTCAAAATTCAATAGTGAACATTCAGTATTGAACTCATAGTGGCATTGTCTTCGACAAACGCCACAAAAATTTGTGATTAGTAATAAAAATGTAGGCATGTTTATTTTAAGGGCCCCTGCCTATAGCAGGCAAATTTACACCGTCTATCTTTTTTTTAGAGATATTTCTTGTTTGGGCTTCTTTGTGATGTCCGCAACCCCTGTAAAATGTAGGACAGAGGTCATAATATTTATCATGTACTTTCATAAGATGAAATTAAAGACCCTCTGATAAGCGAAGCAGATCCTGTTTAGCAATCATCCATGGAAAAAAAGGTCAAACACTTTGTTAATGATATTTATTTAACCCTTAGGCTGCTAAGCGCGACTCAAGGACCTTTTGTGGCCAGTGTAGATCATGATCACACTGCACAGAACGTGCAGTCTGATCTTGAATCTACACCGTCCGAAGAGGAGATTATGTTTCCCTAAAAAATGCCATTTGAAAGAGCAAGGTTACGATTTTTTACTATTGGCGTTAAAATTTCATTTGACTTACTTAGCAGGATAAGGGTTAACCGTTTAATAATTGGGTGGTGGTCTGGGAAATGGGCGTTTAATGCATTTCCGTATTGCGTTATTCAAAGCCAGTCGTCGCGTAATGTGAATCTATTATGTCTAAAACACCAACGAACCATGAGATATAATAGTCCTTTGACATGCACAAAATTTACCTACAGCAAAAGGTTTCGATTCAGGTCAGCCTGCGGAGTCCCTGTCTGCGCAGGCTGACCCGACTCCATCCATTTTGCAAATGTAATTTTGGGCACCTTTTCAAAGAGCATGATTTAACTATTTTATCAACCTTTTGAAGTTAGAACGCTAAGCAAACCTCATTTGCTTTTGTAACAAATGTAGATCAAGATAAAACTGTCTATTGTCGACGGTGTACATCAAGATCAGACTGCACAGAAGGTATGTCAACCCTACTCCAAACAATCCTGGGTTTTAGTGACCCCGAAGAAAAGGCTTTTGGAAACATTGTGGGGGAAAAGGAGACAATACTGATAAACAGCATTTCCTACTTTTCCCACAAAGTTTTCTACCCTTTCGAAGAGAAATCCAACCCTTTAACTCTTTACCACACTATCTCGAGTTTTAATGGCCCCAACAAAGAAGGCTTTAAAAATCAAAGAGGGAAAAGGAGAAAATCGAGAGACTGGTTCTTTCCCATTTCCACAAAAGTACCGCCTTTCTCTGCCCTTCCCATGTAGAAGTCCGACCCTTTTTTCAGACGACAAAATTTTGGGTCCGTCCATATAGTCCCCGTTGTATACATAAGCGATTACTTGTGTGAGGGGAGGTAACCAATCCATCGGTCACCTTTACCCATATCCTGCTTAATAAGTGAAATGATACATTCAAGCCGATAGTAAAACCCTGAATAATGCGATTTCAAACTTACATATTTATTTTTAAGGAAAAAAAAAATCTCCTTGTCGGACTGTGTGGATCCAAGATCAGACTGCACGTTCTGTGCAGTCTGATCTTGATACACACTGTCCGCAAAAGGTTAGTGAGTCACGCTAAGCAACCTAAGGGTTAAGAGCATTTTGCAGACAACAAATTGCATTTCACTGTATGGAAATGGGAGACATCTTTCATCGGATAAAAAAACGTTGTGGGAATAGGAGAAAATGCTGATTACAAGCATTTCTTCCTTCCCCACACTCATATTTTGAAGCTTGCCCTTAGTCCGCAAGGTCATGAAAGCATATGATTGCTCGATTTAGGATTAATCATAATTTAAAACAGTCATGTGGATCTATGTAGGTAAAATTTACCTTGCAGGAACAGAACAGAATAGAACATATATTTATTAGACGAGTGCAAGTGTACATGGTCAGAATTCCATAATGTATACTATAAGGCATTCGTTAAGCTCTACAACAAAGCATTTGTCAAGCTCTCTCTCTCTCTCTCAGGCATTACATTTAGTGGCGAAATTTATAAGAAAGAAAGCTAAACTTATTTAGTTCTTCTTTTGGCCGTCTTCAGCCTTTGTCTCAGGAAAATAAGGTGCCTTTTTTTTTTCTAAGTTCCGTCAGCTTAGCAAACAGAACTTTACGAGACTTAGGTTGGTTTGTAGATAAGACAGTAAAGGACAGTAAATCATCATCTAGTTACATTTTGATATAAACCAAAGGAGATAGTGACAGTTATAATAGTCTTAACCCTATACCACACAACCCCTGTTTTACGACCGTGATGAAAAGGGCTTTTAAAATCTTTTTGGGAAAAGGAGAAAATGCTGGTAACCAGCATTTTTTCCTTTTCCTGCAAAGTTTTTAAAATCCTTTGAAAGACGAATACCGTCATTTGAGGCCCATAAATTTTGTCGTTTGCAAATGCTTTCAATTTGGACGCGTCTAAAGTTTTGTCGTCTGGTAAAGGGAAAACAGATTAAAGATTACCTCTTTACCAGAGGATGGAAGTTGGCTCGTCAAAATTCAAAACATTTGCAGACAACAAAGTTATATAATTTTCATGTGGTTTAAATGACTGGATTTGAAAGGTTATTGGAATTCATAGCAAAGTAGAGGATATACGGGGTACCAGCCTGTTTTTCTATTTCTACGATGTTTTCAAAAGTCTTCCTCTCATGGATCGAAAAACACGCGATCTAGTTTGATAACCTTAGGCGTCACTTTTATGCACCAAAACCCGTCTTCATGCGCCAAAAGCCGTCTTTATGCACCAAAACCCGTCAACAACATCAAAAAGAGCGCATATTATTTAGTTTCATGTTTTATCTGTCAGATTATAAGACCTTGACTATTTCTTCGCTACCATTTTATACAAAGTTTATTAAGTAGAATTCAGGAATACATTGTGGCAAGAGGAAAACATTTAACTTTTTACCAAACGATAAAATTGGAGACTTTTCCAAATTAAAAGCATTGGCAGATGACAACATAAATGGTACTCAAAAATTATAATTTGTCTTTGAAGCGTAGGAAACAGAAAGAGGAAAAAGGAGGAAATGTGGGTTACAAGCATTTTCGCCTTTTCAGACAATGCTTTCAAAAGTCTGCTTCCACAGGATCTTTAAACTCGGGATTGTATGGTGCAGGGGTAATTGTTGTAATAGTATGAGGATTTCTCCAGTTTTTGTCTGTTTTTTGAAAACTGTTTGAGTCACATTTATGTTATTGTCTGCAAGTGGTGTCCGGGGTCGTGAGGTAGAGCGTCGGCCTCGTAACCAAAAAGTCCTGAGTTCGATACCCGGGAGCGGGTGTCAACTTTGGGATTTTTCATAGGCCCACACATTCGGCGCGAGTACTGGTGTAGTTCCCAGGAAGCAGAATCGAGAGAGATTAGTATAAGTTGTAAGAACTTGTTTCTCAATCGATGTAAAATAAATATGTTTAAACTAAGTCGTACCATTTTCCATTTGAAAATCTTATAGCATTCTAACGAAACTTTGTGAATCATTCGATGGAATAACAATAAATTGCATTAAAGGTAAATTTGGCCAAAACTTGTTATTTTCCGGCTGATTTTCAACTTAAAACAAGTGTTGCATTTTTAAATGTACTGAGCGTATGTAAGTACCAAATATGTAATCTCTTTTGACCGCTGAAAATGCAGTCTACTGAAACTCAGGAAGATTTTTAGACGAAGCTAGTCTATAGGCATCCAGATTGAGCCAGACTCAATGTAAACAAAAAAACCCCACAGTTGCCAAATACTGCCTCTCAGAAAATAATTCGTTACTGTTTGGAATCTTTATTTTGTCATATATGACAATTTTGACAAAAAGCACAGAATCTCTACCATCCCGATTGGAACATGTCTACTTACAAAGTAATAGACTGTACAAGATGTCAATGATAAGGTACATGATGTTTGCTTATATGTAAATTATGTGACCTATGCAAATCAGGATCATATCACTGATTCCTACTCTTAAAATTATGAATGGGTCTAAAAATAGATACCATGAGGTAACTCGTATTAATGCAGCAAATCCTAGCTACACAAACCCTCACTGGACAGGGAACCCTTGTCATTCCTTCAGTCATTCATTATTTAAATCATTGTGAACGTGAAACTGATATGTTAAACTGTTATTTTACGTCTTGTATATGAACCCTTTACCATACAATGCCGAGTTTTCACGAAAGTGGGGAAGAAGTCCTTTGAAAACAATGCGGGAAAAGGAGAAAATACTGATTACCAGCATTTTCTCCTTTTGCCATATTGTTTTCAGCCGTTTTAGAATATGGTTTTATCAATTGAGCCACATTTAACTTTATGGTCTGGAACAGCCTTGAATTTGGAGGGGTGTGAAGTTTTTCGTTTTGTAAAGAGTTAAATAGTTAAAGTATTACATCTTGTGCTTTTGATTAACTATATAATCCAATTTAACCCTTAACCTGCTAAAAAAATTAAAACTTTCAAGCTGATGGTAAAAACCTGAGTAATGCTATTTCAAAGTTATATTTTTGAGAAAAATATCCCCTTATAGGATAGTGGAGATCCAAGATCGGACTGTACAGTCTGTGCTGTCTGATCTTGATCTACACTGTCTGTCCGTCCGGACAGACATCTGTTAAAATCCTTGATGAAAATTGATGGGACTTCATACATGTATCCCTTACGATAGTCCTCCGATAAAGATTCTTTTCTTTTTTTTTTTCATTTGATGCCGTTTCATCGAAAAAGGGGGTTTGATGTATATATCCATTATGGACTGATATCTCTTTAACTACTGGACAAAATTTAATGAAAATAACTTCATATTAATCATGTTTATCATAAGCCACAGACAATCATTATTTGTTTTTATCTATTCAAATGCTATGTTACGGAAAAAGGGAGCTTAATGGATAATTTCATTATGGACCAACAACAAAAAGGCCACATGTACATGCAATACACAATATCTCTTATATGTTTCTATCAAAAGAGGTCTTTTTAGGCCATTTCAACGAAATAACCTGTTTTAAATTGAAAGTTAGCAAATTGAAGTTTTTCATGATATTTCTTGTTTTGAGAAGTAAATAGTCAAGAGCGTTGAGTAAAGTCAATGGACTGAACTGGATCTGGATTAGACCGGATTGGACTTAATAACCAGAATGAACCGATGGAACTGGAACAGACTCAATAACCAAATTTGACAATTTTTCTTCAATCTTGTATAAACCAACCAAGTTTTATATTTACCATAGCCACTTATTTCAAATTCGCTAGTCTGTCAGTACTTTCAGTACTTTGATTATCTCATTAGGCTTGACTATAAAAGCGGACTGTATAGATCCAAGATCAGACTGCACGTTCTGTGCTGTCTGATCTTGATCTATACCGTCCACAAAAAAGCCCATGTATTCGCCTGTAGACAGCCGCTGAGCAGGTTAACTGTTGTCAGCACTATTTATGGTTAAGGTGACATCCCCGATGGCGAACGACATAATTATGTAAGTTTATAAAATTTTATTGGTAAAGATGAGCTTCTTTTTATGCACCAGGTACGCTGAATGTGGTAACTGCATAGAAAATACAACAGTTCGCTATATTAATATTTTTACCTTTGATTGCCTGGAGTAAACCTAAAATTGTTAATCTAATGAATCAGTCGCAACATGGCAGATCGGGCCTATGTCATTATCGCACAAATACGACAGCAGGTTTCCGTAGTAGACATCTTTTGGAACCGTTGACGGAAAAAGGAACATGGTCTTGCTATATTCTATGGTTTCTTTTATCTGCAAGATTTTTCACAGTCCATTTTTTTTTTAAATCTATAGGCCTATACCCCAAACGCTTGATACGTTGTTACGATTTGTATCTGAATTCTGTCTCATTACAAAATGCAACCGATTTAGACGTGTTCGATGGTGCAGATCAAGATTAGACATCACGTGTATCGGTATCCACCCTAATTTGGCTCATAATAAGATGTAAGATGACAACCAGAATTGTTGAGGCTTAACGAAGGTTTAATTAAGGCGGCCTCTTGTTTTCTGGAAGTGCATTATATTGTGGTGAAAACGACCACTTCTTCCTTTCATAAAAACAGCATTTCTGATATTTTAGTTCTTTCTATGCCATAGACGACACTAGAAGCTTTTGTGGACAGTGCAGATCAAGATCAGACTGCACAGAACGTGCAGTCTGATCTTTGATCTACACTGTCCACTGCTTTATTCTGGATTATGACTAAACTCTCTCTTGATCTTGCAGCAAAATTGTATTTGTAGCCTTTGAGAAAATGTGGTTTATTTAATTCAGTAATGAGAGTTAAATGACTTGAAAGTTTCCTTACTGCCCTGTCCCATCCAACCGAAATGCACAGCGAAAAAAGTTGTTGGTTATCACTTTTAATAAGTGACGATACTGAAACTTTACACAGGGGATGAAGTACATTTTATATAAGTTTCATTTTCTTTTTACTTGCAGATTGTGTGGTATGTCCTGCATACAACTAAAAAGCAGTGCCTACCAAACTTGGATTATTTAGAAATTCTTAACCAGACCATGGAAAGTTAAAAAACACATTGCATGGAAAATTCTTCTGCTAAATTACAGCGATATGGAAATGTGAAATACGATGCAGTTTTGTGGAATTTAACTCCCCATAAAAATGTCAGATCTAAAGTCACTTGGATTCGGAGCACGCATTCAAGAAGCCAAAGGTAAGTGATTATTACATCATGACATGTCGGTCTTTAACCCTTTTGGCGCCATAGGCGAAATTAATAACTTTTGCAGACAGCATAGATCAAGATCAGACTGCACAGAATGTGCAGTCTGATCTTTGATCTATACCGTCCGCTTGTGTAGTCAAGCCTATACAATCAAAATCTTTGTAAGTTTGAATGGATTGTATTTAGAGCTGTCGAAAGAGGTCCAGTTTATTTATTTGGTGCTCAAAGAGTTAACCATCTGAAACTGATTCAACCCTTTACCTAATGATCCTGTGTTTTACAGAAACAGAAGGCGTATAAAAACATAGAAAAGGCAAAAATGTCGGTAGTCAGCAACTTCTCCCTTCTCCCACCATGTTTTTCCTGTTTCAAAGATAAAGCCTTTAATACATGTATGGGAAATCATTAGTTTTCTACTAGTGCTTTCAAAGTGGACAAATTTAAATTTTTATGGTGTGATAAAGAATTAAAATATACCACTACCTAGTTAGGAAGATACAAAGGAGCAGGAAAATGGCTTTTATTTTTGGTAGAACTTTATGAGTAAGATGACCATGTGAACAGATTCTATGCGAGCTAATTAGATACTTTCCTAAAAGGAAACATGTCAAGGTATCTGTTTCACCAAGAGCTGTCAGAAATTACACAGAAACTGGCCTGATACACAAGACTTATATGTAAATCAGAAAAAAAGTGTGAAAAAGTGTGAAAAGAAGTTACTGTTTGCAAAACGTTATTGCTCCTTTTCACACATCTTTATTTGAAATGGTAGGTGCATGACCAGAGGGACAAGTTTTATGGTCAGTGATTGGGGCTAATTACTAAGTCCTAATTGGATGCTTGACATGGTAACTGTTTCACAAAAAATCTGACATTTTCGGAGAACTTGGCTTGTATGATCATGTAGACTGAATAATTTGAATAATTATATAAAAAATTAATGGTTTACATCCCTTTGAAGATAAATCTCCATATTTGAGTCACATTTAATTTGTGGCCTGCAAATGGTCTCAATTTGGACAATAGTCACATGTAACCCGAAGAGCTTCAAATAAACAAACTAGACATACTGGGTCTAGAAATAAGACCTAAAAACCTGCAATTTGATGGTTGCTTTTATTGACAGTGATTAACCAAAGCAAACAGTGAAGATCAAAGATTAGACTGCATGCTTTGTGCAGTCTGATCTTGATCTACACTGACTGCAAAACCAACTATAGTTGTAAAAGGGGCTTTAAGCGTTAACTTGTTGTCTGTGAATGCTTTCAACTTGGACAAGTCTAGAATTTTGTCATTTGGTAAAAAGTCACAATATCACCCATAATTTTGAAGAGCAAGCCACATCAAAATACCTTTTACCTATCAAATTTGCTTGCTAAAGCCTAACATTTTTTATGCTATGGCATAAGTCTCAGATACATGTACTTGTAATATTGGGTTTTTTTGACAGAAGATGAGGTGACATGTTCTGTATTGTCTGATCTTCATCTACACTGTCCAGCACTGTAGTCAAAGTTGTTCTTCAGCTGTTGAGATTTAGATCTAGCTCTTTTTAGCAATTGACAAAATTCTTGACTTGTCCAAGTTGAAAGCATTTGCAAGGGACAAATTACATGTGACTCAAGAATTGAAATTTGTTTTTTGGACGGATAGAAAATGTTGGAAAAGGAGAAATGTTGGTTACCAGCATTTTCTCCTTTTTTTTTAATTTATTTTTTGAAAGTCTTCTCCTTTAAGGGCATTAAAACTCTGGACTGTCTGTTAAAGGGTTTAAGTCCATACATTGTTACTACAGGTTATTACTCTGACTTGGTATATTGAGATTTTAAAATAAGATATTGTTACCAAGTAACAATATCTTATTTGGTCACCTTGAGCTCGTGTGACCTCATGTGACCTTTGTAATCTATCTGCAGCAGACACTGCTTTTGAAATGGTTACATGGTTTTGAACTGTTTACCTTTTAGGACAGTTGGAGAAATTACCTACTTCAAAACAAGTTTTCCTGTATTTGTCCTAGTATTTTTTTACGTTTTTCTGTAGTTATTATTGAAATAGCAGATGGCTATGTCATTCGTGCCTTGAGTTGTATGTGCGAAATGCTAGTAGATTCTGGAATCTGAAAATGGGAAGAAAGTGGGGATGGTTATTTACTGTACATAGATGCTTTAGAATATTACCATATAGTGACATGCGTAAGCTGTGTAAAATGATATGATCTTTCAAGTCATGCTACATGTAGCCTGGGTTCCAGTCCGTTCATTTTTTCCTTTTCTTTCATTCAGACGTTACTTTGTCAAAAATGAAGATCGGAAGCCATAAACCGTTTTGCCAGACATCTGTATAGACCTTCAAAGGAGACCGCGATAAGGTGTAAATAAAAGATTTTTACCACCTGGACCCAGGCTATGCTACATGTAACTTTTTGGATATAAACACTTGCAGATGACCAACCTTCTGAAGTGTGTCTTGCAGCACAGAATTAACCATTTACAACAGTCCTGGGCTTTAACAACCCCGAGAAAGAGGCCTCTTGAAAACATTGCAGGAAAAGGAGAAAATGCTGGTTTCCAGCATTTTCTCCTTTTCCCACAATGTTTTCTAGACTATCAAAGACAAATCCCATAATTTGAGGCACATTTAAGTTGTCGTTTGCAAATGTTTTGAAGTTGGACACGTCTAAAATTTTGCCAAATGATAAGGAGTTAAAAAGCCTAAGAAATGTATGACTGATCTTGATCTTCATTGTCAGAAAACAACTCTCTCATTACCATTTTACAACAAAAAACTTATTTCTACACTTAGGAGTATAAACAAGTCTAAAAATTCTAGACTACCTGCATATTAAACATTGAAAAATGAAACATCCTGTGAAATCTACAGATTGTGGGAGACAGTGGTGTAGTGGTTGAGCGTCGGCCTCTCACACCAAATGTTCTGGGTTGGATCCTATGAGCAGGGTCAACCTTGGAAACCAACCACACCACGGCACAAGTACTGGTTAAGGTTTTCCAGGAAGCAATCATCGAGAGTGATTGATATAAGTTGTAAGAATTCGTTTCACAATTGATATAAAAAAAAATTTGTAAACTAAACTAAATGTACACAGTAGACAGTAGTTCATGATGAAAGGAAGAGGTAATCCTATACAAAAGATGAATTCAAGTGTAAGTGATACAGTAACATACTGAATTTCATGCTGTACTTCCTCTTGATTTTCCACTTCACTTCTATTTGTGATTTAACAAACTGCTATGCAGGGAAAATTTAGTAATGGGGACCATATCTGTAAGTCAAATTATCTCCTTTGCCAGATAAAGACAAAAGGCAACCAAATAACAGATAGGTCCTTTTACCCATTATCTTCCGCTAGGCGGCATTTTTCAAATACATACCTTTCTGGGTTTGGACATTCTGGGTACAGAACGGGACTTTTTTTCAAAATGGCAACCATTACTTTGAATTTCAATATAAACGTTTACTCAAAAAAACACTAACTCGCACGGTTAGCCAGCATATAACCTACATGTATGCACCAGTCATTTATAACCACAGGCCCTATAGGCTCGGGAAGTAGCCCCAGTACATTTTTTTTGATAAGTCTGGAAAAACCAAAATGCACAAACCCTGGGTTTCATTAAATCTATATTAGAAACTCTATACAAAGATTTGCAGTAAACAATGATTATTTTTAAAATTATTTTGCCTGTTTGAAAGAATTAATTTTTCAAGAAATTTGCAGTGAAGAACAAGTTAGATTTTTCACAGAAATATTATTTATAGCCAAGTTCTCCATTGCTACTTTTTTAGCAGAATAGTGCATATTAATATTTATCCTGTAGAGAATAGTGATGCATCATGGCAGACAGGTCAAATCTTCGAAGAATATGACATGAGCAGACATAATCCTTTTACCTGTATTCCTTTTTTTTCCCCAATTCCTTTAGGGATGTTGCAATAACTGTACCATGATTTATGATATATATGATATATGTGTAAGGTCCTTGTGTACTTTTAAATCATTAATTCTGTTCTCAGTCATCAGAAAATACATATATGTATTGATTTGTAAAACAGTGTATTGAGATTCAGTTGAGGTATTATCTCAAAAACATAACTGTGTTGTGCAAGAAAATCAACGATAAAACCAAGTAATCCCCTTATTGGGACTAATGCAGTACTGGAGAGGAATCATGGGAAACAACTAAAAAATGGCCCTTGTTGTAACATGTGGTACTTTGAATATGTCTGAGGAGTCATTAAAAGGTTACACAACTCTTGACTTATCCTATTTGACAGCATTACTTTTGAAAACATCACAGTAAATTTGGCTCTAATTGTGTGATGATTTAGCTTAAGGTCTGTAGCCCCTAACTCTCATATTAAAAGACAGAAACTGCCGAGATTGGCCGAATAGCCTTTACAAAAATGTCAATGTTACATGATATTTACCGATGAGTTAGTGAGGCTAATTGGCTCCTAACTCTCATATTAAAAGACAGAAGCTGCCGAGGTTGGCCGAATAACCTTTATGAAAACGTTGATGTTTACCAATGGGTTAGGGGTCGTAGACCTTAAAAAGGGTGGAAAACATTTTAAACTTTTTTTAAAATAGTTTGGCTCTCTGAATCAGGGACCTTTGATTGAAAGCCTTGGTCGCACTTATACCACCGAGCTAAGCTGACTGTCGGTTTCAGTTGCAAGCATCACAGTTTCTCGGTGTCAGTTGCAACCAGTATCACATATTCTTAGAATTCTGTTGAAACACTCCCAGGGTCCAGGAAAGAAAAATGAAGCCATTACTAATTAATTCCTAAATTTAATGACCCTGAAGAAAAATGTCTTTTGAAAACAATGTGGAAAAAGGAGACAATGCTGGTAACTAATGTTTTCTACCCTACAAAAAACAAAAATCATCAATCGATCTACTGTGGTGGCATATTTCTGCCACGAGATACAAGATAACTATTTGTGATAATTTAAAACAACTATCATGATAAAACACTTTCCTGGAAATATTAGCTAGACAATAAAAAGTTTCACAATAAGAGTATAGCAATAATTCTAACTGTTGTTGTGATTTGTTTTGCTTTCATGCCCACAACTGACATTCAAGGTATCTGTCATTAGACACGGTTTCGGAACATCTTCGTCTACAACCTTATGAATTCTCCTTTTCCCTGAATGGGTCTAAAGTTGTTGGTAGGAGGAATTTTGAGTTGTCTTTGTGTTTAATAGATTTCTCTTCATTTCAAGTGTGGTCAAAATTTATTAATTTAGCTACAATTGTAAATAATTTGAATTTTTACTAACTGCCATCTTGTGAAGTCAAAAACTACCAAATTCATCCAAATGGTGTATTGTCTATTTATAGATATTGAGAAACAGGTGAGTCTATCATGATATATAGGATCTGACATGAGTTGGCTTTTGAGATAAAATTTTATTAAACGAGTCTAGGGAACTGTTATTAAGCGAGCCTTTGGCGAGCTTAATAACATTTTCCTTGACGAGTTTAGTAAAATTTTATCTCAAAAGCCAATGAATGTCAGATTCTTTTTATCACATAATGATATTTCACGAAATATAGATCAGATGATGGAAAACCATCTATAGATGCACATGCGGTAATATCCATAAAACCCAATCACTTCTATGAAATACGTACAAAAGGACGTCAAAAATGACGTCACACAAATATGATATCAAACGTGTATAAGATAAGAAAATTTGTAATGGGTATATTACACTGAAAACAAGGGAGGTTATGTGATAAAATTCTATCTCAAATGTCAGCTTCGTGCATGATCAAAAAATTGTGTGTTAAAATATTTACTGATCAATGCAAAATTTTTCTAGATAACAAAATATATCGTGATTTTTTTTTTTTTTTTTTGGGGGGAGGGGACTTTTCACTATCTACATAAAATTTCCAGAAAACTTTGATTTATTGCAATAATTTTCTAAAATTATCATGATAGGTATCTCGTATCTCTTGGCAGAAATATGCCACCATAAGCTACATTTATTTTGTCATCTGCAAATACTTTCATACTGGTTAAGTCCAAAATTTTGTTGCTTGGCAAAAAGTTACAAGGTAAGTAAAGTTATATTCCATGTAAGAAGAAAAAAGTGTAATTTAGATTGAATATCTAGGATTTAAGATCTTTCCATCAGTGTTTTTTGTCATTTTAATCAGTATGCATCTGGAGTCTTTTCAACATCAGCAATTCAGCGCATTTTCTATCTTTATTTTGACAAGAGTTAGCTAGCTTTAATCCTTTACCACACAATTCCAATTTTAAATGATCCTAGAAAAGAAGCTTTTGAAAACATTGTAGGAAAAGGAGAAAATGCTGGTAACCAGCATTTTCTCCTTTACCCACAATGTTTTTTCTACCCATGCACAGACTAATTCCTTAATATGTGCCAAAGAGTTAAAGCGCTGGATGATGGCTTTGCTTTCTTTTGTAGAGAGTATATTGTCTGCAAACAGTGTAGATCAAAGATCAGACTGAATGCTGCATGCAATCTGATCTTGCAATATATATACTGTCTGCAAAAGAAAGCAAAGCCTTCATCCAGCGTTTCAACTCTTTACCACTCTGACAAAATATTAGACTTGTCTAATTGAAAATTAAATTAAATTTTGCAGACAGCTAATTGATAGTTTCAAAGTAAAAGGATTTGTCTTGTAAAGGCTAGAGATCACTGTGGGAAGAGGAGAAAATCCTGGTTTCCAGCGTTTTCTCCTATTTCCACAATGATTTCAGAAGCCTCCGATAGGGTTGTTACAGCTCGGGATGGTTGGGGGGGGGGGGGAAGCAAAAATAAGTTTGTATCAGGGAACTGTCTGCATAGTTAAAACTCATGCTGGGTTGAATTTCAAGTCTATAACCTTTTTATGAATCATAAATCAACAGTAAAAGATATTAAAATATAATTTTACACATCAAGTCAAAAAGATACGGAGATACTGAACACAAATTCACAGCATGCGCACTCGATGAATGGCGTAAGAGAATTATCTTTCATTGCTTAATACGTTTTCTTGACAGATGTGTGTTCTGTATTTTTTGTTGACAGACCTTGATAACAGCAAGCTTACCAGTAGATCCCTTCCATGACGCAGTATTAAAAAACCACTCCAATTAGCAATCAAAAACTTTCTTTATTTTAAAAGTACTGCAAGAGAGTAACACTCTCACAATCATTTGATTTAGCCAGTAAAAAATTGTGTTACTTTTTTTAATCTTGAAATTTAAGACCAAGAATGCAAATTAGATTGCAATGGTTAATGAATAATGGCCAAGGACTGCGAGTTAAATTCAAACCCTAGCCATACATACAGTTGTCTGCAGGGTTTTGCAATGTTTTTGAAACCTTTCTATCAACACTGTTGCAATTTTGTGTATGTCCGAGACTTTACACTGTCATCACTAGTTTAACTCTTTTAATACGAGAAAATTATGACCCCAGGGCAAAGCCATTTTCGACCACAGAGCTGTAATTACTTGAATCCTGGTGGAGGTCCATAAGATAAAGCCCCATACCAAATGATACAAGTCTAAAATGTGTGGTTATAAACAAGAAGATTTTCAAAATTTCCTCAATAAAAGGCCCTGTAAAACATGAGACCCCTGTGACAGGGCTAAATTTAGTAGCCCTAGGTCTTATGGTTAGTAACAAGAAGATTTAGAAAGTTTTTACTATGTAAGCCCATGAAAAACTTGTGACCCCTGGGGTGGGGCCAAACTTGACCCCAGGGCTATAATTTGGGCCCTCTTGGTAGAGGCCCACTGGCTAAAGCTACCTGCAAAATTTGGTAGCCCTAGGCCTTATGGCTAGATACGAGAAGATTTTTAAAGTTTTCCCTATAAAAGCCCATGTAAAAATTGTGACCCCCGGGGCGGGGCCAAATTTGACCCCAGGGCCATAATTTGAAGAAACTTGGTAGAGGTCCACTAGATAAAGCTACATGCCAAATTTGGTAGCATTAAGCCTTATGGTTTCAGACAAGAAGATTTTCAAAGATTTTCAATATTTTTCAGTTTTGTTGCCATGGCAACCAGAGTTTTTGAAGGAATCAAATTTTTTCAAGAAATTCTTAAGAGGACCATTGCAGGATCATTTCTGTGAAGTTTCACCAAAATTTGAGGGGTCTAAGTTTCAGAGAAGATGTTTGAAATAAAAGTTAACGCACGCACAGATGGACGCACGCACAGATGGATGGATGGACACACGACGAACACCGGACCATGACATAAGCCTGCTTGCCTTCGGCCAGTGGAGCTTAAAATGCAGACAACACATTAAATCTTTACAAAACGACAAAATTTTAAACTTGTTCAAATTGAAAGCATTTGCAGACGACAAATTAAAAGTGGCTCAAACAATGGATTTGTATTTGATAGGATAGAAAATATTGTGGGAAAAGGAGAAAATGCTGGTTACCAGCATTTTCTCCTTTTCCCACAATGTTTTCAATAGGCTCTTTCCTCGGGGTCGTTAAAACTCGGCATTGTGTGGTAAAGGGTTAAACGTCATTGAGTTATTAGGATTTATTTCTGAAAGAGGAGAAATTAGGCTAGACAAAGGAAAAACATGCTTGTCACCAGCTGCTTACTGATTTCTCCAACACAGGGTTAGATGAGCTTGTTACTCATTAGGGACAGGTGATTATCAATAACATGCAAGGATACGAAGAAAAAATTGTGGCAAATGGAGAAATCACTTATATAATTATTTTGATGAAAGAACTTTCCTTCTACTGTTGTAGTGGTGAAAGATACATGTATCAGCTCTTTCCATGATATGACTTAAATGATGTTAAACTCTTTTCCAAAAAAACAGAATTTAAGACCCTTCCAAATTGAAAGCATTTGCAGACTTTGCAGAAAATATTTTTCTTCAAAAGGGTAGAAAACATTGTGGGAAAAGGAGAAAATACTGGTTAGTTTTTTGTCTGTAAATGCTTTGGACTTGAACAAGTGCAAAATGTGGTTATTTGGTAAAGAGTCAGAGTTAACATTTACCCAAATATTTGAATTACTGCATGTTTGAATAGTTTAATGTGTTACATGCATGCTATGTTCAAGTAACATTGTGTGCGCATTATCAACAAGTACAAAGGTTAAGAGGTACTTGAAAATGATATGTAATCAGTTCAGGTATTGTGAATGAATTACCCCAAACCTTGTCTGTCCTTTGTTTTCCCGCCCTTTTTTTGGGGGGGGGGTGTCATTTTTGCAGCAGACAACATTTAGTCCCTGGGCAAAGGACAACATTTAGACATGTCATATTTGAAAGTGTTTGCAGACAACAAAGTAAACACTGTTACCAGCATTTTCTCCTTTTTCCACAATGTTTTCAAGTGCCATCTTCCTCAGGGTCATTAAAAGTTGGAATTGTGTGGTAGAGACTTAAAATCTATAGAGATAGTGAAACGTTGAGTAACTGCTTCATTACCAAACTTCATACTCCACAATGATACTTTGATTATTGATTGATTGATTGTATGGTGTTTAATGCCGTTTTCAACATTATTTCAGTTATATCGCGGTGGCCAGTGTGACTTTCTATGCCTTCCTGGAGTCTCTTTTACCAATACTCCGCACAATTTTCTTTCCAAGCCACTCAGGCTGCTTTCCCACATAACCATCGACAAGACAACGGTCAGTGGTGGGAGAGGAACGAATCCTGTTGCAATGACTATCATCAATCCTACGGTAGAAATTGGCCGAGCCAGGGATCGAAGCCATGACCCCTTGTTCTCAAATCCTACACGCTACTGACTAAGGTACCGGGGCTTGGCGATACTTTGATTATGAGGCTCGTCTTCATAACTTCCTGCAGATATTTTTTAGCTCAGCTGTTTTTTTTTTCGAAAAAAATGTCATAGCCCTTGCACTGTCATCTGCTCTGTGGTCATTGTGCAAAGACTTCGACATTTTATAATATCTTTGTTACTACCAAAGATATTTACTTCAAACTCACACTAGTTGTTAACCATCAGAAGGGGAACCCATACAAGAGGGGCATGTAACCAAAATATTTTTGATACACTTATGCCCTTTTTTTACTTAGAATTTTCATTAAAGACAACTGCAAGAGAGTTTTGGTACCTGCATTTAGAGCTCTTGTTTTGTGTTTTGACAGGCACTTTTGAAAAGAAGATGACAAAAGGGGAAATCACATGTAATAATAAGTGGTTCCTTTTTTGACGCTGTATTTTCTCTTGTACTAAACCTTGGAGCATGTTCATCATCTTTTTAGGTTTTTCGGTGTAGCTGAATGTGCTGGCTTTTGACCTACTTTTTGATACTGATAACAAATGAATGAATAGAAGTTTCTGATTGGTCAAAAATGTACACATGTTTATTCTAAGGGCCCCTGTGATCAAAAAAATTAATGTAGAGATTTTTATTTTAAGGGCCCCTGCCTATTTGCTGGCAATAGTCTCTTTTTTAAAGATATTTCTTGTTTCTCATTTTTCCACATTGTCTGCTATCCTTTCAAAGACAAACTGAATAATTTAAGCCATGTTTTATTTTTCATCTGCAAACACTTTCAGTAAAGACGAGTCTAAATCTTGCTATCAGGTAAACTGTTTCATCTTTCCTAAATGACAAAATTTTAAACAGGTCCATAATTATTAAAAGTATTTGCAGACGACAAACTAAATGTTGCACAAAGTAGGGAGCTTTTCTTTGAAAGGGTAGACAATAATGTGGTAAAAGGAGAAAATGGTGCTAACCAGCATTTTCTCCTTTTCCCAAAATGTTTTTCAAAAGTCTTGTTTCTACGGGTGGTTAAAACTCGGAACTGTGCAATGAAGGGTTAAAGAGTTAAAACTTATCGATCTCTTTACCACACAATCCCAAGTTTTAATGACCCTAACAAAGAAGCCTTTTGAAAACATTCTTGAAAAAGGAGAAAATGCTAGTAATCAGCTTTTTCTCCTGTTCCCACAATGTTATCTACCCTTTCAAAGGCAGAAACCATCACTAGCGCTACTTTTGTTTTGTCGTCTGCAAATGCTTTGAATTTGGTAGAGTCCAAAGTTTTGCCATTTGGTAAAGAGTTAAAAGGTATCCCATGAAGCAATGGTCTCCAAATTTTGGAGATAATTCATCCCTTAATTGTTTACCAAACGACAAAATTTTAGACTTGTCCAAACTGAAAGCATTTGCAGACAACAATTTAAATGATGCTTAAATGATAGAATTTGTTTTTGATAGGGTAGAAAACATTGTGGGAAAAGGAGAAAACGCTGGTTACCAGCATTTTCCCCTTTTCCCACAATGTTTTCAAAATGCTTCTTCCCCAGGGTCGTTAAAAAACAAGATTATGTGGTAAAGGGTTAAACTTTTTTGTTACAAAACTTGTGTCTATTAAACCCTTTACTACACAGTCCCGACTTTTAACGACTCTGAGAAAGAAAGCTTTTGAAAACACTGTCGAAAAAGAAGAAAATGCTGGTAACCAGCATTTTCTGCTTTTCCCTCAATGTTTTCTAATTTTCAGAGACAAATCCAATCATTTGATACACATGTAGTTTGTTGTCTGAAAAATCCTTTCAGTCTGGGCAAACCTAGAATTTAACCGTGTAGCAAAGGGTTACCATGGATGTCAGTGAAGATCATGATTTATCTACCTTTACTCCTGTAACGTCTGTTGTCTTTAGAGACAACAAAATTTTAGACTTGTTCTATTTTGCAAAGATATTTTCAATACCAAAAACTGTAGAGTCATAGCTGCTGTGCAATAATATCTCGCAACTCTAAGACAATACATGTATTGGTACAAGTTTAGACAGCAAATCCTGTATAAACAGGTCTTGAACTTCACTGCCCTCAAGGACAGCACTGTAAACAGTCCCTCTTTTCTGTACTCCTTACATTTTCTGCATGATAATTTTTTTGAAGATAACAAATCTGGTTAGAGGCCTGGTATAGTGTCAGTATTCTGATTAAACTTCTCTTTCTGAATCCAGACTAGTAGTCTTGACTGAGTCCCAGCTCAGTAAAACTCTGTTCCAATTTTAATAGTCATTGTGACATGTAAATAGATCTAAAATGAAGTCAATATTTCTGCAAAAGTGGCTTGTAAACTATGCTATTTTGGAAATCTTTTGGATTTATTTTTGTTGAAAGGACAAGACCAGCTTCTGATAAATACCGAGTAGGTTAAATTCATGACAGGATTTCTCTCAGAGCAAATTCACAGCATTCTGAAAACAAACTTTTTAAGGTAAGAGTATGCCTGTAAGACGAACTTCCTTTTAAAATTTACACAGCTAGGTGCAACTAACAATGTTTCCAAAAGCCTCTTCGTCTGGGTTGCTTCCATTGCTTGGTCGCAGGAAAACCCTTTATCAGACCACATAATTATTTTAGCTCTGTCCAAATGAAAGACATTTGCAGATGACATTATAAGCGGCTCAAATGAAAGGATAATCTTTAGAAGGATATAAAATATTGTGGTAACAAAGTATTTTCTTCATGTTGTCTGGTATCAAAAAAGTCTGTTGTTTGAACCATTCACCATCTTACCATCAGGGCAATCATCATAATGATTTTGATACAGTGCTGAATCTGCCAGTGCCTTCATATAATGACAAGAATTCTGAGGGAGTACAGTTTTTGCTTAAACGAGGGAGGTAACTTATACCTGACTCTTTTCTTATGTTACAAAGTTGCATTTAGTCAGAGAGGAGTTGCCTGCCCTGATTCCTATTTCATGAATTACTGTCCCCACATTTTCATGCTTCAGTTGCTTATCTCTTTTGCAAACAACAAAAAGAAAGCAAAGCCATCATCCAGTGCTTTAACTCTTTGGCCCGTATTAAGGAATTAGTCTGTGCATGGGTAGAAAACATTGTGGGAAAAAGAGAAAATGCTGGTTACCAGCATTTTCTTCTTTTCCCACAGTGTTTTCAAAAGCCTTGTCTTTCAGGGTCGTTAAAACTCAGGATTGTGTGGTAAAGGGTTAATTTGTCATGAGTGATTGTCATGAACAATTTTTTTTCAAAAATCTTCACTATTTACAGAATTTTTTTTTTTGTTTTCTTGCTTAACAGTTTTCTGTTTAAACTATTTACAAAATTTTAAAAAAGTCCAAATTGAAACCATTTGCAGAGAACAAAATAAATGTAACACAAAAAAAAAATAAAAATTGTTTTTGGAAGGATACATATTGTGAGAAAAGGATTAGCAGCAACTTCTCCTTTTCCCACAGTGTTTTCAAAAGCTTTCTTCCTCAGGGTCATTAAAAGTTGGGATTGTGTGATAAAGCATTAAACAAAAGGCAAAATATGAAATTGCAGTTGCTAGTATCAAACAGTTTTCACCTTTGCTCAGACATTTTCAGTTGTTCCATCTCTTTCCCATAAAACAAAGTTTTAAACTCATCCAAATTGAAAGCATTTGCAGATGACAAATTTAACAAGGCTCATAAGATGATTTCTGTCTGACATTGTAGAAAACATGGTGAGAAAAGGAGAAAATGCTGGTTACCAGCATTTTCTCCTTTTCCCACCATGTTTTCCAAAGCTTTTTTTACCATGGTTGTTAAAAACTCAAGATTTGGTTGGTATAGGGTCAAAGGTTTACCCTAATTTTTTTTTATTATTGTTTTTCCACAATGCTTTCAAGTATTCAAAAAGATATACACTGTATCAGATGTTTCTAAGACTTTTAGTTTTAATATTAAAATCTTATAGATATACTTTCAATTATTTTCATGTTTTCCTCCAAAATGGTGACTGATTTATGATGTACTTTTATAAGGTGGAACAAGAAAGAGGAAATAAACAAGGTCATGTGTTTACTTTAATGATATCTGTACCGGAGTGTTTTCATCTCATCCTCAAAATTATGGCAGGGAACTGGCAATCTTCCGGCTTATTTTTATTCCTTATTTCACAATTACATTTTGAGTCAAAAGTTGAACTGAGTTACCTGTGTTTTCACTATGTTTTTATTCAACTCTTTTACCAAAGGACAAAATTGTAGACTTGCCCAAATTCAAAGTTTCTTTGCTTTAATTTTTTCACCTCTCATCTCTGATGCATGTGAGAAAAGTAGTCAGTGACTTGGAAAGAAAGTTGTATCAGTACTGGTGTGAGAAAGCCAGGAAACACATGCGTAGTTGCACTGAATGCCATGATATGAGCTTAGCTGTTAAAATAATGTTAAACTCTAATACAAACAAACATACAAACCAAATTCAAAGCATTAAACTCTAATACAAACAAACAAACAAACAAACCAAATTGAAAGCATTATGCAGACTACAATAAAGATGTGACTGGAAAAAATGAGTGAAAAACATTATGGGCAAAAGAGAAAATGCTGGTTTCTAGCATTTTCTCTTTTTCCCATAATATTTTCAAAAACTTTTTCCACCAGGGTCATTAATACTCAGGATTTTGTGATAAAGACGAAAACCCTTACCAGATAATCCCTTTTTTTAATGCCCTTGTGCAAAGTATGGGTTATAGAAACTCCAGAAAAGCATTGATAGGTGCACTGAATGCTGCAATAAAACTTAGATGTAGATGAAGACAGCATTAAACAACAAACAGATAAACAATTCTTTTTATAATTTTACAGCATCAAAGGCCCCACAATCCCGAGTTTTAACAACCTTGAGAGAGAAGCCTTTTGAACACATTGTGGGAAACGGAGAAAATTCTGGTAACCAGCATTTTCTCCTTTCCCACTATGTTTTTTTTTCTATTTTCACAGGCAAATCCATCATTTTATCTTCATTTATTTCGTCGTCTGCAAATGCCTTCAACTTGGATAAGCCTAAAAATTTGTTATGTGGTAAAGTGTTAACTCTTTACCACACAATCCCGACTTTTAACATCCCTGAGAAAGAAGCCTATAGAAAACATTGTGGGAAAAGGAGAAAATGCTGGTAACCAGCATTTTCTCCTTTTCCCACAATATTTTCTATCCTATCAAAGTCAGAAATCATCATATTACCAAGATTTAATTTGTTGTCTGCAGATGCTTTGAATTTGGTCCAGCCTAAAAATTTGTTTATATGGTAAAGTGTTAATAGGATGGTTACCTGTATGTGTAATTACCTCTAAACAAAAGTCCTAAATGACGTCAGCTGCTAAATCATGACATCAATTAATGTTCAAAACATCCTTGGTATGAACTAATGTTTATTACTGGATAAATAAAACAAAACAAGTTAACCCCTAAGAATGTCTTTTACTATCACATTTGCTTTCGAGGAACAGTGTTGATCAAGAATAATTATGTTGCACAGAATCTGAAGTTAGATTGTGACTTTAAACGATCAAATATTCTGTTAAAAAAAAACAGCAGTTGACACAACATTGAATAGGTCTTAATTGTTGCCTGACTGAAAGCATTCAATCAAACTTCTTGGTCAAACAATTTTTACATATGAGTACTTTTTTGTCTACAATTTTAGGGACAACTTTTTAAAACATTGGAGAAAACCATGAAAATACTTATTGACTAATTTCCCCTTTTGCCACAATGTTGTCATAATTTCATCCATGTTGATGATCGGCATTTTACGTGAACTTTGAAGTGATCTGTTGCAAACTTGTTTCGGGAAAGAATGAGTTATCCCTTTACCAAACAACAAGATTTTAGACTGGTCAAAACTGAAAGCATTTGCAGACGACAAATTAAAGGTGGTTCAAATGGCAGAATTTGTCTTTGATAGAGAAGAAAACATTATGGGAAAAGGTGAAAATGCTGGTTACAGCATTTTCTCCTTTTCCCACAATGTTTTTAGAAGGCCTCTCTCTGAGGGTCGTTAAAACCCGGGATTGTTTGGTAAAGAGTTAACTCTTTACCAACTCTTTACCAAACATCAAAAAAATGGACTTGTCCAAATTGAAAGCATTTGCAGACAACAATAAAATGTGGTTCAAATGATGCACTTGTCTTTGATAGGGTAGAAACTTGGAATACTATTGTCTTGTGAGGTCTCATGCAGCTACTGAAACTAGATGTCCAAAAAAATGAAGCTGTATCTCTGAGGAAAAATTGTTTATTTTGGTCAAACTATTTATACAGGGTGTCCGGAAAGTAAGGTAACACTTTTGTGCATTTATAATGTGGCATTAAAAATCAGATAAAGAGGTAGGAATAAGCATACATGTATATAAAATATGCAAGTTTTTTGTGTGGTAATTTCATTTAACTTTCATAACATTAAGCACTTTTATACAGATTTCAAATCAGAAGTACCTTTTTCTCATTGGCGTCATTTTAGTAATTAATGACGTTTTCAATCCGACGGCCTTTTATGCTCTTTCTTTGCCGGTTACGCCCGATGAAATTATCAGTCACTTTAGCACACATTCCAATATCAATCTTACTGATTTCACTTTAAGTGTTCTTTAAAGGCCTGTTTACACATTCACGATTTTTGGCTACGGTGCCGCTACGATTCGCCACGATTTGTAAAATCGTCGTGTACCGTGGTGATTCGTAGTAGAACCGTGGTGAATCGTGGTGAATCTTGATGAATCGTGATGATTCGGGAAACTCCACGGTAGCGCTACGGAAGTTTTAAACTGTTTAAAACATTCGTGGCGAATCGTGGTGGTTATTGGGCGTGGCCTAATTCGTAGCGCAACCGTAGCGGAATCGTGCTTATTCGTACTGACACCGTAGCTATATTCGCGGCTATTCGTGAGAGATCGTAGCCAGTCGTGGAATCTTTGACGCCACGAATTCTCACGATTCACCACGAATTGTGTACGGTTGTCCTACGAATCATCCACGGTTTCGCTACGGAGCTCCACGATTGGCCACGACCAAGGCCGGTAGGAAGACGATCAATCACGGTTTGAGTACGATACATCACGGTTACGTACGAATCTAGCCGACTTACCATGATTTTGAGCCGTTTCGCTACAATTCTTGCATATAATTCACAGGGCTGCATTGAAGGAATCATTTTGAAGAGCGAATCAGAAGTATACACATCATGTATTATGTACAGAGACTGGGCAACTGGGCTTGAGGCAAGACTGAGCCTCGCCGGCGGGTCAGGACTAACCCTTGCCGGTGGGTCAGGTGACTTTTTTCCCTTGGCCGCAGTTGCCTTCTTTCTTGGTGGCATGTCTGACCTCGTCAACAGTTGAGGAGATAATGATTTTCTGATGTCATACTTTGAGAACTTGTCACGTGAAAACCGTTAAATCGTGGTCAGTCGTGGGAGCTCGTGTCGCTACCGCCGTGAATCGTACTAGTACCGTATCGAACCGTACAAGCACCGTGAGCATTTGTTGTGCCACCGTGGTCAATCCTCATTGACCGTAGCGTTGCCGTCATGAATCGTCATTGATTCGTAGCGATACCTTACAGACACCGTATTAATATCGTGGACATTCTTACTGGAATCGTAGTGACACTGAATATTTCTACTTTTCGCCACGATTCATCCCGATCCATCCCGATTTTTCTGACCATGAGAAATCTGGGTGAATCGTGGTGAATCGTAGAGAAAATCGTGAATGTGTAAACGGGTCTTTAACAATCGTTGTCTGTGCTGTCTCGGTTGGGATTGTAGACCTTTGATTTCAAAATACTCCAAAAGAAGAAGTCACGTAGGTTGAGGTTGGGACTGTGTTCAGGCCACGATATTCAGCAATCTTTTACCTCCGGATATTGTTTCGATATTACCCTATCACCAGAACGTATCGTATTAAAAGGCTGTCACAGAATTAGATGTGTGTGCCATTGCACTATCCTGCACGAACCAAGTGTTTTGCAATGTGGGTGACTTCCTCCTAACCTTAACCTGTGCGACTTCTTTCTGTGGGGTTATTTGAAGTCAGAGGTCTACAATCCCACCCCAGACAGCACAGACATGTTGTTAAAGAATATTTAAAGTGAAATCAAGAAGACTGATATTGGAATATGCCCTACTGATTGACAATTTCATCGGCCGTGTTTGGCAAAGAAAGAGCATAATTGGCCGTCACAATGAAAACGTCATTAATTATTAAAATGACGCCAATGACGAAAAAGGCACTTTTGAATTGAAATCTGTATAAAAGTGCAAAATGTAATAAAAACTGAATTAAATGATCACACAAAAAACTTACACATTTTATGTACATGTATATACCTTTTTATCTCTTTACCTTATATTTAAAGCCAATTTACAAATGTATGAAAGTGTTACCTTATTTTCCGGACACCCTGTATTTTAAAATTATCATCAAACCATTATTCTGCTGCTGTTGTCTATATGGGACAAAGTCAGTGGAGAAACTGTTCAAGGAATGTAAATAGTTTATGAACCTTGATGTGAATGAACTTTCCGAGATCGGTTTACCATTCAACAAACAATCCCCATGTTTTAACGACCTTGAAGAGAGAAGGCTTTGAAACATTGTAGAAAAAAGAAATTCTGGTAACCATCGTTTTCTTCCTCTCCCACAATGTTTTCTACCATTTCAAAAACGAACCTCATCATGTAAGTCACATTAAATTTGTCTTCTGGAAGTTCTTTCATTTAGGACAAGTCTAAAAATTTTGTTGTTTGGTAAGCAGTTATCATCATTCATTAATGTCTTTTCCTATTTTCCATTGTGTTAATTTTCTTGAATTAATTCTTTTTACATGCTAAAAGAAAATTTGGTGGAGGGGGGGTGTGTAGGAATTCACGTTTGTCTTTTTTTTTTCCCCTGCATTGATTTGGTTAAAAAGTGTACTCGCAAAATCCAGAATACAGAATAAACAGCAGTTCGAATTCAAGAGCTTCTCATTCTGACAACTAAGGTTGTTTAACCCATTACCACACAATCCCAAGTATTAAAGACCCTGAAGGAGAAGGCTTTTGAAAACATAGTGGGAAAAGGAGAAAATGCTGGTGACCAGCATTTTCTCCTTTTCCCACTATGTTTTCCATCCTGTCAAAGAACTTTGGTTCATTTGAATCACTTTCAAATTTGTTATGTGCAGATGCTTTCAATTTAGAAGAGTCTAGAATTTGTCATTTGGGACTTTCTTTCCGATTACCTTTACCACAGCACAATTTTCTTTTACTCTTCCAGACTGACAGCCATTGCGAGACAAGAAATTAAATTATCATTTTTTTCTCTTTGAAACAATAGAAAACACTCTGGAAAAGAGAGGAAAATGCTGGTTAGAAGGATTTTCTCCTTAACCACATTTGTGGTATTTGTCGAAGAAAATACCACTATGAGTTCAATATTGAATTTTGAAGACCATGTATCGCATTTTGTGCAAAGCCAAAGGAAAAAGACCCAATTAAACTCAGTTTTTCTCAGGAAAATGAGTTTTTCGGTAGCACTCAGATATGTAATTTGAAATGGCATGTTAAAATACACTGGGTGAGGCCATCGATCGTGGAAATACTAATTTTTTATTGAAAATAGCTTCACTCGCTCATAGCCTTCTATTGGCGCAATGATAGAAAATTTTTGTTCCAAAACCAGTTCGTCCCATGGCTTCGTCCCATCATCCAATGATTGCACGCTACTCCATTTGATTGGGCATGAATATTTATAGATCGAAATAATTGATTGTAATGTTGGGAATTAAATGTTAACGGCCAAAGATATTTCAAAATCATAGTTTTTAGGTACAAACTTAATTTTATTCGATATATTCACATGGTTTCTCTCTCAATCCATCATGCATCCTACTGTCAAGGGACATTACTCCTGACTCCTCCTAATGATCAAAGGGAGACCACCAATACACAAATAATCCTAACTTTGTCATGAGTACTCACCCTTCAACCAAAAAAGGTATTCATTTGCTTAGTAGGTTGACTTTCAAGCCAATATTTGAATAATATATTTCTTTTTCTTTCAAATTATTAATTCCACACAATGGCTTCCTTGACAAATACCACTTCAGCGTTCTCAACGCTTTGATTTTTTCTAAAAAGCGACTTCCTCAGCTATGTTAACTGTGACCAAACAACAAGACTTAAGACTTGTTCAGTTTGAAAGCATTATAGATGACAACTTAAATCTTGTTTAATGATTGGATTTTCGCCAGAAAGGAAAGAAGACATAGTGAGAAAAGGATAAAATGCTGGTGAGTAGCATTTTCTCCTTTCCTTCAGTGTTTTAAAAAGCTTTCTTTCTCTGATTCATTAAAACTCAGGCTTGTGCGTTGAAGGGTTAACTCTTTCACTACTGAATGAATAAATTGCATTTTCTCAAAGGCTAAAAATACATTTTCTCTACAAGATCAAGAGACACTTCGGTCACGGTCTAGAATATAGCAGTGGACAGTGTAGATCACAAATCAGACTGCACATTTTGTGCAGTCTGATCTTGATCTAGATTGTCCACAAAAGCTTCTGGGGTCATCTAGATTGTCCACAAAAGCTTCTGGTTTTTTTTTTATGGAAAGAGTTAATGCACAGGATGGGTTTGTTGATAATAGTTTAAACTGAAACTTCTGTTTTACTTTTGCAATAAGGTGAAATATTATTTGTCAAAAAATTGGTATCATTACATTCCTGCTTATCAGGGAAAGCAGCCACTGCTGTTGAAAGAGTGTTATGGCATGGATGCATTATGCTTGCTATTGCGTTGCTACATAGGACAATCAGCAGCATCTTCAAAATTTAGCCCTTAGAGCAATGCTTTTACAATATTAGTTACCTATGCAACCAGTAAAGATCAAGATCAGACTGTTTAAAATATGCAATATGGGGTTTTATCTGACTGTTTTGTAGAGACATTCTGGAAAAGAGCTAAACAGAAATGCATCTTTGGTCTTTTTTCCAGACTGAAACTGTTTGTTGGGTTTATTTGGCACTCTATAGGTAATATCCAGAAAACCTCATTTAAAAGTGTATTTATTTTTTCATCTTTATGGATTTTATTTGAGTAGCAGTTAATCTTATTGCTTGCTCTTGAATTGCTTCAGTATAATTTTTCAAAAGTTCGTTTCAATGAATTCTTCAAAACTATGCAATATATTCCAAAAGTTGCATTTTTCACAAAAAATAAGTTTTTTTGAAGAAATTTTAACAGAAATCATTGATCCTGTAATTTAACCCTCTAAAAATGACCCTGAGCAAGAGGAGCTTTGCTAGAAGACATTGTGAGAAATGGAGGTATTTCTGGTAAACAGCATTTTCTCTTTTTCCCACAATGTTTTCTACCCCTTCCAAGGCAAATCTCATCATTTTATCTGCATTTAATTCGTTGTCTGCAAAATTTTAATGGTTTCAATTTGGAAGAGTCTAAAATTTTATTTTTGTGGTAAAGACATAAAATTAATTACCAATTAGGCCACCCTCTGAGATTTTCAGACAAAACCATGCCAAGACCCTCTTCAGACACTTCACCTAGTAAGTCACTTGGAAATATATGATTGCACAATTAGGGTGGTATAATTCCAGAATTTGTGGCATATTTATGTCAGTTGGTTTTATTTGATGGTATTGCATTTGACATTTGTAGAACACCAGCTTCAGCAAAGTATATGCACCATATACTAGGAATATATACTACAGACGCTTTAAGCCAGTAACCAGACAGAAGCTTTGAAGTCTTACAGTTTACCAAAATAATGATCTGAAGTTTTAACAACACTGAAAGAGAAAGCTTTTAGAAACCTTGTTGAACAAGGAGAAGATGCTGGTAACCCACAATGTTTTCCACCCTTTCATAGACAAATCTCATCATTTGATCAATACTTTGTCAGCTACAAAATTTGATGCCTTCAATTTGGATGAGCCTAATACTTTGGTAAAGAGTTAAACATCAGTTTTTGCATTTATGCCTTTTCCAGAAAAGATGGCACAAAATAGCCAAAGACTTGGGAGATTGGACCAGGCCTTAGTCATGGGCTTCATCTTGGCTTCGTGGCTCATTGGTAAATTTTGAGACTCCTAGCCCTGAGGCCCCTGGTCAAAGCCTCACTGGAAGCACTGGGTTTGACAAGACACTTCAGAATTCTAGCTAGTACATGTACTAGTGAAAACCAGGAATATATGAATGTGAGCTATCGCCATGATATGGCTGAAATAATGCTGAGCGCAGAGTGAAACACCATTCACCATTAATCATCTCTGTTTCAGTCTCTAATGTTTTCTTGTCCTCTGTAGGTATCCAAGATAAGCTGGAAACAGTAAGGAAAGTGAAGAAATGCCATTTAATGATGGCACTCATAATATTTGTATACAAGTTTTGTGTTTTTCATATCTCTTTTTGTTCACCTGTCTTCTGTTTTTTCAGATGTTACAGTTGATAACGTAAAATGACAATAAATTGCATAGCAGGTGCTGAAATGATTAAAAATTGTTATTTTCTAACCTCTCCAGTGCCATTGGTGAAAATAGGAGCTTTTGTAGACTACATAGATCAAGATCAGACTGCAAAGCACATGCAGTCAGATCTCAGGTCTATAATGTCCACTTGTTTAGTCAAGCTAATGAGGCAAAAATCTTTCTGTGTTTCATTGATTGTAGTTTTATTTGTCGAAAGATGTTGAGTTTATATATTTGGGGCTTTTAACCACACAGTACCAAATTCTAACAACCCTGAGTAAGAAGCCTTTTGAAAACATTGTGGGGAAAGGAGAAAATGCTGGAAACCAGCATTTTCTCCTTTTCCCACAATGTTTTCTAACTTATTATGGACAAATCCCACCAATTATTAGTAACTCACATTTGTTTGTGGTCTGACAATGTGTTCAATTTGGACAGGTCTAAAATATTGCTGTTTGGTGAAGACTCAAAGAGTTAAGTACTTGCAGCTATTTTCCATTAAAGAATGAACAGTTATTTCTAATACCCAAGTACTTATTATATGGTGATTTAATTCTGCTTTTCAATATTGGAAACACTTTAGCAAGTCCTCATCCTAATGTATCATTTTTTATGATATTTATATCTTTTATGTTCTTTAATTAGTCAGTTTTACTCCTAGAACACTTAGCTTAACTTCAGTTATTTTTTCAAACATCTTTGCTCAAGTTCAGGCAACATAGAACATGCAGTCTGAATGAATTCCATACTATCTGATATTTCAATATAGGGTATTCTAGCAAAAGAATATGCTTCTATGCATATTCTTCAACTGCCACAATGTTTTCTAGTTAACTCTTTACCACACAGCAAAATTTTAGGTGCGTCCAAATTGAAAGCATTTGCAGATGACAAGTAAAAACTGGCTGAAATGAAGGAATTTGTCTGTAAAAGAGTAGAAAACATTGTGGGAAAAGAAGAAAATGCTGGTTACCAGCATTTTCTCCCTTTCCCACAATATTTTTAAAAGCCTTTTTCCAATGGGTCGTTTAAACTTGGGATTTTGTGGTAAAGGGTTAACGTATTGATGCAGAATATCTAGAGTGTTTGCAAAGTCCTCTGCCCTGAACTTATTTTGCAGAGGAAATAAGCTTT
Source organism: Hippopus hippopus (assembly GCA_946811185.2). Taxonomy (NCBI): domain Eukaryota; kingdom Metazoa; phylum Mollusca; class Bivalvia; order Cardiida; family Cardiidae; genus Hippopus; species Hippopus hippopus. Next base: position 22,654,740 of record OX328101.1, on the reverse strand, counting down.
AACTTACAAACAGCTGACTTTTTTTTTTTAATTTGTAACTCTTTGATCAAACAACAAAATTTAGACTCATTCAGATTCAAAGTATTTGAAGACTGTAAATTTAGTGTGGCACAAATAGTGAGATTTGTCTTTGACAAGAAAGAAAATGTTATTAACCAGCATACATTCCTTTTCACATAATGTTTTCCACCTTTACAAAGATGAATCCAATCATTTTAGATCGCATTAAACTTGGATAAATCTCACATCTTGTCTTCTGGCAAGAGTTACCAGTAACATAATGTTTATTCTTAGATATCCCCATACTTTTTATGTTTGCCGTACATTTGTACTCAGCAGGGCCTTCCTGTAGAAATTTCAAGGTATTGGTTGCACTTTTAGAAGAAAGTAAAAGTTGATTTTTTAAATCCACATTGTTGTTTTTGTTTCTCTTTGTATTACAGAAATGAAAATTATGATCAACTTAGTCAAGTGTAATTATTTTTCCTATATGATATTAACGAATCTTTCCTTGCCTGTGGATTTTGGCTATTTTACAGAATTGTTTATACTTGTAGTAAATGGTTGGATGGTGTCCCAAATTTTTTCTTCTGGCATTCAGAAATCACAGGTAATAGACACCTTAGTCCCTTTATCCTTTACCAAACAAAAAAGGAAAAAATGCTGGTTACCAGCAATTTTCTCTGTTTCCCACTAAGTGTTGAAAAGCGTATTTCTCTTGAGTTGTGGGAAAAAAAACAATTGTTTGAAAAGGAGTTTACCTGTTACTACACAACCCTAAGTTTCATTACGACCCTGAAGAAGGAGGATTTTGCACTTGTGGGAAAACGCAAAAATGCTGGCAACCAGCATTTTCTCCTTTTCCTACAATATTTCTTGTCTTATCAAAGACAAACTTTTGAGTCACATATATTTTGTCATCTACAAGTGCTTTCAGTATGGTCAAGTCAAAAGTTTTGTCGGTTTATATCACTAGCTATCACCATCTTTTTGAGCCATGTTTTGTTTGTCGTCTGCTAATGCTGTTAATTTGAACTTGTCTTACATTTTGTAGTTTGGTAGAGTTAACCCTTTAACATGTAATTCCAAGTTTTAACAACCCTCAGGAAGACTCCGTTTGAAAACATTGTGGGAAAAGGAGAAAATGCTGGTAACCAGCATTGTCTCCTTTTTATACGCCCGTCGAAGACGGGACATATTATGGGATCACCTGTGGCAGGCGGGCGGGCGGACGGGCGGGCGGTGTCCCCATTCTTTGTCTGGAGCATATCTCCAAAACTATGCTAGCTACGGTTATGAAATTTCATGGGTGGATAGATCTCATGAAGGCGGAGTGCAGTGCACAGGAATCATAACTCTCGCTTGCTTAATTTTTGAGTTATTGCCCTTTGTTGTTTTTCATACTTGAATTTTGTCCGGAGCATATCTCCAAAACTGTACTAGCTACGGTTATGAAACTTCATGGGTGGATAGATCTCATCAAGGGGGAGTGCAGTGCACAGGAATCATAACTCTTGCTTCCTTAATTTTTGAGTTATTGCCCTTTGTTGTTTTTCATACTCGAATTTTGTCCGGAGCATATATCCAAGACTATACTAGCTAAGGTTATGAAACTACATGGGTGGATAGATCTTATCAAGGGGGAGTGCAGTGCACAGGAATCATAACTCTTGCTTTCTTAATTTTTGAGTTATTTCCCTTTGTTTATATTCATACTTGAATTTTGTCCAAAGCATATCTCCAAAACTATGCTAGCTATGGTTATGAAACTTCATGGATGGATAGATCTCATTAAGGGGAGTGCAGTGCAAATGAATCATAACTCTTGCTTGCTTAATTTTTGAGTTATTGCCCTTTGTATTTTTTCATACTTGAATTTTGTCCGGAGCATATCTCCAAAACTATACTAGCTACGGTTATCAAATTTCATGGGTTGATAGATCTCATCAAGGGGGATTGCAGTGCACATGAATAATAACTCTTGCTTGCTTAATTTTTGAGTTATTGCCCTTAACAACTTGGGGTAAGATGGGTGTATCTTGCGACGATTTGCCGCTCTTGTTCCACAATGTTTTCTACACAATAAAAGACAAATTCCATTATTTGAACCAGGTTTGATTTGTTTCTTGCAAAATAATGTTTTCAATTCTGACTAGTCTGCATTTTTGTCGACTGGAAACAAGTTGACTTTTTACCACATGACAACATTTTTAACACGTTCAAGCAGAAAGCAATCGCAGACGACAAAATACTCGTAACTCAAAAATCAATTGGTCTGAAAACATTTTTAGAAAAGGAGAAAATGCTGGATACCAGCATTCTCTCCTTTTCCCACTGTGGTTTCTAAAGCTTTCTTTTTCAGGGTCATTAAAACTCTGGATTGTGTGGTTAAGGGTTGAGTTGGCCTGTGTACTTTTGATTCAGAAATTCTGACTCTAGAGCTTCATAAGTGAAAGCTATGAATTACCACCTGTCATTCTTGGTAATGGATTACCTATCTGAGTTGGGATTGATAAGTATTGTTTCCTGTGTTGGTTCCAATATTATTATGCTTGGGAAGTGATTGATTGATTGGTTGATTGATTAATGGATGGATGGATGGATGGATCAGTCCTCGGTTGATTGGTTGATCAGTTGTTCGGTTGAGTGACAGACTGATTGGTTCTTGATTGGTTAGTCAATTGGATGGATGGATGGGTGAGTGGATAGATGGATGGATGGATGGATGGGTCAATGGGTTGGTGGGTGGATGGATGGGTGACTGAATGTATCAGAAAGGATAGATAACAATGTTGGAAAAGGAGGAAATGCTGGTTTCTTGCATTTTCTCTTTTTTCCCACACTGTTCCCAAAAGCCTTGTTTAAAACACATGATTGTTTGGTAACGGCTTATTTAACTCATTACCACACAATCCCGACTTTTAACGACCCTGAGAAATAAAGCTTTTGAAAACATTGTGGGAAATGGAGAAAATGCTGGTTACCAGCATTTTCTCCGTTTCCCACAATGTTTTCTACCCCTCCCAAATCGAATTTCAATTTTTGATTCACATTCATTTTGTTGTCTGCAAATGTCTTCAATTTGGACTAGTCCAAAATTCTGTCGTTTGGTAAAGAGTTAACCTATATCATGCTAAAAACCCAAATATTGTTATTTCAAAATTATGTTTTGGGGAATAATATCTTGTTACGGGAGACCATGCACACCTTCATGCATGGCTTCGTCCCGATTTAAATACAATACCTAACAACTGCATTAGGGAGATATCTCTTTAGCTCAGTGGTCATGGTATTGGTCTTTTAAACCTCGAAAAACGAGGATATTTGTCCGCCGTGGGTTCGAATCCCGCCAGATGCGGTTTGTATTTCAGCTATGCATTTGTTCATTTTTTGTTTCTTTGTTACGGACTTCGTTCGTAAGATGGGGGCTCGTCCGGGATTGGCCATTGAGCCATTAATCCCATTTGTTGTCCAATAACGGACATTTGTTGTCTAAATAATAGACTTACTGCCTAATAAGGCTTTTTGAGTCATCAATAAATGATGACTTTAAGAGGGGGTGTGTTACGGGAAACCACTCCTTCATGCATGGCTTCGTCCCGATTTAAATACAATACCTAACAACTGTGTTAGGGAGATATCTCTTTAGCTCAGTGGTTATGGTATTGGTCTTTTAAACCTCGAAAAACGAGGATCTTGTCCGCCGTGGGTTCTAATCCCGCCAGATGCGGTTTGTATTTCAGCTATGCATTTGTTCATTTGTTTCTTCGTTACGGACTTCGTTCGTAAGAATCTCCTTATTGGACAGTGTAGATCCAAGATCAGACTGCACATTCTGTGCAGTCTGATCTTGATCTACACTGTCTGCAAAAGTTGAGTCGGGCATAGCAGCCTAAGGGTTAAGAGATCTGATTATGTGTTTGAATGGAAGAAAATTGAAAGGTGGGGGTGGGGTTGTCAAAATGTAAATATACTGTCATTTTATATTTAGACTAAAGGTAAGCGAAATAAGCCCAGTAGGTATTCTGCAGTGATACTGTGGCAATAATTTGGGGAGAACTGGGGTTGTTAATTACCTGGAGATTGTTCCATTAATTCCGGGGTAATACTTATTAAGCTATTTTGGCTAATATTTAGGTAGTAATGAATCCCATAAATTAATGTTAATCTATATATATGTTTGTGTATAAAATTGATCTTGAAATGGTGACTTTTAAAAATTATCTGGATTATTATGGAATTACTTGAAAGTGAGCTATTTTTTGTCCACGTACAACCATGTTTTATGTGATCATAGCCATCATTCTGTAATTCTATTTTTTTTATTATAAGTTTTACTGCTAGTTTGTTAAAAAATTGAATACAAGAGGACTGTGAGTCAGTTAACGTGAAAATGGTTAAAATGTGACACAAGAGCTGAATTAGAACTATCTTAACAGCATTTTCTCCTTTTACCAGGATGTTTTCAAAAGCCCTTTCCATCTGGGTAGGTAGAACTAGGAACTGTGCTAATGTACATCATGGTTAGATTTAAGAGATGATGGTTTTTGTAAGTCTTTGGAAATAAATTTGCTGGAGATTGAGATTTGAGAACATCATTGTGAACAAATTTTTTAAAAAATATTTGCATAAACGGAGCTTTGATATGAGAATAATTATTATGTGAAAAAATCACTGTAAAAGGTGAAATTATTTGCCTGAAGACTCAAGGAATTTTTCAGTTTGCATCATAGTTTTCAAAAGTGATCTGCAAAAAATTAAAAAGTTTATGTAATTAACTCTATAACAGATGACAAAATTTTAGATTACTCGAAACTGGGAACATTTGCTGAAGACAAATCAAATGTGGTTGTTAACTCGATCTTTGTTACAAAGATTAGCAAAAATTGTAGGAAAAGGAGTAATTTCTGGTTGCCAGAATTTTCTCCTTTTCCCAGAAGGTGTTCAAAAGCCTTCTCTATCAGGGCCATTTAAACTCTGGATTGTGTGGTAGAGGGTTAAGGAGGTAAAGTGACATTTTCTTAGAGGCTTCAGTTGGTTGTATTGTCAGGGTTTAGCTTTCCATCTGACAGGACTATTTAACACATTGCTTTTCAAGATGAGTTTGATGGATTATAATTCATTCTCAGAAAATGGCACAGAAGTTTAATGGTTACCATTTTCAGTACAGTTCAAGTGTTTGGCATTGCTTTTTTTCCTTCAAAAGCTTCTTTTCAAAAGCTTTCTTCCTCAAGGTAGTTAAAACTTGGGATTATATGTGGTAGAATTGAATGAAAGGTACATGATTTTTGGTCATTAAGATATAGAGGATATTTGTTTTTTTCGGTGAAAGATCGAAATTTATTTCATCGAGTGAACACTATCGGTGGCGCAGCCACTCGTGAAAATATTACCAATGGTGTTCACTCGATGAAATAAATTTCGATCTTTCACTGAAAAAAACAAATATTCTATTTATTTCATGCTTTTAACCCTTTCTGGGAAGTACTTTATCAAATTCCAGTAGTCTTTTCAGTTATTCCCCGTGGCGTACCCCCTCTGCATAGCAACGCATTACAATATTACATCAAGCGCGAGAAATGTAAGGTAAATGACGTCATATTTCCATCTGGTTGTGAGTCATGTGCATTTTACCTAGGTAACTAGAATATAAAAACCGGTATTTTCACTGGTCGTACCCGTGGAATATCGAAAAATATTTTCACCGCTATTTCTCGATATCCTACCTGAAAGCATGAAATAAAGACTCAAATTAACGTCAAGAGGTAGATTCTCTTACCTCTTTACCTAACTACAAAATTTAAAAGACTTTTCCAAATTGAAAGCATTTGCAGACGACAAAGTAAATGTGACTTGAAAATTGAAATTTGTATTGGGAAGGGTAGAAAACATTGTGGGAAAAGGAGAAAATGCTGGTTACCAGCATTTTCTCCTTTTCCAACAATGTTTTCAAAAGGCCTCTTTCTCAGGGTCGTTAAAAGTCAGGATTGTGTGGTTTTGAGTTAAATAGTAGACTTTTTCTGACCAACTGTAACTCACTGTCAGACTCATCACATGATCCATACTTTTGAAATGGTGTGAATAACATTTGCCTGCATATTTACCTTTTTGATCTATGAATTTTTGGCTGCTAGTGGCCTTTTAAAGGGCCAAGCAAAATTTCTTATGTTTTTATAGACTAAGATCAGACTGTATTTTTCAGACAGAATAAACTGAGACATACGTGGTGTGATAGGTAATCGAAATGTCCATTTTGTTATGAAATATTCAGGAAAAAAATAGCATTGAGTTTGCGTTGACTCAAGTCTCTTTCTCCAGATATAGAAAAAGTGTTTCATTCATTTGGCGCTTTACCAGTTAAGCCCTTGCTTCCACCTCAGGGTATGTAGCTGTCATCTTTTTTTCAAAATATTTCCAATTTTATCCAGCACTACGGGTGGCTGAAGTTTGTTTTGGATCGTGTGGGAAGAAGATAGCACAAACATCTCTGATATAATGTCTTGTACTACATGCCTGGTTTTATCTTATCGCTTTGCAGCATCTTGTAGGGAAAATCATCACATCTTCACTGCCTGTAAATAAGTCTCTCCTGTTTCATTAACCCTTATCCTACGAAATAACTAACATGAAACTTTCCAGTCAATACTGAAAACCCAAATGTTGCAATTTCAAAATTATTTTTTTGGGGGAAAAATATCTCCTTATCGGACAGTATAGATCCTGCACATTCTGTGCAGTCTGATCTTGATCTACACTGTCCGCAAAAGGTCACAGAGTCGGGCTTAGCAGTCTAAGGGTTAATTTATTATCTCAGAACTTTTTTTTTTCTGAGAAGCCAAGGCTAACTCTGAGGTTGTACTACATGCCCTTTTTTAACTCTTTGCCACACAACAAAATTTTAGACTGGTGCAAAGTCAAAGCATTGAATTTTGCAAACAACAAATAAAATGATACTTAATTGATCGGATTTGTATCAGAAAAGGTAGAAAACATTGTAGGAAATGAAAAATATGCTGATTACATGTATTTTCTTCTTTTCCCACGATGTTTTCAGAAACTTTCTTTCTCAGGGTCATTAAAACATTGGATTTAACTCTTTACCAAATGACAAAATTTAAGCCATATCCCAGTTGAAATCATTTGCAGATACTGGTAGGTGTACTGGTTGCTGTGATATGACTAAAGTCATGTTGAACACTGGTAACCAGCATTTTTTCCTTTTCCTACAATGTTTTCCATCCATCCAACCAATTTCAATTTTTGAGTAACATAATTATACTTTGTTATCTGCAAATGCTTTCAATTTGGTCATGTCTTAAATTTTGTCTTTTGGTAAAAAGTTTACCCTTTACGTCAGACAGTCTTGACTTTCAACAACCCCAAGGGGAAAAGCTTTTCAAAACATTGTGGGAAAAGGAGAAAATGTAGGTTACCAGCATTTTCTCCTTTTCCCACAACTTTTTCGACCTGTCCAAATCAAATTTCAATTTTTGAGTAGCATTTATCTTGACGTCTGCAAATGATTTCAGTTGGGACATGTCTTAAAATTTGTCTTTTGGTAAAGAACCACACAATCCCAACTTTTAATGACCCCGAGGGAAAAAAGCTTTTGAAAACAATGTGGGAAAAGGAGAAAATGCTAGTATCCACCATTTTCTCCTTTTCCCACAATGTTTCCAACCCTATCAAAGACAGAAATCATCATTTGAGCTAGATTCAAGTAATCATCTGCAAATGCTTTGAATTTGGTTAAGTGCACAATTTTGTCTATTGGCAGTGAGTTTAGGTGATCTTCCAAAGTGTTGATGTGATTATTTCAGCACAGAATGTTTCTGTTTAGCAGAATCAAAATTTAATTTACTGAGCTGTCGTAGATAAAATATATCTAACGATTCAGACATATGGTTTTCCTGCACTTCCACAGGGTTTTTTGTGCACTTCCGTAGAATAATAAATCCTACAAAACCTTCCAGGTTGATTGAAACGTTGATTAGAACAAGAAAACCTCATTTCTGTTTCAGATAAACATAACATGCTTTCCTCATCTCTGTAAAATTACAACTGCAGGTTTACTGGCTTTTAAAAAACATTGTTAGAAGACAAGCAATCACTTGAGGCAAAGCAAGATTTGCTTCTTTTTCCCATAATATATAACATATTTATTGAAAGATGGGGTCTTTTTAACCTTTAGAGCGCTGTATTTAGGAAATTTGCTTTTTCAGTTTAAAAGAAAAACAGCCATTACATTGCTATTCCAAAGTGTTTTTGGCAAGAAAATGCTGTAAAGTAGTGGATTATGTAGATCAAGATCAGACTGCATGTTTTGAGCAGTCTGATCTCGATCTACATGGTCAGCAAAAACATTTTAGGCCGGTTCCAGTGATTGAATTTAGAATTTTACAGTCTGACCACCAAGATAGCTACACTATCAGATATTCTGTCAGTTACCAGAGGACAAAATTTAAGACGTCCATATTGAAAGCAAATACAGGTCATACATTAACCATTTACCACACAATCCTCAGTTTCAAGGACGTTGAGGAAAAAGCCTTTTGAAAACCTTGCGGGAAAAGGAGGAAATGCTGGTTACCAGCATTTTCTCCTTTTCCCACAAGGTTTTCTACACTTTCACAGACAATTACCATCATTTCAGCTGAATATGACATGTCGTCTGCAAATGCTTTCAGTTTGGACCAGTTTAAAAGTTTGTCTTTTGGTTAACAATTAGATTTGGCTCAATTAAGTAATACATGTATGTCTTCTATTACTTTAATACATCAATCCCATGTTTTAACAACCCCGAAAAAGGTGGTTTTAGAAAACATTTCAGCTCCAGTTCCCACAATGCTTTCTACTCTTGCTAGGACAGTTATCCCATCATTTGAAAACACTTACATTGTCCTTCAAAATACCCTACCAATATGAAAAGTTGTAAAAATTTATTGTCTTGTAAAGAGTGGAGAATGTTTTTGGAAAGAAGAGAAGGCTGTTGCTAGCATTTTTCTTGTTTCCCCTACAGTATTTTCTAAAGCCCTATATACGAGGGTTGTTCTATATGTAATGTGTATTGTACGATATCTGAAAAGCATTCGACTCAAATAGTGAAATGAACATTACATCCCCTCAAAGTATTCTCGGCGGTTTGAAATACATATTTTCAATCTCTAAATCCATTTCTGAAATGCGTCACGGTACACTGATTTAGGTAGACCTCTGAGGCACTGACTGATGGCTGAGCCAAGGGCTTTTCAGGACTTGTAAGGACAACCAGATAAGAACTTTTTAAGTTTTGGAAAAAGGAAAAAGTCGCATGGGGCTAGATCTGGAGATATGGTGGGTATGGCAAGATGGTAACCTTCTCAGACTTCAAAAATTGCTTCACAAGCTCAGATGTATGTGATGGAGCATTATCATGAAGTAGACGAACATGCCTAAATCCTGACACAGGGCATCATTTAAGATAATATTTCTTGACCTTTTTTAGTATAACATCTCGGTAATACCGACCTGTAACACTTTTGCCCTTCGGCACCGGAATTTGTACGGCTATACCATCACATGAGAAGAATATGCAATAAAGAACCATCTTTGTGCTTATGCTTCTTTTGGCAACTACAGGCCTTCTACCGTGTTTAGTTAGCCATATTTTGTTTCCAATTTTTCTTACTGGTTCGAAATAGTGAACCCATGTTTCGTCACCAGTAACAATGTTTGCAAATTGTCTTTGATTGAATTTGGGAAACATTTTGAGCAATTGCTTAGCGATTTGTACTCGTACCCGTTTTTGGTCATCTGTCAATATATGCGGTATCCATCTGGCAGAAATCTTTTGTACTTTCAAAATACGCTTCAAAATGAAATGCACCCGCAATAGCGATATGCCAACAGCGTTGGCAATATCACAAATCGTGTATCTGCCATCACTTTCAATTATTTCCCTGACTTTTGAGACATTTGCCTTGCCTGTTACAGTCACAGGTCAGCCAGATTTTGCTGCATCTTTGATGGACTCTGTGCCAGTTAGAAATTTCTAAGCTCTAATTTCTTTTATATTTTCTTAATCCCATTCCCAACCATTTTTACAACAGTGGTCAACGACTAGCTCTATTGAAATGACTATAAGTTTAAAACTATGTGGAGCTAAAGGCTCGTGTTTATACCGTTGGAAAGGTATTGAATAGAGCTATCCAAGCGTATCATCATCCACGAAATCGTTGAAAGCGTTATCGCGCTGTGGTACAATACACATTACATATCGAACAGCCCTCGTATACTAAACAGATAAAGAAACGAAACACCAACTTTAAATGTGTGCATTTTGAAAAATAATCGATTCATGTCATTATTGGCTAACCATTTCTGAATGTAATCTTCATAGAAGTTTTCAAATGTTGTGATAACTGCGTGGCACACAGGTCACTTTTGTCCGACAAATGGTCTGTTTACAAGTTCAAAACATAAGCAGTTAATTGCACATTAGGCCCCCCCATTAGCATTGAGTCTCCACCCACACATCTGGTCATGGACTCGATTAAACGATTGATTTTTGCTTTGGGAATAGCATTCCATTCCTGTACGTGTGCTATGCATAGTGCTTGAAGCATTGATGGAGGCTGGGGGAGTCTACGAACACGTCTATCCAGGACGTCCCAAAGATGTATTATAAGCCACAGATCCGGACTGTAGGGAGGCCATCTCAACACGTCATGTGCCCGAGTGTTATCCTGTTGAGATATAATGTCGTGTTGAGGTATGAATGGCGCAAAAACAGGTCAACATAACGCTGAGCTGTCAAACGGCCATCAATGAATACCAGGGGTATTCTGTGTCCGTAAGCTATGCCAGCCCACACCATTAAGCCACCTCCTCCGAACCAATCAACTTCAACTACGCAGTTGTCACAAAACAGTTCACAGTCACACCTGTAGACACTGCAGCTGCCATCAGCCCTATGTAACAATTACCTAGACTCATCAGAAAACATAACGATATGCCATAGATGAAGGGGAAGCAGATTTGTTCTGTGTTGTGTTATCCAGTTCATTCTAACCTGATGTCGTTGTGGTGTTAATTGCATACCTAGGTACGAACAACGAGGTGGTAACCCACATTCTCGAAGGCAGTTCCTGGCAGTATCTGGACTTATTAGATTACTGCGAGTTCCTGGCTTCACCAAAGTGGTTTCAACAGCCGTATGGAACCAAGTACAAAGATGGCTTAGACACATGTACCGGTCCTGTTGACATGTCGTGACACGCAGACTGCCACTTCTTGACCTGTCATTTGTCCTCCCCGTCAGGTGTAGATGCTGGTATGAGTTATCGTAGGTCTAATCACTTGGAAGTTCCTGGCAATGACAGCCTGCGGTGTTCCCTGTAGAAGCATTTGGACCACTTCATTTCATTGTTCTTGTGACAAACGTACCATACTTCAAGGGACAAAAAGGCTGGACTTTTGGCTTAGTTATTGTGTACATTTAATGTGCTGCAAGTGAAATTGTTAAAACACTCACTTACTCACTGGAGCAATTAATTCTACAGGTACCATGCAAATGTTTTGGCCATTACAAAAATTTAAAAGTTTGAAATCGAATTACAAAATTAATTCGCAGTCAACTCTTTGTTTACATGTAAATAGTTTAGGTTAGAAAAGTTCCGTTTCTTTTTCAGTTCTGTATATTTTTGGCATAAAGAAAATTGGTTATGTGGAAACATTTTTTTTGGGTTTGCCAAATCTCTATGAACTCAAACTGTCAATTTTTTTTCATTCACTATCTACCAGGTAAAGCTTGTTACTTGCTCACCATTAAATCCTTACCATAGACAAAATTTTAGATGGGGCAAAATTAAAAGCATTTTAGATGACAAATTAAATTTGACTCAAATTGATGAAAATTGGGAAGAACAGAAACCATTATAGGAAAAGGAGAAAATGCTGGTTACCCACATTGTTTCCAAAAGGCTTTTTGTCCCTAGGGTTTTTAAAACATGGGAGGGATTTTGTTGTAAAGGGTTGAAACTGATGATGAGCTGTTTCTGATTTCCAGAAAATAAGTTCGAGTTTTCAAGGGTGTATACCGGATAAAAACAGTGGCTCATTATTGTTCTCTTCAATGAGTCTTGGCAGGAAACCAGCCTTTGAAGTAAACTGTTGATCCATTTGTGTTGTTCAGTGGTATATATATCATAAATATTAGCATTAATGGTGATTTGATTTCTTCTATATAGATCGGGTAGTACTCTTGCTCTGAAATCTAAAATGTTCATTTATTCTCACAAGATTTTAGAGTGAGGTCAACAGAATTTTTTTTTTTCTTGAGGTGTATAGAAATGAGTGCTACAGAATGTTTTACATAGAGAAAATTGGAACTTCCTTTTTATTTTATGAAAGAAGAAAATGTAAAAGTGAAAGATAAAGTTGTAACTATGAAAACTCTTTGTAGTGAAAATGCAGTTGACATAGATACATGTAAGTAAAACATATAGAAGACTGAATAACAGAATTTCAAATCATGAAGTGGTCTACAGAGCGCTTTCCAAAGATCTGATTGTTTGAAGTTTTTCTCAGTGTATTTGGTAAATGAACCTTTCTTTATAAATATATTCAAGAACTGCTTGGGAAAAAGTGTATTAGACTTTTAACTTGCTTGTTCAAAGACTACTTTGAGATTTAAGGACATGTATTTTGCTTATAAATTCATTATCTTAAATTGATCTTTATGGGGTCTTATAACCTGCCTTCATTGAAGGCTGAAAGGAGATTTTTTTTTCATGTACTTAACCTTTTACCTTACAATTCCAGGTTTTAATTACTGTGAGGAGAAAAGGCTTTTTGAAAATATTTTTTTGAAAGGGAGAAAATGCTGGTAACTACATTGTCCACAAAATTTGACCTGCATTATAATAATATGATAATCAGGTCATCTGCAAATGCATTCAGTATGGACAACTTTATAATTCAGCCACGATCTGGCAAGAGGGGGGCTTAATGCATCTCCGTGATACATAATACCAACCAAACAAGTCATCGCATGATCCTGGATCCATGAAATACATTTTGTCTAAAAACCGACAGAATCATGAGGTGAACTGGTCCTTAGACATACAGAAAATTGACCAATAGCGAAAAGTTGTGGCCTAGGTCAGCCTGTGCAGACTGTGCAGGCTGACCTGGGTCGATACTTTTCACAGATGCATTAAGCCCCCTTTTCACAGAGCAAGGCTCAAATAGTTTGTCTGTTACAGTGTTAAAGCTTGTACTTAAGTCTCATCACTCAGTTGAAAGTCATTCTTTCCTCAGTGTCAGCTTGGTATTATTTTGTTTATGTATGTGGGATAAGATAAGATTTATCAGTTTCTCATCCTGTAAACTTGTGTTTCTAAGCATTTATCTCTCTCTGTGTCTTAGTTATAACAAATGATGGATTTCACCTTTATCTCAGTCATTTTTCACAAATGCTAAAAAAAGAAAACACAAGGCATCTGTGATTTGTCAAAACTTGATGATGAAAGATTTTATTTTTGGGACAGGTTTGGTAAATTAAACTTTGTTGTTTTATTTTGTAGCTTATCATTCCATACCAATCTGAAAATTTCTAAAACAATTACCGGTATTGTTTGTTTGGACTTTCAGGCAAATAAAAGCTGTCATACCCATGACTTTTTTTCAATAATACACTAGTGTATTATCGTTTTTTGGGTCCTGGTTCTGGTTACTTATGTAGTTATGGGCGCATGATGCTGGCGAAACCAACTGCGGCATGTGCAGAAATTTGTACTACTCCCCCATTTCGCGGAAAAATGACATCATTTTTGGGAAGACGTATACGTGAGGAAAAATGCAATGATTTTCTTGTTCAGTAAAACAAAAAAAAACATCAGAAGTCATTCAAAGTCAAGAAAATTCTGGAAATAGTTCGATTTACCTCCTATTTTAAGCAGTTTCATTCTACTTTTGATGTACATGTCACAGAGCTATCTTCTTGTTCATGTACACATTTCAAACCGAACTGCATCTGTAAACATGGGCACGTGAATAGTATATAGGTTGAAGGTGATGATGGAGGATACATAATTGTCTTCCATTCGTTTTATGTGATGAATAGAATCTCACATTCGTGGATATGTATTATCATTTTCATCAAACTTGTTGACTAAAATGTATATGACGCTCGCCAAAGCTCACGTCATATAATTTTAGTCAACTCGTTTGATGAAAATGATAATACATAAACACTCATGTAAGATCCTCTATATAAATGGCTCACTTTATCATTTTGATTTTTTTTTCCTTGCAAGATCATGTTGATAGTTGATCTAGAATGACTCAAATGCAAACTGTTTTGCAGAAATACCTTAAATCTTTACCAGACAACAATAGACTTATTCATATTGAAAGCTTTTGCAGCTGACAAATTAAACATGGCTGAAACAGTTAGATTTGCCTTTAACTCTTTACTGCAGGACTAAAATGTTCAAATTTAGAGCATTTGCAGGTGACAATTTAAACGTGGCTCAAATGATGATCTCTGTCTTTGATGGGGTAGTAAACATTGTCAGAACAGGAGAAAAAATGATGATTACCAGTATTTTCTCTTTTTTTTTCGACAATGATTTCAAAAGGCTTCTTCCTCAGGGTCATTAAAACTCTAGATTGTGTGGTAAAGGATTAAAAGAAAAATGTTGTGAGAAGGGGAGAAAAATATGTTAAATGAGCATTTATTTATTTTCTCCTTTTTTTGCAGTTTTCTCTTCCATTTCCAAGAAAAATTCCATTTTTCTATCCACATTTAATTTTCTTCGGCAAATGCTCTCAAGTCTAAGATTTGTTATCTGGTAAGGCAGAGTTAGTAAACGCAATTAGACCATGTATTTACAACAGCATTTGATTATTTAGGTGGGGGTCAGTCCTGGGCATGATGAGTGGAATAAGTAAACTGTTGGAATTACGAAAGGAGAGCTCTGATGCTGATACCGAGAGTCAGTCATCTTACGAGACTGTCCCTGAAGAATTTACTTTGGAAAAAGATTCATTCAAACTTGATGAAAGAGATTTTGATTTCGTTTATGATAAAAGTGTTGATGATTCTTCTGATTGCTCAAGGTCTGGATTAAGATTCTGTGTTGGATCAGATTACATGGCAGAAAGTGAACAACCGTTGAGAGAAATAAGTAATATCGTAGAGCAAGTGGTTGAAGAGAGGCAAACATTTGTGCCCTCACATAAGAAATTGAAACATAATAACTCAAAAGAATATTTGGGTTACCTAGAAACAGATGCTCAACTTGACTTTGTTGGTTCAGAACTTTTGAAACAATTTAATCTTGCTAAATCTGACTTTGAAATCACAGAAGTAGGTGACAGCCCAGGGTTTACTACTGGCTTACCAACAACAGATTTGGATGATTTTGAAATAACTGACAAAAAAAGTAGAACTGAAAGGTCCTCTGGATCAGATGATACTTTACAATTCCTGGAGTCTGATCCACAACTTGGCTTTCTTCAATCAGAACTTTTACAACAGTTACAGCTTGTTCGTATGGACTCTTCAAAGTCAGATCCTGATGAAACTTCTGATGAAAGGCCAAGTTATGAAAGGTCAAGGTCAGAGCAGCTTGAACGAATTGTAGAAGAAGAAATAGATGCTCCTGAAGGTAATAAAGATATTATACAACAAATCATCCAGATGGAGAAACTGGAAACAGCAAAATCAGAACTTGTTGCAGACAAAGGTCATCTGAAATATCCAAAAGTAGAATCAATAAAACTCTGTGAAGCTGTCACTGCAAAATCTGATAAAATAAGCAGGAGTTTGACTCTGTCAGGAGACAGTGAGAGTTCATTCTTGATTAACACTGGATTATCCGATGATGAGGAATATCACAGAATCATGGCCATGAGTGACTTTACACCAGAAGAAACAGGTGCCTTGGCTAATCTTGTTCCGGGTTCAGACCTTGATGAGAGTGAGGACAGTCTGACTTACATGACAGAAAGTTTCTGTGGAGGGGGTGAGTACTATAAAATGCTTAAACTTTTACCAAACAATCCTATGTTTTATCTTCTTCAAGGAAGAATGGTGTTACCTGGTTCAGTCAACATTCTGTGATAAGATTTTAGTTCGTTGGCACAGAAATCATTTCCTCTAAGCACTTCAAATCAGAAGAATCTACTTGTAAATGACGTCCTTGAATAAGAAATATTAAAAGGCGGAACCATGGTACTTCTTTTTTTGTATGCATTAATTTTGACCTCTTACAGTATCAATCCTATGTAAAACCTACCGCGAGACTACCTTTGCTATATGGAACAGAAGTATGCACTTTTTCAGTGACATAAGACAAGGCCTGGCTTTAGGTAGCAGAAATAAATTTGAGTCATGCTTCCTAGAAAAGTGTTGACCCATGTCAGCCTGCGCATTCCACATAGGCTGATATTGGTCGAAACTTTTTGCTACTTGTGAATTTTATGCATGTTCAAGGACAATACTATTTCTTGATACAGTCAGTTGTTAGACAAAATGTATTTCATGGATTCATTTTTATGTGACGACTTGCTTTGTATAATATATCACAGAGATGCATTAAGCCCCCTTTTTCAAAGAGCATGGATCATTTGTATCTGCTTTAGTCAACTTGTGTGCTTTTGTGAACTGTGGAGAGAGGGACCAGTCATCCCACTGCACAGAATATGAAATCTGTGAGAGCCTGAACTGTAGTCTACACTGCTCTGATAATTTATGATATAATTCTTTAATTCAGCCTAGAATAGTTTATTCTATTTTATTCACTGAAAACCTTTTCATTTATGTAAAAGGTGAAGAGCTAATTCTTTTTTAAAATAAGAGAAAGCAAAATAAATGCTCAGATTATCCTGTCTATGCCTTTAAATTGTCTAAAATCAATCTTAGTGTGCTCGCCAATGAAAACTAAACCATTAGATTCAGTGAAGAAGACATATTTGAGAGATTTCAAACTAAGGCAACATTAACATACTGTATAAAGTATACTGCAAACATAAATGAATGATATTGAAGACAGTCAGAAACAACAAACATATGAGTGAGAAATTATTACAGGTATGCAAGACCTGGTTTATACAAGTATTACAGTGAATTTTCCATCCATGACAGCTATCGATCTAACCACATGTATGATATACTTGAAAGAGTGAAGTGCTCTCATAAAATTAATACTGTTTCAAACATTATGAACAGGTTCCAAAGCAGATGGTTCTGAATGTTTATATTTTCTTCAGAAGTGATATCCATTGTCCTCCCCCACCCACTTAAAAACATTTTATGTATGATCTGGAGTCATAGATATATAAAGTTTTTGTTTAGGGACTATTTTCTCACAAATCTTACAAAACTACGGTATGTCTTTTAAAACATAAGGAACAACAAAAACTTTAAATCAGATTATTTGCTTTGTATCTTTGAAAATCTACTAGATCTATATTTCCTACAACATTCTGTTTCTTTATGTATTTGATTATGATATTTATGGTTTTCTTATCTGGTGTGCATAGATAGACTTTGTTCTTTTTTTCTTATTTTCCTTTTCTAAATTGGACTGCATTTAAATTTCAGATATTGTACCTTTGACTTCTCAATGCATTGATAATGAATGGTTTGCAGTGCTTCTTTCCTTCTTCTTGTTCTGAGCATGGTAATATTAGAAACTTTATCAATGTACCATTGTCCCAATACTTATTATTTCTGTTAGTGGAATTCTTCAAGTTAAAGGTGTGTTTAAACCTAGGACTATACATAAACAAAAATCATCACATTTGAAGTATAATCAAATCCAGCAATCTGAAATAATGGACGCTCATTTTATTGCGATGCAGTGTGTAATAAGTATATGACGACTTTCATTTTCCAGTTTCTTTTCCTGTTTGGGGTAGTTACTGTAACAGTTTGGCTATGTTACAGGGACCGTGTAGGTTTAAATAATATGACACTGTCTCGCAAAACTTGTTCATTTTCTTACAATATATGGCCTGCAGCAGGTGAAAAGGGGTATTTGGACATTTGCGTAAAGTGTCTTCTCGGATCACCTGCTCAGTCCCCGCAGGCTAATCCGAGATGGAACTTTACAACTATGTTAGATTTTGTGCAACAGTAGACTTGTGCAAAACAGAAAATTACATAAAAACGGAAAGTGCCGTTTCGGATTATCTGCGCGGACTGCGCAGGCTGATCCGAGACGACACTTTAAGTAAATGTCTGAATGCCCCTTTTCGCATGTTGCAAGCCATATATGCACAAGAGTGCCAAAACAGAGATACCTCTATCAGACTAGCGATAATAAGTATTGGCTGGCAATGTCTGTGCAATACTTTCCGAGAATTCATGATATCTTCCAGTGGTCCTATCTCTACTGCCAAAAATATCCACTTATAATAGCTCTTAACTCTTTACCAAATGACAAAGTTTTGGACTGTTCCAAATTGAAAGCATTGCTGACGACATATTAAATGTTGATCAGTTATGGTAAGATTTGTCTTTGATAGGACAG
The DNA here is from genome assembly GCA_946811185.2 of Hippopus hippopus. Lineage (NCBI taxonomy): Eukaryota > Metazoa > Mollusca > Bivalvia > Cardiida > Cardiidae > Hippopus > Hippopus hippopus. Next base: position 22,636,219 of record OX328101.1, on the reverse strand, counting down.
AAAACAATGTTTTCAAAAGCCTTTTATCCACGGTTATTAAAAGTTGGGATTGTTTGATGAAGGGTTAAACTCTTAATCACAATAGCTGCTTGTGGCTTTATAGAAACAAACAGGAAAAGGTAGTCAAATCTACATTTAATTACAGTAAAAGAGAATGAGATGAAGTGGGAAACATGAAGAAAAAGCATATTAGTCAATGTGCAGCAAAATTCTCCTTTTGTACTTAACACTTTACCAAACAACAAAATTTTAGAATTGTCCAAATTGAAAGCAATTGCAGATGACAAATTAAGTTGACTCATGTATCAACATCAAAAATTTTGTTTTTGACAGGTAGAAAACATTACAGGAAAAAGGAGAAAATGCAAGTTAACAGCATTTTTCTCCTTTTCCCTCAATGTTTTCAAGAGATGATAAAAAGCTCAATATTTGAGAGTTCTAACTGTCATAGGAAGCCATATAAAGAGACAGTAAATTTCTTCTAATTTCAGTGAAAACTAATCAACAGCATTCTAAGAGACAGCTCCACATCTGAAGACTAGATGGAACAAAGTTGCTGAATGAAATCCTGCATAAGATGATCCCAATTATAGTCCTGGAGTCAAAATTTGTCCAGCCCCCAGGGTCACAAGTTTTACATTGTAGTACATAAAGTCGATATGACTTATGCTATATATTGATCAAGGGAAATCACTCCTGTTCACTCATAACAGATGTATCTTAGTTTGCAACTATTTACCTTCCTTGATAATAAAACGGCATCATTTTATGATAATGATTGTATTCAAGATTTTTGGATAGAAAATGTTTTCAGTGTGTGATTTATTTTGGTGTTAATTGTTATGCTCAGATGAATTGAATATTTAATAGGGAGTGAGGTTTGTATCATTGTTCCAGAACTCTTCCATTCATACCTTTGGAAAAAATGTTCTCTGCTACTAAAGTTTTGGAAATTTTGTTACAGCACTTTTTGTTGGAGTACACTGGTATTCAATTTGGACGATACTTGATTAGACATGTTTGTATTAATTGATTTCATCCTTGCATTTGAAAGAAATAATATGACTTTTTTGGGGGGAGGGGGGGTGGAGGGGGCTAGGCAGTTCTCTCTATGAAAGTTTTTTGCCATACAAACTTCTTACGTTTTATGTCTCAGAATCAATGCCAATAAAGTGCATTTATTTAAAAGGCAGTGGAGAGATACAGGGCCATCATGGCCCTCTTGTTGTTAGTTTTTTACATGGAAATGACAAATGAGACTACAACCATATCCTAACTTATCACTGCATGATGAGATTATTCTTTAGCCTGTTTATTTAACATGGAGAAAAGACCACAACTTTATCCTTCCTAGTTTGTTATCACCTTTAGAGGAGATGTACTGCAATTTTATTTTTAGTGTCTATATGGAGATAAGACCACAACTTTATCCTAAGGTTTTTTATCACCTATAGATGAGACTGTTATCCTATTGTTAGTTTTGCTGTTTATGAGACTGTCTAGAAATGCATCATATTTTTTTGTTTTATTAATTCTTATCTTCACGAGCTATTCTTCAAATGAATAAAAAAATTAATGACTCACTTTAATAATATAAATCTGTAAAATGCAGGTAGCAAAACTTTTACAGATAGAAAATTAAATGTGGTTCAAATGATTGGATTTGCAGACAAAAGCTTAAATGTGGGTCATTGGTTTGGTATTTGTATCTGAAAGAGAAGAAAACATTGTGGGAAAAGGAGAAAATACTGGTTACTGGCATTTTTCTCCTTTCACACAATATCTTCAAAGGCTTTCCTTAACTCTTTACCACACAATCCCAACTTTCAACGACCCTGAGGAAGAGGCCTTTTGAAAACATTGCAGGAAAAGGAGAAAAAGCTGGTAACCAGCATTTTCTCCTTTTCCAATAATGTTTTCCATCCTTCCCAAATCAAATTTCAAATTTTGAGTCATGTTTATGTTGTCGTCTGCAAATGCTTTGAATTTGGACAAGCCTAAAGTTTTGTCATGTGGTAAAGAGTTAACAGGGGTGTTAAAACTCGAGCTTGTGTGGTAAACTAAAGGGTTAAACTAAAGAGTAAAAATAATAGAAAAAGGCAAAAATGCTAATTACTGTACCAGCATTTTCACTTTTCCCACAAAGTTTTCAAAAGTCTTCTCCTTCAGGGTCATTAAAACTCTCAATTGTGTGATAGAAAGTTAGGAAAACATTTAGCATGCAGTCAACAACTTTTGAAATCATAGTAGCAAAAGAAGAAAGAGCTTTTATGAGCCATTTCTACGTATATCTTTGCTACAAAGTGAAAGTTTTCACATGTACATGTATACAATAGATCTACATTCTTCCCTACTTTTACATGGATACATTCAAATTTTTTTCTGCTAGAAATTCGTTTCAGAATTTGATGAGTAAAATTTATGGCATGGATTGCTTTTTGTGTACTTTAGTTTTAATTTTGCTCTTTTGTACGTTTAAGTAATGTTTGAATGTTGATATTTTTTGTAACCCTTTACTATACAATCCTGTCTTTTATTGACACTTGAGAATGTGTTAAATAGTATAGTGAGAAAAGTAGAAAATGCTGGTAAACAGATGATTTTCTTCTATTCTGATGATATTTTCACCATTCATAGATGAAACCGCCCATTTCAGGTTCACTGAATTTGTCATCTGCAATTTAAGCCATCAATTTGGACAGACCTTCAATTTTACTGTATGGTTGGGTAGAAAATATTGTGGGAAAAGGAGGAAATGCTGGTAAGCAGCAGCCCATAATGTTTTCAAAAGCCTGATTTCTCAGGGTCATTAAAACTCAGGATTGTGTGGTAAAGGGTTAATCCTCTACCAAACAAGCCCGTGTTTTTACGGCCCTGAGAAAGAAGCCTTTTGAAAGCATTGTGGAAAAAGGAGGAAATGCTGGTAAATAGCATTTTCTCTTTTTCCCACCATGTTTTCTACCCTTTCCACTAGAACTTTCAATTTTTTAAGTCCCATTAATTTTGTCGTCTGCAGAAGCTTTCAATTTAGACCAGTCCAAAACTTTTTTGTTTGGTCAAGGGTTAATATGCTTTCTGCAAATGTTTTCAATTTGGACTGGCCTAAAACTGTGGTTTGGTAAAGACATAGAGGATATTTATTTTTTACGGTGAAAGATCGAAATTTATTTCATCGAGTGAACATCATCGGTAATATTTTCACGAGTGGTACAGCCACGAGTGAAAATATTACCAATGATGTTCACGAGATGAAATAAATTTCGATCTTTCACCGAAAAAAACAAACATTCTATTTATTTCATAATTTTAACCCTGTCTGGGGGGAACTTAATCAAAATCCAGTACTTTTTTTTTTTTCGGTTATTCCCCGTGGCGTATCCCCTCCACATAGCAACGCATTAAAATATTACGTCAAGTGCGAGAAATGTAAGGTAAATTACGTCATATTTCCATCTGGTTGTGAGGCATGCGCATTTTACCTAGGTAATTAGTGTGCAGGAACAACTGTTTCTGCCTTCAACTGGAGAGTTAGAATATAAAAATCAGTATTTTCACTGGTCGTAACCATGAAATATCGAAAAATATTTCACCGATATTTCTTGATAACCTACCGGAAAGCATGAAATAAATAAAAGATGTTCTTACAGACCTCTGATAATATAACCATTTACCACACATTTTCTCCTTTTTATACGCCTGTCGAAGACAGGATGTAATATGGGATCACCCATGGCGTACGGGCATCGGGGTGGGCGGGCAGGCGGGCGGCGTCCAGTTCTTTGTCCGGAGCATAACTTTGTCATCTCCAGTCCGATTGACTTGAAACTTGGCACTTGTGTTTGTTGCAATAATACGGAGTGCAGTGCGAAAGAACCATAACTCTACCTTGTGCTGTCTTTGAGTTATTTCCCTTTGATCGTCATTTTTACAGCATTTTCTGCTTGTCTGGAACCTAACTTTGTCATCTCCAGTCCGATTGATTTGAAACTTGGCATTTGTGTTTGTTGCAATAATACGGAATGCAGTGCGAAAGTCTGAACATCTTCAAATTTGGTATGCATGATTGTTGAAAAATTACGGAGTGCAGTGCACAAGAACCATAACTCTTCCTAGCACGAATTTTGAGTTATTCCCCTTTAGATCTTCATTTTTATAGCATCTCTTGCTTGTCCGGAGCATAACTTTGTCATCTTAAGTAGGAATGACTTGAAATATTGTATGCTTATTTGTTGCAATATTTGGAAGTGCAGTGCGCAAGAAATGTAACCCTACCTCGTTCTGTCTTTGAGTTATTTCCCTTCGATCGTCATTTTTACAGCATTTAGTGCTTGTCCGGAATATAACTTTGTCATCTCAAGTCAGAACGACTTCAAACTTGGTATGCATGTTTGTTGCAATATTACGGAGTACAGTGCACAAGAACAATAACTCTACCTAGCGTGGATTTCGAGTAACTCCGCTTTGATCTTCATTTTTACAGTATTTCTTGCTTGTCCGGAAGGGAACTTTGTCACCTCAAGTCAAATTGACTTGAGACTTGGTAAACATGTTTGTTGCAGTTACGAAAAGTGCAATGCACTGGAGCTGTAACCTTACCTAATGCCCTTTTGGAATTATTCCCTATTCATTATTGTTTTTTTACAGCTTTTCATGCTTCTCTACAATATAACTTTGTCTTTTCATGTTGGAATGACCTGAAACTTTATATGCATGTTTCCTTAACATTAGAGGAGACATTCATGCCTATTTCAATCACTTATATGATTTCTGCTGCACTACTATTTTCCACTACCTGCCCTTTACGATTATTATTATCCCTTCGACAACTGGCGGTGGGATGGGCGTATCTTGCGACAATTTGCCGCTCTTGTTCCACCATGTTATCTACCCTATGAAAGACAAATAACTATGATGTTTTGTGTCAGTAACATTTAGTTTATTGTATGCTAATGCTTTCAATTTCAAGAAGGCTAAAATTTTCCCGTCTGGTAAAGAAGTAATATATACGAGCCATGCTCTGTAAAAAGGGGGCTTAATGCATCTGCAAAAAGTATCAACCCAGGTCAGCCTGCACAGTCCGCGCAGGCTGACCTAAGCTGAAACTTTTTGTTATTGGTCAATTTTCTGTATGCCAAAGGATTGGTTTACCTCAAGATTAACTCGTTTGTAAAAAAAGTGGCTATCATGGATCCATAATAATGTGATGGCTTGCTTGGTATATTGTAACTCGGAGATGCTTGACGTCACCTTTTGCTGGAGCATGGCTCATACATGTATATTACAAGAACTTCTTTCTCCTGCTATTAATGTCTGATAACATTTTGGTAATCCTTATTCTGCCAAATAACTAAAACGAGATTTTCATTTCGATAGTAAAACCCCAAATATTGCTATTTCAAAGGTATGTTTTGGAGAATAATATCTTCTTATTGGACAGTGTAGATCCAAGATCAGACTGCACGTTCTGTGCAGTCTGATCTTGATCTATGCTGTCCACAAAGGTCAATGAGTCACGCTTAGCAGCCTAAGGGTTAATATAAAACAGAACCCATGTTTATTCCAAAGAGAAGCCTCAGAAAACAGTCAAACTCTGGTGGCTGTCTGTTCTATTTCAAGCCACCCAATATAAAGTTTACTGGATTTACCCTATTTCTCGACCTATATACATGTAATTATATATTTGCACTATTCCATGGAAAAGAGAAAAAACACCAATCTTTTGATTTCTTAATGCTTTGCCAAACAATCTTATGGTTTAACGACTGTGAAAACTGTGGGAAAAGGAGGAACTTTTTGGTGTTGTCTAATCTGGATTTTGCACATTCCAGAAAAGCAGCCTATCATAATAGAATTTCAAAAGGTGAACAAGAAATGCAGAAGTATGAGTTATTTTTCAACAAGGCTTCAAAGTAAACTTTAAACCTTTTACTATAAAATACTGTGTTTTGGAGTTTTAATGATACGTAGAAGAGAAGCACACTAGTTAGTCCAAGTTACTATTCAGTAATGCTTCTAAGCATTCTTTAACCCTTTACCTTTCAATCCCTAGTTTCAGCAACCTGGAGGAAAAAGACATTGTAGAAAATTGTGGGAAAAGGAGAAAATGCTGGTATCCAGCATTTTCTCCTTTTGTCACAATGTTTTCTGCTCTTTCTGAGACCAATACTGTCATTTGAAACATGTTTAATTTATCTTCTGCAAATGTTTTCAGTTTGAATCAGTCTAAATTTGTTTCATTTGATAAAGAGTTAAGCCTTTCACCCAAAAAATCCCATGCTTTTATGGTTCTGAGAAAAACAGAATGTTTGAAAAAATTGTGAGAAAGGGAGAAAATGCTAGTTACAACAATTTTTATCTTTTCTCACATTAATTTCAAAAGTTCTCATATTTTCAAAACCTTACCTCCTCAGGGTTGTGAAAACAAAGGATGCTTTGTTAAATGGTTGAAATATAATTCTGAAAAATATCTAGGCAAATGAAAAATTGGTTGTTTGGTCCAGTTTTTCAGTAACCATATCATCTGCTAATTGTCAACTTTTAAGTATGCTTTTAGAAAAGCATTCACTTGTGCCCCCAGAGTTGGTAATAAATTATACGTGTATTACTGCTGTATCAAACAAGAAAATTTTTGACTACATCAGATCTGAAAACAACTTGTTCAATGTTTCTTATATGATGGAAGTTTTCTTTGAAAGGGTAGAAAATATCGTTGGTAAAGGAGAATATGTTGGTTACCGGTTTCTCTCCATTTCAAACATTGTTTGAAATGGTTTCTTTTTTCGGGTTGTTAAAGCACAAGATTGTATGGTAAAGAGTTAAATGGTGCTGTATTCTTATTCCTTCTTTAGTTGCACTACTTTTTTATATTTGTTAGATTTGATTGTTGTCAAAGCATGTCTTTATTATTATAATTATTATCTATTTATTATCATTATATTTCTTAAATAAGTATTTAAAAGAAAAATGAAGTACAGAATATAGATCTAGTGAGAACATTATCATTCTGTCCATGCCTTTTTTTTAGATATTTTTCTTGCCAGTATTTTTTACACATTAATTTAAGGCTATGTGAACCTGCTTTTTGCTAAGAATCTTTACCTATTCAATATTTATTTCCTAATGGCAGTATTATGATGTGAAAATAAAATTTTTGATAAAAAACCTTTTAATGTATTATTTGTTTTGTTGCTGGACAAGACATGCCTGGAAATCATGGGCTATACCCTGCAGCAAACAATCCTGACTAAATGATCCTGAGAAAGAAAGCTTTTGAAAACATTGTGGGAAAAGGAGAAAATGCTGGTTACCAGCATTTTCTTCTTTTTCCACAGTATTTAAAACAAATTTCATTTTTTTGAGTCATATTTCTGTCATCTGCGAATGTTTTTAATTTGGACAGCTCTTAATTTTTTTCATTTTTAAAAGATTTAATCAGGAGGAAATGACATTCTGCTTCCACCCCTCCCCCAACAAACAAGCCCCACCCTCCAAGAAATTATTTTCAAACATGTTATCATCACAATAAGCTTTAGTCATGCTCTGTGAAAAGATGGTTTGATGCATCTGCAAAAGGTATCGACCCATGTCAACCTGCGCAGTCCACACAGGTTGACCTTAGTTGAAACTTTTTGCTAATGGTAAAATTTCTGCTTGTCAAAGAACTAATCTAACCAGTGATTCAGCTGGTTTCAGACAAAAGGATCTATATTATGCAACAACTTACTTTGTTAAAAGCATTTTGAAGGTGTATTAAAGCCTGTTTTCCCAGAATGCTGCTGATATATATTTGACTTCTCATTTCTCTGTTCTATAAACATTAGAAATTGGTAACATAATGGGCCACTCCACCTTTCCTGATTTCAAATATACCAACTCTTGACGATATAGACCTTTTTACAACGCCGTTCGTTGCCAAGGAAATACAATCCCGGAATTCGGCTTTACGCTCATGCGCACTGTTTGTAGGCCAAAAAGTCCAGTATCACACTGTTGAAAGTCTGTTACAATGGGGCTTGTCAAAAGATTTTATTGATAAAGTTTGTGAAGAATAATTGTGTCACAGGATGGTGTCATCATGCTGTGCACTGGGATGAATAAATAAATAAACGTCCAACAGTCAAAACACCCTACTTTTGATTTAAACGTCCCAAATCCATTCCGAATCGGTTACACTTCCCCCTTAATCGTCCCCATATACATGTATTTTTAGCTCACCTGAGCACAAAGTGCTCATGGTGAGCTTTTGTGATCGTGCTGTGTCCGGCGTTCGTCGTCTGTCGTTCGTCGTCCGTCGTCCGTCATCAACTTTTACCTTGTGTACGCTCTAGAGGCTACATTTTCAGTCCAATACTCATGAAACTTGGTCAAAGTGTTTGTCTTGATAATATCTCGCACGAGTTCGAAAATGGGTCAGGTTGGGTCAAAAACTAGGTCACTAGGTCAAATCTTAGAAAAACCTTGTGTACGCTCTAGAAGCCACATTTTCAGTCCAAAAATCTTGAAAGTTGGCCAGAATGTTTATCTTGACGATATCTCAGTTGAGTTTGAAAATGGGTCATGTCAGGTCAAAAAGTAGGTCACTAGGTCAAATCTTATAAAAACCTTGTGTACGCTCTAGAAGCCACATTTTCAGTCCAAAACTCTTGAAAGTTGGTCAGAATGTTTATCTTGATGATATCTCAGACAGGTTTGAAAATGGGTCATGTTGGATCAAAAACTAGGTCACTAGGTCAAATCTTAGATAAACCTTGTGTACGCACTAGAGGCCACATTTTCAGTCAGATACTCATGAAACTTGGTCAGAATGTTTGTCTGGATAAAATCTTGGATGATTCCGAAAATGGCTCATTTTGGGTCAAAAACTACATGTAGGTCATTAGATCAAATCTTAGAAAAACCTTTTGTACGCTCTAGAAGCCATATTTTCAGTCCAAAACTCTTGAAAGTTGGTCAGAATGTTTATCTTGACGATACCTCAGATGAGTTTGAAAATGGGTCATGTCAGGTCTAAAACTAGGTCACTAGGTCAAATTTTATAAAAACCTTGTGTACGCTCTAGAAGCCACATTTTCAGTCCAAAACTCTTGAAAGTTGGTCAGAATATTTATCTTGATGATATCTCAGACAGGTTTGAAAATGGGTCATGTTGGGTCAAAAACTAGGTCACTAGGTCAAATCTTAGAAAAACCTTGTGTACGCTCTAGAGGCCACATTTTCAGTCAGATACTCATGAAACTTGGTCAGAATGTTTGTCTTGATAAAATCTTGGATGATTCCAAAAATGGGTCATTTTGGATCAAAAACTAGGTCACTAGGTCAAATCTTAGAAAAACCTTGTGTACACTCTAGAGGCTACATTTTCAGTCAGATACTCATGAAACTTGGTCAGAATGTTTATCTTGATGATATCTCGGATGAGTTCGAAAATGGGTCATGTCTGGTCAAAAACTAGGTCACTAGGTCAAATCTTAGAAAAACCTTGTGTACGCTCTAGAGGCCACATTTTCAGTCTTGTTTTGTTAATATCTACAATGGGAAAATTGGCTATGGTTGGCTAAAAAGCAGGTCACTTAGAGAAATTCTAAAAAAAGCTTGTGTACATGCTAGAGGCATTTTCAGTCCAATAATTATGAAAGCTTAGAAGATTGTTTGTCATGATATCTCAAAAGAGATTGAAAATAGGTCATGTTTGGTCAACAGACTCAGGTGAGCGATTTTAGGGCCATCAGGGCCCACTTGTTTTTCAAATTATTTGTTTGATATTGTATAGTCCTTTTTTAAAAGAGATTTTGCAGAGTTCTTGTTTTATATTTTAGGCCTTTTGTTATTGTTTTATATATTATTGATTATTATGTCTCCCCCCGTCAGGGTCGGGAGACATATTGTTTTTCCCTGTGCGTCCGTCTGTCTGTCTGTCCGTCTGTCTGTCTCTGTCCATCACAAATCATGTCCGCTCTATAACTCGAAAACCTTTTAAGATATTTTGATAAAACTTCACACATTTGTAAAGCCCCATGAGACAAAGTGTCATGCACAAGAACCATAACTCTGACTTGTATATTTTTCGAGTTATTTCCCTTTGATTATTTTCCTTCACAAATCGTGTTCCCCCATAACTCGAAAACCTTTTAAGATATTTTGATAAAACTTCACACATTTGTAAAGCACAATGAGGCGAAGTGTCATGCACAAGAACCATAACCCTGGCTTGTTATTCCGAGTTATTTCCCTTTGATCATTTTCCTTTACAAATCGTGTCTGCACTATAACTCAAAAACCTTTTAAGATATTTTGATAAAACTTCACACATTTGTAAAGCACCATGAGGCAAAGTGTCATGCACAAGAACCATAACTCTGGCTTGTATATTTTTCAAGTTATTTCCCTTTCATTATTTTCCTTCACAAATCGTGTCTGCTCCATAACACGAAAACCTTTTAAGATATTTTGATAACACTTCACGCATTTGTAAAGCACCATGAGATGAAGTGACATACACAAGAACCATAACTTTGGCTTGTATATCTTCCGAGTTATTTCCCTTTGATTATTTTCCTTCACAAATCGTGTCCCCTCTATAACCGGAAAAGCTTTTAAGATATTTTGATAAAACTTCACATATTTGTAAAGCACCATGAGGCAAAGTGTCATGCACAAGAACCATAACTCTGGCTTATTTCCCTTTCATTATTTTCCTTCACAAATCGTGTCTGCTCCATAACTCGAAAACCTTATACGATATTTTGATAACACTTCACACATTTGTAAAGCACCATGAGACGAAGTGTCATGCACAAGAACCATATTTCTGGCTTATATATTTTTTCGAGTTATTTCCCTTCGATTATTTTCCTTCACAAATCGTGTCCCCTCTATAACTCGAAAACCTTTTAAGATATTTTGATAAAACTTCACACATTTGTAAAGCACCATGAGACGAAGTGTCATGTACAAGAACCATAACTCTGGCTTGTATACTTTTTTGAGTTATTTCCCTTTGATTATTTTCCTTACTCATTTTACGTACAATTTCATGTCTGCTCTATAACTCGAAAACCGTTAGAGAAAAATGACCATTATTTCAGTTAGAAATTGCCTTGGTGACATGTCAGTCCTTCTGACACAAAAAAGGGGGAGACATCTGTTTTTTTTTCTACAAAAACAAGTTCTAGTTAAGCCATATCCTGCTGAATTTATATTTTTAACCAGCTCGAGAAGAATTTGCGTTCAAGATCAGACTTCCCCTATGTGCGAACGCTTTTTGCTTAGTCGATTTAAGATCACGTATTGCAGGCTAAGGGTTGAGGTCCAAATATTCTCCCTACATGATTATGTATTCCACAGGCTCAAATGCCTCCCCGGTGTATAATGATCTCACTAATTACCGTTAAAACTGTTAAACTTCCATCTAACCCTTTACCACGCAATCACAAGTCTTTACGACTAATAGGGAAAAAAAAAAGAGAATAGGAGAAAAATACTTTTAGCCATTATTTCAACCTTTCAACAACTTTTCCCAAGAGTTTTTCTGTGGAAACCGGGAACATAAATTGCATGTTATATACGATCCCTGGTGAAAAACAAATATGGAAAAGAGCAACCATACACGACAAGAGGACTTGGTCTATGTTCTAAAAGTTCTGTGATAAAACTAACAAGTACATGTATGTGATATATTGGCTGGCTATCCTTTAAGAACTCTTTACCTAAATCTCCCTCATCTTGATTAACGACCCTACATGAATGGGCTTGTGGAATCACTATGGTAAAGCAGGGATCGTATAAGATCCCTGGGTAAAGGTAAAAATGCTGGCAACAAACATTTTTCCATTTCCCGCAATGTTCGAGCCTATGCCTCATGGGGTTTGTCTGTTACTGCCTGGGATTGGTTAATCTCTCCTTTGATGATGATAGAGCCAGCATAGATCTGACGTTCGCATGTAACATGTACATATGTGGACCCAGCCATGAACAGAAAAAAAATTGTAGGCGTGCATATTATTTCCCCGAAATTTTCATGATCTGTCAGTTTACTAGATAAAGATATATCGAGCCAAATTACACCCTTGGCCACTTAAAATTATCGTCAATTCACAACGGTGACGCGTTTTCTTGTTTTTTCGTAGACGTTTTTGTCTTACTGTCACTTAAATACCTATCATTTTCTTCAATGTGGTTCAACCCTTAGCAAATAAGTTTGTCTATGTATCGTTTCTTTGCCTCTGGACAGAACGGTTTTCATGTAATCACTCATAATTTAACAATTTTGTGTACATTTTCAATAATCCACCACTGTTTTCTTTAGCCTTTTTGCCCTACACGAGTGCGCATGCGCAGTTTTCCAGTTTCGTTACCAGGAAGTAGTCAGTGACTAAAATGGTCTATAATGCAGTTAACTCTAAAACGGCCTGTCAATATTTTAGTTGTCGTTGCAGCCAGTGCAGATCAAAATGAGACTGTGCAGAACATGCAGTCTGATCTTTTGTCTACATTGTCTGCTGTGCTGAGACACTCTAGACATAGCAACCTGAAAACTACCCTCGTAAGCTGATCTTGTTAGTAGATTGAAAATGTCCACTGGTTTATATGGAGACTTGGGGTTAACTGTTCAGCTGTTCCAAAGACAAACTATGTCATATGTGATATAACACTTTCACAGAACAATTCTTTATTACCATGACTCTGCAGAGGAAAGTTTCAGAAAATACTATGGGAAGAGGAAAAAATGTTGGTTTACCAGCAAATGCTTTTTTTCATGCAATGGTCCACAGCTGTGGTGTAAAAAGTCATATTCTTTGAGAACAGGGCCAAGAATGGAAGAAAATTGAATCATACCAAACAGTGCCTCAATATTGCAGTGAAATCAATTATTTGACAGAAATGCATCACCTCCCTAATGGTATAGTAATGCAATTTCCAAGGTCATGACCCCCAAGAATTAGTCATATTTTGTGCTGGACTAAAACGTAATTAGTCTCTATCAGTGCCAGAAGACAGAGGGGATGTCCAAAATCCTATTATTTCGTTTTCCTTCTCACACACTCTTTGGATGATTCCAAATTGACCCCTTACCACTCAATTCTGACTTTTAACGACCCTGAGGAAGAAGCCTTTTGAAAAGATTGTGGAAAAACGAGAAAGTGCTGGTAACCAGCATTTTCTCCTTTTCCCACAATCTTTTCTGCTCATTCAGAGACGATTCCCAGCAAATCAGTCACATTTACTTTGTCGTCTGCAAATGCTTTCAATTTGATCCAATCCAAGAATATGTTGTTTCGTAAAGAGTTAACTCTGTACCAAACCACAAAATTTTAGACTAGTCCAAATCGAAAGTTTTTGCAGACAACAAAATAAATGTGACTCAAACATATAAATTTATTTTAGGAAGGGTAGAAAACATTGTGGGAAATGGAGAAAATGCTGGTTACGCGCATTTTCTTGTTTTCTCACAATATTTTCAAAAGGCTTCTTTCTCATAGTCATTAAAAGTCAGGTGGGGTAAAGGTTTAAAGACAGCAGAAGAGGACTTTTTTGAAAAATGATTACAATTACCTTGATGTATGCTATTACCAACTTGAAGACACCCTCTACCCAACAATCCCCGTTGTCTGCACATGTCATATTCTTAGAAGATTCGACCTGTCTGCTATGAAGCATCGGCCATCCCATATACTTGGGAAAAGTAGGGCTTATACCGAAGCTATTACCCAAGCCTGTAGGGGCTGTTTCAATAAATGGCTAGTGTATAGGTTACATGCTAGCTGATCATAGCTGAATGAATGGCACAAGGTAGCGTTTATTTTATATTGAAATTCAAAGTAATGGTTGTTGTTTTGAAAAGTAGTCCGGTTCTGTACCCAGAGTGCCCAAATTAGATAGATGTGTACTTGTAGAATGCCATCCAGTGGGAGATAATGCAACAATCCCATGTTTTGACGACTCTGAAGAAAACTTTTGAAAAGCATAATTAGTGGGAAAGTAGGAAAATGCTTGTAACCAGCATTTTCTTCTTTTCTAGCAACATTTCCTGCCTTGTGTGCACTCTCTAAAGGCCACATTTTTAGTCAGTTACTCATGAAACTTGGTCAGAATTTTTGTCTTGAACAAGGTTGAAATTGGCTCACATTGGGTAAAAAAGTAGGTCACAGGGCTAAATCTTACAAAAAGCTTATGTGCACTCTAGAAGGCCACATTTTCTGCCTAATACTCTTGAAAATTGGTCAGAACGTTTGTCTTGATGATTTCTTGGACAAGTTCAAACTTGAGTCACATAGGGTCACAAAGTATGTCACAGGCCTTGATATTAGAAAAAGCTTGTGTGTTTTCTAGAGGCCACATTTTCAGTCTGATACTCTTGAAACTTGGTTAGAATATTTGTTATAATAGTATCTCAGATAAGTCTAAAATTGGGTAATGTCTGGTTGAAAACTAGGTCACAGGGTCAAATCTTAAAAAAACCTTATTTGCACTCTGGAGTCCACATTTGAAGCCTGATATTCATTAAACTCAGAATGTTTGTCTTGATGATATCTTGATCAAGTTCAGAATTGGATCATGTTGGGTCAAAAAGTAGGTCACTGGACCAAATCTGAAAAAAACCTTTTGTGCAGTCTAGAGGCCACATTTTCAGCCTGAAACTTATGAAACTAGGTCAGAAAGGTTGTCTTTTTGAAATCTCAGACATATTAGAAATTGGGTCAAAACAGATCAAAAAGTAGGTCACTGGGCCAAATCTTATAAAAAAAATTGTGGTCAGTCTAGAGACCAAATTTTCAGTTTGATACACATGAAACATTATCAGAATGTTTGTCTAGTTTATTAATCTGACAAGTTCAAAAGTAGGTCAAGTTGGTCAAAAAGTGTGTCGCTTACATGCATGCTTTTTATGTCATTAAAACCGTGATCTCTTCAGCTTTATTAAACATAGATGACTTTACTCAGGTGAGCACTTTAGGGCCTATGGCCCTCTTGTTTAGTAAAGAGTTCATTCAGTCTCTTCATTATATTTTATCTAGGCCATAACATTGTAATTTGTCATTTGCTTTTTTTTTAAAGCCTTTAACTAGAAGAAAGATATTACATCATTTTTTGAATGTAATTGTGAATAATTGCCTTTGTATGATAATGAACTTGGTTTATAATCAATCCCTTTAAATCCTAATTTGGCTTTTCACAACTTAAGTTATCTTTGCAGCAAGTACAGACCAAGATCAGACTGCACATACCAAGCAGTTTGATCTTTGATCATTTCTGTGTGCTTTGCCAAAACTTTCTGTAGACAAGAACAAATTTGAAATTGCCATTGAAATAAATGGATTTACAGGTACAAAAAGTACTGCAAAATGCAGCAAGAAGAGAAAAGTACAGTAAGAAAATAATTGTCCTAAAACGTACAACTACCGCCAACTACGGTCATTCCCCACTACGGTCAACAATGTAAGATGTGACAATGATTAAAATACAATGACTGCAGCTTACCCATACATAACAGACGCAACCATGTTCTACCGTAGCTAAACACACTTGACCTTAAATTACCATAGTTGCGCATACTTAGGATGTAGTATATATGTAATGTAGTGTAGATAGTGGTAGTTAGACGTGGTGATACCCTAGTTAACCCTAGCCACTTTGCTGGCTTTGAATGTAGTTAACCATACTTACACATAGTTCAACCTACTAAGGTTTTCTATATTTCCTCTTTTTGCCAATATTGAACCTACTTTGAACATATTTCAACATAGTTGACTGTAGTAACACTATGGCAGAATACGTTTGAAATGAACCACGGTCAACTAGTATGTGCATGACTGTAAATGTGAACATGGTTAAAGACTTATACTAATAGGCAAAAAAGGACATTTTGTGTGTGGAAAATAAATGATAAATAACTCAAATATGCAGAGGAGAGTTGGACACAAAAGTAATCTTTGGTCTCCTAACTACCAAAAATGTTGGATGGGAGAATAACCTTCCTGTTCTCTAGGCCTTTAACACACTAATAATACCATTTTAGTTATGTATATTCAGGGAAAAGAAAGATAACTGATATAATCAAAGCGTTGAGAAACGCTGAAGTGGTATTTGTCAAGGAATCCATTGTGGAATTAATAATTTGAAAGAAAAAGAGAAATCCAAACATTGGCTTGAAAGTCAACCCTACTAAGCAAATGAATACTTTTTTTGGTTGAAGGGAGAGTACTCATGACAAAGTAAAGATTATTTGTGTATTGGTGGTCTCCCTTTGATATTAGGAGGAGTCAGGAGTAACGTCCCTTGACAGTGATGCATGATGGATAGAGAGAGAAACCATGTGAATATCTCGAATAGAATTAAGTCTGTACCTGAAAACTATGATTTTGAAATATCTTTGGCCGTTTACATTTAATTCCCAACATTACAATTAATTATTTTGATCTATAAATATTAATGCCAATCAAATGGAGTAGTGCACAATCATGGGATGAACAAGCCATGGGACGAACTGGTTTTGGAACGAAAAAGTCCAGGACCATGCGATCGGTGGACAAATTTTGTATCATTGCGCCAACAGAAGGCTATGAGCGAGCGAAGCTATTTTCAATCAAAAATTTGTATTTCCGCGATCGATGGCCTCACCCAGTGTATTTTAACATGCCATTTCCAATTACATATCTGAGTACTACCGAAAAACTCATTTGCCTGAGAAAAACTGAGTTTAATTGGGTTTATTTCCTTCAGCTTTGCACAAAATACAATACATGGTTTTCAAAATTCAATATTGAACTCAAAGTGGTATTGTCTTCGACAAATACCACAAAAATGTATACCAGAAAGGTTTAGAAATAGTATATATGGATCACTTATGCTCTGCAACAAATGGGGAGTCAACAATTTGTGTATTTTCATGACTTGATTGCATGTTCCTGCAGCTCAGTGGCAATGCACAGAGCTTATAATTGTCAGAATGTTGGTTACAATTACTAGTCAGAATTCTTTAGGATTTATGAAAATCATGGCATTAATATTCATAGCCATGCCCTGTAGCTTGGTTCATAAGGTAATTTGAGGTACTGGAAGTAATGCACAGGGATCACTAGTTTGATTCCCTTGATAGTCATTGGGACAGGATTCATTCCCCCCTCCACAACCAAACATTGGTGCAATAATAGCTGTACCGATAGGCAGCCAGTGGCTTGGAAAGAGTGTTGTGTAAAGCACTGATAAAAGAATCTCCAGGAGAGCATGGATTGCTGCACTGGCCTCAGTGATATAACTGAATTAATGTTGAAAATGGCTGTAAACATCCACTAAACAAACAAAGAGGAATCATTCTCTCTGGTAACTGACTTTAATTTTTATGTTGGAACACAGTCAGTGGCTTGGAGAAAGCTTTTGAAGGATCCCCAGGTATGCGTGGATAGCTGCACACATGGCCACGGAAATGTAGCTAAAAAACTTTTGAAAGCAATGCCTTACACCAAACAAACGACATACCATTGTTTGATATTTTTGCTAGAAACATAACTGGTACATGTACCTTGAAGTGAAATTCATTGGTGTAACAGTTACTAGTATATAAGTATTTTATGTATGCTTGTCAACCCTTCATATAAAAATCCCATGTCTCAATGTCATTGAGGAAGCAGGCTTTTGGAAACATTGTGGGAAAAGAAGAATTGCCGGTAACCAACATTACCTTCTTCTCCCAAAATGTTTTCTACCTTTTCAAAGACAAATCTCAATCTGCCCCACTCATAGTTTCTTATCTGCAAATATGGATGGGCAAATAGTGCCAAATATGGACTAGCCTAAATTTGTGTTAACTCTTTACCACACAATCCAGAGTTTTAACCATAAGGGACAGGCCTTGGAAAACACTGTGGGAAAAAGGAGGATTTCCTCCTCTTCCTACAATGTTAACTACCTTGTCAAAGAACTTCACCATTTGTACCACATCCAGATTTGTCATCTGCTTCTGCTATGAATTTGGAAGGGTCTAAAATTTGCTGTGTGGGAAAGGGCTATAATTTAATGTTTGTAAATGAGTTGCTGTGACCTTACCCCAAATTTGAAATGGCTCTAAGTTGAATAAAATTCCTATCAAAAGATTTGAGCTTCTAAATACCATCATATCTGATAGAGCCCTTGCTAACAATAGAACACAACTGATTTGCTGAAGCACATATAATTAAATTGTGTCTTGGTAAAGGCCATTGATTTTCCGTGGACATCAAGTAGCCAATATGAATGTAGGGTTTGTATACAAAAATTTTCTCTGTTAATTGTTCATGTTGAGAAAGACCCTGATATCTTAGTGGCGGTCTTTTCAATGAGTGATTTATACCACGTTGACAATTTCGCTCAGTAGTCGGTGACACAGTGGCAACATCTGTATCTGAAAGTCGTCTGCTTTATACTCTTTAGCTTTGAATTTGGTGATCTGGGTCACTGAGGTGGAACTTTAACTGCCCATATAGGGCTGTATTTTGGTTGTAAAGTGTCTGAGTGATAGAGATGATACATCTGTGTGATATGTATAAAAACACTTAATTTGATATTTTGTATTCTCATAATTTGGATTATATGTGTTTTTGAAATTACAGAATGGATTTTTTTTTCCACAAATTTGTGTTTAAATTGGTTTATTCAAAACTGGATTACCATGTTCTGTCTTGTTTTTATTCAGTAAAGAAAGTTTAAGAAGCATGAATACAGATTTTCTCGTATGGTATAAAATTATGGAATTATGGCATTGATTAATAACATTGACGCATAGTTTTATTAAAGAAATCACTGACAGAATATTAAACCAATGATGTCTTAATGCCACATAAAGTAAAACTAAACATTTTAATTGAATGAATTTTATGAGTCAAGGCTCTAGACTACTTCACATAAGATTGAGTAGATCCTAGATCACAAAGTGCAGTCTGATCTTATTCGTCACTGCCCATAAAAGCTGTTAAAGTGGTGATACACATTCCAAGGGTTGATATTTCTAGTCTCTTGTCTCTTGAAAGACATCTCTTAATTTCTTAATTTAGTCTCCATGGTTACAAGTATTGCTAGGTCCTTTACTCTTTTATAAGGTCAACAATTCATACTGGTAAATATTTCCATTTGTAGCAATGTAATTTTCACCCCTGTGCCAGGTAGCACCATTCACTGACATTTGTTTGCGTATACAAAATAAAAAATGTTCCATTAGCATTCAGGGTCAGGGGAATCTATTGATTGCAATTAAACACTGCCTTCAGTATTCAGAAAGATGTTTTGTTTGAAGTCACTGCCTGTGTTGATATTCCACAAATGTACCTCAAGGTCAAGACAAACTCTGTTGATCAATAAGAGCTCAAAGAGGCTGATTTCAATACCATAATATACCTATGATCAGTTGTGAGAGAGGAATAAATGTCACAGTGACTGTAATTAATCCTTGGAAAGAAATTAGCTGAGCCAGGGAATTGAACATGTGACTGCCTAATTTCAAGCCCTGTACCTAACCGACTGAGCTACCAGGCTGGGCTCTGTAATATTCCTTAGAACATTCAACTTACATCATGAAAGACATTTTTGTGAACTATTCCTAAACAAACTAGGATTTTATTCACCTTTTCATTTCAAGCTGTTTTGTCAATATTTGAACTATTTTTTTAGGAAAGATATTTCTTTGATGGTCATCTTTCTTTGTCATGGTGTCCTAGTTCGGTTTCATCTTAATCTGAAATACTGAATCATTAATTATCATTATGCTTATCTAAATTTCCAAAATTGAAAATTACTTCTTCAATGACATTGTCTTCCAAATTGGCCATAAAGTGACCATATAACTGATTCTTTATTACTTTGATAATCAATATACCACATACACAGGGTAAGATAAAACTATACTAACAATAATTAACAAGTTCACCATCCTAAAATGCACAGTTCAAACATTGAAGTCTAAGCATTTAGAGCCAAATGATAGTCAAACATTCAAAATATTTATTCTTACTCCTAGAATTAGGTCCCTGTACCATACAATGCTGACTATTAACGACCTTGGGTAAGAAGCCTTTAGAAAACACTGTGGGAAAAAGAGAAAATGCTGGTAACCAGCATTTTCTCTTTTTTCTACAATGTTTTCTACCCTATGAAAGAAAAATTGTATCATTGAAATTGTCGTCTGCAAATGCTTTCAATTTGGACAAAGCTAAAATTATGTCATCTGGTACAGGGCTACTGACATATTCCATTTAATGAGTGTTAGTATTTCTTTTATATTCTTTTGTATTTCAAAATATAGAAATGGAAAATGTTTCCACCTTAAGAAGGGGCAGTGTATAACAATCTCGATTGTTTGATCAACTAGCAAATCTTTTAGAAGTGAATAGAAATCGTAATGTTACTTGAGAAAGGAAATGTTAATTGGGTTGAAATTTGAAGTACCATATTGCATCACTTGTTCATTCCTGTTGGAGTAAATGTGTCAAATTTGTTTTTAAATTTGAAGCTAAATTTGGAGATAAATGTTCCATAGATGTTATGGTGACCCCCATTTCTAAAGCATGGATGCAACCACCGCCAAGTTTCACAAATTTCGAGGTATGTCATGAAATATTTGCTGTATGATCACTGACTGAATGTCACATAATGCTGAAAGACTGAATACATGGAGAGGAAGGAAATAAGAACTAAATGTTTCTTGTTTTTTTTTTTCAAGTTCCCCTATTAGATCATTACCATACAACTGCCTGCAGTACAGAGCTTTTGGAAACATTGACAGAAAAGAAGCAATAATTGCTTCTTACTACCAAATACTCCTTTCCTCACAATGCTTCTGGAGGATCCAACAGATATTCACTTCCTATAACATTTTCACTTGGTATCAGATTCTGTGATAGGTATTGTTTTAAAAAATATTTCTATGGTAATAGGTGAACTCATTACCCCATAATGATGTTCTTTTTTGTTCTTGTGTGGAACACTTGAAATCATTACGGAAAAAGAACAATATTGCTCTTTATTCATAATTCCTTAATTTGCAACAGTCTTTGAATATGTATTCATGTAGTAAACTCTGAATTATTCAAGTCAATTATCCCCATTTTACATGATTTTTTTTTTTCAAATTGGTTTGCTGCAAATTTGTTTCAGGCCGCAAATGAACTTAATTACCTAACCCTTTACCACACAATCCCAAGTTTTAACAACCCTGACAGAATAAGCCTTTTGAAAACATTGTGGAAAAAGAAGAAAATGCTGGTAACCAGTATTTTCTCCTTTTCCCACAATGTTTTCTACCCTGTCAAAAGCAAAAGTAATCCTTTGAGCTACATTTAATGTTCTGTCTGGAAATGTTTTCAACTGGGTGGAGTCCAAAATTTTGCTAAGCAACATTACATCCAGGTTTCATGAAGTGTAAATCAATTAGCATGATGCTTACAATCTAATTTTCATAATGCATAGTATGAACCTGGTGTGCAACATTGTGCTTAACTTTTGGCATGCTGGGCACCAATCATTCTACACTACATTCTTCAACTTGGTCTTGCTTAGAAAAAGTAATACAATGTCTGATTGGCTGTACCAGTTTGGTTTAGCCAATCAGAAATTTCATACTTTGAAATTAACAAATTACTTGAGAATGAGACTAAGAATGTTACTATGAATGTTGTTTAGAATTGTTGCTGAATGCAAGTCTGAACACAAATTTAAATCTTTATTAGACTACAAAACTTAGAATTGTCCATATGAAAAGCATTTGAAGACAACATAATTTATTAGATGTGATTCAAATGATTGGATTTGCGGTGGAAAGGGTAGAAAACCAGCATTTTCTCCTTTTCTAACAAGGTTTTTAGAAGAATTCCACCTGTGGGTTTTTACAATTCTGGATTGTGGTAAATCCTAAAGGGCTGAATTTATGGAATTTTTTACTCAGGAGAAACAGCTGAAATATTTTTATTTCAGGGTTTCCTTTTAGGCAGAGTATGTAACAAAGTAGTGGAGAGTGTGGATCAAAGATCAGTTGCCAAGCTGTGGTTGCTTTCTCAATGAAAATTTTGTTAAAAAATATTTTTATCTTTGTCTGCCTTTCTGGTATGGGTTCCCCTCTTTACCTTTTACCAAACAACCAAAATTCAGACTTGTCCAGATTGAAAGCATTTTGCAGACAACATTAATTAAATGTGACTCAAAAACTGGAATTTCTCTCTGGAAGTGTAGAACACATTGTGGGTAAAGGAGATAATGCTGGCTACCAGCATTTTCTCCAACAAGCATTTCCTCCTTTTCATACAATGTTTTTAAAAGCCTTCTACCTTAGGTTTGTTAAAACCCAGAATTTTGTGGTAAAGGGTCTAATAATTAAAAACTAGCCCTAGTCTGAAGTGAATATCTTCAGTGATGACAGAGATAAAATAGCCAAGGTACAAGACAGTCTTGGAAAACAGCCATGGTACAAAATGGACTTCAAGCCATTCAAAAAACATATCATTGATAGCCATTGTTATATAAATGAAATATCAGAAATTTTGAAAAATAAAACTGGTAGATATGTGCAGAATGGTCCTTCACCTTCAGATCAATAAAGTATGCTTCATTTTCAAGCTAATTTCTGGTCTTTGTTCAAGCCCCCTACCCCATTTGAATTGAAAAAAAAAAAAGTTAATACGGTCTTTTGTCAGGGTCGGGCTGAGCAGTGTTTGCATATCATCAAATTATAAGGCAGGTGTTTGAAATACAAGCTCATTTGGTTCACCATATTTTGTCAGGGAGGTGGATCAATTTCATCAATATCTTCCCTGCTTGACAGACAACCTGTGTGTGGGAAAAGTTTTTTATATTTACTCTTTACCAAATGACAAAAATTTAGATGCCACCAAAGTTAAAGCATTTCTACATGATAAAATTGACTCAAATGATTGTGTTTTAACATGTAGAAGACATTGTGTGAAAAGGAGAAAATGCTGGTTTCCAGCATTTCTCCAGTTCCCACAATGTTTTCACAAGGTTTTCTCCCAAGGTCAACTTTCTCCCTAAGGTCATTGAAGCTCAGGAGTGTTTGGTGAAGGGATAAAAGATCATTTTCATTACATGATTGCTTGGATATGTAAATCTTGGTATCCATGCACATACTGAAAGGTTATATTAGTTGAATGAAGAAATGTTCACTTGTAATGTTACACTGGAGGAAAACAGTGGGGTACTTCAGACACTCTTCTTGACAGCACTTTTCTGTAACCTCTCAGGGTTGAAATTAATGAGTGTTTGAAAAGTGATCTAACATACTTGCTGTTTTAGCTTTCTCATTGAGTCATACAAAAGTGTTTTATTTAAAGTTTTCTCACATTTTTTGCCATGACACTGTTTTTAAACACTAAACAAACCAATAAGTACATTCTTTATGTTATGATGTTTTTTTGCAATTACAAAGATATTTCATCACAATAATGTCAACGATTTCAAGTCTCTGAAAATCATCTGCCTGGATTTATTTCATAGAGGTTTATAATACAACAAAGATGAAAAAAAGATGAAAGGACTTTGGTATACAGTCACAAACACCATTTAAGTCTTTACCACATGACAGAATTTTAGACATGGGTAGATGGATCGGTTGGTCGGTCAGTGGCTTGCCCATGGGTTCTCATAAAAGAGAACCCAGGGCCGGCCATACAATAGGATAGAACCAAAGACCTTTCGTTAATTTATCCTTAACCCTTTACCAAACAATCCCTGGTTTTTATGACCCTGAGATAGAAGCCTTTTGAAAACATTGTGGGAAAAGGAAAAAATGCTGGTAACCAGCATTTTCTCCTTTTCCCACAATGTTTTCTACCCTGCTGGAAACAAATTCCAATTTTTGAGTTACATTTATTTTGTTGTCTGCAAGTGCTTTCAATTTGGACCAGTCTAAAATATTGTCGTTTGGTAAAGAGTTAACAACTGCAGGGTTTCTATATCAACATAACCAAAAGTATTAAAATTTTGCAGACAGATGGCAATAAGATATGGCCCAAATGATAGGTTTTGTCTTTGAAAAAGTAGAAAGATTGTGCTGGTTGTCAGCATTTCATCCTTTTTCCACAGCATTTTTTAAAAACTTTCTTTCCCAGGATCGTAAAAATATCTTAACCCTTTACCAATTTCAGACTCGCCCAAACTGAAAGCATTCTGCAGAGGAAATGTGTCAAATGTAGCATAAATCTTTGAATTTGTTTTTGATATGCTAGAAAATATTCTGGAAAATGGAAAAAATGCTGGTTACCAGCATTGTTTCCTTCTTCCACAATGCTTTCAAAAGACTCCTTTCTCAGGGTTGATAAAATGCAGGATTATCTAAAGAAGGGTTAAATTTACACATGTGATTTATGCAACAGATGCAATTAAGCTCTAGGACATTTTACTTATTGATCCATAATCACTGTACAACACATGAAAATGTAGAGAATCATGTATACCATAATTCATGAAGAAGACTTTTGGAAACATTGTACTGCTCCTTTTTTTCTCAGTGTTTATAAAGGCTGTTGAGGTAAAATAGAAAGATACCATATTTGGACTAAACTATTAACCACAAAATTCCAAGTTTTAGCAACACTGAGGAAGAAGCCTTTTGGAAACACTGTTGGCAAAGGAGAAAATGCTGTCAACCAGCATTTTGTCCTTTTCCCTCGATATTTTCTAACCTTTCAAAGACAAATTCCAGAATTAGTGTCAAATTTAATTCTCATCTGCAATGGTTTTTAATTAACAAGTCGACATTTCTGCCATTTGTTGTAGAGTTAACTCTTTACCATACAATCCCGAATCTTAATGACCCTGGAAGAGAAGGCTTTGAAAATATTGTTGGAAAATGAGAAAATGCTGTAACCATACACTTCCCATAACAAATTTAAATGTTTAAGTCACATTTATTTTGCTGTCTGCAAACGCTTTCAATTTTGACTAGTCTAAAATTTTGTCATCTGGTAAAGAGTTAAATGTGGGAAGTGTCTTTAAACTAAAAATAACCACTAATATATGCGTCAGTGATGCTTAAACACTTCATTCTAATTTTTGGCTTTTTTAACAAATAAATCAAAATTTGAAATGACTGGAGCAGTGATAAAAAGATTGGTGGATATAGAATAGAGAGTGTAAATCCATGAAGTGAGAAATACACCATACAAAAAAATGGCCCAATTTTATGGGAAGTTAAATGATCCGCAAAATGAGGCCTTCTTCAGTTGCTGACACCCCTCTCTCATTTTAAATTTCAATAACGGAAGGATAAAATAAACCATCTTATAATTTTTTATCAAACAATAGTTTCTTTTATGATTCAGAGGTGGAGATCGTTTGAAAACATTGTGATGAAAGGAGAAAATGCTGGAAACTCCTTTTTCTCCAGTTTTTTTTTTTTTCTTGAAGACAAATCAAACTGAAGCACATCTGATTTGTCGCAGGCAAGGACCTGAGTGGCTCACTGGTAAAGTGTAGGACTCGTAACTTAGAGGTCCCCGATTGGAGCGTCACCGGAAGCACTGGGTTTTTCATGGGAGTATCCGAAGGCACTTAAGAGCCCTGGTGAAACCCATAACATACATGGATATGTGATCTGTTGCTGTGATATGACTGAAATAATGATGAAAAGGCGTAAAACTCAATTCAATAAATCAATTTGTTACCTGCAAATGCCTAATTTTTACTAGAAAACAAATTTTTTACTCATCCATTTGAAAGCAGTTGCAAACAATAAAATAAATGTAGCTCAAGTGATGAAATTCATCTACATAAGTGTAGAAAACATGGGAAAAAGAGAAAATCCTGGTTTCCAGCATATTCTCCTCTTCTCACAATATTTTCTAATTCCTTCCTCTCTCAGGGCGGTTAAAACTTGGGACTTCATGGTAAAGTTTTGAAAACATTGACACTTAGAGAGAAATGACTTGTTATGAATACCTTTTCATTTTGCCACATTTTTTTTAGTACACTCATGTATGAAAGCTCAGTTGATGTGGAATTGTCCTGGTATTGCAAGTATGCCTTTGAAGTTGTCTGCTATGTCTGAAGGTGACTGTCCACTTGCCATGCAGGTGTCAAGTCAGATTAGGACTTTGTCCTCAGGTAGCCTATTGGGAATGGCTTGGGACTTTATACACAGATTTCTTGAGTTTGATCTTTGAACAAGGATTTTATCCCATCTATAGTTCTGGAATATGACTCAAAATATGGGCAAAGTTAAATGCACATGCTTATTTTGTTCCCACCAATTTCACTAAAAATGGAATATACCGTAGGATTGCCCTCCATCCATTTACTGTCCCATCTGTATGTCCTTCTTTCTTTTCTTCTATCAATCTGCCTCAGTTAGCAATCTGCAATAACTCAAACTTGAAACGTTAAATGGCATAAGATGACAGTATGGATATACTGCACCCTTAGCTGAAGCCAAGGTCAAGGAGACTGTTAGTAAAAATGTGTACAAATTGAATTTAGAAAACATGAAAGTTTGATTGATTGATTGTATGGTGTTTAATGCTGTTTCAACACTATTTCATTTATATCACAGCAGCCAGTACATCTATCCATGTGTTTCTGGAAGTTTTTTTTTCCGGTACTCTACACAATGTTCTCTCCAAGCCACTGGCTACTTTCCCACATAAATATTGTCAAAACAATTGTCAGCGGTGGGAGTGGAGCGAATCGTATTGCATTGACTATTGTCAATCCTTGGAGAGAAATTGACCAAGCCAGGGTTCGAACTAGCGACCCCTCTTCTCAAGTCCTGTATGCTACTGACTGAACTACCGGGGCTCGGGTAACCAGCATTTTCTCCTTTTCCCACTGTATTTTCTACCTTTCTGAAGCATATCCCATCATTTGAGTCAGATTTAATTTTTCGTCCCAAAATGCTTGTCAAATTGAGTCAGTCCAAAATTTTGTCATCTGGTAAAGAATTGATGGCCCCAGAAAGCTTTGCACATATTTCTGGCGACACCTCAGCAATGATTTATCTTGTTTAATCACTTACCAGATGAGAACATTTAAAGCTTCTCCAAATTTAAAGCATTTTCAGATGACAAACTAAAGGTTCAAATGATGTGATTTGTTTTTGAGAGGGTAGAACACCTTGTTGAAAATGAAGGAAATGCTTGTGGCCCGCATTTTCTCCTTTCCCCACAATGTTTTCAAAAGCCTTCCTCCTCATGTTTGTTACAGCTCGGTATTGCGTGGTAAAGGGTTTTTCAGAATATAAACGATGCAAGAGGTGGAACAAAACATTAAACTGATTGTTGCAGGTAAAACAATATCATCCAATGTCATAAATCTGGCCTTTGTCCCTGGACAAGAACAGGGGGTCGCTGGTTCCATCCACGGCTCGATTAATTTCTTTCCGAGGATTGATGATAGTCATTGCGACAGGATTCATTCGTCTCTCATCACTGATCATTGTTTCGATGATGGTTATGTGGGAAAGCAGCCAGTGGCTTGGAAAGAAAATTGTGCGGAGTACTGGTAAAAGAAACTCCAGGAAAGCATGGATAGGTGCACTGGCCACTGTGATATAACTGAAATAATGTTGAAAACAGCGTTAAACACCGTACAATCAATCAATCAATTGTCCCTGGAAAATCACCATCAGACAGCCTGATCTATAGTCTGATCTTGATTTGTATTGTCTCCAAAAGCACTTTGAATTGCCTGTAGATTGCTTGGAATTTTAACAGATAATTATGAATGTTGTAATAGATTGAACAAGACATTAACTGTGATTGTTGCATGTAATAGGGTACGATCCATATGTAATTTATCAGGCCTTTTTCCTGGAAAATCACTTACAGACAGTCTGGTCTTACACTTACACTCTGATCTTGATCTCCTCTGCCTGCAAAAGTACTCAAAATTGCCTGTAAGCTTGCTCTAAGTTAACTCTTTACCAAATGGCAAAAATTTAGATTGGTCTAAATACAAAGCAGACATCAAATCAAATGTAAAAATTATGGAAATGGTCTTTGCAAGGGTAAAAAACATTGTGGGAAAAGGAGTAAATGCTCCTTTTCCCATGATGTTTTCAAAAGTCATTTTCTTTGGGTTGTCAAAATTTGCTATTGTGTAGAATAGTGTTAAACAGACATGAATCTTGTACCAGGTTGTGCAAAACATTGCTCATGCTATGTGTACACCATATCAGTGGCGGCCACGATATAACAGTGGACAAAATGGGATTTACGTATGGCAATGCAGAGGAACAGGATAAGCAAACTTTTCAGACTAATTGCCTTGGTTTGCCATGGTTGCCATGCCAGACTTTAAAAAGTTTGTCAAAAGATTTACCACTGCAGTTCCGGTGCAGATGAGAAACCTAACAGACTAAAGCAGAACAGGTTAATCACAGCAAAACATACCAGCACGTAATAGGCCGTAACAAGACTCAGAGATAATCCATATTTGGACATGGAAGTACTGTTTTCACTGGTATTTATCAAGCTTTGTCAGGTTTCATTGCTTTTTTTTTGCGGCTTTTGCAGGCAAGCTCAGCTGTGTCTGTTTTATTGTGTCCTATCAAGCACATCCTGGCATGTGGCAGTTTTTGGACCAGGTGTGTTATGGCGAGTTGCGCTTACTATGGCCTGACAGGATGTGCATGGTCTCAGAGCATAGAAAAAGCTTTGAGAGAAAATTGACTCCAAGTAGTTAAAAATTTGCATTTGCGGGCCAAAAAATAAAAATGTATAAGGGCCATCTTCACTGCACCACCATCAATGCCACCAGTGGAGGACCAGGTTCCACCTGATGGTTCTCATTAACAGGATGTCTTCAAACCCCTTATCAGTTCATCAAGTGCCACAGGAAGAGCAAACTCTTCACTATTGTACGCTTCTATTTAACTGTGGCATTGCACACTTCTTGCACCATATCACAGATGTGGCTCTTTTACTACACCAAAGTACATGGGAAAGTGATAAGTAATTTTCCCCTACTGCCAGAGGTCTTGGTCAGGAATAACTTCAGACCAGTTTGTAATACAAAGATACCTTGTGTCCTGTCTCTCAATGACTGGTGACCTTTCCAGGATTTCATCAAAGAGCTCTGTAGGCATCTTCAGATAATTCTTGAAGGTGTTGATATCTTCAGTGTGAAACTCCCCGGTGAGAATTGTTGAGCAGTGGCCAAGGTGTTGCTTCTTTTCTTCTATATCTATTTGCGCACCTACAGATTCTGATCTTCTTGTCCACCTTCTTCTCTTTCCTCTTGCCCATTGCAATGTGGCATTCAATCCTTGCTGTAATTCTCTATCTTGCTAACACAGATTGTATGTATGCACCAAGCAAATATACAAAAACAAAATCTTTTTCATCTTTGCATATCAGATTGACAAGTCGAAATCTTTGAGATAGAGTGAAGAAACGTAACTGAACTTGGTAATGGTTGTAAAAACATCCATAATCTTACAGCACACTGATTCAGACAAACAGGGCTGCCATGGTTGTGGAGAACATGGTGTAAACATAGCATAAGATTGTTGCAGGCAACATAAAAACCTAGTGTTATATAGTGGGTCTTTTTCCCTGGAAAATCACAATCATAATACATAGCAGTTTCTATACAGTCAGTTCTTAATCTACACTGTCTCAAAAAGCACCCAAAATTACCTGTAGCTTAATGCTTTGAGTTATCTCCTTACGAAATGACAAAAGTTAAAAATACATTTTTACAGCTAGAGAGAAAAAACGCTGCTAAAACTTGAAAATGTGCAAATCGCTCAGCTGTGTAAACACGGATAAATTACCTATATAATTATATGGTGTAAAGGATAGAAAAACAAAAGGGATTTGTCCTCACTTAAAACCGGAAACGACAACACCTGATTGCTTGGAAGGCCTCCAAAACATGAAATGCATTTTCTATCCATGGTAATCTGTGCAATCTTACCAATCTTACCATCAGGGGCAACAGTTGGCATGAAGATACAAGAATGATTATAGTTTCATAAAATAAGGATGAAATGGGTTAAAAACTGGCTGAAAACTGCCTGAAAAACGAGTAAAGATGTATCTTTAAGACTAGTCCAAATTGAAAGCATTAATTTTGCAGACAACAAAATAAATGTGACTAAGAGATGAAATATGTTTTGGAAAGGGCAGAAAACTTTGTTTGAGAAGGAGAAAATATAGGTTTCCAGCTTTTTCTGCTTTTCTCATAATGTTTTCAAAAGGCTTCTTTCCTAGGGTTGTTTAAACTCGGGATTGTGTGGTAAAGGGTTAAAACAGCTTATATTGTAACAGGTTGTGCAAGATACTGCATGTGATTGATGCAGGTAAGATAAAAACATTCTCTCTTATTTATAGTGCCTTTTTCCCTGGAAAAATCAATGCAAGCTATTTATTCTACTGTTTGTGTCCTATACCTGTTATGCTGTTGACCCTTTACTAGAGAACAAACTGTATACTTATCCAAATTGAAAGCATTTGCAGACGACAAATTATACATGGCTCAAACAATGGGATTTTTCTAGGAAAGGTTAGAAAACATTGTGGGAAAAGAAGAAAATGCTGGTTACCAGCATTTTCTTCTTTTCCCACAGTGTTTTCAAACATTATCTTTCTCAGGGTTGTAAAGCGTCTGATTGTGCAGTATAGATATGATCTTTTACCGGACCATCCTGTCAGTTTACAACACCGAGGAATAGGGCTTTCATACGCATAACATTGTGGATAAAGGAGAAAATGCAGGTAACCATGCTCTCCTTTTCACACAGTGATTCCTGCCGTTTCAGACAAATGCAATCAATTTGAGCCACATTTCAATTTTCATCTGTACATAAATGCTTTCTTATGAAAGCCTACAAGGGTCAAAATGAAGGTAAAATGTTTTTCAAAAACATGTAATAACATGAGTTTAAAACACGTTATAAGGCAAAAAATCTCGTAATAACGTGTTTTAAAACACGTAATAAAGTGTTAAAAAGACGAAGTAACACGAAAAATCTCGTAATAATATGTTTTAAAACATGTAATATCGTGTTTAAAAGTCGAAGTAGACTCATTCTCAATTTGTTTGACCATTCAATGTCGCCATACTTTTAATTAAAAATAAAAAAGATTCATGACCTCCACGGGATTATGGCAAGCGAAATTACCAACTATTACATGAAAAGAAAAAATTCAGAGTGTTCTTGCCTTTCCTGATGCCGTCCAATCAACACCCATGCACATTATGTGTAGCTTGGTCACTGAAATCGTCATGTCGCCAAGAAATAATCATTATTGATGTAGACTAATGCCACCAATTAAAACAAGTATTTCGTGGTAAAAAACCCTTTTACGCAAAATTTTGATGGAAGCCTTGCTACATTTAACAAAAAATCAAACATAACATAAGGAAGGCTAAAATGATAACGAGACTCAGTTGTGACGCCAATTCTCTGTAATCAACGGGACAATCTCAATAAGTCCCTCAGATTTGGTAGAAGAATCCAATTTTGTTCCATTTGATATAACAGATAGCTGCCTTAAAGACTTGTATTTAACACCATTACCATTTTTTAAACACACTGCACCTCGTAAGATGGGAAAAAGACGAAGAATTCACTTAAGTGGAACCGTAATAATTATGTAGTAATCAACGAGTCTTGTCAAAGATTCTGAATAAAATTAGTGCATCTAACTATGAAATATAAATGAATGAATATTCAAGACCAGAATTGACGTGCAGGATATGTGCAAAGTGATTTTGTTGGCCAGTACACTCGACCTTTTCAAAATATAGCGAAAAAGCTGGTTCACACTTGTAAAAAGTAATCAACAAGTCGTAATCAACGAGCCCTTGACATCAATCATGTCAAAATCATGAAAGCAAAACCATGTATTTCAACATTATTTATCTTCAGCTGTATTTTGGTTGTTAAAATCCCTTTGATTTCAGTGAATGTTGTGTCTGGTTATGACGTAATTATCCTGATTCTGAGGTTACATGTCGGAAACTATGATGTCTTTCTAAAAGGGTCTCGTTGACTGCATATTGCATATTATTCTGTTGTTATTTATCTTTTAGCCATGCTCTGTGAAAAGGGGTTTGATGCATTTGCAAAAAGTATCGACCCAGGTCAGTCTGCGCAGTTGGCACAGGCTGACCAGTGTGGAAACGATTTGCTTTTTGCAAACTTTCTACAGAGTCAAGTATCACTCTACCTCTTGATTGACAAAATGGATTTTATGGATCCATTACAATGTAAAGACTAATTGATTTAACACATCACGGAGATGCATGAAACCCTCCTTTGCCAAAATTGGCTCATTTAAATTGATACCAAGTATGTATTTATCAATTTTGTTCTTTAGTTCTTAGAAATGATTATCATAATTCAGACCTTTGTCGACGTGTGCGATGTTAGGGGGAGTGTCTACGGTGAATTCAAGTGGTGTATTTCTTTTGTATTAAAAACATACTACATATACTTAGGATCGATATTCCTTCACCAATAACAATGGAAATGTACAAAGATACCGCAGATTAACTTCAAAGATTTACTATCAGGTGTCTGTCAGTGGTGAAAACATGATATTTCAGCAGTAGAAAAAGGTGAAGCTGTGAAATGATAAAGAGATGCAGAAAAAAAGATGTCACTGGATCCAATGATGATCGTATTTGAACAAACAACGAAACTGGGTCAAATTTTCACAGTTCAAGATGACGTTTTGAAAAGTTACCGATTTAAAGATTTTTATAAGTGTTCATAATGTTAACACTCAAAGTGTAATAAACGGGACAAAGGAGTAAGTCAACAAATATGATCCTTGTTCACTCCTCATAGCTGTATGTCGAAATGGTTTTTGGTTGTTAACTCTGTTGGATTTCCTCATAAGTTCGGGTAAATTGCGTTTAATTAGCCTTCATTTAGGTTTTTATAGACACTCTAATAGAGGGGACACTCATTAGTAATAAACAGGACAGTGGGAAAAGTTCTAATATAATTTTCATTATTCATTCGAGGATGAAAAAATTTTAGCTTTAATAAGTAAACATGTTTACTGTATGAAAGCGTAGAATTCTTGAAAATTATTTCACCTTTGACATATTTTATGAAAAAGAATAGAATAGTTTTCAAGCACATACTACATCATTTTCATAGAAATATATTTTTCAAGCCCAGCATAGTGCATATTTTTCTTGGTTACATACACATATTATATACCAGTTGACGGGAAATTTTATCAAAATTACGACAGAAACATTCAAAATTCTCCAAAGCTGATTAAGCTTGGAAAGCGGCATCTATTCTGTGCAACGTTAGTTCTTAAAATCATGCAGAGTTGATAATGCATGTATATACATAAACATAGATGAAAATTCCTAGAAATTAGTTCAAGGCTGGTGAAATTCAAAATTTGGTAGCTTTAAACATGGAACTACCTGGCGAAATGTAGCAAAGCAATAAAATGCGACATAAAAAATTCCGGATTTTTATATGCCCAATGGTCATATTTTGTGAGAATGAGTCAGTAACGAGAAAAAACTCGTTATAACCTGAATTTAAAGCACATAATAACACACCAAAAAAAAAGTTGCACTAGCTAGAAAACATCTCGTAATAACGTGTTTTAAAACACGTGATAACATGTTTTAAAACTCGTAGTAATGCGAAAAATATCGATATTACATGAATTTAAACTCGTAATAACATTTTTAAAAAATCTCACTAACAAGAAAAAAACCCGTAATAACATGTTTAAAACACGTAATAACATGTTTGAAAGTCGTAGTAACACAAATTGAAAACTCGCAGTAATGTGTTTTTTTTTTTTTATCTTTATCAACATTGGATGAGAACAGTGTACATGTATGTGCAATGAGTTCACTGACATGTATTCAGATTTCCGAATAAAGAATGAATTGTGTTGGTTGTGTTATTTGTTGGTTTCAGCATTATTTCAGTCACATCGCAGCAACCACTGTCTTATTCATGACCTTTCTAGGATTCACTAGTATTAAGTCTGCATCTTTACTTTGCCTTGCAACTGTCAGATGAGGTTAGCAAAGGCAGCAGAGATCGAACATGGATTCCAGCAATGACAGTAGAATTTCACTCTCATTATTCTCGACCTTGAAAAGATTGTTGAAAATGTTTATTCATTTGATGTTTTACATCCTTTCTAACATTGTTTCAGTTATTTAGCGGTGGGAGTGAACTTATCCATACTTTGATGGTTTCTTTTTTCACCAATAGCTTGCCAATAACTACCAATAATTTGCACAACATTATTCATTATTTTCTTTGAAAAGAATTTGGTTGAGCTGTTGAATTGAGCCATCAAACCCCTCCTCCACCCGTTTTAAGCCTTGTATGTTACAAACTGATCTACCAAGCTCAGCGAGGTCTCGAACAGATGTTCATTGAGTTGGTATTCATTAAGGGAAAAATCATCAGGAAATAATGCTTTTTCAATGATTTAAACGCTGATGAAAACGGGGTAAATTCAAAACAAACAAATAACACTCTGCGATATGTAAGTTGCACCGTTTGTTTCATAATGACCTTTCATAGGATAATCTTCAGTGGTTTAGTGAGCAGGATTATTAACTTGTAATGAGAAACCCTGGTTCGATCCCCAGCTAGGCCAATTTCTTTCCGAGGATTGAGGATAGTCATTGCCACAGGACTCTCTCACCGCTGATCATTGTTTCGGCGATGGTTATGTGGGAAAGCAGCCAGTGGTTTGGAAAGAATATTGTGCTGAGTATGGTAAAAGAAACTCCAGGAAAGTTATGAAATTGCCACAGGACTCTCTCACCGCTGATCATTGTTTCGGCGATGGTTATGTGGGAAAGCAGCCAGTGGTTTGGAAAGAATATTGTGCTGAGTATGGTAAAAGAAACTCCAGGAAAGTTATGATGGATAGATACACTGGCCGCTGAAATAATGTTGAAAATGGCGTTAAACACCATACAATCAATCAACCAATCGATCTCTGCTGCCGGCGCTAGTCACGTCTGATGGCAGGGAACGGAGTAGCTGCAGACTTATATTGATGAATCCTAGAAAGATTGGGAATAAAAGAATTAAAGCTATGATGTGATCTAATTGTAATTGAAAGCTGTGTAATGCACCATCAAAACACACAAATTTGCATTGGGAGATTAGACTGGACTTAACAGAACTCAATCATAACAAAAACAGTAGAAAACAGTAGAAAAAAAAAAAAGTGTTACTGCAAGTTTTCGAATTCACATTAGTGCGAATTTTATGGAGGTTATTACGTGTTTTAAATTCACGTTATAATGAGATTTTTTGCGTTACTACGACTTTTAAACACATTATTGCGAGATTTTTTCATGTTAGTGTGACTATTTTGCGTTATAACATGTTTTAAATTCATGTTATTACGTGTTTTTGAAAAACATTTTACCTTCATTTTGACCCTTATAGGCTTTTGTACTTTCTAATGTAGATAAGTCATAAAATTTTCTGGCTGGTATAGAGTTAATACAGGTTTGATAAGGTTTCAAATGTAAATCAATTTTGCTGGATTGCAGTATAATTGTGTCATTAACAGCACTTTCACATGTTTCTTACTACTTTCCTTATATGTTTTTCATTGTGATATGAGTTTCCATTTGTCATGATGCCTGCTTCTCATGAACTTTTTCAAATAGATGTTATGTGGAAAAGCAGCCAGTGGCTTGGAAAGAATATTGTCCAGAGTACTGGTAAAAAGAAACTCCAGGAGAGCATGGATAGGTGCACTGGCCGCTGTAATATAAATGAAATAATGTTGAAAACGGCGTTAAACACCATACAATCAATCAACAACAATCAAATAGATGCTAGGTTTTTCCAATCAAAATTACATTGATGTATCGTTGCTTTCTTTGTTAACCAATATGGTTGCGTAACAGCATCATCCAGGGTTTAAACAGCTATGAAGAAGAAAGCTTTTGAAAACATTGTGGTAAAAGGAGAAAACACTGCTACCCTTTCTACGACAAATTCCAACATTTCCACTAGAATTAATTTGTCGTCTGCAAATGCTTTCAATTTGGAGAAGTTTTAATAGTGTTTGTTGATTTGTAAAGCGGTATGAAATACCCTGTAAGCAGTCTAATACTTTCTGTAATAAAATTACTCTCATGTTTCTGTTAGAAAAACTCGCCACATAAAAATGTGTGTCCTTGCTTTTTTTTTGTTATTATGTCTGCAAAAAAATATCCCGAAAGCAGTTGAGACATCAGTCACATCTGCATGCAATTTTCACATCATTTACAAGATCAGTTTCACATAAAAAGTTACCCATTTGACACATTAACCCATTCCAAAATGATCCAGAGTTTTATCAATGCCGAGGCAAAAAAAGGGTTTTAAAAGCGTTATGGTAAAACGGGAAAATCCTTGTTACTGTCATCTCTTCCTTTTCAAATTTCATTTTCATTTCTTCTTTCCATTATTAGAGCCACATTTAATTTGTTGTCTGCAAAAGCTTTCAACTTGAGCAAGTTTACTATTTCACAGTCTAGTAAGGGTTCATCCTTTACCACACAATTCCCGACTTTTGAGGAAGAAGGCTTATAAAAACACTGTGGGAAAAGGAAAAAATACCAGAGACCAGCATTTTCTCCTTTTTTTCCCACAATGATTTCTGTCCTATCTCAGACAAATTTTGTCATTTGGACCATTATTTTTCGTCTGCAAATGCTTTCAATTTGGATAAGTCAAAAGTTTTGCCACTTGGTAAAGAGTTCAGAGGTTAAGTCATAGTAACAGATCATTTCTCCACTTGCACAATGTGTAACTTAATCTTATGTCTGAAACAGAGGTTATTTTGACATTAAGGTGGCAGACGACACTTTGAAACTTGTTAAACAGTAGACATATTGTTACCTGGGCGTGGTGATTGGTACACTCAATCTTCTGTTTCCCGATTTCTGAAGTGCATTCGCACTTTCTCAGGCGCCAAATGTCTCAAGTGTATTTGCAAAATGCCCATTCCCTTGCCAACTCAAACTTCTCTCACAGTATATACTAACATTTTTGGGAGGTATAACAGTTGGAACTGTTGACCTTTTAATAATTGACAATGTACTGGTAAGTCTTTAACCAAAAACAATAATGATGGTATACCAATTCAAATTGAAAGTATTTGCTGGCGACAAATGTGACTATAATGATGTGATTTGTTATTGAAAGAGCAGAAAACCAGTAATCCCTTTTACCACAATGTTTTCTAACATAATAGTGATATGACAGCTACACCACTGGTATACCTGAACATGTTTATCATCATAGCGATACAGGCTCAGACAATATTTTCTTTTGCATAAGAATTTTGCTATTGACCAATAAGAATTGCACACCCTGGTTATTAAAGATCACACATGAAATGTGTTAGATTGTGTGCCTAGTTTAAATGAAAAATACCTAATTACATTCATCAGGAAAAGCAACACATTGCTCATAGATTAAGGTGATGCAAAACATCTATAAATAATACTCAAGGTCCAAGGATGTCAAAGACAACACCAGGGTCTGCTATTCACCAATCATTCTTAAGAACATTCTTGGTCCAAATATAGATTTCGAAAGTGTTACGCAGAAGATGTTTTACATTCAAATTTAGAAAATTCTTGAGAAAAACACTAAGAATGTTTTTAAGAATGGCTTGTGAATACAAACCCAGGTCTAGCAAAGTATTTTGGGCTCACTATCATTGGGACCAGCATGGGTGATTCATAGATGGTAGCAATGAACAGTACCTCTGCAAAAATATTTTAATCAAAATAATTAGTCTGAATACCTTAGTTTATTGGTTTAACTCTTTACCAAACAACAATATTTTGGGCCCAGTCTGAGTGGATCCATGACATTTCGTCGAAAAGTACGTTCGTCAACGATCCCTAGCCCTGACCCTTACCCAAACCCAGACGAATTTCGGCTCAAATCTTCCTCCCAGACGGAGCTTTTCATGAAATAAATCTAGGAATTGAGGAATTGATATTTTAAAACATGCATGGGTTTCGACAAAAGGCCCTTTCGACGAAATGTAGTGCACCAAGTCTGAATTTAAAGCAGTTGCTGATGACAAAGTAAATGTGACTCAAAAGTTGAATTTTGTGATTGGAAGGGTAGAAAACTTGTGGGAAAAGGAGAAAATGCTGGTTCCAAGCATTTTCACCTTCTCCCACAATATTTTCGAAAGGCTTTTACCTCAGAATCGTTAAAACTCGGAATTGTGTGGTAAAGGGTTTTAATTGGCTGATGAAACCAACAAATCGTCCAACAGTTATGTAAACTATTCTACGTTCAAGTAAATTGAAATATAAATCAGTTGGAGCATATTTCAGAAGCATTCATTACACAGAATGTAAACATAATTTCACTTTTATTTAGTTCTAATTTTCTCCTCCAAGTTTATATTTGTAATTCATTACCAGTGGTGACTTGGCCCCTTTTTGCACATGAATAGTTGCGTCTGCCTCAAAACATTTCCTCCATTTTCTAAAACCAATCCATTTTTGTACCAAAGTATCATTTTCATCTGAAGTATGAATGTTCTGAGTGGAATGTACAGGAAAAATTATTGTTAAAGCAATGATAAAAAGGAATGCAGTAAATCACATATTAAAAAATTATGAAAAACCTATTTTAAAGTATATAAAGGGTTTTTTATACTGTTTATTTGAATTGCTAATTAGCTTATGTTACATCTATTAAAGGCGAGAAAGAAATAGAGCACCCCTTTCTATGAAAAATCACAAAATATCTGCCAAAGAATATCTAACACTCAGTTCTACGTAATGGTAACAATAAAAATTATTTTTGATAAATATTTCTTCTTCCAACTATTTTCTTACATTTAATCCTTTACCACACAATCTGGAGTTTTACTGACCCTGAGAAAGGCAGCTTATGAAGACACTGTGGGACAAGACGAAAGTGCTGGTAACCAGCATTTTCTTCCTATGCCTCATTGTTTTCTACCCTCCCAAATACAAATCCATCTTTGAAGCCATACTCAGTTTTTCGTCTGCATATGCTTTCAATTTGGACAAGTCTAAAAATCTCATACAGTAAAGAGTCTATTAGAATGATATAGAGAATGTCATTGAGAGAATGACACTGTGATGAATGAAAAATCAGTTTTAAACCATTAGATATTTAACCACAAACTGATAAAAATTTGGCTGTGGCATTATTAGGCTGTCAATGTTTGTCTAATAGATTGTCATTTCATTTAATTTATGGATAATTTAGAAAGTAAACACTTAAGCTTTATAATTTTATTAGGTATCAATGTGGTTTTTCATCCCAGCTTATTTCATTCAATAGATTTACAACCAGGGACATTCTCAAACTATCTGAAACGTCTCAACAATGTACCCTTTGCTCTCTGATAGATGAACACAGGCAAATGCATGTGAGATAGATATTGTCACATAATTACAACCAAAGAAGGGAGGTCACAAATGGAAAGAAAGGATAAAGATAGATGATGAAAAACAGCAATTTCGTTAGAACTTTCAAACTTTTTGGGAAAACAGATGGGAAAGATAAATAATGCTTTGTTTGTATATAATGCAATAGTTTTCCTCACAGTATTTCCAAATCCTCTGTGCAAGGTTTTGGTTTAGCCAGGCAGAAGTTGTATTACCATCAAATTCAGAACATCATGGAGAACGTTCTTAAGAATGATCAGTGATTACAGACCCTTCAGGTCTCTGGTACTGTGAGGGTTGCCAATCAGATGTTTTATCACGCAACTTAACTCTTTGCCAGACATAAAAATTTTAGTCTTGTCAATTGTTAAAGTGCTCACAGACAATATACAGGTAGCATCACTCGTTACCAAGTAACAAAAAGTTGGACTTGTCCAGTTCCAAAGCATTTGCAGACTACAATTTAATTGCACCTCTGATAATGGCAACTGTTGTTGATTCGGTTGAAAATGTTGTAGGAATAGAGGAAAAAAGCTGGTTATCAACATCTTCTCCTTTTCCCACAATATTTCCAGTTGTCTTCTTTTTGAAGGTCATTAAAACTCAGAATTGTGCTGTAAAGGTCATAGGATTGGAGTTGTTGAGTTAACTCTTATATCACACAACCCAGTTTTAACGACTCTAACAAAGAAGGTTTTTTTGAAAACATAGTGGGAAAGGGAGGAAACGCTTGTAACCAGCATTTTGTGTTGTTCTCACAATGTTTTCTACCCTGTTAAGAACAAATTCCATCATTTGAGCCATGTTTAAATTGTTGTATGTAAATGCATTGAATTTGGACTAGTCCAGAATTTTGTTGTTTGGTAAAGAGTTAATAAATAGAAAATATTGTGGGATAAAGACAGAATGGTGATTACTAGCATTTTCTCATGACTTTTTCAAAAGCTTTCTTCTCCAGGGAAGTGAAGACAAGGGATTAAACTTCATTCAATGGCAAGATTTTTGACTCATTCAAATTGAAAGCATATAACAGACAACATATAAAAAGTTTCAAATGATGAAGATCGTTTGGGAAAGGGTAGAAAACATTTGCAGAAAAGGAAAAAACACTGGTTTCCAGCATTTTCTCCTTTCCCCAAAATGTTTTCAGAAGTTTTGTTCCCTAATGGTCTTTTAGAGTTGGGATTATTTGGTAAAGGGTTAATTAGCCAACGGAGAAGCTCCCAAATGGGTCATAGAACTAGCAGCTATCATGACAAATCTAAATTGGGGTTCCCTGGTTGCTCTTTCAACTACCAGGAATATTGACACAAGGTTGCCCTTTAGCTTTAACAATTACATCCAAATCTTATTCTGTTGGCATCCCAGGATACTATGGATATCTTTGATTCACAGGACAAATTGACAAAAAAATATAATTAGCTCAAACTGAAACAGGGATTTTTGTTTTGAGTTCTTATGTGTCTTTCAGCTGTATTTCATGCCATGCTTGCTTGTTGATGTGCTCTAAATCCTGTACATGGTAACCTTAGTCAAACATACCATTAGATTTTATTCCCATGTGCAGCAATAGAGTCATCACCAACCAAAGAAAAATACATCAAAATTGTTCCAATATTCATACACTGTCTTGAAAGAAACAACAAAAACACAGTATTCTGGTAGATCAAGAGTATGAGAGTCAAACACAGTATTCTGGAAGATCATGAGTGTGAGAGTCAAACACAGTATTCTGGTAGATCATTAGTATGAGTCAAACAAAGTGTTCTGGAAGATCATGAGTGTGAGATTCAAACATTGAATTCTGGAAGATCATGAGTGCAAGAGTCAAACAAAGTGTTCTGGAAGATCATGAGTGTGAGTTTGAAACATTGAATTCTGGAAGATCATGAGTGTGAGTGTCAAACACAGTATTCTGGAAGATCATGAGAGTGAGATTCAAACACAGTATTCTGGAAGATCATGAGAGTGAGATTCAAATACAGTATTCTGGAAGGTTATCATTGAGAGAGTCAGTCAATCCTTTAATCTTTAGACACAGTTTCATGTGCTATATAGCAGATGGAGCAGATTGAGATCCAACTGCACAAATTTTGAAGTCTGATCTTAGATCTAAAGTGTAAGCTTTTTTATCAGATACTTTTGCTGAAACACCTTGATTTTTTTTTTAATATTTCAGTTTTCTTAAATGACTGAAAATTTCATTTTGCAAAAATGTTGAACTTCTAAGAGTCAATGCATCATAAATCAATCAACTCTGATTTTTATTTAAGCTTGTTTCAGCTGCACACACTTCAGGTTTATAACCACTTGACTTTACCCATGTTGTTTATTCATCTATTCAAAGGGTTTGCACAAGAAAATGCCTGTCAACAACTTCTCTTGCAAAAAAATGTCTTTAACTCAGTACTAGATGATTAGATGATAAATTTTTAGACTTGTCAATTTTGAAAGCCTTTGCAGACAACAAATTGTGGCATAACAATGGGCTTTGTATTTGCAAGGGTAGAAAACATAGATGGAAAAAGAGAAGATGCTGGTTACTAAAGCTAAAAAAGAAGTTTGTCAATACAAAACCAAAACCATTGTCAGAGTCACATAGACCTTGTAAATCCTTAACCAAAATCAAAGCTTTATGGGCGTTGTCTATTCTCAGCCAGAGTCAAAGCTTCGATGACTTTGTTAATCCTAAACCAAAGTCAAAGCTGCAAGGACCTTGTTAATCTTAAACATTTGTTAAAGCTGCAAGGACCTTATCAATGCTGACTATTTGTCAAAACTGCAGAAACCTTGTCAATCTTATACCAGAGTCAAAGCTGCAAGGATGTTGTCAAGTAAAACGAAAATCAAAGCTGAAGGAAGCTTGTCAATCATAAACATTAGTCAAAGCAGCAAGGACTTTGTCAATCCTAAACCAAAGTCAAAGGTTCAAGTACCTTATCAGTCCTAAAGCTGCAAAAACATGTCAATCACCAAATTCACATGTATTTTATGATATTGTCAACCGGAGCTGCCTTGATCTTGCCTGAAGCAAGCTTGCCTGAACCAAAGACAAAGATTCAGAGACCTTGTAAGCCTTTAACATGATCTTGTCAAGCCTGGACCAAAGTCAAAGCTGCCATGATCTTGTCAACCATTATTGAAAGTTGAAGTTGCCCTGATCATATCAAGCCTTGACCAAAGCTGTCTTTATCTTGTCAAGCCCAAACCAAAGTTAAAGCTGCCTTAATCTTTTCAAACTTCATTAAAAGTCAAACCTTGGCGAGTCTTTACCAAAGTTAGAGCTGTCATGGTCTTGCCAAGCCTTGACAACAGTAGAATCTGTCATGATCTTTTCAAGCCTTGACCAAAGATAAGGCTGCCATGATGTTGTCCAGCCTTAACCAGTGTTTCAGCTGCCTCGGTCTTTTCAAGCCATGATAAAAGTTGGTGCTGCCATGATCTTATCAAGCCGTGGCCAAAGTGATATCTGCCATGATCTTGTTGAGGCTTGACCAAAGTCAATGCTGCCTTGATCTTGTCAAGCCTGGACGAAAATCAAAGCTATCATGATCTAAGCAAACCTGTACAAAAACTAAACCTGCCATGATCTTATCAAGCCATTGCCAAAGTGAAATCTGCCATGATCTTGTGAAGGCTTGACCAAAATCAAAGCTGCAATGATCTTTTCAAGCCTGTACTAAAGTCAAAGCTGTCATGAAAACTAAGGCTGCCATTATTTTGGCAAGTCTGAGCCAAAATCAAAGCTGGTATGATTTTGCAAAGCCTGGATGAAAATTAAAGCTTTCATTATCTTAGCAAACCTGGACAAAAAACAAAGCAGCCATGATCTTGTCAAGTCATGGCCAAAGTGAAATCTGCCATGATCTTGTTAAGGCTTGACCAAAATCAAAGCTGCCATGATCTTGTCAAGCTTGGACAAAAAAAAAATCAAAGCAGCCATGATCTTGTCAAGCCTAGACAACAATTAAAGCTGCCATGATCTTGTCAAGCCTGTACCAAAGTCAAACCTGCAATGATCATGTCAATTAGCTTGGACAAAAACCAAAGCTGCCATTATCTAGTCAAGCCTGGACAAAAATCAAGGCAGACATGATCTTGTCAAGCCTGGACCAAAAACAAAGCTGCATTGA
This sequence comes from Hippopus hippopus, assembly GCA_946811185.2. Taxonomy (NCBI): domain Eukaryota; kingdom Metazoa; phylum Mollusca; class Bivalvia; order Cardiida; family Cardiidae; genus Hippopus; species Hippopus hippopus. The sequence continues at coordinate 22,592,705 of OX328101.1, read as the reverse complement.
TCTTGTCAATTCGTGATCAAAATCATAGCTGCCATTATCTTGTCAAGCCTAGACAAAAACCAAAGCTGTCATGATCTTGTCAAGCCAGGACAAAAACCAAAGCTGCCATGAACATGTCAAGCCTTGTCGAAAATCAAAGCTGCCATGATCTTGTAAAACTTGTACCAAGGTCGGTGCTGCCATGATTTTATCAAGCCATGGCCAAAGTGAAAGCTGCCATGATCTTTCTAAGCCTTGACCAAAGTCAAAGCTGCTAGGATATTGTCAATCACTGACCATAGTCAAAGCTGTCATGATGATGTCAAGCCTTGACCAAAGTCAAAGTTGCCATGATCTTAATGTCAAGTCTGAACCAAAGTTAAAGCTGTCAAGATCTTAATGTCAAGTCTGGACCAAAGGTAAAGCTGTCATGATCATGTCAAGCCTTGACCAAAGTCAAAGCTTCTATGATTTTGTCAATTCTAGTAGTCAAAGCTGTCATGATCTTGTCAAGTCTGGACCAAAGTTAAAGCTGTCAATATCATGTCAAGCCTTGACCAAAGTCAAAGCTGCCATGATCTTGTCAAGCCTGGAACAAACTCACAACCTGTCATGGTCATATCAAAAGAGGACCAAAGTGAAATCTGTCATGACCTTATAAAGCCTTGACCAAAGTCAGTACTGCCATAATCTTGTCAGCCCTAATTAATTAGTCAAAGCTGCTGTGATTTTCTCAACCCTTAACCGAATTCAAACCTTCCATGACTTTGCCAACCTTTAAACAAAGACAAAGCTTGCAGGATCTCATCAAAAGAGGACCCACGTCAAAGTTACCATTGGTCTCAACAAGCCTGGACCAAAATCAAAGTTTCTATGATCATGTAAATAAAAGCCAAAGCTGCTTTGTATCTTGTCCAAATTCAAACCTTTCATGATCTTCTCAACCCTTAACTCTTTACAAAATGATAAAATTTTGGACTAGGCCAAATTGACAGCATTTGCAAACAACAAATCAAGTGTTGCTAAAGTGATGATTTCTGTCTTTGATAGGGTAGAAAGTGTTGTGGGAAAAAGGAGAAAATACTGGTTACCAGTTTCTCCTTTTCCCTAAATGTTTCCCAAAACCTTTTGTTCCAGGGCAGTTAAAACTAGGGATTGTGTGGTAGTGGGTCATGCAAATACAAAGCTGGCAGGATCTCGTCAAGGCTGATCCAAAGTCAAACCTGGCAAGATTTTGTCAAGGCTGGTCCAAAGTCAAAGCGGGGAAGACCTTGTTAGTCTTTAAATGAAGTCATTGCTTCCATGACCTTGTCAAGCATTGACTGAAGTCAAAGCTGCCATGATTATTTCAGGCCTAAACCATAGCTGCCATTATCTCACTAGTACTGAAACAAAGCCAAAGCTGCTGTTATCATATCAATCCTAGACATAATAGTAGGTCAGATTACCATCTGAATTACAAAAGATGTCTTACTTTCTGTTATAAGCTATGCAGGTTTGTTTGTTATGTTGCACTCATGTACAAAATTGTAGATATTGCAGCATGTAAATGTATACTGCCTGCAGCTGGATTATGCAAATATAAAGTATTAGATCTATGTGAAAAAAGATTAAGCACAAAGCACATCTATTTCACAGTACATTACTTAGTAACATGTTGGCTAAGTCACAAACTACTGTTCTTAAACCTTGACCATGTTTTGAGCCGTTTGAAAACATCATGAGAAAAGGAGAAAATGAAGGTAACCAGCATTTTCTCCCTTTTCCACAATGTTTTCTTCCTGGTCTGAGGATTTCTGTTGCTTTGTATCAATTTCGAGTTTATCTTCTGCAAAATGCTTTCAATTCTGAAGAATCTAAAATTCATTGGTAAGGAAAGGATTGATCTTTCTTGCTATTAGAATTGTGAGGACAACTTTAGTTGCCTTTGTAAAGTGTATTTATGAGTGGTTTGTACTCGCAAACTATTCTTAAGAACTTTCTTAGTATTATTCTTAAGAAATTTCTAAATATTAAATTAATGTACCTTCAGATTGGCTAAACCAAATGGTTTAGCCAATCAGAAATTGTGTTACTTTCAGAATCCATAATTAGACCAAGAATGTTCTTAAGAGTGGTTGGTGAAAACAGAGATTGCCTTGGGACCCCTCACTTAACCCTTTACTAAACTATACCGGGTTTTACGGCCTTGAGAAAGAAGCCTTTTGAAAACGTTGTGGAAAAAGGAGAAATTGCTGGTAACAGCATTTTCTCCTTTACCCACAATGTTTTCTACCCTTCCCACTAGAAATTTTGATTTTTGAGTCACATTAATTTTGTCGTCTGCAAATGCTTTCAATTTGGACAAGTCCAAAATTTTGTCATTTGGTAAAGAGTTAATGGGTAAGTGCTCTAGCCACTTTACTTACTACTAATGCCACTACTGATGATCACTACAATATTTAGAAGTATTTATCTGTCTAAAACAAATTGAATTTTCAACAATTAGGCCCTTTCTATTTATAGCCTAAAATGTCCTTTTCCTATTTGGGCTCATGACTATTAGGGCACAAGTTTTCATTTCACAGGTAACTTTCTCAAGATCTGTCTCAACCAATCAGATTTTTTTAATCTTGAAACATAATACATGTTTTATTAGAATCAATGAAGAATTATTTGGGAATGTGATGAAAGCTTCCTTAAAAGATTAACAATGACTTTTTAGATGAAATATGACAAAAAAAAAAGTCTGAAAGCCAAGTCAATTTTTTAACAAAGTAAAGTCAAATAATTATGAAAGCTTGCAAGACAGTAAAAACTTAATAAAGGATGCGAGTGTATCTTATAACCTCCCTTGTTTTCAGTGTAATATACCTATTATGAATTTTCTTATCTTATACACGTTTAATATCACATTTGTGTGACATCATTTTTTGAGGTCACTTTGTACGTATTTCATAGAAGTGAATGGATTTTTATGGATATTACCGCGTGTGCATCTATAGATGGTTTTGCAGTTTTTATCTATAATTTATGAAAATATTGTTATGCGATAAAAAGAATCTGTCGTTCATTGGTGTTTAAGATAAAATTTTATAAAACTTGTCAAGAAAAAATGTCATTTAATATATTAAATTACATTTTCCCTAGACTTGTTTAATAAAATTTTATCTCAAACAGCAACTCGTGTCAGATCCTATATATATGTGTCAAAAGTCTTCTACAGCAGATTAGTTTGAGAAGGTACTGTGTTAGCTCTTTACCAGATGACAAAATTCCAGACTTGTCCAATTTGAAAGCATTTGCAGATGATCAATTAAATAACACGAAAATGATTAAATTCGTTTTTGAATAGAAAAGAAAACATTGTTGGAAACAGAGAAAATGTTGGTTATTAGCATTTTCTCCTTTTTCCACAAGGTTTTCAAAGATCTTTTTCCCAGGGTGGTTGAAGGGGATCCTGAGTGGCTCTGTGGTAAAGTGCAGGACTCTTAACTTGGGAGCCTCAGGTTTGCACCTCACATTTTTCATTGGAGTGTTCTTGGGCAAGACTCTTCAGAGCTCTAACCTGGTACTGATGAAACCTGGCACATACATGAATATTGAGCTGTTGCTGTGATATGACAAAAATTAAGTTGAAAACGCATAAAAAAACCATTCAGTCAATGAACCATGGTCTTAAGAACTCAGAATAGTGTGGAAAACGGTAAATAGTCAGCTGATAAATAGTGTTTGGGCTCACAGTAAAGCCATGTACATATTTACATGTTGATAAAATTGTGGGGCAGCTTGGATATTATCTGTGGATAACCTGAAGATTGATTCCATTTTCCTCAATAACTACTGTTATTGCCAATTACAAAGATCAAATGGTATTATGTTGAAACAAAAAATCATTGATGGTTTAACTAATTGTAATTTTGCATATTGTTGTAAACTATGTTTTCTAAGCACTCCTTTTTGCCATCTTTAATTTGCAAGATCTGGATCATTTAAGAAATAATCTTCTTTCCATTGTGTTTTATCGTTCAATAAACTACGGTTGTGAGTTATGAGGCACAATGAATAATCCACGAGGTTCATAGCCTGAGTGGTTTATTCATTGTGCCTCATAACTCACAATGTGGTTTACTGAACGATAAACCACGATATAAAGAGGATTATATCAGTTCTAACCTGACCATTTCTTAATCAAAAGAAAACAACTTCATACTTAGTGTAAAAAGCGCAGATACGGAATATATTCCCTTGAATAAACCATGCCTGTTCCACTTACTTACCAAAACAACACCCCATGCCCTGTCGGTAAATATGAAAAGAGTAAGACCTTAGGCATCAAACACAACATAAAAAACTGCACCGTTTTGCTATCATATTTTCTCCCTTTCAAATGACAAAGAAGAAGGAATGTATTGTCAAGCATTAGAGTCGCAGTTGCTTCGAATGCTCTGAATATTACTCCACCCACTCCCAGTCCCATTTCCAATGCAACACCGGTCAATTGCGAACTAACCTTCAACTTTAAAAGATACTTGGTTTACATATGTTTACTGATAACATTTCGAATAGTTCCATTGTTGTCAATTTTTATCAAAAACAGTTAATATTGGTAAATCCTTGATGATTTTCTTTCCTCCTTGGTCAAGGAGCAGAAAATGATGATTTGTTTACAAGTGACTTTTATTTTTAAAGTATCGGAGGGCGAAGACATGGAACAGCCACAGGAGACTTACTTGATACAGAATGGCGTCACTCGATATGGAATGATGTAGATTTTACGACGCTTTCACTGCACTGTGTTTATAGAGCTGAATTCACATGTCATGTTAGAATGAAGCCTAAAATCTGGAGTTGGACTGTTCTAAGAATTTCACAAACTGTTGGTCAGTCTAGATCAAAGATCAGACCCCATACCCTCTTTCATTTCATGGATCTAGCCAGTAATATAGCAAACATGAAGCTGATGACTTATTGACAAGGCCAAGATCAAGTTTCAACTTTTCAGCTATTTTGTTCTTCCCCTTTTCTTCCCAAAGGTATACTTGCAAAGGTTGATGTTGAAGCCAGGGCTTCAAGGCTTCCACCTATTACCCAGAATCTAGAGCCAATCCTCTTATCTGTACCATTGGAAAGGCTTAATTTTTGTAAATTGTCGTTTAAAAACCTATATTTAGAAAGCTTGAACAGGCTATAAATGAAGGTCAAAAGGAATACTGTATTAATGAAAGTTGTTATAATAAAAATTGTTTATAAAAGATACTGAAGTTGTTATATCAGAAACTATTTCAGTGATTGGGAAAGAATTATTTTCAATGGGACAATGTCCCTTCCTCCAGGAAAATCAATGTGACATTTTGAAAACCAATGTGACAATTTAAGAAAAAAACACAAAATCTTTTAATTGCTTTCATTTATTTTTTTAAAATAGTACTATCCCAGTGCAAGTCAAATTGTAGCTAAATGCTTATGCTTGTTCTATATTTAATGCTTGGAATCAAACTTAGTCATCTGGGTTCTCATTAGGTCCTGAATCCCAAGAGTCATTGAATCTTGGGCTGAAATTTTCAAGAGTCAAAATGAAATTTCCAAGCGTCAAAGAGAAATGATCAAGTGTCAAAATTACTTAGTTATTATGGAAAAATAAGGATGACACCAAAAGACAAAGGCCTAACCTTAACCCCACCCCTTTCATTGTTCCATAAGACGAAGGTCTGACCTTCACCCTTTCATTGTTATTTTCATTTCTTTAAAGAAAAAAAAACAAGAACTTTTTTTCTCATTATCATTCTATACATATAATTATGTAAATTCACTGTTTAAATTCCTTATAAATGATGAAGAAACAATTTGAGACAACTCTGATCGGATGGTGTCAAATTGACCGTTGTTGTGTCATGGGATTTCGCGGTTTTTTTTTTCAGCGATCTACTTTCATATCTTTTTATTTCTTTTAGCAGTATTATAGCATGATGATTGAAATGAACTTATCAATTAGGGTAGCAGGGAACATAAATACTATTAGACCATAAGCTGATTGAGAATATTACCTATCTAATTCATGATGAAAAAAAAAGTGGCCTTCTCAATCAGCATGATACACACTGATAAACGTTTGCTGCATGTCCATGGATATGCTTGGGATAGGCTCGGAGAGAGATGTGATCTTAGAGTTGCTCTGATTCTCACTAGGATCGTCTGTATGAGACTGTTAATAAACGATCATTGTGGGAAAGAAATTACTGATGGAGCCCTGACCTTTATGCAATTTTAAATTTTCGGTGGTATATTCTAATGCTTAGGTAGTTGTTGAATTTGAATTTTACGGCAAAATCAGGGCAGTTTCATCAAGACGACAAAATAGGTTCAATATTCAATAAGCGTTTTATGATTGGAAACATGACGTCACACGCACATAGCTACTCATTTTATAGAGCGTCTAATCGGCGCCGATCAAAGGAGATTCGTCTGACTAAATTTCGTACTTTTACGACGTCGAAAATTGAATGGGACAAGGGCGCACTCATTGGCAAAAACAATGTGACATTTTGGATTTTAATGTGACTATGGCGCATGGCGCATTAGCCTTTCCCAGTCACTGCTATTTATGACGATAGGTTCCAAAGTTGTTATAAAGGAAATGTCTAAATAACCTGCTTAAAAATTCTATGACAGAAATTGTTTATTAAAGGTACTAAAACTTTTTATAAAAGCTACTTAAGTTGTTATTACAGGAATTATTTATGACAGCTAATAAACATTTGTTAAAAGAGCATTTTTTTAAGGTGAAAGCATACTGTTCTCTGACTTGTCCCTTGATGAACATAATCATCGCAGCTGCCACATTTACCCGAGAAAGCTTGCTTGAAAAATCAAAAAGGGGTGCATAACTTTGATGTTTTCAAGTGAACACAGCAACAGGAAAAAAGAGGAATTTTTAGGGTGAAAGCATACTGTTGCCTACTTTGTCCCTTGATGAACATAATCATTGCAGCTGCCACATTTAGCTAAGAAAGCGTACATGAAAAATAAAAAAGGAGTGCAAATGTGCAATGTTTTCAAGTGAACACAGCAACAGGAAAAGTTGGAGGCAATAGAAAAACAAAAATATTCCTGTAAAAACAGAAATATTCCTGAAAATCCTGTTTCACAATGTTCCTCTTATATATCTCATATATTCCTGTCAAAACAGAAATATTCCCACTTCTTTTTGTTTACCGAAAGGCAAACAGAAAAATACAGGCCAATAAACAAAGAGAAAATTTCCTCACTTTTATGAGGATTGTTAATGCTGTATATGAATTACAGCTCATTATCTGAATTATGATGGAATGTGTTCAACCCTTTACCAAAAAGCATAATTTCGGACTTTTCCAAATCAAACATATTTACACGCTGCATACTGAATGTTACTTAGATGGTGGATGTGTTCTTGATTGCTTAGAAAACATTATGGGAAAAGGAGAAAATGCTGGTTACCAGCATTTTCTCCTTTTCCAAAAATGTTTTCAAAAACCTTTTTCTTCCAGGTCATGAAAACAATGAATTGCGAGGTAAAGGGTTCAATCCTTTTCCGTGATTTCATGTTTTTATAACTTTGAGGAATCATACTTTTGAAAACATTGATGGAAAAAGAGAAAATGCTGGTAAGCATTTATTAAGCATACAGCAAAAACAATGGCTTCACAAATGAGTTGGTAATGGTTTTATTTCTGATGTTGGTACAACAAAAAACATCATGAAATTGTAACGAATTACCATACAAAAAGACTTTTAATGAGTATGCACCATTTTTACATTCTGGTAGTTTTTGCAGCCAGCAGCAGTTAGTTATGCAGTCCATGTAAATTCACTCTTTACCAGACGACAAAATTCTAGACTTCCATGTAGAAAGCATTTGGAGATGACGTATTAAATGTTGCTAAAGGGATTAGTACAGATAACTGTCCCCAAAGGTGATGTTACTTTCTGACTGGTCGCCTCTGGGTACAGAGACGATCAAGGTAAAATCAGTTGAAAGCTCCGCACAGATTTTGTGTGCAAGTTTGAACTCTCATAATTTTGCATACAGAGCACAAAACTAGGACTTAAACATACCTGTTGCTTGCGTATTTAATAACCTTTCATTTGAAATACAAATATTTTCAATTTAAACACTGAACATAAGAGAAAACCGTGCATTTTATGTTACTCGAGTTGTTTACGTTCACGAATACACACAAAATGGCCGCTACGCACGATAAATTTCGTCAGTGTTTTTTCTGAGATTTACATGTTATAAACGACTTCTACAAGCTCATTAGGTAATGAAAGGTTTAATAATTTGTCTTTGGTCATGTTAGTTACTTAAATTTGATTACATTTCGCTGCAATTCAGATTAAACCGACGAAACAGAGAGTCAGTATGGCGCTCTATCTGTGCTACCGGAAAATTTACGATGGACTTGAGACGGTACGGTGCACAATAAATGTCCAAATATGAAAAAAATCACCGTAGCGTCTCATTATTGAGACTACTAAAGGGATAAAATTTGTCTATGAAAGGGAAGACAGCACTGTGGTACAAGGAGAAAATGGTGGTCACCAGGTTTAACAGGTTGATAAGGTATTTCAGCCATAATGAACACCAAGAATCTTATCAAGATTACTCTTTCATTTAGGGGTCCTTGTGACTAAGATTATTCCTTCTGTAGAAAGTTCAGAAACAAGTAAACCCTTGGAGTGCTGATTAAACCGAATAGACATTTTTAATCTAGAAATAAGACCCAAAATATTGCAACTTCATTGTTGCTTTTGTCAATAGTGTTTCAGCAAAGTGGACAGTGTAGAACAAAGATCAGACTGCATGTTTTGTGCAGTCTGATCTTGATCTACACTGGCCACAAAGGCAACTATAATTGTGTAAGGCATTTTAAGGGTACAAAATTAAGTTAAAGTGGTATTAACTTTTATTCATGATGGGCTTCGAGCATCTAAGTAAAATAGATGAGCACAAAGTCTCTTTGAAGATATTAACCCTTAGGCTGCTAAGCACAACTCACTGACCTTTTGCGGACAGTGTAGATCAAGATCAGACTGCACAGAATGTGCAGTCTGATCTTGGATCTACTCTGTCCGATTAGGAGATATTATTCCCCAAAACATGACTTTGAAATAGCAATATTTTTACTATCGAACTGAACATTTTATTTTAGTTCTTTAGCAGGATAAGAGTTAAGGTTCTTTTTTTAATTGCTTTAACTTTCTACCAAAGTACAATATTTTGGACCAGACCAAATCAAAAGAATTTGCAGACGACAAAATAATTGTAGCTCAAATGATGATTTCTGTATTAAATAGGGTAGAAATCATTGTTGCAAAAGGAGAAAATTCTGGTCACCAGAATTTTCTCCTTTTCCGACATTGTTTTCAAAAGGTGTCTTCCTCATGGTCGTTAAAACTGGGGATTGTGTGGTAAAGGGTTAACTCCTTTATGAAACAACTCCAAGTTAGAACGACCTGAGGAAGAAAGCTTTTGAAAACATGGGAAAAGGAGAAAATGCTTAGAAGTTAACCTTTTTTCTCCATTCCGTAAAAGTGTCAAACGCAAGCTTAGTACAATTGATATTACGTCTGAAAACCTTTTCAATGCAGACAGGTCTAAATTTTTATCACTTGGTATGGAGTTGAAGGCCATCTTTGCAGATGGATGCAGATTATCAGTTTTGATAAAAAACAATTTAAAACTTAATATAGCAAAATTTAGTTTGGAGTAGCATTAATTTGTATTTGTAGTGGGCTGAAAGAATCTAATACAGACATGCTCAAAGTCTCTTTGACTTGAAGATATGTTTTTTTATTTTTTTGCTTTGGCTTTTTACCAGACAATCCAGTGTTTAAATGAGAGAAAAATTCTGGTCCTTTTCCAACAATGTTTTCTACCCTAGCCAAGACTTATCCTATCATTTAAGCAACATTTAATGTCATATTACCTGAGCAACATTTAGTTTGTCATCTGAAAATGTTTTCATTTTGAACAAGTGTAAAATTTTGTCGTTTGGTAAAGAGTTAACCCTTTATCTCACAATGCTGACTTTTCACGACCGTGGGAAAGAAGCCTTTAGAAAACATTGTGGGTAAAGGAGAAAATGCTGGCAACCAGCATTTTCTCCTTTTTCCACAATATTTTCTGCACTATCAAAGAAAAATTGCACCACTTGAGCCACATTGAAATTGTCGTCTGCAAATGCTTTCAATTTGGAAAAAGCTAAAATTTTGTCGTCTGGTAAAGGGTTAAGTGCATGTTACTTGTTTTTGCCATACATTAGTGGTTAGGTATAAATCTGACATCTTTGATGCGCAGTTGTTGATGATGTTTCCAATACTGGTATGAAAAAAACGCATAATAATTACTAATGAAAAAAGTCTGTGATGTTATGAAAGTGTTTTTCTATTTTTTTTTTCTGCATTTTAATAATTATTTAGGTGCTTTTTAGCCCTTTACTTAATAATGCTGAGTTTAATGTCTCTGCAGAAGACGACTTTTGAAACACGGTGGAAAACAAGCATTTTCATCTTTTCCAATAATGTTTCCTTTCCATTGATTGATAAGTATGGTCTGTGATCTACAAAAAAAAAAATACCAGAAATAGCACCTAACTTTCCTGTGGAACACTTCAAGTAAACAATCAATAGAATCCACTTAACCCTTCACCAGACGACAAAATTTCAGCTCTGTCCAAATTGAAAGCATTTTCAGGCAACAAATTATATGTGGCTTATGAAATTTGCCTTTGGAAGGGTATAAAACATCATGGGAAAATAGAAAATGCTGGTTACCAGCATTTTCGCCTTTTCCCACAATGTTTTCGAAAGCCTTCCTTCCTAGGGTCGTTAAAACCAGGGATTGTTTTGTAAAGGGTAAACCCTTCACCAAACAATCTTGAGTTTTAACAGCCTAGAAGAAGAAGGCTATTGAAGGCATTGTGAGAAAAGGTACAAATGCTGGTTACCAGTATTTTCTCCTTTTCTCACGACCTTTACTATCGCTCTAAAAACAGAAATAATTTTTTGAGACTGATTGAATTTGTCATCTGCAAAATCAATGCTTTTTATATGGAAAAAAAACACAATATTGTCATGTGGTAAAGAGTTAAATATTACAAGAAGTCAAAGTGTTTGTTACCTAAGTAACCAAAAAAACAATTCCAAGGAAACTAATTAATGCATTTTTTCACTCTGATTATCATTGCAGATGAGCGGGAAGATGTACAGAAGAAAACCTTCACAAAATGGATCAACTCCCAATTTTCAAAGGTGAGGAAAAAAAACTTGAGCTTTTCAAGTCCCTTTCACTTATAAACTCTTTACCACACAATGAAATTTTAGACTGGTTTGAATTGAAAACATTTGCATTTGACAAATTAAATGTAACTGAAACTGAAATTTGCCTTTGGAAGGGTGCAATACATTGTGGGGAAAGGAGAAAATGCTGGTTACCAGCATATTTTCTCATAATGTTTTCTTCTACCTCAGGATTGTTAAAATTTGGAATTGTGTGGTAAAGGGTTATGGTGATGTTGTGGCCAGTGTAGATCAATATCAGACTGCATGGAAGATGCAGTCTGATCTTTGATGTACACTGTTTACTTTTGCGAAGGATCGATACCCTGATCTAAAACCATGGGTAGGAAACTTCATATTCAGAGCCAATGGCTCTGACGAGAAAATGTTGTGTTGGTCTTCCGTTTCTGAAGATGTCGGCTGAAAAACAACCAAAAAAAAGGTAAGCTTGTCATTATTTGTAATCATGTGTTCTTATGTCTTTGAAATTCCAAAAAAGGAGAATGTCATGCAATGCTCTGGTCTTTCAACATGTTTTCTACACTACGGAAAGTTGTAACAAGTGTACGATATTGTCTGAATCATTTGTGGCGTGGGTTGACCTTAGCTAAAATAATACATCACGGACCTAAATTCAGTCTATTATTGCCATATAATCGGCAATTAAAAGAGAGTCTTGCTGTCCCAAAAGTGTGAATTAATGTCTTGAATTGTTACATTCACTGCTGGTAAAGAATTGAAAAGAAATAGCACAAAAATGATGAAAATAAAGAAGGGCTCTGATTATGTGGACCGGCTCTGAATATGTAAGTCGGCACCGATTGATGAGGGCTTCCTTTCAAAAATTAGTTTTCTGTGAAAATTTACTTAGGAAGCAGGCTTTGTTTTTCCATAAATACCTTTTAGTCCAAAATGTAGTACTATTGTTGGATGGAACATGACCGAATTTATGCAAATACAAAGGACTGGTATTGTCACGACTGAAAAATCCTGTCGAACATTAGTCTATCTGACTTTTGAAAATACTTTTGTGTAGCTTTTGATTAACAGAATGGTCTATACGTGTATATAGCATTTGTCATGCTTTCGTTGCGAGTGCAGCCCACATGTAAGCAAAAAAAAAAAAAAAATGAAAAATATTTGGCATCTTCGGAAGACTTTCTGGTCTTGAAACAGTCATTAAAAAGCTAAATGGAAAATGTACCGACCGTAGCAGAATTATTGAATAGAAATAAAAAACTTTTACAAAGCGTGAGAAATACAATTGAGCTATTAGCATTACACGCCTAGGGTATATGTGTGAGCACTCTTAACTCTTTTCAACCCAACACCTATGTCAGGTAGGAGGGGTATATACAAGTCTTTAACAGAAAAAAAAAATCAAATTTACAAGCATGTCAAGACCAAAAAATGTTCATAGATCCCTGATTTTGATTGTACTCACTAAGATCTTTCAATGTTCAATTAACCAAATGCATATTAGATCAGAGTATGTCATATATTAGTTATTTTCTAAGCCGATGATAAACAAACATCCATCCAAGTGAACGATTACGTTTTGTGCAGTCTAATCTTGATCTACACTGGCTGCAGAACCAACTAAAGTTGGGACAGGCACTTTAAGGGTTCATAATGAATAGCTTCGAGTTATTTATTTTTCTTTTTCAGTCCTGGATATCTGTATGAATGTCCTAAACATTGTCGTTTGTTTCAGAAATCTCGCACCGACCCCTCCCCATTTTTAGGCCGGAAAAAGAAAAATAAATAACTCGAAGCTATTCATTATGAACCCTTAAAGTGCCTGTCACAACTTTAGTTGGTTCTGCAGCCAGTGTAGATCAATATTAGACTGCACAAAATGTGATCGTTTGTTTGTTTGGATGGATGTTTGTTTATCATCGACTTAAAGATAACTGATATGTGACATTTTCTGATCTAATATTGAACATTGAAAGATTTGAGTATGTACTATCAGAATCAGGGATCTATGAACATTTTTTGGTCTTGATGTGCTTGTGAAATAGATTCTTTTTCGTTGTTAAAGACTTGTATATACCCCACCCACATGACATACTGTTGTATAGTGTTAAGTGTTAAAAAGAGTTAAGAGTGTTCACACATATACCCTGAGGCATGTATTGCGAATAGCTCAATTGTATTTCTCACGTTTTGTAAAAGTTTTTTTTTTTTTCTATTCATCATCTCTGCTACAGTTGGTACATTTTCCATTTAGTTTTTTAATGACTGTTTCAAGACCAAAGAGTCTTCCGAAAATGCCAAATATTTTTCTTTTTTTTTCTTACGTATGGCCTGCACTTACGACGAAAGCATGACAAATGCTATATATATGTATAAACCATTCTGTTAATCAAAAGCTACACAAAAGTATTTTCAAAATTTAGATTGACTAATTTTCGACAGGATTTTTCAGTCGTGACAATGCCAGTCCTTTGTATTTTCATAAATTCGGTCATGTTCCATCCAACAATAGTTCTACATTTTGGACTGAAAGGTTTTAACGGAAAAACAAAGCCTACTTCCTAAGTAAATTTTTACAGAAAACTAAATTTTTGAAAGGAAGCCCTCATCAATCGGTGCCGACTTACATATTCAGAGCCGGTCCACATAATCGGAGCCCTTCTTTATTTCCATCATTTTTGTGCTATTTCTTTTCAACTCTTTACCAGCAGTGAATGTAACATTTCAAGACATTAATTCACGCTTTTGGGACAGCAAGACTCTCTTTTAATTGCCGATTATGTGGCAATATTAGACTGAATTTAAGTCCGTGACGTATTATTTTAGCTAAAGGTCAACCCATGCCACAAATGATTCAGAGAACACCGTACACTTGTTACAACTTTCCGTAGTGTAGAAAACACGTTGAAAGACCAGGGCATTGCATGACATTCTCCTTTTTTGGAATTTCAAAGACATAAGAACACATGATTACAAATAATGACAAGCTTACCTGTTTTTTGGTTGTTTTTCAGCCGACATCTTCAGAAACGGAAGACCAACACAACATTTTCTCGTCAGAGCCATTGGCTCTGAATATGAAGTTTCCTACCCGTGAAAACAGCCTTGACATTATACCATGGGAGTCTTTTTAACTCTTTTACCAGACTATAAGATTGTAGACTTGTCCAAATTGGAAGCATGTGCAGATGACAAATTGAATGTGGCTAAAACGTTAGTATTTGTCATTGAAGATTTAAAAACATTGTGGAAAAAAGAAAAATTATGGTTACCAGCAGTTTTTCCTTTTTCCTTGCATTGATTTCAAAAGCATTCTCTTTCAGGGTCATTACAACACAGAATTGTAAGGTAAAAAAAGAAATGACCTTAACCCTTTACCATAAAACCATATGGTTTGGTCACCCTAAATAAGAACAGTTTTGAAAACGTTGTTGCAAAAGGACAACACAGAAACCCACTGTTTTCACCTTTCACTAATATTATCTATTGAAACAAACTTTATCATTTTAGCCACATTTTATTTGTCGTCTGCAAATGCTTCCAATTTGGAAAAGTCTAAAATTTTGTTGTCTGCATAACCCTTTACCATACAATCCTGAGTTTCAACAACCCCAAGAAGTAGGCCTTTTGAAAACATTGTGGGAAAAGGAGAAAATGCTGGGAACCAGCATTTTTATCCTTTTCCCACAATGTTTTCTATCCTATCAAAGAAGTATTGCACCATTTGAGCCACATTAAAATTGTCGTCTGCAAATGCTTTCAATTTGGAAAAGTCTAAGAATTTGTCGTGTGGTGAAGGATTAAGAGTTAACTCATTACTTCTGAAGCAAATTTTGCAGCAGATGTAAAGATGGTTAAAAAAAAACTTCTCTTTTTCTCCAGAATTTGTTGTATTCACTTGATTAAGTAAATCTCTACCATAAATAAGATTCCTTGTCAATTTAATGTTTGTACTTAGGATGTAGCAAACAACATTTCCTGTGAGATGCCAATAATAAAACACTTCACTTGAAGAATTCATTGTAATGGAGTTTCTGTTTACCGTGGATCATCTTTCTTGGTGGTGTCTTGCATGGAACAATTCTGTTGCCTCTTTACCTAATGACAAAAATGTAGACTTGTCCAAATTGAAATAATTTGCAGATGACAATAAAAATGTGACTCAAATGATGGAACTTGTCTGTGATAGGGTAAAAAACATTGTGGGAAAAGGAGAAAATGCTGGTTACCACCATTTTCTCCTTTTCCCACAATGTTTTCAACAGGCTTCTTCCTTAGGGTCTTTAAAACTCAGGATTGTGTTGATTGATTGATTGATTGTATCATGTTTAACGCCGTTTCAACATTATTTCAGTTATATTTGCAGCGGCCAGTGCACCTATCCATGCTTTCCTGGAGTCTATTTTACCAGTACTCCGCACAATTTTCTTCCCAAGCCACTGGCTGCTTTCCCACATAACCATTGTCGAACAATGGTCAGCGGTGGGAGAGGAATGAATCCTGTCGCAATGACTATCATCAATCCTCGGAAAGAAATTGGTGGAGCCAGGGATCAAACCCATGACCCCTTATTCTCAAGTCCTGTACGCTACTAGGTCACTAGGTTATATCTTAGAAAAACCTTGTGTAGGCTCTAGAGGCCACATTTTCAGTCCAAAACTCTTAAAAGTTGGTCAGAATATTTGTCTCGATTATATCTTGGATGAGTTTGAAAATGGGTCATGTCGGGTCAAAATCTAGGTCACTAGGTCAAATCTTAGAAAAACCTTGTATACACTATAGAGGCCACACTTTCAATCCTATACTCATGAAACTTGGTCAGAATGTTTGTCTTGATGATTTCTTGGACCAGTTTGCAAGTGGATCATTTTGGGTCAATAACTAGGTCACTGAGTCAAATCTTTAAAAAACCTTTTTCAGTCAAATACTCATGAAAATCTTGATAGAATGTTTGTCATAATATCTCAAAAGAGATTGAAAATGGGTCACGTTTGGTCAAAAGACTCAGGTGAGCGACTTCAGGGCCATCATGGCCCCCTTGTCTCCTTTTCCATGATTGTTTTCTACCCTTCCGACAGTTTTTCAGTCACATCTATCTTGTCATCAGCAAATGCCTTCAATATAGACATGTCTAAATTTGTTGTTTGTAAAGGGTTGACCAAGATGCAGCAGACTCCAATAATAAAAAGAAAATGAAGCTTTAACATTTGAATGCATGTAAAAACATTGTGGTTTACAGAGAAATTGTTCATATACCACATTGTTTTCAAAATTTTGATGCTGCAAGACTAAAGACATGGTCCCAATGTGGTATGATTTAAAAAGTTCACGGTTCATATGTAAAATACAGCCAGATCAAATTACTACTTTTGTACTGAACCTAGATTTACTAATGCAGATAGTGTAGATCAAGATAGAACTGCACGCAATGTGCAGTATGATCTAAGATCTACATTTTCAGCTTCTTCGCTGGATTTTCTGACCATTAAAAGCTTTAAAATTATGATACTTACATCTTAAGCACCAACTATGAATGTCCATTGTATTTGAGCAGCGCACTGACAAAAGGGTGTTTAACCCATTACTGCACAATCCCATGTTTGAATTCTTTACCAAACGACAGAATTTAAGACTTGTCCAAATTCAAAGCATTTGCAGACGACAAAATAAATGTGGTTCAAAAAATGAAATTTGTTTTGGGAAGGGTACATTTTCTCCTTTTCTCACAATGTTTTTTCATGGTCGTTAAAACTCGGGATTGTGTGGTAAAGAGTTAAAGACCCAGATTAAAAAAATCCTGTGAAAACACTGTGAGAAAAGGAGAAAGAAAACATTGTGAGAAAAGGAGATAATGCAGGTAGACAGCTGTGAATTACCTTAATCTTGCTGGGAGCCTTGCAAGGCATTCCAGGGATTAACTCTTTACCAAACGACAAAATTTTACACTCGTCCAACTTCAAAGTGTTGCAGACGACATATTAAATCTTGCTTTATTGATGAAACTTGACTCTAAATGGATGGAAAACATCGTGGGAAAAGGAGAAAATGCTGGTTACCAGCATTTTCTCCTTTTCCCACTATGTTTTTTAAAGGCTTCTTCCTTATGGTCATTAAAACTTGGGATTGTGTGATAAAGGGTTTAGATTTTAAAAGATCAGTTACTGATTAGTTACCGTGGTTTAGAAGGAATCTTTTATTGTAATGTTTATAAGCTGAGCCTCGTAGGTCAGTCAGTAACACATAGGACTTGTAACGCAGGGGTCGCAACTCTGGTTCCAAACTTAGCCAAATCTTTTCTGAGATTTATCCTTATTTCAGTTATGTATATATGGGAAAGCAGCCTGGTTAGTGGCTTAGACAGAGTGCTGTGGAAAGTTTTGGTCTAAGAATTTTCTGGATAGCATGGACAGGTGCACTGGCTTCATGGATATAACTAGACGAACAACGTTGTGAATGGTGCTAAATGCAAAACAAACAAATTAGTTTATCTTTATTTATATATTATCTTCCAGTCTGGTCTTTCAGTGATAGAAGATTTATTCACAGATCTCAGGGATGGTACCCATCTACTGTCACTTTTGGAGGTCCTCAGTGGTACATCTTTGGTATGTATGGTCACTCGTCTTACACCTCAACACCTTTAATGAGCTTCAAAATTTTAGACATTTCCACATTGAAAGATTTTGCATATATGACTCAAACATTGAAAATTGTGTTCAGAATGATAGAAAACATTGTGGGAAAAGGAGAAATTGCTTTTAATGCTTTTGCAGCCAGTGTAGATCAAGATCAGACCACACAATATGTGGATCAACTTTGTCTGCATTGTGGAAATAGTTTGTCCAAAAATGTTACTGAAATTGCTATATTTTTTTTTTTGTTTCAATAACAAGAGTTTAAGAATTGGCAAAAAAAATTAGTGTGGATGTTAGACTTGTCCAAATTGATAGCGTTTGCAGGGGACAAAATAAATGTGACTCAAAAATTGTGTTTGGAGAAGGGTAGAATACATTGTGGGAAAAGGAAAAATGCTGATTACTAGCATTTTCTCCTTTTCCCACAATGCTTTCATAAGTGTTCTTTCTCAGAGCTGTTAGGATTAGGGATTGTGTGGTAAAGAGTCAAGTAAGCCAATGGGTTAAAACTGTTTTTGAGCATACACGTACCAGACAATCTAGATGTTAGATCAGACTCCACCTAAAGACAGTTTTGAGAATTATTTTTCAGATCAACTGCTATCTTTAACTTAAGAACTTAAGAAAGAAATGATGCCTAGATAACTGGAATTTAGTCTGAGAGGCAATTTCATAACAAAATTTTGATTGGCTGAAAAAGTAGGACAACCAGTCAAAAATTTGTCTTAGATTTTCAAAATAATTTTATGTAAATATTGAAACAGAAAAACAAGTTATTGTCACTTGAAAGATGCTTTGGTTTTAAGATTTAATTGTTTGTAATTTTTCAGAAAAGAGAAAGAGGTCGGATGCGAGTACATTTCATAAACAATGTCAACAGAGTGGTGGAAGTGTTAGAAAACCAGTATAATGTAAGTCTTCAGTTGTTTACCTCCTAGGTCCACATTCACCAACCATTCATAGTCTTATTCTCAAGAATTTTCTAAATTTGAAAGTAACACAACTTATGATTGGCTAAATCAAATGGTTTAGTGAATAAGAAGTTATATTACTTTCTAATTCTAGAATAGGGCTAGGAATGAAACTAAGAACGGTTGGTGAATATGGGGCCCTAGATATAATTGCAGAAGGTTGGTATACAGGTTATCAGCATGAATTTAGGTGTAAAAATATAATCTACATAAAAACATTGTGGCATATAGAGAAATCACTGGTTACAAGATTTTTCCTTTTTACCATAATGTCTGCTGCAAGACAAAGGCTAAATACTCAGAAAAAAAACTACTACCTGCAAATCATTTAACTCTTTACCAGACAGCAAAAGTTTAGACTTGTCCAAATTGAAAGTGTTTGCAGATGACATATCAATTATGGCTCCTCATAGGATTTGACATCTGATAGGGTGGAAAACATTGCGGAAAAATGCTTGCTAGCATTTTCTGGTTTTCCCACAATGTTGTCAAAAGCCTTCTTCCTTAGGATCATTTTCTATAAGATACTTGCTGCTTTTCCAAATAGTCTAATGTTCACCCCTGTAAGGATTTTCAAAAAGAAAATTAGCAGGGGAGTCCTTCAGACTGCCATCTTGCCACATGTTGCTTTTGATACACTTTAATCAAGGGTTCGTTTCCTTTAAATATTTGACTTCTGTGTGATTTGTAATAAGCTGTTGGTAGGCCTAAAGTTAATCCTTTACCAAACCGTCTCTGGCTTTTAGACCCTGAAGAAGAGGGCTTAGCAAGCATTGTAGTATTTAGTATTTTGTCTTTTTCCCGCAATATTTTCATCTCTCTCTAACATAAATATATTAACTATCATTTAATCCTTCCAAAAATGATGGAATTAAAGCATTTTCAGATGACAAAGAAATCATGCTAACATGAAGGTTTTTGTCTTTGAGAGGGTAGAAAACCTTGTTGGAAAAGGAGAAAATGCTGTTTGGTTACCAGCATTTTCTCCTTTTCCCACAATGTTTTCAAAAGCCTTCCTTCTGTTAAAATCTGGGATTGTGTGGTAAAGAATTGGCCACATTTAGTTTTGCAGCAGCACTTGCTTTCACCATGCACAAGTCTCAAATTTTGTCGTTTGGTAAAGGGATACTCATATGAAGCAATAGATCTGACAAAGTGGGTTTGTATGGGGCACTTGAATGAAATCAGGGGGGGCTTGAAGAAAACAAACCTGACTTTGTAGTTTTGACTAATCTTTTTAACCCTGAAGCAAACAATCCAGAGTTTTAACAAGCCTTGGGATAGACACTTACAAAAAAAAACATAGTGGGAAAAGCAGAAAATACTGGTAACCAGCATTTTCTCCTTTTCCCACAATGTGTTCTGCCTATTGAAAGGCAAACTGCATCATTAGAGGTATCTTAGAAATGGTTTTCTGCAAAAGCTTTGAATTTGGCCCAGTCTTAATATTTTGGTGAAGTGTTAAGTGGTTAAAGTAGTGTATAAGTTTTGCATGAAGAGGGAGAAATGGTTCATTAAAATCACTATTATCTGAAATAGCATCCAAAAATCATGTTATGCAACATCTAAAACACTTTACAAAACATTTCTGTTTTAAAATCTCTGAAGAAGCCTCTTGGAAACATGATGGGAACAAGAGAAAATGCTAGTAAGCAGCATTGTAACTCCTTTTGCCACAATGTTTTCACATTCAATTAACATGTATTAAACCTTAACCCTTTACAACACTATGACGAGTTTTAACGATTCTTAAGAAAAAGCCTTTTGAAAACATTGTGAAAAAGGAGAAAATGCTAGTTACCAGCATTTTCTCCTTTTCCCACATTGTTTTCCACTCTTCCAAAAACAATTTTCGATTTCTTAGTTATTTTTATTCTGTCGTCTGCAAATACTTTCAATTTGGACAAGTTTAAAATTTTATTGTTTGGTAAGGAGTTAAAGGGGGTTATTCAGTTTTTACAATCAAACTAAACTTTATCACTGGATTTAGTTACCTCTTAACCAAACGACAAATTTTTGGACTCAACCAAATGGAACAAATTTTGCTGATGACATATCAAATGTTGCTCAGATGATGATTTCTGTCTTTGATAGCATGGACAACATTGTGGAAACAGGAGAAAATGCTGGTTACCTGCATTTTCTCCTATCCCACAATCTTTTCAAAAGCCTTCTTCTTGAGGGTCATTAAAACTCAGGATTGTGTCGTATAGGGTTAAGCAATGGCTGGCAAACCATCAATAGATAATAAAAGGAAGTGTATGAAAAAGTACTCTTTTAATGGCATTCCTTGATTGGATATATAGCTTCTTAACCCCTATCCTGTTAAATATCTAAAATGAAATTTTTGGTTCAATAGTAAATACCTAAATATTTCTATTTCAAAGTCATGCTTTGGGGAATAATACCTCCATATCGGACAGTGTAGATCCAAGATCAGACTGCACATTCTGTGCAGTCTGATCTTGATCTACACTGTCCGCAAAAGGTCAGTGAGTCGTTCTTAGCAGCCTAAGTGTTAAAGAGACTTTAAATTAGATTTTGTTTTGAAAGTTTTTTCCAAAAGCTGAAACACAAAGACTGCCAATTTTCATTGGCCTGCAAAGTTTGCTTTAAAATTAAAACATGAGATAGAAATAAATGTAGAAGACATGAAGAATCGCCAATTTTTTTTTGTATTTTAACCATAAAATTTCTTATAACGGTGTAGCCATTATTGCATAACAAGGAATAAAATTTAATGTTTTTTTTTTTTAAACATGGGAAAATGTCAAATGAATCCTTAGCTCAGTGGTAGAGTCACTGACTATGGTTTTGAAGGTTGTGGCTTCCACTGGAGACATTTCTTTTTTTTTTTCAGTACTTTTTTTCTTCAACTAAGAGTAAGCAGTCAAAACCCTATGATTTTTCTGTAGAAAGTTTCAACTTTTCCTATATTTTTTTTTTTACAAAAGGTATTAGATATGGAAGCACATTATTAGATAACTATTTGCAATAAATTCAATAATCTGTAATAGGATTAATTTAAAAGGATTTTTCTCACTATCAAAAAGCATTATTTGCTAATAATTCCAATTGGATAAAATCAATGGATTGGTCAGCACTTTCATCTTTTTTTTTTTAAAGGGGAGCAACTCTAGTATGAACACAGGTGAAATGAGTGGTTGTCTTTCTTGAAATTGCCTGCTGACAAAACTATAGATTTGTCCATTATTGAAAGCATTTGCTGACTACAAATAAAATGTAATACCAATTAATGAACTTTTCTTTGCTTAGGAAACACTGTGAGAAAAGGAGAAAATGCTGGTAACCAATACTTTCTTCTTCTCACAATGTTTTCAGGGTTAAAACTGGGTATTATGTTGTATACAGCAGAAGTTATAGAAGATGAGGATTTTGTCACAAGAGTTTGCTAGGAGCAAGCAGTTTCTTGCATGTTTGCCAGAAACATTTATATAGTGCATTTGACAGATAACATCCTGCAAATGCAGCAAGTACTTTTGAAAACATTGTGGTTAATTGAGAAATTATATATTTATAGCAAATTCTTCTCTGGCCATTTTATTGTCATCTATATTCATAGTTTATTGAGTGAGCAATTTCTATTATAATCTAAAGTTTAACCCTTTACCGTGTATCTTTCTACGCAGTCCCAGGTTTTAATGACTGAGAGAAAGAGGGCTTTTGAAAACATAGTGAGAAAAGTAGAAAATGCTGGTAACCAGCATTTTCTCCTTTTCCCACAATGCTTTCTTCTCTTTGAGAGCAGATTTCATGTTTTTTATTAAATTTAATTGGGGGTCTGCAAATATTTTCAATTTGAACAGTGCTGAAATATTGTTGTTTTGTAAAGAGTCAGTCTTTATATTCCTTTACTCTTGCAGCAGGTAAATTTTAAAAAAATTGTGGCAAGAAGAGAAAGTTCTCAGAACAAGCATTTCTCCTACTCTACAATGTTTTCATATGTATTTATGTATTGAACCTAAAATTGAGATAATGATCCTTAATTTATCAAGATCATTTAACCCTTTACCAAACAGTTCGGACTTAATAAACCCTGAGAAGGAGAGCTTTTAAAAATATTGTTGGAAGAAGAGAAAATGCTAGTTACCAGCATTTTCTCCTTTTGCCACACTGTTTTTTTTCTTTATTTTCAAAAGTAGATTTCATCATTTTGGCACCATCTCGAAACCAGTGTAGTGTTCACCAAATAATCCCATGTTTAATAGAACCTGAGGAAAAACAGGGGCTTATTAAAAAACATTGTGGGAAAATGAGAAAATGCTGGTAACAAACATTTTCCCCTTTAACCACAATGTTTTAAATCCTTTCAAAGACAAATCCAATAATCCAAAATGATATTTGATTTGTCGTCTACAAACTGCTTTGAATTTGGATTAGTCTAATATTTTGTCATCCGGTAAAATGTCAAGTAAGTGGACTAGATTATGTGGATCTTTTGTTATGAATGAATGAAAGTATTTATTATGGTAGAGTAGTTCTTCTTAATGTTATTAAAGTACCACTAAATATTCTGCCCTTTTAATTTACAAATATGTCCAATGATATTGTCCTTTGACTCTTTACCAAACAGCAAAAATGTAGACCTGTTCATACTGAAAATATTTGCAGAGGACAATTTAATTCTTTACCACACAATCCCGAGTTTTAACAACCCTGAAGAAAAAGCCTTTTGAAAACATTGTGGGAAAAGGAGAAAATGCTGGAAACCAGCATTTTCTCCTTTTCCCACACTGTTTTCTACCCTTCCCAAAACAAGTTTCATTTTTTAAGCCACTTTCATTTTGTCGTCTGCAAATGCTTTGAATTTCAACCAGTCTTAAATTTTGTCGTGTGGTAAAGAGTTAAGTGTGACTCAAATGCTGGAACTTGTCTTTAACTCTTTACCAGACGACAAAATTGTAGACTGTTCCAAATTGAAAGCAGTAGCAGACGACAAAATTTAAGTGACTCAAAAATTGAAATTTGTTTTGGGAAGGGTAGAAAACATTGTGGGAAAAGGAGAAAATGCTGGTAACCAGCATTTTCTCCTTTTCCCACAATGTTTTCAAAAGGGCTTCTTCCACAGAGTCGTGAAAACCAGTGATTGTTTGGTAAAGAGTTAATAGGGTAGAAAATATTGTGCAAAAAGGAGAAAATGCTGGTTACCAGCATTTTCTCCTTATCACACAATCTTTTCAAAAGGCTTCTTTCTCGTTAAAACTCGTGATTAAATGGTAAAGGATTAACCTTTCACCAAAGAATCCATGTTTTAACCGTTTACCAAACTATCCTGTTTTTTAATGACCCTTACAAAGAGGCCCTTTGAGAAAATTGTGGAAAAACAAAATGCTCATAGTCAACATTTTCTCCTCTTCCCCCCACAATGCTTTCCAACATACAGAGAACTTTAGCTCATTTTTACCAAATTTGGATTTGTCATCTGCAGATGTTGTGAAGTCTAGAAAATATCATTTTGAAAAAGAGTTTGAAAAATGGGTTTTAAAAACATTGTGGAAGGGAGAAAATGCTAAAAGTATTTATTTCAACAGTGTAGTTGTTCAATGCTGGGAGTATTTATTGCAGTAGAGTAGTTCTTCACTGTTTTAAGAGCTTCTTCTGAAAATTTCTCCTTTTCCCACATTGTTTTCAACCCTTTCAAAGACAAATCCATTTTATTAAAGCCATTTTTGAACTGTTGTCTTCAAATGCTTTCAATTTGGACAAGTCTAAAGTTTTGTCCTCTGGTAAAGATTTACTCTCCTCTTACAGTTACTGACCAGCTTCTATAACTCTTTTATCAAACAACAAAAAATTTAGACTTGTACATATTGAAAGTGTTTGCCTATAACAAATTAGATGTGGCTTATATGGTGAAATCTGTCTTTCAAAGAATAAATCATTGTTAGAAAAGGAGAAATTTCTCAGGTTGCCAGTATTTTCTCTTTTTTTCCCCAATGTATTTAAAAGCCTTTTGGTTGAGGACAGAAAGGTAACAAGAATGTCATTAAATAAATAACATTTTGAAAACTTAATCATTATGAACAAGGTCTTGATTTTGTATCATTTGTTAAATTCAGCTTTCTGCATTCAATTGGCGATAACAGGTAAATAAAACCTTGAAAAGATAGAAAAGAAATAAAGTTTTATAAATCATCAATGATAAGTATTTGAAAAGAAATTAACTTTATACTACTTCAGGCAAAATTTGACAATGAAAATGCTCTTGTAGAAATGTTCAGTTCTTGGGAAAAGAAGAAAATGCTGGTTACCAGCAATCCCAAAATGTTTTCAACCTTTTTACCCCAGGGTTGCATAAACTCAGGATTAGGCTTAAAAATGAGTACTTTTGGCAGAACTGTAGTCTGCATCAAAAGTTCCACAAGTACTTTTGCCAAGTCCCCGTAGCTCAGATGGTAGCGTACAGGATTTGAGAAGAGGCAGTTGCTGGTTATATCCCCCGCTTGGCCAATTTCTTTCCAAGGATTGATGATAGTAATTGCGACAGGATTCTTTCCTCTCTCACCACTAACCATTGTTTTCGATGCCGGTTATGTGGGAAAACAGTCAGTGCCTTGGAAAGACCATTCTGTGGAGTACTAGTAAAATAAACTCCAGGAAAGCATGGATAGGTGCACTGGGCCCTGAGATATAACTGAAATAATGTTGAAAAAGGCATTAAACACCATACAGTCAATCAATCCAGAAGTATTTGACCTTTACAAAATGGAGCTACTCAATATTTGATGTGAAAGACATAATATTTATTTCTTTTGTTTACCCCTTTACCACACAACAAAATTCTAGAATATTCCAAATTAACAGTGATTGCAGGTGACAAATTAAGAGTTGCTTAACTCTTTACCAAACAACAAAATTTTAGACTGGTCCAAATTGAAAGCGTTTGAAGACGACAAAATTAACATGACTCAAAAATTGAAATTTGTTCTGGGAGGTTAAAAAACATCCCACGATGTTTTCAAAAGGCTTCTTTTTCAGGGTTGTGAAAACCAGGGATTGTTTGGGAAAGGGTTAAATGATGAAATTTGCTTTTAAAATGGTGAAAACATTTTGGGGAGAGGAGAAAATGCTGGATACCAACATTTTCTCCTTTTTACACAATGTTTTCAAATGCTTCCTCCTCAGGGTTGTTGAATCTTGAGACTGTGCAGTAAAGGATTAATTCTTTACCACACAATTCCGAATTTTAACGATCCTGAAAAAAAGAGCCTTTAAAAAACATTGTGGGAAAAGGAGAAAATGCTGGTAACCAGCATTTTCTCCTTTTCCCACAATGTTTTCTACCTTTCCCAAAACAAATTCAATTTTTTGGGACATTTTTATTTTGTCGTCTGGACCAGTCTTATTTTGTCATGTGTTCAAGAGTTAAGCAATAGAATTTTGTTTCTGCACACTTCATTATTGATTTTATTGAAAATCAATATCTTAAATGATGAAAAATACCTATGATCATGTTATAATGAATAAATACATGCTCATAATTTGAATGAATTTAAATTGTAAATCTAAATCTGTTTTTCTTTCATTTTATGGTATTCATCTGCATGGTCCATTGATTGTTCTTAATAAAATTTTGTGCAACCATTTACTTACATTTACTGGTTTTCATCAGGCCTTTTTCCTTACCTTCCTGAACAAATTTGCCACAGATGGCTTAGAAATGTTCATGTGAGTCGTAGACATTGTGAATCAAGGTTTGAATTATGAATAATACAATTTTCATATTTTGATTTACATATAATTTGATAGAATGGTTTTCATGCTGTTGTCAACATTTTTTCAGTCATATCTTAGTGATACCTCATACAATCATGACTGTATCTCCTGTATTTCCAGTATTACACTACTGCTCTGAAGTGTCCTCATCAAGGACATTCCCATGAACGACCTAGTGCTTTGAGTGAGAATAAGACCCAGGACCTCCAGGTTACAAATCCTGTACTTTACCACCTGTAGAGCCACATTGTAAAAATACTGCAGTAAAAAAGAGATACTACAAGTTACAAGAAATTGTTTTCTAAAGAGGTTGTCTGTAAGACAAAATATAAAGGAAGTCTTCTGCAGGAAATAATGGGGAAAATCCATGTTGCGGTTGTATTTGATGTAGTGAATACTACAGCGCTTTCAGCACTTTGATTTTTTTAAAATTCAAACCCTGACCAAACAGTCCCATACTTTCAAGCATGACTTATAACATTTTTGGAAACATTATGGGAAAATGAGAAAATGCCGGTAACTTGCATTTTGTCCTTTTCCCACACTTTTTCTGTCTGATCAAACTCAGAATTTCTAACACTTAATTTACTGTCTGCAACTGCTTTTGATATGGATATGTTAAAATGCTGTCATTTATCACACAGCCCTTTGTTTAAATCATCCTGAAGGATGCTTTTAAAAACATTGCTAGAAAAGGAGAATATGCAAGTAACCAGTATTTTTTTTCTTTTCCCACAATGATTTATATCTCATTAAACACATAATTTATCAGTTTCAACACTTTTAACTTACCATCTGCTTTCGCTTTATGTGAAAGAGTCAATCTTTAAAAGGGTCCAAGAAATAAGGTGGCCTTTTGGGCATTTAATTATGGAATATTGAGTCATGCAAATTAGGCCAAGGAGTTATCAGACACCGCTATCTCAGATGTACAGGTAATTTTCTATCATTTCAAATCGTATGATTAAAATCAGGTTTCACCCTTTGCTCGAAACACCTGTGTACACCCTTTGTGCTCGAGTGCTCGATCTTGAATCGATTTTCTCAAAGTACGTAATACCCTGTCCTATCATTTCCAATTTGATTTTTACGATTCAACGATTAGAAGAAAAATAGCTGCGAAACACACACACACAAAAAAAAATGTTTAAATATCGACTTTATTTGTAACAAATGATCGTCTGATACTTTCCCTGTGCTAGCCGATAAAAAGTTAGACTAGTCCCTGTGCTGTTTTGCATGCGTTTTATACCCATTCTAATTTTGCAGACGACATGTGGCTTAAGTTATGAGATTGACTCTTAAAGGGTAGAAAACTTTGCAGGAAGGAGAAAACCGCCGATTTCAAGCATAATTTTTCTGCTGTTCTTAAAAAAGGTCTTTAGGTTTGTTACTTATCCGTCATGAAAATACTGAATTGTGAAGGATTAACTTTTAAATGAATACAGCAAGGGAAGTAACTCTTGAGCGCGTGTTCCATGGTAATCAATCTGGGAGCTCTTCAAAAGGGAGTATTTGTCCATATTTTGGCATAGCAGAAGGATTTTCTTTCATTCGTGTTTTATTGCAAGAAAAGGGCTTTGTTTTGGGAGAATTGCAGCTTTGATTATCTCAATTTTGATTCGTTGATTGCCTGTGATTGTTTTATTGGTATTGTCAGTTCCCAAAATTCGGTGGAGAGACAGCAATAGGACTTAATCCGAAAGTTAATTACTCTCGCTGGATATTGATTCGGGTTGGTATACGTTAATTTTATGTCAATAAATAAATCGTAAAATTCACCTAAAGACAATGCATTTTTTGTACGTGTTTAAGCCTTTTAGGTGTAGGAAGGTATATTTGAAGTGGCATAAGTTGTTGTTTATTACACGCTAATGACTCTGCCATGACAAAAATTTTGGACAGGTTCGATTGAAAGATTAGCAGACAACAAAATTAAAGATGACTGAAACTATGGGATTTGTCTTCGAAGGAGAAGAAAAAATTATGGGATGAGTAGGAAATGTTGGTTGCCACCATTTTCACTTCTTTGTACAGTGTTTTTGCTACACAGGATTGTTTGGTAAAGTTTTATGTGTTCCCTCATGTTAATGAATCGGTTCAACATGACAAGTTAAATTTGTTAGGAAATGAAAAATGATTAATTCTTCATGCCAGTTATAAAAAAAATTTCCCACATATTCAGTCATACCACAGTGACAGTAGATCTACACTTGTTCTCACATGTTGTGGGTTTCACCAGTACTAAGCTAGGGTTTTGAAGTGTCTGACCCAAGGGCACCCTTGCAAAAAAAAAACTAGTGCCTCAAGTGAGGGTCATACTCATGACCTCCAGGCTATGAATCCCACACCTGCACTGCTGAGCCATGTGGAACCCCAGACAGATCAGATATACAATACTGAGGCTATTTATACATTTGAGACTTTCTTTTCTTGTAATGTTTTTTCAACAGTTGCATGTTTCAGAACATAACATGAAAAGGTGCAAGGGAAGAATTATGTCATTATCTTTAACCCTTTACCAGACTGAAAAAAAATTTTAGGCTTGTTGAATTTGAAACAATTGCAGATGATAAATCAGAAGTTACCTAAAAACTAAAACAATTTTCTTTCTAAGGGTAGAAAACATTGTGGGAAAAAGAGAAAATACCAGCATTTTCTCCTTTTCTGTCAGTGCTTTCAAGAGGCTTTTTCCACAGGGTCGTTAAAACATGGGATTATGTGGTAAAGGGTTAAACGACAGTGACTACTGTACAGACCTTTTTAAAATCTACCCAACTAATGGTCAAATTATAGAATGAACAAGAATATGTCAGCATTTTTCTAAAAGTGGAGGGTATGATGGGATGTTTATAGCATTTGCTCCCTTCTCTGCAATGTTTTTCAAAGCTGTCAACTACATGGGCTTGGAATGTTGTGCATGTATTTGAATAGTAGTGGGTTTACATTTGCATAATGTACCTGCAAACATTTGTTTTCTCTCGTTCAGCTCAATTTTTGTTTTGTTTTACAGCATTTACATTAATGAGCTACACTTAACCCTCATCCCTTTACCAAACAATCCCTGGTTTTCACGTCCATGGAAAGGAGGCTTTTGAAAATATTGTGGGAAAAGGAGAAAATGCTGGAAACCAGCATTTTCTCCTGTTCCCACAATGTTTTCTACCTTATCATGGAACCTAAGTCCATTGGTACCAATTTTGAATTCATCTTTTGCAGATATTTTTGAATTTGAAAGTCTAACAGTTGTCGTTTGGGAAAGGGTTATAGGGTATTTCAGGACTATAGTTGCCTTTGTTGCCAGTGTAAATCAAGATCAGATTGCACAAAACATGCAGTCTGATCTTTGTTCTAGACTGTCCGCTTTGCTAAGACATCCTGGACAAGAGCAACCTTGAAATTGATGGTTATGCAGAAATACAGATTTACCAGACGACAAAGTTTTAGACTTGTCTAATTTGAAAGCATATGCAAACAACAAAATAAGTGTCACTCAAAAGTTAAAATTTGCTTATGGAAGGATAGAAAACAATGTGGGAAAAGGAGAAAATGCTGGTTACCAGCATTTTCTCCTTTTCACATAATGTTTTCAAAAGGTCTTTTCTTTAGGGTTGTTAAAAGTCGGGATTGTGTGATAAAGGGTTAAGAGAAGTAAAGTAGGTGCAACACGTTGTGAAAGTTTCGAATTCGATAAATAGTTTTGCAGCAGTTCCAATTTGCTTCCAAATAGAGCCAAAAGTTTTGTCAGTCTGGTATCTGGTAAAGAGTAATGGTTTCTTTTAAATGATATGGGTAATAAAATAAGGAGTGTAAACATATCCTTCATATGAATAAGGTTCTTCAGACATATTGGTGTGATCTATAGACTGCTGGAGTTCTAATCACAGAGAGGGTCCAAGTATTGGAAACAAGACAGCATGGCAGCTGATCTGTCTTAGACATAGGGATCCCTTGACTATTTATCCTTTAACCACATGAGCAAAATAGTGACTTGTCCAAATTGAAAAACATATGGCCTGCAACACGCGAAAAGGGGCATTTGGACATTTGTGTAAAGTGTGGTCTCAGATCAACCTGCGCAGTCTGTGCAGGCTAATCCGAGACGGCACTTTACGGCTACATTAAGTTTTGTCCTACAGTAGACTTGCATAAAACAGAAAATAACACAAGAATGGAAAGTGTCTTCTCGGATTAGCCTGAACGGACTACACAGGCTGATCCAGGACGACGTTTTACACAAATGTGCAAATGCCCCTTTTCACGTGTTGAAGGCCATATGTAGACAACAGTTTAAATGCAGCTCAAAGACCACATACCTCAACTGAGCCACATGTAATTGTTTTTATCTGCAAATGCTTTGGAGTTGAACTGAATTTTTTTTTGTGTGGTGAAGTTAACTCTTTACCAAGTGGCAAATTCTTTTACTTTTCCAAATTGAAATCATTTGCAGATGACAAAATAAATGTGACTCCAACAATGAATTTTGATTTGTGAAGGGTAGAAAACATTGTGGGAAAAGGAGAAAATGCTGATTACCAGCATTTTCTCCTTTTCCCACGATGTTTTCAAAAGGCCTCTGCCTCAGGGTCATTAAAACTTGGGATCTTGTGATAAATGGTTAATCATTCACCATACAATCCTGAGTTTAAGGGACCCTGAGGAAGTTGACTTTGAAAACACTGAAGGAAAAGGAGAAAATGCTGGTTACAAGGCTGGTAACTAGCATTTTCTCATTTTTAGCTCCACTGGCCGAAGGTCAGCGGGCTTATGTCATGGCCCGGTATCTGTCCTGCGTCCATGCGTGGGTGTGTGCGTTAACTTTTAGTTTAAACATCTTCTCCTCTGTAACTATCCATCCAAATTTGATGAAACTTCACAGAAGTGATCCTGCTATGGTCCTCTTCAGAATTTCTTGAAAGAATTTGATTCCTTCAAAAACTCTGGTTGCCATGGCAACAAAACTGAAAAATATTGAAAATCTTTAAAAATCTTCTTGTCTGAAACCATAAGGCCCAGGGCTACCAAATTTGGCATGTAGCTTTATCTAATGGACCCCTAACAAGTTTCTTCATATTATAGCCGTGTGGTCAAAATTGTCCCCATCCGAAGGATCACAAGTGTAACATGGGCTTATATAGTGACTCCAATTTAAACAGTAATTAAGGGAAATAACTCCTATTATAAGAGATAAAGTTGTTACTATTTACCTCCACTGATTATCAAACTGTAGTAATACATGATTGGAGTTGGGTATTCAAGTTTTTTGGACAGAAAATGTTCTGTTTTTAGGGAGAGTGATTTATTTTGATGCTAATAGTTATGCTCACATGAGTGAAATATTTAATTTAAAGTAAGATTTCAGTCATTCAGTTTTTCAGAACTTTACCTTTCATGCCAATGAATAAACCTGCTTGTATTCACTGACATTATCTTTGTACTTAAAAAGATCTGATTTTTTGTTTTGGTTGGGCATGGGGGAAGTACTGTTTTCCAAGTAAGTTTATTACCATACAGACTTTTTATGCTGTATGTCTCTGTCAGTGCCAATTAAATGCATGATACTTTTATTATACCCTTTAGGAAACGACAAGTTTTTTCACTGGACCAAATTAAAAGCCATTGCAAAAGACAAATTAAATGTAGCTTAAATGATTATTTCTGTCTTTGATAGGGTAGAATTGTGGGAAAAGGATAAAGTACTGGCTGACAACATGCTGTCCTTTTCCCACAATGCTTTTGAAAGCCTTCTCTTGTAGGATCATTAACACTTCAACTTGTGTGATAAAGGGTTAAAAAGCCAGTGGAGCGATACAGGGCCATCATGGCCCTCTTGTTTAGTGTTTTCTACTCTTTCATTGCCAACTATCATCATTTAAGCAACACCTGATTTTTCTTCTGCAAATGCTTTAAAGTTGGACTGAATTTTTTTTGTTTGGTGAAGTTAACCCTCTAGAGTGCTCAATAAATTCACCAGACATTGTCAGTGAAGAAATAAGACCCAAATGTTTGCAACTTCAAGGTGGTTCTTGTCCAGAGTATGTCAGCAAAGCGAACGGAGTAGATCAGAGATCGGACTGCACTTTTTGTACAGTCTGGTCTTGATATATTTTATTTAGCTACAAAGGCAAATATAGGTGCTTTAACTTTTTACAAAATGACAGAATAGTAGATTGGTTTGAATTGAAAGTATTTCCAGATGACAAATCAGAAATTGCACAAGTGGTGAGATTTGTCTTTGATAGGATAGAAAACATTGTTGGAGAAGTTTCTCCTTTACCCACAATGTTTTTAAAAGTCTTGTTTCCAAGGGTCTTCAAAAGTTGAGTAAAGAGTTAAGTGACCATATCCATTACTGTACAGGCTAATTTTAGACGTTGCTAAAATTATTTCAAATCACTGACTGATAACCCTCAGTTCTTCCACTGGCTACAAAATACACGAGCCATGCTCTGGCAAAAGAGGTTTTAAAGCATCTCTGTAATACATTATACTAAGCAAGTCATCACATATTTAGGGATGCATAAAATCTATTTTGTGTTACAACCAACTGAATCATGATGTAGAATGGTCCTTGGACATGCATGAATTTTACAAGTAACGAACAGTTTCAACCCATTTTGACATGGGTCGATACTTTTCGCAGATGCAAAAAGAAAAAAAACCTTTTCACAGAACATGGCTCACATATAAGCTTGCAACTTAACTTTTTTAAAAAATTTAATTGAATATTTCCACTTAATCCTTTACCACACAATCTGGAGTTTTAACAACCCTGAGACAGAAAGTTTTTGAAAACATGTTGGGAGAAGAAGAAAATGCTGGTAACCAGCATTTTCTTCTTTTCCCACCATGTTTTCTTTTACAGACAAATCTCATTACTTGTGCCACATTTTACTATGTCCTTTAGAAATGCTTCAGATTTGGATCTGTCTAAAATTTTTGTCGTGTGATAAAGAGTTAACTGAAGATGTTTTGCTATAATTCAGCATCAACTGTAGATTCAACATCAGACTGTATATTCTGTTGCCTGATCTGGTTCTTTCTACAAAAGCTATTTCAATCACCACTGGCAGTAAAAGATTTAGAAGAAACGAGGCATTTTTTTTGGATTTTAAGGAAAAGGGTGGTTACTGTATAAGTAAACTAGAATTGTGAGAATTGCAACTGTTAGAAGTAGTGTCTCTTTTTAACAGAACGTTTTCTTAACTCTTTACCAAACAACAAAATTTTGCATTTAACCAAATTCAAAGCATTTGCAGCCGACAAATCAAATGTAGCTAAAATGATAAATTCTGTTTTTGAAAGAGAAGAAAACATTGTGGGAAAAGGAGAAAATGCTGGAACCAGCATTTTCTCCTTTCCCCATAATGTTTTCAAAAGGCTTCTTCCTTTCGGTCATAAAAACTCAGGATTATGTGGTAAAGAGTTAAGCTTTCTTCTTCAGGCTAGGAAAAATCATGACGTGTAGAATGTTGAATAATTCCAACGGATATTTTCAGTGAAGAAATGAGATCCATATAGTTGAAATTTTATGGTTGCTTTTGTCTTTAATGATTCAGCAAAGCAGACAGTGAAGATCACATTTTGTGCAGTCTGATCTTGGTCTGCACTGACTGCAGCAGCAGCTACCTTTGTGAGAGGCGCTGTAAAGGTTAATTGTATAGTAATGGGATAAACAGTGATTTTTGTTCATTTTTCTTTTATCCTTAGAAACATGAAATTCAGTTTCTATGAAGCTGTCTACCCTTTCAGAGACAAATCAACACTTTTGAACTACATTTCAATTGACATTTGCAAATGCTTTAATAGTTATGTCCAAGTCTCAATTTTTGTCCTCTAATTGAAACTGAATGACAGAGCCATTTGAAGTTTTCACAGATCATCATCTCCCGATCTGTTGATGGAAAAATTATTAGCAGGAATTAGAGTATTTCAAAGATTCTCATTTTTCAGGGCAACAAGTTCCAATTATAAGCAATCAAAGGTTTGAGAGAAAACCGCTCAGTGAATTGTGATGAGATTCTGTTGAAATGTCCCAACATAGCCATCAAGAGCATTGTAAGGATAATCCTGTACCACACAATTCCAAGTTTTAACAACCCTGTAGAGAAAGGCTTTTGAAAACAATTTGGGTAACCAGCGTTTTTTCTCTTTTATCTGCAATGTTTTCTTTTCTTCAACAGACAGATTCAGTTCTTGATTCTTGTTTTCATGGTCCTCTTTAGTTGCTTTCAAGTTGCACAAGTCCAAAATTTGTCAGCTGATAAATTTTTAAAAGAGTTGTGAGTCTCTGAATTTAACTCTCCTTTCTTTTAATGAACCTGAAGATGGCTGTTGAAAACATCGGAAAAGGAGAAAATGCTGGTTATGGCTATATTTTCTTCCCTTTCAAAGACAAATTCCTTTGGATGAGCCACAGATTATTTGTTGTCTTCTGGTTCTTCAAATTTGGACAGGTCAACAATACTGTGCTAGCGTGAAGAGGTAAAACCAAACTTCACCCAGAAACTGCTGAATTCAGTGAGAATTTTAAGCCAATGGTTAAAACCCAAATACTTCGATTTCGAAGTTTTTGTAGCTGTAAAAATGTCACCATGTCGGTGTGGATCTAGAATCAATGCATTGTAACTCTGCACTTTAGGGACAATCTGGTCTTTATCTACAGTGTCTGCAAAAGCATACTGAGTTGCACTTTACAAATAGGATCTTTTCTCTTTACTAAATGACAAAATTTCACTTTTGGCCAAGTTGAAAGCAGACAACACATTTAATGTAACCCAAAAGATGATTTCAGTTTTCAAAATGGTAGAAAACATTAGTAACCTTCTATTTTGCCTTTTCCCACAATGTTTTCAAAAGGTTTCTTCCTTAGGGTCATCAAAACAGAGGACTGTGTGATAAAGGGTTAACTGCTTCAGTGGCTTAAGTATTCTTTGACCCTCCACCATACAGTGTACAGCCCAAGTTTAGACCAACAAAACTGTATTTCAAATGACATTTGAAGGATAAACATTTGAAAGAAAGGTATTGTGAAAGACTTTTTATACGCCCGTCGAAGACAGGACGTATTATGGGATCACCCGTGGCGGGCGGGCGGAATGGCGGGCGGCGTCCCCATTCTTTGTCCGGAGCATATCTCCAAAACTATGCTAGCTACGGTTATAAAATTTCATGGGTGGATAGATCTTATCAAGGCGGAGTGCAGTGCACAGGAATCATAACTCTCGCTTGCTTAATTTTTGAGTTATTGCCCTTTGTTGTTTTTCATACTTGAATTTTGTCTGGAGCATATCTCCAAAACTATGCTAGCTACGGTTATGAAACTTCATGGGTGGATAGATCTCATCAAGGGGAGTGCAGTGCACAGGAATCATAACTCTTGCTTCCTTAATTTTTGAGTTATTGCCCTTTGTTGTTTTTGATACTTGAATTTTGTCCGGAGCATATCTCCAAGACTATACTAGCTAAGGTTATGAAACTTCATGGGTGGATAGATCTTATCAAGGGGGAGTGCAGTGCACAGGAATCATAACTCTTGCTTACTTAATTTTTGAGTTATTGCCCTTTGTTTATATTCATACTTGAATTTTGTCCAAAGCATATCTCCAAAACTATGCTAGCTACGGTTATGAAACTTCATGGGTGGATAGATCTCATTAAGAGGGAGTGCAGTGCAAATGAATCATAACTCTTGCTTGCTTAATTTTTGAGTTATTGCCCTTTGTATTTTTTCATACTTGAATTTTGTCCAAAGCATATCTCCAAAACTATACTAGCTACGGTTATCAAATTTCATGGGTTGATAGATCTCATCAAGGGGGATTGCAGTGCACATGAATAATAACTCTTGCTTGCTTAATTTTTGAGTTATTATACGTCCGTCGAAGACGGGACATATTATGGGATCACCCATGGCGGGCGGGCGGACGGCGTCCAGTTCTTTGTCCGGAGCATAACTTTGTTGTCTCCAGTCAGATTGACTTGAAACTTGGCATGTGTGTTTGTTGCAATAATATGGAGTGCAGTGCAAAAGAACCATAACTCTACCTCATGCTGTCTTTGAGTTATTTCCCTTTGATCGTCATTTTTACAGCATTTTCTGCTTGTCCGGAGCATAACTTTGTCATCTCCAGTCCGATCGACTTGAAACTTGGCATTTGTGTTTGTTGCAATAATATGGAGTGCAGTGCGAAAGAACCATAACTCTACCTTGTGCTGTCTTTGAGTTATTTCCCTTTGATTGTCATTTTTACAGCATTTTCTGCTTGTCCGGAGCATAACTTTGTCATCTCCAGTCCAATTGACTTGAAGCTTGGCATTTGTGTTTGTTGCAATAATATGGAGTGCAGTGCGAAAGAACCATAATTCTACCTTGTGCTGTCTTTGAGTTATTTCCCTTTGATCATCATTTTTACAGCATTTTCTGCTTGTCCAGAGCATAACTTTGTTATCTTCAGTCAGATCGACTTGAAACTTGGCATTTGTGTTTGTTGCAATAATATGGAGTGCAGTGCGAAAGAAGCATAACTCTACCTCGTGCTGTCTTTGAGTTATTTCCCTTTGATCGTCATTTTTACAGCATTTTCTGCTTGTCCGGAGCATAACTTTGTCATCTCCAGTCCGATCGACTTGAAACTTGGCATTTGTGTTTGTTGCAATAATACGGAGTGTAGTGCAAAAGAACCATAACTCTACCTCTTGCTGTCTGAGTTATTTCCCTTTGATTGTCATTTTTACAGCATTTTCTGCTTGTCCGGAGCATAACTTTGTCATCTCCAGTCCGATTGACTTGAAACTTGACATTTGTGTTTGTTGCAATAATACGGAGTGCAGTGTGAAAGAAGCATAACTCTACCTCATGCTGTCTGAGTTATTTCCCTTTGATCATCATTTTTACAGCATTTTCTGCTTGTCCGGAGCATAACTTTGTGATCTCCAGTCCGATTGACTTGAAACTTGGCATTTGTTTTTGTTGCAATAATATGGAGTGCAGTGCGAAAGAAGCATAACTCTACCTTGTGCTGTCTTTGAGTTATTCCCCCTTTGATCGTCATTTTTACAGCATTTTCTGCTTGTCCGGAGCATAACTTTGTCATCTCCAGTCCGATTGACTTGAAACTTGGCATTTGTGTTTGTTGCAATAATACGGAGTGCAGTGCGAAAGAAGCATAACTCTACCTCGTGCTGTCTTTGAGTTATTTCCCTTTGATCATCATTTTTACAGCATTTTCTGCTTGTCCGGAGCATAACTTTGTCATCTCCAGTCCGATCGACTTGAAACTTGGCATTTGTGTTTGTTGCAATAATACGGAGTGTAGTGCGAAAGAAGCATAACTCTACCTTGTGCTGTCTGAGTTGTTTCCCTTTGATCGTCATTTTTACAGCATTTTCTGCTTGTCCGGAGCATAACTTTGTCATCTCCAGTCCGATTGACTTGAAACTTGGCATTTGTGTTTGTTGCAATAATATGGAGTGCAGTGCGAAAGAAGCATAACTCTACCTCTTGCTGTCTGAGTTATTTCCCTTTGATCGTCGTTTTTACAGCATTTTCTGCTTGTCCGGAGCATAACTTTGTGATCTTTAGTCCGATTGACTTGAAACTTGGCATTTGTGTTTGTTGCAATAATATGGAGTGCAGTGCGAAAGAAGCATAACTCTACCTTGTGCTGTCTTTGAGTTATTTCCCTTTGATCGTCATTTTTACAGCATTTTCTGCTTGTCCGGAGCATAACTTTCTCATCTTTAGTCCAATTGACTTGAAACTTGGCATTTGTGTTTGTTGCAATAATATGGAGTGCAGTGCGAAAGAAGCATAACTCTACCTCGTGCTGTCTTTGAGTTATTTCCCTTTGATCGTCATTTTTACAGCATTTTCTGCTTGTCCGGAATATAAATTTGTCATCTCTAGTCTGAACATCTTCAAATTTGGTATGCATGATTGTTGAAAATTTACGGAGTGCAGTGCACAAGAACCATAACTCTTCTTTGCATGAGTTTTGAGTTATTTCCCTTTGATCGTTTTTTTTACAGCATTTACTGCTTGTCTGGAATATAACTTTGTCATCTCACGTCAGAGTGACTTCAAACTTGGTATGCATGTTTGTTGCAATATTACGGAGTACAGTGCGCAAGAACAATAACTCTACCTAGTACAGATTTTGAGTAATTCCACTTTGATCTTCATTTTTACAGTATTTCTTGGTTGACCGGAACGGAACTTTGTCACCTCAAGTCAAATTGACTTGAGACTTGGTAAACATGTTTGTTGCACTACCTGCCCTTTAAGATTATTATACCCCCTCGACAACTGGCGGTGGGACGGGCATATCTTGCAACAATTTGCCGCTCTTGTTTCCCAATAGTTTGGGAAATATTACGGAAAAAGCAGCAGTTGCTTTTCACATTCAGAGCAATTTCTCTGTTCATGACAGCTTCAAAAGCCATTATTTGACTGGTGTTTGTGACTAAGAAAGACAAGTAAAATGAATCCATTTGAGGCACTTTCTAAAAACTGATGTTTATTGTTGTTATCTCTTTGCATGGTATATGCAACTTAAAGTACATATGGGAATAGTATGGGTAAAGATTAGGCTGCACAGAACATAAATCTTGTTTCAGTCTGCAGAGTTATATAGTTATAGAGATGTCTTTTTTCACCCTGTACCACACAGTCCTGACTTTTAACAACCTTTAGAACAAAGACTTGAAAACATGATGGAAAAAAAGAGAAAATGCTGATAACCAGCATTTTCTCCTTTTCTCACAATGTTTTCTACCCTTCCCTAAACAAATTTCAATTTTTTGAGTCACATTTATTTAGTCATCTGCAAATGTTTTGAATTGAGACTAGCTCTAAGTTTGTTGTTTGGTAAAGAGTTACGGGATCTTCAGAATGCACTAGTTGGGGCTTGTCTGACAGATCATTCCAACATAAAAGAGTTCACCTGGCATAGAGTGAAAGTAAGATAGATACATAATAACACACAATATGTAATTAATTGTTTTATATCTTCTGTTTATTTCAGATCAAGCTTGTCAACATAAGCAGTAATGATATTGTAGACGGTAACCAGAAGCTAACACTAGGTCTTGTCTGGTCCATCATTTTACATTGGCAGGTAATTTTATGGGAGTTAGTGTGAATAGAGGGAAGGCAGAATAAAAAAATACAAAAATTGATTGAATAGTCTCTGGGCTCTTAATGTTGCTTTTTTCAGTCCCCTACCAGCGAAGCAGAAGGGAACTTTAGGTTTGCACTCTGTCTGTCCGTCTGTCTGTCCGTCAGTCCGGCAAATCAGTTTTCCGGACTTTTTTTCTAAACGCTGGCAGATATTGAGCTGATTCATGGTGTGCAAGTCAACCACCATTAGTTACAGATCAAGTTTGAGTTTTGTTCCGGTCCACTGATTTTTGATGAAATTACGGGCCTTGGACTTCGACATTTTCACAAAAAAAAAAGAGAAAAACAGTTTTCTGTTCTTTTTTTCTAACTGCTGGCAGATATTGAGTTGATTTTTGGTGTGTAAGTCAACCACCATGAGTTACAGATCAAGTTCAAGTTTCGTTTCGGTCCACTGATTTTTGACGACATTACGGGCCTTGGACTTACAAAATTTCACTGAAAAAACAGTTTTCCCGACTTTTTTACTTACAATGCTCATGTTTGGTATGTAGGTACCTGTCATTGATAACGATCTTCTGTGGGTTACATGTCCAACGTCGAGGTAAAAAATTTTAACCCTTATCGTGAAAACTTATCCTCAAAACTTTTCATAGTCATTTCTCTGTATATTCAAAGTACTTAAGTTATAACACTTATACATGGTAAGCTGGTACCTCTCATTGGTACACACCTGCTGATGATAAGGTCAAGGTCATCTCAGAAGGTAAAGGTCATATTTCTGAAAATTTGCTTTTACGGGGGCATTTGTGTTTCACAAACACATCTTTTCTTAGTAAAACTTCTTCACTGAACTTCCTTTAACAAGGAAAATGCTTATATATCTGGCTTTCATTAAAGCATTGCATACAAAGACAGACACGATGCTTATAATTCTGAAAGGGGGTCAAATACGTTCTTTGTCCTCCACAGGGTTTCACAAACTATACCTGCCAGCGATATATACGGCCGGTAGGGGACTCTGTATTGCTATGCAGTACTACCAGAATGCTTGTTTTGTCTCAATTATCTGAGCACCAACACCAGATTTTTTAGCTCACCTGAGCATGAAGTGCTCATAGTGAGCTATTGTGATCGTGCTGTGTCCGGCGTCCGTCATGCGGCATCCGTCGTCAACTTTTTACCTTATGTACGCTCTAGAGGCCACATTTTCTGTCCAATACACCTGAAAGTTGGTCAGAATGTTTGCCTTGATGATATCTCAGACGAGTTCGAAAATGGGTCATGTCGAGTCAAAAACTAGGTCACCAGGTCAAATCTTAGAAAAATCTTGTGTACACTCTAGAGGCCACATTTTCAGTCCAATACTGTTGAAAGTTGGTCAGAATGTTTGTCTTGATGATATCTGAGATGAGTTAAAAAATGGGCCTTGTTGGATTAAAAACTAGGTCACCAGTTCAAATCTTAGAAAAACCTTGTGTACGCTCTAGAGGTCACATTTTCTGTCCAATACTCTTGAAAATTGGTCAGAATGTTTGCCTTGATGATATCTTAAACACTTTGAAAATGGGCCTTGTCGGGTCAAAAACTAGGTCACTATGTCAAATCTTAAAAAAACCTTTTGTACGCTTCAGAAGCCACATTTTCTGTCCAATACTCTTGAAAGTTGGTCAGAATGTTTGTCTTGATATTATCGCAGACGAGTTTGAAAATGGGCCATGTCAGGTCAAAAACTAGGTCACTAGGTCAAATCTTAGAAAAACCTTGTATACACTCCAGAGGCCACATTTTCAGTCCAATGCTCCTCAAAGTTGGTCAGAATGTATGTCATGATGATAGCTTGGATGAGTTTGAAAATGGGTCATGTCAGGTCAAAAACTAGGTCACTGGGTGAAATCTTGGAAAAACCTTGTGTACGCTCTAGAGGCCACATTTTCAGTCTAATAATTATGAAAGTTGGTCAGAATGTTTGTCTTGATAATATCTTAGACTAGTATGAAAATGGGTCATGTTGGCTAAAAAACTAGGTCACAAGGTCAAATCTCGGAAAAACCTTTTGTACACACTAGAGGTTACATTTTCAGTCCAATATTCTTTAAACTTGGTCAGAATGTTTGTCTTGATGATATCTTGCATGAGTTTGAAAATGGGTTACATGGAATTAAAAACTAGGTCACCAAGTTTAATCCTGGAAAAACCTTGTGTATGCTCTAGAGGCCACATTTTCAGTCAAATAATCTTGGAAATTTGCTTAGAATGTTTGTCTTGATAATATCTTAGACTAGTATGAATATGGGTCATGTTGGATAAAAAACTAGGTCACTAGGTCAAATCTGGGAAAAAGGTTTTGTACACCCTACAGGCCACATTTTCTTTCAAATACTCATGAAAGTTTGTCAGAATGTATGTCTGGATAATTTCTACATGTCAAGTAGGCCGCTGAGACAAATTCTAGAAAAAGCTTGTGTACACCCTAGAGGCTATATTTGTAAGTCCAATACTAATGAGTGTTTGTCAGAATGTTTGTCTTAATATCTCTGAAGAGATTGGAAATGGGTCAGGTGAGCGACTTCAGGGCCATCATGGCCCTCTTGTTTGTCAGCAGGATAAGCTCAAATGGAAGAGCACAGGATTTGCAACCATAAAGAGACTTAAGAGTGTGTGTTCACTTCCACTGGATAGCCAACTGAAATTACAAATAGTCTTTAAATCTAGATCCTGTGTGACCATGTTATATGATTCAAGCATGTCAAAGAACCAGGCATAACTTAGAAAAAATTTTGTCCTGCATCTCACACTATCCCCTACAAATAAAATGACAAAAATGACAAATGGGTGTCACCCATATGGGCAACCATTGGCCATTATTAATGAACTCTAAACAGAACTGCATTTTTGTCAGACTGTAGAGTTAATAATCAGTTTCCAAACTGCATTATAATCAAAGGTAACTTTTCATTGGTACTGTATGATACACCATAGATAGCTGAGATTATGAAAATCTTGAGACCAAACTTACTGTCTAAATTTAGTTTTGAAGGGCAGTAATTATTATGATTCCAAATAGAAATGGTAGTTTGGGTAAGGCACACAA
Source organism: Hippopus hippopus (assembly GCA_946811185.2). NCBI lineage: Eukaryota > Metazoa > Mollusca > Bivalvia > Cardiida > Cardiidae > Hippopus > Hippopus hippopus. The sequence goes on along the minus strand of OX328101.1, from coordinate 22,549,892 downwards.
CATGAAAGTACTTTCATAGGTACAGTACTTGGTCATAACAGCAGCACATTCTATTAGCTCGGCTGTTTTCGAAGAAAACGTGTCATAGCCCTGGCATCATCGTCATTGTTGGCGGTGGCGTCTGTGCTGTTGGTGTGCGAACACTTAGACATTTTGACATCTCTGTTACTACTGAAAATAACTACTTCAAACTTGGACAAGTTGTTAACTATCCAAAGGGGAACTCATACAACAGGGCAGGTAACCATTAAATTATTTTTTACACAGTTATGCCCCTTTTTTGATACAGAATTTTCAGTGAAAATCAAGTACTCGCAGTGGAGTGTTGGCACCCGCATGCAGTTCTCCTGTTTTTAGCTCACCTGAGCACGAAGTGCTCATGGTGAGCTATTGTGATTGTGCTGTGTCTGGCGTCCTGCGTGTGTCGTCAACTTTTACCTTGTGTACACTCTAGAGGCCACATTTTCAGTCTGATACTTGTGAAACTTGGTCAGAATGTTTGTTTTGTTTTGATATAATCTTGGACGAGTTCGAAAATGGGTCATGTCGGGTCAAAAACTAGGTCACTAGGTCAAATCTTAGAAAAACCTTGTGTACGCTCTAGGGGCCACATTTTCAGTCCAATACTCCTGAAAATTGGTCAGAATGTTTGTCTTGATGATATCTCAGACAAGTTCGAAAATGGGCCATGTTGGATCAAAAACTAGGTCACCAGGTCAAATCTTAGAATAACCTTGTGTACACTCTAGAGGCCACATTTTCAGTCCAAAACTCTTGAAAGTTGGTCAGAATGTTTGCCTTGATGATATCTCGGACGAGTTAAAAAATGGGCCATGTCAGGTCAAAAACTAGGTCACCAGGTCAAATCTTAGAAAAACCTTGTGTATGCTCTAGAGGCCACATTTTCAGTCCAAAACTCTTGAAAATTGGTCAGAATGTTTGTCTTGATGATATCTCTGACAAATTTGAAAATGGGCCATGTTGGTTAAAAAACTAGGTCAAATCTTAAAAAAACCTTGTGTATGCTCCAGAAACCACATGTTCTGTCCAATACTCTTGAAATTTGGTCAGAATCTTTTTCTTGATAATATTGCAGACGAGTTCGAAAGTGGGCCATGCGGGGTCAAAAACTAGGTCACTAGGTCAAATCTTTTAAAAACCTTGTGTACGCTCCAGGAGCCACATTTTCAGTCCAATGCTCTTTAAAGTTGGTCAGAATGTTTGTCATGATGATAGCTTGGATGAGTTTGAAAGTGGGTCATGTCAGGTCAAAAACTAGGTCACCAGGTCAAATCTTAGAAAAACCTTATGTAAGCTCTAGAGGCCACATTTCCCGTCAAATAATCTTGAAATACGGTCAGAATGTTTGTCTTGATAATTTCTTAGACTAGTATGAAAATGGGTCATGTTGGATAAAAAAACTAGGTCACGAGGTCAAATCTCAGAAAAACCTTTTGTACTATAATTACAGTCCAATATTCTTTAAACTTTTGTTAGAATGTTTGTCTTGATGATATCTTGCATGAGTTTGAAAATGGGTCAAGTGGAATAAAAACTAGGTCACCAAGTTTCATCCTTGAAAAACCGTGTGTACGCTCTAGAGGCCACATTTTCAGTCCAATAATCTTGAAATTTGCTTTGAATGTTTGTCTTGATAATATCTTAGACTAGTATGAATATGGGTCATGTTAGATAAAAAACTAGATCACTAGGTCAAATCTCGGAAAAACCTTTTATACACCCTACAGGCCACATTTTCTCTCAAATACTCATTAAAGTTTGTCGGAATGTTTGTCTGGATAATTTCTACATGTCAAGTAGGCCGCTGAGACAAATTCTAGAAAAAGCTTGTGTGCACTCTAGATGCCATATTTGTAAGCCCGATACTAATGAGTGTTTGTCAGAGTGTTTGTCTTAATATCTCTGAAGAGATTGGAAATGGGTCATGTTTGATCAAAAGGCTTAGGTGAGGGACTTTAAGGCCATCATGGCCCTCTTGTTTATTTTTAACTGTCAGTCGTATCAGACATCTGAATAGCAAGTTTCATTGTTCCATATCAAATTTGTGAAGCCTTCTTCTACTAAAGGCAAAAGATCAGCTGACCTCTTTGTAGCTTGACCTTTATGTTGCTCAAACATATTTAGGGAACTTTGGTATCATCATAGAAAGAGAAGAAAGTCAGATATTGATAAATTATTCAACATTAGCAGTGAAAAATTTACATCCAAGTTAGTACTTTTACTCAATTGTTATTTATATCTGATTCTGCAAATATTTTGATCTGAAATAGAATATGTATACAACAGATAACTCTAAAGCTGCCGACTGCTGGTACTTGTACAATGTACTTTGCACATATTTGCCATCCCCCTGGTATTTCCTGTTGATTTTGTGGGAAAATGCAGTCTGAAATGAATTCTGAACAGATAATCTTGATATTTGACAATTTTATGATCAAGTTTTACAACTTCCCTTACATCCTTGGTATGAAAATCAGAAATGATTAAGATTAAGCCATCACCATACAACAAAATTTTAGACTTGTCCATATTGAAAGCATTAATTTTGTAGAGCAGAAAGTAAACATTACTCAGATGATGAGATTTGTTTTTGAAAAAGTAGAAAACATTGTTGAAAAAGGAAAACAATGCTAGTAGGCAGCATTTTCTTCTTTTCCCACAATGTTTTCAAAAGGCCTCTTCCTCAGGGTTGTTAAAAGTTGGGATTATGTCGTAAACAGTTGAACGTAAACAGTTGAACATAAACAGGAAAAATTCTTTGTTGCATAATATGTACTGTTTGTTTGAGGTTGTGTTATTTGTACCATTAAATAGCAATGCTTTTTTTCCCAATGATGCTTTGAAATCTATCAACTTCAAATGCTGAATGATTATATTGATAATTGATAAAATAATTATATAGTTATTGTATCTCAATATTTTGTCCTTTTTAGCTCACCTGAGCACAAACTGCTCAAGGTGAGTTTTTGTTATCGTGTGGTGCATGGTCCATTTTTTGTTGTCTGGGCAACAGTAATTACCTTGTTTGCACTCCAGAGGTCACACTTTTAGTCTGATACTCATGAAATTTTGTCAGAATGTTTGTCTTGTAAATGTTTAAAATTGGGTCATGTGGGGTCAATAAGTGAGTCACTGGGCCAGATCTTAGAAAAATCTTGTGTGCACTCTGGAGGTCACATTTCAAGCCTGATACTCAAGAAACTTGACCAGATTGTTTGTCTTGATAATATCTAGGACAAATTCAAAATTGGGTCACTTGGCTAAATCTTAGAAAAACATTGTGTGCACTCCAGAGGCCATATTTTCCACCCAATACTCATGAAACTTGGTCAGCATATATGTCTTGATGACAAGGACAAGGACGAAATTGGGTCACATGGGGTCAAAAATAGGTCACTGGGCTGAATCTAAAAAAAAACTTTTGTGTACTCTAGAGGCCATATTTTCATCCTGATACTTATGAACCATTTTCAGAATGTTTGTCATGTATATGTCTCACACAAGTTTGAAATTGGGTTACGTCAGGTCAAAAATTAGGTCACTGGCCAAATCTTAGAAAAACTTTGTGTGCACTCAAGAGACCTTATTTGCAGCCAGATACTCATGAAACTTGGTCTGAATGATTGTCTTGATTATATCTTGGACAAGTTTGAAATTTGGTTGCATAGGGTCAAAAAATAAGTCACTGGGCCTAATCATAGAAAAACTTTGTATGCACTCTGAACTTAGAGTGTTTGTCTTGATGATATGTCAGACAAGTATGAAGTTGGGTCTTGTTGCGTCAGAAAGTAGGTCACTGGGCGTGTCTTAGTAAAACATTGTTTGCACTCTAAGAAGCTATATTTTCAGCCCGATACTCATGAAACTTGGTCAGAATGTTGGTTTTGATGATATCTCTGACAAGTTAAATAATAGATCAAGTCAGTCTAAAGGTTACAGTTCACTAACACTCATGTGTTTTACATCATAACAACTAGGATCTCTTCAGCGTTGTCAATCCTAGATGACTTTACTCAGGTGAGCGCTTTAGGGCCAATGGCCCTCTTGTTTTATTGTGGTTCATCTTCTTTTTGTTTTGTTTCTAACTACCCCCATTGAGGACTAGCTCTGATTTTATCTTTTTGCTTCTCCTCTTGCAAGTAAGAACTGAAACAACACTGGAGCCACCCTCCAAATAAGCGGTACATGTATTTTCATGTACATGAAAAAAATATTGTAACACAGAAAGTAAACAGAAAAAGGATAATTTTGTTCTCATACTTCTAGCATAGTAATATAATGTTAACATGTTTCAGAAATGCACATACCTATCTGAGAAAAGGTTGAAATGATAAGAAATTATATGTTTTGCCTGGAAATAATCAGTTTGGGTAGATAATTGAGGTCAGCATGATCACCACTTGTGTCTGGAAAAGAGGAATTTTTCATGATCCTCTTTCCCCCTAGCCTTTAGATACTCTAATTCCTTACCAGATGACAAAAATTAGACTTGACCAAATTGAAAGCATATGCCGACGGCAAATTAATAATAATTAAGATAACATGTTTTGCCTTTGTAAAGGTTGAAAGCTTGGTGGGAGGAGAAAATGCTGGTTTACCAGCTTCTTTTTTCTTTTTCTAGGAACATTTCAAAGGCCTTGTTCCTCAAAATAGTCAAAACTTGGGATTGTGTGGTAAAGGGTTAACCCATAAAGGTGGAATAAAGCAGACACTTTCAGTCCAGAAATATAGTAAGATCCATATAATAGCAATTTTAAGTCTTAGGCTGCAATGTGTAACTCGCTGACCTTTAGTGGACAGTGTAGATCAATCAGAATCAAATTGCACAGAATGTGCAGTCTGATCTTGGATCTGCACCATATGATAAGGAGATATTTTGTTTCTAAAAAGTATGTTTGGTTGATTGATTGATTGTATGGTGTTTAACGCTGTTTTCAACATTATATCGCGGCGGCCAGTGCACCTATCCATGCTTTCCTGGAAACTCTTTTACCAGTACTCCGCACAATTTTCTTTCCAAGCCACTGGCTGCTTTCCCACATAACCATTGTCGAGACAATGGTCAGTAGTGGGAGAGGAATGAATCCTGTCGCAATTACTATCATCAATCCTCGGAAAGAAATTGGCCGAGCCAGGGATCGAACCCACGACCCCATGTTAGAAAGTCCTGCACGCTACCGACTGAGCTACCGGGGTTCGGCAAAAAGTATGTTTGGAGTAGCACTATTCAGGTTTTTACTATCGCCGTGAAAGTTTATAATTATTTAGCAGGATAAAGGTTAAGACTGGAACGTCTCAGTGAGGCGGACAGAGTACATCAAAGATCAGCTGGCACATTTTTTGCAGTCTGATCTTGATCTACAGTGGCTGCAAAGGCAACTATAGTGGTGAAAAGCGCTTGAATGAGTTAAAACTATTTACAGACTGGATATTCAGATCCTAAAATTATTACTTCATCAGTAAGCCTGTGTTGTGAGAACTGATTTGATATGTCTCAATGAAACATAACTTTTTAAAGAGGTTCAAACAAGTTGAGGTATTAAAATCTTATTTATTCACTAAACCTATGTTGTTGATACTCAACAGAGTTGTCTCAGACCTTTTTAGTGAGTAAATAACAAGTTTGTGTTAATTACAACATTCATTCGTCTCCCACTGCTGATCATTGTTTCCATGATGACAATGTTGGAAAACAGTTTGAAAGAATATCATGTGAAGCAATAGTAAATAGAAACTCCAACAGAGCATGGATAGGTGTACTGGCCCCTGTGATATAACTAAAATAATGTTTAAAATGGCTTTAAACACCATATAAACAAAACAAACTGTATGATCTTAAAATATTTGATGTCTATACATATGTTTACTTCATGTACAGATACTCTGATAATATAGATGTCTTTGGAAAACATAGTAACAAAATGCTAACCTCAGTACAATCTCAGAAAAACATTTATTCTTGCTACTGTATATCGTTAAGATTCTGGCTGTATAATTATAGAGCATTTTCATTAAAGTTCAATGTGAGTAGTTTGTACATGAAACCCTGACTAGCCTTGTAGATCATTCAATATGGTTAAAGTACAGAGCTTAAAGCCCAGGGTGCCTAGACTCAGAGAACTGTAATGGTAGTTGTCTAAGACGTACATTTCTCCACAATGTTTATGGGGAAAGCAGCCAGTGGTTTAGAAAGAATGTTGTGAGAAATACTTAGGTAAAAACGCAACTGCAGGAGAGCATGGAAAGACTTACTGTCCACAGTAATATGACTGAAAAACTGTTGAAACCTGTATTAGATATCAGAGAACATAGCAAATGTCTTGTTTGTCAGGTTTCTCTCCAAATAAAAAGAACTGAGGAAAATTGCACATTTTACCTCGTAGGTCTTTACCAGACAAAATTTGAGACTAGTCCAAATTGAAAGCATTTAAGATGACAAATTATGTAGCTCAATTTGTTCTTTTCTTAGCTCAATTGTTTTGGAAGAAAATGAGTCATTGTGATAGCCCTGGCTTCCTAGTCATCTACATCGTCGTCCTAGTGCGAAAACTTTGACATTTTGTAATACATGTATCTCTTTTATTACTGAAAATATTCACTTCAAACTTGGGCAAGTTGTTAAGTATCAAAAGGGGAACTCTCGTACAACAGGGGCCAGTAACCATCAAAATATTTTTGACAAAGTTAGGCATCTTTTCTTGAGGATTGTTAAATATCAGGGTTGTTTGGTACAGGGTTACTCTTTACTCTGTGAAACAATTTTGCAATAGATGACTTGGTAAAAAAGGGAGGATCAGCATGTAAAAAAGGGAGGATCAGCATGTAAAAAAGGGAGGATCAGCATGAATTAACCCATAAAGTGCCAAATAAACCCAAGGGACATATTTAGTCTAGATATAAGACCGAAATATTTGCAGTTTGATGGTGCCTTCTGTATTTAATATTTAACCCATTACCACACAATCCCTACTTTTGACGACCCTGAGAAAGAAGCCTTTAGAAAACATTGTGGGAAAAGGAGAAAATGCTGGTAACCAGCATTTTCTCCTTTTCCCACAACGTTTTCTACCCTTCACAAAACAAATTTAAAATTTTCAGTCACTTTTATTTTGTCGTCTGCAAATGCTTTCGATTTGGACAAACCTAAAATTTTGTCGTTTGGTAATGTTTACCAAAATACAAAAATTTAGACTAGTTCAAATTGAAAGCACTTGCAGATGATTTATTAAATATTAAAATGATTGTATGTGTCTGTGTAAATGTAAAAGACCTTGTGGAATAAAGAGAAAATACTGGTAACCAGCATTTTCTCCTTTTCCAGCAAGGTTTTTGAAAAGCTTTCTCCTGAGGGTTGTTAAAACTCGATATTGCAAAGAGTTGAGCTAAGTGGACAGTGAAGATCATAGATCAGATTGTACATTTTGTGCAGTCTGGTCTTGATCTACACTGAACATCAAATTAACTACAGTTGTGAAAGGCTCTTTATAGGTTAAGGTTGGATACAAGAATATAACGGTATGTGCTAACATTGTAGGAAAAGGGGAAATTGCTTCAAAATTTCTCCTGTAGCCACAATGTTTTGGAAGTGGTTTTTCTGCCAGATGAAAAGCAGTCCTCCACATGCGGTAATAAGTGAACAGAAATACAGGTGTAATAGATATCCGTAACACAAAAAGTACAGCCTTTCTCCCTCTCATCAACTCAGGTTGAAGTCAAAATCTGGAAAATCCATTGAATTCCCCATCCTACTGTGGTTATTGCCCCCATAGTTGTTCACCCTTTCCCAGTTTACAAGTTTTAGAAACTTTCAAATTCATAACAAAAAATTTAAAACTGGTACAAATGAGCTTAAGGTCTCAGATGGGGAACAAAACATTGTGGGAAAAGGAGACAATGTTGTTTAACAGCATTGTCTCCTTTTCCCACTATGTTTTCAAAAACTTTCTTCCTCAGGATTGTTAAATCACTGGGAATGTGTGGTAAAAGATTAAAAAATTATCTCTGTCAAACAATAACTGTAATTTTTAATAGACAGTAGCAAAGGGGATATAGCATTATTCATATCTTGATAAGCAAATTTTAACCTGCCCATAAGCATGTTTTGGTGATGTGTGATTAACCATTTACCACACAATCCCGTGTGTTTTAACGACTTTGAGGAAGAACCCTATTGAAAACATCTTGGGAAAAGGAAAAAATGATGGTAACCATCATTACTCTTTTTCCCACAAATGTTTTCTACTCTATCATAGACAAATTCCGTCATATGAGCCACATGAAAATTGTCATAATGCAAAAAGCTTTCAATTTGTACAAGTCTACATTTTTAGCTCCACTGGCCAGCGAGCTATTGTCATGGCGTTGTGTCCGTCGTGCGTCCGTCCGTCCGTTCGTTTGTCCGTGCGTGCGTCCGTAAACTTTTTCTTTAAAAAACTTCTCCTCAGAAACTATTGTCAAATAATTGTGTTCCATGAAGAATTCTGGTTGCCATGGCAACCAAAGTAAAAAACCTTTAAAAATCTTCTCCTCCCAAACCGCTATTTGGTTAGCATTATTATTTTGCAGGAATGTTCCTTAGATACAGGTTTACAGAATTCCTTAAAAAAAAAAAGATCTGTCAAAAAACATGGCTTTTATGGGAGACTCATTTTCCTTTTATGGTATAAAGTAAAATCTTTGAAAAATTTCTTCTCTAAAACTATTCATTGGATTTCATTGTTGTTTTGCAGGTAAGTTCCTATGGTGGTTGTCTACCAAATTGTTTCTTCAGTGAGCTAAAATGCAGGATTGAATGATAATTGTTAAAAACTTCCTTTTGCCATTATAGAAATATCAGGCCTGTGGAGCGATACAGGCGCTCAAGCGCCTCTAGTTGTTGTGTGGTAAAGAGTTAACCCTTTACCAAACAATATTAAGTTTGCTGACAAGAAAGGCTTTTGAAAACATAGCAGGAAAAGGAGAAAATGCTGGTAACAATGTTTTCTATCTGTATCTAGGACAAATCTTGTCAGTTGAGCCACATTTTGATTTTTCAGTGTTTTTAAAATGGACAAGTTTAAGACTTGGCCTTCTGGTAAAGAGTTAATTTTCTTGACAATCATTTCAGTTTGCCTGAAACATTGAAAGAGGTTGGTAAAGCTTTAGAATTGGTATCACTTCTATAGATTTGTTTGCCAACATTGTTGATCAAGATAAGATTACTGGGAATTTGCTGCCTGATCTTTGATCTAGGCTGTCTGATGTATTTTTCAAAATAATTCTGACCAAAACAGCTTTAACTCTTTAACACACAACAAAATGTAGAATTGTCCAAATTCAAAGCAAGTGCACACTACAAATTAAATGAAACTCAAATGATGGAACTTCTCTTTGAAAGGGTAGAAAACATTATGGGAAAAGGAGAAAATGCTGGTTACCAGCATTTTCTTCTTTTCCCGAAATGTTTTCAGAAGGCCTATTCCTCCGGGTCGTTAAAACTCGGGATTGTGTGGTAAAGGGTTCAACTTGTTACCACAGGACAAAATTTTAGACATGTCCAAATTCAAAGTATTTGCAAATTAAACATATCGGTAGCTAAATTGATGAAAGATGTCTACAAAAGAGTAGAAAACATTGTGGAAACTCATGAAAATGCTGGTAACCAACATTTTCTCTTTTTCCCACAATGTATTCAAAAGCTTTCTTTCTCAGGGTTATTGAAACTTGGGATTGTTTGGTAAAGGGTTAAGTTGCATTTCACTTATTTAGTAGGATAAGGTTTAACCCTTTACCAAACAATCCCGGGTTTTTATGATCCTTGGAAAAAATCTTTTGGAAAACATTGTGGGAAAAGGAGAAAATGCTGGTTACCAGCATTTTCTCCTTTACCCACAATGTTTTCTACCCTATTACATAGAGAAATCATCATTTCAGCACCATTTAATTTGTCATCTGCAAATGCTTTCAATTTTGACCAGTCTAAAAAATGTTCGTTTGGTAAAGAGTTAATGTTTGACTAGAGTTCCCTGACCAACAGTCTGTAGTTTGCATCATTTGGTTCTGTCCTAATGGTCTAAAGATTGTCTGATCATCCATTCACAACTTGTGGGATGAACAGGTATCCTATATGATGAAATGGATGGAACATTGTGTGTGTCAGAAGGAAGACTAAACATACATGCCAAGAAAAATCATAATACTTCTATATCATCTAAACTTACTTTTTGATGAGTTAAGCCTGGCCAAGTTTCCTTACCTAGGAACTTTAATACAGTTAATCTAAAATTTTAAATTCAATGTCTCCAGAGGACACAGATAAACATTAAGGGAAAAGAAGCAGTTTCTCTGTAACAAGCATTTGCCTCTTTTGCCTTAATGTTTATGTCCCCTCTTGGAAGTGAGGCTGTACTAGTTTGCAAATGTCAGACAGTCAGACAGCTAATAGAATGGTCTATCAGTTTGCCAAGTATGAGCCAGCATAGGTGAGAAACAAGGCCTGAAAAAGGCAAGTATTTAGACATTCTTATATCATCAGCAGTCACTTTAGTGTCTTTATCTTTGAGAAACACAGTAAGACTGTGAAAGACAGCTTGTGCTTTTGTGCAGTAATCTGTATGAAACATGGTAAGATTGTTTGTCCTGATAGTATTGTCAGTATTTTTACATTTTGTTTGTTTGTATTGGAGTTTAAAGCGGTTTTGACAGCATAGGTCATATCACGGCAGTCGGTGCTCTTATGCATGTGTTTCCTGGCTTTCTCACACCAGTACTGACATGACTTTCTTTCCAAGCCACTGAATGCTTTTCTCACATGCAACAGAGGTGAGAGGCAAATAATTGCAAGAACAGAAAGAAAGTTTGCCTCAACAGGACAATATTTTATAGTGAGTTACATGTACTGTATACATGCATATACACATGTTTTGAAAAATTTGTGAATTACCGATTACAGGCATTTTGCATACAAAAATATTTGCAAATTCAAGACACTCCTTATTTGTTGGTATACTTGTGGTGAAATATGCGAACAGAAACATTTGCGAATTTTTCAAATACGCGAAATCTAAAAAATTTCCACTTTGCAAAAGTTTCCACTTACACAATTTCTCCAAAATAGGTCACAGAGTCAACTTTTAGAGACAAAGTTAAACGCATAAATTAAGTTCCATGTTCCAAATGTCCATACTGAAGATGTTTGAAGACAAAATATCAAGTATAGAACACATTGTTAACCCTTTACCACACAATCCTGAGTTTTAACGACCCAAAGCAAGAGGGTTTTTGAAAAACATGCGGGAAAAGAAGAAAATGCTGGTAACAAGCATTTTCTCCTTTTCCCACAATATTTTCTATCCTTTCACAGACAATGGCATGATTTGAGTCACATTCAATTTGTCTTTTCTGCAAATGCGTTCAATTTCGACAAGTCTGAAATTTTGTTGTTGGCAAAGAGTTGGAAAAAAAAGGAGAATACACTGGTTTTCACAATTTTTCAAAAGTCTTATTGCTCCTGATTGTTAGAATTGGATTTGTTCATGAAAGGGTTACTGTTATTGATCTCAGGTGAGTAATTCAAGAACCTCAGAGTTCCCTGTTAAAACTTCTAGAAATGCTATTTAGTTTTTATGGCTTTTAACCTCTCCTACAACATATACAACATATTAGAGCTCAGATCTAGCTAGCTGCTTCTTCTTCTTGAAAGCATTAACAGATAAAAGTTTACGTGTGACTCAATGATAGGATTTGTCTTTGAAAGGATAGGTAACATTGTATGAAAATTAGAAAATGCTGTTTTCAAGCACTTTCTCAGTTTCCTACAATGTTTTCAAAAGTCTTGTTTTTAAGGATCGTTTACAAAAATTATATAAAGGATAGTTAAAACATGGGATTGTATGGTAAAGCGTTAACCCTTAGAGGGCCTTTCACGACTATAGTTGCCCTTGAAGCCAGTGTAGATCTAGATCAGGCTGCACAGAACATGCAACCTGATATTTGATCTTCACTGTCAGCTTTGCTGAAACACTGCGGACAAAAGCAACCATGAAATTGCAATTATTAAGGTAGTATTTCTAGAATGAAAATTTCTGTTCATTTTATTCTGTGCTCTAAGGGTTAAATAAAGCTTTTGCCTAGAATTTAAGTCCAAACTGTATTGAGAACAGTATTGACTGCCTACAACCTGACAGGGTTTTGAGTGATGAAAGGAATGGTCTGCCTGAAATATTTGCCGTAAGTGTGTCTTTAATTGAAATGATTCCAAGAATTTCTGCAGCTGTTGGAGATTAGGTCTATTTGCTCTGTAGACCCTTTGCCTGATTTAGATACCTTTAGATGCTGTCTGGAGTTGCAGAATTAACCCTTTACCACACAATCAAGACTTTTAACGACCCTGAGGAAGAAACCTTTTGAAAACATTATAGGAAAAGGAGAAAATGCTGGTAACCAGCATTTTCTCCTTTTCCCACAATGTTTTCTAACGTTTCAAAAATGAATTTCAATTTTTGAGTCACATTTATTTCGTTGTCTGTAACTGCTTTCAATTTGGACATGTCTTAAATTTTGTCGTTTGGTAAAGAGTTAAAATCGAAAAGATGTAGGCACAATGGCAAAATGAAAGATTTAACTATAGTCACAATGGATTTTTTTTTCCTCAAGGCGTAATTCGTACCACCTGTACCTGAGGAACCAGCTTGAAATTACCAAAATGGGCTTTTTTAACATATTGAAAGTATTCAGCTGTCAGGGATAATTATTCATAAACTGTATGCAGACTTTTACCATATGAAAGACAATGAAAATGAATAGATCACCATGTATATATAGCCTATGGTGAAAAAAAGATTGCAAGCCATATCTCCATTTTCCACATTATTTTCAAGAGCAGTTTGATATTGAATGATCACAACATCAAAATTAGATGGGTAAGAATGATGAGAGATAACAGGTGTTTATGCCCTTTCTCCACTAGAGTTTAAAGCAGGAGATTTTGCAGATGATATATATCCAGATTAGACACTACAGAATGTGCAGTCTGATCTTTGATCTACACCATCCACCTGTTTAGTCAAGTCTATAAGATAAAAGTCTGTCTTACTTTCAGTGGATTGTATTTTCAGCCACTTGAAAGAAAAAGAGTTGAAGTATTTAGAACTGAAAGAGATAACCCTTTACTACACAACTAGAGGTTTAATCACTGAGGGAGAAGGTTTTTGAAAAAATTTTTGGAACCCAGCATTTTCTCCTTTTTATACTCCCGTCGAAGATGGGACGTATTATGGGATCACCCATGGCGTACGGGCGGCGTCCAGTTCTTTGTCCGGAGCATAACTTTGTCATCTCCAGTCCAATTGACTTAAAACTTGGCATGTGTGTTTGTTGCAATTATACGGAGTGCAGTGCGAAAGAACCATAACTCTACCTGGTGCTGTATTTGAGTTATTTTCCTTTGATCGTCATTTTTACAGCATTTTCTACTTGTCTGGAGCATAACTTTGTCATCTCCAGTCTGATTGACTTGAAACTTGGCATGTGTGTTTGTTGCAATAATATGGAGTGCAGTGCGAAAGAACCATTAACTCTACCAGGTGCTGTCTTTGAGTTATTTCCCTTTGATTGTCATTTTTACAGCATTTTCTGCTTGTCCGGAGCATAACTTTGTCATCTCCAGTCCGATTGACTTGAAACTTGGCATGTGTGTTTGTTGCAATTATACGGAGTGCAGTGCGAAAGAACCATAACTCTACCTGGTGCTGTCTTTGAGTTATTTCCCTTTGATCGTCATTTTTACAGCATTTTCTGCTTGTCCGGAGCATAACTGTGTCATCTCCAGTCCGATTGACTTGAAACTTAGTATTTGTGTTTGTTGCAATAATACGGAGTGCAGTGCGAAAGAACCATAACTCTACCTCATACTGTCTTTGAGTTATTTCCCTTTGATTGTCATTTTTACAGCATTTTCTGCTTGTCCAGAATATAACTTTGTCATCTCTAGTCTGAACATCTTCAAATTTGGTATGCATGATTGTTGAAAATTTACGGAGTGCAGTGCACAAGAACCATAACTCTTCCTAGCACGAATTTTGAGTTATTTCCCTTTGATCGTCAATTTTACAGCATTTACTGCTTGTCTGGAATATAACTTTGTCATCTCAAGTCAGAGTGACTTCAAACTTGGTATGCATGTTTGTTGCAATATTACGGAATACAGTGCGCAAGAACAATAACTCTACCTAGTGTGGATTTTGAGTAATTCCACTTTGATCTTTATTTTTACAGTATTTCTTGCATGTCCAGAACAGAACTTTGTCACCTCAAGTCAAATTGACTTGAGACTTTGGTAAACATGTTTATTGCATTACCTGCCCTTTACGATTATTATACCCCTTCGACAACTGGTGGTGGGACGGGCGTATCTTGCGACAATTTGCCGCTCTTGTTCAACAATGTTTTCTGCCCTTTGTAAGACCATTCTTGCGATTTAAACCACAGAATATCTCTGAAAATGCCTTGCAATTGAATGAGTAAAAAAAGTTTGCTCTTTGTTAACCCTTTACCACACCCTTTACCTGACTTTTAACAGCTCTGAGAGGGAAAGCTTTTGAAAACATTGTGGGAAAAGGAGGAAATGCTGGTAACCAGCATTTTCTCCTTTTCCCACAGTGTTTTCTATCCTATCAGAGAATTGAAGCATTTTTGTAGTAAAATTGAATATGTGGTTTGCAGATATTTTGAATTTGGACGTCCAAAATTTGTCGAGTGGTAAAGGGTTAAAGAGTCAATGCTGTGTGGTAGCAGGGTTCGACATTAACATTTTTTTCACCTAGACCAGTGAACCAGTAATATGCAAATTTTACTAGACCACTTCAGATTTCTACTAGACCACTTTTGCAAAATGTAGAAAAATATAAAATAGATCAGAATGTATGTATTTCTCTTGTTATTATACCAAAATTGTGACAAAAAATGACTGCAAATGTAGAAAAATATAAAATAGATCAATATGTATGTTATTTTTCTTGTTATTATTCCAAAATTGTGACAAAACAATGGCAATGTCATGGTAAGTAATGATCAGTGAGAGTTTCCCCATTAATTAATTAGTTACGATCTCTTTACCAGAGGACAAATTAGACTTATACATTTTGAAAGCGATCACAGATAACATATTCGTCCGAGGTTCAAATAACAGTATTTGTGTTTTAAAGGGTAAAAATATTGTGTAATAATGTTATTAGATCCTACAGCAAATCTTTTGTTTTTTAAAGTGTCCACAAAGAAAATGTGACATTTTCCTCCGAATAAAACATAAACCAACGGCGTGAATTCAGCTTTCCACTCGAGTCAAGGTCAAAAATGATCTTTCTTCTGTGATCTAGATCTAATTCTATTCTTCTAGATCTACTAAGACTAGTTGTGTTTCAATTCATTTTTTAAGCTTCAATTTATGACTCTGCTCTTCCCCGATCAGATGTGATTTCCCGGTTGTCTGCTCCGTTGTCTATGTAAATGTCTGGACGACTCATTTTCCGTTGTCGTCAAAATGAAACTCAGTATTTAAAAAAAAAAGAGCTACATGAAAGAAATTCTTGCTAAAAGATTAAATACTCTTACAAAATGATAGCAATCACGATTAAAGTTATGACTTTTATCCTCAACGACATAATAGGGAAATCCCGTGGACTCTGGTCTACTAACTCTATTTTTAGTTCGATTTGGTTTTTCCATTAAAGATATGGCCTACCGCGCATGCGCGACTGTCTTCCTGTTAACAATTTAGAAGTTCTCAATAAATTATCATTGGTTGAACAAAATCAAAAGTTAGGTAAGAGTTCTCTTTCGGCGAACGGCATGTAAGGTTGATTTTCATCACTTTTGTGAAGTATGAAATTAATACTTAAACTAATTCTCTTGATTTTTGCACTAGACCATTTGGGCTAGCTGGACGCAGCCTCTACTAGCCCGAACTGATTGTTTGCAAGACAGTGTCGTTCGGATGTGTCTTAATGTCAAACCCTGGGTAGAAATCAGAAATCAGATTCCTGTATCTCTAAATTTTATAGACACTCCATTACATCATAGTTCAGAGCTCGAGATAAGAGGGAGTGATGGTATTCTAAATCCATTATTTCTCTTCCAAATCCCATGTTGTGGGTACTCATTAGAATCGTCTCGATGAGACAATTCTAATGAGTACCCATAACATAAGGTTTAGTGGAGTATAACTTTTTTTTCAATGTTTAAAACAAAATCACTCCCTCTATCTGGAGCTCTGGCATGTACTTGTTTGAAATGATTTTATTCAGGATCGTGGTTTGTTATCCTCTTTCAAAAAAAGAAAATGAGCCATGCTGTAAGGGTTTAATACATCTGCATGATGTGTTATACAAAGCAAGTTGTCACATAATGGATCCATAAAATCCATTTGGTCAAACAATAGAATGAATCATTAGGAGGAATGGTCTTTGGGACATTTTGAAAAATTTGCCAAAAGCAAAAAGATTGCACAGGCTGACAGGTAGTTGATACTTTTTGCAGATGCATTAAGCCCCCTTCTCACAGAGTATGGCTCAACTAAATGTAGATCTAGACTTAATTTTGAGTAACTCTTTAGTCTTAACTAGATGACAAATTCTGGACTGGTTCCTATGGAAGAAATTTGCAGACAACAAAGTTAATGTTGCACGAATGATGAGTCTTCAAAGAGTAGAAAACACTGTTGGAAATGCGGATACTGCTGGTTATCAGTATTTTCAATTTCTTCCACAATGTTTTCAGAGGCCACTTGGATTCAGAGTCATGAAAACAGGAGATTTTTTTATGTAAAGAATTAAGGATAGGGCACCCAAATGCGGATATTTGTAACATCACCTTTCAACGCGGAAATTCATGCGGATACGGCTAAGACTCTGGTAATCTGTAATCGATCAGCCGATAGATGCTGGTTCCTTGCATCAATTATGGATTACCCGAGTCTTAGTTGAATTCATACGATGAAAGGCGATGTTATACTGATCCCTTAGGGTGCCCTTTAATATAGATAATGTTGAAGTTTCATGCCACTTCCAGGAGACTTTCTCTTATCATTCTCCTAAGCCCTTTACCAGAGTGAATCATGCTTTCATGACCCTGAAGAAGGTTTTTGAAAGTGAGGCGAGAAAAGCAGAGATATTGTTAATCAGCATTTCTTTCCTTTCCCACTGTCATCTGCAAATTCTTTTGACATGCACCGTTCTGAAATTTTGTTTAGGTAAAGAGAAAATAAAAAAATTCTGTCCGATCTGCTAGCTGATATCTGAATTTTACTGAAAATAGTTATAATAGAAGCCTTAAAGAGACATCTTTAGTAACAGCCAGAGCGTAAACAAACGCTGTTAAAACTTGACGGTGGTTTAATCTAGTCATCTGTGTAAATGTACATAAAAAATCAATATGAGGTGTATGGGGTAAAGAAACTGTAGGGATTTGTTTTCGATTTAAACCGGAAATTGTGGTTGTTATGTCTATGGCTAGCCACAATAGAATGAAATGCATTTTCTATCTGCTGTAATCTGTACAACCATACAACCATTGGGGTCAATATTTGGCATGAAGACACAAGAGTGATGATATAGTTTCATAAAACGAAGAAAAAAACGGTTAAAAAACTGGATGAAAACAAGTGAAGATGTATCTTTAATAGGAAATGGATACTTACTAAGAAAAAAACTGTACAGATTGATTTATTGATCGATTGATTGGTTTGTTTTTGGTTCATTGGTCCGTTGAATGGTTGGTTCGTTGTTGGTTGGTTTAGTGGGTTGGTTGGTGGTTAGATGGATTGATCGATCAATCGAACCTGGGACCTCCAGGCTACAAATTCTACACTTTACCACTGAGTCACTCAGGACCCTAAATCTTGCAAAAGACTGATGAATATGCAGTTTGATATTTGATCTGTCTGCTATTGTGTTAGATTCTGACTTAAACATCTTATAATGCTGATGACTTCTTCCCTCATGCATGAGACCACTTTTGCAATCAATAAGGTACAAGATTGGTTCATAAAAGTGTGCATTATGCCACAAAGTTTTCACATGTATTTTTATTCTGAAGCTTAAACCTTTAGCGCTATTTAAGCCTTTACCAAACAATCCCGGGTTTTCACGACCCTGAGAAAGAAGCCTTTTGAAAACATTATGGGAAAAGGAGAAAATGCTGGTAACCAGCATTTTCTCCTTTTCCCACAATGTTTTCTACCCTTCCCAAAACAGGTTTTAATTTTTGAGTCTCATTAATTTTGTCGTCTGCAAATGCTTCCAACTTGGACTAGTCTAAAAATATGTTGTTTGGTAAAGAGTTAAGGCAAAAACAAGGGCTTTTGCAGAGGGCATAGAACAAGATCAGACTGCACAAAATGTGCAGTCTGATCTTTGATCTAAACCATCCACTTGTCATTTTAAGATATCGGCGTTCTCACTAAGAATCGGGATGATGAAGTCGTTATTAAGAGAAGTAAGGGTTTAGTCTTTAGGTAAGTCTGGTCACTAAGACTGATTTTCGTTAGGCTGAACCCGCCTTTAAAATGACAAGTGGCATTAAATGCAATGAGTACATTCTGTCCCCTAAATCGCAACCTATCCCTTTAATCACAACCTATCTCCTCAAGCACAAACTGACCGTAAATATTCATTTTCTTTGAAGATCGACAGTAAGTTAACAAAATATTGTTTGTAAGTTGTAATTTACATACACTTCTTTTATAATACACAAAGATTTAGGACCATTCGCACACAGAAACTCCACAAACGCACATCAGAATAGTCGAAATGTTATTATTTTGGCTATCCTTGCTCAGGGAGAAATTAGATTTCCGTCCAATCTCTGGGAATCCGGCTTTGGATGGGGCTCACATATAAGTGAAAATGAATAAAGGGTTGCAGCACATTCTCTGATTTTTGATTTTTGGGCTAGAAACAAAAAAATCTCGATTTAACGATGACACTCACCTTTAACCCGCCGAATTGTCGCTTCCCCTCAACTGAAACCGGACATCCCCTCAACATATTTTTATACACAACCGAATGTTGTGATTTAGGAGATAAGCGGCCGTGTAAAGAGTTAATTGATGTGTATCATCTCCATTTTAAGGATATTTTCAAAGTTGTTTGTTGCAAATTTGGTTGCTGAGGTAACAAGGTAAATAGTGAAATCTGAGCTTTTGTTACAGGCATAAAATATTTGTTTTACGTAATTTCTAAAGGTCAAGTTGCACTAATAATACAAAATGCTGCTTACAAAATAAACAGCTATTTGTATGTATGATTTGAGTACTGCCTGTTATTCCCTTACTACACAGTCCCATGTGTCAACCTTCTACCACACAATCCTGAGTTTTAACAACCTTTAAGAAAAAGCCTATTGGAGACACTGTTGGAAAAGGAGAAAATGCTGATAACCAGCATTTTCTCCTTTACCTACAGTGTTTTCTACCCTTTCGAAATAAATTTCAATTTTTAAGTCCAGTTTATTTTGTTGTCTGCAAATGCTTCCAACTTGGACCTGTCTGAAATTTTGTGATGTAGTAAAGAACTAACAACCCTGAGGAACAAGGCATTTGAAAACGTGAGAATGGAGAAAATGCTGAAATCACCTTTTTCCACAACGTTTTCCACCCTTTCAAGGACAAATTTCATCATCTGAGCCATATTTTATTTGTAGTGACTGCAAGTGCTTTCAATTGGGACACACCTAAAATTCTGTTGAGTGATAAGTAAAGAGTTGTTCAGCATCAAATAGAGAAACCATGAATATTATGTTCAGACTTAAGCTTGGGAGACTTATTCATCCTCAACCCTTAAAGCTATACATTCATGAATTCAACATACCCATTTCAAAGACCTTAATTTAGTTGATCTATTTTCAAGGCTGTTGTGGTCAGTGTAGATCAAGGTCAGACTGCAGAGAGCATGCAGTCTGACCTTTAATCTACACCATCCCCTTTGCTTGTTGAGATTATATTGGCAATCAGTAACCTTGTAAATGCATTTAATCTAGACTGTAAACCGCACTTAAATATCAGATATAATTTGATAGTTGTAGGACTAAGACCTGAAAATTTCAAACCTTTTTTGAATGTTTCCTCTAAGTTGCAAAGTATAGATCACAGGTACTTTGCTGTCTGATCGTGACCTTCACTTTCTTTAGAAAGCTCTGAAATTAGTCTCAGTGCTGTGAGGGCTAACTATATAATATACAACGCAATTTTGGACTTGTCCATATTCTTTAAAAACGTAATTACAGAGCACAAAGTCGTTGTGGCTCAAATAATGGGATCTGTCTTTGAAATGGTAGAAAGCGATTCAGGAAAAGGAGAAAAATACTGGTAACCAGATTTTCTCCTTTTCTCACATTATTTTCAAAAGGTTTCTACTTTTGAATCACTCTGAATCGCAACAGAAATTTTTGTTCTTGAAATAAAACCCAAGTAATTGCTTTCGTCCACAATGCTTCAGCAAAGCAGACAGTTTAGATCTAAGATCAGGCTGCAGTCAGATCCTGATCTACACTTGTTGCAAAGGCAGCTATTGGTGTGAAAGATTATTTAACCCTTTACCAAACAACAACATTTTAGACTAGTCCAAATTGAAAGCATTTGCAGATGACAAATGTGACTCGAAAAATTGAAACTTGACTTTGGAAGAGTAGAAAACATTGTGGGAAAAGGAGAAAATGCTGGTTACCAGCATTTTCTCCTTTTCCCACAATATTTTCAGAAGGCCTCTCCTCAGGGTCGTTAAAGATAGAACTGTATGGTAAAGGGTGTAGTAATTAGTCTGCTGCCATTTTAACCGGAAAACAACTTTGGTGCTTTCTATTCTAACAGATAAAGGAAGTTGTCAATTCTGAAGAAATATTGGCTTTGTTGCAGAGATTTTGAGACAATGTGTTTACGGTTAAATGCCAACCTGAGTGAGCAGTTTATTCAGTTTATTTCATCAGTTCATTTTTAAAGGTTTATAAATATTATGAGATCAGACAGTTGTGTAAGTGTTTATGAATGTTGCATCTTTGATATGACTTCAGGTTAAAGATGTTATGAAAGACCTCATGGAAGATTTAAGACAGACTAACTTAGAGCGGACATTGCTGGTTTGGTGTCGCCAGTCAACGGAAGGGTAGGTTCACCAGTTCTTCTATGATTAATGCATTTACACAACTTAGTAGTTAGACACTTAACCAAACAACAAAATATTGGACATGTCCATATTGAAAACGATTGTAGATGATAAAATCAGTGAGGCTGAACTGATGGATTTCTTTTATCAACCCTTTACTACACAATCCTGGGTTTTAACGACCCGGGAAAAAAGCTTTTTGAAAACATTGTGTCAAAAGGAGAAAATGCTGGTTACCAGCATTTTCTTCTTTTCCCTCAATGTTTTCTACTCTCTCAAAGATGAATTCTGCCATTTAAGCCACCTTTAATTTGTCATCTGCAAATGCTTTCAATTTGGACAAGTTTAAATCTTTATTGTTTGGTAAAGAACTAAAGGGTAGAAAACAGTGTTGGAAAAAGAGAATATGTGTACCAGTATTTTCTCCTTTTCCCACAGTGTTTTTAGAATGCCTTCTTCCTCAAGGTCATTAAAACTGGGGATTGTTTTGTAAAGGTTTAAACATATCTATTTTACATCAATTTAATACAAACCTACAACAACCACTTTGATAATTGCTTCCTGTAATCAGTACTCAGGCCATGATGTGGGTAGTTCCAAAAGTTGACTCTGCACATCAGATTCAAACCCAGAACCTTTGAGTGGCCAACTTGCTACCCTCAATCTCAAAAGATGACAGCTTTGGAAAACGTTATGGGAAAAAGAGCAATTATTGCTCTTTTTTTCTTCAATGAATTTTCAAACTGTGGAAAACTGATGCTTTCATTTTGTCAAAGTTTTTTTGTTATAATGGTTTAAGCCTGTACCACATGATCTTGACTTTTAACAACCCTGAGCGAGAAGCTTTTTGAAAACATTGTGGGAAAGGAGAAAATGCTGGTAACCAGCATTTTCTCCTTTCCCACAATGTTTTCGTCTCTTTTAGACACAAATATCATCATTTGAGCGGCATTTAATTTGTTGTCTGCAAATGCTTTCAGTTTGGACCATTCTAAAATTTTTTCGTTTGGTAAAGAGTTAACAAAATGAGAATGATATACTGTACTCACTACCCAGTCGTGAAAAGTTGTTTATTTTTTGCCTCTGTAATTATTAAAGCACATTAGAAACTGAGTCATGTAGGGTTGCAAAAACTGGAAAACTTGTTCAAAAGGACAGAAAATCTTCTAAAGTCACTGGAGAACAATTTTTACATCCTATTTATATGAAATTTGGCTTTTGCTTTTTTCTTCCTTATGCCTTGGCCAAGTTGAAAAGTTGGTCATGTGGGGCCAGAACAATATCAGATGGATAAAAACCTTAGAATATAAGAAAAAAGAGTCCATCCAATACGCTATGTATTTTCCTGACTGCTCTTGTTTTTTTGTACTGATTCAGTATTTTAACTCTTAAAGTAACTATAAAGGCCAAAAGTAAACAAAGCGGGTGTTTAACTGCATTTGAATTGATATCATACCATTTAAAAGTATGGAAATTAGTGTGAAGATAACAATCTGTCATTATATTGTCGGCCCAAGTGTTAGTCGCTGACAGAGAAATAAATTTCAAAACTAGGTTAAAACCTGCCAGGTAGCTGTGTCATTTGTTTACTTTTTGCCTGATTTTAAAATTCTTTTTTCTGCCAGCTACTAACATATGGCCCAACCACATGATAACAGACTGTCATCTCCACAATATTTTCCATACTTTTAAATAATATGACTTAAATTTAAATGTATTATGACCTCTGCTTTGATATTTTGGCCTTTACTGGGCCTTTAACTAAATCACGACTTTTAATGACCCTGTTAGAAAAGGCTTATGAAAACATTGTGAGAAAAGGAGAAAATGCTTGTAACCAGCATTTTCTCCTTTTCCGACATTGTTTTCTACCCAGTCCAAAACAGAAATCATTTTAGCAACATTTAATATGTCATCTACAAATGCTTTGAATTAGTCCAGTTCAAAATTTTGTTTATTGTGGTAAAGGGTTAAAGCAAACAGTTGCACCTATTAACAGAAATCTTTTCTTGTTAGTGTAAAAGGACATAAAGGTTTTCATGTATCTGTGTATTTTTCCAAATTTGTTCATCTTGGAGAATAAAAGAAAGAGATGCAAAGAAATGAGTCTCTGGCCAACAAACAGACGAGAGAATTATGGTAGGAAGTGAAGAATTGTTCATTCAGTGCAATATCCTGGCTGACATTTTTTTTGAAATGATGTCTATCTTCCATCTGGGAAAAATTTTTATCAATGAGGGAATGGTCTAATGAAGATGATGTACCTTCTACATTAAATTTTATTTTGCATGATTCTCTTTCATGATTTTTCATATCTTATCATTTTTAATTTATTTTTGTAGATACACAGATGTGGATGTCAAAAATTTCACCTCCAGCTGGAGAGATGGGCTTGCTTTTAATGCCTTGATACATAAATATAGGTAAATGCTGAGGACAACTTTATCCTTCACCAGATGACAAAATGTTAGCCTTGTCCGAATTGAAAGCATTTGTAGAAGATAATTTCAGTGTGGCACAAATGGTGTGATTTTTCTTTGATGGGGTAAAGAAAAGTTGTGGGAAAAGGAGAAAATGCTGATTACCAGCATTCTCTCCTTTTCCCATAATATTTCAAAAGGCTTCTCTCTCAAGGTCAGTGTCAGGTAAAGGGTTAACCCTTCACCAAACAACTCAAAAGTTTTAACGACACCGAGGAAGAAAGCTTTTGAAAACATGAAAAAGGGAGAAAATACTGGTAACCAGCAGATTTCTTTCTTACTGCAATGTTATCCACCCGTTCAGCAAGAAATTACTCATTTGAGGAATATTCATTTCGTTGTATGCAAAATTTAGTGCTTTTAATATTGACAGTGCTAAGATTTTGTTGAATACGGTAGTTAACCTAGTACCAGAGGAATATCAAAAACAGACAGAAGTTATGGAAATTTCTTTCTTTTGATGACTATAAAAGAATGTTTAATAATTTCATATTTGTGGCACTGTACCCGGATTGAATCACTCATGCTGACAGTATATATCAAGATCAGGCTGTACAAAACTTACATAGAATCTTTCCTGCGTGCTTCTTTGCTAGACATTCTGAAAAAAACAGCTTTGAAATTGCAATATCTCCATCTTTACTGCTGACTAAGAGTTTCCGTTTCATTTATTTAGTACTACAAGAGTTACATGTATCATATTATGTTACTTTTAAGAGTGCTTAGAAGTATAACAACTGTTTGTCTTTTGAGTAAAATCTTGCAGTCTTATGTTGCATCATCTACATCTTTGGGTATCATATGGTATACAGATAATTACTGATGGTTTGCCAGCTATTGCCTTACTTAATTCAGGGATGAATCACTTTTTGAAATTTAGTGAGATTAAAAGAAGCCAGACATGTAGTGTCTATATTTTCAATTGAATGATAGAGACCTACTTTTTATGATGGATCAGTTGCTCAATGATGTCTATTGTATTACAGACCTGAGTTGTTCAGTTATGAAGCTCTACTACAAAGAAACAATGAAGAAAGGCTAGAACATGCATTTAAAGTGGCTCATCAGAATCTAGCAGTAGATAGACTGTTGGATCCAGAAGGTACAAAAATTGATAAATAGTTTTATTAGCTCAGCTGTTTTTAGAGAAAATGACAAGGTATTGTCATAGCCCTGGCATCATTGTCATCTGCATCATCATTGTTTTGCAAAACTCTGACATTATACAATATCTCTCATTACTGAAGATATTGAAATTAATAACTATCAAAAGGGAACCTATATAACAGGGGCAGGTAACTTCAATGTATTTTTACTCAGTTATGCCCCATTTTTGACCTGCAATTTTCACTGGAAATCAAACAACCACAGCTGAACATTGCAACTGGCAAGGTTGCTCTTGTTTCATTCTTGTCATAGGTCTTTCCATCTCCTCTCACTATTTCCGTCTCCTATCTTTAGCTGGCCTGAAAGCAGTAGTAATTATGAGCCAGTACAGTAATCTGCATACTTTGCACTATGGGATACTTGACAGTGAGAGTAGTCATCTTAAAAGCATTGGAAATTCTATTTTGATAAGTGGGAAAAATGGACTTTATGCAGTTTGTTGTGAAAGAGATAAAAACATGAAAAATGCTAGGAAAGGTGTACTTCCCTCAGTAACATAACTGAACTACTGTTGAAAGCAATGTAAAACTCCGAATTCCTAGTGGCTATTTGTTTTTTGTGGTGAAAGATCGAAATTTATTTCATCAAGTGAACATCATCGGTAATATTTTCATGAGTCGAGCTTGTGAAAATATTACTCATGATGTTCACTTGGTAAAATAAATTTCGATCTTTCACAAAAGAAAAACCAAGTATGCTATTCATTTCATTCTTCTAACCCCTTTTTTGTTGAGACTTTTGTCAAAATCCAGTACAGTTCTTTTAAGTAATTCCCTGCGGCGTACCCCCTCACATAACACACATTTCAATATTATGTAAAGCACGAGAAATATAGGGTAAATGCACATAAATTATGTCATATTTCCCTCTGGTTAAATGGCATATGCTGTTTACCTAGGTAACTTGGGCGCAGGAACTACTATTTCCGCCTTCAATTGAAGAGTTAGAAAATATGAATTGGTATTTTTCACAGGTCATAACCATGAAATAACAAACCATAATCCACCATTATTTCTTGATGAACTACCCAAAAACATGATATTAAGAATTTTATGTTATGGTTTCTTGTCTCGAACAAAACTATGAACATGTTTGTTTTATTGGGCAGATGTTAATGTGGAGCACCCTGACAAGAAGTCTGTGATGATGTACCTAATGTGCCTGTTTAAAGTGTTACCTCACAGTGATATAGCCATGGATCACGCAGCAGACCTACCTATCAGTCCCAGCAGCACGGCCTCACCCCTGTCCCCATCTGGTACACCTGGCATCTCTGAGTCAAAAACATCAGCAGTAAGTATTCATCCTATACTATCATATTTGGATCTATCATACTTTCAACCTTATAACCATTCATGTACATTATATGCCACTTTACACTTCAGAAATCAAATTATTATTATGGAAAGAAGAAATAGATCTTAGCCTGTAATAGTCCCAGCCCGGCTGGGTGGCCCAGTGGTTAGCATATCTGACTCGTGACCTGGAGGTTGAGGGTTCGATACCCAGTTGTGGCGAACTTTCTTTCCGGCGATTTTTCGCCTCTCACCTCTGATGCATGTGAGAAAAGTAGTCAGTGGCTTTGGAAAGAAAGTTGTGTCAGTACTGGTATGAGAAAGCCAGGAAACACATGGGTGCGTCACTGACCGGCATGATATGACCTAAGCTGTTAAAATGGCGTTAAACTCCAATGCAAACAAAACAAAAAAGTAATAGTCCCTTTTCACATAATGTTTTTTTTACCATTAATCTTTAATACACCTTTAACAAGTATCGTTGTTAGCTCCACTGGCCGAAGGCCAGCGGGCTTATGTCATGGCCTGTTGTCCGTCGTGCGTCCGTCCGTCCGTCCGTCCGTTAACTTTTTAGCTCCACTGGCCGAAGGCCAGCGGGCTTATGTCATGGCCTGTTGTCCGTCGTCCGTCCGTCCGTCCGTCCGTGCGTCCGTCCGTGCGTTAACTTTTTTTTAAAACGTCTTCTTCTCTGAAACTACCCATCCAATTTTGATGAAACTTCACAGAAATGATCCTGCCATGGTCCTCTTCAGAATTTCTTGAAAGAATTTAATTCCTTCAAAAACTCTGGTTGCCATGGCAACAAAACTGAAAAATTTTGAAAATCTTTGAAAATCTTCTTGTCTGAAACCGTAAGGCCAAAGGCTACCAAATTTGGCATGTAGCTTTATCTAGTGGACCTCTACCAAGTTTCTTCAATTTATAGCCCTGGGGTCAAAATTGGCCCTGCCCCGGGGGTTACAAGTTATACATGGGCTTATTTAGGGAGAACTTTAAAATTCCTCTTCTACCTAGCCATAGGGCCTAGAGCTACCGAATTTGGCATGTAACTTTATCTAGTGGACCTCTGCCAAGATTGTTCAAATTATAGCCCTGGGGTCAAATTAGGCCCTGCCCGGGGGTAACAAGTTTTACATGGGCTTATATAACAAGTTTTACATGGGCTTATATAGGGATAAAAATTCTTCTTATAAAATTCTTCTTTGACCTAGCCATGGGGCCTAGGGCGACCAAATTTGGCATGTAGCTTTATCTAGTGGACCTGTACCAAGGGTGTCCAAATTATAGCCGAGGGTCAAATTTGACTTCGTTCCGGGGGGTAACATGTTTTACATGGGCGGGCTTATATAGGAAAATCTTTCGCATCTAGCTATAAGGGCTAGGGCTATCAAATTTTGCATTTAGCTTTATCTAGGGGGTCTCTATCAAGGGTGCCCAAATTATAGCCCAGGGGGTCAAATGTAGCCCCACCCCAGGGGGTCACAAGTTCTACATGGTCTTATATAAGGAAACTTTAATAATCTACTTGTACATAGCCATATTTAGGCCTAGGGCTACCAAATTTTGCATGTAACTTTATATAATGGGCCTCTACCAAGAGGGCCCAAATTTTAACTTTGGGGGTCAAGTTTGACTCCACACCAGGGGTCACAAGTTTTACATTGGCTTTTATAGTGAAAACTTGATAAACCTGTGTCATGGATCACATATTTTACAGGGCCTTTTATTCAGCAAACTTGTTTTACATGACTTTTTATTGGGCAAGATTAAAAAATCTTTTTGTTTATAACCACACATTCTAGTATCATATTGTAGGTCTGGGGTCAAAATTGCCTTCATTCCAGGGATCGCAAGTTTAACATGGGCTTCAAAATATTGTCACTTCAATTTAAACATTAATCAAGGGAAATAACTCTTTTTATGAAAGATAAAGTTCGTTACTATTTACCTCCCTTGATTATCAAGCTGCAGTGATACATGATTGGTGCTAGACAAGTTTTTTAGCTCCACTGGCCGAAGGCCAGCAGGCTTATGTTATGGCCCGTTGTCCGTTTTGATTCCATCAAAAACTCTGGTTGCCATTGCAACCAAATGGAATTTTTTAGGGAATTCTTTAAAAATCTTCTCCTCTGAAACCACGGGTCAGATTTTGAAATAATTTCACAGATATGCTCCTTGGGTGACCCTTTTTAAAAATTGTTCGTAAAATTTTGATCCGTCAAAAAATGTGGCTCTGGTGAATGGAGGCTTCTTGCACCATATAGAAATGAAGGAATTCTTCAAAATTCTTCTTCTCTGAAACCGCTGGTCAGATTTCGAAATAATTTCACAGGATTGTTCCTTGGGTGACCCTTTTCAAAAACTGTTCATAAAATTTTGATCCGTCAAAAAATGTGGCTCTGGTGAATGGGGGCTTCTTGCACTATACAGAAATGAAGGAATTCTTTAAAAATCTTCTCCTCTGAAACAGCAGGTCAGATTTTGAAGTAATTTCACAGGATTGTTGCTTGGGTGACCTTTTTCAAAAATTGTTCGTAAAATTTTGATCCATCAAAAAATGTAGCTCTGGTGAATGGGGGCTACTTGCACTATATGGAAATTTAGAAATTCTTAAAAATTCTTCTTCTCTGAAACGACTGGTCAGAATTTTACTTAATAGCCAGTGGAGCGATACAGGGCCATCGTGGCCCTCTTGTTTTTAAAACGTCTTCTTCTCTGAAACTACCCATCCAATTTTGATGAAACTTCACAGAAATGATCCTGCCATGGTCCTCTTCAGAATTTCTTGAAAGAATTTAATTCCTTCAAAAACTCTGGTTGCCATGGCAACAAAACTGAAAAATTTTGAAAATCTTTGAAAATCTTCTTGTCTGAAACCGTAAGGCCAAGGGCTACCAAATTTGGCATGTAGCTTTATCTAGTGGACCTCTACCAAGTTTCTTCAATTTATAGCCCTGGGGTCAAAATTGGCCCTGCCCCGGGGGTTACAAGTTATACATGGGCTTATTTAGGGAGAACTTTAAAATTCCTCTTCTACCTAGCCATAGGGCCTAGACCTACCAAATTTGGCATGTAGCTTTATCTAGTGGACCTCTGCCAAGATTGTTCAAATTATAGCCCTGGGGTCAAATTAGGCCCTGCCCGGGGGTAACAAGTTTTACATGGGCTTATATAACAAGTTTTACATGGGCTTATATAGGGAGAACTTTAAAATTCTTCTTTGACCTAGCCATGGGGCCTAGGGCGACCAAATTTGGCATGTAGCTTTATCTAGTGGACCTGTACCAAGGGTGACCAAATTATAGCCGAGGGTCAAATTTGACTTCGCTCCGGGGGGTAACATGTTTTACATGGGCGGACTTATATAGGAAAATCTTTCGCATCTAGCTATAAGGGCTAGGGCTATCAAATTTTGCATTTAGCTTTATCTAGGGGGTCTCTATCGAGGGTGCCCAAATTGAGAAAAATTTGAAAATCTTCTTGTTTATAACATTCAAGAACTGAATTATTTGGTATGGAGCTTTATATTGTGGACCTCCACCAGGATTCAAATAATTATAGCTTTGCGATCAAAATTGGCTTTGCCCATGGATCACAACTTTCTCGTAGGATTAGATAGAAAAATGTTTGCATGTCCTCGTGTTTGAAATCAATTTGCTGAATATTGTAATGTTTGGCTTGTAGTGTTTTTACATAATAGCCAGTGGAGCAATACAGGGCCATCATGGCCCTCTTGTTTTTCCTGGCAGTATAGATCAAGATCAAACTGCACAAAATGTACCGTCTGATCTTTGATCTACACAGTCCAATATGCTAAGACAATCTGGACAGTAGCAACCCCAAAACTCCAGTTATTTAGTTCTTATATCTAGACTGAAAGATATAGGCACTCTAAGGGTTGGGGGTTCTGCTTGGCTCATTGGTTAAGTATAGGATGTGTAATCCATAGGTTCTAGGTTCAGTCCTCAAACTAGTGACCATCATTCTTTCTTTTTCTTCACATCATCTTCACCTCTCCAAATCCTGTCAATTCAGTCACACCGACTATTTTGTCAGCAAGTACTTTCAGCTGGGACAAGCCTAAAATTTTCTAGTCTGGTAAAGACTTAAAACGTAAGAACTTTTCAAGGTCATATGTTGAAAATCAGTTTAACTCTACCAAATGACAAAATTTTAGACTGGATCAAATGGAAAGCTTTTACACAACGATTTGAATTTTACCAAACAAAAAATCGTAGGCTTGTCCATATTGAAAGATTTGCAAAGAACAAAATAAAAAATACTCACAAGTTGAAATTTGTATTGGGAAGGGTAGAAAAGATGGTCAGAAAAGTAGAAAATTCTGGTTACCAGCTTTGTCTCCTTTCTTCAGTTTTTTCCAACACTTTCTTTCTCAGGGTTGTTTAAAGTCTGGATTGTGTGGTAAAGGGTTAATATGTTAGAAAAACATTATTGGAAAAGGAGAAAATGCTGGTTATCAGCACTCCATCCTTTTCCTCAATGTTTTTTTTTTTTAAGTTTTCTCCATCAAGGTCATTTAACCCTTTACCAAACAATCCCAGGTTTTTACGACCCTGAGATAGAAGCTTTTTGAAAACATTGTGGGAAAAGGAGAAAATGCTGGTAACCAGCATTTTCCCCTTTTCCCACAATGTTTTCTACCCTGCTGGAAAAAAATTTCAATTTTTGAGTTACGTTTATTTTGTCATCTGCAAGTGCTTTCAATTTGGACCAGTCTAAAATTTTGTCGCTTGGTAAAGAGTTAAACTTGTGATGGTATGGGGTAGGGTTAGAGGGTAATGAGTTAATATGTGGTGGAAAATTTGATTTCAGGAGGTAAGCAGAATATCAGAAATTGTAGCTTCTAACACTTATGAAACAAATGAAGATTTTAAGAAGTTATCTTTTAGTGAAAACTTACACTTACACTTACACTTGCACTTGTCAAACTTACACTTGTCAAAATTTCATCTTCCTTACCTGTGTATCAACGCTTTCCCATACAACAAAATTTAAGATTTGTCCTAACGAAAAGTGGTTGCAGACGACAAATTTTGAGTAGCTGAAATATGGCTTTCATTTTTCAAAGAGAATAAGATACATTTGAAAAAGGGAAAAATTGCAGTTTACCAGCACTTTCTCCTTTTTGAAAAATGTTTTTAAAAGCCTTCTTGCTCGGAGTTGTTAAAACATTGGATTGGTTGGTAAAAAGTTAAACCCTGTCATGAGATAGTAAAAAATTGTATCATAAGATAGTAAAAAATTGTAAGTATCCTGAACTTGGTGCAAATACTGATGATGTTGCAGAGGAGCAGTCACCAAGATGAAAGTAAAATAAGCCATTCTTTGTCAAAAGGGGGTTTAATGTATTTGCAAGAAGTATGGACCCAGGTTGTCCCGTGCAGTCCATACCAGTGTCAAAACATTTTGCTATTGGTCACTTTTCTGTATGTCAAAGGACCTGTCTACCTTGTGATTCAGTCGGTTATCCAGGGTCCAAAAAATCCACTTGTCCGCTCGTATTTACGAGTAAGAAATGGATGAGGACGAGTGAAATATCACTCATACTCGTCCGACAGGAAAAGTGGTGAATAGGAGATAGTAAAACAAGTTTTTCAGATGAATATTTAACTTACACGAGACAAAACGGCCATTCAATTATCGAATAAGCGAATTAAGGGTATTCAGGAAATCAAATTTTGAAACAGAACATAAAACGTGCTGGTCCCCGCCCCAAATAAAGACCGGTTTCAAGTGAGCCTAATGATATAACCCGGTACCTTTCATTGCAAACAAAAATCTCATAATATGCTTCGGGTGTACCTAATTCAATCTGACCGACTTTGCTAATTATTAAAATGAACTATATTAACATTAACGCAAATACTTTCCCGAAACCAGTTCGAAAAACTGTGTTGTTTTGGCTTTATTAATTTCTGTAAATTGACCGGATAACTGGTACCAGTTTTTAAAACCCGGTATTTAAGGTTCGTTGTAATGTTTCTGTTTCGTCTGAAAAAAAAAAAAACCGTCAGTCCAATATTGGAGGGGTTTTTCTTGGCGGACGAGTGAGGATTAAAGCAGGGCAAGTGTTTTTTCAAAGTCACTTGTCCTACAGGACATTTTTGGACCCTGTTATCAACCCTTTACAGCACAATGCAGACTTTTAACGACCCTGGGAAAGAAGCCTTTAGAAAACAATGTGAGAAAAGGAGAAAATGCTGGTAACCAGTATTTTCTCCTTTTCCCACAATGTTTTCTACCCGATCAAAGAAAAATCGCACCATTTGAGCCACATTGAAGTCGTCATCTGCAAATGGTTTCAATTTGGACAAGCCCAAAATTTTGTTGTCTTGTATAGATTTTATGATGACTTGCTTGGTATAATGCATCACAGAGATGCATTTAACTCCCTTTTGCCAAAGTGTTGCTCTTAATGTGTTTCAACTACCATCAGTACAAACATGGGGTTATATAACTTCAAAACATCATAATTATTCATCACATAAGAATTTCAAAGTAGAAATTTGCAGAGAAATCCTTAGGATTTGATTGAAGGCTAAACTTCACAAACTTGTAAATAAGCTAGAGCATAGTTGCTATCTTGAAAGGTTTAGGTGAATGCTTTATTTTCAGAGATGATAAGTGTGGGCACTAACGCCTCACTGTTCAGGCTTTTTTAGCTCACCTGAGCACAACGTGCTCAAGGGGAGCTTTTAGGATCACCTGTCGTCCGTTGTGCGTCGTGCGTCATCAACAATTCTTTAAACATCAACTCCTCCTAAATCGCTGGGCCAATTTGGACCAAACTTGGCTGGAATGTTCCTTGGGAGGTCCTCTTTAAAAATTGTTCACAGAATTTGATTCCATCAAAAACTCTGGTTGCTATGGCAACCAAATGGAATTTTCTAAGAAATTCTTTAAAAATCTTCTCCTCTGAAACTGCTGGTCAGATTTTGAAATAATTTCACAGAGATGTTCTTTGGGTGACCCTTTTCAAAAAGTGGTCGCAAAATTTTGATCTGTCAAGAAACATGGCTCTGGTGAATGGGGGCTACTTGCACTACACAGAAATGAAGAAATTCTTAAAAATTCTTCTTCTCTGAAACCGCTGGTCAGATTTTGAAATAATTTCACAGAGATGTTCCTTTGGTGACCATTTTCAAAAGTTGTTCGCGAAATTTTGATCTGTCAAGAAACATGGCTCTGGTGAATGGGGGCTACTTGCACTATACAGAAATGAAGAAATTCTTAAAAATTCTTCTTCTCTGAAACCACTGGTCAGATTTTGAAATAATTTCACAGAAATGTTCCTTTGGCGACCCTTTTCATAAATTGTTTGCAAAATGCTGATTCGTCAAGAAACATGGCTCTGATTGGGGGGGGGGGGGCCCACTTGCACTATATGGACATGAAGAAATTTTTAAAAATTCTTCTTCTCTGAAACGGCCAGTCAGATTTTGAAATAATTTCACAGAAATGTTTCTTGGGTGACCCTTTTTGCAAATTGTTCGATAAATTTTGATCCATCAAGAAACATGGCTCTGATGGCTGTGGGCTATTTACACCATACAGACATGAAGAAATTCTTAAAAATTCTTTTTCTCTGAAACCGCTGGTCAGATTTTGAAATAATTTCACAGCAATGTTCGTTGGGTGACTCTTTTCAAAAATTGTTCACAATATTGTGATCTGTCAAGAAACATGGCTCTGATGGTGGGGGCTATTTGCGCTACAGGGACATGAAGAGGAATTTCTTGATTCTTCTTCTCTGGAACAGCTGGTCAGATTTTGAAATAATTTTACAGAAATGTTCCTAGGGTGACCCTTTTCAAAAATTGTTAGGGAAATTTTTATCCGTTGAAAAACGACAGCCAATTGTTGGCACCTTCATGTGGTGCTCTTGTTCGACTTATGTTTTTAGTCACTATCGAGCATGTGCTCTTCTTCAAGAAATTGTCCTTGGGTGATCTATCCAAAAATTTATTCGCAGAATTCTAATTCATCAAAATCATTGCTGTGGTGATGATTGTAGGGGTGGTGACAGATTTTGAAATGACTTTTACAGGTGACCTTTTCAAAATTGCTTGGCAAAATAATGATTTTGTTTCCAAAGTTTCAATACCTCAAAAAAAAAATTGGCTATGGTCCTCTCAAAAATTCAGGTGAGCGATCCAGGGCCATCTTGGTTCTCTTGTTTTTTCAGACCTACCAAAAATATCTTTATAGATTATACAAAGGCAAAGATTTGATTGATTGATTGTATGGTGCTTAATGCCATTTTCAACATTATTTCAGTTATATCGTTGCAGCCAGTACACCTATCCATGCTTTCCTGGAGTTTCTGTACTTTGCAAAATATTTTTCCCAAGCCACTGGTTGCATTCACACATAACCATCGTCGAAACAATGATCAGCGATGTAGAGGAATGAATCCTGTCACAATGACTATCATCAATTGCTGAGCTTGGGATTGGTAGAACCAGTGATCCCCTGTTCTCAAGTCCTGTATGCTACCAACAGTGCCAACTAGGGTTCAGTGGCAAAAATTGAAAGACAAGTCTAAAATTTTGTTGTCAGTAGACTTAAATCAATTATTGCTACTTCCAAAAAATGTGTTCCACTGCCTGCAGCTGCAGAGCAGTAAAATTTTGTTTTTGTACAGTAATGCTGGAATTTTGCCCTACACTTGTCGTGAAGACATCAGGTACTTTTTTCCAGTTTTATAGATCAAGATCATACTGCACAGATGTGTAAGGGCTACACTTCAGGTGCTTTTTTTTCAGACTATAGAAAGATCTGCACAGAATCTTGACACTGTCCAAAATCTGAGTAATTCCTGTAAAAACAGATTTCAAAAAGCCAGTTGGGCAGTTTCCTTCTGGCTGGAAAAGTCCATGATGCATAATTATTTAATCCCATGTTCCGAGGGTCATACACCTTCCTCATAATGGCACAATAGAATTGTTATGATTGCGGACAATTAAAGAGGCCCTTATACTCATTTTAAGCCAGTTTTAACTCATTTGTCTTTATTTTATCAAAATATAGTCATTCTTATATCTTCATGCCAAATACTGTGCCTGACGGTTGCAAGGTTGCTTAGATTACGGACAATAGAAAATGCATTTCGCTGAGTTGCGGCCTTCCATGTAAACACACTCATCATTTCCGGTTTTTGAATCGAAGATTTTCGATATATCCGTTACACACTCGGGTAGATTCGTATGATGATCATGCATTCTGTCACATGACTGTATTTGACCTTCGCCCTGCGTCTAATGAGGTAAACAAAGGAAAACAGAGGCTTCTCTATTGCAGCCTCGATTTTCAGACGGAGGTCGCGGCCTATATGCAAATTACACCGTATCCAATTCTAGGCGGAAACCAACGATAAATTTCCGTGACGCACTGCCATTGTTTACAGCTTCGATCGTCAGCCAGTTGTCTTCTGACCAATGTTCGGTTTCTAATACAAATCTCTGTGTTTCTTTTTTTTCAATTACACCATATATGTCAGTAATTTATCCATGTTTACACAAAGGGCTGATTTCTGTACCATTCTAAATTGTTTGAAATTTAACAGCGTTTTTGCTCACTGGCTGTAGACAGGCATCTTTAATATATCAAACAAAACTTGCAGTGGGTGATATCTCCATGTACTACATAAGTTCCAATTTATTCTCTATCTTTAGGTTTCTTTTACCAGTACATACATTATTCTTCATAGTTTGACATGTTGAGAAGAGTTTGCAAATGATGCAGTCTGTTCATGATGGATATTTTTACATTTAAGGAATGAAGAGAATTTTTTTTGTTTTCATGGAGGTATGAAAAAAAAAAACTAATCACACTTTTGTATGAAACCGCTTTTGTTTTCATGGAGGTATGAAAAAAAAAACCTAATCACACTTTCGTATGAAACCGCGAAGCGGTTTCATACAAAAGTGTGATTAGGTTTTTTTTTTCATACCTCCATGAAAACAAAAAAAATTCTCTTCATTCCTTATAATTCAATATCACAGACAACAAATATGCACTTAAATAATACTAACTGCTCTTTTTTTTGTAAATCAAACATTGCGTATTTATTTAATGTCCTTTTCATTGATATTTCATAGCGCTGTAAAACTGCTCCTTCATGACATAAGAATGACGTAATTCATGACGTCATTATAGTATTGAACATTTGCAGATTGAGTAGATTTATTATTAGAAGTTCAATACGCTAGAATTAAGTTGAAAATAAGATTGTTTAAACCCAGCTAAGTAACATTGAGCTTTCAGCTCTCTCTTTGAATTTACTGTTGGATATTTTTTTCAATATTCAGAGAAAATTAATTCAGCTAGCAATTTGAACTTCGGACTCGATATAAAATCTGAACGAAAAACATTATGAAATCTCGTATACATGTTTGTTTACATTAGTTTGACTGTAAAAGTAGTTCTGGCGCTGCTGAATTTTTTTTTTTCATGGAGCTATGAAAAAAATTTTCCAGCCAATCAGAACTTGCCAATGTTCATGAAAAAAACTAATATTG
This sequence comes from Hippopus hippopus, assembly GCA_946811185.2. Lineage (NCBI taxonomy): Eukaryota > Metazoa > Mollusca > Bivalvia > Cardiida > Cardiidae > Hippopus > Hippopus hippopus. The sequence continues at coordinate 22,513,257 of OX328101.1, read as the reverse complement.
AATTATTAACCCTTTATCAAACAACAAAATTTTAGCTAAGACCAAACTGAATTCATGTGCAGGCCACAGATCAAATGTGGCTCAAATGATGATTTCTAGCTGAAATGTGGCTCCTATGATGAGGCAGAAAACATTGTGGAAAAAAGGAGAAAATGCTGGTTACCAGTATTTTCTGATTTTCCCATAGTGTTTTCAAAGAAGGCCATTAAAACTCAGGATTATGCAGTAAAGAGCTTTAAATGTTTTGCTCATGATGCAGTCATGATGCAGTCTGTTCATGATTGATAGTTTTAGATTAAAATGTAGACCTGAGAACTGAAATAATGCTTGTGTTTTTTGACAACATTATACCACATCAAACATATCCACAGTCTACTGAAGAAACTCAATGATTAAACCATTACTTTATAGCCTGAACTCGGACCAACCAACACTAATTTGCAAATAATTATATAATATTGGATTATAAATACAGGGTGAAGTTTTTAAGACACAATTGACAAGTAAATGCATCGTTAACCCATTCCCAAAAAATTCCATGTTTTAATAATCCTGATGTCAGGAAGGCTGTTCAAAACAGTTTGGGGAAAAGAAATACTATAGACAGGAGCTTTCAACCCCCCCCCCCCCCAATATTTTCTACCCTGCCAAAGACAAATTCTATAATTTCAGCCACTTTTGATTTATCCTCTGCAGATACTTTAAGTTCAGACAAGGCTGATTTTTTTTTGTCTGGTAAAGAAATAAACCCAAACTCAGGATTGTTTGGTAAAGTGTTAACCCTTTACCACACAATCCCAACTTTGAACAACCCTGAGAAAGAAGCCTTTTGAAAACATCGTGGGAAAAGGAGAAAATGCTGGTGACCAGCATTTTCTCCTTTTCCCAGAGTGTTTTCTATCCTTCCTGAAACAAATTTCGATTTTTCAGTAACATTAATTTTGTCATTGCAAATGCTTTCAGTTTCGACTAGTGTAAAATTTTGTTGTTTGGTAAAGAGTTAAAGATATGACATTCCTAAACTGGGACATACATGAGTCATTCCTCTTTTTCTGTTAAACATTATTTTGACTGTGTTTGAGATGTGGGAAAGCAGCTGTTGTCTTGGAAAGAATATTTAGCACAGTATGGACAGAGAAATTGTAGGACTGCATGAATTGGCACTTTGTATGCCATGATATAACTAAAATGTTTGAAGAACAAACTCTAATTCTTTTCTTATCTTCATATCAAGAATGTTTAGTGCGTGATTGATCATAGTGCGTCTTTACCAAGTTGAATCATTCTCTTTTTTCATAATTAAAAAAAGTGTATTTGAACACAGTGGTTTCAAATCTGCAGAAATCACAATAAATTTTATACACTTTAAGCACCACATGCTTTTCGAAACATACTGTCAGTCTGTAAAAGAGTCAAATAATTGCATCAGGTAACAGGTACAGCTGCAGTGGATGTATCACTTCATATTTTAACCCTTATCTTGCTGAAGAAATTTAATGGAAGGCTCAAACAAATAGAAACAACATGAACTTGGCTCTTGCAAATTTATTCTTTGGGGGAAAATATCTTCTTATCGGACAGTGTAGATCAAAGATCAGACTGCACGTTCTGTGCAGTCTGATCTTGATCTATACTGTCTGCAAAAGGTCAGTAAGTTGCGCTTAGCAGCCTAAGGGTTGAGCCTCGTAGTGCCAAATAAACGAAACGGACACTTTTAAACTAGAAATAAGACCAAAGTAATTGCAATTTCAAGGTTACTTTGATCCACAGTGTGTTATCAAAGCAGACAGTGTAGATCAAAGATCATACTGCACATTTTGTGCAGATTGATCTTGATCCACTCTGGCTACAAGGGCAACTTAAGATGTGAAAGGGGTTAACTCTATATCAGACAACAAAAATTTAGATGAGCATTTGCAGGTGATTAATCAAAAGTGGCTTAAATGGCAGGATTTGTAAATGAAAGGGTAAAAAACATTGTGGGAAAAGGAGAAAATGCTGGTAATTAGCATCTTCTCCCAATAACAGAATATATCCAAAAGCCTCCTCCTTTGGGGTCATCAAAACATGGAATTGATTGGTGAAGTGTTAAACCACTGGTGCTACATAAATAGATTTTTGCAGTCTGCAACCAGTTTATTGCAAGTTCAAGGTTGTTTTTGCCAAATATCTCACAAAATATCAGTGTAGATCAAAGATCAGACTATTTTCTGTGCAGTCTGATCTTGGATTACACCATCCTCAAAAAAATCATAGCTAAATGTCCCCAGCTTCTTTCAGAGTTAACCCTTAGGAACACTTTCAGTTTAGAAATAAGAACTAAATAAGTGCACTTTGAGTTGCTATTGTCCAGAATGTCTATGCAAAGGAGACAGTGTAGATCAAAGATCAGACTGCATGTTATGTACATTCTGATCTTGATCTACCCTGGCTGCCGAAGCATCTAAAGCAATGAAGGGTGCTGGAAGAGTTTCACTTTTAACCACATGACAAAATTTCAGACCCATCCAAATTCAAAGCATTTACAGACGACAGTTTCGATGTGGCTCAAATGATGAAACTTGCCTTTAATTGAGAGGAAAACATTGCGGGAAAAGGAGAAAATGCTGGTTACCAGCATTTTCTCCTATTCCCACAATGTTTTCAAAAGGCCTCTTCCTAAGGTCGTTTAAAGTTGGCATTGTGTGGTAAAGAGTTAAACACCTCTTCTTCGTCTGATAGTGAAATCTGCAGAGGTTATTGCAGTGATGCATTCTTTGGATCAAAACAAGGTCATTGAAATGTAGTGAATTGGAATTTTAATGCGTACAGGATGGTACAAAATTTGTGAGTTACAGCATTACATGCAATTTTTCATGTATCTGCTTATGTTTTGAGCATGTGGGTTTTGTTTAATAGTATAAAGTCTTTCCTCATTTAAATTTTCTGTATCTTTTCTTGGCCTTTTAGAAATTTTTCACAGATTTTAGAAGCTCTAGTTCATTCACCCATGAAATGCTTTAACCCGTTGCCAAACAAAAAATTTTGTACTCTTCCAAATTGAAAGCATTTATAGATGACTAATGTTGGGCAAATGCTGATTTCTGTCTGATGGAATAGAAAACATTGTGGACTAAGGAGAAAATGCTGGTAACCAGCATTTTCTCCTTTTCCCACAATGTTTTCAAAAACCTTCTTCTGGGTCATTGAAACACTGTATTGTGTGATACAGGAAAACAGACATTACGCGAATGAGAAGGAGGAAAATAAGCTGCATTGTTGAGGCAGTTATTGCCAGGCTAGGACAGTGTCAAATCAAAATTAGAATTGGTTATTCTTTGCTGTCTGATCTTAATTATATGCAGGGTTCTGCATTGCTCAGCAGTAAAGTGTACAGCCTGTAATCTCAAGGCTCCAGGTTGAAACTACACTGGAGGCACTGGGTTTTTTCTTGGGAGTTTCCTTGGGCAAGACATCTCAGAGCCCTAGCCTTCTATGGGTGAAACTCAAGCATTATGAAACTCTATTTAGTCAGTCAGTCGGTCGGTCTGTCGGTCGGTCGGTCAAAGCAACTGGACTTTTGCTCATCAGGCTACGGAATAATGGGATCAAAGTGTATTTCTTCATAACAGGATAAAGACGTCTGTATGGTGATTCTATAATCCTTAGGAAGTAGACGTATAAAGACATTTCGGATAAAGAAAAACGTAGTGGGATACCAGCATTTCTTCTTTTTCTGACAGTTTTTCTTCCCTTTTAAGGACAAATCCCATCATTTACAATATATTTTTTATCTGCAAATGACCTAACTGAAGTTTTGACTTTGGGTAAGAGTTAATTGAATGGAGTTTAAGAGTATCTAAGGTATCTTTTTTCTTGAACAATGACATAATTTCAAGAAGTTCTGGCTATAGAAGACTGCTCATCTTAAAGACACTTCCTCTACTGTCTAGTGTGTACAGCCCTGTATGTATTATCTGGTTTGATCCCCACTTACTCTGAAGGTCCTTACCCTACATTTACACTATGTTCCCGGCAGCCACGGCAGCCCTGTTTATCAGAAATGTGGTGTGCTGTAAGATTTTGTTTGTTTTTCCTCCATTTACCAAGTTTAGTTAAGTCTCTTTGCGGTACCTCACAGTATCCGTAACAAGCCATGGAGAGAACCCTAAGTTTACACCATGTTCCCGGCAGCTACGGCAGCCATGTTTTTGACAACAGTGGACAAAACGGGATTGGCGTAATACAACGAAGAGGAACGGGATAAGCACACTTGTCAGACCATGATAACCGGGGTTGCCGTGTCAGATTTTTTAACTGTCAAAAAACTTGCCACGGCAGTCCCAGTGCTGATGAGAAACCTAACAGACCATAGCGGAACAGTTTGATCATTGCGTTCTACTATGGCCTGATCGATACTGGTGAAAAAAGGGCTTTCACGTCCAAACACGGATTGTCTCTGAGTTTTGTTAGGGCGTGTTACAGGCTGGTAAGTTCTGTTTCAATCAAGTTTGCTTATCCTGTTCCTTTGCATTGTATTGCGTCAATCCCATTTTTTCCACGGTCGTCGGAAACGGGGTTGCCGTGGCTGCAGGGAATATGGTGTAAACGTAGGGTTAATAAGTTTTATAAAGCAAGACACTGCTGTGCCCCAGCCTTATTGATGAAACCATGGAAAGTTGCTTCTATAAAACTGAAATAGGACAGTTGTGTGAAGCCAAATAAAATTAATCTGTGTTATGGGCCTCATGCTGAGCTGTTATGAGGATGTCTTTGAAAAATGTTGCCAAAAATTTCTAGATTTTTTTTAAATACTGTACTTAAAGTATTTTGTAACTGGACTTTGAACTCAAATTTTCCGGTAAATAGTCTAGAATCAAAGAACAGGAAGAATGTTGGTGCATAAAAGAACAATTATTTCAGAGATTAACCCTTTACCACACAGCAAAACCCTTTACAATATTTTCAAATGCTGTGTTCCTCAGGGTCGTAAAAACTGGTGATTGCTTTGTGGAGGGCTAAGCTTAAAAGATTTCGCAGTATATTAACTTGACATCACAGAGCATAAGCGAGTGGTTTTTGCAGACAGCACAGATCGGGCTGCATTGATCATGCATTCAACAGCCTGATCTTAGATTTTACAGTGAAGGCTGTCCTGTGAAATATTCTGGCAAAAATATCCTAGGTTTTGCGATTTTCAGGCTGAGAATTTGTCTTACTGATTATGTTCATTTATTAAGTGCTCCACAGATAAATTGAATTTTTAACTGTTTACCAAATGACAAAATTTTATACTAGTCCAAACGAAAAAATAAATGAAACTGAAAAATAGAAATTTGTTTTTGAAAGGGTAGAAAAGATTGTGGGAAAAGGAGAAAATGCTGGTTACCAGCATTTTCTCCTTTTCCCACAATCTTTTCAAAAGCTTATTTTCTTGGGGTCCTTAAAACACGGGATTGTGTAGTAAAGGGTTATTTCTTGATACAATGAAATGCAGCAGTTTTCTTTGAAAATATCATTTGACATATTCTTGAAAGATACTGTATAGATGAAAAAGAGAATAATACTTGCCAAAAACACTGTGGCAAAAAGGGAAATAGGTTGTTTCAAGAAATACCCCCTCTTTGCAATAATGTTTTCAAGAGTGGTCTGCTGCGAAATTGGGGAAAATTCTGTTTGAGGTAGATCTAATAAGTTTGTAATCATTAAACTTCAAGAGGATTTCCTTGAATTAGCCAGGTATGTCAATAAATATTTGGTGCATGATTTTGTAACATTTAGTGATAGCCACTGGGGCTCCTAAATTACTCCTTACAAAAACAGTAAGGTTTTAGGTTCATCTGTTGAGCTTCTAGCATTTTCCTTTTCCAGCATCGTTTTCAAAAGCCTTCTTTTTGAAAGTTGTTAACTCTTACAGTGCCCCAGATAATTTTTTGAGCCAAGGAGTATTTAAGCATCATTTTGCTTATGAAAGGGGTAAATTGAAACCACTTTGCTTAAGAAGCAAATTTTTAAGCAACAAAATTCTAATGGTAGAGTAAAAAGTAGTTTTACTTCAGTTGGGAACTGGAGTATGTTTCAGTCACATCATTTTTATTTCATATTATAGTGTCCAGCTAGTAAGATTGATTGAAAAATAACAGTATTATATTATTCTTTTTATCAGTTATGAGCAGGACACTGTATTAAAAGAAAACCTTTTCATGAAGGATATCATTATTCATAAATGTTTATACAGTCTTTAGAAGACATTTGTCTGGATCTGTTGGCCCTGCTGAGGCATCAAAACTTCGAGAATACTGTCAGCACATTTATGCTGCAGAGACAACTTACAAGCTGTCGAATTTTCTACAGAGGCTATGCCTTTCAATCGAGGATTTCTAAATATTTTGGGTACCATCCGAAGCCCAGTCAGTTTTGACATTGTACCTTGAACATAAATCACACGTATTTTCATTGTGCGATAGAAGAAGCAAGGAGTACATTCCTTGCCATTTTTCAATTGTTTCCTTTCGGACATTTTTGCCCCGATGATATACATTACAACTTTAACAAGGGCAGAACATATCGCCTGTGCCTTGGGCTCTTTTGCAGGCCTACTTGATTCTCTGTGAGCACGATAAGCCGAACATTAGAATGGCTTACGCTTGCGACAGAAATCGCCGACTCACACTTACGAAAATTGATAATATGTTAAGGATATGTTTTCTTAGTGATTCTTTATACTGATAATTGGTTAAGACAATTTATTGTCTTGAAAGTCAATATTATTGAATTATGTGGAAATGATTATTCAATAGGTAGTAGAAGGAAAGTAAATAATTTCTTACTGTTTATACCATTTTAATTGTAAGATAAATTATCATTTATGTACATTGTTAAAAAAAGAAAAATTGGTGTTGTGCTATATAATAGGCAAAAAATTCATCATGCTTTATCAATTTTGACAAATATTTTCGGTGACACTTGGCACTGTTCGGTTCCGTGAATCCGCGATTTCTGCTGATACATCTCAGTTTAGTACAGGCTTCTGAGATACGCTGCGCTAACTACATTGATTTAATTTTAATTGCATGTAACTGTGGAATCCCCAGATATTACCATAAGAAGTGAACAACTTCAAATTACAAAGTGTTCCTTGTTCATAAAACGGTTTTGGGGCGACACGATTCCATACCACGCCGAACTCCGAAACAAGTACATGTCTAACCAAGTTAAATAGAAGGTTGCAATTCGTTCAGAAAGTGATATGTAAGCGTTTCAGTGACAATAAAGCCGATCAAGATCCCGAATTTGGTTGTAAACAAAAAATATGCGTTGAAAATCAGACGAATTGCGTATCCTAGACAGCATTTGCGTATTTGATATGCTTCAAAATAAGTTTCGTAGCGTATTTCCTATTCCAACTTGCGTAAAATAAGCAAATACGCAGCTTATCTGGCTCTCTGCTCTTAGGTTGCTAAGCATGACTCATAGACCTTTGTGGACAATGAAGATCAAGATCAGACTGCACATTCTGTGCAGTCTGATCTTTGATCTACATTGTCCAATTAGGACATAAATTCCCCCAAAAATTACCTTTGAAATAGTGAAATTTGGGTTTTTACTATCGGCTTATAAGTTTTATTTCACTTATTTATCAGGAGAAGGGTTAAAACTTGGAAGTTTGATACCTAATGAATAAACAACTGCACCTCCTTAGATGGCTGAAAATATATCCTGTTGACACTGTTTGGCTTGACTGAACAAGAGAATGGTATATATTCAAGATCAGACCATACACGTCATCCTGTAAAGTCTGATCTTGACCTATACCATCTGCAAAAGCTCCTTTCTGCACCTGTGACACCTGTGCACCTGTGGCACACTTTTCCATTATGTACCTGGAGTTTTTAGTATCTATGCTTCACACAATACTCTTTTAAAGCAACTGGCTGCTTTCTCACCATCAAGCTATTAAAACAAATATGAGTGATCACGCTGTAGGGGAGTCTCAAATATCTGAAAATCTTAAATCCTAGTCAGTCTCATCGTAAATTGAGCAGTATAGACCACAGACCAGACTGCATGTTTATGAGGTTTGATATTGATAAGAACCTTCATCCTTATTGCTTTGTTTGTATATAAATTTGGCTGCAAAACACTTGGCCATTGATATAAGTAACTCAGTTGCTTCAACCTGTAATATTTTGTAAACAAATAACAAGGTCACAATAGTATTAATATAGAGATAAATATTGTCAAACCTGCACATAAATATTTCACCCAAACGTTTCACCCTGGCATCAGAAATATTCTTTTGACACTTTCACAAGGTGATAAGGTTCAAAATACTGTGGCAAATGAATGTATGGCTCAGTACAGATAGTTTTGCCATTTCAAGCTCATTATCCTTGGTTGCCTTAATGTATTTTTTTGTGTCTCAAAATTCTAAACAAGGCTTTTAATGTAATGGATAAGGTATTGTATTGTGTATGAAAGGGTGCCAAACTGTCACCTTTAGCAACTGTGCTCTGTTGGACTCTCTGTTACAAGGATGTTACCATTTCTGTCTTTTGTTTCGTCCTTGAAAAATGTCTGAACTGTCCAAAATAAGTGTTTTATTGCACCGATTTTCAAGGCAGAGAAAGGTCAGGAGTGAGGGTAATCTTGGTGATAAGATACTATGGAAGTGAACAAGCGTTCATGCAGAGATAGATGAGTATGACATCAATGTTTTTGTTTGTTTGTCTACTTTAGCTATAATTATTATAGCCCCACAAACAAAGTTTGGGGGGGGGGGGGATACTGGAGTCATGCTGTCCGTCAGTCAGTGCGTCACAAAAAGCTTGTCTTGGGCATAACTTCCAAAGTATAAAAGCTAGTGACTTCAAACTTCATATACAGATAGGTCACATTAAGGAGAAGTGCAGTGTACAAGAACCATAACTCTGTCTTCAGTATATTTAGAGTTATTGCCCCTTGTAAATTTTAACATTGGATTTTTGTCCGGGGCATAACTTTGAAAGTATAGAAGCTAGTAACTTCAAACTTCACACACAGATAGGTCACATTAAGGAGAAGTGCAGTGTACAAGAACCATAACTCTATTCCATTTATTTTTGGGGTTATTGTCCTTTGTGAATTTTAACTTTGGATTTTTTGTCCGGGGCATAACTTCCAAGGTAAAAAAGCTAGTAACTTTAAACTTCATATACAAATAGGCCACATTAACGAGAAGTCCAGTGTACAAGAACCATAACTCCATTCCCACTATTTTTAGAGTTATTGCTCTTTGTAATTTTAACTTTGGATTTTTATCCGGGGCATAACTTCCAAAGAACAAAAGCTAGTAATTTCAAACTTCATATAAAATTAGATTACCATAAAGCAAAGTGCACTGTGCAAGAACCATAACTTTATTCCCACTATTTTTAGAGTTATTTCCCTTTGAAAAGTTTAACTTTGGATTTTTGTCCGGGGCATAACTTCAAAAGTATAAAAGCTAGTAACTTCAAACTTCACACACAGATAGATCACATTAAGGAGAAGTGCAGTGTACAAGAACCATAACTCTATTCCAACTATTTTTGGGGTTATTGCCCTTTGAAAATATTAAGTTTGGATTTTTTGTCCGGGGCATAACTTCCAAAGTAAAAAAGCTAGTAACTTCAAACTTCGTATACAATTAGATCACCATAAAGCAAAATGCACTGTGCAAAAACCATAACTCTGTTCCCACCATTTTTAGAGTTATTTCCCTTTGTAAATTTCAACTTTGGATATTTGTCTGGGGCATATTTTTGAAAGTATAGAAGCTAGTAACTTCAAACTTTACAGACAGATAGATCACATTAAGGAGAAGTGCAGTGTACAAGAACCACAACTCTATTCCAACCATTTTTAGGGTTATTGCCTTTCGTAAATTTTAACTGTGGATTTTTGTCCGGGGCATAACTTCCAAAGTAAAAAAGCTAGTAACTTCATATACAAATAGGCCACATTAACGAGAAGTGCAGTGTACAAGAAACATAACTCTTTTCCCACTATTTTTAGAGTTATTGCCCTTTTTAAATTTTAACTTTGGATTTTTATCTGGGGCAAACCTTGCAAAGTACAAAAGCTAGTAACTTCAAACTTCTTTTACAATTAGATCACCATAAAGCAAAGTGCACTGTGAAAGAACCATAATTCTATTCCCACAGTTTTTAGAGTTATTTCCCTTTGTAAATTTCAACTTTGGATTTTTGTCCGGGGCATAACTTCAAAAGTATAAAAGCTAGTAACTTCAAACTTCAGATACAGATAGATCACATTAAGGAGAAGTGCATTGTACAAAAACCATAACTCTATTCCAACTATTTTTTGGGTTATTGCCCTTTCTAAATTTCAACTTTGGATTTTTTATCTGGGGCATAACTTGCAAAGTGCAAAAGCTAGTAACTTCAAACTTCATTGACAATTAGATCACATTAAAGCAAAGTGCACTGTGCAAGAACCATAACTCTATTCCTACTATTTTCAGAGTTATTGCCCTTTGTACATCTCAACTTTGGATTTTTGTCTGGGGCATAACTTCCAAAGTATGAAAGCTAGTAACTTCAAACTTCATATATTTTTGCACCAAGTTAAAGCACTTTGATGATATTTTTAGCTCCACTGGCCGAAGGCCAGCGGGCTTATGTCATGGCCTGTTGTCCATCGTGCGTCCGTCCGTCCGTCTGTCCGTCCGTCCGTGCGTCCGTCCGTCCGTCCGTGCGTTAACTTTTTTTTAAAACGTCTTCTTCTCTGAAACTACCCATCCAATTTTGATGAAACTTCACAGAAATGATCCTGCCATGGTCCTCTTCAGAATTTCTTGAAAGAATTTAATTCCTTCAAAAACTCTGGTTGCCATGGCAACAAAACTGAAAAATTTTGAAAATCTTTGAAAATCTTCTTGTCTGAAACCGTAAGGCCAAGGGCTACCAAATTTGGCATGTAGCTTTATCTAGTGGACCTCTACCGAGTTTCTTCAATTTATAGCCCTGGGGTCAAAATTGGCCCCGCCCCGGGGGTTACAAGTTATACATGGGCTTATTTAGGGAGAACTTTAAAATTCCTCTTCTACCTAGCCATAGGGCCTAGAGCTACCAAATTTGGCATGTAGCTTTATCTAGTGGACCTCTGCCAAGATTGTTCAAATTATAGCCCTGGGGTCAAATTAGGCCCTGCCCGGGGGTAACAAGTTTTACATGGGCTTATATAACAAGTTTTACATGGGCTTATATAGGGAGAACTTTAAAATTCTTCTTTGACCTAGCCATGGGGCCTAGGGCGACCAAATTTGGCATGTAGCTTTATCTAGTGGACCTGTACCAAGGGTGTCCAAATTATAGCCGAGGGTCAAATTTGACTTTGCTCCGGGGGGTAACATGTTTTACATGGGCGGGCTTATATAGGAAAATCTTTCGCATCTAGCTATAAGGGCTAGGGCTATCAAATTTTGCATTTAGCTTTATCTAGGGGGTCTCTATCAAGGGTGCCCAAATTATAGCCCAGGGGGTCAAATGTAGCCCCACCCCAGGGGGTCACAAGTTCTACATGGTCTTATATAAGGAAACTTTAATAATCTACTTGTACATAGCCATATTTAGGCCTAGGGCTACCAAATTTTGCATGTAACTTTATATAATGGGCCTCTACCAAGAGGGCCCAAATTTTAACTTTGGGGGTCAAGTTTGACTCCACACCAGGGGTCACAAGTTTTACATTGGCTTTTATAGTGAAAACTTGATAAACCTGTGTCATGGATCACATATTTTACAGGGCCTTTTATTCAGCAAACTTGTTTTACATGACTTTTTATTGGGCAAGATTAAAAAATCTTTTTGTTTATAACCACACATTCTAGTTTCATATTGTAGGTCTGGGGTCAAAATTGCCTTCATTCCAGGGATCGCAAGTTTAACATGGGCTTCAAAATATTGTCACTTCAATTTAAACATTAATCAAGGGAAATAACTCTTTATGAAAGATAAAGTTCGTTACTATTTACCTCCCTTGATTATCAAGCTGCAGTGATACATGATTGGTGCTAGACAAGTTTTTTAGCTCCACTGGCCGAAGGCCAGCAGGCTTATGTTATGGCCCGTTGTCCGTTGTGCGTCCATCCGTATGTTAACTTTTTAGCTCACTTGAGCACAACGTGCTCAAGGGGAGCTTTTAGGATCACCTGGTGTCCGTCGTGCATCGTGTGTCGTCAAGAATTCTTTAAACATCAACTCCTCCTAAACCACTGGGCGGATTTGGACCAAACTTGGCTGGAACGTTCCTTGGAAGGTCCTCTTTAAAAACTGTTCACAGAATTTGATTCCATCAAAAACTCTGGTTGCCATTGCAACCAAATGGAATTTTTTAGGGAATTCTTTAAAAATCTTCTCCTCTGAAACCACGGATCAGATTTTGAAAAAATTTCACAGATATGCTCCTTGGGTGACCCTTTTTAAAAATTGTTCGTAAAATTTTGATCCGTCAAAAAATGTGGCTCTGGTGAATGGGGGCTTCTTGCACCATATAGAAATGAAGGAATTCTTCAAAATTCTTCTTCTCTGAAACCGCTGGTCAGATTTCGAAATAATTTCACAGGATTGTTCCTTGGGTGACCCTTTTCAAAAACTGTTCGTAAAATTTTGATCCGTCAAAAAACGTGGCTCTGGTGAATGGGGGCTTCTTGCACTATACAGAAATGAAGGAATTCTTTAAAAATCTTCTCCTCTGAAACAGCAGGTCAGATTTTGAAATAATTTCACAGGATTGTTGCTTGGGTGACCTTTTTCAAAAATTGTTCGTAAAATTTTGATCCGTCAAAAAATGTGGCTCTGGTGAATGGGGGCTACTTGCACTATATGGAAATTTAGAAATTCTTAAAAATTCTTCTTCTCTGAAACGACTGGTCAGAATTTTACTTAATAGCCAGTGGAGCGATACAGGGCCATCATGGCCCTCTTGTTTTCTATAAAATGACACCTGTTCTGTGACAAGGCGCTGTGTGGGGGTATGCGGCACTTTTGTGACAGTTCTAGTTTTGTTTGATGTTTGTTTGATTGGAGTTTGTGGAATAGATTTTCAGTCGTATCACAGTGACAGTTCATTTATTTAACTCTTGACCATACAGCAAAATTTTAAACTGGTACAAATTGAAAGCACTTACAGACTATAAAATAAATGTGACTCAAACTTTAAATTTGTTTTTTTGAAGGGTAGAAAACATTGTAGAGAAAAGGGAAAGTGTTCATTACCGGCATTTTCTCCATTTCCTTTAATGTTTTCAAAAGCTTTCTCGGGGTCATTAATGGTCGGGATTGTTTGGTAAAGGGCAAAGTAGTTTCTTAGCTTTCACTAAGTACTAGACTGAGGTCTGCAGTACTGGATCTAAAGATCCCAGCAGTGACTAATGCTGGCAGCAGGGATTTGATCAGGATTTCCTGATAACAAATTTGTGGTTTACTGACTCAGCCATGGAGGACCCCTATGTCTTGTTTTTTTCCCTTAATATGTATAGAACAACTTTTACAGACAGTGTAGGTCTACAATATCAGCCTGCTTATGCACTTTGTTCTGTCATATGCTCTGTTATTTTTTGAGATAATTTGACATAAGAGCTATGAATTGGTTATGTTCTACTGACTGCAAATACCCATAATTTTCATAACACTTTATCCCAGAATCAAGCAAACCTGAGAAACAAGGCTTTGGAAAATATTGTGAGAAAAGGTAACAAGGATTTTCTACTTTACCCACAGGGTTTTTCTAGCCTCTCAAAAACAAATCCAATGATTAAAGTAAGATTTCACTCTTTTTACTAAGTAACAAAAATAATGCTCACCCAAATTGAAAGCATCTACAGACAACAGATTTTATTATATAATTAATGTCGCTCAAAAAAATGGGATTTGTCTTTGAAAGATCAGATACATTGCGGGGAAGTGAAGAAAATGCTGGTTACCAGCATGTCTCATTTTTCAGTGTTCTCAAAACTTTTTTTCCACTCGGTATTCAAACACAGGAATGTTTCAAAAAGGCTGAAATTGTCATCTGCATAATCAGCTGAATCTTAAATTTTAGTTGTCTGGTAAAGTGTTAGTAGCTCAAGAAACATAATCTTCTTGGATGTGATAAAAGATTACGGTAATGTATACATTATTATTGTAATGATGTTGGTTCCACATAAAACCCCAAACAAGCATACAAATGGATCTTACATCACAGCATTTAGCGTAATACTGTATTTACCAGTAGGTCAGCCCAAGAATTAATCCTTAACCTGCTAAAAAATTAATTGAAGCTTTCAAGCCCTTACTATAAACCCAGTTTGCTATTTAAAAAGGTCTTTTGGAGGTAAAAAAATCTTGTTGGACAGTGTAGATCCACATCTGATCTTGATCTACACTTCAAAAGGTCCTTAAGTGGCACTTATCAGCCTGGGGTTAACTCTTCATCACATAACAAAATTTTAGACTTTAGAATATGTGCAAGTGACAAGTAAGAATGTGGTTCATATGATCAGGTTTATCTTTGAAAGGGCAGAAAGCATTGTGAGAAAAGGACAAAATGGTGGTTACTGGCCAGAATTTTCTCCTTTTCCCGCTATACTTTCAAATTTCCTTCTTCAGGGTGATTGAAACTTGGGAATGATCTGGTTAAGAGTTAAGGGATTTTAATAATGTGACAATTTCTGGATTTGCTGTATTTTTAGTCAGGCCAGTAATTTTCATGTAAGAGATAAGACTTGGGTGATTTTGTGGTCTGGAATCTTTTTTCTGACAACAACATTTCAGATTAATCTGTATTGAAAGCATTTTGCAGACAACAAATAAAACATTTCTCAAATGATGGGCCAGCAATCTCTCCTTTTGCCTGTATGTTGTCTAAAGTTTTGTTTGTTAGGGTTGTAAATTTTTGTTGATAAAGGTTCAATTCTCTACCAGACTAAAAATTTAAGATTCATCCATGTTAAAGCCTTAATAGAGCCCAAAAGTGAACAATGCAGGTGTTGAAATGCATTTTGATTTTAACTCTTTACCAAACGACAAAATTTCAGACTGGTTCAATTTGAAAGCATTTGCAGACGACAAATCCAATGTGAATCAAAAATTGAAATTAGTTTTTGGAAGGGTAGAAAACATTATGGGAAAAGGAGAAAATGCTGGTTACCAGCATTTTCTTCTTTTCCCATAATGTTTTCAAAAGCTTTCTCTCTCAGGGTCGTTAAAAGTCGGGATTTTGTGGTAAAGAGTTCAACCTTACAAAGCGTATAACCTACAGTCTGATCTTTATTGCCACTGTTTACGTCTTTATGGCACAATCCTCAGTTTTAATGACCTGGAAGGAGAAGGTTTTTAAAAACTTTGAGGGAAAAGGAGACAATGTTGGTAATCAGCATTTTCTTTTTTCCAGAATGTTTTCTACCATATCTAAGACAAAAATCATCATTTAAGCTACATTAAATTTGTTGTCTGCAAATGCTTTTAATTTGGTCAGAAATACAAGATATGTGAGCTGTTGCCATGATGTGACTGAAATAATGTTAATAGCGGCATAAAACACCATTCAATCAGTTCTATTCAATTTGGTCTAGTCCAAAATTTTTGTTCTATGGTAAAGAATTAATTTGTTGCGACATTTTCTGGCCAAAGCATCCTTTAAATTGCTAAGTCTATGTCTTGCTTCTCTTACCAAATATTTCCATTAAATTTATATATTGGATGCTCTATGGTATGATATTGTTCTTTCAGTCAGAGCTCAAGATAAGAGGGAGTGATGGTTTTCTAAATCCATTATTTCTCTTTGAAACCCTATGTTGTGGATACTCATTAGAATCGTCTCGATGAGACGATTCTAATGAGTACCCACAACATAGGCTTTAGTTGGGAATACTTCATGTTTTCAATTTTGAAATCAGAATCACTCCCTCTATCTGGAGCTCTGTTATAGTTCTTGTAGACTGGTACTCTTTGATGTTATAGATTTTTGACTCTTATTACCCAGAAATTTTCTTCAGTAAATTAAATTGGATCAAATTTCTCCTGGATATTAATGGAATTTCTGACAAGAATTAACATTTTTGAAATAGTGCCATTGCCAGAGGAAATATTCATGTTGCAAACCAGTTTCCCTTGTTCACAAAACCTGTATATTATAGGAGGATGGTTGTTAATCATTTACCAAAGAATACTGAGTGTTAACAGCTCTAAGAAGGGAGGCTTTTGAAAACATAGTGGGAAAAGGAGAAAATGCTGCATTTTCTCCTTTTCCCACAATGTTTTCTAACCTATCACAAATTGAATCATTTGAGTCATATTTGATTTGTCATCTACAAAACTTTCAAATTTGACAAGTCTAACATTTTGTTATCTGGTAAAGAATCAAATGAAAAATTTCCATCTGAAACTCTCTAGCTCAGGCAGAAACACTCTTTGTGTACTATTTTCTAAAGGTTACCAGGTAACTTCAGCAAAACAAGTGGAAAACTAGTTCTTAATAATGAGCAATTATCGTTGCACAGAATGATGTCAAAAGACATTAGTCTCCAAAAGGGTCTAATCAGTTTAATAACTCTTTTTGTGGTTGAACTCATAACATAAAGATAAAAATGTAGACTTGTCAAAATTGAAAGCATTTGCAGAAGACAAATTATGCTTCTATAATGGAATCTGGTTTGGTAAGGTAGAAAGCATTTAGGAGAATAGAGAAAATGCTGGTTACTTTTCATTCTTTTCCCACAATGTTGTCAAAAGGTGTCTTTCTCAGGATTGTTAAAACTGGGGATTGTATTGTAAAGGATTAACAAGAATTTAGAGGAAAAGGTGGTGTTTTTCAAAGTTGGAAACTTACTTCATCCTCTAGTCTCAATAATGAGACGTTTATGGTGCTTCTTTTCATATTTTGACATTTACTGTGCACCGCACCTTCTCAAGTCCATCGTTAATTTTCTGGTAGCAAGGACTGACTTTCTCTACTGTACTGACTTTCTCTTTTGTTGGTTTAATCTGTATTGTAGCAAAATGCAATTAAGTTTTAGTAACAAACATGACCAAAGACAAATTATTTAACCTTTCATTTACCAAAAACGCTTGTAGAAGCCGTTTATAACATGTAAACCTAAAGGAGAAAAAGTGACAAAATTTATCATTTGTGGCAGCCATTTTGTGTTGTAAAACAAAATGTAAACACCTTGAGTAACAGATGAGATAAACTGTTTTTTCATATGTTTAGCATTAAGATAAAAAATATTTGTATTTCAAATGAAAGGTTATTGAATATGCAAGCAAGAGGTATGTTCACATCCTAGTTTTGTGCTCTACTTGTCAAATTACACGCGCAAAATTTGCACGGAGATTCCAACTGTTTTTTTCACGATCATCTCTGTACCTGGAGGCGACTAGTCAAAAAGACTTTTACTGTTTATTTTTCATGGTCTTCTCTGTACCCGGTGGCAACCAGTATTAAATTATTATCACCTTCAGGTACAGTTATCTGTACTTCTTCATCCTCCTGATTTGCAATCCAGATCAATAGAACAATATCTCTCCTTGCTGAAAAGTTCCTGACCAAACACTAATATCAGTGAAGTTAAAGACTTTGCTACATTTTACACCTGTTTTACTTTCAGATGCCTGCTTCCCTCAGTTCCTCCTCCAGTAGACACAGTACAATGAGCTCTTCAGCATCTGTAGATTTGATTTCGTACCAGGACAGCCTGGAAAATGTACTGACTTGGTTACTGGAAGCTGAAGAAGTGGTGGAGAATCAGCAACCGGTTGCCGATACAGTCAGTGATGTGAAAAGGCAGTTTGGAGAGCATGAGGTTTAACTTGTTTGACTCTGTCTTTGAATTGGCATTTCTGTAGTGTCTGTTTTTAGACTGTAAAATTCTTCTTAATTTCAGATTGTATAAAAACATGAAATTAGGATTTTATGTTATGTGTCTACTGTTGCCATCTTTGCAAAACATTGTTGAAAAAGGAGCAAAATTTTCCCTTGTACAATAAAGTGTTTATTTTTCCACAATTTTTCCATCCAGCTGAAAAAAAAAAAAATTTTTTTTTTTCTTTCCTTAAAGTACTGTCATTTCTAACTTGAATTTGTAGTAGTTTTGGTCAGGTCTATAGATTGCCTGGACACATCTTAAAGTTGTATGTCAAACTTCTGACAGTTATATAGATCTACCACTATACTTTGTAGAAACTGATGACTGTACATGTATTATCAATTGCTCAGCACATCAACAGATTAACCCTCTACCAGATGACTGTAGTCTTTATAAAAAGCATCTGTAGACAACAAATTATACGTGACTAAAATGCTGAGATTGGTCCATGGAAGGGTAGAAATATTCTGGGAAAAGGAGAAAATGCTGGTTACCAGCATTTTTTCCTTTTCCCAAAATGTTTTTTAAAAGCCTTAGTTTAAACAAGTTTATTTTACATCGATTGAGAAACAAGTTCTTATAACTTATACTAATCTCTCGCGATTCTACTTCCTGGGAATTTCACCAGTATTGGCGCCGAATGAAAAATCCCAAAGTTGACACCTGCTCCCAGGTATCAAACTCGGGATCTTATGGTTACGAGGCCAACGCTCTACCCCACAACCACGGACACCACACTTTAAAAGCCTTCCTTATTAGGATTGTTGAAACTCTGGTTGTGTGGTAAAGGGTTAACTCATTACCTCTTGTAACAAATTTGTTGCAGATGACTTTGAAATATTCTTGCAAATTGCAATAAATCTCCACAAATTTGATCTACTGAATGAATGCATGTTATAAAAAATAACAAGAGGCAAACTTACTTTTTGCACGAAATTTCTCCTCTTAAAGCAATGGTTTCAAAAGGTGATCTGTTGCAAGAGGAAAAATAAATGTAATGGAAGTAATGTATTACAAGATTTAAGAAAATGCCTTTTAAAGTACATCATCTTATAGCAAATTGTGAATTTATAATTGGAAATTAAATTATGTAAAAAGAAACATATTTATGAAGTACAAAAAAAATGTTATTAAGGATTGCTAGTTGAAATACACAGCTTAGCAAAGATTACAAGGTTTTATAGAAGATATTTCTCATTGCCGTGCACTGTAATAACTTTTTAGCTCACATGAGCACAAAGTGTTGAAGGTGAGCTTTTGTGATCATGCTGTGTGTGGTGTCTGTTGTCCATCGTCAGCTTTTCCCATGTGGACCCTCTAGAGGTCACATTTTCAGCATGATACCCATGAAACTTGGTCAGAATGTTTGTCTTGATGACATCTCGAAGGAATTCGAAAATGGGTCATGTTAGCTCAAAAACTAGGTCACTAGGTCAAATATTAGAAAAACCTTGTGCACACTCTGGAGGCCACATTTTCAGTCCAATACTCTTAGAAGTTGGTCAGAATATTTGTCTTGATGATATTTCGGACAAGTTTGAAAATGAGTCATGTCGGGTCAAAAACTAGGTCAAATCTTAGAAAAACCTTGTGTATGTTTAAGAGGCCGCATTTTCAGTCCAATGCTCTTTACTCCAATACATTTTATTAAGCGACCATTTATTTGTCCCTGGCGTGGTCATTTAATACAAGATTAACTTTATATCCAAAGTGTCAATAGCAAATTACCTTCAATCTTGGTAAATCTAATACTTTTGATCTGATGAATAGTTAGGCATGACCTGCTCTGAATGTCCTGCACCAGGTTCAACAGTATGTTAGTCAAAAGATCCTGCCATGGTTTTCTTCATAATTTCTCCAAAGCATCTTGTTGAATACCAATGAAGAACTCTGGTTGCCATGGCAACAAAAGTAGAAAAGTTGTATATGGTCCTTTTTCAGTGTTTTCAATAATTGTTAACTGCAAGGTAGGAAAAAGTTGTTATAGTTCTTTGCAGATTGATGAATATGCATAATATGTGTTTTTTTTTTTCAGGATTTTATGCTAGAGTTAACAAAACACCAAGACAGCATAGGCAATGTTTTAAGAGAGGGCAATGACCTTATAGCAGAGGGCAAGGTCAAGTCTGATGAAGAAAATGAAATTAGGGTCCAAATGGGCTTGCTGAACAACAGATGGGAGGAGCTTAGAGTGAAAGCATTAGAGAGACAGAGCAAGTAAGGATGCTTTATTTACAAGTACTTAGGCATTTACCAAAAGATCATAATAAATTATGTTTTTGTGTGACTGGATTTGTGATAAGGATGGCTGTTGAAAACATTGTGGGAAAAGGAAAAAATGCTTGAAGCCAGCATTTTCTCCTTTTCCCACAATGTTTTCAACTTTTTCAATAGCAAATCCAATCATTTAAGCCACAGGTTACCTGATTCATGTGCAAATGCTTCCAACATAGACAAGTTAAAGATTTTGTTGTCAGGTAAAGAGTCAAGATGCACTGTTTGCTGCATCCTGAATAGGCTTTTGACGGAATATGATTTGGATGTAATGAACTTCAGGGACAAATTCATAGCTTGGCTGTTTACAAAGAGAAAATGGCGGGTTATTGTCATAGCCCTGGCGTTGTTGTCTGTGTGCAAGTTGGTGAGAATGTTTGTCCGCATGATGTCCCTGAAGTGTTTGAAAATGGATTATGTTAGGTCTTAAACTTGGTCACCAGGTCAGATCTTAGAAAAAGCTGTTCAGTACTCATGAAAGTTGGTCAGAGCCTCTGTCATGATGATAACTTTCTTAAGTTTAAAAATGGGCTACATCAGGTTAAAACTATGTCATCAGGTCAAATCTTAGGAAAACTTTGTGTACACTGTATAGGCCACATTTTCAGTCTCATACTCATGAAAGTCTTGATATCTGGGACAAGTGTGAAATTGGTCATCTTGGGTCCAAAATTAGGTCACCAGGTCAAATTTTAGAAGAACCTTTTGTACACTCTTGAGGCCACATTTTCTGTACAATTCTCATAAAAGGTGGTCAAAATGTTTGTCTTGATAATACCTATGCAAGTTTGAAAATGGACTAGGTTTGGGTAAAAAGCAGGTCACTGAGACAAAGTCTTGAAAAAACTTGTTAACACTCTAGAGGCCACATTCTCAGTCTAATACTCATGAAAGTTTGTTAGAATATTTTGTCTAGATAATATCTTTAAAGAGATTGGAAAAAAGTCATGTTTGGTCAAAAGGTTCAGACGAGGGACCTCAGGGTCATTATGGCCCTCTTGTTTAAATTAAAATGGAAAACATTTCTGGTTTCCTGCAGTACTTTCATAAGCTGTACAGTGCAAAGGCATAAATGGTAATATGTGTCTGGTTCAAAAATTTGACATTTCATGTTTGACAGATGTGTCAAATTATTTGAAATTATTGCAATTTCAGAATTAAGCTATTTATCATACCAGCTTTTGTAAAATTAGTCCTTTTGTTACAAATGTGTCCCTAATGTTGCCCTCAACTTTTCCCATGTCTGAAAAAAGATTTTTTTTTTTTGCTCCATTCTTTACCAAACTACAAAATTGTAGACTTGTTAAATTAGAGACTATAAAATAAATGTGACTCAAATGATGAAATTGATCTATGAAAGGGTAAAAAGATTATGAGAAAAGGAGAAAAATATCCTGGTTACCAGCCTTTAATCCTTCTCCACAATGTTTTCATGGGCAGACAGCATGATCTGTGCAATTTGTTCTTGATCTGCAAATTATAGGAATTGAGCTGCCATAGTCACCCATAGTATTAAAAGGTCTTTGTTTGGTTCCACAATATTCTAAAGAAGAATTTATGTAACCTTTTACAGAGTGCTTGTTTCATGCATTTTCTCTTTTTTCCACACTTTTTCTATCCTTTCCAACACAACTATTGTCACTTCAGCCATACTTTACTCTTGTCTGCGGTTGCTTTAAATTTGTACAAGTCTAAAATTTTTCCATCTGGTAAAAGGTTAACTCTACCAGACAACAAAACTTTTTATTGTCCAAATTGGAAAACGAAAAATGCAGACAACATAATTTATTGAAGAAAGCCCAAAATGATGCAATTCGTACATGAAAAGGTTGAACAGATTTTAACTCTTTAGCTGCTAAGGGCGACTTATGGACCTTTTGCGGACAGTGTAGATCAAGATCAGACTGCACAGAACGTGCAGTCTGATCTTGGATCTACACTGTCCGATAAGAATATATTATTCTCAAAAACATAACTTCGAAAGGGCAATAATTTTGGGGTTTTTTTACCAGACAACAAAAGTTTAGCCTTGTCCAAATTGAAAGCGTTTGCAGACGACAATTTCATTGTGGCTCAAATGGTGCAATCTATTTTTGATAGGGTAGAAAACATTGTGGGAAAAGGGGAAAATGCTGGTAACCAGCATTCTCCCCTGTTTCCACAATGTTTTCAAAAGACTTCTTTCCTAGGGTTGTTAAAAGTCGGGATTGTGTGGTAAAGGGTTAACCCTTATCCTGCTGAAGAAGTGAAAAGAAACTTTCAAGTCGAAAGTAAAAATCCAAGTTTTGCTATTTCAAACTTATTTTGGGGGAGAAAGATCTCTCCTTATTGGACAGTGTAGATCCAAGATCAGACTGCACATTCTATGCAGTCTGATCTTGATCTACACTGTTTGCCAAAGGTCAGTAAGTTGCGCTTAGCAGCCTAAGGTTTAACTCTTTACCAAACGACAAAATTTTAGACTGGTCCGTTTTGAAAGCATTTGCAGATGACAAATGTGAATCAAAAATTGAAATTAGCTTTGGGAAGGGTAGAAAACATTATAGGAAAAGGAGAAAATGCTGGTTACCAGCATTTTCTTCTTTTCCCATAATGTTTTCAAAAGCTTTCTCACTCGGGGTCGTTAAAAGTCGGGATTGTGTGGTAAAGAGTTTTAAAAGAATCTTTCTTTCTCAGGATAGTTTAACTCTTCACTGAATGAGAAAATTTTTGTCTCGTCCAAAGTAAAAGCATTTGCAAGCGACAAGATAGATGGTGGCTAAAATTATGGACATTGTCTTAGAAAGGGTTTGAAAAAATGGTTGGAACACACAAAAATGCTGGTTTTTGGCTTTTCCAGCAACGTTTGCAAAAGTTCTTTTTTTTTCAGGATTGAGGATCGTTAAAACTCGGAATGGAGTGCTTTAGATCGCATTTTTTTTTTCCCCCGAAAAAAGTTAACCCTACACTACACAACAAAATTTTAGGCAGGTCTTAATCGCAAATATTTGCAAGTGACATTGTAAATGTGGCTCATATTATGGAATTTCTTTGTCAAAGTTGGAAAATATTGTGGGAAAAAGAAGAAAATGCTGGTTACCAGCATTTTCTCCTTTTTCCACAATGTTTTTAAAAGGCTTTTTACTTGATTGTTAAAACTTATAATTGTGTTGTAAAGGGCTAAGGATATATAAATGCACTGGATGCACATTTCACATAACTGAAATACTGTTGAAATACTGTGGAAAACACTTACTATTCCCTCAACACTGTGGGCTAAATAAAATGAAGACAAAAACAGTTTTTGAATTGGTCAGGTTCTCTACATAAAAAATAGAGGATAATGGATATTCATGTTAAGATCAGTCAGCTTATTCCTTTAAGCCATGGTCACATTTACAGTCATGCACGTAGTTGTCCGTAGTTCATTTCAAACATAGTCTGCCATAGTGTTACTACGGTCAACTAGGTTGAACTGCATTCAAAGTAGGTTCAAACTTGGCAATAAGAGGAACTAAATAAAGTCTAAGTAGGGTGAACTACGTGTAAATACGCTCAATTACATTCAATTGCGTGCAAAGTAGCCAGGGTTAACTAGGGTATTACTACGTCTAACTACGATGCATTAAACTACGTATAAACTACGTCCTAAGTACACACAACTATGGTAAATTAAGGTCAACTGCCTTATGCTATGGTAAAACGTTGTGGTTGTGCCTGCTCAGTATGGGTAAGCTGCAGTCATTGTACTTTAAGCCATGGTCACATTTACGGTCATGCACGTAGTTGTCCATAGTTCATTCAAACATAGTCTGCCGTAGTGGTACTACGGTTAACTACGTTGAAGGACGTTCAAAGTAGGTTCAAACTTGGCAATATAGAAAGTCTAAGTAGGTTGAACTACGTGTAAGTACGGTTAACTACATTCAACTGCGTGCAAAGTGGCTAGGATTAACTAGGGTATTACTACATCAAACTACGAGTAACTATGTTAAACTATGTATAAACTACATCCTAAGTACAAACAACTACGGTAAATGAAGGTCAACTGCGTTCAGATACGATAAAACGTTGTAACTGTGCCTGCTCCTCACGGGTAAGCTGCAGTCATTGTATTTTAACCGCTGTCACACCTTACGTAGTTGACCGTAATGGGGAATTACCGTAGTTGGCCGTAGTTGAACGTATTAAACACACTACAGTCAAGTAGGGTCAATTACGGTTAACTACGGTCAACTACGTTCAAACTACGGTCACAGGGTCAGAACATCGTAGTTAACCCTAACAAATTTTTGGACATGTTAAAAAATTATGCGCTTACTATGGGCAAACTGTAAGTTTAAACTACGTTCATTACTACGTTGAACTACTGCTTTCTATGTGTAACTACGATTAACTACGGTTAATACGGTCAACTACGGCCATCTACGGTCATTCCCCACTATGGTTAACTACGTAAGGTGTGACCACAGCTTTAGTCTTGTCTTTACCTACAATATCTGCAAAAGCAGATGAAGTTGGGCCTAAAATTTGATCCTTTAGTAAAGGGTTAAATCTATACCAAACAATAAAATTTTGGAGTCTTCTGCATTAAAAGCATTTGCAGGTGACTTATTTAGTGGCACAAAAGTGATGGGATTTGTCTTGGAAAGGGTAGAAAACATTGCGGGAAAAGGAGAAAATGCTGGTAACCAGCATTTTCTTCTTTTACCACAATGTTTTCAAAACTTTTCTTTCCCACAGTTGTTTAAACCCTTAGGCTGCTAATCACAACTCACTGACCTTTTGCAGACAGTGTAGATCAAGATCTTGGATCCACACTGTCCGATAGGAGATATTTTTCTTCAAAAAATGCATATGAAATAGCATCATTTGAATTTTTACTACCGGCTTGAAAAGTTTCATTTAATTTATTCAGTGGGATAAGGGTTAAAAACTCGGGGGCTGTGTGATAAAGGGTATATAGAAAACTGAAAACTGGATATTTGGCTTGTTCTTGTAAACAGCTGCCTATTTTATGTCTTTGTTTACTGTAGATGAATGTGTTATGAATTCATAATCTATGATAATTATGATGTTGCTTTAAAAGTGCATTGGAACAGATCCAAAATCAGTCTTTTTATTCATACAAATGACTGCCTGTTGTAAATAATTATGTTCGCAGGATATTTGTATAAAATACAGCATGCCACTAATAACTCTGCAAATCTGCAGAAGTTGTTTTTAAAATGTCGTTGTGAATTTTTATTATCAACATAAAAAAGATTAAGTATATGAATATAATTACATGAAACATTGTAGCAAAATGAGAAATGGTTGTTTTGGTCAGTATGTTTGTCTTGATGATATCTTGGACAAGTTGTAAATTGTGCCATGTAGGGTCAAAAAGTAGTTCACTTACACTTGTGTGTTTTACATCAATAAAACCAGGATCTCTTTAGCTTTATTTACCATAGATGACTTTACTCAGGTGAGCACTTTAGGGCCAATGGCCCTCTTGTTTTGTTTATTGGAGAGTTTTTAACAGTGTTCTTCTTTTCAGAAGAAATGCACACCATTAATTAAATCTTTACCACACAACAAAATTGTAGACATATCCAAATTTAAAGTAGTTGCAGACAACAAATTTGATGTTGCTCAAAAGATGATTTCTGTCTTTTGAATTGTAGAAAACTTTATACAACAAGGAGAAAATGCTAGTTGCCAGCATTTCCTCTTTTTCCCACAATGTTTAAAAAGCCCTTAACCAGTTGTGTGTTGTAGTATCAACAATGACTCTGGACGCAAAAGGTCACAGAATCTGCATTGAAAGTCTAACCAGTACTGATTGGTTATGATTCGAATTGGATTATGTGACATCATTGGAATGTTGTAAAATCTTTTCAATATTCAAATGGCAACTATTTTTGTTGCGTCTCCATGAAAGTTTGTCAGCTCTCTTTTCTCCACATTTTCTAGGTCAGCTTTAAAACTAGGTGATATGGGGACAAACAAAGTGTCAAGTTAATGTTAACCCGTAAAGCACCTTTCATAACTTTTGCAGCCAGTGTAAATCAAGATCAGACTGCACAAAACATGCAGTCTGATCTTTGATCTACACTGTCTGCTTAGCTTAATCACTATAGACAAAAGCAACTATCAAATTCCATCTACAGTAAAACCTCTCTTCAAGACCACCCCGACAACACGAGCAACCCGCTATTACAAACAATTTTTGTCAGAATGAAAATTTTCCTTCTAAAAGATCAATGATCACGAACCCGGAAATACGATGAACGTTTTTCTCGAAGTTTGGCACTATATTTTGGCAAGGTTTGAAACTTTGCCACATCAGTTTCATGATTCAAATGAACTTGGAGAAGCATGGAAAGGTGTACTGACCACCAAGACATAAGAGAAATATTGTGTGAATAAGGTTTTGCATGAAAAACCAAACAAAAAAATGCCAAACTTGCCTTCTCACTCCATTATATTTTCTTGGCTGAATGTAACATTTGGAAGTGTTTACCAAAGTTTAAACCCTTAGGCTGCTAAGCGCAACTCACCGATCTTTTGCGGACAGCGTAAATCAAGATCAGACGGCACAGAATGTGCAGTCTGATCTTGGATCTACACTGTCCAAAAAGGATATATGTGTCCTCCAAATATACCTTTGAAATTGGAAAATTTGGGCTTTTACTATCGGCTTTAAAGTTTCACTTCTGTTGTTTAGCAGGAAAAGGGTTAACTGTAATTCCTGGATAAACATGTATATTGTAAACCCTGTAACTGTCTACAGTTTTATAGACTGAAGCACTTTGAACTCGCCTCTCAACTGTCAAATTAGCTGGGAGATAAACAGTAATTAACTCCCTCTTCTTCATGGGCAGTTCTTGGATATATCCAAATTTATATAATGCAAGTATATAGAGATACAGAAAATTATTTCATGTAGTTGCATGGAAAGGTAGAGAAGGAAACCTTGATATAATTGGAGTAATTGCTTGTGAATGAAGATTTCTTTAGTTCCTATGAAATGTTCTAATGTCTGTTGTAGAATGCTGAAAGATGAACTTAAAGTGTAGAGTTCACTTCCTGGCCAATATGAACATTAATTGTATCCCTTACCCTGCTATTTCAGACCATTGACATACTGTGTGTTAGTTTAGATTAAGATCAGACTGCACAGATGCAGTCTGCACATTGTCTTTCTCCAGCCATGTGTTTAGTGTTGAATTCACCTGAACACTGTAACCAAACAACGGAATTTTAAACCTTTCCACATTGAAAGCATCTGCAGATGTCAAAATAAATGTGACTCAAAAATTGAAGTTTCATTTTGGAAAGATAAAAACTATTGTGGAAAAGGAGGAAATGCTGGTTACCAGTATTTCTCCTTTTTCCACAATTTTTTTAAAAGGCTTTTTGTTTGGGGTATGTAAAACTCTTGATTTTTTGGTACAGGGTTAACCTAATAACAGATGATTCTGTGGTTTTTGCTACTATATGGAAGACGGCTGTTTAAAGTATTGTAGGAAAAAGGAAAAATGACCTCGAAACTAGCATTTTTATCCTTATCTTGCAACATTTTCTACTTTACCAAAGACCCAAGTTTTTCATTGGATCACATTGTATTTGTCATCTGCAAACTTAGACTAGACTGGAATTCTGTGATCCAAGTTTGGTAAAGCGTTAATCTCATATAGATAGATATACAGTCTTTTGCCTCCTGCATTGAAAGTTTTAGAAAGCTGGCAAATTTGAGGCATTTTCAATTTACACCTTTTTATTTCATTTAAGCATTTGTAACAAATGTACCATATGACCCTTGTTGAGGCTCCCCTTCTAATGAAAGATCCAGCTTTTTAGCTCACCTGAGCATGAAGTGCTCAAAGTGAGCTTTTGTGATCATGCTGTGTCCATCCTCTGTTGTGTGTCGTCAACTTTTACTATGTGTACACCCTAGAGGCTACACTTTCAGTCCAATAATCCAAAACTTTTTCAAAACGTTTGTCTTGACAAGTTTGGAAATGGGTCACATCAGGTCAAAAGTAGGTCACCTGGTCAAATCTTAGAAAAACCTTGTGTACACTTCAGAGCCCCGTTTTCAGTCGAACAATCATGATAGTTGGTTCAAATGTGTGTCTTGATATGTCTCAAATTAATGTGAAAATGGGTCAAGTTGGGTCAACTTTGAAAAACTTTTGTGTTCACTGTAGAGGTTACATTTTCAGTCCAGTACTCTTAAAAGTGGGTCAAAATGTTTATCTTAATGATATCTTGGATAGGTTTGAAAATGGGTCATTTCAGGTCAAAAGTAGGTCACTAAGTTTCATCTTTGAAAAACCTTGTGTACACTCTAGAGGTGACATTTTATGTCCAATACTCGTGAAAATTTGTCAAAATGACAGTCTTGATAATATCACAGACTTGTGTGAAATTAGGTCATGTTGGGTCAAGAAGTAGGTCACCAGGTCACATCTTTGAAAAACATTGTGTACACTGTAGAGGCCATATTTTCAGTCCAAAACTCATGAATGTTGGTCAGAATATTTGTCTTGGTAATATTTTGCATGAGATAGAATATAGGTCAGACAAAAACTAGGTCACTAGGTCAAGTCTTAAAGAAAAAAACCCTCATGTAAACTCTAAAGGCCATATTTTTGGTTGAAAAATCTTGAGAGTTTGTCAGAATTTTTGTTATGATATTTAGGATGTGTTTAACCCTTTACCACACGGCAAAATTTAAGACCTATCCAAATTGAAAGCATTTGCAGATGACAATTTCATAGTGGCTCAAATGACTCAACTTTTCTTTGATAGAGTAGAAAACATTGTGGGAAAAGGAGAAAATGCTGGTTACTAGCATTTTCTCCTTTTCCCACAATGTTTTCAAAAGGCCTCTTCTTCAGGGGTGTTAAAAGGCGTCACTGTGTGGTAAAGGGTTAAGAATGGGTCATGTTTGATGAAAAAGTAGGCCACAAGGACATATTCTAGCTTATGTACATTCTAGACGCCACATTTTTAGTCCAATAGTCATAAGAGTTCGTCAGAAAATTTGTCTTGATTATATCTCAGGTGAGTTTGAACATTGGTCACATAGGGTCAAAAACTTGGTCTGAAAGTCCGTCTAAATACTTGTCTTGATGATACCAACAAGTGAATAAATTGGTCATGTTGAGTCAAAAAGTAGATCACTGACAGAAATCGTAGAAGAAACTTGTATACACTCTAGAGGCCACATTTTCAGTCAAATACTCATGAAATTTTGTTAGAATGTTTGCCTTAATAATTATTTTGGAGGAGATTAGGAATGGGTCTTGTTGGTTCAAATGACTCGGGTGACTCTGGTCCATCATAGCACTCTTATTTCTATTGAAGAATGGACTTATGAAAGGGCCAATCCATTGATAAAGTTTAAATAAAATTGATAAGAGTTGAAATAAATCTGCTGGAATAGACTAACAGCTTTGACATAATTCTAATTACTTTGCTATCATATTGATGTCATTCTGAATATACATACTCTTTGGAAAGCATTATAAATCTCCTGTAACAAAATTATCAAAGAATAGTGTCCCTGATTCGAAGAACAGTGTCCCTAATGAAATACAGGTTTTTTTTTCATAGTGTCATGGTAATTGCTTCACCTTTTGCACTGACTGAACTGGCACTGACTGAAACAGCAGTGATAACTTTGTCCTTAGAAAATTCTACATCATTGTTCTTCTGTTGATCACCCCCCCCACCCCCTTTTTCCAAAAAGATAATGCCTCCAGGGCATTAAAAAGAGAATATATAGAAAGTAGAAGATAAGCAATTTCTTACCATGAGCATTTTCCTGTCCCTAGTATAATTCTGTGTAAAAATATACTTTGATGTGGTTATGTATCTCAGCTATTATAGTGCAAAATGATTGAAGTTGAAATATTTAGTAAAAAAAAAAGATACCTTCATATTGCAGTTTCACTCTTTATCAGACAACAAAATTGTAAACTTAACCAATTGGAAGTATTTGCAGGTTACATTTTCTCCTTTGCAGAAGACACTCACATGATGTGATTTGAATTCAAGAGAACTGAAAAATTTTGAGATAAAGGATAAAATGCTGGTTACTTTTTCTCCTTTGCAGAAGACACTCACATGATGTGATTTGAATTCAAGAGAACTGAAAAATTTTGAGATAAAGGATAAAATGCTGGTTACTTTTTCTCCTTTGCAGAAGACACTCACATGATGTGATTTGAATTCAAGAGAACTGAAAAATTTTGAGATAAAGGATAAAATGCTGGTTACTTTTTCTCCTTTGCAGAAGACACTCACATGATGTGATTTAAATTCAAGAGAACTGAAAAATTTTGAAATAAAGGATAAAATGCTGGTTACATTTTCTCCTTTGCAGAAGACACTCACATGATGTGATTTAAATTCAAGAGAACTGAAAAATTTTGAGATAAAGGATAAAATGCTGGTTACATTTATAGTGTATATGAAGATCAGACTGTACAGAACGTGCAGTCGGATCTTCAGTCAACACTGTCCAATACTTTGTTACATATTCCAGCTAAATGACCCCACATTAGCAAAGTTTCTGCTTCCCTAGTTGAAAAGGTTCACTTGTTAACGCTTTACCAAACAATCCCATGTTTTAATAACCCTGCGGAACGTGGCTTTTGAAAACATTGTGAGAAAAAAAAATGCTGGTAAACAGCATTTTCTCCTATTTTGACATTGTTTTCTATTCTATTCTATTCTAAAGATACAAAATTCATCATTTGAGCCAGATTTATCCCTTTACCAAACAATCCCTGGTTTTCACGACCCTGAGAAAGAAGCCTTTTGAAAACATTGTGGGAAAGGACGAAAATGCTGGTAACCAGCATTTTCTCCTTTTCTACCCTGTTTTCTACCCTGCCCAAGACAAACCTCAAGTTTTGAGTCACATTAATTTTGTTGTCTGCAAATGCTTCCAATTTGGACCAGCCTAAAATTTTGTCGTTTGGTGAAGAGCTAATTTGTTGTCTGCAAAAAGTTTCAATTTGGACAAGTGTAAAATTTAGTACTGTGGTAAAGAGTTCACCTTAGGGCACCAAATAAACTCAAAAGATACTTTCAGTCTTGAAATTAGACAAAAAAAATCACAATTTCAAGATTGCTCTTGTCTAAAAGTGGACAGTATAGATCAAAGATTTGTGTAATGTAGTGATTTGAATTGGAGGAAATGGCTAATGACATTTAGATGATTCTAGTAAATGATCATATTTTGTAATAGTTGGCCAAATGTTAGGAATCCATCAATAGTATGAGTTCCTCAGCTACCATATTTGGTATTGTTTAACCCTTTACCACACAATCTGGAACTTAAATGACCTGGACAGAAAATAGTTTTTGAAAATATTGTGGGGAAAATGATAAAATGCTACTAACTAGCATATTTGCATTCCCTATAATGTTTTAAAGGCCTTCAAAGACAAATCCCACCATCTATGTCTTTTTTATGTGCCGCCGGAGGCGATGTATATTGGCGTCATCATGTCCGTCCGTCCGTCCATCATATGTACATCCATTTCTTGTGAACGCAACTCCTCCCACATTTCTTGACGGATTTGGATAAAATTTTCACAGAATGTTTCTCATCATGTGACCTATCGCATATTTTCAAGGTTTTGAGATTTGTAGCTGCGTCATGGAAAAAGGGGGCTTCATGTTATATTTCATTCCATTTCTTGTGAACGCAACTCCTCCCACATTTCTTGACGGATTTGGATAAAATTTTCACAGAATGTTTCTCATCATGTGAACTAGCGCATATTGTGAAGGTTTTGCGATTCATAGCTGCGTCATGGAAAAAGGGGGCTTCATGTTATATTTCATTTTTCACCAATATCTCTTTAATTACTGGACATATCTCTATGGATTTGGATGAGATTTTCACAGATCATGTGACCTAGCACATATTGTCAGGGTTTTGGAATTTATGGCTGTGTCATGGAAAGGGGGCTTCATGTCAAATTTAAACTGCGTCTGTCCATACGTACATCCATTTCTTGTGAACGCAACTCCTCCCACATTTATTAACGGATTTGGATAAAATTTTCATAGAATTTTTCTCATCATGTGACCTAGCACGTGTTGTCAAGGTTTTGCGATTTATAGCTGCATCATGGAAAAAGGGGTCTTCATGTTATATTTCATTTTTCACCAATATCTCTTTAATTACTGGACATATCTCTATGGATTTGGATGAAATTTTCACAGACTATGTGACTAAGTGCATATTATCAGGGTGTTGGAATTTATTGCTGTGTCATGGAAAAAGGGGCTTCATGTGAAATTTAATTTTTCATCGATGTATCTCTAACTAGTGGACATAATTTCATGAAACTTCATATTTTTATTGGTTAATCAAAGCCAATGACCAATGAGTCTGTCGTGCGTCTGTCTGTCCATCCATCAGTCCGTGCGTAAACCTATTAGATCACAAGTAACACAATATATCCATTGAGCTACCCAGGCAGGTGCTAGAAATTCCAACACTTTAGTCTCTATAGCTAGCTGCTTGAAATAGCAGCCATGTGGCAGCGTATATTATGACGACGGCACTCTTGTTTATTTGTTATCTTCACATAATTTCAATTTGAGCGAGTCAAATAATGTTACCCGGTTAAGAGTTAACTTTTTACCACGGAAAAAATTTTAGACCTGTCCCAACTGAGAGCATTTGCAGACAATGAAATAACTGGTGCTGGAGTGAGGAGTTTTCCCTTTGAAAGGGTAAGAAAATATTGTGGAAAAGGGAGAAAATGGTGGAAATATTTTTCTCTTGGGTCTCTTGACTCAGAGTTGTGTAGTAAAGGCTTAAAAAGTTAACTCTGCACCATACAAAATCATTTTATTGGAAAGCAGTGTGGTTCATATGATGGGAATTCTTTTTAGAAAGGTACAAAAAAGGAGGGAAAAAGGAGAAACTAGCATCTTGAATCCTGGTAACCATCATTTTGTCCTTTTTCCCCACAATGTTTTCAAAAGAAGTCTTTCTCAAAATGGGTAACCCATCTTTTCTCACAATGTTTTCTACCCTTTCAAAGCCAAAGCTTCTTATCTGAGTCACATTTAATGATTATGTCATCTGCAAATGCTTTGAGTTTGGGAAAGTGTAAAATTTTGTAAAGTGTAAAAGGGGTAAATTAAGTCATCTTTGGTGACAGTTGCAGTTCTGTTGGTCAGGAGAAATGATAGTACACTATTCTCACCACTGAAACACTGAACCCAACTGTAACTGCATAATTCTGTAGGCAGTGTGGATCAAGATCAAACTGTACAGATTCTGCAGTGAGATCTTAGTTCTACTCTGTTCACTTTTTTGCTAGATATTGCAAAAGCTATTTTAAAATTACATACTATGCATATTGGTACTGTACTGAAAATGTCTATTTCACATCCTTATATATTTAGTACTACAAGGGTTATAGTAATTTTACAATTAATTCTTTCTTTCTGTCAGTTTGCAACAAGCTTTGATGTCTCTTCAACAACAACAACTAGATGAACTTGCTGATTGGCTCACTAAGATGGAGGCTCGTATTGCTAGAGAGAAGAAGTTGGGCTCAGACTTGGGTGAGATCAGAAAACAGGTTGCGGATCACAAACTCTTGCAAGAGGAGCTGGATGCTCAGCAGAAGAAAGTGGACAGTCTGCAAAATATGGTGGTTGTTGTGGATGATAGCAATACAGAAACAGGTAAAGGGGAGGGGGGAGTTATTTACTAGTTACTAGCATTTTCTTCTTTGACCACATTTTTTCCAAGTCTACTTCTTTGGGGATTGTTTCAGAAAGGCTTAATCAACAAATTCCTGCTTTGTCAGTTTATAAGCAGAACAAAGCAAAAAACTATTATTATTATTTTTCTAAATTGTACATAATGTAATTCATTAACTATCTAATGTATTTTCAGATTAGGTTATTATTTCAAACTACAGAGAAATATTACCTATACCAGTAGCTAATCATTTTGTACCACAGTTTTGTTAACTTTCGAGAAATGTTAGTGGTTAATTTTTTTCTCTGAGAACAAAAATGAATATTATTTCTTCCTGTCCCTATAATAGCTTGCATAAATGCAAGAAATTTTTTATACCTTTATTGAACAATTTCAAGTTTTAACGACCCTAAGGGATACAGCTTTAGAAAAACGGTGCTAACAGGAGAAAATGCTGGTTACCAGCATTTTCTTCTTTTCCCACTATCCTTTGAAGACAAATTATGTACATCATTTTAACAACATAGAAATTGTCACCTACAAATGCTTTCAAGTTGGACTAATCCAAACTGTTGTCATTGTTACAGATATAATCCTTTACCAACCCATTTCAGAGCTTTAAAGACCCTGAGCATGAAAGCATTTAAAAACAATGTGGGAAAAGGAGAAAATGCTAGCAATCAGCATTTTCACATTTTCCCACTCTGTTTCCTAGCCCATCAGAAAACTTACGGTGATGTGTACCAATTTCAAATGTATCATTAGCAGATGCTTCGAATTCGGATGAATCCAAACTATTGTTGTTTGGTAAAGAGTTAACCAGGCAATACTTTTAATATTACAGCTTGTCAAGAGATGGAAAACCAGTTGCAATTTCTGGGTAAAAGATGGACAGCAATCTGTCATTGGACAGAGGAACAGTGGCTCCTCCTACAGAATATTCTCCTCAAATGGCAGCATTTCGCAGAGGAGGAATTTCGCTTTGCTGATTGGCTGACAACCAATGAGGCATTGATTGAAAATATGAACTCTGCTGACCTTTCTGAACCAAAAATAGCAATTGCTCAAGTCCAAGATCTAAAGGTAGACACTCTGAACATTGAAAGAGAAAACTTATCATCCTTAAAATTGTTAACCCTGTATCAAGCAATTCTTTGTTACAATGACCCTGAGAATTAAAAATTTGAAAAACATCAAGGGAAGAAGAGAAAATCCTGGTAAACAAAATTTTCTCCTTTTTCCACAGGATTTTCCACCCACCCAGAGAAAAATTCTGTCATACAAACCAAATTTAATTTTGTTGTCTGAACATGCTTTCAAGTTGGACCAGTCTAGAAATTTGTCATCAGACACTGCTTGTGTATGACTTCCCACTTTACTCAAATGATGGATCAAGGTAACGCAAGGCCCTTTATTCGGAACTGATCTGGTCAATTTTAAATTCATCATAAATTTCTACAAAGGAGAAACTTTTGAAGAAAAGGATCATCTTCATTTTTGAAATGCATTGAAAAATATTGCAGGAAAAGGAGCAGTTGTTTTTTTCATGTTTAATATGAAACTATGCACTAAAGAATTCGTAGTGCTAAGCATGATTTTGCAACCTTTTAAACTTTTAGAATAAGCTTTTTCCATAGAATGATCTTTTACAATCTCTAAGCAAAGGGTTTTTTACATTAGCATATATGTTGCACAAGCTGGTCTTAGAATTACCTTAAACACATCACAGGTTGTGCAATGAAATGAAGATTTGATTTTCTGGTAGTATCAAGTATATGTTTGAATAAGTAGCTACAATTCTGTTCTTGTCGTAAGCAGCTGGATTTTTTGCTACAATGTATTACCAAAACGGGGGAGGGAGGGGGTATGAAAAAGGCATACACTTATGGTTAAGGGCTATTCATTAGTTAATTCTACTTTCAGTTAATAGAGATAGACATGGTAGTACAAGTACAGAAGTTTGAAGCATACATTTATGGTTAACTCTTTACCACACAGTCCCGACTTTTAACGACCCTGAGAAGGAAAGCTTTTAAAAACATTGTGGGAAAAGGAGAAAATGCTGGTAACCAGCATTTTCTCCTTTTCCCACAATGTTTTCTACTCTTCCCAAAACAAATTTCGATGTTCGAGTCACATTTATTTTGTCGTCTGCAAATGCTTTCAATTTGGACTGGTCTAAAATTTTGTCGTTTGGTAAAGAGTTAATTGTTAATTAATTTTACTTCCAGTTAATAGAGAAGGACATGGTAGTACAAGTACAGAAGTTTGAAGAGCTTTATGAAACGGGGCAACACATTGTACAGATAGTCAATAATGATACAGCTGTACAGAAAATTTCAACGAATCTTGAACAACTGCAGGAAAGATGGAAGAGACTTGTTGACAACATGGAAAACCAAAGCAAAAAGGTATTAAATGGGCTCTTAACCTATGGAATGACAGAAATTCTGACTAGTCCAAGTTGAAAGTGTTTGCAGACGACAAATTTAATGTGGCTCAAATGATGAGATTTTTCTTTGAAAGAATTGAAAACATTGTTAAAAAAGGAAAGCAAACAAAAAGTAAATCCCTGGCGGAAAAAGTGACTAACATATGGGATTCGAACCCATAACCCCTAGTTTACAGGGCCAGTGCTCTAACCACTGAGCTACCTGAACCACTTAGTATTTATGCTAATGATTACCACTACAGTCCTTCCCATCCTGGTTTTTGGGAGCTACCCGATTCATGTGGTCTTGGAGACCCCTTTGGTCTTTACAGCTACTTCTGACATTACTAAAGTAAATCCTTAGGGGAAAAAGTGCATCTGGTAAGTGATTCAAATGCAAGACCTCTTGCTTAGAGTGCAAGTGCTCAACCACTGAGCTACCCAAACCACTAGACATCCATGCTACAGATTATCACTTACATATTTAACCCTTTACCACACAATCCTGAATTTTGATGACCCTGAAACAGAAGCTTTTTAAAAATATTTGAAAGCCTTCTCCTTTACAAATTAAATTAGGTTTGTTAAAACTCGGGAGGGTTAAAATTGACAAGTAAAGTCAATGGATAACTTGATTTATTTGAATACACGGTAGAGTTTCTTGTGACTTTCAACAGTTCTTGTGTAGTCAAGTCACTTGTTTTTCTTATCTTGGTTTCTCTAGTACATGTATTAGGGTTGGGCTCTGCAGTGCCTTTCCCAAGGACATTCCACATGTCCAGCACCAACCGTGGGGTTTGAACCAGGATTTCCTGGCTTTAACTACATGTACCAAGCCACATGGGACCACTCAAACAAGCAGACAGGCTGATTTTGTTTCACAGTGGTTCAAAAGACAGCCTGTGTTGTAAGAGTTACTTGATGGGTAAATTATTTATTATGTGACATTATTATCTGACAGTCTGATTTCGTTTCATTAGATCGTCAGTCTTGGTTTAGAGTTGAGTGAAATTCCAGAGGAACACATGGAAGTAAAAGAAGAGGGTAAACTTCAAAGTGCAGGACCTGCAGGGGCCAAAAGGAGAAAAGTGGATTCTTCTGTAAAAGCCGAGTTTGATCTTGAAATGAAAAAGCTGTCTGAATGGTTTGAGAGAATTGAATCTGGTTTAGAATTGATCCTACAGGATGAAGGTTCCACACAGGAGTCTTTTACTACAGAGGAACAAGTGGTGTTAATGGAGGTATGAATACACTTAGGCGTTACGTGGTTCTTAACTCTTTACCACACAATCCCGACTTTTAATGACCCTGAGAAAGAAGCCTTTTGAAAACATTGTAGGAAAAGGAGAAAATGCTGGTAACCAGCATTTTCTTCTCTTCCCACAATGTTTTCTACCCTTCACAAAACAATAGTCTATTTTTGAGCCATATCTATTTTGTTGTCTGCAAATGCTTTCAATTTGGACTGGTCTACAATTTAGTTGTTTGGTAGATTTAACTCTACCAAAAGACACAGTTTTGGACTTGGCCCAATACAAAGTATTTGCAGACCACAAATTGGATAAGGCACAAATGGTGTTATTTGTCTTCGAAAAGCTAGAGAACATTGTTTGAATGGACCAAGTGCTGGGTACTAGCATTTTCTCCGTTTCTCGCAGTGTTTTCAAAAATCTTCTTCCCTGAGTTTGTGAAAGCCAGGAATTGTCTGGTAAAGGATTAATCAAATCATCCAATATTTCAAAGACCTTTAGGAAGTGGCCTTTGAAAACATTGTTAGTGAATGAGAACATTATGTATGGTAAAAGATCATTCAGGATGAATACCCCACTCGGTCTTTCACAACACAGGAAGAGGTTACAGTGATGGGGGAAGATTGCTATAATTCTGCAAAATGAATGTTCTCTGTAGGTGTATACTGGAATCAGCCTGTCCGTCTGTTTGACAGTTCCTCTGTGGTACACATACAGGTTTGAGAGAATTAAATCTAGATTGGTGCCAATCTAGTTTGTTTCCGTTTCCAAACAGTCACATTTTTTCAGTCATGAGGAAGAGACTTTGAAAAAGATGTTTGTAAATAGAAGATGAACAGTCACTGTCTTTTTGTTTCATTGAGCTTGAGGAAGAAGGCATGATTATAAAGAGGAGACAGTGCAAGTTACAGTGCAGATAAGTTAACTCTTTACCACACAATCCGGAGTTTTAACGACCCTGAGGAAGAAGCCTTTTGAAAACATAGTTGGAAAAGGAGAAAATGCTGGTAACCAGCATTTTCTCCTTTTCCCATAATGTTTTCTACACTATGAGAGAAATTCCAACAATTATGTCCATTGAAATTGTTGTCGGCAAAAGCTTTCAATTTGGACAAGTCTACATTTTTGTTGTGTGGTAAAGAGTTAAGCAAACGACAAAATTTTAGACTGGTCCAAATTGAAAGCATTTGCAGACGACAAAATTAATGTGACTCAAAAATTGAAATTTGTTCTGGGAAGGGTGGAAAACATTGTGGGAAAAGGAGAAAATGCTGGTTACCAGCATTTTCTCCTTTTTCCACAATGTTTTCAAAAGGCTTCTTTCTGAGAGTCGTGAAAACCTGGGATTGTTTGGTAAAGAGTTAAAGCTTTTCGATTCTGTAAACAGCATCAGCTGTGGGCTTCAAAGTTTGGCCTCGAAATTTCTCTGTGGTTGATGAAAGTTTTGTGTAATATTTGAACAATAGTAGGTTACATGAATATTGTAACAGGTTTTTACAGAAATAGTTGATTTTTCAGGATTCTAAGAATGAAGTAGATGCTCAATCCAGTAATATTAAACAGCTTGTGACCATGGGAAAGTCAATTGCAAGTGAATTACAGCTAGGTAAGACTTACCACAATCATTTTTGTAGGTTTTCTCCACAATTTTTTGTTATGAATAAACCTGAGACGATCCCAAGTTTGAAGGTTTTTTCCCCCTACTGACCTCAAGTATCCATTGTTCCGAGCATGAAAGTTCGCAACAAATGTATAGCTAAGATACAAACCGCCCCAGCTGGGATTCAAATCTGTGCAGTAAAGATCCTCATTAAGAGACCAATACACCAACCACTGAGCTAAAGAGAAGTCTCCCTAGTGTATTTGTTAGGTTTTGATTTTATACAAGACAAAGCTATGCTGTCAGTAAGGAGTGATCTCCTGTAACACACCTTCTCTTAAAGGTCATCATTTTGATGACATAAGCCTAATTAGGCAGTAAGTCTATTATATAGACAACAAATGGCTCAATGGCCAATCCCAGACAAGCCCCAATTTTGCAAACATGAAAGTTAGCAACAAATGCATAGCTGAAACACAAACTGCCCTGGCTGGGATTCGAACCCGTGTGGCAAAGATCCTCATTTATCGAGGCTCAAAAGTCCAATAAACTAACCACTGAGCCAAAGAAATTTCTCCTTAATGCAGTTGTTAGATAATGATTTCATACAGGAAGAAGCTATGCTGTAAGGAAGGAGTGATCTCCCGTAACACCATTCAGTGTAGTTAACTCTTTACTGAACAACAAAATGTTGGATTGGACCAAATTGAAAGAATGCAGACAACAAATTGAATGTAGCGTAAATGGTGATTTATGTATTGGTTAAAGTAGAAAACATTGTCGGAAAAATAGAAAATGCTGGTTATCAGCGATTTCTCCTTTTCCCACAATTTTTTCAAAAGGCTTCTTTTTATGGGTCATTGAAACTCGTAATTGTTTGGTAAAGAGTTAACTAGGATAACTGGTATTCCTTTAGGAGGAGAACCATATGATTCCATCACAAAACAAACAGAGGCTTTGGAACAGCGATGGGACAAGCTGAAAATATTGTTAGTGGACACACAACATGCTGTTGATATCAATATAGAGACCAAAAAGGTGGTAGATGAACTGCGAGCTTTACAAGAAACAATGAAAACTTATGAAAAATGGGCAAATTCTGTAGAGAGTATAGCGGAAGAAGCTCCAGAGATCAGTCGGCAGCTAGAACAGTCAAAGGTATATGGCCTGCAACACGTGAAAAAGGGGCATTTGGACATTTGCGTAAAGTGTCGTCTCGGATCAGCCTGCGCGGACTCCAAAACGACACTTTCTGTTTTTAGCTCACCTGAGCACAACGTGCTCAAGGTGAGCTATTGTGATCGCCCTATGTCTGGTGTCCGTCGTCCGTCAACAATTTGTTTAAACATCTTCTTCTCCTAAACCACTGGGCCAATCTTGATGAAACTTGGCAGGGATGTTCCTTGGGTGAAGTTCTACCAAAGTTGTTCAAAGAATTGAATTCCATCCATAACTCTGGTGGCCATGGCAACAAAAAAGAAAAAAATGCAAAATCTTTGAAAATCATCTCCTCTGAAACTAGAAGGCGTAGAGCTTTGATATTTGGTATGTAGCATCTCCTAGTGGACCTCTATCAAGTGTGTTCATATGATGCCCCTGGGGTCAAAACTGGCCCCGCCCCAGGGGTCACAAGTTCGAACATAGGAACAAAGAAAGAAAACTTTAAAATTCATCTCTGAAACTGGAAGGCATAGAGCTTTTATATTTGGTATGTAGCATCTCCTAGTGGACCTCTACCAAGTTTGTTCATATGATGCCGCCCTGGGGTCAAAACTGGACCCGCCCCGGGGGTCACAAGTTCGACCATAGGAACAAAGAAGGAAAACTTTAAAATTCTTCTTCTCTGAAACTGGAAGGCGTAGAGCTTTGATATTTGGTATGTAGCATCTGCTAGTAGACCTCTACCAAGTTGTCCATATGATGCCCCTGGGGTCAAAACTGGCCCCACCCTGGGGGTCACAAGTTTGAACATAGGAACAAAGAAGGAAAACTTTAAAATTCTTCTTTGAAACGGGAAGGCGCAGAGCTTTGATATTTGGTATGTAGCATCTGCTAGTGGACCTCTACCAAGTTTGTTCATATGATGCCCCTGGGGTCAAAACTGGCCCTGCCTCGGGGGTCACAAGTTTAAACATAGGAACAAAGAAGGAAAACTTTAAAATTCTTCTTCTCTGAAACTTGAAAGTGTAGAGCTTTGATATTTGGTATGTAGCATCTCCTAGTGGACCTCTACAAAGTTTGTTCATATGATGGCCCTGGGGTCAAAACTGGCCCCACCCTGGGGGTCACAAGTTTGAACATGGGAACAAAAAAGGAAAACTTTAAAATTCTTCTTCTCTAAAACTGGGAGGCGTAGAACTTTGATATTTGTTAAGTAGTAATCCTGTTCTAAGTTTGTTAGCCCACCTGACCACAACATGTTCAGTGAGTTCAAAATTGGGTCATAAACTAGGTCACAAGATCAAATTAAAGAAATAACCTTGTGGGCACTCTAGAGGCCACATTTATGGCTAAAATGACCTGAAATTTAGTCAGAATATTCATCTTGCTGAAATATCGGATGAGTTCGAAATTGGGTCACCTGGGATCATAAACTAGGTCAAATTAAACAAATACCTTGTGGGCACTTTAGAGGCCACATTTCTTGCTCAATTGACCAGAAAATTGATCAGAGTATTTGTCTTGATAAAATCTCACATGAGTCTGAATTTGGGTCAAATGGGGTCATAAGCTAGGTCACTAGGTCAAATTAAGAAATACCTTGTGGGTACTCTAGAGGCCACATTTTTTGCTCAATTGACTTGAAAATTGGTAAGAATGTTTCTCTTGATGAAATTTAAGATGAGTGCAAAATTGGGTCACCTGGGATCATAATCTAGGTCACAAGGTCAAATTAAAGAAATACCTTGTGGGCACTCTAGAGGCTACATTTCATGCTCAATTGACTTGAAAATTGGTCAGAATGTTTGTCTTGATAAAATATTGGATGAGATTGAAATTGGGTCACCTGGGGTCATAATCTAGGTCACTAAGTCAAAGAAATACCTTGTGGGCACTCTAGAGGCCACATTTACTGCTCAAATGACCTTAAATTTTGTCAGGATATTTGTCTTGAAATCTCGGATGAGTTTGGATTGGGGTCACCTGGGATCATAAACTAGGTCACTAGGTCAAATTAAAGAAATACCTTGTGGGCACTCTAGAGGCCACATTTTTAGCTCAATTGACTTGAAAATTGGTCAGAATGTTTGTCTTGATAAAATGTCACATGAATCTGAATTTGGGTCAACTGGTGTTATAAACCAGGTCACTAGGTCAAATTAAAGAAATACCTTGTGGGCACTCTAGAGGCCACATTTATTGGTCAATTGATTTGAAAGTTGGTCACAATGTTTGTCTTGGTAAAATCTAAGATGAGTTCAAAATTGGGTCACCTGGGGCCTTAATCTAGGACACTAGGTCAAATTAAAGAAATACCTTGTGGACACTCTAGAGGCCACATTTCTTGCTCAGTTGACTTCAAAATTGGTCAGAATGTTTGTCTTTATGAAATATCAGATAAGTTTGAAATTGGGTCACCTGGGGTCATAAACTAGGTCACCAGATCAAATTAAAGAAATACCTTGTGGGCACTCTAGAGGCCACATTTATTGCTCAATGTACTTGAAAACTGTTCAGAATGATTGTCTTGACAAACTTTTGATGAGTTCAAAATTGGGTCACCTTTGGTGACAAAGTAGGTCACTAGGTCAACTTAAGAAAATTCCTTGTGGGCACTCTAGAGGCCACATTTTTAGTTCAACTGACTTGACAAATGGTCAGAAATTGAATTATTCACGTGGAGTGAAATTTCGCCTATTGACTCAGGTGAGCGATCCAGGGCCATCATGGCCCTCTTGTTATGTAATTTTCTGTTTTGCCCAAGTCTACTGAAAAACAAAATCTAATGTAGACGTAAATTGCCATCTCGGATTAACCTGCGCGGACTGCGCAAGTTGATCCGGGACGACACTACGCAAATACC
The DNA here is from genome assembly GCA_946811185.2 of Hippopus hippopus. Taxonomy (NCBI): domain Eukaryota; kingdom Metazoa; phylum Mollusca; class Bivalvia; order Cardiida; family Cardiidae; genus Hippopus; species Hippopus hippopus. Next base: position 22,470,092 of record OX328101.1, on the reverse strand, counting down.
CAAATGCCCCTTTTCGTGTGTTGCAAGCCAATTATGTTTATAATCTGGTTTCGATAAAAGAAGAACAAGCCATGCTCTGTGAAAAGGGAGTTTAGTGCAACTACAAAAAGTATCGACCTACATCAGGCAGCGCAATCCACGCAGGCTGACCTGGGTCGAAACTTTCTGCATTTGTTAAATTTTCTGCATGTTCAAGGATCATCCTACCTCGGGATTCATTCAGCCAGTTGTTAGACAAAATTGATTGTATGGATACATGTGATGACTTGAACAGTATGATGCATCATGGAGATGCATTAGCTCCACCTTTTCCCAGAACATGGCTCAGAGTGTATGTCACATAATCCATACCTCTGAGAATACCAAGCACAAAGTTGTGCTTCAGACATTACAGATTGAGATTATTCTGCATGTTCCATACAGTCTGATCTTAGATCTATATCTGCCAGTATTTTGTGAGATACTCTTATCAAAGCTGTTTTGAAATGTGACTTTCTATTGATTTATATTCTGTTCTAGAATATATATTTTCTGCATTTTGCAGCCATAGGGCTGCAGTATAGTTTGACAAATACGTCAAGAAAGAGCTTCATTTTAATTTTAAACTTAGGAGAAGGGAACAGAATGTGATTATCCTGTTGCTATAATTTATATCTTTTCACCAAGAAGACAAAATTTTATACTTGTATAAATTGAAAACATCTGTAGTAAATGAATGAAATGTGGAATAAATGATTTGATTTGTCATAGAAGGGGCAGAAAATTTTGTGGGTAAATTATAAAATTTTAGTCACCAGTATTTTTCATTTTCCTGTCATGTTTATAAAAGTGTATTGGCTCAGGGTTATAATAGTGCAGAATCATGATATTATAGATTGTATATTATAGGGTTGAAATGCTTAGAACTGAAAGCCTTCTTGAAGAGATGTATGAGCCATGCTCTGTGCATGTGCAAAAAGTATCGAACACAGTCCATGCAGGCTTACCTTGGTCTAAAATTTTTGCTTACTGCTAATTTTCTGCATGTCCAAGATCATTCTAACTCATGATTCAGCAGGTTGTAAGACAAAATAGATTTTATGGATCCATACTTACGTAATGACTTGGTTGGTATGATGTACCACAAAGAGGTATTAACGCTTTACCACACAATCCCGACTTTTAACGACCCTGAGAAAGAGGTCTTTTGAAAACATTGTGGGAAAAGGAGAAAATGCTGGTAACCAGCATTTTCTCCTTTTCCCACAATGTTTTCTATCCTATGAAAGACAAATTCCATTATTTAGGCCACATTTATATTGTCATGTGCATTTGCTTTCAAGTTAGACGAGTCGAAATTTTTCTCATGTGGTAAAGGGTTAAACCCCCTTTTACCAGGGCATGGCTCGTACATTTTAACTTTAAATTGGTGTTTTTCAGATAAAGCTGAAAGCATTGAAGACCCAAGAAGAGAGGGTTGAAAAACTAAACAAACAGATCCAGGTTGTACTTAAAGAGAAAAACAATCCTTCTCTTGAATCTGACCTTGAAGATTTCAACAAGAGATGGCAAGCAACTTACCAGAAAATTGGTAGGTAACAGTATTTGTCCTTTATTGTTGAAAATATGCTTATTAAGCCATGTTTTTATGTAAATGCTAGAGCTCAAACATCTGCCAGTCTGAGTTAAGCATTGATACCAGACTCCTATTGCCAGGCACTTTATGGTTTGATAAATGAAAGGTATCTTCATACAGTCCACTAATCTTTAAAAAAATTATTTGTTGGGTCTTGGTATTAGAAAACTCCTGTGTTATATTCGAAACAATGCCAAATACTGATTATCTTTTAAAATGATTATCTTTTATCTGAATTTTATTCAGATTGTTTCCAGGTTTTATTGTTGAGATTATTTATACCGAAGAAAACCTGTAGACATAAAATAGTTTTCAGATGTTGTGCAGCTTTCTTTCTTCACCTAAGCACATTAGTTTAATGAAATCATTGATTGGTTAAGCCTAACAAGGGTACAACAAAAGCCTGTATTCAGGGCAGAGTTTTCCTTTGATATTGGCAAAGAAAAGTTGAGTGTTATAAACAAAGTTGATGAAAATGTTTTCCTACAGATACAAATGAAAATAATGTTGATGTGATGTAAATGTTGTAACTCTTTGAAGACACGACAGGTGTAGATCAAACTTAGACTATAGAACATGTAGTCTGATCTTTTGTCTACACTGTCTTGTATATTTGTTTGATTTTCTGGCCAAAAAGGCTTCAAATTATGACTTTCTTGCTGCTTGAAAGTTTGTATGCCAATAGCAAAAAAATTAAGAAGAAAATGTGATAAAGTTTGTTCTTTTATCTGTATTCTTAAGTTCTCACTACGAGTTTTTACATAGATATTAGGATTCATTTGTTTTTTATTGCCCTTACTTACCAGGATTACTTTGTTGTTTGATAAGCTATATTTTGAATAACACTTTAAGTTTCCATTTCAAAATATAAAAAGCTTGATAATTTTTGTGGTTTTTATCTTGGTTTAGCTGCAGAGTTGTGGATTGTTATCAAAGAATATTTTTTCCTTTTTTTTTTTTTGGTCAGAAGTTTGAATATTGTGTTAACAGACATTAATATGTACTAAATCATATATTTCAAGGATAACTCATAATTGTTTGGCTCACAAATTCAAATTATAATCCACATTCAGTTTTGGTAATATGTTTTTAAAGGGTTTATGTAGTTATTTCAAGAACAACCTACTCTAGGTCTCTAACACTGATTCCCGTGTAGATTTTATTTGAGTTAGAAAGCAATTTGTAGCTTTGAAAGGGTCAAAATTTGGTGCAAGACACAGAATATTCAGAGTAGAGTCCATGTCAACTCGAACCAATTGATTTTATTGCTTAACCCTTTACCACATAATGCCAACTTTTATCGACCCTGAGGAAGAAGCCTTTTGAAAACATTGTGGGAAAAGGAGAAAATGCTGGTAACCAGCATTTTCTCCTTTTCTTACAATGTTTTCAACCCTATCAAAGAAAAATGGCTTTTTTGTGCCACATTGGAATTGTTGTCTGTAAATGCTTTCAATTTGAACAAGTCTAAATTTCTGTTGTTTAGTAAAGAGTTAATGATACTCACTTTGATTGCATTTGAATGTATCGCTATCAAAGTGAAACTTTATATTGGAGTTACTGTTGAAGTAAAAACAACACCCCCAAACTTGAGAAGTTTGGTGTTTGAAATAGCAGGCATATGAGATCAGTAGTCTGCTACTCTTGACTCCAGGAGCTTTCTTGGACAGTAAAGATCAAGAGCACAGAAAATGCAGTTTGATTCTTCTTTGACACCATCAGATACCATGAGATTTTTTCTTGGCAAAAATTTCTTTTGATATTGGGAATTTTAGGATTGTCCAGAAATGTTGATTTGATTCATTTAGTAGTTTAAGTGGTAAAAATCTGACCTAAAGCCATGTACCATAGCCCTAATGAATTTATAAAAGAAAGCTTACTTCCTACCATTGGAATTGAATAAGTCAACCACTAAGCTGTCTTTGAAACTTGTCCTGAAACTTAAACAGTGTAGAATCTGATGCGTAAACTAGGGTACATCTATTTTCATAGCATGCATGGTTTTGCTTTTCACAGCTGAGCAGGAAAGTGAGTAGATGAATGTTTGTAGAAGTTTTGTAACTTATTTACTCATGTTGCATTACAATTTTCAGTTTCTTTCCTAATCAATTAACAACTCAATTTAGAAAGAATAAAAAACGGAAAGAAAGAAAATCAGTAAAACCTAGAAATTAAAGATACTTATACGAACACAGGGAATTCTACTAATACAAGTATTTTATAGTGTAGCTAATAAACTCCACTAGTTTTAAAATTGCCTGCTTTTAGGCTGTTTTCCAATCAAAATTTGTGGATTAAGGATATGTCCATGGTCTCAGAAAATTGTCATAAAACTAAATGCTTGATCATCATATCAGTCGATTATAGGCAAGGAAAAAGAGTGTGTACTAAAACAAATGGCCTACAAAAAACCTTCGATCTTTTAGGCATTTTCATCCTTTTGAACCTGTAGGAAAGAGGAAAGAAAGTACAAAACAAGAGAGCCTCTTATTTTCACAAAGGATACCAAAGTAATCTTTGGTAGGCTGTAGGAATTTAAGTTGATAAAGAGAAGATTACAAGACATAGCTTTGTATTCTATCCTTACCCACGTCCCAAAAACATTCACAGAACAGTATAGTAAAACCTTACCATCTGTATATCTGTCAAACTCTATTGACCAAAGTTGCTGTATATTATAATATACCATCATATTTACACTTATTAAAGCTTTACCAAACACAGCCCCCTTTTAGTGACCTTAAATATGAGGCTCTAGAAAAGATTATGGGAAAAGGAGCAAATGTGGATTCCTTTACCCAGAATGTATTCTACCATTTCATAGACAAAAAAACACTTTTGAGCAACAATTGACCTTTTACCAAGTGATAAAATGTAAGCTTTGTCAAAATTGTAAGCATTTACAGACGATAAATTAGATGTAACTTAACTGTGTACCATACAATCCTGTCTTTTAACGATCCTGGTAGATTAGACTTTTGAAAAAATTGTGGGAAAAGGAGAAAATGCTGGTAACCAGCATTTTCTCCTTTTCCCACAATGTTTTCTACCCTATCATAGTGAAAAATCATTTTAGCAACATTTCATTTGTTGCCTACATTACTTTCAGTTTGGTCACATCAAGTTTTTTGTTGTTTGATAAAGGATTAAATGACAGAAAACATTGTTGGAAAAGGAGAAAATGCTGGTACTTAGCATTTTCTCTTTCTCCCACAATGGTTTCAAACGGCCTCTTTCTCATGGTTGTTAATAGGCAGGATCATGTGGCTTGCAACACGCGAAAAGGGGCATTCGGACATTTGCGTAAAGTGTTGTCTCGGATCAGCCTGCACAGTCCACACAGGCTAATCCGAGACGGCACTTTATGACTACATTACATTTTGTGGTACAGTAGACTTACTCAAAACAGAAAATTACATAAAAACGGAAAGTGTCGTTTCAGATTAGCCTGCGCGGACTGCACAGGCTGATCCGAGACGACACTTTACGCAAATGTTTGAATGCCCTTTTTCGTGTGTTGCGAGCCATATGGTAAAGGGGTTATTTGTTGTCCGCAAATGATTTCAAGTTGGACAAGTCTAAAATTTTGTTGTCTGGTTAAAACATACACTTCATCTGTGTACCATGGGATATTTTGCAGACAAAATACCTTTCTCTTGACAAATAGAAAAAAAAAACAGTACATTTGTTCTAAATCTGAGTTTAAATGTGTAATATTGGTATTCGGAACTAAAATCTACTCAAAATTGAAAGGTTGTGGGTTCATTTCATACATGTATATTATAAACAGTATTTAATAATCTTAAACTATTCAAGGTATGTTACTCTTTTTGATTTTACAAGTATCAAATGACTTATAACTGGTGATTGCAAGTAATCTCTAGAAGAAGCAACCAAATACAGTTCAGTACTATGACAACTATGCCTTGAGTAGGATTGAACTCGGGACTGCCTGCCCATACCACTGAGGCACCCAGGACAGATCCCTTGTCCTACAACGAGTTGTCACAACAAATGCAAAGCAAGAAAAAAACAAACATACGAAAATAAGGAAATGATGCCAGTCTGAAGTCTAAAATACTGTTCAGTGGACTTTAATAATTCTTCAACCCTTTACCAAATGATAAAATCTTGTACTTGACCAAATTGAAAGCATTTGCAGAAGACAAATGTACTTCAAATGATTATTTCTGTTTTTGATTGGATAAAAATTATGGTGGGATAACGAGCAAATTCTGGTTAAACGTGGCTCAAATGATAAAAATTTTCTTCAAAAGAGTAGTAAGAATTGATGGTAAAGGAGAAAATACGAGGTACCCTGATGATTTCACCTGAAAGATGAAAATGCGGCTCAAGTAATCTTTGGAAGGATAGAAACCATTGTGAAAAGAGGCCTCTACCTCACTGTTGTTAATACCGAAGAATTTTTTATTGATACTTTACTAAACAGTTTTCATGATTTAACCCTTTACCACACAATGACGACTTTTAACACCCCAGAGGAAGAAGCCTTTTGAAAACATTGTTGGAAAAGGAGAAAATGCTGGTAACCAGCATTTTCTCCTTTTCCCACAAAGTTTTCTACCCTATCAAAGCAAAATTGCACCATTTGAGCCACTTTGAAATTGTCGTCTGCAAATGCTTTCAATGTGGATAGGTCTAAAATTTTGCTGTGTGGTCATGGGTTAATAACTTTGAGGGAGAGGTCGTCTAAAAACATTGTTGGAAAAGGAGAAAATGTTGGTAGCCAGCATTGTTTGCTTTTCCTGTATTTTTGAAATGAGTAATCTCACCGACTTTATGCAAAGCAATCATGAACAGAACTTGGGAGTGAGGGCTGTAATTTTTTTCAAGTCAGAGAAATGCCAGCACTTGTGATATGTCTTAAAATGTTTGAAAGGAATTTAGTTATTCATCGAAGCAGTTATTCATCAAATGAAATAACCTAAGATCTAAATGACTGCATGTATTAAGTTTTTTTCCTTGTATAAAATTAATGATTAAAATGAGATGATTATGGTGATCTGTCAAAATAAATTGGCTATCAGTTGTATGCAATCTTTTTTTATTGTTTGCAAAATGATCTGAAATTGTGATCTGAAAGAGATGTTTTAAGTTGCAGATTTTATTTTCATTGTTGTTTATTTCTATCTGTCTGTCATGCATTCTTTTAACAGACCAAAAGTGTAATCTGCAGTACTTTTGGATGAAATGCCAATATCTTTTGGTCTGCAACATGCGAAAAGGGACTTTCGGACATTTGTGTAAAGTGTCATCTCGGATCAGCCTGTGCAGTCCGTTCAGGCTAATCCAAAACGACACTTTCTGTTTTTATGTAATTTTCTGTTTTGCGCAAGTCTACCGTAGGTAAAAATGTAATGTAGTTGTAAAGTGCTGTCTTGGATTAACTTGTGCGGACTGCACAGACTGATCAGAGACAACACTTTACGCAAATGTGCGAATGCCCCTTTTCGTGTTTTGTAGGCCATTTACAGGTATTTCATGCTTTAGGGTTTGAAAAGGAAGGAATGAAATAGTAATGTAATAGAATAGGACACTTGACATAGTAAATTTCATGGCAGAATAAGTAAGGTTACAGTAAATTACCGTATGTGTATGTGCATGAAGACACTAACAGACATTAAAAGACAATGAATTGAGGTTTAAGAAGCATATGAATTATGAATTACTATAACTCTTAAGGGAGAATGACATTTCCTAGAGCTTCTTGTAATTCTGTGTAGCTCCATTAAAGCCAAAGAATTGAAGATCCAAACCAATTTTGACAAAATTTCCCAAACTTGTCTGAAAAGAATGCCAAAAATTGTTGTTTTGAGCATGTTGGTAAGAATCTGGATAGGTAAAATATTTAAGAGATCACTGATGTATTTATTGAACTAGATTGAATGATTTAGGATAGCTGGTTAGTATGGCCCTCATCTTTACCTCACAACAAAATTTTTAGACTTGTCTGAATTAAAAACATGTCCATATAACAAATCGTGCGTGGCCCCAATTATTGAATATGTCTTCAGAAGGATAGGAATCATTGTGGGAAAAGGAGAAAACGCTGATTACCAGCATTTTCTGCTTTTCCCACAATGTTTTCATGGTCGTTAAAAGATGAGACTGTTTGGTAAAGGGTTAAATTAAAAGTTGTAAATAGTATATCATTTTGTATGAAAGAAACAACATACAGAACCTCTGGGCTTTATTTATTGATTTAAAAGATTTTATTACTGCCAATTTTTTGTTGTTCTTTTTTATTTTACATTTGTCTTAGCATTCAAGTTCTCTCTAATGTGACTGCTGATGTTGTGTTGTACATGTAGTTGTTTACTGGTGTGCATGTACTATGCACTTTTTAGCTTACCTGGGCACAAAGTGCTCAAGGTGAGCTTTTGTGATCGTGCAGTGTCTGTTGTGTGTCATCAACTTTACCTTACATACAGTCTAGAGGCCACATTTCAGTCTGATACTCATGAAAGTCGGTCAGAATGTTTTTCTTGATATCTGTGATGAGTTCGAAAATGGGTCAGGTAGGGTCAAAAACTAGGTCACTAGGTCAAATCATAGAAAAACCTTGTGTACTCTCTAGAGGCCACATATTCAGTCCAATACCCTTGAAAATTGTTCAGAATGTTTGTTTTGATTATATCTCTAAGGAGTGTGAAAATGGGTCAGGTATGGTCAAAAACTAGGTCACTAGGTCAAATCTTAGAGAAACCTTGTGTTTGTCTTGATGATATCTCTCACAAGTTCGAAAATGGGTCAGGTAGGGTCAAAAACTAGGTCACTAGGTCAAATCTTAGAAAAACCTTGTGTACTTTCTAAAGGCCACATTTTATGTCCAATACTTTTTAAAGTTGGTCAGAATGTTGGTCTTGATGATATCTCGGACAAGTTAAAAAATAGGTCAAGTCGGGTAAGAAACTAGGTCACTAGGTCAATCTTAGAAAAACCTTGTGTACACTCTGGAGCCCACATTTCAGTCCAATACCTATGAAAGTAAGTCGGAATGTTCATCGTGATAATATCTCAGATGAATTTGAAAATGGATCAGGTCGGGTTAAAAACTAGGTCACCAGGTCAAATCTTAGAAAAACCTTATTTACACTCTAGAGGCCACAGTTTGAGTCCAATACTCTTGAAAAATGGTCAGAGTGTTTGTCTTAAAGACATCTTTTCTGAGTTAGAAAATGGGTTATGTCTGGTCAAAATCTAGGTCACGGGATCAAATCTTTGAGAAACCATGTGTACGCTCCTGCAAGTTGACCAGAATCTCTTTAGTGATGATATCTTGAAAGAGTTTAAAAATGGGTCATATCAGGTCAAAAACTAGGTCACTAGGGCAAATCTTAGAAAAACCTTGTGTACACTCTAGAGGCCACATTTTGAGTACTTATGAAAGTTGGTCTAATGTTCATCTTGATAATGTCTTCATCCAGTTTGAAAATGGGTCACATTAGGTCAAACACTAGGTCACCATGTCAAATCTTTGAAATACCTTGTGTATCCTTTAGAATGTTTGTCATGATATCTAGGAAAAGATTGGAAATGGGTCATGTATGGTCAAATCCCTCAGGTGAGGAACTTCAGGGCCATCATGGCCCTCTTGTTAGCTCACCTGAGCACATAGTGCTCAGGGTGAGCTATTGTGATCGGTCAATGACCGTCGTCCGTCTGTCCGTCCGTCCGTCTGTCCGTCTGTCTGTCCATCTGTAAACAATTACTAAAAAATCTTATCCTCTGAAACCGCCAATCAGATTTCAATGAAACTTCACAGAAATGATCCTTAGGTGATGCACTTTCAGAATACTTCAAAGATTTGAATTCTATGAAGAACTCTGGTTGCCATGGCAACCGAAAGAAAAAAACTTTAAAAATCTTCTTGTCCCGAACTGTAAGGGCTAGAGCTTTCATATATGGTATGTAGCATCATCTAGTGGCCCTCTACCAAAATACTTCAAATTATGGCCCTAGTATGGAAATTGGCCCTATGTTGTGGGTTCTCGGATTTCACATAGAGATAAAGAAGGAAATCTTTGAAAATCTTCTTGTCCCAAACCATAAGGGCTAGAGCTTTCATGTATGACACGTAGCATCATCTAGTGCCCCTGTACCAAAAGACTTCAAATTATGGCCCTGGTGTTAAAAATTGGCCCTATGTTGTGGGTTCTCGGATTTCACATAGAGATAAAGAAGGAAATCTTTAAAAATCTTCTTGTCCCAAACTGTAAGGGCTAGAGCTTTCATATTTGGCATGTAGCATCATCTAGTGACCCTCTACCAAAATACTTCAAATTATGGCCCTAGTGTTGAAAATGGCCCTATGTTGTGGGTTCTCGGATTTCACAAGACGATTGTAATAAGTACTAACAACATAGGATTTAGCTCAGCATAAAGGCTTTAATCCATGGGGCATTCAATTCCAGCTAGTCTTATATATTTCAACAGAGACATTGGAATTCCTATCGCTTAATAAAAGTGTTGGCTTAATAAACGTAGTCGCTTAGCTAAGCAAGATCAGCTGTATTGCCCTTTGACAAATTGGAATTCATGAACAACTCTGGTTTCCATGTCAACTGCTGAAAAAAAAAAAATCAACCCAAACACAAAGCCTACAACTTAATTGGCAACAGTAGCACTCTACCAAAGTACATCGAATTGTGACCTTAGGAAAAAAAAATAAGTGCTTTGTTGTTGGATCCCAGTTTCCATATCCAAATAAAAGATCTTTTAAAATCTTCTTTCATCCAAACATTAACCCTAGAGCTTTCATATTCAGCATGGACTGGTGGATAGTTATGCTCCCGTAAGGGCGAGCATATAGTCGCCACTTCGTCTGTCTGTCTGTCCGTCCGAAGCGATTTCTCAACAACCACTTGATGGCTCTTGTTTGCTAATAGCATTTACCAAATTTCTTTCTTGGAATCACAAAAAGTCCTTTGTAGTCACAATGTGGGATCAAATATGTAAAGAGTGTATTCTTGGAATCCTCCTGTTCCATATTGTATGGCCTACAACATACATTTGGCATGTGATTCTGTCTGAAAACCCATTATCAGCTCACCTGAGCATAACATACTCATGGTTAGCTTTTATGTATCCTTGAATATGCGTCGCCAAAATTCCACTGTTTATTATATGGCTATCGGAATTCCAGCATAATCTTGATCCATCGCCCAGAATGTTTGTAAGGTTGTGAACATGAACATGAACACACTCAGCAACCACAATTCTGGCTCAGTCATACTCAAAATTTCCCTGGATGTTCATAATGACCTAAAGACAAATCTGATCAAAATGGGGACAAGCTAAAAGCATCAAAATAGGGGATCTTGATGACAATTCCATTGTTTACACTCTAGGGCCTATAATTTCGGCTCTATCATTTTCTTACCTGCTCTGATTGTTGGTATTGTCATATGGATGAATCATTTTCAAAACTAAAACATTCCAGCAAAGAGGCAAGTAGCCATAACAATGACAGCTGAGTTGCATTTCAGGTGAGCGATTTAGGACCATCATGGTCCTCTTGTTATTTGATAATATGTTTTTGCGAAAATCACCAATTACTAGTAACCATACAGGTTTACTTCAGGATGTACCTCTGACAAGAACTTGTGACATGAAGTATGGTAGATACGAATTTATTTAACTCTGGAAGTTTTAGATTTGTTCAGATTAAAAGCATTTTTAGACAACAAATCAAGCCCCTTGCCCTCTTTGATAAAAGATTGGGCAAAGAAAATAAAGTAAGATGTTAAATAGGTAGACTTTAGTTTTAGAAAACTTACCACAAAATTTACTAAAAATTGAAGAGGGATTCATTTTATTTTTAAGTGTGTGATCTTTAGTTTTTGTAATTTGAAACAAACACAGTAGTGGTTATCCTTTTTTTACACCCTAGAATGCCAAGAAAAAATGCTGAAGTCAGTGAAGATCAAGCCAAGACTATATAGTACACAGCCAGATCTTTGATCTACACTCTTCAGTATTTTGTATGGTATTTTTGCAAAAAGTCTTGAAGCTCTATTCTGAAGATTTGTACTGCCTTAACCCTTTACCATACAATCCTGAGTTTCAACGACCCTAAGGAAGAAAGCCTTTAAAAACATTGTGGGAAAAGGAGAAAATGCTGGTTACCAGCATTTTCTCCTTTTCCCACAATGCTTTCTAGACTTCCAAAGAGATATTTCTGTTTTTCAGTCACATTTACTTTGTCGTCTGCAAATGCTTTCATTTTGGACAAGTCTAAAATTTTGTCTTTTGGTAAAGAGTTAAATTTATATCCTTTTTCTATGGCACCATGTTGGTTATTAATATGGGTGAGGCAGCAGTTCCTGATAATTTTGATTAGAATGAAATACGGCTCTAATTATATCATGGCTTTATTTTGCAGGAGAGCGTCAGAAGAAACTCTCAGAGGCTTTAGAGAGGGCCCCACCTAAAGCTTATCTAGAGGCAGTTGAAGCCTTGTTGACATGGTTACAGAACAACAAAGCAGTCATTGAATCAGAAAAGTGTTGTGTACAAGAACTCTCAGTTATGGAGAACCAGCTCAAACAGTTTAAGGTACTTGGTCATTTCTTCCTTGAGTCTTTACAACGTAACCTGGTGTTTAAACAATGATTTGTTAACTTTCTACCAAATGACAGAATTTTGGACTTGCCTAAGCTAAAAGCATTTGCAGGCGACAAATAAAATGTTTATTAAGAATTGAAATTTGTTTTGGAAAGGGTCGAAAACATGGTGGGAAAAGGAGAAAATGCTGGTAACTAGCTACCAGCATTTTCTTGTTTTTCCACAATATTTTTATAAAACTTCTTTTTCAGTCAGAAAAATTTAGGATTGTGTGGTAAAGAAGCTTATGAAAACATTGTGGGAAAAGGAGAAAATTTTGGTGTCAAACATCATTCCTCTCCCAAAATGTTTTCTGTCATTTTAAAGACAAAACCATCGTGTGAGCCTAGTTTAATTTGTTGTTTAAGTATGCTTTTATTTTATTCTAAAATTTTGTCATCTGTTAAACGGTTTACCTCTGTTCAAACAGATATAAAGAGTTCTTTGTACCTCAGTGAATGGGATTTGGATTTATAGTACAGAGGGAGGTCATAGGTATGATCCATGCTGTTTGCGTTGTGTATATGGGATTTCCCATCGGTCCATGGGCAAAGTACCTGAAGGCCTAGCATTGATTTACAACTTTGGCATCATATAAATCTGATGCTTGAGGCATAGACAGTTGCAGCCATTTTAAATTTTAATGATTTGTCCAGAGATGGAGCCCAGAAATTGACAACCAAATTAACTCTTTATCAAACAACAAAAATTTGGACTCCTTTTTATTTGTTTGACATCATGCCATGTACAGTTCTCTTTACAAATACAGAGACAAGTCCAATACCTTGTCCCACTGTAAAGATTTAACCCTTTCCCAAACAATCCCTGGTTTTTACGACCCTGAGACAGAAGCCTTCTGAAAACATTGTAGGAAAAGGAGAAAATGTTGGTAACCAGCATTTTTTCTCTTTTTCCCCACTATGTTTTCTACCCTGCTGGAAACAAATTTCAATTTTTGAGTCACATTTATTTTGTCGTCTGCAAAATGCTTTCAATTTGCACAAGTCTAAAATTTTGTCGTTTGGTAAAGAGTTAATCCTTTACCAAACAATCCAGTATTTAATGACCCTGAGGAATGAGGTTATTGAAACATTATCGCAAAATGAAAAAATGTTGGTAAATGTAATGTTTTCTTCCCTTTCGAAGACGAATCTTTATTTCCTCGACTGGGAATGTTTTCAATTTGGAAAAGGCTTGGAAAATTTTTCCTTCTGTTAAAAGTGAAGGTAAACAAATTTGAAATTCCTTTGTACAGACAATAAGAGAGGACTTGAGAGAACAGAAAGGGAGCAGAGACTACATCAACAAGACAGGAAATGACCTGGTTTCAAAAGCGCCCTCAAGTGACAAAGCTGAGAAACTTGAGGCAGATCTCAAAACTGTAACAAAAACGTGGACCACTGTTTCTTCTGCCGTGGAAACCAGGATTAATGAGCTGGAGATAGCTGTGGAACAACTGAAGGAGTATGAGGTAATGTTTCTGACAATTTTGTAACATTAGAATAAGGAGCAAAGTAGACTACAGCTTTTACCGTAGTTTAGGTGTTTCAACAAACCTGTGGAAGAAGGCTTTTGGACAATTTTGAATTTTTTGTGCTCATATTCCCACTTGACCACGCAACTTGGAGTTTTTATAACCCTGAGTGAGAAAGCTTTTGAAAACATTCTGGAAAAAGAAAATTGTGGTAACTAGCATTTTATAATTTTCTCACAATGTTTTCTACCATATCAGAGAACTTAAGCTCTTTTTTAGGAATTTCAAATTGATCATCTGCAGATTTTGGGAATTTGGATGAGTTTAAAATTTTTCAAATGGGAATGGGATTTGAAGGTAATGATTTATTATTTCAGATACAACGCCAGGGCTTAATGAGTTGGATGACTGAGATGGATGTATTTCTGCATGCAGAGGACCCCACAAAGGGAGATCTCCCTACCCTTCAGGCACAACTAGCTGAAAGTCACGGTGTACAAGACGATATTAAAACTCTGCAGAAAAATATGGACAATATCAACCATCTCTATCGAAAACTTTCGATTAATATTGAACCTAAATTTGGAGGAAAACTTTCGCAGGAAGTGCAGGAATTGAATTCCAACTGGGGAAAAGTGTTGACTTTAGCTGAGCAGCAGCACACTAGGTTGAAGGGAACTCTGGACTCCAGTGAAGAAATCTATAATGATATAAGGGAGATAATCAAGTGGTTAGAGCCCTTGAAAGAGGATATTTCCAATAAGGATTATTCTATTGACAGTCTGAATGACCTTTTAGTGAAGAATAAAAAATTTAAGGTAGGTATTTGTGACAGTCTGAATGACCTTTTAGTGAAGAATAAAAAATTTAAGGTAGGGATTTGTGACAGTCTGAATGACCTTTTAGTGAAAAATAAAAAGTTTAAGGTAGGTATTTAATATCAGGGGCTGTCTTCACAAATTATTTAACCCTTAACCTGTTATATAATTAAATTGAAACTTTCAAGTCAATAGTAGAAACCCAAATATTGCTATTTCTAAGTTATTTTGAGGTAGAAAAATATCTCCTTATCAGATAATGTAGATCAAAGATCAGACTGCACATTCTGTGCAGTCTGATCTTGATCTACACTGTCTGCAATAGGTCCTTGAGTCGCATTTAGCAGCCTAAGGGTTAAGAGTATTTGTCTATATTTAACTCCTAAGACATATTATCTTATTGGCTGAGATGTTCTGTCACAGCCAGTCAAGTAAAAAGTTTTTAATGAAATGATCCATGATCCCACATATTGATGACCCTGAGAAAGAAATATTTTGAAAATTCTTCTTGGCTGTTTGTTTTCTATCTATTTAACCCTTTACCAAATAATTCCAACTGTCAACAACCGTGAGAAAGAGGACTTTTGGAAACATTGTGGAAAAGACAGAAAATGCTGGTAACCAGCATTTTCTGTCTTTTCCATAATGTTTTCTACCCTATCAAGATATCTTCCACAATTTGAGCCATATTTGATTTGTCATCTGCAAATGTTTTGGGTTTTGACTTGTCTAAAATTTGTTGTGTGGTAAGTGATTAGAGTCAAATCCCATGGTGTTGGAAGGATTGAAGTTGTCTGCAAATGCTTTGAGTATGGACTGTTGTTAAATTTTGTTGTGTGGTAAAGGGTGGAAGTGTGCTTTGCAAGTGAATTATGGAAAACTGGTATTTGAAATGAAATTCTGTAAAAACAATATCATAAATCTTTACCAAACAATCCTGTGTTTTATCAACCCTGGGGAATAAGGATTATGAAAACATTGTAACAGGAAAAATGCTGGAAACCAGGATTTTGTCCTTTTGCCACAGTGTTTTCAAACCATTTAACCCTTTACCACACAACATACTTTTGACTCATCCATGATGAATGCATTTGTAGAGGTGAAATTAATCATGGCTCAATTGATGGGAATTCTTTTTGAGGGGGTAGAAAACATTGTGGGAAAAGGAGAAATTTGCTCCTTTTCCCACAATGTTTTCAAAAGCTTTTTTTCCTTAGGGTCGTCAAAAGTAGGGATTGTGTAGTAAAGGTTTAATAGACAAATCCATCATCAGAGCAACATTCCATTAGTATTCTGCAAATACTTTCAGTTATGGCTAGTCTTAGATTTTGTCACCTGATAGAGAGTTAACCCATAGCTGTACAGTCTTAATGAACACTAACGTTTACAACAAATGCGTAGCTGAAATACAAAATGCACCTGGCGGGATTTGAACTTGTGCAGAAAAGATCTTTGTCTTTTCGAGGTTTAAAAGACCAACACCATAACCACTGAGCTGAAGAGAATTCTCCCCAACACAATTGTTAGTTACTGATTTTATACAGGATGAAGTGATGCAGTAAGGAAGGAGTGATCTCCCGTAGCACACCTCTAAAATGTCATCATTTTGATGATAAAAAACCTTATTAGGCAGTAAGTCTATTATTTAGACAACAAATGACTCAATAGTCAATCCCGGACGAGCCCCCATCTTACAAACATGAAAGTTTGCAACAAATGCATTGCTGAAATACAAACCGCACCTGGTGGGATTTGAACCTGTGCGGAACAGATCCTTGTTTTTTCGAGGTTTAAAAGACCAACACCATAACCACTGAGCTAAAGAGAATTCTTCCCAGTGCAGTTGTTAGGTATTGATTTTATACAGGAGCTGTGCAGTAAGGAAGGAGTGATGTCCGGTAACAACAGGGAGTTTGTAGCCCTACCCAAAGTTATGACAAATTACATAAGTAGCAAAGGTTTGTAGGAAAGGCAAAAAGGTTTTGTAAAAGTATGAATATATTGTAAGAGAAACAAGCATTCAATTGCTCTAAGAAACTTCTTCCTTTCCTTCAGTGTTTTCCAACTTTGTTGATGGTAGAGGGTAAGGGTATTTAACTCTTTACCAGATGACAAAACTTAAGACTAGTACGAATTGAAAGCATTTGCAGACAACAAAATAAATGTGACTCTAATTTCGATGATTGTTTTGGGAAAAGTAGAAAACATTGTGGGAAAAGGAGAAAATGCTGGTTACCAGCATTTTCTCCTTTTCTCACAGTGTTTTCAAAAGGCTTCCTTTTCAAGGTCGTTAAAAGTCGGGATTGTGTGGTAAAGGGTTAAATCATATTTATGTTATAATTGGTTAAGTATGAAATAAGAGATACCATTGTACTGTAACAAATTGTTTGATTTTCCAGAGTCTAAAGATTGAGATGTTGGAAAAAGATATTGAAGTTAGCAAGTTAAATGAAGATGCTAATGACATGTTAAGTAAGGCCCCTTCAGGGTCCCTTCAGGAGCTGGCCAGATCCCTAATGAGGATGAACACCTTGTGGACCCATGTGTATCAACAGGTGGAACATTACTCTGGGTTGTTTTCGACTTCAGACCAGAACTGGAAACAGTTTAAAGGTATTCATTGCTTTTGTAATATTTTTCATTGTGACTTTTTCTCCTTTTGCAAGAGAAAGTTTTCTAGATAGAAAAACACATCTGCAAATGAAAAAATTAATAATGTCAAGAAAGTCTCTTTATTTGCACTTTGTTTTAGTATGAATTACTGATTGCAAAATATTCTTTTCTAATACAATACATGCGGTACTTTGAATAACAGTACTCTTAGCTGTTATTTTGATTAAACAATTTTGATATACTGTGTCCTGTTTTGAGCCCGGCAGGGTAGCTCTGTGGTTAGCGTATCTGATTTGTGACCAAGTGGTTGCGAGTTAAATACACGGTTGAGGCAAACTTACCTTTCAGAGATTTTTCACCTCTCATCTCTGATGCATGTGAGAAAAGCAATCAGTGGCTTGAAAGTAAAGTTGTGTCAGTACTGGCATGAGAAGGCCAAGAAAGACGTGCGTTGTACACTGACCTCCATGGTATGACATAAGCTGTTAAAATGGCATTTAACTCCAATACAAATCAAAAGTCCTGATTCTCTTAGCAAGTGCTTGGGGATTGGTTTTTACATGCAATTGCTCCTTTGCCTCATCATTTTCAACACTAAATTAGTTACATAAAATACCATAAATGAACAGTTAGTGTTTACTCTGACAAGTATATTCCTTGTATTTCAGCTGCCATTGATGAAGAGTCCCACTACCTGGACAGACTAGAGAGTAAGATTAGAAGGTCCTCAGTCTCCAATGCTGATGCTGAAGAAATTTCAGAATATATGGATGTAAGTGTAGTTTCTTTTTTAGGTTTTAGATCGCTGCTTTCTGCAAGATTTTGTGTCGCAGCCTACTTTGGAAAAAAATGGGGCAAAGGAGAAATTTATTGTGACAGCGATTCTTTTTCATTTGTCCAATTTGTCGTGCCAATCGTGAAAAAAGTTCACAATTTTATTGTTTGGTAGTATAGTAGAATCATTTTATTAAGTAGCCTATCTTCCTCATATATAACATAGAGATTTGATGTCAAAGGTAGATTTTATCAAATAAAAGGTATAATGATAATACTATTGAAGTAAAACCTGTCTATAGAGAAAAGATATCATTGATACCCATGAATTTAGAACAGCAAGAAAAGTACTTCTATCCATACACATATGGCAAAATTGCTGAGATTGAGTTCCTTTTAGTTTATTTCTCCTCATTTTCAAGTATCATCAGCTAAATGTATTTGTATATATTTGTGTATTAATTGATCATAGAGAATGCTTGTATAGAAGATGTTTAATTTTCATTCTTTTTTTACAGGATTTGGAATCCTATCTCTCACAGCACACCTCAGAGAACAGGGCCACCATTGAGGAGTTGAAACAAGAGATGATTGTGAACAGTATCCTATCAGATCTAGTGAAAAAAGAGTCTGAGAACTATGTGAAACGATATGAAAACTTAGAAAGTCAGGTGACAGGACTTCATTTACCCTGTACCAGATAATCCTGTGTTTCTCTGTGTTTGACCCTGAAGAACACGTCTAAAAATATAGCAGGAAAGGAGAAAACGCTGGTTACCAGCATTTTCTCCTTTCCCCACAATGTTTTCTCTGCTTTCGTAGGCAAAATCTATCATTTTGTGCTCTATTGCTAGTTGTTGCCATCAAAATTTATGCTTTCAGCAAATCTAAAACTTTGCCGTCCGATTTTGAGTAATCCATAAAGTGCCCTAAAGAACAACTCCAAGACTAAAAAATATAGAACTGCTTCAACAAGACAAAATAAATGACAAAATAGTGTGAAAATGAAAAATACTTTTTTTGCACCACATTGATAAGCTTGTACCAAATTGAAATTTTTTCAAAAAAAAATGGTTTCATTTTCAATACAATTTTTTCTGGAATGGAAGAATCTATCAAGATTGGGTGAACAAGACACATTAAAAAGAAAAGTAATGTCAGACTGAGAGGAATTTTTGATTGATAAGCTTGTACCAAAATACAATTTTTGCTTTCGAAATAGTTTATGAGTAATATATATTTGTCTGGTAAAATAGTCTATATATGTTGTTCACACCAGGCCAAAACCAAGGTAAAACAGATGGAAGAATCTATCAATGAAATCCAGACCACAGAGAAACAGTTACTACAGTTTCAGCAATGGATGGTAGAGGTCACAAAGGAGATCCAGAACAGACTGGATGCAGATGTTCTGGCTGGAGATGTGCCAGAGGAACATGAGGTAACCAGGAATTTTGGGATATCATTAAAGACTTTATACCTTTATCGAATGATAATGTTTTCATGGCCCAAGGGGAAGGTTTTTGAAAAAATTGTAGTAAAAAGAGAAAATGCTGGTATCCAGCATGTTTGCCTTTTCCCACAATTTTCCAACTCTTTCAGACAAATACCATTATTTGTGTACTTTTAACTTGATATTTGTGGATGATTTACACTGGATTGTATTGGTTTAACCCTTTATCACACAACAAAATTTTAGACTTGTCCAAATCCAAAGCATTTGCAGATGACAAATTCAGTGTGGCTCAAATTCTGGAAGTTGTGAATGTTTAAGTTTATAACTCTCCCGTACATGTAAAAAAAAAAACTAATAAGAAAAGGGATTGAAAAGCATTTTGTTAAAATGATGACTTGTTAAAGTCACTCAATTTCTATTGACTTTGTAGCAAATGAAGGATGAATTTCGACAACAAGAGGAAGTGTTGAAGTCTCTGGAAAAGCAAGCACAGAAATACAAAACAGAAGGAAAAACTGAGGCAGGACACAGACTAGAGTATCAGATACAGATATTAAAGGTAAACCTTGAATACAAATTGTCATATTCTTTTAATTATTGCATTGGCACCTACAGACAACTTTCTGCAATTTGAACCAGATTATTTTTTAAAGCATAATGGGAATAAGAAATGGCTTATAATGAGCATTTTTTTCTATTGCTACATGTTTTTAGTCTTGTTCACATCTATCAACTCTTACCATATGACAAAATTTTGGACTAGACCAAATTGAAAGTATTTGCAGATGACAAATTAGTTAAAGCTTAAATGGTGATTTCTGTATTTTGATATGGCAGAAACATTGTGGGAAAAGGAGATAATGCAGGTTACCAGCATTTCCTTCTATTACACTGTTTTCAAAAGTCTTCTCCCTAATGGTTTTTAAAATTCAGGATTGTGTGCCTAACTCTTTACCACACAATGAGTGTAAACGATCCTGAGAAAAAGTCTTTTGAAAACATTGTGGGAAAAGGTGAAAATGCTGGTAACCAGCATTTTCTCTTTTTCCCAAAATGTTTTCTACTCATTCAAAGACTAATTCCCTCATTTGAGCCACATTTAAATTGTCGTTTGCGAATGTTTGCTATTGGAAAAGTCTAGGATTTTGGTGTGTGGTAAAGAGTTAACCCTTTACCAAACAATCCCGGGTTTTAACGAGCCTTGGAAAGAAGCCTTTTGAAAACATAGTAGGGAAAGGAGAAAATGTTGGTAACCAGCATTTTCTCCTTTTCCCACAATGTTTTCTACTCTATATAGAACGAACTCTGCCATTTGAACCATCTTTAATTTGTCGTCTGCAAATCCTTTCAATTTGAACCAGTCTAAAATGTTGTCGTTTGGTAAAGAGTTAAGAGGTAAACCCTAGCTTATCTTGACTAAACATATTTTACAAGGATGTTTTTAAAGTGATGTGTTGTAATTCCTTTGTTAGGGGATGAAGAGTTCAGTAAATGGTGTTTGAAAATATAGAAATATAGGTCATTTAATTAACCCTTTACCAAACAATCCCTGGTTTTTACGGCCCTGAGATAGAAGCCTTTTGAAAACATTGTGGGAAAAGGAGAAAATGCTGGTAACCAGCATTTTCTCCTTTTCCCACAATGTTTTCTACCCTGCTGCAAACAAATTTCAATTTTTGAGTTACGTTTAATTTGTCGTCTGCAAATGCTTTCAATTTGGACCAGTCTAAAATTTTGTCGTTTGGTAAAGAGTTAAGAAATAATCTTCTTTCTATTGTGGTTTATCGTTCAATAAACCACAGTTGTGAGTTATTAGGCACAATAAATAATCCATGAGGGCGATAGCCAGAATGGTTTATTCGTTGCACCTCATAACTCACAATGTGGTTTATTGAACGATAAACCACAATAGAAAGAAGATTATTTCAATTCTAACATGACCAACTCTTAATGAAAGGAAAACAATTCATACTTACAGTAAAAATGTGGATGCAGATTATATTCCATTTAAGAACTTACTTACTTATTTTACACAGAATGACATCACTGTATATGGAATGACATCACTCTGTGTAGAATGACATAGATTTTACCACGCTTTCGTTGCACTGTGTTTATAGAGCCGAATTCACGTGTCATGTTAGAATTCTCTTTTCATCCAATGCTTTAGCATTCCCTCTATCTGTAGATGCTTCAAAAAGCATGGTATGAGATACACCTTAATCCTTTAACACTCAGTGGTTTTAATGATGCTGGGGAAGAAGGCTTTTGAAAACATTGTGGGAAGAAGTGAAAATGCTGGTAACCAGCATTTTCTCCTTTTCCCACAATCTTTTCAACTCTTTCAACAACAAAATTTGTCATTTTAGCCACTTTTAACTTGTCATCTGCAGATGCTTTCAAATTGGACAACTCCAAAGTTTTGACGTGTGGTGAAGAGTTAACTGTCCTTGTATATTTCAGAGAAACCTTGGTGACTTGAATGTAAAGTTCCAGAAGTTTCAGCGTCCTGCTGATTTTGAACCCAAACAAAGCCACGTAAAACGGGAACTCGACAACATACAGGAAAGAATCTATTTGCTGGAGATCAGGACTGATGACTTGGAATCACTGCAAGAAAAACATGATCAGTGCATGGTAAACTTCTTTTCCTTTATCAGTACTATTATTTGGAATAATACTTTTCAGATCTCTTTAAATAATAATGAATGTTTAGGACCCTTCAAAATTTTAGTGTTTGAAAACATTGTTCATTGACTCAGACAATAGGCACGAGCACTGGTGTAGTTCCCAGGAAGCAGAATCGAGAGAAATTGGTATAAGTTGTAAGAACTTTTTTCTATATGGATGTAAAATAAATTTGTTTAAACTAAAATGTTTAAAGTAGAACAACTTGGTAATAAGAGCACTTACTATGGCAAGCCAAACAAGAAAATGATATACTCCTTACCAATACATGGTCACTGTTAAAAAAATAAAATGGATATTTTTCAGACAGGAATAAGATTGAATTGCAATGTCAAAATTATTTTTGCCAGAATATCATGCAACACATTTGTATAGGTCCAAGTTTAAACTGCATGATCTCTGTTAAATGATCTTTATTAATATTGTCAACAAAGGCAACTGAAGTGTCCGTAAGTCTCCAGACGATAAAGACCTTGCTTAAAGTGGTGTTTGAGATAAATTTCATTAAACAAATCTTAAAAAAGGTTGATAATCCAGTGTTTGATGAACTTAATAAATTTGACTTAAAAACTTGAAATATGTCTTTGGGAGGGTAGAAAACATTGTGGGAAAAGGAGAAAATGCTGGTAGCCAGCATTTTATTTTTGTCCCAAAATGTTATCTTTTACTTAACTTTTTATTTTTGTTTTGATAGAAATTTTATGGAACAATGAGTGAGCTGAAGTTGGAAGTTGAGTATGTCATTAAAACTGGCCGGCAGATTGTGGAAAAGAAGCAAGTGGACTTTCCAGACAAGCTGAATAAACAGTTAGATGCCCTCAAACAGCAATATAATGTAATTGGAGCACAGGTAATTTTGTAAAAAATTATTTATTATTGAGTTCAGGGTCCTTATTCACCAACTATTCTAAGACCATTTTTAGTCTTATTCTCAAGAATTTTCTGAATTTGAAAGTAACACAGCTTCTGGTTACTTTCTAATTCTATAATAAGACAGAATAATCTCAAGAATGGTTGGTTAGTAGGGCCCAGATGCTGCTTTTTAACAACACATTTTACTCATCAAAAAAAAAAAATCAACAATTTTCAGACTTGCCAAAAACTGAAGTATTTCCTTTTGACATAATGCATGTGACCGAAATAATGGGATTTGTTAACAGGTAGAAACATGGTGGTAAAAAGAGAAAATCAGCATTTTCTCCTTTTCCCACAGTGTCCTAAAAAGACTTCTTCCTCAGGGTATTTGGAATTCAGGAATATATTGTAAACAGTGAATTTAAGTGTTATGCTGATCTAACATGAGATGAAATACTGTAAATTAACCTGTAAAGAACCCATCTAGAACTACATGTGATGCAATTGCAAAACATTTAACAGAAAGTAAAATGCTCTCCCTTAGTTCCCTTGAATAAGTTGAGCAAAAAAGAGTGATTATTTTGTTGAAAAAAATAATGGTTTGCTGTTACTTACTGCTCTTTCCAAAAAGGTTTACAGGTAATGGTAATATCATATATTGTACAGTTGAAGATAAGAATTTAACTTCCATTTGAATTCCAAGGATATTTGTGTTCCAGAGACTACTTCAGATTAGGACATTGTCACCTTTAACTCTTTACCAAACGACAAAATTTTAGACTGGTCCAAATTGAAAGCACTTGCAGACGACAAAATAAACGAAACTCAAAAATTGAAATTTGTTTCCAGCAGGGTAGAAAACATTGTGGGAAAAGGAGAAAATGCTGGTTACCAGCATTTTCTCCTTTTCCCACGATGTTTTCAAAAGGCTTCTTTCTGAGGGTCGTTAAAAGTCGGGATTGTGTGGTAAAGGGTTAATTGTAAAAAACTGCAGTCTTATATTGCAATGTACCTATGAAAACATGAAGTGTGTGAATGAGACTTTTCACATCTTTACTTTTTCAGGTTACTGAAGGCAAACAGAAAATAGAGAAGGCCTTAAAGTTAAGCAAGAAATTACGGAAAGAATCTGCAGCTGTACAGGATTTTATCAACAGAAGTAACCATGAACTGGACACAAGAGAAAGCGCAATAGAGAGCTGTAATATTGACAAGGAAATTGCATTTGCAAAGGTAATAACATTTTTTTACAAACACATTATTTTTTATGCTTTTGCAGATGGTATAGATCAAGATGAAACTGCATAGAACTTTCATTTTGATCTTGGATGTATTCCATTAGATATTCTGAGCAAGACTGACTAAACTTTGCAAAGGTCTTTCTCATATTGACTGAGAATAAGTAGCTTTCACAAACAATTCTGAGTTGTAGCAACCTGAGGAAGATGTTTTTTAAAAATAATGTGGGAAAAGGCAAAAAAAAAAAAAGGTAGTAACCAGATGTTGGCTGAAAATACTGTCAATTTGATTAGGTTAAAATTTTGTTGTTGGTAAAGAGTTAAAATCTGTTCACCCTTTACCAGACAACAAAATTTTAGCCTTGTCCAAATTGAAAGCATTTGCAGACGACAATTTGAATGTGGCTCAAATGGTGCAATATTTCCTTGACAGGGTAGAAAATGTTGTGGGAAAAGGAGAAAATGCTGGTTACCAGCATTTTCTCCTTTTCCCACAATGTTTTTAAAAGTCTTCTTCTCCAGGGTCGTCAAAAGTCGGCATTGTACGGTAAAGGGTTAAATGATTCTGAAGCTGATAAAGTAGATATAAGCTCTGCAGATATGAGTATGTAAACCTTTGGTCTTTGATAAAAAGAAAGTTATTTAATGAAACTGAAACAAAGGCTTGCGGTATTCAGCCATTGAATATAAAATAATATGGTTATGTTGATACGGAATGGAGACCAGTGCCTCCTTGTTTTATCATACATTTGAACCTTTTCTGCATCAAATCTAGAAATACTGACAACTCAAAATGATTGTAGTTGCATGTACCAGTCCTCTTATCATTATTGATGAATTCCCAGGCAACCCATGATGAGATGAAAAAAAGACAAACATTGCTGCCATCTATGAAAGATTTACTGAGACAGTTGATCGATATAGCAGAGGAAGGAGAACTGGTTGAGACGAGAACCAACTATGATAATTTAGTTAGTCAGTGGAACCAGCTGTCAGAAAGACTGACAGCATGGATAGCAAAATTACAGGTAAAACATGGTTAATATGTTAATGTAAAATATTTGAAACTGAATTCTATAAGCTTCTAGAAGTTTCACTTGAAAGTTGAATAATAAAACTTTCATTCTAATGCTCATTAACTTTTTTTACCAGAAGTTTGTCCTTTTTTCAACAAAGTTGACAAGGCTTCTTCTCCAGGAATTTGCAGCAGGAGGAAATCCTACACCAAATGCAATTTTCATGGAAAAATAAAGGCATCTGCAGGCAATAAATTCCAAATTAGTACAAATGAGCTGTAAATTCTCTGATAGGGTAGAAAACATTGTCGGAATAGGAGAACTTGCTTGTTTGGTCACCTTAAATTGTTGTCTGCAAATGCTTTAAATCTAGGCGAGTCTAAAATTTTGTCATTTGGTAAAGAATAAATATATGTAGACCCACCTACATGGATTCCCTCTCATTACAGAGTGAGGTGAGTACAGTTGACGAGGAGAACCAGAAGTTTCAGAGCATTCTTCAGAAGTTAAATGATTGGTTAAAACAAACAGAGAACGTTCTACACACACATGATACTCTCCTACCCCAGCAACAAACCTCTGATTATTGGACCAGTAAACTCCAGGTATTTACAACTTTTTTAAAAAGTCAATTTAAAAAGCTCCCTAAAGCACTTTTAGACAACATGATAAATCTTGATCAAATAATGGGATATGTCTTTGAACAGATAATAAAGACTGGGAGAAAAGGAGAGAATGTTGGTTACAGGCATTTTCTCCTTTTCCTTTAATGTTTTCAGAAGCTTTATTCCTCAGTGTGTTATGGAGGATTCTGTTTAAGAAATAATCTTCTTTCTATTGTGGTTTATCGTTCAATAAACCACAGTTGTGAGTTATGAGGCACAATAAATAATCCATGAGGGCGATAGCCCGAGTGGTTTATTCATTGCGCCTCATAACTGTATTGAACGATAAACCACGATAGAAAGAAGATTATTTCGATTCTAACATGACCAACTCTTAATCAAAGGAAAACAAGTTCATACTAAGAGTAAAAACTCGGATGCAGATTACATTCCATTGAATAACTTACTTGCTTACTTTATACAGAATGACGTCACTCTATATACGAGAATGACGTCACTCTACATAGAATAACGTAGATTTTACCATGCTTTCGTTGCACTGTGTTTATAGAGCCGACTTCACATGTCATGTTAGAATTTTGTATACATTATCTAAGACGTACCAAAAGCTGTACCAGTTAACACAAAGGAGAAATACTCAAAGGAAAAGAAAATATGTTTTAAAAGATTTGAAAAACATTGTGGAAGCAAGAAGTTGGTTGTTTTAACTTTTTTTTTTTTGTTGTAGCAATGCTTGGTACCAGGATATCTTTTATATTGTTGTATATTTCATTTCCCAAGCTTTTCCCTGCTTTAGATTAATAAGCCATCTCCTTTGGATATTATATTACAAATTGTCAAATTTCTTCAAACAAAGGCTTGGTCAGAATTCAGTCTTAAGTGTTCAAGTTGTTGAATACACATACTATGTAGTTATTCTTTGGAAAAACCTGTTAGGTGTACCCATCATAAAGATCACAGTGAGTTAATTCCTCAGTTAAACAATTTAAACGAGTATCCATAGAAAAGGTCCTTATCTTGAACTTTGAATGATGAAATTTAGATATGAAAAAATGTTCCAATTGTGTTGGGGTTTTATCAATATCATAATAGCAAAATGCTTCAACGATCTCCTTGTTTATGGTATTGGTCAGTCTTCTACCCTACCTCAGTCAATTTCTTCACGTGCATCAAACAAATGAAAACACTTTACAGAGTTTACAGAAGGATTGCAATGAGAAGAAGAGCGAGGTTGACCAGGTCAGAGACTGTGCTGTAGAGGTTATGACCAAGAGTTCCAGGTATAAGTCTAATGTTGAGCCAGAACTCACCAAGCTGAACCAAAGATGGGCTGAACTACTTGACAGAATTAAAGTAAGATTTATCATGTTTTGGTTTCATGAAAAAAAAAAACATGAAAAAATTCATTATTGAATGAAGTAAGGATATTGCTGGCAAACCATCAGTTCGGAAGAAAGACAAATGTTGGAAAGAACAATCTTTTGTGGTATATCCTTAATGAGCTACATAACCTTTGAAGCAACTTTCTACATTTCATGGCAGAATCTTTTAAAGGTTTGTAGGAATGTAGCCTGGTTAATAATAAGTATTGATCATCTGGCATTACATCTATTCAAATAATTATGATGACGCCATATTGATCTCATGAAAATACACGGGTTCAAACTGAAAACAACCAACCTGGTATATTAATACCATATTTGCACCTTTTTACTGCATGTAACCTTGAGTTTCTTCATGTTTGTGGAGAAAATATATATACAATTTTTTATTATTTTTCATTGTGTATGAGAAATATTTAATTTGCAGCAAAAAAAAAACAAAAAAGACAAAGG
Source organism: Hippopus hippopus (assembly GCA_946811185.2). Classification (NCBI taxonomy): domain Eukaryota; kingdom Metazoa; phylum Mollusca; class Bivalvia; order Cardiida; family Cardiidae; genus Hippopus; species Hippopus hippopus. The sequence continues at coordinate 22,442,458 of OX328101.1, read as the reverse complement.
TGTGGATTTGACAGGAAACTTGGTTCATTGCTCTCACAAATATAGTTTGGTTCATTGCTCTCACAAATATAATTTTTCAGGTTATTAATCTTGACCTGTTTTTGTTCAGTGGCAGGTCTTATGATCCCAGTCTCTAATGTATGTCAAGGAATAAGTGAATGTCATAAAAGTGTTGTTCTTAAAGTTTTAAATTTTTAGTAACTGCTTATGTGTTACAAGGAGCTGAGAACATATTTTCATATTGAGACAAAAACTGTTAACTTTTTTAGAGGCAAGCCATAGAATTTAAGATATGAAGTATTGTTGATTGTTTGATCACAAAGTAGAATATGTATTTTCAGTCGGTAGATTAACTCTTTACCAAACCACGTAGTTTTAGACCAGTCCAAATTGAAAGCATTTGCAGACGACAAAATAAATGTGGCTGAAAAAATGAAATTTGTTGTTGGAAGGGTAGAAAACATTGTGGGAAAAGGAGAAAATGCTGGTTACCAGCATTTTCTCCTTTTCCCACAATGTTTTCAGAAGGCTTTGTCCATAGGGTCGTAAAGGGTTAAAAGCTGCAGAGGACTTATTTTTTCATATTGAGACGAAAGCTTTCAACTTTTTAAGAGGCAAACCATAGAATTTAGGATATGAAATATTGTTAATTGTTTGATCACCAAAGGAGAATATGTACATGTACATGTTTTTTCAGGCAGTAAATTAACCCTTAGAGTGCTAAATGAATGAAATGGACCTTTTCAACTAGGAAGAGCATCTGGAATATTGTTATTTCAGGGTTATTTTAGCCAGGATATGTAACAAAGTAGCAGGCAGTGTAGATCAAAGATCAAACCTGCACATTCTGTGCACGTTCTGTGCAGTTTGATCTTGATCTACACTGTTTGCAAACAACAACTTAAATCGGTTTCAGCGCTTTATGGGTTAAAGACATGCAATTTCAAGGCAGTTTTGTCGATTATACTTGAAAGTATAGATCATTGATCAGAATGTTTGCTTTAGATAGTCTGGTCATGATTTTCACTGTTCACAAATGCACCTTTCATCAACCTTAGCTTGGCAGTGTTTATTATGGGCTACATGGTACTCTATTCACAGCTCAAGCTGGCGATGGCAAAACCTGCAGATACCACAGACCTACCGTTACCGTCACCCAAACATGTAGACCATACAGAGATAAGAGTTGAAGTAACCAAGACAACAGTTACTAGGACAGAAATGATACCCATAGCAACCACAGATTTAGATGCCAAAGAAGGTGAAGTTACTGACACAGCAGCCAAATTCCACATAGTTTATGAGAAGACCCTTGGTGTCTTGGAAAATTTCCAGAAGGAAACTCTGAAGAATGGTGAGATTGACTCTAAAGATGTTCAAGGTGATCTGCAAGCCAATGCAAAGGTACTGTCTGCTATAGTGTCATCTCTCTAACGTGTTACCAAACGGTCTTCTCTTTAAATGACCAGAAGGAGAAAGGCTTGTGAAAGCATTGTGGGAAAAGGAGAAAATGCTGGAAACCAGCATTTTCTCCTTTTTTTTTACAATATTTTCTTCAATGTAAAAGAAATTTGTATCATTTGAGCTGCATTTTAATTTGTGGTCAACTGCTTCTTTCACTTGGGAAGAGTCATAAGTTTTGTTGTTAGTAGTTCCATAATGCTTTTCATACCTTTCGTATTTTTATTAAAGTACATTGCCTTTTCTTTAAATGGTAGTTTTCGTTTGTTTTGTAAGACTTCTTGATAGGTCCTTACTTGTAATCTAGGGGTCTTGTATTTGCAACCCAGCTCCACCATGCCTTTTCTAAGGGTTGACGATATTCATTGCAACAAGATCCATATCCCTCTCATGGCTGAACATTGTTTTGAAGATGTAGGAAAGCAGCCAATAGCTTTCAAAGCATGTTGTGCAAAATACTATAAAAAGATACCTCTGGAAGGCATGGAGAGGTGCACTCAACACCATGATATGACTGAGATAATGATTTTTGAAAATTATTAAATGCAAAACAATCAAACATGCTAAGGCTTTAAGGTCTGAGGCCCCTAACTATCATATTAAAAGACGGAAGCTGCTGAGATTGGCCGAATAGCCTTTACGAAAATGTCGATGTAACACGATATTTACCAACGAGTTAGTAAGTCTACAGCCCCTTACTCTCCTATTAAAAGACGGAAGCTGCCGAGATTGGGCGAATAGCTTTACGGAAACGACAATGTTATACGATATTTACCGATGAGTTATGGGTCGTAATCCTTAATTCAACCTGTAAAGTTATTGTATTAGGACATCGTGACAGATTTTATATCTTCATACAATGAATCATTTTTGTGTCTATGTCTTAATTTATATTTTGCATTCTGGTATTACTGTTATATTGTCTGTCTCCATATTATTTCACCTTTTATTTTTTTTAATTCTATGAGGAATTACTGAAGACAAAAACCAGAGCTGAAATCTATTTGTCTTCTTGTTATACAGAGCATAGATGTCAATGTACAGAAACTTGAAGGACAAGTTGACAGTGTGATCAATCAAGGGGAGACAATTGCACAAAAACTAGAGGATGAGGACCCATCAGAAAGTCTCAGGATACAGGCGGAAATAGAAACATTGAAGGTAGAGCTTTTTACCTTGTATACAGGCATCTTAGCTGTTCTAAAGTCTTCACCAAACTACAAAGTTATAGACTTGTCCAAATCTAAAGCATTTGCAGAGGAAGAAATAAGTGTGACTCAAAAACTTAAATTTGCCTTCAGAAGGGTAGAAAACATTGTGGGAAAAGGAGAAAATGCTGGTTACCAGCATTTTCTCCTTCTCCCAAAATGTGTTCAGAAGCTGTCTTTCTGAGTCTATAAAAATCGGGATTGTGTGATAAAAGAGTTAAAGGAGAATTTGAAATTGGTGTATTAATGCAGTCAATTTTCCTTTTGTACTTTTTTTAAAAATAATTTTTGTAACCTTGGTAAATTGTTTTATAGATGGGCCAAATACTTCATAAATCTATTCTGTTTTCTATAGCAAAATTATGTTATATTAAGTTAAAAAAGTCTGTACTTTTGTTGAAACACAATAAGTGTGGAACATGACTTTGATTACTTTTGTAGACAGTGAAGATCGAGATCAGACAGCCTAAAACATGCAGCATGGTCTGTGAACTACTCTGTCAGTTTTCTTTTGAGATTGTGTTATAAAAATGGCTTTAAAATCAAATATTTTTAGGCTGAGGGTTAAGTGATTTGCTTTTTAGCTCAGCTGAGCACAAAGTGCTCAGGATGAGCTATTGTGATCACTCACCGTCCGTCGTCCGTTCGTCATCCGTCCATCTGTCGTCCGTCCGTCTGTTCATTCACATTTTTTTGTTTACACTGTAGCATCTACAAATATTAACCAATCAGCACCAAACTTGGTCAAAATATATATGACCATAAGATCTCGGATGAGTTCGATTATGGGTCTAATCGGACCAGAACAACTGGAGTTATTTGCCCTTGAATTAGAAAAATTGCTATATTTGACTTTATTTACACTCTAGCATCTACAAATATCAACCAATCAGCACCAAACTTAGTCAAAATATATATGACCATAAAATCTCGGATGAGTTCGATTATGGGTCTAATCGGACCAGAACAACTGGAGTTATTTGCCCTTGAATTAGAAAAATTGCTATATTTGACTTTGTTTACACTCTAGCATCTACAATTTTTAACCAATCATCACCAAACTTGGTCAAGATATATATGACCATAAGATCTTGGATGAGTTCGATAATGGGTCTAATCAGACCAGAACAACTGGAGTTATTTGCCCTTGAATTAGAAAAATTGCTATATTTGACTTTGTTTACACTCTAGCATGTACAATTATTAACCAATCAGCACCAAATTTGGTCAAAATATATATATGACCATAAGATCTCAGATGAGTTTGATAATGGGTCTAATCGGACCAGAATGACTGGAGTTATTTGCCCTTGAATTAGAAAGTTCTATAGAATAGTTCTTTGTCCGGAGCATAACTTCGTCATCTCCAGTCCGATTGACTTGAAACTTGGCATTTGTGTTTGTAGCAATAACATGGAGTGCAGTGTGAAAGAACCATAACTCTACCTGGTACTGTCTATGATTTTTTTTCCCTTTGATCGTCATTTTTACAGCATTTTCTGCTTGTCCGGAATATAACTTTGTCATCTCTAGCCTGAACATCTTCAAATTTGGTATGCATGATTGTTGAAAAATTACGGAGTGCAGTGCACAAGAACCATAACTCTTCCTAGCACAAATTTTGAGTTATTTCCCCTTTGACCTTTATTTTTATAGCATTTCTTGCTTGTCCGGAGCAAAACTTTGTCATCTTAAGTAGGAATGACTTGAAATATGGTATGCTTATTTGTTGCAATATTTGGAAGTCTAGTGCACAAGAATTGTAACTCTACCTTGTGCTGTCTTTGAGTTATTTCCCTTTGATTGTCATTTTTACAGCAATTAGTGCTTGTCCGGAATATAACTTTGTCATCTCAAGTCAGAACGACTTCAAACTTGGTATGCATGTTTGTTGCAATATTACCGAGTACTGTGCTAAAGAACAATAACTCTACCTAGCGCTGATTTTGAGTAATTCCACTTTGATCATTTTTACAATATTTCTTGCTTGTCAGGAATGGAACTTTGAATTCTCAAGTCAAATTGACTTGAGACTTGGTAAACATGTTTGTTGCATTACCTGCCCTTTGCAATTATCATACCCCCTCGACAACTGGCGGTGGGACGGGCACATCTTGCGATAATTTACCGCTCTTGTTTCATTATCATTTGGCCTTGAACCTCAGTATTTGGTATTTATCTTCATTGTAGACCTTTACTGCTTAGTACTCAGGCGAGTGATATAGGACCATCATGGTCCTCTTGTTTCTTTTCTCCGCAATCATTTAGGACTCATGGGAGAAAGTAAAATCTGATGCAGAGAAGAAAAGGAAGATGTTAGTCATCATTTTCCCAGAATGGTCCCAGTTTAAACAGACTGCTAAAGACCTGGAGATGAATCTTGAAGCCATGGACGCCAACATTAAAGTGGCAAACATTAACAGAGAGATCCATAAAGTAAGAATATTTACCATCCAATTCTATCCCTCTCACAATTGTTTTTGAATACTCTATTTCAACTCACCTGATCACAGAGGGTGTCATTAATTTCTTTCTGCAACTCTGCATCTCCGTATCTTTGAAGCTGATTGCAAATTTTATAGGAATGGTTAAGCTCTTTCATACTTATTCAATGAGTTTTTATACCCCCGCAAAACGAATGTTTTCGGGGGTATGCTGGAATCAGCCTGTCTGTCCGTCCGTGTGTCCGTCTGTGTACAAAATACTAGTAATTTTGTGTCGCGAACTCCTCCTACAGTTTTGCTGCTATTGTATTGAAAGTTTGTTGATACATTGATCATATACTGAAGTTGTGCAAGACGCAGTTTTCAATCATCTACTCCCTATGATTCAAGGGTAATCTCCCCTTGAACTTAGAATTTTTTTTTTGTTAAATTGCCTGTTTCTGTCAAAGTGCTGGCGGAGGTATTAAGTCACATTCAGTGACAGCTCTAGTTTTCAGTGCAGACTTCTTGTTGCTACTGCAATGCAAGGGAAAATTTGAAAAATCTCTCATCTTCTCTTAAATCTTTTATGCTTAAAGCCATCACTTTTGGCATGTAGCTTGATTTGGAAGATATCTAACAAGATTTTTCATATTCTAGTGTTTGGGTCAAAAGTAGTCCATTGTGGGTCACAAGTTTTACACATGTTTATAAAGTGAACCTAATAAATGTTTTTGTTCAATACTATAAGGTCAAAACAGGCCCTGCCCCAGGTTTCACATGTTTCACATGGGCTAATAGAGTGAAATATAGGAAAATTCTTCTAATGACTGACTTGCAACCCCCTGCTATCTGAAAGGCAGACATCATATTTGGTCACCTTGACAATGTTCCATAGAATTCAGAAACTTCTGAATGACATGATTGTAGGTTCTGAAAAAAAAAAGAATATCAGTTTGTGGAAAAATTTGCTGAATATTAACTCTTTCTTTACCCCTTATGTTTCATTTGTGAACCAAAGGAGGTAAGTTTGTTTCAGTCATTGGCATGAACAGAAAAAAATATGTTTTTTGTTTAACTTACTAGATTACCTAGTGTTTGGTAGATCTCTCACTTTGAGTTTATATAGTTCACATTGGTTATGAAACAGTCACAGTCTTGGGATGGGACGTTACTAAATGCCATGAATAAGAACTGCTAGATGTTCAAGTATTAACCCTTTACCAAACAATACCATTTTTTCATGACCTTCAGGATAAAACTGTTTGGAAAACATTTAAAGAAAAGGAGAAAACTTGGGTTTTACCATCTTTAGTTGCAGAGACAAATCCTATATGCATATTAATGCAATTGCTTGCAATTTAGTTGAGTCTAATATTTTTTTGTCTGGTGAAGAGTTCACTGTCTACCAGACAAATATGGCGTTTATGCCCTGCAATGAACAGCTTTGGAAAATGTTGTGGAAAAATGTGCTATTACTTGTAACAAGTTACAGCTCCTCTTCCTCAGTAGTTTGCAAACTGTCAAAAATGGTAAAAATTTTCCTTTCTGTCTTAACCCTTTATCATTTTATTTGACATCTGCATCTGCCTTGGAGTTGGATCAGTCTAAAATTTTGCTGTAAGATGGTTGTACTTTGTGTGATTCCCTGTAGGTTTTGATAGGTCTGGTAATAGCCTGTACAGTCATTTATGAAATATTATGTACATCCTTTTTCATTATTGGTCTCAGGGAAGGCAGGTCACATAAATAGATTTGAGTGACTTGTCTCCCCTCTTTTAATAAGTCTGCATGGTAGTTTGTATTATGTTGTGTAGAAGATTCCCTCCCTTTGTTGTCATGATATTGTTGCATGTTTTATGGCTTTCCAGAAGAAAGGCATATTTTGATACATTTTGAAAAGTCAGTATTATGAAACTTTGTGAAATCCCTTGGTGAGGAAAGGAGAAATTATTATTCTTTCCTTTGACTATTTCTGCTATATAAATCTTATTCCTGTATTATTTTTCCTTTCAAGCCCAATCAGTAGAGCAAAGGACTAGGAATAAAATTTTTCAGCTTTGCAAATGAGGTTTAATTCAACACTGTCTCAGCTTTATGTATTTGGGTAGCAGCTTGTAAAGAGAATGAAGTGGCCTAGAATGCTAAAAGATTTTTTTTTTTAAAGATTCTGTATTGTAATAGTTTAACACTGTACCAAGCAATGAAATTTTAGACATGTCAAGACTAAAAGCACTTGCATACGACAACAAAACATTGATTAAAAAATAACGGTCCTTGGCATCCAAGACTAAAGACATGGATAAGAGTGAATAGATATGAATTAAGGTGATCTTGGTTTAACCCTTTACCAAACAATCCCTGATTTTTACAACCCTGAGATAGAAGCCTTTTGAAAACATTGTGGGAAAAGCAGAAAATGCTGGTTACCAGCATTTTCTCCTTTTCCAACAATGTTTTCTACCCTTCTTGAAATAAATTTAAATTTTTGAGTTACATTTATCTTGTTGTCTATAAGTGCTTTCAATTTGGACCAGTCTAAAATTTTGCCGTTAGGTAAAGAGTTAAACTCATCATGAATGATACATAGTCGTCCAGTTCTGTTAAGTATGACTGTGTTAATTGAATAGAGTGTGAGGTTCTTTTATGCTTCTTTCAAGGCATTATCCTTGGGCAAGGCACTTCAGAGACCTAGGAAATTACTGATGAAACAGGTGAAATAAATGAGCTGTTGCCATTGTGTAACTGAAATAAAGCTGAAAATGGTGTAAAACAGCATTTAGCCAGCCAGATTAATAGGGGCAAAGGCTAAAGAATATGTTGCTCGTTTACAGTGTATTTATAACAGGCCCAGTTGAATGTTGTTTTTTCTATGAAATTTTGAGTGGTTTTAAAAAAATTTGGGTAGCATTTGTGATTTAAGTAACCATAGTTACATAATGAATATGAGATTATGAAAAAATAGTTAGGTTTCATTTCATTTACAGACAACGGAATTTTAAACTTTAAATAAATATGACTCAAAAAATTGAACTATGTTTTTGGAAGGATAGGAAACATTGTAGGAAAAGGAGAAAATGCTGTTACCAGCATTTTCTCCTTTCCCCTGAGTGTTTTCAAAAATTTGTTTTCTTTGGGCTTGTTAAAACTTGGGATTGTTTGATTAAGGTTTAAAAGAATGATGCTCCCCCTCTCTGTCGGTTAATGTTTTCAGGGATATATTTTAATCAACCTGTCCATCTGTCTGCCCTGGTATAGCTGTCCTTGTATTGTATAGCTAGCTTAAGATGTGTAAGAAGCAACATTTTGATGTCTGTGCATAAGTGCCAAAGAATGCTCCCCTTGGAATTTAAGGCCCAGAGAAAGGTCCAAACTGAAAACATTTTTTGGAAAAGGAGAAAATGCTGGTAACCAGCATTTTCTCCTTTTCCGACAATGTTTTCTACCCTAACACAGACAAATTCCATAATTTGAGTCTATTTTAAGTTGTTGTCTGCAAATGATTTCAGACAGCTTTCAAAAATGATGTATGAAAACAGGAAAAAGGCTGGTATTTAAGCCTTTTCGTTGAATGTTTTCTGCCCCTTTTCAAGACAAATCCCATCTTTTTATTCTTATTTCAGTTGTTATCTGCATTATGTTTTCAGTTTGGATGAGTCTAGATTTTATTTTTTCGTTTGTTTGTTTACCAGCATTTTCTCCTTTTCCCACAATTTTTTAGCTCCACTGGCCGAAGGCCAGCGGGCTTATGTCATGGCCTGTTGTCCGTCATGCGTCCGTCCGTCCGTCCGTTAACTTTTTTTTAAAACGTCTTCTTCTCTGAAACTACCCATCCAATTTTGATGAAACTTCACAGAAATGATCCTGCCATGGTCCTCTTCAGAATTTCTTGAAAGAATTTAATTCCTTCAAAAACTCTGGTTGCCATGGCAACAAAACTGAAAAATTTTGAAAATCTTTGAAAATCTTCTTGTCTGAAACCGTAAGGCCAAGGGCTACCAAATTTGGCATGTAGCTTTATCTAGTGGACCTCTACCAAGTTTCTTCAATTTATAGCCCTGGGGTCAAAATTGGCCCCGCCCCGAGGGTTACAAGTTATACATGGGCTTATTTAGGGAGAACTTTAAAATTCCTCTTCTACCTAGCCATAGGGCCTAGAGCTACCAAATTTGGCGTGTAGCTTTATCTAGTGGACCTCTGCCAAGATTGTTCAAATTATAGCCCTGGGGTCAAATTAGGCCCTGCCCGGGGGTAACAAGTTTTACATGGGCTTATATAACAAGTTTTACATGGGCTTATATAGGGAGAACTTTAAAATTCTTCTTTGACCTAGCCATGGGGCCTAGGGCGACCAAATTTGGCATGTAGCTTTATCTAGTGGACCTGTACCAAGGGTGTCCAAATTATAGCCGAGGGTCAAATTTGACTTCGCTCCGGGGGGTAACATGTTTTACATGGGCGGGCTTATATAGGAAAATCTTTCGCATCTAGCTATAAGGGCTAGGGCTATCAAATTTTGCATTTAGCTTTATCTAGGGGGTCTCTATCAAGGGTGCCCAAATTATAGCCCAGGGGGTCAAATGTAGCCCCACCCCAAGGGGTCACAAGTACTACATGGCCTTATATAAGGAAACTTTAATAATCTACTTGTACATAGCCATATTTAGGCCTAGGGCTACCAAATTTTGCATGTAACTTTATATAATGGGCCTCTACCAAGAGGGCCCAAATTTAGGCCTAGGGCTACCAAATTTTGCATGTAACTTTATATAATGGGCCTCTACCAAGAGGGCCCAAATTTTAACTTTGGGGGTCAAGTTTGACTCCACACCAGGGGTCACAAGTTTTACATTGGCTTTTATAGTGAAAACTTGATAAACCTGTGTCATGGATCACATATTTTACAGGGCCTTTTATTCAGCAAACTTGTTTTACATGACTTTTTATTGGGCAAGATTAAAAAATCTTTTTGTTTATAACCACACATTCTAGTTTCATATTGTAGGTCTGGGGTCAAAATTGCCTTCATTCCAGGGATCGCAAGTTTAACATGGGCTTCAAAATATTGTCACTTCAATTTAAACATTAATCAAGGGAAATAACTCTTTATGAAAGATAAAGTTTGTTACTATTTACCTCCCTTGATTATCAAGCTGCAGTGATACATGATTGGTGCTAGACAAGTTTTTTAGCTCCACTGGCCGAAGGCCAGCAGGCTTATGTTATGGCCCGTTGTCCGTTGTGCGTCCATCCGTATGTTAACTTTTTAGCTCACTTGAGCACAACGTGCTCAAGGGGAGCTTTTAGGATCACCTGGTGTCCGTCGTGCGTCGTGTGTCGTCAACAATTCGTCCTTGACCCAAGTTTGTCCCCACACCACGGATCACAAGGTCACCAGTTTTACATGGGCTTTTGTAATGAAAACTATCTTAAGTCATCATGTTACTAACCACTATAAAGACTAAGGCTATTAGATTTAGCCCTGTCTCATGGGTTTCATGTTTTACAGGGCTTTTCATTGAGAAAAATTTGAAAATCTTCTTGTTTATAACATTCAAGAACTGAATTATTTGGTATGGAGCTTTATATTGTGGACCTCCACCAGGATTCAAATAATTATAGCTTTGCGATCAAAATTGGCTTTGCCCATGGATCACAACTTTCTCGTAGGATTAGATAGAAAAATGTTTGCATGTCCTCGTGTTTGAAATCAATTTGCTGAATATTGTAATGTTTGGCTTGTAGTGTTTTTACTTAATAGCCAGTGGAGCGATACAGGGCCATCATGGCCCTCTTGTTTTTTGAAAGCCTGCTGGGGTATTGAAGCATTATTGTTTGGAAACAGATTATAGATAGGCTAGACTTTAACCCTTTACCACATAATCCGGAGTTTTAACAAATCTAAAAGGAGAGGGCTTTTGAAAACATCATGGTAAAAGGAGAAAATTCTGGTAACCAGCATTTTCTCCTTTTCCCACAATGTTTTCTACCCTATCAAAGGCAGAATTTATCGTTTGAGCTACATTTATCTTGTCATCTGCAAATGCTTTCCATTCAGTTGAGTCCAAAATTTTGTGGTTTGGTAAAGATTTGATAACTTAAAACAATACCTGTGTATTGCAATTAACCCTTAGGCTGCTAAGCACAACTCACTGACATTTTGCGGATAGTGTAGATCAAGATCAGACTGCATGAAACGTGCAGTCTGATCTTAGGTCTATACTGTCAGATATGGAGATTTATTTCCCCCCCAAAAAATACCTTTGAAATAACAATAGCAAAATTTGGGCTGTTACTGTCGGCTTGAAAGTTTCAATTCAATCATTCAGCGGGATAAGGGTTAGGAAGAAAGTTATACACCATAATTCTTTTTAACTCTTTACCAAACAATCCCGGGTTTTCACGACTTTGAGAAAGAAGCTTTTTGAAAACATTGTGGGAAAAGGAGAAAATGCTGGTAACCAGCATTTTCTCCTTTTCCCACAATGTTTTCCACCCTTCCCAGAGCAAATTTCAAATTTTGAGTCACCACAGTTATTTTGTCGTCTCCAAATGCTTTGAATTTGGACCAGTCCAAAATTTTGTTGTTCTGTAAAGAGTTAAGTTAAGGAGAAGGTGTTGTTTTCTCTGATCCAGAACTTAATGGGATTTTAATAGGGCTAAGAATCAAAGTGGAGATTATAGATCCAAAGGTTCTGATAATCCCTCTAGACTAAGATAAGCTAAAAGCCTTGTGCTGAGAAGATCTCTTAACCCTTTACTGCACACAGAAATTTTTAACTAATGTATAATAAGAGCAATTGTAGAGCAAAAACTAATCGCTGTTCAAAGGTGAGATTTGGTTTTAATAGGGTAGTAAACATTTTGGGAAAAGGAGAAAATGCTGGTTACCAGCATTTTCTCCTTTTCCCTCAATGTTTTCAAAAGGCTTCTTCTTAAGAGTCGTTAAAACCAGGAATTGTGTGGTAAAGAGTTAAGCCTCTGAACTCTTAACCAAATGGAAAAATTTTGGACTTGTCTAAATTGAAAGCACTTGCAGAAAACAAAGGGGTCTCAAATGATGAAATTTGTCTTTGTTAGGGAAGAAAACATTGTGGGGAAAGGAGAAAATGTTGGTTACCAGCATTTTCTCCTTTTCCTACAAAGTTTTCAAAAGCTCTCTTCTTCAAGGTCATTAAAAGTTGCGATTGTGTGGTAAAGGGTTAACCAAATGGCAAAATTTTGGACTTGTCAAAATTGAAAGCATTTGCAGACAACAAATTAAAGGGGTCTCCAATGATGAAATTTGTCTTTGATAGGGAAGAAAGCATTGTGGGAAAAGAAGAAAATGCTGGTTACCAGCATTTTCTCCTTTTCCCACAAAGTTTTCAGAAGCTCTCTTCTTCAAGGTCATCAAAAGTTGGGATTGTCGTGTGAAGAATTAAACTCATTACCTCTAGAAACATATTTGCAGCTAAAGACTTTGAAAATAAAAGCATCTTAGGCTGGGTTCAGTGTTTTTACTCTATATAAAATAACGAAATTGTAGACCTGTCCAAGTTGAAAGGATTGGCATACAACAAATTTATTTTGGCTCGGTCATGGTATTTTATCTTAAAAAGACAAAAACAATGTGGGAAAAGGAGAAAAATGAATGCTGATTACCAGCATTTTCTCCTGAATCCCACAAAGCTTTCAAAAGCTTTTTACAATGGGTTTATTAACCCTTTACCAAACAATCCCAGGTTTTAACGACCCTTGGAAAGAAGTCTTTTGAAAACATTGTGGAAAAAGGAGAAAATGCTGGTAACCAGCATTTTCTCCTTTTCCCACAATGTTTTCTATTCTATGAAGGACAAATTCCAGCATTTGAGCCATCTTTAATTTGTCATCTGCAAATGCTTTCAATTTGGACCAGTCTTAATAAACATTGTTGTTTGGTAAAGAGTTAAAACAACAGATTGTTTGGTAAAAGGCTGAGGGTTATCACATCGCATAGCAAAGTGTTTATCACAGCATCTTATGCACTTACTTTACATGAATTCCTGGAGTTTAATTTAGCAATAAATTGCAAAATAATTTTTTTGAGCCACTGTCTGTGTTAATACCACACAAACATTTTATCCAGCATTAATTAAACCAGGAAAGACTCTTCTGGGAAGTAGAACTGTTGCAGCACAACAAATACCCCCGCCTTGGTGCCTTATCACTGGACCAGGGCCTAAGGGCTATAACTCTTGTCATAGTTGATCATCTGCATATGTACATAGTAGGAAGGCTTCCATTAACCATTTTCCCACACAATCCTAATTTTTAATGACCCTGACAGTGACAGCTTTTGAAAACATTGTGGGAAAAAAGAGAAAATGCTAGTAACCAGCATTTTCCCCTTTTTCTCCCATATGTTTTCTACATCATGAAAGACAATTCCATCATTTGAACTGCATTTGAATTGTTGTCTGCAAATGCTTTCATTTTGGATATATAGGATCTGACACGAGTTGGCATTTGAGATAAAATTTTATTAAACGAGTCTAGGGAAAATGTTATTAAGCGAGCCTTTGGCGAGCTTAATAGCATTTTTTCTTGACAACGTTAATAGAAAATTTTATCTCAAACACCAACAAGTTTCAGATTTTATTTATTACATAAGGATAAACTAAGAATACACAAGGAAAACTTTAGATCAGAAGATGCAAAACCATCCATAGATGCACCCACCATAATATTCATAAAACTCATTCACTACTATGAAATTCATCTATGAAATGAAGTCAAAAAAATGGTGTCACACAATTATTATGATTTATTTCATGCTTCCCTGTAGGATATTGAAAAATAGCAGTGAAAATATTTTTCAATATTACACAGGTATGACCAGTGAAAATACCAATTTTTATATTCTAGTTACCTAGGTAAATTGCGCGCGACTCACAACCAGATGGAAATATGATGTCATTTACCTTACATTTCTCGAGCTTGACGTAATATTGTAATGCGTTGCTATGCGCGAGGTGTATGCCACAGGGAATAATTTAAAAGAACTGTACTGGATTTTGATAAAGCTCATCCAAGAAAGGGTTAAAAGCATGAAATAAATAGAATATTTGTTTTTTTCGGTGAAAGATCGAAATTTATTTCATCGAGTGAACACCATCGGTAATATTTTCTCGTGAAAATATTATCGATGGTGTTCACTTGATGAAATAAATTTCGATCTTTCACCGAAAAAAACAAATATCCTCTATATCAAACATGTATAAGATAAGAAAATTTGTAACGGGTATATTACACAGAAAATAAGAGAGGTTATGTGATAAAAGTCTTTATTTTTGTCTTGTAGGAAAGACTTCAATTGATTAAAAAACCAATTGAGTTAAAACTGTCAGTGTAGATCTAGTAGACAAGAAATTGTTTCGACTGACAGACAACTTGATTCCTGTCCCCTGTCACTGATGCTTGAGGTAGAATTACTCTCATCAAACCAAAGACAGAATTTTGATCATGCAGGGTTTCAAACTCAGAATACCTATCCTATTGAGCCCTGTAGGTGAAAGATTAGTCCTTGATATTCTAGGACTTGAATTCTAGGACTTGAATTCTAGACTTGTCCAAATTGCAAGCATTTGCAGATGACAATATAAATGTGGCTCAAATGATGGAATTTGCCTTTGAGTGGTTACCAGCAATTTTAACTTGTTTCCACAATGTTTTTAAAAGCCTTCTGCCTCTGCCTTAGGGTTGTTAAAACTCAGGATTATTTGGAAAAGGGTTAAGCTGGTGCTAGCCAGGTTTGTCGACCATATACCAAACAATTCTGTATTTAAAGAAGGCTTATGAAAACATACGAAGAGGAGAAAATGCTGGTAAGCATTGCAATCCCCTTTTCTGACAGTGTTATTTTTTAAAAAGAAATCTGTTTATTCAAGCCACAATTTGATTGTCATATGTAAAATTTAATGATTTCCATGTGGAGTTCTTAATTATTTTGTTGTCTTGTGAACAGTACACTCTCTACCGAAGACAAAATTATAGACTTGGCCAATTGAACTGCACTCACAGATGATAAATTCAGTGTATTTCAAATGATGCGACTTGCCTTCTAAAGAACAGAAAAGATTGTGGGAATAGGAGAAAATGCTGGTTACCAGCATTTTCTCAATTTCCCACAGTGTTTTGAAAAGACTTCCTTTTAAGAGTCTTTATAATTCAGGATTGTTAGGTTAGTGTTAAAGGAGATGAGTAGCAGCAGCTTCTCTGGGGGATATTATCTCTTGGGTGTTTAATGTAGAATGCAAAACATGCGCTTCTTTGTTGCTAGATTTAAGAGAACAGTTAATTGACTATTAAATTTCAAGTACTCTCTGATGCAGTCTATCTTTGATCTCAGCATTTTTTAATTAATTGACTCTTAAGTTTTACACATGTTTTTATAATGCACTTTTCCATTACCTGAGTTTTGAAAATATTGTTGGCAAAGAGGCTATCTTTGGAAGTCATTGGTGATAATAAGGCTGTCTCACTGCATCATAATACAATCTTTAACTGGCACCAAGAAGACTATTTTGGGAAGAGATAATTGAATTTGTGCAAATAAATGCTAGAAACACAGGTGATTCATTCTAAACAAATGACAAATGGGTGTTAGAGTGACAATGAAAAGTATTGAAAATCTGTAGAACTCTTCAAAACGGCTGTTCGGAATTCTGTACAATTTGGCAAAATTATCCTTTACTTGACCTTTTTCAGATTTCTTTATAGAAAGATTGGATTTTGGCAAAGAACATTGCTGCCTTTGTTTTGGCTTAATTAAAGGTCCTAACAATTTATAGTTTAAAGCTTATTTTGTTGTTGAAGAGAATTAACTTTTTTTCTCATAACATGATGATACCATTTAATTGTCTTGATTACCGTAATATTTTCTCCCTTCTCCACAATGTTTTAAATCCTACCAAAGACAAATTCCATCATTTTAGCTACAGGTAAATTGTCGTCTGCGAATACTTTCAATTTGGACAAGTCTACATTTTGTTGTGTGTTAAAAAGTAAAACAATTTATTTTAATATAAGTTAAATGTTCCAAAAAGCTCTTGCTGGAATATAAATCAAGATGAGACTGCACAGAATATGCAGCATGATGTGTGATGTAGTATGTGCAATGTTTTGTAAGATGTTGTGACCAAAGCCTTTTCTGAGACTGAATATGAGTCGTCTCTTATAGTTACCTATTTTATCTATTTGTGGGTTCAGCTAAAGATTTAAAGTCTCAGTAAAGTCCAAATGTAAAAAGACCTGTTTATAAAATAAAAGTAAATTTCATTTTTACCATGTAAAAATATGGTGATTATTATGACTTGCACGATATGTAAAGATGCAGTTTGTAAAAGTTCCAGTCAGTGGCAGAAAAAAGAATTTTGAAACTAGAACAGTTCCTACCATGCCGCATTATCTGTTTGTTTACATCGATGATCGCCGAGGATTAGCCGATTTTTCGTTGTAAATGTCCGCAGTGACATGATAGTGACGTAAACACCATGTGATCATTCAAGGCGTCAAAACAAACCCTTCATTCACTTGATCGTTTAGTCCCCATTCTAGGCTTGAAAAACGTAAGTTTATCGACACTGTAAACAAAACAACGACACAGGCTGATAATCGCTTATTCATTTATCATCAATACAGGAAGAGTTTGCTACATCGAAATAAGAAAACAGGTTCAGAAAGAGCAGTCTTACTCTCCGATGACATACTATTGGAAGTGTAAACGGTAGTCCTGTGTAGCACTAATGAGATGCAATGGTATCACGTGACATTCTCGAAGGCCTAGTTCGAATATACACGAACGATAACGAAGGTTGTCTTGATCAATGGCGTCCCTGAAACCGACGGGCTTCTCCATGCATTTTCACACCCGTATTTCACGGCGACCAGTGCAGCAACTGGCACGTTCGAGTTTTCTCCGATCTTATATATGTGTGTTGTGATGGGTAATCCGATATATTTTCGAGTTATAAACGGTGAAAATTACCTATATTTGGACTTTACAGGGGCTTTGAGATAGTTCTTCGGTCATGTTTACCACCTGTAAATGTTTAACACTTAACCAAACAACAGGGAGGAAAAAGGTGTTTCCCAGATAACGTATGTTAGACTCTTCCAAGGTCAAAGTATCTGGAGATAGTAAAATTGAAATTGATCGAAATCATTTAATGAGCTTAAATTCTCTGATAGGATAAAAAAAAAGATGGTGGGAAAATGAGAAAATGCTGCCATCAGCATTTTCTTAATTTTCGGGAATGTCTTTGTAAAAACGTTCTTCCTCAAGGTCATTAATATTTTGGATTGTGTGGCAAAAGGTTTAAAGATATTGTTGAAAAAGGAGAAAATGCTGTTGACCAGAGTTTTCCCCTTTTCCTGCAATGACTTAACCCTTTACCACACAATCCCGACTTTTAACGACCCTAAGAAAGTAGCCTTTTCTCACAATGTTTTCTACCCTTCCCAAACTAAATTTCAATTTTTCAGTTACATTAATTTTGTCATCTGCAAATGCTTTCAATTTGGACCAGTCTATAATTTTGTCGTTTGGTAAAGGGTTAAACCCTTTTCAAAGCAAGTCATTTGAGCCACAGGATAATGTGTCATCTGCCAGGGCTTTCAAAATCAATAAGTCAAAATTTGTCTGTTGTCATTTTGCCACATTTAGCTTGTTTACACATGTTTTTGTTATATCCAAGTCTAACAATGAGTCATGTTGTCTAGAGAAAAAATTGTGGAAAAAGAAGAAAATGCCATATTGTTTCTAAACTTTTCAAAGTCCAATTATTTGAGTGTTATTTAATTTGTTGTCTGCAGACTGATGCTTTGAAGTTGGACAAATGTAAAACTTTTTCATCTGGTAAATAGTTAAAATGCTCAATAAATGAAAAGGACATAATTATTAGACTGGTAAAGAAGGCCAAAATGTTGCAGTTTGAAGGCTTTTTATCCAATAGAATCTCACAAAATATTGGACAGTTACGATTAAAGAACTTGCAGTCTGATCATGACTTTCACTGTTGGAGAAATTATCTTAACCCTTTACCACACAATGACGCCTTTTAACACCCCTGAAGAAGAGGCCTTTAGAAAACATTGTGGGAAAAGGAGAAAATGCTGGTAACCAGCATTTTCTCCTTTTCCCACAATGTTTTCTACCCTATCAAAGAAAAATCATTTCATATGAGCCACATTGAAACTGTCATCTGCAAATGCTTTCAATTCAGACAGGTCTAAAATTTGTCGTGTGGTAAAGGGTTAAGTTGTGGGTGGGGCTCTTTTGGTTAGTACAACTTTGCCTCAAAAAACAGCACCAGAGGTTCAACCACCTATAAGAAAAAGCTTTTTAGAGACATTGAGGAAAAATGAGAAAATGCTGGTCACCATTTCAAAACCATCTCAAAAAAAAAATCTCGTTACTTGTGCCATTTTTACCGTGTTGTCTGCAAATGATATCAGTTTAGAGCAGCCTAACCTTGTGTCGTTTGGTAAATAGATAAATGGCAACATTGTGTCACTGGCAAACAAAATAACTTTCAGATATAAAAATAAGGAATTGGTGTGAAAGAATTTTGAATGCATCCATATTTTTGTATGATTATAACATTTTATTCCTGCTCCATCTTAAGTCCAACATCTTGCCAAGTGACGCACCATCGCTGAAACTGTAGAAAGAAGAATTAAGCCTATTGTTGTAAAATCTAATTGAAGATGTTATGACCTGTGAAAACACTTGCAAATTGACTGAAGTAATAATGGGAAGTGCCAGTTTAACGATATTTTTTGACAGATTTACAATTCTCATACATAACACAGACCTTACAGAATTGTACTTTAGTCTCACCTGTGTATCCAAGTTCATGCAAACTCTCACAAGATTGATTGATTTTATGGTGTTTTACGCCGTTTTCAACATAACTTTGGTTATATCACAGCGGCCAGTGCACCTATCCATGCTTTCATTGAGTTTCTTTTACCAGCACTTCATACAATATTCTTTCCAAGCTACTAGCTGCTTTCCCACATAACTATTGTTGATACAATTTAGGGCTGTAACGAATACACCATGTGGCGAATACGATACGTATCACGAATACAGGGTGACAAATACGAATATTTATTCATGAATATGAATACAAAACACAATTACTGTACAAGTTGAAAGACAAAAGGCACAAACAAATTTCGCCGATCTTGCTTTTTTATGCCGACTCTGGGTACTTTGATCCGAAGACGACGAAAGATGCAGAGTGACAGACAAGTGAAATATTTGAGATTCTTACCCAATGCTGTGCTGGCAGATCTTACATATCGTTTGATTACCATCTCCACCCTTAAGGAAACCAAAATATTTCCACACTTGTGATGTGCATTTGGCTGGAGGGTCGACAATTTCGATGTTTTCTTGACATTCTTCGTTGCTAACCATGCTTGTTTATGGAGCCGGTTCTCGGATGTCGCAAAAACGGGGAAACCCCCAAATATTCAAATTGAATATCAAAATTTGATTGAGTGTTAATTGTATTTGAGATTTGAACAACATTTTCTTCCCCCAACAGATATAAATATTGTTAATACTTTTCACGTCAATGTCGTAAAACATATATGTCGCCCGATGGTACCTTTACAGAGAAGAAAAATTAAATAAAATAAATCGGATCCAAATAAAACACCTTGTGACATCAAAATGTGTTTTGGGTTCAGCTCCTTGTTCGGGAGGCTTAATTAAACGACTATATTATGTATAATAAACCTTTAGGTTTATATATTCGTCAGTATTCGGTTCGGGAGGTGGCGAATAACGAATACAATTCGGACACCGTCGTTTTCGATTAACTCGAATATTCGAATGTATCGTTACAGCCCTAATACAATTGTCAGCGGTGAGAGAGGAATGAATCCTGTTGCAATGACTATCATCAATCCTCAGAAAGAAATTGGCTGAGCAGGGATCAAACCAGCGACCCCCTATTCTCAATTTCATTAGTGCCTCTAAAAGTATCACAGTGAGAATTAACCCTTTCCCAAATGTCGAATTTTGCAGTATATTTCAAATCATCTGCAGACAATAGATTCAAAATTGTGCAAATGAACTTGAGCTCTCTGATAGGGTAGAAAACATTGTGGGAAAGGGAGAAAATGCTGGTTACCAGCATTTTCTCCTTTTCCCATAACTTTTTTAAAAAGCCATCTTTCCCAGGGTCGTGAAAACAAGGGATTGTTTGATAAAAGCATAAAAAAATTTCATCTCATACCAATAATGAAAGAGAAGTTAAAAAAGATAAAAAGTCTCTCTGTGAGGTTTAATAAATTAATTCTGGTGGATGATTTTGAAATTTCATGCTCGGAGGAGTTGAGCATCTACCCTAATGTATACACGCTAATCTTGATCAAAGACTGAGTTGAGCATCTACCCTGATGTATACACCCTAATCTTGATCAAAGACTGAGTTGAGCATCTGCCTGATGTACACATGCTAATCTTGATCAAAGACCGAGTTGAGCATCTGCCCTGATGTAACACCCTAATCTTAATCAAAGACCGAGTTGAGAATCTACCCTGATGTATACATGCTAATCTTGATCAAAGACCATTAATTTTGATTTTCGCTTTTATGGTCAACCCTGAACCTGGCTATAGTTGCTTTTCTGGACTCTGAAGATCCAGATCAGACTCCACAGAATAGGCAGTCTTATCTTGGATCCACACTGTTGGCTCTTGTGTTGTACATGTATATGTTGGCCAAAACAATCTTGAACTGTTTACTACACAACTTTGAGTTTTAATGACCCTGAAGAAAAAGGCTTTGGAAAACATTTTTGGGAAAAGGAGAAAATGCTGGTTACCAGCATTTTCTCCTTTTCCAACAATGTTTTCTACCCTATCACAGAAAGAAATCATCATTTTGGCTACATTCAAGTTGCCATCTGCAAATACTTTCAATTTAGTCAACCAGCTGACGAAAAAGAAAGCACTGAAATAAAAAAAAATTCTCTGTCTCTTAGATATAGAGCCAAATAAAAGTTGGAGTCAATGAAGAAAAAAATACTCTTTTTGTGTGGTATAGGTCTTCATAATTACTCTTCAAGAGACAAAGTGTTGTATAAACAAGAATTGCAAAACATCATGAAAGATGGTATTTAACAGCTGACGAATTATTACTCTATGATCAAAATGGAATGAAAGTTGGATCTGGTTTATTGCAAGCAAGTTTTGCTTTCAATTAATTTCTAATATAAATTCAGACAGAGATGCTGGGCTTGAAATTTACACTCACAACCTTTGATTCCCAAAATGCAAAATTAATGGTTCATTGCATAAGCATTGAAATTTTGTTTGTAGTAAAGAAATTTGAACGTATGATATAAGAATCTAAGTATATGCTATTATTGCACATAACCGTACACAGTTTTGTTTTCAGTTAATTTTAATAGAAATTCAGGCAGAGATGCTTTACTGGAAATTTACTCCAACAACTTCCAACTCCCAAAATGCAAAAGGACATTAGGTTGAGCAAGTTCATTGCATGACCATTCAAATTTTGTTAGTAGCTGAGGATATTAACTATTAACCAAACGATAAGATTTAAGACTTTTCCAAATTGAAAGCATTTGCAGATGACAAATTTAATGTAGTTGAAATGATGGTAATTGTTTGCGAAAGTATAGAAAACCTGTTGGGAAAAGGAGAGAATGCTGGTTACCAGCATTTTCTCCTTTTCCCACAGGGTTTTCAATAGGCAATTTCCACAGGGTCGTTAAAACTCGGGATTGTGTGGTAAAGGGTTAAACAGTATGATATTTATTAATATCTCTGTATATTGCTTTTATGGCCTGTAATTTTACAAAGTTTTGCTTTCAGTATTTTTTCTTATATGAAATTTGGGCAGAGATGCTGGGCTTGAAATTTCCAATGACAATGCCCAAAATGCAAATGAACATTAGTTTGAGCAAGTATGAACCCTTTACCAAACAAATGTTAGATTTAACAACCTTAAAGGAGAATGTTTTTGAAAACATTGTGGGTGACCAGCTGTTTCTCATTTTCTTACAATGCTTTCTACCCTTTCAAAGACAGACCCATCATTTCCACCACAGATGAATTGCCTTTTGCCAATGCTTTTAATTTGGAAAACGTTGTACGTTGTAATTTCTGTAAAGTTCAACCATGATAAGTTTCTTTGTAGACTGATTCATGATTGCCAAATATATTAGAAAGTGAAAGTGTAAACTTTGCCATAGTAATGTAGTTCATTAAGTAAGAATGTTAGAAGCAAGCAATGTAGTCCAAATACTAGCATAGTAGGAAGCTATGGCAATGTGCTTCACTTTCCAGAATATGAGATATGAAAATGTCTTGTGCAATTATCATTCTAGCTCGTCATCTTAGTTCTCTCAACCATTTACCTCATTCTGGTGCTGTTTTAATAAATCTGAAGAACATTACCAGTAAACAGTAAGGCAAACGCTCATTGTAACTTCAGCATGATGCAAACCAATAGCTCTGTTATCAGCTTTCAGGAGACTGTGTCAATCATTTTATTTGTGTATTAATTTTGAACATGTATTAATTTATCCCTGTTGTACAAGATGTGCAGGAAATTTCTTTTAACCCTTTACCACACAATCCTCGGGAGTTTTAACGACCCTGGTAAGTAGGCCTTTTGAAAACATTGAGGGAAAAGGAGAAAATGCTGGTAACCAGCATTTTCTCCGTTTCCCACAACGTTTTCTAGACTATCGGATACAAATCTCATCATTTGTGTTATATAAAATTTGTTGTCTGCCAACTGCTTTCAGATTGGACCTGTCTAAAATATAGTCGTTTGGTAAAGAATTAAGAGGTAGAGAGTTAAGAGGTAGAGAGTTAATGAATAGTTGGATTTTCATGACACCTGACATTGAAGATTTCTGCAGTTTGCTTCTACCCCCATTCCACTAGGCCGCGATCAATGGCGCTCTGTGCGCTCATACAGAGCGCCGTAGATCGCCTCAGATTGCTGCCGGATTGGTGATTATGAAGACACTCCCGCTCAGATAACAACCAGATGACCGAGTGCTACTACATCTCTAATGGTCGCTATCGGATCACATTGGAGCGCGATGACCAGCATACTGGCAAATATTTTCGCTCTTGAGCGATCCGATAGTGCTCCAGTTACGATGTTTACGTTCAAGTTGCGTTTCGATAGCGATTTTAAGCGATTAAGTAGCGATGTGACGGCGTTCTGAACAGATCGCCACGGATCTTTGTGCAAGGGAGTAGACTGATGGCGATCTTGGCGATCCGTTAAAGATCTGTTAGCGTTCTTGGCACTCTGCATGGTGATCTACGGTGCTCTGTGAGAGAGCCGTAGATCGTGGCCTAGTGGAATGGGGGTATTCCATACAGAATGGAATGGCAAGATTTGCATCATTTCTCTAAGATTGCCTATGTATGTCAGTGTTTATCTTCAGAATTAATCACTTTGCGGAATTAACTACCAACCTTCAATTTGCTAGGATGCTTTTTTGATGATTTATATCTTTAGATTGGAGCTGCGTGTATCCCCAAACTATTCTTCAGAATTTAACCCTTTACCAAACGACAAAATATTAGACTTGTTCTAATTGAACGCATTTACAGTTGAGAAATTATATGTGGCACAGATAATGGAATATGTCTCTAAAGGATATGAAAACGTTGTGGGAAAAGGAGAAAATGCTGGTTACCACCATTTTCTCCTTTTCCCACACTGTTTTCAAAAGCCGTTTCTGTCAGGGTAGTTAAAATTCAGGATTGTTTGGTAAGGGATTAATGTGGTCAAACCTAGAGAGCACAGAGCTGCTCATCAGCTTGATGGACAAAGACTTCATAATTATAGTCATACTTCTCAGAATTGGCCTTTCATTTAGCACCATTTTCATTGGAATAATGTCATGATGGCAAGGATGCATGGTTGTCAGGTGATTCTTTGGTGTGCAAAATACTTTTTCAAGCAACCAGCTGCTGGAAGTTCAAGACATTGGAAAATGATGGGTATCTGACTCTTGTAGTAGACTTGCAGAAAACCTTAGGTGGGGTAAGAACTGGATTTTTACAGAGTTGTATGACTTGGCTTAGATAATACTGTAATGATTCCAGGCAAAGGAAAGAACCTAGTGTGCTGTAAACTTGATATTGTGTGGGATCTGAACCATTGTGTTTTGTTCACCCAGGTGTGTCAGACTTTTGGGTTTGATCACAGGAAGTTCTTCTATGGCAGGGCGTATACTGCACTAATGAGTCAAACTGAAGTCTTCAGTGCAGAAACCATTTAGGTAAATGATCAGACCAATATTAACTTAGTGCAGTATTGTAACTGGCTAAATGTCTGTTGTTCGCCCTGTTTTTCTCATCATCATTGTCATTGTAATCCATTTTTTTGTGTGCTTGGCTTCTAATTAACTTGCGGTTAACTATCATATCTAAACATTAATGCCTTTCCAAACCTTCTCCTGATTTAATGAGCTTGAGAAAGACATCTTTTAAAAACATTGTCAGGAAAGGAGAAAATGCTTGTAATCGGTATTTCTCCTTTTTCCACAATGCTTTCCACCCTTTCATAGACCAATGTCATCCATTGAGCCATATGTAATTTGTTGTTGACTAAATCTTTCAGTTTGGATGAGACTAAAACTTTGTCAGTTGGTAAAGAGTTGTTGATGCTCACATCAAAGGCAGTAGAGGTAAAAGAGGAGGGAATAGTGAAACTTCTTTTTTTTGATCATTGTAAATTAATCATCTGCATTTGTTGCTGTTGTAACACCTACCTAGTGAAAATTGAGTAATTTATTACAGTCAAAATACTTGTGTTCAGCAGCCACCTGTTAATGATTCCAAATCAAAGATTTTATTACAAAAGTGCCAGTGTTAAACCCTGCACTGAACAATCATGTGTGTAAACAACCCTTTCACTCATTACCAGACGACAAAATTTTAGACCTGTCCAAACTGAAAGCATTTGCAGACGACAATTTCGGTGTTTCTCAAATGGTGCAATTTTCTCTTTGATAGGGTAGAAAACATTATTGGAAAAGGAGAAAATGCTGGTTACCAGCATTTTCTCCTTTTCCCACAATGTTTTCAAAAGGCTTCTTTCCCAGGGTCGTCAAAAGTCAGATCCATCATACTGTGATGACTTGCTTAGTATAATGCATCAAGGAAATGCATTAAACCCTCTTTTGCTGGAACTGGCTGATTTTCTTTTATCTAAGGTTTCACCTCTGTATATATTTTACCATGGTTTTAACTCTTTACCACACAATCCCGACTTTTAAAGACCCTGACAAAGAAGCCTTTTGAAAACATTGTGGGAAAAGGAGAAAATGCTGGTAACCAGCATTTTCTCCTTTTCCCACAATGTTTTCTACCCGTCCCAAACCATATTTCAATTTTTCAGTCACATTTATTTTGTCATCTGCAAATGCTTCCAATGTGGGCCGGTCTATAATTTTGTTGTTTGCCATTGTGAGTTTTAAGGAGCTATGACTGTTGCCAGTACTCAGTAATAGGTTCATTAGCAAGAGTAGAGTGTGTTATACATTGTAGTCATTTCCAGCTACTATTTTCCACTTGATATGAAATGAAGGGTAGTATGATGAAGTTATGAAGAGTATTTTCGTGGAGATGAATGGTCTGTCAGGCTGAAAGCATAGAGAAGATGCTGCTTTATTTTAACTTGAAGCTGCTTACCTGGCTTTCTGGTTAAACTTTAGATTAACATCTTGCCGAGCAAGATTATAGTATTTCATCCAATTAATACTCCCTCCCTAATAGTGGCGCCCCCCCCCACCTTATTTCTTACTCCAGAGGCCTCCGGACAACCCCCACCCACACCCGACCATATCAGAAAGTCAACTACTGGAGTGACAAACTACCAAGCGCAATATAACTTCACTAAAACTTTCAAACACAGACTGACGAAGATTATTGATGACCGATAAAACTTACTGGTACAGCATCGACCAGGGCTCCGGAAATTTTTCAATCTGAATCGGTCCAGGCCGGCCCCTTCCCCTCCTCCAATACTATTGTACCCCTACTCGGTACCCAGAGGCATATAAATAAAGTCGCATGTTTATGTCCCTGACCTACCCCACCCCCGATCGTTGCCTGGTTTAAATGTCATAATATATATCAATTTCTGTTGCAGGTTTCTCTTTCTTGTGATGGATTTTTGTTCAAGCTTACATGATTGAGAATGACATACGCAGACGAATATTCAATAGTAAAGCATAGTTGACAGTCGTACCTTGTTTACGCATGGCATCCTACACTTCCGGTTATGTATAAAATTGCACTTCCGGCAATGTAGCAGAAGGTGCCCATCGACGTCGATTTGACAATTAAAATTATTCATTCATTCAACGTTTTTCTTTTGTCAATTTTTATACATCCAATAGCGTTGTGTTGCAGTTGGCCACTGCTTGATCACAATCATAATTCAATTGCAGTGTTCGCCCCTGTGCCATGTCGAGGCCCAACACATCCGTCTTCAACAGGGATTTTTTTTTTTTTCATTTTATTTATTAATTTATTAAATCCTGATTAAATTCTTACAATGAAATATACATAAATGTTACCATATAGCAAAGTCCAGATTAAACTTATAAAAGTTTGTTCTGGCCTTTTGTGTTTTTGAAAATGTGACGACCTGCACTCATTCTAGTACGCCAAGCGCGAAATATTGGCAACGGGTCAAATTCAGGAAGTGCAGGTCCATTGATAGAAATTCGCATCAATTTGTCCAACATTTCGACGCTCAGACTACATCGCAGTCGTGTCTTGATCAGGTTCTGCTTTGAAAACCCACGTTCACACTCTACAGAACTGACAGGCAGTATTCTGCTGATAGCTAAAAGCTTTGTCATGTTAGGAAATTCCCTTTGAAAATGTTCTGCTGAAAGCATTTCCTCGGCGAGGGAAGACATTGTCAGCCTTTCCTGCTTTTCGGTGGCTGGTGTTCTTCCGCATTTTGCGAACATGTGATTCTTGAACAGTGACCATTCTCGTTTTGCGCCATCAGCACACACAGGGGGTGTATCAGGTCCCCTTTTCTCACCGAAATGCTCCAACAGAACATTCATTTTGTCAGAGCCAAATTTGGCCTTTTCTTCAAATGACTTAGGGAACGTTTCTGGGTTAAAGATAGAAAGAGCATCCCAGATTTCTAGCCGAGGAAACCGACTCTGTATGCTATCTTTGAGAATACGTGAGAATTCAGACACGACTACGGGTAGCCTAGCATCCCTGGGATGGCGTTTTATTTCAAAATTGTGAAATGTCTGCGCATTTCTGTAACTTTCTAAGAATTCACCTAAATTTTTACCATAGGTTGGCTCTTCAACCAAATATTGTTGCTCAATAGAATCGCACACAGCAACTAGAGTTTCGTGCAGGTCACAATAATGTAAATTCCGTTCTTGGAATTTACGTGATACCTGAGCAATATCACTCATTATATCGCTAAAAAAGTGAGTTAAAAATAAAAATTTGTAGGATGACATGGCACAGTAGAGTGATTCAGCCATCTGATCGTCATCGCTATCGCTCTGTAGAGATTTTAACAGAGACTTAAGTGATCTGCGGACATTAGTCACGCAATTTGCAAAGCTAAGCCACCTGATTTGATGGACGATTTCATTCGAACAGCAATAGACAGCCATACTCGTCTCGTTTTATACGCTTCTCTTTTTTTTTTGAGTACTACAAATTTGTTTCACGAGTAGTGGCAATTCAAATTGTCGCAATGTTTGATGACCTGTATTTTAAAGACGCGGCCTCAAACTTCAAACATATTTAAAATTATTGTCGGTTCTAAACCCCATTCACAAGCACCAATTATACATTATGCAAACTCGATATCATTTGCTCGATCAAGCATGAAACTGAAACAAAAATATTGGCCAACTGCAAACACAACGTAAGAACCAGTCCACGTGCGGGGAATCACCTAATCTGTGCCTTGCGGGTAAACTCGTTATCGGATATTCTCCACGCTTGGATGTAATGTGTGAAAACCCTGAACCCTAGCTGTGTTTTGTGGATTTTTATTGACAGTTGGTGTTATACGCAAATATAGATCCAGAATTGCTTTGAAAAACTCGGACCGATTTATAGGTATGTTTTCGCAATTCTAATCGGTCCGGCAACTCAAAAGTCGGTCTGGACCGGCATTTTGTCGGTTTTCCGGAGCCCTGGCATCGACATAATCCTAATTAACTTCACAAATTGATGTCACTAACACAAGACTATCCAAAAAAACTTTCGGACAGTGAAGTATCGAATACCAGTGTCCCATATTAATAGTGAATGCTATTTAATGTCCAAATGAATCATTGGCGGTAAAATTTATATTTTGTATTAATACAGTGGGTCTTTCAAAATAGTGTTTGCCTTGCAGTCGGCACTGAGTAAAACCCGTATCAAAGTACCATTTTTACTCCGAGTGATGACACTTAAATTTCGGGAAATTAGCTATGAAACGAGTGCTCTGTCGACGTTTTGCATGGTGCCCAGAAACATTAATTAGGTGAAATACGGTACCCAGTTTTCAGTAACTGATGAGGACTTTCCTCATTAACTTAAATGTATTTTTTTTCTAACCCAGTTTAAGTAATTTCTATTTATACAGCATCCAGTGGCACAGGAGTGAATTCATAGAGTAAGGTCTGTTACAATTGATTAAAAAACTTCATCTATATCCTATCCAAACTAGTTTTTAACAAATACAAATACCCGGAAATTAACGACATATGTTACAAATTTTTCTAACGGACAGATTTTTTTAAAAGTTTGCACATGCAAGCAAAGCTCATCATGTCTCTAGGAGACTACAGTAAAAAAAGATGTGGGTCACCGTGCTCGTTTCTGAGAAATTTGCCTTTGAAAAAGGTATATACAGTTCCAAAATTCAGCTTATATTGGATTTAAAACGCTTTTCTTTAATAGTCAGTTAAACAGGAAAATTACAGGAAAAATATACAAATATACATCATTTTAATGAAAATTCGTATATTTTTGCACAAAAAAATATATAAAAGCCTAGTTTTGAGCATGGTAAATGTACAAATATGCATGTTATCTATGGATCATTGTGTTAAAAAGGGAGATAATTTGACAGAATTAAGGGTTAATCTTAAATAAATACATACTTTGTAACGGACAGATTTTTCTTAAAATTTCCACACTTATAGTACTTATAATTCTAAACAATAAGAAAAAATAAAAATGGCACCTACCTGTGCTTATTTCATCAGAAACAAGGTTGAAGGTCACTGTGGAAGTTATTTTTTCAAGGAAAAAAATAGGATAAAAGCTTGGCACACATAGTGGGAAATGGAGAAATTGCTCAGTAGGAGCAATTTCTCCTTTTCCAATAATGATTTTCAAAGTGGAAACAGCTATGCTTCCACAGCTTTAAATTTCCTGCCTTTGTTTCCTTGTTTGGTGTATAACGCCATTTCAGCAGCATTTTAATTATTTCACGGTGACAGTTCAAAGATTCATTTTTTTCTCTTCACCAATGCTTCCCGTAGAAAGTGCTACTTGTTTCAGTGCACCAATAGTATTACCATTATGTGCAAAAAATACATAGGTGCACTTTTCAATATCCATGACAAAAATACATGCACAGTAGGATGCGCGCGAACATGTTATATACGTTGTTAAACATCTATCAATGGTTCAAACATGTACAACACAGTTCTTGTTTCCTGGCATTTTCAAACCATCAAAAAAGAAGTACTGTATCATCTTGGCACAAAATTTGTCAAAAAGGGTAGCAGGTCACTTCAAAAGCTGTCATTTCACACTATGTAACTGGATTAACATCATTATCACACTTTTCATTAATGACACTGTATTGCGTGGTCCTTCATGCTTGATACTTAAGCCAAGGTCACACCTTACGTAGTTGACGGTAGTGTGGAATGACCATAGATGGCCGTAGTTTAACGTAT
Source organism: Hippopus hippopus (assembly GCA_946811185.2). Taxonomy (NCBI): domain Eukaryota; kingdom Metazoa; phylum Mollusca; class Bivalvia; order Cardiida; family Cardiidae; genus Hippopus; species Hippopus hippopus. The sequence continues at coordinate 22,412,367 of OX328101.1, read as the reverse complement.
TAAACATAGTTGAATGTAGTTACACGTAGATAACCATAGTTCAGCCTAGTAATGAACATATTGTTTAACTAATGATTTGCCCATAGTAAGCGCATGATCCTTGAACATGATCAATAAATTGTTTCAGTTATTTACGATGTTGTGACCATGCTGTGACCGTAGTTTGAACTAGTTGGCTGTAGTTAACCGTAATTGACCCTACTTAACCATAGTGTGTTTAATACGTTCAACTACAGCCAACTATGGTAATTTCCCACTACGGTCAACTACATAAGATGTGACAGCGGTTAAAGTACAATGACAGCAGCTTACTCATACTGAGCAGGCACAACCATAACGTTTTACTGTAGCTTAACACAGTTGACTGTAATTTACCGTAGTTGTGCATACTTAGGACGTACTTCATTTGTAGTTTAACGTAGTTAATCATAGTTAGACATAGTAATACCCTAGTTAACCCTAGCCACATTGTATGCAGTTGAATGTTGTTAACCGTACTGACACGTAGTTCAACCTACTTAGATTTTCTATATTTCCTCTTATTGCCAAGTTTGAACCTACTTTGACAGTACTTCATCCTAGTTGACCGCAGTAACACTAAGGCAGACGAAGTTTGAAATGAACTACAGACAACTACGTGCATGACCGTAAATGTGACCATGGCTTTACTGTTTATGTCGGGAGTTATGATCTTTCAAGAATCCTGTAGCCTAAAGACATTATTTGTGACCACTAGATTTGCCAGTGCCGCATTTTTGGAGACAGTTTTTCTAAATTGTCCCATTTGGTGCCACTGGTGATCGACAGCATGAGCCCTGCAGTGATGCTATTTGTCTGCATAAAACAAATGACAAGTGTGTATTGATGAAACAAATTTCTTTTTCTTGGAAATTCAGATTTTGATGCAGGATTTTGGCAATCTCATGCTCTAGATGCAACCCTGTCGCTGCATGGGAAGTTTTAGACTCTTCCCAGCTGAAAGCAATTGCAGACAACAAATGAAACATGTCTACAATAATAAATAAATGAAAAATTTGGAAGTGTAGGAAAAAATCCTGATTTCCAGCATTGTCTCCTTTTCCAATAATATTTTCAAAAGCATTTTTCTTCAGGGTCATTAAACTTGGGATTATTAGCTCACCTGAGCACAAAGTGCTCAGAGTGAGCTATTGTGATCACTCACTGTCCGTCGGCGTCTGTCGTCCGTCCGTCGGCCGTCCGTCCGTCGTCCGTCCGTCCGTCGTCCATTCACATTTCTTTGTTTACACTCTAGCATCTACAAATATCAACCAATCACCACCAAACTTGGTCAAAATATATATGACCATAAGATCTCGGATGAGTTCGATTATGGGTCTAATTGGACCAGAACATCTGGAGTTATTTGCTCTTGAATTAGAGAAATTGCTATATTTGACTTTGTTTACACTCTAGCATCTACAATTTCTAACCAATCAGTACTAAACTTTGCCAAGATTATGGGTCTAATCGGACCAGAACATCTGGAGTTATTTGCCCTTGAATTAGAAAAATTGCTATATTTGACTTTGTTTACACTCTAGCATCTATAAATATCAACCAATCAGTACCAAACTTGGTCAAAATATATATGATTGTAAGATCTCGGATGAGTTCGATTATGGGTGTAATCGGACCAAAACAACTGGAGTTATTTGCCCTTGAATTAGATAGTTCTTTAGAATAGTTCTTAGTCCAGAGCATAACTTTGTCATCTCCAGTCCGATTGACTTGAAACCTGGCATTTGTGTTTGTTGCAGTAATATAGAGTGCGGTGTGAAAGAACCGCAACTCTACCTCGTACTGTCTATGAGTTATTTCCCTTTGATCGTCATTTTTACAGCATTTTGTGCACACTGGAATATAACTTTGTCATCTACAGCCTAAACATCTTCAAATTTGATATGCATGATTGTTGAAAAATTATGGAGTGCAGTGCACAAGAACCATAACTCCTCCTAGCACGAATTTAGAGTTATTCCCCCTTTGACCTATATTTTTATAGCATTTCTTGCTTGTCCAGAGCAAAACTAAGTAGGAATGACTTGAAATTTGGTATGCTTATTTGTTGCAATATTTGGAAGTGCAGTGCACAAGAATTGTAACTCTACCTTGTGCTGTCTTTGAGTTATTTCCCTTTGAATGTCATTTTTACAGCATTTAGTGCATGTCCGGAATATAACTTTGTCATCTCAAGTCAGAACGACTTCATACTTGGTATGCACGTTTGTTGCAATATTACAGAGTACAGTGCGCAAGAACAATACCTCTACCTAGCGCGGATTTTGAGTAATTCCACTTTGATCTTCATTTTTACAGTGTTTCTTGCTTGTCCAGAACGGAACTTTGAAGTCTCAAGTCAAATTGCGACAATTTGCTGCTCTTGTTTCATTATCATTTTGCCTTGAACTTTGATATTTGGTATTTCTCTTTATTTTAGACCTTTACTGCTTGGTACTCAGGTGAGCGATATAGGACCATCATGGTCCTCTTGTATGCTAAAAGATTAAACCACCAGTATTCATTTTTCAAAGTTGAAGAATCTCTTTATTTGAATCAAGAAATCTGAGTTCAGTCCATGCTAACTTAGGCTGGTCTGGTGTCTTTGGGCAAGGCATGTCATAGCCCCAGCCTAAAACTGTTCAAAAATAGGAAACATGTAAATTAACTGTGGCTGTGATATGAAGGACATAATGTTGAAAGTAGTGTGCAGCACTCATTTTAAAAGTCCAAATGCCAAGACAAAGATTGGTCCTACCCCACCATTTTGACAACTTCACAGCTAAGACAGAAATCATCATTTAAGCTACATTTATGATATCATCTGCAAATACTTTCAATTTGGTCTAGTCCAAAATTTTGTCATTTGGTAAAGAGTTAAACAAACTATTCAGTTTTGTAGATCTTTGAAAGGAACAAATGCAAAAGGTGACAAGACAACAATATAAAAAACACTTATACCTCCATAATATATAATACAATAAATGTTCTCTATTGACTATTTGGCTTTCCCTATACTTCCATTTACCTGTTGCCTACCTGATTAGTCCAATAGGTCCATCTTCATTTCGACTGCTGCTGAGAATATGTACAGTGTCTTGTGGTCTACTGTTTACTGGCTACTGTTTTGGTAACTTTTATTTCAAAGCTAAAGAGAAAGTGATGAGTACTTTTAAGGAATATTTTTCGTTTCAAATGATAATAGGCAATGGATTGTAGTGAAAATTGTTCAGAATAAGGTTGGCTGTTTGCACAAGTTGAAAGGAATAAATGTTTTTAGTGGAGACTGGATATAATTAAGACTTAAGGTTAAAGGTGATGTAATGATACAACACATGGTGTTATGATTATGTAAACAGTTTTTCTGTTGTATTTTTTTCTGTGAAAGAAAGCAAGTGTATGAAAGTCTGTTATTTTGTACAATAATGAATTTACCAGCTATGTTTTAAAACGGTTTGTTGACTTTCTCTTCCTGCATAGCAGAATGCATGTTGTTGCCAATTTGTGAATTCTCCATAGGAAAATTAGAATGGCATTCCTCCTGTCAATCTCTAAATTTAACTCATAACCAAATGACAAAATTTTAGACTGGTCCAAATTGAGAGCATTTGCAGACAACAGGTTAAATGTAGCTGAAACGATATTAATTGTCAGTGAAAGTGTAAAAAACCTTGCGAGAGAAGGAGAAAATGCTGGTTACCAGCATTTTCTCCTTTCCCACAAGGTTTTCAGAAGGCTGCTTCTTCAGGATCGTTAAAACTCGGGATTGTGTGGTAAAGGGTTAACTCATAACCAAATGACATAATGTTGGACTAGACTAAATTCAAAGCATTTGCAGACCACAAATTAAATGTAGCTCAAATGATGATTTCTGTACTTGATAGGGAAGAAAATATTGTGGGAAAAGGAGAAAATGCTGGTTACCAGCATTTTCTCCTTTTCCAGTGATGTTTTCAAAAGCTTTCTCCTTCAGGGTTGTTAAAAAAGCCAGTCTTTGCCTCTTAGCATGATAAGGGCACCACCGATGCCGAAAATGTATACTCTGATCATTGATCTACATTAGGACTGGTGACATTTTCAAAGGTACCATTGTCTCCTCTGGTCATGTGACAGCCTTGAATTGATGCAGTTGGGTTTTTTTGTACATGTTGAAAATAATTTATGTGTTGTTTATTTAAGAAATAAACCATAAATGTATACTTTCCTCTCACAAAAATCGGTTTGATGATTTGACTCAATTTTTGTAAACAGATATTTCGTTAAAAAAGGATGAAATATGGAGAGTTTGATAACACAGCAATTTTCCATCAATTTTTGGTTGGTTAGTTTGTTTTAGTGACTGCTTTTTAGCTCCACTGGCCAAAGGCCAGCAGGCTTATGTCATGGCCCGGTGTCCGTCGTGCATCCATCCGTCCATTTGTGTGTGCCTTAACTTTTATTTCAAACATCTTCTTCTCTGAAACTACCCATCCAATTTTGATGAAACTTAAAAGAAATGATCCTGTCATGGTCCTCTTCAGAATTTCCTGAAAGAATCTGATTCCTTCAAAAACTCTGGTTGCCATGGCAACAAAACTGAAAAATATTGTAAATCTTTGAAAATCTTCTTGTCTGAAACCATAAGGCCTAGGGCTACCAATTTTGGCATGTAGCTTTATCTAGTAGACCTCTACCAAGATTCTTCAAATTATAGCCCTGGGGTGAAATTTGGCCCCGCCCCGGGGGTCTCAAGTTTTATGTGGGCTTATATAGGGAAAACTTTAAAATTCTTCTGGTACCTAGCCATAGGGCCTAGGGCTACCAAATTTGGCATGTAGCTTTATCAAGTGGGCATCTACCAAGAATGCCCAAATTATAGCCCTGGGGTCAAATTTGGCCTCGCCCTGGGGGTCACAATATTTACATGGGCTTATGTAGGGATAACTTTAAAAATTTTCTCGTACCTAGCTATAAGGCCTAGGGCTACCAAATTTTGCATTTAGCTTTATCTAGTGGGTCTCTACCAAGAGGGCCAATATTATAACCCTGGGGTCAAATTTCGCGCCGCCCTGGGGGTCACAAGTTTTACATGGGCTTATATAGGGAAAACTTTAAAAAGCTACTTGTACCTAGCCATAAGCCCTAGGGCTACCAAATTTCGCATGTAGCTTTATCTAGTGGGTCTCTACCAAGGGTGCCCAAATTATAGCCCTGGGGTCAAATTTGGCCCCGCTCCAGGGGCCACAAGTTTTACATGGGCTTTTATAGTGAAAACTTTATCATTCTTCTTGTTACTAACCATAAGACCTAGGGCTAATAAATTTAGCCCTGTCTCAGGGATCTCACGTTTTACAGGGCCTTTTATTGAGGAAACTTTGAAAATCTTCTTGTTTATAACCACACATTCTGGACCTGTATTATTTGGTATGGGGCTTTATCTTGTGGACCTCCACCAGGACTCAAGTAGTTATAGCTTTGTGGTCAAAAATGGCTTTGCCAGGGGCCATAACTTTCTCATAGGATTTTATAGAAAAAATTTTGTTTGTCTTCTAGTTTAAAACCAATTGACCAAGTACTGTAATGTTTGGCTTGTAGTGTGTTGACTTATTAGCCAGTGGAGCGATACAGGGCTATCATCGCCCTCTTGTTTTTTTTTATAGGTGTCCTCATTTTGATAAAATCCAAATGTTTCCATTTTGTATTACAGGTATATATGTAACCCTTTATCAGAGAATCTCTTTTTTTTTTTACGACCAGGAGGGAAAAGGCTTTTGAAAACTTTTTTGGAATAACCAGCATTTTTTCCTTTTCCAACAGTGCTATCTACCCTATCAACATCAACCCCTTGATTTTAACTTCATTTTATTTGTTGTCTGCAAAAGCTTTCAATTTGGACAAGTCTAAGATTGTGTCGTGTTGTAAATAGTTATACTTAGTAATTTTAGGACTGAAACTCTTCTGTTGGTTGTAAATTTGTAAAACTGCAATTTATATTTGGACAAGGTAAAAGAAATTAGCAATTTCTGTGAAAGATTAAAAGCAAACAATTTTCTTAACAATGCTAGGTTTTTTTCTAGTGGTAAAAGATAATCCTCACATTAATCATTCCTTCAAGAATTTCCATGAAACTATTTTGTCAGGTGCAATATTCTGCTGACGTAACTATTTACCAAACGACAAAATTTTAGACTTGTCCAAATTGAAAGCATTTGCAGACGACAAAATAAACATGACTCAAAAATTGAAACTTGACTTTTAAAGAGTAGAAAGCATTATGGGAAAAGGAGAAAATGCTGGTTACCAGCAATGTTTTCAAAGGCTGTCTGTTCCAGGGTCGTGAAAACCAGGGCTTGTTTGGTAGAGAATTAATGAGGACAAAAAAAAAGAGAGACAGTAAATTCAGAAGTTGTCTGAAAATTTCCTCTTATCAGTTTACAAAAGGAGCTACAAAAATTATTCCAAGACCTTTTACATAAAATTTCTTAGGAATATCACAAAGTGATCTAGGAGGGAGGGGGACATGTTTGAAAATTTGACAATAAAATCTGTAAAATTGGCAAGTTTAACTCAAAAGAAAAGAACTTAATATCTTAATTGCAAATAATAAGGACAAAGTTACAAGCATTAGGTGATAAAAGATAGCTTGTGAAAGGAATAGGAGTCTGTTGCATCAGTTTTGACTGATTACTTCAGAGCCAGATTTACAAGTGATGGCTTCTTAATGGTATAAATTTGTGATTAAAGATGAGTATCATTTTCTATGTAAATTGCTAGTGCATTTTCTTTTGACACAGCATAGGTGCATAATGGTAGCATGGTACTTTTGTAAACTATCTGCTAATGGAGAAACCATTCCTTTGCCTAATACATAGCTAACATAGAGCAAAATAAAACTAACAGTTTAGATCAAAGTTTAGCCTGAAAAGAATATGCTATCTGATCTCTGAATGATGATGTGTGATACTTTGTGAAATCTCAAAATACAAATCTTGAAATCACGAGAAGTGGGCTTTTCTAGAAAAAATGTTGTGATTCAATTCAATTGCATTTTAAATTTTTAAAGCTCTTCAGTGCAAAACCTTACTGTACAAAATCTCAGATACAAAATTCTCTATTTCATTACATTGGGCTCAGTTTTTCAGCAATCTGAGAGGAAAAAAACACTATGTGATGAGGATTTCTTATGTGGAATGGATTACCAAATGACTGATGTCTTGCTAATGTTGATCGTTGATAGACAAACATGTGAAAAAATGAGGTGAAGTTGTAATGTTCATTCTTAAAGTGACATAATTATACTAGGAACTGGATTGATTGTTCATTTTTTTTTCCCTTCTAGAGTCCTAAGGATTAGTTCCTAGTGTTTCTATTTGGATTTTTTGAAAACATATGCCAAGGACAGTAAAGGTACTTTGGCAGAACATGCTTTCTGATGTTTGATCTACACTGTCAAATATCCTGCAACTAATTCCATCTTTGATCTCCACTGACTGAAATTATACATTTTCATTTATTTATAATTTGTATGGTTAGATATTGACAACAAGAGTAGTCAGTATGAAAGCATTTTGCCAATGAGAACTTAAATTTGGCTAACATGATGGGATTTGTTTTTGAGAAGGTTGAAACATTGTGTCAAAAGGAGATAACCAGCATTTTTTTTTTATTTCCCTTTATTTTTGAAAAGCTTTCTTTCTCTGGATTATAAAAGCTTTGGATTGTATAGAAAAGGGATATATGTGCCTTCTTTTGATAAAGTCAAGTGCATTGTATTATTGTGTAGTGTCTTGAAATGTTTCAGAAAGATGAGGTAATCAGCGATGGCCAGATTGAAAGTGCAAACTTTAATGACTGAAATTGCCTTAAACATGATTAAAGTAAGGAAGAAACAGGACATGACGTTGTAGAGAAGGAGAAATAATTATGAAGAAATCACTAAAAAAGGATGGAACGTAATTGCATTAATTTTGAATATTTTCGATAATTGTGATACATTATTCTCGAAGCTGAGGCTAATTTAAATAGCACTGGAAAATGGGTGTTGAGGATCTTATGTCGCTAATTTCTGCCCTGACCTTGCTCCTAACTCTGGTGTTTTTATGTATGATGGCTGGAATTCTTGGTTTTGGCATTTTTGTATTGAAAAACGTAAGTATATATATATATTTTTTTTTTCAAAATACATTATTTAACCTAGATCTATTTTATCTGCTGTGAAACTTGTAAAGGGCTATAGGACGTTCAAGGAAATGTCAAAAAGAAGATTTAAAGGATTTTAGTTAAGTATTTTTTCTTTGACATTGGTTTCATTGAGTTTAGGCATAGAGTTTTATGAAGCAAGAGAATGTTTTGATAAACTCTCATCTGTTGATGCACCTACCATAGGCTTTTTTTTTAAATGAAAAACATGGGGAAAAAAATTAGAAGACACCATTGTTAGAACTAGTCTAGAGACAACTTATCTTGTCAGATATGGAGTTGTTGCTCTGTGTTAATCCCAATAAGACATTTCTTGCAAAGCAACACTAACTGACATTCCGGTGTGTCATTTTTGCCAATTTTATTCTTTGTCAGGTGATAGGCAGAGCTTTCTGAGAAGTAAAAAGACAAACAATCAAACATACAGTCTTGCTAATACAAACAGTTCAGTCAGTACATTTAACATGAAGGTGATACCACCAATTACTTGTTCTAAAGCCCGCCCGGGTGGCTCAGTGGTGAGCGTGTCGGATTCATGACCTGGTGGTTGTGAGTTCGATACCCGGTTGAGGCAAACTTTCTTTCCGGCGTATTTTCGCCTCTCACCTCTGCTGAAGCATGTGAGAAAAGCAGTCGGTGGCTTTGGAAAGAAAGTTGTGTTAGTACTGGTGTGAGAAAGCCAGGAAACACATGTGCGTCACCGACCGCCATGATATGACCTTAGCTGTTAAAGTGGCGTTAAACCCCAATACAACCAACCAACCAACCAACTTGTTCTAAAATAAGAATGGTTAGCTGTGTACAAGTATCTATTACTGCCTATAAGAATGAATGACAGTCTGTCAAAACATTCATGCTCAACAAGGAAGAAGCAAGAACAAGTCAGGTCTTGCCACTTGTTTGTTATTAGAGAAGGTTCTCAAAATCAGGTTGTATCTTGTCACCTTATAGTGTTGTATCCAAGGTACTAGCGTTAGTCTGGACCTGATATAACATCATTATGAAGATGTCAGAAAGCTTGGAACATTGTATTTACCCTTTACCAAAAAATACCAATTTTTCTTGGTGGATAGATGTTTTTGCTACAGACATTTTGGCTTGTTTTAAACAGTCGAATGTCTTCTCTTGGAATCTAAATTAAAGTTGATCCAGAGTGATGAACCAAGAGTTTGTACTCTCAGCTTTCCTAGCTGCAGACAGATATGTCTTCCACCAGCCAATACCTCTTTACAAAACGACAAAAATTATAGACTAGTCCAAATTGAAAGCATTTGCAGCTGACAAAATGAATGTGACTAAAAAACTGTAATTCCTTTTGGGAAGGGTAGAAAACATTGTGGGAAAAGGAGAAAATGCTGGTTACCAGCATTTTCTCCTTTTCCCACAATGTTTTCAAAAGGCTTCTTTCTCAGGGTCATTGAAAGTCAGGATTGTGTGGTAAAGAGATACTCTGCACCTAGATTAATCCTTTACCAAACAACCATGTTTTAACAACCCTGGGGAAGAAGCCTTTTGAAAACATTGTTGGAAAAGGAGAAATTCCTAGTAATCAGCATTTCTCCTTTTCCCACAGTGTTTTCTATCCTATCAAGGACAAATCTCACCATTTGAGCAATACTGAATCTGTCATCTGCAAATACTTTTTGCAATTTAGACCAGTCTCAAATTTTGCTGTTTGGTAAAGGATTTATCATGCTATTTTTACTGCATCTCACCCAGTTTATAACTTGTATGTGCTTGTTCACTTAATATACAGATATATAAGGAATAACTCTTTACCAAACGACATAATTTTAGAATAGTCCAAATTGGAAACATTTGCAGACGACAAAATTAATGTGACCCAAAAATTGAAATTTGTTTTGGGAAGGGAAGAAAACATTGTGGGAAAAGGAAAAAATGCTGGTTACCAGCGTTTTCTCCTTTTCCCACAATGTTTTCAGAAGGCTTTTTTCTCAGGGTCGTGAAAACCAGGGACTATTTGGTAAAGGGTTAAATTAGGGAATTAATATACAATGTATGACTTCATTTTCTCTGGAACAGAAGGCTTTCTGAAACATTGGGTAAAAAGGAACATTTTTTTACTCTTAAAAAGGAATGATTATTATTGCTTCTTTTCCAACTTCTTTTCCTTGTCATCTAGCAGAGCAAGTTTTGGTTGTATTTGGAAAAAGTGAAAAATTTCCAGTATTCAACTTCGATCAAATTCAACAGAAATGTAGTTTCTTTAGGTCTGCCTCTGTGCAAAAATCATTTAACTCTTTACCACACAATCCCTAGTTTTAATGACCCTGGGGTAAAGGCCTGTTGAAAACATTGTGGGAAAAGAAGAAAATGCTGGTAACCAGCATTTTCTTCTTTTCCCACAATGTTTTCTACCTTGTAAATGACAAATTATAATGTTTTGAGTAACATTCAATATGTTGTCTGCAAATACTTTAAATTTGGACCAGGCTGAATTTTTTGTGTGGTAAAGGGTTAAACATAGACACATAGTTTACAAAACACAACAGAGGACAGACGCATGTGCTATCCAAACCCTGACTATTCTGATTCTTCCCTGCCTTTTCCTGATTACCTCAGAGACCTGTTATAATATGCACCTCATGTGAAATGTAAAAAACAGCTAACTAGAAAGATAATGTACTATCCATAATTTGCCCTGATGGAGTAGAAACTGAAATCTCACAGCTGTTTCCAAAATATCATATCTTTTCTCTCCTGATTGTAATGCTATATTTAACTTACAGATTGTTAGAAGTTTGTTCTCATCCTGTCCTTAATTCAAGTTTTAGGTCATTCTATTTAGTTAAAGAGATTAAAAATATACTCAACTATTATTTCAGGTTTACAAAAAGAACCACTGCAAAAACATATAATTTGTATTAGCTTATAAAGACCCTGTTGAAACTCAGCTATGGACAGAAGATGTGCATTGATCTGCTATGAATTATATATAGACAGTTATCCCCCCAACTTACAAAAAAGGGGGATATTTTCAAAAGATTTGTGAGACAAATACACTCAAGACTAATGATAATTTTAAAATGACAACATCTTTTCTTTGTGCATCATGGTGGGACATAATTATGTCTAACTCAAAGGGACCATGTCTCAGAATTCCTGTCTAGGGACCAGCCCACGTGCCTCAGGTGAAAGAGTGTAGAACTTGTAAACATCAAGTCTTAGGTCACTTAACTCTTTACCAAACAACAAAACTTTGGACTGGATCAAATTGAAAGCATTTGCAAATCAAATATAGCTCAAATGATGATTTCTGTCTTTGATAGGGTAGAAAACATTGTGGGAAAAGGAGAAAATGCTGGTTACCAGCATTTTCTCCTTTTCCCACAATGTTTTCAAAAGCCTTTTCGTACAGGGTCATTAAAACTCGGAATTGTGTGGTAAAGAGTTGAGGATGTGGGTTGGAGCCCCACAGCTTGCTATCTAAAATTACTATTTGTCTTTCAGATAAGACATTAAACCAAGGTCCCCTGTGACGGTGCCATACACTGAGCACATTAAAGAACTGAGCATAACTTAGGATGGGATTCAACCTGTATCTTGTATTATCCTCCATAAGTGTGTTTTGTTTCTTCTGCCAGAAGAGTAAAATGATAATATCTGAAAAAATACACCATAAAATGATCATCAGTCAAAATCTTATTAAATGTCTCCAAAATGATAACCAAAAGAGTTCTCGTATATTGTTAAAAGTTGAGGGTTCCAAGATTAAATGGGTTTAACAAGTACCTTCAGTAGCAAAAGTGAGGGAAAAGCCAAATTCTCAAGTGTCAATTATGTTATATTATCACATACCTTAACAATTATGGTTGTTGCCTCCACTAGTAACATCTGTACCCATACTCATATCCTACTCATACCCTGGTGCCCAGACAAGCCATTTTCTTCCATTTGCCTCTATGATTTCATGAATAATCTCTCAATCAGGGTCTCCATCATCACCATCTGGTATATAACAATCTTTTACTGAGTTCTTCAAAGGTGGAATAATATGAATGAACAAACATTATACAGAGAAAAGTTCTTTTTGTTCCATGGGTAGTTTAATTATGTCTATCATAGGTCAAGATCAGACTGTAAAGGCCTTGCAGTCTAGTTTTGGATGTTCACAGTCAAATCATTTTGACCATTTTGAAAGGTTTTAAATTTGGAATTATTGTTCTTTCTTTCAAGTATAGAAAGTCCATTTCATTTTTTTCCTGCTGTACAGAATGACATTTTTGGCCCCTAAAGTTGACCACGTTGGGAAAAAATGTGGGAAAGAAGCAATTCCTCTTGTCACATGTTTTCCATTCTGTTGAAAAAGGGTTTCCAGGTCTTAGATAAAGCCTGTATGGTAAAGGATTAAAATGTTACAAGGTAATCATAATTCTTTTGGCTGATGTTGATGCAAGATGGGTGGCTTATGAACCTGTGCATAATGTTTGTTTTGAAGTTATTTATTTTCCTTGGGTTCTTGTGCGAGAATGCCAATAGCTAGTGCATGGTGATGTTCTACTTTCAGCAAAAAATATTAATAATCTGTGTTTTTGTTTTCTTTGTTTAATTGTACCAGATCATGAATTAACCCATATTTACTATATTAAGGCTCCAGTCATACTAAGACTAAGTCACAGAGACTGTTCAGCATTCTTAAAACTTGACAAACACATGGAGAGCAGGATGAAATACAGAAAAAAGACACATTTTTCAAGTTGGTTTTATGTCTTCACTATGCCTCTTGCAGGATATCATCGCATATGGCAAGTCTCTGCTTTTTGTGGGACTCTTTTTCAAGCATGCACCACGTCTTTTACCTTTTTACTACATACTGTATAAGACCTGTCGGATGGCGGCAGGCAATAAGACCTGTTGGATGGCGGCAGGCAATGACTGAATGTTTTATATGTTCTCATTTTGCCCGTCAAGATCTTTTTTAAAAAATCCTAGTCTGTGCTTTCTGCAGGTTCACTTGTTCAGGCAGTTTTCTTGGGAATTGCTTGTTAATACAAGGCTCCATGCTTAGACAACTTGTGTTCATGCCCAGCTGAGTTTTTGCTCAACTTGAAATTTCATTAATGCTACAGGCAGTGAGAAAACTTTAAAAAGGTGATATTATTTTACCTTAACAAACATTTGCAGTTGACAAATTAAATGTTGTTAAAATGATGGTAATTGTCTCTCAAAGTGTAGAAAACCTTGTAGGAAAAGGAGAAAATGTTGGTAACCAGCATTTACTCCTTTTCCCACATGGTTTTCAAAAAGCTATTTCCTCAGGGTTGTTAAAACTGGACATTGTGTGGTAGAGTAAGGTAATACCGTCATGTCAGAAAGAGTATTTAGGATGAAGCTATGCAAGAAATTCCACCAATTTTTAGCCACTTTGTTTAAACCAGGTTTTTTTTTCATCAGTAAGTGAATAGTTGTAACAGTTGTCTACTTTGTAGGATGCCTGATACTTTTGGGGAAACCAGAGTGATTTGATTATTTCATTACCTCATGCAGGTAACTATTTCAGTAAGTATACCACTATTGAAAACATTGCGATATGCAATTTCTTCATTTGTTTCACATGTACTTTGTGAATAAAACTTTTATTCATGATGGTTATCCCGAATTATTCCAAGAATGTTTTCAAAGCTTTCTTATGATTGATCAAATACCAAATGTGAAGTATTAACTGTAGGGAGAGAGGGAGTGAAAGATAAGGAAGAAATTCACTTGTACATATGCAGAGAGAATGAATGAAAGAGACAATGAATGACAGAGGGAGATTGCAAGGACATAAGACATGGTAGAGAAAATTTTGATATAGAAATTCAGAGCTGATCAAGAACTCAAGGACTTGCATAAGGTCATAAGCAAGTCTCACATGTAAAACATTTTTCTCATGAATTTTTTCTTTTTCTTGATCTCCTCAGTATAAATGTGTTCAAAGAGTTAAAGATACATCTCTACGGCCAGGGAGAAAAAACACAGTTAAAACTTTCTAGTGTGTGTAATTGTTCAGATATTGGTCATCTATGTATACATGGGTAAATAATAAATAACTATGGTGTACGGGATAAAGAAATTCAAAAGATAGTCCTCATTTAAAACTAGAAACAACAACAGCTATAGCTTGGAAGGCCTCCAAAGCATGAAATGTATTTTCTATCCGTCCAAATCTGTGCAACCTTGCAGCCATCTGGGGCAGCATCTGGCATGAAGACACAAGAATGATAATAGTTTCATGAAATAAGGATGAAATGGGTTAAAAACTGGTTAAAACTCTGGATGCCACGGCAACAAAACTGAAAACTATTGAAAATTTTTAAGAATCTTCTGGTCTGAATCCATAAGGCCCAGGGCTACCAAATTTGGCATGTAGCTTTATCTAAAAGTCCTCTGCCAATTTTCTTCAAATTGTAGCCTTAGGGTCAAAATTGGCCCATTCCCGGGGGTCACAAGTTTTTACACAGGTTTATGTATTATACTAAGGTGCACCTTTAAATTATGTAGTCAAGAGTGTCACATTGTGTAAAATAAAAACTATGTTTTTACAGCTCTATATTCATCACTGTGATGAACCTTGAACAATCCAAAGTCTTTTATTCAGATACAACAGTGCCCTTGCTATATATTTAGACAAGTGTACATTTGTTGCTTGGTAAAGTGTAAAAGGGTCACAGGTGGTCTGATACTGTGTAGAAAGTACTGGATGAATGAGGATGATGAATCTATGGAATTAAGTTGAAAAGACATTTTCTATCCAATATTATTTCATAATTATCAACTTACTGTATGAAAATTCCCTTTTAACATTTTGCACTTGTTCTCCCGTGTGTATCAAAGGCAACTGGTATTGCTGCTATCCGTAGTGTTTGATATAAGAATATTTTGCAATTTATGAGTCAAATAAATTTTGGTTTGAAGAGGGATATATGGTGATTGAAACCTTCAGTTACTACAGCAACGAATTTATAGTAAACAACTTGGAAGACTTTCTTTTAGAAACATTGTGGCAAAGGGAGGAATGTTGCTTGTTACCAGCATTAAAGTGTCATAAAAGGCCAAATGTAAACAAAGGGGGTGTTTAAATGCATTTGAATTCATGTCATACCATTTAAAAGTATGGAAATTACTGTGAAGATGAAAATCTGTCATTGTATGGTCGGTCCAAGTGTTGGTTGCTGACAGAGAAATTCATTTCAAAACTAGGTTAAAACCTGCCAGGTAGCTAGGTCTTTTGTTTACTTTTTACCTGATTTTGAAATTATTTTTTTCTGCTAGCGACTAACATTACGGCCAGACCACACGATAACGGACTGTCATCTCCACAATATTTTCCATACTTTTAAATGGTATGATTTAAATTTAAATGTATTATGACACCTGCTTTGATATTTTGGCCTTTACTGGGCCTTTAATGGTTGTGTGTAAAACATAAGAAAATGATTTGATCATGATGAATTGTTGGAGAGGAAAATATTGAGTTGCATGGATCATTTGCAGTGCTAAGTAGTAGATTCTAGGGAAGTATTTAGAACTTTGGAAATGGACTTAGCCATTGCCTAACCAGTTAGTGCTGGAAAGTAATACTTGTTAGTGCCAGTCCAACAAGTACCTCTCTGAGCACTCTTTTTGATTAACAAAAAGAAGACAAAGCGACTTCTGATTAACTAACTTTCAGTTCTCTGCTATCAGTCAGAATTCTCTTTTTAGTAAGATTAAGTATGACAGGCATGATAAATATTTTGTTATTGCTGTAACCCTCTACGACATAATGCAGTGGTTTAAGGACTGCAACTTTGGAGGCTTTTGAAAACATTTTGAGAACAGGAGAAAATGCTGGTAACCAGCACTTTCCTCTTTCCCTTGCAATATTTTTTTGCCATTTCAGAGACAAAACTTACCACTTAAACTACATTCGATTTGTTGTATGCAAATGCTTAAGGTTGGACTAGTCAAATGTTTTCATGTGATTAGGAATTCAGCATGATAGGTATCATCAGTATCTCTTATTGCTTTTACTTAATGCTTAGGCCATTCATCATGTTAAAAAGTGGAGAGGGAAGTTGTAACAAGCAGTTGGACACACCTTCATTCCTTTATTGCTCTTAAACAAGAATTCTTGTATCCATCATAACAATAATGATAGGTTTTTTCTCCATGCGCTTTGTTAATAATTATGCTTTACCTTCTCTTTCAATCCCTGTGGTCTGACTTTAGGAATTGCCTATACTATGTAAGTTTTTGATGAATCTATTTTCATTTAACTCCTTAAGAAACAATCATGTTTAAATGAATCTGAAAAAGAAATTAAGCTTTTGAAAACATCTTGGCAAAAGGGATAAACCAACATTTTCTCCTTTTCTGAAAATGTTTTTTCTAACCTTTCAAAGACAAGCCCTATTATTTGAGGCAAATTTAATTTGTTATTTGCCAGTGTGGTCAAAATTTGTTGGTTAGGAGGTAATAGCCAGAAAGAGGGCCCAGCAACAGTATGCCCAGCTTGATCATGGGTCTACACTTTTAGATATTTTGTTATTATTCAGGCCATTAAGAAAACAGTTTTGATTTTGAAATGTGTCAGTTTGTACCTCCACTGGCTGAAAGCAAGCAAGCTAATGGCCCTGTGTCCATTTTGCATCTGTCTGTGTGTCCTTCTGTCTGTGCATCCTTCTGTCTGTGCATCTATGGATGCATTAACTTTTATTTCAAACATCTTTTTGTCTTATCTCCCTATCCAATATTTGACCAAACTTTACAGAAATGATCCTGCCTTGGTCTTCTTCAGAGTCTCTTCAAAGAATTGATTCCTGTAAAAACTCTGGTTGCAATAGCCAAAAAACTGAAAAATACTTCTTGTTCATGACGGCCAGTTACAGATAGGTATATAGCCAGTACACAGTTGGGATTTTAAAGGAAAGAGTACATTCCATTTTTACAGAATATCTTACAATGAGAAAGATCAGCCCATCTGGTGTCAAGACTTCTGCCAGTGAGCAGAACCACACCAGACAGACTTTGTTGTATGCTAATGTGAACTTTTGAGAGGCAGATCCTGCTAACTCTCTGCAGAGGTTTGTGACTATGGATGAAACATGGGTCAATCATTTCACCCCTGAGGCCAAACAAAAGTCCAAACAGTAGAAGCAACCAAGTTCACTTCCTCCAAAGCAGCAAAGACTTTTCCATTAGCTAGAAAAGTTACGGCCTTGGTTTTCTTGTCTTTGGATTGTATCATTTAATACATGCAAGACTGAGGAAATGGTTTCTTTTTCGCTCTACTGGCCTGAGGCCAGCGGGCTTATGTCATGGCCTGGTGTCTGTCTGTGAGTCTGTCTGTCTGTGCTTGTGTTAACTTTTATTTCAAACATCTTCTTCACTGAAACTCCCCATCCAATATTGATGAAACTTCACAGAAATAATCCTGCCATGGTCCTCGTCAGAATTTCTTGAAAGAATTTGATTTCTTAAAAAACTCTCAAAAATTAAAACTCTGGATGCCATGGCAACAAAACTGAAAACTATTGAAAATTTTTAAGAATCTTCTGGTCTGAATCCATAAGGCCCAGGGCTACCAAATTTGGCATGTAGCTTTATCTAAAAGTCCTCTACCAATTTTCTTCAAATTGTAGCCTTAGGGTCAAAATTGGCCCATTCCCGGGGGTCACAAGTTTTTACACAGGTTTATGTAGTGAAAACCCTAGAAATCTTCTTGTACCTAGCCACAAGGCAAAGGACTACCAAATTTTGCATGTAGCTCTATCTAGTGGGCCTCTACTAGGAGTGCTAAAAGTAAAGCCCTAGGGTCAAAGTTGGCCCCGCCCCGGAGGTCACAAGTTTTACATGGGCTTAAATAGGGAAAACTTTAAAAATATTCTTGTTCCTAGCCATAAGGCTTAGGGCTACCAAATTTTGCATGTAGTTTTATCAAGTGGGTCTCTACCAAGAGGACCCAAATTAAAGCCCTGGGATCAAGTTTAGCCCCATCCTAGGGGTCACAAGTTTCACATGGGCATATATAGTTAAAACTTTAGAAATCTTCTGGTTACTAACCATAAGAGCTAGGGATACTAAGTTTTGCATTTATAGTTATCTTGTGGACCTCTACCTAGATTATTCATTAAATAACAGCCCTTGGGTCTTCAGTGGCCTAGCACAACAGCTCACAAGTTTTACATTAGATTATATATTGAAAACTTTAAGAATCTCCTTGTTTCTGATTGTGAGCTATAGGTGTAATATTTTATGAGTGTTATCATCTAGTAGACCTCTTCCAAAATTGGCCTTGCCCTATGGGTCATTGCTTATAGAATGAAAATTTTAAAAAATCTTCTTGCGCCAAACCATAAATCCTAGGGCTACCAAATTTGGCATGTAGCTTCATGTTGTGGTTCACTTCTGAATTTGTTAAAAATTCAGCCCTGTGATAAAATTAGCCCTTTCTCAGGGGTTTTTCAGGGCCTTTTATTAGGAAAACTTTGAAAAGCTTCTTGTTTATAGCCATTCTAGAACTGTATAATTTGGTATGGGGCTTTATCTTGTGAACCTCTACTGGGATTCTAGTAATTATAGCTCTGGTCAAAAATTGTTTTGCCCTGGGATCATAACTTTCTTGAGGGATTTAGTAGAGAAAACTTTGTATTTCTTCTAGTTTGATACCAATTTGCCAATTATAATACTGTTTGGCGTTAAGGGTTTTTACTTATAAGCCAGTGGAGTGATACAGGGCCGTCATGGCCCACTTCTTTTCTTTATCATAGAGTCATGAATATTTTGTTGAACATGATGTAAAACCTTCATTCACACAGAAAGATCTACAAACAAAAATTTTGCAGAGTCTTTTACATGTATCAAATTAGCCCTTTTCCAAATGAGAAATTTCAGACCCTTTGGAATTGACAGCATCTTGAGACCTAAGTTAAACAGTGGTACAAATGAACTGAAGTTCTTCAACAAGGTAGAAAACATTGTGGAAAAAGAACTACTGGTTTCTAGCATTTACTCATCTTACAATGTTTTAAAAGGCGTCATTGACTTCAGGGTTGGTAAAAGGGGATATTTGGTAAAGGGTTTGTACTGAGAGTTAAAAGTCAACAATTCCTTCCTTGAGAAGGTAGAAAATGGGTGTAGAAGTGTGAGTGTAATGTTTTGGCACATGACAAAAGTAAATGTCTACAGTAGGACTGACATTTGTCAGCATGGTGTATGTGATGTGTTTTACTATTATCCTATCTGACAGCTGCAACTGTATGTGATGATAAGTATTTCATTTAGACAGACTGCAAGTATTCTGTGTTAATTTAGCAAGAATCTTGACATTTAGGCATCAAACTTCTCTAATAATATATAGAAACTGGCTGTACTCGTCCCCATCCACCCCAACCACCTCTTCACCTCTGTTCCTGAAACTAGCAATGGATGTTGTGCCATGGGTGTCCTCATAGGATGTAGGCTTGAATTCTTGCCAAGCTCACAAGCCTTCATGTTGTTGTTTGATGATAACTTCACCAAAAGCAAGACCACAAGTAGCAAGGCTAATTTTGCTGTTTGACAGTCAGACAGTGGCAGGGAAAGATGTAATAGAGAGGAAGAAACACACTTGTAGAGCTGATTATTGAAAATCTCTACATTTTTCACAATGTTTTCCAAAATTATCTTTTTATTCAGATATTTTTACATGAAGGTAAAAGATAATGAGGAAACAGGATCGACTTTAGCACTTGTCTCAAATATTACTATGAAGAGTTTACATCTGGCACTTGATGTTTTATTTAGAAGGGTAGTAATCCCATAATCATACAAATATCACATTTAGGAAATCCCTTGCAATAGACAGATTTTGAAAACATTATGAGAAAAGGAGCATTTGTTTGTTAAAAGTGTTTACTCCTTTACTCAAAATGTTTACCATGTCCTTCCCTGCCCATGCATGCTTCTCCTGTTAGTCACCTATAATGTTCTCTTGTACACAGTGTGGCCGGTAATTGTTGAATCAACCTTTAATGGTTGATAAGTGTAACAGTGAAATAATAGGTATGTATACATGCTTATGAAATAGGTTAATAATAAACAGAAGACAAAGATAAAAGACAAAGATTGCTTGAGCTGCATTTAACTTGTCTGAAAATGCTTTCAATATGGAAGGGTCTTTAAAAACTTTGCTGTCTAGTAAAAGTTTCTTCACACATAATTCTCTATGTCATTTACATCTCAATTCAGGCATTTGAGGAAGAACTAAAGAGGCGCCAGAGAGACCTGGAAAACCTTCGACAACAGAGTCAGCCCCTCAGGGATAAGGGGGCAGTGGGTGCTGTTGAACCAGAGCTTAACCGTCTTCAGGGAAGATGGAACGACATCAGCAATCAAGTTGCCATGATCCAGTATCCGGTGGACACAGCAGAGATGAAAGAGGGACAAGTAACCAGAACAACATATACTGTCGTCCAGTCAAGTGTTACCAGGGCCAGCTCTCCAAAGACATCATCGCAGGTAATCGTGGACATCAGGAGGCTGTCAGATCAAGTGTCTGACATCAATCGACAGCTCATGGGACCTGAACTTGGTGGGCGAGACTTTGATGAGTTTACCAAACAGGAAGATATTTTACAGGTAATTAAATTTCTACAATTCATTTGACAAGTCCTATTGATGGGGCTAACTTATGACATACAGGCTAATTTAATTAAGCCATGCTCTAGATGGCTAACTATGGATCTATAAAATCCACCTGGTATATCAGCCAACTGAAACGTGAGGTACACTGGTCCTTTGACATGCAGAAAATTGACCAATAGCAAAAAGTTTTGACTCGGTCAGCCTGTGGGGACTGCACAGGCTGATATTGGTTGATACTTTTTGCAGATTCAGTAAGCGGTATTTCATAGAGCATGGCTGAATTTTTTATGTAACTTAAAGGAGATATATTTGAAGGAAAAGAAAATGTCTTTTTCTTATGATAAGAAAATATTGTAGATAATTGGCAAACCCATTCCTGAGGTTTCTCACCATATAGAACAGTTTATACTAACTAAGGTAGTCATGAGATGATTAGTTTGCTTTGTGCACCAACAAGCGTATTCAAAGTTAGTAAGTAATTATGGAAATAAAAGTTTACTCTTCCTTTCAGCACCATAGGTGAAAGTAAGGCTTTTGCAGACAGCATTATCAAGATCAGAATGTGCATTCTGGTCTTTGATCTCCAACGTCCTCTTGTTTAGTCAAGCCTATAAGATCAAAATGTTTTTGAGTTTCAGTGCATTGTTTTTAGCACCACTGGCTCAAGGCCAGCGGGCTTATGTCATGACCTGGTGTCCGTCCGTGCGTCCATCTGTGCGTGCGTTAACTTTTATTTCAAACATCTTCTCTGAAACTACTCATCCAATTTTGATGAAACTTCACAGAAATGATCCTGCCATGGTCCTCTTCAGAAGTTCTAGAAAGAATTTGATTCTTTCAAAAACTCTGGTTGCCATGGCAACAAAACTGAAAAATATTGGAAATCTTTGAAAATCTTCTTGTCTGAAACCATAAGGCCTAGGGCTACCAAATGTGGCATTTAGCTTTATCAAGTAGACCTCTATCAAGTTTCTTCAAATTATAGCCCTGGGGTCAAATTTGGCCCTACCCCAGGGGTCACAAGTTTTACATGGGCTTATATAGAAAAATATTTAGAAATCTTCCTGTACCTAGCCATGTGGCCTAGGGCTACCAAATTTTGCATGCAGCTTTGTCTAGTAGACCTTTACAGAGAGTGCCCAAATTATAGCCCTGGGGTCAAATTTGACCCTGCCCCGGGGGTCACAAGTTTTACATGGGCTTATGTAGAGGAAACTTTAGAAATCTCCCTGTACTTAGCCATAAAGCCTAGGGCTAATTTGATCCCATCCCGGGGGGGGGGGGGGGGGGGGGGTCACAAGTTCTACATGGGCTTATATAAGGAAAATTTTAAAAATCATCTCGTACCTACCCATAAGGCCTGGGGCTACCAAATTTTGCATGTAGCTTTATCTAGTTAGTTTCTACCAAGAGGGCCCAAATTATATCCCTGGGGTCAAGTTTGCCCCCACCCCAGTGGTCTCTCAAGTTTTACATGAGCTAACTTAAGAAATCTTCCTGTTACTAACCATAAGACCTAGGGCTACCAAATTTAGCCCTGTCTCGGGGGTCTCATGTTTTACAGGGCCTCTTATTGAGGAAACTTTGAAAATTTTCTTGTTTATAACCACACTTTCTAGACCTGTATTATTTGGTATAGGGCTTTATCTTGTGGACATCTACCAGGATTTAAGTAATTATAGCTCTGTGGTCAAAAATGGCTTTGCCCTGGGGTCATAACTTTCTCGTAGGATTTTATAGAGAAAATTTTTATATGTCTACTAGTTAAAAATCAATTGGTCAAGTATTGTAATGTTTGGCATGTAGGGTTTTTACTTATTAGCCAGTAGAGCGATACAGGGCCATCATGGCCCTTTTGTTTCAGGAATTGAAAGAAGTTGAGTTTATATATATATGTGGTGCTGAATTTTACTCTAAATATAAAGTTCAAGCAGCCGGTGCCCTACAAAGAGTGCTCTATTGTGCTGATATGAAAATACATGAAGTTGCACATTTAGTTAATTCTTTAGTATAATCCAATAATAAAACTCATATGGAAAATGGAATAAGCAAAATAAAACAAGAGGGCCCCTGGATCTACAAATAGAGATGCGTGACAAACTATGAAGGGAACCCTACGTTTACACCATGTTCCCGGCAGCCATGTTTCTGAAAACTATTGACATAAAGGGATTGATGTATTACAATGCTGAGGAACGGGATAAGCAAAATGTCAGACTGTGATCGCCGGGGTTGCCGTGCCGATTTTTTGACCGTCAAAAAATTTGCCGCTGCAGTCCTGGTGCTGATGAGAAACCTAACAGACTGTAGCTGAACGGGTTGATCGTTGCGTTCTACTTCAGCCTGATTTATACCAGTGAAAAAAGGGCTTCCACTTCGAACCACGGATCGTCTCTGAGTCCTGTTACAGCTTGTTACGTGCTGGTAAGTTCTGATGCAATCGAGTTTGCTTATCCTGTTCCTCTGCGGTGTATTATGTCAATCCCGTTTTGTCTACGGTTGTCAAAAACGGGGCAGCCGGGAACATGGTGTAAACGTAGGGTTAAGATTGTTTATTCATAGACACTTTTGGAAATGATACTGCTGATAAGCCACCATACAAGTTAAATACATCATACACTATCTCCATACAAAAGAAAGGTAATAGATTACAAGCAATTTAAAAAATGTAATAAACTTTGGAAAATTGAATTGCTTCCGACCCTTCATAGCCAAAAGTACCTAGTATGGCATTTAAATAACACTTCTGTACAACATCAAAAAAATTTTTAGTAATATTCTCGTTGCATTACTTGCTAAATTTAAATTTTTGGGATCATTAGTTTGTTGGAAGGATTCTTCGGAGAAAGTTAAACCACCACACAATCCTGATTTTTAACCACACGGACAGAGAAGACTTTTGAAAACATTTAGGGATAAGGAGAAAAATGCTGGTATTTTTCTCCTTTCAAAGACAAACCCCATTGTCTTCTGCAGTTTGGTCAAGTGTAAAATTTAATTGTTTAGTAAAGGATAAAAAGCTGTCAACTTAAGGTGTGCACAGTGTTGCATTTGTGTGGAAATGGATGAGCAAAATGGCATTCTTTCCCATGTGTATGTGAATTTCTTCCAAACTATGGAAGTTTCAATGACCCGGAAGAAGAAGGTTCTTGAAAACTTTGTTGGAAAGAGAGAAAATGCTGGTAACCAGCAACCTCCTTTTCCCACAATGATTTCTACCTTTCTGAATCCAAATATTAATTCTTGAGTCACAGGTAAATTTTGATCTGCAAATGTTTTCAATTTGGAAAAGTCCAAAATTTTGTTACATGATAAAGAGTTAACCATTCACCTGACCATAAGATTTTAGACATGGCCAAATTTAAATGCGTTTGCAGACAGAAAAGTAAAAAAGAGAAATGACAAATGAAATACGTATTAAGGTTGAAATTTCTGCATTATTTTAATGAATTTGCATATGAAACCAAACCTGAAGAAAATTTTTCAAAGACTTGTTGATCAGAGTACAAGGTTAATGAATTAAGAAAGGGTAAATGAAACCTCTGTATTCACCAACCATTCTTAAGAACATTCATAGACTTTTCTGAAATTTGGAAGAAACACAACTTATTGGCTAAACCAAATGGTTTAGCCAATCAGAAGTCGTGTTACTTTCAAATTTAGAAAATTCTGGAGAATAAGACAAATAACGTTCTTTAGAATGGATGGTGCATACAGCCAAGCTCTGGATTGTTTTTTTATTGAAAATTAGCAGAATGATTAGAAACAGAGCACAGCAATTAATATATAATTAAAATGTCAGCACATATGATATCACAACTGAGTTTGAAAAAAGTGTGGTTTATTTCAGTAAATTTGGCAGAAATATTCTAATTTTGATACTTATTTTGTGATTTGTAGATTTCGAGGGTAGGCATGATACCTCATCTGCTTCTGTCTTCCATCACATTTCACTTTTCCTACATGAGAAAAATGTAGAATTCTGCAAATTGAAAGCAATTGCATATGACAATTTATATGTGACTCGAATGAGGAAAATTGTCTATGACAGGTAAGAAAACATTGTGATAAAAGGAGAAAATGCTGATTACCAGCATTTTCTCCTTTTCCTACAATGTTTTCAAAAAGCTTCTTCCTCAGTGTTGTCAAATGTTTGGATTGTGTGGTAGAGGGTTACTTCTACCAAAATAATCCTGTGTTTTTAAGGCATGAAATAGGGAGCTGTTGAAAAGATTGTGGGAAAAGGACAAAATGCTGGTAACCTTTACCTGCTGGTAACTGATATTGCTCATGATAAACTGTTTCTCAATGTGTCAGTATGTTATACCACCCACATTGTAAAATTGATTATTGCTTGTCTTGACCAGAGCTCCTAGTTAGTTAGTCACATGAAATTTTGCTTTGAACACTGACCAATTAGCAATAGAGCAGAGTTTAAGAATTTAACACTAGGTACCTTACATTTACATTACAGTTTATTTCCTCCAAAAAATAGTTTTAATTGCTAGTTCAGATCATTTCTTTATTAGGTAGACAAATGAAATTAACAAAATAAATATTTAGTGTTCAGTGTTTTATGTTGTTTGTTTTTCTAGGGTATCTACTGGCACAGGGTTGGTATTGTATTTTCATGATGCAGTTGCTACTCTAGTCACTAAAGTATAATCTAAACCATAATCATTATTAAACATTATACATTGTATCCATTGATTATCATATTTCACTATGTAAAAAATACTATCGAAATCCTCATCTCATGATATGTGAGGGAATCTGTTGCCTGTGCAGAGGACATAATTTTAACTCTTTACCAAAGGACAAAATTTTGGACTTGTTGAAATTGACCACATTTGCAGATATTTTGTACTCGTCTTTAAAAGGTTAGAAAACATTGTAGGAAAAGAAGAAAATGCTGATTTCCAGCATTTCCTCCTTTTTCTACTATGCTTTCAAAAGCTTTCTCTGTCAGGATTGTTAAAACTCAGGATTTTGTGGTACAGGGATATAACTCAAGTTTTTTATGACACATGTTGTCACCATTTTTCTCCATTGACAATGATACTTGACTTTTGTTTAAGTTTTCATGGCAGGTAATTACAAGTTTTCATTTCAATTGATTTATTTTGATAATTAATGGTAAATTAAGGTGTATTTAATTTACTACAAAGCAGCTTTTGCATCAGTTTCTATTTTGTTTCATTTTTTATGAAAAAAAGTTGAGACATTTTGGCTAAACAATTTTCTGTAATTATTTTACATGCTTCTTATCAGAATTGTCAATGTCTCTGAAAATTATGGCTTAGGCACATAATATAAGACAGTGGAGCAATGCAGGGCTATCATGAACCTCTTGTTGTTCTCTTGTGTTTAGCAGTACAGTTTCATTTTTAATTCTGTACCAAACAGCAACAAATTTTAATAATCTTTAAAAAGAGGGCTTTTCCAAATATTATGAAAAGAAAAGAAATTGCTGGTTAGCAGCATTTTTCCCTCTTCTCTGTTTTTTTTTTTTTACCCTACAAGGACAAGTCTAATTATTTGAGCCACAGTTAATATTTTGTCGGCATGTGCATTCAATTTGGACAAGTTCGAAATTTTGTGGGCTGGTAAAGGGATCCTTAACAAACTTTAACCTGTTACCAGGTAAAAAAAAAAAATATTCGTCCATATTGAAAGCATTTGCTAGGAGAAATACTCATTTGTATTGAAAGCATTTGCAGACAACGAATTAAATTGGGTTCAAATTATGGGATTTGCTTGCGAAAGAAAGAGAACATTGCAGGAAAAAAGGGAAAAATGCTGATTACAAGCATTTTCTCCTTTTTTCATTATGTTTTCAAAAGCCTACCCTGATAGGGTTGGTAGAACTTTGGAGTGTGTGGTACAGGGGTTAACTGTCTTGACTCCCTAGTGTTATCATGATAATGATGAACATTACCAAACTGCCCCAAGTTTTAATGACCCTAAGGAAGAGGCTTATGCAAATATTGTGGAAAAAGGAGAAAATGCTGGTTACCGGCATTTTCTCCTTTTTTCCCACAGTGTTTTCTACCCTTCCCAAAATGAGTTTCAATTTTTGAGTCATGTCTATTTTGTCCTCTGCAAATGCTTTGAATTTGGACATGTCTAAGATTTTCTTGTTCGTTAACCCTTTACCAGACGACAAAATTTCAGCCTTGTCCAAATTGAAAGCATGTGCAGACAACAATTTCAGTGTAACTGAAATGGTTCAATTTTTCTTTGATAGGGTAGAAAACATTGTGGGAAAAGAAGAAATGCTGGTTATCACCATTTTCTCCTTTTTCCACAATGTTTTCAAAAGGCTTCTTTTCCGGGGTCGTTAAAAGTCAATATTGTGTGGTAAAGGGTTAACACTTACAGGGCTGAATTAATATAATGGACCATTTCAATTATGAAAAATATCCGAAATAACGAATTTTCATCGTTGTTATGGCCAGAATATGTAACAAAGTAGCAGACTGTGTAGATCCAAGATCAGACTGCACGTTCTGTGCAGTCTGATCTTGATCTGCACTGTCCAAAAAAAAACAACTTAAATTGGTTCCAGTGCTTTATGGGTTAAAGAGTTAATATCATCTATCAGTATTGCTAGAGTGTAGTCTCACAAAGATTTGTTATTTGCTAGGTTTTTGACCTACCCTTGAAAATTTAGCAGAGAAGAACAGACTGCTAATCTGTTCAGTTTTCTAGCGAAGTTTTGTTAACCAGTTATTACACATTCCGTGTAACTAGCATTTCTTTACCAAATGACAAAATTTTTCACGTTTCCAAATTTAAAGCTGTTGCAGACGACAAATTAAATTTGGCTCAATTGATGGAACCTGGCTCTAAAGGGCAGAAAACATTGTTGGATAAGGAGAAAATGCTGGTTCCCAGCATTTTCTCCTTTTCCTGCAATGTTTTCAAAAGGCTTCCTCCCAAATGTCATTAAAACTCAGGATTGTGTTGTAAAGTGTTAACAGAACAATAGTGTGTAGGACAACCTTGAAGAAAAGGGCTTTTGAGAACTTTTCTTTAAAAAATGAGAATATTTAGTACTGGTAATCAGCATTTTCTGCTTATCCAATTTTTATACCCCAGCAAAACAAATGTTTCGGGGGTATACTGGAATCAGCCTGTCTGTCCATGTGTCCGTCCGTGTGTCCGTCTGTGTACAAAATACTGGTAATTTTGTGTCGCAGACTCCTCCTACAGTTTTGCTGCTATTGTATTGAAAGTTTGTTGATACATTGATTGTATACTGAAGTTGTGCAAGACGCAGTTTTCAATCATCTACTCCCTATCATTCAAGGGTAATCTCCCCTTGAACTTAGAAAATTTTTTGTTAAATTGCCTGTTTCTGTCAAAGCGCTGGCGGGGGTATTAAGTCACATTCAGTGACAGCTCTAGTTTCTTTCAATCAAAAGACAATTTCCATCTCTTTAGTCACATTTGACTTCTGCAAATGATTTCAATATAGACACTCTATAAAAAAAACTTTGTGGTCTGGTAAATTCATGGTTGTTTGTATGTTATTTTAATGACTGAGCTACTGGGCTTTGGCCTGTGGTCTAGTACGGAAAGACATGCTGAAAATTAATCCTTAATATCACCAAAAACTTTGTAACAGCAACATTCAGGTTTTTACAATCGGCTTGAAAATTTCATTTTACTTATTTAGCAGGTTAAGGGTTAAACAAGATATTATATCAAAAGAGAAATAGGAAATATTAAAGGGGCAGGTGATGTGAAAAATATTAAAAAAAAAACACTATTGCTAATGACAACTTTCCTCCTCTCACAGTGTTTTCAAAAGTTACCTCTTGCATCAGCAATTATTAGTTGGCTTGTGTGTGGCACTGGGTGAAAGAGGCTACCTTGCTGTTACAGCTGTATTTTACTTTTGTTGATGTCATCTAGAGCAAATGCTTTATCTACAAAACCAATTACTGATGCTATGTCAATTACTTCCCTATTAACTGGATTTACGTCTGAAATGAAAATGTAGGATTCTTGCTGCAGTAATGAGCTGTAAAACTGAATGCTATGCTGCAGGAAATCTCTCCAATTGATTAGATTATGCTTGACTGTGTCTTCATTATGCCATAAACTCTGCAAGATATCTCAGCAAAATTTTAACTTATTCACGCTCATACTTTTGGAACTGTTCAGAGTAAAAGGAATATTAAGCCACTACAAACCTTTCTTATCTCTTCACCAAACAGTCCTGTGATTGAATTACCCTGAGGAAAATAGCTTTAGAAAATACTGTAAGAAAAAGAGTAATTTCTGGTTCCTGGAACTCTTCCCATTTACCAAAATGTTTTCTACCCAATTAAAGATAAATCACCATTGGAACACCACTTAACTTGTTGTCTGCAAATGCTTCCAGTTGGACCAGTCTAAATTTTTGTCCTCTGGTAAAGAGTAAAATGGGTTGGAGAGCTGTAAACACAGTACTTACAATCATGACCACTTCGTTCGTCAAGCAAATCCCAAGTTTGGAAATGATGTGACAAACACAGAATTCACCAGACTTGAAAAGAGTAAGGTGTAGGTAGTTGGGCACACATATCTAGGAAGCGGAGCATTTGTTTTCATAGATCACAATGAATAATTAGTTACTCCACAGGGGGATGAAAGAAAAAGAAGTTAGTCAGATGTAATATAACTATAGCCAGATGTGATGTTGATAGGTGGTTTCATTTATTCTGTACTTTTTTCAGTCTTTCAGGCATGTAAAAATTATTAGCAAAAATGTGGTGAAGGGAACAAACTTATGAATGAATCTGTAAGGGATGTCACTTTGTTACCATTGAAGGCTTTTGTGTCATGGTTTTTTTCTCCATTTACCAAAAAATCTGTAATTTAAAACTGTCACAAATGTATTGAAATATATTTGTATGAGGTACTGGATTGGTGAAACTGTAACCTAACAATACTGACAGTAATAACAAAAGAATATAATTAATCCTTTATTATGATATTGTGATATATATCACAACATACACACCCTGAATATAAACATATATATTAGAATGATATGTTACCACTTAACTTGTTACATAAATACTATGGTTACACTGACGCAATTACTTAAAAACAAAATCAACTTTTACAATGCCTTTCCTAACAACTTAACAATTAAACTTACCTTTGCAGCCAGTTTATGTCAAGATCAGACTGCACCGACCCTGGAGTTTGAACTTTGATCTATACTGACTGCTTTACTGAGACTTTCTGGACAAAAGCAGTATCAAAATTGAAACTATTTAGGCTTAATTTAGACTGAAAATAAGTTTTTTTGGCACTCTGTGGGTGAATACATTTCTTTTTATAGTGTGTCAAATTTTGATATTCTAACCTTCATGCAGTAAATACAGAATAATATTAATTTTTTTCACCATTATCTGTAATAAGCTGTACTTGGGCCAGAAGAGCTGTTGCCATGGCAACTGTATCTGGTCCATCTGCTACCTTGGGTATTCATGAAACTATTTTCCCTACAATTCTTCAGTTGTTAAAGGCCAGTAGTGTTAGGATGTCATGGATCTCTTGTTTTGTATTGCAGTCATTATTTCCTTCTGTAAGCTATGAGCTATCATACCAGTTTTTCTAAATTTGTTTTTCTTTCTAAAAGTTCTTGTGAAACTATTTTGTTTCACCTTCTGCTTAATATGTATGTAATTGAGACTTTTCAATGGTTTTTAATGATGATGTCATATTTTGATTTGTTAATGATACACCAGTCTTCAATATTTCTTGGCCAGTGGAGCATGTTAGGCTGCCACATTTTGTATTGCAGTAATTATCCTCTTCCATTACCCACAAGTTATCATATTAACTCTTATGAATATGTGACTTTTGTTCCTTTCCTTCTAAAAGTGCAGATGACACAAGCTCTGCCTATCTTTTACTTCAAACCTTTTAACTTGTTGAACAAAGAAGTTACGCTTTTGTTATCTATATGACTTCATTCTGACTGACCTGGTAGAACACAGCATAATGTGCTCATAATGGTCCCCGTTTCTCTTGCTGCACATGTCATGTGACCCATTTCTTTGATACACAGATAGAGTGTATAGTGGCTGTCTTGGCTGTGCATGACATGGTGTGTTTAAGGTCTAACTCGTTGGTAAACCTTAAGTTTTTGTAAAGGCTATTTGGCCGATCACGGCAGCTTCCGTCTTTTAATATGAGAGTTAGCGGCCGTAGACTCACTGACTCATCAGTAAATATCGTGTAACATTGACGTTTTTGTAAAGGCTATTTGGCCAATCTCAGCAGCTTCCGTCTTTTAATATGACAGTTAGGGGCTGTAGACCTGAAATGGGGTCTCTTTCTTCACTGACCATGTTTTTCATTCATAGATGATAAAATGGGCTTTGGTTCTTCCTGCTCATGTTCAGATATATTCTCATATGAGAAAAAAAAGCAGGATAAAAGTTATGAGTGATTTACAGTTATAATTATGTTTATTACTTTAAAAAATCTCTATGAATTTTTACCTTTTAATCTTGAATTATTAAAAGCATTTTGATGGTACCTCCAAATTTATAAATTCAAATCGAACAGGGCATGTAGTGCTCAGTATCAGGTACGCCTCCTCATGCAACTGTCATAGTGCTTAGGTATTCTTCTGTGGGTCAAATTCATTAGTGTTTATCCTTCTCATAGGGATATTGTTCCACTCCTCCATCAAGGCCATTTTCAGTTGTGCAAGCCTAGGGGAGATGTTTTGATGCTGCCTTACCCTCCTGTCCAGTTCATCCAATTGCTGTTCAGTTGGAGATAAATCTGGACTGTACGGTGGCCAGTTAAGTGGTTGAGTGTTACGGTTTGCCAGAAACTGTTGACAGACTCTCGCTATATAAGGTCAGGCATTGTCATATTGAAAAAGTAGATTATGTTGTTGCACAAACAGAACAACAAACGGGTGGAAAATTTCATACCTATATCGAACAGCAGTTAAATTAACACCGATAGCAACCGTTACAGCGACTCAACCCATCCTTGACCATAACCAAGCCACCACCAAATTTATCCACCTCGGTAATGCAGGCATAGGCAAAACGTTCCCTTCAATGTTGGTATAAAATATGTCAACCATCTGGACAAAAAAAATGTTAACCAGGACTCATCTGAGATGAGACCCATCTCCATTGCCTCATTGGAAATCTAGGTGCATGTGCCACTAACCAAGCAATACAACGTGCATGACATTTATGGGTGAGAGGCAGACCAATATAGGGACGTTTATACACATTTGGTTCCTTAAAGTTTGAGGGTGAATGTGATGATCATGATTGCCTACTGAACTGTTAGCAGTTTCAATGGCAGAAGTGGGTAAGACATATAATCCTGTCCAGAATCAGGTTGTTATGCTCAGACACCCCCATTGTGGTTTTAGCCTTCCAGTTTGAGTAAGATGATGGACAAGGCATTCTGTGGTACAAACATTTACACCAAACTGTGAAGCAACCTGCTTTTGCCTTGACTTTGCATTAGCAAGGCAACAGCCTGACCCCTCTGAACTTCTGTCAGCCATACCATGATTGTAGGAGATTTAACAGTGGAAAGCAATGTTTAAATCTCTAGAGTATCGTATGATATGACAAGATTTGTTGACATTTATCAGTGTTATTCTGCATGTTTTTTTGTTTGCTTTCAACTGCTTGCACTACATGACACAGTATGTTACATCATTCAGTAATTTTAAAAGGTGATCATCTGACCAATTTTTAGCTCCACTGGCCGAAGACTAGCAGACTTATGTCATGGCCCGGTGTCTGTCTTGCATCCGTCCGTCCGTGCGTGTGTGCGTGCGTCCATCTGTCCGTGCGTGCATTAACTTTTATTTCAAACATCTTCTCTGAAACTACTCATCTTAGTTTGATGAAACTTCACAGAAATTATCCTGCCATGGTCCTCTTCTGAATTTCTTGAAAGAATTTGATTCCTTTAAAAACTCTGGTTGCCATGGCAACTTAACTGAAAAATATTGAAAATCTTTGAAAATCTTCTTGTCTGAGACCATAAGGCCTGGGGCTACCATATGTGGCGTGTAGCTGTATCTAGTGGACCTCTACCAAGTTTCTTCAAATTATAGCCCTTGGGTCAAATTTGACCCCGCCCCGGGGGTCACAAGTTTTATATGAGCTTAATATAGGGAAAACTTTAAAAATCTTCTTTACCTAGCCCTAAGGCCTAGGGCTACCAAATTTGGCGTGTAGCTTTATCTAGTGGGCCTCTACCAAGTTTCTTCAAATTATAGCCCTGGGGTGAAATTTAGCCCAACCCTGGGGGTCACAAGTTTTACAAGGGCTTATATAGGGAAAACTTCAAAAATCTTCTCATACCTAGCCATGAGGCCTAGGGCTACCAAATTTTGCACATAGCTTTATCTATTAGGCCTCTACCAAGAGGGTCCAAATTATAGCCCTGGGGTCAAGGTTGGGTCACAAGTTTTACATGGGCTTATATAGTGAAAACTTTGGAAATCTTCTTGTTACTAACCATAAGACCTAGGGCTACTAAATTTAGCCCTGTCTCAGGGGTCTCATGTTTTACAGGGTCTTTGAAAATCTTCTTGTTTATAACCACACATTCTAGACCTGTATCATTTGGAATGGGGCTTTATCTTACGGACCTCCACCAGGATTCAAGTAATTATAGCCTTGTGGTCGAAAATGGCTTTGCCCTGGGGTC
Organism: Hippopus hippopus; assembly: GCA_946811185.2. Classification (NCBI taxonomy): domain Eukaryota; kingdom Metazoa; phylum Mollusca; class Bivalvia; order Cardiida; family Cardiidae; genus Hippopus; species Hippopus hippopus. The sequence goes on along the minus strand of OX328101.1, from coordinate 22,378,854 downwards.
ATAACTTGCTCGTAGGATTTTACAGAAAAAATTTTGTATGTCTTCTAGTTCGAAACCAACTGGCCAAGTAGTGTAATGTTTGGCTTGTAGTGTTTTGACTTATTAGGCCAGTGGAGCGATACAGGGCCATCATGGCCCTCTTGTTATAATTGTAAACAAAGCAGTTGAAAGACGATTCCATCTTTTGATACCTTGATTTCTTATTCATACGAGCATGTATTAGGCTCAGTTTTTTGACTGTTCATGTCATGTATTGATGTTTTTAACCTTGTCTTGGGTGTGCATGTATTGTGTTTACTCTGTACCAAATGGCAGTATTTCAGGCTCAACCCAATAATTAACTCTTTACCAAACGACAAATTTTTGGACTGGACCAAATTCAAAGCATCTGCAGACAACAAATTAAATCTTGTTAATATGATGATTTCTGAATGATAGGGTAGAAAATATTGTGGGGAAAAGGAGAAAATGCTGGTTACCAGCATTTTCTCCTTTTCCCACAATGTTTTCTAAAGGCTTCTTTCTCAGGGTCGTTAAAAGTCGGGATTGTGTGGTAAAGAGTTAAAGCATTTGCAAAAGACAATTGATGGGAATTTTCTTTGAAAAAGAAGGATACATCGTTGGAAAAATGGAAAATGCTGAATTTCTCTACGGTTTCCTTTCCCCACATGGTTTTGAATAGGCTTTCTTCTACAGAACAACCATGGGATTGTTTGGTAAAGGATTAATGTGTGAGACTCTCTTGATAACTCACAATTTTGTGCATAATGTACTTTTCTCTCAGTTTTGGCTTTGCATGTCAAGTGAAGGTGAACAAGATATTATGTAACTTTCAAGGGTTTTACAACATCTATTGCAGCAAGTACAGAAGAGACTGGAAGATGTGAAAGCATCCATAGATCGCACAGATAGAGAAAAAGATGAGGTAATGCAGCAGAGTGAGCCTGAAGAGCAACAGAGAATCCGGAGTCTAATGCAGGATGTGCACATGTCATACCAGGCTGTCACTGAAGCTTACACTGACAGACACAGGTAGGGGAAAATTATTATGCTCCCCGAAGGCGGAGCATATAGTCACTGCTTCGTCTATCCATCCGTCCTTCCGTCCGTCCGTCTGTCCGTCCGTCCGTCCGTCCAAAGCCATTTCTCCACAACCCCTGGACCGAATTGGATGAAACTTCATATATGAACTCATTAGGATATTGCGCTGATGTATTTTTCCCGGTTTTCCAATTTAATGCTGTGTCTTGGGAAAAAGGGGGTTTCTTGTAAAATTCCAACTTTTACTAATGTCTCCTTCAGTTTTCGTCAAAATTTCATGAAACTTCACATTTACATTGTATATTGTTTATTAAAAGTTTCACCATGTGCCCTTGTTTTTTTATCAATGCAAAACCATGTTACGGGAAAAGGGTGCTTAATGTCTTATAACTTTAGGTTTTGTTTTTTTGGACTCTGAAATGACACATTTCCCAGTTTCTTCAAGACTATTCAACGTATATGTTTGCTGATCAAAAGCCCCAGACCATGATTTCATTCTTTTCTATTTATACTAAGCTGTGTTATAGAAAAAGAGGGCTTAATGACAAACTCAACACGAAGTTTATAAATGTTTAATCTGATTTTTTTTCCAGACAATTTTGCCATTACTATAATAGTAATGTTTGATTTACAGATTGTTCACATTGACAGGAAGTTTTACTCCACTGTCCCAAGAGTGATGCCCTTTCTTTATTTAATTATTTGAACATTGGCGAATGCAGTTTGGAAGACGGGACCAAACACAAGTAGCCTGTTTCACCCCCACCCTCCTCTCCCGTGACTGGAAGACGGGACCAAACACAAGTAGCCTATTTCACCCCCACCCTCCTCTCCCGTGACCAACCATTTACCGACAGCCTTTACTTTCCTAAAAAGAGACCTGTTCGGGGAGCATAATCTGTCTGCGACGGCTCTTGTTTTACCCTTTTTCCAAACAAAACTTAATGTAAGACTTTGAATCCGCACCACATGCTGATGACAACCCTTTACCAAACAATTTTATGTTTTAACAACCCAAGCTAGGAGACTTTAAGTCTTTACCAAACAACAAAATTTTAGATATGCCCAATTTGAAAGCATTCACAGACGACAAATTATGTTGGAATCAAAAATTGAATCTTGTTTTGGAAAGGAGAGAAAACATTGTGGGAAAAGGAGAAAATGCTGGTTACCAGCATTTTCTCTTTTTCCCATTATGTTTTCTACCTTTTCAAGAAGATGTATTATCATTTGAAAAACCAATATTAATAATCCTCTGTGAATTTCCTCATCCATAATTTTAGTACAATATTCAACCCCTCTCTTCATTCTTTACTAGACAAACAAAATTTTCGACTTGTCAAAATTAAAAGCATTAGATTTTGCAGACGTCAAATGAGGTGCAAATGATGAAATCTTTCTTTGAAAGGGTAGAAAACATTGTGGGGGAAAAAGAGAAAATGCTGGTCACTAACATTTTCTCCTGTTTGCACAATGTTTTCAAGAAGGTTCCTCATTAGGGTCATTAAACTTGGGATTGTTTTGTAAAGGGTTTACAAAATCAAGTAAGAGATCACTGTAGGAAACTTACAGAATAATCCAATGTATGCAGAAATGTCTTTGTTATAGCCCCACAAAACGAATGTTTTCGGGGGTATACTGGAATCAGCCTGTCTGTCCATCCGTCCATCCGTCCCTCCCTCTGTGTGTCCGTCTGTGTACAAAATACTAGTAATTTTGTGTCGCAAACTCCTCCTACAGTTTTGCTGCTGTTGTATTGAAAGTTTGTTGATACATTGATCGTATACTGAAGTTTTGCAAGATGCAGTTTTCAATCATCTACTCCCTATGATTCAAGGGTAATCTCCCCTTGAACTTAGAAAATTTTTTGTTAAATTGCCTGTTTCTGTCAAAGCGCTGGCGGGGGTATTAAGTCACATTCAGTGACAGCTCTAGTTTTCAGTGTTTTCAAAGCTACATAAAAAATGGCTTTCTTCAGTAATGAGTAAGACTTCCTTTGAAAGAATCTGTAGTGAATTAAATTTTGTTTTGTTAGATGATGATGATGATGATAGTCATTGCAGCAGGATTCATTCCTCACTCAACGCCGATCATTGTTTAAATGATGGTTTCATGGGAAAGCAGCCGGTGGCTTGGGAAGAATATTGTGCGTGGTACTGGTACACAAGAAACTCCAGCAAAGCAAGGATAGATAGGTGCACTGGCCACCAGGATATAACTGATATGATTTTGAAAATGGTGTTAAACACTATATAAACAAACAAATTGTTAATTCTTTACCACATGACAATATTTTAGGCTGGTCCAAATTGAATACATTTGCAGACAACATACCGGTATTAAATGTGGCTCAAGGGAATGGATTTGTCTATGAAAGGTTGGAAAACATTTTGAGAAAATGATAAAGTGCTTGTTACCTTCATTTTTTCCTTTTCCCACAATGTTTTTAGAATTCTTATTGCCCAGAGTTGTTAAACCCTGGATTGTGTGGTAAAAGGTTAGTTAAAATGAGTCTAAGCTGGACTACTACATACATGAAACATCAGTTACATATATTGCACTTCAAAGCATATTTTGGGTTTTAACAAGTTATTGATTATTGATCCTAAACACTTTATGGAACTTCTTGTGTACGTCAGTAGGTAAAAAGTGCATGTTTTATTGACTTTGTACATCAAAAACATTTTCTTGCTCACCTGATCATAACCTGCTCAAAGTGAGCTATTGGGATGGCTAATAGTGTTCTATAAGACCTTCTTGTATCTGAAGCTTTATGTGCTTTGAAGTCTTTCTAAATATGTAAACCTTTACAACACAATCTGTGGAGTTTTAACAAATACGACGTTCAAACCAAGCATATTTCAACGATGATTATGTGGGAAAGCAGCCAGTGGCATGGAAAGAAAATTGTGCGAAGTACTGTTAAAAGAGACTCCAGGAATGCATGGATAGGTGCACTGGCCGCCGTGATATAACTGAAATAATGTTGAAAACAGCGTAAAACACCATACAACCATCAAACCAAGCATAACTGCTCTGATAGAGAAGGCTTTCAAAAGCATTTTTGGAAATGGAGAAAATGCAGGTAACCAGCATTTGTCTCCTTTCCCCACAGTTTTTTCTACCATTTCTATGATAAGTCTAGCTTTGATAAGCCATATTTCATCAGTGAAGTACAAATGCTTTGGATTTGAACGAGTCAAAATTTTTTTGTTTGGTAAAGAGTTAAAAGTATGCATGCACCCAGTCAAGTCTGTAAAGTTTATGAGAGTGATAAAACTCATGCTTAAACTTCTGACTTTCATAGGGATGTTCAGGCCCTTTGCCAAAGATCTGTCTCACTCAAGCTTCCTAATAGTCCCATAAACTTTACTAAATAGTCCTTAACTGCATTTTTGGTTCAAGTTCAGCATTGCTATTAGCCGCTATTAGCCCTTTACCACCTAACTCCGAGTTCGATTCACTCTAAGCAGGATTGCTTTTGAAAACATTTAGTGGAAGTGGAGAAAAGGCAGGTAACTAGCACTTTTCTTCTTTTTCCCACAATTTGGACTAGTCTAAAATTTTATGGTTTGGTAAAGGGTTAATAGAAGATAACACAGACTATATAACTAGTGATGTCTTCCAGGGGTTGACATTGAAATATAGATAACCAAAACTGAGTTATTGTTTTCCGTGACTGGAAACAATATGACAAAAGGAGAAATATGAGCAATTATGTCACAGTGTATGTGGTACAAGCATCTTACGCTGCCTAAAAGCGCAAGTCCATAGTAAATTCAGATAGTTGAATAACAACTTTTGATTTACCCAGTATTTTTTTATGTCAACTCTTTCAAATTATCAAAGGGACTAAGAATTTTCTGGATTTATATATTTATCAGATAACAAAATTTTAGACTTGTCCAATTTGAAAACGTTTGCGGATAATAATTGAAATGTGGTTCAAATAATGATTTATCTTTGAAAGGGCAGAAAATATTGTGGGAAAAGGAGAAAATGCTTTTCTCCTTTTCCCAGAATATTTCCAAAAGTTCTATTCCTCAGCATTGTTTAAACATGGGATTGTATGGTAGAAGGTTATCTATTTGCAAGACAAACAAACTTAGGAAATTAACTGTCTTTAGATTAATCCTTTACCACACAATCCCGACTTTTAACGACCCTGAGAAAGAAGCCTTTTGAAAACATTGTAGGAAAAGGAGAAAATGCTGGTAACCAGCATTTTCTCCTTTTCCCACAATGTTTTCTACCTTTCCCAAAACAAATTTGAATTTTTGAGCAATACTTAATATTTTGTCATCTGCAAATGCTTTCAATTTGGACTAGTCTACAATTTTGTTGTTTGGTAAAGAGTTAATTAATAGGAATGGTCAATGAAAGGTCAGTGAATATAGTTGCAAAAAGGAGGAAATGCTGTTTACCTATACCTTCACCTTTTTCCACATTTTTTTCTTAAAGCGTTCTCTCTCGGGGTCATTAAAACTTGGTATAGGATTTTACCCTTTACCACACGATCCTGAGTTTTAACGACCCAAAGGCTAAGGCCATTTGAAAACATTATGGGTAACACCAGAAATGCTGGTAGGCAACATTTTCTCCTTTTCCTACAATTTTTTTTTTACCTGTTCAAGGACAAATGTCATCATTTTAAAGAATATTTGAATTGTCATCAGCAATAATTTATATGCTTTCAATTTAGTCTGACCCAAAGTTTTGCTGTGTGGTAGAGGGTTAAAAAAGCTAGTAGGAGTAAATTCATAGAATACAAATGAAGTGCTGTCTAGAGCAAGTAAGGGTATAAGTGAAACTTCTGTCTTAGATTATGATGATAAGTGAGGCAAGAGAATTCCAACAATGATCATCAATTAACCACTTTACCAAACAATGTCTGAGGAAAGAAGAACTTTGAAAAATTGTGTGAAAGGAGATGTAGGTATAAACTAGCATTTTCTCCTTTCCTAACTATATTTCATATCCTTTCAAAGACAAATCCATTCATTAAAGCACCATAATGATAATTTTGTCATCCACAAAATCAATGCTTGTAATATTGATAAGTTTATGATTGTTTTGGTGGGGGGTGTTTGTATGGTAGGGGTGAAATCTATATTAACAACAAAATCTTACATTGGCCCAAATCTAAGTGTTTGCATACAACATATGTGGTTCAGATGATTGACATTGTCTCTGACAGAGCAGAAAACATTGTGGGGAAAAAGGGAAAATACCTGTTACCAGCATTGTTTCCTTTTACCACAATTTCTTCACATGATCCCGAGTTTTAACAACCCTAAGGCAGAAGTCTTTTGAAAACATTATGGGAAAAGGAGAAATGGGTAACCAGCATTTTCTCCTTTTCCCACAGTATTTCTACTTTTTCAAAGGCAGCAGTCATCTCTTGAGCTATATTTTTTTTGTCATCTGCAAATGCTTTCAATTTGGTCAAAGATTAAAATTTTGTCGTTTGGTAAAGAGTCAAATCAATGAAATTAATGTTTCCAATCGGCAGGGAATTCAGTCTGTCAGAAAAGCTCAGGTATTGCAATTTCTAGGTTATTTTGGCCAGAATTTGATTGATTGATTCAATGATGATCATGCCATTTTCAACAGCCAGAATTTCATCAGACAGTATACAGCCAAACTACAGAACCAATTCAGATCAAACGTAAAACGAGTGTCTTGGGCAGTGGTACCCAAGGACTCTGGTTGCTTAGTTTGCAAAATTTAACATAAAAGTTCGAAACTTCTTCAACCCTATATGTAACTTCCTTAAAATTACCCATCACGACTTAAGTTGCCTTTGGAGCCAGTGTAGATCAAGATCAGACCACAAAAACATGCAGTCTGATCTTTGATTTACAGTATGGACTATTATTGAAAGTGCACTAATATAGGGTTATTCTAGACTGATTTCGATGATGTTTACTCTGTAAATCATTTGATTTCTTTCCCATTTAGCATAATGCAGTATTTTGCCAGTGAGTTTTATTATAATTTTTGCACTTTAATCTGGTTTTTACTAGAAAATGTTACATGGATGACAGGGATGGTGGACTTCTGATTGCAGCATGTCATAATCCTTGCCAATCACGGCTCCCTGGTTCTGTTAGCCTGTTTAGGAAATTTATTAAACTCTCATTGAAAAATGTTGCATCAAACACCATTCAGTCAATCAATTATTACAAGGTAACAGATATCTCAGCTGTTAGCATTATGATGAAGTGTAATTATGGATAACTTTCAAAATAGGCCAGGTAGAGTTATCTCCCTTATTAGTTGTAATGGGTGAGAATATATGCTGTATTCTTGCTCTCTCTACAAATAATACTTTCAGATTTGAAAGATGAAATATACTGATACCAGAACAGTTTTTAGTGGACAGATGACCTTACATTTCTTAGAATGGGGTTGTTTGGTTACAGATAACAAAGCTCGAGGGCTGGCAATAAGTGCCATTTATGGCGTATTGGTTACTCTAACAGTGCAAGAAAATCCATGAAAAAAGGAAGCCTGTATTTACCACAGGGTTAAAATTCTATCACAGGAAGTTGGAGATGGGAAATAGAGTCAGTTTTTATTTGATCATTTACTGTTTGGTATCAGAGAAGTGAATGAAATGTTCCAACAAAAAATCTGGGTCCATATTCACCAACCACTTTAGTTTTAAGGGTTGTTACAACTTGGGATTCTGTGGTAAGGGTTAAGGTAAATTGATTTGTTAATTGACTTATGTTTTATGCCACTTCAAATATTAATATAGTTGCATTTCTGCGACACCTGACATGTTTGTGTATGTACTGGATTTCACCAGGACTAGGCTTAGGCTCTGAAGTGTCTTGCCCAACGATAGATGCATGAAATACCCAGTGCTTCCAGTGAGGATAAAACTCGGGGACTTGAGGTTACAAATCCCGCAGTTTACCTCTGAGCCATGCAGGATCCCCAAAAGGGTTGGGGGTAAATGGAGATAGAGATATTATGGATAACGTTTACAGAGAAACATTTCATTACACAAAGTTGTATTGTTCGGGAGGTGACAAAGCATTCAGTGTTAAATTAATTCTTTCTTTCATTTATCCATATAATGTGACCAAATACGGTCATATTAATAGGCAAAACAGATTAACTCTTTACCAGATAACAAAATTTTACACTTGTTAGAATTGGAATCACTTGCAGATGACAAAGAGTTGAAATTTATCATTGGAAGGATAGAAAACATTGTGGTAAAAGGAGAAAATGCTGGTTTCCAGCATTTTCTCCTTTTACCACAATGTTTTCAAAAGGCCCTCTTCCCTCTTTTACCACAATGTCTTCAAAAGGCCCTCTTCCCTGAAGATCATTAAATTTCTGGATTGCTTGGTAAAGGATAAAAAGGGCTATAACAGATTAATGGCACATCTAGTTTTACAGCTGTTAAACTGATGAAGAACCCTCATTTTATGGCCATTCTATAAGCTTACTAATATGATTTGAAGATATTTAAGGATTACGACCCCTACCTCTTCAGTGAATATCGTGTAACATCAGTGTTTTCGTAAAGGCAATTTGGCCAATCTCGGCAGCTTCCATCTTTTAATGTGAGAGTTAGGGGCAGTAGACTCACTAACTCTTTGGTAAATATCGTGTAACATCAATGTTTTTGTAATGGCTATTCGGCCAATCTCGGCAGCTTCCATCTTTTAATATGAGAGTTAGGGGCCGTAGACCTAACAAACGCTGTTGCATCTTTACAATGTGTAGAATCTAGATAGCCATATAAACGTAGATAAAAAATAGATATAAGGTGTATGTGATGAAGAGACGCCAGGGATTTGTCTTCGATTTAAACCGGAAACTGTGGTTGTTATGTCTATGGCTAGCCGCAATAGAATGAAATGCATTTTATATCCATCGTAATCTATGCAACCTTGCAACCGTCAGGGGCAACATTTGGCACGAAGGTACAAGAATGATTATAACTTTATAAAATGAAGATAAAGTTGGTTACAAAACTGGATGAAAACGAGTAAAGGTGCATCTTTAAATCGAAAAATGTAAAACCAGATGGCATGAAAACTAAGTTGTTCATTCCAGAAATAACAACCAAATGTTATGCAGTGTTTTGTACCCTTTCATGGACATTTTGAATTGGTTGATATACATTTCATTTGTTGTCTGCAAACGCTTTGAATAATGACAAATCCAAAATTTTAGGTAAAGGAAAAAGTGCCGGGTACCAATATTTTCTCCTTTTCCAGCAATTGAAGTCTATAAACTGAACTGTTTAAATCAAAATGACAGAAGAAATGCAGAATTGGCATGAAAGCACCATACAGAGTTTGCACTTTTTCTTAAAATTTGTCAAAAGATAGAATTTGTTCACCTAAGTTAGAGGCTACCACAGTCACAGGTAGAAGTGTGGGAATTGAAAATCAGGCAGAAAGTGGGGGAATGGAATGATAATAAACAAGGACTTATAGAAAGATCCATGTTTACTATCAGGTCAGCAATTATTATTAAAGAGATTAAAAGTGGATTAACATGTTTCAGTTGTCAGAGTCTAGAAGGATTATCTTGCAGGATAATCATTTAATCTGTTGTCCAAACTTTCATAATGACCTTATGTTGATGAGTAAAGTGATCGTAATAATTCTAGTGTTGTCCGCATAATTTATTTTAGAAATTTTATTAAACATTTTCCAGTATCAGACCCATGTTTTGCATCATTCTGCTTTTCTGCTTTCTGAAATATTTTCACAAAGGGCATTGTAACTCTCAACTCTTTCTTCAGTCTTTTCTTGATCTATTTATATCCAGATTTGTATGACTTGGTTAACTCTTTATCAAACGACAAAATTTTACACTGGTCCAACTTGAAAGCATTAGCAGACGACAAATTAAAGATGGCTCAAATGCTGGAATTTGTCCTTCATAGAGTAGAAAACCTTGTGGAAAAAGGAGAAAATGCTGGTTACCAGCATTTTCTCCTTTCCCCACAATGTTTTCTAAAGGCTTCTTTCTCAGGGTCGTCAAAAGTAGGGATTGTTTGGTAAAGGGTTAAATGAAGCACCTTAACCCTTTACCACACAATTCCGACTTTTAACAACCCTGAGAAAGAAAGCTTTTGTAAACATTGTGGGAAATGGTCCTTTTCCCATAATATTTTCTAACCTACCCAAAACAAATTTCAACTTTTGAGTAGCGTTTATTTTTTTGTCTGAAAATGGTTTCAATTTGCACAAATCTAAGGTTTTGCCATGTGTTAACCCTTTACCAGACAATCCCGACTTTTAACGACCCTTAGAAAGAAGCCTTTGGAAAACATTGTGGGAAAAGGAGAAAATGCTGGTACCCTTCCAAAAACAAATTTCAAATTTTCAGTCACTTTTATTTTGTTGTCTGCAAATGATTTCAATTTGGACCAGTCTAAAATTTTTGTCATTTGGTAAAGCGTTAAAGGATTAAATGACAATTTAAACTGCTTTTGCAATCGATCTTGTGCTTCAACAACTATCTAGACAAAAGAGACTTTATATAGCCTGAATCTACATCACAGATTCTTCCCTTTTTAAATCCCCACTGGTGTGGACTGGTCTGTTGGCATTGTCTTTGGCGCAGGCCTCAGCTTAGTTGTAAGCCCAAAATGTGCTGCCACATGACAGAAGCCCAAACAGCTGTGCAAGAGTATAGTACTAAGATCTAAGACTTTCCATCCGATAAAGTTTTAGAATCATATTGAAAGCATTTTGTATGCATCAAATTAAATATGGCTCAAAAACCACGTCAAATGGTGGGATTTTTCATTAAAAGGGTATAAAACAAAGGGAAAAGGAAAAAGAGCATTTTCTTCTTTCCCACAGTGTTTTCAAATAGCTCCTTTTCTGGGTCATGGAAATACAGGATACTTTGTAAAAGTATCGGTTCACCCCTTCCGTCCATGGAAAAGAAAAGGTGTAAATGGGGTGTGTCATTAGAATTATTAGGCTACCTCAGGTAGGGAGCAGCTTAATTGTGATTATGACCTTATTTGGAAATAGGAGTCAATGTTGAGTGGATACATTTTAAGTAGTGGATTAAGAGCTTAATTGATTGTTCAGTTTGAATTTGTGAATGAATTTTTTTTTTTTCAAGTGGATTATTGTGAGACAATTGCTTGATTAATTGTGATAGGCAATCAGAAGTTTTTGTTTTTAACATTAGTGAATTTTGTAATTATCACTAAAGCTACCAACAGTAATTTTCAAAATGGAAGGAAAAATGGCTTATCGGACAACCCTGAAAAAATTGAATCTCTCTCTGTTAACCCTTTACCACACAATCCGGACTTTTACCAACCCAGGGGAAGAAGGCCATTTGAAAACCTTGTAGGAAAAGGAGAAAATGCTGGTAACCAGCATTTTCTCCTTTTCCTACAATGTTTTTTGCCCTTTTTAAGCCAAATGCTATAATTTGAGGTACACTTGATTTGTCGTCTGCAACTTCTTTCAATTTGGACCAGTCTAAAGTTTTGTCGTCTGGTGAAGAGTTAAGTCTTTTTTGGCTTTTAAATATGTTAAAAAAGTAAACAGTTTATGAAAAGCCTTTTTCCATAGGATGTGTATCAGATATATCTATGGAGGATTTTGTGCTAATTCCATTTTCTCATAATGTCTTGAAACCAATTTTGAAGCAGCTTCCAGGAAAGAAATTTTGAGAATCAAAAGGAATATCGATTTAATACATGTACATGTACATGATTATATGTGAAAATCATGTGACCAATATTGAGATTGTCAGCAATATAGTATTTTCTTGCAATGTTTTCAAAAAGAGTTTGCTGTAATGTGAAAAGATATTGTCTGGAGGAGAAAAGCAGTTAATTAGTAGTATTTTCAACATCGGAGAAATAGTAAAATATGTACAAATGTAAATTCCATTGGCCCAAATTGCTATAAAAGTATTTGGCAGCATAGATTGAAGATCAGATCACATGCTTTGTAGAGATAGATCATGGTCAATATAGCTGGCAGATTCAAGTAGTGTTTCCCACCATTAAGTAGCAAGTGTCAAATATAAAGCTTTCCCAAACAACAAACTGTTGACTCTTCCAAAATTGAAAGTAACTGCAGATGAAAAATTTTAAATTAGTAGAAATTGTTCTCTGATAGGGTAGAAAACATAGTAGGAAAAGGAGAATAATATTATGCTAGTAACCTGGTTTTCAAAAGTCGTCTTTTTTTGGACCAGTTTTACACCTGGGATGAAAAGGTAAAGAGCTAAACTCATTTGCAAGTTTGATTTCAGAAATCTGATATCTGATCCCTATTCAAGTTTTGGTCAGTCATTATAGTGGGTTATATGCAAGGCCAGGATGTGGTCAATTAGGCTGTCTGCTGGTCACTTGCTTGGCTACATAAATGACCACCCTATGAACAATCAAATCGCTTGTTTACACTAAATGCTGAAGTTTAATCCTTTGCAATACGATCATACAGTGATTTTGTATGACTTCAGAAGAAGACTTGAAAACATGATGGGAAAAAAGAGAAAATGCATGTAATCAACATTTTCTCCTTTTCCCATCATGTTTTCTACTCCTTTTAAAAAACAAATACCATTATATTGTCCTCTGTAAGTCACACAGCTTTCGTTATAGACCAGTAGACATGTCTCTTTACCACACAATCCCGACTTTTAATGACCCTGAGAAAGAAGCCTTTTGAAAACATTGTGGGAAAAGGAGAAAATGCTGGTAAACACTGCACTGCACGTTTATGCACCAAATTGCATGTTTTAGTGACGTCAGTTTCCAGTGATGTCAGTTTTCATTGAATTGGGGCACTCAGAAGGGAATTTTTCTATTTTGTCAGCATACTCGATTCGTGAGATTATAAAACAGGAGAATTTCGCTTAACGCGCTTTGAAAGGATAAAACATTGCAGTATAATAAATTCGTTGTACGGTCAAGTGGCAGGGGACTTGGAAACTTGTTCATGGCTGTGTCGAGTCATGTCGCCACCTCGCCTTCGGCTTGGGGCGACATGATTCACCACAGCTGTGAACAAGTTTCCAAGTCCCCTGCCACCAGACCGTACAACTAATAAATTCCTTGTTTGACCAAGTCTTTATCTTCCTTCAAGCAAAAACTCACTATGCAAAGGTTAGGGTTTTGAGTTTGGGAGCATACTGAACCCTTTACCAGAATCAGAATTAAAAGACTCTTTATTGTTGGTGCTCAAATGATATGATCTCAGAGCTACTAAAGACACTGCAAATGTTTACAGTATGGTTACACCCGAAATTTTATTGTTCAGTAAAAAGATTAGATGTACTTAGAGGATGGTCATTTTAAATACTCAAATGCATAGAGAGGTGCACTGGTTGCCTTTAAGATTTTGAACTTTGGATGACAACAGCGTTAGAATTAGGCAAACATTTTTTACAATGCACATGTTACAAACAAAAGAGAATATTCCTTTGCTCTTGTTGTTGAGACTTTAGTTTGAGTGGATTAAATAAGTCAAGGATGTTTGGCTATTTAAATGAGTAAATCCAAAGTATTTGACTATTGGAAATACAATGAAATTATTTGTTTTTGACATGACTACTCATAGTTTTTAGAGAAAATATTAGAAGATAATTTGTTAATGCCAATAAAGGTTGTGACAGGATTCATTCTTCTCTCTTTTGGTCAATGTTCTGACAATTGCAATGTGGGAAAGCTTTTAAGTTAGTGGCTTGTTTAAAGTACTGGTTCAAGGAACTCCATAAAAGCACAGATTAAAGCACTGGCTGCCATGATTTAACTGAAATAGTGTTGAAAATGGTGTTACACACTGTACAAACCATACAAACCAAATTAAATCCAACTTGGTCTACTCATGAAATTTAAATGCTGTACTTACCATACGAGGGTTGTTCAATATGTAATGTGTATTGTACGATATCTCAAAAGCGTTCGACTCAAATAGTGAAATGAACATTACATCCCTTCAAAATATTCTCTGCGGTTTGAAATAGATAATTTCAATCTCTGAATCCATTTCTGAAATGTGTCATGGTACGCTGATTTAGGTAGACCTCTGAGGCACTGACTGATGGCTGAGCCAAGGGCTTGTCGGGACTTGTAACGACGACCAGATAAGAACTTTTTAAGTTTTGGAAAAAGGAAAAAGTCGCATGGGGCTAGATCTGGAGAGTATGGTGGGTGTGGCAAGACAGTAATCTTCTCCGACTTCAAAAATTGCTTCACAAGCTCAGATGTATGTGATGGAGCATTATCATGAAGTAGACGAACATGCCTAAATCCTGACACAGGGCGTCATTTAAGATAATATTTCTTGAGCTTTTTTAGTATAACATCTCGGTAATACCGACCTGTAACAATTTTGCCCTTTGGCACCAGAATTTGTACGGCTATACCATCACATGAGAAGAATATGCAATAAAGAACCATCTTTGTGCTTATGCTTCTTTTGGCAAATACAGGCCTTTTACTGTGTTTAGTTAGCCATATTTTGTTTCCAATTTTTCTTACTGGTTCGAAATAGTGAACCCATGTTTCGTCACCAGTAACAATGTTTGCAAATTGTCTTTGATTGAATTTGGGAAACATTTTGAGCAATTGCTTAGCGGTTTGTACTCGTACCCGTTTATGGTCATCTGTCAATATATGCGGTATCCATCTGGCAGAAATCTTTTGTACTTTCAAAATACGCTTCAAAATGAAATGCACCCGCGATAGTGATATGCCAACAGCGTTGGCAATATCACGAATCGTGTATCTGCCATCACTTTCAGTTATTTCCCTGACTTTTGAGACATTTGCCTTGCCTGTTACAGTCACAGGTTGGCCAGATTTTGCTGCATCTTTGACAGACTCTGTGCCAGCCAGAAATTTCTTTCTCCACCTACGAACTGTCTCATAAGATACCTTATCAGACGCATAAACTTCCCCCTATTCAGTAAAAATCTGCATTACCGAATGACCGAGTTTTGTGCGAACTTTTATATAAGCTCTAATTTCTTCAATATTCTTAATCCGTTTCCCAACCATTTTTACAACAGTGGTCAACGACTAGCTCTAATGAAATGACTATAAGTTTAAAACTATGTGGAGCTAAAGGCTCGTGTTTGTACTGTTGGAATGGTATTGAATAGAGCTATTCAAGTGTATCATCATCCAAGAAATCGTTGAAAGCGTTATCGCGCTGTGGTACAATACACATTACATATCGAACAGCCCTCGTATGTTGAACAGTCAACTACTTCAGTTTTAAGCCCAAAGCTTTTCCTTATATTAAATGGGGTGATGCATCAACACTAACTTTTAACTCTGAATGTCAAAGGCCAGCAGGCTTATGTCATGGCCCTGTGTCAATCTTGCATTGTTGTGTGCATATCTTTTAAACATCCTCTTCTCTGAAACTACAATTTTTTTTAGAAAACTTCACAGAGATGATCCTGTTATAGTACTCTTCACAGTGTCTCCAAAGGATTTGACAGCATCAAGAATGCTGGTTGCTATGGCAATCTATTAGAACTCTGGTTGCTATGCCAACAAAACTAAAAAATAATGAAGGTCTTCAAGAATCTTAATATCTGAAAACACAGGTTTGAATTATCAACAAATTGGCATTAGTGATCCTTTGTTTTGACCTCTGTTAGATTTCTAAATGTGATGTTGACTCAGCAAAGAACATGACTCTTGATTATCAAACTGTACTGCATATGATTGATATTTTGTATTCTAGGTGTTTGGATAAAAAGATGTTCATTTATTTAACATGATGTGAGGTTCATCATTTTTTTGGTTCAGAAACAGTACCTTTCATGCTAAAGGGAAAAGGTATTATTCCGCTTGTAAAGTTTTGGAAATCTTATATTTCAAAGTACTTTATGTCATAGTTTCTTTTATTTTTGGTATGAATGATACTCAATTAAACCTGCTTAGAACGTATTGATAGATAGCATCTTTGGATATGAAAGAGCTATGACTTTTTTTGAGGGGGAAGGGGACAAGCCATATGTTTTATATGAAATTTTACTGCTATACAGTCATCTTAAGATTGAATATCCCTTGTCGATACCAATTAAGTGTATGGCATACATGTATTTATATAACAAACAGTAGAGCAATACAGGACCACCATGGCCTTCTTGTTTTGTGAGTAAATACCAAACAAAATTTTGGAAGAAATTTTATATTTGCTACACTAATTTCTTAAGTCACATTAGTTAAGAATTTAAAATCAGACATCATCAATTTAAAAGGATTTCAGAGATTCAAATAATGGTCGCTGGGATGTTTCAGCAATGTTTGTTACTCACATGAAAACAGGCTCTACAAGAGGAAAATATAAGAAAAATATATGAGGCATGGTCTGGTAGAAGGGTGTTTAATGCATCTCCTTGATGCATTATACAAAGTAAGTTGTCACATTATTATGGATTTATAAAATCCATTTTGTCTAACAACCAATTGTACTAAGAGGTAGACTGGTCCTTAATTTGAACATGCTGAAAATTTGTAAAGAGCAAAAATTTAGACACAGGTCAAACTGTTCAGGCTAACCTGGGTCTAAATTTTTGAAGAGACATTTAGCCTCTTTTTCACACAGCATGACTCATGTAAGGTGTAATAAAATTGGATCAACAACTGGAATGTTGCAGTGCTTTTATGTTCTGAAAACAATTTATTGAAATAAATTCAAAGACAAATCAAAATGACTGGAGTTACTCTGATGAATGGAACTATAGAAATAACAAACAACCCAAAACTAATACAGTAAGTACATGTACCAGTATATAGTTACATGCCATAGCTGATTGTATGTAGCCTTTCTATTTCTGAAGTACCAGGCACATTTCATATGAAACACATGACATTTTCCTGAGTACATATTTCCTATGAACAATATGACATGGTCCTGTGAAGCACACAACATTTTTCCTATTAAACATTTGACATATGTCTTGTTCATGAAGCATGTGACATATTTTACATGAGGCATGTGATATTTCCAAGTAAACACATGACATAACTAGTCATAAATACATATTTCTTATGAAAGACATTACATTTTTATAATGAAATACCTTTCATACTACCTGTGAGTAGTTGAGTATGGATGGGATTTGGTGTTTAATCCTTAGGAGGCAGAGAGCTTCAAGTGCTTTTACAGACTATAGATCAAGACCAAACTGCTTAAAATATGCAGCATGATATTGATTTCACTAATGAAACTTTCAGGTGATACAACGGTGAGAGATTTGAAGGAGACATTTGAATGATAAGAAAAAAGAACTTTTAAAATGATATTGTTGTTGTTTGATAAAAAAAAAATGCTCTTGTTTCAAGGAATTACTTTTTTCTTTTTCGAAAGTTCTCTATGACAGGAAAGTTAAGAGTTGTAAATGTATTTGTAGAGTTTTTGTCTACCTCCAAACTATTTGTCACTTAACTGTCTTTCATTTGTATTACAGAAGATGGACAAAAGCAGCAGAAACCTGGAGACAGTATCACAAGGATACAGTCACCTTGTCAAAATGGTTGACAGACATGGAACAAAAACTGATAGACCTAAAGTCTGTACAAACTGGCAAGGAACTGGAAAAGGCATACTCAGTAAGTTGGACGCCATTTATATGAGCCATGCTTTGTGAAGAGGAGGCTTAATGCATCTGCAGAAAGTATAGACCCATGTCAGCCTGTGCGGACTGCTGACGTGGGTAGGAACTTTTTGATACTGATCAATTTTCTGCTTGTCAAAGACCGGTCTTCCTCATGATTCATTCGGTTGTTTGACAAAGTGGATTTTATAGATCCCAAATTATGTGATGTCTTGCTTGGTACAATGCATCACAAACGCATTAAGCCCCCTTTTGCCAGAGCATGGCTCATATGTATCTGTCTCGAGTCATCTGAATATATTTTCGTTTTTATCAGAAGGTTAAGAGCCTGATTTTAGTGGGTCTGTCATGCAAAGGACTTGCGAAATAGCAAAAATGTATCCTTCGAATCTCTTTTCCCTTTACCACACAATCCCGAGTTTTAGCGACCCTATGGAAGAAAGCCTTTGAAAACATTTTGGGAAAAGGAGAAAATGCTGGTAACCAACATTTTCTCCTTTTTCCAAAATGTTTTCTACCCTTTCAATGACAAATTCCAATGTTTGAACAACATCTAATTTATTGTCTTAAAATGCTTTGAATTTCGACCAGTCTAAAATTTTGTCCTTTGGTTAATAGTTAAATTGTAATATTAGATACAAAGGTAAGTGTGGGGGACAATGACATAGTGACATAGCATAGGCTTCTCACATGTTGTGATTGGCAGGGTCAACTTGTGCAAACGCCCACATCAGCGGCAAGACTTTGGACTGTTAATGTTTTCCAGGACACTTTTATTGAATGATGAATACTAGATGTAGAACTTGTTTCACAATAAACTTTCATTAACTTTAACTCTTCACTACACGAGAAAAATTTAGACTACCGGTAGTCCAAATTGAAAGCATCTGCAGATGTCAATTTGAATTTGGCTCAAATGATGGAATTTGTCTTCGATAGGGTAGAAAACATTGTGGGAAAAGGAGAAAATGCTGGTAACCAGCATTTTCTCCTTTTCCAACAAAGTTTTCAAAAGGCCTCTTCTTCAGGGTCGTTAAAGCTTGGGATTGTGTGGTAAAGAGATAACTCTTTCACTACTGAATAAATAAATTGCATTTTCTCATTGGCTACAATTACAGTTCCGCTACAAGATCAAGAGACAATTTGTTCATAATCTTGGATAAAACACTGGACAGTGTAGATCTTAGATCAGACTGCATATTCTGTGCATTCTGATCTTGATCTGCACTGTTCAAAAAAGCTCCTGGTGTCGTCTATGGTATGGAAAGAGTTAACTCTTTGCTGAACAATCCAGAGTTTTAATGACTCCAGAGAGGAAGGCTCATTTAAACTTTGTGCAAAAAGGAGAAAATCCTTTTAACCAGCACAATGTTTTCTACTTTTCCTAGAACAAATAGTATGAACTAGCCACATTTAAACTGTTGTCTCTATGTTAATTTTTTTTTTTTTTGATAGCAATGACTAAAATTCTATTGTTGTGTAAAGAGTTAGGTCTACGGCTCCTAACTCTCATATTAAAAGACGGAAGCTACCGAGATTGGCAGAATAGCCTTTACAAAAACGTCGATGTTACACGATATTTACCAATGAATTAGTGAGTCTACGGCCCCTAACTCTCATATTGAAAGATGGAAGCTGCCAAGATTGGCCGAATAGCCCTTACGAAAATGTTGATGTTTACCGATGAGTTAGGGGCTGTAGACCTTAATACAATAATGTCATAGACTTATGAAGATCCTGTGTCAAATGTATGATTCAGCGTAACAATACATTTTATTTTTCATAACTAGGAAATGGAAGTTGGTGTCCGAGATCATCAGGGTATTGTAAACAGTATGAATGCTGCAGGAAATGAGATCATAAGGCAGTCTGCAGCACCAGACTCAAGTAAACTACGAGAAAAGCTTGATACACTCAACCAACGATGGAAAAACGTCTGTTCAGAGGTTCTTGAACGTCAAGATAGGTGAGTTCTTGAACCTGAAAATGTCAGATTTATTCATGTGAAAATTGTCAACTAGTTGTGTTAGTTGTGACTTACATGAAACTGAAATAATCAATGATTGCCTATTTACAAGACAGCTTCAAACCCCTAAAGCACTAGAACCAGACTAAGTAGTTCAGTCTGGTCTTACGTCTACACTGTCCACTACTTTTTTACATATATTGGCCAAAACAGCCTTTAAAAGCACTAGTTTGGCCTTTTTCCTTATTCAACTGTTGTATTTCAATCATTAAGTACCACAAGGGTTAATGTAAGTCTGTAATGCTTTATGCTTAATAGATGAAATAAGTGCAGTCAGGTAACAGATGGTCCCTTAACCTTTTACCAAACATTCACAGGTTTTAACAACCCTCAAGAACAGACCTTTTATAAGCATTGTGGAAAAAGGAAAAAAATGCTAGTAACCAACATTTTCTCTTTTTCCCACAGTGTTTCTTCCCTTTCATAAACTGCAATCAACCTTTGAGCCTCATATAAATTGTCGTCTGCAAATGCTCTCAATTTGAGAGAGCCCAGCTTTTTGTTGTTTGGTATAGGGTTAGGATGACTTCCTACCTCCGATCATATCTTTTCAATGGTTTGCTATTCTTAAAATACTGAAAAACTAACTGCTGCTGTGTGGAATGACAAAATTTAGGACTTGTCCAAAATGAAAGCATTTTGCAGAGGATGAATCAGATCTAGCTCAGATGATGATATATACTTTTGAAAAGGCTGGAAATGTTGAGGATATCCGAATGTTTTCTAGGACTCTTCCTCTGGCCATTAAAACTCAGAATTATTTGATAAAAGGTTGTGTTAGTTACAGTTATGTAACAAAGAGGAATATAGGTCAGAACGTGTTATTTATTGTAATAGATTGTGAAACAGAATGTGAAAGAATGCTGATTTATCTAATATAAAAACAGGCACATTTTTGCCCTTGCCTCTTTGGTGCCATCTGAAGATCATTGAAAATGGCCTAATACAGTTTTAGTGGTATCAGTCTAGTAAATAACCCTTTACTGCAAACAATTCCATGTTTTAAAAACCCTGGAGAAGACAGCTTTTGAAAACATTTTGGAAGAAGGAGAAAGAGTTAACCCTTTACCACACCATGCAGACTTTTAACGACCCTTGGAAAGAAGCCTTTAGAAAACATTGTGGGAAAATGAGAAAATGCTGGTAACCAGCATTTTCTCCTTTTCCCATAATGTTTTCTACCCTATCAAAGAACAATTGCACCATTTGAGCCACATTGAAATTGTCATCTGCAAATGCTCTCAATTTGGACAAGGCTAAGATTTTGTTGTCTGGTAAAAGGTTAAAGATAGTCAGATGGTTAATGTAGGGCTGTGAAGGTCCCCTTGGTTTGTCATCAGTTAGTTTTCCGTTTAACAATTAATTACAAATGAGTCATTTTGTCTTGCCATTGATATTACATCAGGAATATGCATGTGATGTGAGAAAGGAACACCTGGTATTCAGTATATAGAAATAGACTTTCAGTTAGTGTTTGGACATTTTTTGCCTTTCAATCAAACTTTTTGAAGCATTTAGCCCCTAGGGTGCCTCTAAAGGGAAAGTGTCAGTGAGCTGCTGTCTGGCAGTATGGAAAGTGCAACTTTTGCAATTATTATTACAAGGTTGACTCTTGGTTAGAATATATCAAAAAGCACTGAACCATAAACCCAATATCAGATTGCATGTTCTTTGCAGTCTGATCTAAATCTATGATATTTGAAAAAGTGAGTGAAATTTACTTTGGAATGCTTTTTGTTAAAGAGAAATATTAACGGAAACTGATTTTGATAGAAATAATAGAACAAGAAAAAGGAACAAAGAATTTCCTGCGAAAATATTTTTAAAAGAATTGATACACATGCAAAAGCCTCAGTGCATTTTTAGTATGGTAGATTAACAGTTGAAAGAAGAATAAGAACAAAAAAAAAATGAAGCCCAATTTGTCAGGAACTTTTTTATGTTGTGTATTTGTGTCTCTATAGAATCTAACAACATCCTACTAGACTTCGATACTGTTGAAAGCAGGGTATACAACACAATTCATACAGACATAGACATGTATTCTAATGGTCATGCAAGCATACATACAGTAATATTTGGAATGTTTAAATGGTTTTCTTGTTCCACCAGACTTGAACAAGCGAGTGTGAAAACCAGTGAGTTTACAGATGAAATGGATGAAATGTTTTTCTGGATTCATGAGACAGAAAACATCATTACAACACCTCTTCAGCCAGAGGAGGCCATGTTAGAGGATCTCTTGGAAAGAATGCGGGTAAGCTTGGTTACAGATAATACAAATATAAAGATTTTTATTTGTAAATGAAGGCCACTTGCCCATCATACAAATTTTTATATGCAGTCATTATAAAAAAAATTGAAGAATTCTAAATTACATTTACATAATTATAAAATATAATCCCTTTAATTACTTTAATTATTATCCTTTAATGGTAAAATTGTTGAAATATAATTTGCTACTTTAGTGGTAATGTTTTACCAAATAATCTCTTGTTTAAATGACCTGGTGAAAATACTTTTTGAAAACATTGTGAGAAAAGGAGAAACTGTTGGTATTCTCCTTTTCTGTCAATGTTTTCTTCACATTTATGACAACTTCCGCCTTTTGAGTCTGATTGAATTAGTTGAATTTGTTATCTGCAAATGCTGTCTTTATGGACAAGTCAAAAATTTTGTCATCTGGTAGACAGTTAACTCTTTCCATACCTTAAACGACACCAGAAGCTTTCGTGAATAGTGTAGATCAAGATCAGGCTGCACAGAACATGCAGTCCAATACTCTTTAAAGTTGGTCAGAATGTTTGTCTTGATGATATCTCATCAGAGTTTGAAAATGGGTCAGGTCAGGTGAAAAACTAGGTCAGTGGCTCAAATCTTACAAAAACCTTGTGTACCTTCTAGAGGCCATATTTTCAGTCAAATACTCATGAAAGTTTGTCAGAATGTTTGCTTGATGATATTTTGAATGAGTTGGAAAATAGGGCATGTCAGGTCAAAAACTAGGTCACTGGGACCAATCTTTGAAAAAGCTTGTGTATGATCTAGAGGCCACATGTTCAGTCCAATACTCATTAAATTTGGTCAGAATGTTTTGTCTTAATGACATCTTGGATTAATTGAAAAATGGGTCATGTCGAGTCAAAAACTAGGTCACTAGGTCAAATCATTGAAAAACCTTGTGTATGCTCTAGAGGCCACATTTTAAGTTCAATATTCATGAAAGATGGTCAGAATTTTTGTCTTGATGACAAACTGGCAAGTTTGAAAATGAGTCAGGTTAGGTGAAAAACTAGGTCACTAGGATAAATCTTAGGAAAACATTGTGTACACTCTAGAGGCCATGTTTTTAGTTCATTACTCTTGAAAGTTGGTCAGAATGTTTGTCTTTATGATATCTTGAACAGATTTGAAAATGGATCACGTCGGGTCAAAAACTATGTCACCAGGTCAAATCTTTAAAATAGCTTGTGTCGTACTGGAGTCAATATTTTCTGTCCAATACTTACGAAAATGAACCAGAATGGTTTTCTTGATGATTAATAAGATGAAATTGAAAATGGGTCACATTGGGTAAAAAACTAGGTCACCATGTCAAATCTTGGAAAAACATTGTCTAAGATCTAGGAGCCACATTTTCTGTCAAATACTCATGAAAGTTGGTCAGAATCTGGGTTTTGATAATATCTGCAATGGGAAAATGGGCTATGTTGGACTAAAAAGTAGGTCACTGGGAGAAATTCTAAAAAAAAGCTTGTGTACAAGCTAGAGGCCAAATTTTCAGTCCAATAATTATGAAAGATTGTTAGAATGTTTGTCATAATATCTCAAAAGAGATTGAAAATAGGTCATGTTTGGTCAAAAGGCTCAGGTGAGCGACTTCAGGGCCATCATGGCCCTCTTGTTCTTGTGGATTCAGGGCGAGGTGATGGCATACCCAAAGAATTTTGTGAAAACAATGGTGCATTCTAATGTGCACTGAGGACAACCATAGGTGCTGTATTTCAGTACTAAAGATCGATGACATAAGAAGCATAAACCAAGAAGGAAAATAATTTACTTGGCAGATTCCTGTTTGGTCAGAATCAGGACCACATACGTGCATGTGGCCCTAAATGCTAGGAACAACTTAACACTTAGCACCGTTTTGCGCACACTGTAGATCAATTTTAGACAGAACAGAACATGCCAATTTTTGTATTATCTACACATTGCAAATTTTCACTGGATGTGATTTTCTTGATTAACTCTTTTTCCATACGACGATATTTTTGACCTCTCTGAACTCTTTAACAAATGACAAAATCTTAGACTGGTCCAAATTGAAAGCATTTGCAGACGACAAAAAAATGTGACTCAAAAATTTAAACTTTACTATAGAAGAGTAGAAAATATTGTGGGAAAAGGAGAAAATGCTGGTTACCAGCATTTTCTCCTTTTCCCACACTGTTTTCAGAAGGCTTCTTCCTCAGGGTCGTAAAACCAGGGATTGTTTGGTAAAGGGTTAATATAAAACATTTGCGGACAACAATCTACATCTTCACCAAAGGTTGGAAATTGTATCTAAAAGGGTTGAAAACATAGTGGGAAAAGAAGAAAATGCTGGTTGCCCTGAGTTTATCCTTTTCTCACAATCTTTTCAAAAAGCTTCTTCCTTATGGTCTATAACATTTGGGATTGGGTGGTAAAGGGCTAAATAGCCTGAGTTTTGCCATGCCCTGGTCTTTCGTATTGGCTTAACCCTATACCAAACGACAAATTTTTAGACCAGTCCAAATTGAAAGAATTTGCAGACGACAAATTAGACGTAGCTAAAATAATGATTTCTGTATTTGATCAGGTAGAAAACATTGTGGGAAAATGAGAAAATGGTGGTAACCAGCATTCTCTCCTTTTCCTACAATGTTTTCAAAAGCCTTGTCTTTTAAGAGTCGTTAAAACTCGGGGATTGTGTTGTAAAGTGTTAAAATATCTTATTATTACACCTTCCACAGTGTCGGGGGCAGGATTATATTGGAATCAGATTGTCAATTTTGTGTTCTCTTCTCCTTCTGCAATTCTTTTCAGACCTGTTCTTTGTCATCAAAAAGAATTGTCTATATTAAACCAATTTACACATAATCCTTAGTTTTACAGACCCTTCAAAGGCTTGTGAAACAATTGTGGAAAAAGAAGATCCTGGTAACTTGAACAGTGCAAAAGTTGTAAATCAATTTCTTATATAATTAAGATTTCATGTTATATTCTAGGATAGAGAAGATGACATTCCAGTGAAGAAACAAAACATTGAAGCCATTAACCGTAGTGGGGCCATTCTCGACAAACAAGAGTCTCTGACTGTCGAAGACAAGCAGAATATACAGACGGATCTGGAAAACTTGAACACTGAATGGGCAAAGGTTGGCTTTTGAAATTGTTATCTTGGAAATATCAGTATTATACAACCCTCCAATTGTTAGCCTTTGAAAACATAATGGGAAAGGCAAAAGGCTATATAAACATCCTTTTGAAATGTGGAAAATCAAAATGGAATAAATTTTAAAGTGAATACATGTAAAGCATTGAGTCAAGAGCAAAACATTACTCATCATGAGAAACTTCTCCTAATGCTATAATGTTTTTAAATATGTTCATCTGAAACAGTTGTTTGCATAAGTATTATAACAGATCTGAATTACAATCTACATTTAAAAGTTTCAATTAACCAGATCTGTATGACATGAAAAGTAGTGCAAAAAATTAAATGATCGAATTCAATAATTCTGTAGCAATTAATATCTCAAATAACAATTTACATTGCAGATTATGAATGAAATCCCAGATGCCATACATAACGTTGAAAAACACCAACATCAGTTAAGATCATTTATCACAGCCATAGACGACATTCAAACCTGGATAGACCAAACCCGAGATGTCCTTCAGCACAGACATGCTCAGTCTGCTACCAGTCCAGATGAGGAAGATTCCATTATAGTTGATCCTCAGGTAGGCTACCTTTTCATACTAGGGATTACTGTACTTAACCTGTACCAAATAATCCTGTGTTTTAATTGCGCTTAGGAAAAGGGCTTTTGAAAATAATTGTGGGAAAAGGAAAACGAATTCCATCGTTTTTGGATCTTTTTCCTTTTCTGCAAATGCTTTCAATCTGAACAGGTCTAAAACATTGTTTTCTGATAAGACACTTCCTTTCCATACTAGGGATTACTGTACTTACCCTGTACCAAATAATTCTGTGTTTTAATGACTCTTAGGAAAAGGGCTTTTGAAAACAAGTGCGGGAAAAGGAGAACAAATCCCGTCATTTTGTGATCTTTTTTCTTGTCTGCAAATGCTTTCAATCTGAACAGGTCTAAAACATTGTATTCTGATAAGACACTTCCTTTCCATACTAGGGAGTACTGTGTTTATTCTGTACTAAATAATTCTGTGTTTTAATTACTCAGGAAAAGGGCTTTTGAAAACATTGTAGGAAAAGGAGAACAAATCCCATCATTTTGGGATCTTTTTTGTTGTCTGCAAATGCTGTCAATCTGAACAGGTCTAAAACATTGTATTCTGATAAGACACTTCCTTTCCATACTAGGGATTACTGTGTTTATTCTGTACTAAATAATTCAGTGTTTTAATGACTCAGGAAAAGGGCTTTTGAAAACATTGCAGGAAAAGGAGAACAAATCCCATCATTTGAGCTACATATGAGTTTTTGTGTGCAAATGCTTTCATTCTGAACAGGTCTAAAACATTATCTGATAAGGATTAACCCTTGTCAGAATGATTCCATGTTTTAATGACCCTAAGGAGGAAGGCATTGTAGGAAAAGGATTTTCTTTTTTTCCCCACAATGTTTTACACCCTATCGGAGAACATCAGGTCATTTGTTTGGAGTTTGAAATTGCGGTCTGCAAGCGCTTTAAAATTCACATAGTCCAAAATTTGTTGTATGTGAAAGGGATAATCCTTTCTTAGAAGACTGCAAAATCATCCCATCACCCTCAAAACAAATAAACAGCTGACAACTTTGATAACATCAGTGTATAATACATGTACTTGTAATTAACACGAATCAATGTTTAACTCTTTACCGAGCAACAAAATTATAGACCGGTCCAAATTGAAAGCATTTGCAGACGACAAAATAAATGTGACTGAAAAATTGAAATTTTGGTTTGGGAAGGGTAGAAAAAAATTGTGGGAAAAGGAGAAAATGCTGGTAACCAGCATTTTCTCCTTTTCCCACAATGTTTTCAAAAGGCTTCTTTCTCGGGGTCGTTAAAAGTCCGGATGGTGTGGTAAAGAGTTAATGCATGAGATATTATGGATCCAGAATTATGTGATGACCTGTTTGATACAGTGCATCACAGAAATGCCTTCAACCCCTTTTTGCATGGTGCACTTCATATAATTTAGTAATTCATGTTGGAGGAAATTGACATGTTTTTGGTTTGCTTTTTTGTAGACTACTCATGCAGCCATTGATGCCAAGCAGTCCAGTGTAGACACAGCCAATAAATCCTGTCAACAACTCTGTAAAGACTTTAACCAATCCAGTTTGCCGTATCATCTCCAGCACAAAATAGATAAGCTCAACAATGATTGGCTGGTAATTAAGGAGCTGGCCAGCAGAATCGAACCAGCACCATTAGATTCCTCAATCCATGAAGTATTTACACAAGGTAAGTAACTCTGTAAGTTCTAAACAATTGATTCAAAATAATTTTAGTTCTGAATTATCATTCTTTGATTGATGCATATCTGAAGTATTCAAATATTTTTTAAAAGCACAGAACAGAAGAAGTTTCCATACACAAGTAATTTTATCATGGCAGGTTTTTTTGAGATATGGAGATGTGATTCTGTTATGTTTTAGAACTATGGATCTTCTATCCTTTTCTGTACAAGTATGACTAAGAGTGCCTGTGCAGATGACTGCTGCAGAAAAAATAATGGGAAACAAAGCAATTATTCTTAGAAGGGTTTGCTCCTATTCCGACAAAGTTTCAAAAAGTTTTAAATCAGTTTTTTTTCCTTTTCTTCAAAAGACTTTCCTTCATGGTACATGTACCTTGTAATTGTTTGGGTATGTGTTAACTTTTTACCAGACCAAAAAGTTTTGGACTTAACAAATTGAAAGCATTTGCAGAAGACAAAAAATGTTACCCAAACAATGGGATTTGTCTGTGTAAGGATAGAAAACATACAGGGAAAAGAAAAAATGCTGATAACCAGCATTTTCTCCTTTCCTCAGAATGTTTTCTAGAGCCTCATATGGGTCATGAAAATTGGAGATTGTATGGTATAAGGTTAAATAAAGACTGTCTTTGCACTCTGCATACTTTTTCATTAAGAGTGAAACAAAAAAAGTCAACTTTATACATGTATTTCTTTATGCTACCTGACTGTTTTAGGTGAGTTTACCATCCTTGCCATAGAAAGAGCTGTTGTGGTAACACAGTAAGGTGTTGTGCACCTTGTACACCATTCAATTTTTGTTGCAATCTTTCTTGCAGTTAAAGTGTCCCAAGCAGCTAACCAGCCAGTATCCAGCAAACCTGATTGGTCAGAGTTTGATCAATCAGTGGCAGAGTTGAGGGACTGGTTGACTCTATTGGAGCGCATGTTGCAGTCACACAGGGTGACTGTGGGTGACATCCAGGAGTTGGAAACAATGACCAAGAAACAAAAGGTTAATTTAAAATTTCAAATAGTGATGTTTAGTCGCTACTAGCTGCATGCTTTTGTCATTAAGTTTAACCATATTAAATTCTGTTGCAATGATAATAGGTGCTTTTACATGTATTCACTGTATTTATATAACTCATTATTATTTGCTAACATAGAAGTTCAACTTGTAAATCTTTACCAAAAGAAAAAAAATTTAGACTTGATGAAATGAAAACCATTTGCAGATGATAAGCAGAATGATGGAATTTGTCTGTACGAGAGCAGAAAACATTATGAGAAAGGGTGCAACTAGCTAGTCCAATATTTTGTCGTTTCATATCCAGACATGTATGAAAACAGTAATGTTAAACTGTACGCCATTTGAGAATGTAGATTTTCTCAGATATGGGTGAAATAACTCTTAACAAAAAAAAAATGCACAAGTAAACAACTTTAAGAAAAATCTTAAGAAAACAGTGTGAGTTAGAAAAAAAAAAAAGCTTTGGAAAACTGTGTGGGAAAATGAAAAAATGCTGGTCACAAGGTGCTACCTTTTTATGTGGTTAACTCTTTACCACTTGACAAAAATGTAGACTTCTCCCTATTGAAAGCCTTTGCAGACGAAAATTTAATTGTGGCTCAAATGATGGAATTTGTCTTTGAAAGGGTAGAAGACATTGTGGGAAAAGGAGAAAATGCTGGTTACCAGCATTTTTTCCTTTTCCTACAATGATTTCAAAAGCCTTCTTTCTCAGGGTCGTTAAATGTGGGGATTGTGTGGTAAAGGGCTAAGGATCAAGTGTTGTGATTTGACCAAAAGAAAGTCAGGGTCCGTATTCATCAACCATTCTTGATAACATTCTTAGCTTTAATCTCCAGAATTTTCTAAATTTGAATGTAACACAACTTCTGATTGGCTAAACCATTTGGTTTAGCCAATCAGAAGTTTTGTTACTTTCAATATGAAAATAATTTGAAATATTAATATGAAAAGCAGTTTCTTCTTTTGTATCAGGGTTCTCATATATTCAACTCTATTTTGATTGAATTTCTCTATTTTATTTGAAAGATTTCAAAGTATTCTGCAGCAAATTTACCTTGGGAGGGAAAGACATAACTGTTTTCTTTTTCTGTATACTATAAACAGTTTTTTAAATATTTGCTGCAAGGAAGAAAACAGCTTGTGACCAAATTGTCCATCTAACAGTATCAATAACAGCTACAGATGTATCTAAAATAGCTCACAAGAAAAAGTATTGGAACTGTTCTGTAAGAGTTTATAAGGGCATAAAATGTTTCATGTTCTCAAGCAGATTATAGATTGCCGAGCAATATTCCAAAACCTCTTATTATTCCACTGGTTGCCTTGCAAACAAATCCCCTTTGATCCAGATAAACCTCTGCATATGCATTCTCTAAATTAGAAACAACTGATTATCTAGTTATTCAAACCATGTCCCTTGCATAAGCAGTTTGACCTGTATGGCATTGAAAGCAGATTAAGTACCTAATACAGACAGTGTAGATCAAAATCAGACTGCAAATAATGTGCAGTATAATCTTTTGATTGACACTCCTTTTTCGTCAGACATTCTGATAGAAATAGCCATAAAACTGCAGAGTCTGCAATTTTCGTACAGATTAGGAATGTCAGTTTCATATATTTTTAGAATGACATTTGCAGAGGATAAATTCAATGTGATTTATGTAATCAGATTTGTCCTTGATAGGGTAGAAAACATTGTGGAAAGCAGCATTGTCTCCTTTTCCAACATTGTTTTATAAAGCTCTGCATCAGTGGAAACACTGATTGGTTGGTGAAGGGATCAGTAAAAGGATATATATAGTGACTTAACTCTTTACCAAATGACAAATTTCAAGACCTGTCCAAATTGAAAGCATTTGCAGATGACAAATCAAATATGACTGAAAAAAAGAAAATTATTTTGGAAAGGGTGGAAAACATTGTGGGAAAAGGAGAAAATGCTGGTTACCAGCATTTTCTCCTTTCCCCACAATGTTTTCAAAAGGCTTCTTTCTCAGGGTCATTAAAAGTAGGGATTCTGTGGTAATGACTGAATGTTGCCTGTTATGGGTATTTTCTCCATAATATGTAACTGTGTGTACGAAAGGAGTCTTTTAGTGTTGCAACAAGACAGCTAAAGGACATCTACCACAAACACAAAGAAAACATCTTAAGTACTTTTTGCTTTTGATGAACCTTTTCACCAAACAACAAGATTTTAGAGATGCCAAAATTAAAGCCAGTTGCAGACAACAAATTCAATATGACTCATATGATTGAACATATTTTTGAAAGGTTTGAAAACAATTTGGGAAAAGGAGATAATTACTGCTGTTTACCAGCATTTTGTCCTTTTCCCACAATCTCTTCCAAAACTGTCTTTCTTGGGGTTGTTAAAACTTGGGATTGTACAGTAAATGCTAAACGTTGTACAAATACATACCTTGGATCATTCTTTGGTAGCTTTAAGAACTTCAATATAAACATTATAGCCTAATGTTAAATCAGAATGACAAAGCTTAGAAATGGTAATTGTAACCCCAACAGTCATGTTGTCATAGACATCTCAGTTTTGGTGGTTAACCTGTTTGGGTGATGCTCATGCCTTAAGTTGAATAACTTCATATTGAACGTTCTGCACTCTTGCCATAGACATAAGGCTGCCATTAATGTCAATTTTGTATGAAATTTATTTTTCAAAATTCAAAGTTTACTCTGTTTTCTTTAACTCCTTACCACATGACAAATTTTAGATATATCCAAATGGGAAGCATTTACAAACGACATAGTAAATGTGGCACAAATACTGGGATTTGTGTGTAAAAAGATAAGAAAACATTATGGGAAAAAAGAAAATATTATGGGAAAAGAAGAAAATACTGGTTACCAGTATTTTCTCCTTTTCCCACAATGTTTCAGAAGCTTTCTTTCTCAGGGTCATTAAAACTCGAGATTGTGTGGTAAAGGCTTAACACTCTGCCGAATGACACAATTTTTGGCTTGTCCAATTTGGAAACCATGCCAGACAACAAATTTGATAGGACCCAAACTACATGTATATGATTTGTCTTTGAAAAAGTTCAAAATATTTGGGGAAAAGAGAAAATGCTTGTAGCAATTTCTTCTTTTTCACCCACAATATTTTTAAAAGTCTTCTTTCACAGAATCATTGAAAATCATGATTTGTTAGGTAAAGAGTTAGTACCTTTTTCTTTTATAATTTTTTGGAAAACGCATGAATTCTTGTCATTTGTCGAAAAACACATGGATTGTGGTCAAAATCATGATTTTCAATATTTGTTTCTAGTGGTTAGTATTGATTTTGATGTGACTTGATGTGACTTTATTCAACACATGATAATAATTCTGAGCACAGTATTTTGACCAGGCAGCACTGTAGATTAACCCTTTACCAGACAATCCCGACTTTTAACGACCCTGAGAAAGAAGCCTTTTGAAAACATTGTGGGAAAAGGAGAAAATGCTGGTAACCAGCATTTTCTCCTTTTCCCACAATGTTTTCTACTCTTCCCAAAACAAATTTCAATTTTCAAATCAAATTTATTTTGTCATCTGCAAATGCTTTCAATTTGGACAGGTCTAAAATTTTGTTGTTTGGTAAAGACTTAATGGGTCTCTAAGCAGATTTCAAAAACACCAAATTAGGTGACAACCATTCACCTAAGACCTCATAGATTTCACTCTTCTTGTGTACTTGTAAATTTGTTGTTTTTTAGGGAATTTTGAATGTGATTTTTTTTTGCACAAAAGATTACATCATAAGTTGCACAATATTTTTTTTTGTATGAAAATAGATAAAAACTACTGGCTGTGACAGTATTGCTGTGAGTTAATTTATATACGCTTTCATAAAATGCATGCAGGGTGATAATTATGACCTTAAACAGTCAATATTATTGTGCAAAATCTTGATTCCTACAGAATTAAATGAAGGAAAATGTAAGTGCACGAAGGAGACTGCACATTTTGTACTGATTGGTAGATCTGTAAATTTTATAGACCCTTTACCAAAAAACCCCTGGAGAAGAAGGTCTTTGAAGTACTAAGGGAAAAGGAGACAATGATGGTTACCAGTATTTTCTGCTTTTCCCACAATCTTTATGATCCTTTCAAAGACAAGTTTTATCCTTTGTCACCATTTCTTAATTTGTTAACTGCAAATTCCTTCAAGTTGTGAAGTTGGAAAATTTTGTTTGTCTGGTAGTAGTTATCCCTGCATGGTATGGGCATAGGATTTTGGACCAACTCTTTACCAGACAACAAAATTTCAGACTGGTCCAAACTGAAAGCCTTTGCAGATGAAATTGAAGGTAGCCCAAATGACAAAATTTGTCCTGGATGGGGTAGAAAACATTGTAGGAAAAGGAGAAGTTGCTGGTACCAGCATTTTCTCCTTTTCCCACAATGTTTTCAAAAGCTTTCTTTCTCAGGATCGTTAACAATCAGCATTGTGTGGTAAAGGGTTAAGACCTAGTACACGTGTGACTTAACTCTTTACCAAACGACAAAATTTTAGACCTGTCCAAATTGAAACCACTTGCAGCTTATGAACAATGTCCGTAACAAAGAAATGAATCAACAAATGCATAGCAGAAATACAGGGACCAGGCAGGGTTCGAACCTAGAACGCCCGGACGAAAGGCCAACACCATAACCACTGAGCTAAAGAGAATTTTCCCTAACGCATTTGTTAGGTATTGTATTTAAACCAGGATGAAGTCATGCATGAAGGAGTGGTCTCCTGTAACACAGATGACAAAATAAATGTGACTGAAAAATTGGAATTAGTTTTTGGGAAGTGTAGAAAACATTGTGGGAAAAGGAGAAAATGCTGGTTATCAGCATTTTCTCCTTTTCCCACAATGTTTTCAATAGGCTTCTTTCTCAGGGTCATTAAAAGTGGGGATTGTATGGTAAAGAGTTAAAAGAGAAATATTTGATAAAAAGAAAATGAAACATGGAAAGCAGTGTGAGAAAAGAAATGACAAGCAATTTCTCTTTTTCCAACAGTGTCTTTAAAAACTTCATTCTGTAGCAACATAGTTACAGTTGTGTAATGATTCCCTAAAGCTGAATGTTTGCTTTGGTTTTGGTTAACATAATTCATTCTATTCCTCTTGATGACAACCAGTATACTAACCAAAGAGCTAAAGAAACTTTAAGCCATTTATTATGGAGAAAACATTTTTCCTTTTAGGTAATGTTAAAGGGACAAAATGTACACATGTATATATAATTAACACTAGAAATTTCCATATGTTAAGATTGTTTTCTTCAGTATCATATGGTTAGCTGACAGAAATTACAGAAAGTTCTAAAAATATTCTGAGCTAATAAAGTTTGGTAATATGTTTTAAAATGGACAAAAGAATATAAAAGATATGAAAGAAACAATAAAGACATATAAAACATGTGAATGAAATAATAAGCATGTAATTCCATAGAAAATGGTTTGAAGATGAAGCCAGCTTAGAAAATACTAACTGCATGTTTTGTACACCTATTTGCATTAGCTTTTAACCTATTGGTTTTTCAGAATAATAGTGGGAACATAGAACTAAAGACAGATTGCCTTGAAAATCTAAGCATTTCCGAGTTTGAGGCTATTAAAAGCCTTGTGAAGGACATGGCTTCACAACTTCGACAGTTACAGGTCTGCATGTTGTAGAAATATTGTAGTTACTTACGTCTTGAATCTTTACCAGACAACCCTCTGTTTATAACTACCAGGAGGAAGTTTTTTGAAATAACACTTGAGGACAAGGAGAAATTGCAGGAATCCGACAGTGTCTCCTTTTTCCCAAATGTTTTGTAATGTTTCTAAGTTTTGTATTTCAGTGGCAATTGTGCCCTAGGGGTTTACAGAGCTTTTAAAAATTGGGGTCCACTGGATGCAACCTTGAAAAAGTCAGGGGTCCAGGCCCTAATTTTAGGGGTCCCATACTTTTGATCTTTATCCTGATCATCAGGGGGGATTCTTTCTTTCCCTCTACAAATTCAAGAGGTTAGACTGTTTAGACATGATTTTTCGGCATTTGCTAACAAATTTTGTGTACTAGGAAGAAATGCTAAAACTCCAAATATAAATGCGGGTTGGACTTGATTTGCTACTCAGTTTCCTCCAAGGAGCTTTCTAAAATCATGTGCGCCATAACAGCTGTACAGTTAGATACTAATGTCACAGAGTAGATGGTAAATAATGTAAAAAATATAATTTGTGTAAATAACATCTTGTCTTAAGTGACTGAGATTGTGCCAACACACTTTATTCGAGACAGCTGTTCAGGGAATACAGGAGGTACAGGAGATAGCAAATCAAGTATGACCTTATTTTAAAAAAAACTGCAATTGTTTTGACTATAGTATGATACTGAAAGTTTTCAAAGAAAGGTCGATTTAGGAGAGATTTTTTTGTTTTATTCAAGACTTCACATTCAGATTTGGAATCAATTTTTAGCTCCACTGGCCGAAGGCCAGCGGGCTTATGTCATGGCCTGTTGTCCGTCGTGCGTGCGTG
The DNA here is from genome assembly GCA_946811185.2 of Hippopus hippopus. Lineage (NCBI taxonomy): Eukaryota > Metazoa > Mollusca > Bivalvia > Cardiida > Cardiidae > Hippopus > Hippopus hippopus. The sequence continues at coordinate 22,343,961 of OX328101.1, read as the reverse complement.
CGTCCGTCCGTCCGTGCGTTAACTTTTTTTTAAAACGTCTTCTTCTCTGAAACTACCCATCCAATTTTGATGAAACTTCACAGAAATGATCCTGCCATGGTCCTCTTCAGAATTTCTTGAAAGAATTTAATTCCTTCAAAAACTCTGGTTGCCATGGCAACAAAACTGAAAATCTTTGAAAATCTTCTTGTCTGAAACCGTAAGGCCAAGGGCTACCAAATTTGGCATGTAGCTTCATCTAGTGGACCTCTACCAATTTTCTTCAATTTATAGCCCTGGGGTCAAAATTGGCCCCGCCCCGGGGGTTACAAGTTATACATGGGCTTATTTAGGGAGAACTTTAAAATTCCTCTTCTACCTAGCCATAGGGCCTAGAGCTACCAAATTTGGCATGTAGCTTTATCTAGTGGACCTCTGCCAAGATTGTTCAAATTATAGCCCTGGGGTCAAATTAGGCCCTGCCCGGGGGTAACAAGTTTTACATGGGCTTATATAACAAGTTTTACATGGGCTTATATAGGGAGAACTTTAAAATTCTTCTTTGACCTAGCCATGGGGCCTAGGGCGACCAAATTTGGCATGTAGCTTTATCTAGTGGACCTGTACCAAGGGTGTCCAAATTATAGCCAAGGGTCAAATTTGACTTCGCTCCGGGGGGTAACATGTTTTACATGGGCGGGCTTATATAGGAAAATCTTTCGCATCTAGCTATAAGGGCTAGGGCTATCAAATTTTGCATTTAGCTTTATCTAGGGGGTCTCTATCAAGGGTGCCCAAATTATTCCTTCAAAAACTCTGGTTGCCATGGCAACAAAACTGAAAAATATAGAAAATTTTCAAAAATCTTCTTCTCTGAAACTGTAAGGCCTAGGGCTACCAAATTTGGCATGTAGCTGTATCTAGTGGGCCTCTACCAAGTTCCTTCAAATAATAGCCATGGGGTCTACCAAATTTTGCATGTAGCTTTATCTAGTGGGCCTCTACAAGGAGGGCCCAAATTATAGTCCTTGACCCAAGTTTGTCCCCACACCACGGAACACAAGGTCACCAGTTTTACATGGGCTTTTGTAATGAAAACTATCTTAAGTCATCATGTTACTAACCATTATAAAGACTAAGGCTATTAGATTTAGCCCTGTCTCATGGGTTTCATGTTTTACAGGGCTTTTCATTGAGAAAAATTTGAAAATCTTCTTGTTTATATCATTCAAGAACTGAATTATTTGGTATGGAGCTTTATATTGTGGACCTCCACCAGGATTCAAATAATTATAGCTTTGCGATCAAAATTGGCTTTGCCCATGGATCACAACTTTCTCGTAGGATTAGATAGAAAAATGTTTGCATGTCCTCGTGTTTAAAATCAATTTGCTGAATATTGTAATGTTTGGCTTGTAGTGTTTTTACTTAATAGCCAGTGGAGCGATACAGGGCCATCATGGCCCTCTTGTTATGTGTTAATAGATCATGTACTGCTGAAAACATACAGTCCTATATTTATGCATGTATGGATGTGGAAATCTGCGTCCTATAAAACCCCTGGTGCCAATCATTTGAGCCACTTTTATATTGTTATGTTTAAATACTTTAAATTTCAACCAGTGTAAAATTTTGTCCTGTGGTAAAGAGATCAATGCTTAGTTTTTTTCTTCCATTGAGCAGTCTGATCTGGGTTCCACATTGTCAAATTTTTGTTGAGACATTCTTGCCGCAAAAGCTTTGAAATTGCTGTGAATTTTGGCAGGTGTAAAGTTTTGTGATTTGGTAAAGGGTAAACTCAATACATCCTCCACAGAGTATTTTTGGCCTTACAGTAGACCACATTTGAAAAACACCCTGGCTTATTCGTTCTTGTCTGAAGCATTTTTCCTTTTGCCACCATGCTACATTGTATCACACATATTCATATTCTAAAATTTGTCTGCAGCATTTGTTTCAGGAGAAAAAGGACTTAGATTGTTAGAAAAATTGATGAAGTTGAGAGAGATGTATGCTTTAAACCTATAGTCACATTGAGTTGGGCTTGTACTAGCAGGGTTTGGGCTTTTATGTTGTTGGGTTTGGTGCATAAATGTAATAAATGATGATACTGGATGTAAGCTATCGAATTTGCATGCCTGTCCTGTACTTGTGATACATTTGTCTTTGCCATGTGTCTTGTGTTTGTACAATGTTTTTTTTGTTCTTTACTTCACTAACCATTGCACAGTGAACAATTTGCTAATTAAATGTATGCATGTGATAACCCAGTACCCCATTTTAAATTTTGCACATTTTAGCCCACTTTAATTTGAGGGTTTCTCGAGAAACAAATCTGTATAAAATATAGATCTATGGATCAAAAACCAAGAAATTGGTGTAAGGAATGGAGAAATTGTTCACGTAGGGCAGTTTTTCCATTTATCAGTCTTTCAAATGCTTTTAACTTCTAAGGCAAAAAGCCACTTGCATCACAGAGAGGTGTTTATTAACAAAATGGCCTGCAACACACGAAAAGGGGCATTCGGACATTTGCGTAAAGTGTCGTCTTGGATAAGCCTGCGCAGTCCGCGCAGGCTAATCCAAAACAACACTTTCCGTTTCTATGCAATTTTCTGTTTTGTGCAAGTCTACTGAAAAATAAAATATAATGTAGTTGTAAAGTGCCGTCTCGGATTAGCCTGCACGGAATGTGCCGGCTGATCTGAGACGACACTTTACGCAAATGTCCAAATGCCCCTTTTCGCGTGTTGCAAGCCAAATAGAAACTGTAACCCCAAATTGAAAGCCTTTGCTGAAATTGGTTCTTGCTCAAAAGATGAGATTTGTGTTTGAAAGGGGTGAAAATATGTGCACATTCTGTGCAGTCTGATCATGATCTACACTGGTAGCAAAGGCAACAACTGTTGTGAGATAGGCTGTTAGGTTGAATTTCTTAATCTGCAAATGCTTTCAATTTGAATAAGTAAAAAATTTTGTTGTTCTGTATAGAGGTTAACTATTGTCTATTTTATACACCAGTATCCTATGTCTTCTTCATCCATCATAGGGCTTCCTTCAAGAGATGGATGTGAAGCGTGCCAAGTTAGATGAAGTATTGGTTAGAGCTGAGACTCTCCATAAAGCTTCCAGCAGTGAGGTAGAGAGAAAAAATGTCAAAGAAAAAAGTAAGCTGCTCTTTTTTAACCCTTTAGAAAATTGTCCACTACTTTTTAAGATCCTAAGGAAGATGACTTTGAAAACATTTCAGGAAAAGGTTAATTTGCTGGTAGCCAGCATTTTCTGCTTTTCCCACGGTGTTGTCTTCTCTTTAAGAAATAATGCCATGCAAAAATAAGTGCAAAAATCAATGTTGAAGTGAGGCCTCTAGGGCTTCAACTTGGCCTGCCTGTAGTGAAGAATTAGGAAATCTATACTTATATTGGAAATGGTGGTATGGACCACAATAACAAAATAGAAACTTTAATGATATTGTTTAAAATGCTCATGTGAATTTTTATTTCCTCACCAAAAGGTTCAGGGTTATTGTCTCAGTGTTGGCAATCTGTCTGTCTCTCTGTCTGTTCATCCATCTACTTTGTCCTTCCTCTGTCTGATTTTTCTCGTACTGGTTACCTTACAGTGGGGAATATCAGTTCAACTGATTTTTTTTCCTAAAAGCTTACTCATTTGTCATAATGTTTTTTACAAACCATCCTTTTTTTATTCTCACTGTGTCTAAACTATTTTACAGCTGACCGACTACAAGAACAGTGGGATCATACTCTGTCCAGTGCTAAACAGCGACAAACAGAGCTTGATGACATGCTAGTACACTGTCATCAGTTTGATGAAAAGTATGCAGAGTTTGATAGGTGGTTATCTGCTGTGGAGGAGGAGCTCAAAACAGACACACCCTCTAATTTGAATACACAGCGATTACAGAAACAAAACAAGGTAAATACATTGTTGTATGCTATATATGAGCCATGCTCTCTGAAAAGGGCGTTTAATGGACCTGCAAAAAGTATCGACCCAGGTCATCCTGTGCAGTGCAGGTAGACTGACTAGGGTTGAAACTTTTTTGCTATTGGTTAATTTTCTGCATGTCAAAGGACTAATCTATCTCATGATTCTTGAATAATGCATCATAGAGATACATTAAACTCCTTTTTGTCTGAGAGTCACTCATATAATGTGTAATGTGTAAGTCAAGACTGTTTTCCCCAGAATTGTTATAAAATATGGGATAGTCCTCTGTGTTGTCAAAAGCAGTAATTATTGAAGTTTTCTGTTGCGATATTCTGACAAGAATAACCTAAAATTGCATTATCTGCAACTTTAACCCTTAGGCTGTTGAGTCCATCTCAGAGCCTTTTTCAGACAGTGTAGATCAAGATCAGACTGCACAAAACATACAGTCTGATCTTTGATCTACACTGTTCGATATGGTACTTCCTTTTCTGGTGAAACCAATTTTGAAACCCTAATATTTGGGTTTTTACTATCGAGTAGACATTTTCATTTCATTTATTTAGCAGTTCAATCCCTTACCACATGACAAAATTCCAGACCCGTCCAAATTAAAAGCATTTGCAGACAACAATTTCAATGTGGCTCAAATGATGCGATTTTTTCTTTGATGGGGTAGAAAACATTGTTGGAAAAGGAGAAAATGCTGGTTACCAGCATTTTCTCCTTTTCCAACAATGTTTTTTAAAAGGCTTCTTCCTCCGGGTCGTTAACAGTATTTGTGTGGTAGACGGTTAAGTACTGACTGTGAATCTTCATTTCATCTATTTAGCACTGCAGGGGTTCAGGTTTAGAATGAGAGTATAATTTTAAGTTAGTGCAGGAAGCATTTCTTTGTCCATATATCAAATATATTGCAATTATATTGTCTAGGTCTTTGTAACACATCCTTACAAGGATTCTGAAAGTGTGTTAATCCTTTGCCTCACAATCCTGAGGTACAACTACCCTGAAAGAAAGGCCTGTTGAAAACATTGTGGGAAAAGGAGAAAATGCTAGTAACCAGCAATTTGTCATTTTTCTACAATGTTTTCCACCCTTCCAAAAGCAACTTTCAAATTTTGAGTCACTTTTATTTTGTTGCCTGCTAATGCTTTCAATTTGGACAAGTCTTAAATATTGCTATGTGGTATGGGGTTGAGGGTGTAATTCATCTCTCACTGCTAAATACTGTTTTGACTTTGTTAATGTGAAAAAGCAGCCAGTAGATTGGAAATGGTATTGTTTGAAGTACTGGTAATATAAAGTCCAGGAAGACATAGATAGGTGCACTAGCGGCCACAATATGACTGAAATAATGTTGAGAAGAATGTTGAATTTTTTATACTAAAAAAAACCCTGTCTCTGTGCCTGTTCTTTCTTTGTTAGTCTCCTACTGGCGAAGCCGAAGGGGACTTTAGGTTTGCACTCCGTTGGTCCGTCTGTCTGTGAGTCCACACGTAAATCAGTTTTCCGGACTTTTTTTCAACACGCTGGCAGATATTGAGCTGATTTTTGGGGTGTAAGTCAACCACCATGAGTTACAGGTCAAATTCAAGTTTCGTTCTGGTCCACAGATTTTTGACAAAATTATGGGCCTTGAAAATTTCACTGAAAAAACAGTTTTCCGGACATTTTTTCTAAATGCTGGTAGATATTGAGCTGATTTTTAGTGTGCAAGTCAACCACCATGACTTACAGATCAAGTTCGAGTTTTGTTCCAGTCCACTGATTTTTGACGAAATTACGGTCCTTGGACTTTGAAATTTTCACCAAAAAAACAGTTTTCCGGACTTTTTTTCTTAATGCTGGCAGATATTGAGCTGATTTTTGGTGTGTAAGTCAACCACCATGAGTTACAGATCAAGTTCGAGTTTTGTTCCAGTCCACTGATTTTTGACGAAATTACAGGCCTTGGACTTAGAAAATTTCTCTGAAAAAACAGTTTTCCCGACTTTTTTACTTACAATGCTCATGTTTGGTATGTAGGTACCTGTCATTGATCCCGATCTTCTGTGGGTTATATGTCCAAGGTCAAGGTAAAAAATTTTAACTCTTATATCTGGCTTTCATTAAAGCATTGCATACAAAGACAGACATGATGCTTATAATTCTGAAAGGGAGTCAAATACGTTCTTTCTCCTCCACAGAGTTTCACAAACTATACCTGCCAGCGATATATACAGCCGGTAGGGGACTCGGTATTGCTATGCCATACTATCAGAATGCTTGTTTTACATAGGTTTGGCCATAAAAAGGTCTCAAGAAAATTTACTGTATACATGGATATATACACATGTCGAAAAATTTGCAAATTACCGATATCGGACATTTTGCGTTGGGAAATGTTTGGGAATTCAAGACAATTGTTATTTGTTTTTATAGTCGTTTTTTAAATATGCAAACAGAAAATTTTGCAAATTTTTTAAATTCACGAAATCGCAAAAATTTCCACATCGCAAAATTTTCCACTTATACAGTAAATGATTTTTGTCACAGGAAAATTGCATTTTAGGCTTATTTTAACCCTTATCCAAACAGCACATTATTGACTCTTCTAAGTTGAAAGTAACTGCAGACAGTAAATTTGAAAATTATACAAATGAATTTTAGTTCTCTGAAACAGTAGAAAATATTGTTGGCATAAGATTAAATGCTGGTTACCAGCATTTTCTGGTCTTTCTACAATGTTTTCAAAACTTTTTTCTAAAGATCATTTAAACTTGGGATCATGTGGTCATTAGTTAACTATTGCATAATTATGATCATATTTTCTGGTGAGGAATATTATATATCTAGAGACAAGGAGGAAATAATGTTCTGAAAGAGATCAATTAATTGACTGAAATGGGCAAATGATGTCTTTTTCTCCCAATATAGGGACAAGATGGATACATTTAAGATGACAACTATGCAATTATCTTTTCACTGAATATTTAATGCTGGATTTATCATCCCCAGAATGTGAGAAGTTCAGAGGTTAAGACAGACTGGTTTACAATACAGTTTATGCTTCAGATTGATTGGAATTCTGTCTAACTTTGAACTCCCAGTTGTATCAAACTGAGACACAGTCTAGCAAAAATGATAGGTTTTCTCTAGATTTCGCGCCGCAATGATTCACACCCGAAATTTCCCTTCTTAATGATGCAGTTAACACTTTACCGTACAATTCCAAGTTCAAACCACACTGACCAAATAGGCTTTTGAAAACTTTGTGGGAAAAGGAGAAAATGCTGGTGACCAGCATTTTCTCCTTTTCCCACATTGTTTTCAGCTTTTTCTATTCTTCCCACAATGTTTTCTGCCCATCTAAAGACAAATTTCACTTTTTGAGTGAGGTTCACTATATTGTCCCCAAATTCTTTCTACCTTGACAAGTCCAAAATTTTGTCATCTAGTAAAAGGTTAACCAGTTACCTCTTATGTAGAAAATGCAATGGCTGGTTCTGTTTGCTTGCATTAGAAAATAAAATCAGACACTGTATCATATTGTAGGTATGTCAGACGATGCCAGATCTTTTGAATTGACTTTTGAACGTAGTAGTGCTAGTTAATGAACTGAATAGTCTCAGTCAGTTTGAAAGATGCAGATGTTGTAATTTCAAAGCTCTTTTTGTCAAAATACCTGGCAAAAAGTTGAAAGCGTAGGTCCAAGATGAAACTGCACACTGTTTAGTCTGATCTTGATCCACCGAAACAATTGAAGGTTCAGTGCAACAAAGTTTAAGGATAGAGCACGCTAATGGGATTCATGTAACATCAGCTTTCATTGTACGGATTTGGATAAGACTCTGGTAATCGGTAATCCATGCAGGGAACCAGCATCTATCAGCCCATTGATTACGGATTACCCGAGTCTTAGCCAAATCTGTATGTTTTTCAGCAATGAAAGGCGATGTTACAGGAATCCGCATTAGGATGCCCTATCCTTGAAGTCCAATTAGTTACATGTAGATCATTTTAGGTTTTAGTTGTGTGTTTGATGCCTCTGCTGCTTTTAAATTGAAATTCAGCACAAACAGTTTCTTTTTAGGCTGGTCATTTGTCACACTCAAGCTTCTTCATTCAGAGATTCTGAATTTATTTATTAATTTTATTTGTTTCAAAATTTGAAATAGGGGTTGTGTCAGAAATATTTTTTTATTGCATGTCATAAACAAACTTCATTGAACTTCATTTCGTGGAAATGTAACCAGGGACTTCCTTGAGTGTAATGCATGTCGTGATTTTTGAGTAAAAAATCAGAAATGGATGGGCACTCTGACAAGCTTAAGTCATTACCAAACAACAAAATTTTGGACTAGACCAAATTGAAAGCATCTGCTCAAATGATGATTTCTTTCTTAAATGTGGTAGAAAAACATAGTGGGAAAAGGAGAAAATACTGGTTACCAGCATTTTCTCCTTTTCCTACAATGTTTTCAAAAGGCTTCTTGCACTGGGTCTTTAAAACTCGGGATTGTGTGGTAAAGGGCAGAACATGCCATGTGATCTGGCATCTACGCTGTTCCCTTTGTTAAGATATTCTGTCCCCAGCACAGCAGTGATATTTCTATATTGGGGCTTTTCTTCTGACGAAGTTTGTTTTCCATATTCTGCACTCATAGGGTTTCTATAAAGGTCTGGCTAATTATATGTCCCTTAACCCTTTACCACACAATCTTGGGTTTTAACGACCCTGAGAAAGAAGCCTTTTGAAAACATTGTGGGAAAAGGAGAAAATGCTGGTAACCAGCATTTTCTCCTTTTCCCACAATGTTTTCTACCCTATCAAGGACAGATTTTGTCTTTTGGGCCACCTTTAATTTGTTGTCTGCAGATTCGTTGAGTTTGGACAAGGCCACATTTTTATACGCCCTAAGGGTTGTATTATGTTATGGCCCTGGTCGTCCATTCGTCTGTCCATCCATCTGTCTGTCCGTCTGTTAGTAGTTTCTGGAGTGTGCAACTCCTCCTACATTTTTCATTGGAATAAGTTCAATCTGACCACAATGAATCTCTATGATGTGTAGTTGTGCATGTGACTCTTAAAATTTGGGTCTCTGTAGGGGTTCTAGATTTTAACCCATTTCACTGACAAGCCCCTTCGGGCATATATGCGCCGCTGTGCGAAGCTCTTGTTGTCTTGTGGTAAAGAGTTAAAGTGTCTTTCACAACTAAAGCTGCCTTTTTGGCCAGTGTAGATCAAGATGTCAACAGAAGAGCCTAGAACTTTGTTGTCTGGTAAAGGGGCTAAATGACAATATAAATTTATTTGATTATTTGGCTCTGCGAGAATTACTGCAAGGAAAAGGGGTGCTAGATTTTAATTGTAATATAAATATTGGACTTCCTTGCCAAGGAAAGGGATACATGTACTGAGGAGAGTGGCAAAAACTTCCAGGGACATTGATCCAAATATGAACAGTCACTGGATTTGAATATTTTCATGAAGTTTTTTTTTTTCTTTACTTCCCCCTCAAATTGCATTGTAGGTGAGTCACTCGGGGAAGAAGGGGGGACAGCTGTGTACTTGCGTAGTTGTATGGATTTTAATTTTGAAATTTTTGTGTGGAACTTAAAACTTTTGTCATTCAAGGCACAATTAGTGAGTTGTATTTAAGTACAATTCATGTATTTATGCAATTTTCTTTCAGAGGGATTTAAGAATTGGATGGATTGTCATCTTTGGCAGTTTTATTCCATTTGGCATTATGTTTACAGGGGAGGGGGATGTTAAAAGTGTTGTTGTTTTTTTTAAACCCTTAGAGTGCCAAATAAACCCAACAGACATTTCCAGTTTAGAAATAACACAAAAGTTAATGTGCCATGCTCTATGAAAAGGGAGTTTAATGCATGTGTGAAAAGTATCAACCCATGTCAGTCTGCACAGTCAGCAAAGGCTGACCAGGGCCAAAACTTTTCACTATGGGTCAATTTTCTGTATGTTCAAGAACCAATTTAGCTCATGATTTAGTCGTTAAGTAAGTGGCTATCATGGATCCAAAATCATGTAATGGCATGATTGGTACAATGCATCATCAAGATTAGTGGTGGGTCAATGATTGACTATAGTCGAAAGTCAGTTGGTTTTGGCTTCCGATTCCGATAAAACGATGGAGAAATCCCGGAATCGATTGTAGTCGGTACCGGAACTCACTCAGTCCCGAAACTTGAATACTCGTTTTTAGCGCTTGGTTTTGTGACTAATATTAATCACACTCTTGGATTCAACATAGTGGATAACAAACATGAAAATTGGCCGGAAAAATGAGACAGAAAGTGTTGTCCATGGATGTCTGCAAATGCTTGAAATATGTCCGAATTTTTTTAACTGGTTTGGAAATTAAAATATAAGGACCAAAATAAATAATATTAAATAAAGCAAAAAATTTAATGGCAATCTATTTCCATTGATTTTTAAAGTGCAAAACACAGCATCTTTATAAACTTAGTATCATGTAGACAAATTGTCACAGTATTTAAAGCAAAAAGGCTTTCTCAGTTAAATGGAGAAACCGATTGTACAACCGATAGCTAGTTGGTTTGCTCTTCTGATTACAAAGCGATAATCGATTGTGATTTTAAACCGATTGCCCAACACGAACCAAGATGCATTAGGCCCCCTTTTGCTAGAGCATGGCTCAAATGTAATGTCAATACTGCTAATGTCCAGAATATCTCGATAGAACGGACCCAGTAGATCAAAGTCAGACTGCATATTTTGTTAATTCTGATCTTTATCTACACTGGCCGCAAAAGCAACTATAGATGTTAAAGGTACATTAAGGGGTAAGATCTGCAGATAGCCAGTCTAACCAGTCTAACCAACTTCTCTTAGTGTGTGACTTATGTTGCATACTGGTTCAGAATATGTCAAAGATATCATGATTGCCATAAAAGGTAAATGGATTGTATATATTCAATTTATACAGGTCAGTCTATAATCTTTTAACAGCATTTTTTTCCGAGAACCTTTTTTCAGACGGCTGCTTCCTCAGCATGGGATTGTACAGTAAATGGTTTAACTCTTTACCAAACGACAAAATTTTGGACTGGTCCAAATTGAAAGCATTTGCAGACAACAAAATAAATATGACCTAAGTACTGAAATTTGTTTTGGGAAGGTTAGAAAACATTATGGGTAAAGGAGAAAATGCTGGCTACCAGCATTTTATCCTTTTCCCACAGTGTTTTCTAAAGGCTTCTTCTAGAGGTTGTGAAATTTCAGGATTGTGTGGTAAAGGGTTATGTGCATTTTCCAGCATTAGAAAATGACTGAAATTTCATGCTCTTTTTTGGGAAGTTCATCACAAAATAGAGGGTGATCTACTCTTTACATAAAAGGGGCTTAAAGCTAGATGCTGACACAATATTTTTGGGGATGGAGAAAGTTGATATAGTCATAGGGATGCAACTATTTTTTTCTTTGTTGGGCAATAAAAACCAGAAAAAGATACCGCAAAACTGATTTGCCATACTTTGACTCAAACCCACAACTTTCAATACCTTGTCAGCAATTCTACTGAGCTATCACAGCAACTGATGTACTTAAGCATTTTCTCACTATCTCATGTTTTCTACCATTTCATTGCCAAATTCTATCATTTGAGCTACATTTATCTTGTCTACAAACATTTTCAAGTCCAACATTCACCACATAGTGAAATGAGATAAAGAAAAAAGTAATTTCTTTCCAGACGCTGGAGACAGAGGTTGCAGAATGGCAGATCAAAGCAGATGACTTGAAAGCACTGGCCAGTAAACTAATAGAGAACTACAAATCTGATGATACCAGTCTTGTCAAACTTCAGCTGGAAAAACTGGTCAACAGATGGTCAGCTTTGTTGAACAGGTAAGCTAACTAAGAAGTTTGGGAACACGTTCCAATATGTAGTGTGTAATGATGTCATAATGTAAATTTTGGACCTTTGAAAATATTTAGATAAATTGAGAGAGTTGTCCAAACTTGAAACTATGATCTTGTCGTAGTCTTGCATGAAAATATTGGTCTAGACAAAATGCAGTGCCTAATCTATTACCGAGCTTCAACCAAGCAATCCCTCGTTTATTTGCTGAAAGAATAAAGCTTTGGAAATATTTTGGGAAAAGAAGAAAATGCAAGTTACCAGCATTTTCTCCTTTTTCCCACAATGATTTCTGTCCTTCTAAAGACAAATTCCACCACTCTAGCCATGATTAATTTGTCGTCGCTATTGTTTTCAATTTGGAAGTACCTATAATTTTGCTGTTTGTCAAAGAGTTAAGTTTGACAAGGTGCAGTACTTAAGGTTGCAGGTTTGATCCATGAACATGTTATGTATATTACAGGCTTTGTAAGGTGTTCTATACCACTTTCAACAGTATTTCGCTTTTGTCATGGCTGCCAGTACACCTGTTCATTAGTTCTTGATGTTTCGTCTCTAGTACTTGGTACAGCGCTCACTCCAATTCACCATTTCCACTGGATTTGTTTTAGATATTGCACTTACTACAGGAATTACTTTGTAGTAGCATAAAAGAGAAATATTCAGGGGAAAGGAAAACCACTGTTTGATATAGAAAACATTGTGGAAAAGGGAGCAATGGCTATACAAAGTTGTCTTTTCTCACTTACAATCCTATGTTCTCAGGACCCTTGGTGAGAAAAGCTTTACTAACAATGTAGGAAAAGGAGAAAATGCCGGTAACTGGCTCCTTTTCAAATATTTTTTAAAACCCGATTCAAAGACAAATTGCATGATTTTTTTTAGCCACATTGAGTTTATATTTGGTATATGCTTTCGATATGGACAATCCTAAACTTTTGTGTTCTGATAAAGAAGTGAAGTTGTGTGCTGTACTGCATGGCCATTAAAAACTTGAATGTGTGTGGTAACTGATTAAGCCTTTACAAAATTTTCCTGTTTTTAGCTCCACTGGCCGAAGGCCAGCGGGCTTATGTCATGGCCCGGTGTCTGTCGTCCGTCCGTCTGTGCATGCGTAAACTTTTTTTTCAAACTTCTTTTTCTCTGAAACTACCCATCCAAATTTGATGAAACTTCACAGAAATGATCCTGCCATGGTCCTCTTTAGAATTTGTTGAAAGAATTTGATTCCTTCAAAAACTCTGGTTGCCATGGCAACAAAACTGAAAAATATTGAACATCTTTGAAAATCTTCTTGTCTGAAACCATAAGGCCCAGGGCTACCAAATTTGGCATGTAACTTTATCTAATGGACCTCTATCAACTTCCTTCATATTATAGCCTTGGGGTCAAAATTGGCTCTGGCCCGGAGATCAGAAGTTTAACATGGGCTTATAATTATAGTGACTGTAATTTAAATAGTAACCAAGGGAAATAACTCCTGTTATACAAGGTAAAGTTTGTTACTATTTACCTCCCTTGATTATCAAACTGCACTTATGCATTATTTGAGTTTGGTATTCAAGTTTTTTGGAGAGGAAATGTTCTGTTTGTAGGGAGAGTGATTTATTTTGATGCTAATGGTTATGCTCACATGAATGCAATGTTTAATTTAAAGTAAGGTTTCTGACACTCAAATTTTTTCAGAACTTTACCTTTCATGCTAATGAATAAACCTGCTTGTATTCACTGACATTATCTTTGCATTTAAAAAGATATGACTGTTTTTGTTTGGCGGGCGGGAGGAGGTTATGTTTTCATAGTAAGTTTATTACCATACAGACTTTTTATGCTGTACGTCCCTGTCAATGCCAGTTAAGCGCATGATACGTTAATTTTACTCTTTAAGAAATGACAGTTTTTTTACTGTATCAAGTTTAAAGCCATTGCAAAAAGACAAATTGAATGTAGCTTAAATGACTATTTCTGTCTTTGATATGTTAGGAAACGTTGTGGGAAAAGGAGAAAATACAGGCTGACAACATGTTGTCCTTTTCTCACGATGTTTTTGAAAGTCTTCTCTTTCAGGGTCATTAACACTTTGATTTGTGTGGTAAAGGGTTAAAAAGCCAGTGGAGCGATACAGGGCCATCATGGCCCTCTTGTTTTTACCCTGACGGAGAAGCCTTTTGAAATCATTGAGGAAAAAGGAGAACATGTCCAAAACCAGCATTTTCTCCTTTTCACACAATGTTTTTAGCTCACCTGAGCACAACGTGCTGAAGGGGAGCTTTTAGGACCACGCTGTGTGCGTTGTGCATCGTCAACAATTCTTTAAACATCTCCTAAACCGCTTGGCCAATTTGGACCAAACTTGGCTGGAATGTTCCTTGGGAGGTCCTCTTTAAAATCTGTTCACAGAATTCGATTCAATCAAAAACTCTGGTTGCCATGGCAACCAAATGGAATTTGCTAAGAAATTCTTTAAAAATCATCTCCTCTGAAACAGCTGGTCAGATTTTGAAATAATTTCACAGAAATGTTCCTTGGGTGACCCTTTTTAAAAACTGTTTGTGAAATTTTGATCCGTCGAAAAACATGGCCGCATGGGGGGGGGGTGCTCTTCGCATTCTTTAAAAATCTCCTCCTCTGAAATCGCAGGTCAGATTTTGAAATAATTTCACAGTAATGTTCCTTGGGTGACCCTTTTCAAAAAATTGTTTGTGAAATTTTGATCTGTCGAAAAACATGGCCGTAGTGGTAGTGGTGGTGGGGGGGGGGGGGGTAGGGGGCGTTTTTTCCGTCGTGCGGTGTCAACAATTCTTTAAACAACTTCTTCTCCTAAACCGCTGGGCCAATTATAACCAAACTTGGCTGAAATGTTTCTTGGGAGTTCCTCTTTAAAATGTGTTCACAGAATTTGATTCCATCAAAAACTCTGGTTGCCATGGCAACCAATTGAATTTTTCTAAGAAATAAATTGAAAATCTTCTCTGATGAAACTGCAGGTCAGATTTTGAAATAATTTCACAGAAATGTTCCATGGGTGACCCTTTTCAGAACTTGTTCGTTAAATATTGATCTGTTGAAAAATATGGCCATGGTGGGGAGGGGGGGGCTCTTTGCACTGTATGGACTTAAAGAAATTCTTTGAAATTCTTCTTCTCTTAAACCACTTGTCAGATTTTGAAGCAATTTCACAGAAATGTTCCTTGGGTGCCCCTTTTAAAAAATTGTTTGCGAAATTTAGATCCGTCAAGAAACATGGCTGTGGTGGTGGGGGGCTATTTGCACTATATGGACATGAAGAAATTCTTCAAAAATTCTTCTTCTCTGAAACCACTGGTCAGATTTTGTAATAATTTCACAGAATTGATCCTTTGGTGACCTTTTAATATTCATCAAAAGACTGTGTAGGTATTTTGATGAAAAGGGCTATTGTAGACGTCAACCTATACCAGGTGAGTGCACTGGTGAGAAATGCTGATCAATATGCACACTTTCTACTTGATGTATTTGATAGCTATGTATTGCAAGAGGTAATGTAAAACTGTTATCTTTGGAATACATGCATAATATTTCACCAGTTATCAAAATGGCCTCTATCTGGTGTTAACCGCCTTGTTGTTCACTATTCCTGTACTTTATGATAAATTGTTTTCTGAATTCTATACAAACTTTATATGCTGAATTCTGATTCCTCTAAAACATGGCTGTGGTAATGAATGTAGGGGTGCTGACAGATTTTGAAATGATTTTTACAGGTGACCTTTTCAAAATTGCTTGTCAAAATAATGATTTTGTTTCCAAAATTTCAATACTTGAAAAAAATTGGCTATGGTCCTCTCAAAAATTCAGGTGAGCGATCCAGGGCCATCTTGGCCCTCTTGTTTTCTATCCTGTCAAACACAAATTGTATCATTTGAGCCACATTCAAATTGTCTGCAGATACTTTTGATTTCCAATTAGTCTACAATTTTGTCATTTGGTAGAGCCTTCTGTCCTCCTGCAAAGCAGTCCAAAGAATATAACTACCGGTTTCAACCTTTGATAGATAATAAACAGAAATGTTCTGTCTAAATGCACATATTGGTTCAAACCTTATTTACTTACAGGCTCACTGATAACCTGAAAGCAGCAGACAAAAGAGTTCAGACCCCAGAGCAGTTCGACCTTGCCCTTGAAGAGTTCATGAGCTGGATGGAGAGTACAGAACGGAGCTTTGACAGACTTGTAGATGAAACTGGTAAAGCAGACGTTATCCAGAACAAAGATCTCTGCCATCTCTATTTAGAAGAATTTCGGGTAAGTTTTTTCTTCTTTTTTTATCCAACATTCTATATCATCTCTTGGCACATTCCATGACTGATGGAATTGTCTTGGTACTACTGTTCTGTATATCAACATGGACTGTGGGCCAAATATGGAGAACATAGCTGGCAAAGTCAGAAACACAAAGGTTGAACTTCATCACATTACGAGCTTGCGGCTTTCTTAAAAACATTTGAGCCATGCTCAGGCAAACGGTGGTTTAATGCATCTCCTTCATGCATGATACTTAACATGCAATCACATAATTGTGGTTCCATAAAATCCTTTTTGTATAAGTACCCAACTGAATCATGAGGTACACCGATACTTTGACATGCAGAAGATAAACCAGTAGCAAAAAGTTTTGACCCATGTCAGACTGCGCAGGCTGACTTGGACAATACTTTTTCCAGATGCATTAAGCCTGCTTTCTACAGAGCATGGCTCATTTCCATTAGCCCCTGAGTTGTTTTCCAGCATTTTGAAAATTTGTAGATTTTAGAATAATTGTCCTTCAGGATGTCAGTTGCAAAAAGGTAGATGAATGGACTTTACTGTTGCAGACCTTGATTACTAGAGATGGTTTATTCTTTACCAAATGACGACAAAATCATGGACTTGTCCAAATTGAAAGCATTTGCAGATGACATATTACACGTCAAAGGGATGGAATTTTTCTGTAAAAAACCCATGGGAAAACGAGGAAATGCTGGTTACCAGCATTTTCCCCTTTCCCATGTTTTTCTTTATCTGGTTACCAGCATTTTCTCCTTTTTTTTTTTTCATAGCCTTTTCAGAAGCCTTTTTCTTATCAGTTGCTAATTCACATGATTGTTTAGTAAAGGGTTAAACCCAAAGATACCCTATTCCTGTTTTTCTAATTAACCCCTTACAAGACAATAGAATTTAAATCTTATCCAACTTGCGGAAGCATTTGCAGACCATCTATTTAATGTAGTTCAAATGATGAAATTCAGGTTTGAATGACCAGAAAACATTGTTGGAAAAGGAGGAAATGCTGGTTTCCAGCATTTCCTTCTTTTCCCACAATGTTTTCCAAAGCCTCTGTCCTCAAAGTCACGAAAACATGGGTTTATTTTGTCAAGTTTTATACTCGGCACATTCTAGTATTGCAAAAGTAAAATCTTCTAACTGTAACATTATGTTCAAGATTGAAAAGAAAATCAGCCAGATTTAGTACAAGGTGATTGGAGGAAAATTGCAGGGAGTATTACCTTTAATTGAGAAATTGAAGGATTGTCTGCAGCTTTACCATTTATCACAATGTTTACAGAAGTATTTTGTGGAAGATTTATGAAGATAATGTCTATGTGAGAGGAATTGTAAGCTAAAATCTTTAACATGTGACAAAATTTTAGACTTGTCCAAATTGAAAGCATTTTCTGGCAACAGATCAAATCTTGTGCAATTATGATATTTGTCTTTGAAAGAGTAGAAAACATTGTAGAAAAGGAAGAAAATGCTGGGTTAGTGACCTGAGAAAAAAAAGGCTATTGAAAACATTGTTGGAAAAGGTGAAAAATGCTTGTTACTACTAACTACAAATCCTATCAGTTGAGTCACATTTATTTGTCATCAACAATATACTTTCAATTTTGGACTAGTCTAAAACTGTGTACTCTGGGAATGGGTCATTTCATGTTTTTGTATATTTTACAAAGTTTTCAAAGACATCTTCTGCCAATTTGCTACAGGAGGTAATGAGTCAATTAACCAGTAGGTTTTATGACCAAAGAACAAAATAATAACTGACTCAGCCTTTCATGATTTTCCCAAATGGCCTGTTACAGATAATAAGCCTGTCTGGCTTGATAATGGTCAGAGGGTAATTTTTTCAGAGGTTCTATGATTTTCCAGTAATAAATGGATTACTGCTCATTATCTCTTACCATAGGGAACTTCGACAAATGGAATCTATTTTGTATTGTATTCTTTCACCCTTTACCAAATAACCTTGTGTTTTCTTAACCCAAAGGAATAAGGCTTTTGAAAACATTGTTGGAAAAGGAGAAAATGCTGGAAATCAGCATTTTCTCCTTTTCCCACAGTGTTTTCTACCCATTTCAAGTCGAACTGTATCAATTGATTCACATTTTGTGCTTCTTCAGTAAAAGTAGGAAAAGCCGCAAAGTTTGTCATCTGATTAAGAATTAAAGATACATCCTTCGAGCTAGAGTGAAAAAACGCTTGTAAAATAAAAAGTGTGTAGAATGGCTCAGCTTTGTAAACATAGATAAATTACCAATATATGTGGTATAAGAGATAGAAAAACACAAGCAGTTTGTCATCATTTAAAACCGGAAACGACAATAGAAATTGCTTTGAGGGCTTCCAAAATATCCATGAAATGCATTTACATCCATCGTAATCTCTGCAGTCTTACAGCTATCAGGGGCAACATTTGGCATGAAGATAAGAAAAAATAAAATAGTTTCATAAGATATTAAGATGAAATGGATTAAAAACTGGCTGAAAACTGCCTGAGAACAATTAAAGATGTATCTTTAAAGCCCCTGAACTCATTACCTGGAGAAACATATTTGCTGCAGGAGACTGAAAAAACTTTTACTTGGAACGGGATAATTAAAACATGAACTGAATTGTTTTAATAGAAGAGAAAAATGCCCATTTCACAATTTCTGTTTTTGCCACACAGTTTCATGAAATTGTGTGCTGGTAGTAACTTGTTGAAAATGAAGGTTGTCTGTGTGTAGGGGAGACACAAAATCAGCTGATCTTTCATCATATTAATCTACATAATTATGTATTCTCTGTTAGCTCATCATGGGACCATATATCTTTATAAAAAGAACAAGAGTAATCTACAGTTTTCTTCCAAATTTTTACACTTCTGTAAAAATTGGAATCAACCTGTTTTCTAGCCTTTTTTAAGACCATTCCAATCAATAGAGCCACATTTAGTGTATCACTTTCAAACACTTTAAATATGGGCATGTCTAAAGTTCTGTCACCAAGTAAAGTGTTAATACTCGGTACAGGGTCAATAGCTGAGGTAGATATCTCTCTGTGGGAGCCCAGGGTTTATTTTAATTTGAATTTTATTCCCATAAAGGTTGCCCATCGTGCAGCAGCACTTGACCTGTTAGTAAAAGATAAGAAATGAGAGAACTTTTGTTGGTTGTCTGGGTGAGAGGGGATAACATGGGGTCCCTTACTTTTTGTGGTACCTTTGACAGTTCTGGTGAAGGGCACTTCAGTGCAACAAGTGACAACTGGAGAAAATACTCGAAATGAGTGATTTCTTCATATTTTTACTGTTTCCTGATAAATTCTGTTAGGTCAGAACCTTTCCAGTGTTCTTTTATTCATTATTTTTTGCTATGGAAAAGTTTAATTGTCAAGTTTTATGTATGTAGACATTTAGCAATATTATTAAGGAAAAATTACATGTATGTAATCAATGGGACGTCAGGGGATGCCCCTAGGGTTCTAACACGGCCCTCAGGGTGCTATCACCAGGGTATGGTGTGGTACATTTTGTGTTCTCGTATGCATCTCCTTGATTCTGATAAGGTTTCATTTTAATAATCATTTACTGTGAAGGGTATATAGTAAAACTTTTATAGGGTTTAAATTGATATCTAGTCAACTTGAATTTATAACTTTGTGATGAGTGAATTAATTTCACAGGCAATTTAACTCCTTCAATTGGAGGAATCTATATGATTTCTTTACAGCTTGTCGTTGAATTTTTATGCGTAACATGAATCAGTTCAGTAGACATCCAGTGAATTGTAACCCCATAACTTGTGTGATACACATTTCTGTATGTCAGCACAATTTTGAGGCAGTGCTTGAAAGCTTTTAGTTGCATAAGTATTGCAACAAAATTTGGGACTGTTCCTAGGTGAAAGCATTAGAGTCAAAGGAGAAACTGCGGTTAGCCTGTAATTTCTCATTATCCCACAATGTTTTCAAAAGGCTGCTCCCACAGGGTCGTTAAATTACAGAATTGTTTGATAAAGAGTTAATTTACGTTGCCAAAAAAGTTTTTAGGGATCTTATGGGTTAATATGTAAAAATTAGCATCCAGACAGATTTATTACCATTCACGGATTAAAACACAGAAATACAATGATAGATTTATTCTGGCAGCTTTTTTCAAGGCCAAGTCTCCATATCATTGTTTCTTTCTTACCAAGACCCTTAACGCTTTATAACACAATCCCGTGTTTTGATGATCCCAAAGAAGAAGACTTTTGAAAACATTATGGGAAAAAGAGAAAATGCTCGTAACCAGCATTTTCTCCTTTTCCCTCAATGTTTTCTTTCTTCCTGAAATCAAATTTAATGTTTTGAGTCACATTTATTTTGTTGTCTGCAAATGCTCAGAGTTTGGGCAAGTCTAAAATTTTGTTGTTTGGTAAAGAGTGAAGATGTCTTCTTGTGAATAGCTAAGAAGAAAGTAGCTGAAAGATTTTAACTGGACGAGTTGCAAAAAATGAACTTTTTACCACATGACACAATTTTAGACTAGTCTATGACTACAACAGCTGAGTCCCGGTAGCACAGTCGGTAACATACAGGACTCAAGAACAGGGGGTTGCTAGTTCGATCCTAAGCTTGGCCAATTTCTTTCCAAGAATTGATGATAGTCATTGCGACAGGATTTATTCCTCTCTCACAACTAATCATTCTTTCAACTGTGGTGATGTGGGAAAGCAATCAGTGGCTTGGAAAGAATATTGTGCGGAGTACTAGTAGAAGAAACTCCAGGAAAGCATGGATAGGTGCACTGGCTGCCTTGATAAAACTGAAATAATTTTGAAAACGGCGTTAAGCAGCATACAATCAATCAATCATAACTACAAAAGATGCTTCTGAAATGATGAGATTTGTCTTTGAAAGGGTAAATGACATGGTGAGAGAAAAGGAGAAAATGCTAGATACCAATGTCCCAAGGGTTGTTGAACCACAAGACTGTGAGGGAAAAGGTTAACCAAATAGGCATTATGGGTCTATAAGACAATGGTTAATTTGAAGGTTGCTTTTGTCGAGAATATTTCAGCAAAGAAGACTGTATAGATGAAAGACCAGGCAAGATGTTTTGTACAGTCTGATCTTGATCTACTCTGGCTGCATAGGCAACAATTATGAAATGTGCTTTTACAGTTATGTTCAAGTCGTTAAATACTGGTATATGTACAGGAGTTATTCCTTGATGAACTCATTACCACAAAATCTTTCATTCATTTAGCACATAGGTACTCGCTTTTCATGACTTTAAGTTTCACAACTTACATTTATTTCTGTATATATTCTGAGTACTAGAAGGTTTCGCAGCTGCCATGCACCAACAGAAGTTCATTCAATAGATTCAAATTACCCAGGTTCCCAAATTGTCGCATGGTGAATATCACCAATACAGGTACTACGGTTATGTCGGGCTTATAAATAAACTCACTTGGTAAAATCTGTTTATTATTCATACCAAATGATAAAATATTTACTTAACAATATCTCTAAAGTTAAAGTGAAAGATGTGTTTACATTACTGTGGTACCCGTTTTTGCAATGTTGGCAATGCGACGAATCAGGAACTGGAGTAAATTGAAACAGGTGAATGTACTTCCGTTGCATTAAAACATGGCAGCTGCGAAACCTTCGAGTATTTATAATATACAAAAATAAATATAAGTTGTGAAACTTAGTCGTCGAAACCAAGTGCCTGTAATTTAGGACTCTGAAGGTTAATCCTTAGAGGTGGAACAAACCCAGACGACATGAATTTAACTCTTTACCACACAATCCCGACTTTTAACGACCCTGCGAAAGAAAGCTTTTGAAAACATTGTAGGAAAAGGAGAAAATGCTGGTAACCAGCATTTTCTCCTTTTCCCACAATGTTTTCTACCCTGTTCAAAACAAATTTCGATTTTTGAGTTACATTTATTTTGTCTTCTGCAAGTGCTTTCAATTTGGACAGGTATAAAATTTTGTCATGTGGTAAAGAGTTAAGACCTAAATAATGGCAATTTCAAGCTTGTTGTTGTCCAGAACATCTCGGCAAAGGGGACAGTGTAAATCAAAGAGCAAACTGTACATTGTGGGCTGAGTCTGACATAGATTTACACTGACCGCAATTGCAACCCAAGTTGTGAAAGACGCTTTAACCCTTATCCTGCTAAATAAATTAAATGAAACTTTCAAACCGAAGTAAAAACCAAGATTTTGTTTTTTCAAAGTTATTTTTGCAGAAAAATTATCTCCTTATCAGACAGTGTAGATCAAAGATCAGACTGCACGTTCTGTGCAGTCTGATCTTGATCTACTCTGTCCGTAAAAGGTCACCGAGTTGCACTTAGCAGCTTTAGGGTTAAGGGTTGAAAATATCTGCAGAATGAAATTCAATCAATACTGATGCTGTAATATGGCTGAAGGGATAAAATGCATTTATGGAAACGATAATGACCAGATTCACAACAGCAGATAGGATGACAGATAATGGCCCTTCGCAGAATGTAAGGGTCTTTTGATGCTTCTGCCTTAAAAGTGCTTGAATTGGTTATATGACAAATGTATTGTGTTAACAAAGTTTTCCTTTGCTGTCTTTGCATTCTTCTTTCTTCTTGTACATGCTTGTTACTCTTTCTGCAGAGTCCCGATAGCTCAGTCAGTAGTGTGCAGGTCTTGAGAACAGAGGGTCGTGGGTTCGATCCCTGGCTAGGCCAATTTCTTTCGGAGGATGGATGATAGTCATTGCGACATGAATCATTTCTCTTGCACGGCTGACCACTGTTTCGTCGATGGTTGTGTGGGAAAGCAGCTAATGGCTTGGAAAGAAAATTGTGCGGAGTACTGGTAAAAAATACTCTAGGAAGCATGGATAGGTGCACTGGCCGCCGCGATAAAACTGAAATAATGTTGAAAATGGCGTTAAACACCATACAATTAATCAATCAATTGTTGCTTTTTCCTACAGAAGCTGTTTGTGAAATATTTACTCTTGAACCGCCTTTCATGACAATAGTTGCCTTTGCAACCAGTGTAGATCAAGATCAGGCTGCACAAAATGTGCAGCCTGATCTTGATGTACACTGTCCACTTTACTGTGACACTGTAGAAAAAAGCAACGATGATACAATTATTTTGGTTCTATTAAATTTTGTGATGAAAATGTCTGACCGGATTATTCTGCGTTCTAAGGATAAACAAATCTTTACTGAATGACAAGTTTTAAGACGTGTCCATATTGATTGAATTTGTGAAGGAAAGATTAAATATGCTTCAATTCATAGACTTTGTCTATTAAAGGTTAGAAAACATTGTGGGACAAGGAGAAAATGCTGGTTACCAGCATTTTATTCTTTTCTCACAATATTTTCAAAAGCTTTTTTCCTCAGGGTTGTTAGAGAAAGCAATTGTTTGATAAATGTATAAAGCATTATGAACTTATTACTGTTGTATTGAAATAAGTAAAGTATTTGTCAAATCTTTAGCTGATGACATTTGTTTGGAAACATTGTGGCAAAAGGAGCAAATACTGGTTACAAAGAATGGCCTATCGCAAGATGTCAAAAGTTGTGTAAGGGAGGTAAAGTGTTTCGTGAAAGTTTTAAAAATAAGCATAGGTGAGTGGATAAACACAGACAAATGTTAAATTCATTATACAGCCAAGATGGAAAGAAAAATTGGATTTTGTACTAGCCATATGGATATAAAATGGATGCTCAGATGTAGAGTTGGTCATACTTGTATGATTGTGAGGATACATAATTATTCATGAAAACCAGTTCTTGGATCTAACACATTTGCATATCGTGTAGCAAAGCTAAATTCCATCACTGTGTTAAAGAGGACAAAAATTTAGACTTATTGAAATTGACAGCAATAATGCTTAGAGCAAATTAAATGCTGTTGAAATGGTGACATATATGTTTAAAATGATAGAAAATATTACTGGAAAAAGGGAAAATGCTTTTAACTAGTCTGATCTTGTAAGCGAGCTTAATGTTGTTTTCCCAGAATAGGGCTTAATTTGTTGGGCAGTGTAGATCCAAGATCAGACTGCATATTCTGTTCTGAGTCTAATCTGAACCAACATTTGAGTTACATTTGATTTGTTGTCTGCAGATGCCTTATAGATGGATAAATCTAATTTTTGTCATCTGATTAAAAGTTGACCCCAAATGCAATAGAACTGTCTAAAGTCCATTTTTCAGACAGCATAGATTAAGAACAAACTGCATGAGCATACAGTCTGATCTTAGATCTACACTTTCTGTTACTATGTTAGGCAATCTGACAGAAACAACCTCGAAATGTAGTGCTATTTTGGCTGTTTTTCTTTATAAAAATGTCTTATGCATTAGTTAAGTGCTATAACCTTTTATACACAATCCAGAATTTTACAACCCTGACAGAGAAGGCTTTTGAAAATATAGTGAGAAAATACTGGTGACCTGCATTTTCTCCTTTCCTAGAATGTTTTCTATGCTTTTACAAATCTCATAACCTGAGAGACATTTAACTTGTCGTCTACAAATGCTGTCATTGTAGATGATTTTTTTTTTTCATCTGGTAAAGAGTTAAGGGTTAAGTCTTAACTTAAGCTTGGCCTGAACGAAATTGAAAGCATTTGCAGACAACTAATTGAATGTAGTTCAAATGATTGGTTCTGTCTTTTATATGGCAGAAAAACTTTGTTTTTCAAAAGCTTTCTGTGTTGAAGATTGTTAAAGCTTTTTGTGATTGTGTGGGAAAGAGTTAACTCTTTACCACATAGTCTCAACTTCTAACGACCTTGAAGAAGAAGCATGTTGAAAACATTGTGGGAAAAGGAGAAAATGCTGGTAACCAGCATTTTCTCCTTTTCCCACAATATTTTCTACCCGATCAAAGAAAAATTGCACCATTTTAGCCACATTGAAATTGTAGTCTGCAAATGCTTTCAATTTGGACAAGTCTAAGATTTTGTCGTCTGGTAAAGGGTTAAATGGAAAAGGTGTAATATATGTCACTCTGAGGATGGATATGAAAAAACCATTTTACGTGTCATTATGGTTATAAAAACAGTATGATTTAGAGATGTTCATTTGAACCTTTACGATGCCTTTTGCTACCATAGGTGCTTTTTTGGACACTGTGGATCAAGATCAGACTGCTTAGAATGCAAAGTCTGATTTTAGATCTGTACTGTCTGACAATTTGCTGGATATTGTAACAAATACAGGAACAAATACAGGCAAAATGTTGCAATATATGGGTCATATATAATGACTGAAAATCTCCAGTTTGTTCATTTCCTACTCCATTATAGTCAATTAGATTGTGATGATACTGACATATATATTTATCTAGTGTATTCATGAAACTTTGTGCCTGTGGGATTATTAGATGGCCATACGGCTATTTGGGTCATGTTGTGGAAAAAAAATAATTTCTTTTCGATTTAAAGCAGTTGGAGTTTAAACTCAGTGATTTTCAGTAATTTTAAGTGATTAATTGATTGAATGTTGTTTTTTTTTGGGGGGGTGGGGGGGGCTAAATTGGGATATATGTCTGTAGGTCACTTCCGTTTTCTTTTGGACTTTTTGGAAATTAATAGAAATATCCTTTGTGGTTATATGATGATATTATTTATTGTGATGTTTATGGATATTTTTTATTCATTGATGTACATTAAAACAATGGGTATTTGTTTACTTCTGCATAAGATTCCTTTCACCTATTAATCTCAGGATTTTGTGTTAAAGGGTTAAACTTTTGTTATAGTATATTGTTTATTGTTCATTGTATTTCATCTGTCATCTACATTTCCTTGTCAAGGGAGCCACACTTTTCAGAATTAACGGATGTCTTAAATAGAGCTTATCAGACCCGTAGCTTCTACACTTGGCCTGCAACATGCGAAAAGGGGCATTCAGACATTTGTGTAAAGTGCCATCCCGGATCAGCCTGCGGAGTCCACGCAGGCTAATCTGAGACGACACTTTACAACTACATTAGATTATGTTCTACAGTAGACTTGCGCAAAACAGAATATTACATAAAAACTTAAAATGTTGTTTCGGATTGGTCTGCGCAGACTGCCCAGGCTGATCAAGGATGACACTTTACGCAAATGTCCGAATGCCCCTTTTCGCGTGTTGCAGGCCATTTAAGGATGAGTTTCAAAGTACTTTGGCACATTTGTTCTCCTGCATGAGTAGAAGTGCAATTTAAAACATTTGTTCAGGAAGGTCCAAGGTCAAGGTCAATCTTGAAAGTCAAATGATGAAATTGTCATAAATAAAGCTTGTCCAAGCCATCACTTCTACATTTTTTAATGGATTTTAGGATAATTTGGCATTTTCTTTGGTAGTTTAAATGTCAAGGTCACTCTTGAAGGTCAGGTGATAAGGTTTTGGCAATTTTTCTGTTCTATAAGTAGAAATGTTTTAATTATTCACTTCAGTGGGTTAAAGGTCAAGGTCATACCTGGAGGTCATGATTTTAGCTTCTCCTTATTCATATAAAAAGGGAATACTCCTGTTCTCACATAAAAAGAGAAAAGGATTTGGAATGAGATAGATCTGCATTGAGTGATTTGTTACTTTTTATGCCCCCGCCATGAAATGGCAGAAGGGCATATAGAGTTACCTGTGTCCGTCTGTGTGTGTGTGTGTGTGTGTGTTAGTGTGTTAGTGCGTGTGTGCGTTAGTGTGTGTGTCCCATTCTTGTCCGGAGCATAACTTTTACATTTATCAATGGATTTCAAAATAATTTTGCACAATTGTTCTACTTAACAAGTACTAGTGTCATGCGAAAAGTTTGTTTCGATACGCCCAAGGTCAAGGTCACAGTTGAAGGTCAAATGTTAAAATTGACCTTGTCCAGAGCATAACTTCTACATTTATCAATGGATTTCAAAAAAACTTCGCACACTTGTTCTCCTTAACAAGTACTAGTGTCATGCGAAAAGTTTGTTTCGATACGCCCTAGGTCAAGGTCACAGTTGAAGGTCAAACGTTTAAATTGACCTTGTCCTGAGCATAACTTCTACATTTATCAATGGATTTCAAAAAAACTTCGCACACTTGTTCTCCTAAACAAGTACTAGTGTCATGCGAAAAGTTTGTTTCGATACGCCCAAGGTCAAGGTCACAGTTGAAGGTCAAATGTTTAAATTGACCTTGTCCGGAGCATAACTTTTACATTTATCAATGGATTTCAAAAAAACTTTGCACGCTTGTTCTCCTAAACAAGTACTAGTGTCATGTGAAAAGTTTGTTTCGATATGCCCAAGGTCAAGGTCACAGTTGAAGGTCAAATGTTTAAATTGACTGTTCAACCCAGTTTTACATCCTGCTCAGCAGAATTGTGATATGAAGATACAGTTTTAGTTTTTAAAAAGACTCATCCAAAGAACTATGCCAGAGAATATTGAGGCTGCAACCTACCCTTCAACTATAGTCAAGTGTGATAATATTCGATCCAATTTGTTCCTGTCTCATAGAGGAAGTCCAACAAAGTAATTATTATTGCTATATTTCTCACTCTCATTCCACAAGTTAAGATCTTCATAATCTGGAGTATAAGTAACCCTCAGTTGAACGATTAAGGAAAATGCTGAATAAAAAGAAGTTAATGCTCAAAACCAGCATTTTCTTCTTTTTCTCACAAAGTTTTCTACCATATGCAATACAAACCATATAATTTATTGTCTACATATTGCTTTCAACTTGGACCAGTCCTCAATTTTGTTATCAGGTATAAATAATCTTTTATCTGCTTGGCTATATATATATATAACAAACCTTCTTAACCCTGTCTAAGCTGTTATCCAAAACAACAATTTTCTGTAATACCTACTGATTCTCTCATATGACATATCTGTGACCAATACCATTTAGCGGGGGCATCCGTGTCTCTGACACACCTATTTCTAGTTTCCTATTGCAATTTACAAGGTTCTTTACTATTTTTCCAATGGTGGGCTAGGCATGTTGCCCCTGCGCAACCTTCTAGTTGGATGTATGTCTCTATTATTTCTAAATAAAAATTAGAAATCAGTGGGATGTATTATTAGTAATTAAGGTCAGATTTACACAAAATGGACTATAGAGACCCTAATTTTCATTAGACTGTAATTAGATCAAATCTCTGTGGAATTTTGTCCAGAACTTGGTGATTTTGACTTCTAGGATATGTTTAAAACTAAGTGATGTAAAGACAGAATGTGCATTCTGGAATTTATGTTTAATATATTTCTGACGAAGGCTGATTGAATGCTAAATCACCTGAACATTGCATGATTGCCTATACCCTACATACTTTGGTTGCAAAATATTGGGCCAGCCAGTGTAGCTCAGTGGACAGGGTATTGGACTTGCGACCTCGAGTTTGATATCCGGTTGAGGCAAACTTTTTTTCTGGCCATTTTTTGCCTCTCACCTCTGATGCATGTGAGAAAGTAGTCAGTGACTTCAAATAAATGTTGTGTCAGTACTGGTGTGTGAAAGTCAAGAAACACGTGCGCATGAGCACTGACTGTCATGATATGCCCCAACCTGTTAAAACAGCGTTAAACTCCAATTCAATCAACCAAACTATTGGATTTAACCCTATGCCAAACAATCCTGTGTCGTGAACGATCCTTAGGAAGAAGGCTTTGGAAAACATTGTGGGAAAAGGTGATAATGCTGATTACGGTGCTGGTTACCATGTTGGCTACCCATTCATCGAGAAATCCCGTTATTCAGGTCATATTTGATTTATGGTCCGCAAATGGTTTAAATAAGTACAAGTCGTTAAGTTTTTGCGGTCTTTTAAAGAGTGAAAACAACACAGACAAAAACTTATCTTAATAAAGCAGATTTTGTTCTTTCATTAAAGACACCTTGCAAGAGTAGTTTTAGCTTATAATGTAAGACTCAGACAACTCATTAGTCGTTACTTTAGTTTTTGGTAGATTTAGACAAATGATAAGTGTTATTTGAAGGTATGAGACAGCTCATTAGCTTCCTGCTTAAAATAGCATGCCAAGTTGTCTGGATTTTCTCATTACAAAGATAAAAAAAGTGTTTCACATGTCCAAAATCTTTGATACATTGATTATGAAAAAGGAAATATATTCAAGGTTATTTTCCACTCTTGTGCATCTTTTGTTCTGGAGAAAGTTGACACTTCCCCAGCCATATGGGATGCTTTTACCTAGCAGTCCAAGTGTTTTCGACTTTTGGAAAACGTTAGAAAAGGATAAAATGCTGGTAACCAGCATTTGATGAATTTGATTAAGTCTAAAATTTTGACATTTTGTTTAAGAGAAAAGCATCTTTCTTTTGATAGAAAGTTGACATTTATACGCATATTCTATCACTGCACTTTCCCCTTGTCCAACAATGATTTCTACTCTTTCATTTGAACCAATTATTTTATTCATCTTCTGGTTTTGCTTTGGAAAAGTTTAGATTTTGTTGGTTGGTAAAGAGTTCAGTCTTTATAAGGTGATTCTTTTCTTTTAATGATGGTGAGCAATAAAGGTTCCGAAATATCATGGGACAAATGCTGTATACCAACATCCTTTTCCCCTTACCCACAATGTTTTCTGCCTATTAATGTCTTTAACCCTTTACCACACAATCCCGACTTTAACGACCCTGAGAAAGAAAGCTTTTGAAAACATGGTGGAAAAAGGAGAAAATGCTGGTAACCAGCATTTTCTCCTTTTCCCACCATGTTTTCTACCCTTTCCAAATCAAGTTTCAATTTTTGATTCACATTTATTTTGTCGTCTGCAAATGCTTTCAATTTGGACTAGTCCAAAATTTTGTCGTTTGGTAAAGAGTTAAGATAAAGGCCGTTGAAACCAACGTTGAAAAGAAAGAAATGTAGGTGACTAGCAGTTTTTCCTTCTCCCATATTTTTTACCTCATTGAAGAGAAGCCTTAAAGAGACATCTTTACAGTCAGAGAGTAAACAAACGCTGTTAAAACTTGATGGTGTTATAATCTAGTCAGCTGTGTAAACTTAGATAAAAAACAATATGAGGTGTATTGGGTAAAGAAACTGTAGGGATTTGTCTTCGATTTAAACTGGAAACTGTGGTTGTTATGTCTATAGCTAGCCGCAATAAAATGAAATGCATTTTCTATCTGCAGTAATCTGTGCAACCTTGCAGCCTTCAGGGGCAATATTTGGCATGAAGATACAAGAGTGATTATAGTTTCATAAAACAAAGAAAATCAAAGCATTGAGAACCCTGAAGTGGTATTTGTCAAGGAAACCATTGTGTGGAATTAATATTTTGAAAGAAATAGAAAAATATTATTCAAATATTGGCTTGAAAGTCAACCTACTAAGCAAATGAATACCTTTTCTGGTTGAAGGGAGAGTACTCATGACAAAGTTAGAATTATTTGTGTATTGGTGGTCTCCCTTTGATCTTGAGGAGTCAGGAGTAACGTCCCTTGACAGTAGGATGCATGATGAATAAAGAGAGAAACCAAGTGAATATATCGAATAAAATTAAGTTTGTACCTGAAAACTATGATTTTGAAATATCTTTGTCCGTTAACATTTAATTCCCAACATTACAATCAATTATTTCAATCTATAAATATTCATTCCCAATCAAATGGAGTAGCGCACAATCATTGGATGAACAAGCCATGGGATGAACTAGTTTTGGAAAAGCCCAGGACCAAGTGATCGGTAGGCAAATTTTGTATCATTGCGCCAACAGAAGGCTATGAGCGAGTGAAGCTATTTTCAGTCAAAAATTAGTATTTCCATGACCGATGGCCTCACCCAGTGTATTTTAACATGCCTTTTCTAATTACATATCTGAGTGCTACCGAAAAACTCACTTGCCTGCGAAAAATTTAGTTTAATTGGGTTTATTTCCTTCGGCTTTGCACAAAATACGATACATGGTCTTCAAAATTCAATATTGAACTCATAGTGGTATTGTCTTCAACAAATACCACAAAAAACAGTTAAGAAACTGGATGAAAACGAGTGAAGATGTATGTTTAATATTTGAGCTATATTTAATTTGTCTATCAGTGCTTTTTACTTTTTTTCACTATGGTTGACCAGAAGCTTTCGTGGACATTATAGATCAATATCAAACTGTAAAGAATGTCCTGACTGATCTCTGATCTACACAGTTCCCACTACTTCACTTTAGATTACGACCAAAACTGTCTCGTCATCTTGCTACAGAAATGTATCTGTAGTCCTTAACCCTTTACCACACAATCCGGAATTTTAACGACCTAGAGGAAGAAGCCTTTGGAAAACATTGGGGGAAAAGGAGAAAATGCTGGTAACCAGCATTTTCTCCTTTTCACACATTGTTTTCTACCCGATCAAAAGTTAATTTCATCATTTGAGTCACATTTAAATTGTCTGCAAATGCTTTACATTTTTCTCATGTGGTAAAGAGTTTAAAAAGTATAATTTACTTATTTAGTAGCGAATAAGTAATATGGACAGACCTAAAGCTGTGTTAGGCAAGGGGAAAGTCTTTCTGTCTAAGTGTAAGGATCAGTCTGTAGGTGACATGCAGGAAATTAACGCCAGACATATTAGCTTCATGCCTATGTAGTCGTGAGCTATATATAGAAATATTATTATTTTTTCTGAAATGTTTTTTTTATACATTTTGGACTTCATTATTCACAGTTACAAACATTCTAATTGTTTGAAAGAAAAAGAAGTTGACAGCAAGCTCCCCTGAATTTTGGGAAGTCTTTCTTAATGGTTTGAAATTTGAGGAAGTAGATTGACACATTGTCTTACCTACTTGTAAAAAATTGTGAAAACCTTTTCTGTATGCAGACTATTCTGTGGATACCTCTGCCATTTAACTCTACCACACAACAAAAATGTAGACTTGTCCAAGTTGAAAGCTTTTGCAGACAACAATTTAAATGAGTGTAATTGATGGAATTTCTCTTTGATAGTGTAGAAAACATTGTGGGAAAAGGAGAAAATGCTGGTTACCAGCATTTTCTCCTTTTCTCACCATGTTTTCAAAAGGCTTCTTCCTCAGGGTCGTTAGAACTCTGGATTGTGTGGTAAAGAGTTAACCCATTGCCTTACCTGGTTTCCAGCATTATCTATTATATTCCCACAGTGTCTTCTTCAGTGTGGTAATAACAAGGAATTACTTGGCAAAGGTTTAAATGTTATAAAATGGATATCTTCTTCATCTTTAATGTAACAAAGTGGCCATGGTTTGTGAGCTTCGGACTTGGCCTTTAATCGTGCATGTGTGCTGTTACTCTTTACCACACAATTCCAAGTTTTAAATACTCCAAGGAAAAGGACTTTTGAAAGCATTGTGGGAAAAGGAGAAAATGCTGGTAACCAGCATTTGCTCCTTTTCCCACAATGTTTTCTATCCTTTCATAGAAAAAATTCCTAATTTGTGCAACATTAATTTTGTCATCTGCAAATGCTTCCCATTTGCATCAGTCTAAAATTTTGTTGTTTGGGAAAGAGTTAAAGCTTATTTTTAAACATCTCCTCCTTTGAAACTTTAATTTTGACCAAACTTCACTGAAATTGTAGCTCATAGCAAGATGCACCTAAGCTTATGATCAAGGGAAATAACTTGTTTCTCAGGCTGATTTCTCTACCATTAATCTCCCTCTATTATCATACTACACTTTCATATATTTGGTAAGCCATACTAAGTTTAGTGGTAGAAAATGTTTAGTTTTCAGGCAAAATGATATGTTTAAGCTTAAGCTCAGATGTGTTGAATAATTAACCTGAAGGGAGCTTTGGTTCTTTCTAATCTACCTGAAGGGAGCTTTGAATCTTTCCATTATATGTGCCAAAGATTTGCCATTCATATGCCAAAGAAAAACTGCTTTTTAGCTACTAAATTTTTGAAAATCTTGTCTAAATACTAATTGACAGTCTATTGACATTTGATGTGATGGATACTTAATTAGACCTTCTTGTATTAATTGACACCATCTTCCCGTATAAAACCATCAGACTTTTCTGGGCCTAGGGATACTTTCTGCTAGAAATTTTATGAAAGCACAGGCTTCTTACAGTTTAATCTCAATTTATATGCCAATGTGATGTGCATAGCTTATTTTTGCACAAAGCCGTGGAGTGATACAGGGCAAGAATAGCCCTCTTGTTCACACTAGTCTCACACTGTTGTTTGTTCTGCAAAAAAAGGAACATATCCTTTGTGGCCAAGGTGCACTTATGTGTGTTTAACATATTTATTGCCTTTTAACCTTTTACCAAATGATACTGTGTTATAATGACTCCGAGGAAAACGCTTTGGAAAACATTTTAGGTAAAGGAGATAATGTTGTGGTAACTAACATTTACTCCTTGTCTCGCAAGGTTTCCTATCCTGTCCTAGACAAATCTTGTCCTCTAAGCCACACTTGATAATGTCTTCTGCAAACATTCAAGCCTAAAGTTTTGTTGTCTGGTTGAAAGATTTAATGTTTCCTGTTCTCTTTGGTTTTAATGGTACAATCTGATTGGTTAGCTCAGTATTTCCTGTAGAAATTTTAGTCTTTTTACGTTACACTTAGATGGGGGAGGCCTCAAATAATATTGTGTTATATTTACCTTGCGGATTTGCTGTCTATTATTTATTGGAAATCTTGTGTGATTGTTTTCTTCTATTCCCAAGTTATTTTGAGTAACAGAAGAAGACATGCTAATCTTCAGCATGTCGGACCTTCACCGTTTTAACCCTTAGGCTGCTATTAAGTCTTAGCGCGACTCACTGACCTTTTGCGGACAGTGTAGATCAAGATCAGACTGCACAGAACGTGCAGTCTGATCTTTGATCTACACTGTCCGATAAGGACATCTTGTCCACCAAAAATACCTTTGAAATAGCAAAATTTGGGTTTTTACTATCGGCCCAAAAAAATTCATTCCACATATCTAACAGGATAAGGGATAGCCCAATACTATACAATTCTGTGTCTTGACAACTCTGAAAAGAAGATGTTTGAAAACTTTGTCAGAATCATTCCAAAGATGGGGTCTTTTTTTAACCCTTAAAGCACCTTTCACGATAACAGTTGCCCTTGCTGCCAGTGTAGATCAAGATCAGAGTACACAAAAGGTATAGTCTGATCTTTGATCTACACTGTCGGCTTTGCTGAGACAATCTGGACAAAAGCTACCTCAAAATTGCAATTATTTTTTGTAGACTAAAAATGTGTGATGGGTTTATTGGGCACTCTAAGGGTTCATTTGTTGTCTAAAAAAGCTTTCAGTTCAATCAGTCCAAATTTTTATCTTTTTGTAAAGAGTAAAATTTAATGACATTTTAATTGGCTGCTGAGGTTCACCCCAGCCGGCCCTCAGTTAATGATGAAAAGTAAATAAAAATTATGTTTGGCAAGTCATTTGTCCAAGGTTGGGGGTAATGGAAAAAAGTTCATATTATTCAAGGGCCACTCAGTATGGAGAGAATTTATAATAAGAGGAAAATGTTTACTAAGACACCGAAACATCTTTTTAATTTTGCTTAACCTTTTGCCAGAGAACAAAATTTTAGCCTTGTCCAAATTGAAAGTATTTGTTGACAACAATTTTAAAGTTGCTCAGATGGTGCAATTTTTAGCTCCACTGGCTGAAGGCCAGCGGGCTTATGTCATGGCACGGTGTCCATCGTGCTTCGATCTGTCGGTGGGTCCATCCGTGCGGGCGTGCGTTAACTTTTATTTCAAACATCTTCTTCTCTGAAACTGCCCATCCAATTTTTATGAATCTTCACAGAAATTATCCTGCCATGGTCCTCTTCAGAATTTCTTTAAAAAAATTGATTCCTCAAAAACTCTGGTTGCATGTAGCGTTATCTAGTGGGATTCTACCACGAGTGCCCACATTATCACCAAATTATAGCCAAATTTGACCCCACCATGGGGGTCACAAGTTTTACATGGGCTTATATAGTGAAAACTTTAGAAATCTTTTTGTTACTACCATAAGAACTAGGGCTACCTGTCATAGCCCTGTCTCAGGGATCTCATGTTTAACAGGGCCTCTATTGAGGAAACTTAGAAAATCTTTTTGTTTATAACCACACATTCTAGACCTATATAATTTGGTATGGGGCTTATCTTGTGGACCTCTACCAGGATTCAAGTAATTATAGCTCTGTGGTCAAAAATGGCTTTGCCCTGGGGTCATAACTTTCTCATGGGCTTTTATAGAGAAAATTTTTTATGTCTACTAGTTCAAAACCAATTGGTCAAGTATTGTAATGTTTGGCATGTAGGGTTTTTACTTATTAGCCAGTGGTGCCATCATGGCCCTCTTGTTCTTTGATAGGATAGAGAACATTGTGGGAAAAGGAGAAAATGCTGGTTACCAGCATTTTCTTCTTTTCTCACAATGTTTTCAAAAGGCTTCTTTCCCAGGGTCATTAAAAGTCTGGATCGTGTGGTAAAGGGTTAAATAAGATTATTACTCACTGCAATATATTTCTAGATTTACCCAACTTGAACATATAATTTGGTTTGGTGAATGAAATGGAATCTGCTTAGTCTATTCTTGGCCATCTTATGAAAGTTTGGGACATGTTAATGGCATGGGTTGATTATATAGGGTTATATAGGGTGTACTTCATTGAATTTTCTAAAGAGGTTAAAAATTGACTATTAGGGTAATCATATGTAAGTAAGGACTTGCTGTTGTTAATACATGATAAAATGCGAGTTGAACATAATGAATTATTCAGCATATATACCTTCTAGTCACAAACACTGTTTTCTGATACCATCTTTCCAAGGTCTGGAAAATTTGTCGACTTAAGCAAATCTTGCTGTCAAGTTTTAGTTTTTATGGCTTCTTAGTGTACCTAAGCACAGTGCCCAGAAGGAGAGCTTTTGTGATTTTCTTTTGGCATTTCTGTTCAGATTTAGAGGCCATAGTTTTAATCCAATCTCCGTGAAACTTTGAAAAGATATTTGCCTTTAATATAATGTGTGAGTCAACCTTGAAATTGCAATTTTTCTGGGAGGAAAACTAGCTCACTAAGTCAGATGAACGACAGATCCTAGGATTCTAGAGGTTACATTTGTCACCTGAACTTTACAGTATTTTGTCAGAATGTTCTGCTCCATTTCAAGCTAGGTCAAGGTCAAAAGTGGTTAATCCTTTACAATGCAATCCCAAGTTTTAACGACCTTGAGGAAGAAGGGCCAAGCCCGGGCAGCACAGCTGATACCACAGTTGAAAGCGGAGGGGCTTGCTGGTTTGGATATCCAGCTTAGACAATTTCTTTCCAAAGATTGATGATGCTAATTGTAACAGGATTAATTCCACTGAAGCATACATAATAGTAACCAGCATGTTCTCCCTTTTCCACAATGTTTTCAAAAGCCTGACGGAACAATTTCAGTTTTGATTAACATTAACTTTGTCTGCAGCTGCCTTTAATTCAGACAAGTCCAAAATCGTTGTCTAGAAAAGAGTCAAATATTTCGACACAAAACTCGTTCCTCTCTCATCGCTGACCATTGTTCCAATGATAGTTATGTTGGAAAGCAGCCAGTGGTTTACAAAGAATATTATGAAAAGTACTAGGAACAAACTTCAGGAAAGCATAGATAGGTGCACTGGCAGCCACGACATAACGAAATAATGCTTATAGCGGTATCAAATGCCATGCATTAAATCAAATCAAAACAAAACCTGGATTTTCTTTGTGTTGGAAAATATCAGTGAACCGTAAGTGTTCAAAATTTTGCTAAGTGGAAAATATACTACTAAATGTGGAGAAAGTATATGATCCTTATGAATTTTGGATGAGTTTCTGACATGCCTGTGGAGACTGGTGTGGCAGAAATAATGGTCCCATTGCGTTATGGATATTGTTGTGCTCTGTAGACAGTTTTTAACTTCTCACCGAACAAAAAATTCTTGGACTGTTTCAGATTGAAAGTATGTGCAAATGACAAATCAACTGGCAGAAAAGACTCTGAGAAAAGGAGATTTTGGTTACAAGTTTTTCCGACAATATTTTAAAAAGGCTTCTTCATCAGGGTTGATAAAGCTTGGGATTGTGTGGTAAAGGCTTAAAGAAAAGAACATGTCTTGTGGGTTATTATTTGGGTGAGAGACTGACAATTTTTGCCAATAGAAAAAATGTCCTTTGTAAGCAAATTCTCTATTTTTATCTCATTTACCCTTTACCAAGCAATTTCTTGTTTTTGAAAACATTGTTGGTAAAGGAGAAAATGCTGGTGGCCAGCATTTTCTCCTTTTCCCACAGTGTTTTCTTTGGTGTAAAAGCTTTTTTCTAATCATTTAAGAGGCTGGATTTGTCCTCTGGAAATGCTTTTAATTTGGTCAAGTGTAAAATTTTGGCATCTTATGAAGAATTAACTCTTTACCACACAATCTCAACTTTTAAAGACCCTAAAGGAGAATTGGCTTTTAAAAAACATAGTGGGAAAATGAGTAAATGCTGGTAACCAGCATTTTCTCCTGTTCCCACAATGTTTTCTACCCTATCAAAGACAAAAGTCACAATTTGGACTACTTTTATTTTATTGTCTGCAAATGCTTTCCATTTGGTCTTGTCCAAAATTTTGTCGTTTGGTAGAGAGTTAAACAGCTACAGATTCGCTGCGTTGTTCCATCATGGGAGACAGGGTTGAGACGTAGGAGTGATAGACTCTGCACAGTCTAAATTATATTTGGCAGTTAGATTTATCTCTGAATACAAAATGGAATATTAGGTGCTTTTCCAGACAATACAGTACATGTATTTAACATAAAGGCGGGATAGAACATGCAGTCTGGTCTTGGATATATATTGTTGGACAATTTGTGTAATATTTATGCTTAAGCTCAGCATTGAATTATCAGAATTTGGCTCTTTTCCACAAAACAGAAGGTTTCTGTCCCAGTTTTATGAAGCAATAATAGGATTAAGGCACAAATTGAAATCTGAATAAGCCATTTATTGGTAAAAAACAGTTAACCAGTTCAGAATTTGAGATTTTGTTGTTGTAGTTGGAGTTTACAGCATATATAACATGCCCACTTCTCATGTTGACAGCAAAAATACACTGCACATTTATCAATGTATTCATGCAGAGAGGCACAAATAATTTGTATTAAAATTTAATGCCATTGGGTCCAATCATTTTTCATGCCCCAAGAACAATTCTGCAATATCTATGCTGTTTCAGGATAGGAGCTTATATGGCTCATTAGAACAGTTTCCTTCATTAGTTTTAAACTTGTTTAGTTCCAAAACAAACACCTTCTGATGACAGTGGCAGAGCTGCCTTAACTCTTCATGAAATAACAAAAGTCTAGATTTGTGCGAATTGAAGGTGTTTGTAGTAGACAACAAATTCAGTAAAACTTACAGGGATTTATCTTTGAAAGGGTAGACAACACTGTGAGGAAGGGAGAAAATGCTGGTAACTTTCAGTTTCTCTTTCTCTAGCAATATTTATGTCTCCCCCCGTCAGGGTCGGGAGACATATTGTTTTTCCCGTCTGTCCGTCTGTCTGTGTGTCCGTCACAAATCGTGTCTGCTCTATAACTTGAAAACCTTTTAAGATATTTTTATAAAACTTCACACATTTGTAAAGCACTATGAGACGAAGTGTCATGCACAAGAACCATAACTCTGGCTTGCATATTTTTCGAGTTATTTCCCTTTGATTATTTTCCGTACTCATTTTACATACTATTTTGTGTCTGCTCTATAATTCATAAACAGAGAAAAATGACCATTATTTCAGTTAGAAATTGCCTTAGTGACATGATTATCAATACTTCTGACACCAAAAATGGGGGAGACATCTGTTTTTTTGTAGAAAAACAAGTTCTAGTTTCAAAATTGTTTTTTCCTGAGGGTTGTTAAAATTCAGGATTGTTTGGTAAAGGGTCAGCCCTTATTATCACCTGAATTCTGAATAAATTTGAAGAATTTTGAAGAATTCGGTGACCACAATCATGATAGCACTAAAATTTTTTTAGGGAAATAAACCAACACTTACCACATTGTTCTTGTAAAATTAATGACAGTCTTTTCCTGCTAATCCAGACTGAAGGATGAAGTTTGTTTTGAAAAGCCTTGTAAATGAAAGAAAGTTTCACACATTAAATGGTTAGATTAATATTCACTCTCTGTATAATAATTATGGGCTTGGTCAAGAAATCTGGGCTGTAAAGTTGGATATTTTCATGTTAGGCCTGTGTCTTTCAGATGGAAGCCTTTGATGGTGGAAATTCTAACCTTTTTAACTGGTACAATAACAACCATGTCCAAAGATTCAACTTGTCCAGAAAATGACCTTCTTGTCCCAGTTAATGTAATTATAAACATGTTTAGGCAGCTGTGTTACAAAATGAAGTTAAAGAGATTGTTCAATATATAAGAGCTCTACAAAAGAAAAACAAGATGAAATGTCTAGGAATTCTTTAAAACCCGTGTTGTATTCATGATAATCCAAAAGGTTGATGGTGAAATTCTAGTGAACTATATATGTAACTGTCATTGACTTCTTGTGGCTTCTGGTTCATATTACATGTATGAATAAATCTGAACTTGAGGAGTCATATATTTGGAAAAACTCATTATCTTGGTGAAACTTCCATTACATGGGGATGGGTAAAATATTATCTGTCATGGACATTTTGCTGTAATCTATCTTATTGTTGTTAGAAGAGATTCATTATATGGAAGGAACATGTGCATTTTGTTGTTTGTTTCACATTTCATTTGATGGAATTTAGTGGATTGTTGTGTATGTTAACTTTTCTTTGGAAATACCTGTTTTTTAAGACCCCTAAAGAGATGGTTTTTCAGGTTTATACTTATTTGGACAAGTAACCATTAAGTCTGTAGAATTAAATGATAATAAAGAACACAACAGAATAGCAAAAACATAGTGAGTGTATTGTGTGCTCATAACTAGCCATTTCTTCATATATTTTCTTTAATTTATTTTCAAAGATACCATGTCAAACCTGATTAAATCATTTTCTTCAATTGATTAACCCTTTACCACGCAATTGCAAGTTCTTGAGAAAGATGGCTTTTCTACTTTTCCTACAATATTTTGTATCCTTCAAAAAAAAATTGAGTCAGATTTATTTTTAAAGTCTGCAAATGTTTTCAGTCATAGGGGTCCGTAGTTTGATTCCTGTCACCCATAGACTAAAACAAGGGATTTAACTGTATGCAGCCCGTTACTCGCCCCCGGTTACAAAAAAACAACGTATCTTTTCTACCCCATCAGTTATTCTCCTAATTTTTTCTACAGCTGAGAGCTAAAACATTTTTCTACCAGAAAAACACAACTGTTTGTCAGTGGCTTATGCAGTCTGGCTGATACATTCGCTCGAACTTGTAAACTCCCTCAAAAATCTTCGCCATTGACACGAGTTCGTACATTCGACACTGACGTTCGCGCATATAAACCAATGAAATTTCTCGTTCCAAACAGTGTCACCGTACTGTCATGTGACAAAAAGGTGTGAGCAGCTGTACGTAATTTCATTGGTTAGTACATAATATCAACCGATGAAATTTCTCGTTCCAAACAATGTCACATGACAGAAGATGGCTGCAGCTGTTCGAAATAAGAACGTGGATCACAAATTCAACGAATTCTGAGGCGTTTCGTCGTTATTGAAGATAAAGACTATAGGTCAGTAGTATTTTTAAACATGTTTAAAGGGTGGGTGCCGCTAATGCTGCGTTTCATTGGATCTAAAGTGCATTTTATATCTTGAAAACGGATGTACGAACCTGTGTCAATGGTGCAGATTTTTGAGCGAGTTTACACGTTGGAGCGAATGTATCAGCCAGACTGCATTAGCCACTGACAAACAGTTGTGTTTTTCTGGTAGAAAAATGTTTTAGCTCTCAGCTGTAGAAAAAAATAGGAGAATAACTGATGGGGTAGAAAAGATACGTTGTTTTTTGTAACCGGGGACGAGTAACGGACTGCATACAGTTAAATCCCTTGTTTATAGTATATAGTCTATGGGTGCCAGGAATCAAACTACGGACCCCTATGTTTTCAGTTTGGACCAGTCTAAAATTAGGTTGTTTGGTAAAACATTAAATCAATTACCGTACCAAACTGTCCTGTGTTCTAATGACCCTAAGGAAGAAGGCTTTTCGAAACATGGTAACCAGAAGTAACCAGCAATTTCCCTTTTCTCATCTATGTTTTGTACCAATCAAAGACAAATCCCATCATTTGAATCACATTTATTATATCATCTACAAAAAGCTGTCAATATGGATATTTCTAGAATTGTACATTTTGTTCTAGAGATAAATAATTTTTTTACTTATTACTGTAAGACTCCCAAGACTAACTTTTCAACAAAATTTGAGATTTATTAAATTGAAAGCATTTGCAGATGACATATCAGATTTACATGAAATGCTGTTAATTGTCTGTTAAAGTGTAGAAAACCTTGTTGAAAAAGAAAAGAATGCCATTATTTTCTTCTTTTCCCCCAAGGTTTTCAAAGGGCTACTTCCTTAGGGTTGTTAAAACTTGGGATTGTGTGGTGAAGAGCCACTGCACTTGAAGGAGACAGCCTTGGAAACCATTTTTGGAAAAAGAGCAATTGCTTTTAACAAATCATTACAAGAAAGGCTACAAATATCATGAGCTTGGTTTCTGGAACTTTGCAATGTTATTAAATCTTGATCAGGTTATGCACATAGGCTGGTTTTGTTACATAAGGTAGGGAGGTTGTGTGTGGGGAGTTCAAGGTTTGTAACTAAAAACAGAGAAAGATCCCAGCTGTTAAGCAGTAGCAGACATGCCTTCTTGTCAAACTCGTACCTTTTTCTACTCAAGTTTGGAACTATGGAGATGTTGTCTAAACTTCAGTTGCTTCTAAGCCTTCAGTGTTTTTGATGTGAGTCAGACTATCAGTGCTTTCAGTACTTTGATTTTTGATAGTATCCTAAAAAATCAAAGTACCACTGCAAGGATTTTGATATGGTCAGTTTTAAAAGCATTAATTTGCAGATAACAAATATAATGTAGGGCAGTTGAAATTATTTAATTTGTTTTATAAAAAGGTAGAAAACACTGTGAGTAAAGGAGAAAATGCTTCTTACTACCAGCATTTTCTCCTTTTCCCACAATTTTTTCAAAAGTTTTCTCGATCAGGGTTGTAAGAACATGTGACTGTTTAGTTATAAGGCTAAAAGATGACAGAAAGACTGACAGTTATTTGAATCTTTCATCACATTCCCTGATGTGTTCATGTTTGTTTTCATGAAAAAGCAGTAAACAAATAAATCAACCTTACTTCTGTCATAAATAGATGAGTAATGCTCTGTGAAATGGGGGTTTAATGCATCTGCAAAATGTTTGGACCCAGGTCAGTCTGAGGCTAATGCGAAACTTTGTTTTTAGTCAATTTTCTGCATCACAAAGGACCGGTGTACCTCATGATTCAGTTGATAATATGTGATGACTTGTTGGGTACATGTATCATGCATCACAGAGATGCATCTAACCCCTTTTGTCAGAGCTTGGCTCATTTGCATTTAGATGTAAATTTGGAAATAAAATAGAAAGAAGGTATCCATTAGAAAGAAGATCGAAGTTATATAAATAAACAAACTGTTGAGCGATGTTGAGAGGAGATGTCCTTTAAAATTGAAAATTGCATGTGCTCAGCAGTTTTACCATTTACCACTTTGTTTTATTATACAAGGATTTTTTTTGTTTTGTTTTATTATGTAAGGATTTTTTTTCTGTGGAGTCATAAAAAAATGCATATTGTGCAGTTGCACAACTGAACAGCAAATCAAACTTGAAATGTCAGTTTAATAGTATTCAAACAGGCCTTGGGGGATTATACTTTAGAATGTGTATCACATCTATGGTTCTTTTTTCTGCACTGTTTAGATTGAGATCAGAATGCACAGAATGCACTTGCCAAAGAAAGGTTCGTACTTAATATCTGTTGGAATTTTTTCCTGACACTATAATGTCCACTTTATTACTGTAGGATTGTGAGTTTGGAGACACAATGAAGTAGCCTAATGAGCTCTTAACCCTTTACCACACAATGACGCCTTTTAACGCCCCTGAAGAAGAGGCCTTTTGAAAACATTGTGGGAAAAGGAGAAAATGCTGGTAACCAGCATTTTCTCCTTTTCCCACAAAGTTTTCTACCCTATCAAAGAAAAGTTGCGTCATTTGAGCCACTATGAAATTGTCGTCTGCAAATGCTTTCAATTTGGATAGGTCTTAAATTTTGCCATGTGGTAAAGGGTTAATAAATGAAAATTAATTAATTGACATTTTTAGGCATTAGGGATTGGATCCCTTTGCTTCAGTTTTAACTCTATACCACATGACAAAAAATGAAGACTTGTCCATATTAAAAGGATTTGCAGACGACAATTTCAGTGTGGCTCAAATGATGGAATTTGTCTCTGAAAGGGTAGAAAACATTGTGGGAAAAGGAGAAAATGCTGGTTACCAGCATTTTCTCCTTTTCCTACAATGATTTCATAAGGCTTTTTCCCGAGGGTCATTAAAACTTGAGATTGTGTGGTAGTAATAGGTTAACTCTTTACCAAACGTCAAAATTTTAGACTTGTTCAAATTGAAAGCACTAGCAGACGACAAAATATATGTGACTCAAAAATTGAAATTTGTTCTTGGAAAGTTAGAAAACATTGCGGAAAAAGGAGAAAATGCTGGTTACCAGCATTTTCTCCTTTTCTCACAATGTTTTCATAAGGCTTTTCCCCCAGGGTCATTAAAACTTGAGATTGTGTGGTGATAGGTTAAGGGCAGTTTTCAAAAATTTTCTCACGAAACTGTTACTGTAGACTCTAGATCAGAATAGAAATTTTGTCCAGTCTGATCTTGATATACACTGTCTACAAAAGATAAGTTGAAGTTGTACGGAGTGAATAAAGGTTTTGTATTCATTATAGAAGACACTGATCATGTGATAATGACAACTTTGTAATTACGTAAAATGTGAATGACATTTGATGGGCATTTCATTTGTGTCTGAATGTGGCAAAGTATTGGCTAAATTGTGTGACAAATGAACAAGAATTCAGGAAACTATGAGAGATCTGTGATTCAGGATATCTATAGGACAGAACTTAAACTGTTTGAGGTAAGATTTTTATCATACAACCTCCATCTAATTATCGTAGTGTTTGAATTTTTGTTCCTGGGATATTTTTACTTAACTCTTTACCACACAACAAAATTCTAGACTGGTCCAAATCCTAGACTGGTCCAAGTGGAAAGCATTTCCAGACTACATATCAAAGGTGGCCTAAATGACAAAATCTATCTCTGACGGGTTAGAAAACAATGTGGGAAAAGGAGAAATAGCTGGTCAACAGCATTTTCTCCTTTTTCCACAATGTTTTCAAAAGCCTTCTTTTTCAGAGTCATTCAAAGTCTGGATTGTGTCATAAAAGGTTAACTATTTCATTTTCAATGACATCTTAACTTTTAACCAAACAATCATGGGTTT
The DNA here is from genome assembly GCA_946811185.2 of Hippopus hippopus. Lineage (NCBI taxonomy): Eukaryota > Metazoa > Mollusca > Bivalvia > Cardiida > Cardiidae > Hippopus > Hippopus hippopus. The sequence continues at coordinate 22,299,364 of OX328101.1, read as the reverse complement.
TAACGACCCTGAGGAAATAGCCTTTGAAAACCTTTGGGGAAAAGGAGAAGATGCTTATAAAGATTTTTTTCTCCTATTCCCACAAAGTTTTCTTCAGTTTCATTGAAAATTATTATTATTTAAGCCAATTTGTCTTCTGCAAATTCATTTTCCTCAGTTCTAAGATTTTTTCTTGTGTTAAAGAACTGCTGTATAAGTGGCTTTTTCCCCAAGTGTAGATAATCTCACTGTGTGGATTGAGATCAGATAGCACATTCTCTGCAGTGTGATCTTGATATACATAAATTACAAAAACAGCTAAAGCTACCTGTGTTCCTACAATGTTTTCTAGCCCTATCAGTCTAGTTAGTTACAGCATACAGGATTTGCTAATTGATGGATACAAGTTTTCGTTTTCATGGTGAGAGCAGTAGTGGAATCATTCCATTACACTATGAATCATTTCTAGATTTTTTTTCCAGTAAAAATGCATTTGAATTTCTACTTTTCAGTTACAATATCTACATGTAATGTGACACAGTTGTAATTTTTTTTTCACAAATTTTAGAAGGCATTTTATTGCAATAATTTGTTCCAGCAATTCAGGTTGAAATCCCAGTTCATGGGTCAGAAGGGGTATAACAGTACTGCTTCTACAATTGAATCTTGTATAGGTTATTTCCCTTGCATATATATATATATATCTCTCTACCTTGTTCACTTTCAAATACCTGTAATTCAGTAGAATCTGAAATGCAATACCTCTGTCACGATATTCATTATTGCAGATTTTCCTCATCAATTCAAATTGCTTATGACAGTTTAAGTTTGTTTTAATTTGTATCCATGGTCAGATAATTGACTTTATGAAAAAGACCTTTTACATTCATTTTACTCTTTAAAATACACTACATGTATTTAACCCTTTACCACAAAATCCTGACTTTTAACGACCCTGAGAAAGAGGCCTTTTGAAAACAAAAAAAAAGAAGAAAAGGCTGGTAACCAGCAATTTCTCCTTTTCCCACAATGTTTTTTCTACCTTTCCCAATACAAATTTCAATTTTCAAGTCACATTTACTTTGTCGTCTGAAAATGCTTTCAATTTGGACAAGTCTAAAATTTTGTCATTTGGTAAAGAGTTAAATGATGGGACTGACCTTTTAGTGTATCCACTCCTACTTCATACATAATTCTAGGCCCATCCACATTGAAAGCATATTGTGGCTAATAAAGGAAATTTCCTTTGGAAGGGTAGAAACAGGCAAAAATACTACTTACAAGCATTTCCTCCTTATGTAAAAACAAGAAATTGTTTGATAGAGGCTTACAGACCACAAAAGAATGAATAAATACAGCTTTAACTTCAGATAGTGGAAACTCATTGTCCATTCAGTAGGAAAAAATATAAGTTCTTGGAATTTTGAGAATGTCTTGACTACACTTATTCGCAAAATATTTGTCACTTAACTCCTAATCAAACACTAAAATTTTAGATTTGTCCCAATTGATAGCATTTGCAGATGACTGATTAATTGTGACCAAAATCATCAGACTTGTTAGCAAAAGGTTAGAAAACACAACAACTGTTGGCAAAGGAGGACAAGCATTCTCTCCTTTCCCACAATGTTTTCTAAAGCCCTTTTCTTCAAGGCGGTTAAACCATAGGGTTTTGTATGGTAGAGGGTTTATCAAGATCCAAGTCTGTCAGAAAGTGACCTACACTGTCCATAAAATCAAAGTTGTATGAATAATGCTCAAATAAAAAATTCCAGATAGAACTAATCCAAATATTACAATTCCAAATTTCCTCCTCAGAAAAGTCATTCCATACCAGACAGTGAAGAGCACTCTGTGCTGTCTGAACTTGATATACAGGGTCCACAAGAGTGCACAGAGTCTTGCTTAGCAGCGTTTGAGTAAACAGATGACTTCATACCTAGTGCTAACCTTTACCAAACAATTTTATGTTTAACGGTGCGAAGCTAGAAGACTTGAACTCTTTACCAAACGACAAAATTTTTGACAGGCCGAAATTTGAAAGCATTAATTTTGCGGATGACAAATTACAGTACGTTTGACTCAAAAATTGAACCTTATTTTGGATAGGGTAGAAAACATTACAGGAAAAGGAGAAAATGCTGGTTACCAGCATTTTCTCCTTTTCCCACAATGTTTTCAAAAACTTCCTTTATCAGGGTCGTTAAAACTCGGGATTGTGTAGTAAAGGGTTAAAAAACATTGTGGGAAAAAAGACCCAATAGTTGCAATTTCATGATTGCTTTTGTCTATAGTATTCTAAAAAGTAAACTGTAGATCAAAGATCAGACTGTATGTTTTGTGCAGTCTGATCTTGATTCACACTGAACACAAAGGCAACTATAGATGCTGAAGATTAACTCTTTACCAAACAAAATTTTGTACTAGACCAATCTGAAAGCAAAAATTTTGCAGACGATAAATAAATGTAGCTCAGATGATGATTTCTGTCTTTGATATAGTGAAAAAAAAAAACATTGTGGGAAAAAGAGAAAATGCTGTTTACCAGCATTTTCTCCTTTTTCCACAATGTTTTCAAAGGCTTCTCTCTCAGGGTCGTTAAGACTCAGTATTGCGTGATAAAAGGTTAACTCTTTACCAAACGACAAAATTTCTTACTGTCCCAAATTGGAAGCATTTGCAGACAACAAAATAAATGTAATTCAAAAATTGAAACTTGTTTTGAGATGGATAGAAAACAGTGTGGGAAAAAGAGAAAATGCTGGTTACCAGCATTTTCTTCTTTTCCCACAATGTTTTCAAAAGGCTTCATTCTGAGGGTCGTCAAAAGTCGGGATTGTGTGGTAAAGAGTTAAGGTTGCAATGGTCTGATGGTGAAACCAAGATAAAAATCAATTTTGAAGGGGTGGGATTCTCCAGTCCGATCTTGATGCACTCTGAGCCCAAAGGCTACAATAGATGTAAAAAGTTAAGGTTACAGTGGTCTGATGGTGAAAGCAAGATAAAAATCAATTTTGAAGGGGTGGGATTCTCTCCTAAGATAATGACAGAGAACCTCGGGTTTTGATTGTCTATTTGCATGAAAACGGCCTGTATAGAGTGACAGGGATCTCAGAAAGTGAATGACCAGTTTTTTTGCCCATGGTTGTTTCCCAGCAAAGGTCATGTATAGAGTGTCAGACTTAATCCATGGGCTGCTAAACAGGACCCAAGGTTCTTTTGCAAGCAGTACAGATAGAGATCATGCTGCACAGAACATGCAGTCTGATCTCTGATGTAGACTTTCTGGTATGATTAGATTTTTACACAAAAAGAGTGTCCATCTTGCAATGTTTTAGTTTGTATTATTGACAATGAAATTCTTCTTTATAGGCACAATAGCAGCCAAAAGTAAACAATGCAAGTGTTAAAATGAACTACCTTTGATTTATTGTTTGCAAATGCTTCCAGTTTGGACAAGTCTTTAATTTTGTCGCCTGGTAAAGGATTAAAATTTTTTAACATGCAAGCCTAGAAGTATTTTTGACAACTGTGTTACATTCAACAAATAAAACAAAAAGTTTCTGGCATCAATCAATCAGTAGGTCAGTTTTCCATGATGCATAGACAGATACTGTCATTTCATGCCCATGACTGGGTTTGGTTTTACCAATTCTACAGACAAATGAATAGAGATGATTCTATTTTTATACTGCAAAATGTTGCATGATTAATTGACTTATGGCAAACCTTTCTTAACTCTTTACCACACAACAAATTTTTAGACTGGTCCAAATTGAAAGCACTTGCAGACGACAAAATAAAAGTGACTGAAAAATCGAAATTTGATTCGGGAAGGGTAGAAAACATTGTGGGAAAAGGAGAAAATGCTGGTTACCAGCATTTTCTCCTTTTCCCACAATGTTTTCAAAGGGCTTCTACCTCAGGGTCGTCCAAAGTCGTCATTGTGTGGGAAAGGGTTTTAAAGAAAACATTGAAGGTCAGTAAATTAGAAAAAGATACAGAGACAAAAGGAAAGACATATCACTTAATGTCTTCAAAGTTTACTTGTTAAAGATTTGTGTTCAAGAAGTGTGCAGACATAAACCCTTAACCCTGTACCACATGATCCTGACTTTTAACAACCCTAAAGAAGGCTTTTGAAAACATTGTGGGAAAAGGAGAAATTGCTGGTAAACAGCATTTTCTCCTTTTCCCACAATGTTTTCTAACCTTTCACAAAAAAGTCATCCGGTCATTTGATCATCATATGACATTTGTCATCTGTAAATGCTTTCAGTTTGGTTGATTCTAAAATTTTTTCAATTTGGTAAAGGGTTAACCAAAGGATGCCATGTTTCAACAGCCCTGAGAATAAGAACTTTGAAAGTTTTTGCTGTCTGTGATGGATAAATTGGTCCTCCTTGTATTAGATAAGATAATTGCAAAATAATGACATGACTTTTCGAAAATTTATGATTTCCTGAACTGTGATTCCCAAAGTGCAAGGGATAAAATGTCAGAATGTATTTTCAGCTCAGGGAAGTGTCAAAAAAGGTTTCAGTGCATGCAAACTAAACCATTAAAGAGCTTTTTACTCTCATATTCACCTCTGTGGCCAGTGTAGATCAAAGTCAGATAAGTAACCAATAACTAAGTTTATGAAAGGAGCCCTATTCCATTGGTGCCGAGCAACATATTCAGAGCCAGCTCCCTTTATCGGAGCCGGCTCTCATAATCGGAGCCTTTGTTTATTTATGTCAATTTTGTGTTAATTCTGTGTCGGCAGGGAATAGAAAAGTTCAAGACAATAACTCACAGTTTTAAGGACAGCAAAACCCTCTGTTATTTGCTAATTGAATGGAAATACCTGAAATTAGGTCCTTGATGTATTATTTTGGCTACGGTCAACCCATGGCACAAATGATTCAGACAACGCTGTACACATTCTACAATTTTCCATGGTGTAGAAAATACACTGAAAGACCATCTAGCATTGCATGACATTCTCCTTTTTTTTTATTTCAAAGATATATTAGAGCTCATAAGTACTTAGAATGACAAGCTTACCTGTTTTTCAGTTGTTTTTGAGCTGATACTTTCGAAACTGGAAGACCAACACAGCATTTTCTCATCACAGCTATTGGCTCTGAATGTGAAGTTTCACACCCGTGATACCTTGAGGTTGAACAACTATGGTTAATACTTAAATTATTAGAAACTATAGAATGATACAAATCATTTTAATAATATATTCTCAGGGTTTTCCCTTAGCAACAAAAATAGGGGGTCATTGTGAACCTCTAGTCGAAAATAATGGGGGTCATTTTGGACTTTGTGGGGGTCACAACAAAATGTAATTTTCTTAGACAAAAGCTACTATTTATGAAACTGTGTGTGTTTTTTGTGTTTTCTATTCACTGTAAATCTTTGTTTACCCTATATATGTATTATTACATGGTGATAGATACATAATAACACCAGAGATTCTCTATATAGAGGGCGCTTACAGCTTTGGTGGCACCTTCTTATAAAGAGTATCTGTAGTATGCTTTATTTAAGCCTAAGCAAATATGCTGTAGCTGCAGACAAGCTGTCATATTTCTAAGTAATTTTAATCTTTCAAGGGTATTCTCACGACCGCTAGTGTTTTGATGATGCACAAGGATTGAATTTTGAAGTATGTGCCGCCTCTCTCTGTGGTAAAGGGTTATTTTGTTTTGTTTTTATGACAGGAATCGACCTTTTAATTGGTGATAATAGCTTGTTGTCGGCCGGATTGGGAAGTCTCCGTTATTTTTCTTGATAGAGAATATCCATATCAGCTGAAAATAAACTATAGGAGCGTAAGTGAATTTCGCCAATAATTGAATTTCGCCAACTATGTTCTTGGGCAATATTTTCGTATCTGTGACATCATCCATTCACGAAAATGATTGATATCATAGCAGCAAAGATTTTTTAAACTGTGATTTGAATCTAATGACAGAAAAATACCTATCAATAAGAAAAAAGTTCCTAAGCGACCTCTCCCATGCTTTCCCCCGCCATTTTATTATCACTTTTCAGGTGTCTCCTTTATATGCAGATTTTAAAAGATCCTTTCAACTTGAAACTTTTTTGTGTCGTCTATTTTCGGTTTGACAGGTTATCTTCTGAACTTTAATAGCCGAAGTTTCGTATGGGGCACCTAAAGGGAAATATATCCATATGAATGAAAGAGGGGTCCCTATTCATTTTTTCCTAAGAAAATATATTGAATCGGGTACAAAAATCACTACAAAGACAAGAAAATACCTTTTTTCTGGGAGCTACAAAAGGTTATCTTTTTTGGATTTACAGCCTGTTTATCCCCAACACTGTCATCCTGATTTAGATTGTAATACTTCAGTGCCACGGCTGAAATAATTACACAAAAAATGTCATAACTGTCGATTTTGTTTTCTAAGAGCTGCGTTTTGTTTTATTTTCTTGAGGTTTTCTCGTAGGAAGTAAATGTAGAGTTAATATCCAAGGGAGGCAATGAATATTGCTGAAATGATGCTGTGAATTTTCTATTTCATTTTACCCTCTCTGGGGCCTCTAATTTTTGGAAAACCAGAGTTGTCGAAATTGGCTTACTCTTTTTATAGATGGCGACTTTGTACTGTCTCACTTCTAACGATATTTTGACAGATAAATTTAGATGTTTAAGTGGTAAAAATTATATTTACAAAAGTATTTGAATACAAGTACATAGATATTTAACCAGAAAGAAAATTATTATTGTTTTGCGCAATCCGCAAGAGCAGTTTCCCTTGCGTTGGCGAAATTCGATTACACCAGTATATTTTCACCAATTAAACGGCTGATTCCTGTGTTTCGACACACGGGTCGCATTCATGCCGCTGTTTACAGTGAATAACCAAGTGTATCTCTTTAGCTAACTTACAGTAAACCCTGGAGACCTTGAAATGTGTTTCTGGGTGCTCTTACAAGGCAATGTATCGTCTGATCTTTGTTTAAGGGCTCTTCTTCCTTGCAGACAGCAAGAATGACGTCGATTTTGACAGAGCCATATTGTTTTCATTAGAGATCTACTGGTTTAGTTTAGACCCACTTAAAGACTGACGGTATTCTAGTAAAATCAATACACAGTCCAGTTTTTCATCCCATTTTCTCTTCATACTCCAGATTTTTATTCTACTCGCGATGTAACATTTTCGGTAGTATATATACGATCGTTATTAACTCTTATCGTATTTGTGCGTCAGCAATGATGCACTGTTGAAAAAATTGCAGGTCATTTTCCATAAAAATGCGTCAAAATGCACAAAATCGTGCGTCAAGGAAAACCCTGTATTCTGTTATTCTTAGTTATTTCTAACCCTTATGTCATACCTCATGCAGAGGAACCTCTTTTGAATCAGATAATATTGAAGCATTGTGACAAAGGAAGAAAGTGGTCATTTGTTGCAGTTTCTTCAATTGCCATATTTATAATGTATTTAATTCTAAGTCATGCTGATTATCCATATTTTACAATGATGTCTTCAAAGATAAGTTCAGCAGTTGATTGTGAGGAAACAGTGTCATAGGATGTAGAATAAATTATGAGGACAGTATATGGTCTGCAACACGTGAAAAGGGCCTATCAGACATTTGCGTATAGTGTCGTCTCGGATCAGCCTGCACAGTCCACGCAGGCTAATCCGAGACGGCACTTTACATCAACACTAGATTTTGTACTAAAGCAGACTTGCGTGAAACAGAAAATCATACATGATCGGAAAGTGTCGTCTCGGATCAGCTTGGATTGCACAGGCTGATCTGGAGCGGTACTTTACGCAAATGTCTGAATGCCCATTTTCATGTGATGCTGGCCAATTATGGATACTTTGGAAATTACATGCATGTCCAAGTGGAATTGATATGGAGAAAAATGCTGTTATTCATGGATCTTCAGTATGATACTGGAAACCAGCATTTTCTTCTTTTCCCACACTTATTTTCAAAAGCCTGTTTCCTCTGGGCTGTTCACCTGTTACCACACAATCCCGAGTTTTAATGACCCTGCAGTAGGAGGGATTTGAGTTATTTTCCTTTGATTGTCATTTTTACAGCATTTTCTGCTTGTCCGGAGCATAACTTTGTCATCTCCAGTCCGATTGACTTGAAACTTGGCATTTGTGTTTGTTGCAATGATACGGACTGCAGTGCCAAAGAACCATAACTGTACCTCATGCTGTCTTTGAGTTATTTCCCTTTGATCGTCATTTTTACAGCATTTTCTGCTTGTCCGGAATACAACTTTGTCATTTTTAGTCTGAACATCTTCTAATTTGGTATGCATGATTGTTGAAAAATTACAGAATGCCGTGCACAAGTCCCATAACTCTTCCCAGCACAAATTTTGAGTTATTCCCCCTTAGATCTTCATTTTTATAGCATTTCTTGCTTGTCTGGAGCATAACTTTGTCATCTTAAGTAGGAATGATTTGAAATATGGTATGCTTATTTGTTGCAATATTTGGAAGTGCAGTGTGCAAGAATTGTAACTCCACCTTGTGCTGTCTTTGAGTTATTTCCCTCTGATCATCATTTTTACAGCATTTAGTGCTTGTCCGGAATATAACTTTGTCATGTCAAGTCAGAATGACTTCAAACTTGGTATGCATGTTTGTTGCAATATTACGGAGTACAGTGCACAAGAACAATAACTCTACCTAGCGTGGATTTTGAGTAATTCCACTTTTATCTTCATTTTTACAGTATTTCTTGCTTGTCTGGAACGGAACTTTGTCACCTCAAGTCAAATTGACTTGAGACTTGGTAAACATGTTTGTTGCAGTTACGAAAAGTGCAATGCACTGGAGCCGTAACCTTACCTAATGCCCTTTTTGAATTATTCCCTATTCATTATTTTTTTACAGCTTTTCATGCTTTTGTACAATATAACTTTGTCTTTTCATGTTGGAATGACCTGAAACATATGCATGTTTCCTTAAGATTAGAGGAGACATTCATGCCTATTTCAATCACTTAAACGATTTCTGCTGCACTACTATTTTCCTGTACCTGCCCTTTACGATTATTATCACCCCTCGACAACTGGTGGTAGGACCAGCGTATCTTGCGACAATTTGCCGCTCTTGTCATTAAATGTCATGTCATGGAAAAAGGGGGCTTGACAAATATTTTCATTATGGACCAATATCTCTTTCACTACAGGACAAAATGCAATTAAACTTCATCTTTATTAAGCCACAGACAATAGTTATTTGATTTTATTTCCTGAAATGCCATGTCACGAGAAAAGGGGGCTAAATGTATAATTTCATTATGGACCAATAACAGTTAGTTTGCCCATTCGTCCACCTGGACAGATATCTTCTAAAGTCCTTGACGAACATTTATGAAACTACATGCATGTCTTTCTTAGGATAGTCCGTTGATACAATTTTCTTTTATATATAATGATGTGTCATGAAAAAAGGGGGCTTGATGTATATTTTCATCATTTGATTTCATTTAATGAAATGCCATGTTATGGTAAAAGGGGACTTAATGTATTATCTCATTATGGACCGCTTATATATTTTTCATTTAATGAAATGCTGTGCCATGGAAAAAGGGGGCTTAATGTGTAATTTATCATGGACCATTAACAAAAAGGCCACATGTTCATGCAACACACAATACCTCTAATATGTTTGTATCAAAAAAGGTCTTTTTCGGCGGGGGATATCATTTCAATGAAATTGCTTGTTGAAGACAAATTTCAACATGTGAGTAACCCCTAATTTGTTGTCTTCAAATGCTTTCAATTTGTTGCAGTCCAAAATTTTATCGTTTAGAAAAGAGTTAGAACATGAGTTTCTTTGGTATTATAGGATTCATTATGAGGATATAAGGAAATAGCATGTAAAGAGTTAACTCTGTACCAAATGACCAAATTTTTGACTTGTCCAAATTGAAAGTTGATTGATTGTGTGGAGTTTAACGCCTTTTTCAACATTATTTCACTTATATCGCGGTGGCCAGTGCACCAGTCCATGCTTTCCTGGAGTTTCTTTCACCAGTACTGCACACAATATTCTTTCCAAGCCACAGGCTGCTTTCCCACACAACCATTGTCGAAACAATGATCAGCTGTGAGAGAGGAATGAATCCAGTCACAATGACTATCATCAATCCTCAAAAAGAAATTAGCCAAGCCGGGGATAAAACCAGCGACCCCCTGTTAATGAGTCCTGTGTGCTACCGACTGCGCTACAAGGACTCAGCCCAAATTGAAAGCATTTGCAGACAATGTAAAATGTTCACACAAAACATAAGATTTGTCTTTCAAAAGGTAGAAAATATTGCGGAAAAAGAAGAAAATGCTGATTACCAGCATTTTCTACTTTTCCTACAAGGTTTTCAAAAGGCTTTAAAGTTCTCCAGGGTATTAAAACTCATGATTGTGTGGTTAGGAGTTAACTCTTTATCACACAGTCCAGACTTTTAACGACCCTAAGGGAGAATACTTTTGAAAAAATTGTAGGAAAAGGAGAAAATGCTGGTAACTAGCATTTTCTCCATTTCCCACAATGTTTTCTATCCTACCAGTGAGAGAAATCATCATTTTAGCAACATTTAATTTGTGGTCTGCAAATTCCTTCAATTTTGTCCAGTCCAAAATTTTGTCGTTTGGTAAGGAGTTAATGGTGAGAACATACTATGGACAGATACAGGAGGAAATAGAATGTCATGAGTTAATTGTGAGGACAGTGTGGATACATGGGAAATGATGTCCACGTGGAATTGGTTCCAGAGAAAAAAGCTGTTATTTCTGGAGCTTCATTCATTATTAGTACAGTAACAGTACTGCTGGATTGAGTAAGAAATAATTGGAACTTGATAAACTGTCTTGAAAAGTGGATTGATTGTGTGTGTGTTTTTTTTTTTCATTTGGCTTTTTGACTGTGCTGTGAAATTGTCATTGTTTAATTGAACTTCAGTCTTTGATTATCTAAAAGGCATCTCGACATGTGTGACATATCAGGAGCCAACATTAAAAACATACACAGAAGATTTATCTGTAGGAAAGGAAATTGCTGTTATGTGATATGGAGAAATTTGTTGGAAACTTTTATGCTTTAAGCAATTGCTCTTTTCATCGCTAAGTTTTCCAAAGCTCTACAACACTGTGTCATAAAAAAAGTATTTTTTTTTTAATGGTAACAGATTATGACATTTAAGCTTCAGTCTCAGCTCAGTTTAAACCAAAGAATCCCATCTTTTCAAGACCTCAAGGAAGTAGGCTTTTGGAAACATTGTTAGAAAAGGAGAAAATGTTACAACCACAATTTTGGAAGACAATCCAATCAATTTTGCTAAATTTATCTGCTGCTAATGCTTTGAATGTGGATGAATCTAAAACTTTTTCATCTCTCTGGTAAAGAATCTATTCAACTTTCAGAGCTGTCTTCTTTGCAGTTCATGGACATCCATTCACCAGCTAGTTTATGTATGAGGGATTGCTTGAATTGATTTAATGATATTTTGTACTACTTTCAACATTATTTCAGTGGTATCATGGCAACAGCTCATATAATTATTTGTGTATGTCCTGGGTTGTACAAATATTAGACCGGGGCACTGAAATATCTTGCCCACGGACACTGAGTGAGGATTGAACTGAGGGTTAAGTAAGACAGAAGGAAAGGAAACCTTTTTTGTATGAAAACCATGGTTGGAAACTTGGCAATTACGCTACATTGTAATATGGGAACATGTTTATTTTCCCAGAATGCTTGCAAAAGCTCTACAAACAGGCTTTTGTTCTATATCTCAAACAATTTTAAAAAGTCATTGTTTAGGTTGGCATGAAAAGTTGTCTGTATGGTTGTGGTTTAATTATCCTGGATTCCCTCTATACGGGACGAAAAAATTTCAGAATCATCCATTTGAAAGCATTTGCAGATAGCAAATAAAACAAGACTCAAATGAAGGAATTTGTCTGTTAACTCTTTACCAAACAACAAAATTCTAGACTAGTCCAAATTGAAAGCATTTGCAGACGACAAAATAAACGGGGATCAAAGATAGAAATTTGATTTGGTAAGGGGAGAAAACATTTGTGGGAAAAGGAGAAAATGCTGGTTGCCAGCATTTTCTCCTTATCCCACGATGTTTTCAAAAGCTTTCTTTCTCAGGGTCGTTAAAAGTCTGGATTGTGTGGTAAAGGGTTAAAGAGTGGAAACCATTATGGGAAAAAGGAGAAATTACTGGTTACCAGCCTTTCCTCCTTTCCCACAATGTTTTGAAAAGCTCTCTCTGTCAGGGGCATTAAAACTCGAGATTATGTGGTAAAAGATTGATTAAAACCTATGTAGAAATAGGAACATCACAATTCTGTCACCACGGTAAGAGTAAGACTTTTTTTCTGTGTTTAATCGTTTGGTAACAGAGCACATTCTGTGCGGTTAGATCTTGGACCTGTGCTTCAACAGCAAACGCAGACTGAACAACAAAATCTCAAGACCTACAGAAGATTACATACTGAAAGCAGCTCAAAAAGGAGAATACTGATTGAAAGTGGCTGAAATGGTAGAATTTATCTCTGAAATGGTAGGAAACACAATGGAAAAAGGAGAAAATGCTCCTTACCTACACATTCCAGGGCTGGGCACTAACTTTTAAGGCAGGAGTTCAAAGGCCATTAATTATTTGGCAAACTTTTTGACACCTTCCTAACTATAATGCTGAAACTCAGGTATCCTTCCAAAAATTTCAGTGTCCTTTGAGTGAGGGCTGAGGGACTCTGTTAATTCTTTCCTTACTGTAGACGACACCAGAAGCTTTTGTGGACAGTGTAGAGCAAGATCAGACTGCACAGAAGGTGTACTCTGATCTATAGTGTCCACTTTCTTTATTTCAGATTAAGGCCAAACTGTCTCTTCATCTTGCAGTAGAACCATATTTATAGCCAATGAAAAAGTGTAATTTATACACTTGGTAGTGAAAGAGTTAACCCATTACCACACAATCCCTACTTTTGACGACCCTGAGAAAGAAGCCTCTAGAAAACATTGTGGGAAAAGGAGAAAATGCTGGAAACCAGCATTATCTCCTTTTCCCACAATGTTTTCTACCCTTCACAAAACAAATTTAAAATTTTCAGTCACTTTTATTTTCTCGTCTGCAAATGCTTTCGATTTGGACAAGCCTAAAATATTGTCATTTGGTAATGAGTTAATTAATGTCATGTTTGTTTTATCCCTGCATTTCACATTTATCTAGAGGCTCTCTTTGCAAACCCATTCTAGTAAATACAGCTGAGATGTGATACTTTAGAACCTCAAGATAAGTAAAGAAAGTCAAGGACATTAGCAAGTAGTACCATTATCTTAACCGAGATCTCTAATGCCTGAGCAGATCAAGTAGAATAACTGCCTTGTGTTCCGGGAAAATAAAAATGTTTTAATATCTCCTAGAAATAGATGAGAAAATTATAAATAAACTATTGACAGGCTGTCTGAAATAGTTGACAGGAAATTGAAGTACAAATTTTATCGCATGAGCAAATCACACTCAATGAAAATTATCGCTTTACCAAACAATCCCTTCCCTGTGTAAAATATCAAGAACTGCTCTTGTACAATTCATGAACATGGTTCATAGAGATTCATGAACCATACATGAACTACTATTTGGACAACTAGTTTATGAACCTGTTGATAATGTTGTGGTCTGGGGAAAACGAAGAAGACTTGTTGTTCTTAGATTCTTGTACTTGGAAAAGGCATGACATTAATGTCTAAATTTCCATTTCTCTTGTTATCATTTTCTACCAGCTGCAAAGGGTTTTATTTGATAAAATTATTGATCATTAAATGATTGGTGAATTACAGTATTAGACTGAATTATGTAATTGATTTTAATGTGGAGAATTACTAGGGAAACCTGGGTTCAATTCATGAATCATTCAGTGATAAGAGTCTAGTTGCAAATAGAAGCCTTGATGTTCTCAGGAAGACTTCATCAATGGCAGTCAGGCTAAAATTTTCTATTATATTTTAAGGTCAAATTGACTGAGACCTTTTGCAATATGAATTTTCTATTATGATATTCTAAGAAAAGTAATAGATCTAAAGACTCAGTGATTCAGAATGCTGGTAAAGTTCTCAGTGTTTGCTTTTAGCAGCTTTTGATTAACCTCTGAAGTGCCCTTCACAACTATTGTTGTTATTGCCATCATTGTAGATAAAGATCAGACAGCTTATTGTGTGCAGTCCGATCTAGGTTCTATACTTTTTATAGAGACAGTCGGGCTAGAAGCGGTTTTGAAATTTTAACTGTTTACATGTTTTTGGCTGACTGAAAAGTTTTAATTCTTTTAAGGGGTCAATTTTTATGTTTGAAATTTGAGCGCTTTTCTTCTCAGAACCATTCCTACACCATTCCTATGCTCCCTCCTGTCAGCTTTTGAAAAAATTGTATGTTAAGGAATAATTGCTGTTTTCCATTTTTCCTTTTGTAGTTTAACAAGCAGCCTTTAAAAAATAGTTTTTTTGTGGTCATATTTCATTCAAGAAAATGAAAAAGCTATAAATTCCGTTTCAATCTTCAGAATGACTCTAATTAGATGTATAGGTTACTTCATTTTATGACACGATAATATTTGTAAAGCCAGGGCGTTGATATTATAAATGTGATACCTTTCATTTTTCTGTAAAAGCGGATTGTAAGATTTTGGAGAAATGATTCAGCCTATTGTTTAAAAGTGGTGAAATAAAAGGATCATAAATGTAGAAGAAAAATGAGTGTTATCAATTAGAGCAAGGAACATGTTCTTGTCAAAAAGATGGACAGGATAACTTATGATTACTTTTAAAATGGAAGATGGAGGTGGTATTTCCCTCTATAACCCACCTGACAAATTGGAAGGGATAACTAGGGACAGCCCTAGAAAACCAAAAGTGAAAAAATATAGGGTTTCATTCCAGGTAAGTACGTATTATACAGGTTTCTCTGATTTATCATATTTATTTTGTCTGCATGTTTTTCTTGATGATTACTTGACCTTAATTAAATGTCGGTCATTCATGATTAGAAACTGTCCCGTCAAGTTTTGTAAAAATGGTGTGATAACTGAAGCGTAATTGTAGTTTCATCAGACTTTTTATCTTTATGATTTCTCAGCAAAGGTCTTGTATTGATCAAAAACAAGGTCAAATCTTAAAAGAAAAAAAAACATGTTTTTAGCTCACCTGAGCACAAAGTGCTCAAGGTGAGCTTTTGTGATCGTGCTGTGTCTGGTGTCCGTCGTGCATCGTCAACTTTTACCTTGTGTACCCTCTAGAGGCCACATTTTCAGTCTGATACTCATAAAACTTTGTCAGAATGTTTGTCTTGATGATATCTAGGACGAATTTGAAAATGGGGCATGTCGGGTCAAAAACTAGGTCACTAGGTCTAATCTTAGAAAAACCTTGTGTATGCTCTAGAGGCCACATTTTCAGTCCAAAACTCTTGAAAGTTTGTCAGAATGTTTGTCTTAATTATGCCTTGGACGAGTTTGAAAATGGGTCATGTCGAGTCAGAAACTAGGTCACTAGGTCAAATCTTAGAAAAATCTTGTGTATGCTCTAGAGGCATCATAAACAGTCCAAAACTCTTGAAAGTTGATCAGAATGTTTGTCTTGATGATATCTCGGACGAGTTTGAAAATGGGTCATGTCATTTCAAAAACTAGGTCACTAGGTCAGATCTTAGAAAAACCTTGTGTACTCTCTAGAGGCCACAATTTCAGTCAAATTCTCATGAAAGTTAGTCAGAATGTTTGTCTCGATGATATCTCGGATGAGTTTGAAAATGGGTCATGTCAGGTCAAAAACTAGATCACTACGTCAAATCTTAGAAAAACCTTTTGTACGCTCTAGAGGCCACATTTTCAGTCCAAAACTCTTGAAAACTGGTCAGAATGTTTGTCTTGATGATATCTCGGACGAGTTTGAAAATGGGTCATGTTGGGTCAAAAACTAATACTTATGAAAATTAGTCAGAATGTTTGTCTTGATGATCAATATAATGAAACTGAAAATGGGTTATGTTGGTTAAAAAACTGGGTTGCCATGTCAAATCTTGGAAAAACCTCTTGTACACACTAGAGGCCAAATTTTCTGTCCAATACTTATGAAAGGTGGTCAGAATCTTTGTTTTGATAATATCTACAATGAGAAATGGGTTATGTTTGGCTAAAAAGTAGGTTACTGAGAGAAATTCTAGAAAAAGCTTGTGTAGAAGCTAGAGGCCAAATTTCAGTCCAATAATTATGAAAGCTTGGTAGAATGTGTGTCATAATATCTCAAAAGAGATTGAAAATGGATCATGTTTGGTCAAAAGACTCAGGTGAGTGACTTCAGGGCCATCATGGCCCTCTTGTTACTGTTATGGCAATCTATGTGAAACTTGGATAGGGATAGGATCTGTTTATTTTTAGCTCAACTGAGCTCAAAGTGCTCAAGGCGAGATTTTGTGATCAAGCTGTGTCTGGCGTTCGTCATATGGTCATCAACATTTACCTTTTTGTGCACTCTAGAGGCCACATTTTGAGTCAGATACTCATGAAACTTGGTCAGAATGTTTGTCTTATTAAATCTCGGACAACTTCGAAATTTGGTCACGTCGGATCAAAAAGTAGGTCACTGGGTCAAATCTTAGAAGAAGCTTGTGTGCTCTCTAGAGGCTACATTTTTAGCCTTATATTTATGAAACATGATCAGAATGTTTGTCTTGATGACAAAACCTTTTGTGTACTGTAGAGGCAACTTTTCAGCCAGATACTCTTGAAACTTGATCAGAATGTCTTTCTTGTTGATATCTCAGATATCTTTGAAATTGGGTCATGTCAGGTCAAAAAGTAGGTCACGACCAAACCGTAGGAAAACCTTGTGTTCTCCCTAGAAGCCCCGCTTTCAGTCAGATTCTCATGAAACTAAGGTAGAGTAGTTGTCTTGATAATTTATATGCTATGTATGAAATTGGGTCATGTTCGGGTAAAAAAAGAAGGTCACTGGGCCAAATCTTAGAAAAGCATAGTGTGCAGTGTAGAGGGCACATTTTCAGCCTGATATTCATGAAACGTGGTCAGACAGTTTGTCTTGTTGATATCTTAGACAAGTTTGAAATTGGGTAATAACAGATCGAAAAGTAAGTAACAGGGCCAAATCTTTGAAAAACCTTGCTTGAAGTCTAGAAGCCACATTTTCAGCATTATACTCTTGAAACTTGGTCAGAATGTTTGTCTTGTTGATATCTCGGACAAGCTTGAAAGTGGGTCATGTCGGGTCAAAAAGTGGGTGACACTCATGTGTTTTACATCATTAAAATCAGGATAATCAAACCAGGATGACTACTCAGGTGAGCGCTTTCGGGCCATTGGCCCTCTTGCTTATTTATTTTCTTGGGCAAGTTTGAATATTTGACTCTGAACCTTGAAAACTATGTCACCAGATAAAGATCTTAAACTTGTGTCCAGTCTAGAGGTGATATTGTTGCCTTAAGCTTGTTGAAACTAGGATCATGAAGTAAGTGTTATGTGCAAGTTATATCTCTAACAATTTTTAATGAAATATAAATGATGCCCAAAACAAGGATACAAAGTCAAATGTTGTAAAAACATTGTATGCACTCTAGGGTTCATAGTCTTGTCCAAACCTTTATAAAACTTGGCTAGATGGGTGAATGTCTTAAAAGATACATCAAACAAGTGAATATGGGTCAGTAGAGGAGAAATCTCTGGGTTTTAGGTCAAGTCTGTGAAAGAATTTGCTTGCCCTGTACAGGCCATTTCTGTCCCCATCATGTTGAAACTTGGTCAGAGAGTTTGTCTTGAAAGCATATGGAAGTATTTGAACATGGGTTGCCTGGGCAGCTGATTAGTTTGCTTAACCCTTTACCAGACAATCCCGGGTTTTCACGATCCTTGATAGAAGGCTGTTCAAAACATTGAGGGAAAAGGAGAAAATGCTATTAAACAGTATTTTCTCCTTTTCCCATAATGTTTTCTATACTATCAGAAAGCCTAAGCTCATTTGTACCAATTTGAAAGTGTTGTCTGCAGATGTTTTGAATTTGAAAGAGACTAAAATTTGTTATGTGGGAAAGGATTAACTCTGTACTAAACAATCCTTGGTTTTACATCCTAGAGGAAAATGTCTTTTGAAAACATTGGTGGAAAAGTAGAAATTTCTAGTTGCCAGGGTTTCCTCTTTTTACTCACAATATTTTCTACCCTTTCAAAGACAAAACTTATTACTTGAGCTACATTCAATTTGTCATGTGCTACTTTCAAATGCTTTTATGGACAGGTTTAAAATTTTGTCATCTGGTAAAGGGTGAAATAAGTTGATATTAAAGTAACCCTACGTTTACATCATGTTCCCGGCAACCACGGCATTCCCGTTTCTGATAACCATGGACAAAATGGGATTGACGTAATACAATGCAGAGGAACGTGATAAGCAAACTTGATCGCATCAGAACTTACCTGGAAGCCTTTTTTCACAGTATCGATCAGGCTGTAGTAGAATGCAACGATCAGCCTGTCCTGCTACGGTCTGTTAGGTTTCTCATTAGCACTGGGACTGCAGTGGCAAATTTTTTGACAGTGAAAAAATCTGGTACGGCAACTCCGGCAATTACAGTCTGACAGGTTTGCTTATCCCGTTCCTCTGTGTTTTATTACATCAATCCCATTTTGTCCACGGTTGTCAGAAACGTGGCTGCCGGGAACATGGTGTAAACGTAGGGTTCCCTCCATGGCTTTTCACGGATACTTGGTACTTGGTAAATGGAGGAAAAACGAACAAAATCTCACGGCCCACCACGTTTTGGACAAACAGGGCTGCTGTGGCTGCCGAGAACATGGTGTAAATATACGGTAAGATGAATAAATTTGTTATACTGGAAACATTACTTTGCTCAAGTAGGCAAGGACTATCTCACAATCCCGAAAATGACCCTTGGAAAGGAGGTCCCAAAAGATTTTCTCTATTCTAAATTCCAATTCCACTATCTGAAATTTCACCTAAAATGCTCTGGAATTGGGCAAGTCTAAAATTTTGTCAGTGGTATAGAGTTAAACAAGTAAGACAGGACAATTTCGTTTAATTGTAAAATCTCATCCAGCTGAAGATCAAATTAGTATTCTTGTTCCCATATCATGTATAAAGAAGGCAAAAATGAGACTAGACACTGATTATAATGAGCCAGAATTTAATTTAACTTGGATTTTCTTGGAATTGTTTTCACCATAACCATATTAACCCTTTACCACACAATGCCGACTTTTAAAAACTATGGGAAAGAAGCCTTTTGAAAACATCGTGGGAAAAGGAGAAAATGCTGGTGACCAGCATTTTCTCCTTTTCCCACAATGTTTTCTACCCTTTCAGAGAAAATTTGCACCATTTGAATCGCAATGAATATGTTGTCTGCAAATGCTTTCAATTTGGTTAATACTAAATTTTTGTCGTATGGTAGTGGGTTAACCCTTTACATCACAATCCTGAGTTTTAATGACCCTTAGGGGAAGGCTTTGAAAATATTATGGGAAAACAAGATTATGTTAACCAGCATTTTCTACTTTTTCCCATCATGTTAAAATCTTTAGCAGACGACAAAATTTTATAGTTACCGAAATTGAAAGAATTTGCAATGTACAAAGTAATTGTGGCTCAGATAGTGGAAATTGTCTTTGGATGGGTAGAAAACATTGTGGGAACGATGAAATTCTGGTTATCAGCATTGTCTTCCTTTCCCATTATGTTTTTTAAAGCTGTCCTTTTGAAGGTTGGTAAAACTTGGGGGTAAGTAGTGAATGGTTAAGGACAAATTTTATCTGTTATGACACTATGAAGTTATCACACTTACAATGCTTGATACTTTTCAAATGATCCTCACATTTATGGTTCTCAAACTGGAAGGTAAATTCATTCATTATTATGTAGGTGTTCAAAAGCTTAAGCCAAGCTCTGTAGCTCATTAAAGGGCTTGAAATCAAGAGGTCCTTGTTTTGATTCCCACTAAATTCGGCTAAATTCTTTCTGAGGCTTGATTATATTCATTACTACATGATTCATTCCTCTCTCACTGCTGAACATTGCTTCAAAGATGTTTATGAGGGAAAGCAGCTAGAGACTAGGAACGAATGTTTTGCAAAGTGCTGGAGAAATACTGTCTGCAAGAAAGGTGCGCTGCCATGCTATGATACATGTATGACTGAAATAGTGTTAAAAGTGGTGTTAGACTAAAAACAAAGAAAGCTGAAGTCATGGTTTGTGGACAGGTTTCTTCACATTTAGTTTGAGAAAATGATAACGGTGACCTTTATAGGAAGAATTATTATTATTTTGGAATGTCTTAATGTCACTCTCAGTGTCTTGCTGGTACTAAATGTTGGGAAGTCGGAGGTTTCTTGACTGACAGTGTTACAATCATGTAGTCTAGCAGTGACAGACTGATTCAGAGTGCCATGCATTGTCAGTCAGTCAGTGATTGATTTATTGGTTGTATGGTGTTCAACATTGTTTTCAACATGATTTCAGGTACATAATTGCAGCCAGTGCACCTATCTATGCTTTCCTGGAGTTTCTTTTACCAGTACTCTGCACATTATTCTTTCCAAGCTGCTGGCTGCTTTCCTACATAACCATCGTCAAAATATTGGTCAGCGGTGAGAGAGGAATGAATCCTGTCGCAATGAACATCATCAATCCTCTGAAAGAAATTGGCTAAGCCAGGGGTCGCACCAGCAACCCCCTTTTCTCAAGTCCTGTACTCTACCGACTGAGCTACCGAGGCTCGGCATCAGTCAGTCAAGTCAGACGGCAATATAAACATGACTCAAAAATTGAAACTTTGTTTTGGGAAGGATAGAAAACATTGTGGTACAAGGATAAAATGCTGGTCACCAGCATTTTCTCCTTTTTATACGCCCGTCGAAGACGGGACGTATTATGGGATCACCCGTGGCGGGCGGACGGGCGGGCGGCGTCCCCATTCTTTGTCCGGAGCATATCTCCAAAACTATGCTAGCTACGGTTATGAAATTTCATGGGTGGATAGATCTCATCAAGGCGAAGTGCAGTGCACAGGAATCATAACTCTCGCTTGCTTAATTTTTGAGTTATTGCCCTTTGTTGTTTTTCATACTTGAACTTTGTCCGGAGCATATCTCCAAAACTATACTAGCTACGGTTATGAAATTTCATGGGTGGATAGATCTCATCAAGGCGGAGTGCAGTGCACAGGAATCATAACTCTCGCTTGCTTAATTTTTGAATTATTGCCCTTTGTTGTTTTTCATACTTGAATTTTGTCTGGAGCATATCTCCAAAACTATACTAGCTGCAGTTATGAAATTTTATGGGTGGATAGATCTCATCAAGGGGGAGTGCAGTGCACAGGAATCATAACTCTCGCTTGCTTATTTTTTTAATTATTGCCCTTTGTTATTTTTCATACTTGAATTTTGTCCCGAGCATATCTCCAAAACTATGCTAGCTATGGTTATGAAATTTCATGGGTGGATAGATCTCATTAAGGGGGAGTGCAGTGCACAGGAATCATAACTCTTGCTTCCTTAATTTTTGAGTTATTGCCCTTTGTTGTTTTTCACACTTGAATTTTGTCCGGAGCATATCTCCAAGACTATACTAGCTAAGGTTATGAAACTTCATGGGTGGATAGATCTCATCAAGGGGGAGTGCAGTGCATAGGAATCATAACTCTTGCTTCCTTAATTTTTGAGTTATTGCCCTTTGTTGTTTTTCATACTTGAATTTTGTCCGGAGCATATCTCCAAGACTATACTAGCTAAGGTTATGAAACTTGATGGGTGGATAGATCTTATCAAGGGGGAGTGCAGTGCACAGGAATCATAACTCTTGCTAACTTAATTTTTGAGTTATTTACCTTTGTTTATATTCATACTTGAATTTTGTCCGGAGCATATCTCCAAAACTATGCTAGCTAAGGTTATGAAACTTCATGGGTGGATAGATCTCATTAAGGGGGAGTGCAGTGCGAAAGAATCATAACTCTACCTCGTGCTGTCTTTGAGTTATTTCCCTTTGATCGTCATTTTTACAGCATTTTCTGCTTGTCCGGAGCATAACTTTGTCATCTCCAGTCAGATTGACTTGAAACTTGGCATGTGTGTTTGTTGCAATAATACGGAGTGCAGTGCGAAAGAACCATAACTCTACTTCGTGCCGTCTTTGAGTTATTTCCCTTTGATCGTCATTTTTACAGCATTTTCTGCTTGTCTGGAGCATAACTTTGTCATCTCCAGTCTGATTGACTTGAAACTTGGCATGTGTGTTTGTTGCAATAATACGGAGTGCAGTGCAAAAGAACCATAACTCTACCTCGTGCTGTCTTTGAGTTATTTCCCTTTGATCGTCATTTTTACAGCATTTCTTGCTTGTCCGGAGCATAACTTTGTCATCTCCAGTCTGATTGACTTGAAACTTGGCATGTGTGTTAGTTGCAATAATATGGATTGCAGTGCAAAAGAACCATAACTCTACTTCGTGCTGTCTTTGACTTATTTCCCTTTGATCGTCATTTTTACAGCATTTTCTGCTTGTCTGGAGCATAATTTTGTCATCTCCCGTCCGATTGACTTGAAACTTGGTATGCATGTTTGTTGCAATATTATGGAGTACAGTGCGCAAGAACAATAACTCTACCTAGTGCGGATTTTGAGTAATTCCACTTTGATCTTCATTTTTACAGTATTTCTTGCTTGTCTGGAACGGAACTTTGTCACCTCAAGTCAAATTGACTTGAGACTTGGTAAACATGTTTGTTGCATTACCTGCCCTTCACGATTATCATACCCCCTTGACAACTGGCGGTGGGACGGGCGTATCTTGCGACAATTTGCCGCTCTTGTTCCACAATGTTTTCAAGTTTTCTTTTTCAGGGGATTTAAAAGTAGGGATTGTGTGGTAAACGGTTTTATCATGGTAAATACTACAATATATATTTCTTTTTTCAAATGTAAAGACACTGGACGGTTATCTTCGTCCTTGGAAAAATCTATGTTGTTTTTCCTCTATTAATCGCCCCCCCCCCTCCTTTTTAAAGATGTAACACCCTGGGGGCTTTGAAAAAAAGGACAATTTGATACTTAGAGTTTCTTACAGTATTGAGCATGACACTTTTCTAGCCAAAGGCTGCTTTTCCAAATAAACATCTTCAAAACAATATGTAGCAGTGAGAGGGGACGAATCCTGACAAAATGGCTATCATCAGCCCTGGAAAAAGAACTTGGCGGAGCTGGGATTTTACCTCACTACTTCTAAATTAAACTCTATACTACACAATCCTAACAAAGAAGGTTTTTGAAAAGATAGTGGGAAAAAGGAGAAAATGCTAGCAACCAGCATTTCCTCCTTTTTATACGCCCGTCAAAGATGGGACGTATTATGGGATCGCCCATGGCTTACAGGCGGGTGGGTGGGCGGGCTGTGTCCAGTTCTTTGTCCGGAGCATAACTTTGTCATCTCCAGACCGATTGACTTGGAACTTGGCATTTGTGTTTGTTGCAATAATACGGAGTGCAGTGCGAAAGAACCATAACTCTAGCTCGTGCTGTCTTTGAGTTATTTCCCTTTGATCATCATTTTTACAGCATTTTCTGCTTGTCCGGAATATAACTTTGTCATCTCTAGTCTGAACATCTTCAAATTTGGTATGCATGATTGTTGAAAAATTACGGAGTGCAGTGCACAAGAACCATAACTCATCCTAGCATGAATTTTGAATTATTCCCCCTTTGATCTTCATTTTTATAGCACATCTTGCTTGTCCGGAGCAAAACTTTGTCATCTTAAGTAGGAATGACTTGAAATATTGTATGCTTACTTGTTGCAATATTTGGAAGTGCAGTGCACAAGAATTGTAACTCTGCCTTGTGCTGTCTTCGAGTTATTTCCCTTTTGATCGTCATTTTTACAGCATTTAGTGCTTGTCTGGAATATAACTTTGTCATGTCAAGTCAGAACGACTTCAAACTTGGTATGCATGTTTGTTGCAATATTACAGAGTACAGTGCGCAAGAACAATAACACCCAGGCGGGTGGGCGGGCAGCGTCCAGTTCTTTGTCTGGAGCATAACTTTGTCATCTCCAGTGCAATTGACTTGAAACTTGGCATTTGTGTTTGTTGCAATAATACGGAGTGCAGTGCGAAAGAACCATAACTCTACCTTGTGCTGTCTTCGAGTTATTTCCCTTTGATCATTTTTACATCATTTTCTGTTTGTACGGAATATAACTTTGTCATCTCTAGTCTGAACATCTTCAAATTTGGTATGCATGATTGTTGAAAAATTACGGAGTGCAGTGCACAAAAACCATATCTCTTCCTAGCACAAATTTTGAGTTATTCCCCCTTTGATCTTCATTTTTATAGCATTTCTTGCTTGTTCGGAGCAAAACTTTGTCATGTTAAGTAGGAATGACTTGAAATATGGTATGCTTATTTGTTGCAATATTTGGAAGTGCAGTGCACAAGAATTGTAACTCTACCTCGTGCTGTCTTTGAGTTATTTCCCTTTGATCGTCATTTTTACAGCATTTAGTGCTTGTCTGGAATATAACTTTGTCATCTCAAGTCAGAACGACCTCAAATTTGGTATGCATGTTTGTTGCAATGTTACGGAGTACAGTGCACAAGAACAGTAACTCTACCTAGTTTGGATTTTGAGTAATTCCACTTTGATCTTCATTTTTACAGTATTTCTTGCTTGTCCAGAACAGAACTTTGTCACCTCAAGTCAAATTGACTTGAGACTTGGTAAACATGTTTGTTGCATTACCTGCCCTTTACGATTATCATACCCCCTCAACAACTGGCGGTGGGACGGGCGTATCTTGCGACAATTTGCCGCTCTTTTTCCAAAATATTTTCTACCCAATCAATAACAAATTCCACTATTTAAGCCACATTAAAATTGTCATCTGCAAATGCTTTGAATTTGGACTAGTCCAAAATTTTGTCATTTGGTAAAGATTAAAACAAAGCCCTGAGTTTGTTTGGTTTGGTTTGGAGTTTAACGCCATTTTAACAGCTTAGGTCATATCATGGCGGTCAGTGATGCACCCATATGTTTCCTGGCTTTTTTATATTAGTACTGACACTTTCTTTCCAAAGCCACTGACTACTTTTCTCACATGCATCAAAGGTGAGAGGCGAAAAATTACCACAAAGAAAGCTCGCCGGGTAATGAACCAGCAACCTCCAGGTCACGAGTTAAGATACGCTAACCACTGAGCTACCAGGCCGCGCCAAAGCCCTGGGTGTTATTGACTGAGTTACTAGACTTGGCATGACTGCATGACTTGTGAAACATAGCCTTTTTTGTTAAAAAGGTGAAACAATGTTGATAAAGAATAAATCTCCAAACAAATAAAAAGTGTAATGACGACTGGCAGGAAGGAAATGTTGTAGGAGTTGAGATCGGTGTGTGAAAAAATTGATTTGTGCTGTTTTAGCCTCCACAGTATGGACATTTTTTATCAAGAGAAAACACTTGCATATTGTATCTTCATGGAGGGTTAAAATCAAACTATGACAACCTAATTGGAGAGTGTAGATCCAAGATCAGACTGCATATTTTGTGCAGTCTGATCTTGATCTACATTATCAACAAAAGTAACTTAAGTTAAGATGTGCTCTCAAAGAGTTTGTTAAGGCAGAAAAGGCGGGTTTGGGTCATAGCTGTGATATTGGTCGTCATGACAGAGAGACTGTTTTGGATTGATTCGTTGTAAATGTTTTGCCATTAGGGAATTTATTAACTTGGAAAATATAGGGTGTTAGATTAGGGACTTGGGAGATAGAATACTTGATTAGAAATGGAGAGAAAGATAATTTTGTTTCTGTCCACTGACAATATTCATTTTCTTTCCATTTTTTATTACCTTTTGTTTGCAGGACAGTATATGTCATGCCAACTGAATGAACTTAATTATGAAAACCTTGTGACTAAAAAAAGCTGCTTTTTTAGCTCCACTGGCCAAAGGCCAGCGGGCTTATGTCATGGCCCAGTGTCCGTCGTGCGTCCGTCCGTCCGTCTGTGCGTGCGTTAACTTTTTTTTAAAACTTCTTTTTCTCTGAAACTATCCATCCAAATTTGATGAAACTTCACAGAAATGATCCTGCCATGGTCCTCTTTAGAATTCTTGAAAGAATTTGATTCCTTCAAAAACTCTGGTTGCCATGGCAACAAAACTGAAAAATATTGAACATCTTTGAAAATCTTCTTGTCTGAAACCATAAGGCCGAGGGCTACCAAATTTGGCATGTAGCTTTATCTAATGGACCTCTATCAAATTCCTTCATATTATAGCCCTGGGGTCAAAATTGGCTATGCCGCAGAGATCACAAGTTTAACATGGGCTTATATAGTGACTGTAATTTGAAATAGTAATCAAGGGAAATAACTCCTGTTATACAAGATAAAGTTTGTTACTATTTACCTCCCTTGATTATCAAACTGCACTTATACATTACTGGAGTTTGGTATTCAAGGTTTTTGGAGAGAAAATGTTCTGTTTTAAGGGAGAGTGATTTATTTTGATGCTAATGGTTATGCTCACATGAATGGAATGTTTAATTTAAAGTAAGGTTTCTATCACTCAAATTTTTTCAGAACTTTACCTTTCATGCTAATGAATAAACCTGCTTGTATTCACTGACATTATCTTTGCATTTAAAAAGATATGACTCTTTTTGTTTGGCGGACGGGGTGGAGGTTATGTTTTCAAAGTTAGTTTATTACCATACAGACTTTTTATGCTGTATGTCTCTGTCGATGCCAATTAAGTGCATGATATGTTAATTTTACTCTTTAAGAAATGACAATTTTTTTTTTTACTGTACCAAGTTTAAAGCCATTGCAAAAAGACGAATGTAGCTTAAATGACTATTTCTGTCTTTGATAGGTTAGGAAACGTTGTGGGAAAAGGAGAAAATACTGGCTGACAACATGTTGTCCTTTTTTCACGATGTTTTTGAGAGCCTTCTCTTTCAGGGTCATTAACACTTCGATTTGTGTGGTAAAGGCTTAAAAAGCCAGTGGAGCAATACAGGGCCATCATGGCCCTCTTGTTTATCAAAATTATCTACCAGAGTCTATCGGTCAATTTTGTCTCCATAATATTTGGGTGAAGGTCGCTAACAAAATTACACGGTAACAAACCTGATCACTTGTTATTGATTCTTCACACAGCTCTGCATGATATTTTATTATGTAGGTCAAATTGAAAATGGGAAAATACACAGTCAAAACTTATATCACTGGGTCAAACTGACGAAAATCATTTTCACTACTCTACTTGCGTAACTTTTGTCTAATTTACATGGAATTCTGTTATGACTTGTTTTTACAATATCTAAAGCAGAAATAATATTTGACCAATATATTGAGAAGGGTATTACAAAAAATTAATAAAAACCTTGATAAGCACCTATAAGCCACAGTTTTGTCTTAATGTTTGTGTCATTGTTATATAGATCATAATTATTTAACACTAGGTCATTTTGGGTCTAAAGCTGGTTCTCAAAGTCAAATCATCAAGTTTAGTCACAGGATCATTCATGTATCCAAATTCATGTGTTATGACACTTATGCAAAACTCTATCATGTTGGTTAAACACTTTTGTCATTTAGTCAAATCATTAGCCTCTTCGATACTTCAGACACATGTTCATCCAATCAAATATTGTCAGTAATATCTTGCCTCATTGACACAATGGCATAATCTGTTAACGTAAACACAGATTATGGGTTTAATATCTCTGAAAAGTCTTGTCATTTGGTTCAGAAGAAATCTGTAAATGACTACTAGCTGCCCAAATGTAATCATACCATACTCATTATCAGACTCATAATAATATCCATTCTTTTGAAAGATATATCCTTAGAGCAAGAGAGAAAAAACACTGTTAAAATTTGATAGACTATAGAATGGTTCAGAACTTAGTTGTGTTAGCATAGATAAATTACAAAAATATATGGTGTAAGGGATAAAGAAACTCAAGATTAATTGTTCGAGGAATCAAACCTTGTTGAGAAGAAAACTGGGTTATGGTCAAAGCTATAAACAATGGCATGGTGTTGCAGAAATTTATCGTTGGATTCCACCAAGAGTCTTGATGCTTTTTAGTATCCATTACACACAAGGCCAAGGTCAAATATAGTCGCACACTATAGAATACGAAGGCCTTAGATTATCATGAGATACCCCGTTGGTATTACGAACATATATTGGAAATCTTTGATTTGAAACTTTGAACAACAGTGATTTCTTTGAAGGCGTCCAGGAAATGATATGCATTTTCTATCGGTCGTAATCTATGTAACGTTGCATCCGTCAGGGGCAACATCTGACATGCAGATACAAGGCTGATTATAGTTTGATAAAAATAGAATTAAAGTTGTATGTATTTTGACTCCTGCATTGTTCACTTCAGGCTGCTAGGAAACCTTTAATTCTTTACCAAATGAAAAATTTTAGACTAATCTAAATTGAAAGCATCAGCAGACGACAAAATAAAAGTGACTGAAAAATTAAAATTTGTTTTGGGAAGGGTAGAAAACATTGTGGGAAAAGGAGAAATTGCTGGTTAACAGCGTTTTCTCCTTCTCCCACAATATTTTCAAAAGGCTTCTTTCTCAGGGTCATTAAAAGTCGGGATCGTGTGGTAAACTGTTAAAAAGTGTTTATTGACTCCATTACTACATGGCTGTACATTGAATCAAAATGGACACAAAAGACATGAAGAAAAAAGAAAAAACAAATGTATGGTTACAAATGTGTTAAAGGAAAAGTAGCACATCTAGTCAAGTAGTGCTTAAAAATCTTGATGCAGTGACAATGTTCTTCCAACACCACAGGCTGCTTTCCCACATAACCTTTATTGAAACAATGATCAGTGGAAAGGGCTACTTGTAGTGTTAAGGAATTTAGAGGAATTCAAAGTTGTGCTTGTTCATTCATTTTCTGCAGCTGCAGTACTTTTCTATCAGGTTCCATATAGTTCAGGTGGAAGCTGATGATTTAATGGGTGTAAAAATATTGAACATTATGGTACCAGTCTTGTTCCATGACATCATTATTTGATTTTCTCCTTACTTCCTGTGACAAGTGTGCAGCAGACATCTTTAAAACATCCTTTTGAAAAATGCAACAAGATGCAAGGTTTAACACATAATTAAATGTGAAAACATTGTAGCAAAAGGAGAAATGGCTGGTTACAGTCTTCCACATGTGAAAATCAAAGTTGGTTTTCATCATGACAAAAAAGTTATCTTGCAGGACTTACTCACAGGTAGGAAACTTCATATTCGGAGCCAATGGCTCTGACGAGAAAATGTTTTGTTGGACTTCCGTTTCTGAAAATGTCGGCTGAAAAACAACCAAAAAACAGGTAAGCTTGTCATTATTTGTTATCATGTGTTCTTATGTCTTTGAAATTCAGAAAAAGGAGAATGTCATGCAATGCTCTGGTCTTTCAATGTGTTTTCTACACTATGGAAAGTTGCAACAAGTGTACGATGCTGTCTGGATCATTTGTGGCATGGGTTGACCGTAGCCGAAATAATATGTCACGGACCTAAATTCAGCTCATCATTGCCATTTAATTGGCAAATAAGAGAGAGTCTTGCTGTACCGAAAGTGTGAATTAATGTCTTGAAATGTTACATTCACTGCTGGTAAAGAATTGAAAAGAAATAGCACAAAAGATGACAAAAATAAAGAAGGGCTCCGATTATGTGGATCGGCTCTAAATATGTAAGTCGGCACCGATTGATGAGAGCTTCCTTTCAAAAATTTAGTTTTCTCTTAAAAATTACTTAGAAAGTAGGCTTTGTTTTTCCGTTAATACCTTTCAGTCCAAAATGTAGTACTTTTGTTGGATGGAACATGACTGAATTTTTGAAAATACAAAGGACTGGTATTGTCACGATTGAAAAATGCTGTCGAACAATACTCTGTCTAAATTTTGAAAGCTCTTTTGTGTAGCTTTTGATTAACAGAATGGTCTATACATGTATAGCATTTGTCATGCTTTCGTCGTAAGTGCAGCCCACACCTAAGCAAAAATAATGAAAAATATTTTGCATCTTAAAAAACTAAATGGAAAATGTACCGACCGTAGCAGAAATCTATAATGAATGGGAAAAAAAAAAAACTTACAAAGCGTGAGAAATGCAATTGAGCTATTTGCAATACATGCCTCAATGTATATGTGTGAACACTCTTAACTCTTTTCAACACTCAACACGACACAACAGTATGTCAGGTGGGTGGGATATATACAAGTCTATAACAATGAAAAAGAATCAATTTCACAAGCACGTCAAGACCAAGAAATGTTTATAGATCCCTGATTCTGATTGTACTTACTCAGATCTTTCAATGTTCAGTTAACCAGATGCATATTAGATCAGAAATTCTAACATGACACGTGAGTTCGGCTCTATAAACACAGTGCAACGAAAGCGTAAAATCTACGATACTCTATGTAGAGTGACGTCATTCTATATAGAGTGACGTCATTCTGTATAAAGTAAGTTATTCAATGGAATATAATCTGCATCCGCGTTTCTACTGTAAGTATGAACTTGTTTTCCTTTGATTAAGAGTTGGTCATGTTAGAATCGAAATAATCTTCTTTCTATCGTGGTTTATCGTTCAATAAACCATGTTGTGAGTTATGAGGCACAATGAATAATCCACGAGGGCTATTGCCCTCGTGGATTATTTATTGTGCCTCATAACTCACAACCGTGGTTTATTGAACGATAAACCATGATAGAAAGAAGATTATTCCTTAAATGTCACACATCAGTTATTTCTAAGCCAATGATAAACAAACATCCATCCAAACGAACGATCATGTTTTGTGCAGTCTAATCTTGATCTACACTGGATGCAGAAGCAACTAAAGTTGTGACAGGCACTTTAAGGGTTCATAATGAATAGCTTCGAGTTATTTATTTGTCTTTTTCTGTCCTAGATATTTGTATGAATGTCCTAAACATTGTCGTTTGCACTTTTTTCAGAAATCTCACATCGAACCTCCCCCTTTCTAATGTAGAAAGCATTCACTTTACGCTGTAATTAGATTGAGATTCCAGCTCCAATATCAAGATTTATTTTATGCAAATAAGCTGTTCTGAGTCATTATTTAGGATAAAAAGGCAGTTTAAAGGGTCTTTGAGCTGATGATGTAAATTTGGCACCTGCTTTGTTGTGGGTTTTTGTGTTTTGCCGTGATGAGTAATTTTAAGTATAAAGTAAAATTCTGATTTTAAAAAAAACCTGTGTATTGCCGCTTTTTATTCATATCCATTTCGTCTGCACATGCTTAAAAGTATATCAGACGTTGGATATTTTTTTCGGAGCAAGGTTTTTCAAAACTTTAAGACTTTCAATGCTTTCTTTAAGCAGACGTAAACGTAAAATACATCATGAAAATTCCCTAAAATGTCCGAAAAAATGACAATACGAAGGTTTTTTTTTTTTGTTCATTCAGAATTTTACTTTTTATTTAGTTAAAATTACTCGTCATGGCAAAACACAAAAACCTACTACAAAACATTTGCAAATTTACATCATCCGCTCAAAGACCCTTCAAACTGCCTTTTTATCTTAAATAATGACTCAAAACAACATTTCAAGACATTAAATCACGCCTTTGGGACAGCAAGACTCTCTCTAATTTGACAATTAAATGGCAACAATAGGCTGAATTTAGGTCTGTGACGTATTATTCGGCTGCGGTCAACCCACGCCACTAATGATTCAGTCAACATCGTACACTTGTTGCAACTTTCCATAATGTAGAAAACACGTTGAAAGACCAGAGCATTGCATGACATTCTCCTTTTTCGGAATTTCAAAGACATAAGAACACATGATAACAAATAATGACAAGCTTACCTGTTTTTTGGTTGTTTTTCAGCCAACATTTCCAGAAACGGAAGACCAACACAACATTTTCTCGTCAGAGTCATTGGCTCCGAATATGAAGTTCCCTACCCGTGTTACTGTGTTATCAAAAAAACTCACATCTCTCTGTTTCTGTATCTGTCAGTCTCCCTCCTCTCTCCTCCCTCTCTCTGTATCTCTCCCTTCTGTCTGTCTGTCTGTCTGTCTGTCTTCCTCCAGAGCCAAAGGATTAACCCTATACCACACGACAAAATTTTAGACCCAGTCCAAATTGAAAGCATTTGCAAGCGACAATTTATGTCTGGCTTAAATATAGGAATTTGCCTATGATAGGGTGGAAAACGTGGGAAAAAGGAGAAAATGCTGGTAACCAGCATTTTCTCCTTTTCCCACAATGTTTTCAAAAGGCTTCTTCCTCAGGGTTGTTAAAACTTGGGATTGTTTGGTAAAGGGTTAAGACACCACATTCCAGTAATTCATGTTTCTTCAGATTTCTTCAAAATAAGATTGTACATTGTTTGGTTTGTATTAATTTTTAGGATGTTCATAATACAGCATCTGTTTGTACCCTTTCCAATGTTACCTGCAAGTCTTAGTTATTTTAGTATAGACTTTATGTAGACTGCTAATGATGCAGAATCAGAATAAAGCAAACATGCATTTTCACTATAGAAATGAGGATTTAAAGATTACAACCCCCTAACTCATCGGTAAATATTGTGTAAGATCGACGTTTTGGTAAAGGCTATTTGCCTGATTTCGGCAGCTTCCCTCTTTAAATATGAGAGTCAAGGGGGAGTAGACTTACTTAGTCATCGGTAAATATTGTGTACAATAAATGTTGTCTTAAAGGCTATTCAGCCAATCTCGGCAGCTTCCTTCTTTTAATATGAGAGTTAGGGGCCTTAGACTGTTTTCAAACATTTTCAAGGTAGCTCTTGTCCAGGATGTCCATAAAAGCAGACAGTGTAGATCATGTATCAGACTGCATGTTTTGTGCAGTCTGATCTTGATCTTCACTGGCCACAGAGATAATTTAACCCTTTACCACACAATGATGCCTTTTAACACCCCTGAAGAAGAGGCCTTTTGAAAACATTGTGGGAAAAGGAGAAAATGCTGGTAACCAGCATTTTCTCCTTTTCCCACAAAGTTTTCTACCCTATCAAAGAAAAGTTGCATCATTTAAGCCACTATGAAATTGTCTTCTGCAAATGCTTTCAATTTGGATAGGTCTTAAATTTTGCCGTGTGGTAAAGGGTTAAGTAGTGAAAGGTGCTCTAAAGGTTAATCATTTATCAAACAATGTATTTTTAACACTTTTATGTCTTTTTCTTTTTAGCCTGAATTTGATTAAATTTCAGCGCAAATTGTATTAACCAAGAGACTTTTTGGGGACAATTTAGAAGCAATTAGATAATACATTATATCCAAGACCAGCCGTTTAGGTCTTGTAGAGTCTGATAAAGATCATTTATGATGGGATGAGCTTCCTAATGTAACTTGCAGTAATTAATATTTTGAAAGGTCTGCTTTCTCAGGGTCATTATTAAATAGGGCTATTTGTTAAAGTTTTCTTCATTCTGAATTTGAGTAACATTCTTCCTACAAAGCATCATTCTCAGTTTTGTTCCTTCTTGTTTGATCATCTGTTACTCTTCAAAGGATACCCTTTTTTCATTTCCATACCTTTATTTTTAAATTACTTCCTTTCATTCATATTTGCAATGAAATTGGTACTGGAAATCATCACTATTTTTTCAAAAATGAAAAAAAAAAAGGAATCAGTGAAGAATCTTCTAATTTGAAAGAAAAAAAGAAATAGAATAAGTGAAGGAAAAAAAGAAAGATTTTTTTCAGGAGACTATGGCCTTTGATGTATAGGAAATTCTGTCCTCTTTTGAGGGTCTTTTTAACTATCTCACCTTTCGGTCTCAAGTTTTTACTATGGTTAAACCCTTGTCTACACAATCCCGAGATTTAACAACCCTGAAAAAGATGATTTCAAAAACATTGTGGGAATAGGAGAAAATGCTGGTAACCAGCATTTTCTCCTATTCCCTCAATGTTTTCTACTCTATTGAAGACAAATTGAATCATTTTAGCCACATTTAAAATAATGTCTGCAAATGCTTTTAAGTTGGACAAGTCTATGTTTTTGTTGTCAGGTAAAAAGTTAAAAGATAGAGTAAAATCACTACTCACAGAAGCATTTCCTGTGGGTTAAGAAAAATTGCTGTGTTTTTTCCAGAGACTGAATTGTAATTTATTGTAAATATTATGTATCCACCAAAGGTCACCTGGTTAGTAAAGCCTATGGTGCTTTATGTTTGAAACATCTGTTTGTCATTTTAATTTGTCAACAGTCTGAAAACAAAGCAGTGTTCGGTTAAAACAATGCTATTTCCTGAATGTTAAATGAAGCGAGCTAGATTCCAGACAAAGTAGCATTGAAATAATGGAACACATCTGGATTGTGGTAAGCCCAATAGTAAAATGTTTTGAAAGATGAAACTTGGTCTTAATTTTGCCTTTAGCCATAGAGGTTAATGGTATCGTCCTTTGAGCTTGCCTGTTATTTTTACATTAGCGCTTTTCCAAACAGTCCCTATTGATTGATTGTATAATAGAGTTCAATGCTGTTTTAAAAGCTAAGGTCATATCATGGCGCTCGGTGCACCTATGCATGTATTTCCTGGCTTTCTGACACCAGTACTAACACAACTTTCTTTCCAAGTACAAACCACTTTTCTCACATGCATCAGAGGTTAGAGGCGAAAAATTGCTAGAAAGAAAGCTTGCCTCAACCGGTTATCAAACCCGCAAAAATAGGGTCTCAAGTTAGATACGCTAACCACTGAGCTACCCAGCCAGGCCTAAACAATCCCTAGTTTAAATGGCTGCCTAGTGTCAGATTTCAATCTTTACATGTTGGGACTTATGATAAATTACCCATCAAGAAGGAATAAAAGGTGATCTTAGATTACCGATTGATAATTTACAGAATGTCACTACAAAACCTATAGTTATGGAATGAAAATGTGGGTGATTTTCAATTTTATCTAAAATAAATTGTCTGATTGTCTAATGCAAGTCAGTCAGATATAGTAATTGCTTTCTCACCTGTTTACCTATTTCCTTCTTATTTACTCCTTTACCACATAATCCTGAGTTTTAATGACCCTGAGAAAGAAGCCTTTAGAAAACATTGTGGGAAAAAGAGAAAATGCTGTTAACCAGCATTTTCTTCTTTTCCCACAATGTTTTTTTCTCTTTCAAAGACATGTCCCACCATTAAGCCACATTAAATTTGTTGTCCACAAAATTTTAATGCTCTCAATTTGGACGGGTTCTAGAATTTTGTTTGGTAAAGGGTCAAGACAGTGGCTGTCAAGGTATAAAGTTGTAGCACTGAATCCAGATGTTATTGGACCAGCCAGAATAGCTCAGTTGGTAGAGTGTAGGACTTGTGAACATGATGTTTTGGGTCACTTGAGGGCGTGGGTTCAAGTACCACGGCTGGCCATCTAGAATTACTAATAGTCTTTTGGATGAGATGTTAAACTGAGGTCCTGTGTGATGGTGCTATACACCGAGCACGTTAAAGAACCAGGCGTAACTTAAGATGGGTTTCATCCTGTCTGCATGATCCCCTGTAACAATACTTACAGCCTTGAGGGGGTGTTGCCCATATGGGCAACCGGTGGGGACAATAAATAAACACAAATTCAGTCATTCATGTAGATCAGTTTTGTGCCGTTTGATAAAGAATTAAAGGTGAAGGGTTTTGAAACAGACCTGTATGATTTGTATTGATTTTGTAATCAATCATGTAATTAGTTAATGAATGATGAAAAATAGACTATGCTGAAGGGAAATTAAAGGGCAGGTTTTGAATTTCTAGGTTTGGTATTCTCCTGCTAAGCTTTTCCCATACAATCCGAGTTTTAATGACGCTGAGGAGGAAGCCTTTTGAAAACATGGGGAAAAGAAGGAAATGCTGGTAACCAGCATTTTCCACTTTTCCCACAAAGTTTTTACAACTTGTAAGACAACTTCGCAAATTCAAACCACATTTAATTAGTTGTCTGCAAATGCTTTCAATTTGGACAAGACTAAATTTTTTTTGTCTGGTAAAGGGTTAAGTGCTTCAGCTTAATAGTGGTTGACTCTTTACCAAACTACCAAATTTTAGATTCTACCAAATTCAAAGCTTTAACAGATGACAAAATATATACAGCTCAAATGACAATCTCTCTCACCGATTGGGTAGAAAACATTCTGGGTAAAGGAGAAAATGCTGGTTACCAGCATTCAAATACTTCTCTTTCAGGGTCAGTAAGACTCAGGATTGTGTGGCAAAGGGTTAAACTGTAATTATATTTTCTAGGAACAGTGCACTTCAGAGTGTTCTCAGGTACATTATAGTTTTCAATGTCAGATTTTTTTTTGCTTTTTTTTATGGGTCTGAAAAGTTTCCATTTAAAAACCTTATCAGACAAAATGCGATATTCATCAGTGCACACTTTGGTAATAAATTTCATGCATTCATCATCTCATTCCAAAGTAATGCTCTTCAATTAAATGGAGCTAAACATTCCTGACTTTATCAACTTTATTGACCTCGAAGAAGACGGCTTTTGAAAATATTGTTTGAAAAAGAGACAGTACTGGTAAACAGCATTGTCTTCTTTTCCCACAATATTTTCTTCCCTTTAAAAAACAACATTCATATTTTTAGGAACATTTTAATCTTTTTTCTGCAAAAGGTTTCAATTAAGATAAGGCTAATATTTTGTTGTCTTAGTAAAGAGCTAAGATAAATGGAGCAACCCAGGGATGCTGCGAACTAAATATAGAACACATAACCTGAATATAGGGGGTAGGTGTAAAATTGTTGAATGAACTATCAAACTTTCCATGTGAGGGGAAACCAGGTAGACTGAGATTTCCTTTGATGATAGAACATTTGTTTGTAAATGGAACATTTGTTTGTGAATATTACAGAATCTGGAGACTGTTAATTTATCAACAAACTATCATATACTGTTACAATGTGTAAACACAGATGTTTTATGAAGTATCCAGTATTGTTGTAGAGTATAATAGATTGGAATTAACTCATTCTGCCTGTCTGTGTTCTGGGGATAACTTTATTGTACATGTTTTTACCTGATAAAGTTTTATTTGAAAATAATGGATAATAACTTTGAAATTTCTGCTTTGTTATTTCATGTTCTGAGCTATTATAGATTCAATTACATCAAATTAGGGGTTTGAGATAGGGAGAAAAGTGGATTTCACCTTTAGTATTCTAAGTGCATTTCACACTGTACCAAACTACAAAATTTTACACTCGTGCAAGTTGAAAGCATTAGCAGACAACAGCATTTTCTCTTTTTTCAAAGGCCTTTCCTGTTAGGGTGGTTAAAAGTCTGGAATTGCTTTGTAAAGGATTAATTAACCTTCTGTTGTCCAGGACAGTGGAGTGGTAGATCAGACAAAATGTTGAGTATGGTCACAGAGCAACACTGTTTGACATGAGATGTGTGCGCAAAACAATCATTGAAATTGCAATTATTTCTAATTTTCATGTCTGACAGACAATCCATGCCCCTATCATTTATTTGATAACTGTCAATTGGTGCAAAGAAACACCCTCCTTTCTTCATGTAGTTTTTGAGGTAATGAATTTGTCAGTATTTTTACTAGGGCTATGAAATAGCTCATTGGCATCTGCAGATGACATTTTTAGTATGGCAACAGACAATTTTCGAAAACAATATGGAAAGTTACTGGTATATCCTTTTTACACATTTCACCTTGTCAGTAATCCTTTTTTCACTAGGCTACTTTTGGAAAATACTTCAGCACCAAATTTATTGTAAGAGATTACATAGATTCAGAATAAATCTTCGATAAAGTTACCCACATTTGTAGGGGCTAAAATGATGTTAGGAAAGAGATACTTTTAAGTCATGGAAATGAAAAAGGTGTAAAGATTAACTTAACCCTTTACTATACTATTTTGTATTTTTGTGACCCAGAGGAAGAAGGTTTTTGAAAACATTGTTGAATAAATACTGCTGACCAGCATTTTGTCTTTTTCACACAATGTTTCCTACTGGTGTTGGTGTTGTTCATGTTGTCTCTAAGTGCTTTCAATATGCATGAGTCAAATATTTTGTCATGTGGTAAAGAGCTTAAACTCTTTACAAGTGACAAAATTGTAGAATTGTCCAATTGGAAAGCAATGTGAAATGACAAAAAATATGTGACTGAAAAATTGCAATTGGTTTTTGGAATAGTAGAAAATATTGTGGGAAAAGGAGAAAATGCCAGCATTTCCTCCATTTCCCACAATGTTTTCAAAAGTTTTCTTTTTCTGGGCCATAAAAAGTCAAGATTGTGTGGTAAAGGGTTAATTGATGTTCTGTTTAGTATTCTGTCTATGTAATTGATGCATTTTAAATCAGGACTATAATAAGAAAGATTATGCAAGTTTAATGAGTTTAATTATTACTGTTTTGCAGATAATACATTTAGTATGTTTATCCTCCTAGTTCTTATGAAATTTTTAAAGTTAAAAATGAAATGAAGAATTAAGAAAATGAGATAAATGATTTGTAAACATCTCATCTCCTATTTAGCCATATTATGTGCCATATGTTCAAATCTGAGATAATTGAGAAAAAAAAACTTGTGATAACTGATGGTTATAATTTTAGTTTAGGACAAGATAAGGAAACATGTGACTAATTGAGAACTTGCTTTTTAAAGCTATTTGTCTATTGTTATACATGCAGTTTTCAGTAGTTGTCCACAAGACTGCCTCAAAAACTTATTGAGGATGAAGTTGAATGTTTAATTGATACAGCTGAGTGTCTTGATAATCAAGGATGAAAGAAGCTTCATTTAATTTCGTGGTCCATACTTGACTTTAAGGTGTATTTTTGATTCAAATTGAATGGATTTGAATTGATAGAAGGAATCTCTAATTTCGCAGCGGTACATATAATTAGGTGGAATGAACTGTGATAGTTTTCGCATTAGGCTGGTCTGGCTCAATATTAACAGTGGAGTTGCAAGCTTTGGCGGAAATTTTTGAGAGGTTGGTGCAAAATACATCAAAACAACTTCTAGCAGATCGTCATGCTTTCGAATTGTCTCCAGGACTGTTAGAATTTACTGCGGAACTTTGGAATCTGTTGGTAAAATTTGAAAAGGTAAGATAAAAAGGTATTTTAAGCTTGTATCTTTTCCACAATTTTTTTTGAAAAGCATTCAAAGAATTCAGTGCAGAGAAAAATTGGGGTTTTGTCATGTTGTCTCTTAAGCCTTTACCTCACGACATCATTTTAGACTGGTCCAAACCGAAAGCATAACAATCACGGGTTTCCACTCTAAGAAAGAAGCCTTTTGAAAACATTGTGGGAAAAGGAGAAAATGCTGGTAACCACTGGTCCAAACCGAAAGCATAGGCAGACTCCAAATTCAATGTGGCTAGAATTGTGGAAGTTGTCTTTGGTAAGGTAGCAAACATTGTGGGAAAAGGAGAAAATGCTGGTTATCGACATTTACTCCTTTTCCCAACAGTGTTTAAGAAGTCTTCTTTCCCAAGGTCGTTAAAAGCGGGCATTATGTGGTAAAGAGTTAACTCTTTACCTAACAATCACAGGTTTTCACGACTCTGAGAAAGAAGCCTTTTGAAAACATTGTTAGAAAAGGAGAAAATGCTGGTAACCAGCATTTTCTCCTTTTCCAACAATGTTTTCCACCCTTCCTAGAGCAGATTTCAACTTTTGAGTCGCATTAATTTTGTCATCTACAAATGCTTTTAAAACGGACCAGTCTAAAATCTTGTTGTTCGGTAAAGAGTTAAGTCTTTCCTTAACTCACACTACACAATCCCGAGTTTTAACGACCTTGAAGAAAGAAGGCTTTTGAAAATATGGTGCGAAAAGGAGAAAATGCTGGTAACCAGCATTTTCTCCTCTTCCCACAATGTTTTCTAGCCTATCAAAGACAGAAATCATCATTTGACCTAAATTTATCTGGTCATGTGCTCATGCTTTCAATTTGGTCGAGTCCAAATTTTTGTTGTGTGGTAAAGAGATAGCAACAATGTTTGACACTGTTTCAAACAGAAAGCCCTTGCAGACAAAAAATTTATCATGGCTTTAATGATGGGATTTGTTTTTTAAGACAACATTATGAGAAAAGAAAGAATGCCAGTTACAGACATTTTCTCCATAATATTGCCTAGTATGTTGTCATAGCTGAGTCTCGGTAGTACAGGACTCAAGAACAGG
This sequence comes from Hippopus hippopus, assembly GCA_946811185.2. NCBI lineage: Eukaryota > Metazoa > Mollusca > Bivalvia > Cardiida > Cardiidae > Hippopus > Hippopus hippopus. Next base: position 22,259,091 of record OX328101.1, on the reverse strand, counting down.
GGGTTGCTGGTTTGATCCCTGGCTCGGCCAATTTCTTTTCGAGAATTGATGATAGTCATTGAGACAGGAGTCATCATGGATAGGTGCACTGGCTGTCGCGATAAGTGAAATAATGTTGAAAGTGGCGTTAAACATAATACAATCAATCAACTATGTTGTCATAGGTCTTGTATGACAAAGCATTGTTTAGTAAAGAGAGTACCATATCCCAAACAATCACAAGTTTTAACCGTCTTGATGAATGAAGTTTTTGAAAACATTATGGTTACGAGGGGCCAGTATTCACCAACCATTCTTAAGAGCATTCTCGGTCGTATTCTCCAGAATTTTCTATCTTTAAAAGTAACACAACTTCTGATTGGCTAAACCATTTGGTTTAGCCAATCAGAAGTTGTGTTACTTTTAAATGTAGAAAATTTTGAAGAATAAGACAAAGGACATTCTCAAGAATGGTTAGCGAATACGGACCCAGCATTTTCTTACCATAATGATGTACCTGTAATTTAATTAATGCAGCAGTCATAAAGTTAATAAGGCTATAATTTGACACGAAAGACAACGTGCATCAGAATAATTATTCATTGCATATTCACTAGTCTGCATGAACACCTTAGCAAATGACAACATTTTGGAAGGAACCAAACTGAATGCATTTGCAGACAACAAATTTAATGTAGCGAAAATTATGATTTCTCCCTTTGTTAGATTAGAAAACATTATGGGAAAAGGTGAAAATGCTTGTTCCCAGCATTTTCTCCTTTTCTGAAAGTGTTTTCAAAAGCCCTCTTCCTTTTGGTCATTAAAAGTCGGGATTGAGAAGTTAAGGATTAACCCTTTAGCAAACCATCCTCAGAGTAAAGGACCCTAATGAAGATGAGTAAACAGCATTTTTCTTTCCTGTTAATTTGTTTTATACTTTTGTGAAGACATTAATTCCAACATTCTAGTCACATTAATTTTAATGTGTTGTCTGCAAATGCCTTACATTATGGCCAAGTATTTGTTGTCTTATAGAGATTTAAACCTTTACCACACAGTCCCACCTTATATAGAATCTTGATCTTTACTGTCTAAGAAACCATTCTGAGCATGTAGCTTTAAAGTTCAACCCTTATCCTGCTAAATAACTGATGTTCAAATGTTCAAACTGATAGCAAAAACCCAAATAATGCTACTTCAAACTTATTTTTTTTTTGTAGAAAAATATCTTCCCATCGGACAGTGTAGATGCAAGATCAGACTGCACATTCTGTACAGTCTGATCTTGCATTTACACCTTCCGCAAAAGGTTAGTGAGTCGTGCTTAGCAGCCTAAGGGTTAATTATACAATCATTAATTACGTAATGAGGTAAAATTATTTCATAATTAAAAGATCAGAGATGATGGAGAAAGCACCAGCAACTTCCTTCATCCATAACCAAACAATCCTATGTTTTCCTGTACCAAGGGAAAATGAGGCTTTTGAAAACATTGCGGTAAAAAGGAGAAATTTATGGTAACAATGTTTTTTAGGCATTCATGGACAGTGACAGTCATCTTTGAACCACAATAGAAATATTCTCTGAAAATACTTTGAATATGGACAAATTAAAGATTTTGTCTTCAGTTCTATTCATTTACCCTATATTGAAAAGTTTAGAGGTTTCCTAATGCTTTGTTAATCTATTTAATGACAGAGTTATTAGTTTCATATCATTGTTATTACAATTCTATACCTAGATCTGCAACAAGGAGTTTCATATCATTAATTTTGTAATGTACTACTATGGTTTGGAGACAGATTTATAATGGACAAAGTTTCTTTCGAAATAGTGTCCAAATAAAAATTCTCAAAAAGGGGGGGGGGATCATGATGGAATAAAAGCACATGGTCTGTAGACTATGCAAAAACCATGTTCCTTTTATCATAAACATAGTTTTTTCCATTAACTGTGATGATCATGGATAGATTGGCTGTCAGTTGATTTATCTTCTGTACCTTTACCAAACAACAAATTTTAGACCAGTCATTATTGCAAGTACAGTACATAATGTTATATTTAGAAAAAAACGGGTAATTTTTCCTCTTGTCACAATATTTTCACTCCTATTTATATATTAACCCTTTACGACACATTCCTGAGTTTTGACGACCTTTCCTACAATGTTTTCTACCCTTTAACCCATTACCTGACAACAAAATTTTAGACTGGTCCAAATTCAAAGAGACTGCAGACGACAAATAAAATATAATCAAATACTTGAATTTTGTATCAGAAAGGGTAGACAATGTTGTGGGAAATGAAGAAAATGCTGGTAACCAGCATTTTCTCCTTTTTCCACGTTTTGAAAAGGTTTCTTCCTAAGGGTCATTAAAAGTTGGCATCCTGTGGTATAGAGTTTAAACAAGTGTTTCTGCACCAAAAAATATGAGAAGTATTATAGATCTAGCACAGTTTCAGAGGTGATGATAATTGCTTATGGCTTTCAATGGCATAATGATGTATGAACTAGGGGGATTATTTCTAATTTACCTAACCTCATTTTTGCTTCCATCATTAATGTTAACCCTGAAAGCATCTTTTACATCTGTAGTGACCTTTGTGGCCAGTTTAGCTCAAGATCAGATTGCACAATATGCAGTCTGATCTTTTATCTAAACTGTCCTCTTTGATGAGACTCTTTAGACAAAAGTAACATTAGAATTGAATTTGTTAGGATTGTGGCCATTGTAGCTCAAGATCGGATTGAACAATATGCAGTCTGATCTTTTATCTGTACTGTTCTCCTTGATGAGACTCTCTAGACAAAAGCAACATTAGAATTGAATTTATTAGGATTGTGGCCATTGTAGCTAAAGATCAGATTGCACGAAGTGCAGTCTGATCGTTTATCTAAACTGTCCTCTTTGAAGAGGCTTGCTGTACAAAAGCAACGTTAAAATTGAATTTGTTGGGTCGTATTTCTAAATTGAAAAGGTCTGTTCAGTTTATTTGGAGTTTATTTGGTGCTCTGTATTAGACTTAATTCAAAGAGCAGCTGTCGGAGGAAAATTGTTTATTATTGGGCCCCGTTCCAGAACTAACAGGACGTACTGGAAATTGCAGTACTTTGCTCCAGTGGTTTAACGAGAGAATAAAAACAGAAAGTTGAAATATATTATAACTGAATAGATTTTGCTCAAAATTTCAGAAATGACACGATTGCATGTTAATTGTTTTAATTATACCCCCGCAAAATGAATGTTTTCAGGGGGATATAATGGAATCAGCCTGTCTGTCCGTGTGTCCGTCTGTGTACAAAAAATTCCCTGTTTCTGTCAAAGTGCTGGCGGGGGTATTAAGTCACATTCAGTGACAGCTCTAGTTATACCTGTGTCTCTTCTATTTAAACCTTAACCTTTTGCAAGACAACAAAATTTTAGCCTTGTCCAAATTGAAAGCATTAACACAGATGACAATTTCATTGTGACTCAAATGGCGCAATTTTTCTCTGATGGGGTAGAAAACATTGTGGAGAAAGGAGAAAATGCTGGTAACCGACATTTTCTCCTTTTTATACGCCGGTCGAAGACGGGACGTATTATGGGATCACCCGTGGCGGGCGGGCGGATGGGCGGGCGGCGTCCCCATTCTTTGTCCGGAGCATATCTCCAAAACTATGCTAGCTACAGTTATGAAATTTCATGGGTGGATAGATCTCATCAAGGCGGAGTGCAGTGCACAGGAATCATAACTCTCGCTTGCTTAATTTTTGAGTTATTGCCCTTTGTTGTTTTTCATACTTGAATTTTGTCCGGAGCATATCTCCAAAACTATACTAGCTACGGTTATGAAACTTCATGGGTGGATAGATCTCATCAAGGGGGAGTGTAGTGCACAGGAATCATAACTCTTGCTTCCTTAATTTTTGAGTTATTGCCCTTTGTTGTTTTTCATACTTGAATTTTGTCCGGAGCATATCTCCAAGACTATACTAGCTAAGGTTATGAAACTTCATGGGTGGATAGATCTCATCAAGGGGGAGTGCAGTGCACAGGAATCATAACTCTTGCTTACTTAATTTTTGAGTTATTTCCCTTTGTTTATATTCATACTTGAATTTTGTCCAAAGCATATCTCCAAAACTATGCTAGCTACGGTTATGAAACTTCATGGGTGGATAGATCTCATTAAGGGGGAGTGCAGTGCAAATGAATCATAACTCTTGCTTGCTTAATTTTTGAGTTATTATACGCCCGTCAAAGACGGGACGTATTATGGGATCACCCATGGCGGACGGGCGGGTGGGTTGGCAGGCGGGGTCCAGTTTTTGTCCGGAGCATAACTTTGTCATCTCCAGTCCGATTGACTTGAAACTTGGCATGTGTGTTTGTTGCAATAATACGGAGTGCAGTGCAAAAGAACCATAACTCTAGCTCATGCTGTCTTTGAGTTATTTCCCTTTGATCGTCATTTTTACAGCATTTTCTGCTTGTCCGGAGCATAATTTTATCATCTCCAGTCCGATTGATTTGAAACTTGGCATGTGTGTTAGTTGCAATAATACGGAGTGCAGTGCGAAAGAACCATAACTCTACCTCGAGCTGTCTTTGAGTTATTTCCCTTTGATAGTCATTTTTTACAGCATTTTCTGCTTGTCCGGAGCATAACTTTTTCATCTCCAGTCTGATTGACTTGAAACTTGGCATGTGTGTTTGTTGCAATAATACGGAGTGCAGTGCGAAAGAACCATAACTCTACCTCGTGCTGTCTTTGAGTTATTTCCCTTTGATCGTCATTTTTACAGCATTTTCTGCTTGTCCGGAATATAACTTTGTCATCTCCAGTCCGATTGACTTGAAACTTGGCATATGTGTTTGTTGCAATAATACAGAGTGCACTGCGAAAGAACCATAACTTTACCTCGTGCTGTCTTTGAGGTATTTCCCTTTGTCATTTTTACAGCATTTTCTGCTTGTCCGGAGCATAACTTTATCATTTCCAGTCTGATCGACTTGAAACTTGGCATGTGTGTTTGTTGCAATAATATGGAGTGCATTGCGAAAGAACCATAACTCTACCTCGTGTTGTCTTTGAGTAATTTCCCTTTGATCGTCATTTTTACAGCATTTTCTGCTTGTCTGGAATATAACTTTTTCATCTCCAGTCCGATTGACTTGAAACTTGGTATTTGTGTTTGTTGCAATAATATGGAGTGCAGTGCGAAAGAACCATAACTCTATCTCGTGCTGTCTTGAGTTATTTCCCTTCGATAGTCATTTTTTACAGCATTTTCTGCTTGTCCGGAGCATAACTTTGTAATCTCCAGTCTGATTGACTTGAAACTTGACATGTGTGTTTGTTGCAATAATACGGAGTGCAGTGTGAAAGAACCATAACTCTATCTCATGCTGTCTGAGTTATTTCCCTTTGATCGTCATTTTTATAGCATTTTCTGCTTGTCCAGAATATAACTTTGTCATCTCAAGTCAGAGTGACTTGAAACTTGGTATGCATGTTTGTTGCAATATTACGGAGTACAGTGTGCAAGAACAATAACTCTACCTAGTGCGGATTTCGAGTAATTCCACTTTGATCTTCATTTTTACAGTATTTCTTGCTTGTCTGGAACGGAACTTTGTCACCTCAAGTCAAATTGACTTGAGACTTGGTAAACATGTTTGTTGTATTACCTGCCCTTTACGATTATTATACCCCCTTGACAACTGGCGGTGGGACGGGCGTATCTTGCAACAATTTGCCGCTCTTGTTCCATAATGTTTTCAAAATGCTGTCAACATGGACAAATCCAAAATTTTTTGGTCTTGTATAGAGTTAATGAAAGGTTTTTAGCTCCACTGGCTGAAGGCCAGCGAGCTGTTGTCATGGCGTTGTGTCCGTCGTGCGTCTGTCCGTCCGTTCGTTCGTCCGTGCGTGCGTCCGTAAACTTTTTCTTTAAAAACATTCTCCTCAGAAACTATTGACTGGATTTTTACCAAATTTCACAGGAATGTTCCTTTGGTGGTCCTCTTTCAAATTCCTTCAAATAATTGTGTTCCATGAAGAATTCTGGTTGCCATGGCAACCAAAGTAAAAAACCTTTAAAAATCTTCTCCTCCCAAACTGCTATTTGGATAGCATTATTATTTTGCAGGAATGTTCCTTAGATACAGGTTTACAGAATTCCTTAAAAAAAAAAAAGATCTGTCAAAAAACATGGCTTTTATGGGAGACTCATTTTCCTTTTATGGTATAAAGTAAAATCTTTGAAAAATTTCTTCTCTAAAACTATTCATTGGATTTCATTGTTGTTTTGCAGGTAAGTTCCTATGGTGGTTGTCTACCAAATTGTTTCTTCAGTGAGCTAAAATGCAGGATTGAATGATAATTGTTAAAAACTTCCTTTCGCCATTATAGAAATATCAGGCCTGTGGAGCGATACAGGCGCTCAAGCGCCTCTAGTTCAGTTTTGGCATCTTTCAATCCTCCAAAAGTCTCAGTGTTTGCAGTCAGTGTGGAAATGGGACCATATTCATCGATCATTCTAAATATAACTCTAATTCTGAATACCAAAACTAGCCATCTGATTGGCTGATACATTTTGTCTCAGCTAGTTGGATAACTAGTCTTGGAATCTACAGAGGGAATGTAATGATTGGAACAGTTTCTGAACATTCTTTGAGAACTCACAACTCTAATGGAAGACCAGGCTTGTACTAACTACAGTACTCTATACTGTTAACTCTTTACCACATGATCCTGTGTTTTAATGACCCAAACGAAAAAAGCTTTTGAAAACACAGTGGGAAAAGGAGAAAATACTGGTAACCAGCATTTTCTCCTTAACCCACTATGTTTTCTTCCCAGTCAAAACCAAATTCCATCATTTGAGCCACATTTAAATTGTTGTCAGTAAATGCTTTGAATTTGGACTAATCAAAAATTTTGTTGTTTGGTAAAAAGTTAAGCTTCTATTGCTGGGCTTTGAAGATTGTAGAATATGACATCGCCAAAACAGCAAGTTCAGCTATTTTTTTGTGTCTAATAATTGGCCCCCATATATCACACGCCATTCTTGTGTCCATTAAAAAATGTCAGCTTATCAAGTAAATGGACCTTCCATATACTCAGAGAAATTCTCCAAGGTGATATTGACACTTCAACCCTTTGCGCCCAAATAAATCCAACCAACATTCAACAAACCTCATTTGTGGCAATTTAAGGCTATTTTGAAATAAGAACTTCTCGTAAAATTGAACGGTATGGATTGATGGTCAGATATGCATACTGTGTACAGTCTGGTCTTGATAAAATCTATCCTCGAAAACATCATGTTGTGGATTATAAAGCTTAGAGTTGTGATACTAGAATGATAATCCTCAAGTCCAGTATGAAGCTTTCAGATAACCCTCATGTTTGGTGGTATATAAAATAAAGCTTCTGGATGATTCAGAACAATTACTATGGAACCGATAATGATTTATGCCCTTTATCTGTACAGCCAAGAGCATCTTTAACTGCTTTTTCTTCCTGTTTGGTATTCTTTATCAAACTTATAATGAGCATAAGACTTCTCTAAGATAAAATGCATCCTGTTAACAATCTTTATACTGACAAGCATACTTTTTCCTCAGCCCACTTGTTTTAGATTGTATGTCAAAATTTTTAACTCTTTACCAAACGAAAAACTTTTAGACTAGTCCAAATTGAAAGCATTTGCAGACAACAAAGGTTTTTCAGGGACTGAATTTTGTTTTGAGTAGGGTAGCAAACATAGTGGGAAAAGGAGAAAATGCTGGTTACCAGCATTTTCTCCTTTTCCCAATATGGTTTCAAAAGTCTTCTTTGTTAGGGTCGTTAAAACTTGGGATTGTGTAGTGAAGGGTTAAGGAACATTTGTTGAAGTTTTAACTTTGCATTCAGAACTTGGTCATCTTGGAGAATCATTTTTTTTTTTACATCACTAATACTTATCAACTGGGAAACATGGTGAAAAAGGAAGGAACTGCTACATGGAATATCATTTGACACTCGAAGTTTCCTGGACTTCATTAATCTTTACATTATGTGTATTTCTTTCTGTGTCCTTAGGTGTCTTCACTTTTAGTGGATTAATATTTGCTTTGATAGTACATGTTTTTGTTTAATTACTGATTTGCCACAATGTTTTCTGATGTTTTACCATTCAAAGTCTTCAAAAAGCATTTGCATTAGGTTAGAAAAAAGTTTTTTGACTTGCTATGTCAAAGGTAACCCATTACCACACAATCCTGAGTTTTAAGAACCATGAAAAAGAATTTTTTTTTAAAAATTGGGGGAAAAAGAATGAAAATACTGGTAACAAAAGGATTAGCATTTTCTCCTTTTCCCACGATGTTTGCTTACCTTTTTAAGACCATCATGTAAGCCATTCTGAGTTTGTCAGCTGCATATGCTTTGAATTTGAACAAGCCTTAAATTTTACTGTCTGGTGAAGAGGAAACTTTATAATGAATACATGAAATCACAAGTGTACCAGCCAAGAGAGCCAAGATTTTATTTACAGGTTTGTCACTTCCCCCACTTGTCACAATGTTGTAACTTTTTTTAGGAGGTAATGATGCTGGTTACCAGCATTTTCTCCTTTTCCCACAATGTTCTCAGAAGCCTTCTTTCTCAGTGTTGTTAAAACTGGGGATTTTGTGGTAAAGGGTCATGTGTGGTAGAGTTGAATTTCCATAATTGGTGCAATTCAGTGTTTGTGTGGATGCATAATGAAAGGGCTGTTGCTGCACCCCCTATCAGCATCAAAGTTTGGGCCCTATATTTATCTAATTGGGCGAGAGAAACTTATCGTAACTCTATACACATTATTTTAATTGGTTTTGTTAGCTGTACACTTTGAGAAGTAAATACCACAATTATGACTAACATCAAAAAGTCTTACAAATTAACTCTTTACCACACAATCCCGACTTTTAATGACCCTGAGAAAGAAGCCTTTTGAAAACATTGTAGGAAAAGGAGAAAATGCTGGTAACCAGCATTTTCTCCTTTTCCCACAATGTTTTCTACCCTTCCCAAAACAATTTTCAGTTTTTGAGCCATATTTATTTTGTCATCTACAAATGCTTTCAATTTGGACCAGTCTAAAATTTTGTCATTTGGTAAAGAGTTAAGGGTGGCATTGGTTGATTTTATGAAGAATGCAGATTAAGATCAGCAAATAACAAATATTTAGTCTGATGTTGGCTGTGCTGTCTTTTTTTTCTGTTTTTTTTTTTGTGCCTTTAGTTTGAAATATCTCATTTTCCCTACCTGAACTGAAAATGCACTTTTAACTCTGTACCACTTGGCAAAATTTTAGACTTGCCACAAGTAAAAGAATTTTCAGACAACAAATTACATAAGGGTCAAATGATAATATTTTTCAATAAAAGGTTGGAAAATATTTTGGGAAAAGGAGAAAATGCTGCTTACCAACATTTTCTTCTTTTCCCACGTTTTCCAAGGCTTTCTTTATAAAGGTCATTAAAAGTGGGAACTGTGTGGTAAAGGGTCAATCAAAACAATCCTGAGTATAAATAATTCTGATTCTGTTTTTGAAAACATTGTGGGAAAAGGAGAATAATACTGTTAACCAGCAGTTTCTCTTTTTTCTCACAATTTTTTTTTATCCTCTTAAAGGTAAAATCTCATCTTTGAAAGGCTTACTTCATAACTGAATTGCAGTTTTTAGCTCCACTGGCCAAAGGCCAGCAGGCTTATGTCATGGCCCGGTGTCCGTCATGCGTCTGTGCGTGCGTGCGTCCGTCCGTCCGTCCGTCCGTTAACTTTTATTTTAAACATCTTCTCTGAAACTACCCATCCAATTTTGACGAAACTTAACAGAAATGATCCTGCCATGGTCCTCTTCAGAATTTCTTGAAGAATCTGATTCCTTCAAAAACTCTGGTTGCCATGGCAACAAAATTTAAAAATATTGGAAATCTTTGAAAATCTTCTTGTCAGAAACCATAAGGCCTAGGGCTACCAAATTTGGCATGTAGCTTTATCTAGTAGACCTCCATCAAGTTTCATCAAATTTTAGCCCTAGTGTCAAAATTGGCCCCGCCCCTGGGGTCACAAGTTTTACATAGGCTTATATAAGAGAAAACTTTGCAAATCTTCCTGTACCTAGCAATAAGGCTAGGGCTACCAAATTTTGCATGTGGCTTTATCTAGTGGGCCTCTACCAATAGTGCCCAAATTATAGCCTGGGGGGGGGGGGGATCACAAGTTTTACATGGGCTTATATAGAGAAAACTTTAGAAATCTCCCTGTACCCAGCCATAAGGCCTAGGGCTACCAAATTTTGCATGTGACTTTATTTAGTGGGCCTCTACCAAGAGTGCCCAAATTATACCCCTTGGTTCAGATTTGATCCCGCACAGGGGTCACAAGTTTTACATAGGCTTATATAGAGAAAACTTAAGAAATCTCCCTGTACCCAGCCATAAGGCCTAGGGCTATCAAATTTTGCATGTGGCTTTATTTAGTGGGTCTCTACCAAGAGTGCCCAAATTATAGCCCTGGGGTAAAAATTGGCCCTGCCCCTGGGGTCAAAAGTTTTACATGGGCTTATATAGAGAAAACTCAAGAAATCTCTCTCTATTTACTCATAAAGCCTAGGGCTACCAAATTTTGCATGTAGCTTTATCTAGTGGGCCTCTACCAAGAGTGCCCAAATTATAGCCCTAGGGTCGAATTTGATCCCACCGCAGGGGTCAGAAGTTTCACATGGGCTTATAATTATAGTGAAAACTTTAGAAATCTTCTTTTTACTAACCATAAGAACTAGGGCTACCAATTTTAGTCCTGTCTCAGGGGTCTCATCTTCAAAACCATTTGGCCAAGTATTGTAATGTTTAGCATGTAGGGTTTTCACTTATTAGCCAGTGGAGTGATACAGGGCCGTCATAGCCCTCTTCTTATTACTCAAAGGGGCTGCAGGAACATGTTTGAATGTTTTGTAGTTGCGGCTGATCACTCACAATTTATTCATTTCTTGGCTAGAGGGGATAGAAAGGTGAAATAGTACCGATAACTGTCCCCAAATGTAACTTTAGTTTTTGACAGGTCGCATGTTGGTACAGAGACGATTACCGAACAAATAGGCAAAAACCTCAGCTCAGATTTTGTGCCCATGTTTTTACAACTTGACAACAAAACTAGAATTAAACATAGCTGTTGTTTGTGTATTCAATAATTATTTGTTTCAAATACAGATATTTTATTTTTAAACGCCAAAAATAGGAAAGAACAGCTTGAAAGATCTGTTACTATTAGATGTTTACATTTCCCAAAATAGATGCAAAGTGGCTGCCAAACAAAATTTTGACAAGATTTTGTTAGTTTTTTCAAGGGTAACCTGTTATAAATGACTTTATAAAGCACTTTAGTTAGAGAAACATTTAATTATTAGTCCTTAATTAAACCAATGAAACAGAATGTCAGTACAGCATTGTAGCTTTTGCCTCGGAAAATTCACTCTGGACTTGAGATGTTATGGTACTTGATAAACCTCCAAATAGGAAAAGAAGCATTCAAAACGTCTCATTGTTGACACTAGAATGCGAATCAAATCTGCAATGTACAATGAAAATTGCTTATTTTATAGGAAAGAGTAGAAATATGTTACTTCAAACAGAGTAACAATTTGAAACACTTAAGTGCGAAGCACAATAAAAGCTACTTTTGCAGATGGTGTGGATCAGGCTCAGACTATAATACACCATCCCGGATCGGGATTTACCGTCCTGTTTAGTTCACGTGTTCTGGCCAAAAGACAGTTTTTGTGGCATTTGTCAAAGACAGTGCCACTATGAGTTCAATATTGAATTTTGAAGACCTTATATCATATTTTGTGCAAAGCTGAAGGAAATAGACCCAATTAAACTCAATTTTTCTCAGACAAATGAGTTTTTCTATAGCACTCAGATATGTAATTGGAAATGGCATGTTAAAATACACTGGGTGAGACTATCGATCGTGGAAATACTTCTTTTTGATTGAAAATAGCTTCACCCGCTCATAGCCTTCTATTGGGGCAATGATATACATGTACACAAAATTTGTCTACTGACCACTTGGTCCCAGCTTTTTCTTTCCAAAACCATTTCGTCCCTGGGCTTGTTTGTCCCATGATTGCGCTCTACTCCATTTGATTGTGCATGAATATTCATAGATCGAAATAATTGATTGTAATGTTGGGAATTAGATCTTTACGGCCAAATATATCTGAAATTCATAGTTTTCAAGTACAAACTTAATTTTATTCAATATATTTACATGGTTTCTCTCTCTACCCATCATGCATCCTACTGTCAAGGGACGTCACTCCCGACTCCTCCTGAATGATCAAAGGGTGACTACCAATACAGAAATAATCCTAATTTGTCATGAGTACTCTCCTTTCAACCAAAAAAGGTATCAATTTGCTTAGTAGGGGAAATATATTGACTTTCAAGCCAATATATGAATAATATTTCTGTCTCTCTTTCAAATTATAAATTCCACGTAATGGCTTCCTTGATAAATGCCACTCCAGTGTTTTCAACACTTTGATTAAACATGCCTGTTATACCCCACCAAAAAAAATTGTTGGCTACTGACAATGTTGTTAAAACTTGGGATTATTTTGTAGAGGGTTAGGGTCAATATTCAAAATTAAGAAGGAAAGGGACTGCAAGGATTACTGTAATATAAAAGAGTTTGAGACTGCCCTCACAATGAAGAACCTGATGCTACCTACTCTTTGCATACTACAGACAATATTTTGTGCTTTTATGGACATTGTCGATCTCCATAAAAGCACAAAATATTGTCGATCAAGATCAGTGCAGTCGGATCCTTGTCAACTTTTTGCAATAGTTCTTGAGATCTTTTAGACTGAAACTATTGATAACACATTAATATTATATTTGTCTTCTCTAATTTGTGGAATCACCATTTAATATTTTTCCCAATGCAAAGAGTTTCAGTTGTTACTTTTATACCAGACTTCAAAATTAAGATCTGCCCCTGTTATACTTCACTAGAAAATTGATTGGCACTAGGTGACCCATATTTACAGATAGCACTTATCATTTAACCCATAGCTTGCTTTTTGGGTGAACAATATTGCTTTTGCATCACATGTTGATTAAGATAAGACTACACAAAGTATGCGTTTGATCTTTGATCTAGACTATCTTCTTTGATGAGATACCATGGCCATAAGCCAAGAAATTGCTGTTACTAAAGTCTTTTTTTGAAGTGTCATTTTTGCTGAATTTGCCCTCAAAGGGTCAAGTCTGAAAATCTCAATTTGTCTGCACTGGGTGCAGATACAATATTGAAAAGCAATTGTGATGGGTGTATTACAGATATGCAATTGTGGGTCATCTTCTTTTCTACTAATATTTTCAGGAGTTGCATGTTTGAATTCTTCCATGCTTTGAGCCAAAAGTTTGGTGCTTTTGAGTGAAGATCAAGATTAACCTGCACTATGGCCCGTTGCTTCTGACATATGCTTCATCATAGGTTCATTTAGAAAATACTTTTTACAACATGACTGTATCTACTAATTAAAACCTAATTTCAAACTTTGAGTGGCATTTATTGTTGTCTGCAAATGCTTTCAACTTTTACAGGTTTAAAATTTTGCCCTTTTGTAAAGAGTTCAAAGGTAGAATATACAAAATACACTATGGTACAAGCTTTATTCATAAATTCAAATCGGTAGGATGATGTTATATCTAATGTGATAAAAAAAGAGTTACTGATTGTGAAATAACCATCCTGTTATTTAATTCCAAAAACTGCAACTTTTTATTGAACGTTATTTTACAGATTACATGACTGCAAAAAAAAATATAACTAGTATTTAACAAGAAATTTTGATTTACAGCAACTAAAAACAGAATAGGCCCCTTTAAGCCCTCTTCTATAGATCCTTTCAGAGAACTGTAAAGGATGTAACTTCCTGCAACAATTTTTAGGCCTTTGTTATAAGGAGTAGTTTCAGAGATATTTTTGCAAAAGGAAGAATTGCCCCATACTTTTACCACAATGTTTTCACAGGTATTTAATCATATTCATTCATACTGATTGCTTAATTATATCGTACCTAGAAAATATTGGAGAATTAACCTTAGAATGTTCTTATGAATGGCTGGTAAATACAGACCCTGGGTAATTTCAAGATTGCCCCTTGATTGGTTTCTGAGGTAATGGGTAGGACAAAAGACTTTGAGTTTAGGCCAGCAGACTGAAACAAAATATCTTGTCCATGGATACATTTCAAAGAAAGTATAAATTAGATTTTCATGTCATATGGTAGACTGATCATGACTTTCCAGCCTATTGTTTGAAATCATCCTCCATTAAACTTTGTTGTTTGAAATCACCCTCATTAAACTTTGTCAGATGAAGTAAACACCCATTTGAGATAAGGCCTTCTGATGGATTGAAAGCATTTTCAGACAACAAATTATGTGTGGATCAAAAGATGTGATTTGTCATTGAAAGGAATGAAAACATTATGGGACAATGTGAAAATGGTGATTACTAGTACATGTATTGTCTTCTTTTCCCACGGTTACTTAAACATTCCACAGTCAGAATTATCTGTAAACATTAATGGAAAAGGGAAAAAAAAAAATGGCTATAAGCATTTTCTCCTTTTCCCACTTTCTATTTTTCCCACACTTTCAGAGAAATATTCTAACACTTGCATCTTATTTAACCCTTTACCACATAATCCAGAGTTTTAACAACCCTAAGGAAGAAACCTTTTGAAAACATTGTGGCGCCAGCGACAGCCTTGTTATTGCAGTCTTTGTAATTTTGTCCTGCATCATCCACAAAAATTGTTTTATCTGTGATGTGGTCAGTCAAATAATTAAGACAGATATTGAACATGTTTGCAATTTGGAATCGTGTTATGATCAGCTTTTAGTGCTATTTGTTTAATATGATATGTCACCTTGCATTTGATAATTAACTCTTTACCAAACTACATGTGATATGTGAACTTGTCCAATTTCAAAGCATATGCAAACAACAAATGAACAGTGGCTCAAAAAGTAGAAGTTACCTTTGAAAGGAAACATTGTGGGAAAAGTAGAATTTGATGATTACCTGAGTTTTCTTCTTTTTCCCATAACTTAATCAAAAGTCTTTTCTGTCAAGGTCGTTAAAAACTTTGGATTGTGTGGTAAAGGTAGAAGGAATGAGATGACAATTGCACACTATTGAAATAATGAATAGGAAAACATAATACAAAAAAAAATTATAATTGCTTAATTGACTAGGTTTCCAAAATTTGTTTTTTGTGAAAAGTACAATATTTTCATAGAGAATTAATGTTAAGTGAAACATATTGGTCCCATTATCCATGCTGAATAGTTGAAATCTTGATCTGTTAACCCTTTACCACACAATGACGACTTTTGACGCCCCTGAAAGAGAAGGCTTTTGAAAACATTGTGGGAAAAGGAGAAAATGCTGGTTACCAGCATTTTCTCCTTTTCCCACAACGTTTTCTACCCTATCAAAGAAAAATCATTTCATATGAGCCACGTTAAAACTGTCATCTACAAATGCTTTCAATTTGGACAGGTCTAAAATTTTGTCGTGTGGTAAAGGGTTAAAACCCCAAGTTAGGGAAAGGTATTAGGACAAACCATGTTACATAAGAGTAAAAGAACTTGGTCTTATGCCCAGGTATCTAAATATTTTGTTTAGTAAACTTACTCCAAATATTTTGGCTTTCATCATGTACTTCAAATCTTCACCAACTCTTTCAATACCAAGTAAATGATTAACAATTTTTCATTGGCTATGAAATATATTTCCCCTGCAAGACGAAGAGACACTTTGGCCTTAATCTAATAGAAAGTAGTGGACGGTGTAGATCAAGGATCAGACTGCACGTTCTGTGCAGTCTGATCTTGATCTACACTGTCCACAAAGGCTTCTGGTGCGGTCTACAGTAAGGAAAGAGTTAACTTCACGAGACATACAACAGGAAGTGAACAAAGTGAATGATTCTTTTTTTGATGCTTCGGAATTGAGGATGAAAATTTAAGTTTCCATACAACATTTACAATAAAGAAGCACTGATGTATTTTGCATTGAATTATGAAACAATGAGAAAGGAAAGCAGAGTATTAGGAATATCACCTCAATAATTATTATCATGCCCTCTACATTTCATAATAATTCTTATTTATGTATCCCATTTCTTAATTATTGCTTTGAAAGAGCAAAGACTTCATAAGATATTGCAGAGGGTGTAACCCATTTCCTCTCTAAACATATTTGCTGCTGAGGTCTTAGAGTCTTAGTTATAAAAGATGAATAATATACATGTACATATATTAAGCTTAACTACATATGAACATTACATGTACTATCATAATCTTTGTTACAAATGGAAAGAAATTACATTCATTTTGTCAAAACATTTTCAAATAGTGGTCCTCAGCTGGCAACAAATTTTTTAATTAGTGCTCTTGGAGGTAATGCCATAAGCAATGGTTGGTGAATGGAAAAAAATGTGGGTTCTATCAAATTATGTTATGAAATAGATTCCAATGATGGTTTACAATATGTTGAACATGTGGGTGGAGAAAAAGGCCAAGGTCAGTGGTGGAAAGATATTTTCAGTCTCTTCTCAGGAGACTGACTCTTTACCAGATGACAAAATGTTAGCCTTGTCCAAATTGAAAGCATTTGCAGACAACAATTTCAGTGTGGTTCAAATGGTGCAATCTTGCTTTGATAGGGTAGAAAACATTGTGGAAAAAGGAGAAAATGCTGGTTACCAGCATTTTCTCCTTTTCCCACAATGATTTTAAAAGGCCTCTTCTACAGGGTAGTGAAAACCTGGGATTGTATGGTAAAGGGTTAAACTAGTTTTTCCAGAAGCTTGGCTCATCCAGGGACTGCCAAGGTAATCTTGATCAATCTTTTATTTTGGGAATCAGGTGTCTCACCCATTACACAAAAAGCATTGCATAAAAAGGAAGTAGAGATTTTCCTGTAGTAAAAGAACCGGTAGTCAATTTGGTCTGGATATCCCAACCTGTAGGTTAAAGATTTGACTGCATATAGCTCAAAGTGATCTTTCTGATTTTCAATAGGTAGTCATTTTGATGATAAGGATAATGTCTTGTATGCAGCCTTTCACATGAAATGATCTGGAAATGCTTAATACTTCAAGTTAGTTTGAAACTTTTGAGCAGATGACTTATTCCATAAAACATAAGAGATTCTCACATATTATCCTGTACAATCCTGATTTCAGAACTCTGAAAAAGAGAGCTTTTATAAAGTTTTTAACATTGTTGGTAAAGAAGAAAATGCAGGCAACAAACATTTTCCCTTGTGCCCACGTTCTTATGTACCCTTTCACAAACAGATCCCATCATTGTAGCCACATTTCAGTTGTCATCTTCAAATGCAGACCAGTATGTTATTTTGTTGTTAGGTAAAGAGTTAAATATACTGGTCACCTTGTTAACCCGTTACCACACAATCCCTACTTTTGACAACCCTGAGAAAGAAGCCTTTAGAAAACATTGTGGGAAAAGGAGAAAATGCTGGTTACCAGCATTTTCTCCTTTTCCCACAATGTTTTCTACCCTTCACAAAACAAATTTAAAATTTTCAGTCACTTTTATTTTGTCGTCTGCAAATGCTTTCGATTTGGACAAGCCTAAAATATTGTCGTTTGGTAAAGAGTTAACACACTAGATGTTACTTGTTGCTGCAATCTGTTTTAGACTAGCTTACCAAGTTTCTCTTGGTAATCTGTAAAATGAATTCAAATGTGATAACCTCTTACATGTATTCAAATATGTCAATCTCAGAGTCAAGCACAGGGGGTATGAAAATTACGCACATGCCTTCATTTTACAGCAAAAGTAACGTGAAGGTCACTGCAACTAAAAATGAAGAAATAATCTTTGAATGGCCATTAACTTCAACAAGTTATTTTGCTAGGGTTACAAATTTTCAAGATCATAGAATTTGTTACGCACATTGTACACATTTTACAACCAAAGTAAGGTCAAGGTCAAGGTCATAGTTACTTCACTTTATGGCCAAATTAAGCGTCAGATAGTTGTTACTAAATCTTGGAAAGATGGAATTTTTAATTTCTTCAAGATTCTTTCAACTGTGTTTGTGAAACTTCACATGGGCAAAGATCCTAAAGTGCACATTCCTTTTTAGGCCAAGGTAAATGTCAAGGTCATTTATTAAAAAGCAAGTTCAAAGATAACATCTATAGGGAACCTATCTTTTGCCCTACAAAAAGCCAGCTCTTGATATTATAGTTTTAAACCCTTGTCCTGCTAAATAAATGAAATGAAACTTTCCAGCTGATGGTATAAACCCAAATTTTGCTATTTTAAAGGCATTTTTTGGGAGAAAGATATCTCCTTATCGGACAGTGTAGGTCCAAGATCAGACTGCATGCTCTGTGCAGTCTGATCTTGATCTACACTGTCATCTAAAGGTCAGCGTGTCGCGCTTAGCAGCCTAAGGGTTAACTGTGTGGTATCATGAGTATGACTGATGAAGCTACCTAAAGGGCTGATAATCGAAAATCTGTTATGTGTCATCATCAGATGGTGTGTTCCATGTTAACTTTTATGGTACTTTCTGATAATTTCATCCTTGAACTTTGGACAGAATAGATGAGTTAACTCTTTCTTTAATATATAGATAATTTCCATATTAACAGCTACAAATACAGTTCTGCTGCAAAGATTAAGAGACCAGATTTTGGTCATAATCAACAGTGTAGATCAGAGATCAGACTGGATATTCTGTACACTGTCCAAAAAAGCTTGTGGTGTTGTCTAAGGTATGGAAAGAGTTAATGAGCCCTTTTGCTTCTCAGTTGGATGGATAACTGTTAGTTTGTGTTATGATTGAGCTCATGGTGAGTTATTGTCTTTTTTTTAGCTTTGATGTTTTTTTTCATCTATTTACTCGATATACACCTGTTAGCAACTCTTGTCTATTAAAGACATCTGTAATCATTCAGACAAAAGGAATATAGATGGTAATATATGCAACATGCAAAAAAGGGGCATTAGCACATTTGCGTAAAGTGTTGTCTCGGATCAGACTGCGCAATCCGCGCAAGCTAATTCGAGACGGCACTTTACAACTACATTAGACTTTGCCCAGCAGTAGGCTGATGCGAAACAGAAAATTACACAAAAACGGAAAGAGTCATTTCAGATAAGTCTGAGCGGAGTGCACAGGCTGATCCGGAACGACACTTTATGCAAATGCCTAAATGCCCCTTTTTGCGTGTTGCAAGCCATATGAAAGTATTGTATTCTTTAAGCCAGGTATTATTTCACCTATATATACAAAACTAAAGTTCACCACAATAACATGGAATAGGTTTTATATAATTTGAAACATTTCAAAGTGAATGTTTTGGAATGTATTTTATCACATAACCTCCCTTGTTTTCAGTGCAATATACCCATCATGAATTTTCTTATCTTAAACACGTTTGGTATCACAATTGTGTGATGTCATTTTGTACCTATATCATAGAAGTGAATAGGATTTTATGGATATTACCACGGGTGCGTCTATAGATGGTTTTGCATCTTCTGATCTATAATTTGTGAAATATTTCTATTTAACTAAGCTTGCCAAAGGCTTGCTTAATAACATTTTCTCTAGACTCTTTTAATAAAATTTTATCTCAAACACCAGCTCATATCAGATCCTATATGTCTACAAGATCCATGAAAGCATTGTGTTATACATATTCTATCTAACTATGAAATACTTTGACTCTTGCAACGTGACACACTATGGTAGTTTAAGATATTTCCTTACAATCAGAGAGAAAAAGTACTGCTGAATTTTGATATACTATAGAATGGTTCAGTCAGCTGTGTAAACATAGATAAATTAGCAATATATGTAGTGTAAGGGATAAATACATTGTATCAGAAATCTTCAATTTAAAGCCAGAAATGTCATAACAGTGATTTCTTTGATAGCTTTCAAAAAATGAAATGCATTTTCTATTGGTCGCAATCTATGCAACCTTGTAACTGTCAGGGGCAACATTTGGCATGATTTGATACAAGAATGATTATAGATTGATAAAGATGAAATGGGTTAAAAACTGGCTGAAAACAGGTATAGATGTATCTTTAAACAACATTTGCAAAAAAAGTAGAGATGTATCTTTAAACAATAACATTTGACTCAAAAGTCAGTTGTTATTATGAATATATACTACTCAAAATTTGCTAGGGATCACTATCTTAGATTCAGCCGATATGTATGTAGGGCATGCATCAGGTATGGTTTTTGAATATAGAAAATTGCCACGCTGACGAAATAAACTATCTCAGGAAACGAATATTTTTCAAGCAAAACTGTATTTTCGTAACATATACCTCCATTGAAAAATCTAAATGATCCCTATCAAAGTGCGAGTAGTATGTTTTCTGTTTGCCATGAAAGTTTCATGTGTGAGCTGTATCATATTCCCAAATGAGTTTGGAGAAAAACTTTTGTATGTCTGGAGTTGCCACTGATTTAGATTTTATGGAAGTATTTATTCCTCATCAACTGATAATTTCTAAATAAAACTGTGATTTGGAAATGATTGCATTAATACATGTAGTCCTAGGTAATTGAAAGATTTGTTCTATTCACCATGTTTATGGTTCCAACAGTATACTCCATAGTTATGATCTAGTTTATAACAAAATATTGTCACTTGAAGCAAATACTATGAATTCAGATGAGAATTGTTGCTTGTACGTTGTTTGCCACTGTCCATCCTTCTTGGACAACAGGCATTAATAGGTTAATTCTTTAATTTTTAGCTCCACTGGCTGAAGGCCAGCAGGCTTATGTCATGGCCCATTGTCCGTTGTGCGTCCGTCCGTCCGTCCGTTCATTCACATTTCTTTGTTTATACTCTAGCATCTACAAATATTAAGCAATCAGCACCAAACTTGGTCAATATATATATATGACCATAAGATCCGGGATGAGTTTGATTATGGGTGTAATCGGACCAGAACAACTGGAGTTATTTGCCCTTGAATTAGACAAATTGCTTTATTTGACTTTGTTTACACTCTAGCATCTACAAATATCAACCAATCAGCACCAAACTTGGTCAAAATATATATGACCATAAGATCTCGGATGAGTTCGATTATGGGTCTAATCGGACCAGAACAACTGGAGTTATTTGCCCTTGAATTAGAAAAATTGCTATATTTGACTTTTGTTTACACTCTAGCATCTACAATTATTAACTAATCAGCACGAAACTTGGTCAAAATATATATGACCATAAGATCTCAGATGAGTTCGATTATGGGTCTAATCGTACCAGAACAACTGGGGTTATTTGCCTTTGAATTAGAAAAATTGCTATATTTTGACTTTGTTTACACTCTAGCATCTACAATTATTAACCAATCAGCACCAAACTTGGTCAAAATATATATGACCATAAGATCTCAGATGAGTTCGATTATGGGTCTAATCGTACCAGAACAACTGGGGTTATTTGCCCTTGAATTAGAAAAATTGCTATACATGTATTTGACTTTGTTTACACTCTAGCATCTACAATTATTAACCAATCAGCACGAAACTTGGTCAAAATATATATGACCATAAGATCTCCGATGAGTTCAATTATGGGTGTAATCGGACCAGAACAACTGGAGTTATTTGCCCTTGAATTATAAAAATTACTATATTTGACTGTTTACACTCTAGCATCTACAATTTTTAACCAATCAGCGTCAAACTTGGTCAAAATACTTATGACCATAAGATCTCGAATGAGTTATGGATCTAATTGGACCAGAACGACTGGAGTTATTTGCCCTTGAATTAGAAAGTTCTGTAGAATAGTTCTTTGTCCGGAGCATAACTTTGTCATCTCCAGTCCGATTGACTTGAAACTTGGCATTTGTAGTTGTTGCAATAATACGGAGTGCAGTGTGAAAGAACCATAACTCTACCTCGTACTGTCTATGAGTTATTTCCCTTTGTTCGTCATTTTTACAGCATTTTCTGCTTGTCCGGAATATAACTTTGTCATCTCAAGCCTGAACATCTTCAAATTTGGTATGCATGATTGTTGAAAAATTACGGAGTGCAGTGCACAAGAACCATAACTCTTCCTAGCACGAATTTTGAGTTATTCCCCTTTGACCTTCATTTTTATAGCATTTCTTCCTTTTCCGGAGCAAAACTTTGTCATCTTAAGTAGGAATGTTGCAATATTTGGAAGTGCAGTGCACAAGTATTGTAACTCTACCTCATGCTGTCTTTGAGTTATTTCCCTTTGATCGTCATTTTTACAGCATTTAGTGCTTGTCCAGAATATAACTTTGTCATCTCAAGTTAGAACGACTTCAAACTTGGTATGCATGTTTGTTGCAATATTACGGAGTACAATCACAAGAACAATAACTCTGCCTAGCGCAGATTTTGAGTAATTCCACTTTTATCTTCATTTTTACAGTATTTCTTGCTTGTCCGGAACGGAACTTTGAAGTCTCAAGTCAAATTGACTTGAGACTTGGTAAACATGTTTGTTGCATTACCTGCCCTTTGCGATTATTATACCTCCTTGACAACTGGCGGTGGGATGGGCTTATCTTTCGACAATTTGCCACTCTTGTTTCATTATCATTTGGCCTTGAACCTCGATATTTGGTATTTATCTTCATTGTAGACCTTCACTGCTTAGTACTCAGGTGAGCGATATAGGACCATCATGGTCCTCTTGTTTCAGGATAGCATAAATATGGGTAGATGTTGAAGGAGTACCAGTTCATAAATTGCTGGCAAGAGTTAGCTAACTCTTTCCATACCATAGACGACACCAGAAGCTTTTATGGACAGTGTACATCAAGATCAGACTGCACAGAACGTGCAGTCTGATCTCTGATCTACACTGACCACTGCTGTATTCTAGATAATGACCAAACTCTCTTGATCTTGCAGCAGAACTGTATTAGTAGCCTTTGAGAAAATGCAATTTATTTATTTGGTAATGAAAGAGTTAACTGAAGAAGAGGCAATAAAGAAGGCCACAAGAATGAAAAAATGTGTTGCTGAGGGTGTTTATTGTTATTGTTTTGAAAGGTTAATGATCTAGTTATATTTTTTAAATGTCAGATGGTTGATGGATAAAACTACCTGTGAGAAGTCTTGATTTATGTTCATTGTCAAAATGGTACAAGTAGTAGCTCATGTTGGCAGGGATTATGAGGTTGTTACCCTTGGAGCCTGGAATAAAACCTATGAACTCTACCACACAGCAAAATTTTTGACTGATCCATATTAAAAGCATATGCAGGTGACAAATTAAATGTTACTCAAATGTATGATTTAATTTGTGAAAGGGTACAACACATTGTGGAAAAAGGAGAAAATGCTGGTTACCAGCATTTTCACCGTTTTCCACAATGTTTTTAAAAGCCTTTTCCATCGGGGTTGTCAAAGTTTGGTATTGTGTGGCAAAGAGTGGAGACATTTTAGCGTAGATATCAAAAGCCACAAATGCTATTTCAAGGTTATTTGTGTCCAAAATGTCTCAACAAAGCATACAGTATAGATCAAAGATCAGACTGTAGGTTTTGTGCAGTCTGATCTTTGTTTGATTTAGATTTATTGCAAAGCATCTTTAGTTTTTAAAGGCTTTTTTCAGGTTAACTATTTTCAGATGAAATAGATAATTTTGTTATTATTTAACCTTCTTGAATGAGAGGAAAAAAAGTTCTATGGCATATTCAATCCTTTACCTTATGATCCCAAGGTTTCACAACCCAGAGAATAAAGGTTTTTGTAAAATTTCTGGAAAAAGTAGCATGTATTTTCTCCTTTTCCAACACTGTTGTGGCCCCCTTCTAAAGGCAAGTCGTATGATTTAATTGAATTCGTTATTATCTAACGTTTTCAGGATGAACAAGTGCAAAATTTTGTTTTGGTTGGTAGGTTTAAAGGCTTTTTTATCAAAGTTCAGAATTGGGTTGAGGTAAACCCAAGATGAGACAGACTGTGTTCTCTGAACTAGATTTATGTGGTACACAAATGTTGCTAATATCACCAATGGCACTGAAATTGTTAATCCTTGAACTGTCTAACCAATTTATTACAAAACGGTCTGGAGTCAGTTATAATTATCATTTCAAATCTATCCTTCTCATTGATAGAGAAATTTCCTCTAAATCAATTAGCTTTTTACCAGATGAATTCAAAGGTAGCTCAAATGATGGAGTAGGTGTGTAAAAGCTAGAAAACATTTACATGTATCTATTGTTATTAAAGGAAGAGGTTACTGCATACTGCACTGTTTTTCTCAAAAATGATTTCAAAAGTCTGGTTTCTTTCCCTGGGTCATCAGAATACAGGATTATTTGAAAAAGGGTTTTACCCTTTACTGCAGAATTCTAAGATTTAACGATTCTGAGAAAGATCGAGGCCTTTTGAAAGAATTGTGCAAAAAGGAGAAAATGCCAGTAACCAACAGTTTTTCCTTTTTCCACAATGTTGTCTATTAAAGACAAATTCCATCATTTGAGCCACATTTAATCTGTTATCTGAAAATGCTTTCAATTTGGACCAGTCTAAAATTTTTAGTCGTTTGGTAAAGAGCTAAAGGGTTGTTTTGGAATTTGTATCTAGAAATGATTGAAGGTGAGCTCTTAAACGTTAGTTTGTATTTATTGTGAAAGTTTACTTAACCTGATTTGATGTCTATAATATAACATATGCTTCTACATTATGTTGTGTAAGACATGATGAACCAAATGGGTTTCTTCTGAGAGGAATCAACCCTTAACCCTTTAGCACACAATCCCCAGCTTAACGTCCCTGATGAAGAAGCCTTTTGAAAACTTTGTAGGAAAAGGACAAAATGGTGGTAACCAGCATTTTCTCCTTTTCCCACAATGTTTTCTACCCTTCCAATAGCAAGTTTCAGGTTTTGAGTCACAGTAAATTTGTCGTCTGCAAATTCTTTCAATTTGGACAGATTTAAAATTTTGTTGTTTGGTAAAAAGTTAAAGCACAGAATAAACCTGCAAGACATATTCAGTCTAGAAATAAGACCGAAATGAGTCCAATTTAATGGTTAATCTTGTCTTGAAGATCCTAGAAAAGCAGACAGTTTAGATGAGTAATCAGATTACACATTTTGTACAGTCTGATTTTGATCTGCACTAGTGGCAAAGGCTACAAGAGTTGTGAAAGGCACTAAAAGGTTAACTCTGTACCACATGACAAAAATGTAGACTTGTCCAAATTGAATGCAATTGCAGACAAGAAACTGAATGTGGATGAAATAACTGTATTTGTCTTTGAAAGGTTAGAAAACATTGTGGGAAAAGGAGAAAATGCTGATTAACAGCATTTTCTCCTTTTCCCACGATGTTTTCAGAAGTTGTGGAGTTGTTAAAACCTGGAATTGTGTGGTAAAGGGTTAATGACTACCTGATGTTTTCTGGAAAGAACAAAACTGAAATTGGAATATTTGAGTTGTAGTTTTCTAGCTGAATAATTTATTTATTCTGTCCATTTTCATTTATTCCTTTATCTAAGGATAAACTGATAGTATCAGATCTGATTTGATTTGATATACTTTATGATGTCTCATGGTGATCAAGACAGACAGTGATCTTTTTTTTTTTTGTTTTAACCCTTTACCGCACAATGCTAACCAGCATTTTCTCCTTTACTTACAATGTTTCCCTACCAAGGAACCATCGCAACATTTGAGCCATGTTGAAATCATTGTCTGGAAAGGCTTTCGATTTGGACAAGGCTAAAATTTTGTCATGTGATAAAGGGTTAATTTCTCTGTACAGTTTTCTCCGTTCCTCACAAAAATATCACATGTATACACATGAAAAATTATGACTTGTATGAAGCTACATCTAGCTGGGTATCACAAGAGAAAGGTTAGAACCCATAAATCAGGTAGAAGGTTAACCCTTTACCACACAATGACGCCTTTTAACGCCCTTGAAGAAGAGGCCTTTTGAAAACTTTGTGGGAAAAGGAGAAAATGCTGGTAACCAGCATTTTCTCCTTTTCCCACAAAGTTTTCTACCCTATCAAAGAAAAGTTGCGTCATTTGAGCCACTATGAAATTGTCGTCTGCAAATGCTTTCAATTTTGATAAGTCTTAAATTTTGCCGTGTGGTAAAGGGTTAATCTTTATCCTGGAAAGTAAATAACATGAAACTTTCAAGTCAAATTAAAAACACAAATGTTGCTATTTCAAAGCTATTTATAGGGGAAAAGTATATCCTTATAGGTCAGTTTAGATCCAAGATCAAACTGCACATTCTATGAAGTCTGATCTTGATCTACATGGTCCGCAAAAGGTTAGTGGTTCGTGCTTTAATAGCGGCCTAAGAGTTAATAGATCAGAGATAAATAATCTATGCAAATCTAGCTACCCATAATTATAAGAATTAATTGGACTGATTTGGCTGCTCTACTAGTGAGTGATTTAATGAGTTTTAACCCTTCAGAAAACTATCTGGCATTTTTACGACCCTGAAGAAGAAGGTTCTTTGAAGTCATTGTTGGAAAGGAGTGCTAGCTAAAAGCACTTGCAGACCAGCATTTTCTCCTGTTCTCATTATATTTTCTAAAACTTTATTTCACAGGGTTGATAAAAAACAGGATGGTTGGGTTAAAAGTTAAAACAGGAATATATGTGGAATCTATTTGGTCAAAAACAGAAAGTTAAAACAAGAATATAATTATATGGAATTTATTTGACCCGAAACAGAAATTGTTTGTTGCAATGATAACAAAATTAACTACTGCTCTGTGCAGAAAGCCATCTGCATGATACAAGTAGTGATATTCTGGGGGTCAAAAAAAACTTGAAAGTTTGTAGAAAGAAAAAATGCTTTGCTTATCATTTAAAACTTTTTCATATTTCCCTATTTTCAGGACCTTCAAGCAGAGGTAGATGCACACCAAACAACCTACGAGTCCCTGAATTCTGCAGGCAGTCAACTGACCCAGAAAATGGTTGGGACCGACATTCAAAGGCTTCATCGTCGACTTGAAGAGATGAACCAAAGATGGCTTAGTCTTATGACCAAATCTATGGAAATAAGGTAATACAAGTCTGAAGACTAAAAATTCCAGTCCTTTATTTTGAAGACTACTTAAAGGCCCAGTTGCAGTCAAAAGTAAACAAAGACAGTTCAGCTTTTTATCAGACAACCAAATTTTAGACTTGTCCATATTGAAAGCATTTTCAGATGATAACTAAAGAAGGCCAAAGTAATGGGATATTTCTGTAACATGACAGAAAATACTGTGAGAAAAGAAAAAAAATGCTGATCACCAGCATTTTCTTACTTTTTCTGCAATGTTTTTAGAAACTCTTCTACAGGGTTGCTGAAACTTAACTCTTTACCACACTATCCCAACTTTTAACGAGCCTGAGAAAGAAAGCTTTTGAAAACATTGTAGGAAAAGGAGAAAATGCTGGTAACCAGCATTTTCTCCTTTTCCCACAATGTTTTCTACCCTTCCTAAATCAAATTTCAATTTTTGAGTCACAGTTATTTTTGTCGTCTGCAAATGCTTTCAATTCTGACTAGTCCAAAATTTTGTTCTTTGGTAAAGAGTTAAGGTACTTTGGTAAAGGGCTAATCCTCTATCAAACAAACACATTACAAAATGAATGTGTTTGAAAAACACTATGAGAAAAGGAGAAAATCCTCGGTTTCTCACAATGTCAGCCATTTCCCTCCATTTCAGAGTCAAATTACATCAGTTAAACTGCATGTTCTCCTTTTCTTACAATGTTATAAAAAGCCGTCTCTTTCAGGGTTGTTAAAAGTCGGAATCATGTTGCAAGGGTTAACCCTTTACCAAACAATCCCTGGTTTTTACGACCCAGAAGAAGAAGCCTTCTGAAAACATTGTGGGAAAAGGAGAAAATGCTGGTAACCAGCATTTTCTCCTTTTCCCACAATGTTTTCTACCCTTCCTAAATCAAATTTCAATTTTTGAGTCACATTTATTTTTGTCGTCTGCAAATGCTTTCAATTTGGACTAGTCCATAGTTTTGTTGTTTGGTAAAGAGTTAAGGTACTTTGGTAAAGGGCTAATCCTCTATCAAACAAACACATTAAAAAATGAAGTGTTTGAAAAACACTATGGGAAAAGGAGAAAATCCTCGGTTTCCCACAATGTCAGCCATTTCCCACCATTTCAGAGTCAAATTACATCAGTTACACTGCATGTTCTCCTTTTCTTACAATGTTATAAAAAGCCGTCTCTTTCAGGGTTCTTAAATGTCGGAATTATGTTGCAAGGTTTAAGAGGTTGCATGAGATGGACTGCAATTCTGGGAGCACATTTGTGATGTTTCTCATAGATCTGTGAGAGAGATATTGTGATGGAATTGCCAGCCTTATAAATAATTCAGACAAAAGCAACAACATAATTTTTGCCATGTTTGTGAAATCAATAACATTCATATAGTTGTTGACCGTGTCTATCTTGTTACCTCAAAAAAAAAAGAGGCAAACTTTCTTTTGGTAATTTTTCGCATCTCATCTCTGATGCATATGAGAAAGTAGTGAGTGACTTGCAAAGAAAGTTGTGTCAGTACTGGTGTGAGAAATCCAGGAAACACATCCACAGGTGCACTGACAGCCGTGATATGACCTAAGCTGTTAAAACGGTGTTAAATGCCAATTCAAGTAATCAATCAATCATGATTATGGTATAATGCAAAGAAAGTAGAAAATGCTTTCTGCTAACAACCGCTTTTAGCACTTTTAGCTGGTAACCACCTTTTTCTTGCAATGTTTTCTTTCATTTCAAAGGCAAATCCTATCTTTTGAGCAATACCGAATTGTAGTCTGCTAGTGCTTCCATTATGGATGTGTCTAAGATATCGCTGTCTGGTAAAGAGTTGCTGTAAGTCTATACAAGACCTCAAAATTTTTTACTTACGGTACTTGTCCAGTTTGAAAACATTTGTAGATGCCGAATCAAATGTGACTCAAATAACAGAATTTGTCTTTGAATTTGTCTTTGAAACGGTGGGGGGGGGTTATCATAATGAAACCTTTTCCATGAGACTATAGATATTTGGGAAGCTGACAGTAATTGTCATAATGGCAGTATTATAATGGATTCAACTTCCTTTCTGTCCTTCCTTGGCTTCCTGTCTTCTCACTTCTGATGTGTTTGATTGATTACTGATGGTCTGGTGCCCTTTTTGTAGTGCATTTTTGTCTATGTCATGTTGGTGCTAGAGTACCGAACCATGCAATCGGGGTGCAATTGCACTGGTATCACAAATGCAGCACTTTCAAAGTCTTTTTTACCTTGTAGTGGATTCAACTTCCTCCCTGTCTTTTGTTAGGTTCCTGTCCTCTCACTTCTGATGAGGTGTGATTGCTTACAGATACTTTGTTGCCCTTTTTGTAGTGGATTTTTGGCTGTATGTAGGTGCTACTGTACTAAACCATGCCTTTTGCGTGTAGTTGTACTGGTATCACAAATGCAAAACTTTCATTTTCTTTTTTGCCTTATGCTGGATTCAACTTCCTCCCTGTGTTTTGTTGGCTTCACTGTTTTAAAGGTTATTTTGCCATGTCATAAGTTCTAATGCACAATACTGCATGCTTTTGGTGGATTAGTTTCAGTATTTTTGTAGACCAAGCACTTTCAAAGTTTTGTGCTCCTTTTCAATGTTTTTTGTTTATCTTACCAATAAGAAGGGTTCTGCATCTCTCAGTAGAAACAAGTAGGAGTCATAAGCTGGAGGCCCTTAGTTTGAGCCTCTCTGGAAGCACTGGACTTTTTGTGGGGATGCCTATTACTGGTGAAACCCAGGACATACATTAATAATTATGTGAACTATTACCATGATATGACTGAAATAATTTTAAAAGTGGCATACAGCACCATTCAGTCAATCAACCAGTTACCTATTAGATTAAAAAAATCTTTCTGTGGGATAGTTTGTGTTAATGAGTTTGACATGGCTCATTTCTTATGATGCAGTATGCAGCTTTAGATGATTTTACAGAAATTGAAGATTTTAATCTTGTGAGATGTTCTCACTAAAACACCCTTCAAATTGCATACATTCTATTTTCAGCTCATGGTAAATATCTCATTTTATTCATTGGTGTGCTGAAGATTAATCCTTCATTAAAGGGTCATGTTCTTACAACCCTTTGGAAGGTGCTTGAAAAGATAGTGTGTGAAGAAGACAATGTTGATAACCATCACCTTCTTCTTTTTCTACAATGTTTTCTACCCTTTGATCTCATTATTTCAGCCTCATTTGATCTGTTAACTGCAAATTCTTTTAACTCTTTACCAAAAGGCAAAATTTTGGACTCGACCAAATTGAAAGCATTTGCAGAAGACTAAATTATTGTAGCTCAAAATGTGACTGCTCTGTTTGATAGGGTAGCAAACAATGTGGGAAAAGGAGGAAATGCTGGTTTACCAGCATTTTTTCCTTTTTCCACAATGTTTTCAAAAGCCATCTGTTTTAGGGTCGTTAAAACTAGGGATTGTGTGGTTAAGAGTTAAACTTGGATGAATCTATGGTTTCGCTGTCTGGTGAACAGTATAAAATAATGACATATTGTCATTACTTGAAGAATATTTTTACAGAGGTCGCCTAGAGACCAATGCTGAACAATGGCTGAGACTCCTGCATACCATACAGGACCTCCTGGCTTGGATACTCAAAAAACAACATGATCTCAGGTCACAGAAACCAGTTGGGGGAGACAATTCTGCCTTACAAAAACAGATGGAAGTGAATCAGGTTAGAGTTAACTCCCTTTGAATTCCGTTTAAACTTGTGAACACTTTTTGAAAGCATTTGTAGATGACAAATTAGATGTAACTCAAAAGATGAATTTGGTTTTTGATTAAGTAGAAAACGTGGGAAAAGGAGAAAATACTGGTTCCAAGCATTTTCTCCTTTTCCCCAGATGTTTTCAAAAGCTTTATTTTTCTGGGTTGTTAGAACTTGGGACTATGTGGTAAAGGGTTGAGAAAAAATAAAAAAAAAAATTGTTCATTTGGAAAGGAGGTTTAATTATTGTATGGTATTTTTATTTAACCTTTCCTTCCTTATTCTTGGACAGCATACTGACCTAAATATATCTTTCTATCATTGCCAAAGTTTCTTTGTCTGTTTTACAGAAATTAAGGGAACAGTTGGCTCTAAAACGCCCCCTGGTAGAGCAGACTCTTGAATCAGGTCGTCAGTACCTCCATGATGAGGGAGAAGATAAGAGACTCAGTACGGACAGCACAGATAGTGGGGATCAAGGTATGATGACTCCCTTTTGGTTTCCTGTTTGGTTTTTATTAGGATATCAAACATTTACCATGTACTCATTGTAGCACAGATATTTAACCCTTTACCACAATACGGAGTTGTAACAACCTTAAGAAAGACAGCTTTTGAAAACTTTGTGGGAAAAGAACAAATGCTGTTAACCTGCATTTTCTCCTTTTTCCACAATTTCCACTTTTTGAGGCACATTTAAATTGTCTTCTGCAAATGATTTTGATTTAGACAAGTCTCAAACTTTTGGTTTTTGGTGAAGCATTAATAGAATCTTGCAGAAAATAATAACATGTATTAGTACTTCTTCAAGGGGTCCTGCGTGGCTCAGTGGTAAAGTGTGGGACTCGTAACCTGGAGGCCCCGGGTTCGAGCCGCACCAGATCCACTAGGTTTTTCGTGGGGGTGCCCTTGGGCAAGACACCCAGAGCCTTAGCCTAATACTGGTAAAACCCAGGAATACATGAATATGTGAGCTTTCACCGTGATATGACTGACATAATGTTGAAAGCAGAGTAAAACACCATTCAATCAATCAATAGTACTTTTTTCAAGAGTATGGCTTGCTTGTGTAGGAGAACTATTACAGCCAGTGACTATCATGAAGGCTTATTCCTTTACCACACAATCCCAACTTTTAACGACACTGAGGAAGACGGCTTTTGAAAACATTGGAGAAAAAGGAGAAAATGCTGGTAACTAGCATTTTCTCCTTTTCCTACAATGTTTTCTACCCTATCAAAGACGAATCCAATCATTTCAGTTACATTTAATTTGTCTACTTTCAATGCTTTCAATTTGAATAAATCTAAAATTTTGTTATGTGGTACAAATTTCTTACAAATTAAGAAATTCTTACAAATTATACTAATCTCTCTCGATTCTGCTTCCCGGGAACTACACCAGTACTCGCGCCGAATGTATTGGCCAATGAACAAACCCAAATCCTGAATTCATGTTGATAGAAGGAAGTTTTAATGTTGTTTGTTTCAGTAGGCAGACATTTCCTTTAAGGTAACTTTTATAATTGTAGACGATGCCCCAGGGGTTGAAAAGTCTCCTGAGAGAGAGGCACGATACCTCATAAAGAAAATCCGAAAACAGATTCGCCTTTTAAACAGAAAGTGGGCGGAGCTAAACCAGGGCTGTCATGAATGGCAAGCAGTTCTTGATGAAGTTTCTGAGGTATCAGTTTTCTCTCAAGATTACCATAACTTATGACCAAAGAATCTATATCCTCAGCCTACCCAAAACTGGTTGAAACCTTTACTAAACAGTCCTGTGTTTTAATAACCCTGCGGAAAAAGGCTTTTGAAAGCAATGTAGGAAAAGGAGAAAGGATTTGTAACCAGCATTTTCTCCTTTTCTAACAGTGTTTTCCACCCTTTTGAGGACAGATTATCTTGTGAGCAAAATTGAATTTGCTGTGTGCATAAGCTTTCAATATGTAGAAGTACAAAATTTTGTAGTTCGCTGAAAAGTAAAATGTACAGAAAATGGTTTGAAAGGAAAATTACTATTGTGATTCGTATGGAAATGAACATTGTGAGGAAAGGAGTCATTAAGATTTATTCATACATGGAAATTTATTAAACTTTTACAATACAAATACTTGCAAGTCTTTCTTTGCCACTTACAGTTGACAGCTTTAGAAAAAACTGTGGAATAAGGAAAGTATGCTTGTTACAATTTCTCCTTGTACCACAAAGTTAAGTGAATACTTTACAAGTCAATAAATACGTTTTCTTTGTTGATAAATTTTCCTTTTTGCAAGTTTTTGTTTGGTCTAAAATAGCCAATATGGTAATGGGTTTAATTCTTCACCAATTATTCACGGGTTTTTACGATCCAGAGGTAGAGGCCTTTTGAAAACATCAAGGGAAAAGAAGAAAATGCTGGTAACCAGCATTTTCTCCTTTTCCCACAATGTTTTCTACCATGTCAGAAAAATTTTATTCATTTGTACCCTTTCAAGTTTGTTGGCTGCAGATGCTTTCAGTTTGGAAGGGCCTTAAATTTGTTGTTTAGGAAAGGGTTAACTCTATACAAAATCTGAGACTTGTCAAAATTGAAAGCATTTGCAAGCAACAAATTAAATATGAGTAAAATGAATGGATCTGTCCATTAAAACATTGCTTGTCACCAGCATTTTCTCCTTTACCCAGCATTATTTTCAGATGGTCTCCTCAGGCTCATTAAAACTCAGGATTGTGTTGTAAACGGTAAAGAACAAAATGTGAAGGTCACAGCAGCTTTAGTGACATGTACTAATTGCCTACATTACATATCATGTGGTTTGACCTTAAGTTGACACTGTGTCAAGTTGTTCAACACATTAGTGTCCATTTAGATGAAAAGAATATTTAGAATACATTGTTTTGACCAGCAACTGTAACCTGAAAGACCTATTAGATGACATGCAGACCATTTAAATCTTCACCAGATGACTACATCAGACAAATGCATATTGAAAGCATTTGGAGACGACAAATTATATGTGGCTTTTTCTGCAACGTTATTCATTCCGCTGAGGAAAAAAAAATTCCATTCTTAGTTTTAAAGTTCTTTCTTGGTGGATCTGTAAAAATGGTAGCCAGGGCCAGCTTCCATGAAAAAAGGTCTGTTTTTTTGCTCAAATCATCTGATTGACATACTTGCTGCCTTAAAAATTGAGTTTGTTACTTGAGATACATTTCACTAATATCAACAGACTTTAGTAACATTCTCAAATCCTGAGCTGACCCATTGTTTCAGACTCAGCTTAGCAAAATAATGAACTTGTCTGTTAATTGAGCAAAGGCCATTTAATTTGCAGAGTTGTGTCTGAAATGTTTTGTCAGCTCAGGAGTTGAGAATGTTACTTAAACCTGGAATCTTTACCTGTCGACAAAATTTTAGATATATTCATATCTACAGTAACTTCTTGTCAACAAAGTAAAAGTTTCTTAAATGAAGGGATTTGTCCCATTTGATTGCAGAGAAAATTGTGGGAAAAGAAAATGCTTGTAAACATGATTTTATTATTTTCCAATCATTTTTCAAAAGACAAATTTCCTTGGTTCATATGAACAAGGGAAACTTTAGTTGACCGGTTATCACACAACCCATACTTTAAACAACTATGAGGAATAGGCCTTTTGAAAACATTGTGAGAAAAGGAGAAAATGTTGGTAACCAGCTGTTTCTCTTTGTTCTACAGTGTTTTCAACTGTATGAAAGACAATTTTCAGTTTTTGTGTTGCATTTAATTTGTCATCTGCAAATGTTTTCAATTTGGACAAGGCTAGAATTTTGTCATTTAGTGAAGAGTAAGGGGTTGAAAAAGCACAGTAAAGCATTTTTTTTTTGTGCAATTGACATATTTCTAAGAGGTTAGTATTGCTAAAAATATAAGTACAAAATCTGTGTAAAGCATTGTTTTCTTTTGTAGAAAATGACATACTTCCAAGATGCTATGGATGACATGAATGAAAGCCTACAGAGGGCAGAGAATGAGAAAACTCGATGGATACCAGTACCTGATATCCTGATAGAAAACTTACAAGTGGAAATTGAAAAAACTAAAGTAAGGCCAATCCAGAATGTTTTTTCCCAGGAAT
Source organism: Hippopus hippopus (assembly GCA_946811185.2). Taxonomy (NCBI): domain Eukaryota; kingdom Metazoa; phylum Mollusca; class Bivalvia; order Cardiida; family Cardiidae; genus Hippopus; species Hippopus hippopus. Next base: position 22,224,129 of record OX328101.1, on the reverse strand, counting down.
AGTTTTAGAACTTTGATATGTTTATATGGAAATGTTTATATGGAAAATTAATGTTGAATTGGTGAACAATATCAAGTTTTGCCCTATAGTTACTCTAGATTCTATACTTAAAAGACCTTTTAGATATTATCCTTTGTTCTTATTTGATAATTTCCTCCTTTTATACAGCATGTGCTTTTCAAAAAACTTCCTCAAATCAAAATGAATGGAATTAAAGGAATGGCACTTTAAATATTGAAATTGTAATGCATGTATCACTTTTCAGTGATTATTTTTCATGATCATTGAAAGTGAATTTTATCATTACCATAGGTTATAAGAATAAAAATATAAAGATAAAAAACAAAGGTTTCTAAGTGGAAGGATGTGTGGAATATTCTTAGACTTTACCAAGTAAGGGAGATAATTGTTATTATTGTATTGGGAAAGATGTTACTTTACCTTTTTATTTCAGACATATCAACTAGCAGTAGCACCTCTTCAAGGACAAATGGACAATGTAAATGACAGAGTCAATGACCTTGAGAATGCTAATGTTGTCCTTTCTCATGTGATAGTTCATAAATTAGAAGATTATAAAACAAGGTAAATAATGTTTTTTCATTCAAGTCTGTGAAACAGCAGTATATTTGCCCAGCCCATTGCCATGAAGGCTTAGTATACAATGAGACATATGAAAAAAACATTATGAAATTACTAAAAGGAGAAGTGTTTGAAACAGAAGATTTTCTGTTAAAAAAAAAAAAACCTGTTGTTTTTGTATAGCAAGAAAGTAATAGGATAACATCAAAGATTTTCTTGAGTCATATGGCTTTTTGTTGCTACAATTTATGTTTGGGTACTATCCAGAAGCTTGAATTTCTCGCAAGCAAACCTATAAGTCAATAATTGTCAAGGCTGTCGGGCTTTCATATTCAAGAATGTCATAAATATTTTTTTGGTTAGAACTGAATTTCGAAACTGCTCTAACTTTTTGTTCCAGATGGAAAGAAATACAGTTGTCAGCAGAAGACAGACTAAAGAATTTACATGATGCACTTAGAGCATTTGGTCCTAACTCACAGCATTTTCTCTCAGGTTTGTCATACCATTAAATTTACATATTTGTCTTAAGTCTATACCACATGATGAAATTTTAGACAGATCCAAATTGGAAGCATTTCCAAAGGACATAATAAATGTGGCACATGTAATGGGATTTGTCAGTAAAAGATAAGAAAACAATGTGGGAAAAGAAGAAAATACTGGTTACTTTGCATTTTCTGCTTTTCGCACAATATTTTCAAAAGCCTTTCCCAGGATCATTAAAACTCTGGATTGTGTGGTAATGAATTAGAGGGTGCATGGGTAGGAATACAGATAATATCCAAGATTTAACAGCAGGTAATGTTCTATCCAATCTTGATCTACATTGTCCATAAAGCAACATTTAGTTGTGGTTTGCACTGTTATGAACCTTTTACCAGATGACGTAATTTTAGACTAGTTCAGTTTGAATGCATTTGCTGACAATGAACCAGATATGGCTAAAATAATGGAGAAATCTCGTTGAAGACATATATAACATTATGGGTAAAGGAGAAAATGCTGGTAAGCAGCTTTTTCTCCTTATCTCATCATGTTTTCAAAAGACTTCTTCCTTATGGATGTTATAACTCGGAATGGTTTTGTAAAGGGTTGAATGAAAGTAGAACTGGGTATGAACATTGGAACTGAACTTACCTGTTGCAGTAGCCCATTGTTTGTGAACTGGACTGTAACTGCTTAATGAAAAATCCACAGTCAACACATTCAATATTTTATCTGTGACAAATGGTGGATCTAACAGTGATATTTAAAAAAAAAAATATGATACGGTAGTTTGATAGACTGTGGTGAACCATGGCTCCATTTGTGATGGCAAAACAGTGCTTGAAAAGTATTGCAAAAATTTAAGTAGCTGATTACATAGTGGATTTCCCAGACTGCTCAGAAATAGCTCACAAAAAGCACAGATATGAACAATGCAGAAGTTGGAATAGGATCTGTTTATGTTTTAGCTCAGATTTTGCATTAAAATGTATTAATAGGTAGTTTGATAAAAAAGGCAATAATTCAAATCATGAAATGTTCATTTTCTTGATAAGCTGCTTTGTACCTTTAGTCTTAGAGTGCCTGTCACAATTATAAATGAATAAATGAGCCATACTCTGTGAAAAGGGAGTTTAATGCATCTGAAAAAAAGTACCGACCCAGGTCAGCCTGTGCAATCCGTGCAGGCTGATCTGGGTCAAAACCCTGTGGTATTGGTCAATTTTCTACAAGTCAAAGGACCAATCTAATTCATAATTCATTTGGTTCTTAAAAGAATGGATTTTTGGATAATAGTTATATGATGACTTACTTGGTGTAATGCATCACAGAGGTGCATTAAGCCCCCTTTTGCTAGAGCATGGCTAAAATACTCTTTAGATCAAAGGTTACATTGCACAAAATGCGCTGTTTGATCTTTGGTCTATACTGTCTGTTAAAGTGCTACAGCCTAGCCTAAAAGAGCTGTAGAATTGCTGTTATTTTGGTCCTTTTTCTTGTCGGGTAATTTACTTTTTGTTTGGCTCTCTAAGGGTTAGGTCTTTACCAGACGACAGTATTTTAGAGTGGTCAAAATAGAAAGCACTTGCAGAAGACAAACTTCTGCCAAATGAAGGGAAACATTCTTTAAAAGATAGAAAGCATTGTGGTAAATGTTTTTGAGAAACTTCTTCTATAGGGTGTTTCTAACATGTGATTGTTTAGTAAAGGGTTAGTCATGATAAGTTGTATACAGTTCAAACAACAGCCGTGATAACTTGGCTTAAAAAAGCTTTGGTCTTTTAATCTAAATGATAGCCAAAGTGAATGGATTTCTCACGTAAATTGAAACAGAAATTAATAAAGCTACCACCACAAAAGCTATTTTCATGTGAAATTAAAACTGGCGATGAAGTGGAGGAAATATTGAAAGAAGAATGGAATAGTTTTCTGACAGTTTTGGAAAAGTATTAATGAAAAAAGAGCTTTGCCTCCTCAGGCAGCCATTTGTTTTTAGATGGATATATTGTTCAGGATGAACATCAGTCAGTGTAAGTGGTAGATGTTGTTTTACTATTTAGCAAACAACCTTTGGGGTCGAAGGCTTTTGAAAAGATTGTTGGAAAAGCAGGTATTGCTGATACCCAGTATTTTCCCCATTTCCAACAATGTTTTCTACCCTAAAAACTTGACAAAAAAATTAAAAGCTGTTGTGAGACGGGTATACAAAATTGTTGAAAAAGGAGAACATGCTGTTTTCCAGTATTTTCTCCTTTTTCCACAATGTTTTCAAAAGCCTTCTGTTTTGAGATTGTTAAAACTTGGGATGGTTTGGTAAAGAGTGAAGAATGAATACACAGATGCATGTAAAAAACATACTGGTAGTAGCAAACAGACCTATAATTTATTAGCAATTCCTCATTCTGCTATAATGTAATCATATAATGTCTGCTGCAAGACCCCAAAAGACATGTGCAGGCTGTAATGAGGTTTTATAACTCTTAACCTAAACAATTCTTTGTTTTTCTACCCAAGAAAGTTGGCCTTTGAAAACATTGAGGGAAAAGGAAAAAATGCTGGCAATCAGTATTTTCTCACAATGTTTTCAAAAATGTTCTTCCTTGGGATTATAGAAATATTGCTATTGTTCAGGAAAATATTGAAGAAATAAGAATAAAATGTCATCAGACGGTAACAATATTAACCCTTTACCAAACGACAAAATTGTGGACCAGTCCAAATTGGAAGCATTTGCAGACGACAAAATTAATGTGACTAAAAAAATGAAATTTGTTTTGGGAAGGGAAGAAAACACTGTGGGAAAAGGAGAAAATGCTGGTTATCAGCATTTTCTCCTTTTCCCACAATGTTTTCAAAAGGCTTCTTTCTCAGGGTCGTTAAAAGTCGGGATTGTGTGGTAAAGAGTTAAACATGAAGTAATAATGAAGACGAGTTAATTAGCGTTGATGTGTAAAATATGTCAGGATACAGCTAATGAGCACTGCTTGAAGGGTCAGGGAAGGATTTGTCATGTCGCAAGAAATATTTTCCAATAATTATTCCTCTGATAGTTGTTATGATTATTGTCAAAGTATTGACTTTATTCATCTGATGACTCAGGTGTTCATCTGATTAAACCTTTACCACACGAGCAAACTATCAACTTGTCAAAATTGAAAGCATTTCCATTTGAGAATTTAAAAGCAGTTCAAAATGATTGAATTCGTCTTTAATAGGGTAGAAAACATTGTGGAAAAAGGAGAAAATGCTGGTTACCAGCATTTTCTCCTTTTCCCACTATGTTTTCAAAAGGCTTCCTGTACCAGGGTCGATAAAAGTTGGGATTGTGTGACAAAGGGTTAACACTTTACCAGACGATGAAATACTATTGTACAGCAAAGCAAACAGTGTAGATCAAAGAGCAGACCACATGTTGTGTGCAGTCTGATCTTGTTCTACACTGGCCACAAAGGAAAATGCAGCAGGGTTTGATTGTGGCTGAAAACCGTGGGTTTGAGTCCTGTGACTGATTGGTTAACCTTGTAAACTACTGAAATACACCATTACTATAAGCAATAAGCTGTAAGGTTTCTTGGATGCAGTTATTATCTGATTTGCACATAACACCTTGTCAAAGAGAAATCCCATCAATTTAGCCACATTTGAGTTGTCCACAGTATATGCTTTCAATATAGATAAGTCTGAGGTTTTGTTGCCTTATAAAGAATGAACACTTTAGCAAATATACGTAACAAACATTTAGTTGTGTCCACATGGAAAGCATCAATTTTGCAGATGACAAACACTGCTCAAATATGCAGCTTGTTTTGGAAACTGGTCTGAATGAAGTGGGAAAAGGAAAAAATGTTTCTCCTTTTCGCATAATGTTTTCAAAAGTCTTCTTCCTCAGAACACAGGATATTGAGGCATAGTCTGCCCATATATATATAAATAATATACATATTTTTATTATCTCTGTATGAGCAGTTTGGACTATGACTTCATTCCCTGTGCCTCAGGATAGTTAAAACTTGGAGTTGTGTAATATTTTTGGTATTCTGGCAGATTACTCCGATCTGTGGAGCATTCTCAATTGAGATGTATCTGTACAGTTTGGTAGAAATCCATTGACTGTGAACAGTTTAAATAAACCTGAGACTATATATTATGAGCCATGCTAAGCAAAAAGGGGGCTTGTTATATCTGCAAAAAAAGTCAACAAAGGTCAGCCTGCACAGTCCACACAGGCTGATCTCAGTCAAAACTTTCTGCTGTTGGTCAATTTTTTTAATGTCCAAAGATCAATCTATTGAATTATTTAGTCGGTTGTTAGACAAAATGGGTTTTATGGATCCATGATTATATGACTTGCTTGGCATAATGCATCATGGAGACGCATTAAATTCTCATTTGACAGAACATGGCTGATATAAAGAGGTATTTGAGTAAATCAACTGCATAAAGAAGAAAGAAAAAAACAATCAGAGCACCTTTATGAGGTGTGGAGTTGTCAATGTCTCATTATCAGATAATTGTTTTAACCCAACCTATTGTTTTCTTTTATTGAAAAAGAGCCATCATTCATCAGTTTGTAACTCAATACCCATACACGAGCCATAAATAAACCATGAAAATTCAAAAGATTTACCTTATGTAAGCTCTTTCCTGTAAAGACATTCTCTTATACTTTGTGAATAGACTGAATCCAGAATCTGCATCGTACGTGCATTTCATCCTGACCCAATGTTTTGATCATATCTTAACACAAAGGATTTTGAATGCTCTTCGGGTGTCTTGTTATTGATACAGATGACCTACCCTAATGTAACAATTACAAATCTGCTGTGGTAAATATGTCACCTGAAAATATTATTTTGGGTAGATATCTAGATGAGACTACATGCATGTTGCCTGTTCTTGTTATACAAATATAAGTTTATGAGTCACATTCATTTTGTTGTCTGAAAAAGCTTTCAATGTGGACAAGTTTAACATTTTGGTGTTTGGTAAAGAGTTAAAACACAAAATTGTTTGGTAAAGGATAACTTGAAATTATAACAGTAATTATCTATTTTCAGCCTCAGTGGAGTCACCCTGGGAGAGGTCAGTGGCAGGGAACAAAGTGCCCTATTATGTCAAGTAAGTCTTTTTGTCCTCTTAGAAATTTCGAGATCCTTTACAAATCATACAGGGACATAGTCAATGATCCATCCAAAAGCTTGCCCTTTAAAATTCCAAGACTAGCCATCTTATTGGCTGTCAAATTATATAATTTTTAGCTCCACTGGCCGAAGGCCAGCGGGCTTATGTCATGGCCTGTTGTCCGTTGTGCGTCCGTCCGTCCGTCCGTCCGTGCGTTAACTTTTTTTTAAAACGTCTTCTTCTCTGAAACTACCCATCCAATTTTGATGAAACTTCACAGAAATGATCCTGCCATGGTCCTCTTCAGAATTTCTTGAAAGAATTTAATTCCTTCAAAAACTCTGGTTGCCATGGCAACAAAACTGAAAAATTTTGAAAATCTTTGAAAATCTTCTTGTCTGAAACCGTAAGGCCAAGGGCTACCAAATTTGGCATGTAGCTTTATCTAGTGGACCTCTACCAAGTTTCTTCAATTTATAGCCCTGGGGTCAAAATTGGCCCCGCCCCGGGGGTTACAAGTTATACATGGGCTTATTTAGGGAGAACTTTAAAATTCCTCTTCTACCTAGCCATAGGGCCTAGAGCTACCAAATTTGGCATGTAGCTTTATCTAGTGGACCTCTGCCAAGATTGTTCAAATTATAGCCCTGGGGTCAAATTAGGCCCTGCCCGGGGGTAACAAGTTTTACATGGGCTTATATAACAAGTTTTACATGGGCTTATATAGGGAGAACTTTAAAATTCTTCTTTGACCTAGCCATGGGGCCTAGGGCGACCAAATTTGGCATGTAGCTTTATCTAGTGGACCTGTACCAAGGGTGTCCAAATTATAGCCGAGGGTCAAATTTGACTTCGCTCCGGGGGGTAACATGTTTTACATGGGCGGGCTTATATAGGAAAATCTTTCGCATCTAGCTATAAGGGCTAGGGCTATCAAATTTTGCATTTAGCTTTATCTAGGGGGTCTCTATCAAGGGTGCCCAAATTATAGCCCAGGGGGTCAAATGTAGCCCCACCCCAGGGGGTCACAAGTTCTACATGGTCTTATATAAGGAAACTTTAATAATCTACTTGTACATAGCCATATTTAGGCCTAGGGCTACCAAATTTTGCATGTAACTTTATATAATGGGCCTCTACCAAGAGGGCCCAAATTTTAACTTTGGGGGTCAAGTTTGACTCCACACCAGGGGTCACAAGTTTTACATTGGCTTTTATAGTGAAAACTTGATAAACCTGTGTCATGGATCACATATTTTACAGGGCCTTTTATTCAGCAAACTTGTTTTACATGACTTTTTATTGGGCAAGATTAAAAAATCTTTTTGTTTATAACCACACATTCTAGTTTCATATTGTAGGTCTGGGGTCAAAACTGCCTTCATTCCAGGGATCACAAGTTTAACATGGGCTTCAAAATATTGTCACTTCAATTTAAACATTAATCAAGGGAAATAACTCTTTTTATGAAAGATAAAGTTTGTTACTATTTACCTCCCTTGATTATCAAGCTGCAGTGATACATGATTGGTGCTAGACAAGTTTTTTAGCTCCACTGGCCGAAGGCCAGCAGGCTTATGTTATGGCCCGTTGTCCGTTGTGCGTCCATCCGTATGTTAACTTTTTAGCTCACTTGAGCACAACGTGCTCAAGGGGAGCTTTTAGGATCACCTGGTGTCCGTCGTGCGTCGTGTGTCGTCAACAATTCTTTAAACATCAACTCCTCCTAAACCACTGGGCGGATTTGGACCAAACTTGGCTGGAATGTTCCTTGGAAGGTCCTCTTTAAAAACTGTTCACAGAATTTGATTCCATCAAAAACTCTGGTTGCCATTGCAACCAAATGGAATTTTTTAGGGAATTCTTTAAAAATCTTCTCCTCTGAAACCACGGGTCAGATTTTGAAATAATTTCACAGATATGCTCCTTGGGTGACCCTTTTTAAAAATTGTTCGTAAAATTTTGATCCGTCAAAAAATGTGGCTCTGGTGAATGGAGGCTTCTTGCACCATATAGAAATGAAGGAATTCTTCAAAATTCTTCTTCTCTGAAACCGCTGGTCAGATTTCGAAATAATTTCACAGGATTGTTCCTTGGGTGACCCTTTTCAAAAACTGTTCGTAAAATTTTGATCCGTCAAAAAACGTGGCTCTGGTGAATGGGGGCTTCTTGCACTATACAGAAATGAAGGAATTCTTTAAAAATCTTCTCCTCTGAAACAGCAGGTCAGATTTTGAAATAATTTCACAGGATTGTTGCTTGGGTGACCTTTTTCAAAAATTGTTCGTAAAATTTTGATCCGTCAAAAAATGTGGCTCTGGTGAATGGGGGCTACTTGCACTATATGGAAATTTAGAAATTCTTAAAAATTCTTCTTCTCTGAAACGACTGGTCAGAATTTTACTTAATAGCCAGTGGAGCGATACAGGGCCATCATGGCCCTCTTGTTTATTTCATGCTTTCCGATAGGTTATCGAGAAATATTGGTGAAATATTTTTCGATATTTCATGGTTGCGACCAGTGAAAATACCAATTTTTATATTCTAACTCTTCAATTGAAGGCGAAAACAGTTGTTCCCGCGCACTACTTACCTAGGTAAAATGCGCGTGCCTCACAACCAGATGGAAATATGACGTAATTTACCTTACATTTCTCGCGCTTGACGTAATATTGTAATGTGTTGCTATGCGGAGGGGGTACGCCACGGGGAATAACCGAAAAGAACTGTACTGGATTTTGATTAAGTTCCCCCCAGAAAGGGTTAAAAGCATGAAATAAATAGAATATTTGTTTTTTTTTTTTTTTTTTTTTTTCGGTTAAAGATAGAAATTTATTTCATCGAGTGAACAGCCACTCGTGAAAATATTACCGATGATGTTCACTCGATGAAATAAATTTCGATCTTTCACCATAAAAAACAAATATCCTCTATGTCTTACACTTGTTCTAACAAATGCGTAGCTAAAAGAACCTACCAGCTACTCTTGGAGCTGTGATGCTAGACAAGATACTGAGGCATTCATTGATCCTGAGTTCACAGGCTTTGGGTAGCTCCATGCTGTAGGCCTGATTTAGATATATTAAGTGTAGACCATACAGAGAAAGAATCTAAAGAGAGGGGATCTGATACAAGGAAGTCTGGTTACAACACCCTAACTGTCAAATAAAACCCTTGCTTCTTTCACATGCCCATTATGAAAAGCTGATATGTGCAAAGCTAGGTTTCTTACTGCTGAATATACATCAAATCTGGGACCTTCAGATTGGTAGTCCTATTTTCTGCACCACTACTTTAATATTTTACAAGAAGTTCTGTATCTCCCACACCTGTCTATTGCTTTAATTCACTACCTAAGACAATCCAAGTTGTTATGACCTTGAGGAAGAGAGCTTATGAAAACTAACTGGCAAAAGAAGAAAATGCTTGAAACCAGCACACTAAACTTTTCCCACAATGTTTTATAACCTTTTTAAAAACAAAAGCAATCATGTTAGCCACATTTAATTTATCACCTACAATTACTTTCAATCCAGACAAGCTCTGAGTTCTGTGGTCTGGTGAAGCGTTAAATTTGTTGAGCTAATTTGCATAATTACAAAAGCATGATCAGCTTTTTAGCCCGCCTGAGCATGAAGTGCTCAAGGTGAGCTTTTGTGTTTGTGCTGTCTGTTGTGCGTTGTCCGTCATCCAAATGTCAACATTTACCTAGTGTACTTTAGAGCACTCTAGAGGCCACATTTTCAGTCAGTTACTCATGACAATTGGTCAGAATGTTTGTCTTGATGGTATCTCAGACAAGTTCAAAAATGGATCATATTGGCTCAAATAGTAGGTCACAGGGCCATATCTTAGAAATAGCTTGTGTGCATTCTAGAGGCCACATTTTCAGCCTGCTACTCTTGGAACTTGGTCAGGATGTTTGTCTTGATGATATATGGCACAGATTTGAAATTGGGCCATGTGGGGTCAAAAAGAAGGCCAATTTTGCCAAATCTTAGGAAAAAACCTTGTGTGCACTCTAGAGGCAACATTTTCAGTCTGAAACTCGTAAAATTTGGTCAGAATGTTTGTGTTGATATCTCTAACAAGTTTGAAAATGGGTCATGTGGGGTCAAAAAGTAAGTCACTGGGCTAAATCTTAGAAAAGCCTTGTGTGCACTCTAGAGGCAACAGACAAGTTTGAAATTGGGTCACATCGGGTCAAAAAGTAGGTCACTGGGCTTAATCATAGAAAAACTTTGTGTGCACTCTAGAGACCATATTTTTAGCCTGATACTTTTGAATCTTGGCGAGAATGTTTGTCTTGATGATATCTCATACAAGTTTGAAATTGGGTTATGTCTGGTCAGATAGTAGGTCTCAGGGTCATATTTTAGAAAAACCTTGTGTGCACTGTAGAGGTCACATTTTCAACTGTATATTCATTAAACCTGGTCAGAATGTTTGTTTTGATGATATCTAAGACAAGTTTAAAAACTGGGTCATGTGGGGTGGAAAAGGAGGTCAATGGGCTAAATATTAGAAAAACCTTGTTTGCACACTCGGGGCCACATTTTTAGCCTGATACTCATGAAACTTGGTCAGAATATTTGCCTTGATGATATCTTGAACAACTTTGAAATTGGGTCACATTGGGTCAAAAAGTAAGTCACTCGGCCAAATCTCAGAAAAACCAAGTGTGCAGTTTAGAGGCCACATTTTCAGCCTAATACCCATGAAACTAGGTCGGAAAGGGTGTGTTTTTGAAATCTCAGACAAGTTTTAAATTGGGTCACAACAGATCAAAAAGTAGGTTACTGGGCAAAAATTTCGGGAAAAACTTGTGTGCAGTCTACTAGGGGCCACAGTTTCAGTCTGGTACTCATGAAACATCAGACTGTCTGGATGATATATCCGACAAGTTCAGATATCGGTCAAGTTAGTCAAAAAGTAGGTCACACGCATGCATTTTACATCATATAAACCAGGATCTCATCAGCTTTATCAACCATAGATGAGTTTACTCAGGTCAGCGTGTTAGGGCCAATGGCACTCTTGTCAGCATATTACACAAGATTCTTCCTCAGTCACTGGCTGCTCTCGGACAAAGACATAATCAAACAATGTTCAGGAGTGATGGAGGAATGAATCCTGTTGCAATGAATATCATCACTCCTCTGAAACAATTTGCCTGCACTCAGAATCAATCCAGCTACCCCAGGGTATGTTATCAATGGAATTACCAGGCTCAGTTATGAGACATATTGTATATAGTTTGGCTTATCATGAACTATTTTATTTTCAGTCATAACACAGAAACAACACACTGGGACCACCCTGAATTTACTCTTCTCATGGATGCTCTAAGTAAGTTTTTAACTATTTACTTAACAATCCCACCTTTCAAGGACCGTCTGACTTTCCAGATACAGAGACAATGCAGATAACCAGCATTTTCACCTTTTCCTATAAATTTTTCTCACCATTTAGAACAAATCTCATTGTTTTAGTCACTTTTGATTTCTCTTCTGAAAATGCTTCCAACTTGGAGGAGTCTAAAGTTATGTTGTTTGGCAAAGAGTTGAACATGGAAATCTGCTGTAGTCTGGCCATTTTCATACTTTTTGAAAATAGCTAAAGTTTAGTTTCACAGGCAGAACTGTTTTCAAACTGTCAATAGGAAGAAGAGGTACCTTGAATTAAAAATTGTCTTGGGTAGGGGTCCCTCACCCTCCCTGGTTAGAGCAAAGGACACCCACTTCTATACTTGGCTCAAATTGTGCTCCCTTACTTGGGAATTGCCTTTGGAGTTTTGATGCAATACCACTGTTCGAAAGCCGAGAGTGGCTCTGTTCACTCGTCACAATTAAATGAAGATATAATCTCTGAGGCTGCTTAATGTGACGTTGTGCAGTAATGTAGATCAGGATGTTGGATCTACACTGTCAGATTTGGTATATTTTTTCAGTTAAATGCTTTCTAATTGGACAGATCTAAATTTTGTCATTAGGTAAAGAGTTAAAGAATTACTTCCCTTTGAACACACATTTTTGTTAGCAATAAACTGTAACTTTGAAGATCTGTTTTCCTTGTCAAAGCCTTTGGCAGACTATTCAGTAGCCTTTTCTGACAGTTCTGGTGTACAATGAGAAAAATTCTCCTCGATAACTATTATCTTTCCGTTCTCTTGCAGATCAGCTGAATGATGCAAGATTTGCAGCATATAGAACAGCCATGAAACTTCGCCTTCTACAAAAAAGACTATGCAGTAAGTAATATCTCCTTAACTCTTCACCTCACATTCCCGAGTTTTAACGACAGTAGCAAACTGGTTATTTGAAAACATTGTGGGAAAAGGAGAAAATGCTGGTAACCAGCATTTTCTCCTTTTCCGACAATATTTTCTTACCTTTCAGAAACAAATCCAATAATTTTAGTCACATTTCGATTGTTGTCTGCAAATGCTTTCAATTTGGAGCAGTCTAAAATTTTGTCGTTTGGTAAAGAGTTAAGTGAAAGAGTCCTAGATATGGTATATGATTAACAATCGTCACAATATTGCTTTTTCGTGACTTCTTATCGAATTTGAATTTGCTTTTATTTATCGTCGCCACCGGTTGCCCATATGGGTGACGCCCCCTAAAGGCTGTTAGTGTTGTTACTGGGGATAGTGCAGATACAGGAAGAAACCCATCTTAAGTTACGCCTGGTTCTTTTACGTGCTCGGTGTATAGCACCGTCACACGGGACCTCGGTTTAACGTCTCATCCGAAAGACTATTAGTAAATTTAGATGGCCAGCCGTGGGATCGAACCCACACCCTCAAGTGACTCAAAACATCACGTTCACGAGTCCTACGCTGTACCTATTGAGCTATCCTGGCTGGTCTGACTTCTTATCACACAGACCAATGTAGGTACATTCAGGAAACTAGTACTTGTGACAGAAGGGGAAGACTTTGTAGGAAAGGAGAATTACATTTTTTAATGTTCTAAAAAAACATTGTGGGAATAGAAGCTTTATTTGTAGCAAGTTATAGCTCCATTTGTACAGTGATGTCTATTGCCATGGCATTATAAGCACACTTGTGAAGTATAGGCATTTATTAGGCAGGGTTTCATATAAGGGAAGCAACTTCATACTTCTGTGTGTACATATATCTCCTTTCATAAGTCAAAAAGTTGAAATGTATCAAGTTGAGAATGTAATGACTGGAAAATGAAGTTTTTGTGTTAGAAATTTTGGGGCAAACAAAAAAGTTTGAAAACATTGTTTGTAAAGCAGGGATAGTCAACATGATTAAGAGTTTAACTTTTTGCCAGATTACAAGTTGTAGTTTTGATCAAATTGAAAGCATTTGCAGATGACTTATAAAACATAGTTAAAATGATGATATGTGTCATTGAAAGAGTAGAAAACATTGTTGGAAAAGTAGAAAACTGTGATAAAAAGCATTATTCTCCTTTTTCCCAAGTTATATTTTCGAAAAGCCCTCTTTTTTAGGGGCGTAACAACACTTGATTGTTTGGTAAAGGTTTGATACATAAGTACTAAAGTCTTGTCAAAATTTTATAACACACAAGTTTCCTAAGGTGTTCTGCCCTGACACAAAATCTTCTTCTGCTGGAACTAGCATGATACTTGATTAAAGAATAATTTTATCAACCATTCCATGTTTTTTACTGTCATTAGGGAAAAAGCTTCAGAAGACATCTTGGAAAAGGAGAAAAATGTTGTTCACCCTTTTCAAAAAAACAAATTTTATACACTTCCAATTTGAAAGCATCTGTATACAACAAATCTGCAAAAGGTACAAATTAGTCTAAACTGTTTTACAGGATAGAAAACATGGGAAAAGTAGAAAATGCTGGTTACCAGCATTTTCTACTTTTCCTACAGTGTTTTTAACAGGCCTCTGAATCAGGGTTGTTAAATCTCGGGAAGTTTTGGTAAAGAGCTATTAACACTATTTGTCTCAGAATGTTTTCCTTCCTTTCAAATGTGATTTTATTATTTTGGCCACATTTTATTTGTTGTCTGCAAATGCTTTCAATATATTTATTTGTTGTCTGCAAATTCTTCCAATATGGAAGAGTCTGAAACTTTGTTCTTTATAGGAAAGAGGTTAAAGTTTACTTTTGATTTATGTAACAGTGGATCTCATCGAGATGGAAGTTGCCACGGAGGCCTTCGACAGACAGGGCATGAAGGGACATAATGACAACATGATAGATGTGATAGATATTATAAACTGTGTGGCAGCAATGTACGAGTCCTCCGCCAAAAATCACCAAAACCTTATAAATGTCCCTCTCTGTGTGGATCTCGTATTGAACTGGATGTTGAATGTGTATGATATGTAAGTAAATTGATAGTTTACCGTGTTAATCCTTTACTGAACAGCAAAGTTTTAGACCTGTCCAAATTGAAAAGATTTGATACATGCTCTGGCAAAAGGGGGCTTAATGCATCTCCGTGATGCATAATACCAAGCAAGCCATCACATACTTATGAATCCATAATAGCCACCTTTTTTTTAATAACTGAATTAATCATGAGGTAGACTGGGCCTTGGATATACAGAAAATTGACCAATAGCGAAAAGTTTGGCCCAGGTCAGCCTGCGCGGACTGCGCAGGCTGGCCTGGGTCAATACTTTTCGCAGATGCATTTAGCCCCCTTTTCACAGAGCGTGGTTCATTTGTAGATGAAGAACAAATGTGACTCAAATGATGGGATTTTGTCTCTGTAAGGGTCATTGATGGAAAAGGAGAGAATGCTGGTTACCAGTGTTTTCTCCTTTTTCCCACCATGTTTTGTTTGGTGAATGGCGCAGAGTTTTGATTACAACATTGAATCATAAATTTATTAGTGGACGTCTTAGACCATTGTTTGTGTGCTGAGAAATAGTCATTGGCTAAAAATTTGATCTTTTACTTTGTTTGTTGATTGAGCATCTTTTTTAGTGCAATTCTTTGTAGAGAACTTCCCAACAATTTTTTTGACACTTGCAATTAATTTATCTAAGAAATAGAAAGATATAATGTATTGGTTAATACCTTTTTGGTATCATGTTGTTATCATGTGTTCTGTCATTCTTATTAGAAATTCATTTATGAAGACTTATTTGGTAAATTTTGTTCATTGTAACCCTTTACCACTCAATCCAAAGTTTTAATGGCCCTGACGAAAAGCCCTTTTGAAAACATTGTTGGAAATGGAGAAAATGCTGGTAACGAGCAATTTCACTGTTTTCCACATTTTTTTCTTCTCATCCAGAAAGACAAATTTCAATTTTAGAGTCATACTCATTTTGTCGTCTGAAAATGCTTTCAATTTAGACTGGCACAATTTTTTATCACATGTGTTCACTATCCCTGTTTTACATGACTTTGCAAAGTTTTCTGCAGCAAATTGTTTCCAGAGCAATAAATAGACTCAAGATTTTTTTTTCTAATTTCAGAACAAGAAGTGGGAAAATTCGGGTACTGTCATTTAAAGTTGGAGTTGTGTTAATGTGTAATGGTCATGTAGATAATAAATATAAATGTAAGTAGAAATAACGTTGAGTCTTTTATGTTTTCCTGACTTATTTTTCCACACAAAATTATTTAAAGGCAGATAGAACCCAGACATCAACATGATGAAAAGTTTTATCTTCAGGGACTCTCCATTTGTCTCTGTGTTTTCAGTTTATGTATGGCTTTGGCCACAGGATGTTGACTATGCACCAATGAGAATTTTTACAGGTTTTTATCAAGTTGAAAAATTGGTCTAAAGTGTGCATGTATTCAGCGGTATAAAGCGTTGGTCAAAAGGTATTTAGAAATGTTGAAATCATTTGTTAACTCTTGACCAAAAAATACCTAGTGTTTACGATCTTAAGAGAGATTTTTTAAAGCATTGTTGAAAATGCTTGTGACCACTTTGAGAATAGGCGAAGTGCTTTTTACTTAAAACTATGTCTTAAATATTTATTTTTCTCACAATTTTCTGAAGCCTCTCACAATACATGAAGTTGATGAATAACCATGTCATAAGGATTTAATTTTGTATTTGTAGGGATGTTAGACTAAGGCTTTGAAATCTAAGCAAGTATAAGGCCATTGAAGATGATATTTTGATAGGAGGATATTTTCTACTTGTAATATATATATTATATTCTGTAATTGTTTCTTTGTTTCAGTTCTGTTTAGACTTATAGCAGGTAAGAATGGAATGACAGATCAGCGAAAGCTGGGTTTGTTACTCCATGATTGTATGCAGATTCCACGGCAGCTAGGAGAGGTGGCAGCTTTCGGAGGTAGTAATGTAGAACCCAGTGTGCGGAGTTGTTTTGAAAAGGTAACCTTTTTCAGTTTTCTTAGTTTTCTTTCATATGCATAAGATGCATTTGCTGTCAAAGATCTTTGAGAGCATGGAGATAAATGCAAGACCTACACATGTCCTTATGAATGTGCAGTTTCTATATTTATTGCAATGCTTTCAAAGTTTGAGCACTGTTGTTACTAAATTTTTGAAAGACTGTATTAGAAAAGCATTACTAACATGTTTTATATGTTTGTTGTGATATATTGTGTAGACCAAAATGTGAGTGAAATAGCTTTGATTTCACTTAAATGCTGCTTCTTTGTCATCTGAAAGTTTTTAGAACTGAACTTAAAACCTGTATAAACTCATATTCAATATTGTAGGTTGAAACCAAATTTAAGATTACTAGGGGCACCATGATGCATAATTTTGGATAGGATAGATCAAGATAAGACTGCACAAATTATGTATTTGTATCTGGGATTTACACTGGTCATAAGCGAATTTTGCCAGTAATCGAATTTCGCCAACTCTGTTACCAGACAAATTTTTCAAATCTGTAGCATCATCTGTTCACAAAAACAAATAATTTCATATTGACAAAGGTTATTTGAGCCGTCATTCTGATCAAATGAAAGAAAAATACCAATCAATAGGGCAAAAAATCATCCGCTTTTTCCCACCATTTTTTTAGAACTTTTTAGGTGCCTCCTTGAAATGCATTTTTAACGGGAATGTTTTAATTCTAAAAATTATTGTGTCGTCTATTTCTGGTTTGACAAGTCATTGTTTGAATTTCTTTCTCTGTGACCTACCATTTGTCTCTTAAGCTTCTGGTATTCTCCAAGGACAGGGATGTACAATCTATATTCCAGGGAGGCAATGAATATTGCTGAAATGATACTGTGAATTATATATTCTATTTTATCCTTTCTGGGCCTCTATTTTTAGGTGAACAAGAGTTGTCGAAATTGGCTTAATCTTTTCATAGATGACGAGTTAGTACCTTCTCACTTCCAACGATGGGTTGACTGATAAATTTTAATGTGTAACTTGTAAAAATTGAACTTTTTGTGGCATTTGAGTAAATTTACACAGTGCAAAACCCAGAAAGTAAATTATTATATTTTCTTGATTTTCACGGGGGCAGTTTCGCTTGCATTGGCGAAATTCGATTACTCCAGTATACGCATGCATTATCATGTTAAACTTTCACCTTGTTTTGCAATTTAGTCTAACACAAAAAAGTTTCAATAACTTTACCAAGAGTGAATTATGAATGTACTTATAGGTGAATGGGCAGACAGAAATAGAAGTAAAACATTTTCTAGAATGGTTACGGAAGGAGCCGCAGTCCTTAGTATGGGTTCCCGTGATGCATCGTCTAGCGGCAGCAGAGACTGCCAAACATCAAGCCAAGTGCAATATTTGTAAAGCTTTTCCAATTGTAGGATTAAGGTAAGTGTGTGTTCTTTAATATTGTATTTCTGATAAATAATAGTTAATGCTTTACCAGATGACAAAGTTTTAGCTTTGTTCACATGTTATTTTTTACCAGATGACAAAAACTTTGGACTCTACCAAATTGAAAGCAATTGTGGACGACAAATTAAATGTAGCTAAAATGAGGATTTCTATCTCTGGAAGGGTAGAAAACTTTGTGGGAAAAGGAAAAAACACTGGTTACTAGCATTTTTCCTTTTCCCACTGTCTTTTCAAAAGCATTCTTCTCTGGCATTGTTAATACTCCGGATTATGTGATAAAGCAGTCAGTCATCTGGGAGAGAAAAATTGGAACATGAGGCAAATGACTGGGTTTGTCTTTGAATGGTTAGAAAGCATTTATAGGGAAAAAAATATATGTAACCAGTATTTCCTGCTTCTCTCTTTGGTGTTTCGGAGGCTCAACCCTTTACCAGAGAACGATCTAAAGAAGAAGGCTTTGGGAAACATTGCCAAAAAAGGGTGGCTACCTACATTTTCTCCTTTTCCCTCAAAATTTCTCTCCATTCAAAGACCAATCCTATCATTTTAATCATATTTACGTTGTCGTCTGCACTTGCTTTCAATTATGGCAAGTCTAAAATTTTATTGTTTGGTAAAGATTTGAACTAAAAGATTGGATCATTTTGGAGAGGTATAAACCTTAGACTGCTGAGCGTGACTCACTGACCTCTTGCGGACCGTGTAGATCAAGATCAGACTGCACAGAATGTGCAGTCTGATCTTGGATCTACTCTGTCCGATAAGGAGATTTGTTTTCCCAAAAAATACCTTTGAAATAGCAAAATTTGTGGTTGTATTACTGGCTTTAAATTTTCATCTCACTTATTGAGCAAGATGAGGGTGAACTGAGAGTATACGAAGAGTCACTGTTGCTTGGCAACTCTATCTGTTCTGAAAAGCACTACATAGTTGACATACACTGAAGCCAACATCTTCTGTATATAGTGCACCTCTAGCTTGCCTTTGATGCTTTTGATGGCAAGGACACTGGGTATACATAGATTATTAACTCGTTACCACACAATCCCGACTTTTAACGACCCTGAAGAAGGCTTTTGAAAACATTGTAGGAAAAGGAGAAAATGCTGGTAACCAGCATTTTCTCCTTTTCCTACAATGTTTTCTAATCTATCAAGGGCAATTTTTTTCATTTAGGCCACCTTTAATTTGTCATCTACAAATGCTTTCAATCTGGGCCGATCTGAGATTTTGTCGTTTGGTAAAGAGTTGGGTATTTTGCATAGGTTCTGGTCATGCCTGTCTTGCCTGTGTGTGGAATGCCAGTTAACTCTTTACCAAATAACAAAATTTTAGACATGTCAAAAAATGAAAGCACTTGCAGTTGATAAGTTAATAGTGCCCACATAACAAAATTTGTCCTTGATAGGGTAGAAAACATTCTGAGAAAAGGAGAACATGCTGGTTACCAGCGTTTTGTCCTTTTTCTACAATGTTTGCAGAAGCCTTCTTCCTAAGGGTTTCAAAATTGGGGATTGTGTGTTAGAGGGTTGAAACATAAATAGCATCCGAATACAGTGGATACCAAAGTGAGACAGCACATTCTGTGAAGTGTGATTTATGATCTGCACTGTTAAGTGTTTTCTGAGATACTTGTATTCTGAAATAGTGAAATCTATCTTTGCAGATACCGGTGTTTGCGGTGTTTCAACTTTGATATTTGTCAGAACTGCTTTTTCTCAGGGCGAAAAGCCAAACATCATAAACTTACTCATCCCATCCAAGAATACTGTACCACTGTAAGTATCTGGTCCATCTGGCTTTCTGCTGAATATGTATTAATTCACTTTGTTCTTGTACATTATTGTATTAAGCAAAACTTACCATAATATAAAGTTGGAATGAATGTCTTATTCTTTACAAGATGGCAGAATTAGATTGTTTGCAGACAATAGATTAGTTTGACTCAGATGATGAGATTTTTCCCTATTGAACAAGTGGAAAACATTGAATATAAAGGAGAAAATGCTTATAGACAGTATTTCTCCTTTTCCCACCATGTTTTCAAAGCCTGCTTCCCAGGATCGTAAAAACACAAGATCTTGTGGTAAAGGAAAAAGCCCAAAAAAAATAAAAATCATTTTGAGAAAAAGAGAAATAGAAAAATTTT
This sequence comes from Hippopus hippopus, assembly GCA_946811185.2. Taxonomy (NCBI): domain Eukaryota; kingdom Metazoa; phylum Mollusca; class Bivalvia; order Cardiida; family Cardiidae; genus Hippopus; species Hippopus hippopus. The sequence continues at coordinate 22,204,010 of OX328101.1, read as the reverse complement.
TATCTCGAGTAAGTTAAAATCAAATGCATTTGAGCCGCGCTCTGTGAAAAGGGGGCTTAATGCATCTCCGTGATGCGTGATTTCAAGCAAGCCATCACATAAGTATGGATCAATAATAGCCACTTTTTTTAACAACCGACTTAATCATTAGGTATACCGATCCTTTCACATACAGAAAATTGACCAATAGCGAAAAGTTTCGACCCAGGTCAGCCTGCGCGGACCGCGCAGGCTGACCTGGGTCGATACTTTTCGCAGATGCATTAAGCCCCCTTTTCATAGAGCATGGCACATTTACTTTGGCAAAACTTAGTGAGAGAACAAAATGTGTGAGACCACATAATTAATCAGTTAATCTTTCCATGTTGTAGAAGATGTTAATGGATCACAGATTATAAGCAGTTTCTCAACTACTTAACCTGTTACCACACAATCCCCAGTTTCAATGACTCTTGAGGAAGAAGCCTTTTTGAAAGTATTGTGGGAAAAGGAGAAAATGCTGGAAACCAGCATTTTCTCCTTTTCCCTCAAAAATATTCTACCCTGTCAAAAGCAAATTCCATCTTTCGAGCCACATTTAACCCTTTACCACACAGTGACGCCTTTTAACGCCCCTGAAGAAGAGGCCTTTTGAAAACATTGTGGGAAAAGGAGAAAATGCTGGTAACCAGCATTTTCTCCTTTTCCCACAAAGTTTTCTACCCTATCAAAGAAAAGTTGCGTCATTTGAGCCACTATGAAATTGTCATCTGCAAATGCTTTCAATTTGGATAGGTCTTAAATTTTGCCGTGTGGTAAAGGGTTAAATTGTTTTCTGCAAATGCTATGAATTTGGACAAGATCTACCTATTTGTGTGGTAAAGAGTTAACTTTTTACCAAACAATATTTTTAGACTAGTCCAAATTAGAAGCAGTTGCAAACAACAAAATGAATGTGACTCAGTTGAAATTTGTTTTGGTTGGGTAGAAAACTTTGTGGAAAAAAATAGAGAAAATGCTGGTTACCAGCAATTTCTCCTTTCTCTACAATGTTTTCAAAAGCCTTCTTTCAAGGGGGTCGTTGAAACTTGGGATTGTATGGTAAAGGGTTGAAACTTTCCTGAACTTGACTGATCTTCTTGACTGATCAAAAGCACCTTTATGTTGAAAGAACGAATAAACAAATACAGAATATTTGGATCACTGCCTATAATTAAAATACACAAAACTTCAGACTGAAATATCCCAGAAAATATTGGACAGTTAGTCAAAGGTCAGGTGCCATGTTTCATGTAGCATGATTTTTTATTATCTACAACAAAAATTATCCAGTGGCAAATAGTCCAGTTGTGTAAAGGAACATTGATTAATCTTCTTACATGGAATTGTTGTTTTCACTTTACTTTTTTTTGTACTTCAGACCTCTTCTGGTGAAGATATTAGAGATTTCACTAAAGTTGTCAAAAATAAGCTCAAGTCTAAACGACATTTCCAGAAACATCAGAGATTGGGATACCTACCAGTACAAACTGTTTTGGAGGGAGATGCTCTGGAAAGGTAAGATTGTGTTTTCAGTAGGATGTTGAATTAATAAAGAAAATTTTACTTTAGCAAAATGAACTTCTTTAACCCTTTACCAAACAACAAAATTTTTGACTCGCCCAAATTGAAAGCATTTGCAGAGGACAAATCAAATCTGGCTCAAATGATGAAATTTGTCTCTGAAAAGATAGAAAACAGTATGGGAAAAGGAGAAAATGCTGGTTACTCAGTGTTCTCACATTGTTTTCAAAAGCTTTCTTCCTCGGGGTCATTAAAACTCGGAATCATGTGGTAAAGAGTTAAAAGGCAATTTTTTTTGAAGCATAAAGTTATTAACTCTTTCCTTACTGTTGACAATCCTAGAAGCTTTTGTGGACAGTGTAGATCAAGATCAGACTGCACAGAACATTCAGTCTGATCTCTGATCTACACTGTCCGCTACTTTATTTTAGATTAAGGCCAAACTGTCTCTTCATCTTGCACTGGAACTATATTTATAGCCAATGAAAAAGTGTAAGCATTCACTTGATAGTGAAAGAGTTAAAAAGGAAGAAATTTAGGTCCAGCTTAGCTTCTTTACATTCTACTCACTGTTATTAGAAAAAAAATTGGAAAAAGATGACTTTGGAAATATTGAAGGTTGTATAATACTCATATGAATGAACATTTGATAGATAAAAAATATGTACTGAGAAACTGTTGCTCATTCTTAGATTGTGCTCAATGGTTTCAATGGTGGTCTGCTGCAAACCCAATGCCAAACAGTCCTGTGTTCTAACAACGTGGAAAAGAAGGCTTTTGAAAACATTGTGGGTTACCAGCATTGTCTCCTTATCCCACAATGTTTTCTATCCTATCAGAGACAAATTTCACCATTTGAGCTACTTTTATTTTGTTGTTTGCAAATGCTTGCAATTTGGTTGAGTCTAAAATTTTCTCGTTTGGTAAAGAGTTAAAAAGAAATAAGCTTTAGTCAGTGCACATCAAGATCAGAATACGAATGAGCATGCAGTCCAACTTAGTGCATGCTTTTGTTATGAAGTGTTTTGTTTAGCTCACATGAGCAGAAAGCGCTCAAGGTGAGCTTTTGTGATAATGCTGTGTCTGACATCCATCGCCCTTCATGCATCGTCCAGACATCAACAATTACCTTGTGTGCACTCTAGAAGCCACAGTTTGAGTACAATACTCGCAAAACTTGATCAAAATTTTTGACTTGATGAAAAAGTAGGTCACCAGGTCAAATCTTAGAAAAACCTTGTATGCACTCTAGAGGCCACATTTTCAGCCTGATACTCATGAAATATGGTCAGCATGTTTGTCGTGGTTGTATCTGGGATAAGTTTGAAATTGGGTCACTTATGGTCATTAGGTAACTCGTGTGTTTTACATCATCACAACCAGGATCTCTTCAGCTTTATCTATCATAGATGACTTTACTCAGTTGAGCACTTTAGGGCCAATGGCCCTCTTGTTTTCTTAATTGTCAGTAATTGTAATGTTCAGTGCACCTGCAACAGCAATAAAGAATTACTCTTTTCTATAAATGAGCCATACTCTTGCAAAAGGGGGTTACCATGCAAGTCATCACATTATTATGGATCTATAAAATCTTTTGTGTAACATCCTACTGAATCATGAGGTACACTGGTCCTTTGACATGTAAAAATTTACCCAAAGCAAAAGGTATCAACCCAGGTCAGCGCGCGCAGACTGAGCAGGCTGACCTTGATTGATACTTTTGCATTAAGCCCCTCTTTCACAGAGGATGGCTGAAATATTTGTTAGCAAATTTGGAACCAATCTAATACCTGATAACTTTGGAAAGTCTCTTTTTTTTTTTAGCTCACCGGAGCACAAAGTGCTCAAGGTGAGTTTTTGTGATCATGCTGTGTCTATTGTCCAGGCATGAACATTTACCTTGTGTGCACTCTAGACATCACATTCTCAGTCAGATACTCATGAAACTTGGTCAGAATGTTTGTGTTGATTGTATCTCAGACAAGTACGAAATTGGGTCACATCTGTTCAAAAGTAAGTCACACTTCTTGATTGGGTCACATCTGGTCAAAAAGTAAGTCACAGGGCTAAATTTTAGGAAAAGCTTGTGTGCTCTCTAGAGGCCACATTTTCAGCCCCTTACCCTTGAATCTTGGTGAGAATGTTTGTCTTGATGATATCTCAAACAAGTTTGAAATTGGGTTATGTCCGGTCAAAAAGTAGGTCACAGGGTCAAATTTTAGAAAAACCTTGTGTGCACTCTAGAGGTCACATTTTCAACCGGATATTCATTAAACATAATCAGAATGTTTGTTTTGATGAAATCTAAGACAAGTTTAAAATTGGGCCACATTTTCAGCCTGAAACTCATGAAACTTGGTCAGAATGTTTGTATTGAAGATATCTCAGATAACTTTGAATTCCGGTTATGACAGGTCAAAAAGTAGGTCACAGGTTCAAATCTTAGAAAAACCTTGTGTGCACTCTAGTTTTCTTTCTAATAGTATACATGGAACGGCTATAAAGAAGTACTCATTCTTGACAACAATCCTTGCTAACAAAGTTTATTTTTAGAAATGAATTATATTTTTATTGAATTCAAATACCATTGAGTTGTCTGTGGATAAAGGCTGACAAGTTAGAGATATCATTCTGAATGCATTGTGAGGCAAAGGGTCATAAACCGCACAATGCCGAATTTTAACGACCCTGGAAAAGAAGCCTTTTGAAATCATTGTGGGAAAAGGAGAAAATGCTGGTAACCAGCATTTTCTCCTTTTCCCACAATGTGTTCTACCATATCAAAGAAAAATTATACCATCTGAGCCACAATGAAATTGTCGTCTGCAAATGCTTTAAATTTAGACAAGGCTAAAATTGTGTCGTCTGGTAAAGGGTTATAGCTCTTTACCACACATCAAAAGTGACGACTTGGCCATATTGAAAATATTTGCTTAGACAAATTAATCTTTTAACAAACAATCCTGTGTTTTAACAATCCTGATGGAGAAGGATTTTGCAAACATGGTGGGAAAAGGAGAAATTGCTGGTATCAAGAATTTCTTCCTTTTCCTACAATGTTTTATGCCTAGTCATAGACAGAAACCATTTCTTGGGCTACAGTGAATTTGTCATCTGTGAATTCTTTAAATGCGGACAAGTCTAAAATTTTCATATATGGTAAAGAGTTGAGGGTCAAAATGATGGTACTTTTCTTGAAAAGGGTAGAAAACATTGTTGGAAAAGAAGAAAAAAATGGTTACAAATATTTTCTCCTTTTCAGACAATATTTTTAAACCAAAAGCTCATTTTCTTGGGCGGTTGAAACTCAGGATTGTTGGGTAAAGAGATGCGGAGATTCAGAATGACATCAGCAATATTTACAGAACCGTCTCTGACTCAGTATCAGATATTACTCATTTGGCTTACTCATGCTTTCAAAAAGTATCCAGTAGCTCATCAAAGCTTCTCTTTTTATATCTGAGCAATAGATTAGAATATTGCCTGTCTGTTGAAGATCTCCAGAATTGAATAAATCATGAGAATTCTTTAACCCTATACAAATCAGTCTCAAGTTTGGACAAAGCTTCTGAAAACACTGTGGAAAAAAAGAAAATGGTGGTAAACAGCATTTCCTTCTTTTCCAACACTGTTTTCTACCCATTTAAAGACATATGCAAATGTTTCAGCTGTATTTTATTTGTCGTCTACAAACGCTTTTAATCTGGAAAAGTGAAAATTTTTCATTTACCAAATGACATTTTAGATTTGCCTAGATTAAAAGTGGCTGTGGACACAAAATTAAAGTGTGGCTCGAATGATAGGATATGTCTTTGATAGGGTAAAAAACATACTGTTTACCAGCATTTTCTCTTTTTCCCGCATTGTTTTCACAAGCCGTCTTCCCAAAGCTGTCAAAACTTGTGACTGTTTGATAAAGGGACAGATATTATTTGATACAGGCAACCTTTTTCACTTACCACAAAGTGTTTCTAAGAAGAAAGTTTCAGAACTGCTTACGCTGCAGTGTTTTCACATATGTTCTTGTATTAACTCTTTACCAAACAACAAAATTTTAAACTTATCCGAAGTGTTAGCAATTGCATGCAACAAAATATATGTGACTCAGAAATTGAAATTTTCTTTTCCGTTGGGTACAAAACATTGTTAAAAAAGGAGAGCATTTTCCCCTTTTCCACAAGTTTTCAAAATCTTTCTTTTTCAGGATTGTTAAGTCTTTACCACACAATCCCGACTTTTAACGACCCTGAGAAAGAAGGCTTTGGTAAACATTGTGGGAAAAGGAGAAAATGTTGGTACCAGCATTTTCTCCTTTTCCCACAGTATTTTCTTCCCAATCAAAATCGAAGTTTGTCATTTGTGTGACCTTTAATTTGTTGTCTGCAAATGCTTTAAATTTGGAAAAGTTTAAAATTTTGTCGTTTGGTAAAGAGTTAAAACTTGGGATTGTGTGGTAAAGGGTTAAATCTTATCTTGTGGAAAAAACATTGTTGTTACAGAATAATATTTCTATACATCTATTTGCATTCAGTAGGAATATTGTGACTGAACCTTTCAACCCTTTACCAGACATTTGCATAAAGTGTTGTCTTGGATCAGTCTGTGCAGTCCACGCAGGCTAATCCGAGATGGCACTTTACGACTACATTAGTTTTTTTCCCTACAGTGCTCTTACACCAAACAGAAACTTAAATAAGAACGGAAACTGTCGTCATGGATTAGTCTATGCGGACTGTGCAGACTGATCCGAGACGACACCTTATGCAAAGGTATGCAAGCCCCTTTTTGTGTGTTGAAAGCCATATAGAAGCGCGCTTGAGAATGAAAGGGTTAAGTCATCATTGCATCTGTGCAGATCTGGCAAACAGCAGTTTCCATCATAATGACCAATTTTGCTAAATGCAATCTGTTCACACTATAGATTTACTTAGACTGATTAGTTAATGGGGTTGGGGGGATTTTCCTCTTTTTTTGTAGCATTTGCATTTGTAGGTAATTTGTCTGTTTCTGTTAAAGTCTCAGTAGCGTCCAACTAAATAAACAAACTGTTTATAAAATAAAAGTAAATTTCATTTTTACCATGTAAAAATATGGCGATTATTATGACTTTCACAATATGTAAAGGTGCAGTTCACGAAAGTTCCAGTCAGTGGCAGAAAAAAGAATTTTGAAACTAGAACAGATCCTATCATGCCGCATTATCTGTTTGTTTACATCGATGATCGCGGACAATTAGCGGACTCTTCGTCGTAAATGTCCGCAGTGACGTAAACACCACGTGGTCATTCAAAGCATCGAAACAAACCCTTCATTCACTTGATCGTTTTGTCCCCATTCTATGCTTGAAAAACATAAGTTCATCGACATCGTAAACAGAAACAACAACACAGGCTGATCATCGCTTATTCATTTATCATCAATACAGGAAGAGCTTACTACATCTAAGTAAGAAAACAGGTTCAGAATGAGCAATCTTACTCTCCGATGACATAATGTTGGAATTGTAAACAATAGTCCTGTCTACTACATCATAGCACTAATGAGATGCAATGTTATCACGTGACGTTCTCGAAGACCTAGTTCGAATATACACGAACGGTAACAAAGGTTGTCTCAATCAGTGGCATCCGTGAAATCGACGGGCTTCTCCATGCATTTTCGCTCACGTATATCATGGCAACCAATGCAGTAACTGGCACGTTCGATTTTTCTCTGATCTTATATATTTGTGTTGTGATGGGTTATCCAGTATATTTTTGAGTTATAAACGGTGAAAATTACCTTTTTTTGACTTTACAGTGGCTTTAAACTTTTCTTCAAGGAACAGGGAGATTCAAGGATGATTACTGTTAACCCTGTATGGAATGATGCAATTTCAGACTTGTGTAAATTGAAAGCATTTGCAGATGACAAATTACAGGTGGCTCAAATGTTGGTCTTTAATAGGTTAAATAACATTGTGGGAATAGAAGAGAATGTTGGTTATCAGGGTTTTCTCCTTGTCCCGCAATGTTTTCAAAAGATTTCTATGTTAGAACTCGAGATTGTTTGGTAAAGGGTTAACTCTTTCCCGAATGTGAAAAATTTAGTCTCTTCCATATTGAAAGCATTTGAAGACAGCAAAAGAGAAAGATGGTTCAAATGAAAGCATTTATCTTAAAAAGTGCAGTACACATTGTGAGAAAAGGAGAAAAATGCTGGTTACCAGCATTTCTGTTTTGCCTTTTCCCACAATGCCTCCAAAAGTCCATTTTCCTGAGGGTCATTAACCTTTTATCACACAATCCTAAGTTTTAACGACCCTGAGGAAGAGGCCTTTTGAAAACATTGTAGGAAAAGGAGGAAATGCTGGTAACCAGCATTTTCTCCTTTTCCCACAATGTTTTCTAACCGCTTAAAGAAAAATTTCCTTATTTGTACAACCTTTGATTTGTCGTCTGCAAATGTTTTAAATTTGGACCAGTCTAAAATTTTGTCCATTGTTAAAAAGTTCAAACATGGGACTGCTCAGTAAAAGGTCAACCCTTTACCATACAATCCTGACTCTAAATGACCCTGGGAAAGAAGCTTTTTGAAAACATTGTGGGAAAAGGAGAAAATGCTGGTATCCAGCATTCTCTCCTTTTACCACAATGTTTTCTTCCCTTCCCAAAACAAATTTCAATTTTTTAGGCACTTTTATTTTGTCGTCTGCAAAATGCTTTCAATTTCTACTAGTCTGAAATTTTGTCGTTTGGTAAAGAGTTAATGTTGTAATTATCTAGAATTGTTATGGTTTCTGTGACAAAGTTAATGAATTGGGAGTGTCACATATTATCTGGATATTGAAGCTGTATTTTAGATTGAAATGAGAAAAAAAAATGCAAGAAGGGTAGACATTTTTCATTTTGTTGCAGAAATCAATATTGATTCAATAAAAAAAAAGTCCTTGCGTGGGAAGTTAGTTTTGTTGGGAGAGAGCTTTGCAAGTGCTTGCTCAGCTTTATTCGGAGACAAACTCGACTTTAATGTTTTAGCCGATTTGAATTATTGATTCATAGTGCAGTGGATGACATTTAGTCAATGCCTTTCATTATGTCGAGAAACATAATTATTATCATGCTCTTGTTATTCTGTTTTGGGGTCTACAGTATTCATTTTTATGTTGAATATTATGACAGGAAAGTTAATATTTATCACAGATGTGACTCCATCAAGTTTTTAAAAGCAATGCAAAAAAAATTGTATCTAATTACCATGTTGTAGTTTATCAACAAATTTTTGTATTGTAAAGGCTGTAGATGGATGATAAGGGTCGGTATTTGAAATTTGAAAGAAACACAACTTCTGATTGGCTAAACCTTTTGCTTTAGCCAATCAGAAGTTGTGTTACTTTCAAATTTAGAAAATTCTGGAGAATTAGACTAAGAATGTTCTGGAGAATGGTTGGTGATTATAGACCCAGAAAGTGAATCATCAGTATACATGTTTTAATACATATCACTGAGTGGAACTATCACAACTGTTTAACCCTTTACCACACAATCCCAACTTTTAACGACCCTGTGAAAGAAGCCTTTTGAAAACATTGTGGGAAAAGGAGAAAATGCTGGTAACCAGCATTTTCTCCTTTTCCCACAATGGTTTCAGAAAACTCCTTCAGGGTTTGTTTAAACTCTGAAGTGTGTGGTAAAGGGTAAACATAATAGACTATTTTTAGTCCTGTGATTTACTAGAAGTAGTAACATAAAAGAGAAGTTATTAAGAAAAGCCAAGATGTCTGTTTTGAATTTAGAAAACATGGTGTGAAAAGGAATCGGGTACCTGTAACAAATAATTGCTCCTGTTTCTTCAGTGTTTTTCGAAAGCCGTCAATTGCCGGGACATTAATTGTCATAGTACTGGTTTGCGGGTTAGGTAAAGTGAATATTATGGACGGAGAACTATTGATTTAATTACATGGAGAAAATATTGCTAGGAATTATCATGCCTCACGTGACATTCTGAACGATGGGACTTGATGGATTTTTCTGGTAAGGTTATTCCATAATTAAGTTGTCTTTATTTGTCATGTTTAGTTTGCAGTTTTGTTATATAGTTTTGATAGTACAAATTTGTTTTTGAGGGATAGATTTACAACAAGAATTAAAAGACTTTATCATGATCACTTTCTATGTAAACATTCAACAATATTTCCATAGGTAGAGTAAGTTAACAAGATGTATTTGGCCCTTACCAAATGGTCAAATTTTAAATCTGATGAAGTTGAAAGCATTCGAAAACACACAAATGAAAAGTGGCATAATTGATGGGATTTGTCTTTGAAAGGGTAACCAAACTAATGTGGGAAGAGGAGAAAATGCTAGTTACTAGCACTTTCTCCTTTTCCTTCAATGTTTTTGAAATTTTTTTCATCAAGCTTGGTAAAATTCATAATTGTTTGGTAAACGGTAAAATATTTTCTTCTTCAGTAGATCTAATGGCTCTTTTTGGCCAAATCTTTCAAGTTTGTTTTTCCTATCATTGTCTATCTTGGTATTTATTAGTCAGAAAGAGATGGCAATGGAAGGGGACTTTGTATGCTTTTAGTGCCATGGGATGAGAAAGGGTGGCGCAGATGGCATAGATCAAGATCAGAATGTGCAGTCTGATCTTGGATCCTTACCATCAGCTTGTTTAGTCAGGCCTATATGATAAAAGTCTTTCTGAGTATCAGTTGATTGCATTCGAAGTTTTCAAAAGAGATAGTTTGTATATTTGGCACTTTAAGGTCTACGGCCCCTAACTCTCATATTGAAGACAGAAGCTGCCGAGATTGGCCGAATAGCTGTTATGAAAACGTCAAAGTTACACGATATTTACTGATGATTTAGGGGTCGTAATCCTTAAGAGTTAAAGAAAGACAAAAAATTCTACTCTTTACCGTACAAAACCTGTAAAACTTTAAATTTAATAGAAGGATTCCTGCCTGGCTCTGTAAATTGTAGATTCACCTGCCAGACACTTCAGGTTTATTTCTCACTCTAAGCACTTGCTGTTTTGTAGGACTATCCTTGGGCAAGACACCTCAAAGCCCTAGCTAAGTGGGGTTGAAACCAAGGACAAACATGAATAAGTCATGTGTTACCTTGAAAAAGTGTTGATACTCAGTAAAACACCATTCAAGCAATCCAGTTGTTTGACAGTTTTTAGCTCCACTGGCCGAAGGCCAGCGGGCTTATGTCATGGCCCGTTGTCCGTCGTGTGTCCGTCCGTCCGTGCGTTAACTTTTATTTTAAACATCTTCTCTGAAACTACCCAGCCAATTTTGGTGAAACTTCACAAAAATGATCCTGCCATGGTCCTCTTCAGAATTTCTAGAAAGAATTTAATTCCTTCAAAAACTCTGGTTGCCATGGCAACAAAACTTAAAAATATTGGAAATCTTTGAAAATCTTCTTGTCTGAAACCATAAGGCCTAGGACTACCAAATTTGGCATGTAGCTTTATCTAGTAGACCTCTATCAAGTTTCTTCAAATTATAGCCTTGGGGTCAAATTTAACCCCGCCCCGGGGGTCACAAGTTTTACATAGGCTTATATAGAGAAAACTTTAGAAATCTTCCTGTACCTAGCCATGAGGCCTAGGGTTACCAAATTTTGCATGTGGCTTTATCTAGTGGGCCTCTACCAAGAGTGCCCAACTTATAGCCCCGGGGTCAAATTTGACCCCACGGGGGGGGGGGTCACAAGTTTTACATAGGCTTATATAGAGAAAACTTTAGAAATCTCCCTGCACCTAGCCATAAGGCCTAGTGCTACCAAATTTTGCATGTGTCTTTATCTAGTGGGCCTCTACCAAGAGTGCCAAACTTATAGCCTTGGGGTCAAAATTGGCCCCGCCCCAGGGGTCACAATTTTTATATGGGCTTATATAGACAAAACTTTAGAAATCTCCCTGTACTCAGTCATAAGGCCTAGGGTTACCAAACTTTGCATGTGGCTTTATCTAGTGGAGCTATACCAAGAGTACCCAAATTATAGCCCTAGGGTCGAATTTGACCCCATTCCAGGGGTCAGAAGTTTTACATGGGCTTATGTAGTGAAATCTTTAGAAATTTTCTTGTTACTTACCATAAGAACTTGGGCTACCAATTTTAGTCCTGTCTCAGGGGTCTTATGTTCAAAACCAATTGGCCAAGTATTGTAATGTTTGGCATGTAGGGATTTTACGTATAAGCCAGTGGAGCGATACAGGGCCATCATGGCCCTCTTGTTAAAATTATCACAGGATTCATTTTTCTGTCACGGTTTGTCATTGTTTTGACTATAGTTGTGTGGGAAAGCAGCCAGTGGCTTGGGAAGAATATTGTGTGAAGAACAGAATCCCCAGGAAAGTATGAATAGCTGCACTGGCTGCCACGATATAATTGAAATAGTATTGAAAAGGGTGTGAAACAATTAAATCATTAGTCATTCCGGGACAAAGGGTTTTTACCATACAGAAACTTTTAACACTCACATGAGATTACTTTGCTCATTTTTGCCTAGACCACATCATGCCAGATAATTGTTTTTCTGTGCTGAAAGTGCTAAATTCCAAGTAAAGCTGTCAGATATTCTCCAACCCCTACAGCACCAAATAAAAAAAAAAGAATTATTTAGTGTAAAAATAAGACTGGAATGATAGCAGTATCTAGGCTGCCTTGTCCGGAATGTCTTCGCAAAGTTGACCGTGTAGATCAAAGATCAGACTGCATATTTTGTGCAGACTGATCTTGATCTACATTGACCAGAAAGGTAACTAAAACTTGTGAAAGGTACTTTAATCCTTTACCAAACAATCCCATATATTAGTGACCCTGGGTAGGAAGGTTTTTGAAAATATTGTGGGAACCAGCATTTTCTTCTTTTCCCACAATGTTTCTACCCTTTCCTAGAAAGATCTCATCATTTGAGTCGTGCTTACTTTGTCGTCTGCAGCTGCTTTCAATTTAGACTAGTCTTGAATTTTGTCCAGTAGTAAACAGTTAATTATAAACCGTTTACCACACAATCCCGACTTTTAATGACCTTGAGAAAGAAACCCTTTGAAAACAATGTGGGAAAAGGAGAAAATGCTGGTAACCAGCATTTTCTCCTTTTCCCACAATGTTTTCTACCTCTCCAAATACAAATTTTAAGTTTTCGGTGACGTGTATTTTGTCGTCTGCAAATGCTTTCAATTTGGACAAGTCTTGAATTTTGTCCTCTGGTAAACAGTGAAGGATTAATCATTTACAACACAATCCCGACTTTTAACGACCTTGAGAAAAAAGCCTTTTGAAAACATTGTGGGAAAAGGAGAAAATGCTGGTAACCAGCATTTTCTCCTTTTCCGACAATGTTTTCTACCTCTCAAATGACAAATTTCAATTTTTTGGTGACATTTATTTTGTTGTCTGCAAATGCTTTCAATTCGGAATAGTATTGAATTTTGTCCTCTACTAAACAAAATAACTCTTTCCAAACAACAAAATTTTAGAAATCTTCCAAATACAAAGCATTAGCAGACATTAAATAAATATTATTCAAATGATGAACTTTGTCTTTGATTGAGTAGAAAACAATGTGGGGAAAAGGAGAAAATGCTGGTTACCAGCATTTTCTTCTTTTCCCACAATGTTTTCAAAACCCTTACTCGGAAGGGTTGTTAAAACTCGAGACTGTGATAAAGATTTAAGGATTAATGAGCCCAGGGATTCCCCAAGGTACAGTGGCATATTGATTGTATCTACACATTTAGTGTTCATACCGATGACAGCACCTAAAACTGTCACTGCTTGGAAAATATATGGCATTTTAAGGAAATAAAATACTATACTGCCTTTCAGGTTTTCAGTGGCTCTGAAAAACCAAGTCACTTCCTTAAATAATAGTTAACCACTCTTTAAATCTTATGGTTACAGTTTTGCTCCCACTTTTAATTAAACTTGTCCAGAAAGTTTGTTTTGGTGATAGCCTGAAAGAGGTTGAGTATGAATCAAACAAATTTAAAAGCTAAATCCAACATGGTAGATCTATTCGAAAGTCATGGTATCTCAAACTACTGATCGGCAACTTGGTAAAATCATAGTAAACCTTGTCATCAGATTATAATTATATGTACTCATGAGTTTCCAAGCTAGCTCCTGTGGCCAAAGCCAAAGGCTAGTCAGCTTGTCATGGCCTTGTGTCCAAATATCTCTGAAAATACCAATCCAATTTTGACCAAACTTAATAGGAATTCTCCTGTCACGGTGTTCTTAGGAATGCCTGCAAGGGATTTGATTCCATTAAATACTGTGGTTGCTATAGCAAAAAAAAAAACTAGAAAATAGAAAAAATCTCCAAAGATTTCTTTCTCCAAATTTTTTGTCTGTGAATGCTTTCATTTTGAACAAGCCTATAATATTGTTGTCTGGTTAACTCTTTACCACATGAGAAAATTTTAGACTGGTCCAAATTGAAAGCATTTGCAGACGACAAAATAAAGGTGACTGAAAAATTCAAATTTGGTTTGGGAAGAGTAGAAAACACTGTGGGAAAAGGAGAAAATGCTGGTTACCAGCATTTTCTCCTTTTCCCACAATGTTTTCCAAAGGCTTCTTTCTCAGGGGCGTCAAAAGTAGGGATGATTGTGTGGTAATGGGTTAAGGGTTAAAGATATATATCAGTGCACTATTCAGAGAGTAAAAATTTTCAGAAGGGATAAAATCAATTAAGCCTGGCACGGTCATCAATATTTTTGTTCATGTATCCCTACGCAGTTATTCTTAGCAAAAAAAGGAAAACGAATGACTTCAATCTTATTCAGAGGTTAACAAAGAATTGGACATTTTAACTAGACTTACCAAACTATCCCCTGTTTTCAACAACCCAAAAGATAAAGGTTTTAGAAAACATTGTGAGAAACGGGAAAAGTTGGGTAACCTTTTCCCACTATGGTCTCTGCCTTTTCAAAGGCAGATATTGTCATTTGAACTACATTTTAACTGCGGTCTGCGCTTTTTTCCCTATGGTGACAAGTCCAAAATTTTACTGGAAAAATGTCAAGACATTCAAGACAATGTAAGAATCGCCCATATTAAAAGGATTTGTAGATAACTGTGGCTCAAATGATGTAGCATTTGTCTTCTTACCCTTAACCAAACATACCCGACTTCCAATTACCCTGAGAAGAAAGGCTTTTGAAAACATTATGGAAAAAGAAATTCGGGTACATATACAGCACCAGCATCATCTTCTTCTCCAGCAATGTTTTCTATCATTTACTGTGTTATCTGCTAATACTTCTATTTGGACAAGTAGAAAATTTTTTCATCAGTAAAGAATTGAATGGAAGAAAATATTGAGCGAACAGGAGTAAATGCTAGTTAACAGCATTTTTAGCTTACCTGAGCACAAGGTGCTCGAGGTGAGCTTTTGTGATAGTGCTGTGTCTGTCGTGCGTCGTCCACACATCAACAATTACCTTGTGTGCAGTCTAGAAGTCACATTTACAGTACAATACTCATTATACTTGGTGAGAATGTTTGTCTTGATAATAATGTTGGACTAGTTTGATATTGGGTCATGTTTGGCGAAAAAGTTAATCACTGGGTCAAATCTTAGGAAAAACCTTGTGTGCACTCTAGAGGCAACATTTTCTGTCTGATACTCACGAAACCTGGTCAGAATGTCCATGTTGATGATATCTCGGACAAGAACAAAATTGGGTCACTTTGGGTCACAAAGTAGGCCAGATTTGATAAAAGCCTTGTGTGCACTCTAGAGCCCACATTTTCAGTCTGATAGTCGTGAAACTTGGTCAGGAGGGTTGTCTTGATAATATCTCAGACAGTTTCAAATTGGGTCATGTGGGGTCAAAAAGTAGTTCACTGGGCCAAATCTTAGAAAAACCTTTATACTCTGGAGGCCATCTATTCTGTCCAATACTTATCAAACATGGTTAGAATGTTTGTCTTAATTATATCTCAGACATGTTTAAAATTGGGTCACTTCAGGTCAAAAAGTAGGTCACTGCATCTAATCTTAGAAAAACCTTGTGTGTACTCTGGAGGCCACATTTTCAGCCTTATATTAATGAAACAGTGTAAGAATAAATTTATTTTGATTATGTCTTGGACAATTTTAAAATTGGGTCACATTGGGTCAAAAAGTAGGTAAGTGGGCGAAATCTTAAAAAATTTGTGTGCTTTGTAGATGAAGATTCTTTAAGGTGTAGATCCAGAGCCAGAATGAGACAACTCAATCTATGCAGTCTTTATGAGTTCGGTCTAAGCTACATAATATTGCATGTGGTAGTGGGGAGGTTAAATTAATTATTTACAGTCTATATCAGGTTTTTTTCTTTCTCCTGTTTTTCAGTCCTGCACCCTCACCACAACACAGTATATCTCAGGATATGCACAGTAGACTAGAACTCTATGCAAACAGGTAAGATACTTATATTTAGCAGATTTTTTTCACATATTTGTTACTGTGCAAATGCTGTATTTAGACTGCTCATCATGAAAGATGACAGACCAACCAGTAGCAGACATCTATAACAATGACCTGGATATCCAGAGATGTAAGAAAAGTTAAAAAGAAAGAAAAATAAAACTTGTTTTTTACTGCCAAATATGTCTTGCTAGAGGACACCGATTAGATAATATGTTTTGTGCAGCCTTATCTCCATATGGTGTCAGTGGTTATGAGGTAGAGCGTCGGCTTTGTAACTAAAAGGTTCAGAGTTCGATGGAAATGGGTGTCAACTTTGGGATTTTTCATTGGCCCACACACTCAGGGTGATTGGGATTGGCCTACACATTTGGCGCGTGTACTGGTGTAGTTCCCAGGAAGCAGGATTGAAAGAGATTTGTGTGAGTTGTAAGAACTTGTTTCTCAATCGATGTAAAATAAATATGTCTAAAGTAACTATCTCCATCTACACTGCATGAACAATGTTTACATAGACCAAAATGGTATCAAAAATGGCTTGGTATGAAAGAGCCATAAGACTTGTGCTGTGGAGCCATGAAATGCTGCAAGCAATTTCACACAATTGCATGGATTCTTTCATTACAGGAAATAAAAGAAAATCTCCAGAGTAGATATTATCACAATGTTTTCACACATAAGCAGACGTTAGATTATTAGATACTCTCCTCACACAACAATAAATGAGGAAACAGTATTGTCTGGTGCTGTTGTATAATGAAGTAAACATACCAAGAAAAAAAGTTCCTTCTATTTGATTATGTATTACACCCTTGGACAAGATGTGTTGTGTCACATCAGATGTAATGAAGTGGTGGTGTCTTATCTCTTTACTAGACTACAAATTTTGACCCATTACCAAACAACAAATTTCTAGAATGGTCCAAATTAAAAGCAGAATGAATAGAAAACATGGTGGGAAAGGAGAAAACGCTGGTCACCAGCATTTTCTTCTTTTCCCACAATGTTTTCAAAAGCCTTTTTTATCAGAGTTGTTAAAACTCTGGATTGTGTGGTAATGAGTAAAGGCTTGTCCACATTGAAAGAATTCACAGACAACAAGTCAATCATAACTGAAATCCTAGGATAAGTCTTTGAAAAGGCAGGAAATAAAGTGGAAAAAGAAGAAAGTGGTTGTTACTGGGTCGGTACACTTTGCTTTCCCACTGTTTTCAAAAGCCTTTTCAAAGAGGTGTATGGTAAGAAATTGAAGAAACACAAAAAAAAAAAAGTTACACTGATTTGTAGCTTGTATTGTGGCACCCCTGGACAAGATGTAATGTTACATCTAACCAGTTTTAATGTGGTGGCAGCTTACTGGTTTAATGGATGTAAAGTGATATTTGTTTGGATGTTATGATGAAAGCTTTTGTTTTGAAAAGACACAATACATCCTTGGACAAAATGCAATGTTGCATTTCACCAGATGTAATGCGTAATGGATACTCATTGGGCAGAGCAGAAATGTAGAAATAATGTTTTTGTGGAAAGGAATATTGGGCTGTACAAAATTAGTCTGAGCCTGCCAGAATGAGGAATTTGAACACATTGCTCTCCAATGACCAAATAATATGCTCATTTTTCGTGTGAACTTTTAGCTCACCTGAGCACAAAGTGCTCCAGGTGGCTTTTGTGATTGTGCTATGTCCATCGTGCTTTGTCCATCGTGCTTTGTCCAGGCATCGACAGTTACCTAGTGTGCACTCTAGAGGCCACTTTTTCAGTACAATACTCATGAAACTTGGTCAGAATGTTTGTCTTGATAATATCTTGGACAAGTTTAAAATTTGGTCACTTGGGGTCAAAAAGTAGCTCACGGGGACAAATCTTAGTGAAACCTTGTGTGCACTCCAGAGGCCTCATTTTCAGTCCAGTTCTCATGGGACTTTGTCAGTATCTTTGTCTTCATGATATCTCAGACATGTTTGGGTCATATCTGATTAAAAAGTAGGTCACTGAGACAAATTTTAGAAAAATGTTGTATGTACTTTGGAGGCCACATTTTCAGTCTGATACTCATTAAAGTTGGTCAAAATGTTTGTATGGATGATATCTCAGACTAGTTTGAAATTGGGTCACATATGGTCAAAAAGTAGGTCACTGGGACAAATAATGCCAGTTTTCACCATTTTCTTCTTTACCCACAATGTTTTTTAAGCTTTATTCTTCAGGACATAAGAACACAGGATTCTTTAGTATATGGTTACAATAGTCTATATATTATTATCTGTTCGATTACAGACTGGCAGAGGTGGAACAGAGGCAAGCTGCTGTAACTCCAGAATCGTAAGTTTATTAGTTACCTGCATAATGAATTAGCACACTGCCTCCTAAAACAAATTTGCAGCAGAGGACTGAAAGTATTTACTAGAAATTATGATTACGATTAAAACTTTAATATGTAAATAAAAATGATAACATTGCAAGACAAAGAGAAATTGCTCACAAGAGCAATTTCTCTTCTTTACCATGTATATTTCTCAAGTGGCCTGATAGTTATACAGGTCATTTTTGCGGTCTGATCTAGATCCACACTGGCTGCAAAGGCTCAAATGATGGAATTTGACTAATGAGGTAGAAAATATTGTTGGAAAAGCATTTTCTTCTTTTCCTGCAATGTTTTCAAAAACCATTTTCCTCGGGGTTGTTAAATCTCTGTATTGTTTGGTAAAGGGTTCAATATAGCTGTAGGTTTTTCTTTATTTTTCTATTGAGACTTGTCTGTGATAGCCATCATGAATAATTGATTGTTCCTGAAACACATCACAGTAATAGATGTAGAAGGTTTGTACCATCACACTAGGTGCTTGTGGAACACTCCTTGTTTACTGATAGAATTCTTTATGTAGTTAACCCTTTACCAGATGACAAAATTCTAGACTTGTCCAAATTGAAAGCACTTGCAGACAACAAAGTAAATGGGACTCAAAAATTGAAATTAGTTTTAGGAAGGGTAGAAAACATTGTGGGAAAAGGAGAAAATGCTGGTTACCAGCATTTTCTTCTTTTCCCACAATGTTTTCAAAAGGCTTCTTTACCAGGAGCGTCAAAAGTCGGCATTGTGTGGTAAAGGGTTAACTCTATAAAGCAAATCATCCCCACTCTCCTGATTAGAAAAAACTACTGTAGCAGACTACTAAGAACACATCTTCATAAAATAAAGATAATCAGCATTAATTCAGGTTTAATCTTCTATCTCACAATCCAGACTTTAACGACCCTGAGGGGGAGGCCTTTTGAAAACAATGTGGGCAAGGAGAAAATGATGGTAACTAATATTTTCTCCTTTTCCCACAATGTTTTACTACCCTTTGAATGACAAATTTCATGTTGTAAGTAATATTTAATGTGTTGTCTGCAAATGCTTTCAATAAGGCTAAAGTTTTGTCGTCTGGTAAACGGTTAAAAAGTACATTTAGATACTAGAGACAATGTATCAGAGGTGTTATTTCTAATTTTAAACCATTTACAACCCTGTAACAAAAAAATCTTGTGTTTTCAAATCTCTCAAGGAAATAAATTTTTTTTTAAAGCCATGTTGGGAAAAAGGGGAAAATCCTGGTAGCATGCATTTCTCCATTGCATACAATGTTTTCTACCCTTTCAAAGACAATTACCATCATTTTAGCCACATTAAATTTGTCACTTGCAAATGCTTTCAGTTTGGACACGTCTAATTTTTTTTTGTCTGTTAAGGGGTTCAAAAAAATGAAATTTCAGTGTGATCCAAATTGAAAACATTTGCAGAAGACAAATTAAATGTGCCTAAAATAATTGAATTTGTTTCTGAAAATTTAGAAAACATTGTGGGAAAAGGAGAAAATGCTGGTTTACAGCATTTTCTCCTTTTCCCATAATGTTTTCAAAAGACTTTTTCTTCAGGGTCCATAAAACCAGGGATTGTTTGTTAGTGGGTTAACTCTTTACCAAACAACATAATGCAGACAACAAATTCAGATGTGACTCAAACGATGGAACAGTCTTTGAAAGAGTATAAAACATCATGGGGAAAGGAGAAAATACTAGTTACCAGGATTTTCTCCTTTTCCTACAAAGTGTTCAAAAGTCTTCCTTTTTAGGGGCATTGAAAAGTGCATTGTTTGGTGAGGCAAAGTGTAGGGGTGCTTATGTAGGTATACAACAGTTGGTCATGGCATTTGTTGGGTTTGTCTCATTTTGTTCTTTGCTTGACTTGCTCATGGTATAAATGAGATCAGCTATATTAATCTTTGTCTGAAACTTAACAATCAATTTAGTTCCTTTCAAACCTATAGTTGCCTTTGTAGCCAATAAAGATGAGATCAGACCACAAAATATACAGTCTGATCTTGGATCTACATTGTCAGCTTTGCCAAGACATTCTAGAAAGAGAAACATTGAGTCTTATTACTAGACATAAAATGTCTCTGAGGTTTAGTCATGGTTTACATAGGGTCTCCAAGGCAGATGATTCAGTGTAACATTACAATGAAACAAAGAGTGTATGTACAGTTCAATATTGACTGATTCCTGTTATTTTCCAGAGATGATGAGCACCATTTGATTGCCCAATATTGTCAGAGTTTGAATGGAGATACCACTCAACATGCTGTAAGTGGCTAAAAAAGTTTCTTACCTCTTTACCGCCAACAAAATTTTAGACTTGTTCGTAAAGGACAAATTAAATATTACTGATGCAATCATCAAGTGATTCAATATACGAGGGCTGAGCAAAAAGTTCATGGAATTTGTTAATTACTACTACCGGTACTTACAGAACTACTACTGCTTTTCCACTGAAATTTTTATATGTTTAAGATCCATTCATAATGGATAAAATTGGAAAGTTTCAGACAATTTGATCCGAAAACATATACTCCTCACAAGAAGTTAAGCAACAATAATTTACCGCTGCACCAGAATTTTATTATTACACATATAGACAATTTCATTGTATAAATGTAATGAGAATTGAGTTATAAACCAGCCCAAGCATTTCCATACTTCTATCAGATAATCTTTCTCACTTACAGGCTTTTGAAGTAAGCCACTGTCTAAATCCACATGCAAAAAAGCGGTATACTACCCAGATGTTTTAAAATCTCTAGTTTCTGAAACAACTAATTTCTTGTGTGGCTATCTTCTCCTACAGTTTCCATCGGATTGACTTGAAACTTACCACAATGAATCTCTATGATGTGTAGTTGTGCATGTGACTCTTTACATTTGGATCTCTTTAGGCATTCTAGAGTTATCTGCCCTTGATTTCTGAAATAACCAATTTCTTGTGCGGCTATTTTCTCCTACAATTTCTGTCGGAATAACTTGAAACTTACCACAATGAATCTCTATGATGTGTAGTTGTGCTTGTGACTCTTTACATTTGGATCTCTTTAGGCGTTCTAGAGTTATCTGCCCTTGATTTTTGAAATGGAAAAATAACTAATTTCTTTGATGGCCTCCTTCCCATATGGATTTCTTCACAATAACTTGAAACTTAGCACAATGTATTTCTTTGATGTCTCGTACATATCCCCATTTTTTTTTTTTTTTTTTTTTTTTTTTGTTATATCACTTAAGGCATTCCAGAGTTACATGCCTTTGAACTCTCACATTATGAATTTCTTGTGTGGTAGAGGGTTAAATTTTTTTTTTTTCAATAAATTATTACAGATGATCAAGACTTTTCCTTATTATGCAAAATAACTCCAAGGTCTCATATGTAATCCCTAACTATCCAGTGTCTTGTTGTTGTACGGTACATCCTTCATTTTAACCCATTTCACTGACAAGCCCCTTCGGGCGTATATGCGCCGCTCTGCGAAGCTCTTGTTTTAACTGCGCATGCCACTTGAACACTGTAGATTTGTTCAATGGTAACTTTACCCCAGCCTTCTTGTAATAAATTTGATATTTCAAATGGACTGTGCCCTAAATTTACACAGAATTTTATCGCTGCATGAGTTTCTGTCACTTCTGAAACCACCTTTTTTTGCCTTGTTTTTCCTTCGATAGGTCTCACAAAAACTATCGTTTTTAGCTCCACTGGCCGAAGGCCAGAGAGCTATTGTCATGGCGTTGTGTCCGTCGTGCGTCCGTCTGTCCGTTCGTCCGTGCGTGCGTCCGTAAACTTTTTCTTTAAAAAACTTCTCCTCAGAAACTATTGACTGGATTTTTACCAAATTTCACAGGAATGTTCCTTTGGTGGTCCTCTTTCGAATTCCTTCAAATAATTGTGTTCCATGAAGAATTCTGGTTGCCATGGCAACCAAAGTAAAAAACCTTTAAAAATCTTCTCCTCCCAAACCGCTATTTGGATAGCATTATTATTTTGCAGGAATGTTCCTTAGATACAGGTTTACAGAATTCCTTTAAAAAAAAAAAGATCTGTCAAAAAACATGGCTTTTATGGGAGACTCATTTTCCTTTTATGGTATAAAGTAAAATCTTTGAAAAATTTCTTCTCTAAAACTATTCATTGGATTTCATTGTTGTTTTGCAGGTAAGTTCCTATGGTGGTTGTCTACCAAATTGTTTCTTCAGTGAGCTAAAATGCAGGATTGAATGATAATTGTTAAAAACTTCCTTTCGCCATTATAGAAATATCAGGCCTGTGGAGCGATACAGGCGCTCAAGCGCCTCTAGTTCAGAAGTGAGATCAGAAATTTTGCACAGAACGTCAAATGGTGCCATCCATTATATTGACCTAATTTCAGGAAATTTCAATGTGACGTTTTAAGATATGGATGTTTTTAAAAGCATGACAACAGTGATTTTACAGAGTGCTCCGCGGTAGCAGACCTTGCGCTCTTTATGGAGAAAATGATTGTATCTAAAGTAAAATAAGACAGGTGATTTTCTACTTGGGAACTGATATAAAACCATGATTATACAATTGAAAACCTGAAAACAATCTGACATCAAATAAAAAAGTTATGAAGAAATTCCATAAACTTTTTGCTCAGCCCTCATAGGTTGTAAGTACCTGTTTCATAGTCAACATAAAATTCAAAACTTTAAAGTAAATAAAACTTGAAGTCATGTTCCCTGTCCTATTTAACAAGGATTTTTCTAAGTTACATGCTTCAAATTTATTCCAGGAAGTGATTAGTCGATTTTGTATTTTGAGTTATTGAACTAATTCATGTTCAAATAATCTTGAAAGCATGGCAAAGTGGGATTAAGTACATGTACATGCTTAGTAAATTCAGTGCTTTGTTTGTTTGTTGCAGTTAAAGAGCCCCATGCAAATTATGATGGCAGTAGATGTACACCAGAAGAATGAACTGGAGGCCATGATTAAAGATTTGGAGGAGGAAAATAAGTATGCATAACAAAGCAGTTTAAATTTACATTGTACTTTTGATTGTACAAACTTGTATTTCTTCACCTCTTACGAAATAAACAAACAAAATTTGTCCCTATGAAATCTTGGGAAGTATGCTTGTTTTGGAAGTTACAGTAGAGTTGAAATCATAAAATGCTCACATGTTTAAACTTATCCCATTTCTTAACTGTGAAATTTTAAACTTCACAAAAAACATTCACTATTACATTACCTATCAACCAAAGCAATATAAAATTTGTTTGTTTGAGGAGGTAGGAAACAAATACAGTAACATTTATCTGACTATTGTGTGTGGAAGTGTTCACACCATGGGCTATATTCTGAATTCTCTTCTTATTCTAAATTCCAAAGCAAACATTTAATTGGCTGAGAAAGTGTCTCACAGCCAATCAGATGGAGTCTTGGAATTTAGATTAGGATCATTATTTAGAAATAATTGTCAGTGGTAATCACAGAATGACTAGATATGGAAATCAGAAATTTTGTTCTTCTGTTCCTCAACAGAACATTACAAGCAGAATATGACAGATTACGTGTCCAGCAGGAACACAATAACAACGAGAAAACAACAGAGGATGATTTCACGAATCATGATGCTGAAATGCTGGCAGAAGCCAAATTATTACGACAACATAAGGGTCGGTTAGAGGCTAGAATGAGAATTCTAGAAGATCATAATCGTCAACTTGAAGCTCAACTTCAGAGATTACGCCATTTGTTGGAGGAGGTAAATAACTTGTCAATACAAACCTGTGTATGATATCAAACCATGCAACACTGCTTAATAAATGAAATTAAATGCTGAATATGTAATTATATTCGCTTTTTCTATAGATTCCATCTAAAAAAAAACCATGTATTATCCATGTATTATAGTTTTTTAGCTCACCTGAGCACAGCAAGCTCAAGGTGAGCTATTGTGATCGCCCTATGTCCGTCGTCCGTCAACAATTTCTTTTAAAAACATCTTCTCCTAAACCACTGGGCCAATCTTGATGAAACTTGGCAGGGATGTTCCTTGGGTGAAGCTCTACCAAAGTTGTTCAAAGAATTGAATTCCACCCTTACCTCTGGTTGCCATGGCAACAAAAAGGAAAAAAAATGCAATATCTTTGAAAATCTTCTCCTCTGAAACTAGAAGGCATAGAGCTTTGATATATGGTATGTAGCATCTCCTAGTGGATCTCTACCAAGTTTGTTCAAATAAACCCGCTGGGGTCAAAACTGGGGGTCACAAGTTCGAACATAGGAGCAAAGAAGGAAACTTTAAAATTCTTCTCTGAAACTGGAAGGCATAGAGCTTTGATATTTGGTATATAGTATCTCCTCATGGACCTCTACCAAGTTTGTTCATATGATGCCCCTGGGGTCAAAACTAGCCCCACCCCGGGCGTCACAAGTTCGAACATAGGAGCAAAGAAGGAAACTTTAAAATTATTCTTCTCTGAAACTGGAAGGCGTAGAGCTCTGATATGTAGTATTCCTCATAGACCTTTACCAAGTTTGTTCATATGATGCCCCTGGGGTCAAAACTAGCCCCACCCCAGGGGTCACAAGTTCAAACATAGGAACAAAGAAAGAAAACTTTAAAATTCTTCTTCTCTGAAACTGGAAGGCGTAGAGCTTTGATATTTGGTATGTAGTATCTCCTAATGGACCTCTACCAAGTTTGTTCATATGATGCCCCTGGAAACAAAACTGGCCCCGCCTCGGGGGTCACAAGTTCAATCACAGGAACAAAGAAGGAAAACTTTAAAATTCTTCTTCTCTGAAACTGGAAGGTGTAGAGCTTTGATATTTGGCATGTAGTATCTCCTAGTAGACTTCTACTAAGTCTGTTCTAATAAACCCGCTGGGGTGAAAAATGGCCCTGCCCCGGGGGTCACAATTTCGAACATAGTCCTGAACAAAGAAGGAAAACTTTAAAATTCTTCTTCTTTAAAACTGGAAGGCGTAGAGCTTTGATATTTGGTATGTATTATCTCCTAGTGGACCTGTACTAAGTTTGTTAGCCCACCGGAGCACAACATGTTCAATGAGTTTCGAGAGTGGGTCACCTGTGGTCATAAACTAGGTTACTAGATCAAATTAAAAAGATACCTTGTGGGCACTCTAGAGGCCGCATTTCTTGCTCATTTGACCTGAAATGTGGTCAGAATGTTTTTCTTGATGAAATCTGTGATGACTTTGAATTTGGGTCACTTTGGGTCTTAATCAAGGTCACTAGGTCAAATTAATGAAATACCTTGTGGGCACTGTAGAGGCCATATTTTTCAACTCAGTTGACTTGAAAATTGGTCAGAATGTTTGTCTCGATGAAATCTTGGATGATTTTTAATTTTGGTCACCTGGGGTCATAAACTAGGTCACTAGGTCATGTTAAGGAAATATATTGCTGGCACTCTAGAGGCCACATTCATTGCTCAATTCACTTAAAAGTTATTCAGATTGTTTGTCCTGATAGAATTTCACATGAGTCTGAACTTAGGTCACCTTGGGTCATAAACTAGGTCACAAGGTCAAATTAAAGAAATACTGTGTGGGCACTCTAGAGGCCACATTTATTGCTCAATTGGTTTGAACATTGGTTGAATTGTTTGTCTTGATGAAATCTAGGATGAGTTTAGAATTGGGTCACCTGGAGTCATAATATAGGTCACAAGGTCAAATTAAAGAATTACCTTGTGGGCACTCTGGAGGCCACATTTCATGCTCAATTGACATGAAAATTGGTCAGAATGTTTGTCTTGATGAAATATCGAATGAGGTTGAAATTGAGTTATAAACTAGGTCAGTAGGTCAAATTAAAGAAATTTATTTAGGCACTCTAGAGGCCACATCTATTGCTCAATTATTCAGAATGTTTGTCTTGATAGACTTTATGATGAGTTCTAAATTGGGTCATGTGGGTTCATAAACTAGGTCACTTGGTCAAATTAAAGAAAAATCTTGTGAGCACTCTGGAGGCCACATTTATTGCTCAATTGACTTGAAAATTGCTGAGAATGTTTGACTTGATAAAATCTAGGATGAACTTAAAATTGGGTTACCTAGAGTCATAAACTAGGTCAACTTATAGAAATTCCGTATGGGCTCTAGAGGCAAAAAATCTTGCTCAATTGACCTGAAAATTGGTCAGCATGTTTGTCTTGATAAAATCTTGGATGAGGTCAGAATTGGGTCACATGGGGTCATAAACTTGGTCACTAGGTCAACTTATGGAAATTCCTTGAAGGCGCTGTAGAGGCCACATTTTAAGCTCAATTGACCTGGCAATTGGTCAGAGTTTCAATCATGACCCTGGAGTGAAATTTTGCCGATTGACTCAGGTGAGCGATCCAGGGCCATCAGGCCCTCTTGCTTTTTTTTTTAAATGGATAACATGCTCTCAAGGGCAGATGCAAAATTCTGTCTCAAAATTTGAAAGACTGAATGTTAACAATATGATACCAAAATCAATATTTCTACAAGGCCTAAATGTGAAGAATAAATTATTATTAAACCCCCAAAACTAGGAAGAAGGAGGATGTTTACACTGGAATCAGAATGTCTGTCAATACAATTTTATGTGCTCTTCTCCTTCAGTTTATAACCAAATTTTGTTGAAATTTACCTTTAAGCCTTTCTACCATGAGACCTTGTGCACCTGCAGTTTTCAGTGTGATTGGTTGACTATTATAGGACCTTTTTGCTCTTGGAATGTTTTTTGCTGATCCATGGACAAGGCGATCAGAATGACATTTTAAGTTGTAACAAAAATCTTTTCTCAGAAACAAGATTTGCTCAATGTTGTATGCAAAATATAGTATCTAAAAATGTTAGAGATGTTAAAATCACTAAAATCATGTTCGTTTATTTTTTTTTTCTCTCATTTTGTGTTTCAGTCAGGGGAAAAGAGTTTGTCACTATCTTCATCACTACATGGCACACCATTGACCACACCCTCATCTTCCCATAGTTCCATTCCAGGGGGATCCTCCAAACTATTTATAGCTCCAATGGAATCCACCCCACAGATGAACGGTCATCAACATGGCAGTAAGCTATTTTCAGTTTTCATTGGAAATTCAAACTATAACTGTCACAAAGCTTTTTTTTTTGTTTATAGATAACAGTATTTTTTACCCATTACCAAACAATCCTGTGCTTTCATGACTCTAAAGAAGAAAGGTTTTTAAAAACTCTTTGGGAAAAAAACAAAAAATGCTTGTACCCAGAATTTTTGGTAATAAAATACTTTTTTGCACTCTACATGCCACTATTTCTTTTCAGTACTCATTACATTTGGTCAGAATATTTGTTTTGATAATATCTATGACAAGTTTGAAATCAGGTCAAAAGGTAGGTCAATGAGACAAATCGTAGGAAGTCCTTGTGTGAACTTATTTTCAGTCTGAATATTCATTTAAGCGGTCAGAATGTTTCTCTTGATACTGTCTCGGACAAGTTCTGAAATGGGTCATGTTTGGTCTAAAAGTATGTCACTGAGACAATCCAAGCAAAACCTTTTGTGCACTCTAGAAGCCACATTTTCTGTCCAAAACTCATGAAAAAAGGCAGAGTATTTGGCTTGATGATATCTTGGATGACACTGAAAATGGGCTACATCAGGTCAAAATGTAGGAAACTAGGAAAAATTTGTGATAAAACTTACCAGCACTTCACTCATGAAAGATCAGAGACTTTGTCTTGTTGATAACTCGGACGAGTTTAAAAATGGGTCAGGTGAGTTCAAAAAGTAGGTCACTGGGATAAATCTTTGAAAATCTTTGTGTGCACTCTTGAGGCCACATTTTCAGTCCTGTACTTGTTCAATATATTTGTCTTGATACCTCAGCAATGTTTGAAAAGTAAGTCACTGGGACAAATCTTAGATGAAGCTTGTGTGTACTCTGGAGGTCACATTTTCTCTCCAATACTTTCGAAAAGTTTATGATATCTCGGGCAAGTTCGAAATGGGTCAAACTGGTTTGAAAAGTAGGTCATTGGGGCAAATCTTAGAAAAACCTTGTGCACACTCTACAAGCCTTATTTTCTGTCCAATACTCATGAAAAGTTTTCTGAATGTTTGTCTTGATGATACGTTTTGCAAGTTTCAAAATGGGTCACTTCAGATCAAAAAGTAGGTCACAGGTGCACATTTTAGGAAAACCTTTTGTGCATTTTAGATACCACATGCTCTGTCAAGTACTCATGGAAAGTGGTCAGAATGTTAGTCTTGATGATATCTAGCATAAGTGTATAAATGGGTCACATTGGGTCCAAAAGTAGGTCACAGGGACAAATCCTAGATAAACCTTGAGTGTGCTCTAGAGGCCACATTTACAATTTTATGAATAGCAGATCAGTGTACTCAGGTGTGCTTTAGGGTCAATGGCCCTCTTGTTCACTTTTCAGTAGACCATTTTTAAAACTGTATGTGAGAGTAGACATTTTTTGTATGGAATAACTTCTATGTTGCATGTATAGGCTCACTGGCCACAATAGCATTGCTGAAATACTGTTAATTTCCTGACAAAGCATCTGTTTGTGTACTAAAAAGATAAAAAATTATACTTGAAGGTTTACCGAGAGAAGAAGATGGAATGTTTAGTCCAGTAATAGGTTCGGACAACACTTTACCTCCATACAGTTCAGACAGAGCCAGAGGTATTTCCACCATTTACTTAACATTTGCAGTTTCTTTTTTCATCAGTTTAATTTCTGAAACCATTGTAAACATATTTCCAGCAGTTTTCATAACACTGTAACATGTGGATCATCAGCAGGGGGTTTCATAAATGAATACAGTCATTTTTTAAAAAAAAGAAATATGAGTCTTGCTTTGGCAAAAGGGGGTCTGGTCTAATGCATCTTGGTGATGCATTATGCAGTGTAAATTATCATGTAATTATGGATCCAATTAAACCGACTGAATAATGGGGAAGGATGGTCCTTTTGACATGCAGAAAATTTATAAGTAGCAGAAAGGTTTTTAGCCATATCAGCCGATGCATACTGTGCAGGCTGACATGGATCGAGACTTCTTTGCAGGTGTATTAAGCCCCCTTTTTACAGAGCACAGGTCACAGGTAGAGAGAGAGAGAGAGAGAGAGAGAGAGAGACTCTCTCTCTCTCTCTCTCTCTCTCTCTCTCTCTCTCTCTCTCTCTCTCTCAATGGAAGAAACTGCTGATTTGAGGTCAGTTTTCTCCGTCATACTAAAAAGGTTAATACAATTACTTTTCTAAACTTACCGAAAGAAAAAGCAAATTGTACTGACAAATATGAAAACATTGTGAAAAAAACAGTGCCTCTTAAAACCTGCTTAGTTTTGGAATTCACAATTTCTACTGAATCAAATATGGGTGATGATTTCTGGCTTTTAGCAATTTTTGATATTCTTTCAAAGCCTCTGGCTACTTTCAACTTTCCCAGGGGAACAATAGCCCCTTGTTAGATCCTCAAGGAGGCACTTGTTTTTATATGGGAGTGTCTTTGGACAAGACACCTCAGAGCCCAAGCCTAGTAACAGTGAAACAGAGACACTTAGATAAGTGAGCTGTCATAGTGATATGAATGAAATAATGTTGAAAGCAGTGTAAAAGAGAATTCAATCAATCAATTAGATAAGTGAGCTGTCATAGAGATATGACTGAAATAATGTTGAAAGCAATGCAAAAAAGAACTCAGTCAATCAATTGAACCTGGCACTATGCTCTACCAACCAACCAATCATGCCTATGGGCCATTATGAATTGAAGATCTACTTTCTTTTGACCAAAACTTACATCATTTAGTTGCAGGTCCCAGTAATGTTGGAGAATTGTTCAATATGGCAGGACAAGTTGGTAAAGCCGTCGGATCACTTGTAACTGTAATGACAGACGAGAACGAGGAGAAGCTTACAGAGGATGATGCAAAACATTGACCATAGTGCAAAAATTAATTTTCCTAACCTATTAACAAAAGATTCAGTGTTTGTATTACTCAGAAGAAGGCTTCTGTAAACTCAGTCATAAAAGGAGTCACCAGCATTTTCTCTTTTTTCAACAATTTGTTCTACTCTTTCAAGGAATTTAGCTGATACAAAAAAAAAGTGGAGAGACACCAAGAATCATGCAAAAGACTGGAGTATTGTGGCAGTGTTCCAGGATGGGTGGAAAGAAGGAAAGTTGTTTGGTGGGGTATGGGCTGGGATGTAATGATGGGTTTATGATTGATATGAGAAAATGTTTCAGTTCTGTGCTAACTGACCCTGTGATTCATAGGTTCTTATATCTTGTTCTCAGTGAAGATGCATTTCATGCATCTGTGGTAGGTTATGTATGAAAACATCTTGACAAATGAAAAAGATTGCTTACAACAGGCTTTAATTGTTCTGTTTGTCATAATGTTCTCTTAAGGTCTTCGACCCCTAACTCATTGGTAAATATTGTGTATCATCGATGTTTTTGTAAAGGCTATTCGGCCAATCTTGGCAGCTTCTGTCTTTTAATATGAGATTTGGGGGCCGTAGATGCACTAACTCACTGGTAAATATCGTGTAACATCAACATTTTCGTAAAGGCTATTCGGTCAATCTCGGCAGCTTCCGTCTTCTAATATGAGAGTTAGGAGCCGTAAACCTTAAGAGTCTTTGTGTCCATTTGTTTGCCAAAACGTTAGGGCTTTTGTTAGAAAACTATGTAACATTGAAATACCATTCAAATATTGCATACAGTAAAAATTTCGGTTAATTAGCACCCATGCCTTGTGTTTCAAAACATGTAATTCATCTTTCAAAATGGACATGGCTTAATATTAGGGGTCATTTACGTCTTTGGACAAGGTTAAGATAATCTATTTCTGTTGAACAGAAACTAATTGAAGTTAAAAGTAAGTCATTGCAAACTGTCAAAAGTATACAAAAGAATACATGAATTTACTCTCCTTCTAATTGGGTTGTTACTGAAATATTGATTATGTTCAGGTCTTGTTACACTGTTGCATGTTATACATTATTGATATGGCTTACCCTTTACCAAATAATCCTTGTTTTAACCCTTTGCCACACAATCCCGACTTTTAACAACCCTAAAGAAGAAAGGCTTTGAAAACAATGTGGGAAAAGGAGAAAATGCTGGAAAACAGCATTTTCTCCTTTTCCCACAATGTTTTCAATCCTACCAGATGGAGATCACCATTTCAGTAACATTTATCGTCTGCAAATTCCTTTTAAGTTGGTCCAGTCCAAGATTTTGCCGTTTGGTAAAGAGTTAATGACCCTGGAGAATAAAACTTTTGAAAACATTGTGGGAAAAGGAAAATTTTGGAATGGGCCAAATTGTAAGCATTTGCAGACAATGAAATAAATGTAGCTCAAATGATGATTTCTATCTGGAAAACATTGTTGGAAAAGGAAAAAATGCTGGTTACCAGCATTTTCTCCTTTTCCCACAATGTTTTCAAAAGCCATCTTCTTCAGGGTCATTTAAACTCAGTAAAGAGTTAAAAGAAAATGACATTTTCAAGCAGGGTGTGCTGCAAGATGATTTAAATCTGCAAGCTTTAATCTGTTAAACTAGTTTAGTGTGGTAAAGTAGTAGCATAATGTATATGAGCCATGCTCTGGCAAAAGAGGGTCTAAGGCATCTCTGTGATGCATGATACCAAGCAAGTCATCACATAATTATGGATCCATAAAATCCAGTTTGTTTAACAACTGCCTGAATCATCAGGTACACTGGTCCTTTGACATGCAGAAAATTGACCTAAAGCAAAAGTTGCGGCCTAGGTCAGCCCATGTGGACTGCACAGGTTGACCTGGGTCAATACTTTTTGCAGATGCATTAAGCCCCCTTTTCTCAGAGCATGGCTCATAGTGTGTGAATTTTAGTTATGCAAAGTGCCATATTTCTATCTCTCTTTCTCATTTGCACTTGACCTTTGGAGGTTGTTCTCGTTATGGACGGCTTGTACTACTTAGAAATTAACATTTCAAAATAAAGTTACCATCGTTGTGTTTTCGGCAATATGCTAGATATAAACTGAAAGACTAGATCAAAGATCAACGTGCATGTTCTACAGAGTCTGATGTT
Source organism: Hippopus hippopus (assembly GCA_946811185.2). NCBI lineage: Eukaryota > Metazoa > Mollusca > Bivalvia > Cardiida > Cardiidae > Hippopus > Hippopus hippopus. The sequence continues at coordinate 22,171,625 of OX328101.1, read as the reverse complement.
GATCGGTATGGTCTTTTTAGGCACCTGATGTTTGCATGATAAGGGTCAAGATCTTAATGTGTATGTGTGAGGCACTCTTGCAAAAAAGGGTTTATTGCATGTTTGAAATGCATTATATAAGGAGAATTTATTGTCTTGTGAGATGGACCCATTTTGCCTAAAATCCAGCTGAATCATAAGGTAGAATGGTCTTTTGACATGCAGAAAATTTAACGTCAGCAAAAAGTTTCAACCAAAGTCAGTATGTAATTTTCTGTTTTGCGCAGTTCTAATGAAGAACAAAATCTAATGTAGTCGTAAAGTGCGGTCTCAGATTAGCCTGCACATACTGCAACACTTTACACAAATGTCCGAATGCCCTTTTTTGTGTTGCAAGCCATATATGAATAGGTTGTATGGTGACTTTTCTACATTTTTTTTTTTTCTCTTTCTTTGTTGATAGGCATCCCTGATTTTGAAACAGCGTGATAGTAGCTACGTGGAATTGTTTTGCAGGTAAAAACATGTATACAGAAAAGAAAAGGAGCCTGTACATTTACTGCAATTACTTTCAAAAGGACATTTTTGACGGGCTAAACTGATGCATACATAGCGATAGTTGCTAAGCAGCTTTAACGCTTACCACAAATTTTTTGCTCCGCCCCTTAAAACCTGTGTGTAGAAGGAAGTTATAAAATTAATAATCTGTACTAAGAAATAAAGGGATCTTGTATTGTTTTTTTTTTTTTAGTGAATTGTCCATAATTGCTTTCCTACACTAATGTTGTATTATTTGTGTAATTCCAAACTGATTAATTTTTAACAACTATGATGGTGCTATCACATGTTTATTATTGTTTTTATTCAGTGAGGTTGTACATATATTTTTACCCTAAGTTACAAATTTAGTTGGCAAAATGCTCAAAGTAGAGCAGACCTACTCATAGTTATAGTACTCAGAATATTCTTTAGTATATAGGACCCTATTTCTTTATTATGTGAAGAAATGCAGATGGTGATTCTGGTAAATTATGTCCTGTGTATTGCCACCTATTCGTTGTTTCTTTCAAAAAGAAAAAAAAAATAACAACCAAAACCAGCAAAAAGTATGTTCCTTTGGCAGTATTCTCGAACCATCTTGATCCTTAGAGTTCAAAATAAACCGAGCAGTAAATTTACCCAGAATGTCCCTGCAAAATGGACAGTGTTGATGAAAGATCAGACTGAATATTTTGTGCTGTCTGATATTGATCTACACTGGTTGCAAAGGCAACTATAGTTGTGAAGGGTACTTTAACCAATTCCCAAACGAAACATTCTAGACTCTTTCTAATTCAAAACATCTGCAAAGGACAAATTGAAAATTGGTGCACATGAGCTTAAGGTCTCTGATAGGGTAGAAAACATTGTGGAAAAAGGAGAAAATGCTGGTTACCAGCATTTTCTCCTTTTCCCTCAATGTTTTCAAAAGCCCTCATTCAGAGGGTCGTGAAAACCCGGGATTGTTTGGTACAGAGTTAAGGGTTAAATTCAGGTCTAATTTTGAATACAAAGACTACCTATCTGATTGGCTGCTGTCTCAGATGGCTAGTCTTTGAATTTAGAAGTAAAACTTAATTTAGAATGGACAGTGAATATGAACGTATAATAAGTGGAATTCACCATATGCAATGAAATTCAGACATGGAGTTTCAAAGGACTGTAAGCTTTTGATGATCATTTTTTTTTGGTATTTTTGAAGAACTAAATGGTTGTAGGAAAGGGTTTAACTCTTGACAGGATTGTTTTTATACTTCCGAATGTGACTCAGTCACATGACTAAAGTCTCATAACTGATTTGACCTTTTGTAAAAACTGTGAAGAAAAACAGTTTGAACAATAGAGAAAGTGCACATGCTACAGTAGTTTCTGTTTTTGTCATTATTTTTTTGAAAAACGTTGATTATATACAGAAATTTTTAAGTTAGAAATATGAAGGGAGCATGAGTTGTTAAATCACTGAAACTTTGGTCAAGCTCTGGAGCCAATTTTGGAAGAAAGAGGTAGAAGTCACACAGTATTTGGGCCAAGTGTGTGTATAATTTGTAGAAGAACATAGTTTTTTTGCTTTTTCTATGTTGTATACTATACTGCAGCCAGGTGTCATATAAGTTTGCACTTGTACTGCCTTGCTATATAGAGCTAGCTTTTGTAGTATCCTGGTAGAGTGTTTGCTTACTTACCCTGAGGTTGTGGGTTTGATCCCCAACAAGGGCAGGTTATTTATTGTCCCATAACAATATTTATCCCTTTCCCCTGTCTAGATGCGGCAATTATGTATATGAGGTCTATTTTCATAAGCACAACTCAAGACATTTTTTGAGGACAGTGTAGATAAACATCAGACTGCACAGAAGATTTATTCTGATTTTGGATCTACCGGTACTCTGATACAATGAGATTTTTTCAGGCAAAAATAACTTGAAATTTGCAATATTTGGATTTTTGCTTCAGGTTGGAAGTATTCATTTAATTCTCTCGGGCTGTTTAACGCTTTACCACACAATCCCACGTTCAAAGTTCTTTGAGAAAGATTGTTTTTGAAAACATTGTGGGAAAAGGAGATAATGCTGTAACCAGCATTTTCTCCTTTTCCCACAATGTTCTCTACTCAATTAAAGGCAAGTTTTACCTCTTAAGTCAGCCTTTATTTTTCGTCTGCAAATGCTTTGAAGTTGGACAAGTCTGAAATAAAAATTTTTAGTTTGGTAAAAGGTTAAGGGTTGAGATTGTCAGCTGAGAATTGAAATGAAAGCCTTGTTTCAAACTTTTCTTGTCATTACTGTCAAATTTTGTAGCTTGTAATCTTTTTGATATGTGCTCATGCTCCTTCTAGGACACATGGAAATATACATAATATATGAAAACTATAAATATGTATGTATCTTAATTGTATAATTGGATATTTTTAATCTATTTCTATATATGCATGGATACTTACTGATTAATTAAAGGGGAGATAATTTTGGGGGTTGCATCAGATGTGTATATTCATTTCGATATTTTAATCTAATGTTTGCAATCAGATTGTGGTAAACAGTTTGTAGTGTAAACACCATGATTTATGATTTTAAACATTATAGATTTTATAAGTACCAAAACATAATAGTAAAATATTGAAATAGTATTATGTTTGTGATAGTCTTTTTTTGTGTGTGTTAACACTTTACTCCATAGATATTCATTTTGACGTATCAACAACAGACAGCTTTTGAAAACATTGTGGGAAAAGGAGAAATTGCTCGTAACGAGCAATTTCTCCTTTTCCCACAATGTTTTCCACTCAATCAGGTATTTGTATCCTCATTTTTCCATATTTTTGACATCATATCTTTATTTGCTGCTGAAATGGAAGAGCCTCAAATTGCCATATCAGGTAAAGGGTTAAACCTGATACCTTTTGTGGACGAAATTACCTGCTTATTTCCCTTTATGATACACAATTACCAAGCCTGGTAGTTCAGTGAGGTAAAGGGCTTGGATCAGAGGGGTCACTGGTTTGAATTCACAGCTTGGCCAAATTCTTTCATCAGGTTGATGATAGTCTTTGCAATTTGACTCCCTTCTTTCTCACAGCTGTTTTTATTATGGATATATGAAAAGGTAGGCAGTGGCTTGGGAATATTGTATGAGCACTGGTAAAGGAAACTCAGCACAGGTGCACTGGCTATTGCAATTTAATTGAAATAATTTTGAAAATGGCATTAACTCTTTACCAAAAGATTGATTGATTGTATGGTGTTTAACACAGTTTTTCAACATTATTTCAGTTATATTGCTGCATCAGTACACCTATCCATGCTTTCCTGGAGTTCCTTTTACCAGTACTTTGCACAATATTCTTTCCAAACCACTTGCTGCTTTCCCAGATAAACATCGTGGAAACAATGTTCAGTGGTGAGAGAGGACTTAATCCCATTGCAGTGACTGTCATCAATCTGTTTACCAAACGACAAAAATGAAGACTTGTCCAAATTGAAAGCATTTGCAGATGACAATTTAAGTGTGACTCGAATGATTGAACTTGTCTTTGATAGACTAGAAAACATTGAGCAGCATTAGATATGTCTGCAAAATTAATACTTCAATTTGTATAAGCTTGAAATTTTGTTATCAGGTAAAAATTAATCAAGATTCTGCAATACTGAAAAACTTTAATGACCGCCTTCTTGTAACATCAACTGGGGCTGAAGTATGGAAGATATCGTGGGAAAAGGGACAATTTTGCCTGTTTAATCTGGTATTTGCACAGTTATTATTTATCCCACATTTCCTGCATGTCCTGTTGTTGCGATTGATTGATTTAATGGATGAATGGTCTTTTTGCAACCCTTTCAAAGATAAATTCCAAGATTTAAAACACCTTTGATTCATCGTCTGCAAATGCTTTCAATTTGGACCAGTCTAAGTATTTGTCGTTTGATAAAGGTTATGCTTTCGGAACAGTCTATTTCTTGGATCAGGGCCCGCTTTTGCCAAACATTCTATCTTGCATTCAAAATAATCTTACTCAAGTTTTAGAAAAGTTTTGTTATTTCTGCTTGGGTAAACCGTTCAGTTTAGCCGATCAAAAAGCGTGTGGCTTTTAAATTTCGAAAATGCACAAGAATTAGACTAACAATGGTTGATGGATCAAAAGCGATGTGTGAGCACTTACTAAGGGAGATAACTGTTCTATATTCAAATCCTAATTCATAAGCGTTATCTCCCTTGGTTTCTCGAGCACCTCCTTACCACCCTCCCTCCTGTTCGAAAAGGAAAACCCTTTGACGCAAATTTTACCACTCCTCATAGTCAACCTAGACAGAAATACATGTATTTTTCAATCGTCATTTTGGCGACAGCAGAAGGTGAACCACATTGCCTGTACTATATTCATTACTACGGTATAAGTATGGATATATTTTCGACTCTGCGGGCTATTCGCGACCCACTGACCTTTTATGGACAGTGTAGATCGAGATCAGACTGCACAGAATGTGCAGTCTGATCTTGGATCTACACTGTCCGATGAGATATCGTTCCCCAAAACGTAACTTTGAAATTTGGGTTTTTACTATCGAATTGAACATTTTCATGTTAGTTATCTAGCACGATAAGGGTTAAATGGTTAAGAGTTAGTCTACGTATTAAATCTTTACAGCGTTTATATTTAACTTACAGCAACAAAAATATAAAATCGGCTTCGGACGATGGCAGAAAATACGACTGGGCGGCGCTGTTGGAAAAAGGGGTTTTATGTATCTCCGTGATGCATTATACTAGTAGAGTTTATTTCATCAGCTTGTGGTTAATATGGGGGAAATATTTGCCGAAAAAGGGAAAGGTCCGCGAAAATAACGAGTGCCTTACGGAACTCGTTATTTTCGCGGACCTTTCGCTTTTGAGGTAAATATTTTGCCATATTAACCACAAGCTGATGAAATAAATTATATATTTCCTCTGATTATTTTGTCAACGAATGCCACTTTTAAAACTTAAAAACTTAAAAAAGTAGTTCCAGATTTTCGGCAGGAGGAAAATATTCACTGTGACGGGGAAATAATTCCCCCCAGCTTAAATTACGACATTTCTTTACCCATAACACTTCTAAAAATAGACACATGAAATATAATATATAAATCAAGCAAATCACCATATAGGTATGGATCTATAAAATCGATTTGTCTTAGGACCGACTGAAGCATGAGGTAGAGTGGAACTTTGACCTGCAGAAAATTTACAAATATATGTAGCAAAAAGGATTGGACCCAAGTCAACTTGAGCCAGTGATTGTACATAACATGTTATGTACTTGACGATTCCTGCTTGAGCAGACCTTGGATACTCATTTCGGTCAGTTGATGTATTTTAAGTTCATCTGCTAGTACGAGTGGGATTGTCTTTGAAAAAGGGAGAAAATATTGTGGGAAAAAGAAACAACGGGACCGCGGTAAGGGGTAATTAAAGAATTATTTCCGCCTTGACCCAGGCTATCCGTATCTTAAATAATATACACGCTCCATATTCACTCTAAATCTGCATCATGTTAACTTGTACTTCTTGGTCTTTATTTACCAAGCATTCTGAAATTGCGTTATTGGTCTTCAATGATTCTGAATTAAAGTAATACAATATCTGACTGGCTGTTTAAAGTAATTGCTTCAGCCAATCAGAACTTCAGTTACGTTTAATTTTAGAAAATTCTTGAGACTTGGATAAGAATTGTGTTAACCCATAGGATGCTAAGCGGGACTCACTGACCTTTAGCGCACAGCGTAGATCAAGATCAGACTGCACAGAACGTGCAGTCTGATCTTGGATCTACACTGTCCGATAAGGAGATATCTTTCCGTCAAAAATACCTTTGGAATAGGAAAGTATTGGTTTATACTGTCGGCTTGAAAGTCTCATTTCTTTTATATAGCAGGATAAGGGTTAATTAAGATTGGTTTATGGGGACTCTCTATAACATAATAATGGCTTGCAACACGCGAAAAGGGGCATTCGGACATTTGCGTAAAGTGTCGTCTCGGATCAGCCTGCGCAGTCCGCGCAGGCTAATCCGAGACGGCACTTTACGACTACAATAGATTTTGTTCTTCAGTAGACTTGCGCAAAACAGAAAATTACACAAAAACGGAAAGTGTCGTTTCGGATTAGCCTGCGCGGACTGCGCAGGCTGATCCGGGACGACACTTTACGCAAATGCCCGAATGCCCCTTTTCGCGTGTTGCAGGCCATATAGTGTCCATATATGTCTACTATCCTTGGGGTGAGCCCCGATTATCTGTCCCCTAAATCCGACATCTACCTGTGTCCTCTTAAGGATTACGACCCCTAACTCATCAGTAAATATCGTGTAACATCGATGTTTTCGTAAAGGCTATTCGGCCTATCTCGACAGCTTCCGTCTTTAGTGGCCGTAGACCTTAAGTAATACTATTATCATCATAATTTCCGTAGTAGTGCTCTTGGTGTCGTCTGTGTCCAACCATTTTTTGGCGTAGCCGAATTTGCAGGCTTTTGACCTACTTTTTGGTACTGATGAAAAATGAATAAACAGAAATTTGTGAATGGGCAAAAATGTATACAGGTTTAATCTAAGGGCCCTTGCCAGTCCATCTTTTTTAAAGATATTTCTTGTTTAATCATCCATGGTAAATCACAGTCAAAGAACAATGTGTTTCCTAATATCTGATACACTTTAAAATCATAATAAGGATATTTTACAACATATTACATGTACTTGCCTAATTGAGCACTAGAGGTAAATCCTGTCGACTTTAAAAAGGTAATTTTCATTTATGATTATATTTTAACACATTACCAGAAAGGAGTAATATAGAACAAGATCAGATTGCACAGGCTGATCTTGGTAGACTGTTGATTACACGATAGGGAAGCCTGTACAGTTATATATCCCGAGTCAACCCCCCCCCCCCCATCACCACAACCACGAAGTTTGCAGACTTTCCACGTGCTTAATTCGGACATGTTTTGTATTCATGGTTTAGTGTGTTAGTCACGTGTGTAAAGTGTTTGCTTTTGATAGTGTGCGATTTGTTTTTGTTCTAATTTGATGGATTATTTAATTAATGGATATATTCTGGAAAATAATAAACATCGAGGTGGGTGAATGTATTGCTCTCTTCTCCTTTTTAAATGTCATTTTTTAAATCACCATCATACTCAAGTTTTTGTAGTCTTGGGCACTTAAATTCACCCCACTCCCATCCCCAGCGTGCTTAGATGTTGGTCGTCTTAATGGGCTCAGTCGGTAACGTAGAGGGCTAGGACATTTAGGAGATGTTGGTTCTATGGCCGAGCCCGGTTGCTCAGTTGGTGACAACATGGCTTAAAACTTGCGAATTTGGGTTCTATTTCTCAATGGCCGAGGCCGGTAGGACAAATCAGTTTGTGACATGTGACAATGTCACAAACTCAGCTGAGCCACTGGGATCGGCCTTGAATACAAGGGATTTTGGGTTCGATGCCGAGCTCGGAAGCTCAATTGGTGACAGCAGGACTTGAAAATTACGGATTGTGAGTGTTATATAGCAGAGCTTGGTAGCTCAGTTGCTGACGTAGAACTTGTTAGTTCAATTCCTGGCTCGGCAAAATGGTTTTAGCATGGCAAAGTCGTTTAGGTGTGGGATTCATGGGTCGATCTCCAAGAGAGTTACTGAGGTCTCGTGCGAGTGCACTTGGGCAAAACACAAAAAAGAAAGCTTTCGAAAAATAATGTTGTAAAAGCAGAAACTGCTTTCCCCTCAATATTTTCAAGTCTACTTTGGACAAATACTATAGTGTTAACTATATTTCAATTTTGTATTACGATCTTCAGACACTTTCAATTTAGACAAGTACGAACAAGGCTTCAGTTTTGTCGTCTGGTAAAGAGTTAACGTGATCGATATATAACCCAGAGGTTCTGGGTCGATCCTCACCAGCCACACTGGTTTTTCATGGGAGTGTCCTTTGATAAAGCAGAGTATCAGCCTAGTACTGGTGATGTTCAGGAAACACGTAGCAGATAGTATGGATCAAGATCATACTGCGCATGACAAGTAGTCTTATTATAGTCTTCAAAATGTCATATGCCGTCTATTGGTTTTAGTTGGCGCTCAAGGTTGTGATACACTAAATTGCTACATGTACAGGAGCCATGCTCTATCAAAAGGGGGCTTAATGTATCTCCGTGATCCATTGTACCAGGAAAGCCATCACACACTTATGGATCCATAATAGACACTTCTTTTAACAACCGAGTTAATCATGACTGGTCCTTGTACATACAGAAAATTGACAAATAGCGAAAAGTTTCGGCCCAGGTCAGCCTGCGCGGGTTGCGCAGGCTGACCTGGGATGATACTTTTCGCAGATGCATTAAGCCCCCATTTCAGAGCATGGTTCATCTTATGTAATTTCATCACTCGTATTTGTTTATTTTTTCATACTTCTCATATAATGACAATCTATTTAGGTCTTCGTTTTATATGCAGGTGCACTCGTAATTGTCGATTACATTGTTAGCTATAAACAGTGCGGTTTTATAATGAATGAAAAATGTTATGAATAAGCGAAGTGTCATCTTGATATACTCACAAGTACATTTGCAAGCGGCATAGTCTGGGTTCAGTCTGATCCTTGTTTTCACTCTATTTTTGACGTTTCCTTGTCAATAACGAAAAATAAACGGTGCAGATTTACTGATTTTTATTTAGACCGTGATTAGAAATTTTTAAGACCCACGCTGAAAAGCTCCGTCACGGTATTTTCACGCGCATTCATGTTTGGTATCTTAGCTATCTGTATTTAACACAGATATTTTTAAAGTTATCCGCTGCATTAGTGTTTGATTGTAGAGGTGACGGGTTTTGTATTTTCATTTGAGGCAAATGCTTTACCAGACGACAAATATAAGAATCATCCTAAATAATGGCCAATGCAGACGACAAATAAAGTGGCTCAAATAATGAAATTTTTCTTTTGAAAGAGAAGATAACATTGTGGGAAAAGAGAAAATGTTGGTTATCAGCATTTACCCCCTTTCCAACAATGTTCAAAAAAGCCTTTTCTCCGTGGTTGTTCAAACATGGTCAGTTTGGTAGAAAGTTTTGATTCGAGAACTTAACTCACCTGGCGTTGATAGCGAGACTTCCGGTAGAACTTTTTTTTTTTCGTGTTTTTACAAGACATTGTATTCAAATATAAACTACAACCTTAATCATATAGGCTCCAAATTGGTCTAATGGTCAGGGGAGTCGACTTGGAACTCGGCGAACCGAGATCGAGACCGGCACAAGCCAGAAAAAAAAAAACCCACAGAGAGAGAGGGGGAAAAAAGAGAAAGACACCCGGATAGAGGAACAAACAGCCGGATAGAGAACGGGCAAGAAAGACACTTGGATAGGCGATGGTGGGACGCAGGAAAATTACCTTTTACTACACTGTGTATTGGAAATGATCAATTTTTATACAGATGTTTAATAAGACAATTTTTTTCTTTTGTTAAATTTTTCTTCTAAGTTCATAGAACTTGTTTTCTCTGTGCAGAGGTCAAGTTTAAATAAGAAAAACACCGAAGTATGAAGAGAAAATGTTTTAATACTCGAAATGTCGATGTGCTGAACAGAAACATTACCAAAAGATTAAATTCAACAATTTTAAATCAAAAAGAATGCAAAAGAAAAGACTGTGGGAAACGGAGAAAATGCAGGTTTTACCAACATTTCCCCCTTTCCCACAATATTTTCAACCTTTTCATAAACAATAACTATTATTTGAACCACATTTAATTTGTTGACAGCAAATGCCTTCAATACATTAATCCTCGAGTTTTAACAACCTTGGGAAAAAAAGTCCATTAAAAACATTGTGGCAAAAGGAGAAAATGCTGGTAAGCAGCATTTTCTCCTTTTCCTACAATGTTTTCTACCCCATTAAAGACAAATTCCATCATTTGAGCAACATTTAAATTGTCGCCTGCATATACTTTCAATTTGGACAAGTGTACATTTTTGTCGTCTGGTAAACAGTTAATCTAAAATTTTGTCATGTAGAAAAAGGTCAATCCATAAATATAAATATAAATACATGTACAAATATTAAATAAAATCATTGAAAAGATTGAAACATTTGTTCATTATCTCTCCACCACACAAACAAAATTTGAGACTTGTCCAAATTCAAAGACGACATATTGAATGTTGCTATGACGATGGAATTGTCTTTCGAGGGGTAGGAAACGTTGTGGAAAAGAGAAAAAGCTAGTTACCAGCACATTCACAATTTTCCATAACATTTTCAAAAACCATATACACCTTTTTGTTTAACCCTTTACCAGACGACAAAATTTTAGCCTTGTCCAAATTGAAAGTATTTGCAAACGACAATTTCAATGTGCAACTTTTCTGTGATAGGGTAGAAAACATTGTGGGAAAAGGGGAAATGCTGGTTACCAGCATTGTCTCCTTTTCCCACGTTTTCAGAAGGCTTCCTACTCAGGGTCATTAAAGGTTGGCATTGTGCCATAAAGGTTAAAAAACAATGGCTGGTTTAAGAAAAGGTTAAATTCATGACACTGACCTCATGCAATACAGAATATTAGAAAGAACTCTGTACCAAATGATGAAATTTTGGACTCGCCCACATTGAAAGTATTTGCAGATGACAACTAGATGTGGCTGAAATGACGTGATGTCAGGGTAGAAAACACGGAGGAAAAGGAGAAAATGCTACTTACCAGCATTTTCACCATTGTCTCAATGTTTAAAGAGCCCATTTACTCAATTTTTTTTTCTAACAATGGCAGATATGATAACAGGTTAATCTAAAATTAAGACAAACTCATACAAAACTGACCATTGAAACTTTTTACCAAATGAAATAATTTTAGTACTGTCCAATTTCAAAGCACCTGCAGAGGACATATTATGAGAAGAAGAAAATGCTGGTTACAAGCACTTCCACCATTTTCCACAATATTTTCAAAAAAGTCTACAACATACATTTTTTTAAAACAAGATGGTTTGAACAAGGCTTAAAATCAGTAAATAAAATCATCAAAATATAGACAGTTTTAACTTGTTACCTACTGACAAAGTTTTCGACTCATCCAAATTAAAAGCATTTGCAGATGACTGTTTAGTTGTGGCTCCAAGGATGTGATTGGTATTGGGCACACTTTACCAAACGACAAAATTTTAGGCTGGTCCAAGTTGAAAGCATTTGCAGACAACAAAATTAATATGTATCAAAAACTTAAATTAGTTTTGGGAAGGGTAGAAAACGATTGTGGGAAAAGGAGAAAATGCTGGTTACCAGCATTTTCTCCTTTTCCCACAATGTTTTCAAAAGCCTTCTTTTTCAGGTTCGTGAAAATCTGGGATTGTGTGGTGTAGGGTTAATTGCTGCTCAAAGGATGAGATTGGTATTTGGCACACTAGAAAGTATTGTGGGACTAAGAGCAAATGCTTGTTTCCACCAATTTCTTTTTTTCCCACTACAAATAAATGTGGCTTAAATGATGGAATTTGTCTGTAATGCATGATGAAAAGGGACAAAATGCTAAATGCCATTATTTTCTTTCTACCCAAAAAGTTTTCAAGAATCATCTTCAACTATAAATAGATAAAAATTGGATTTTTTTAGAAAGGATTTAGACATACCAATGACATGTACAAATGGCAAAAAGGATAAATGTTTAACTCTTTACTACACAACAAAATCAGACTTGTCCAAATTGAAAGCATTTGAAAGAAAGTTGGTCTCAACTGGGTACCAAACTTGCAACCACCAGGTCACGTAGCAGATAACTAACCGCTGCTATCCAGCCGGGCTGTGGCTCAAATGATGGAATTAGTCTTTGAATGTGCAGAAAACAATGTGAGAAAAGGAGAAAATGCTGGTTAGCAGCATTTTCTCCTTTTCCCACAATGTTGTCAATGGGCTTCCACCTCAGAGTTATTAAAACTCCGGATTATGTGGTAAAGGGTTAACTCTTTACTAGACAACAAAATTTTAGATGTGTCCAAATTCAAGGCATTTGCAGACAACAAAATTTGAAATTGTCTTAAGAAAGGTAAAAAACATTGTGGTTACTAGCATTTTCTCCTTTTCCCACAATGTTTTCAAAAGGCTTTTTCTTTGGGGTCGTAAAAAGTCAGGATTGTGTGGTAAAGGGTTCAAAGAAGGGTAACATCTTTTACAAACAAAATGAAAACAATGTGCAGAAACACGTTTTTTTTATAGGAAGTAATGGCTACTTCAACCTGAACCTTTTACCAAACAATCATGTTTTAACCACCCAGAGGAAAGTTTAAGAAAGTATAGTGGGGAAAAGGAGAAAATACTAATTATCAGCACTTTGTTCTTTTCCCCCAATGTTTCCTATCCTCTTTCAAGATAAATTCACTCATTTTACTGTTATCTGTAATGGGTTAATCCTGCACAGTCAATGCTTACTTAAGATTTAAACTAAAAAAAGAACAATCTCACAAGGGAGAAACAGAAATCAAGAGAAACAAGTAATTTGGTTGAAATGATATCCCCTACAGAAAAAAACCTTTTTTGATACAAACATATAAGAGGTACTGTGTTTTGCATGTACATGTGGCCTTTTTGTTATTGGTCCATGATGAAATCATACATTAAGCCCCCTTTTTCCATGACACAGCATTTCATTTAATGAAAAAAGAAAGGTTGTCTATGGCTTATGATAAACAACATAAATATGAAATTTCATACAATTTTGTCTAGTAGTTGAGATATTGGTCCATAACCAAAATGTACATCAAGCAGCCTTTTTTCATGACATGGTATCAAATAATAAAAAAGAAGAAACTTAATCAGTGAACAATCATAAGAAACACATGTAAAATATTTGGGAATATGGGCAATTATTTCATGCTTTCCAGTAGGTTATCGAGAAATATTTTTCGATGTTTCATGGTTACAACCAGTGAAAATACCTTTTTTTTTGTATTGTAACTCTTCAATTGAAGGCGGAAACAGTTGTTCCCGCGCACTAGTTACCTAGGAAAAATGCGTGTGCCTCACAACCAGAGGGAAATATGACGAAATTTACCTTACATTTCTCGCGCTTGATGTAATATTGTAATGCGTTGCTATGCGGAGGGGGTACGCCACAGGGAATAACCGAAAAGAACTGTACTGGATTTTGATTGAGTTCCCCCCAGAAATGGTTAAAAGCATGAAATAAATAGAATATTTGTTTTTTTTCGGTGAAAGATCTAAATTTATTTCATCTCGTGAACATCATTGGTAATATTTTCACTCAATGAAATAAATTTTGATCTTTCACCGTAAAAAACAAATATCCTCTATATGCTTAAGACCAAATGCTCCTTTTCTCACTATGTTTTGAAAAGTTGCAAAACTGGCATTGAAATAGCCATTTGCCATTGGCACTAAAAACTTCAAAACTATCTACATTGTTACTGAATGATTTTTACCTTTCACCAGATAATTCAATATTTTGAGACATACATGTATTGAGAGGAAGACTTTTGAAATAATTGTGGGGAAAGGAGAAAGTGCTTGTAACTAGCATCATCTACTTTCTAATAATTTTTTTCTATTCGCTCGGACAAAATTTCACCATTGACAAGTTGTAACTTTTGTATGTTTGGTACAGAGTTAACCCTCTACCACATAGTCCCAAGTTTTAACGACCCTGAGGTACATGTAAAAGGCATTTTAAAACATTGTGGGAAAAGGAGAAAATACTGGTAACCAGCATTTTCACCATTTTCCACAATGCTTTCTACCCTTTCAGATACAAGCGCGTCATTTGAGTACCATTTATTTGTAGTCTACAAATGCTTTCAATTTGGACCAGTCTGAAATTTTGTTGTTTGGTACAGAGTTACGGAAGTTCCAAGTTTCTAAATAGTGACATCCAGAACCCCTTAACCTTAGGCTTCTCCATCAGGGTTGTTAACATTCGGGATTGTGTGGTAAAGGGTCAATTGAAAGTTTCTATAATATTCTATAGGGAAAATAAGGCAAGCCTTCAAAAGCTGTTTTTTTAACATGCCAATATAACATTGGTAAATAAAATGACAATCTATCCTATGATCCTCAGTGACAAAGAAGGAATTCTAACAAACTGTTTTTTGACAGAATTCCGAAAATCATGTAGCTGAAAACCCCTCTCTCCCTGACAAGAATGGTAAAGATTTTGAAGAAAACACTAGATTTACACAAACATTGCTCTATACCCAGTATAAAACACATATAAATAAATTCAATCAAACATGGTTTAACCCCCAAAACTTGTAAGTGTACAATACTAACCATTTTGCAAGGAGTTATTCCCCTTTGACCATCATAATAATTTGCCACCTGTGTGCTTATCAACCCTTTACCACAGCGAGTTTTAACAACCCTGAGGAAGAAGTCTTTTGAAAACATTGTGGGAAAAGGAAAAAATGCTTGTAAAACTCTCCTCAAACTCGGGCACCAGGTCAAGACATAAGCTTGCTTGCCTTGGGCCAAACAAGCTAAAAATGAAGGTGATAAGCATTAATTATAATTAAATTCAAAACATTAAACATACCATAAGAATGTAGTAAACAAGGAAACTGCTTGTTTTGAGCAATTTCTCTTTTTGAAACAATGTTTTAAGAAATGGTCTGCTGTGAGTCAACAGAGTTGTATTCAGGTGATAATGTGTTAACCCTCTCCCAAACAATCCCCCCATTTTTACAACCCTAAGGATGAAAAAATTTCGATAACATTGTGCAAAAAGGAGAAAATGCTGGTAGCCAGCATTTTCTCCCTTTCCTACAATATTTTCTATCATTCCAAAGACAGATTCCATCATTTAACCCTTTACCAAAAAATCCAGTGTTTTGAGAACCCTATAGAATACTGCCTTTGAAAACATTGTGAGAAAAGGAGAAAATATTGATAACCAGCATTTTCTCCTTTTCCCATTTTCTTTTCTAACCTTTCAAAGAAATATTGCACCATTTGAGTCACATTTAATTTGTTGTCAGAAAATGCTTTCAAAGTGGCCGAGTCTAATTTGTTGCTTGGCAAATACATAACATAAGCAACATCTATGGTCTGCATATGCTTTCAATATGGACAAGGCTAAAGTTTTGTTGTCTGGTAAAGAGTTAAGTGAGATGTCAGAATGCTTTCTTCAAAAAGTTTTTCCTCATTTTTCAATGTTTTCAATTAGCTTACAACATTCATCATCAACAGTAAATATTGCTACAGAGTGTTACATCAGCATGTATTTACAAACGTTTCAATGCATGTAACTTAACTTCTTACTAAATAACAAAATTTTGGACTGGACCAAATAAAAAGCATTTGCAGATGACAAACTGAGTGGGGCTAAAGTGATGACTTCAATCTTTGACAGGGTAGAAAACATTGTGGGAAAAGGAGAAAATGCTGGTAACCAGCATTTTCTCCTTTTCCCACAATGTTTTCAAAAGCCTTCTCCCTAAGGGTCATTATACCCCCGCAAAATGAATGTTTTCGGGGGTATACTAGAATCAGCCTGTCTGTCAGTGTGTCCGTCTGTGTACAAAATACTAGTAATTTTGTGTCGCAAATTCCTCCTACAGTTTTTCTTCAATTGTATTGAAACTTTGCACATATATTGATCATATACTGAAGATTTGCAAGACGCAATTTTCAAGTGTCAACTCCTCCTGGTTGAGGAATTATCTCCCCTTGAACTTGACATTTTTTTCTGTCAAAGCGCTGGCAGGGGTATTAAGTCACATTCAGTGACAGCTCTAGTTAAAAGCTGGGATTGTGTGGTAAAGGGTTAAAGGCTGTAGATACCTGAAATCTTAACCACATGTAACATGCTGGCTACCATTTTCTCCTTTCCTCACAACATTTTCAACAGCATGTTGTGTCAGAGTTGTTAAAATTTCTTTTAATCGCCAAATGATCAAAAAACACATTAAAAAGTTTAGAGCAAAAAATCTTTGTAAATGCAACACTGAGGTTGTTTTTGTCTAGAACGTCTCGGCAACTGCATGTTTTGTGCAGATTGATATTTATCTACATTGGCCACAAAGGCAACTTAAGCCTCAGAGTGCCGACTAAACACAACTGAAATTTTTATCCTAGAAATATGACCCAATGTCAAGGTCGATTTTGTCTAGAATATCTCAGCAAAGTGGACAGTGTAGATCCAAGATCAGACTGCACATTTTGTGCAGTCTGATCTTGATATACACTGGCTGCAAAAGCAGCTATAATTGTGAAAGACGCTTTAAGGGTTGCTGTCAAAGGTGCTCTATTGGTTAATTCCTCACAGAATGAGAAAATTTTAGACTGGTCCAAATTGAAAGCATTTGCAGATGACAAAATAAATGTGACTCAAAAATTGAAATTTGTTTTGGAAAAGTAAAAAACATAGTTGGAAAAGGAGAAAATGCTGGTTACCAGCATTTTCTCCTTTTCCCACAATGGTTTCAAAAGCCTTTCTCCTAGGGGTCATTAAAAGTAGGGATTGTTTGGTAGGGGGTTAATAGATGAAAAAGAACAGACACAATCCAAAATATTGCGAGTAAAAAAATTTGGTAAGAAATATCTAAAACAGTGTCGATGAATATCAGACTGTAGGTGGCAGTCTAATCTTCATCCACACTATCCTGTTTCAGTATTTTGTGAGATAACCAGAACAATCAGCATTTTAAAACTGCAGTTTCTCTTTTGTAACAGACTATAAACTGTCCATTTTAATTGTCACTCAAAACATTGAAAAATTGCGAAGAACAGATACCTGAAAGCTAGACATCTTTTGAACGTCCATCAAAAAATCATACATTTTAACCAAAATAAGGAGAAACGGGCTTTGGAAAATGTTGTAGGAAAAGGAGAATGCGCTGGTAACCAGCATTTTCTCCTTTCCCAAACAGTGTCCTACAATAAAAGACAAATCTCATCATCTGAACATCAATAAATTTTGTCATCTGCAAATGCTTTCATTACCAGTCTAAAATTTGGTTGTTTTATAAAAAGCTAAAAGCTAAACTGACAACAGTCTTGAAAGTTTAATGTGGCAAATGGACAGAAACCTCATTGAAAGCATCTGATCAATTTGTCACATTACATTCATCTGCTGCATGTAAAAATAACTGCAAATATAGGAAAGAAATCAAGATGTGATTGCACTTTACAATGATGTAAATTCCTACCTTTAAAAATGACATTTATTTTCCTTTAGAGGGCCGAATAAAATCCTGTTTTCACTATATTAATACTTTACCAAATGACAAAATTTTAGGCTTGTCCAAATTGAAAGCATTTGCAGAAGACAAAATAAAAGTGACTCTAAAATTGAAATTTGTTTTGGGAAAGGTAGAAAAAATTGTGGGAAAAGGAGAAAATGCTGGTTACCAGCATTTTCTCCCTTTGCCTCAAAAATTTCAAAAGGCATCTTTCTCTGGGTCATTAAAAGTCAGGAATGTGAGGTAAGAGGTTAAAAACTTGAAAACATTGCGGGAAAAAGGAGAAAATGATATTTACAAGCAAGGTTAAAGTTTGGTCGTCTTGTAAACAGATAACAGAACTGGGACATTTACAGTCAAGACAGAAATAACAATGTAGACCCTTGATCAGACTGTCTGTTCTGTGTATTCTGGTCTTGATTCACACCTGCCAACAATGCAGCTAGTTCTTGGTACTCATTCAAAGATTACCACATGTATCAAAAATCATTCAAAGATTACTACATGTATTAAAAAAAAAAAAAATTCTTTTCGTAAAATGCTTCAAAACATAGTGGGAAAAATAAGTACATGTATATATGTAATAGTCAATCCGTTAAATCAGCCATTTCATGAAATGGCTACAAATTTTAGCCTCGTCATGAAATGACCAATTCACTAGGCCATTTCATGAAAAAGCAGAAATTTCCATGACAACTTTACACAGACTGGCTTTCAGAAAAAGCTTAAAATATTAAGCCATTGCATGATTGATTGATTGATTGATTGAGCTGCACTTTAACGCCATTAAAACAGCTTAGGTCATATCACAGCAGTCAGTGCACCTACACATGTGTTTCCTAGCTTTCTCACACACAAATTTCTTTCCAAGTCACCGACTACTTCCTTACATGCATCAGAGGTGAGAGGTGAAAAATTGCTGAAGAGAAAGTTTGCCTCAACCGGGTATCGAACTCACAACCACCAGGTCATGAGTCTGATACACTAACTACTGAGCTACCAGGGTGAGCTAGCCATTTGCATGAAATGACTGAGTAAATTTGTCAGTTCATGAGAAAGCTAGAATATTTAGCCATTTCATGAAATGGCTGATTTCATAGATTGACTGTAACATATACAAGCTTATTTAAAATCATTCGGCATTGAGGTGCTAGTTTTGACCTCATGGGGCATAATAGAAAATTTCATGGTAGAGGGCTATCAGATGCTGCCTTTCAGTTTGGGAAAGGAGGATTTTTTTTAAAATTTTCACAGTATAAGCTTGCATAAAAATTGTGAACCCCCATTTGGGGGAATGTTTTTTTTACCTAGGGCAATTCTTTGAAAAAATCTTGCTAAAGGTCCACTAGAGGAATCTACATTTATAATAAATTTCAAAGGCCTAATTCCTTTTGTTTACGGCAAGACAGTTCTTGAAGATCTGCTAACTTTCTCCATGGGTCAAAACAGCCATGAAATTACAATTCTTTTTTTTTCCAGGCAGCAACAGGTTGAATCTTCACTCCATAGTCCAATTCTCCTAGCTTGAAAGATTCAGTTTGAGACCCATCTCTACATGACATTGTCTTCCTGAAAACAGAAAGCAAAATTCACATTGATCTGAACCTTTTTTTTTAAACCCTTTACCACACAAGAAACATTTGCAGACGACAAAATAAATGTGACTCAAAAATTGTAACTTATTTTTGGAAAGGTAAATAACATTATGGGAAAAGGAAAAATGCTAATTACCAGCATTTTCTCCTTTTTCCACAATGTTTTCTAAAGGCTTATTTTTTAGGGTCATTGAATGTCAGGATTGATTGTGTAGTAAAGGGCTAATGCATTCAAGTGCCGTTGTGAAAACTATAGTTGCCTTTGCAGCCATTGAAGATCTAAGATCTGACTACATGTTTACTACAGACTGACCTGGAAGATCCTGAGACAACAGTCTTTCGAAAACATTGTGGGAAAAGGAGAAAATGCTGGTCACTGGGAAGATTTCTGGGAAGATTACGATGCAATGGATACTTTTACTTATTGGAAAAATGGATCTTAACATTTCAGCATCATTTCAAGCATATCATAACAGCTTATTCAATTATGTCCTTGGTTTGAACAGTACTGGATATGGGCTCTGTAGTGTCTTGCTCAAGGACCTTCCCACGAAAAACTCTACCCTACATCAAATCTGATCCAAAATACATGATAAAAATGTATAATATATCAAATCCAAAGTAATGATATTTCAGGACACTACAAGCAGAAACCTGTATCATACAAAAAATGTTGAAAAATGGTCATAGCTCACTTAATAATTGGTGGATTTCATCATAGATCAAACTTGAGCTTCCTGACCTAAGATCTACATGTAAATTTTGTCATTATTTACCCATGTTAAAAATATAAATCCCATTCAAAAATGTATTGAAAGATGAAGATTGATTGATTGTTTTATGATGTTTAATGCTGTTTTTAACATTATTTCAGTTATATTGTGACAGCCAGTGCACCTATCCATGCTTTCCTAGAGTTTCTTTTACCAGTACTCTGCACAATAGTCCTTCCAAGCCACTGGCTGCTTTTCCACATAACCATCGTTGAAAAACAATGGTCAGTGGAGAGAGAGGAATGAATCCTGTCGCAATGACTATCATCAATCCTCAGAAAGAAAATGGCCGGGAACTGAACCAGTTACCCTCTGTTTTCAAGTCCTGTACCCTTTCAACTGAGCCACCGGGGCTCGGCTCAAAGATGACAAACAGAAAACATTTTCCTTACTTTTAACATGATGTCCATGACATACTTACAGACAGAGGGATTATTATATGCCACCTTCATTAAAATGGCAAAAGCTTCAAAAGAACTTTGATTATTTAAAACAAGATTTGTACATAATTATACCTCTGTCTGATGTTCATGTCCAATCAGTCACAGATGTGTCTCCATCTGGTGTTTTACATCACTTTCAGCAGTACAGAAGTCACAGCATAGCAACAGTCAACTTGTTCATCTGTTTTCTGGGTTTCATCAGGCTTAGACTAGGGTCTTCAGTGTCTTTCCCAATGAAACACCCACGAATACCGCAGCAAGTGAGGAACAAACCCAGAACCTCTAAATAACAAATCTGGAAATATGTTCATCATCTCACCTGGAAAAGTAAATAAATTCTGCTAAACAACAACTATGGTTGTTACAATTATTCGAATTGAAAAAAATTGTGGAAAATAATTCCAGCTCAAATAAAGGATTGTGTCTGAAAGAATAAAAAAATATTGTAGGAAAAGGAGAAACTGGTGGTTACAATTATCATTTTCTCCTTTTTCCACAATATGGTATTAAACATCTTCTTTTCCCTGTGGGTCTTAAAAACAGGGAACCATTTTTATAAATGACAATAAAATTTTACAAGATTAGCACAACTTTTGAGTATTACCATGGCTGCATAACATAGCATAATATTCTATAGAAATTCATGGTTTTCCTTCCTCTACTCAAAAAGTGCATTCTATATGACAAAATATTATTTGATTTACCATTCACCAAATAAGCCCATGCTTTTCCAAAGGCTTTTGAAAACATTACAGGAAAAGAAAATGACATGCATTTTCTCCTATTCCACAATGTTTTAAACCTTTCAAAGACAAATTCCATCATTTGAATCACATTGTTTTGTCTAAAAACATTTTAAACATGGATAAGTTTATGATTCATGTCCCCTGGATGGGAAATAATTTTCAACCATCTATGGAACTCTGCCCACATGATGAGGATGTGTTCAGTTGGGGACATTTTGACAGTAACCTTCTGTTTGTGGTAAGTGCATTAACACTTTACCACACAATTTGAAAAAATTGTGGGAAAAGAAGAAAATGCTGGTAACCAGCATTTTCTCCTTTCCCCACAATGTTTTCTATTCTATCAAAGACAAATCTCAGCATTCGAGTGATATCTAATTTGTCGTCTCCAAATGCTTTCAATTTGGACCAGGCTAAAATTTTGTCATTTGGTAAAGAGTTAACTGGTTGTCATACGAGATCTATTGACCCCGACTTCATCTTCGCTAGCAAAGGTGACGATCACTACGTAGATGATAAGATCTACATAGTGATCGTCACCTTGGCTAGCCAAGATGTCCTGACTTTAAAATGCTGAAATACAATGTTCATCATCATCATCATCATTTACTAAAAGATAGGTATAATAATTATATTCACAGGCCAGAATCAAAGAGAAACATTTTTTTAGACCCTGGGCTTGTTTACCTTGGCATGTTCCTCTAGGCTTGTTCACGAGTCAAAACTGATGTGAAATAAGTATAGATAGATAACTTGAGGTTCCCTCAAAACCAGGTTTATCAATCTTCATAAACATTGACCAAGACAAAAAAAAAATTCACATTGAATTCATTGTTGTTCATACACATAAACAATGTTTTTTTTTTCACAAGAGTTTGGATTTGAAGCATACAATAGAAAGAATAACTTATACAGTTCATATATTGAGGTAGTCCAAACATTTTTGACCTATACACGTACATGCTTATTTACATGTACCTTTCTACATCTATTTATGGGACATTTCATATTTTATTTTTCTTTTGCATGTAACATCTAAATGGGTCCCATTCAGTTCTATGTAGCAAATCCAACCTCTCTAAAACCAGTATTATTACCAAAAAGAACTTGATTTATCTCAAGGAACAACTTCATTTGAAAATAAACAAAACGAAATTGACTATAGATTTTTTTAACAAAATCTGTTTCAATAATCAAACAAGACCGTAACAAACAAAATTTTGTTTAAAAAAAAAAAAGATATAATACTATTCTGTAAGTTGCATTACCCATTTATGGTGGTTCATTCAGAACCATCGCGTCTCTTCCATGGCAATTTATAACAAAACAGAGTGGTGTTGAGTCAGAATGGAATTAGCTCATAAACACTCAAGTTTTGTACAAATACCCTATTTCAATCGAGAATTTGTTTATTAGTCTTACTTCTGATATATATTTTATTGAACAAATTCAGTTAAAAAATCTAAATTTGCTGTTCAAACAGCGACAAAATTTGATGTCCGAGTTTGCTAAAGGAAACTATGAAGGAACAAAGAATACAGAGATAAAAGATAAAACAAGGTTTGAAATGGATTTTAATGGTACAACATATTTTCTCAATGTTAGCTACAGACATCAGTTCTAATTGTTGCTCCATCGCACATTTGGTAGATCTATTTGCAAGTTCATTTTTTTCCCAATTCAGAGTTTTTATGATAAATATTTAAAGTAATGAGAAGTAACCAAATTGCAAAGTTTAATTCTATCAGTGATGCAAAAGCATTAATAAAACAAACTTATTGATAAGAAGAATTAATCACTCTTATGAATATTGTGTTAATTTGTCTAATTCATGATATAGTTAATAAAGTCAATAAAGTACTGTGCAGTGTTTCTGCCAGCGTGCATTTTTTGTGTTTTTGAAGCAATGATTTCTTTGTCAACGCAGTAAAATTTGCCATGTGCATTTTTTCTGAAGCAACCAAGTATTATCAGTTCAATCAAAATAATAGTTTACAAACCACACCACGACTTTGAGCCAAACAATTAGGGGCAAAAGAAGGTCTGTATGCAGAGATTGAAGATTTTATTTGCCATGATTCTTTACATCCAGAGTTTATGTTACGGCATCCAGTTTCTGAAACCAATTTTTATGATATTTGCCAATGAGTATCTGCCTGTACTACATAAAATAAGGATTAAATAACATATAATAGCTACACTGGCTTGTTTCTGAGGCATTCACACATTTGAAGCTCTTTTAGTAATAACTGAGTAGGTATAGAATAACTATAGGACAAACCCTAGGACTGTAAACTTGTTGTCGCTTTGGACCATTTATCCATGTTTTAAACGTGTATGGTCTGCGTATTCTAGACACTCTCCAAAACAGAATGACAGACGAACCAAAAAAACAGAAAAGACTTGCAGACTTCTTTCTTGTCCCTTTCACACGTAAAACCCTATGAAAAAAAAAAGAAAAATCAAGAAATGCAACAAATATCCAGGTCTTAATCAGACTATGAAAAATTTCCAGTTACGAGTTGGCAGAGTCACAAGAAAAGATCACAATACGTGAACTTTAGCAGCTCTAAGTAGTAGCACAGGTAACTGTCCCCAAAGGCAAAGTTACTTTTTGACTGGCTGCCTCTGGGTACAGAGACGATCAAGACAAAATCAGATGAAAGGTCCACACAGATTTTGTGCGCAAGTTTGAACTCTCATAATTTCCCTAATAGAGCACAAAACTAGATTTTAACTGTTGTTTGCGTATATTTGATAATCCTTTGTTTGAAATACAAATATTTTCAATTTAAACGCTGAACATACGAGAAAACCATGCATTTCATCTGTTACTACATTTGTTTACGTTCCCAAAAACACAAACAAAATGGCTGCCACGCAGGATAAATTTCATCAGTGTTTTTTTCTGAGAATTACATGTTATAATCAACTTCTACAAGCTCTTTAGGTAATCAAAGGTGTAATAATTTGTCTTTGGTCATGTTAATTACTTAAATCTAATTGCATTTTGTTGCAATACAGATTAAACCGATGAAACAGAAAGTCAGTATAGCACTCTATCTTTGCTACCGGAAAATTTACGATGGACTTCAGATGGTACGGTGCACAATAACTGTCCAAATATGAAAAAAATCACCGTAGCGTCTCATTATTGAGACTAATCTAAGTTGGCATAAAAAACAGTGACCCTCAAGATTCCTGTAATACCCTTAGAAAATTGGAATATAGATCAAAAATGACCCTCAAAAAATTTGAAGTTGGCAGAAACCCTGAGTGTGCAATTATGTCAGACGAACAAGCCGCGGCGAACGAGACCAGGAAGGAAGAAGCCCAAGGATGAACTGGTTCTGGGACGAACAAGCCCCGAACCGAATCAACAATACCGGGTAAGGGAAGAACCCTTACTTCTCTGAAGTTCACTTTGTTGTAAGTCATTTTTAATTCACTATCGATTCATCAAACAGGTTTGCTTACCATTCAGACTGTCTTGTTTTGAACGTGTAGAACTAGATCCATTTGATTTCAGAAATGAAAGATTGTTTACGGTGGAAGTTTGCACGTGCAGCTCACCACATTTCCTCCAGCCTCGTTACCATTTCAGACTCTTTCGTCCGTAGACTTGTTCGCACTTACTGGTTCGTCCCAACCTTTTTGTACACGGTATTATATTTTTGGTCAGTCTCCTAAAGGCTTGTCAGACTTCATAAATATTGAACAGAATAAATGGATATCTTTGACAAGCTTTAGAATGAAATAGGATGATTATTTTTGGAACCAAGATTTTCAGCGTTTTGATGTCTTTCTTGTGTCGTCGTCGAGTGCATAATTTTTTACATTTTCTTAAATGAGCCACGCTCTGCGAAAAGGGGGCTAAATGCATCTGCTTAATGAATCTGCGAAAAGTATCGACCCAGGCCAGCCTGCGCAGTCCGCGCAGGCTGACCTGGGCCGAAGCTTTTCGCTATTGGTCAATTTTCTGTATGTCCAAGGAACAGTCTAACTTGGGGTTCAGTCATTTGTTAGAGAAAATGGATAGAATAGCTCCAAAATCATGTGATAACCTGCATGGTATGATGCATCACAGAGATGCATTAAGTGCCCTTCTGCCAGAGCATGGCTCAAATATTTGTCATATCTGAAGGTATTTACATAAATGAGCCATGCACCGGCAAAAGGGGGCTTAATGCATCTCCGTGATCCATGACATCAAGTAAGCCATCACATTCTTATGGATCCATGATATTCACTTTTTTCAACAACCAACATAATCATGAGGTAGACTGGTCCCTGGGCAAACAGGAAATTGACCAATAGCGAAAAATTTCGGCACAGGTCAGCCTGCCCGGACTGCGCAGGCTGACCTGGGTCGATACTTTTCGCAAATGCACTAAGCCCCCTTTTGACAGAGCATGGCCCAAATATTGGGCTAATTGTAAACTATCAAAAGGGGACTTTATATCAATAAAGCAAGTATACCTCTAAACGAGCGGCACTCTGTATAAAAGGGGATGTACAGTCATTCCAAAATTTTGGGTGCCATTTGTATTTAAAAAACGTTGAGGGAAACAACGAATTCGTCAGAATGCAAAAATGTTGATGTCTAGATTATATACACATCATTTCAAGGGTCTAAATTCATTTTTCCCCTACCAAGTATGTCCCTCACTTTAATAGTTACTATTCAATCGAGGAACCTTATTTCAAACTTAAGGTTAGTCAGTTAAAACATATTTTATTGCTATCTTTATGCAATCATACAGTTATACGTTCATTGTACGAAGAGAAATACAAGTCAAGCAAAAGGTTCTGGCCACAAGTTCTCGAAACTTATTTCCGGCCATTTCCTTTAGATACACACTACAATTATCTATTGATTCTTAAATTATAACAAATATATATTTCTGATCTTTCCTTGAAAAGAAGACCGTAATGTTCCAGCTATTAAATAAATTCTTTCAAGTGTTCGTATGTGACACATAACATGTTTAAGAATGGAAGGGTATAGAGTACTTGCCTGTCAGTCAGTGAAATGGGGGACAGTAATAGGAGATGGACGTAGTAAAATGGTACATATATAGGCTACAAGACGTTTATATAAATCTACCTATAGTTTTAAAGTGACAATAAAGGCCAAATATAAACAAAGAGGGTGTTTAAATGCGTTTGAATTTATATCATACCATTTAAAAGTATGGAAATTATTGTGAAGATTACAATCTGTCATTGTACGGTCGGTCCAAGTGTTAGTCGCCGACAGAGATAATTTCAAAACTAGGTACATGTAATCAGAGGGCTTTAATTACTTTTTCAAGCAACTGGTAGGTTTCACCTTTCAGGAATATCTCAAAATCACACGTAAGCTACACTGAATCTACATTGTAACATGATCACATAAACCTACATGAAGTAACTGAAGTTAACATACGGTTCTTTTACACTGTAATGATGCCATGAACAGTATCTTTTAGACCAACTATGACAAGACAACTTGCTTTCAAATGTGCCACAAGTTGAGGTCCCATAGCTAATGACTTCATCCACATGTACAGCTGTTCGACGCTTTGTAGGGTGGACCAATGAAAATCTTTCGTAAAAGTCATATATACCGTATACTTACAAAGTCATGGACTGAAGAAGATGTCACAAATAAGATACAAGATGTTTGCTTATATGTTATTTAAGCCAATGATCTATGCAAATCTTTTTTTAACCCAACGCAACCTTTTTTTGCCTCGTGTTTTTCGCGAATGTTGTAGGTCTTGTCTAGCTAAGAGTTAGTTCAAAAAAGTGCAAAAGCATGGAAAGTTCTTTACTCTGAAAGTATTCAAATACCCGATCATCAAATGGATACATTCTTTATTTGCTTTAATTTTTCAGTTAAGGGTCGACAAACATTTTTTTTTCATATTATTTCTTATTGTGATACGCAAACGGCTATGAGCGGTGGGTAAAGCCACCGGATCGAACCGGCTCAGACTTAGTGACCGGATTGGACCGGATCGAACCGGACTAGACTTAATAGACAAGCGTTTTGGACCGGAACCTAAAGAAGTACTTTATAGACGAAAGGGACTTTCTTTTTCAAAATCTTTTATGGACCAACCAGGTTTTATCTTTACCATGGCCGCTTATTCCACATTCGCTTGTCTGTAAGTACTTTCAGGACTTTGATAACAGTAAAATAACGGGTCGAGAAGAATTCTTAAATCTTATTCAAAGTCTCTGTATTGTATGACAAATTCTAATTGAAAACAGGAATTAAACATAATTGTAGAACAGATATAGATTGCAAGTAGTACATGTATGTATTTCATATTAATAGTGATATGAAGAGCCTGTAAAAGAGGAGAATTAACCCTATACCACACAAGCCCAAGTTTTAACGACCTTGAATGTAAAGTCTTTCGAAAACATTGTGGGAAAAGGAGAAAATGCTGGTAACCAACATTTTCTCTTTTGCCCACATTGTTTTCTTGTTTTTTCACAGACACATCTTATCATTTGATCTACATGTAGTTTGTTGTCGGTAAATTGGTATTGTTTCAAATTTTGTGCTTTCGTTCCAATCCTATTGATTTGTAATGTGTTTTATGACATATTGTAAGTTAATAATCAATAAAATATTTTTAAACTAAACTAAATTTTGTTGTTTGTTAAAGTGATTAACTAACTAAGTATTATCAGTAAAGAGTTTAAAGATAAATACACAAAAATGGTGTTATAAATGCATTGATTATCTACCAAGTACTTGCAGGTTCAACTGAAGAAGTTCTTAAGGTACAACAATGGGTTAACATTTGCAAGGTAGCGGGAGAAACTTCTCAAACGAAGTGCGTGATCTTAAACCATGACAGTTATCTCTATCTTTGTAAACAAACAAATTGGGAAGCCTCATTCTGAAGTCAAGTTCCTCACTCAATAAGACGAGCCGAGGCGTGTCTCATGATGACAGATAAGCCCAGATAGGCTGGTAAAAGTTTGGTTCTACATGACTTGATCTTCTTATCTATGATTGATTGCCTGTTTGGACTTGCTCGGTCTACTTAGTGTATTTTCTTTTGGTGTACACCATAAAATGATATAGAAATATGTGCTTGATCATAAAAGATGGCTTGCAAAATTTTTAAATTGATACCAGTTGTGACGCAACCACCACGGAAGAAAATTTCTGCTTGTTACATTGCGTTAGCCTTTCCTAAATCATCCCGTGTTTTCACGAGAGCGCTTTTGAAAACATTGTGGGTACAGGAGAAAATGTCCGTAAACAGTATTTTCTCCCTTTCCTTCGACGTTTCCTATCCTTTCATAGCAAAATCTCATACAAAGAGTAATATTTAATTTGCCGTTTTCACATGCTTCCAGCTTGGATAAGCATGTATAGAATTTTGTCGTCTCGAAAGGCGATGGTAAACAAACCAACTTAAATTCTTTACCAGACGACAAAATTTTAGTCTTGTCCAAATTGAAAGCCTTTGCAGACGACAATTTTAGTGTGGCTCAAATGGAGCATTTTTTTTTTCCTTTGATATAAAAACATAGAAAATATTGTGGGAAAAGGACAAAATGCTGGTTACCAGCATTTTCTCCTTTTCCCACAATGTTTTCAAAAGGCTTCTTTCCCAGGGTCGTTAAAAGTCGGCAATGTGCGGTAAAGGGTTCAATTGTTGATATCCACAGAATGTATGTATACACTATTACTGAGGCAACTGTACACAAGTACTGCAAGATTCCATCGAGTTCACTATGTGACTTTTTTGGTAATCAAGTAGGCCCTACGTGCATATAGGCCGCGCTCTGGTAAAAGGGGGCTTAATGCATCTCCGTGATGCATGATACCAAGCAAGTCATCACGTGGTCATGGATCCATAAAATCCATTTTATCTTAAAGCCAACTGAATCATGAGGTGCACTGGTCCTTGGACATACATAAAATTGACCGATAGCGAGAAGTTTCGACTCAGGTCGGCCTGCGCGGGCTGCGCAGGCTGACCTGGGTTGATACTTTTCGCAGATGCATCAAGCCCCCGTTTCACAGAGCATGTCTCATATCTTATTCTAATTAGGTTTCCAGTCTGATAATTTCTTTTATACTTTCTGATGGTTCTTTGTCAATAATACCGAAGAAATTTACAGATAAACCACGATAAGGAGTGATTAAGTGGAAACAGGAAATATTTTAAAAAAAAGATAGATGGCGTAAATTTGCCAACAAATAGGCAGGGGCTTTTAGAATAAATATGTCTACATTTTTGACCAATCACAAATTTCTATTTATTCATTTGTTATCAGTACCAAAAGAAGGTTAAAAGCCAGCACAGTCATTCAGCTACGCCGAAAAAAGGTATTACTGGCGCCTGGATCCTGGTCGGTATAATCCAACATAATGAAAAACAGTATTTGTGTGTATTTCTTTTTTATTTGTAATGAAGATTTTTGAAAACATTGTGCGAAAATGAGAACACACTGGATACCAGCAGTTCCCCCATGCCACAACGTTTTCTGTACTTTCAAAGGTGAATTCCATCATTTGAGTCACATTTAATTTACCCTCTGCAGATTCTTTCAATAAGGATAAATCTAAGAGTCATACAATTTTTACGTCTGTTAGAATTCAAATGGCGACTCTTGCCTCCTCTCTGCATTACTTCTTCCATGCTTTTCTAATCAAAGTGTATCGCAATCCTGGAAAGATAACCACAGTTTAGTTTCGAAATCTCAAAAACCGGAGTTTAAATTTAAAATTAATTGATGAATCAACCTCCAGTCTACTTTGACTATACCCAAACAAAACCCCGGGGCCGAATTCAACAACGGATATCAATATTGTCCTATATCTTAATTCCAAGTCTTGCATTCTGTTTCAGCCAATGAGGTGGCATGTCTTGGAATTTAGACAGGGGTCCGTCTTCATCAGCCATTCTTTAGAACGTTCTTGGTCTCATTCTCCAGAATTTTCTAAATTTGTAAGTAACACAACTTCTGATTGGCTAAACCAAATGGTTTAGCCAATCAGAAGTTGTGTTACTTTCAAATTTAGAAAATCTTGGATAATAAGACTCAGAACGTTTTTGAGTGAATGGTTGGAAAATATAGACCAGTACCCAATTATTATTTAGTTGGACTGGTTGATCCGAAACTTTCCCTGGTAGCGTTTTGAGCTTTCAATGCATTTGATGCGGTCTGATTGAGAAGAGAGAAGATTAAACTAAAAATATCCTTAAAAAAAAATGACGGCGTAAATATGCCTGCAAATAGGCCGGGTCCCTTAGAAATAAATATGTCTACATGTACATTTTTGACCAATCACAAATTTCTATCTATTCATTTGTTATCAGTTCCAAAAATTAGGTCAAAAGCCAGCACATTCAGCTACGCGGAAAAAAACCCATATAATTGTAAATCCCAAATATTGAACAAAAATACAATGAAAAGTCTAGCATTAATGAACAGCAAACTCATCTTTCAAAACAGTTTCGCATTATTTGTTTAAGATGTGTGTTCTTTACGGTGGCAGTGTCTAGTTTCCTTTCAAATCTGCCACAATTGTAAACATTTGCACAAACAGCTCGAGAAGGTTTCACTCTCGCGCCACCAAACCTCTCGGTGAAACCTGACCCGGGTAAGTCAATGTCGAGCATATGACGCGAGCTTTGTCGCATATAGGTATCTAGTTACAAGCATTAGACAAATCGATGTCGAGCAAACAAGAATTCAGAACAAATACTGCTGTGACACTGTCTGTCGGGAGACCCCTTAAGTTTCGTCACCATTACAGCTTTTTTTTTTCAGGTTTACCACTTACCGGTTCAAGTGACTAAACGGAAACAAAATTGAAAGAAAGGACAAATGTACCTTTTCCAGTGGTATGGAAAACATTGTAGGAAAAGGAGCAATTAAATGTGTTGAGTAAATTGGCCCTGCAGACCGAGAATACCCATACATTACCGGCGAAATACTTGACTGCCTTTGGTTATTGGCCTAAAGACACTTTCCAATATGGTGTTATGTCTATTATGTTGGGATTACCGCTCCAATCGTAATTCTCCTCGTACTTCCCAAAACAACAATTGGAAACAGTTTAGTAATATAGTCAGTCAATGGACGACGTAATGCTTAGGTAATTTTTCCGACTTATTACTTTACTAAGTACACGTAACTCAATTAATATTGTAATGTTTTCAAAATAGGGAGTCTGCCCCTGCGCTGCTGGAAAGAGAGGGATCCTTCGACAAACCATATCAAAATTCTGTCCTTTGCTTTTGGGACATCATTGCAAGTTTGCCTTCCCATGTCCTATTTTAATTTGTTTTAACGACCCGAGCAGTGAGCTTTAGAAAGCATTAATTGAAAGGGAGAAAATGGTGGTAACACGGATCTACTTCTTTTCTTATACTATTTTCTTCCCCTTTTCAAAAACAAAATTTAATTACATCACTTGAGTCAAATTTTATTTGCCGTCTGCAAATGCTTCCGATTTGGCCCAGTCTTGAATTTTGTCGTTTGTGAAGATTTAAACATTACGATACTAACTGAAAAATAGAGGTCCTTGAAATTTAGGGGAAATGACTTAGTAACTGATCCCATACCAAAACGTAAGACTGAAGATCAGTTTTGTCCTGTCTAATCCTGAGCTCCACTCTCCACCTTTACCACAAAATCCCGACTTTTGACAACCCTGAGGAAGAGAATTAAAAAAAAAAAAAAAAAAAATGTGGGAAAACGAGAAAATGGTGGTAAGCACCATGTTCTTAATTTTCACAATGTTTTCTGGTCTTTCAAATATAAATTTCAATTTTTAGTCACGTTATGTTTGGACAAGTCTCAAGTTTTGTCGTTTGGTAAACAGTTAACCCTTTCCCAAATAAGAAATGTTTGACTCTTCCAAATTAAAATCATCATTAGATGACAAATTCTTAATTTGTACAAATGAATTGAAGTTCACAGATTGGACAGAAAACATTGTGAGAAAAGGAGAAATTGCTTGTTACAACCTAATACAAACAATATGTCATTTTCCCAAAATCTTTTCAAAAGACTACTAGATCGTTTAAACTCAGGAATGTTTGGTAAAGAGTTAAATCTTTACCAGACGACAATATCTTAGGGCCGTCCTTACGGAAAGTATTTGCAGATGACAAATCAAATGTCTTAAATGATGGTAAATGGTCTCTGAAAGGGTAGAAAATGTTGGAAAAGAAAAGAGAATGTTAGTAACCAAAGTTAATCAAAAGGAAAAAGAACTTAAGCAAAAGCTTGCAGCATTAATTTGAAAGTCACTGTAAGTGGACTAGATACATTTAAACAAGTAAAATAATAAATAAATAAATAAATAAATAAATAAGTAAATAAATAAATAAATAAATGTCATGACACTACTGCTATCGATTGTTGCAATATCCCATATGACAACAAAAACAGTTGAAAGTTGAAACGTTCTGCATTTTTGGTTGATAAAACACTTACATTATCAATACACTGTTATTTATCCTTGTAATAATTAGTGCACATTTACAGTGATAACAAACATAACATAATTAGTTTTATCATTCGAACCAGGACGTTCAAGTGCAGGATAGTTTCCATATGATGTTAAGCTTTCCTTTCACTGATTAGGACTTTGTTACATTGGTTTTTTTTTATGCGTGAAACTATGGAGTTAAATTACCTACAGTTATGTTTTTAGCACAGAGGTCACTTTTTGTCGAAAACATAACCAATATATTATTGTTGTTACGAAGAAACTACCTTAAAAAATTCTAAGGCTCAGTACTTTTAATACTCCGAAATTTGTGATTGAATATCCTCATAATTTTGAAAAATGGTAGTTATCGAGGATCGTGCTTGAAAAACTGCAGTTAGAATAAAGATTTACACGCTTTATGTTTAAACTTGGCAATCCCATTCGTAAGTTCGACAATTGATCCCACAAACACACACGCGCGCGCGCGTGAACTATAGGTTTGTTGTACCCGTTTATAAGCATTTTATTATACAACTCAAGATTCAAAAAGGAATTCAATGCAGAACTTAATTCAGATGTTATGGACCTAGACTGCAAAATTTAAAAACAAAAACATAACCCTTTACAAGATCTGTTGCATCAGATTCATATTTTAAGAACAAAGTTCAAAATTGATATAGGCCTTTCTAAGGCGGCTAAATCTCTTTCATTTTGACCATGGTCGGCATTTTGAACAGAATCATCAACAAGTATTGTATGGCTAAACGCTGTAACTCTTCAACGAACGACAAAATTTCAGACGTCAAAACTGAAAGCAATCGCAGACGACAAATGAACTGCGTCTAAAGAGATGGTATTTTTTCTTCAAAAGTATAGAAACATTCTAGAAAAGGACAAAATGCTTGTTACCAAAAGCATACTTCCTCAGGGTCGTCAAAACTCAGGATTGTTTGGTAAAGCGTTAAAAATTGGCGGATGCTTTATTAAAATGATTATGTTTCTAACGGTGTCTGTTGTCTGTTAAAGTGGACAGTGGCAAACACTGTATAACCAGAGCTGAAGTCGCATAATGCTGAGTTTGATTCTGGTCCACAGCATTTGCATGTACAAACCCGGAAGATACTAATAAGCAGCACTTTGGCAAAAGGAGGTTCAATACATCTTCGTAAAATCATTTCAAGCAGGTCGCGTAATAGGGATCCATTTTGTCAAAAAAAAAAAAAAAGTTGAACCATGGGTTAGGGTGGTCCTGTAGTGATACAGAAAATTTAACAAAGGCAAAAAGTTTCGACCTAGGTAAGTTTGAGCAGACTGCGCAGGCTGACCTGGGTCGATACTTTTTGGGGATGTATTAAACCCCCTTTTTACAGTGCACTGTTAGGCATGACTCATTTGTATGGCGTAATGTAAAAGAAGCATTGACAGCACAGGAAAGCTGGTGCCCGAATAATGGTATGTGATATCCGCAGATCTAAAAAACAAAACAGATTATCATTTACACTGAAACTGGTCAAGAGGAAGTGACCAATAACAAAAAAACAAAAAAAAAAAAAACTCTTAATAATCGGGAAACGTAGCAATTTATTGCATCACATGCTTTGTTCAGACAAACATAAAAAACACGCAAATATAAAACTTTTAAAAGTTGCACAATGAACGAAAATTTAAAGGATAGGAATAGGATATGTTTTCAACGAAATGGTTTTCAGTGTGGTAAAAGGAGGAATGGTTTGTATTAAGAAACACCTCCTTTCCCGTGAAAACATACACTTGCAAAGAAATGGATTTATTCAAGGAGCCAATTGTAAGAGCCCTCGACTCAAATATTTTCTATCATCTTCAACCATAGCGAAATAGACGAAATACATGTTTTTCCCATTTCCGATTCGTCTCAGAAAAGTCAGCTTTTGCTTTTTCTGTTGAAAATTAATATTGTCACTGTTTCTGCTCACTTCAAATATTTGGACAATCAATTTTCCACTTGACTTCCGGGGGACCTGTCACATTTTAAGTGCTGAAAACCGGTACCAGTCTAATCTTGACAAACCGGAACTTCAAAGATAAGCAGTTATCGCCGGATACCAGTCATGCCATCAAGCGACGGAAACACATTTTCGTTTTTGTTTCGAACTCCATTTCTGAACCTCTTTGGTTTGACACCGTTTCGAAAGAAACACATTTTTCACGGCAAAATAGTGACTATTTTTTGAGAAAAAGGACGGAATTCTGGAAAGAACACAAACGCGAGGCTCTGTATTGTTCATTATCATACTCTGAATTCAAGCCTGACCTTCAGCCTTTCTCCCCTTCATATATTGTTTCATACAAAAACCCTTCAAAGTATTATGCATACAAGTTACGCTGTGTTAACTCTTATCCTGCTTAATAAGTGAAATGAAACTTTTAAGTCAATACTTAATACCCAAATGTTGCTATTTCAATTTTTTTTTTTTTTTGGGGGGGGGGGAGAAAAATCTAATCGGACAGTGTAGGTCCACGATCAGACTGCACATTCTGTGCCGTCTGATCTTGATCTACACTGTCCGCAAAAGGTCTTTGAGTCGCGTTTAGCAGCCTAAAGGTTATTTAGAATTCGGGATGAAACTCTGTTTAAGTTTTCGGCCAAAGAATATCTTTACGAGGTTAGTATAAAACCCCTTTTTTTCCCCAAGCTATTGTCACATACATTGATACTACCAAGTAGCATTTTATAGACCTGTCAAAAATTACACAGACTTCTTTGCACTTTGGACTTTAATCCTCAGAATACGGAGGTGCTTCCACGTAGGCACTATCAACATTTAGTTTCTGATTATACTATAAGGTCCTGGACATGTTAAACAGTTCAATACCAGATGACCATGTTACATGATGATGATATAGTTACAGTTTAACCCATAACCAAACGACCAAAAATTAGACGCAACCAAATTAAGTGTAGCTTAAAAGATGGTTTCTGTCTCTGAAAGGGTAGAAAATGCTGATTACCAGCTTAAATATCTTTTCCCTGAATGTTTTCAAAACCCGTTTTCATCAGGGTCGTTAGAATTCTGAATTGTGTGGTAAAGAGGTTATATACATGTATCAATTGAGGCACATTTTTGCAATATTATAGACAGTATAAATTGAATTACAAGCTTTCAGTTCATCAAGTATTGAACAGGGTCACATTTGATGCAGATGTTTGATGACAATAACGCACAATGATCATTTGGGTAAATTCCATACATGAACTGAATTATAGAGTAGGAAATAAAAACTTAATATGGAAAAAAAAGTGGAAAATCCTGTCTTTGTAACTTGACAAAAAAGACGTCATTCATATGGTTTTTAATTAAGAGGCTTTATTAGACCTTCCCCGGACAGAACGGTTGTTAGTCACGTGACTGTCACTTCCGGCTATATCTTGAAATGGCAAATTGATACACAGCGGCTTAGAGCGAGGTCAGATAAAAAGATTGGTATTTTTTTAATCATTTTTTTTCATATTTTGATTTAATTTTTCTTTACCTCATAACACTTTCTCTTGGTATTTGTTGCTTGCTTCGTCATTAAGGAAATGAACAAAATTTCGAAATTTAGTATTTTCTAAACTTTTCTGTTTTCGTTTTTTCTTAATCTTAAGTTTTATTTAATTTTTTTTTTTTTTTTTTCAATTATTGTTAAAGTAAGGTTATTGCTGTTTTCAGTTCTTTTTTGGGGCTGTTTTACGATAAAAACCATATCCAGTTTGTCCTGTTACTAAAGTTAATCCTATAAGACTTGACAGATAAATGAGCCATGATCTGGCAAAAGAGGGTTTAATGCATCTCAAAGATGCATGATACCAAGCAAATCCATTTTGTCTAAAAATCGATTAAGTCACGAGGTAACACTGGCCCTTTGACGTGCAGAAAACTGACCGATAGCAAAAAGTTAAGACTCTGGTCAGCCTGCGAGGACTCCGCAGGCTGACCTAGGTTGATACTTTTTGCAGATGCATAAGGCCCCCTTTTTACAGAGAATGGCTCGAATAAGTATTTCCTGTCAGTAAAAAGCAGACTTGCCATTACAATGGCTACTTTCATTAGAAAATCTAAACGAATGTTGTGCAGTGCAGATAAAAGATCAGACTTTACTGTATCTTTGCTGTATGGTATTAATCTACACTGTTCGCATACACAATTAACCTTTTCCGAAACAAACAAAATTTTAAAATCTTCGAAACCGAACGCGGCTGCAGAGAACAAATTTAAAATTTGTATGAATGAGCTTAATCTCGCTGTTATTCTAGAAAGCATTGTCGAATAAGAAGAAAATGCTGGGGGGGGGGCGGCATTTTCTCCTTTTTCCACAATGTTTTCAAGTCTTCTACCTTAGGGTTGTTCAAAAAAGATATTGTTCGGTAAATGGTTAAAATTATCAATGACATCATAGGGGTAACTCACTACCGCCAAAAAGGAAGCAGACGACTTTAAAAGCATCCTTTGACATAGGTATGCTATTCTTTTCTGCTGCTTTTCTCACAACGTGTTAAAAATCTGTATCAGGTAAAGCGAACTGACGCAATGGTGAGGTATTTGGTAGGTTTGCCTGTGAGTAGTGCAATTCTGTTCCTCACTTCCTATTGAATGAAGCTTATGTACCGGCCTATTTACATATTTTGACGTTGAATTGTTTACCAACAAGAACGTCAATGTAACTTTCTTACATTCTTTTCCCAGGTGTTAGCGACCTCTATCATTTATAATGGCAGGCATTTGTCACCTTCAGAATGATAAATCCCGGTGTCGCATCATCATATACTCATGAATAACGGGTTTATTTGCAAACATTCGGATGCATACCCCCGATAGATACCGGAATGCTTTCGATGCTAGGTTTTATAGTATTGTCTTCACCTTTACCGTGTTTTTATGATGGTAAGAAAATAGGTCTTTGAAAACAGTATGAGACAGGAACAAAGTGCCACTTAGCAGCATTGTTTCCCGTTTTGTACCCAATCCTATGAAATACATTTGACGTTGCCTCAAAGGCTTTCATTGTGGATAACAACACGAATAAGAATTTACATTCCACCACTTCCAAGCTTTCATGTCAAAGTATGACCTTCGGTCCAGTAACTATAGACAGTTATTGGAAGCCGCTCGAAAGCGGCTTCCAGTAGGAATGTACCTAAACTATTTACCATGTAGATGATCAGTAATTATTCGATAGGTGATAATTTTTGTAAAATTTCTAATAATGTTGTGTTGTTGTGACAGAATTACTCCACATGACTCTTTCTGAAGTATTCCAACAGACCTACATGAAATTCAAACCTGGTTTTCTTGCAATATATAGTTCATTCCCAAATAACAATAAAAAATACAGAAAGATAAACATCCTTTAATTGGCTAGTCCCCCGAAGTTTTCAAACATATAGGATTCCTTCCATTTTCCCAAACGAAGTCGTTATGCTTTCGGTTTATCACAAGCTTTCACACCTCTCAATAGTTTTCGCATTTGTCTACTTTTTTACAAAACAAAGTAATGATGATTATGATATAGAGAGCATCTTAGAATATGATAATCAGAAGCAATTTTATGTACAAGTTTTTCGTCCAATCTTAATTTGTAAAGGATAAAACGGCGGTTAACCTTTGATCAAGGTATAGACTGGTTACCTCCCTACACAAGAGGCGTCTACATTAGCTATTTATAGAATACTTGCGAAAAGATAACCCTTTTTCTTCCCTTCGTCTACACATTAGCCCAATGGATTTTTGTTACACGAAACATCTTATGAGACCTGCAAAATTTAGCATTTACTGTATTGTGTGTCGAAGCTGTTATGATCAGACTGTACGTGCTGTACGGTATGGTCCTGATCTACAGAACCCTTGAAACCAGGCCTGTTTGAAACATGACGTATGGATCGTGATGTACATTGACTACAGTAATTATCATGGTGGTGCCTGGTGCTCTAGATAAGGGTTGAAGCTGCTCGAAAATGACAGAAATAGATGAAGATCAGACAGCACATAGCCCGTGTAATATTTTTTTAATATTCTATAAGATATTTCGTAAACATAAAAGAAAATCTTGTTTGTTTTCCTTTCTCAGTGTATTTATTTCGTTGTGTAGTCGAAGGGTTAAATTTATTACAGAACCTATTACTGTAATTATACAACTTTTTACGTCGCTGCTGGTCAAAGGTTTAGAATAGCTCTTGAAATTTACATTAGAAGTTTTACACTAGGTTTGTACAAGGCCTATGCAGAAAATGGTTCAAACTACTGTTTATTAAACGAAATATGTATAGTAATAGTTATTATGTTGTGGTTGAATAGATCCAGATCTTTAAAGACTTAAAAAATGTTTGTGTGTGTGTGTGTGTGTGTCTGCCATTTCAGGAATAAAAGAAACGTGGTTTGTGCCAACTGTGCAGGCTATGATCAGAATAATTTTGGAGATGCCATGCAAAAGTTTTTGTTTCTAGAGTAGAAATGTAAAGATTCACTGTGTTACAAGCATGCTAAGATACTTTTTGACAAGCAAGAAGATCATCTTTTAGAAAAAAGTTGTTGAATATTTTTTTTTTCTTTCCTTTTTTTCTTTTTTATTGTAAAAAAAAAAGAAACACAAAGAAGAGATCACTGATAAGAATTGTAAAAACATGTAAACATCATATGTGAATAACGATCTTATTATCACTTTGAATAATTGGTAACTTAAATAATTCTGTAGTATTGCCTTTAATGCCGCTACAGAAGTTTCCTTTCTAAAATCATTAAATAAATGGAAAATGCTGTATTTCAATGCGCAATTTCTCCATTTTCAAATTTCGAGTAGAAATTTAAAAATTCCGATGCTTTTACGTTTTTTTTTCCCCCCCAAATAAACATCACTTTATAATAATAATAATATATCAACAAGATTATTTAAGATTCCTCTCTAAATTTCTTTTAAGAATTAGAATACATGTACATATCATTTTCTGTTTCTTTTTTCCTTGCATTTTAGTACCATTTGTCATGATTTTCCGCTGGTGGGGGGTGGGGGTAAAAACAGATACAAAAAATGTAATCGCAATTTCTCAAGAGAGTCAATATTTCTGAAATTGTCCACCAAACGATTGCGGCTTCTATGATGCTATGCATCATAAATTTGTCTTGTAATTATATGAAAAGTGAAGATCATTGTAGTCACCTTCTGCTTTCGGTCGTTATGTGGGAGTCAAGAACTGTTGTCGTACCGTTTTTCTTGTTTTTGTCTGGCTGATACTTTTTCGTTTCCCCATGTCTATTTCTGTTTCACGCCGAGCCCCAGTAGCTCAGTCGGTAGCGCACTGGTCTTAAGAACAGGGGTTCGCTGGTTCGATTCCCTGCTCGGCCAATTTCTTTCCGAGGATTGCTGAAAGTCATTGCGACAGGATTCATTCCTCCCTCACCGCTGACCATTTTTTTGACAATTGTTACGTGGAAAAGCAGCCAGTGGCTTGGAAAGAATATTGTGCGGAGTACTGGTATAATGTTGAAAACAGCGTTAAACACCAATCAATCAATTAATCAATCAATTTCTATTTCAAGGTCTACGTGGTACAGGGGCTGCATTCACCAACCATCCTAATTTTAATTCTTTGTCTTTGTTTGAAAATCACGTAATTTCTGATTGGCTAAACCAACTGAATTAACCAAAGAGAAATTACGTTACTTTCAAATGTAGAAAATTCTGGCGAATTATCAAAAAAAAAAAAAAATGCTATTAAAAATGATTGTTGACTATGGGCTCTGATTTTTCAGTAAACTGCGTACTTGGAGAAGTGGCATTCATGTTTGCTATTTAGCAAGCTTCATTCTCGTAAGGATCGGTTACTGAATCAATTGAAAAATCCAAGTACGAACAAGTGACGCGCCAACGGTATTTCAAGGATAGAAAAATAGATGAATCTGAATCGTAAGGATAGTATGGTGGGGTAGGGAACAATTACTTGAAATAAGAAATTGCTCCTCTCTCAACAATGTTTTCAACAATTGTCTTTTCGAAGGGGAGCTGAAAGTCGTGTTTGTACAGTTGTTGGCCGAACGAAAGCACGATTAAATGACGTTATGGCATGTTCCAAATTACTATCATGCATGAGCAGTCAGGTATTGTAAAAACTATAAAACTCAACTGGGAAACTAAATCGTTTTCAACACTTTGTTTATTCAATATTTTCTTCATTGTCAAACAAACAAGTCACTTAAATTCATCTCATTACGACCAGATTCATAAAATCATCAACAAATAAACTCTAGTTAGTGTGATGGATTAGCTAATGCAATGGATATAATTGAAGTGAGGTCCGATCATTGCTTGCTGCATTTATTTTGGAAGAATATCCTCTTACAAGGCATTAACCCCTAGGATGCTAAGCGCAACTCACAGACCTTTTGCGGACAGTGTAGATCAAGATCAGACTGCACAGAACGTGCAGTCTGATTTTGGATCTACACTGTCCGATAAGGATATATCTTTCTCTCAAAAGTACGTTTGAAATAGCAAAATTTTGGTTTTTTACCATCGGTTTGAAAGTTTCATATTAGTTATCTAGCAGGATAAGGGTTAAAGAGCCTTAGTCTGGCATTGGTTAAATCTGTGATAGACATAATTATATGACAAAGAGCTATATTGCAGTAATGTAAGTCTATACCATCATTGTACATTGAGAAACAAAAATTCTTACAACTTAAATCATTCTCGATAACTGCTTCCTAGAGACCTTAATCAGCACTGACCGCCATGTTGATAGTTTCAGTGGTTGACCCTGCTCATCACAGGGTTCGAACCCGGAACCTCTGGCGTACGAGGCTGACGTTCTAACCCTACATCACGGTCTCCCAGAGTTAATTCAATGTTACGTTGAAAACTGTTAAAAAAAAAAACCATTCGAAATTCCTTTTTTTAACACTTTAACCATAACTTTATTATGTTCAGTGTATGATTCTCTTTTTGTTTGAAAGATGACACATAGAGGATAATCAATTTGTTGCGTGTGATATTAAAAATCTGTCACTCGAATGGGGTTTGATGCGGTTGAAAAAAATGAGTCCAAAGGACGAGTTTTTGACCGCATCAAACCCCATTCGAGCAACGTAACAGATTTTTTATATCAGACACAACCAGTTGATTATCCTATTTATTATATTCCTAATCCACCTTTTTTCATTCTAATAATTATTAAGAATGGTACAATGTGAACAATATAGGAAAAAAGTACTTCCAGCCAACATTCTTAAACTATATCGTCACTAGTGATGATACCATATTTATCATCACTAGTGGTGTTATTCACTGTGAAATCCCAGTAATTCACTGATAAGAATATAATAAAATCACTTATATGTTTCCTGGGTTTTCCCTGTACCAGACCGTGACTCTGCAGTTCGCTCCGTTCACGGAAATCTGGCAATGCCAGTTTAATTATCACGAACATTGTATTGGTGCATTTTGTGACGGGACGGGAAAATTTAGATTTCAGTATAAAGCATCAATATGTAAATTTCATTAAAATTCGAGAACGATTAGAATTCAAATACTTGTATATCAATGTAGATAAAATTATCTACGCAAAAGTTTTCTTGGATATGATGTAAAAAAAGATAGCATATTACAACAGTATCTAGAATATTATTATTGAAGTATGCAAAATTTGTGAGCTGATCGATTTGAGAAAAATTACTGACCTCAGACAGAAGAGACTCTCGATGGGAAACGCATGCGCAGTAAGATTGTAATTATTCAGTATAGCCGATTCCTATTAAAAATTGTGTACTGGCTATTTATAGATGATGAAATTTTAGACTTGTCCAAATGAGAGATATTTACGAAATACAAATTGAGGGTGCCTAGAATGATGGAATTTGAAAGGATTGAAAACATTGTCGGAAAAGCAGAAAAAGTTTTGTTAAAATGTTTTTAAATGTCTCAGTCTTACCCAAAGGTCGTGAAATTACGGGATCGTTCGGTAAACGGTTAAAAATTCACTACAAAATACTGTGAAAATATATTTCTAAATATACTCAGTAAAACATATAAACCGCCAGTTTTGTTGCTTCTGCGAATTTGACCGAGTAATTGATAGGTAATGGAAACATAATGAAGCATATATCTTGACGTTAGCCATGGTATTGTCATGAAAAGATTCCCGATTCTGCCAACAGAAGGCACGTCTGTTTAAAAAGATGGAAAACACATGGGTTGCGCATGCGTGGTGTCCATTAGACGAAACAGGTTAAAAAAGAAGCTCAAATTACTGAAATTTTGTCGGCGGCAAGAAAAAACATGAAAATTGTTTTCTGCACAAACATATAATCAGAAAAACGAGTACGAACTTTTCAAGAACTCGATTTTTCAATTTTCATTGTTGAGTAAATGGAAATTAAATAAGGTCCTTTAACAACAACAAGTCAATACTTTTTTTCAGACTTGGGCTGAGGTATGTTTTTACACTGATTAATCATTATGCAAAAAGTCAAACCAAATTAAATACCTCTTTTCTGGACAGTGATACAAAAAAAAAAGGTGCGCGGGGAATTACAGCCTAAAAGTTGCGGTTTCTAAGTTTTGCCGAGTGTATTTCACGTGTAGTTTCAGGCCGGGAAATCGTCAAAAGATGATGGAACACTTCAGCAAGAAAACAAGTAATGCAGTAAAATACAATATTGCAAAGAACCCAGCAGTATTGGCATCTCAGGAGTAAATACGACAGGGTACATTTCTGATTATAGGCTGGATGATATGGTTTTGATTCCAAGGAAAAGAGAGTGAAATCGGTTGGTAAAAGGCTAATTCTGAACACTTACCAGACGATAAAATTCCATACTGGTCCAAATTGAAAGCATTTTCAGACGACAAATTAAAGGTTTAGGGTTAAGTTTATGATAAGGATTATGCATACTGACTTCTAAATCAAAAGAAATAAAATCAAACCTTTTTAGACGCAAGTTACTTTTGAAATTCTATCTCTTGTATTCAGGGATAGTGTCTTTTGAAAGAATCGGCCATTAATCTAAAAAATTTGAATTTAATGCCAATGGATAGCAGAACAAAAATTACCTATTAGAATCCTTAACTAAGTACAAAGACCCAGAAATAACGCATCATAACGCACCCTATTTTTTCCGGCAAAAGAATAGGTCAATTTAACTCATATTTAAGAAAATCATAATTTGAGTTTTCCAGCACTTTAAATCTGGCCGATTGCAGTTTCAGATCGG
Source organism: Hippopus hippopus (assembly GCA_946811185.2). Classification (NCBI taxonomy): domain Eukaryota; kingdom Metazoa; phylum Mollusca; class Bivalvia; order Cardiida; family Cardiidae; genus Hippopus; species Hippopus hippopus. The sequence continues at coordinate 22,127,656 of OX328101.1, read as the reverse complement.
TATATCAACTCTTTCCTTACTGTAGACGACACAGGATCCTGCTGTGGACAGTGTAGATGAAGATCAGACTGCACAGAACGTGCAGTCTGATCTCTGATCTACACTGTCCACTCTTCTATTCTAGATTATAACCAAACTGTCTCTTCATCTTGCTGTGGAACTATACTTATAGCCATTGAACGTGTAGTTTATTTATTCGGTAGTGCAAGAGTTAAAAGTGTCTCAGAGGTACAAGCAAGCATAATTATAGAATCTGATTATGGGTGAAGATACAAGAAACATTCATGCATCAGGGATAAAATTAAGGATAAAGATTTGAGAACAGAAAATGAGAGACTTTTGGTTGAACCAAACCATGAAAGACTTATTTTGTATTGTTCACAAATTAATTTTCCTTTATTAAAATGAATCAGCTCTTTGAAAAAGTTGCGTGGTCGTTATTTTTTTCAGAGTTTATTTCTTTTTCTTCTTGACTTCCGTGTTTGATTGTAATGTCATTTTTATTATCTTTCTTCACAGTATCTACAACAATTTCTAAAATATCAATGCACAAACCCATTTGACATATTGTGGTACTGCTGTGCATCGACAATAACACTCGTATATCCGGCCTGAGGCATGCCGGGATATGTTTTGTTTTGTAGACTCGGTGGCGAATACAAAGAACCCTGACTATATTGTTCATATGGATATCCATTACGTAGACAGTTCAAAATGGCATCATCTGTGTATGATTTACCGTTGACTGGCTTGATTCCAAACAATTTGTCAGCTGCATTGTGATGAGTGTCCATGAAAAAGTCAGTGTTGGCACTACTCTGTTGTTCGGAGGAATACTTTGGTATATCTGCGAGAATCGCGCGCGGTGACTTAGACTTGGAGTAATCACAACTGTATCTAGGCGACGAACAAACTGTCTGATTGTTGGGCATGCGCATTATCACTGATTGTTGTATAGATTCTTGTGGAAGGTTCTTATGCTCTCGGAGAACATGTAACTGCTTTACACATTTTGTACTATCATGTTTTGAATTAGTTCTGTCTAAATCATCTGGTAAGCCATCGACGTCAGACGCCGACGACTCCGATCTGTTGCTAGAAGGTCCATGAACACTTAAAGGTGTTCCGTAATCACTTCTACTACTACTTCTTGAACATTGACCAGAATTACGAATCTCTCGGGATAAAGGCGTTAATTGAATCGTTTCGTTCAGTTTTGGCTCGTCATCCGAGTTCGCATGTATATTCAAATACCCGGCATCCCTTATGGGGAATCTGTCGTCACATGACCGGATTTGACCACTGTCAAAGTGACACTGCGGTGAAGAGTATGTGTAAGCACAATCTTTAAGCGTGTCCATGTGTACGTTTGTATTTGAGAACGATGAGTACAATGAATGATATCTTTCCAGCGCATCATGCGGACTGTGCAACAAAGGCGAATTATATCCTATACCCTGATAACCTTGTAATGATGTAACAGTGACGTCATCGTCAAAGTCTCCGGAATACTCCGGGTTTTCCGCTATATGTGGATAAGGTGATGATCTATTTTTGGATTTTGGGGTTCTGCATTTTCCGAGTCTGAGCCTCTCTTGCACGCTAAATGTGTCGGCATCTTTTTGATTGGTCTGGTCTATGTGTATCTTAAGATGGCCCGCTTGCACGTCACTGGAATTAAAAAGAAAAACCGATTTGCTTTTAAAATATCAAATCCAATTACAGGATCTTTATTGTTCCTTTTTTTAAATACCTTCAAATGATTATATTCTTATCTTGTAAAAATCTTAATATACCAAACACTGTACACCCTTTATTATGCACAGCTTGAAGAAATAAATCGCAGCAGCCGTATCGGACAAAAAGAGTTGGTTTATTTTGCTTCAGTGTTTTTTCGAAGAGGTTCCTATTTTATACTGACAGACTTTGTGAGCTGCAAAGGTTCTTAGAAGTATAGAAAAACAGCCAAATAACTTGATTACGTCGAAGTAAAATTATCAAATTCTGTTATAGGCATTCATTTAGAGCACATATGTAAATTTCAGCACTCGACCATGTACAGTCAACAATCATGCTATTATCATCAAGGAAGTAAACCTTTTACCAAAGAGTGACAAAATTCTAGACCCGTCCACAATGAAAGTATCTGCAGACAACAAATCATATGTGGCTCAGATGGTAGGAGATGTGTGTGAAACAGTAGAAAACATTGTGGGAAAAGGAGAAAATGTTGGTTACCAGCATTTTCTCACAATGTTTTCATCTTTTCCCTATAGTCGTTAAAACTCGGGATTGTGTGGTAAAGGGTAGAGCACTGTCTTAATTTCATCACTTGTGAAAAAAATTATGACAACATCTGTCAGAGTATGGTTAGTAATCAATTTCGTTTTTAGCATCATTTTAACAGTTCATACTACTAGTGCTAGTATGGTATACATGCATGGTGTTTCTTTAACATTTTACCAAACGACAAAATTTCAGACTTGTCCAAATTGAAAGCAGTTGCAGACGACAAAATAAATGTGACTGAAAAATTGAAATTTGTTTTGGGTAGGATAGAAACATTGTGGAAAAAGGAGAAAATGCTGGTGACCAGCATTTTCTCCTTTTTCTACAATGTTTTCACTAGGCCTCTTTCCTAGGGTCGTTAAAAGTCGGGATTGTGTGGTAAAGGGTTAAATAAATTAACCAGCTTTAACCAGAACACAGCACAACAATTTATGCCAACGTCTGCTTTCCATATACACAAAGTAAATTAAATGGCGAGTGCTGAGATAGTAATGTTTCTTGTTACATTGGGTATATCAAACTCGGGAGAGAAGTTTGGAGCCAATATGTGACTGGAATTCACAGCTTTTTATTCCTTAAAACATCGTCGTGTACAGTGTTGCAATATTATTAACGCGTAATTTGTTGATGACAAAATCTATGGAAAGAAATTATAACTCAGTTTACCTCAGAACATAGTTGACACTGACTATACAGTGTGGCCGAGATGACCGACTGTTATGTACAATGGTCGCATAACTCTGAACCCACACCCAGCCGCCATCTTTGGACATGAATCTGTAGTACCGTGTTGTTACCTGCCCTTTCATTAGCACTGTAAAATAGAACGGTTGAATACTTACTGAAAGTTGTAAATGTTTAACTTATACGTCCGTTTGTACATTTGAACCACTCTCTCGGCGTTTTCGCGTGCAAATGCTTTCAGTTTGTCCAAGTCAAAAGTTTTATCATCTGCATATGCTTTCATTTCGTCGAAACTTTTGTCGTCAGCAAATGCTTTCAATTTTTCCAAACTCTTGTCGTCTGGTACAAAGAATCCATCCTTTAACCCATTACCACACAATCCCTACTTTTGACGACCCTGAGAAAGAAGCCTTTTGAAAACATTGTGGGAAAAGGAGAAAATGCTGGTAACCAGCATTTTCTCCTTTTCCCACAATGTTTTCTACCCTTCACAAAACAAATTTAAAATTTTCAGTCACTTTTATTTTGTCGTCTGCAAATGCTTTCGATTTGGACAAGCTTTAAATTTTGTCGTTTGGTAATGAGTTAACAGACGACAAAATTTAGACTTGTATAACTCTTTCAGCACCAAAAATATAAACTCGATCATTTTCGATGCCTGAAAATAGAATCCACTGAGACTCAGAAGGATTTTTGTCTCATAGGCTTGACTAAACGAGCGTACGATATGCACGTTCTGTGCAGTCTGATCTTGATCTATGCCGTCCGCAAAAGTCCCTGTTTTCGCCTACGGCACCGAAAAGGTTAATTGGAAAGAAACTGCAAACGACAAAATGAAAGTAGCTCAAATGAAATGATTTTTCTTAAGTTGGGAAGAAAACATTGTTGGAAAAAGAGAAAATGCTGGTTACCAGCATTTTCTGCTTTTCCAACAATATTGTCAAAAGCTTCTTTCGACTGGGTCGTTAAAACTCGATATCGCGGTGTAAAGGGTCGTATGCAACAAAGTGCGAGGGAGTGGGGGAAATGGCAGTCTAAATTGACAGACTTATTCAGTGTGAACTTTTAAACAAATGAACTAATCAATGAAAGGGGATGGATAAATGGATGCAGTGCCAAAGGAACATCTAGTCTATGTATCCTCAGTGGTGAAAGTTATACATGTATTTGGTAATGGCAAAGTTATGGAATTTAGACACTTGACGACTTTGGTCTCTTTCAAGCACATTTTTACGGAATAAGGATGAGCAATCGATTAAATTAATTTACTTTCGTTTGTGTTAAAAATTAACTAAATATCCATATGGAACGAGTTTGGTTAGATTATACAAATCACTAAGCTAGTAACAAATCGAAATTTGACTGAATATGGTAAATACGTCAATTTTAGCGTTATCAGTACTGTATTTAACCAAATCACAATCCTAAAATTGAAAATTAACTCGGATCGCACATTTCGCTTTGCCGTCAAAATACCGGGTCGCAGGTGTTTACCGCATTCCACTTTCTTAACCCTTATTAGTTAAATAAAACTTTTTTAATCAGATAGTAAAAGCTGAATATAATGCTATTTAAAACTTACTTTTTCGGGAAAAATATCTCCTTATCGGACAGTGTAGATCCAAGATCAGACTGCACGTCTTGTGCAGTCTGATCTTGATCTGCACTGTCCGCATAAGGTCAGTGAGTTGCGCTTAGCAGCTTAGAGGTTAACTCTATTTACCTTCTCGGCGCTATAGGCGAAAACAGTGAGTTTTGTGGACGACATAGATCAAGATCAGACTGCACTGAACGTGCAGTCTGATCTTTGATCTATACCGTCCGCTTGTGTAGTCGAGTCTGTACAATCAAAATCTTTGTAAGTGTAAGTGGATTGTATTTAGAGCCGTCGATAGAGTTCGAGTTTATTTATTTAGCGCTGAAAGACTTAAAGCCAAGTATATAAAACCGGGCACTTTCTACGACTTGCAATACAAACCACTGAAACTTAGGTTTTTTTGTCGGCTCGATTAAATGAGCGAACGGGATAGATCAAGATCAGACTGGACATTCTGTCCAGTCTGGTCTTAATCTATGTCGTCCGCAAAATAGCCTTGTTTTCGCTATTTTCCCCTGTGGCGCTTAAAGTGTTAACAGGTGGGAAAATTACTTACGTACGTGTGAATTATTTATCCGGCGGTAATGCCCCGACTTTGGGGTCATTAGTTATATTGGGAGAGCGGGGCTTTTCGAGCCGGTCAACCTCGGAATGGCCGGCTTGAGAATCAACAGATACTCGAAAATAAATTTGTTTCAATATTTGATTAACCCTTATGCCTAGCAATTTGAACATCCTCCGATGCAGAATGTTTTCTTTTTTAAAACAAAATAAATGTGAAACAGATGCCATTGACATAATGGGCTCTTAAAACAAACTTGCTGCAGTCAAAAGAACAAGTCGAAAAATTATTTTCAAACTTAGGCTGGAGTTTGCTTTTAGACTGTTTAATTATTCTGCAAAAATTAAACAAAATTAACTGTCTGTTTTCTGGACAGGCGATGCCAGAAAAGGTCAACGGAGAATTCCAGCTTAAAAGTGGCTGTTTAGAAGTTTTGTTTAGTGTAATTATAACAAGGCTGTCTTTGCAAATATATACTAAACTGTCCGATATGGTTCTAAAATCAGCCTGGCAATATGTTTTATGACATCTAATCTTGCTACTGACCCTGCAAAGTTCCTTAAGCCTTGCTTTCCGTTTAGAGGTTAAAAACTGCATGAAAAGGAATGAGCTATGCTGTTTGAAAAAAGCATTTACATGTAATGCAACTTCAAAAATATCGACTTGTGTAAGTCTGCACAGTCCGCGCAGGCTGACATGGGTCGAAACTTATTTTGCTATTTGCCACTTTTCTGCATGTCCAGGGACCATTCTACCCGAGGATTCAGCCGGTTGTTGAACAAAAATGTATGTCATAGATCCATAATTATGCAATGACTTGCTTGGTATAATGCATTATGGAGACTCATTACACCTCCTTTTGCATGAGTATGGTTCATTAACCCTTTCCCAAACGACAAATTTTAGACTGTTCCAAACTGAGAGCATCTGCAGACGACAAATTTAGAATTGGTATAAATTAGGTTTAGGTCTCTGATAGGGTAGAAAACATTGTGGAAAAAGGAGAAAATGCTGGTTACCAGCATTTTCTCCTTTTCCCACAATGTTTTCAAAAGTCTTCCTTTCCAGGGTCGTGAAAACCAGGGATTGTGTGGTAAAGAGTTAAATGATCACGATGCATTATAAACACTCTCTCATACAGCTGTTACCCTAAAGAGCCTATACTGACCTAATTCTAACAAGCTTAACAGTCTACAAGACAAAGAAAAAAAATTAGACTAGTCCAAATTGAAACCTTTTGTAGACAACAATTCGAAAATGTCTAACATAGGGAAATTTAACACAGAAAGGGAAGACCGACCAGCATTTTCCGTTTTCCAAGAAAGTATTCAAAAAAGAATTTCATGTGTTCGTTAAAACACCTAGATTGTATGGAAAAAAGATTTAAGTTTTTTCATATGTCGCACGTGCTTGTTATTTACATCGAGTCCTAAAACAGAAGAGAACAGCCCTTGTTCTTAACGCTGAAAATGCCTATCAAATTATAGTTGTCTTTGCAGCAAGTGTAAATCAAAGATCAGACTGCACAAAACGTCAGAAATCAGCCCGAGGAAATGAAAACTTCCAGTAGGAAAAGTTAAGCTTTTTATAAACGACGTTCTTTCATTTAGTCTAATATATGGTTGAATAAATGTGGCATAAAGCCTTGGCATGAATGGTAGACTAACAAAAATCGCCGTTATATTTTTAGGTGGAATATTGAACCCCGCTTTCGAATAAATAAATAAATAAATAAATAAATAAAACAAAAACCACCAAACATACATACAAACAAACAAATAAATGAATAAATAGATGAATGAATTCGATTGAAAGGCAAGTTTTTTGTTTTAACACAGATAAATTGAATTTTACGAGCTCGTAGTTTTTTAGTTTTTTTTATGTAATACATGTATTCGAAATTTTTTTTTTATTAATTTTGCAAATTCCTAAAATTCAATTTGTCAACATAGAAATAGCTAGAGACAAGTTATGGCGTGAAAAATGTGGTATTTGGGTACCATTCTATTGTAGAATTTAATCTCGACTAAATCCGGAGTGAGTACGATGATAATTCGAGTGCTTGAGACATGAGTAATATTTACACCGTGCCCATTTTATCGCCAGACTAAGATTAAGTTCCTTATTATTTACTATAGACAGCTCTGGTCCAGGTGGCTATACAACGAGGCCAAACGACACCATTCATCCCAAGATAAACATGGACCTTTTTCTATAAAATCTTGGTAACAGGCAGTTTCAGTCTAGAAATGTGACCGAAAACAAATTGAGTTGCTCTGACAAGTAGGGGCTTATTCCATCTGCAAAAAGTATCGACCCAGGTCAGCCTGCGCAGTCCGCACAGGCTGACCTGAGTCGAAACGTTTTTGCTATTGGTCAATTGTCTACATGTCAAAGGACGGTTCTACCTCCAGATCCATTGTTAAAAAAAAAAAGACAATTGTCGATTGTTAGAAACAATGGAATCTCTGGATATAGGATAACTTGCTTGGTATATTGCATCACGGAAATGCATTAAGCCCCCTTTTGCCAGAAAATGGCTCAAATTCTAATGCCTACGTTAATTTCCTTAAGAATATCTCAGCAAAGCGGGCAGATAGATCAAATATCAGATTTCACGTTTTGTGCAGTCTGGTCTGCACTGACCTCAAAGGCAACTATATTTGTGAAAGGTGATTCAGTGGTTAACCCTAAGGCTGCTAAGCGCGACTCACTGACCTTTTTTGGACAGTGTAGATCAAGATCAGACTGCATAGAACGTGCAGTCTGATCTTCGATCTACACTGTCTGATAATGACATATTATCCCCCAAAAAAATTACCGTCGGAATAGCAGACTTTGGGTTTATACTGTCGGTTTTTAAGTTTCATTTCACTTACTAAGCGGGATAACGTTTAATACGGGTTACTACAACATTGGACTACACTGTATTTCCAAAGCAGAGTAAATATGGGAGACAGACTGTACAGGTAGAGAGAGTCGGCTTCTCAGATCGAAGGTTCCGGGTTCGAACCTCGTTTTGAGCGGGTTCAATCTTTGGAACTATCAACGACACGGCGCGAGTACTGGTTCAGATTTCCAGGAAGCAGTCGTCCAGAGTGATTAATATAAGTTGTAAGAACTTGTTTTACAATCGATGTAAAATAAATAAGTTTAAAGTAACCAAAGCAGTGTAAAACACCATTCAAACATCAAAGGGGTCGTGCGTGGCACAGTGGTAAAGTGTAGGTCGCGTAACCTCGAGGCCCTGGATTCGAACCTCGCTGGAAGCAGTAGGTTTTTCGTGCGAGTGACTTTGGACAAGACACTTTAGAGTCCTAGGCTAGTACTGCTGAAACCTAGACAGGCATGTAATAAGCGAGCTGTCGCTGTGATCTGACTTGAATAATATTGAAAGCGGCGTAAAACACTAATCAATCAATTGATCGATCAATCCATCAATCGATCAATCCATCCATCCATCCATCGATCGATCGATCGATCCATCCATCCATCCATCCATCCATCCATCCATCCATTAATCAATCAATTAATCAATCAATTAGTCAATCAATAAATCAATCAACCAACCAACCAATCAACCAACCAACCAACCAACCAATATACTTACAAGTTTGATGAGCAAATCTCATGTTGACAATATCACAAACATGTATATGGTGGTATAACGTCTTCTCTATCAATTCTTGAGGCTCGTATCCGGTCAGCTGGGCTACCCTGTAAGGAATAAATATTTCAATTTCCTACCAAACGACAAAATCTTAGACCGGTCCACATTCAAAGATGTTGCAGACGACGATGAAAGTGTGACTCAATAACGAAATTTGTCTAATAAAGGATAAAAAACATTGTAGAAAAAAGGAGAACGTGCTTGTTACTAGCATTTTCTTTTTTCCAACAACGTTTTCAGAAGGTTTTTTTCCTCGGGGCTGTTAAAACTTAAGATTGTTGTGGTAAAAGGTAAATTTACAAAAAATGACTTTTTGAGAAAGTTTTGCTTCTTTCCAAGTTTTCTATTGCTTTAACTATTGGTTGATTTCTTTATAAGTGCCTTTGTGCCTCAAATTTGTCTAGCGTAAGGAATTCTTTACCAAACGACGATCTAAACTTGGCCTTTTTCAAAGGATTTAAAGACAACAAGTTTACCGTGGCCAACTGATAAAATTTGTTTTTGAAAGGATACAAAACATCATTGTGGGAAAAGGAGTAAATACTGGTTTCCAGCATTTTCTCTTTTTCCCCACAATGTTTTCAAAGTCTTTTTCTCAAGATCGTTTCAAACCTATATAATGTTTTATAGAACATTGTAATTACATAATTGGCCTGCAACACGCGAAAAGGGACATTCGGAGATTTGCGTAAAATGTCGTCTCGGATCAGCCTGCGAAGTCCGTGCAAGCTAATCCGAAACGACACTTTCCGTTTTTTATGTAATTTTCTGTTTTGCGCAAGTCTAATGAAGAACAAAATCTAATGTAGTCGTAAAGTGCCGTCTCGGATTAGCCTGCGCAAATGTCCGAATGCCCCTTTTCGCGTGTTGCAGGCCATATGGTATCGTCGTATTGCTCCCACTTTTTTGACACGCATTGGTGCAATACCTTTTTCGTCTAGATCATAACTTGTGACAAAAATGTCATTAGAATCTCAAACAGACAATCCTGTTTAGCAGTCATCTCAAAAAAGCAACCAATCTGTCTTAGAAAGGCCAGTGTATCGGTTTACTTATGTGAAAAGTATGAAAAAAGTACCTGTACTAAGCAAGCACCTGATCTAACCGTTTACAAAACAATCCCGTGTTTTCCCGACCTATTGGAAATAGGCTTTAGAAAATACCCTTTGAAATGGAGAAAATGCTGGTAACCAGCCTGTTCTTTTTTTTTTTCATATGCAGCAATGTTTTCCACTTTTTTCGAAGAACGTTCCCATCATCTGTTCCATGCCTGATTTATCGTCGGCAAACGCTTTGAATTATGGACAAGTCTAAAATTTTGCCATCTTTTACAGAATTTGGTAAGCACTATTTCATTTATACCTTAACTGCTTGCTTCAGTACATATTTTTACAGTAAAAAGGAGATATCGAAAAATATAGCAAAGCAACAATATTTTTTGTTCATTTGTCAGACATGTGCTCTGGCAAAAGGGGGCTTAATGCATCTGCGAAAAGCAGGCTGACCTGAGTCGAAACGTTTCGCTATTGGTCAATTTTCTAAATGTCAAATGCCAGTCTACTTTACGATTAAGTCAATTGTTGGAAAAAAAATAGTGGCCGTTATGGATCCATAACTATGTGAAATTATGTGATGACTTGCTTGGTATCATGTATCATGGAGATGCATTAAGCCTCCTTTTGCTGGAGCATGGCTCATATATATTTGAATTCATTTATTTTTTTTTTCTTTTTTGGCAAAAAATGCATCGTTTGCAAATGAAAATCGAATGCGTTGATCTGAACACAATTGCTTGACTGGGTTAATTGCACTTTTCTGAACTGCAGGTTTTCAATTCTTTTGTAACGTATGGATAAATATGCTGAATACTGATATCGCAACGTTACATTTTCGTGTGAAATAGAAGTCCAGGTGCGCTTGCAAATGTCTTGCCGGTTATATTTTAGTTAAGTAACGCTTTAACAGACGACAAATTTTTAGAATAGTCCAAAATGAAAGCATTTGCAGACGGCAAAAATAACTATCACTCCAAAACTAAAGCTTGTCTTCTTAAGGGAAGATTACATTGTGGAAAAACGAGAAAATATTGGTTACCAGTATTTTTCCTTAACTGTCCTTCATCGTCAATGTCGTAAAAACACTAAGTTTTTGCAAAAAAGTAGTTCTTTACCAAACGTCAAAATTTTTGACTCGCTTGAGTTGAAAGCATTTTCAAACGACGAAATAAATGAGACTCAGAAATTGAAATTTGTTTTGGGGAGGATAAAAAAAAAAAAAAATTGTGAGAAAAGGAGAAAATGCCGGGTGCCAGCATTTTCTCCTTTTCCTACAATGTTTTCAAAAGCTTTCATTCTCATGATCGTTAAAGCTCGGGATTATCAAATAAATGGTTAGCTCTTTCCCTGTCGACAAAATTTTACATCTATCCAAATTAGAAGCATTTGAACACGACCTATCACATGAGGCGAAAATTGTTAGGTGTATTTCAAAAAAGTAGAAACTATTGTCGGAAAAGCAGTAAATGCTGGTTTCCAACATTTACCTTTTTCCCACATGTTTTCAAAGGCCCTATTCTTCAGGGCTGTTTAAACACAAGGGCGTCCGTTCAAAGGCTGCAAGAATTCGTGTTGTGAACTTTGACTTACCTTGCATCTAGAAATATAAGTTTAAGGTCCAGACTTGCTCGGAACATGAACATATTGTTAAACATCTTGATTTCTGTTATGGCACTTGGAGGGAGGGAGTGTCCGACAGCGACCATGCCGACATTTTGTAAACACCCCTCATAGGGCGGCATTTCCATTGTCACGTGACGAACTTTTAGGTACCCGCTACAGTGTATCACCTAAATTTTAGAAATATTTATATATGATTCCATACCTGGTACATTTAATTGAAATAGTGGCATCCATATCACCCACTAACCTTCGAGGAGTAGTTTCCCGTTACCTATCTTGGGTTATTTGCTTGAAATCCAGGTCTTACCTAAGTGCTTTGACCTCATTTCTCTTTCACCACTGACTTTGCGTATGTGAGAAAGCAGTCAGCGGCTTCGAGAAAGTGTTGCACGTTGTACTGGTTCAAGACACACTGCGAACTCATTGAAAAAAGCACTGGTCGTCTTGACATAAACTGGGACACTGTTGATAGAGCCTAAATAAACTCTAATCAACCAAAATGTCCCGTTCTCTCACAAGTATGGAAATCTAGAATTTAACAGACTATATTTTATTTCATCGATTGTCCTACTATGGTCAGTAAATTGTCAGCAGCACATAAAAATGGAATGTCTTTGACAAAAAATACTGAAATGCCATCCCTGAATTTATATTTGCTCATCGGTTATCTCGACATTCAATCGAAGTAAAACGCAACAAGGAGCATTTGAACATTTTACTAGATTTTTTTCAAAACACATACTTTTATCACTTTCTACAGTGTGAAAAATATATATATATGACCTGTGCTCTGACAAAATGCATCTCTGTGACGTATTATACCAAGCAAGACATCACATACTTATGGATCCATGAAAACCATTTAAGTCTAACAATCAAATGAATCTGCAGGTATAATGGTCCCTTGACATGCATAAAATTTACAAATAGCAAAATGTTTCGGCCCAGGTCAGCCTGCGCGGACTGCGCAGGCTGACATGGGTCGATACATTTTGCAGATGCTTTAAACCCCTTTTTTTCACAAAGCATGGCTTATAGGTAATGGTCTTTAAAGAGTACGCTGATTTGACAGGTGTTTGCTTACCTTGTAGCCCCCTGAACAAAGTCCGGCATTTCGTTTGGCAAGAACACATTTCATACGGATAAAGAAAGACCGGTCAACTTCATAATCTATAAAAATAAACGTGTTTTTGAATTAGATATTTCAAATACAACGGAATTACGATATTTTTTTTTTATTTGATAAAAAAAGTATCTCTCCGAAAAAGATATAAGAAAATAAGCGACATTATATTTCAAGAAAGAACCAATCATGAATAACATAAAATTATCTTTGTTTCGGAAAAAGAAAAATTTTGTGTGATATTTTTTTATGTGTGTCCTTATAAAAAAAAAAAAATTAAAACGCACAAGAAACTATGAAATTGAAATTTTTTTTAACAGAAAACTAATTATGACAGAAATACCTGTGATATGTGGATTGTAAGTATGATGCATTGTCAAAATGGCAGCCATCTCATCATGGTCGTTCGGATGGATGTATTCATAAATAGAACTTCCGGTTAGCTCGACCTGTGGGAGAAAAATTCGTTATGAACAATACAAGTTTTGTATTTCTTGATAATTCACATTCTCGATAAACACCAACTAAAGCAATAGTTTCCAGAAAAAAAAAGTTGAAATCAAACCACGTTTAATTTTTATTCCGTTTCGAATAATAATAATAATAATAATAATAATAATAATAATAACGGGCATGTACGAGTACGTATGTACATGTATTATAAAATGATAAAATGGATTTGTTTGAATTTGAAAAGATTTTAACAAAGTGGTGAACTGATAGTAAAAACTCTTTAAATGAAGACCGATACTTCTAATCATCGTTTTTTCCGTAGAATAAAAATACTATATAACAACGATTTAACTCAGAAACGACCCAAATACATCTTAAGGGTCATTTGATTTAACTCCTGAATTCAACTCTTTTCCAGACGACAAAATGTAGGACTTGTCCAATTTGAAAACGTTTGCAGGCGACAGAGTAAATGCCACTCAAAATCAGAAATTTGTACTTGGAAGGGTAGACAACGTTTCGGTAAAGGAGAAAATGCTAGTTACCAGCCACAATTTTCTCTTTTCCATTTGCGATTTTCTTCTTTCTCACAAGGTTTTCTAACCTTTAAAGACGAAAATTTAATTTTTGATTAACGTTTGTTTTGTCGTCTGCAAATACTTTCAGTTTGGACAAGTGTTTTTATTTTCTTTTGCTAAAGAGATAAACAACAGAACCCCAATTGCTAGACCACACGATGCTTACGGAGACCAAAATATTAAGGGTCTGACAAGTTTTCATACAACGAGGTTTTAAAAACGCATGAAAGAACCACTGTATGTTAGATTCGGTTCAAATACGCACCTGAGAAAGACCTAAATGGACGGAAGCTGTTTCGGAAATATACATAATTTTGCCATCGGGTGCCACGACAAATATGAACCCGTCTAAAGTCTGAAATGAAAGTGAAAATAAAAAGAAAATAACAACGACTGTAATCTAACAGCGATGTTGTAGTTTTAGTAATGCTGGCTTTAGTATCACAGTAAAGTTAAATGTGTGGATACCAAAACAGCTAAAATCAGGAAAAGGAATAAATTTAACTAATAACCAAACAAAAAATAGACTTCTTGAAAACATTTGCAGACGAGAAATAAAATGTGTATCAAATGATAGAATTTATCTTTTGAAAGTATAGAAAAGATTGTTTGAATGGGAGTAAATGCTTGTTACAAAAAATTTCTCCATTTCAAAGAATACATTCGCAAGCCTTCTTTCTCAGGGTCGTGAAAACACGGGATTGTTTGGTAAAAGATTAAGAAAGACTCAGACAGACAACCATTACGACACCATTGTATGAAAAAAGTAACGATGACTGGTCGAGATTTTATGTCCATAAATTGAAGTATATACATCTTTAGCCAGGCGACAAAGCATTATGGCAAAACTTTCGGTTTTTTTTTGGGAGGGGGGGGGGGGTTCCCCCCCCCCCTTTCTACACAGAAGACAAAGCTCAACCCGGACAAATTATAACTTGGTGGTACCCCGGAATACTGAATATGTCTAGGATTTTGCAGGATGAAATACAAGTGTAACCCTTGGGCTGCTGAGCGCGACTAAAGGACCTTTTGCGGACAGTGTAGATCAAGATCAGACTGCACAGAACGTGCATTCTGATCTTGTATCTACACTGTCCAATAAGGAGATGTTTTTCCCCTGAAAATACTTTTGAAAAAGCAAAATTTGGGTTTTTTACTATCGGCTTGAAAGTTTCAGTTCACTTATTTACCAGGATATGGGGTTAAAAAATTAAGATTGGTTAAGATTTTTATTTGTTGTTTTTTTAAACAATTTCTAACATAAAAAGAAAGAGCTAGTTTGAGAATCCGGGTGTCAAAATTTCTCCTATGGTACTGACGTTCGAACAAGATTGACCCGCCCTCACAGCGTAACCTCTCCCATCTGTTTTTACGAGAGAAATTATTACGGGGAAACTAAATGCAAATTGAGGCTGGCAGACGACATTTTTACCCTCTCGTTTGTTCATCGCATTATCTCTCCGCCCGAAAATCAATTTACGCGGGAACGCGTTAAATCGGAAATTGGTTCGATTCAATTCCGGTTCCTGTCACTATAGCAATGGCGTATCATCGCAAAATTAATCGTTTGAGCACATTTTAAAGGCGCTTAGTGAATTATAGTGTTCTTTTACGGCTGTTTATGTCGCGGGTGATTAACCGCCATTGACAGAGTCAAACGTCAAAACGAGGCGCTGTTACGAGCATCAGATGGTATCCATAGTGGACGGGTAATCACTAATAAAACGGTATTACCGAATTAATTGATAGTCGATACCGGGAAACAATATCAAAGCGCGGAAAGGACCGCGGAGCAGGTGCCGAATTATTCTTCTTTTTCATACGTGTATTGCATTTTCTCTCTCTCTCTCTTACTCTATGCATACGTATCTGTTATTCTTCCTTTGGTAACCATTAGCTATTCAATGGATACATACTGAGTAAAAGCTGCTTCATAATATTTACTCTACAGTAAACTTGCCAGCAAATTGCGGCAAAAGAAAGAAAAATTGATAAACTTTGGCAAGCTGTTTGTCGTTAGAGAGTCGAGGAAAAAACGGAAAGTGTTCAATACCAGGTAATAGAAAAAAGTATTATAAAGCCGGACAACTTCCTAGTAATTTTCAGTAATTTCAATGTTTACAAAAAAACCGCAAAGGTTAATAAAGTTCTTTCTTTGCAGTCTGCATGATGTTGATATATACTCATTACAAAAATATCTTAGACTGTCCATAGTGTACTGTACAGTCACAGTCACGTTGGTCTGGCTGTTTAGTATTTAACCCACATGCTGATGAGCACGACTCATTGACCTTTTGCGGACAGTGTAGATCAAGATCAGACTGCACAGAACGTGCAGTCTGATCTTAGATCTACACTGCCCGATAAGGAGATATTTTTCTAAAAAAAAATTGAATTATCATTAATCGGAGTTTTACTTTCGGTTTGAAATTCTCATTTAGTTTATCTGGCAGGATAAGGGTTAAATACATACGGTCGAACATCCATGATCAGATAGCGCTGTAAGTACTAATTCACAGACAACCCTTTTTCGTCTCCCAGCTGACAGATTTTGAAAACTTTAGAGCATAAGGGGGAAGTTTCTCACAACAATCAGTTCCACATTTTGCGATGGTGTTTTCGACATGTATACATGCGTAAAATAAACTTTTATTCATGATCATTTCCCATATTTAATAAAGATGTTTTCAATGTCATCTGCTGCAAATTTGCGTCAAAAGGTGACGGTCTAGGTAACGTGTTAAACATGCGAGTACAAGAAATTGTACATGTCCATCTATTCGAGATCTGTTGACCATTGTCGTGCTAAATAAGTGAAATGAAACTTTCAAGCCGATAGTATAAACCTAAACTTTTCTATTTCAAAGGCATTTTTCGGGGGAGAGATATCTTCTTATCGGACAGTGTAGATCCAAGATCAGACTGCACGTTCCGTGCAGTCTGATCTTGACCTACACTGTCCGCAAAAAGTCTCTGAGTCGCGCTTAGCAGCCTATAGGTTAAAGCCAAAGCAATGCCATGAGAATACAAGATAATTTACTAACAGTCCATGTATTTTCTTTTTTCTTCTCTCATAATTACGTTTAATTGTTTTAGAATAAGAGGAGGAAATAAAATTGTCAACGACAGTCGAGAGAAAAAGAATGCAAAGAAAGGGAATTTTATGTTGAAAACTTATTTTGTAATCTGAGTGATAATTTCATTCAAAACCTGCCACCGTTCGTTGCTCGAAATCCCCTCCCTCCCTCCGAAAAAAACTTTAGGAAAAACTTTGCCGTCTTCTAGCATTCTACACAAATATTTTTGTCGCGTTTTAACACGCTGTCGCAGTTGGCCAAGATAAAATGGAAGAAAATATCCGAAAGAATGCGATTAATTTTCAATTATGTTAAACTAACAATAGCATGGAAATGCGATTTACTTTAAACAAGTTTTCTTCGAGATCGTCCGCAAAGTAATGATGTTGGGCCGAGCATTAGACTAGACCGCGCTCGAAGAAATGTTTATTATGCGGAATCACGCGCCAGGCGAAATATGTTGTCGTTGATAGCAACTAAGTGACATCTGAGTCCAATTTCTGGTAAATAATTGAAAGACGGAGACTTTTTCTCTCTATGAATGTTGATGCGTGTTTAACAAGATTTTTTATCCCGAAGAAGGGGGTTAAAACAGATTATGATCCAAGTCAAGTGGTTGAAAATCTCTTAAAGACTTTACCAGTACAGGGTAATAGACAATTGACTCTAAAAAATAAAACACAAACACGTATAGAATCGAACTACCGATGCGCTGAGGGTTGGGCTATTCTAATGAAGGAAAAAATGTACGCTATGACAGATGCCACAAAATTTAAATGAATATTTCCTTCTATATACATGTAGTTACAAACAATAGTTTAACAAATTCCGCCGAATTCGATGGCTCGGTAATGCACGAGGCTATTGACGGTAGGGTCGTCAGTTCGAATCCCTGCTAGGTAAGGCTCTTTCAATGATTGATAATCATTGCGATATGATTATACCTGTCTCTCTCCTGAATACTATATCAACGATGTTTATGTGGAAATTCAGCCAGAAGCTTAGCAAAAGTGTCAGGCGAAGTACTGATAAAAGTACATCCGGGAACGCATGATTACGTGCACTGTAAGCCGTAGCATGACAGTAATATAATTGAAAATGGCGTTAAATAACGGGGAAAAAAGGAAACAAAAATAATAATTCTATACATAGTGTTGCAGATCTATATCTCATATCGGCATTTCATTTTTGTTGACGGTAATACGGCTTCTGTTTCCTGTTTAACCCGTTACCACACAATCCCGAGTTTTAACGACTCTGTAAGAGAAGGCTTTTGAAAACATTGTGGGAAAAGGAGAAAATGCTGGTAACCAGCATTTTCTCCTTTTCCCACAATGTTTTTTTTTTTTATCCAATCAAAACAAAAATCATCATTTCAGTTACATTTAATTTGTCGTCTGCAAATCCTTTCAATTTGGACCAGTCTAAATTTTTGTTGTTTAGTAAAGACTTAAAGTACGTTTTATTACCACAGGCTGGCTAAGCAATAAATGTCCTAATCTTTCGTATTTTTCATAATTCCCAGACAAGCCATCTCATTGGCTGAGACATAACGCCTCCCTAAATCAGAAGGCTACTCTGGGAAATTAGAATGATAACTGAATATTGAACGATCCCTGGTTCAGTATTCACCAACCATTCTTAAGTATATTCCAAAGTCTAAATCTCAAGAATTTTCTAAATTTGAAATTAACACGACATCTGATTGGCTAAACCGAATGGTTTAGCCAATCAGAAGTAGTGTTACTTTCTAAATCAAGAATTAGACCTAGAATGAAATTAAGAATGGTTGGTGAATACGATCCCTGGGTCCCGTTTTACTAAGGTAGTTACGAACAAAATTTTCGTAAGTTTTACGTAACTATAGTATGGTGGCATATTTTTGCCACGAGATACGAGATAACTATCATGATTATTTTAGAAAACTATTGCGATAAATCAAAGTTTCCTGGAAATTTTATTTAGCTAAAATGAAAAGATAAAACTTCCAGGAAACTTTGATTTATCGCATTAGTTTTCTAAAATAATCAAGGTAGTTATCTCGTATATCGTGGCAGAAATATGCCACCATACTGTAGTTACGTAAAACTTACGCAAATTTTGTTCGTAACTACCTTAGTAAAACGGGGCCCTGGCAGCTGGCAGCTGGTGAACTATATACATGTACAGTAAAGCTATTACAGTAGTTTTTTACGATAGTCATTCACACTGGATTTTTTTTTCTCTGAGATACGCAAATTAAATATTTTCAACGATTCATTGGCTAAGGTGTTGGATTAATAATTAGGGAACCTTGGTTCGATTTCCGCTGGTGGGGTAAGTCTTGTAGGAGTGTTCTTGTAGACAGCAATGATGAGCCCCGATCTTGTCCGATTAACATCCAAGACATACACGACGCCAGTGGCTTGTGAAAATTATTGCACGAAGTACTGGTAACTCCTGGAGAGCATGGATAAGAGCGCTGGCCGCCGCGATATGATTGAAATAATGTTGAAAACGGCATCAAATACCATATAAACAAACAGGCAAAAGAACTTAAACACCAGCACGTTCATCTTCTACTTTTAAAGAGCCTTTACAATACAATAGGAACGATCCTTTAAATGATTCATGAGTATGTTCCAAAAAAAGTTTGAACGTACCTGTAAAAGATGTGACCCGAGTTCTTTTTCTATAGGTGTCCTGTGCTTTGATGGTACCTGTCCCCATTGGTCTCCAAGACCTGAAAGAGAGCCAAGCCGTAAGTTCTGACAGAGTGGCTTTAATTATTAATTAGATGTGCCTTTGCAGACAGTGTCGATCAAAATCAGGCTGCACGGAACGTGCAGTCTGATTTTGGATCTAAATTGCCCGACATTATTTGAGGCGTCTTTGTCCAAAAAAAAAAAAAGACTTTGACTGGCAAAGGCTTTCCTATCATCTGAAAGTGTCCAGTTAATTTGAGGGTTTTCCGAAGATGTCACAAGACAGTCATAAGGATGTAATTACTGAGTGAAATGTAACAGGGTGTGAGCCATGCTCTGTGAAAAGGGGGCTTAATGCATCTGCTAAAAGTATCGACCCAGGTCAGCCTGCGCAGTCCGCGCAGACTGACCTGGGCCGAAACTTTTTGCTATTGGTCAATTTTCTGCATGTCCAAGGACTAGTCCACCTCGTGATTCAGTCGCTTAATAGACAAAATGGATTTTGTAGATCCATGATCATGTGATGACTTGCTTGGTATAATGGATCACGGAGATGCATTAAGCCCCCTTTTGCCAGAGCATGACTCATGTATTTAATCAGTATCACCACTATGAAAATGGCAGAGTATTATGTATTAAAGCAGCTATTTCTTTTCTTAGGACATTGCCTATTGTAGCTGACTTTTTTCCCGAGCAATTCAGAAAATGTTGTTAACAAAAACAGAAATTTGAACTGCTCATAAGTGACTGCAATTTGCTCAGAGGAGGCAAGGAGTTAAGCGACGCAGTAGTTTGTTGTCTACAACAGTTGGAGTATGATTTCATATTTGAGCCATGCTCTCGCAAAAAAAAGGGGGATTGATGCATCTCTGTTATGCATTATATACCAAGCAAGTCATTACATAATTATGAAAACATAAAATCCATTTTGTTTAACAACCGACTGAATCATGAGGTAGACTAGTCCTTTGGCATGCAGAAAATCAACCAACAGCAAAAAGTGTCGACTCCAGGTAAGCCTACGGACTGCATAGCATGAGCACGGCTTATTTGTTTTTTTTGTGAAGTACAGCTCACTCCTAAACACTTTCAACGCCAAATATATCTCTATCTACGACTGTAAAAATAGTCCAATGACACTCAGAAAGATTCTTAAAAGCCTGACAAGACAAGTGGATGGCATAGATCTAAGATCGGGCGTTCTTTACTGTCTCATCTTGATCTAAACCGTCCGCCCCTGTTCTAATCTATGGCGCCGAAAAGTATAACCTTACCCAATAGTCCCCATAACCGTTTAAAAATGCAAAAATGTAGCAATGCAAAAAAGATAATGCAACACAGTCCCTCGGATCAATTTTTTGACTTCCATCCAAGCATGGCAAATGGATCCGTGTCTTAAACACCATAGCTGTAATCGCAATTTCCGGGCAAAGACGAGGTAACATTTGGTAACTAAGCTTTTTGTCTCAGCTGTTTAATTTTGGAAAAGAACAGAACAGTAACAAATCACCCATAAACTCTCTGGGCGCCATGAGCAAAAACACGGAGTCTTTTTGCGGGCGGCATAGATCAAAATCAGACTGCACAAAACGTGCAGTCTGATTTTGGATCTATACCACCCGCTTGTTAAGTAAAACCTACATGATAAAAACTCTTTCAGAGTTTCAGTGGACTGTATTTTTAGCCGTTGAAAGAGGCTGAGTATATATATTTGACACTAATAGGGCTAATCCTTTACCTGCTAAATAAGTGAAATGAAACTTTCAAGCCAATAGTAATAATCTAAATTTTGCTATTTTAAAGGTACTTTTGATAGTAAAAATATTTCCTTACCGGACAGTGTAGATCAAAGATCAGACTGCACGTTTTGTGCAGTCTGATCTTGATCTACACTGTCCGCTAAAGGTCCTTGAGCCGCGCTTATCAGCCTAAGGGTTAAAACAATTTGATATTTTTTTTTCTATTTGAACGGTCATGCACGAGAAGCGGTGCGGTACTTTAGATAGACTTTGACTTCTCGTTATCTATTCACGAAATCACGTTCTCGCGTTAATTGGGGGATTATTCTCGGTAATTACGGATCGGTCTGTTCCAAGAATTGGTAAATGATGCTGTATTATGTTCCGTAAAACCACTAGTGACATCATGACTTCGCTATATATATGAGTATTTGTCTAATTATTTCCGCACGTGCATCGACTTGTGTTTCTGAAAGCGAGGCTGACAGCCGGGCCCACACCATTATCAGTCAGTAGTTTTCGTGTTGATTCTGTTTTGGCAAGTACTTCACATGCATTTACTTGTAGGTGTTTTTGATGATATGATGATGTTGATGATAATGATGATGGTGATGATGATCTTATGTCCTAAAATATCTATAAGGCATCACCTCATTATTCAGATAAACTTTTGAACATGTAAATAAATCAAAAGGAAATTTAAAGCCAACAGTTAAACCCTAACTGTCGTGGCTTCAAAACTCTTCGTTGGAGAAATATCACCGTATCGGACAGTGTAGATTCAAGATCAGACTGCACGTTCTGTGCAGTCTGATCTTGATCTACACTATCCGCAAAAGCGTGTCGAGTCGGACTTAGCTGCCAATGGGTTCAAAAGCGGGGAGCGTCTGTCATTACTTTATCTTCGTTCGCCACTCTTGCATGCGAGAACATTAAATATTTACATGAAATGCGCCTGATCTAGCCACTGATAGCTTAGGCAACCTCCATGAAATTTGTTTATGACGTCATTATTTTATTTTATACAAACAATATTTCAAATTGTCTTGGCTTATCGTATCAACTATGGGTGATATTTAAATTGCATTTTTTGGTGAGATTTTTTTGCGCTTTTTTTTTATCATTAGATTTTATCCCCCCTTTTTTAAAATCCAGACGGTGCTTATAATAGGCCTCAGTGTGACTTCCGTTGCTGCACATCGGGTAAAATAAATGCGATGACCTGATTGGTCAAATATCGATTTCCACGGATCCATGTATACACTCGCCATTCAATGTCTCTGCTGTCCTTCTTCATACTGATTTAGCTTAAGTTATATGTTTACTTTTTTTTTTTAAACTCAGTATCTTTTTTGTTGTAAACCTCCCCTTACACCAGCATCAAAGCCATTATTTCTTGTATCCATACATGTATGTTTGCACTTGCATGACGAAACGCCGTTGAACCACATGGCATCAGTTTAACATTTTGTATTGTCATTGCGATTAGACGATGTGTGTGTAGTCCATGTAATGCACAAGTCTAAATAAAAATTGTGCTTTGATCTGCCCTTTACTGATTCGATTTTTCACATACCATTCACAGTTCCGTCAATTTTCTCATTTAACGATTATCAAAAAAATATTCAATGAAGTATCATCACTTCTTGAAATACTTATTAGACTATGCGATAATCACTTTTCCTTTTCCGGTTGACATTTTTCTTCTTGAAAGAGACATCTTGATGTTTAACCCTCTACCAAACAATAGGCAGTTTTAATGACCCGAAGAAAAAATGCTTTTGAAAACATTGTGGAAAAGGGAGAAAATGCTGGTACCCAGCATTTTCTCCCTTTCCCACAACGTTTTCTGCTTTTTCTCAGGCAAAGTCCACTAGTTGAGCCACACTTATTTTGTCGTCTGCAAATACTATGAATTTAGACAAGGCTAAGTATTTGTCGTTTGGTAGAGACTTAAGCAAGAATCGTTGTGAAGCCTTTACCACATAATCCAATGATTTCAAGGCCATAAAAACAGAAAGCTTTAGAAAATACTGCGGGAAAAGGAGAAAGTACTGGCCACCACATTTTGTCCTACACTTTCACGTAGAATAATTTTAATTTGAGTCACTTTTCATTTGTTGTCTGCGAATGCTTTCAATTCGGGCAAATCTAAAAATGTGTCGTCTGTAAATCTGTCCTCTGGCAAAAGCCTGTATTAATTTTGATTAACAATAATTTACGAGAAATATTCTTGAAAGTCGTCTGCTTTAAACTGCTTTCAGGAGATCACGTGATAATAAGAGACCAATGGAGAGCATATAAATTAACAGTGAGATTCAAAAAAGAAATGCAAATAAAACCAGAAATGTCTTTTAGAAAAAGAGATAGACGGCGTAAGAGATACAAATATAATAATACATAGAAATTCTTTTGTGTTTCAATATGAAGAGAAATAATGAAAAATAACCCCACAGCCTCATTGTTTGCATATTTTTGAAAACTGAAAGTTTCAATTAGGTATATTTTTCAAGAATAGGTGTTAATCAAAATCATCGTTGGAAAAGAAGCAGTGGTTGCTAAAATTGATGCGTCTGAAAATACATGTAGACATAGAGTATGTGTTATCCCATTACCAGACGAGAAAATTTTACACAAGTCCAAATTCAAAGTCTTTGCAGACGACAAATTGAATGTGGCTCAAATGATATAACTTGTTTTTGAAAGGATAGGAAACATCGAGGAAAAAGGAGAAAATGCTGGTTACCAGCATTTTCTCCTTTTCCCACTATGTTTTCCAAAGGCTTCTTTCTCGGGGTCGTTAAAGGTCGGGATTGTGTGGTAAAGGGTTATAGGGTAACGCTTGAAAAATGTTAGCAGTAGCAACGCTTTATACATGTATGGTATTTTCATGAATTTGCCCGCAGGGGCCCGCAGAATAAACACGTCTACATTTTTGACCAATCGCATTTAACTATTTATTTATTCGGGTTTATCGATACCAAATAGTAGGTCAACAGTCAGTAAAGTCAGCTACGCCGAAGAATATATACAGTCGATACAAATTATAGTCTTAAGAAGTTTATCAGGAAGCATTCGTCTGTCTTCTCTCGTCTGCAACATCCGAATCGTGGTTTGAGAGGAAAATCTGAATGAACATCTGATACAGAGGTTGTAAATAAGCGTGCACGAGCAATCTTCACCTCCCTCTTACCGCCCGTTCTTATGTTTTTGATAATATCTGATATAGTGCAACATTTCACCCGCTACTCTACATTCCAGATGTTTCTTCAACAGTCGCCATTAAGGCCCCACCAAACGACAAAATTTTGGATTTGTTCAATAGCAAAGCATTTGCAGACGACAAATTGAATGTGGGTCAAATGACGCAACTTGTGTCTACATCGTAGATTTATCTTCAAAGGTCGCCTTAAAGGCCCCACCAAACGACAAAATTTTGGATTTGTCCAACAACAAAGCATTTGCAGACGACAAATTGAATGTGGGTCAAATGACAAAAGTCGTGTCTACATTCTAGGTTTTTCTTCAAAAGCCGTCTTAAAGGCCCTACCAAACGACAAAATTTTGGATTTGTTCAATAGCAAAGAATTTGCATTCGACAAATTAAATGTAGATCAAATGATGGAAGTTGTGAGCGAAATGACAGAAAGCGTTGTGGGCAAGGGAGAAAATGCTTTTTACCAGCAATTCTCCTTTTCCCTTGATGTTTGCTACATTTTTAAAGACAGATAGACAGAAATCATCTCTTGAACTACATCTTAAATACCACCGCTTTAATTTAGAAAAGTCTAAAATTTTGTCGTCTGGTAAAGAGTCAACCTTTTCCCAAAAGACAAATGTCAACTTTTCAAAATCTAAAGCATCTGCAGACATCAGAAATTGAAACGGTACAAATGAACCGAAGTTCTTTAACCGGGTAGAAAAGATTGTGGAAAACTGGAGAAAATGCTGGTTACCAGCATTTTCTCCTTTTTCCGCAATGTTTTCGAATGAATTCTTCCTTTGGATCGTTGAAGCATTGTGATTATTTGGTTAACCCCTTACCAAACAATCCCGACTTTTAAAGACCCTATGGAAGAAGGCTTTTGAAAACATTCTGGGAAAAAGAGAAAATCCTGGTGAACAACATTTTCTTCTTTTCCACAATGTTTTCTACCCTATCCAGCACTACTTTCGTCATTTGAGCCATTTTTAATTTGTCGTCTGCAAGTGCTTTCAGTTTGGGCATGTCCAACATTTTGTCGTTTGGTAATGAGGAAAAGGGGTAAATATTACTATATATAATGAGAAAGATCCGTCTTTACATAACGTTTCTTTAATTAACCTTCCATTTTGTTTGTTCGTATCCTTTATCCCACTTTTCGTTCGATTAGGTTCCACCGTACTGTTTATATTGGGACTACGAGTCCTTTTCGGTCCTTTTCGGTCGATTTCATTCCGATGGCCATTATCTGGGGTGGGCCTAGTAACCGTCTTTGAAGTATGTTTATTTTAATTTTCAGGCTGATTACGAGTTGATAATTTTCTTGGCGGGGTTCTTTGTAGTAATCTCAAAATATCAAAGTTTTTGTTTTAATTAACTTCTACAAGTGTATTCATTGTTGACGATCAATATTGTTCAGTACAAGGGCTATAATTTATTCGAATATGTAAAAAAGAGCGAAACTCATTGCTCGTATTGTGACGATTGCCCACGGTCATTTTGTGAATTATGATAACTCTTATAATATTTCTGAGCATGATAATTCTCTGTCAGTCCCTTTGATTATTTCCTTCGTTGGACACAGATGGAGTGATGGTGAATTATTATACAAGTTAACCCTTTACCGCACAATACCGACTTTTAACGACCCTAGGAAAGAAGCCGTTTAAAAACATTGTGGGAAAAGGAGAAAATGCTGGTTACCAGCATTTTCTCCTTTTCCCACGATGTTTTCTACCATATCGAAAGAAAAAATTGCACAATTTGAGCCACAATGAAATTGTCGTCTGCAAATGTTGTCAATTTGGACAAGGCTAAGATTTTGTCTTCTGATAAAGGATTAAAAGGTTAAAAAATTGTTTGAATTGGCATTGTTCAGAGTCCAGCAATTTAGTATGCAGATGAATTTTCTTTAAAAGGATTTATCCCTCATTTGTACATTTGTCTATTTTGTGCGTGTGTGTGTTTTTTTTTTTCGTTTCAAACAAGGTGGACACTGATGGAATGACGGGGAATTATGATGGAAAAGGATAACTACCTAACTTCTTTTAGTATATTACTAGTATTAAGTTCGCCATATTGTATTATATTGTATTATACGTGTTTTATAAACCTCATGGGTCTATGACCTTCTGGAAGGAATAAGTATGGTATGCAACACTATATAGGTCTAGCTCCAGAGCTCGGTCGGTCAAGGCAAAGTTTGTAATTCAGTCAGGTCATGAGTTCGAGTACCAGCTTGGTCGTGCTCTTTTCCAGGATCTATATTATTTAATTACTACATTATTGATTTTTCTTTCATCGCTGAATATCATTTTGATGAAGTAAGTGGAAAAGCAGTCTGTAGCTTAGACAGAGTATCTTCCAAGTCATTGGTTTAGGAAACCCCAAGACCGTATAGACAGATGCACCGGTCGTCGGCGTATAATTGAAAACGGCGGTTAACATGAAAACTAGACTATTCGTCTACACGCCAAAAGTTGATATAATTGGCAAAAACCCGAAACACTTTTATAATGATATTGAAAGCAATTAAAAAAAAAAACAACGCATTCTTACACGTAGTCAGACGTTTTCTTTTCAACGTTTCTCTACAAACATTATCCAATTCATATGGACTTAAAGTACAGTTTTGAATCTTGACGGTTATTTTCGTCACCGGTACATCAAAGTGATTGGGGTACTGAAAGCTTATTACAATGTGTATGAGTCATGATTTGGGAAGAAGGGGTTAATGAATTTCCGTGATGCACTTTTGAAAGCAATTCATTACATAATTATGGATCCTTAAAGTCTATCTTTATCTATAACAACCAACTGAATCATGGGGAACACTGGTCCTTTGACATGCAGAAAATTGACTGATTGCAAACAGTTTCGACCCAGGTCAGCATGCGCGGACTGCGCAGGCTGACCTGGGTCGATACGTTTTGCAGATGCATTAAGCCCGTATTTCACAGTGCATAGCTCCTATCATCCTAGCAGTGTAAGCTACTATTCCCCTCCCCATCTTTTCACGTATTGACTTTTTCATCGCCCATTGAGCAAGTTTTTTTCTCCTCACCAATTAAAAATGAATAAATATGGAAGTTGGCAGGTCAGTTGCTGTCAGAAATCGAACAAGTTCTTTCATACACGTGCGATGACGTCTGCTCCTCTCATTAGAGGTGTTCCGAAAAAACATTCCTTCGAACAGAGCATTGTTGTTCTGCCAAGCGACAAATAAAATAGAAATGAATGACCCTCGTAAATTTGCATGGGGTCCCTTACATGGCTATCAAAAACGGAAAAGACGCGCGTCATTGAAAGCAGGAGGCTCTAATCAGGTTGATAATATCTTGTAATAATGGCGAATTGTCTGACGCACTAATATTTCACGGCTGTACTCACGAGTTTGATCAGTGAGTATGGGTACCCTACCTTCCATTTCGGTTGCTGTCTGAGGGATTGGTTTATTGATTGATTGAATTGGAGTTTAACGGCGTTTTAACAGCTTAGGTCATATCCCGGCAGTCATTGCACCTACGCATGTGTTTCCTGGCTTTCTCACACTAGCACTGACACAACTTTCTTTCCAGGTCACTGAATGCTTTCTCACATGCATCAGAGGTGAGAGGCGAAAAATCGCCGAAAAGAAAGTTTGCTGTAACATGACTGCAATATTGTTGGGAGAGCGATACAACACTATCCAATCAAACAAACAAGTCAGCAGTGTGGTCCTGCTATATTCTTTTACATCGAACTCACAACCACCAGGTCACGAGTCCGAAACGCTAACTACTGAGCTATTCGGGCGGGCTGCTGTCTGAGTGAAGCCAATGCTATATTTGTAGATTTACCATAGCCCTTTACCAAACTACAAAATTTAGACCTGTCCAAACCGAAAACATTTGCAGACGACTTATTGAATCTGGCTCAAATAATGGGATTTGCTTTAGAGGCAGTAAAAAACATTGTGGAAAAGGGAGAAAATGCCGGTTACCACCTTTTTCTCTTTTTTTTCCACGATGTTTTTAAAAGCCTTCTTCCTTAGGATCATTAAGACTCGGGATTGTTTTGGAAAGAGTTAATAAAAAGAATATTGAATTATCATCAAAATACCGTAAGAAATGTACGAACGTAGTGACTCTAAAGTCGCTTTTTTGAACCACATAATCTAATTTGTTTGTTTAAATAGGATATTTTTCCGCTTTCAACAGTATTTCAGTTGAATCTCGGCGAAATATCACTTTTTAAGGGTTTTCTTGGATCCAGAACAAGACTGGGTCTTCGCAGTGCTTTGCTAAAGAACACTGCCTCGTGATCAAAGCAAAATGTGCATTCGTATTACGTAAATTTTGCATTAATGTAAAACAATGTAGCAGGACCACACTGCTGACTTGTTTGTTTGATTGGATAGTGTTGTATCGCTCTCCCAACAGTATTGCAGTCATATTATGGCGATAGCTGACTTAGTCATGTTCTTTTTCTGGGTTTTGCCGGTACTATGGTGGGGTTCGGTATTGCCTTTCCCATGACCAGTACCGTCAGCTCAGATCGAACCAGGATTTCCTAATTACAAGACTTGAGACAGAACCACTATGCTTATCGAGAAGGCTCGAAACGCCTTGAAAATGCAAAATTTGGACCCTTTTTTTTTTCCCAATGAAAAATGTTGATTTGGGTTGCAGAACGTTCTTATAATTAATACGAGTTAATTGAATAAATAAAATAATACCCGTGGGAAGAAAGTACTCAGACGGTCAGATAAACAGAGAACCGTCCTATAATATAACAAGGCGCATAGCTAGACACTGATATTCGTCTCTTACAATGCCGCGGCAAAATTCGATCGCAAATTGGTAAACACAAGAAATGGCCTCTCAATGGGATGGGAGAGGGAGTTGGCGGTTATGCAAATAAGGGAAGGAAGGACCTCCCCTGTTGTACAGTGCAGATGTTTTAAATCTTCATTCGGAATCATTTATCTTTTGGGGTCTTTTTTCTCACGTCTACAGGAATTCTATGTATGCCTTGTATTACCTCGCCGAGCCCCGTAGCTCAGTCGGTAGCGTACACGACTTGAGAACAGGAGGTCGTTGGTTCGATCCCCGGCTCGGCCAATTTCTTTCCGAGGATTGATGATAGTCATTGCCATAGGATTCATTCCTCTCTCACCCCTGACCATTGTTTCGACAGGAGTTATGTGGGAAATCAGCCAGTGGCTTGGAAAGAGTATTGTGCGGAGCACTGGTAAAAGAAACTCAAGGAAAGCATGAATAGGTGTACTGGCCGCAGCGATATAACTGAAATAATGTTGAAAACGGCGTTTAACACCAAACAACTAATTGAATGACCGCATGAAACAGAAGACGAAAAAATTATTGTAAGAGTATGGATTATCAAACATGAATACAGTTGTATTTTTTGAATATCATTGAAAACATCATGTATATAGTTAACCCATAGGCTGCTAAGCACGACTCACTGACCTTTTGCGGACATTGTAGATCAAGATCAGACTGCACAGAACGTGCAGTCTGATCTTTGATCTACACTGTCCGACAAGGAAATATTTTTCTCCGAAGAATAAGTTTGAAATAGCACTATTCAGGGTTTTTACTATCGGCTTGAAGGTTTCATTTAACTTATTTAGCAGGGTAAGAGTTAAACGGACTTAACTGGTTTTTTTTTTGGCGTAAGTCAAAATTTCTAGTAAAACACTGATTAATACAAGTATACATTTTTTTCCCTTTGCGAACGTAAAGAAACTGTACTGTTACAATCAATAGAACTATTTAATTCGCCAAGTTTCAGACGAATGGATACCAGATAGTAATTTTGCGATCGATAACTCCGTCTATATTTACGCCATCAGATATGACGTCACCATACTGGCTTGAACATAATCCTACGTACTCGACGTTGTCTGCGCATGTCATATTCTTCGAAGATTCGACCTGTCTGCTATGACGCATCACCCATTCCCCGAATATTCGGGAAAAGTAGGGCTTACAGCGAAGCTATTAGCCTATTACCCAAGCATGTAGGGGCTGTTTTAATAAATGGCCGATGCATAGGTTACATGCTAGCCGATCACAGCTGAATGAATGGCACCAGGTAGCGTTTTATTGAGTAAACGTTTATTTTATTTTGAAATTCAAAGTAAGGTTGTCGTTTTGAAAAATTAGTCCGCTTCTGTACCCAGCATGCCCATATTAGATAGACGTTTATTTGTAGAATGCCATCTAGCAGGAGATAATGACGTACTCGACCACTGTTTTTGAACATATGAAATAGACTTTGCGAAACCATTGCGTGGACAGTAGAAAAAATACCTTAAGAACCTTAAGAGGCTACGTCACCCTTCTAGGAAATACGACGGAAAAATACATTTTTTCCCCCTTCCCCTAACTTTTGTTTTTCCTTCTTTACTGATGGTTTACTGGCCATCGCCTACCTTAATTCAGTGATGAAGCTTTTTGTTGTTTGGTAAGATTATAAAAATCTGAAAAGCCGCTATAAAAAGTCGTCTGCTGCCTCACGTAAAATGTCGTCTGCAATAGGTAAAGAATAAGGCCAAAACCTGTTACGTTCTGTGTTGGAGACATCTTAACTCCTTATCAGACGACAAAATTTTAGACTGGTCCAAATTAAGAGTATTTGCAGACGACAAATGAAATATCGCTCAAATGAATAGGTTTGTTTTTGAAAGGTTAGAAAGCATTGTAGGAAAATGAGAAAAAGCTGGTAAACAGCATTTTCCCCTTTTCCCACAATGTTTTCAAAAGTCTTCTCTTGATTTGTAGAAGATGTAACAAAGGAAATATTGATATGAAAGAAAATATAGATCTTCCTATATTTGAATTGATCCGAAGTGGTACGCGACGAAATGCCTAACTTGGACACCAAGCGGTGACTTGTTTGAACTATTTTGAATGTCAAATACATATGAGCCGCGCTCTGTGAAAAGGGGGCTTAATGCATCTGCGAAAAGTTTCGACCCAGGTCAGCCTGCGCAGTCCGCGCAGGCTGACCTGGGCCGAAACTTTTCGCTATTGGTCGATTTTCTGCATGTCAAAGGATCAGTCTACCTCATGATTGAGTCGGTTCTTAAAAAAAGTGGCTATTATGGATCCATAAGTATGTGATGGCTTTCTTGGTATGATGGATTACGGAGATGCATTAAGCCCCCTTTTGCCAGAGCATGGCTCATATATTTAAGCCCTACCTCTTCTGGCGGCTGAAACTACAAACCACCGAAACTCTGACAGTTTTTTGTCTTAATCAGAACCGGCAGTCTGATTTGGATATACATGTATAACGCCCGCTTATTCAGCGAAGCAAATAGAGACAAAATCTCTCCGAGTTTCAGCCGTTGGAAAAAGGTCGGATTTATACACAGTTTTGGCGCTTAAGGACTCCAAGAATTTATAGGTCGATGTAAAAAAAAAAAAGAAGACAAACCAAACAGCCTTATTTTTGTGAAATACTGGTTGGGTCAAACCTATGACCCCCGGTATTCATGCCCAATGAAGTGACCCACTGTGTCCATCCTTTAATGACTCATAAGATATAAAATAATGCTTTCAAATGCTTTCAAAGATCTTAAGAAAATGATAACATCCTAAAGAAATAAAACCAACAAAAAAGGACAATTACAGAAATCAACAAAAAGAACAGAAAATGGTTCGAACGTGCCAAAGAGCACAACAAACAGCTATCAAAACACACAAAGATGCATCGGAGTCAAGACAAAAATGCCAAAGCCAGGACAGCCGAACAATAGGAAAGTTCAATTAATTCTTGACCAGACGAAAAATACATAGACCCGACCATATTGAAAGCATTTGCAGACAACAAATTAAATTTGGCTCAAATAATGAGATTTCTCTTTGAAAGGGTAGAAAACATCGTAGGCAAAGGAGAAAATGCTGGTTACCAGCATTTTCTCCTTTTCCTACGATGTTTTCAACAGCCTTCTCTCGCAGGAGCGTTAGAAAGACGGACCTATTTGGTGAAAGGGTCTTAATTCGAAGAAAATATTGACCATTTTGTAAGTGATGTCAAATTAAATTCTCATCAAATCTGTGTACTATGTTGACACTTCCTTTTTGGGGGGCTCTCTGTTAGAAAGTAGCCATTTCTTTCTTTCTTTTTCTTTTATTTTATTCAGAAAGAAATATTTTGATTTGAATCATGTATCTAAATAATTAGACCGGGAATGGTACCATTTGAAGTGTCAAAAAGTGTAAACTTGCTGTCAAAGAAAAGACGGTCTATTTTTTCGCTGCCAATGAATGTTACAATTTAGAGCCATTGGCGTTCTGTTTGATTGAAAATGTATTTTAACTCTTTTACGCCCATGAGCGAATTTTGTTATCCTTTTGCGGACGGTTAAGATCGAGATAAGGCTGACCATGGGCGAATTTTGTTATCCTTTTGCGGACGGTTAAGATCGAGATCAAACTGACAATGAGCGAATTTTGTTATCCTTTTAAGTACGGCTAAGATCGAGATCAGGCTGCATAGCACATAGTTTCCGACCTTAGATCAACACCAAGAGCTTCTTTTTTCTACAGACCGAAAATATCTTTTTTTTTGCTTCTATTTTTATTGTCTCTGTACTACTAGACTCCGCAAAAAAGACGAATTTACACAGTAAAAGAGTTTAATAGTTGTGAAAAGGAATTCTTTTGCCTTATTTAAGAAAAATTCTAAGAAATATCATCAAATAAAAGCTTTTACTTCTATATAAATGATACGAAAGCTTGTATAATAATGATGATAATAATGATAATAATAATATTTGCTATTTTGATTTATAAGTAGTATCATTTAAAGGTAATATCAAAAGTCAAATAAAATAGAGCTACTGTTTCGGTCTAAAGAAAATCTTTCTCGCTAAATCAGAATCCACCCATTTCTACATGGATTTGAATATTGGACTGCCATTCAATTCTAGAAAATTGGTACACGTTTAGTAAAAAGAAGCGATTGCTTATTACAAGCAATGTTTCCATTTCGAAAAATGTCTTTCTTATAATTCAGGACAGGACTTTTGCCCTTATAATTTTTCTTATGTAACCTGTAAAAAGTTTTGGAAAATTCCATAATTAGTTTCAATATTAAGCAACGAACAAGAACCGTTTTCATCAGTCATTCTTGACTGCCTTGATAATTTAAAATATCAAAAGAACCCAATTTCTGATTGGATAAATCATATGGTCTGACCAATCAGAAACTGTGTCCCTTCCTAAAGATAGAACTGGAATGCAATTTAGAATGATTAGTGGGTACTGACCCAAAATTTCCATGCACACAATGTTATATACGTTATATTTTCAATAAAAAAGGAAAGCGATGATGCGTCGGACAATCGAAGATATTTTTTCATTTTGTAATTGTCTTTGCATTTTCTATGCTTCAGTATTACGGGCCTTACGCCCGTCTATTTCATCCTGTCCTCCTAAATAATATAGAAATATGTTGATGATTTTTGTTTTCAATCAATCAAAATGATAACAATGACAAAGTTACAAAGTATCTAACCATTTCAAACACAGTTCTAAATCTAGATTATAAGATCAGCCTTTCATTGGCCGGGACAGTTTAAGAATGAAGAATGAGCCCTGAATATTTGACCTGTTGGTGTCTATCAATGTTTGATACGAGGAAGGATTAGCACTGCGGGGAGATATGATAGCTGTCTAGCATTTCTCCAATAAGTATTGAATATCAATGTTTACATAGTCTTTACGAAAACCAATGGAAAAGCAAACACAACGTGTACCACCGGGAATCCCACTGCTGGGGTTAGCAAGGGTGACGAAAACGCTTTTATTTTGTCGAAAAATGAAGTTTGCCAAGGCTAGTTGTACACAATCTTCTCTAGTACAACTTAGTACTACCGTTCTACTATTGTCAAAAAGGAACGTACACGTATTGGTGCCTTGGAGCTCGAAGGTCAAAGCTTTCATGCTGACCTACATCATACCAACCCTTATCCTTCTAAATAAATTAAATAAAACTTTCAAGCCGATAATAAAAACACGAATATTTCTATTTTCGATTAATTTTTTGGAGAAAAATATCTCCTTATCGGACAGTGTAGATCAAAGATCAGACTTACGCTCTGTGCAGTCTGATCTTGATCTACACTGTCCGCAAAAGGTCTGTGAGTCGCGCTTAGCAGCCCACGGGCTAATGGAAAACATCAAGCCAGAAAGAACGGCAGTATAAACAGATAGGTATACAAGCAGAAAGAAAGAAAGAAAGCAGAGAAACTTCATTGTCTTAACTTTTAATGTTTACCAAACACCAAAATGTAAGAGTTGTCCCATTTGAAACAACTTTCAGGCGACACTAACCCCTGGTTCAGATAATGGGACTTGTTCTTGAAAGGGGAAAAACATTGTGGCAACCGGAGAAAACGCTAGTTACCAGCATTTTCTCCTTTTTTTTCCCAGAATGTCTTCAAATGCCTACCCCTTCAGTGTCGTTAAAGCACAGATTGTGTGGTAAAGGGTTGAAAATCATTTTCCACGTTGACAAAAATAGCAATATCACAAGGGAAGAGGACTTCAGAGATCTCTCAGCCAAAAAGCAGTTTATCGCATTGAGCTTATCACGTCCATATGTTGAAGTAATCACATTGTTGCGCTATCAGACAGACTATTACACGGTCTTTTAAAAGGATGTCATTACCAACTTTCTCTCTGACTGTGAAGTTTGAAACGGCCACGTCTAATTCGACTTAAAATTCAAAGTGCTGAAAGTGCTGAAAGAAACTTGAACATGCGTAAGTTAAACACAGACCTGTTGAAAAATTATCGATTTTCGAAAAAAAAAACAACATAAAAGTGCAACATTTTGAATCGTCTATCGTAAGAATTCAAAAAGGGAACTTTGACAAATGAAGAAACTGATACAAAAAATAATCTTATGATTGTCACATGCTATCTGTGGTCGTATTTCATTTTTTGACAAAAAGATGTTTTCATTGCTATGAAAATAGAATTAAAACATTCAACAATCAGGAGTATAAATTTAAGCACAAAACTATGCTATAAAAATCTGATCGATTAAAACATGTTTTTTTCTCTTTACGCAAGCATTTTAAAATGGACAATTGTTTCGGTCCATTTCAAAATGCTTGTGTAAAGAGGAAAAAGCAAGGTTATAATCAATCAAAATCTTCATAGCATAGCTTTGTGCTTAAATTTATACTCCTTAAGATATATGATATAACTGGTGAAGAAAGCAAAATACTTTCTAAAAAAACAAATACGAATTTTTATCCGAATCCGTATCGTTAATATCTCGATCCATAATGATCTGCTGCAATCAGTGGTAAAAAAAAAAGAAATATCCAGTGGAAAATAACACTGATTATAAAAAGGAATTATCAGATTTTATGAGGGTTTCAACATATTTCGATTTAAAAAATAACTTTACCCTTGGAGCGTACATACATGTGAAATAAAACAGAAAATTTCTGCCAGTAAAAAATTTTCAGACTATGGCAATTTCAAGGCTATCTTTTTCTTCAGAATATGTCTGTGAACAAGGAGCAGTGAACACTCAAAATCAGACTGTTTTCAGTTTAATCTAATCTCGATCCAGTCTGTTAGCGAAGACAGCTAAAGTTTCGCCCATCACATTGCGGGTTAACAGCGTCAACTGTCTTTGTCACTCTCTGCGACATGTCTTGATCAATTTGTATTGGAGGAACATGGACATCAGCACTTTCTGTCAATTAACTGCTTCTATAATCATTTCTAGTATATTATTTTTCAGTCATCCTTTCATCAACTTTTAAGACTCTATCACAACAGTTCAGAACACACAAAAATCAAAGTATTGTATCAAAATGAAAACGGAAATGAGACATGATTGACATGTGTTAAAAATGTTGCAGGAACATGAAACGCTTTCATTTAGCTTGTTTCTCTCTCTCTTTATTGTGAATTTAAAGCAAATCGTAAAGAGAAAAAAAGTAAACAAGAAGAAGACTGCCAGAGTTAATGATTTATTATTATTATCATCATAACGGTATTAATACCAATAAAATCAGCTCACCCACATTCTAATGTTATTAAAAGCGGACAAACGTTATTTGCGTATAACAATAAGATCGAGCATAAAAAATACAAAATCGCTAATTGGATTCCCGAGTAAACATTATGAAGAACCACCCAGTGAGTTGAAACACAATGTACGTTCCGATTTTGTGATCGAACTGTAACCCTTTTCGGATACAGAGGTTTCGAGTCAAAAGCTAGACAGAGATGTGATGCTAATTTTTCTTAACCATTTTTAACACTTTATTCTTTTTAAATCAAACGCTGATCTCGTCTGAAGCAGTTATCAGTGCTTTCTTCTAAAATTAAGTATTATATCATTGGGCAATTAGAATATTTTCATTTCCGGGACAAAGCGTTATAAAACAAAAAGAATTATTTTTTTTGTCCTTAAAATGCTATTGTATCTTTTCAACAAAGATTGAACATTTATGACGCATTCTTGAAACCGAAGAAATGCGATGATGTACAACTGTTTATATTTTGATAATTATTTAAATTACTTATATATTTGTCAACAATGTTTTCATAGAGATATACCACTTCACCACATGCATACCCCACATGAAAAAAAATGTTTAGATCATTTCGTACCTTGTGCCGTTTATTGACAAGATATAGATGACAGACTTGAAAAAAGGAAAAAAGAAGATAAAGATAAACAAAGTTACATTCAAGGATAAACCAACAAACGAAATGATTAAAAAAAAAAACGTTTCTTGGCAGCATGATCACATACTTTGACAATTGAATAAAACTCTATTTCGATAGATACATGTACTTCTACATAATTTTAATTCTCAAAAGGCATAGTGCAACTTAAGGAGGCAATAGGCCCTACAGGTCCTTCGATAAAGCATCGAAGAGTTGACAGTTATTTCGGAACGTTCACGTAAAGTAGTACCTAAAACTAATTCATGAAGTAAATTGATATAAAGAAAAGGTTGCCAGAAAAAATAAGGAAAGTATCATTGATTTTGGCTAAAGATGGGTATTCATGAACATTAACGATGCTAATATTGTCGGGAGACAAGTTCGAATTAAAACGTGTATTCTCGCCTCTCCGCTCAATTAGACAGGCTGAACGAAGGCATTAGCGTCGCTCGTTTTTTTTTTACGAATATAAAAATCAGACCTTTTCCATGATATTAAAATACAGGTTTGTTTAAAAAAAACTTAACCTCTACTGGTATTGTTGGGAAAAGATTAATATAACCTGTTTTTGAGTACGTCTTGTCATTGTTACATATGAAATAAATAGAAAAGAAGACGCACGGTATCGCGTACATCTCGGTCTGTTCGCTTGTCTTCAATACACGCACGTTTTAAAACAGAGGCTCTGTTTCTTTTTCCAGTATCACTCGCTCCATTCATTTGTTAAATAAAGGAACAGTTGTAAAAAGAGGTTTTGCCAGTATTCACTTTGTTGCGGGAATAAATGTTGAATATTCTTCAATTGCTATAACTGTATCTTGACCATCTCAACAAAGACTTGTAAGTAAAAACTAGAGTATTGTACCCTTCTATTGTTGCATAGACTGAATTGTAATCGAGGAAAGACGAACAACCAATTTGAAAACAAAACATAAGTTGGTCTTTAGCTTTTTGAGATTAAACCTCATCCGAAAATTATGTAACGTTTTTATTTCTCGTTATTACCTACTAGTAAACAGAAGCGATGTATTCATCCTCTGCATACAGCTTTTGGAAAAAAAATGGAACTGAAGCAGTTGCTTCCTACGAGTAACTGCGCTGCAAAAATACTTCCATACTTTTTCTACATTTTATTTTATTTGTTAGTTCTACACTCAGCTTGTTTGATAATTTAAGAAAATGTTAAGTACAATGATCAAAAGCAAATCCATATTCCAAATTCTTTACACTCATATTAACGTTCAGTTACAATTAATCGTCTTCCATTTCGGTCGTATTATAAACTGTGCAGAAATATCCAACCCCCGCCCTGCCCCCCCCCCCCCCCCCCCCCCCCCCCGACAAAATATCATTGTAAAATATAAATATGAGTTTTTGTCCATAGTATTCATTGAGTAAGATAACTGCTGTATCAAAATCGTGGTAACGGCAATGAAACAATTAATAATACTGGTTGTGGAATCAGACGGCACTTCCGGATTTCCATTATTTTTGTCACATTGATACTTAATCAGATATTCGTGCAAAAAATACAGTTAAATTGAATATGGAAACTAAACAAAAGCTCTTCGCTAATTTCAATACCAAATGTCCATGAGGATGAAACTTTTCTTTCTTTGGTTTTTTATCATAGAACAAAATAAAGGTGTAGGGGTTAAGTAGTAGGATAAGGTTCACTGTCATAAACTAATAAATTATGCAATGATGTCCCCTGTATGAATAAACATCAGAACTATTAATGATCATTATAATATTCATAGACATGCATTTCTAACTACCGTTCTGTCTTGTCAGAATTCAGTACGCTTGTCATTATAATGCTGTCCACTGTCTTGAATTCATTATGTTAAAGAAAGCTTCTCAACAAAATTCATAAATATTTACAGTTCTCTGAGTTACAGAGAAGTTTTGCCTGTAGACTCTGTACTTACAGTACAAGATGGGGTTTAGAACATTGGCTGACCCGAGACCACATGTAACATGTGAAACTAATGCATTTTTTTGTCATTGATATTTTACCAAACGACAAATTCTAGATTTGTCCAAGTTGAAAGCATGTGCAGACAATAGATAAATTGTGCCTCAATGAAACTTGTCTTTGAGATGGTAAAAGGCGTTGTTGAAAAAAGTGCAGGTTACCAGCATTTTCTTCTGTTATCAAAATGTTTTCAAAAGTTTCCTCCATATGAGTCTATAAAACTCAAGATTGTGTGGTAAAAGGTTAACGGATTTTGTTACTACAATTTGTAGAGTTTTGCAAAATATTTTCTGTCCTTAAAAAAAAATATGTCTTAAAACATTTACAGAATTAGTACAACATCATACAATGTTATCTGAACAGTTTCTATGAATTTGTTATAAATGAGAAAGGCTGTCACCTTGACTTCTGGTGTTAGTTCAGCTTATATATCTACAAACATACGGCCATGTCAGAGATTCGTTGCATGTAGCGAATATAGGGCTACAACAACAGGGAGTCTACACTTCTATCTTTGGGGATAGAGATTTCGGAAACTCCACTAAATACACTCAGTATTCGGCATATAGCTTATTTTGGTTATCCAAAGGAAAAACTTGTCATAAACGCAGGACAAACCAGCCATGTTATTCTGAATCTGAAAGAGACAAAATTATTAATGTTGTTTTGGGAAGTGTAGAATAAAGATTACGTACATCTTATCGCAAGAAAAAACCCAACTATCTACATGTATGTACAGTTGAGCGGTTTGGATTTAGCAGGGATTTTAGAAAGTTCGACTTTCACCCAAAGATTATTTCCTTTCTAAGCGTTTTTCTGAGTATATCTGAAAGCCTAATCTAGCAAGCTTTTAGACACTCCAGAGTAAATCTGTACAAATCATTTATCATAAAATGAACACTTACACCATGAATTAGTAATTATTTGTATCCTTTTTGGACGATCTTCATAACTACGTATTTCGATCCATTGATCGACCAGCAGTAAGCATGATCGAATTGAATAATGATGAATAGAATTATTTCTAACATCTCACGCTGGATGACTACGTAAATATACTAAATATAAGGGGTTGGCGGAACTAATCCTGTCCCCATAAATATTTGTGTGCCTTTCACGGATTGTGTGAAAATAATGACACCGGTGGTTTCGACAAAACTGCACGCATAACAACGAGGTCGACGAATGACACACCGACTGAAGAAAAAGTTAATTCCCAATTTGATACAAGTGTGTGGCCAGGTGTTCTTCTATTGAAAAAGATTACAGTTTACCCTTTACCTTCGTCGAATCAAGATACGGTTGTTAACATGGGGAATCATAACGCACTTCGACGGTTATTAAAACTCTTGGAAAGCCTATTACCATCAACGAAATAAACGTTAAAGTACATTGCGTCATGAATTACGTTTCTGGTTACGTTTCTGAAACTTTCCTTCAACGATACTGTTACTGCGGTGGCTACAAGCATGTGCTCTATGGTTAATTTCGCATCTAAGGTTTACCCTAAATAAAAGACGCAATACTGATTGATGACAAAATGTGAACGAACCACTGAGACACTGCTGTCGTTTTGAAGAACTTCTGCAGTGGGCGCCATCTTGCTCTTGTTTGTATATTACACGTGCGTCAAAGTACACACTGCAAAGCAGCACACGTTTAATTATAATGACCGAGCGTGTTGCACAATCGTAAGAGAGACACGTTTTTAGTGTTTCTTTCATTTGACCTCTATTCCGTAATCCTTTAACGATGGATTTAACACATACCATGCAAAAGTTATTTGTTTTAATTCTAAAGGTCCGGCAAAGACCTAAACGCACAATTAAACAGTGAAAGACTTCATAAAAGCAGAATGTGAACTACGAAGCCTAGAGGACAACTGGCCGCTTGCGATTCGGTACCATATTGCGATAGAACATTTTATTGGTCACATGCTAAGAATATTGCTCCATTTTGATCGAAGAAAGCAATCAATTCTATCTCATTTCCGGTTCATTTTCTTGTTTGCCACATCTTCTAAGATTGGTACAGTATCAAATATGCAACTTTTATGGAAGGTATAACAAAAGTTTCAATAGTGGTTGCGCGTAAGCGTCCTATCTCATTGCGTTAACACATTGCACAAATTCTGTAGGTAAGATGCCTAGCGTGCGTCGTAAACACTCGTTTGTCATATTTCGTTAGTGCGAAGCTTCAATAACGAATAAATAATAGGAGGAAGAGTGTAACATAGTAGCTGCCAGACTTCTTATTCGGGGAAAATTTTTCTACGCCGAAAATGAATGAGAAACGTTCAATACCAGCATTATAATTGGTCTGCAACATGCGAAAAGGGGCATTCGGACATTTGCGTAAAGTGTCGTCTCGGATCAGCCTGCGCAGTCCGCGCAGGCTAATCCGAGACGGCACTTTACGACTACATTGGATTTTGTGCTACAGTAGACTTGCGCAAAACAGAAAATTACATAAAAACGGAAAGTGTCGTTTCGGATTAGCCTGCGCGGACTGCGCAGGCTGATCCGAGACGATACTTTACGCAAATGTCCGAATGACCCTTTTCGCGTGTTGCAGGCCATAATTATTATGGGCTACTACGAACTAAACGAAAGGAAAACACTTGGCAGCAGAGGGTATCTCTCATAGATTATGTTCTTTAACACCTCAGTAAATCAGTGGATTTTCACTGTGTGCACACCTCTTGTCGGGGTGCTATATAAACAAAAGAGATATCAAACTGTATTGAAGTACCGTACATCAAATTCTTAAATCTATGTATGCCTTTCATTGATAAAAACTTTAATACATCGCGCCATCAGAAAAGGGACATTTAAACGTAATTTTTGGTCCTACGCCATACAACTGTTAACTAGGTGTACATTTTCAATTTCCGAGAAAGAGCCAATCATTGAATATCCAAAGCTACTTAGTCCAGGGACCGTAATCACCAACAATTCTAAAATATTGCTCTAAATCTTGAAAAACAGAGAAAAAAAACTAGTCATCTGCTAGACCGAGCCATTCTGTCCTTGGTCCCTCTGTTTGAAAAGAAACAAGAAATACCTTTATAAAAAGACAAACGGCGTAAGAGGAACTACAAAGTGAATATTTATTTTGTGTGTGTGTGACGCAATTTTTAAAAAAAAGTAAAAAATAATCGCTGCAGCAATTTTTTTTTTTTTGACATTTTTTCCTCTTTTTCCAACGCTTGAATTTTAGGGTCATAAATAGGTGATCAAACTGGCCAGCGGGTCCCGCCTTATAAACATGTACACATTTTTAACCAATCTCATACTACCATCTATTCATTCGATTTCATTATACCAAGAGGTGGTTCAAAAAGTCAGCGCATTCAGCTACGCCGGAAAAATAGTACAGAAACCTTTCCCTGGTGACACTTGTCAGCGCCTGTTTTGGTCAACATAACGTGGTCAGATTTCTATGAAATAGGCACAGGATGATAGAACTTGGAATGCCGTTTCCAAATGAGTCATGCTCTATGACAAGGATGCTTAATGCATCTGCAAAAAGTATAGACCCAGGTCAGCCTGTGCAGTCCGCACAGGCTGACCTGGGCCGAAACCTTTTTTTGGTCAATTTTATGCATGTCCAAGTACCAGTCTACATCAGGATTCAGTCATTTGTTACAGAAAATGGATATAATGGTTCCACGCTTATGTGATGACTTGCATGGTATAATGCATTACGGAGATGAATTAAGTTCCCTTTTTGCAAGAGCATGGCTCAGAAATGTATGCATCATATAAGGTCGTAGGTTATCATTTTTCCGCATCGATTTGTCAGTATCGATAGAAAATCTCTGTTTTTAATGAAAATGATATCTTTGCCAAATGAAATTATTCGTTAAATTTTGGTGTAAAATGATTAGCTATATCTTTTGAGCATGTTTCTAAAAAAGGTCCGCTGCAACTTTGCTTCTAGAGGTTATGGAATTACAACCTCCATTCGAGGAAAATAGATCAGTCGGTAAGTTACAAGGTTTGAAACCAAATTCGAATCCAAGTTCGCTGGTGCGAATCCCCTGTCCGGCGTATTTCTCCCTGAGGATTGATGATAGTCATTGCGACAAGATCCATTCCTCTCTCAACGTTGACCATTGTTTCGACAATGGTTATGTGGGAAATAAGCCAATGGTTTTTAAAGATTATTGTACAAAGTACTAAAAAATCTTCCCCAGGAAAGCATAGGAAGGTATATTGGCTACCACGATATAACTGAAAGAATGTTGAAAACGGCGTTAAAACCAACCAACCAAACAAAAACTAAACTAACAAGCCCCTTTCTCGATGCCACCAGACAAGGATATCGAATGAAAAAGAGTTGTAAATCCTACCTTCACAGAGCGGTGCTTGTCAAATTAAACTGTGTAAACTTAATAGATGTAAAATTCTTAATAATATTTGAATTTCTTAGCGGATTTAATCTTCAATGACTTAAAGTTCCTCTCACCCGGATCACCTTTACACCTCATCATCAGGCGACAAAATTTTAAGACTTTGTCCAAAATTGAAAGCACTTTTCAGATGACAAATAAAACGTAGTTCAGGCGATAGAATTTTTTCTCTTAAACGTGAAAACACATCGTTGGAAAAGGGAAAAAAATGATTACAAACATTTTCCCACTCTCCCACGATGTTTCCAAAATCCGTCAGCGACACAGGATCGCTTGGTGAAGGGTTTCAATTCAAGATTGT
The DNA here is from genome assembly GCA_946811185.2 of Hippopus hippopus. Taxonomy (NCBI): domain Eukaryota; kingdom Metazoa; phylum Mollusca; class Bivalvia; order Cardiida; family Cardiidae; genus Hippopus; species Hippopus hippopus. The sequence continues at coordinate 22,083,911 of OX328101.1, read as the reverse complement.
CGATTGAAAATACTTCAGATTTTATATCTTTTAAATTGGCGGTCAATTGATGTTCCATTCTATCTGGTCACTAATACCACTTGAGTGGACCTGACCAATCATAAATGAAATACCGCGTATTGTTATAACTGGCCACTGTTGCACTTTAAGCGCCATTGGCGGAAATAGGGGCTTTTGCGGAAGGCATAGATCAAGATCAGACTGCACAGAACGTGCAGTCTAATCTTGATCTATACCGCCCGCTTGCTGATTCAAGCCTATAAGATGAAGACTGTTTTCTGAGTTTTGGTGGATTGTTTTTTTAGCCATTTCAAAAGGTTGTGTCTATATATTAGTTCTGAAAGAGATAACTCCTTCTTGTATTTTGTGTGAGGTATTTTCTCAGGATGCATACTTATGAGATTTGATGTTTATTTATTTTGTACGTTTTGGTTAAAATTTATTTCTTTACTATGGTTGTAAAACAAGTTCTATACAAGTTGTATTAATCACTCTCGATAGTTGCTCCTTGAAAAACCATACCAGTTCTCGCGCCGTGATATGGGTAGGCCTAAAAACGTTTTCATGCTAATAAATGAGAGTTCGGCAAGGTAAAAAAAAGAATACCACTTCAAGCTTTGTTTGGTCAGAACGCATATATCATAACGGATTCAAAATTAGACTACACGTTTGTTGGGGTATGACCTTAGTCTGCACTGTTCGCAAAATTTCTTTATGTCCTCAATTATCTAAAAAATGAACCATAGACATTGCGAGGGAACATTGATCATAGAAGTTCACTCATCTTGAAATTTTTGCATACAAAAAATCCTTTTTGATCATGTCTGTCATGTTACGACTTCTTTGTCCATCAAGTAGTACTCACTACATATCACTATTAACGCGACAAAAAATTGGAAAGCCTCTAGGAGTTTTCTTTGCAAAATCATTTCAAAGCAAATGCACGTAAATAAAATATTTGAGAATAGATAATCGAAATTACATCGACTGATACCCGGGTCTTATCCCAAATGGGGACAAGAAAAAAGAACTAGCAAAAGAATGCGATTTTCAGAACTAGAGCGGCTGCATCTGGGCTTCGAGTACAAAATGAGGCTTATATATGGCTTCTTGAAATGAAGCTATATAAAGAAAAATGAAAACTTTGTGCATTTGAATTAGAAAGTATTTCATTAAAACAATAATACTTCATTTTAATTCAGAATATAAATTATTTAGACTTTAAGGCCCAAAAGCTGCCAAAAGTACAACAATGGGGATTTAAAATGAAGATGGCAATCTATTATTGTACGGTCGGTCCAAGTGTTAGTCGCTGGCAGAAAATGAAATTGAGAACTAAGTTAAAAGTAGGCAGGTCGCTCTATTTTCTGTTTTACTTTTACTTGATTTTAAATATCATTTTTTATGCCTGCGACTTGCACTTGGACCGACTGTATAGTAATAAATTGTTATCTTCACAACAATTTTCATTCTTTTGAATGGTATGATTTATATTTAAATGCATTTTAACACCTATATTGTTTACCTCTGGCAGCTGTAGGGCCCTTACACAACAAATTTCTTTTGCGAATCACTAAAAATAAAAATATTTATAGAATGGTATTATTTGAATTTAAATATATTTCAACATTCATATTCGGTTTACCTTTGGCAGCTAAATGACCTTTAAACAACAGCTTTCTGTTACTTATCACTAAATTGAAAAGAAGTGAAAATAAAGACTTGGAAGCCACTGTTTCTTCTACAGAACTGTATATTGAATCGAGACTAAGCGATTTACCAAACAATTCCAAGTTTTCACGACCATAGAAGAAAAAAAAAAGGCTTTTAAAAGCACCAGTACCAGCATTTTCTTCTTTTCCCACGATGTTTTCTATCCTGTCACAAATAAATTCAATCATTTGAAACAATTTCTATTTGTCGTCTGCGAATGCTTTCAGGTTGGACCAGTGTTAGAACCATTTTTGTAATAAAACGGCTTTATATAAAGCCGTTTTATTACAAAAGTGGTTCTAACAGACTGGTATAGGATTTTAATCGTTCAGTAAAGAGTGAAGGGTTAATCTGGTGAAGAATTTGTCATTTTCAGTAGTGCACGTGTGACTGTGAATCTCCAATTTATAAGATACCCCTAGTGACATTTTTGCTACTGAATTCCCGGCGGATTGTTTGCCCTCGCTGCTTGCAGTCCATTTGGTGTTACTTTACACGACCTTAGCATTAGACCGTTGTTATCAAAGGACTGTTATAACGTTTTGAAAAAAAAAAACAAACAGTATAGCAAAAGCTTCTGTTAAGTCTCATTAACAATCAGATTTACTAGTATTTTACCATTTCACCTGAAAATGTTTTGTTTTTATTTTTTCGTAAATAATTTGACGTAGATCTTTAATTTTAATATATGAGGTATGCTCGATTGACATTCTTGCCAATGAATTTCCACTTTGTTTGTTTGCCCGCGCTGCTTGCATGCATTCCATTTTGGTATTGCTTTACCTGACTCTAGCATTTGACCGTTTTTATCAAAGGCCTGTTATGAAATTCGGAAAAACACTATAATAGAGTTCTAAATGCTACGTGGACTAGAAAAAGCCTCTGTAAAACCAATTATCCGATTTATTTTACCATTTCAGCTGAAAATGTTTTGTTTTTATTTTTTTCGTAAATAACTCGACATAGAACTTTAATTTTAATTTTGGGGTAACTCATTTGACAATTTTGCCAATGAATTTCCACTTTGTTTGTTTGCCTGCGCTGCCAGCATGCATTCCATTTGATTTTGCTTTACCTGACCCTAGCATTAGACCATTGTCATCAAAGGACTTTTATAACGTTTTGAAAAACAGTGTAACAGGAGTTCTAAATGCTACGTGGACCAGTAAAAGCTTCTGTGAAACTAATTATCAGATTTATTTTACCATTTCAGCTGAAAACGTTTTGTTTTTATTTTTTCGTAAATAATTCGACAGATCTTTAATTTTAATTAATGAGGTATACTCGATTGATATTTTTGCCAATGAATTTCCACCTTTTTTGTTTGTCCGTGCTGCTAGCATGCAGTTCATTTGGTATACGTGGGGTGATCAGAAAGAACGCGGACCACCCGATTATTTCAAAAACTACTTTACTTAAGATAACAAAAATTTGCACAGATGAACATTAATTACCTGGTTACTTACTCAAGCGTTTAAATGACGTCATAGGCAAATAAGAAAAGAGTGACGTCATTTCAATGACATCACATACTGCGTTAGCGGTTCACAATGTCGGATGACGTTTTATTTGAGCAGAGAGTAATTATAAAGTTTTACGTTAAACTCGGAAAGTCTTCATCGGAAATTAAGGCCGATTTAGATAAAGTTTATGGGGACTCAGCACTTAAGAAAACCAGTATTTGTAAATGGATTGGACGATTTAGAGAAGGACGCGAAACCGTTGAAAATGACCCTAAATCTGGCCGTCCATCAACATCAGTAACGGACAAAACTATCGCGGATGTGCAGCAGCATGTAAAGCAAGATCGTCGAGTTACTGTCAGGGAAATAGCTGACACATTTAGGATTTCCTATGGAAGTGCACAGGAGATTTTAACTGACAAACTTGGAATGTCGCGTGTTTGTGCAAGGTGGGTGCCTCGGCTACTGACGCCCGAGCAAATGGGGGTTAGGGTCGAAATTTGTTCTGAAATTTTAGAACGCATTAGGAAAGAAGGATCAAACTTTACTGATCGTATTGTGACATGCGATGAAACATGGGTACACTTTTACGAGCCCGAATCTAAACAACAAAGCAGTGTATGGAAACATCCAACATCGCCGTCCCCTGTTAAAGCCAAACTTTCTAAGTCTGTTGGTAAAGTTATGTGCATCATGTTTTTCTCTTCTCAACGTTTTCTTCTAAATCATGTTGTACCTATACATACTAGATCTACAGTCAATGCTGAGTATTATGCCAGCATTATTCGAATGAATTTAATACAGGCCATCCGAAAAAAACAGCCGGAACTTCTATGGAGAGGCGTCATTTTACATCAAGATAATGCTCCCGCTCACAAAGCCAAACTTGTACAGGAAGTTTTGAAAAAACTAAACATAGAAACATTAGACCATCCTGCCTATAGTCCAGACCTGGCCCCATGTGACATTTGGCTATTTCCTGTTTTGAAAGATTCTCTACGTGGCACGCGCTACGAGAGCAGAGAGGAGCTAACCCATGCCATGACCGGGTCGTTGAGAGTGATGTCACGTGACGGGCTCGCGCACGTGTTTCGCGCATGGGAATCAAGAATGAATAAGTGCATAGAACACAAAGGAGGTTACTTTGAAAAACAGTAAACATTCCAAGTTGATTTTTATAACAATATTCCGATAAAGGCACTGGTCCGCGTTCTTTCTGATCACCCTCGTATATTTACACGATCTTAGCATTAGACCGTTCTTATCAAAGGACTTATTATAACGTTTGAAAAATAGTGTAACAGTTCTAAATGCTACCTGGACCAGTAAAAGTAAATTTAATTATCCGAGATATTTTATCATTTCAGCTAAAAATATTTTGTTTTTATTTTTTTGTAAATACTTCGACAAAGATCTTTAATTTTAATTTATAAGGTACCTCGATCGACTTTTTTACCAATAAATTTCTACTCTGTTTGTTTGTCCTCGCTTCTATCAGTCTATTTCGCATGTTTTATCCCTACTTCAGAGATAGAACAAGATGATGAAAGAAGAACATGTTGAAAAACAGTATAACATAAGTTCTGCATGCTATTCTGGAGTAGGTACAATTCCTGCGAAACCCATCATAAGTTTTAACTTACAACATTATAATAAAAAAAAAAGATATTATTTCTATGGACGACAAGGTGTTTTTATTACTTTACAGGTCTAAGAAAGGTGTTTGGTTGACTTTATCTTTATTAATCCTTATGGATGTTAAATACGACCTCGAGCATATCTGAAGTAGATCTTCAGTTAAAGAAACTAATAAACTGCGTTCCTACTGCTTAATCAAAGTTGACAATCATGTTGAAAACTATTGTAATTTAATTTTCCTGTCAAGACATAGTAAGGCGTTTAGTAAATTAAGATCCAGCCTTGCTCCTTTAATGTTAGAAAAGGGACGATATGAAGGTTTGCACAATGAAAATAGAAAATGTCCTTTTTGTGGTACCATTGAAGATGAACGACATGCACTCCTAGAATGCTACATGTACATGTAATAATGACTTGAGACATATATTATACTAGACGCTACTACTGCCAATGCTGATTTCTTTTTTCAAATACTAGTAGATCTATGTCACCAAATAACAAGCTATTTTTTCCTTTCATTAATGATATTTTGATTTGAGCATGTACCAAAATATGTCACGGTATTTTAAAACGACGGACTTTTTATTTGCACAAGTTATCCTTTTTTTTTATAACAAATCAACACTTTTTTCTCATTCTTTTGAAAGGGTAGCTTTTGTGTGTTAATAGTGTTTCTTATTTTTTTATGTAATACTTCAATACTACTCCTTTTCATTCTTCAGTAGATTGGTCATGTATTTTTAATTTCTCATGCATGTTTAAATTATGGTCTGCATATGAATAATACTATAATAGAAGATAATTCTAACTCTGCAGTGTTAATTTAGACCAGCGGCACGCTGCATCGAACATTCATGAGAACTTACATGAGTATCGTGAGATTTTTAAGGAAAGAAAATATTTTTTAACAGAAATTTTGGCCAAAAGGCTTTCAAAAGGCCGTCTAAGTTTCTTCTTTTTTTAATGTGTACGAAAAATATAGTTATAGGGTCGACTGAAGTCACTGTTCTTTTTCAAATTTTATGATTTGCAATCTGATTTAGGCAGAACGTTTAACATTGTAATTTTGAATTGGGTCAATGTTAAACGCTTAGGCGCCTAAGCGCGACTCACTGGCGTATTGCGGACAGTGTAGATCATGATCAGACTGCACAATATGTGCAGTCTGATCTTGGATCTACACTGTCCGATAAGGGGATATTTTTCTCCAAAAATAAATAAATGAGTAAGTTTGAAATAGCATTATTCGCGTTTTTACTATCGGCTTGAAAGTTTCATTTAATATATTCAGCAATACAGTTTTTAAGGTCTACGGCCCCTAATTCTCACATTAAAAGACGTAAGCTGCCGAGATTGGCTGCATAGCCTTTACGAAAATGTCGATGTTACATGATATTTACCGATGAGTTAGTGCGTCTACGGCCCCTAACTCTCATATTAAAAGTCGGAAGCTGCCGAGATTGGCCGAATAGCCTTTACGAAAACGTCGATGTTTACCGATGAGTTAGGGGCCGTAGACCTTAATACTTATATAAATGCGACCCATGGATATATGCCAAGAGTGCACATACTCTAATCAGAATCCACGCAAGAACTTATTTGCCCAATAATCATCTAACCTTTTACTAGACGGTCCGGGGTTTGTATGATCCTGGAGAAGACGGCGTTTGACAACATTGTGGGAAAAGGAGAAAGCCCTGGAAACCAGCATTTTATCCTTTTTACACACAGGCATCTATCCTTTTAACTCTTTACCAAACGACAAAATTTTAGACTTGTCCAAATTAAAAGCATTTGCAGACGGCAAATCAAAAGTAAATCAATAATTAAAAAGTAAATCAATAATTTAAATTTGTCATGGAAGAGTAGAAAACATTGTAAGAAAAGGAGAAAATGCTGGTCACCAGCATTTTTCTCCTTTTCCCACAATGCTTTTAAAAGCCTTCTTCTTTAGGGTTGTTAAAACTGGGGATTATGTGGTAAAGGGATAGAGCTCGAGAAGAATCCATAATTTGAACAAAATTTGTCGTCTGCAAAATCTTTCATGATTTTATATGGTGGTGTCAAAATTTCTGACTTCTGATAAAAGAGTGATTTTGTCGTTTTATTGAACACGAAAACTGATGACATTGGTGTCAGAAGTGGCTGCAGTAGAAATAGCAATACACTAAATATTGATAATGATGACGATAACAGTGACTTAATGATAATGATTATACCTGTCATAAAAAATATGAATAATGATCATTTTGTTGTTGTTGTTTTTTTTGGCTAGAGGCCAAGGGCGCCCAGCCTTAGGAACCACGTTTCAGACTTTTGCACGAAAGCTGCAACCACTCTGAACATCTATAAATGCGAGCTATTTGCTGTCTCTGATTTGCTGGAACTGCAACTGCCGTTTCTGATTGGCTTGAAACGACACACCTTCCAAAATCGCCTTGCACCTTGAGAGTTATTCATCCGTGATGTAAAATAGAAATTTAAGGGGTGTCTACATATATACCGAGAAAGTGCCAAATAAAAAAAAATCACGCATTTCGTTTCACTTCACTTGTACGAATTAGGGAACTTATTTTTTGTAAGCATTTCGTACCGCCAAACTTGTTTGAATAGGGAAACTTTAAATTCAGCATGAAATTGATGTTGAAATGAGAAGTTTATCTAATTTTCGGGAGTGTCTACGTAATTAATTTTGACACAAATTTAGCGACACCCCTACATATCAATCACACGGGTGGTATACCTACAACTCAATCTTTCGCCAATATCTCAATTAAAACGAAACCGTTCAATCTATTTCCCTCATTTGTCTCTGTCCTCGTCTTTGGTCTGTTTCGGCTGTGGATTTTATGGACCCATAATCATGTGATGACTTGCTTGGATCACCGAGTTGCGCTTAACTCCGACTGTAGTCAGAGGGCGGCTCCGATAATTTAAGCATATCAAGGTCATAGAGGAAACAGAGACTGTTGTGGGCGGCAGAGATCAAGATCAAACGGTACAGAACGTACATGTATACGAAAATAATTTTAACCTTTTGAACAGTACCATAGGCAAAAGCAGGAACTTTTGCGATCGGGTTAGATCAAGTTCACACTGCACAGAATGTGCAGTCTGACTTTAGATCTCTACCGTCAGCTTGTTTAGTCAAGTCGATGGAATGAAACTCTTTCTGAGTTTCAGTGTATAATATTTAAGCCGTTGATAGAGCTCGAGCTTATGCATGTATATTATATTTAGCGCTAAAAAAAGTAACTTTTTACTAAGGACAAAATTAGATTTCAAAATTCAAAGCATTTACAGACGACAAATCAAACATGGCTCAAATGATGGTACTTTTCTTTGAAAGGATTGAAAAAATTGTAGGAAAAGGAGAAAATGCTGGGTACCAGCATTTTCTCCTTTTCCCACAATGTTTTCAATTGTCTTCTTTCTCAGAGTCGTCAAAACCCGGGATTATTTGACAACGGCTTTTAACCCTTTACAACACAATCCCGAGTTTTAACGAACCTGTGTAAGAAGCCATTTGAAAACATTGTGAGAAAAAGGAGAAAATGCTGGTAACCAGCATTTTCTCCTTTTGCCAACAGCGTTTTCAATCCTTCCCAAACAAATATCAATTTATCAATCATTGTTTATTTGTCGTCTGCAAATGCTTTGAATTTGAACCAGTCTAAAATTTTGTCGTTTGGGACAGAATTAAGTGGTAGGTATTGCGAGGTTATCGAAAAAGTATAAAGGGGGGGGGGGCAAAAAACCCGTCAACCAGTATTTTCTCCTTTTCCCACAGCGTTTTTAAAAAACCAATTTTCCCCCGAGGGGTCTTTAAAACACGGGACTTTTCGGAAAAGGATGAGGTAGGTATTCGGAGTTTATCGAAAAAGCATAAAGGGGTGAAAATCTTCTCTCAATATGCTCATATCGCCGCCATAGGTTTTTCATGTCAACTTTGTTGCAAATTTAAATTACCGCATTGTACGCCCAGGTGTTCAAAACTCTTCAGTCTCGAGTATTTTTTTTTTAAACCGAATGGGGCATAGTGAAAGGTATTGGAGAAAATCCAGTTCAAACTATTGAAATACACTAACAGGTGTTGTAAAATTTTACCATATAGTCCCGTGTTTAAGTGAACCTGAGGAAAGGATTGATTGATTGTATGGTGTTTAACGCCGTTTTCAACATTATTTCAGTTATATCGCGGGGGCCAGTGCGCCTATCCATGCTTTCCTGGAGTCTCTTTGACCAGTACTCCGCACAATTTTCTTTCCAAGCCACTGGCTGCTTTCCCACATAACCATCGTCGAAACAATGGTCAGCGGTGGGAGAGGAATGAATCCTGTCGCAATGACGATCATCAATCCTCGGAAAGAAGTTGGTCGACCCAGGGATCGAACCCACGACCCCCTGTTCTCAAGTCCTGCACACTACCGACTGAGCAACCGGGGCTCGGCCCTGAGGAAAGGAAGCTTTTAAGGAGTATTGTTTTAAAACGAAGAAAAAGCTGGGTGAGCAGTATTTCTCTTCTTTTTCCAACAATACTTTCTTACCATTTCCAAAATAAATCCTTACTGTTGAGCTACATTTGAGCTGAAATTTTGTCGTTTGGTAAAGAGTTAAACAGTCTACGTACAGAAATCTGTATTTAAATCATTACCAAACTAAAAAACTTTAGAATGGTCCAAATTCAAAGCATTTGCAGACGTCAAATAATATGTGGCCGAAATGATGAAATTTGTCCGTAAAAGTGTAGAAAACCTTGTGGGAAAGGGAGAAAATGCTGGTTACCAGCATTTTCTCCCTTTCCCACAAGGTTTTCAAGAGGTTATTTTCTCAGGGTCGTTAAACTTCGGGATTGTTCGGTAAAGAATTAAGCTTTTACAAAACGGTCCCGACTTTTAACGTCTAGCGGGAAGGAAGCTTTCTATAACACTGTGGGAAAAGGAAAAAATACTGGTAACCAGCATTTTCTTATTTCACACGATGGTTCTACTCTTTCAAAGACAAATCCAACCATTTGAGCAGCATGCATTTTGTCGTCTGCCATTGCTTTGGATTTAAACAAGTCCAGACTGGTTTACGATATCACTTCTACTGACATAGATACTATAGATATAAATTCGTCAAAGCAGATAAAATTTTAATTCGGGGGAAAGAAACGCAACAAAATGGTTTAGGCCTTTGCAAAACAATCCCATGTTATCACTTTCTCTGATAATAAAGTTTCTGAAAAGACTGTAGGAAAATTTGATCACCAGCATTTTTTTTCCTTTTCCCACCAAGTTTCCTTACCTTTCATAAATAATTATCATGATTTTAGCCACATTTGATTTGTCGCCTGCAAATGCTTTCAATTTAAACACGTCTAAAATTTCATCGAATGGTAAAGAGCTTAGACACCATGTAGCAGACTGGTTCCGAATAACTCTATTTATATGCTTTTTTCAAGAGCTTTTCTTGTGCTGTATCTGATAATGTCCCAGTCTATGTACTTCAAGGACAATGGTTGCAGGTTTCTAGGATCACGTGATATTTTCTTTCATATACACAAAAAAGACAATTATTTGAGAGCTTTTTGAAGATCTGACGGGGTTATTATTAATTTGACTTGATGTTATGATCTGCTTTGATCGATCCGTTTTGAAAGGTGTTATATATTTTTTTTTGAAGTTGAGAGGTACTTTTTTTCAAAAGGCCTTTTTTGATGTTTCACGATATTAAACAAGTCAAGTGCAGTCAGTCAAGGAAACAGTGGCATCGAAACTGGGTGTCCTTTTTAGCTCACCTGGCTATGTAGTGCTAAAATTTGGCTATTGCATGTCGGGGACCGTCCATCGTTCGTCAGTACATGGTCCGTCTGTCATCGATTTCAAACTGATTGATTGATTGATTGTTCGGTGTTTAACGCCGTTTTCAACATTATTTCAGTTATATCGCGGCGGCCAGTGCACCTACCCATGCTTTCCTGGAGTCTCTTTTACCAGCACTCCGCACATTTTTCTTTCCAAGCCACTGGCTGCTTTCCCACATAACCATCGTCGAGACAATGGTCAGCGCTGGGAGAAGAATGAATCCTGTCGCAATGACTATCATCAATCTTCGGACGCAAGGACGCAATTTCTAATTGTCTAGAGCAAATGATTTCGTCAATCAGAATCCATAGACCATTCATTCTAGGTATTGTCTATCAGAATTGCGTTATTTTCTGAATCCAATAGATCATTCTAGGTACTACTCCAGGTCTCAATCTCAAGAGTTTTCTAAATTTGAAAGTAACACGATTTCTGATTGGCTTAAACAAATGGTTTAGCCTACCAGAAATTGCGTTACTGTCAAAATCTAGCATAAGATTATGTTTAGTAACATCCCAAGTCTAAATCTCAAGAATTTTCTAAATTCGAAAGGAACATCATTTCTTATAGGCTATACCAGATGGTTCAGCCAATCAGGAATTACTTAAATTTCCAAATTTAGAATTAGACTAGATCTATAAGAATAAAAATTTAGTATGTATGTGAAGGCGGTCTCTAATGTAAAGTCATCTTCTATGTTCCTGTTGCCCATATATCCATAATTGTAAAAATGACATGAACATAGACTGGTTATGAAAATAACATGAAAATACATGTAGATTGATTGTTGAAATGACACCAAAAATAGACTGGATGTATAAATGATATTTGAAAGACTGGTTATGAAAAATGATATGAAAAAACGGCTGATTGTGAAAATCACAAGTAAATAGACTAAATGTGAAAATCACATGACTTTAGACTGATTGTGAAAATGACATGAAAATAAACTGGTTGTGAAAATGGCACGAAGTAGACTGATTGTAGAAATGACATAAAAATTGACTCACCATCCGGAAATACTGCTCTCATTTTCAGGTAACTTGTTGAAAGACGGATAATGGATGCTTTATCCAGTTGACTAGTAATTGCTGTTGGCAACGGTAACAATTTTGCCAGTTCATAAAATTCTGCATTCTCCTTTTCTCGACGAGTCCGAGCCGCATTCTTTGACTTGTCCTTCATTTTATATACTATCCTGCAAGTAGAAATTAAAATTACGTGAGATTTGTGGTATTTAGCATATTCTTGGCGTTTTTCCACTTGGAGACAACTCCTATTTCAACGGAAGGTCTCTGAAATAACTGTGGCAAAAGGTTAAATCGCGAATGAACTCACGTTTTCATCATTAATTCTAAAATGAATTCGTATCTTTGATTTTAATTCTCGGTGAATATCCATACTTTACAGGGATCCTTTCAAAGAGTTACGGTGCAAGGTAATCCGCAATGATGTTTTTGTTTTCATACAAAAAAGATAGATTACCATTCGTGCTAATTTCCCTTATTTAGGTTTTCTTTGTGGTGCAGTAGCTTGTATGCATCATGCTTTCAGAACAGAACAGAATATAATACATGTATCAACACAGGCCGAAATATTTGACTCGCGCTCTGGCAAAAAGGGGTTTAATACATCTCCGTGACGCATCGGTATGGATCCATCCAATCGATTTTGTCAAACAACCAACTGAATCATGAGGTAGACTGGTCCTTTCACATACAGAAACTTGATCAAAAGCAAAAAGTTTCAAACAAAGGTTAGCCTGCTCGGACTGCGCGTTTTGACAACCTTTAAGTGAAGGACTTTCAAAAACATTGTGGAAAAAAGAGAAAATGCTGGTAACCAGCATTTTCTCCATTTTATACAATATTTCTGCCCTTCAAAGATCAAATGTCAATTTTAGATTGACGTTTGTTTTGCCGTCTGCAAATACTTTCAATCCGGACAAGTCTAAAATCTTTTCGTTTGGTATACCCTCCCCAGTCCAAGTTCGAACCAATCAACACTAGACGTATATATTATCTAGAGTGCATAATTACGTGTTACATACTAGTATATTTCACAAAATTGTAACTTTAGAGGAGTCGCTTGATCTCAGAGGATGAAAGCTCGACTGCAAAATGAAATATTAGCGCAAGTGCATTCAGAAATTATAGTCATAAATATTGAGACGTGTCTTATCCTCCTGTGCCAAAGGTCCACCAAATCAATTTGACATTTTCAGCATATGCACCACCTTGGAAAACTTCAAAAACTAAGATCGTAAGAAATTTTTAGTTTACCTGTATTCCCACACACTCTGTGGCTTATATAGACCAAAAGTATTTAAGGAAAGGGCACCCTAATGGGATTCTTGTACCATCGCCTTTCATTGCCGAAAAAACGTGCGGATTCGGCTAAGACTCGGGTAATCCGTAATCGATCGGCCTATACACGTTGGTTTCCCCCATCGATTACGGATTACCCGAGTCTTAGCCGAAGCTGTACGATTTGGGCGATGAAAGGCGATGTTACACGAATCCCATTAGGGTGCCCTATCCTTTAGGGGGGAACATCAAATAACTGGAAATACATATTTTGGCAGAGAATTCTGTTTTTAGACCTAAGATTTCCACGCTGTAACTCATAGTATGGGATGAAACAAAACGAGTTAGAGTATACATCATTTGATCCACATCTTACTTAATTCAGAGGTAATCAGGCTTTAAGTTCGGTGAGGTTATGAAAATCTAAATAACTGCATTTAAAACACTAAATTGTTTGGGAAAGGGTGAATTCAGCGAGAACAAGGTAAATGTTTAAAATTAGAATAACAATTTATTTCTAATCATTCTGGAAATAAACATGAAAATGGTGGACAGACGTGTCGTAAACATCAACACAAAGACAGTTCCATATCTAACCAATCTAAATAGATCACCTCTCTGTACGAGGCTTATCTACAATTTCTTACTTATCTCTTCACCAAACGACAAAATTATAGACTAATCCAAATTCAAAGCATTTGCAGACGACATTTTGAAAATATCTCAAATGATATAATTTGTTTTTGAAAGGGTAGAAAACATTGTGGAAAATGGAGAAAATGCTGGTTACCAGTATTTTCTCCATTTTTCATGACGTTTTCGAATGCCTTCTTAATAAGGTCGGTAAAACGTGGGATATTCTGGTGAAGGGTCACGTACGTGTTTTTCCTACGATTTCCTATCGAAAAGTCAATTCGGTTTTCTTGAGAAGTAAGATTTTTACCTCGTTTAATACTCCATTAGAAGCACGTACCACGTAGAACTATATAGTGCCCGCATTTATGTCTATTTGTCTTATCATTTTCGCTTTGTTATCATGTCCAGTACAAACCTTTACCAAAAAGTCGTCGTGTTTTAACGACCCTGAAGAAAGAAAACAGTTTGAAAACATTGTGGGAAAAGAAGGAAAAATGCTGTAACTAGCATTTTTTATCTTTTTCCTACAATGTATTCATTTTTTACAGAGAAATACATTACTGAGCTACACCATTATCATAATTTTGTCGTCTGCAAATGCCTTGAATTTAGACAAGTCGAAGATAATGCCATCTGGAAATAGAGTGGCTCCGTTACCATCAGAAATACGGCTTCTCACACCCATTATAGTAAAAAAATGCTTTTGAGGATACTCTGGGAACAGGAGCAATTTCTTTACAAAAGCAGTCGCTGATTTTCTTACCATATTTCCATAATCATAAAAAACATGTCAATCTCCTCGGACATTTTCAATTCTCGTTACTTGTCCTATTTTTTTCTTATCTATAAAATATTCTGTATATCAATTGGTTAAGTCACTAGATTTATACAATCCTTATCAAGATACAAAAAAAAAATGAACGAAAAACCAATATACAATAAAGAAAGTTAATGATGCTGATGATAATTACTCTTGTTCATATTTGAAAATGAGTTTTTCGACGGTTTTCCGTCGCAGTTTTCTGGGTTTTTTTTTTAAATGTATGTATCCATAATTAAAAGTATATCGGCACAATAACTGCCATATGAGGAATTCAAATAAATTACTTTTCAACCACTCGTACATACTAGTATATATACAGTTCCGCTATAAGGTACTCATGGGACAGTTAGGTCAGAATCTAGAACGAAGCGGTGAACAGTGTTGATCAGAGATCAGACTGCACGTTCTGTGCAGTCTGATCTTGATCTACACTGTTCACAAAAGCCCCACATAAGGTACTAATGGGACAGTTAGGTCAGAATCTAAAATTAAGCGGTGGACAGTGTTGATCAGAGATCAGACTGCACGTTCTGTGCAGTCTGATCTAGATCTACACTGTCCACAAAAGCCTCTTTTGGGGGCTATGGTACGGAAAAGAAGATAAGAAAGCGCAGGGAACGTCTGGGGTTAAAGGTAAGATTATCCTGTGAATGTGACATTTGGTTCAATCATACAGTGTTCTGCTCAATGTGTTCAGATGCATTGGAATAATTATGGTCTTTTGAAAACCCACACATCTTGTTTTGTTTTCTTCACAATGTTTTCAGTTTCCTGTATTTGTGTTACACTTCATTTAAAAATTGATCCTCTTTTTTTTCTTCATTTGCTCATTTCCTTCTAATTTTTGCCTTGTAAGTCTTTTTTTTTTCCCAAAACGGACGGAAGTTATTAAACAGTCACCCCCTTTCTCGCCATCCCCCCCTCCCTCCCCCCCCCCCCTTGACAGTCGTTCTTCAAACATTCAGAAGATTGGTGCTTTAAACGGAAACACTGTGGCAAAAGGAGAGGAGATCTGTGTCGTTGCCACAATATTTTCAAAAGGATGGTAGACCTACAATAAGATCCGAGATGTCATCTACAGGACGTTGAGTTAAAAGTTTCAAGGGGCAATCTTTAACCCAGATTAACCCCTTATCACCCTTATCACACAGTCCCACTTTTAAACGACCTTAAAGGAAAATGCTTATGAAAGAACCGTGGAAAAATGAGAAAATGGGTTACAGACATTTTTCTCTTTTCTCTACAGTGTTTCAACCATTTCAAAGACAAATCTAATCATCTGAGCCACATGTATAATGTCGTCTGCAATTAATATTTTCAATTTGAACATGTCTAGAACTTTGTTGTCTGGTAAGGTACTACAGGGGAAACAGATACCAATACCTTTCTGCTCTAACGTTATAACTCTTTACCAAACTTTAGACTCAATAAAATTGAGAGTATCTGCAGACGACAAATGTAAAATTGGTACAAACTAGCCGAAGATCTCTGATAGGGAAGAAAACATTGTGAGAAAAGGAAAAAGTGCTGGTTACCAGCGTTTTCTCTTTTCCCGAAAATCTTCTTCAGGGTCGTTAAAACTCGATATTGTGAAAAAAAGTATCAACCCAGGTTAGCCTAACCTGAGTCGAAACTTTTTGTCATTCGTAAATTTTCTGCATTTCAAAGGACCAGTGTACCTCACGATTCAGTCGGTTATCAGACGAAGTGGACTTTATGGATCCAATATAATGTGATGATTTTCTTGGTACCATGCATCACCGAGATGCATTAAACACCCTTTTGCCAGAGCGTGGCTCACGTGTACATTGCTTTCCTTGAATATACTATTTAATGGTATTTTTGATATCAAAAGTGCACACATGTATGTGAGTTCGTTGGCGCAAGATTACAATTTTTACTTTCCTTCTTTTTCAACTGAAAAAGTACGAGTATTTCCCATATACATGTATTACGGTACAATTCAATGTTACAAATAATAGAGATATGACCGGATCCATGATTTGTGTTAAAAAGAAAAAATCATAAAAAAATATAAGTAAAGAAAAAAGCCTTCGAAATTTATTATATGTGTCTAACTGAAATTAATATGTAATCATGACTTTTTGTGTATGAGACCCGTGTATGAATGAAAAGCGATTATGTTTACGACAAAAATGAAATATATCTTATGGTATATTTTGTATTTCATAGTCAATTTATTTCCATGCATTTGTGACAAAGATCTTTTCTTCGTTTATCCTTGTGGATCGAGAATATATGGAAAAATGTTCAAGGAAGAATTAAGTATAATGTTGGCGTATTTAAAAGTTGTAAGATTTGGTCTCTCCTATGTATCAAAAAAATAAGAGAAGCACTTTTTTCCTTTTTAAACGTAGTGGGTTCGGATTTGACTGCGAAAAACGAAAACAAAATTCGTTTGTGAACATAAACGTGACAGAATTTAACCATTAACCTGCTACATAAGTGTTAAATGAAACATTCAAGCCGATAGTAAAAACCCAAATAATGCTATTTCAAACTTATTTTTTTTTGGAGAAAAATATCTCCTTATCGGACAGTGTGGATCCAAGATCAGACTGCACGTTCTGTGCAGTCTGATCTTGATCTACACTGTCCGCAAAGGGTCAGTGAGTAGCACTTAGCAGCCTAGGGGGTAACAGAACATAAGAGTTATCTTTAAGACAAATTGAGACCTGTTAGAAGTGTCTCAAAGCAGGTAGAATTTTAAGAGAAGACAGTTTTCTTTTTTGAGAGATGTGGAAAACATTGTTTGAAAAAAAGCAATTGCTTGTATGAAGCTAATGCTTCTTTTTGCCACGATACTATTTTTTTTCCAAGGAAAAAAGCCTACAAGGTGAAAAGTCGTATGATGTATTTAATGTTTGTATGAAGCCACTGCTTCTTTTTCCCGCGATACTTAAAAAAAAAAAAGCCTACAAGGTGAAAAGTCGTATGGGTACAGTGATACGTGTTTCATGTTTGTATGAAGCAATTGCTTCTTTTTGCAACGATACTTAAAAAACAACAACAACAAAAAAAAAGCTTACAGGGTGAAAAGTCGTATGGGTACAGGTATGTGTTTAAAGGCCAAGTAAAGGCCAAAATATCAAAGCAGGTGTCATAATACATTTCAATTTAAATCATACCATTTAAAAGTATGGAAAATTTTGTGGAGATGACGGTCTGTTATCGTTTGGTCGGGCCATATGTTAGTCGCTGGCAGAAAAAAAAAAAAGAATTTTAAAATCAGGCAAAGAGTAAACAAAAGACACAGCTACCTGGCAGGTTTTAACCTAGTTTTGAAATTAATTTCTGTCAGCGATTAACACTTGGACCGACCATATAATGACAGATTGTCATCTTCACAATAATTTCTATACTTTTAAGTGGTATGATATAAATTCAAATGCATTCAAACACCCGCCTTGTTTACATTTAGCCTTTATTGTCACTTTAATCAATGAATTTTATATGTACATGTATACATTCAATCTTTTGCCTACATTATGAAAACTAGCATAGGGTAATGGTCATTTGGAAAAAGAAACAAGATTTTCTTACTGGTAGGAGCATTTGTCTAATCCAGGGAGACACGTATAAACATTTATAAAACTGAGGCTGTTGTCCAAATGATGGCTGTCTTTATAAGTGCCACAATTTTCCATGGTTTTAGGTATAGGTTACTCATTGTAGAACCGTTTCAATCATCTTAATTAAACTCATCCCGTCACCATTTACCACACGATAGAGTTGAGAACTTTTCCAGTTTGAAAGAATTTACAGACGACAAATCAATTGTGGCTCAAATGATGCAATTTGTCTATGAAATGGTAGAAAGCATTGTAGGAAAAGGAGAAAGGGTTCGAACTCGCAAGCAATGCCGAGACACTGGGTCCGTATTGACCAACCATTTTTACGAATATTCTTTGTCTTATTCTCCAAGATTTTCAAAATATGAGAGCACTATAACTTCCGATCGGCTAAACCAAATGGTTTAGCCAATCAGAAGTATTACTTTCAAATTAGGAAAATTCTGCAGATTTAGACTGAAAACCTTGAGATTAATTATAATTGAACCATGATCTGTGAAAAGGGGACTTAATGCATCTGCGAAAAGTATCGACTCAGGTCAGCCTGCGCAGTCCGCGCAGGCTGACCTGGGCCGAAACTTTTCGCTATTGGTCAATTTTCTGTATGCCCAAGGACCAGTGTACCTCATGATAAAGTCGGTTGTTAAGAAAACGTGGCTAGTATAGATTCATACATATGTGGCGGCTTGCTTGGTATCATGCAACACGGAGATGCATTAAGCCCCCTTTTACCAGAGCATGGCTCAATTATTTTGGGCGATTTTTACGAGGAAAGATCATAACCCCAGGTGACAATTTTTAGTTTAAACTGCTCGACTTTTTTTTTCAGAAAAACTCTATAATTTAGTCCAGAATGACCTCAAATATCCAGGCTCTCAACATTTGCCCAAAAATGACCCTTGGGATAAGGTTAGTTGCTCATCCGTAACATCACTATCTCTGTATTAATTGGATTTGGTAATCTGATCCCTAGATAATCCTTTACCACACGACCCTGTTTTTTTTTTTACTAACGTGAGGAAGGAGGCCATGGAAAACATTGTGGTAAAAGGAGAAAATACTGGTAACCAGCATTTTCTCCTTTATCCCACAATGTTTTATCCCCTTTCAGAGACCATCTTATCATTTGATCTACATTAAATTTGTCAGTAAATGCTTTCAAAATAGACGAGTCTAACTTTCTGTCGTCAAGGAAAGGGTTAATTTTTTTCCACAAAGAATTTCACTTTAGCTGCCTTTATGGCCTGTGTAGATGAAGATGAGGCTGCACAGAAGGTGCACTCTGATCTGTCGTCTACATTGTCCACGTTTTTAGAAGGACATTCTGGACAAAAGCAACCGCGAATTCGCAATTGAGCCATACTCTGTGAAAAGGGGGCTTAATGCACCTGCGAAATGTATCGACCCAGGTCAGCCTACGCAGTCCGCGCAGGCTGACCTGGGCCGAAACTTTTCGCTATTGGTCAATTTTCTGTATGTTCAGGGACCAGTCTACCTCATGATTAAGTTGGTTGTTAAAAAAACTGGCCCATTATGGATCCATAATTATGCGATGGTTTGCGTGGTATCATGCATTACGGAGATGCATTAAGATCTGTTTCGCCAGAGTGTGGCTAAATTGTTTTGGGCCTAATTACTAAAAAATATATATCTGTTAGATAAAGTTTACGCTTTCAGATTTATCACTTAAAGTAACAATAAAGCCCAAAAGAAAACAAAGCGGGTGTTTAAATGCATTCGAATTTACATCATACCATTTTAAAGTATGGAAATTATTGTGAAGATGACAATCTGTCATTGTACTGTCGGTCCAAGTGTTAGTTGCTGACAGAGAAATTACATGTAATTCCAAAACTAGGTTAAAACCTGCCAGGTAGCTGTGTCTTTTGTTTACTTATTGCCTGATTTTAAAATTCTTTTTTCTGCCAGCGACTAACGTATGGCCCGACCACACGATAACAGACTGTTATCTCCACCATATTTTTCATACTTTTAAATGGTATGATTTAAATTTAAATGTATTATGACACCCGCCTTGATATTTTGGCCTTTACTGGGCCTTTAAGTAAAAGGTCCCATTTTCTCCTTTTCCCACAGTGTTTAATATCAGTTTTATCATTACATCCTTTGATATTTTGTTGTCTGCGAATGCTTTCAGTATTTCGACAATTAGTACATGTTGCCTTCTGCTAAAGAATGAATCCTTTGAGCAACAAACAAGCGAAATGAATTAACCCTTTGACAAACAATCCCGTCCTTTAACGACCTCGAGAAAGAAGGGCGTTTGAGAGTTATGTGGGAAAAGAAGAAAATACTGGTAGCTAGTATATTTATAACATAGACGTCCCCATTTCAAGGCATTGATATTATGACAGGATAACTATGAAAATATTCGATTGTATGGATAAAAAAGCAGACTGCTTTTGATCTGCCCTGTCCGCAAAAACTGTCCATATTGCGGCATTTTCCCAGCGGAGGAATTTACATGTAATCCATTACTTTGATTGACTATGTGGACGACATGCCATCTTCAAAGCATTCTTTTTCATGTTCTTAAATATATATTATGTATGACACCCTTTCGATTTCAGGAACAAAAAAGGTTAGATCTACCATGTTTCGAATTGAGCAATGGCTATAGAATCTATCCATAAACAAAAATATTAAGAGTGATTGAATTTTTTGAAAACCTTTGCTCATAAAGGCTGCAGTGATATGACTGAAATAACGTTGAAAACGTCGTTAAAGCCAGTCGAGAAACCGAAAGTACACACATGTAGATCTACCTACTCCAAAAGCTCCTCTTCAACATGAGAATGATTATAGATATATAAATAACTGTTTCATTTTTAAATATCTAATTTACAAAGACATTGTTTCTCTAGCTTCAGCAATGTCACAGTCGAGATCAATGATGAAACACTAGTTTCTGAAAGGAAGACAGAAACATTGTCGTAATACGAGATGTCAATATGGTAAAATGACACTATATATTTGTCTGGAAGTGACGTAATAAAATGCATTCGTAACCACATGTCTTAGGCCGGTCCCAATACACAAAGGTAATGGCAATACACATCGTCATGGCATCTATCTGTGTATTGAGCATGACGTCGAGTATTACGTAATTAATATTTATCTCAAATTCTCCATTGTCTATATTTCTTGCTCTTGTTTTATTGAGACCCCTTGCTTGGCTCAACCAAAGGCCCCATGTTTGAAAAATATAGACAGTGACGTAACGTTGGTGACATAACCAATAACTTCTACAGGACGTCTGCCCCGTCGAAATGCAACATGCCAAGTATGTCAAGCTTCAAAGAACAAGGTCCTAAACATAGTTAAGCTTTGTTTAATAATAAACAGCTTTGCATTCTCAAAATTTTGATAGATCTATATATAAAATCTTATATCAGAATAGTAAAACTTGAAACAATTACATGAATTCAGCTGATCCACATGTTTGAGTTTGGCTTTCTTTTAGTCGTTTATAAGTATACATAACCACTGTATTTTCATAACAAATGTAGTTAGAGTTAAGTACTTCATAATGCCCCCTTTTTTTGAGAAAATTTACATCTTAGAACCATCAAATAAAATCAGTTTAACTCTTTCCCAAACGACAATATTTTAGACGGGTCCACTTTGAAAGCACTTGCAGACGACAAAATTTACATGGCACAAATGATGGGATTTGTATCAGATAGTCTAGAAAACATTGTTGAAAAAGGAAAAAATGCTGGTTACCAGCATTTTTTTTCCTTTTCCAACAATGTTTTCAAAAGACCGACTTCTCAGAGTCGTCAAAACTTGGGATTATGTGGTAAAGGGTTAATGTACGAAATGAATAATTTTGTCCGGGTTCCGTCGACCTGTGCATGAAAGACACCCTGTTTTCCGTGGTGAAGCCAACTTTTCTTCTCTGCATACTCTAAAGGCCATCATCGGTGGATACCCCTTGTCAGATGAACTGGTTGACCTTCGACGTAAAAGAGAAGAGGGTGACAATCTTTCGTACTCTTTATAATTCGTCCAAGACAGATATACAAAGCGTAAGAGCAAACACTATCAGTAGCAAATTGTTGATATAAACATATATTTCACACCCGATTATCGCAGTTTCAAAAAGGACCGACACCCCTATATTAACTTCTACTGATGCAGTCAGTTAACCCTTTACATACAATCCCATCATTAGACGACTATAAGACAGACACCTTTTGAAAACTTGAAGAGGAAATAATGCTAGTAGAACTTTGTTCTTTTCTCTTCCAACGATGTTTTCAAACCTTCCAAAGACAATTCATACTCTTTACAGAAATATCTAATATGTCATCTAGAACTACATTGCCCTTTTAATTTCGATGACTCTAGAATTTTTTTTTTTTTAGCCACATATACGATCCCTGGTTACAGTAACAGCTGAAAAGATGGGATAAGAAAGAGAAATAGAACTGTGGCATTATATTTTCTATTTTTTTCTTTAAAAACACAGAACAGTAAAACGTCACAAAATGCCTGTAAATAAAGCTGGGGGGTGTCAAGTAGATAGTTATCCCTCAGGCTGCTAAGCGCGACTCTCTGACCTTTTGCGGACAGTGTAGATCAAGATCAGACTGCACAGAACGTGCAGTCTGATCTTGGATCTATACTGTCCGATCAGGAGATATTATTCTCCAAAACATAACTTTGAAATAGCAATATTGAATTGAAGATTTCATTCAGTTATCTAGCAGGGTTACGAAAAAAAAATGTTTTGGAGTGAAGAGAGAGAGAGAGAGAGAGAGAGAGAGAGAGAGTTCAATGCATCTGTAAAGACTATCTGCCTATATTAGCCTGCACAAGTAGCGCAAGCTGACTTGGGTCAAAACTTTTTGCTATGGGAAGACTTTCTACATGTCCAAGAATTATTTTACCCACATGATACAATCGGATGGCAGACAAAATGGATTTTTTAGATCAAGATTTACGCGATGATTTCTTGGTATAATGCATCACGGAGATACGTGTAACCCTCTCTTGCCGGATTGTAGCTCATCTACAGTTTATGGTACTGATCAAACTTAATCGTATAATGCAGTGGGTTTTAACGTAAACACTGAGATCATGGTTCTTCATAGTGGAGTTAATCCACGTCATTAAGTACTGCAACGTACCGCCTATATCGGGTCCTTTTTAATGGGATCAACTCAATTATGCAAATACTTAACACATATATGATAAAGAAAATGGACACACAATACCCTCTTCACCGTCGAGACGAAGATAAACAGACGGTCATCGACTGACCCCCGGACACTGTCCACTTCAAAGAAACCGATCGAAATGATACCTGAACACGTTTTAAGTTAACTCTTTACCAAAAACAAAATTTTAGACTGGTCAAAATTCTAAACAATTGCAGACAACAAAATTAGTGTGACTCGAAAATTGAATTTGACTGAGGAAGGGTAGAAAACATTGTGAGAAAAGGAGAAAATGCTGGTTACCAGCATTTTCTCCTTTTCCCACAATGTTTTCAAAAGCTTTCTTTCTTAGGTTCGTTAAAAGTAGGGACTGTATTGTAAAGGGTTAAGTTAACTCAAAACGATATAGAACGTCAATTCGTCTGTCTACAAATATCTTTTTTTTCCCAAAAATAAAACAAACGACTTACTCAAAGGAGGGTAATTTTCGTTTTACCAGAATTGACAGACATTGTGGGAAAAGGAACTATTGCTTTTCATATACAATTGCTCTTTTTCCAACAAAGTTTTAAAAAAGCATTCAATTTTAGGGTGAATGCTTAAAAAGGGCGTACAGTTAAAGGGCCAATTCATTACTCTATATTTAAATTTTGGACTTTTTCGTGATAGAATTCATCTGTCACAGTCTAGATTATTTAGTCTTTGAAATTGGTGTGGCATATTTGGTCTCTGAATTTCGAAACATTCTCTACAACTGGCCATATATGGATAGGATTCTTCCTTTAACACTTTACCACACAATCCCGAGTATTAACGACCCCAGAGGAAAAGGACTTTTGAAAACATTGTGGGAAAAGGAAAAAAATGCTGGTTACCAGCATTTTCTCCTTTTCCACAGTGTTTTCTGCCCTCACAAAGAAAATTTTACTAATCACTTCCGTTTGGAAAAGAGTTAAACTAATGTATTCTTTTAACGAATTACGGGAATCACGTGGTTAAAATTAACTGATTGACTGATTGAATGGTATTTTGCGTCGCTTTCAACACTATTTCAGTCATATCATGGCGACAGCTCACATATTCATATATTTCCTTATTAAATTAGACAAGCACCGACTCAGATTTAATGTTTTACCCAAATTCGACCCTTAATTCAGTCACAGATCAATGTAAACTTAAAATATCCGTAATATGAACAAAAATAAAAACAAACATGACGGTAACAATGCGAGCTAGAAAATATCAAAGTACTAAAAATGCTGAAAAAATACAACAGGAGAAGTGTTCATCATAGAATCAGTTTCTCACGACATCATATTTACCGAACTACTTTTTACTTGATTTTCCCTTTCTCATCATAATTTGGTCTATATTTTCGTTCACGAAATTAACATTTATATCATTAATATTTTGGAAAACAATGGATGATACGTGTCCGTGTGATGAGCTTACACAGATCAATTTTCTAAACATTTTCACAATATTTAATTTGTTCCTTATATTGTTTTAAAGAAAAAGTTTGTTTCTCAGAAGGTTCTGTGATGCTTCTCTAAAAGTAGGAAGATATTTCAATACTTTGAAGAGATAAAATTTTGGATATGGAGTAAGAGCTGTTGAGCAAATATTTTGATATTTGCCAGACAGGTATACTGTCCTTTTAAGTATATTTAAACAGATCCATCTGCTGGTAGCCATGTTTAATCAGTCACCAAACGGTCTATTTATAGATTTCGTTCCGGTATTCACGGACACTCGATGCAAATAGAATTAAGACAAGGATAGACTATAAAAATATTCGAAAAAGATAAAACGATTGAATATTCTAAGACACAAAAAGACCGTTTACGCCATTTACATGACAGTCTTCATGTTTTATGCAGTGCCTTTACTTTGACATTTTTACCGCATCAAATCATAGGACTGGCAAAATCATATTTTGATAAATTCAAAAATGATTTTTAATATACCTATCGTAATCAAAGAAAAACAACAACAACAAATAGTTTGTGAATCTAGGACCCTCTCCCCCTCCCCCCCCCAAAAAAAAAGCGCCCCAACCCCCTCAAAAAAACAACCCTTTCTCTATTTCAATAGTTGAAAAAATCAGGGTCCGTTATCTAAAGAACACTTTTAGCCATATTCTCAAGACTTTTCTAAATTTGAAAGTAACACAACTTCTGATTGGCTAAACCATTCTGGCTAAACCGAATGGTTTAGCCAATCAGAAGTTATGCTACTTTCTGAATCTAGAATTAGACTCAGAATGATATTTGAAATTGTATCGTAAGAAACATTTTCCTTGTCTATTATAAAAAAAACCAAAAGTTTATAGCTTTTACACCATTTATTACCTGCGATAAATAAAACATGCATCAAAAAAGAATAATCCATGCCAATCAAAGATTTACAGTACAAGCCAACTTCTGGAACTATCACACTGTCATCTATCCACCTGTCTTTCAATCGTCCTTAACTCTTTTGCCACCAAAATCAACAACTTTTTTTTTCCAACGGCAACTAATACACTTCCTCTTCAAGACACAAGCGACGATTCGGTCATCATCTAGAATAAAGTATACAGTGTAAATCAGAGATCAGACTGCTCGTTCTGTGCAGTATGGTTTTGATCTACGCTGTCTACAAAAACTTCTTGTGTCATCTATGGTAAAGAGAGAGAAAATGGTAAGCAAGATTTCAAGTTATTAGATCTATCTCTCGAAAACGAATCATCTTTTTATCCCGTTAGCTAAAAGACTCCCGTCTTTTAGCATCTACAGCAGAAAGCTCTGGAAATTATTGTGGGAAAGGAGACAATGGTGGTAACCAGCATTAAATCCTTTTCCCATAATGTTTTCTACCATATCAGAGACATATTCTGTCATTTGAGCCACATCTGATTAAATTTTGTCGTCTGCAAAACGTTTTAATCAATTGAATAAATCTAATATTTTGTCGTTTGGTAAAAAGTTAAAAAATTGCAAACATGTTTTTTTTTTTATCTATCATTCTAATTTTGATCATAATTTCCATTAATAATAATTTCCAACAATAATAATAACAATGATGATGATGATGATAATAATAATAATAATAATTATCATCATCATCATCGTCATCATCATCACTAAATTTGGGTGTTTAAATGTTGGGAGGAACGCAATAAATATTGTCCTCGTCTGTCTTTAACTGGCAAGTTAGCTCATCGCCCCATAAAAATTCTAACACGATTTTGTTGAAGACTCGATTGTGGACAAATTGTCTTGAGGCCGACGCAATTCAATGTCGTATTATAACCTTACGACAAATTACTGTTTTGAAAATTTTGCGCGGTTTTGTTTGTTGACTTTGAACAGCTGCTAGTCAGCTTTCAGTCAAGTTGATGTTACATGAACACCGTTCTAAAACCTCAAATACCCTTCATGCAGAGTATGAATATGTTTAACCTTTATCCGGCTAGACAAATTAAATGAAATGATCAAGCCGTAAGAAACAACTTGGATTTAGCTCCTCCAAAGTAATATTTTGGCAGAAAATATCCTCTTATCGGACAATGTAGATCAAAGATCAGACTGCACGTTTTGTGCAGTCTGATTTTGATCTACACTGCCGCAAAAGGTCAATGAGTCACGCTTAGCGACCAAGGGTTAAAATTGTGGCATTTTTTCTGAGGGCGGATCATAATGTACAGTTGTATATTTCCACACCTTTTTTACGTCTACATGTTTGAAATTCTGATAGTTTGTCATTTGCCGCGAGTGTGTTTTATAGCGTTTGGTTACTGAATTTTTTTTTTAAATCCAAAATTTACTATTTTAGAAGTTCATCTTAATAATAACATGTCACCTCGATTCTAACACTTTATCGCACGAAAAAATTAAATCTTTTTCATAATAAAAATATTTGCAGATAAAGCAATAAAGTTGGTTCAAAGAATTCGATTTGTCTTTGAAATATTAAAAAAGAAAAGCTGGAAAAGAAGAAATTGATTGTAACCACTATTTTCTCATTTTGGCACATTTTTTTTTTTGGATTTATTTTTTCTCGGAGTCGTACAAAAGATGAGAATCAGTTCGTTTTTCTCGCATAAAGGGCAAATAAAAGGACCCCCTTGTGACGAAACGTATGGTTGAACCAAATGAAAAACATTTGTGCGTAAACGACATTACAGATTTCTATAGTAAATTCAAATGATTGGGGGGGATTATCTCGCTGTGGAGTTACATGATAATAAATTAATGCTTTGCGACCCTGAGAACGAAATCTTTTGAAAACATTGTGGGAAAAGGAGAAAATGCTGTCCCAGCATTTTCTCCTTTTCTCACAATGTTTTCTATCCTTTTAAATACAAATATAATCATTTTAGAAGCATTTAATTTGTCGTCTGCACATTATTTCAAAATGGACGATTCGAAATTTTCGTGTCGTCTGGTAAAGAGTTATTCCGAACAGCGTGATTTGATGATCTTGTACTGTTTTGTCATCCCGCAAACGACTAATATTTTCCACGAATCGATCACACTTAAGGGAATTATTGTCGTCCTCGGGAAAAAATGATCATTTGTCAGCATTAATTAATAGAAATAGATCACGGGTGTCAATCAAAGCTCGCGGACGTTCGCGGACTCTCGTTAGATACAACGAAAAAACTCTTTGAATGAAGATGTCGAGTTTAAAAAATGAACATGTCGTATTATTTTGTGATTTTTCAATATTTTTTTCTTTCGAAACAAAATTCACGAAAACTGAACAAAGTTTGACCTCTTTTACGAGCTCTGTCTGCAATAATTTATGGGTTAGTTAATGGGGGGAAAATCTGTCCCATGAGAGACTTTTTAAACTCACTACCTTCAGCTCTGTACGAGACAACTTTTAAAATATCCTGGTGAAACAAGCGGTTAACTCGTCATGAATTACGGTTTAATATATGTATGGTGGCATATTTCTGCCGCAAGATACGAGATAGCTATCATGATAATTTTAGAAAACTATCGTGATAAAACACAGTTTCCTGGAAATATTATCTAGATAATAAAAATTTTCACGATAAAAATATCGCGATAATTCTACCTGTTATCATGATTTTTTTTTGCTTTCGTGCCCATAACTGACATTCACGGTATCTATAATTAGATACAGTTTCGGAACATCTTCGTCTACAACCTTATGAATTCTCCTTTTCCCTGAATGGTTTTAAAGTGTTCGTAGGAGGCATTTCGAGTCGTCTTTGTGATTTTACAGACCTGTTCATTTCGAGTCTTGTCAAAATTTATCAATTAAGCTACAATTATTAATTATTCTAACTTTTACTTACTGCAATCTTGTGAAGTCAAAAACTACCGAGTTCATCCAAATGATAAATTTTCTATTTATAGATATCGAGAAACAGGTAGAACTATCACGATAATTTTATCTTGCATGTCAGCTTCGTGCACGATTGAGAAATTTTGCGTTAAAATATTAAATTTATCGTGATATTTTTTTCAGGAAACTTTTCACTAGCTCGATAAAATTTCCAGGAAACTTTAGTTGATCGCAATAGTTTTGTAAAATTATCATGATAGCTATCTCGTATCTCGTGGCAGAAATATGCCACCATAAATATATATTAATATTAAACATAAATATTAAATAAATAATATATTGATATGAAAGAAAACATTGTAGTAAAAGGAGACATTGATTATCATTACCTCCCGAAACAGATTTGTACGAAACAACTTTGAAACTTCATTGATATAAATACCTTTAGACTGTACTAGGTACAATATTCCATTCAAGAAGGATAATGAAGTCTTGATCCAGGTACGTGTCAAATCCTTCAGTCCAAATGTATTTTGATTAAGCGGTTGTTTTTTTGTTTGTTTGTTTGTTTTATTTGACAAGTACCAGTTTATCTCTTTTTCAGTCTCCCATTCTTTTCAATATTTTAGCGAATGCACTATTTTCATGATTATGTGTATCAAATATGTAAAAATGCGCGACTGAACTCATGCGTTCTGGGGTTTTTTTTCCTGAAAATGAGGATCATATTCCTTTTACATCCAATGAAATACATGTACATGTATGTCAAACAGGGTTTCTAGCAACCAGAAATACCCAGTTTTAATTCACTTTGGCAGCATTCTGTTCTTTGAATTCCCACAAAATCAAGGGTTATGTATATATATCTAAATTTAGGCTGCAGGTTCGGCACAATATGGTCCCCCATCTACACACCGAAATGTTGCCTCAGCTCGCAACAGATTTTACTTTGATTTATGGCAAAAGGCAAGAAAATTTAAGATTAATAGAAAATGAAATGTTTAAAGCGAACGGAATCATCCATTGACAAAAAAAAAAAATGCTTAGATTATTTAACTATGTATCTCGTGGGTCTATGACCTTTTTCAGCGGGTTTTCAGGAAGTAAACATCAGAGTCCATATTCATCAACCATACTTTCAACTTTAGAAAATTCGTGAGAATAAGACTAAGAACTTTCTTAAAACTTAGGCTGCTAAGCGCGACTAAAGGACCTTTTGCGGACAGTGTAGATCAAGATCAGACTGCACAGAACGTGCAGTCTGATCTTGGATCTACACTGTCCGATAAGGAGATATCTTTCTTCCAAAAATACCTTTCATATAGTAATATTTTGGGTTTTAACAATCAGCTTGAAAGTTTCATTTCTGTTATTTAGCAGCAATTAAAGGTTAAGAATGGTTGGTGAATATGGTTCTAGGAGTGCTCCACATAGGATATTAAAAGGACAACATTTGATTGGTCTGAATGTAATCGTTATCATGCAATTGCGCAATGTTATCATGTAATTGCGCAATGTTGACAATTTTCTTTTATTTTTATTTTTCTAATTTTTGAAAAAAAAAAAAAGTTGTATACACTTGAGAAACTTAAAATAGGACTAAAAAGAGTAAATTGTATTTTTTGTTTATGAAAATTCAATGAATTAAACATAGTTACATACGTGCAAATTTTGCCGTTTATCTTGTCTCTATATAATACGAACCAAACGACAGCATATATTTGAAAATAAACATATCCTTTTCCTCATCTTTAATTCATAACTTGTCTAAGAGGAACATATATTACTGTGTTGAAAGAGTATAATCAGGATTAGACTACACAGATACAATCTAATCTTGGACCTACACTGTCTTATATTTTCTGGTCTTTTCTGATCCTTGGCTATTCTAATACTTGGGTTTTTTTTTTTTCTTTCCTAAAAATGCCCGACTATTTTTAATAAGCACGTTTTAGCATTACTGACAGTCATTGAGCGTTTTTACCGTCTCGTACAGATAACATGTGAAACTCAAGTCGGTGATATGTTGCAGACGGTTTAATTCCCTTACTCTTGAGACAAATTTGCAGCAAACGACGTGAAAGTCATCCTTTTGAAATAAAAATAATATAAATAACTGAGGATAAGTATACAAATACACAAAAAAAAAACCAACCGCAAAACAAGAAGGCATTTCCCATTATGATAAACTCCTGATTTCGCCAAAATATTTTTAAAATGGGGCTGCTGTAGGACCAAAAAGGTCGCCTGCAGAAGGCAGTGCGTTAGTTACCAAACGACAAAAGTTTGTACTTGTCCAAATTGAAAGCTTTTGCAGACGACAAAAGTAAAAGTGACCCAAAACTTGAAACTCATATTTGAAAGATTAGAAAACATTACGGGAAAGGGAAAAATGCTAGCTACCAGCAATTTCTCCTTATCCCACAATGATTTCAAAAGCCTTCTTCCATGAGGCCGTCAAAAGTCCGGATCGTGTGGCAATGGGTTTTAAAGCTATATAAAAGGCGAAAACTCTCTAGCTGTTACCACATCCTTGTTTTATTTTTATCAGTTTTGGGAAACAATGCACACAAAAAATGCAACGAAAACAATATGCGGTAACGTTATATAACAAAGATTAAATTAATCATATAAGTGATAAT
Source organism: Hippopus hippopus (assembly GCA_946811185.2). NCBI lineage: Eukaryota > Metazoa > Mollusca > Bivalvia > Cardiida > Cardiidae > Hippopus > Hippopus hippopus. The sequence continues at coordinate 22,052,761 of OX328101.1, read as the reverse complement.
CTGTTTAGTGTTATGTGTGCCTCCATACTTTTTTTTAATCTCTAAAATATTTTGATTAAAGCATAGATATTATTATTAAATTAATACGAAACAACAGAAAAAAAAAATCTAGCATGAAAAATGAGAGCTGAGCAGAAAACAGGATTGTGTGGGTTTTTTTTTTTTAATGTTGTCGTTGTTGACAGAGTAAACCAAGATCAGACCGCACTAAATCTGATCCTGGATCTAGAAGCTCCGACCTCTTGTGAAATATTTCAGTGGTAAGAATTTCTGCAATGATTCCGTTTCTCAACACAAAAAATGTGAATTTGTTCATTAAGCATTCTATGGGATAATAAAGGACAGTTTAACCGTGTACGAAACACCTCGTGATTTTACGACCTTCAGGTCTTGCAAAAAGGGCCTTTGAAACAATTGAGGATAGAGGAAGAAACTTTCCAGTTTTTCTCCTTTTCCCAAAATGTTTTCTAGCCTGTCAAAGACAATCCCAGCATTGAAGCCATATTCTAATTTCTCGCATGCAATTGCTTTGATTGTATCAGTAAAAAAATCTGGCGTCTGTCAAAGACATAAACTTAAAACTCATGTCTGCCGATCTTCAACAATTCACCTGAAATTGTATTTTTTAATTACTTTCATTTAAATAAATTCATAGCATTTAACATACATTAAAAAAAAAACAAAAAGGATTTTCGTTCAAATTTAAATTTTTGTCGATTTTGTTTTTTAGTTTATAAAGAAATAAAATCTTGTGAAGGTTTTCTACATCAAAATGCCATTTTGCCTGTGCAGTGTCCTTTACAATGACATCACTGCAGTAGGAGTAGTAGTAGTAACGGTGGTGGTAATAGGAGTACTAGAACTTCTACTACTATACCTTCTTATACTACTACTACTACTACTACTTCTACAAATAATTATAATAATAACAACACGATGACGTTGATGACGATCGAAAACTATTCCTTTTTAGTTACTTATTAAAGGGTGTACTCGGCAAAATGCTTAATGCTTACAAAATTTAAAGTTGATATTAGCCTTCATTAAGGATATTCTAAAATGTCGTTTAGGCCCCCCCTTTTTTTTTAAATTTACACAATATACATGCACCCATTTCAGGTGGTAAGTCAAATGATGAATTGAATTATATCATTATTATACAGTCAAATATTACAATAACATGATATAAACAAGTACATATTCATAATTGATATAAATTCCATGCATTGGGTATTAAACTTGCGGACAAAGACCTGCACGATGTAATCGAATCTGGGTGTACAATTTACGGAGAAGAACAAATTGCAATCTGAACAAGTGTAAAGCGACCACATCAAAGAAAATAACCCCTTCTTCCAAATTTGAAAGTTCTTGACCATTGAACTTGAATGCTTAAGATGTAAAATTCTATATGAAAAATGACGAAAGAGTTTTATTGTGTTCGTAGAGATAGAAGAGAATATTGTTTCACAAAAACAACTCAATTATTTTAAGTTCTTGTGCATTTGCTACGTTGCTTTGAAAAGGTTTCTACAAAAGTTACAAACAATTTTGACCAAATGCAGAAAAGTGTTGAGTTGGGATTTTTTGTTGATTTTAAGCATCATTGAAAAATTAGTCCGCCGTAATCGGTTTTCTAAATAATTACTTATTAGGGACGCGTATAACATTTCTCTCAAATTTGTGGGAAAGTTGAATTGTTTTGGGTTATCTTTGAAACATATACCTATACCTGCAAATGGAACTTCGTCATCTGTCTTAAAAGCAGATTATTTTTTGGAAATAATGTAGCAAAAAGAGAAATGTGGTGCGCGAAATGGACTTTTCTCGAGTTGTCTGCAAATAAATGCTTTTAGGAGGTCTGGCAGGAGTTGTAGGGAACTAATAAAGATAATGGCAAAGTCAAAAGACAGAACTGATTGCCTGTTGATTTTTTTTGGGAAATAATATGTTCGTCCGTTTGTCCGATATAAATTTCAGGCATTTGAGTGGATTTGAAAGCAAGTTGATATTAATTCCCCTCAGGCTGCTGTAACAAAAAAGATAAAAAAAGTTACAGGACTTTTTTGTTTCTTGACTGTGACTACCAGGTATTTTGTATGCGTGCACATGTATGCACTCTTTTTTCAACCGTTGGAGCAGCCTGGGTCCAAGCAGTAATAATCTTTTAATCAATCACTTTCTATCGTGCCATCCTTCCATGGACTATACAGATCTGTGGCAAAACTGTTAATCGAATCCTTAATTTTTGTGACAAAGTAACGTCAGAATATTAAAAGATCAAAATGATCAAACTGAAACCCAAGGATGCGCCGAATCAACCTAGCAGACATTTTCAGTCCAGAAGAAAGACACAAATTATTGCATTTCAAAGTTCCTCTTTAACAGAATGTCTCGGTAATGTAAATAGTATATATAAAAGATCAGACTGCACCTTCTCTGCAGTCTGATCTTGAAGAACACTGGATGCAAAGAAAACTAAATTTGTAACATGCACTTTAGGGTTTAAGATGAGGAAAAAAACTTGAACCTGCCTGTATGGTGGATTAGTACAAATGAGTAGACGTAAGTAATTTGTTAAAAACAAGAACCTCGCAACACCTATCACATTACTGGGAACAATGGCGTAATTAGCATAGGAATGTATATTGATGCAGTAAGGGTAGGGGTACGGTCATTGTCATGTTGGGTCATTTTCTTTAACCTTTTAACAAACAGACCCCTATTTCTATGACCCTGAAATAGAAAGCTTTAGAAAACTTTGTGGTTACCAGCATTTTCTTCTTTTTCCACAATGTTTTCTATCCTTTCAAAGACAAATTCCAATCATTTGAGCAACATTTAACGGTGTCGTCTGCAAATGCTTTCAATGTAGATATGTCAAAGTGAAACATGATAAAATACATGTAGTAACTCTATATATTGCATGAAATGAAATTAACGAAAATTGAGTATTTATGGATAAATTATGTAATTCACTTCTGGCATCATATTTCTTCTCCCGTCGTCAAAGTTGTTTATAAATGAAAAATGTGTGAGTGGGATGTTTGTGTATGTGAGTGGGGGATAATAGATAAAATAGTCGAAATTATGTAGACATAACTAGACATTATTATGTGAAAAATTGCCTCGGTTATTAAGAGACTTGGGAAAAGTAACTGATCCAGCTCTGGTGTTTTTTTTTAACTTTCCTGTCATACAGATCACATGCATCACTTGAAAAAATTTGCTTGTTTGTTTGTTTCTTTCGATGAATACTTATGCAATCATCGGGAACAATTAAATTTGTTTATACCGGGTCTATATCTGAAAGATTATGGGTATAAATTATTTCCAAAAAGACAAAATTTTAAGCTCCTCCAAGGTCGCAAGAATGCAAAAAAAGAAAAACTTTTAAGTACTATAAGTATACAAAAAAAATGGTGAGGAAAAAACATTAAACGATTCATTTTGGTAAATTAGTATAACGACGTAAGTTTCAGCCTCGTTTTCAATACCACTCCCGTCCATAAATTTTGGCAGATTGGCAACCTCGCAGAGACATTTGCCTAAATACCCAAGATGAGCCTGGGCCCGTATTCACCAACCTTTCCTTAGTTTCACTGTTAGTCTTATTTTACATTTAGAAAGTAATAGAACTTCTGATTGGCTGAACAAAATGGTCTAACCAATCAGAAGTTCTGTTATTTCAAATTCAGACAATTCTTGTGATTAAGACTAAGAATGTTCTTAAGAATGAATAAAGACTGAGCAGATAGCAAAGAACATGCAATGTGATCTCTGTAAATCTGATCTTGTTATCAGTCTCATCGAATAACTGAAATATATCGGTTTATACATAACGTGAAATGCAGAGGGTATAAATATTGAACAGTTTTAAACTCAAAAGCCAAGACCTACCAATTACATCTTTAGCAAAAGATAAAATCCTAGGCAGGACGAAATTAAAAGCATTTGCAGACGACAGAATGAAATTAGCTCAAACGATGATTTCTGCCTCTGAAAAGGGTAGAAAACTTTGTGGGAAAAGGAGAAAATGCTGATTATCAGCATTTTCTCCTTTTCTCGCAAAGTTTTCAAAAGATTTATTTCTTCAGGGTCGTTAGAATTCGGGGTTGTGTCGTAAAGAGTTTAATCTAAAGCTTTCCACATCACCGTTCTTTCTTTGTTTGCTGTAAACCACTTCTGAGAACATTGTGGCTAAAGAATAACTTGCACGGAACGAAAAGAAAAACCTCTCCTTTTACTAATAGGTTTTCACAATTAATTATGATAGATTTTGTTCATTATGCATATGCATGTATTTCGTATAACACAGATTTAAGCATCAAACCGTACTTTCGTTGAAACTCCATATTTGAAAGAAAAGTGATCTCGTTTTAGTAATATTGTGGGAAAGAAGAGATTACTTACTATAAGTAATTGCTCCGTTTTTCATGATGTTTCAAAAAAAAAAACCAATCAACTGCAGGGTCGCTAGAGGTCGTATTTGTGCAGTTGATAAGTTAACCCTTCCCCTGCCAAATAACTAATACGAAACGTTGAAGTCGGTAGTAAAAACCCATAAATTACTATTTTACATTGTATTATCAAATTGCCCTTTTCGACTCATTCCCCAAAACATTATTTCAAACGAATGTCTAATGGGTTATTTCAGATGACTTATATTCTTTCATTCTTGTTTTTCATTGCTATTATAGTCCTTTCCTTGCTTTGACCTATGTGAAACTGTACACTGTTTGGTATATCAAATTTGTATAATTGACGATGTATCTTGTGTACAAGTCATAAATAAATATATGTTCTGTTCTGTTCTGTTCTGCTATTTCAAAATTAATTTTTTGAGAAAAATATATCCCTATCGGACAGTGTAGATTCAAGATCAGACTGCACATTCTGTGCAGTCTGATCTTGATCTACACTGTCCGTAAAAGGTCAGCGAGTCGCGCTCAGCAGCCTATTGGTTAGACCTTATGTTTAATTGGTTATTTGAGAATTATCTTTCTTCTTACAGCAATCTAAAGTTAATTTGAAAAAAAAAATATTTGACAGGAGTGATTTGAAAGTCGTCTGTTGAGAAAGAATGTGTTTTTTTTTTATTAATGTGGCTATTAGTAAAGCCTTTACCAAACTATCCCGTCATTTTATATACGAGTAAGAGAAAAAAGCCTTTCCAAAAAATGTGGTGAAAAAAGGTGTAAATACTGGTAACCAACTTTTTCTTCGTTTTCTGCTATGTTCCTACCCCATTGTTAGACATATTTCATCTTTTGTGTTTCATTGACTAAAACAATTTAATTTGTCGTCTGCGAATGTTTTCAATTTGGAAGAATGTAACATTTTTTCGTCTGGTAAAGTGTTAAAAAGAAATTTCCCGTAACAAGCAGGTTTTATTTTTTCGTTTTACCACAATGTTTTCACAGATATTCATTTATCAAACCTAAACTTTTTACCACAAAATCCCGAATTTTAACGACCGTGCCAAAGACGGCTTTTAAAAATATAATAGGAAAAGGAGAAAAATGCTGGTAACCTCCATCAAAACAAAATTTATCATTTGAGTCACATTTAAGTTGTCGTCTGCAAATGCTTTGAATTTGGACTTGTCAAACATTTTGTCATTTGGTAAAGAGCTAAGTCATGTTGATAGTCCGTATTTTACCAGAGAGATTTGAGTCTTTTCGAGTTCATTCTTTACCAAACGGCAAAATTGTAGATTGTCCAAATTGAGAGCTTTTGCAGACGAAAGAAATGCAGATAAAGAAAGAAATGCGGATAAAATACTGGATTTTTTTTTTCTTTTAAAGTAAAGGAAACATCGTGGGAAAAAGAGGACATGCTGGTTACTTTTTCAAAAGCCTTATCCGCGGGGTCGGTAAAACTCGGGATCGAGTTTAGTCCTTTACGAGACAGTCCCGAGTTTTAACTACCCCGACAGAGAAGGCTTTTAAAAACATTGTGGGAAAAAGAGAAAATGCTGGTAACCAGCATTTTCTCTTCTTCCCACAATGTTTTCTACCACCTCAGAAAAAGAAATCATCATTTGAGGTATCCTGAATTTGTCATATTAAAGTACTTTCAAATTGGTCGAGTCTAAAATTTTATCCTTTAGTAAAGAGTAAACCAAGAAGTGAGACTGGTTCCCTATCAGTATCATGTTGCCTATTAGATAAAAAAAAATACGCTGGAGGTCTCTTCCTCGGTCCCAGAAAAAAATACGAGTTAATTATCTGTTTTCTTTCTATTTGTACAGGTGTGAAGGTATTGTGAACGGACTGCACATTTCATAAGAATAAATTACTTTGCAACGAGTTGACACTCTTTGCTTTCAATCTTTACTAGACGACAAAGTTTAGGAATTTTTCACATTGAAAGCATTTGCAGGCGACGAAATGATAGGTGCGTCAAATAATGGGATTCGTCTGTTGAAGGGCAGAAAATGGATTCAGTTTTTGCAAGACGCCCAACAATTAAGGCTTTTCCACTTTGAAAGCATTCGCATTAAATATGATGAATGCGGTTCAAGTAACGGTATTTGATTTTAAAATAGTAGATAACATAGTGGGAAAAAAGGAAAAACTGCTGCTTACCAGCATTTTCTCCTTTTACCAAAGTGTTTTAAAATCATTTTCCTCGAGGTCATGAAAATACAAGGGTGTAACGCCTCACATCTTAAAGATTTTTAATCATATATGATATATTATTAAAAATCTCGAAGATGTTAACCCCTAGGCTGCTAAGCGCGACTCACTGACCTTTTGCGGACAGTGTAGATCAAGATCAGACTGCACAGAACGTGCAGTCTGATCTTGGATCTACACTGTCCGATAAGGAGATATTTTTCTCCAAAAAAATAAGTTTGAATTAGCATTATTCGGGTTTTTTACTACCGGCTTGAAAGTTTAAGTTAAGTTATTCAGGAGGATGGTGGTTAAGTCTTATTTTTTGACGATTTTAGTATTTACAGGCGTCGTTCTAAATTTAACTATAACCAGTCTCACTTTTCAAGACTAGCCAATAAAAGAGATAAGGCAGAATCGCTCAGCCATCCAGGCAGCAAGTCTTGCAGAAACTCAGTATAAAAAAAAAAAACTTTCTACTGTTTTTTTTTTTCCCTTGAACTGTTCCACTTAAAAAAATCTATTTCCACCATACCACCTTTTGAAAAAATCTATTTAAATCAAATTTAACTTTTAAATTTCTCCAAAAACTGTATTTAAATCATCCCTGGCTTTGGAAGAGTTCATTTACGTATTATGCCGACTTAAGGTTAACCTGCTATGTCTTCGGTCCCTTCTGGGTCGAAACGCTATCTCGACCTCCGATCGCTCTATACAAAACGATAAAAAGTAAATAGAATTACTCACCTTACATCACCAATTCCAATAAATCAAGGTTGTTTAAAATGGGGGGCGTCTTTAAAAAAAATCACACACACTCACGAAACACTAGGAACAACACAAATTAGCGAAAATCTGTAATAACACGATTGTCAACTAAGTTTTGCTTCAATTCAAATCTAATATCACGAATCCGTGTAAGTCTGCTATAGCTCGTCGACGGCACGCACGAACATCTCCACAAATTGGGAACAATATTCCAACTCCTTCGATGCGGCACGTTTCCACATAGAAGCTTGTTTTGAAAGCAACAGCGTAGCGGTCGTGCCCATCAAGCCCCTCTGTACATTCGCTGATAATTCCACGTTCGATTTGTTTCCCCAAAGTGTGATTGGGCACGTTAGAATTGCAGAAACACGTAAGTGGGAAAAGTTTGGATTGTTTTGTTGTAAGTTATACACTGTTTAATTTCAGAGGCTCACAATATAAAGAATTGGATCCGTGACTTCAGAGATCATTTCCAAACATTGTCCGAGTGAAACCACATCAAGGATTTTCGCACTATCGACGGAGAAAAAAGTGCATATTACATAAGGAGAATTTCAAATCAATAGGTGTGATCAGTTAAAAATCTTTGTGTTTCATAAATTATGTCCAGGATTCTATAAATGAACTTTTCAGTGTTGTGAAAGTAAAAAGTCTGAACTTTTCTTCATAACTTCTATAATGAAATAACAACATAACAGAATTAGAATAAAAAAAAAAAATTCTCACCCTTCGATGGATGTGAAATTTAAATTAGGATCATTTCGCATTTAAATCTAGCTTCGATATTGAAATCTCTCGGCGGATTTATTTTTAAAACACCGTTATATGAATTACTTATCAGAGGACGGTGTAATTCGAGTACTCCAGTTGAACACCTGTGTCTCGGCTTTCAAGATTTTAATTTCATGTCCCGATGCCCCTCATAATTCAGCGAAAGGTTTCAAAGACTGTACCGAAAATGACAATTAAGTAAATAACCAACTTCAACTGAAGTGTTTTGTTTTAAATATATAATTTTAGGAGTTTGGATATCCTCTGCTCATCAATAGACAGTTCATGTGAAATTTTTAATCCGTGTGGGCGTAACGCACACCGGGGCACCATGAGTTTGGCTGTGATTGGTTCGCTAATTTGAATATCGAGCTGTCATTGGTTAATCGTGTCAGCATCGCGTGAGGCAGCAATACACCCCTAATATCATCGACTACCTATGGAACAACTACAATCTACTCCCAGGAGATTCACCTTTAACTCCATATTGTCTTCGTGATAAGATTTCTGAACAGGGGAAAATTGTTTAGGAAAGATGTAAATAATAGTGGCTCGGGTGGAATATTTTGGCAAACGTAGATATTGATCTTTTTTTTCCGTTTTCTGCAAATTCTTTAACTCCTTACCAGACACAAATTTTAGACTAGTTCAAAATGAACGCATTTGCAGACACGACTGACAAATTAAATGCGACTCAAAAAATTATAAGTTGTTGTTGAAAGGGTAGAAGACATTGTGGGAGAAGGAGGAAAAGATGGTTACAAGTATTTTCTCCTTTTGTACTCGATGTTTTAAAAAATCGTCTCCTTAAAGGTCCTTAAACCTTGGAGTTGTTTGTCTTGCAGTAGAGCAATTCTGTAATTATTATCATGACAACAGGAAGTTTTGCTCTCAACTGTATTAAGCTTTGTTTGTTTTTACTGGAGTTTTACGCCGTTTTAACAGCGTAAGTCATATAACGGCGGTCAGTGCACCTGTGCATGTGCTTCTTGGCTTTCTCACACCAGTACTGACACAACTTTCCTTGAAAGCCACTGACTGCTTTTTCTCACATACATCAGGGGTGTGAGGCGAAAAATCGCCTGAAAGAAGGTTTGCCTAAACCGGATATCGAACCCGAAACTTCCAGGTTATGAATCAGATACCCGGCTGTATATTTAGCAATCTAATAAGTGGCTTGCAACACGCGAAAAGGGGCATTCGGACATTTGCGTAAAGTGTCGTCCCGGATCAGCCTGCGCAGTCCGCGCAGGCTGATCCGAGACGACACTTTACGTCTACACTAGATTTTGTTCTTCAGTAGACTTGCGCAAAACAGAAAAATACATAAGAACGGAAAGTGTCGTTTCGGATTAGCCTGCGCGGACTGCACAGGCTGATCCGAAACGACACTTTTCGGAAACGTCCGAATGCCCCTTTTCCTGTGTTGCAAGCTATAGAAATGAGCCATGCTCTGGCAAAAGGGCCTTTATTGCGCCTCCATGATGCATTATACCATGCGAGACATCACATGATTATGTATGAATAAAATCCATTCTGTCTGACAACAGACTGAATATGGCGGTGGGATGGTCCTTGGACATGCAGAAAATTTACCTATAGCAAAAAGTTTCGATTCAGGTCAGCCTGCGCGGACTGCGCAGGCTGACATGAGTCGATACTTTTTGCAGATGCATTAACTCCCCTTTTCATAGAGCATGGTTCATATATTTTCACTTGTATTCATTTATCAAACCTTAAGATATTCTCTTAATTTACAAAGATGTTTACGAAATATCTGCTGCAGTTTGGTTTGTGGAGGTAATTACCAAGAAATTTTCGTATTGCAGACTGTAGAATCAGACTTTTTCTAGTTAACTCTGTACAAAAAAAAAAAAGAAAATGTAGACTCGTCCAAAATCACTGCTGTTGCAGTCGACAAATTAAATATGGCTCATTTGGTAAAATTTGCCTCTAAAAGGTAGAAAACTTTTTGAAAAAAGGAGAAAAAACTGGTTACCAGCATCTTCTCCTTTTCCCACGGTGTTTTCAAAAGCCTTTTCAAAAAGGTCGTTAAAACACGGATTTGTTTAGTAAAGGATTTATAATATATAGGATGCATAATTCGAGGCACTTTTTGTGGACAATGTAGATCACGATTAGATCTCAGAAAACATTCTGTCTGATCTTAAATCTGCTCTGTCTGAAATGGTAAGATTTTGTCCTGCGAAAAGATTTTTGAAGATGCAGCATTTTGCTTTATTTTTTCTTTAAGCTTTATATTTTCATTCTTATTTTTTAAAGCTTGACCCGCTAGCAAACAATTCAGAATTTTGATGATTCTGATAGTAGGCTTTTTAAAACAATGTGGGAAAAGAAGAAAATGCTGGTAACCAGCATTTTCTCCTTTTCCCACAATGTTTTCGTTCCTTTGAAAAACAAATCATATTATTCCAGCCACATCTAATTAACATCCTAAACACGTCTAAACTTTTTTAGCATAATTAAGAGGTACTGTACTAGTATTTGAAGGCATTATTCTTCGCAAGCTCCTTACTTTAATTTCTTTGTCATTGTCATTCTTCAAGATATAATTATTGTAAACGAGAAAAATAATGTTTAAAAAAACCCATTGTTTAATGCAAATCTTTGTATACTCTTTCTAAATAGAGATTGGGAAAACCAGGATTTGTGCAGGGTCTTCACTGACTTCAGTAGCAACAACAACAAAATGTCCCCACCATGCTGGGCTTTTATACCAGGGCTATTTCCTAGGGGCCGTGTTTATAAATGACTGGTGCATAGGTTATATATGTTAGCCACAAGCATGGCTGGATGAATCGTACCAGTTAGCGTTGTTTTGGTTAAACGTATATTTTATTTTGGAATTCGCATCTTTGAAAGTAGGCAGGTTCTGTACTCAGAATGCCCAATTCAGATAGGTTGGTATTTGAAAAAAATAAAAGCCACCTAGCGGAAGATAATGGTAATGCACATACATGTATTTCGTCTTAATTAAAGCACATAGGTTATCTGACTTATAATCAGTACTTAGAATTTTAAAATCAGTACGACTATTCTAGTTAAAACAAAATTTAGGTTTTCTGCAGAACGAATACGGACCTAATTTGTAAAAAAAAAAAATAAGAATCTGGGATTTAGGGACTCGAACGAGGAAAGATATGTTTCCACGGTCACAATCTTATCAAATACCTTTTACGGAAAAATCGCGTTCGAATTACATGATGCATCAAAAGTCAACCGCTTGGAAGAGTTAATCTTTTACCATATAATCTCGTGAGAAATAAAGCTATTGAAAACATTGTGGGAAAAGAGATTGATGGTAACCAGCATTTCTCCTTTTACCACAACGTTTTCTACCCTTCGAGAAGCAAATCCAACTGTTTGAGACACCTCTAAACTCGGTACATACTGGTAACATTATATTCTAGAAACAGTGGGGGGAAAAAGTGTGCGAAATGGAGAAGTTGCTCGTTTAGAGCGGTTTACCGATTTATTTTTGTAATATCTCATACAACGTGTACTCTAACAGGTGATTTCTCCACACGCAACATTTCATTTTTTTTGTGTGCATTATGTAATTAATCTTAAATTCAGGATAGTAATGCATTATTTTACAAATATATTTTCAAGGCAAATTTGCTTCTGAAAGTATTAACATTTGAGCTGCAAAGCACGACTCACTGACCTTTAGCGGACAGTGTAGATCAAGATCAGACTGCACAGAATGTGCAGTCTGATCTTGGATCTACACTGTCCGATACGGAATTTTTTTCTTGGTGGAAACACCCTTTAAATCCTAATATTTATGTTTTTTACTATTCAGTTAAAATTTCAGTTTCGTTTATTTTGCAGCTTTCAGGTTAAGTAAACATATAAGTGGTACGAATTTTAAACAGAAGTAGTCTTTAGAAACTCTAAATATTTCGCGATGCAATAAGCAAATCACTGTTTTTAACTCTTTACCAAACGAACCCGAGTCTAACGATCCCAAAGAAGAAGGGTTTTGAGAGCATCGAGGGAAAAGAAGAAAACGCCGGTAAGCAGCGTTTTCTCTTTTACCCAAAACATTTTAAACCTTCCAAAGAAAAATCCCTCCATTTGTGCCATATTCTATTTGTCGTCTGTAAATGCTTCCATTTCGGAGAAGTCTATTTTTTTTTTGTTTGTCGTAAAGAATTATAGGGGGCATTTTATTTTTACGACGGCACTTAACGAGCGATCCGAATTCATTGAGTCAAATTAATCCTGGAGTGTTTCTAGCAGAGGCTGCATTTAATTTGCCAATTCAGGCATCGATTTTTATTCGCATTAAATAAATTCTACCTCGTCACCTCTCTTCCAAACTTGTTGGACTCTACCGAATTCAAACATAAGCTGAAAAAAATAATACATAGTGAGAAAAATGAACTTTACCCACAAAAATAGTTCAAAAACACTTTGTTGTCATTGGAGAAATAGTACATTGTGGGTGAATTCTTCAACGGTCACCATGTTCCTCAAATATTTTCGATTTGAATGCGTCAAAAGTAGGTCCATATGAGCGAAAAGGATTAAATAAGCGAGCTGGGTCTAGGTTCATTTCGGTTCATTGTCGCCATTTCTCGGCTTCATTGTCGCTGCTCTCCATCCATTCCGCCCCATTGCAACCATATTGTATTTGACTGATGACGGATGAAATCGACAAGGATTTTGATAGAGTATTCTCGCCTTTATTCCAAAGTTAAATCCGCATTATGTGCTTAACTCTTTACCAGACGACAAAATTTTAGACTCATCCAAATTGAAAGCATTTGCAGACGAAAAATTAAATATATAAAAAATAATGCAACTTTCATATTAAAAGGTAGTAAACAACGAGGTGAAAAGGAGAAAATGCTGGTAACCAGCATTTTCTCCTTTTCCCTCGATGTTTTCAAAAGCATATGTGCTCATCAAACCACAGGGTCGTTTAGTAAAGGATTAATGCCTCAATTTGTGACAAATCACGCTCTGCTATTGTCCGGCTGATAAAGAACTCTGGAGCAGAAAAATATGCATCAGCGTTCCGACCCACCATCATGTTTGTTTTTGCCACAGCGGGGACGTAATGAGGATTTGACCAGCCAAGTTTTTGCTATCAAAATTGAAGAAAAATAAACTTTTTGAATAGATCGTTTAAAAGAGCTACAAATAAATAATTTAAATCTTTGGAACGCAGAATACATGGACAAATGAACATTTTTCATTAGGAAAATTTAGAACATTTTTCACATCGAGCCTGCTTTTGTCAGAAAATCTAAAAAAAAAAAAAATGAAAAAATGGATCCAGTTGTATGGCGTGAGACTGAAAAATGTGATTCTGAAATTAGCTGTTACGATCGCTTTATTTATTGAAGAAGAAGGGAAAAAAAAAGGTCTTATGGTACGAAAAAAAAAATAGCATTCATGTGTGCTACACAGATCATAATATAATTCTTTAAGAATCGGAGTCCATGGCCCGTATTCAGCCAGCAGTATTATGAATTTTCTTAGTCATTTTAAGGGATAATAATTCTGTCGAGTAAATGACAGTCGTATTCAAGCATGATGACGTCATTTCTGCTTTCTCACAAACAGACGCCATTGAACCTATTGCAAAACAACCATCCTGTTATTAAACGCCAAACTAAATCTGTTTACTCATTGTAACCGTCCACGTGCTTTCAGAGAGTAACACGTTCTTATAGTATTTGTAAGTATTTACCAGAAAATTTCATGCAGCAAAAAAAAAAAACGTCAACAATGATGTCCCTTTAATAATACCCCACTTTAAATGGGCTTCTCATTCAGCTGTTTTTTTACACGTAAAAAATATGCACTATTCAGTCAAATGATGAGACTGTACGTCCTCTGCAGTAGCATCGAAAAAGCTAGAACAATAACCATTGGCTTCAAAAGGCCCAAGTTTGTATTTATGAGTGTTATGACTAACTACATTCCGCAAGTCAGACGTTCCAATTACTTCAACGTCCTATGAGAATAAATGGGTGAATGGAGACCGGCGGGCAGTTATCTCTGCAATTAAGTTTCACACCTGATTGCGATACCGGGCACCTGTGAGTCAGATAACCTTTCCCCCCACAGTGGGCCGGGCGGTCCTTGTCCTTGCCATGGTAGTCCCTAACTCAATTTTAACAAGGGCTTGTTGTGAAAATAGACTCCCACGCACAAATATTTGAGCCTCGCTCTGGCTAAGGGTGCTTAATGCATCTGCTTGATGCATTTTACCAAGTAAGTCATCACATGATATTGTGGATCAATACAATCCATTTTGGTCTAACAGCCGACTGAATCTGTGGGTAGAATGGTCCTTGGACAGGCACAAAATTTACTAGTACCAAAAAGTTTCGACCAAGGTCAGCCTGCGCGGACTGCGCAGGCTGACCTGGGTCGATTCTTTTTGCAGATGCATTAAGCCCCCTTTTTCACAGAGCATGGCCCATGTAAGTTTGACCCAGGAGAATCATGGGTGAAGTGTGTCACCTTTTTTGTGTGTGTATGTACATGTATATAATATAAAACTTAGATCTAATAAACTATTACTATCTTTATAAACGCTAAACTCCTAAATATATTGTACACGCAATAATTCCGAAATTCGTAAAACCAGTTTTGTGTTGTTTCTGTTTTTTATTATAGATCTCTACAAGTGACACATTATCAGCCTTAATTATAGTAATATTTTGTATTACATATTAGTTTTACAATGCAGAAGTTATGTGAATTATCATGTAATGGTATAGTTAGTTTTATCCTAAATTTAATTTAAATTAAAAAAAAAAAAAATTAAATAAATTTAAACTAACTCATTTATACTTTTTTTTCCAACAATGTAGATCTATTTTGCTTTTATTATTTCATTTACTATCATCTTCTGTATCTTTTTTGATAAGATAATCATTATTGTAAAGCTATTCATATTGCTTTTTTGTTTGTTTCAATATGTATGACGAAAAACGGTAAAGTTAAAGTGAAGTATTGTCTATTGTTTATTACTAAAAATGACGTTAAAACATTGACGAGTCATACTCTGTGAAAAAAAAAAAAAGTTCAATGCATCTAGAAACAACATCGACTCGGGTCAGTCTGCGCAGTCCGCAAAGGCTGACATAGGTTAAAAATTTTTGCTATTGGTAAATTTTCTACTTGTCTAAAGACCATTTTACCTGCAGATTCTGTCAGTTGTTAGATAAAATAGATTTTTATGGATCCATAATTATGTAATGACTTGCATGGTATGATGCGTCATGGAGATACATTAAATCCTACTTTGCCAGAGTGCCACTCAATTTATTATTTTCCAGTTAATCACATGTCTTTTTGTCTTGCAACAGACCAGTTTTAACCCTTAGGCTGCTTAGCGCGACTCACTGACCTTTTGCGGACAGTGTAGATCAAGATCAGACTGCACAGAAAGTGCAGTCTGATCTTTGATCTACACTGTCCGATGAGGAGATATCTTTTCCCCCAATAATACCTTTAAAGAAGCAAATGTTGGGTGTTTACTATCGGGTTGAAAGTTTCATGTCACTTTTTATAGCATGTTAAGGGTTGAAAAGACGTAGGGAGCGATCCCTCACTTTGCCACAATGTTTTGTCATGCCGTCATGTGTTGAACCTTATTTCATATTCACTATTCTTATGTTTAAAGGATTTTTTCAAAGTCCCCCTACTTTGCAAGATGTTCCTCAAGACACAAACTGGACAAACATTCTTGGTGCGAGAGCTATTTCTTTTTTTAAAAAAAAAGTCTACTTTCCATTCGTTCTAAATTACGTCTTTTTCTTATCATAAACCGTGCTCTAAATTTCAAAGTAACGCAGTTTTTGTTTGTCTAAACGAAACGGTTTAGCCAACCAGAAATTGCCGCTATGGTTACTTTAAACTTTAGAATTAGACTGACAATGCTGTCTAAAAAAGGCTAGTGAATAGACCCTGGTTTTTGTCTCGACAGGAATAAATTATCAAGCATATTTAAACCATAGATAGCAAAATCCTTTTAAATTAGATGAAAAACATCAAAATATTGAAATTTCAAAAGCACCGGATATGATTGATCTGAGATCCGAGACTTCGCTTCTTGGAATAAAATAGCGAAACCTCATGTTAGTGTAGGAAATATAGCAAATGCAACTTACAGCTCGTCTACGGGAAATCTTGATGTACAGCAGGAGCCAGTTTTGGGATACACCTTATATTTTCGATATATGCAAATCAAAAATGTTTGTGACAGGAAGTCATATCCTACCATCGATATCTCCCAGCAAAACTGCAATGTCAAAGGTTAAATATGGCATCCATATTATATGAGTGAGATGAGTTCCCATTAATTTAAAGTTGTGAACATATGACCTGATCAATGCATATCATTTATGAGAACCTAAGTAACGAAGAATTAAGCACGCATGTTGTAAAAATAATGAAGACGTAGCTAGTGACCTCTTGCGGTGATTTCATGTTGAACGATCAAATTCGCAGCCCGGACTATGAGGAAACGTGACGTAATTTGACAACGGAGGTTGGGCCTAAGACGCGGAAACTGTGTTTACTGACGACGGAATAAAGCGGAAAAAATGTAATACTGTGAATTATGACCACGTCTTTTTTTACAGGTGTCCTACTCATGACATTTTTCCTGTAATATGCCTATCATTGATAATAATAACAAATTAACGGTTAGTCGAAGATGGTTATAACAATGAATCATGTATACAAGTGCGTTAGCGAGGATTATAGATTCATAGAGGCCTACAGTAGTGTCTGGTAGCAAAGTATGGCTTTTATTCCATTTTTTCATCACAGCATTATTCATTTTTTTCTTTAAATTTTGGTAACCAGCATTTTCTTCTTTTCCCACAATGTTTCCTACCCTATCAAAGACAGAAATAATCATTTTCTGCAACATTTAGTATGTCATCTGCAAATGCTTTCAATTTGGTCCAGTACAAAAAATTGTCGTTTGGTATAGAGTGAATTAATTACTTACCTCCTGAAATAAATCAGCAGCAGACGGCCTTTGAAAAATATTTAATCCATACTCTGGCAAAACGGTGTTTAACGCATCTAAGTGATGCACTATACCAAGCAAATCATTCTATAATATGGCTCCATAAAATCCATTTTGTGTAACAACCGGCTGAACCATAAAGTAGACTGGGCCTTTGACATGCAGAAAGTTGACCAAAAGCAAAAAGTTTCGATTCAGGTCAGCCTGCGCGGACTGCGCAGGCTGACCTGGATCAATACTTTTTTGCAGATGCATTAAGCCCCCTTTTCACAGAGCATGGCTCATTTGTAAAATAGGAAGAATCAATTTGATTAACCCTCACCTAACAATTCCGTGTTTTAAACGACCCGATGAAGAATACCTTTTAAAGACATTGTGGAAAAGAAGGAAAATGCTGGTTTTCAGCAATTTTTTCCTTCTTCCAGAATGTTTTCTACCCTTTTAGAAATAAATGCAGTTAGATCTATATGGGCCAGAGTGTAAAAAGTTCTGGTATGATAACCAGACATGACTGCGATATCAGCACAAGTTCTGCATTAAATTATGGTGACGTTTCGTACTTTCCTGGAAGCGGAGTTCGTGAGGAAAAAAAAAGATGTCGTATTAAAACGTGCTATCATATTATATTTTTTTAGCTTACTTTTTTGACCTTTTACTACAATTTGGATTAAAAGTTGAAATATCATTCGCTTAAAATTTTCGTGACGTATTGAAGTTAATTAAAATATATTGACGTAAAAGTTTGTTATCAAAATCAACTTTCCATAGAGCGCTGAATACATCTATGGAATTTTTTTTCCAGTCTAGAAATAAGACCTAGATAATTGTAATTTCAAAGTTACTCTTGTCCAGGGTCTTTATTCGCATTTTAGTCTTATTCTCAAGAAAATTCTAAAATTGAAAGTTACACAACTTTTGATTGGCTAAACCAAATGGATAAGCCAATCAGAAGTTGTATTACTTTCTAAATCTAGAATTAGACCAAGATTGTTTTTAAGAATGTTTGGTGAATACAGACCCAGAATGGCTCTACAAAGCGGACAGTGTAGCTTAAAGATCAGACTGCACGTTTTGTGCAGTCTGATCTTTTATCTATACTTGCCGCAAAGCCTTAAATTGTGAAAGAGGCTCTAAGCATTAATGAGTTTTTGTCTAAGTCATGATTCATGAGTAAGACAGCATTAACTCCTCTCCTCTTGTAGATGACTTTTTCCACTGGTAGCGGACAACTTTTGAAAACATTGTTGCAAGTGGTTAAATTACACGTGGCGAACAGTTTGACAGTTTTCACATGCTTTGATATTAAACCTGATTGTTGTACCGATTGCAAAGCATCCAGCACGTTAATTGAACGACAAATTTGCATCTTTTTACTGCACGTATCAATTTATTTCACTTCTGCAGAGCCAAGTATATTTTGTAGCATTAATTAGTGTTAAACCCAAAACAATTCGCAGCATCTTAAAATTTTAAAAGGTCCCTTTAATAAAAGATAATTGGATGACAAGTGAGTAATCAGAACAGAACAGAACAGAACAAATTTTATTTCGTGACAAATACACAGTTGTACATAGTCAAATGAAAATACATAACAATAATAAAGTTGAGATATCACCAGATACTAGGCGAGAATGACTGTAAAAGTGACATACTAGCATACATATTTCACACTCTCAGCAAAACCTTGAATACGTATCTTATGTAATAATGTTTAACTGACTGTACCAAACATAAACTTGCCTACTGGATAGGAAAATGTCGCTTGAAATTCTGCGACTTTTTCATCCTGATGAAGATTTGGTTCGTTCTACTTTGTGTGGCTCTCTGTAAATTTACATATGACTACCTTTTGATTATTGTTATTTTGCACTGAATAAGTCTGGGTTGAAATGCATGTTTCGGTCCATAGAAATGTCTTCATATATGTATGTAGTTATTCTATTGTTTTGTTCCCGTCTCTATCCTTTAATCGAATATGGACACAGCGAAAAAATGAGTTGCACGGAATCTACATATTTAAAATGGCTATCAATGACAAATTGATACAATTTTAATATTAATTTGTATGTTTCACAGAAATCCAGCGTCACCTTAGATCAGCAGGTGACGTCAATGGATAGTGTTCACCAATGGTATACCTAAGTTCTTTTTTAATGGTGTCTCTTCCTGTTAAAGCAAACCATGATTTTGGCAAGGCAAACACAAATCGGGTCATAATCTATTTCAAAGCCATCTCGACGAATATCTTTTTGTTCTGGAAGCTTACGGTTGAGCATTCGTTAGATAGGATACTTTTCCCTGTCATGTTTTTCCCAAAAAAGTAGGGTCTTTATCTAATTGATTTCGGCCTATTATTTATTTATTTATTTATTTATCTGTCTATCTATTTATTAATTCGGTTATTTATTTATTCGCCATAGAAAATCAAATGATATTTAGACTGAAACAGGATTAAACAGTTTATATTCAAAACCTAAAGGTCCAAATCTTATCTTAACATTCACGTGGTCCGAAATTCTAAACTTTTCAGGGGTATAGTCTAGGAATATACATTGGAATTAGAAACTTTGTCATCGAATCCCAACTCAGAAAGTCTAACGAAGTCATACATTATCTACAGCTATTTGTAAAGTTGACTGTAAAAATGCAAGAAAACTTGTACAAATTTTTTGAAGAAATTATCGTCGATGGTATTCCATATAAGATTCTTTTAAATTTCGTATGACGTATAGATAAACTATAATTGAAATGTAGTTGATTTGTGATTTTATTGACATGTTTTTATTTATTTTTTTTTAGATACTTAAATAACACTTTTTTTTAATCCACGTAAAATTCTCCCTATTTGACATACTAGATCTATTTAAGAAAGAAAAAAAAAAAATCTTGCAGATTTTAAACAATGGATATCTGAATATTTTTTTTTTACACGAACAACATTGTTAATTAAATTGAAAATGTTCCTGTTAACGTGAAAAAAAAAACATTGTGATGGAATCGGCTAACACGTATGTATTCCGATTTTATAATTTACTTTTGATCATTTGCATTCGTCTAAATTCATTCTTTTTGATACATGTAGATCTACAAGAAATCTATTTTGATGTTTGAATGCCTACCCTATATTTTCAGTTCAAAGAGGTGCTGAAAAAAAAGTATCATCAGTTTTAGAATTGTATTTTTTTGTTTGGTGACGTTACGTGTTCAACATCATTTTAGTTTTATCGTGGTTGCCAGTACATCTATCGTGTTTTCCAAGACTTCCTTCGACCAGTACCTCGCACCTTGCCACTTGCTGCTTTCCCACTTAGAATCTATAACCCCATGACCTACGAGCAGCTTCTATTTACACTGTATTTATTTTTCGCCTACGCTAGTTTAAGCTTTCTTAAAAGAAAAAAAAAAAAAACACGGTAAGGTCGGTACAAAGTAAAGTTGGACGTTGTGAAAAAAGGAAACAAGATCACAAATTGAGCAATTCCTCGCTTTGCATGATTTTTCATTTTTTTCTTTTTAAATGTTAAATACAAAAGAAGCCTAAAAAGCCAATCCATTGATAGGGGTCCATGAAATAAGGTAACAATTTCATATCTAGCACATATTTTGTTTTCAATACGCACTATCGTATGACAATTGTTTTGCATAAAGCATGTACATACCTAAGAACTGATGAACATACATAAATTAGAATGACAGTACGTTGAAATAAACATTTCTTTTCTCAACGGACTTGCCTCTGCATACGTTTCGCTTAATCAACTCTTTACCAAACGACAAAATTTTTTGACATTTCCAAACTGAAAGCATTTGCAGACAACAAAATAAATGTTACTGAAAAATCGAAAATTGTGTTTGGAAGGTTGGAAAACATTGTTGGAAAAGGAGAAAATGCTGGTCACCAGCATTTTCTCCTTTTCCAACAATGTTTTCAAAGGCCTTCTCCTTCAGAGTCGTCAAAAGTCGTGAATTTTTGGTAATGTTTTAACTTAAATCTTAACTTCCTGCTGACGACTGCTTTTATCGAGCTACAAACCACTTTTGAAAACATTGGGGCAAAAGGAGAAATTACTCGTAACGAGCATTTCTCCTTTTGTCACGATGTTTTCACATATACTCACTTACTAAACCTTAACTGACTTTGAAAATGTTTTTTTTACGAGACTGATTTCAAAGACACCAGCTTCAAACTTATTTCGCGAGGTAAGTGGTAAAAACGGAAAACCAGTGGCTGGAAATGCAAATTATTTGCGCTTCATTGAAGTTTTAAATTATGCCAGGCAAAGACGAAATATGGTTGACCCATTGCGACACAGCTTATTTTGTCTTTTGCACAACCGAACGACAATATTGTTTTAAAATTTGACGTTTTTGAGACTGAATAAATGTTGACGATTTTGAAGATTGGTTGGATGCCTTTCAAAGAATGTGGTGCAAAGTATTGAAATGCATTCCAGGAATGCATGGATAGAAGCATAAGTTCCAGGAACGCATAGATAGAAACATAGGTTCTAACAACGCATAGATAGAAGCAGACGTTCCAGAAACGCATAGATAGAAACATACATTCCGGGGACGCATGGATAGAAGCATAAGTTCCAGGAGTGCATAGATAGAAGCATACGTTCCGGGGACGCATGAATAGAAGCAGACGTTCCGGGAACGCATAGATAGACACATACGTTCCAAGAACACATGGATAGAATCAGACGTTTAAGGAATGGTAAGAAACACTTTCCGCAATTGTATGACCGAAAAAATGTTGAAAATGGCGTCAAACGACAAACTACAGGGTGTCCGGAAAGTAAGGTAACACTTTCGTACATTTATATTTTGGCTTAAAATATAAGATAAAGAGATAAAAATATATATACATGTAAATCAAACGTGTAAGTTTTTTGTGTGATAATTTAATCCAATTTTCATTACATTTTGCGTTTTTATACAGATTTTAATTCAAAGGTGCTTTTTTGGTCATTGGCGTCATTTTAATAATTAATGACGTTTTCAAAGTGACGGCCGATTATGCTCTTTCCTTGCCGAACATGCACGATAAAATTGTCAATCACATTAGCGCACATTTCAATATCAATCTTCTTGATTTCACTTTAAGTGTTCTTTAACAACATATCTGTGCTGTCTGGTTGGGATTGTCGACCTTTGACTTCACATAACCCCACAGAAAGAAGTCGCACGGGTCGAGGTCAGGATGAAGTCATCCACATTGCAAAACACTTGGTTCATGCAGGATGGTGCTAAGGCACACACATCTAAATCTGTGACAGACTTTTTATATGATACGTTCGGTGATAGGATAATACCAAAACGATATTCCAGAGGTCACAGATGGCTGAATATCGTGGCCTGCACACTGTCCCAAACTCAACCTGCGTAACTTCTTCCTTTGCAGTACTTTGAGGTCGAAGGTCTACGATCCCAACCCAGACAACACAGACATGCTGTTTAAAAATCTTTCAAGTGAACGCAATATCATTGATATTTGAATGTGTCCTAAAGTGATTGACAATTTCATCGTGTGTGTTCGGAAAAGAAAGAGCATAAAAGGCCGTCAAATTGAAAACGTCATTAATTACTAAAATGACGCCAATGACAAAAAGGTACTTCTGATTTGAAATCTGTATAAAAGTGCGTAATGTTAAGAAAATTAAACGAAATTGCCACACAAAAAACTTGCATATTTTATATACATATACGTTTATTACTACCTCTTTATCTGAATTTTAAAGCCATATTATAGATGTACAAAAGTGTTACCTTACTTTCCGGACACCCTGTAATATCACATTAAAGACCAGAAATATGTAAAGAGACAGAAATAGTTACAAGACGCATACTAAGGTATTTTCGTTTTTCCCCACAATGTTATCTACTTTTTCAAGGACAAATTCCATTAATCCATCCAACTTTACCGTGTCTTCTGCAAATGCTTTTAAGTTGGACAAGTCTAAAAAATCGTCCAGTAAAGAACTTATTTAAATAAAAGTAGGCATTTTCAGGAGGAAAGAACGTTGACCGTAACTTAGTAGGCAGCGAAATATTTCATAGACTTTAGAATAAGAGTCAGTATGTTTTCTTCTTTCAGACATACCAAAATTTCGACCAGGACATTCAAACTATGCTTCTAGTAGACAGCCTTTTTTTGTTCTGATTGTATTATATATGGTAACTGCCTACATTTCATTAATTTATACATGAAATGAGAACCTATAAACAGAAGAGAACATAAAGGAATACCTTATCTAGCAATGCACATAAATTAACCGTCTACCACAAAGTGTATCACCACTATGCATTACACGTGATAGCGTAAAACTGGTAGTCCTTTTTTTGGGAAAAGCAGATACATTTGGGTCAATATACTGTATGAAATAAATCAGTTTCTACGAAACGAACGTGATATGAACCCTTTACTAAACAATACCAGCTTTAAACGACCTTGAGGACAAGAGGCTTTTGAAAACATTGCGGGAAAGGGAGAAAATGCTAGTAACCAGCATTTTTTTCCTTTTCCCTCGATGTTTTTCACCATTTCAAAAAAAAAAAAAAAAAAAAAAAGGGGGAGGGGGGGGAGAGAAAAAAAAAAAAGAAATTATTGTCATTAAGCCACATTTAATTTTTCGTCTGCAAATGCTTTCATTTTAGGCAAGTCCATTTGGTAAATTATAGAAAATTAGTTTAGGTTTCTTCACGGTAGATAAATTTACTGCGTGGTGCAAAAAACCAGTCGCGTTCTCCGTTCTATTCATTTGAGTTCCATCTCAAAACGATCTAAATATCTTTTTTACGTTATTTTACCACTTTGGAGGCCCACTGATTGCCACTGAAGATCTCAAAGCTACCGTAGGTTCCATGCAGTCCTCTTTTTAGCACTGTAGGCTCTAGCATTTGCACACGTTTCAAGCTTAAACCACCTTTTCCCCTTGTCAAATATCCTTCTACATATTCGCCGGTGCCTTCTGTGCTTTCTCTTTTCAACTTTTACTGAAGAATCCCGAATGCTAACGACCGTGAGGAAGAGGGATTTTGAAAACGTTTTGTGAAAAGGAGAAAATGCTGGTAACCAGCATTTTCTCCTTTTCGCACAGCGTTTTCTATCCTTCATAAGACAAGTCCTTTCAGTTTAGCCACATTTGACTGACGACCTTCAAATTCTTTCAAAAAGGACAAGTCTATTTTTTTCTTGCGTATGGGATGGAGTTAATTTTGATGCCATGATGCCATATCATGCAACGGTCACATTATGCTGACAATTTGGCATTTTTACTACATGACTAGACATTATACTGCCGGATTCAATATTTAGTACAGTTCCATATGTAAGTTTCACCTAAAAGCACTGGGATGTGAAACATGACGAAAGAGAACGATTACAAGATACTGCGATAACCTCCTACTTCAGATGGTGTGCTGTTATTAAAAATGAAGAAACACTTCGAAGGGAGATAACTTCAAAAGAATCTTTAGTTGTGGCCGAGTTTTTCCCCTTCAGCGATACCCCCCCCCCCCCCCCCCCCCACTGAAATACAGAGAAACGCGAGATTGAAATCTAGCTTCTTTTACGAGTCTTAAAAACATAAAATTATAAGAAGTGCTTTAGTGCAGTTTTCATTAAATCTTCCGTGGCCAAATCAATACATTTTCCCCCTTCAAGGTCTTCTAATTCCACTACAAGTTAACGATACGTTTTCCTCACACGTTCAGGAACTCATACGAGTTGGTGAAGGTGTCCAAGGTTTGGCCACACGTTCTAAAACAAATTCGCAGCAGAAATTTTAAAGGGAGCAATTTCTTTTAATGTGAATTACTGAAAAAGATAACTGGCTATAATTTGTAGTTGTGCAAACTAGACGGTTATATATGGCATGCAACACGCAAAAAGGGATATTCGGACATTTGTGTTAAGTGTAGTTCCGGATCAGCCTGCGCAATCCGCGCTGACTAATCCAAAACGACACTTTTCGTTTTTCTGTAATTTTCTGTTTTGCGCAAGTCTACCGTAGGAGAAAATCTAATGCAGTCGGAAAGTGTCGTCTCGGATAAGCCTGCGCAGGCTGATCCGAGACGACACTTTACGCAAATGCCCGTCGGTCCCTTTTCACGTGTTGCAGACCATTCATTTTTTATTATTAAGAAAAAAAAGTGCATTTTTTTAGCTTTTAGATGACAGGAGAGTCTTTTTGCAAACAGTACCTATGTTATTATCACATCAGAAATGACATCATCATATTTCTGATTTAATTACACAAATTATCGTAATTTATGCGTGTAAGTGATCACGTTACATTGCCGTAAGTTTTCGCAACTCTGGCAAGAAGTCTAAAAATACCTACAGGTTATGTTACCCATTAAGGAAATATCATTGTAAAATATGTCTTTTACTTTAGTTTTTCTTTGTTGCTGATGATTTGCCATCTTTCGGCTTACTTATTTCAGAGATAAATCATTTTTGAATTCTGGTAAAATCAGAATAACTCCCTTTAAAGGTGGGTATTTAGATTTTTCACATCTCACCAAATTAAAAAATATATATATCACTGAAATTTATATGAAAAAACAATACAAATTATCAATAATTAAGAATCATAAAATTACAAAAAAAAATTTTTTTTGATGGTATTCCCTTAAAAGGCTACGTAGCCTCTTAAGGTATTTTTAGATTTCGCGCCAGAAATAAAAAAAAAAAAAACATTGTGGGAATGCCAGGTTACTGGCACGTGACTAATGACGCTTAAATTCCATAATATAACAAACATGTAATTATTTTCCATGATGTCTTCTTCGGACGCTATGTTTGAAGCTTCGTCTGTGTATTTCCGGTATGTAAATAAGCGAGTTGCTCATGTAAAAATAGACCGTGTCTCCCGTCGGTGTCGACCTGGGCCGTAGTAAATCTCTAATTTCTCGTGTTGTTGGATGGTTTTCGACAACTGGGACTTTATGAATGAAAATTAAAAAGGCTTTGGGAGTATAAGGATGATTTTTTTTGTATTTTTGTAAAATTTTCGTCCCAATTTGAAGGGCCACCTTTAAGAACATGCATAGCAACAGAATTACAACTGTTGCATGACGACGAATATCCCACCAGTTGACGTGTCACTCAGTAAAAAAAAAAAGTCAAAGGGTCATAACTATTGTATTAGTCGGTCATTCTTGGGGAAATTTTCTAAATGTATAAGTTCCCGTGGCAGGAAGAGAACTTCATTTTGAAGTAACACTAGCTGCAAAAAGCAAACAAAGCAGGTGGTAAAATGCATTTTAATTTAAATCATGCCATTTTATTTAAAAGTATGGAAATTGCTGTGAAGATCATTGTACGGTCGGGCCCAGTGCAAGTCGCTGGCAAAGAAGTTAATTTCAAAACTAGGTTAAAACCTGCCAGTTCACTCTTTTGTTTACTTTTTGCCTGATTTTGAAATTTTTTTTTCTCACAGCAAGTAACACTTGCACTGACCACACAATAACAGGTTGTCATCTTTGTAATATATTTTCCATACTTTTGAATGATATGATTTAAATTTAAATGCATTTTAACACCTGCATTGATTTTTTTTGGCCGCTGTGGAGCCTTTAAAATTTCAACCAAGTTGGTTGAAAACTGTTGGAGAAGAAAGAGGACACAAATTGCGTCTACAGGCCTTTTTCTAGAATAACCTGTGAGGCTGTAATAAGCATGAATTCAGGTTTAAGTCTACCACACGACAAAATTTTAGACTGGTCCAAATTGAAAGCATTTGCAGACGACATATAAAATAATGAAATGGAAAGATTTGTCTGTAATAGCATAGAAAATATTGAGGGAAAAGGAGAAAATGCTGGTTACCAGCATTTTCTCCTTTTCCCACAATGTTTTTTAAAAGGCATCTTTCCCAGGGTCGTGAAAACCTGGGATTGTTTGGTAAAGAGTTCAAGACATGAGTATGCATTTAAACTGTGGCTGAAATTTCTTCTTTTGTCACAATATTACTACAGTGGTCTACTGCAATAGAAAAAAGGTCATCTACGATGGGAGTGTATTATACATGTATAAGAAAGAAGATAATTTACTATAATTTTCGTACTTTTGTATCACCAAAACTGCCATTATTAGATCTGTAGCTGAATACAGGATGAATGAAATTTCAAATCAAGCAGGTTTCCTATTCCATGCCATGTGTATATTACCCATCAACTTTTTTCAAACAACAGAATTTTGGACTTGCCTGAATCCAAAGTGTTGCAAACAACAAATTGAATATGGCACAAGTTACAAGATTTCTTTGAGGGGAGAAAACATTGTGGGAAGAGGAGAAAATGCTGTTCACCAGCATTTGTTCCTTTTTTCCAAAATATTTTCAAAAGCCTTCTTTCTCTAGGTCAACTAAACTCAAAACTGTGTGTAGACTAGGTAAAAATGTATATTTGTTTCTTAATTTGTTCTCTAAACAGAAAAGAACAAAAAACAGAAATCACATAGGAATTAAATTGGTTTATTCATGATTAGTGTATAAATTTCAAAGAAATTGTCACAAATCTCAAATTGACAAACACAAAAGATCAGAACTAAACAAAGATGGAGTGTAAAGATCGAGAGACAGTTATACAGAGATAGGAATTAAGCCATGCTCTTTGAACAGGGGGATTAATGCATCTGAAAAACGATCAACTCAAGTAAGCCTGTGCAGGCTAACCTACAAAATGTATTAACCCATGTCAGCCTGTGCAGGCT
The DNA here is from genome assembly GCA_946811185.2 of Hippopus hippopus. Lineage (NCBI taxonomy): Eukaryota > Metazoa > Mollusca > Bivalvia > Cardiida > Cardiidae > Hippopus > Hippopus hippopus. Next base: position 22,024,851 of record OX328101.1, on the reverse strand, counting down.
GATCTGGTTAAAAAATCATTGCTATTGGTAAATTTTCTCCATGCTTAAGGACCTTTCTATCTCATTTTACTTTTTGGTTCAGCTAGTTTTAGGTAAAATAGAGCTATCTTATGTGACAACTTGCTTGTTGTAGCGTATATTATAAAGATGCATTAAACCCTCTTTTTACAAGGCTTGACTCAAATATAAACACACGCATGTTGACACAAAACAAAACACTTAGTTACATTCATTCTTATATTTGGAATGAAAAAGAACGAAGGAAAAAACGTGCCTGTAAGGCATTGAATTAATATATAAAGCACTATCAATTTCAATTACTATAACCCTTTACCGCACAATCCCAAGTTCTTACGATCCAGAGGGGAAAGACTCTTGAAAACATTGTTGGAAAAGGAGAAAATGCTGGTAACCAGCATTTTCTCCTTTTCCCACAATGTTTTCTATTCTTTAGAAAACAAATGTCATTTTTTGAGGCATGTTAAGTTTCTTCTCTGAACAAGCTTTCATGAGGATACAAGTTTAAAATTTTGTTATATGGTAATTGGTTAATTCTTTACAAGAAAACAAAATTTTACACTTGTATGTATTGAAAATCATCTTTGAGGGTTGAAACCAACGTGGGAAAAGCAGCAAATGCTGGCAATAAGCATCTTTTCCTTCAATGGTTTCTACCTGTTCAAGTTCGTAAAACACGTAATTGTTTGGTAAAGGGTTAAATTAAGTTATAATTAGACCAGGCACTGTGAAAAGGAGGTTTACTGCATTTGCAGAGTTATTTTGATTATATTATTTTGATTTTGGTAAACTTTCTGCATGTAAAAGGACCATTCAACCTTGTGATTCAGTTGGTTGTTGGACAAAATAAATTTTATGGATCCATATTTGTCATGATTTGCTTCGTATAATGCATCAAGGAGATTCAAAAAACACCCTTTTGGATGAGCATTGTTTGATTATGAATAATCATGGTAATCAATATTCCTATAAACAAGTTTAGTGTGTAGTGTGTAGCTCAGTTTAACTCATTACCAGACGACAAAATTTCAGACTGGTCCAAATTGAAAGCATTTGCAGACAACAAATTAAAGATGGCTCAGATGCTGGAGTTTGTCCTTCATACAGTAGAAAACATTGTGGGAAAAGGAGAAAATGCTGGTTATCAGCATTTTCTCCTTTTTCCACAATGTTTTCAGAAGGCTTCTTTCCAAAGATTGTTAAAACCCGGGATTGTTTGGTAAAGGGTTAATCAAATCAACTTCAGCATTTAAAAAAAAAAAAAAAAAAAGAGCTATGTGAAAAAGGGGCTTAATGCACCAGCTAAAAGTAATGACCAAGGTCAGCCTGCGCTATATGCAGAGGCTGACCTGGGCCAAAACTTTTTGCTATTGGTCCACTTTCTGTATGTACAAGGAACAGTCACCTCATGATTAGGTCAGTTATTAAATAAGTGGCTCTTTTGATCCATAATTATGTGATGGCTTGCTTGGTACCATGGATCATGGAGATGCATGAAGCCCCTTTTGCTAGAGTATGGCTCAAATGTATAATGGGTGATCAGAAAAAACATGGCCCGACTCATTGTTTTGAGAACTGTTTTAGGTAAGATTACAAAAATTTGCATAAATAAGCATTAGTCACCTGGTAACTGACTTAAGCTTCCAAAGGACATTATATTCAAGTAAGTAAACTGTGAAGTCATTTTAATGTCACATAACAAATTAGTAGTATGCAATGTCATAAATGTTAGAATATGTTATCGCAGAGGGGTCAAAGTTTACCGATTTTATAGTAAAATGCGATGAAAGATGGCTATGCCGTTTCTATCTTGAAAATTTAGAATAATTTGGAATGCATGATGCATATAGGATGCATTTGGGGAAAAAAAAAAAAAAAAAAGTATTCCAGGGTTATTGATTATGTAGACATGTTTTATCCCTGAGAGGTTTACATCTTTGGTACCGTCTCTGCTTCTTTACCAATCATTATTTGTTTGTTAGTAACACCGTCTCAAACATTATCTCATTCCTGTCACGACAACCAGTATACCTAATTACCTATCCACATGTTTCTGGAACTTGCGTTACCAGTACTTTGCACAACTCCTTTCAGGACCATTGGTTGCAAAAAATACTGTTTATAGTGAAAACTTTACAAGTTTGAAACACATTAGGGCAGTAATACATTATGTATATTCAAATGCATGATGTTGCACTATGAAAGTTAACCCTTATCCTGCAAAATAAGTGAAATGAAACTTACAAGTCGATAGTAAAAATACAAGTTTTGCTATTTCAAAGGTATTTCTTGGGAAAAATACCTCCTGATCGGACAGTGTAGATTCAAGATCAGACTGCACATTCTGTGCAGTCTGATCTTAATCTACATTGTCCGCAAAAGGTCAGTGAGTTGCGCTTAGCCCAAGAGTTAACTTTTTAATCATTCATGGTTTTATACAAATAACTATCAAACCTATTTACATGCTAAATCGGAAAAGGCTGGCAATTTTCTGTCATTAAATACAATCTGTTGAGCAAATGAACCAGCTTTACAATTAACAAAAACAAAACTTGAGTATATTAAAACAAAATGTTTTGGAGTACTTTTTAGAGCAAAATACTTGATTCATTAGCTTTTGATAATGTTGCAGATGTAATATTTTACTTGCTGCAAATAAAGAAGAATCTTAACCATAAGTGTCATTCATAACCAAAGATGCATTTGTTGCCAGGTTAGATCGAGAAGAGACGGCACAGAATGTGCAGTCTGATCTGTGATCTATGATGGCTACTCTAATGAAACATTTTTTTGGTAGACGAACACAATCAAGAACTTGCAATTATTTTGGCTCTTATTCTTATACTGTAAATGTCTGTTGGGTTCATTTGGCGCTCTAAGGGTTAAGATTATGTCACTTGAACACAGTCTAGGGTATATAATTGACTTAGAAAGAGATCAACTGAATATTAGTCTGAGCACATAATAATGGATCTGTATTCACCAACCACTCTAAAACCATTTTTTCATGTTGACCCATTACCACACAGTGCCGACTTTTAACGACATAAGGAAGATGACTTTTGAAAACACTGTTGGAAAAGAAGAAAATGCTGGTTACCAGCATTTTCTCCTTTTCCCACAATGTTTTCAAACATTTCATGATTTAAATCATTTAAGCCCTGTTTAATTTGTCGTCTATAAATGCTTTCGGTTCGGGCCGGCCTAAAATTTTGTTGTCTAGTAAAGAGTTACATTTCAAACTTAGAACTTAGCTATCTGATTGGCCGAGACAGAATGTCTCAGCCAATCAGATGGCTAGGCTTGAAATTCAGGCTTTGAGACCTTAGCTATGACAAAATTCATTATTGTTGGTGAATAGAGCCCATGCTCAATAATCTTATTAAATACTGAGGAGACCCATCAAAATGAGAACTGCTGTGGCACTGTACTGGCTGCAGTAAACTGGAAGCTACTGGCACCCTCCTGAGCAGTTGGAGCAAGATTTTCATCTTCATCCTGTGAAATAAAGACAGATAGCTTTAAGTGAGTGTCTGTGGGAAAACATGAATGCATGGAAATATCAATAACAGCAATGGGGTTTGCTTTAAATCAAAAGCATATACAAATTGACATACAGCAAACTCCACTTACAACCAAATTAAAGGGACGCAAGACAGAACATATTGTAAGATCAGGCTACTGTTAAAACTATTGACAGACTTGAGTATCCAAATTATGTACCATCCAAATGTGTGTTCATTCAGTTGAAAAAGGGGTGTAAGTTTGTCAAATACTTTGAGGGTTATCTTTTGGTATGGTATTTTCCTTTAACTATTTAACATTAAATTGTAAGGCTTGCCCAAACTAAAACCCTATGGGAACAAGAGATTTAATGTGGCTAAAATGATGGAATTTCTCTTTGAGGATGTAGATAACATTTTGGAAAAAGGAGAAAATGCTGGTTACCAGCATTTTCTCCTTTTCCCAAATTGTTTTCAAAGGCCCTTTTTCATATGGATATTACAGCATGGATTATTTAGTAAAGGGTTAATAGCTGACAGCTAGCCAGACTTAGAAATAACTCTTTATACCAAACAACTATATTCTGGACTTGTCTGAATCAAAGCCCTTGTAGAGGATAAATTCAACATGGCTGATATAGTGGGATTTTGTCCTTGAAAGGGCAGAAAACATTGTGGGAAAAGGAGAAAATGCTAGTTTTTAGTATTTTCTCTTTTTCCGACAACATTTTCAAAGACCTCTTCCCTCAAGTTGTTAAAAGCCAGGATTGTGTGGTACAGGTTTAAATACCTTCAGTAATGAAAGAGATATCGGAAAACGACAAAGCTTTCCCATGATGACAATGCATGGAATGACAGTGCTGTGACACACTTTGATGCTGTCTTCAAAAACATCCCAGCTAAAAATTAGATGCAGACATCTCTGTGGTTATAAACCACCTACCTGACCAGAGAAGTATTTTTCAATAAGTTCCAGGGCTGCCTTGTACACATGTTCGTTGTCATGGCTCTGTAAGGCCTCAATCTTGTCCAGCCCACCTGATTCTTCTATCACCATGGTAATTGTGTCAACAGCTTGCTGTCCAACTCTTTCACCTGCCTACAATTAAAATACAGAAACTCACTTATACTACAGAAATGGTAATCAAGAGCCGTAGCTCATTTCAAGAGTGTTTTGCACTGCTTTCAACAATATTTCAGGCATATTACTGCAACAGCTCAAAATTGAAGTCGTACAACTTCAAGGTTAAAGTTCTGCAATGCCTTGCCAAAGGATACATCTGTGGCAAGTGATAAAAAATCCAGTAATTTGACCTGTGACATCCTAGCCTGACAAATGAATCTGACACTTTCAGTTTATGTATAAGCACCAAATATTTCAAATTCAAGGCTTTTGGGTGAAAATATCTGTCAAAATAGGGTTAAACGAAGGTCTAAGATCTGACCTCACATTCTGTGTGATCACAATCTGTTTGTTTAGTCTGATCTTGATCTTCATTCTCTATAAATCAGCTGAAACTTTGAGTAGAAGGCACAGGTTTTGATCTTTATAAAGAGTCAGGTTTTAAATTCAACCAGCACTAATTCATTTCAACCCTCCATGAAACTCTTTAACTCCTTCCATACCATAGACAACACCAGAAGCTTTAGTGGACAGTGTAAATCAAGATCAGACTGCAAAGAACGTGCAGTCTGATCTCTGATCTGCCTTGTCCATCGCTACATTCTAGATTATGACCGAACTGTCTCTTGGTCTTGCAGAGGAAATGTATTTTTAGCCTTTGAGAAAATGCAATTTATTTATTCAGTAGTGAGAGAGTTAACCCTTCACCAGACAACAAAATGTCAGCCTTTCCCAAAATGAGAGAATTTGCAGACGGCAATTTCAGTATGGCTCAAATTGGGCAATTTTTCTTTAATGGGTAGAAAATATTGTGGGAAAAGGACAAAATGCTGGTAACCAGTATTTTCTCCTTTACCCACAATGTTTTCAAAAGGCTTCTTTCTAACGGTCGTTAAAGTTGGCATTGTGTGGTAAAGAGTCGAAATGCGTCACTCCATGAATGAGCAATCTATAAATACTCAAGAATAAGAATAAATTTAAGTTAAAGGAATATGGAGCAATATACCTATAACAGGGTCTTGTAGATACATACCAGGAATATTCCATTAGGTATATTCATGGGCAATATCCACCAGCATGTCACAAATCAGTTTTTATTTTAGGTTCCAATGATAGCTTTCGAAGTGAAATTTTTTTAGACTTTTCCACATTGTAAGTATAGTTGCACACAACAAATTCTTAATAGGTGTAAATGAGTTGATGTCCTCTGATAGGGTAGAAAACATTGGGGGAAAAGGATAATCCTCTTGTTAACCTTTACCACACAATCACAAGTTTTAACGACCCTTAGAAATAGTGCTTCTAAAAACATTGCGAGAAAATGAGGAAATACTGGTTACCAGTATTTTCTTCATTTCCGACGATGTTTTCTATCCTATTAAAGACAATCCCATCATTCCAGCATTTAATTTGTCGTCTGCAAATGCTTTCAAAATAGACCAGCTCAATTTTTGTTGTATGGAACAGACTTCAGAGTAATTTTCTCCTTTTCCAACAATGTTTTAAGCCTTCTTTGTTAGGATCATTAATACTTAAGTGATAGTTTGTAAAAGGTTAATAAAGATGTCTTGTCTCTGTCAATTAGATGGTAGGTGTAGGAATTTAGAAAAGGAATAGGCCTTTTGAATACCTTGTCGGAAAAGCAGTGGTAACCAGCATTTTGTCATTTCTCCAAAATGTTTTCTACCCTATCAAAGAAAGACATCATCATTTGAGCAACATTTCTTGTCATCTGCAGATGCTTTCAATTTGGTCGAATCTAAAATTTGTCGTTTGGTAAAGAGTTAAGTGTGTCTTACCAGCAGGATATTGCCAAGAGCATCCAGTATGACTAGAATGACCTTTGATTCTTTCACAGTGAGCATGTTACACAAGTGTGGTATGACACCCAAGTTGACAAGGTACCCAATCTGTTCCATGGTTCCACCTGATGTCAAGTTTGTCACAGCCCAGACTGCTTCTTTCTGACTCTTATAATCTCCCTGTGAGAGAAATGTGTAAATGGGTTATATGTATACCATATATTGCTATTGTAATGGAGACTGAACATGACTGGCAACTACAAGTACATGCTGTTTCTGCATGTTTTACAAAAATATGTCTACAAAAATGGGATATGTATATTCTTTGTCAGTTATGGGATCTAAATTATATAGATAGAAACATTGTAGGACAATGAGAAAATGGTGGTGATCAGAATTCCTCCCTCCAACAATGTTTTCTATCCTTTCAAAGATCAACTCCATTAATTGAGATGTTCATTTTATCTTATCACCTGCAATTGCTCTCAATTTGGACATGTCTAAAATGTTTTCATCTGGTACAGAATAAGGAGCTCTCCTTCCACCATCACATTTTTGAGTCTACATTCATGACAGTGTTTTATTGTGTTGTATGTTTTTTCCCTTCCCTCTTGGACTAAACAATCATTACATTGTCTAAACAAAATTTGATAAAAGAATCCTTCGGTCAAAATCTAGTTGTACGCTACCTTCAACAGACACAATATTTAGAAAATACTTTAAATTTTGATACAAAAAACATTTATGGCACAGCAAAAGTATTGAGTAAGAATGAAATACGAAGTTACTTACATTTTTCAGAATATCAATAATCAAAGGCAGAAGTTGAGCATCAATCACTGCCTGTATTTGGTCCGAGTTTCCAGCTGTGATATTGGAGATTGTCCAAGCTGCCTCTTTTTGAATATTTACTTTTTGATGTTTCAAAAGTTCATGGAATACTGGAAGGACATTTGCATCAATCACATTCTGGAAATAAAAGAACACTAGGCCATTAAATATTTGAAAACAAAACAAGCAGCTGTATTAGTACAGTAACCTGTTGCAACACAAAAAAACCCAGAGCACTGCATGCTGGTGCCAACACTTGGCTGCAAGTGCTAGATTTTTCACTGAAAAATCAAAGTCGAAAAAGGGGCATAACTGTCAAAAATATTTTGATGGTTACCTGCCCCTGTTTTATGAGTTTCCCCTTTGGATAGTTAACTTGTTCATGTATGAAGTAAATATCTTCAGTATTAACAGAGATATATACAGTCAAACCCCGTTATAACGACATACTTTGTCCCCACACAATTCCTGTCGGTAACTGAGTCAGTCGTTGTAATGGAGCAGGAGATTTTTTGGGATGTCGGCGAGAAATGACGGACTAGACAGGAAGTGAAAGTTGTAAACAGGAACAGGCTAAAAGCTGGGAAGTTTACGTATTACGTTACGGATTGGAACAAGTCGGCAATTTTTGCGATAAAAACACAACTGAAAATAAATATTTATTAACATGTGCATGTCTTTGCAGCAAACATATTCATATACAATGATAATAAAAATGACGAAGAAAATTGTTTCTCGCATTTATTAAGGACACTTCTCAAACTTCTCAGATTTCTCAAACTTCTCAAATTGCTCAAACATCTCAAATAAAGACAACCGAATTCAATAAAACATACAACACCGGTACATAGTTAAATTTAAGTGTGAAAAACTTGCCAAAGGCATTTTATTTACATTAAACAATATTAATCAGAAGGTGTAAAAAATCGATAATCGAGTCTATTGTGTAACCTACATGTATATTGTTTACGACAACTGCGGATATAGGATTTTACGACACCCTTTACGGCATGTCAACAACCGTAAAACACGGGCTGAGAAAATTCCGATAAACTGAAGCAAAATTCATTAAATTTCGAAGATTTGTTCCGACAAATGTCCGTCGGTGTCGGTACTTGAATATGCCGTTCAAACAGGTCAAAATTACGTTAGGTGAGGTTTGTTCCCAGTGGTTTTTTGTCGTTAACTGAGTTTGCCGGTATAACGATGGTCGGTGTATCGCGGCCTGACTGTATTACAAAATATCAAAGTTTTTGTGAAAATTCCAAGTTGAAAAGGGGGCATAACTGTGGCCAAAATATTTTGATGGTTACCAGCCCTTGTTGCATGAATTCCCTCTTAAACAGTTAACAACTCGTTTAAGTTTGAAGTCAATATCTTTTGTAATAGTAGAGATGATTAGTTTTTGCATGACGACAGCACAGATGATGACTTTCAGGGCTTTTCTTTGAAAACAGCTGAGCTAAAAAAGGATGGAAGGAGAAACAGGTGGACAAAGGAATATCCCTCAACCTTTCTGTTGGGCATAAAAGTGAGTCTGTGTATTTGGATTAGATTTGTCACATCACTTCCATTAACTCTTTAAAAAACAATCTAAGTTTAGGAGTGGTAAGTTATTGAGTTTTATAACCATGCAAGAAGTAAATGAAAGATGGAGCGAATTAACTACATGTACTTTTGGCCTAGTTCTGAAATACATGTCTGCCAGTGACTTACATTTGGACTGACTGTTCTATAACAGATTGTCATCTTCACAATAATTTCCATGCTTTAAATGGTATGATTTGAATTAAAATGCATTTTAACACCCGAATTGTTTACTGATAGCTGCTACTAGATCTTTCACTTTTCTCCACATGAATACGTATACAAATGACAAATTAATTGTACCACAGATGATCAAATGTGTCTATCAAAAGAAAGACAGCATTGTGGGAAAAGGAGTGATGCCGATAGTTTCCAAAGCCCTTTTCTACAGGGTAGTAAAAACACAAGATTAATCCGCAAAGGGCTAAAAACAGAAAAGCTGACATATTTCCAAACATATACCTGTGTCTGTTGGTCATCTCCTGTCACAATATTTCCGATAGATCTCAATGCTGGGGTTATCACAGCTACCTCTTTACTCTGTAACAGTGCAATGAGCCGAGGAACAACTCCTGTCAAAAACAATGCACAAGTTTCAGTGTTTTCTCCAGGGTGTGTTTTTTGCATGTTTGACATGTTTTTTACTCACATGTCACGCTAAGATTATATAGTTGCATTTTTTCTGGCGCACTTAAACTAGAATCCATTTTCCAAGTATCTGATTGAAAAATTATCGCTGACGAATCTGAGTGATAAATATAGCTGGTTCTTTAATGCGATCTCGACCATGCTCTACTGCAAAAGTGGGGACCAGTTGAACTGGTACCCTATTCTATACCCAAATGCTTTACAACAGGCGATAGACTGGGAACTGATTTAGTCTCAATTCAAGCGTCAAAGAACTTTTGACTATTCCTGGTCATAAAATGTTGTCTGCACCATAGCAACAGTGACTTTTGACTGTGTTTTTAGCACCAGAAAGCAAACAAGCTTATATTGATGGTAGATTTAAGAAAAATTATATCAGGTCAACTTTTCCAAGTACTGAATCTTGACAATTTACATGGGATAAAATGTCTTCAATCAAAAAAGTACACAAGGACTCTGGGTTTAACTTAAACTGGGGGTCCATCCTGTTTCTGCTGTAAGGATGTATTACATGCATTAGTATTAATCCAGATGTCCATGTATTCATTCGTCATCGAGTATCTTTGGGCAGAGCCTAAGCTCAGGACTAGTGAGATGCAGCACATTAACGAGGAGTTTCTGTGATAGGACTGAAATAATAAAACACTAATCAATCAATCAACCCAATCCACTACCATGGTTACATAAATTATGTTTTACCATTATTTTTCAACAATGCTTTGGACAGGATTGAGAAAATATTCAATGTTACCACAGTACCATTTCTCCAAGCATCTTTTCTATTTTGGCTTTTAAGCTGACTCTGTAAGTCACTCTTATAAAAAAAACCAAGCAATTTTGTTGAAATGATATCCCCCGCCGAAAAAGACCTTCAAAAATTTATGCGACCGCGTAACTCAAAATCACTCCCAGTCGGCCATTTTGCATCAAATCAAAAAAAGTATATCGGCGGAATAGGTTACTGTACACATGTATAAAGTTTCACGAAATTCTGTCCAATGGTATTGGAGATATTGTCCCGGACGGACACACAGACAACACTAAAACTACATCGCCCCGCCTTTGGCGGGGGATAAAAAAGCCTTGAAATGACAGATTCGTTTTGGTGTGTGCAATGACCGGCAAAATAAATCAATGAACTAACTCTTTATGACTTGACCAAAATTTAGTCTGGCAAAAATTCAAAGCATTTGCAAATCATTGAAATGACTTACCAGATGTTACTGAAAACATAAAAAAATATTTTTCAAAGGGCAGAAAACACTGTGGGAAAAGAAGAAAATGCTGGTGACCAGCATTTTCTTCTTTCCCCACAATGTTTTCAAAAGGCCCCTTTCCCAAGGTCTTTAAAACTCAGGATTGTGTGAGACAGAGACAATGCCTATAAAAGGGGTAGAGCAACCTACCACTATTTATAACTTCCTGAATTTTGTCATTGGTTCCATCTGTAAGATAAGACAGAGCCCAACAAGTGTCTGTTAGAACATCCCTGTCTTGATGGTACAGCAAGCGACTCAGTGTGGGTAAAAACTGTTTCACAACTTTGAAGTTTGGAGGTGGGTTTTTGTTTCTGCATAGGTTTGACAAGGTCCATGTCACATTTCTTAGAAATGATGGCTGATAGAAAGAAAAAGGTAAAATAAAATGCAAGTTTAACCTGACAGACAAGTCCTTGGATATTAAAGAAAATTGAATAATATAACAATGCACATACTTTATCTTAACCCTGTTGCAAACCATTTAGTGTTTAGAAGATGTAAAAAAAAAAAGGAGAAAATGCTGTTTACCGGCAAAAAGATTGCTGTTCCTTTCAATGATTAATACTACCCTGTAAATCTTATAGACAAATACCATCATTTGAGAAACATTTAATTTGTTGTCAGCAAGTGCTTTCAGTTTGGATGAGTCTAAAGAAAAAAAAAGTTTGGTTAAAGTATTCTTCAAATGCTACCCAGTAACTTTTCCATACAAACTAGGTAGGTAATTCTAGGTAACTATATTTATCTGAAACATGTGTCTAACAGGTAAAACTGACATTAATAAACGCCATTAAAAGAGGATGCTTTTTCATGTGATATTATGGGAAAAGGAGCAATTGTTTGTAGCATGCAGTTGCTCATCTTCCTTTCTTGCTTCCAAAGATTTGTCTACAAAATAGGCATATCTGTATAGCTACATCAATTAGTAACTTCATACATTTGTATCAATCTGCACCAGTCTAAGAAGAGGCTCCACAATACCACAGTCTGTAACATAGTCCCTCATATCCGGTCCATCACCTGTAATGACAATTTTCTGATTCAGTTAATGAGAGACACACAGACGCAAAGCAAAGAATAAGGCTGCTTTCATAAACCATTGTTCACATCTTAAAAAAAAAAAAAAAAAAACTTGAGTTGATGAGACATTCTGTCTCTGCAAAACGGATGACTCAGACTTTGGAATGGCTGGTTCGAAGGTTAACCATATTAATTCTAAACCAGTTGTGAAACAAGGTCTTACAATTTATTTTACAATCAACAATTACAATGACTGCTTAACCCTTACAACACTATACTAGGTACAAAATTTTGTTGACTGGTAAAGGGTCAAAGTTGACTGAATAACTTGCTCGTTGATATGGGAAGGCTAGACCTAAAAATTGACCCACTCTTCATATGATTCAAATTCAGAACCTCTGATGTGAGATGGGGGATACTTTACCCCTAAACAAATGTCTTCCACATGGCTTGATAACCCTGTACCAGACAATCCTAAGCTTTAAAAACCCCCCAAAAAAGAAGGCTTTCAAAAATAGGCTTTCAAAAATAAGTGGGAAAAGGAGAAAATGGTGGCAACCAGCATTTTCTTTTTTTCCCCCTTAAGGTTTTCAAAAACAGAAATCATCACTTGAGCTACATTTATTTTGTCATCTGCAAATGCTTTTAATTTGGTCAAGTCCAAAATTTTGTTGTTTTGTTAAAGGTTAATACTGACCCAGATCTAAAAACTATTGAACCCATAGAAAATATTCAGAAAAACTCAACACCATACCAGCAATGTTTCCAAGTGCCCACACAGCTTGTTCACACACATTTTGATTCCCAGATTCCAACAACTTTACGAAGTGGGGAACCGCTCCTGCATTCACAACAGCTTTCGTCTGTTCACTGGTACCCGATGCAATGTTGGTAAGAGCCCAAGCTGATTCAAACTGTAACTCTGGCCTAGAAAAGATAATACATCAATCATAAGACATAATGTTTAATGTATTACCTCCTGCAAAAAAAATTTTTGCATCTTGCATTAAACGACTGATTGATCATTGTGAGGAAATTTATTACTTTTTATGTATGTCCCATATGATTAACAACATTTCAAAAAAACATCTATTTATTTCATCTCAACATGTGCTCATCATAAGTCACTTTCAAGGATGTGTTCAAGGCCTATGACTACAAACTGTTCTAGGACTGAGGAGTTAATTAGTTAATGTTTTCTTTATTACTCCAAAAAAGGCACTTTCCCCAAACTCATGCACATGTATTTTGAACCCAATAAGTGGTATGTATGGTGGTAAGTTAAAGTGAACCATTTGTAACAAAAGCACTGCAAGCATAGGTGCCGACACTTGATTGTAGTTGCTTTTATAGTGAAAATTGTAAGTTGAAAAAGGGACATAACTGTCTCACAAACATTTCAGAGTAACTTGCCCAGAGTTTTCCCTGGACTTAGTCACATGGGGGTCATTTGATTCCCTTCAAATTAATTTAAGAATGCAAAGATCTTAATTTTAGGGGAAATTCAGAAAATGTGGGGGTCAAAATTCAAAGAAACAGAGGGTTAGAGAAAGCCCTTCTTGCTCTTTTGGTATGGTTTCCCATGTGATAGTTAACTACAAGAGCATCACATGCAGATACCAATGCTCAGCTGCAGTTGCTTTCAGATATATGGTGAAAATGCTATGTAGAAAAAGGGACGTAATTCTGTCAAAAATATTTTATGGGTTACTGGCTGTACTTGTATGCATTCCCCTTTTGATAGTAAACAGCAATGTTTGAAGCAATTATCTTCAGTTATCACAGAGATATTAGGAAAAGGTTGATTTTTACTGAAAATTTAAAAAAAGGGGCCTAGCTGTGTCAAAAATATTTTGATGGTTAACTGCCTTACTGGTTTGGGTTCCCCTTTTTGATAGGTAGTTAGTCAGAAATTTGAGTAAATATTTTTCAGTAATGACAGAGATATTATAAAAGGTCAAAGTTGTTGCACGAAGATGATGCAGACAACAAGAGGGCTATCATGATACCTTGACGTTTTCTTCAAAATCAGCCAAGCTAACTAGCCAGAGTTAGAATTAAACGTTTTCAGAAAAGACAGCGATATTAGAAAATGACAAAGTTAAACCTTTCAACCATGTCGACAACCACAGGGCCATGACAATACCATGGATTTTCTTTGAAAACTGCCAAGGTGAAAATAAGATATATGGTTTAGTGAACAGACACTTTCTAAACAATCTCCTCTGTGTGAACAACCTTTTGGAAGAGTGCTTACCAAAACATTGTTGGAAATGGAGAAAATGCTTGTTACTAGCCTTTTCTCGCAATGTTTTCTGCCCTGTTTCCAAGCCAAATTCCATCCAATGAGCAACATTTGTTGCCTGTGAATGCTTTCAATTTTGACAAGTCTAAAGTTTTCCCTCTTAAAGTGAGTTAAAGCAACCATTATACCTATCAGTATGCCCGAGGAACTCCACCATTCTCGGTATAACTTTAGCATCAATGATGTCATCAATGGGGGGATTCCTCTCTTTCGACAGTAACTTCCTCGCTGCCTGTGTTGCTTGCATCTGAATTTGGCTGTCTGTACCATTGATACCTTTCACAATCTCCTCAATGGACATAGCAGGAATAGTTTGCTGAAAGGGAGGCTTTCACATGATAAAAATTTATTGGTTGTTGAATTTGTGTGGGATTTAACTTAGTTTTCAGCATTATTTCAGCTATATCATAGCAGTCAGTGCACCTATACGTACTTTCCTGAAATTTCTTTTACCAGTACTCTGCACAATATTCTTTCCAAGCCACTGGCTGCTTTCCCACGTAACTATTTTTTTTTTTAGGTTGTTCTGGATCAAAGAAAATGAAACAGTGGATTGGATCTTTACCAAACAGTTATGAGTTTTCATGACCCTTGGAAAGACGTCTTTTGAAAACATTGGAGGAATAGAGGGAAATGCTGGTAAGAATTATTTTCTCCTTTTCCCACCATGTTTTCTGCAGTTTTATGGACAAATCCCATCATCTGAAACACATGTGGTCTAGACTACTTAACTTGCATTCCCTGGACCGCAGGTAAGCCTTTGGTTAACATCTTTAAATGCTTTTGATAAGGGCAAGTCTAACATTTTGTCACTTGGTAGAGTTAAAATAGTGTGAACTCTATAGACTTTATTTTTGAAAAGTATCATAATGAAAAAAGAGAAATCCAAGATACCTTATTAGTGGAATCTTGAAGAGGACTTGTGGGTTCATCATCAAGGGCTACATTTCTTCTCTTCAATAACTGATCATCCTTTTTGGCTTTTCTGAGCTCTACAGACACATCCTGTCTTCTCCTTCTCATCTCCTACAGAAAAACGAAGGACAAGGTCAATTCAATGACTGATTTCAAGGTGTTTAACGTGGTTTTCAACATTTCAATTATATCGCGGCGGCCAGTGCACCTATCCATGCTTTCCTGGAGTTTCTTTTTACCAGTACCCCACATAATATTATTTCCAAGCCACTGGCTGCTTTCCCACATAACCATCATCGAAACAGTGGACAGAAGTGAGAGAGGAATGAATCCTGTCGCAATGGCTATCATCAACCCTTGGAAAGAAATTGGCCGAGCCGGGGATCGAACCAGCCACCCTGTTTTCAAGTCCTGTATGCTACCGACTGAAACAGGGCTGGGCAACTAGGTAAAGATCAACTCATTACCAGATAGAAAAATTCAGACTTGTCTAAATTGAAAAGTATTTGAAGACGACAAATCAGATGCTACTTTAAACATGAAATCTGATTTTCAAATTGTAAATAACACTGTGGGAAAAGATGGATATGCTGTTTATGAGCATTTTCTATTTCCCCCCCAATGTATTCAATTCTGGATTGTGTGGTTAAAAAAAAGCTTTTTTTACAAAAGGTGCTTATTAGAATTGTCTTAATGAGACAATTATCTGTCATGTATTAGAGTAGCTCGTGGTCTTTGATGACATTAACCCTTTACCACACAACCACCTGTTTCAACTACCCAGAAAAAGAAGGCTTTTGAAAACATTGAGGGAAAAGAAGAAAATGCTGGTAACCAGCATTTTCTCCTTTTCCCACAATGTTTTCTATCCTACTCCTATTGAAGACTGAAATAATCATTTAAGCTACAATTGAATTATCATCTGAAAATGCTTTAAATTTGGTCGAGGGCAAAAATTTATCGTTTGGTAGAGAGTTAATACAATTTGCACCCAGTTTTCTACCCATTCAAGTTCAACAACAGATATGATCTTTTCAGCCACATTTACCCCATAAAATGCCAAATAAACACATATTCCATCTAAAATAAAAACCCAACTTAGTGTTATATCACAGTTGCTTTTGTACAGTTGTACAGAATGTCTCACCAGAGCATTGTGGATCAAAAAAAAAAAAAAAAAAAAAAAAAAAAAAAAAAAATCAGACAGCAACAAAAGTTGTGAAATGCGTGTGAAGACCTCAACTGTCACATGTCAGTGTTTTCAAAATGGTCCAGTCTGATAAAATTTTGTTAGCTGGTATAGAGTTATTGAAGAATACATACATCTACATCTCTTCCTTTGTTTTTGTAGTTTTTGAGTCTGGAATTTTCAGGCATCTTTGGAATTGCTTGAAATGTTCTGTAAATCTAATCTGAAAAACAAATTGTAACTACATGTATGTCTAATATTCAAATGAAACAAAACCCACCAATGATCGTTAGCTTGTTATAAGTTCAATGTTAACAATTAAAGTGAAATTAAAGTTACTGTTTTTAATTACAGATTTATGGCTTTTTTGATGAAATCACAATAAAGGTTTTTAAGACTTAAAATTTTATTTTCTTGACCCTATACTGCACAATGCCCACTTTTAATGACCCTAGGAAAGAAGCCTTTTGAAAACATTGTGGGAAAAGGAGAAAATGCTGGTAACCAGCATTTTCTCCTTTTCCCACAATGCTTTCTACCCTAACAAAGGAAAAAGGCAACATTTGATCCACACTGGAATTGTTGTCTGCAAATGCTTACAATTTATACAAAGCTAAAATTTTGTCGTCTGGGAAAAGAGTCAAGCTATATATGATGACTGTTTTAAACCTTTAACAAACAAGTTTTTAGACTGGTCCAAATTGACAGCACTTGCAGACGGGAAATCAAGTGTGACTCAAATAATGGAATTTGTCAAAAATAAGAGTAAAATACATTGTGGTAAAAGGAGAAAATGCTGGTAACCAGCATTTTCTTCTTTACCCACAATGCTTTCAAAAGTCTTTTTCCTTTTATCATGCTGGCCAGTGCACATATCCATGTAACCTGGTACCCGTTGTATCTCCCGTAACCATCCGATAGACAACAGGCAACACCAAATTCGATGGCATTTCATACGTACCGAATCCACCAATCAGACTGTGCAGAATGCCTTAACTTGTCTTAAAATGATTGAGAAATGTTTATCTTTGGCCAAAATTTTCATTAAAAAGATTTTTCTGGCCACAATCAATTTATCAAACTCAGTCAAGAATTTCAATCTATTTTGATAAGGTCTATTTCTGTGCATAAATGACATCAACTTAATTTTCCAAGTTTCCAATAGGTCTGTTATATCTATTCCATGATCTAGATCTCATCGATATCTGTCCAAGACCTGATAAGAATTGCCAAATGTATGTAAATCTAGCTCTCAAGTAATTCAATATCAAAGCCGTAAATCAGTTATAAAGAAGTGCTAATAAATCTTACAAAAATCTGTAAAAAAAATAGTTCAGACCGCTCAAATCCTGTGTGGAAACCTCTCCCTATACAGTTTTAGATCTAGACTAGATCTTTATCCCTTCTTGAACAAAACTGTTGGATTTAGATGATGGTAGATCTGTAAAATAAATAAAATGTAATCATTAAATGTCAAAACTCCAAGCGCCTTTGTTGTCAGTAAAGGTTAGATCAGATTGCACAGAAAACGCAGTCTGATCATGAATATGTAAATTCCCACAATCTGGGTCGTGACGCTTTATTACACATTACCACACGTGCATGTATTATCTCTTGGTTATAGTCTTATTAACAAAAACCATAGACATATAAAATGCCTTCATAAAATCTTCAAAAGATCAGGGTGAACAGAAAAGTTGGCAGCATGCAAAAATGGCATGTGCACTTTATTTTGCTTATCAACAGAAAAAACAAGATGTCAGTTCACAAGGTATGAAAAAATTGGACAAGAAGCAACATCTGTTACATTTTAAGAAAGGTAAGTTACCTGCAGCTTTCCGATCAAAAGATTTTGATTTGACAACAAGATTTTAGCTTTCAGTTCTTCAGATGTTCAAACTGTGCGGCAATGGATATGAAATGATAGCTGTGCAATCTGATTGGTTTGAATCTTTAATTGTGAAATTTCATTGGATGTTGCCATAGAAACTATCGAAAAATAATTGCAGTTCATAAAAATAGTTTATGTGATCACCATATGCATTTTGAAAAATAAAAAATTTGAAAATATTGAGTTATCTGATATCAAGAATCATTTTTGGTCTCATTCTAACTTTTTTTCCGCGAAAAGGTTTGCAGCCAACTGCAGTGGGCATATACGCATGCGCCACTAGTTTGTTTTGAAAAATCCAATATGTCTGCCGACGAAGACACTGAACTGAGAGATTTAGTCGCTCAAACCCTTGAAACTAATGGTGTATTAGGTAAAATAAGGGTAAGCACATTTATTGATACTGCAATTTCATATTCCATTCCTTTTGTAGATGCTTTTATTGTATTTAGAGCTACTCCCGATCACCTCGGCGTGTTCGTGCCTGCTTCAACATGCCTCTGGAAAAGGAAGGGTAGTTCGGCTATGCTCGTACTCGGACTCCTTAATCCAAATTTCCGCACACATGTTCTCGAATGCACATTTTTAAATCGCAATACATTTTAAAAAATATTATTAAGAGTCGATTACCATCACTCTTATTTTGTTATTTATGCTCAGCTCCCCTTCTTGTCAGCAATTCTTATGAAGCTTCTGGAAACTTCAGAATCTTAATGGTTATATTTCAGCCAGATGTATGTGTCTTTCATCTGGTATTACACCTTTATTTGGAAATACTGTATTCACTCAACTCTTTACCACACAGTCCCGACTTTTAATGACCCCGAGAAAGAAAGCTTTTAAAAACATTGTGAGAAAAAGAGAAAATGCTAGTAACCAGCATTTTCTCCTTTTCCCACAATGTTTTCTACCCTTCCCAAAATAAATTTCAATTTTTGAGTCACATTTGTCGTCTGCGAATGCTTTCAATTTGGAAAGGTCTAAAATTCTGTTGTTTGGTAAAGAGTTAATTAATGCTCCCTCCCTTATAGTAGCCTCCCCTCCCCCCACTATATTATTTACTCGAGATGCCTCTGGACAAACCCCAACTACACCTGACCTTACCTTAAAATTGATGACTGGAGTGACAAACTTCAAAGTACTAAGATAACTTCACTAGTACTTTTTAATGCAGACTGATAAAATAATTGATGGCCACTTATCAGCTATGAAATAAGATTGCCCTGCCAGTGTTTTGCATGGCACCCTGGCACGCTAATTAGGTGAAACAAGGTAAACATGTCTGCTCTATTTGTGAACAAATGCTCGTTATAAATTCAGTTAAGTGCCTATGGTTGTTCAATTACCTTTAAAAAATAGCACAGTATGATGTGCAATTTAAGTGCTAAGTATAACTCCTCGTAAATGAAATAGTACATTTTTGTTTCCTTTTCCATGCCCAAGTTAATAAAAAAGAAAGTCAATGAAGTGTGAATAAAAGAACTTCACTATACATGGAATGACTTCCGGAACAGTTATTTTTTCTACTTTGGTGTTTTTGTAAAGATTAATGATTTATCTAATGATCCGTACCAGTGTTAGTAGCAATCAATTAAAATATTGCAGCATAGATTGTTGAAACCCTATGAGCATTAGACTTACACAAAAATATGACATTGAGCATCAAACAGATGATGCCAAACTTACATTAACAGACGGTAAGATTATGCGATTGAGAAAATGAAATTTCTGCATGTAATTTTGTTCTTCTTATGAAATAATAACAAAAAACAGTTACCAATATGCATAAGATAATGAGTTTGAAAAGATTTGGGTTGGTAAAAATAAACACAAAGAGCATACATAGAGTTATACTTATTTTTATTGTTTGACCTATTTATTTTTGTTGTGATCCCAACAAGTTGCAGAATGACTCCCGTTTTTGATGACTTCCAGTCACAATGACCCATTACTTATGCAGCCAATGAAAAGCCCTGAAATGATAAACAGAATATGATTGATCATCCTGTCTTCAGGATTTTGGTTTGTCAAGACTTTTTGCAGGTCCCAGTGGCTAGACTATCGTGATTTTAGGGGTTCTTTATACAGTCTGGGAGTCCCATTGTTAGAATATCTATTATTATGTTGACCAACGCAGTGTGACATATTCCTGCTAAAGAACTTTATTGAAGACTTGTGCTCATTTGACAGCATTTGTGGCAGTATCTTTGAGGTTCTGGGTCAAGTCAACAATAAAAGGGCCCACACAGTTAATATTTCTTTTTTTGAAATTGAAGTTTTATATGTAAAATTTGGATTAAGGAAATGTTCATTACCCTTTTACAGGCAGCTAGCAGTGCTCGCGCTGCCAATCGACATTATCGACAATTGTCGATTAATTAATTCAGCTGTCGATTAATACTTCCAATTGTCGATAAAAATTGTCGATTAATTTATTCCCAAAAAAAAGTCGGGTAAAATTCCCTCTACTTGCCTGGATCACGCGCTAATTTGCACCGGAAATGTGATAATCGCTTGTTTTACACCTCGGCGGACGCAACCTTAGGTAATCGACAGGTCACAGTTGGCTTGTATATTCCAAAACGCGTGTCATCTTATCGGTTATTATTCTAAGCCGTTAATTGGAGAACGCGATTATTTGTTTATTTCACGTTAAATTTTGATTGACTATTTTACTCGACGCGGTGATAGAATGCCTCGGATTTCAATACCGCCAGAAATGGCGATGGCTACTACAAGAAACCAATTAGATATCATAAATTCGTTTACATTGCTAACGTAAACCGGCACTGTTTAAATGTCGGCGAACAAAAAGAAAACAATAATTCATAATTGAATTTAACTGACATATTGACATTATTCTAATAAATTTTGTTCTTGAACCCTTAAAATCTTATCATTCTTCACTTGTGCATCAACATAGGTCGTCCTAAACGAAAACTATCGCCAATTAAAAAAGATAATAAACTAAGGAAAATTTAACTGCATTTACAGTATTGGATTTAGCAGTGGTATCAGTGAATAGCAGTATGAAAATTCAAGTTCAATTTGAAGGCTTAGGTTGATAACCTCGTCCTCTTCACTGTTTTGGTACTATCGAGCGAATGACTTTATTTAAGACATTATATCCTCCTCATTGACCTTATTAGAAAATAATTAAGGTCAACAGATAATAAAGGGAGGTAATTCATCATGTAATAGAAAATTTTCTCCTTTACTTATGCACATCATTTATTACAATAATAAAAAAAAAATGTTGTTTGGTAAAGAAGTAACCATTCATCAAAAGAAACTAGGACTTAATTGTCTGTATGCTTTTATACAAATAATGTGGGAAAAGGAGAACTATCCTTAGGAAATGGTGTAGAACAAATTTTCCTTTTCCTACAATATTTTCTACAATGTAAGATTAAAATGAAATTTTGTCTTTTGGTAAAGGAGTAACCATTCATCAAAAGAAACTAGGACCTAAAAGCCTTTATGCTTTTATGTAACTATTGTGGGAGGGAGCACTATCCCAGGAAATGGTATAGAGCAAATTCTCCTTTCCCACAATATTTTCTACAAGGTAAGATTAAATATATATGAGCATTTTATTATTATTATTATTGTAATGGAAATGATTATGTGAATGAAAGTTTGAAACTATGAGTAAAAAACAAAGTTAATGCTACATGTGCATGTCTGTTCTTTTAAACCAAACTTCGCGCGCTTA
Organism: Hippopus hippopus; assembly: GCA_946811185.2. NCBI lineage: Eukaryota > Metazoa > Mollusca > Bivalvia > Cardiida > Cardiidae > Hippopus > Hippopus hippopus. The sequence continues at coordinate 22,003,045 of OX328101.1, read as the reverse complement.
ATTTGTCTATTATTTTTTTCAAGAAAAAATTGTTGGCCATTATTTTACTTAGGCCAGAGCTAGCACTGAGCTAGAATCAGCATATAAGTAAGATTGAATCAGAGTAACATTTCAGAAGATTAAAAAATGTATTGGGCAAAAAAAAAGATAGTAGTAACAGGTTAGTTTGAGAATCTTGATTATCCTTATAAATTGCGCTTTAACAGTTGTGGAAACCACGATTGTATAACAAAATAGATAAAAGGGTTTCTTGCCAGTTGAAGATGCATCCCAATGGAGGCAGATAAGAAATTTAGGGGTGTCCTGCTTCTTATCTTTGTTTATGAGATGCAGAAAATGTGCATCTGTTAAAACCCTGTGTCTTAACCCTTTCCGAAACAATCCCTGGTTTTCACGACCGTGAGAAAAGCCTTTTAAAAACATTGTGGGAAAAGGAGAAAATGCTGGTAACCAGCATTTTCTCCTTTTCCCACAATGTTTTCTACCCTTCCCAAAACAAATTTCAATTTTTGAGTCCCATTTATTTTGTCGTCTGCAAGTGCTTTCAATTTGGACAAGTCAAAAATTTTCTCGTCTGGTAAAGAGTTAAATAGCAGGGGTGCGGAAATCCTACATCCGACTTGTCCGACTCGGGTAAATTTGACGTCGGACAAGTGGCTTTTTGCAGTCTACTCGTCCGCGGACAAGTAGAAAATGAGGAGAAAATTGAAAGTAAAGATCTTTAACATTATCCTTGTGAAATAGAAATATTCTCTTCGTCTCACTTCGTAAACTTCAACATTTTTGAATTGAATTATGATAAACTATTCCCTGACATCTGGAATCAAAAACAAACATTTGGCTGAATCTGATTTTATGTGCTACGCAGGCTTTTTATTGATTTTGACTGCGCTGCAGTACGGCCAAAATGTTGTGGTTTCTTCGCTCCATTTGATTTGTTTAATGGAGGCAACCATAACCGAGCCGAGTTATTTTTTGCACATTATAACACCGCACGTAGACTTGATGCGGTTGTCATTTCCCTATCATTCAATATCAAATTCTTTTTTATTATTCGCAAAAACTTGCAGCTGACAAAAAAAGTTGTCTTAATTTAACACTGTGGAACACATTCTTAGTCGGTTGCAGTAAACTTATTTGAAAGAAAACCAAACATGCTGTATCCAAGTAAAACATGTCAAGAACCGGGAAACATTACAAAAAGTTTGTTAAAAGGTCTGTAGACGATAAAGGCTAGCGCAGCCATTTTACTTTCGGCGTAAAATGTTCAAATTCTTTGCAGATATAGATCTATCTGCAGGTAATCAAATCTCCGCATACTGAGTCTCAATCTGAAGTTTCGGGGCAGTCGGACATCGCCGATCTCCCGTTGTCTGAAAACTAGACAATTATTATCATTGCACATGATGCAAACTCTACATCTCCAGACACAATAACCAAGCCTAGCCTTTTAACTTCCACAGATAATGATTCTCTTGTATCATATGATGGCTGGTAAGCAGTTCTGCTGAAGTATTAACTCCGGCACCCATAGGTTTACCACAGTAGTGTAAAAAAAAGGGGGCTGTAAGTGTAAACACAGATATTTGGCCATGGTCTAAGCAGTTATAGTGTAACTGTTGAATCTTTTTCAATTATTAAATTGTTGTACCTTTCTATTTACTGTATGTATGTACAGTGCCCTTAATTCGTTTTATTGACCTTGAAAGTCGGTTTGCTTTTTCTGAATTCGGCCAAAATCAAGCTTGAATATCCCAAAATGAAAGGCTAAGGCCCCTTCCCAATTTTTGGAAAAAAAGCCCAGTAAAGGTTTGCTTGAGTACGGTACAGTCAGTTAGGTCTTTGTGTGCCATTGTTTTGTTTTGTACAAGTAAGCTTCTCTGACGGACAAGTAGATTTTTTAGATTTACTTGTCCATGGACAAGTAGAAAATTTCAAGATTTCCACACCCCTGAATAGGTAACCTATATCTCTTTTATCACTGTAACATACACCCATAATTATAACAAGTTAAGAAACTAATATATTGGTCTGTTGTATAGGATGTTGACATGTACATGCGCTTTCATGGTACTTAATCTGATGAGGAAAAATAACAAGGTATTGACAATGAATGTAAACAATAATTATTATACATTTATCTCTTGTCTTTATCTTAAGAGGGTGTTCCATTTCATCCAGGGGTTTGAGAGAAAACTAACTTAGAGTTTTATCACTAGAGTTATTTTGAAAGGGCATTATGCCATTTTCAAAATCTTTAAAAAAAAAAACATCATTATTTTTAAAGTCTATCCATAGTCACATGATAAAATACAAGGATTGATCGCAAAATTTATAGACTGTTTGTACATTGTAGGTTGCATTTCTATGAAACTTGCTGTAATCTAAGATTAAACCTTTCTTACAAGTGTGCAGTCGAAAAACAAATGAATCTTAAAGCATTTGCTGAACTTCCAGTGTCCATAGCAACATATATTGGTATACTCAGAGCACATAAAAATATATGGACTTTTGAACAAGCCCTACACATATCGCTACCCCATTTGCATGCCTTCTTCTTTAGCATATGACTCTTCTAAGTTGCAAAGTTCAAGTGCAACGAAAAAAAATGTAGCAGGGTGCTTGTATTAAGTGGCATTGACAGTTTTGTGAAGGAAGAAGTTCTATTGAGGATGACTATTTAGCTGGTTTTGGTGAGATCAAGGCAGTGCTAAAAGGTGTGTGATTTGAACACTCAAGTTAACTCCATTTGTATACACAAAACATTAAAATCATCATACTACTGTAGCTAGTACAATGATACATATGATAAATAGTTACAAAGACACAGAAAAACATATTTGAATCCAGGGAGAATACATTGAAAAGTGTGATTAAATCTTTGTCATTGTTACAGTGTTACTAGTACTTGTTTACTGGAGTGCTCCATGTACATGTTAATGGCTTATTGTTTAGTGCTGTAACTTTTTTGTTGTTGCACATTTTTACATGATATTTAAACATCATAGTTTTTTGTAAGCTCCACTGGCCAAAGGCAGCCAGTAGAACTTACACCTTTTACAAACAACAAATCTTAGACTCTTCCATTTCAAAACATCTGCAGACTACCAATTTGAAATTGTACAAATGATTTCAAATATATATCCTTACAGAGAGAAGAAAACACTGTTTGTGTAGAATGGCTCAGCTGTGTAAACATGGATAAATAACCAGTATATATGATATAAGGGATAGAGAAAACCAAGGGATTTGTCCTCATTTAAAACCAGAAACAACTACAGTGATTGCTTTGAAGGCCTCCAAAACATGAAATGCATATTTTACCTGTGGTAATCTGTGCAGTAATGTGCAGCCCTAGAATTTCTCTTGCAATCCCAGAAATTTACTGAGGGAGTGCATGCACTTCCCAAAAAAAAAGATACGAGTGGGAACACTGGATCGTAAAATAAAACTTCACTGAACATGAACCAAAATATTCGATAGAAAAGTAAAAATACATTTTTCTGGACAAACAGTTTGTCCAAACATAGCTTTTTTTATCAATTTTGTCACCGCATCCTGCCATGCTTTCTAGCATAAATTACGTGTAGTGTCGTATTTTTTCAGTGGAGTTTGTGAGTCACCAAATTACGTGGCCTAGATAGTTCCTGTGTTACATTCACATTCTGGTTCATTGAGTTTAGAAAAGCCATATCAATATTTGTAAGCTGTAGCAGGTTACGATTTAATTTGAACTATAAAGGTGTGAACCGGCTTAATACAATGATTTGTAGTTGAGATAACATTTCTATCTAATAGTTATTTGCCATTATTAAAATAAATCAATCGCGTATCCATCACTGTAAGGATTTTTATCAGGAGTATCTGTTGTACTCTGAAAATTTGTAAAGTATCATTCTCACATGTTATTCTGGTGAATTCTGTATCATTCTCACATGTTATTCTGGTGAATTCTATACATCTTTTTCAGTTTATTCAGTTTTTTTCTTATCATTGTACAGAATTTATAATACAGGGTAAAAAAACAACAACCGGTGAACATTTTATGAAATCCTACAAAGGTCCTGCAAATTTCTTGAAGTTTGCTGGTCTTGATTTTCAGTCTGTGTATGTTCATTCCCCAAAGATTCAATTACTTTGGTCGTTTTGCATAAAAGTCATGTTCTTTCTAAATTATGCTCCAAATGACCTCCATGGTATTGGAGGCATTCTTGTATATGTCAGGGTAAATTGTCAATCACTTGAACACATTCTTCTGGGGGATATCCCTGATTTTACTGTGATTGATGCCAGTATGTGAAGTTGGTCTATTTCACAGAAGAAATATAAATGTTGCTGAAGGGATGAAATTATTGGAAAGACAAATAATGTAAACAATCAAGAAGATACTTGATATTTGGAAATCAATAAACCTCAACATTACACAGTTGTTTGTATTAGTAAACAAGATTCAACCTGCCCTTCATTTACTTTCGTAATGGTTATCGGCTATGATAATGATAGGGCATGAAGATGACCGAATTTCCACCGAGGGCACGTCCAACATTGTCTCAAAATATTGACTATAGGAAATAAGCAAAACAAAAATACCAAGGTAGACACCCTTTTCCTTAACCCTTTATGAAACAGTCATGAGTTCAAACGGCTCTTTGATAATGAAGGGTTTTGAAAAAAAATGTGGGAAAAGGAGAAGATGCTTGTAGCTCTTTCAAAGATAAATCCCATCATTTGGCCCACATTTAGGTTGTCGTCTTCAAATAATTTCAATATGGGCCAATCTTAAAGTTTGTAGTTTTTTTAAAGATTTGACTCATTGCCAAACAACAAATCTTTAAATTTAAGCAAATTTAAAGTGTTTTCAGAAAAAAAAAAATATTAATCAAATGATGGGATTCATCTTTGATTGGACAGAAAATGCTGTGGGAGATGGAGAAAATGCCAGTTTAGCAGTTACTATTGTTTTCCCATTTTTCACTTATGCTTCCAACAGGAATTCCCTCAAGGTTGTGAAAAAGCGATTAGCCGTTTACCACAAAATCCCGACTTTTAGCGACCTTGAGACGGAAGCCTTTTGAAAACATTGAAGGAAAAGGAGAAAATGCTGGCAACCAGCATTTTCTCCTTTTCCCACAATGTTTTTTACCCTTCCAAAAACAAATTACACTTTTTGAGTCACCTTTATTCTGTCCTCTGCAAGTGCTTTCAATTTGGACAAGTCTAAAATTTTGTCTCTTGGTAAAGACTTAAGGGTTAAAGGTGGGTATTTAGATTTTTCACATCTCACCAAATTAAAAAACATATATATCACTGAAATTTATATGAAAAAACAATACAAATCATCAATAATTAAGAATCATAAAATTACAAAAAAAATTTTTTTTGATGGTGTTCCCTTTAAAAGGCTACGTAGCCTCTTAAGGTTATTTTTAGATTTCGCGCCAGAAATCAAAAAAGCATTGTGGGAATGTCAAGTGACTGGCACATGACTAATGATGCTTAAATTCCATAACATAACAAACATGAAATTATTTTCCATAATGTCTTCTTCGAATGCTATGTTTGAAGCTTCGTCTGTGTATTTCCGGTATGTAAATGAGCGAGTTGCTCATTTAAAAATAGACCGTGTTTCCCGTCAGTGTCGACCTGGGCCGTAGTAAATCTCTAATTTCTCTCGTTGTCAGATGGGTTTCGGCTACTGGGGTTTTATGAATGAAAATTAAAAGGCTTTGGGAGTATAAGGATGATTTTTTGGATTTTTGTAAAATTTTCGTCCCAAAATCTGAAGGGCCACCTTTAACCCTTATCCTGCTTAGTAAGCAAAATAAAGCTTTCAAATCGATAGTGAAAACCCGAATAATATTATTTCAAACTTATTTTTTTTAATGAAAAATATCTCCTTATCGGACAGTGTAGATCCAAGATCAGACTGCACGTTCTGTGCAGTCTGATCTTGATCTACACTGTCCGCAAAAGGTCAGTGAGTCGGGCTTAGCAGCTCTAGGATTTACCCAGTGAGTACTTGGCAAATCCTACAGACAATTTCCTTCTAGAAATAAGACTCTTGTAAGTGCACTTTCAAGGTTGCTGTTAACCAGAATATCTCAGTGAAGAGGACAGTGTGGATCAAAGATAACACTGTATACTTTGGGCAGCCTGATCTTGATCCACATTGGCCACAAAGGCAACAGAAGTTGTTAAAAGTGCTTTAACCCTTTACCACAGAATCTCGACTTTGAACAACCCTGATGAAGAAGCCTTTTGAAAACATTGTTGGAAAAGGAGAAAATGCTGGTAACCAGCATTTTCTCCTTCTCCAAAAATGTTCTCTACCCTATCAAAGACAAATTTCATTGTTTTAGCCACATTTACATTGTTGCCTGCAAAGGCTTTCAATTTTGACAAGTCTGCGATTTTGTTGTGCGGTAAAGAGTTGATATAATCCAGTATTCAAGAAACTGTGAAATTTTACTTTAATTGGCATAATTTGTGACTATTTTGCAAGACTATGTCAATGGCATTTGTAATTACAGTATATTCATTGGCTTTTCTTACATATTTTAAAATTGAGATAATTGGCCTTTGTTGACATTTGGCTGTATTGTGTTAAAATCTTTACCAAATGACAGAATTTTATACTCTTACAAAGTGAAAGCAGAAAGCATATCAAATGTGACTCAAATGATGAGATTGTCTTTGGAAGAGAAGAAAACATTGTGGGAAAGGGACACAATTCTGGTTCCTAGCATTTTCTTGTTTTCCCATAATGTTTTCAAAAGCTATCTTCTTCAGTTTGTTAAAAGTCATGATTGTGTAGTAAAGGGTACCGCTTTCCTTTGCAACATTATTTCTGTTACATAATGGTGGCAGGTGTATCAATCCATGTTTTCCTGATGTTTCTCATAAGGAATACTTTGCACACTACTTTTTTGAAGTCGCTGGCTGCTTTCCCCACATTTTCCAGCACAAAACCTTGAATAGCTAAATTCAAATTGAATGTATTGATATCCATTTTCATGGATTAGTCCACACGGCAAAAGCCAAAAACTACCATCTAATAACTATTGAACTTAAGTTACATGCTTTTAAAATTGTGTGCAGTTTTTATCAAGATCACAGGCTGAAAAAAAAATTCGAAAAACAAGAAATTTATATCGTGACAGAAAAAATAAATATGTCGCTGTGAAGGCAGATTTTGCTCTGTGATACTGTAAATAGAAAAACTTAATTTTTTTTAAACCTTTCAGTATTTTAGAAGTTTTGGGTTTCACTTTTTGAAGTCACAGGTGTACTCATATTTTCTTACTTTTTCAGGCACAGTTGAGAGCGAGTGTCTTCCTTGCGCTAGAGGAGCAAGAACCCATACAGGTAAATACATGTATATACAAACAGACCTGCACCAAAGGGTTACTCAGAATGTGCTTGCTTACAACACGTTTTAAGTTTCCAAGTTTTAAGGACCCTGAGAAAGAAAGCTTTTTGAAAACATAGTGGGAAGTTCCATCATTTGAGCCTTCATTAATTTGTCGTGGTCAGCAAATGCTTTGAAATATGACAAGTGTAAAATTTTGTTGTGTAGTAAAGAGTTAAACCTTTACAAATTGATCCTTAGTTAGAGTATTAATAACCCTAGGGAAGAAGGCTTTTGGAAACATGATGGTGGGAGAAGGAGAAAATAGTAGTAACCAAAATCTTTTCTACCTTTCAAAATCAGATACTGTTGACTGAGTCAGTTTTGTCATCCTCAAAAGCTTTAAAGTTGGATATGTCTACGATTTTGTTATTTGTTGAAGAGGATATGTGCTTGCTCAGTGCAGGAACATTTCAACACATGTTCCTTGTCATGGGACTCAGGGTGCTTGCTAAATAGAGGTGGCCACAGTCACAGGTTTAACTGTACTGAACGTTTTACCTCACTGTGCTGTGTTTTAATGACCCCGAGGAAGACGCCTATTGAAAACATAGTGGAAAAAGAAATAATGCTGGAAACTAGCATTTTCTTCTTTTTCCACAATGTTGTCTACCCTATCAAAGACAATTTCCAGTATTGTGGCTACATTTGAATTGTCATCAGCAAATGCTTTCAGTTTGGACAACTCAAAAAAATTTTCTTGTGTGGTAAAGAGTTAAGCACCGTATGCATCATGCTTTTGTCCTTTTAACCTTTACTATACAAACATGACTTTTCATACCCCAGCACTTGACACCTTTCTAGTTACTGACTAGAGTGTCTTTTTCAATTATTTATGGGTTAGGAGTGAAAGATTTTATATAAATTCTTGAACACTTTTTTTTACACTTAAATTACATAATTAGATTTATAACTGCTGCAGGACATCTCTGACTTTTTTATTATTATTTTTTTTTTTTCAGAATAAAACCCCTTTTCTCAATCAAGAGCTAAAGAAATTTATCTCTACTCAAGACGGTAAGTTGGTATGCTTTTTGAGATTCATGAAATGGTTATCCAATACATACTCCAAGAAAAACTGACATACAGTGATCAAGTACATTATACTTGCATATAGATGAAAGAAAACCTTGGATGCACAGGTGGAATGTGGATATCATAATTGTGAAGAAATTTGATGACACTGTCACTCTCAGTCTCAAACAACCTCATATTTTATTGATTCAGAAGAAAAAAGTTCTTACTTTGTGGGAAAAGGGGAAAAATATTATCTTCTGTTTTCTACCATTTTCAAGACAAATCCTAGTGCTTCAGCTGCATCTACATCGATGCTTGGAAATGCCGTCAACTTGGATGAGTCTATAATGTTATCGTCTAGGAAAGATTTAACACTTAATGTGCCTTTCACAACCATATATGTAGTTGCCTTTGCAGCCAGTGTAGATTAAGATTAGACAGCAGAAAGTATGCAATCTGATTTTTGATCTGCACTGTCCCCTTTGCTGCCACATTTTAGACAAGAGTAACCTTAAAGTTGCAATTGCTTGTATCTAATTCCTGGACTGAAACCGTTGAGTTCATTTATTGCTTGAAGGGTGAACTCTTTACCAAACGACAAATTTTTGGACTGGATCAAATTTAAAGCATCTGCAGACAACAAATTAAATCTTGTTAATATGATGATTTCTGACTTTGATAGGGTAGAAGATATTGTGGGAAAAGGAGAAAATGCTGGTTACCAGCATTTTCTCCTTTTCCCACAATGTTTTCTATAGGCTTCTTTCTCAGGGTCGTTAAAAGTCGGGATTGTGTGGTAAAGAGTTAACCCTTTACTACACAACCTCGAGTGTAACAACCTTTAGTCAAGATGGTTTTTGAAAGCAATACGGGGAATAGGTCAAAATGCTGGTAACCAGCATTTTCTCCTTTTTCCAAAATGTTTCCTACCCTTGTAGGGCAAACAAGTTTATGAGCCCCATTTGATTTATTGTTCCAAATACTTTCAGTTTGAATAAGTCTAAAATTTTGTTGTTAAAGAGTTAAAAAACATCAAAGACTGTATGGATGAGTTACTGGTTGTTGTGCTATTACTGATATTTAGATGTCTTGAAATAGAGCAAACTGCCAAAATAGCTTTTTTTTTCAAGCAGTATCTAGCAAGCTATACAATGATAATTATTTCTAGTACTTTCTTAAATCTCCATTGATGTGAAAATGTTTTACAATACCAAGTTAGATTCTATATGAATGTAATATAGATTCTACCTGCAATTTCTTTTTCTACTCTTGAGCAGAATATTTAAAAATTGATGAAATGATAGTTTAATTTTCTTTTTTTATATATAGGTCAGAATGTTGTGGCCCTTGTCAGAGAATTTCTCGACTTCTTCAACCTAGAATTTACACAGGCAGTCTTCGAACCAGAGGCCGGTTGTGTATGTATTTATTTTTCTCTAACCCTTGGGTGGTCTTCGTCTTTGGTTTTGATTTACTAATATTGCATTGTTAATGAGACACGATGGTTAATGGGAATTTAGTATGACTGAAATATCCTGATTGGCATAGTGACTGTTGTATTTTGATAGCTCAGCAAATATGCTTTAACTCTTTATTACGTGACATAAATGTAGATTTGCCCAAACTGAAAGTGTTTGCAGACAACAATTTAAATTTGGCTCACATGATGGAATTTATCTCTTATGGGGTAGAAAACATTTGGGAAAAGGAGAATATGCTGGTTACTGGCATTGTCTCCTTTTCTCACAATGTTTTCAAAAGGTTCGTTAAAAGTCAGGATTGTTTGGTAATGGATTAAGAACATACTTGATTACTAGCAATGAAGAGTGAAACAAAATAGAAATAGAGGATATTTGTATTTTTCGGTGAAAGATCGAAATTTATTTCATCGAGTGAACATCATCGGTAATATTTTCACGAGTGGTGCAGCCATGAGTGAAAATGTTACCGATGGTGTCCACGAGATGAAATAAATTTCGATCTTTCACCGAAAAATACAGATATTCTATTTATTTCATGCTTTTAACCCTTTCTGGGAGGAACTTTATCAAGATCCAGTACAGTTCTTTTCAGTTATTCCCCGTGGCGTACCCCCTCCACATAGCAACGCATTACAATATTACGTCAAGCGCGAGAAATGTAAGGTAAATGACGTCATATTTCAATCTCGGTTGTGAGTCATGCGCATTTTACCTAGGTAACTAAAATATAAAAATCGGTATTTTCACTGGTCGTACCTGTGGAATATCGAAAAATATTTTCACTGCTATTTCTCGATATCCTACCGGAAAGCATGAAATAATATGTTTGTAGCTACCTTTGCCATTATATTTTTATTTGTATGTTCATCAAAAAATGTGATTTATATGTCTATAACTTCCGTATTTTTAAGGTACATTTTAGGGGAATATTGTTGGGCTCAAAGAGAACTATCTCCCATTGTCTTGACTAAAGTCTATGTGGTGGGTACCCATATTGGGTACTTTTACTTAAGTCTATGTAGTGGCTACTCATATTGGATACTTTCACTGATGAAAATGTGATTTATATGTCTATAACTTCCGTATTTTTAAGGTACATTTTAGGGGAATATTGTTGGGCTCAAAGAGAACTATCTCCCATTGTCTTGACTAAAGTCTATGTAGTGGGTACCCATATTGGGTACTTTTACTTAAGTCTATGTAGTGGCTACTCATATTGGATACTTTCACTGATGAAAATGTGATTTATATGTCTATAACTTCCGTATTTTTAAGGTACATTTTAGGGGAATATTGTTGGGCTCAAAGAGAACTATCTCCCATTGTCTTGACTAAAGTCTATGTGGTGGGTACCCATATTGGGTACTTTTACTTAAGTCTATGTAGTGGCTACTCATATTGGATACTTTCACTGATGAAAATGTGATTTATATGTCTATAACTTCCGTATTTTTAAGGTACATTTTAGGGGAATATTGTTGGGCTCAAAGAGAACTATCTCCCATTGTCTTGACTAAAGTCTATGTGGTGGGCACCCATATTGGGTACTTTTACTTAAGTCTATGTAGTGGCTACTCATATTGGATACTTTCACTGATGAAAATGTGATTTATATGTCTATAACTTCCGTATTTTTAAGGTACATTTTAGGGGAATATTGTTGGGCTCAAAGAGAACTATCTCCCATTGTCTTGACTAAAGTCTATGTAGTGGGTACCCATATTGGGTACTTTTACTTAAGTCTATGTAGTGGCTACTCATATTGGATACTTTCACTGATGAAAATGTGATTTATATGTCTATAACTTCCGTATTTTTAAGGTACATTTTAGGGGAATATTGTTGGGCTCAAAGAGAACTATCTCCCATTGTCTTGACTAAAGTCTATGTAGTGGGTACCCATATTGGGTACTTTTACTTAAGTCTATGTAGTGGCTACTCATATTGGATACTTTCACTGATGACCCCACTTTGTGAAATAATTATTGATTAAGGATTCAGCTACTGCTACTTCTTAAGACCTCTTGTTTTATATTGCTTGTATTTTACACTTTATGAAAAAAATCAGCGATGATTTTGAATGTAAAAACATCCTGACAAATGAGCTGAAACAAATATTTACAAATATCAATTCTACATGAATTCTCTTTTTTAATCCTCTAACTGTAGATGTCAAATTATGAAGGAAGAACTATATTAGCCAAACAATTGAACATACAAGACGGACATGGCCCTGCCAAGACACCTTTGTTACTTGAAATTATGCAGAGGTCAAAGGGCAGCAAGGGCAGTATGTCCCAGTCTAATGGTATTGAGGTAAGTTTTAAATAGTTTTAGAATAGACTGTGCTTCTGTCTCCTTTCATTCTATTATGCAACAAGAAAGGAGATGATCTATTCATATATTTAGATTAACATTTTACCACATGACAAAATTTTATTCCCTGTCCTAGTAAAAAGCAGTTGCAGATAACAAATCAAATGTTACTCAAAACATAAAATTTGCCTTTGGTAGGGTTGAAAATATAGTGGGAAAAGGATAAAATGCTGGTTACCAGCATTTTCTCCTTTTCCCACATTGTTTTCAAAAGATATTCTTCTCAAACTCAGACTTTTCTGGTAAAGAGTTAACTCTACTTCCTGCAGAAGACTTTTGTCATCTTTGAAAACATTGTGGCTGAAGGAGAACGTTGTCATAGTGAGCAATTTCTCTTTTAGCCACAATGTTTTAAAATGTATTGTTGTACTTAAGTCTACTTTATGATGATAATCAGTATTTCACAGTATGTTTTCAAAGTCAAATGCTGCAGGTTTTTTTTTTCTTGAGGAAATGATCGAAGAAGACACTTCTGTTAAAACCTTTGTCGTTTTAAAAATAGATTTTAGATAGAATTATTACACTTTTTAATATACTTTACTCCTTTGGCCTTGTAGATAAAAATTATTTCACTTATAAACTAACGTTTTCTTTATTAGCTTGGTTAAGAATTCTATAGTACAACATTTATGAAGTAACATTAATTCTTGTAAACTTTAACTGATAGACTGGGAAAATGTCATTTTTCATGAAGTTACGTAGAATACCTCTAATATTGATGAATTTGATAAGCTAAGTTATGGTTAGGTTGTTGCCATTGATATTTTAAAGTCTGCAAAGACAACGAACGTAGTTTGCACATAGCCTTCAATATTAAGTGATATCCTTTATTTTGCAAACATTTTATACATTATTATTTAAGCCATACTCTGGGAAGAAACAGGGGTTAAACAATTTCCTGTGATGCAGTAAACCAAAAAAGTTATCACATACATGTAACTATTGATCCATAAAATGTGTTTTATGTAAGAAACCAACTGAAACATGAAGTTGAATGATCCTTTTAGATGCAGAAAATTTAGCGACAGCAAAAAGTTTTGGCCCATATCAGCCTGCACAGACATTAGTCTAGGTTAGAATTAAGTCCTTATTGGATGACAAAACTCTAGAAATGGCTATCTAGAGAGCCTTTACAGACAGGAAATTGGATGTGGCATGGACTGCACAGGCTGATCTGGATTGATACTTTTTGATGCTGCATTAAACCCCCTTTTCACAAAGCATGGCTTATATGTATACAGCACATGCAGTATAGTTTATAGGTCTATAAACTTTATTTTTATAGTATATGAATAATGATTTAGATATTTTGTAACACACCTCTAGTTGCTGTTTCTCTCTTTTTACTAACAGGCATCCTTAGAGCCAATGAGATTAGCAGAGGTATTATCTCTTTTCTACTTTTTGTCTGTTAACCCTTTACAAGGCGACAAAATTTTAGCTTTGTCCAAATTGAAAGCATTTGCAGACGGCAATTAAGGGGGCTCAAATGGTGCAATTTTTCTTTGATTCAGTAGAAAACTTTGTGGGAAAAGGAGAAAATGCTGGTTACCAGCATTTTCTCCTTTTCCCACAATGTTTTCAAAAGGCTTCTTTCCCAGGGTCTTTAAAAGTCAGCATTGTGCGGCAAAGGGTGAAAGAAGTAGTATTAGTAAAACTGATATGTTGCATTAGACTTTATATATCATATCATGCAAGTATATTAACCCTTTGCAAAATGATCCAGTGTTTTAGTGCATCTGAGGAAAGAAGGCTATTTAAAACATTGTATGAAAAGGAAGAATTAATGGTTACCAGCCCTTTCACCTTTTCTTACAATGTTTTCTACCTTATCAAAGAAAGAAGGCATCATTTGTGATATATTTATTTTGTGAATGAATTTCAAAATTAGGTAAAAGTGGCCAGGTCACTCTATCTTTCGTTTTGCCTGGCCAGGTAGCTCAGTGGTTAGTGTATCTATCTTGTGACCTGGTAGTTGCAGGTTTGATACTCGTTTGAGGCAAACTTCCTTTCCAGCGATTTTTTTGCCTCTCATCTCTTTTGCATGTGAGAAAAGTGTAGTCAGTGGCTTGGAAAGAAAGTTGTGTCAGTACTGGTATGAGAAAGTTAGGAAACACATGTATAGGTGCACTGACTGCCGTGATATGACCTAAGTTGTTAAAACGGCATTTAACCCAATACATACCAACAAACTGTCTTTTGTTTACTGTTTACCTGGTTTTAAAATTCATGTTTCTGCCAGCGACTAACACTTGGACCAACCATACAATAACAGACTGCTATCTTCATAACCATACCATACTGTTAAATGGTATGATTTAAATTTACTCCTGGCAGCTACTTGGCTTAAGGGTTTAACCCATTACCACATAATCCCGACTTTTAACGACCCTGAGAAAGAAGCCTTTTGAAAACATTGTGGGAAAAGGAGAAAATGGTGGTAATCAGCATTTTCTCCTTTTCCCACAATGTTTTCTACCCTTCCAGAAATGAATTTCAATTTTTCATTCACATTTATTTTGTCATCTGCAAATGCTTTCCATTTGGACAAGTCTAAAATTTTGTTGTTTGGTAAAGAGTTAAAGTGGATTAGAAGAATCTGACATTTTGATGTTAACTATGACTGTCAGATGTAGGTTTAGGCTCTGAAGTTTTTAAATGATATGATTTAAATTTAACTTTTGGCAGCTACTGGGCTTAAGGGTTTAAGGTGGATTGGAAGAATCTGACATTTTGATGTTAACTTTGACTGTCAGATGTAGGTTTAGGCTCCGAAGTTTTTAAACAATATGATTTAAATTTAACTTTTGGCAGCTACTGGGCTTAAGGGTTTAAGGTGGATTGGAAGAATCTTACATTTTGATGTTAACTTTGACTGATGTAGGTTTAGGCTCTGAAGTTTTTATTTCAGATATTTGTACAAAAGTGTGCAAACCTTCAGGCTTGTGAAATTGGCATAAAGGGTTGATGGCCTGTATAATATCAAAAGATATATTCCAAAGTGTGATTAGTATCCTAAAAATGTCCTAAAATTGGTAGTGTCTGTGGTATTTTCAAGATCTGTATTGTAATGCAGCAAAGTTGTAAAAACTAACTTATCATTGCAGGAGTTGACCCCAAAACAACTTGCAGATGCAAAGAAAAAGTTTGATTACTATGACAGGGTAAGGAAAAGTTCCTTAGTTTGTAGGTATAAAGTTAAAAAAAATAATAAAAACTATGAAAGTGCAAAATAAATCAGATTCTAAATCTTCTTTCTGTATGGGTGATCTACATAAAGGAATTTTAGATCTGTTTCGACTGGATAACAGATCAGACTGCTTTTTTTGGTTGATATTGATATATTGTTTTTGTAATGCCCATCACAGTTGTCTTTGACATTTACATGATTACACTAACTTAAGGGGAAAAAATGACATATTTGAACTGTTATATTCTTTGACCACTTATCTTTCCAGCTCTAAACTTAATATTTGACACACTATCCAAAAAATACTATTTTTTTGTGTTGCTGGAGGAGGATCCTCAATTTCTGGTAAAGAAAACATGGATCATATACTTCTGGAGAAGGAAACATGGATCCTCTGCTCCGAGAAAACATGGATCGTCTGCTCCTGGGGGAGAAAACATTGATCATATGCTCCTGCAGGAGGAAACATGGATGCTCTGCTCCAAGGAAACATGAATTGTATGCTCCTGGAGGAGGAAACATGGATCCTACACCCTAGGAGGAAACACGGATACTTCCCTCCTAGAGGAGGAAACATGGATTCTCCACTCCTAGAGGAGGAAACATGGATTCTCTACTCCTAGAGGAGGAAACATGGATCTTATGCCCCTGGAGAAGGAAACATGGGTCCAATACAGAACAATAGAGGTTTTTTTTTTCATAGCATTTCAGTTATTCCCTGAGGAATTCATAGAGTCATGGTAATATTTGATGGTTGATAAACATATTCCTAGATGAAAATCTAAGTAGCCAATCAAAATGCTGAATACAGGTATATCAGTATACTTGTATTCATTATACCCCCGCAAATGTTTTCGGGGGTATGCTGGAATCAGCCTGTCTGTCCGTCCGTCCGTGTGTCCGTCTGTGTACAAAATACTAGTAATTTTGTGTCGCGAATTCCTCCTACAGTTTTGCTGCTATTGTTTTGAAAGTTTGTTGATATATTGATCATATACTGAAGTTTTGCAAGACGCACTTTTCAATCATCTACCCCCTATGATTCAAGGGTAATCTCCCCTTAAACTTAGAAATTTTTTTGTTAAATTGCCTGTTTCTGTCAAAGCGCTGGTGGGGGTATTAAGTCACATTCAGTGACAGCTCTAGTTTTTACAATTTTCAGGACAAAAATAATGAGATAGATAAAGATGAACTGCGAGGATTGTTTTTAGATATGTTTCCAAATTTTAACAGGTATGTACATTTGTAATTTGTTTCAAGGAGAATCTTTTTAATGCAATATACAAATTATACAAAGCAAGTTGTCACATTGGATAGACCCATTTTACCTAAAGACCAACTGAACCAGGGTTTACACTCAGTGGTAAAGTGCTGGACTCGTAAACTGGAGGGCCTGGGCAAGACACCTTAGAGCCCCAGCCTAGTACTGGTAAAACCCAGGAAATACATGAAAATGTGTTGCTGTTGCCGTGATTTGACAGAAATAATGTTGAAAGCGTTGTAAAACAACATACAGTCAAACAGGGTTTAGAATGAGATAGAATGGTTCTTTAATTCCTTTTTACATGCAAAAAAATTTGAAAATAGCATAAAGTTTTGAACTCCATTTTACCTAAAGACCGGCTGAATTAGGGTTAAGAATGATGTAGAATTGTCCTTTAACTCTTTTTACATGTAAAATATTTACAAATAGTATAAAGTTTCGAACCAGGTTTGTCTGGGCAGACTGTGTAGACTGACGTGGGTCGATGCTTTTTGCAGATGCATTAATACCCCTTTTCACAGAGCATGGCTCATATATTTTTTTGTTTTGAAAGCCTCAACAAGCAGCTACAACATGTATATTAGTTTTCTGTCTGCTTGCCCTGATTTCTGGTTATAAGTCAACAATTTAGATTTTCTGTTTGGATGACACATGTAACTGAAATAATGTTGAAAATGGCATAAACCACCATTCCATCACCATTTAACATTCCACAGGAAAAAGACCTTTTGTATGTTTTAGCAAATTTTACGCATAGAAATATGAAGGATATTTGAAATAAACTTTAGTAAGATATTGATTTATGCATGAAAAGAGCTACTGACATAAAATTTAACACAGAAATTGTGAAAAAGGTTTAAACTGACATTTGCAAACTGTTTGGAAAACAGAAATTTTGCTTACTCAAATACATTTTGGCCAGAAGCTTTTAACAAATTGACAATGTTGATTGAAGATAAGACAATAGATTCTGTACAGAGCTCTTTAAATTGGAGAATTTTGTGATGAATTTGTCTTAAAAAACTGTTTTTGTTTTTTCTTCCAGGAATATGTTAGACAGATATGTTAATGATGAATTCAGGGCAGCTGACAGAGATATAAGTAATAGTAAGTGGATAGTTATTGTATGTTTGTTTATCCATTATTTGTAGATTACATTTTTCATTTTACAGCTGACTATTCTTGAAAATATTGTGGTAAAAGGATAAATTGCTTGTGATGAGCAATTTCATCATTTGCCATGTTTTCACCTGAATATATGTCTTTTAACCTAAATAAAAGCTGACTACAAATAGTTTACTCGTGATCTAAATCATCTGTAGTAAACTTGCCTCAGGGTTAATTTAACCTTTTACCACAGGACAAAATTTTAAATTGGTCCAAATTAAAAGCATTCGCTGACAGCATAGTAATGTGGTACAAATAATGGGATTTTCCTGTGAAAGGCTAGAAAAACATTGGTGGAAAAGGAGAAAATGCTGGTTACCAGCCTTTAAAAACATTTACTGATGACAGTAAATGTGGTACAAATAATGGAATTTTCCTGTGAAAGGCTAGAAAAACATTGTTGAAAAAGGAGAAAATGCCCATAGATTAGTTTCAATACAGTATTGGATTTTTTTTTAAAAAACATTCATTTGCAGTTTTTAAGATGAATGATTTTGACTTGGAAGTTACTGCTTTCTAAATTATTATTAGTATTGGTAGTTGTAGAGGTGTCATCAAGATGAGCGGTTGACTGTAAGTATGATTGTATTGGATAAGAACTATTTGAATACAACATGCTTGGAGCAATTTTACGGCCTTTTGCAAACAAATTAGATCAAGATCAGACTGCAGGGAAGATGGGATTACACTAAATTGATACTTTGAAAAAATAATCTTAATTTTTCAATATTTTAGTTTTCCATCTTTCTGCATATATCCATACCATTAATCTTGCTGTCAACTTGTTAAGTTGGAATAACATATGAATAAACTTAAGAACAAATGATTAACCTATTTATGTTGTATAATAATGCTTAAGAGGACATCCAATTGGAGACAAATCACAGTAAGACAAGTTTGTACTCTTAAGTTTCGATATCTGTATCATTCTCTAGAACTATAGCAGATGTTCAGGTACTTGGGAGCATTTTTAGGATCTAACATTAGTCTTTCATATCTTTTTTCATTGAAGCCTATGTTGTGGATGCTCATTAGAATTTTCTCATCAAAACAGTTCTAATGAGTACCAGCAATATGTATTTCAGTATAGAAATCATGTTTTTAGGAATTTGAAAACTCCTGCTTGTCTGAACGTCTTACTATAGATGAGTGTTTTATTCTGTACTCATGTCACTTTATAGGGTTCTATATGTCCATCGCAAGTAAAGGTATATATGGTTTTACATATACAGCATGCATTGTTTTGTTGGGTTATTTAATGCTATACCAAACCACAAAATTGAAGACTTGTCCAATCTGAACGCATGTGTTGGCAACAAATTAAATGTTGTGCAAATGACAGGTTTTGCCAATGAAAGGAGAAAAACATTGTGAGAAAAGGAGAATATGCTGGTTAATTGGTTTACCATTATTATGGGATCTGTGTTGTATGCATGCAAATTGACCAGAGGATCTGTGTTGCACGCATGCAGATTGACTATGGAATCTGTGTTATAGTCATGCAGATTGATCATAGGATCTGTGTTGCATGCATGGAGATGAACTATAGTTTCTGTGTGGTATGCATGCAGATTGACAAGAGGATCTGCATTGTTTGGATGCAGATTGACTATAGGATCTGTGTAGTATGCATGTCTGTCAAAGAATGTGATACAAGTTTTTGTGTAATAATGGATATATTAAATTCAATCAGCATCAATACTGGCAAAGATATGATAGATCTTTAGTATAATATTGTTTGATTTCAGTGCATGTCAAAATGGTTTCTAGAGAGAATTTTTTTTTTTATAGTCTTTGTTTACTTTTCGTTGTGCTAAGGTTTTGATGGTAAAAGATAATTATTAGCAATTACAACAGTTTTGTTGCTTTCAACCCTTTCTCAGACAATACTGAGTTTTATTGACCCTGAAAAAGAAGGCTATTAAAATCTTGTGGGAAAAGGAGAAAATGCTGGTGACCAGCATTTTCTCTTATTTCTACAAAATTTTCAACCCCTTCAAAGACAAACCCCATCATTTGAGCAACACTGAAGCTGTCTTCAATTGCTTTCAGTTTGGATAAGTCTAAAATTTTGTGGTTTGTGGAAGAGTTAATCCTTAATCAAACTATGTGTTTTTACAACCCCTCAGATGATGGTTTTGAAAACATTGTCGGAAAGATAGAAAATGTTGGTAACCAGCAATTTCTCCTTTTCTCACAAGAAATGGGGTCTACCCTATCAAAGGACAAATCATTGTATTCACGTTTGATTTGTTATTTGAAAATAATGGGCACGTGAAACATTATGTCATCTAGTAAATATTAATTTTGATTTTTCGTGGTGTTCTTTGGTTGGTGTCGAAGGTCAAATGTTCTTCATTTTTTTGTCAAAACATTAATCAGCATGAAGGCCTGGCTTTATCATACTTTGTATTTATTGTTGGTATATTCCATATTGATACTCCTACAGGTATAGGATGTCATATAGTCACTTTTCTCATCATGTTCTCATTCTCATTTGGAGATAGAATTCATCGATAGTTCTCCATGAATGTTGTTTTGAAGTTACTACTGATGTTATTGTTTATGTTCATCTGTTTTCATTCCAATGTTCAAGTTCATTTTAACTCTTTACCAGACAATCCTGTGCTTTAATGACCTGAAGGAAAAGAATATGAAAACGTTGTTGGAATTTTCCACAATTTTATCTGTTCTCTAAAACCTATATCCAGGATTTGATACATGTTGAATTTGTTGCCTGTAAATGTTTTCAATTAAGAAAAGTCTAAAATTTTGTCATCTGTAATGGAAAAATAAAGATAAAGAATTAAAGATAATACAGAAAAAAGACCAAAGAAGTTTTAGAGAAAGAAAAGTCTGAAGGATTCACTTTTTTTGCTCTTGTAGAAAGCTTCATTAAATTCATTAACTACTGAAGCATATGATTTGAAGACATCATAATGAAATGTGAATTATCAAGGTAAATTATTGTTCTTCAGTAAAAATGAAACCGTTGTGACAAAAGGAGAAAATGCATATTACATGCAATTAAGATGCTGCTAGCCCGCACAGGTAGCTCAGTGGTTAGCGCATCTGACTCGTGACCTGATGGTTGTGAGTTCGATTCCCTGTTGAAGCAAACTTTCTTTCTGGTGATTTTTTGCCTTGCACCTCTGATGCATGTTAGAAAAGTAGTCAGTAACTTGGAAAGAAAGTTGTGTTTGTACTGGTCTGAGATAGCCAAGAAACACATGCGTAGGTGCACAGACCGCCGTGATATGACATAAGCTGTTAACAACAGTGTTAAGGATAGGGAACCCTAATGGATACCCTAATGGGCTTCGTGCAACTTCGCCTTTCATCGCCGAAAATGGTATCAGCCAGTCGATTACAAATTACCCGAGTCTTAGTCGAATATGTATGTTTTTTAGCAATGAAACAGAACAGCGATCTTACACGAATCCAATGAGGGTGCCCTATCCTTAAAATCCCATAAAAACAAAAGATGCAGCTATCATACCAACAGGAGATGCTGTTACAGTGTTTTACCCCTAAACCACACAATCCTGAATTTAAACAACCAGGAGGTAAAGGCTTTTGAAAATATTGTTGGAAAAGAAGAAAAATACTGGTTACCAGCCTGTGCAGGCTGACCTGGGTTAACACTTTTTGTAGATGCATTAATCCCCCATTTCACAGTGCATAGCCCATAACTTTATATCAATTTATTTGTATTTTTTTAGGTATCAGTTTTGAAGAGTTTATTGGTATGTACAAGAGACTGTTTCTACAATGTCGGAGTGTTGTGGCAGGAAACATGTCTGATATTCTCTCTCCCACCTCACCAAACAAATCCGTATCTTCCCCTATCAGCAAGGTGAAGATTTTTCATTCATTTCCAGTTTTATTAGTATTATTAGCTTTGCTGTGTTTGAAGAAAATGTCGCGGTATTGTCATAGCCCTGGCGTTGTTGTCTGTGTTGTTGTAATGCAAAGACTGTGATATTTTGAAAAACTTTGACATTTTATAATATCTCTATCATTACTGAAGATATCTACTTCAAACTTGAACAATTTGTTAACATTTAACAGAGGAACTCATACAATAGGGACAGGTAATCATCAGAATATTTTTGACACAGTTATGCCCCTTTTTTTACTTAGAATTTTCATTGAAAATCAAGCACGTGAAGCCAGGCATTGGCACCTGCATGCCATGCCCTTGTTTATTAACCTGGTCATTGATTTGTGGAAAGTCTGAAATAAGGTTTTATCAATGAGTAGACTGGAAAATAATACTTTAAGGCAATCAACCTGTCACAAAAAAAAAAATCTCTTGGTTTTATGACGTGGAGGAAGAAAGCTTTTGGAATATTTTGTTAAGTTTTATAGAACATTGTGATTGAAGGATGATGAAGGTACAAGTTTCTCTCAACATGGATTATGGAATTTTGTATGTTGTATGTATTTTTGGGCCGGTGACCTGTATACGTTAAACAAATTCTTGTCTTGTCTTGTCTTGATAAGCTGTATTTGTTTTCTGCAAATACTGTCAGTGTTGATAAAATTTCACAGTCTTGTATAAATTTGCAGACAACAAATTCATTGTGACTCAAGTGGTGGTATTTTTCTATAAAAGCGGAGAAAAACATTGTGAGAAAAGGTCTAATTCTTAGGCCATTGTTTTCGAAGGCCTTGTTCTTAACCCTTTACCACACAATCCCAAGTATTATGACCTTGAATGAAAAGGCTTTTGAAAATATAGTGGGAAAACCAGAAAATGCTGGCAATCAGCATTTTCTTCTTTTCCCACAATGTTTTCTAAACAATCAAAGACAAAAATCACCATTTGAGCTACATTTATTTTTTCGTCTGCCTGGTAATGCTTTCAATTCAGTCAAGTCCAAAATTTTGTCATTTGGTAAAAGATTTAGGGTTTTGAAAACTTGAGTTTATGGATATTACTGCATGTGCATCTCCAGATGGTTTTGCATCTTCTTATCTATGATTTGTAAAATATTGTTATGTGATACAAAGAATCTGACATTTGTTGGCCTATGAGATAAAATTTTTATTAAACTCATCAAGAAAAAATGTTATTATGCTCGCCAAAGGCTCGCTTAATAACATTTTCCCTAGACTCGTTTAATAAAATCTTATCTAAATGCCAACTCAAGTCAGATCCTATATATCTTGTATTTATCACAGGCCAGTAATTCAGAACATAGCCTGTTAGATTCTAGGCACCAACATAACCATGAGAACGGTCCCAAACAGACGTCCCTTCTTGACAACAACACTGACACAGAGGAGGACTTCTTTGATGATCCATTACCTACGTCACCAGGCTACAAGTCATTTGGAAGGTAGGTCGAAAATATTTGGCAAAAATCAGGTCAAACCCTTTCTGTCTTGTATTTGTAAAGATTTTTCATTTGTCGTTGAAGTGCGAATGAAAAAGCTTATGATCAACTGGGGTATATAACATAAATGAGTATATCCCTAGAATGGCAAATGAAATTGAGTAGGTTTTCACCAGCATTTTTAGCTCAGCTCTATTAAAAGAAAAGATGAGGTATTGTCGTAGCTTCGGCATTGGAGGCGGTGTTGTGATCGTCTACGTTGTTGTGCAAGAACATTTTATAATATCTCTGTTATTAATCTCTGTTATTACTGAAGATGTTTACTTCAGACTCGGATAAGTTGTTAACTACTTAAAGGGGAACCTAAATAAGAAGAGTAGATAACCATCAAAGTATTTTTTACACAGTTACACCCTATTTTGACTAAGAATTTTTACTGAAAATCAAACTGCAGCCGAGCGTTGGCAGCCACATGTGTGCTGTTGTTAAGATTGCTAGACGTGGAAATTTAAAGTGACATTGAACTCCAAATGGAATGAATATGGTGCCTAGTCAGTAGCAATCTCTGTAGTCGCTGTATTATTGGCTAGCACAATAAACCTTTAATTCAACCTTTACCACACAATCCCTGAAAAAAGCGGCACTTGAAAACGTTGTGGGAAAAGGAGAAAATGGATTTTCTCCTTTTCCCACAATATTTTCTACTTTGTTCAAAACAAAGCTCATCATTTCAGTCATGTTTATTTCTCCTGTACAAGCATTTTCAACATAGTTGAGTTTAAAATTGTGTTCTGTGGTAAAGGAATGATTCAAATAAGATAGGCTTGGCAAAGTGTATATCAGGTAAGGCTGACACAATTCTTTTGAAATGTTGGATGCCTCTATCTGCATCAAGTCCCACAGATAGGTGCCTGGGATGTTTTTGTCCTGTTTGTCTCATTTACGTGATGTTTCAGCTTTGCTGGATGTAGCATATGTAACATAAATTTTGGATCCATTTTCATTTACCAGTAATGATTTTTTTTCTTCAATCGGATTTGGGATTTGATCAGGTTGCACATCTCAGTCTATGGGATGGAATGCCATTAAAAGTTATAAAGTATACAATGTATTATATCCTGCAAAGACAAGCTTTCAGCTATGAAATTAACTTTTTTTCAGAGTGTGTTTTATTCTTAACATTATCTATAACAATATTTCTCTATCATTCTGAAATAACATGCTTTAAAGCGTGATGAGCTTTTTACATATTTGCTGTTATATATGGCTATACCTATTTTCTGTTAAATGTGGCTGTGAGCAGCCCTGTTATAAATTCAAATAGTTGTTTGACATTGCTTTTGACATTTGGGACTGACCATTGAAGAATTGATGAGAGTTCTGCATTATTGACCGAAAAGCACTGTGGTGCAGTTTGCTTATTTCATTATCATTCTAGAGTTATTATCAAGATGAAATAAAGTTTTATACATGAACAATTATGGAAACAATTTGGAAAAGTAAAAAATATTTTAGTACAAGCAATTCTCCTTTTGCCAACATGTTTTCAAACATAGTCAGGTGCAATATAAAAAGAGTTGTATTTAGAATGTATTGTGTTAATGATCAAATTATTAGGCGAGAGTGTTTGTTTGATATTTACAAACATAATATATGCTTTTCACAGGGGTTTGCAGCGTGTGGCACTGTAATATCACATAATCCTATAGTCTTTTTTTCAATATTTTAGTATTATTATATGATTGATCCATGCTCTGGAAAAAGGGGTTATATTATATTTCATGTGTCTATTTTTAGAAATGTTATGGGTAAAGAAATGTCGTAATTTAAGCTGGGGGGAATTATTTCCCCGTCACAGTGAATATTTTCCTCCTGCCAAAAGGGAAAGGTATGCGAAAATAACTCGTGCCTTACGGCACGAGTTATTTTTGCATACCTTTCCCTTTTGAGGCAAATATTTCCCCATATTAACCACAAGCTGATGAAATAAACTCTATTTAATGCATCTCCGTCATGCATAATACAAAGCTAGTTTTCACATGATTATAGATCCATGATGTCCATTTTGTCCAATGACCAGCTGAATTATGCGGTAAACTGGTCCTTTGAGATGCAGGAAATTGACCAATGGTAAAAAGTTTTCGGATACTGCAGGCTGACCTGGATCAATACTTTTTGCATATGTATTGAGCCCCCTTTTCACAGAGCATGGCTCATATGTATATATATGTAACAAAGCAAATCGTACAGCAAATTTTTTATCCAAAGCCAGAAAGCCATCATTCTCTCGTAATCCAGCTTTGCAAACATACTAAATATGAAGTCTGCTCTGGCAAAAGGGGGGCTTAATGCATCTCTGTGATGCATGATACCAAGTATGTCATCACATGATCATAAATCTATAAAATCCATTTTGTCTAAAAACCAATGGAATCATGAGGTAGACTGGTCCTTTGACATACAGAAAATTGACCAACATCGAAAAGTATTGGCCCAGGTCAGCATGCGCGAACTGCACAGGCTGATCTGGGTCGATACTTTTCGCAGATACATTAAGCCCCCTTTTCACGGAGCATGAGTCATATAATTTTTGGCTATGTGAAAGGATAGAAAAAGGGACTTTTTCAGTAAAGAGAATGAAAATGAGGAAATTTTGCTTTTTCATCAGTTCAATTATTTCTAGCTCTTTTTTTCCATATAAAGAAAATGAGAATTGAAACACAATGTTGTGTTGAAGAGAAAACATTGAGATGCCATCATTTTATCATTGGTTCAGATGTGGAAGCAGGACTTTACTTTGTTTGCGATCTGTTTCAATATCATAGTGGCTTGTACGGAAATTGAGAGGGTCTTAGTGTGATCCTTAAGGGCAGTGCTTGCTGTGTTGGGATGTCATTTAGGGAACCACTGTATAGCTGTATCTGAATCCAAGTGAAAACCTGCAATCATCTGAAAGAGTGTCTTGTTGCTATAACTGAAATACTGTACCATTGAAAGGGTCACAAAATACTATCCAAATATACTGTGGATACTGTGGATATTTAGAATTTTTGCAAAAACTTTATCTAAACAAATAGCACACGTTTGTGTTTAAAGTATTCAAATGAGATGAGGAGTTTTAAGGAACCAAAAAAGTGTAATTGAAAGTAGAATACACAAAAACTGGCATAATATGACTGAAATTTGAGTCATTCTCTGGCAAAAGGGGGTTTAATACACCTCAGTGATGCATTATACCAAGCAAGTCATCATATAATTATATAGAGGATATTTGTTTTTTACGGTGAAAGATCGAAATTTATTTCATCAAGTGAACAGCATCGGTAATATTTTTACGAGTGGCGCAGCCACGAGTGAAAATATTACCGATGATGTTCACGAGATGAAATAAATTTCGATCTTTCACCGAAAAAAAAACAAATATTTTATTTATTTCATGCTTTTAACCCTTTCTGGGGGGAATTTAATCAAAATCCAGTACAGTTCTTTACGGTTATTCCCCGTGGCGTACCCCCTCCGCATAGCAACACATTACAATTTTACGTAAAGCGTGAGAAATGTAAGGTAAATTATGTGATATTTCCATCTGGTTGTGAGGCACGCGCATTTTACCTAGGTAACTAGTGCGAGGGAACAACTCTTTATGCCTTCAATTGAAGAGTTAGAATAGAAAAATTGGTATTTTCACTGGTTGTAACCATGAAATATCGAAAAACATTTCACCGATATTTCTCAATAACCTACTGGAAAGCATGAAATAAGGATCCATATTATCCATTTTGTCTAAAAATTAGCTGAATCCTTAGGCAAAATGGTTCTTAGACATCCAGAAAATTTTACCAAAAGCAAAAAGTTTCGACACATGTCAGCTTGCCTGAACTGCGCAGGTTGACCTGGGTGGATTACTTATTGTAGTTGCATTAAACTCCCTTTTCACAGAGCGTGATCCATTTATATTTTCTATATCCTAACACCCCATATATAACCTGTCCCCATGATGTTTGTGAAGACAACCAATTTTCTTTTTTCTAACAAATACGAAATCAGATTTTACAGTCTTGTCATAAACATGTTGTGGAAACATTATAGGAAAAGAAGTAATTTTATGTAGTTGGCAATTGCTTATTTGTTCACAATTTTGTCATTGCCTTTCAAAAAGGTTTTTTTTTGTGTAATTTGCTCCAATTTTTGGTTAACCTTTGGTTAATTCTTTACGCTGTTCTCAAGTGATTTATAAAAGGCATGCTCTGGCAAAAGGGCATTTAGTGTATCTCCATGATGTAATATACCAACCAAGTTATCATATAATAAGGAAGCCATGAAAAAGATTTAGTCTAACAATCCATTGAATCTGGAGGTTGGATAGTCCTTGGAGATGGAGAAAATTGAAAGGCAGCAAAAAGTTTCGACACAGGTTAGCCTCTGCAGACTGCGCATACTGACCTAAGTTGATATTTTTTTTCAAATTTGATAAGAAGTAGATTACTACTATTACTAGAAAACAAAATATGTGGAACGCTATTCAAATGGTATCTGACAGACAGGGAAATTGCTAGCAGTCAGATACTTTGGAACTAAAGTTATTTTTAATGAGTCCAACATCAGCTCATACAGTATAAAATTTATGGTGTATGCAGTGATATATGATTCATTTAGCTCAAAGCATGAGCATATGATTCAAGCATTTTTTTTCTTTTGCTCACATGAGCAGAAAGCTGCTCAAAGGTGTGCTATAGCGATGCCCAAGGGCCAGTTGTCTGTCCTTTTTGGTCTTTAATCAGCCTTTACTTTTTATTCAATCTAGAGGACACATGGTTATTTTGATAATTTCTCTGCCATGTTCAAATATGGATCATACAGGGTCAAATATTATTGTACTAGGTCAGGGTAAAGAAGAAACTATTTGAGAGGCCATATTTTCTCCCATACCTTATAAAGCCTAGTTAGAAGGTTTGCCTTGGTAATATCTCTGCAAACTTTGAACTTGAGCTCTAAGGACAGAAGAATTAGGTAACTAGGCCATTCAGTTTGGAGGCCTTAATTTAGTTTCTGTCCTTGTAAAACTCACTGAGAATGTTTGCCATGAATACTTCATTGGCATATAATGAATGCAAATAATGAGGGGTAATAGAAACATGTTGTGGGGTCAAACCTGAGAGAAGCTCTGTTCACAGGTGCCTGACATGTCTGGTATCATACAACCCCTCTATATAGATATATAATATTATATTATACATGTATATATTACACGTATATTATATATAATATTATATTATATATAATATTATAATATTATATCTATATAGAGGGGTTGTATGATACCAGACATGTCAGGCACCTGTGACTCTGTTCATAATAGCGGCTTACAAACTTGTTTAGAATGATTTTTTCCATACTTTGCTGAGGAAGTTTGGTTAGGGGTCCTGCATGGCTCAGTGGTAAAGTGTGGAACTTGTGACCTGGAGGCCCTGGAGTCGAGCCACACTGGATCCACTGGGTTTTTCGTGGCAGTTTCCTTGGGCAAGACACTTCAGAGCACCAATCCAGTGGGCCAAACTGTCACACATTCTTTTTAGATCTGTTGTTCAAGAGGTCACCCTTATACGTAAATCATGACACAATTCGGTCAGAATTGCCTCTTCTCATGAACAAATTTCACCATTTATGAATTCTAATTTGAGGATATATTCTCAGATGAGCTATTTAGGGCCTTCTGGTCCTTTTTTAGCAGTAACTGCATGACACCTGCATGCCAAATCATAAAGGGCTTTTCCTCTGTATACAATCCTTACCATGTTGATCAAGTATTGTATTCAAGGCCTTTTACTCATGTAATAAGTAATAGTTTAAGTAAAGGCATTATATCTGTTAGGTCCATAATTTAACCTTTTATCACACAATCCCAAGTTTTGATGGCCTTGATGAAGAAGACTTTGGAATACATTGCGGGAAAAGGAGAAAATGCTGGCAACAAGCATTTTCTCCTATTCCTACAATGTTTTCCACCCTTTCAAAGGCAAAATTCAGTTTTTGGGCCACATTTAATTTGTCATATACAAATGTTTTCCATATATACTAGTCTAAAACTTTGTCATTTGGTAAAGAGTTAAATATGAATTTTGATATATTTTTTTTATCATTTTTTATTAGCTCACCTGAGCACAACGTGCTCAAGGGGAGCTTTTAGGATCACCCGGTGTCCGTCGTGCGTCGTCAACAATTCTTTAAACATCAACTCCTCCTAAACCGCTGGGCCAATTTGGACCAAACTTGGCTGGAATGTTCCTTGGGAGGTCCTCTTTAAAACTTGTTCACAAAATTGGATTCCATCAAAAACTCTGGTTGCCATGGCAACCAAATGGAATTTTCTAAGGAATTCTTTAAAAATCTTCTCCTCTGAAACCGTTGGTCAGATTTTGAAATAATTTCACATAGATGTTCCTTGGGTGACCCTTTTCAAAATTTGTTCGCGAAATTTTGATTCGTCAAGAAACATGGCTCTGGTGAATGGGGGCTTCTTGCACTATACAGAAATGAAGAAATTCTTAAAAATTCTTTTTCTCTGAAACGGCTGGTCAGATTTTGAAACAATTTCACAGAAATGTTTCTTGGGTGACCCTTATCAAAAAGTGTTCGAGATATTTTGATCTATCAAGAAAAATGGCTCTGATGGCTGTGGGCTATTTACACTATACAGACATGAAGAAATTTTTAAAAATTATTCTTCTCTGAAATTGCTGGTCAGATTTTGAAATCATTTCACAGAAATGTTCCTTGGGTGACTCTTTTCAAAAATTGTTCACAAAATTGTGATCTGTCAAGAAACATGGCTCTGATGGTGGGGGCTGTTTGCACAACAGGGACATGAAGAGTAATTTCTTAATTCTTCTTCTCTGGAACGGCTGGTCAGATTTTGAAATAATTTCACAGAAATGTTCCTAGGGTGACTCTTTTCAAAAATTGTTAGGGAAACTTTATCCGTCGAAAAACAACAGCCAATTGTTGGCACCTGCATGTGGTGCTCTTGTTCGACTTATGTTTTTAGTCACTATCGAGAATGTGCTCTTCTTCAAGAAATTGTCCTTGGGTGATCTATCCCAAAATTTATTTGCAGAATTCTGATTCATCAAAATTATTGCTGTGGTGATGATTGTAGAGGTGGTGACAGATTCTGAAATGACTTTTACCGGTGACCTTTTCAAAATTGCTTGGCAAAATAATGATTTTGTTTTGAAAGTTTCAATACCTCAAAAAAAATTGATTATGGTCCTCTCAAAAATTCAGGTGAGCGATCCAGGGCCATCTTGGCCCTCTTGTTCAGAAAACCATTCATGGTACACATAATAAAGAAAAATGTTGGGTCACTTTTTCATTGGGTTACTTTTGAAGTTTGTCAAATGAATTCACTTGTAATTTTGGACTTGATATTTATGCCTACTACTATAATAATGTTTTGAAAAAAAAAAAAATGTGCTTTTTTATTTGAATTTAGAACTTGTTGAAGTCTTATGATTTGTATCGAACAAAACTATTTTGGCATAGAGTTTAGAGTTTAGTAAGAATGACTTGTGATTTGAAGGAAAGACTGACAGTTTTAGATGTTTTTCATTTTTGGAAGAATCAAGAAGAAGGATATAAATATACCTGTATACAAGCAGTGTCTTCGTTTACCACTATTCCCCCCCCCCTTTTTTTTTTTGAGGGATAAAAAAAGATGTAAAATTAAATTCTAGAAAACCATTTTAGATTTGTCATTTAAAGTGGTCTACTGTGCATGAATAAAACAATATCTGTTTCTATTTTCCCATATTTCACATGTACTATAATTTGAATAGAAGCATGCTATGAGTTATTCAGTTTTGTATTTTTTTTCCAGTCTTTTTTTTTTTTTAATTTTTCTTATTTTGAGAAATTTCATTTCTTTATTCGCACAAGATTCACTTCCTAATTTGTCTTAGACTTCAGATTTTTTTTCACTTTGTTTTTTGAAAAATTTCAAATATTTAGACTGAAAAAGAATAATTTTTAGTTATTCGAGAAAAGATTCTGTTTCCAAGCTTACATGAAATTTTAATTACATGTACTACTATTTAAAAAAAAACCTTTCTGAATTCTGTTGCTTTTTTGTGTCTTGAATATTAAAAATATATCATACAGTAGTAGATAAATTCCTTTCATTTGTTTCTGATTTGGACATAGATTATCATTATCATTGTTGTCATTATGTATGTAGTAAGGGATTAGACGGCGACAGAAAAAGACAGTCAGCAAGCCGACCTTCTCAAATACCAGTGTTCTCGGCATTACGGAGGTTAGTCTGAAACCATCGCTAATCATATAGCCGTACTGTGGTGACACGTTTAAACATTTTTATTTTTTTATCTAATTCACAACCCTAGAGTTTGTGTGGGTTCATGTACATGCATACCTAGATGTTTTCATAATCTTTACCAGATGTTTAGCTTTTGCCATATATACACTAAGAAATGATGCATGATATGATAGTATGAGGCAAAAAGGTATTTTGGTATTTTTTGTAGCATTTTGTGGTAGGGAAATAATTTATGGATACAGTATACTTAGATTGAGGCCAATTGGAATGTATTTGTTGTAAATTGAATGACTTTGAGAGCGCTGAATTGATCAAATCTTGAACTTTTAACTCTTTACCATACGATCCCAAGTTTTAACGACCTCAAGGAAAGAGGACTGGTAGCCAGCATTTTCTCCTTTTCCCACAATGCTTTCTACACTACCAAAGAGAAATTTCAGTTTTTGACTCACATTTATTTTGTTGTCTGCAAATGCCTTCAATGTGTAAAATTTTGTTGTTTGGTAAAGGGTTAAGTCAGGAAAAAAAGGCCCAGTATTTGATTTTCAATGCTGCCATGACCAGAGTTTCTCACACAGGAAAACCAGTGTAGGCCTAAGATCAGACTGCACTTCCTCTGCAGTTAAATCTTCATCTGCCTTTGTTGTCAAGGTAACTGAAGTTGTGCTGATTGGTTTGGTTCAGGAAATGCGATAAGTGGTCTTCATTCTTCTCATAAAAGTAGGAGTTGGATCGCCATAAAAACAGAAGACTTAAGCCATGGTCACATTTACGGTCATGCACATAGTTGTCCATAGTTCATTACAAACATAGTCTACCTTAGTGTTACTACGGTCAACTAGGTTGAAGTACATTTAAAGTAGGTTCAAAATTGGAAAAAAACGGAAACATAGAAAGTCTAAGTAGGTTGTGCTACATTAAAGTACCGTCAGCTACATTCCCCTGTGAGCAAAGTGGCTAGGGTTAAATAGGGCATCACTACGGGTAATTGCGTTACACTATGTATAAACTACATCCTAAATATGCACAGCTACTGTTAATTAGTGTCAACTGCATAAAGCTACGGTAAAACATTGTGGCTGCGCCTGCGCGGTACAGGTAAGCTACAGTCATTGTGCTTTTGGAAAGTGATGAGCCAGAAATTACTGATCGCTTGTTCTGCCATGCTGCATTGGAAAAAAAGATGTTCTTCCAAAATTACAGTCAACTGTAGCATACACTAGGGTTAAGTAGGGTTAATTATGGTTAACTAAGGTCAACAACTGTCAAACTATGGTTACAGAAGGGTCAGAACATTGTAGTTAACCCTAACTAATTTTTGAACATGTTAAAAAATTATGTACTTACTACGGGCAATAAGGTCGAACTACGTTCATTACTACATTGATCTATGGTTTTCTATGTGTAACTATGTTCGACTACATTTAGTACGTTCAACTACGGCCAACTATGGTCATTCCCCACTTACGGTCAACTACATAAGGTATGACTACAGTTTTAATGTCTGTGACTTGTGTAATGGTCATTGAGAATTGTCTTATATACATTATTCTGTAAAAAAGTTAGTGTATATCACATTTTGATTCATACCATCTTGATTGAATTTGCTTTGAAATAAAATATCAGAGTAGATGTAGCAATATGTCAATCTGAGGTTACTACTGTGTATGTATGAAATGTTAAAAAAGCTCAAATTATTATGTAAATTGTAAATCACAAATGTTACTGGCTTTGCTTCCACTCAAATCTCACACAAAGATCACTGCAGTGTTCAGTCATATCATTATTGTACAAGTACTTTATAGGTCATGTGATTTCAGATCAGTCAGTGCATTTATCTTGAATATGGAGGTGTTGTAAGGTACTGAACAGAGGGTATTAGAAAATTTTTCTCAAAAAGAAGAAAACTTAGGTTTCAACCCATTATCACACAATCCCGACTTCTAATGACCCTGTGAAAAAAGCCTTTGAAAACATTATGGGAAGAGGAGAAAATGCTGGTAACCAGCATTTTCTCTTTTTCCCCCAAATGTTTTTTACCTTCCTTAAAACCCTTCTTCCCATCTTAAAACAAATTTTAATTTTTGAGCCACATTTGTTTTGTCGTCTGCAAATTCTTTCAATTTGGACATGTCCAAAATTTTGTAGTTTGGTAAAGAGCTAATTCATTTTTCATCTCAGAATTAATTGGCTAGCAACATGCAAAAAGGGGCATTCGTACATTTGCATGAAGTGTTGTCGCGGATCAGCCTGCGCAATTCGTGCAGGCTGATCCGCGACAGCACTTTACGACTACATAAGATTTTGTCCTTCATTAGACTTAAGCAAAACAGAAAATTACATAAGAAGGGAAAGTGTTGTTCCGGATTAGCCTGCGCAGACTGGGCAGGCTGATCCGAGACGACACTTTACTTGCGCAAATGTCCGAATGCCCCTTTTCGCCTGTTGCAGGCTAATTTATAGTTAAGTCACATTATTCAAAATAGAGAAAATAAGAAACGGCATCCTCTGCTGATCACACAGTATTAACTCTATACCAGAAGATAGAATTTTAAACTTTTCCAAATCAAAAGCAATTTTAGACAACCAGTACGACTGAAATGATTGGATTCATCTTTTAAAGGGCAGAAAACAATGTGGGAAAAGGACAAAGTACTGGCACCAGATTTTTACCAATGATTTTTTCAAAAGCATTTATCCTAAAGGTGTTGAAAACATGCAGTTGTTTCTTAAATGATTAGAAACACAAAGATATGGACATTTCTACCTGTAGACAAATTTTTGGTCTTGCAGCAGACTACATGTACTTTTGATAGCATTGTGGCGAAAGGAAAAATTGCTTGTGATGTAGTTTATCCTTTGGCCTCATGTTTTCCCTTAAATTCATCTGTTTTGATATTTGGCTTACAAAATCTTCACATGAATTACTCATAGAGCAGTTTATTGGTCCTTAATGACATTTTGTGGAACTTATGACCAATGAATTGAAATGTTACAAATTACTTACATGAAAGCATTTTCCTAGACAAATTTTAATAATGAAATCCTCAGTTGACGTAATAGCTAGACTTCCTTTAGAAGAATTTTCCATTAAAACAGTTGTCTTTGTAGTTGGTGAATACTGATGAAAACAAAGTTTCAACAGCCAAAGCTCCCATGTCTAAGAGTGTATTTTAAGCAGTGAGACTAAGCAGGGGATTTTAATGTTATATTAGATGCTTTGAAAAGGTCAAATCCTAACAGAGCCAAAAAAACAAAATGGACATTTTAGTCAGGGAAAGCAGACTAAAATAGATGAGGATCTAACATAAGTTTTGTACTCGAGATACATTTAATTTAAGAGTCTAGGAACTTTACGTGGCAAGCCTTTGCTGTCTAGGGTTGTATTCACCATCCAGCCTAAATTGCATTCTTAGTCTAATTCTAGATTAAGAAAGTAACCCAATTCAGGATTGGCTGCACCAAAATGCTTGGCTTAACCAAATTTGACAAAAACGTTTGGTTTAGCCAATTAGAAACTGTGTTACTTTCATATGTAAAAAATTCTTGTGAATTAGACCCAGAACAATTGGAAGAATGAACGGTTGGTGAATAGGTGCCCTGGTGGTGATCGAATTTGGTCACAAGTTTAACCCTTTACCAAACAATCCCTGGTTTTCACGACCCTGAGGAAGAAGCCCTTTGGAAACATTGTGGGAAAAGGAGAAAATGCTGGTAACCAGCATTTTCTCCTTTTCCCACAATGTTTTCCACCCTTCCCAAAACAAACTTCAACTTTTAAGTCGCATTGATTTTATTGTCTGCAAATGCTTTCAATATGGACATGTCAAAAATTTTGTTGTGTGGTAAAGGGTTAAATGATAAACTGAAGGGAATGATTAACCCTTAGAGCGCCGAATAAACCCGATGTACATATTTGTTCAAGAAATGTGTCCCTGATAAGAAAATTTCAGAGTTGCTTTTGTCAAAATTGTCTGAACAAAGCGGACAGTGTAGATCAAAGATCAGACTGCATGTTTTGTGCAGTCTGATCTTGATCTATGCTGGCCCAAAGGCAACTGTAGTTGTGAAAGGCGCTTCAAGCGTTAATCTTGGTGGTACTAACAGGATGATTGCTTTTCATAATTCTGTGTTGCTCATCAGTTTATACAGGGCCAAGCTTTTGTACCTCTCATTCTATTATTTTTGCTTCTTTGACTATACTGTAAACTTAATCTATTATGCCTCAATGCTTTTCTGGGAATAGGGTGTATATATGGCAGTTTTGAGTAACAAGAAATGTGTGTCCTGTAATTAACCCTCTACCAAATTATTCTGTGTTGTTTTGTTTTTAAAGCTGTAAGGAAGAGGGCTTTTGAAAAAGTGTTCAAAAAGGTTATAAGCATTACCTCCTTTTCCCAAAATGTTTTCTGCCATTTTAAGACATATGCAATTATTTGTCATATGTACTTTGATGTCTGAAAATGTTTTCAATGTGGAGTAGTCTAGAAAATTCATAAACTGGTGAAGAATTAAACAAAGTGTGTGGCTGATCATTACCCTCAGATATTATTGTTTGCTAACACCTGAATTGCTAATTATAAGACTTAGTATATCAAGCAAGCTTTTCTGTCTATTAAAGGCATAACTGCTGCTTATTTATGACTGTTTGGCCATAATTTCTTGCCAATTATCAAGTAGTGTAGATCAAAGGTCATTTCACATGATCTGACAACTGATCTTAATCTACACTTAAAAAAGTACCCCAAGTTGCCTATATTGGCATAAACAGATAAGAATGTATCATGTGAACTAAATACCATACTATTAATCATGTCCTTGATATAACGATCAACATGCAAAACAGAAATGAAATATTTTTCTGTGAAATGATTGATAAAATGTAAGAGGGGAAAAAAAAAATTGATTGGGAGCTAATATTAATATAGTTTTTTAGATACTTTAAAAAAAAGAAATTTTATCTCAAACACCAGTTTAGATATATCGAATATGTATTTAAAGTTAAAATAAAGTTTTACATGTATTAACAGTGACTGCTTGTAACAAGCAGTCATTTTTATCAAGCAGGTAAAAGTTTTGTTTAGAACGTAAGTGAGACATCCACTAATTTGGAGGCTTGATGGGATAAGATTGGCTGTAATGCAGGCATTTTTCTACAACTTTATCATAGATATTCTCTGTAGATGTCTTAAGAAAAATTAAATGAATAAATTGGTGATAACTATGGCCCCAAAGAATTAAAAGTTTCAGATTTGTCATTGGTAATGATTCTTGGTAGGGTAAAAACTGTTGTAGGTCAGAATTGTAAACACCGCTTGGAAGTCGTGATAGCTTATGGCCACATTACATACCCAAATCAAAGTGGTTAAGAATTTTCAATGAAACTCATAATATGTGTTGTTAAAGATTTTTTTCCCATTCATACCCAAATCAAGAAAACAAAATTATACATGTACTTGCTGTTCCAAAATGTCGAAAGGTATACACAGCTTCATGTAGGATCATGTTTTTCCCCCTTCTTTCAGATTTCCTTTTCATTTGAATGTTAAATTGTTATGCACATAATTATACTGAATTTACGTTTCTGTTGTCTTTTAAAATATTCCACTGCACTCTTGATAAAAAAATTATGACATAGTCAAGCAATTCAGTTGATTGTTGCAATACCATACCTGTGTATCTTGAGTCCATTTTCTTGCTTATTGCATGGATATGCAAGGCAAAGGGCATATACAGTCATGTGTGAGGCATCATGTGATATCCTCAGTTGAACAAGCAGTGACAAGCATCATGCGATATCCTTGATTGAACAAGCAGATTGATGCCATATCCCTAACTACTTGCTCTATCATTCTTAATCTGAAATTTCTGAACAGGCGGGGGTAATGTTAAATAGTTTTATTAAGCGACCATGATAATTAAAGTTTAATGAATTAAAGATGAAATGGATTAAAATCGACTAAAAATGAATACTTTAGACACTTTTATGGTTTGTTTTGCATGTTGATCATCATTTTTTCTTTTAGATCAATTCCAATATTATTTTGTATAATTTATTATTATAGTCCATGTGTTTGTAAGATGGTGATAGTTTTTGGGGAGTTTACTTTGTGAACTTTGTGCATAAACAGACATGTATTAACTTTAGTGCTGCATAATTATGTGCTGCATAGAAATCCCTCGTAATAGGAGTTGTATGACATAGCATTTACCCTGCTACCAAATAGTTCAGTTTTAATGACCCTTAACCCATTACCACACGGCAAAATTTAAGACCTATCCAAATTGAAAGCATTTGCAGATGACAA
Source organism: Hippopus hippopus (assembly GCA_946811185.2). Taxonomy (NCBI): domain Eukaryota; kingdom Metazoa; phylum Mollusca; class Bivalvia; order Cardiida; family Cardiidae; genus Hippopus; species Hippopus hippopus. Next base: position 21,965,160 of record OX328101.1, on the reverse strand, counting down.
TTTCATAGTGGCTCAAATGACGCAACTTTTCTTTGATAGGGTAGAAAACTTTGTGGGAAAAGGAGAAAATGCTGGTTACCAGCATTTTCTCCTTTTCCCACAATGTTTTCAAAAGGCCTCTTTTTTAGGGGCGTCAAAAGGCGTCATTGTGTGGTAAAGGGTTAAGAAAAGACTTTAAGAAATAAGAAAAAAAAGGACGAAATGTTGTTAACCAGCATTTTCTCTTTTTCCCTAGATGTTTTCTACCCTTCAAAATAAAAATTTAAATTTTTCCATCACATTGAGGTTGTTGTCTGCAAATGCTTTCAGCTTTGACAAATCTGAAGTTTTGTTGTTTGGTTTTGTTGTTTGGTTCACCATGAAAAAAATCCAACACTAATGAATTTACAACCTGTCTATGACTTACTGTAAAGTTACCTGGAGTGCCTCCATTTTTGTTTGGGTCTTTCAGTTACTTATGTATAATATTTGTGTATTGTGGTGTGCACCCATTTTTTTCCCTATAATATTAGTGCTGTCTTGCATTTATCAACAGTTTTAACTCTTAACCAAAAGATAACATTTAAGAGAGGTCCAGATTGAAAGCATTTGCAAAGGACAAGTTAAGTACTGCACAATATATGAAATTTGTCTTTGAAAGGATAGAAAACATTGTGGGAAAAGGAGAAAATGCTGGTAACCAGCATTTTCTCCTTTTCCCACATTGTTTTCAACAGTCCTTTTTCTTTGGGTCCTTAAAACTTGGGATTGTGTGGTAAAAGGGTTAAATAGTTTTCTTATTCTAAATTCTAGGACTAGCCATAGGCCTGGCTGAGACTGAACATAACTCTTTATCAATCAACATAATGTGTGACTTGTCCAAATTGAAAGTTTTTGCTGACAACAATTTAAATGTGGCTCAGGTGATGGAATTTGTTTCTGATAGGGTTAAAAACATGGTGTGAAAAGGAGAAAATGCTGGTTACCTGTATTTTCTCATTTTCCTATGATGTTTTCAAAGGGCTTTTTCAGTAGTTTTCAGTAGGACTCTTAACACCCTGAATTTGAGGTAATGGGTTAAACTGGTAAACTATTATTTGGTAGGTGATGGACTGTTAGAAGGCGTTTATGTCCATGATTTATTAGTGACTTACTTGTATTGTCTGTAAATTTCATCTGGAAAGATATCAATCTACATTGAAAAGCTGAATTACCTTCGACTTTTGCATCTTCGCTAGCCAAGGTGACAATCACTACGTGGATACGTAGTGATCGTCACCTTGGCTAGTGAAGATGCGACTTTTGGTGTGTGTGCAGATCTATTAACCAGATAGAATTGGGTTTTTATGAAAGAATATGAGGAAAGTTGTTATTCAGAAGAGTAACTTCTGTTTATTTATTTATTATTATTGTTTTGAATTTTTGACATAGTATTAAGAGCCCATGAGTTGAAGAAAATACACTGATTAAATTAAGAACGTAGCCAACTTTTTAGTGAAAGACGGTCTGTTTTATGTTGTGTTCTTTTTTGTCAACTATCTCGACTTTAGAGCAGTCCTTGACTTGCATGTAAGGCAATGTGTTAAATTCTAACTGCTCAATATTACTGGCTGTTTACCATATCTGTTAATCGATTCTTTACGAAACAATTCCACGTTTAAACAACCCTGATTATGAAGACTTTTTAAATGATTGTGAAAGAATTGATAAAATGCTGGTAACCAGCATTTTCTCCATTTCCCACAATGTTCTCAACCATTCCGTAGACAAACTTCAGTTTTTTAGTCACATTTCGCATGCCATCCATAAAATTCTTTTGTAAATAGTTACCATCAGTTGTTGACATATTTTTGGTATATTTCATTGACACTAAATTTTGTCCCTGCTGACCATTTTGTGTTTTGTTGTGATTTCTATACCAGGTCAGGAGAAGTGTTACTGATTGACTTTGGGTAAGATTAGAGGGTGATCAGTTTTAAAATTGCCTTGCTTAACATTTTACCACACAATCCCCACTTTTAACGACCCTGAAAAAGAAGCCTTTTGAAAACACTCTGGGAAAAGGAGAAAATGCTGGTAACCAGCATTTTCTCCTTTTCCCACAATGTTTTCTACCCTTCCCAAAACAATCTTCAAAATTTGAGTCAAATTTATTTGTTGTCTGCATATGCTTTCAATTTGGATTAGTCTTGAATTTCGTCATCTGGTAAAGAGTTAAACCAAATTGCCTTATGTTAGCTCTAACTGCTTTTTTTTTATCCTGGTGGTTTTAAATGAAACTGTTTCTGTTTTTTTCCCCTTCAAATTTACATTTTTTGGAGTATAGATTACACACACAAATGGGATTTCATGTATTTAGAACACAGGAGTTTGACAGTTTTTATGACTTTTGAATTACAGTTTCAGGTCTGTAATAGAATGAAAGTTTTACAGTTGAATATTTGGAAATTACTCAAAAATGACAGATTTCTGCCTCCAGAGTATATAACCTTAAATGCAACCCTGGTTGCCTCATAAAAGGTAAAAGTCTGATATGAAACAGGATCTGATGTTGGTGTTTGAGATAACATTTTTTAAATGAGACTTTAAAAAATGTTATTAAGTGAGTTTAGGGGAAGTTGGACAACAGTTGTGCTTGTTGAGTTTATTAGAATTTATATCAGAATCCAATACATGTCAGGTTTCTCATATTACGTCCCTGTATCTCAAGAATTAAATTGTTTAAAAGATACTTGCAATCTGTTCATAATTGCACTTATCTGTGGTCACATGATTTAAAAGAATTGCCATGTGATCTAGCAGATGATCTAAGTTTGTCATGTTTGTTAATTTGAACCTACTGTTTGGTGTACAATGAGTGGGAGTCATGTGTTTTGTTTAATCCTTTACCACTCAGTCTCACATTTTAACTACCTTGAGGTAAAAGGTTTTTGAAAAATAGCGGGAAAAGCAAAAATTGCTGGAAACCAGCATTTGTTCTTCTTTTCTTATAAATGAGCCATGCTCTGTGAAAAGGGGGCTTAATGCATTTGCGAAAAGTATCGACCCAGGTCAGCCTGCGCAGTCTGCGCAGGCTGACCTGGGCCGACACTTTTCGCTATTGATCAATTTTCTGTATGTCTAAGGACCAGTCTACCTCATCATTTAGTTGATTATTAAAAAAGGTGACTGTTATGGATCCATAAGTATGTAATGGTTTGCTCGGTGTGATGGATTATGGAGATGCATTAAGCCCTCTTTTGCCAGAGCATGGCTCAAATATTTTCTGCCTTTTCAAAGAGAAATCCCACAAAATGAGCAACATAAAATTTGTCATCTGCAAAATTAATGCCTTGGATTTAGGGAAGTCCAAAATTTTATTGTTTGGTAAAGAGTTCAAGTGCTTTTCTTCTTGCTCCATCATCCCTTCAAACAAAATTTATGTTATTGGCTTGCTGTGCAAACACCTTTTGAAAATACTATAGCAAAAAGCTACCAATTACATGTGCTTAATATAATCCAAGGGTTCTGCTTGCTTGGCTTGGTGTTGAAGGTGTAGGATTTGAAACCTTCAGGTTCCTGCTTTAATCCTCACTCAAGGCTCTAAGAAGTGTTCTTAGTAAAGACACTTCAGAGCACTATCCTAAACCTGGTGAAACCCAGTACTCACTTTATTACTAAGCAATTTCCATGATATGAACGAAATAATGTTAATCCTGTTTTACCAAACAATTCATTGTTTTATTGACCCTGAGGAAAAGCCAAAAAATTTGCAATGAATCCCAAAAAAAAACCCAAAAAAATCTGCAATGAACATTCTCAGGCAGTACTAAAGGGGTGGGGATATTGTGATTTTCTTTTTAGTAAAGTTGGTAAAGAAGTAGACAGTTTAAATGCAAGATCAGACTATGTTCTGTGCATCCTTACCTTGATCTACACTATCTGTATATGCAGTTACATCTGGGTGTAGCACCACCAGGGTTAACTTTTCTTTTTATCTAGGGCATTATGTTACAAATATATTTGAGGAGAATGAATTAACTCCTTACCAAACAGTTCTGAGTTTGGATGATCCTAACAGAGAAGGCATGGGAAAACATTGAGGAAAAAGGAGAAAATGCTGGTTACTAGCATTTTATCCTTTTTCCACAATGTTATCTACCATCCAAATCCAAATTTCAATTTTTGAGCCACAGCAACTCTCATCTGCAATGCTTCAAATATGGACAGATGTAAATCTTTTTTTATGGCAAAGCGTTGAAATGCACCTGCATTTTGATGAAAATTATTTGCATTTTATGTATCTTTATGGTTAACTGTTTACCAAACAACACAACATTAGACCTGTCCAAACTGAGAGCATCTATAGAGAACAAATAAAGTTGGCTCATATGATGTGTTTTGTCTTATAGCTTGAAGAAAAACATTGTGGGAAAAGAAGAAAATGCTAGTAACCAGCATTTTCTCCTTTTCCCACATTTTTCTTCATAAAAGAAGGACTATGTCTGAATATGCTTTGACCTTTCAGATTGTTGATCCATAACTTACCTATATCTTCAGAATAATATGTTTTGAAGTTAGTGGTGGAAAAGTAATCAAACACTTTAAGATTTTGGTGAAAATTGTTTGCATATTAGCTGGGGTTAGGGTGAACGCTGAATTGCCTATATTGAAAACATTTGTAGGCAACAAGTTGGATGTGGCTCAAATGAGTTGATTTGTCTTAGAAAAGGTAGAAAACATCATGGAAATGGTTACCAACATTTTCATGTTTTCCAACTATGTTTTCAAAAGCAAGGAATTTGTTTGCTTAACCCTTTACCACACAATCTCAAGTTTTAACGACCCTGAGAAAGAAGCCTTTTGAAAACATTTTGGGAAAAGGAGAAAATGCTGGTTACCAGCATTTTCTCCTTTTCCCACAATGTTTTCTACCTATTCAAGGAACAAATACTTTCATTTGAAAAACATTTAAAATGTTGTCTGTAAATTCTGTTCAATATGGATGAGTCTAAATTTTTGCCTTGTAGTAAAGGGTTAAAGATACATCCTTACAGCCAGAATAAAAAATGCGGTAAAATTTGATAGACTGTAGAATAGTTCAAAATTTAGTTAGCTGTGTAAACATAGAGAAATTACTGATATATATGGTGTAAGGGATAAATAAAATATCAGAAATGTTGGATTTAAAACTGGAAACATCACAACAGTGATTTCTTTGATGGCGTCAAGAAAAGGAAATGTGCTTTTTGTCAGTTGTAATCCATGCAAACTTGCTAACATCAGGGCCAACATTCGGCATGAAGATACAAAAGTGATTTTTCTTCAATAAATAAAGATGAAATAGGTTAAAAATTGGCTGAAAACGAGTATAGATGTATCTTTAAGGGTGAAATGAAAATCTTTGCACAATGTAGCATAGGCCTCAAACCTTCTGCCTGATGCACAATGATAAATACATGGGGTACATTAATCCTGCAGACAAGAATTTGACAGGTTTTTTGGGTGTAACTTTGTGTGTGTGTGGGGGGGGGGGGGTTTCATTTCTCCTGAAACCCTGAAACGTATTTAAAGCTAATGATTTTCAAACATTATTGTGAAATATTGGTAATCAACATGAATTAACTCTGTACCAGATGGTAGAATACTAGCCTTGTCCAAACTGAAAGTATTTGTAGACCACAAATCCCATTTGACTCAAAACATGAAGTTTGCCTGTCATAGGGTAGGAAACATTTTGGGAAAGGACTATGTTTTCACAAACCTCTTTCCTTAGGTTCCATAAAAATTGATACTGTGTGGGAAGGGGTAAACTCTTTACCAAAAAAGTCCCAGGGTAGATGAACCTCAGACAGAAAGTCTTATGTAACCATTATGGGAAAAGGAAAAAAATGCTGGTCATTAGCATTATACCCTTTTCCCACAATGTTTGCTACTGTTTCAGAGGCCAGTTCCAATATTTGGGCTAAAATGAAATTCTTGTCTTCAAAATTGAAATTAATGCTGTCAGTTTCGATATGTACTCAATTTCGAAGTCTGGTAAATAGTTATGGCAAAATAAATACATGTAGGTGTGAAAATATTTTTGTGAAGGGAAACCTAAACTTTTTTGTGGAAATGCTTCAAAACACATATACTGACCAACAAACAAACAAACAAACAAACAAGGAAAAAAGTTGTTTTGCAGCATACCTTTTTTAAAGAAACGTGATATAAGGAGAAAAGGAGTTAAAGTGATTGTTTCTTTGACCACAATGATTCATGTTGTTTTTCCATGGTATAAAGTGATATTTTCAAAGTCGGCTGCTGTAAGTTTTTCTCAGGATTCAATGATTGAAGAGAGATGAAAAAAAAAAAAATGCATAAGGTGGAAGGTGTACTATAGTATTACTTTGCTTTTTTAGTTTTAAAATTTAGGCTTAGGTAGATAGTTTAATGGTGTTGGAATTGATGTTATGTATATGGGGAGATACAAGATGAAGTATTTGATGACTTTGTTCTATATTTGAAGTGATGATAAAGGTAGAGAGAAGGCCTCTCCAACCAGCCCAGGGGCACCTAAATCAGGAAACCAGGGTCGTGGCCAGTCAAGTGGGATGAGCTCCCTGCAGGGTCTTCCATCTTTAACAGGGGACAAAAATACAGGTCGCAAGTCTCGTAAGTATTGCTCTTGGATTAGAAATGTTTTATTGTTGTGAAAATTTCGTTGATGATAGACTGTTGGAAAAAACAACATATTAAGAAATAATTGCTGTTGTGAATGGAGCAGATAACATTTTTAGCTTGGTTGTTTTTGAAGAAAAAGTCGGGATATTTTAAAAACCCTGTAGTCGTCTGCATTTGTGTCCATGTCATCGTCGTGTAAAAACTTTAACGTTTTCTAATATTTCTGTCATTACAGAGGATATTTTTGCAGTGCAGTGCTTTTAAGTTTTTACTCTTACCAGGTGACAAAACTTTATTTCAAAGTTGAAAGCATTTGCCAAGTCTGACAACAAATTACATGGTACTTCAATAATGGCATTTGTCATGAAGAGAGTAGATAACAATGTGGGAAAAGAAGAAAATGCTGGTTACCAGCATTTTCTTCTTTTCCCTCAATGTTTTCAGAAGTGATCTCAGGGTCCTTAACCCTTTACCAAACAATCCCTGGTTTTTACGACCCAGAGGAAGAAGTCTTCTGAAAACATTGTGGGAAAAGGAGAAAATGCTGGTAACCAGCATTTTCTCCTTTTCCCACAATGTTTTCTACCCTTCTAAAGTCAAGTTTCAATTTTTGAGTCACATTTATTTTGTTGTCTGCAAATGCTTTCAATTTGGACAAGTCTAAAATTTTGTTGTTTGGTAAAGAGTTAAAACTCAGTATTGCATGGAAAAGGGTTGAACTGTCTTTTTGTCTGAATTGGAAAAGTGCAAAAGGACAAGAGAACTTCAGTTCCAATTTACTACTTTTAAATGGGACTTCAGTGAAGGTGCATTATGATTTGAAATATACACTACAATGTTTCTTATATCATCATTATACATGATTTTATTTAGCCAAACATTTTGTCCCAGACAATCTGGAATTTAACAACCTTTTGAGTGAAGGTTATTTAATAAGTTATCCAGCATTTTCTCCTTTTCTCACAACAATTTCTGTCCAGATACAAAGTACATCTTTTGAATCTCCCCAAGTTTATGGTCTGCAAATGCTTTTAATTTTGGCAAGGCTTAAATTTGTATGGATGTTTTATCATGTAACTTTTTAAAATGTTTTCTCAGTTTTCACAAAAAATACTTGACTGAATACAATACGTATTTTTAAAACGTTGTATAATTCATTCCCTTAGGAATATCAAATGGTTTTATCTTGTATTATGTTGTATACCTTTTACATTTCTTGGCTTATAAGTTTCACTATCAACAGGACAGCTACCAGTATTTAAACATCACAGTCAGAGTGCCAGTTCTTATAGTGGTAAGACTGTGCACTAGTGTGTGTTTGTGCCTAGGGTTCTAATAAAAATATGTAAATTAAGATAATGATTCAGGTCAGGAGTACTGTTCTACACAAAGCCCTTTTTGGGATATTATGTTGTTTTTTTTATCATTTACTTTGACAGTGGTGTGGGTGTAGAGTATTGGTCTCTATTGGGTTCTGGGTTCCAATCCCGTACTGAGGGAGGTCAATCATGGCGCAATTACTGGTTAAGATTTCCAGGAAGCAATCATTTACAGTGATTCATGTAAGTATGAAAGTCTAAAAAGACACACACAAAGAGCAGTATCTAATAGAATCAAAATGACACAAAGGAAAATGTCTATTGTTACAAGCAAAAGTTGTCCTTTTTACTATATTTTTTTTTTCTTAACAATTTCTACAGCAGGGATGTAAAAAATCTTCTTTTTTTTGGGAGTGATTTAAGTCGAAAAGCAATGTGTTTAAAAAAGAGCCTGAAAGGTAACTGTAAATCAAAATATTAATTTCTATATGAAGTACAGTATATGAGCCATGCTCTGTGAAAAGGAGGTTTAATGCATGTGCAAAGATCATAGACCCAGATCAGCCTAGGCAGACTGCACAGGCTGACCTGACTGTAAAAGTTTTTGCTTTGCTTTTGGTAAACTTTTGCATGTCCAAGGACCCTTCTACCTCTGGATTCAGCTGGTTGTTGGACAAAATGAATATCATGGATCCATAATTATGTAATACATAGACTTGCATGGTGTGATGCATCATAGAGAAGCATTAAACCCCTTTTTGCCAGAACATGGTTCATATGCGTGGATAAATTTAGAATTTGTTGGAAGAAAACAGCTTTATTAGATTCCGTAACATACAATTTAGTCTAAAACTCGGTAACTCTTTACCAAATGACAAAATTGTACACTTGTCCAAATTGAAAGCATTTGCAGATGACAAAATAAATGTGGCTCAAAAATTGAAATTTGCTTTGGGAAGGGTAGAAAACATTGCGGGAAAAGGAGAAAATGCTGCTTACCAGCATTTTCTCCTTTTCCCACATTTTCAAAAGGCTTATTTCTCAGGGTCGTTAAAAGTCGGGATTTTGTGGTAAAGAGTTAAGGAAAGCTTCCCTTTTTAAACTCACAATATTTCCCTTGTGTATGGCCTTGCTTTTTAACCCTTTACCACACGACAAATTTTAGACCTGTCTGAATTGAAAGCATTTGCAGAGGACAGTTTCAATGTGGATCATATGAAATGATTTTTCTTTGATAGGGTAGAAAACATTGTGGGAAAAGGAGAAAATGCTGGTTACCAGCATTTTCTCCTTTTCCCGGAATGTTTTCAAAAGCCTTCTCTATCAGGGGTGTTAAAAGTTGTCATTGTGTGGTAAAGGGTTAAAGACCCTAGTAAACAAATGATTTCCTATGTGTGATGTGCTTGACCACATTGGTCCTGATTTTCTAAAATAATCAAACGATGGAAAATGGTCTAACAGAGTATCACCTTTCATTTTGCCATAGTAATGCCTAGGCCCTTAATGTTTTTTTTTTTACTTGTCTAAATTAATTCTAAAGTTCACATTTTGATATTCACATATAACTTGCACTTTTTCTCATACTTATACATTGATGAATGAACAAACTTTTGAATGAATAAACTTTTATAGCCTGTGGGTCTTATTCACTCACCAGTTATTCTTAATTTATGTACTAGTTAAAGTTCCAAAAATAGTCACCTGGTTTGCAAATGCAAAAGTGGTGAGTCTTGGAATTCACAGTAAGAACTGAATTTAGGATTGTTTGTGAATATGATACCAGAAGCCTCACTGAAGATTACATGTACATGTAGATGATTCACATACATGTATTTGAGTCTGCCATGGCATAACTCACATATTTCAAGCCAGCAAATCCAGTTGGCTTCAGGTGATTTAAGTTTCTTTACTAGACAGTTCTTTAACTTTTAAAACACCTTTCATAACTATAGTTGCCTTTGCGACCAGCATAGATCAAGAGTCTTCTAAATTTTTAAGGCCAATTCCCATCATATGAACAATAGTTAATGTGTCATCTTCAAATGCTATCAATATAGATGAATCTAAAATTTTGCTGTCTGATTCTGGTATAACTGTTAGGGTTTATTTCTAGACTAAAAAGTTCCATTTGGTTTTCTTCTTGTGCTGTATGGGTGATGGTAAGCTTTGGTATCACTTGTTGTTTGACGTTTAACTCTTTACCAGATGACAAAATTTTGTACTGGTCCAAATTGAAATTATTTGAAGACAACAAATTAAATTTGGCACAAATGACATGATTTTTCTGAGAAAGGGTAGAAAACATTGTGGGAAAAGGAGAATATGCTGTTTACCAGCATTTTCTCCTTTTTCCACAATGTTTTCAAAAACTGTCATGCTAAAGGTCATTAGAACTTGTGATTGTTTGGTAAAGGATTAAATGCACAAAGCACAGTCTGATCTTCTTACAGCACCTGTGGGAGCTTCAGAGAACTTGAGGGCAATGGATAAGAGGATGGCAGATCTTGGACTAGATGGTGGTGGGTCTTCTAGATTTTTGTAGGGCTGAACCCTGATTTAATAGCCTATAAAGACACTGTTGATCAAGATCAGACTACACAGAACATGCATCTTGAATCTACACTGTCTGCTTCTTTGCCAGGATTTCTTACAAAAACAGCTTTTGAAATTGTTAAAACTTTATTTTTATACCCCCGCAAAACGAATGTTTTCGGGGGTATACTGGAATCAGCCTGTCCATCCGTTTGTCCGTCCGTGTGTCCATCCGTCCGTGTGTCCGTCTCTGTACAAATAATTGCCTGTTTCTGTCAAAGCGCTAGCAGGGGTATTAAGTCACATTCAGTGACAGCTCTAGTTAGTTCTGAGTATGTTTTTTAATTTATTTAGCACTACAAATGTTAAATAGGAATCCTTTGTAATAGTTCTATAGAATGTTTGTAATCAATTGGTCATGGATAAGAATCTCACGGTTGCCATGATCCTCTAAGGGGATCATAGTACATGTACTTATTGTGAAAGGAGTCATTTCTGTCTCACAGCTGAACTTTTTTTTTATGTTGGAAAACAGCCAGTGACTCTAGAAGTGTTGTCCAAAGTACTGTTAAAGAAAATCCAGAAACATGTAAGATAGGTGGCACTGGCAGCTGCTGTTGTTAAGATACTATGAATGCCATAATTATATGAGCCATGCTCTGTGAAAAGGGGGCTTAATGCATCTGCAAAAAGTATCGACCCAGGTCAGCCTGCGTAGTCTGCGCAGGCTGACCTGGGCTGAAACTTTCGCTATTGGTCAATTTTCTGTTTGTCAAAGGACCAATCTACCTCATGAGTAAGTCGGTTGTTGAAAAAAGTGGCTTCTATGGATCCATAATTATGTGATGACTTGGGCTAGTATCGTGTATAACGGAGATGCATTAAGCCCCCTTTTGCCAGAGCACGGCTCATATGTAAGCTTGTGTCCATGATTGTTAGGTAGAGCGTCAGTCTTGTAATCATAAAGTCCCAAGTTCAATACCTTGGAGCAAGTGTCAGCTTTTGGGATTGTTCATTGGCCCACACTCGTGAGTACTGGCATAGTTTCCAGGAAGCAGAATCGAGAGAAGTTAGTATAAGTTGTCAGAACTTGTTTCTCAAATGATGTAAAATAAATATGTTTAAACTAAACTATATGTAAGCTTACAGCATTTGTATATCACTTTGTGCATGGTATAGCTTCATATCAGACTGCACAAAACATGTGTGCCATCTGAAGTTGATCCTACACTTTCAAATATTTATGATGTACATGTGCTATAGTCAAAACAGCCTTTGGGTTGCGAGACATTTATAAGTGTTTCCTACAGACAAACATTGTTGCTTTCATTTGCGAGACATTTATAAGTGTTTCCTACAGACAAACATTGTTGCTTTCATTTGTTAAGCAGTCAAGGTTTGATATTTTTACTATGTTTCAGATGCTCAAGATTATTCATATGAAGATGATTTCCAGAGTGAAGGGTGAGGGGTTTTAAACCTTTCTTTTTTAACCTTTTACCACACAAAATATTTTTTTACTCATCAATAGCCGAGCCCCCGTAGCTCAGCCGGTAGCGTACAGGACTTGAGAACAGGAGGTCAATGGTTAGATCCCCGGCTCGGTTGATTTCTTTCTGAGGATTAATGATAGTCATTGGGACAGAATTCACTCCTCTGCCACCGCTGATCATTGTTTTGATGATGGTTATGTGGGAAAGCAGCCAGTGAAAGAATATTGTGCTGAGTACTAGTAACAGAAACTCCAGGAAAGCATGGTTAGGTGCACTGGCTGCTGCGATATAACTAGAATAATGTTGAAAACGGTGTTAAACACCATACAATCAATCAATCAATTGGCTCATCCATAATGACAGCATTTGTAGAGAAGAAACTAAACATGGCTCAAATGATGAGATTTATTTTTGAAAGAGTAGAAAACATTGTGGAAAAAGGAGAAAATGCTGGTTACCAGCATTTTCTCCTTTTCCCACAATGTTTTCAAAGGCCACCTCCCTCAGGGTCGTTAAAGGTTGGGACTGTGTGGTAAAGGGTTAAAAAATTTTCTTTACCTCTTGCAAGATTGCATTTACTCCAATGAATATTAGGACAAGCCTCAGTAGCTGGAAGGTAACACACAAGACTAAAAATATGGGGGTTGTGAGGTCAAATCTTGACTGGGCCAAAACCCTGTGGATGATTGATGAAACTCACTGGAAAGGACGTATTCCTCTCTAACAGCTGAATATACATTTAGTAGCAACTTTCTTTATGCAGGAAAACTTTCACTAGCTTGGAGTGTTGTGTGTGATACTGATTAATTCTGTGCTACACGACAAAAATGTAGACTTGTCTGAATTAAAAGCATTAAATTTTGCAAATGACAATTCATAAGTGGCTCAAATGATGGAATTTGTCCTTGTAAGGGCAGAAAAAAGAAACAACATTGTGGGAAAAAGGAGAAAAATGCTGGTTACCAGCATTTTCTTCTTTACCCACAATGTTTTCAAAAGGCTTCCTCCTAAGGGTGGTTAAAACTTGGGATTGGTAAAGGGTCTTAGACACTCTAGGAAAGCATGAATAGGTGTGCTGGTCACCTTCACATAACTAAAGTCCTTTTGAAAGTTGTGTTAACTCTTTACCAAATGACAAAATTTTGGACTAGTCCAAATTGAAAGCATTTGCAGACGACAAAATAGATGTGACTCAAAAATTGAAATTTGATTTGGGAAGGGTAGAAAACATTGTGGGAAAAGGAGAAAATGCTGGTCACCAGCATTTTCTCCTTTTCCCATACTGTTTTCAAAAGGCCTCTTTCTTAGGGTTGTTAAAAGTCGGGATTGTGTGGTAAAGGGTTAAGCACCAAATGAACAAGAACTTTAAACAGACATCACTTGATCAATACCACTTCACTAATCTTGTATAGGGCTATTTACAAAAGTGGCTGATCAATGAAAGCTTTAGTATTCTTGGTTTCGTATATACTAGTATATTGTTTTTATCTATGATATTTTAGTATTAAAATGTTTTGATGTTTGTGATGTAAACATTTCAGGCACAGCATTAGTCAGAAGAGTCAGCGGACAAGATCTGAAGCAAAATCACAGAATGGGAGCATTGCTGAGGAGATAGAGGAAGATATTGATGAGGTATCTATTGAGGGAGATGACTTTTTACGCAGTGAAAAAAGTGCAGTAAGTGAAAAAATGAAAACAACCATTGTAGCTGGCTGGTGATGGGGACTAAATTTTTTAAATATTGTTTGCTTACGCTAATTACATATGAGTCATGCTCACTGGAAAAGGGTTTGGTGCACCTGCAAAAAGAATCCACCCATGTAAACCTGTGCAGTCCATGTAGGCTGACCAGGGCCGAAACCTTTCGTTTTTGGCTAATTTTCTGTGTGTCAAAGGACCACATGATTCAGTCGGTTGTAAGACAAAAAACAGATTTTATAGATCAATAATATGATGAATTGCTCAGTATAATGCATCAGGGAGATGCATTAGACCCTCTTTTGCCAGAGTGCTGCTCATTTTTTTTTTTTTTTTTTTTTTTTTTTTTGTTAAATAATTGCAAGAATCTTTTCCAAAATTACAGATGAGCTGAATATCTTAAACTTAAAAATGTAGTATCTCTGCAATCTTTTACTATCACCTATGTTGTTGGGACTCATTAGATCTGTTCTGTCTCAAACAAACCTTACCAAATTACTAGTATCCTGTGTTTCAATGACTGTGAGGAAGAAGCTTTTGGAAAATATTATAAGCAAATGAGAAAATACTGATAACCAGAATTTTTTTTTTCCTTTTCCCATAATGCTTTCTACATGTTCAAAGAACTTTAATTCATTTATGCTTTTAATTTTGTTGACTACAGATTCTTTTGATTTGGAATAGTCAGAGTTTCTTGCTTAGGAAAGGGTTTAAAGTTTTAACCGAATGACAGAATTTCAGACTTGTCCAAATTGAAAGCATTTGCAGACAAAAAATGTAGTTTTATTCAAATGATGTAATTTGCCCTTTGAAGGCAGGAAGACATAGTGGTAAAAGGAGGAAATGCTGGGTATCAGCGTTTTCTTTTTCCACAATCTTTTAACTTTCTTTCTGAGGGTCTTTAAGACTCCGGATTGAGTGGTAAAGTTTTTACAAAAAGATTGTTGCAGCTTTCAAAAGGAGCCAACTGCAAGAGAAAGAAATTGAATTGTAGGAGGTAGATTGTAATACCAAAACTTTCTTTTGAATTTGAGCATCTTAGTTTGCACGCTCTTCTTTTGTTTACTTATAGTTCGATGATATGACCACAGACAGAACCATATCTCAGCATGAGTCTGGGTTTGATTACATGGAGGAGTTACAGTCGCCATAGAAACTTGTCTCAGGAACTTGTATATGTATAACGTGCTTCATTGTAATGACACCATGAAGGCAGAAAGAAGCCTGTTGGTCTGAAACTTTAACTCTTTACCAAAAACAAATTTGTAGACATGCCCAAAATGAAAGCATTTGTGGACGACAAATTGGATTTAATGGTTGATGAGGGGAAAACATTTGGGAAAAAGCAGAAAATGCTGGTAACCAGCATTTTCTCCTTTTTCCATGATGTTTTCAATAGCTTTCTCGCTGTTTAAACTGGGGACTGTTGGTAAAGAGTTAAATTTTTTTTTTTATTCATTTGCAGCAATTACTTATGTGGATACAAATTATCATTATTCCATAAAGAACTAATATGTCTATAAGGCCAAGAGCAAAGACATAGATTTGAAATTAGGAAACTTAAACTCAAACCATGTTACCTGTGAAAAAACTTAAATAGTTTGAACATAATAGAATAAGATCATTGTTAAGTTATAGCACTGAATCATATTTAGGACAATATTTAGGACAGTTTAATTTAGTTTTCTGTACCATTTTAGTAAAAGTTGTTTACTAGACAACAAAATGTTAGACTTGTCCATTATGGAAAGCTTCTGCAGACATCAAAATGTATGTGGCTTTACTTGATGAAATTTTACATTTAAAGGCAGAAGCATTGTTGGAAATTGGATAAAATGTTGGTTATCAGTATTTTCTCCTTTTCCTATAATGTTTTCAAAAGACTTCTTGTCCAGGTTCATAAAAGCACAGTAGTGTTTTAGTGGATTATTAACCCTTTACCACACAATCCAGAATTGTAATGATTCTGGGGAAGAAGGCCTATGAAAACATAGTGGGAAGTTGAGAAAATAGAAGTAACTAGCTTTTGCTCTATTTCCCACAACATTTTCCACCCTTTCAAAAAAAATCTTCTAATTCGAGAGTCACCTTTAATTTGTCGCATACAAATGCTTTCAATTTGGACAAGTCTGAAATTTTGTTGTCTGGTAGAGGGTAGAGCTAATCTCCATAGCTTAGGAGATGTCTGCAGTTAGTCTATCGCCCAAAGGTATTGTACATTAACTGTGATAACTGATACAAATCTGTCTCAAAACCAAGCCATGACAATTAAAAACATGTTCCTTGTTGTAGATATATGTATGTATTTATTTAGTTTTGTATAAATGTTGCATCAAGATTGGCCTCTGAACATCTGTGCAAGACAACAAAAATTTAGACTAGCTCAAAGTAGGTTTTTATTCACCAGCCATTCCTAAGACTCTTAGTCTTTTTCCCAAGAACTTTCTAAATTTAAAAGTAATGCAACTTCTGACCAGCTAAATCAAATGGCTTAGCCAATCAGAAGTTGTTTTACTTTCTGAATCTAGAATGAGACTAGGATTAAATTATGAATGGTTGGTGAATACAGGTTGAGAAAGCCTTTGCAGACAATTAGAAAAAAACAAATGTACAAATCATGGGATTTGTCCATAAAAGGATAAAAAACATTGTGGGAAAAGGAGAAAATGCTGGTTACAAGCATTTTCCCCTTTTCCCACAAGGTTTTCAAAATCTTTATCCTGTAGTAGATATGTCCATTTTGAAAGCATCTGCAGATGAAATATGAAATGTTCCTCACATGTTTCGATTTGTCTTTGAAAGGTCAGAAAACATTGTAGGAAAAGGAGAAAATGCTGGTTACCAGCATTTTCTCCTTTTCCAACATTGTTTTCAAAAGGCTTCATCTGCAGGGTGATTAAAACAAAGGATTGTTTGGTAAAGGGTTAAATACTACTTCCTTCATTTCAGAGAAATTTGATTTGTCGTTTCCGAAAGCATGCAATATGGAAGAGTCTTGAAATTTGTCATCTGAGAAACAGTTTAGATAGATGTTTTTTTTTTTTAACGATACATACTGCATTTCATTCTTGATCACTTGTTACTTGGCTATAGCATTACATTGTTATGATATTTGCACAAATATGAATTGTGGTCAATAGCCCCTTCGGTATTTTTTACCCGTACCCCTGAAATACATGTACCTTGGCGGACAAAAGCCTCTTCTCGATTCTGGGATAGAGGACAGCTCTGTTTGCTTTTTGCTAAGATAATAGATCGAGATCAGACTGCAAGGAATGTTGAGTCTGATCTTGGATTTATGCTTGTCTGATACTCCTTCTAAGATGACCTTGAAACTGCATTTGCCTGAAACAGATCATTTCATTTCTTCCACATTCTTAGAGGTGGATTTTAACCTGTAGAGCGCAATATAAAACAGCTGGATATTTCAGTCAAGAAATTAGGACCAAATAAATGCAATTTCTTGTTTGGTCTTGTCCGTAACAGCTTAGGTAAGTGGACCTTGTAGATCAAAAATTGGACTGCACAAAACATGCAGTCTGATCTTGGTCTGCCCTGCCAGGAAATGCAGCTCTAGTTGTGAAAGGTGCTTTAAAGGTTAGAAAATTTTTATTGCAACATCACCTGACATGATATTAGTCCATTTTCTGCTTAATAGAGTGCCAAATATATGATATTAACATTTTCATCCATTTAAATTGAATTCAAGTATTGCAATGCCATGGTTGTTTTGTGACTAGACAGACCCAGTTTGTGCAGTCTGATCATGATCTACACTGTCAGCAAAATAGCCTTTAGTTTTTAAAGCCCCAAAGTGTTAGTCGCCGGCAGAAAAATGAATTTTTAAACTAGATGAAAAGTTGCCAGGTCACTGTATCTTGTGTTCACTTTTTGCCTAGTTCTTACTCTTGAACCAATTGCACAATAGCAGATTGGCTTCTTCACAGTAATTTTCATACTTTTAAATTGTATGATTAATATTTTCAACACTTGCATGGTTTACTTTTGGCTGCTATTGGCCCTTTAACCTTTTACCGAACAATCCCAAGTTTTAACGACCCTGAGAAGTAGGGCTTATGAAAACACTGGGGGAAAAGGAGAAAATGCTGGTAACCAGCATTTTCTCCTTTTCCCACAATGTTTTCTAGACTATCTGATTCAAATTTCATAATATGTGCCATATAAATATTGTTGTCTGCAAGTGCTTTCAAATTGGACCTGTGTAAAATATTGTCGTTTGGGAAAGAGTTAAAGGCTTTTTGAGAACTAGCTTTTTGACTTTAGAAGATACTTGTCAGTAGCACTTTTCCTTTTCGCTCATTGTTTTCTCTTGTTTCAAGACAAGTCCCACCAATTGAACCAAATGTAATTTCTGTCCTCTGCAAATGTTGTGTGGTTAAATGTTTGAGTATGAATAGATGTAGGCTTTATAGCTGTTACCATGGTATGGATTACCATTATGTTAACTGTTACCCTGCTAAAAAAGTGAAATGAAACTTTTAAGCTGATAGTAGAAATCCCGAAATTTTGCTATTTCAAAAGTATCTTTTAGGGTAAAATATGTCCTTATCAGACAGTGCAGATCATAGATCAGACTGCACGTACTGTGCAAGTCTGATCTATGATCTGCACTGTCTGCAAATGGTCAATGAGTTGGATTTAGTATCCTAAGGGTAAAGTGTTCATTTCTTAATGTTTGTTGAATCCTGTAAAAAAACAATCCAAAGTTTCTGTGAGTGATAAAGTAGCTGTTATTATGTTACGGATTACCATATGTTAAGTGTTCATTTGTTAGTGTTTGTTGAACCTTTTACCAAACTGTCCACTGTTTTTATAACCTTGAAGGAGATTGCTTTTGAAAACATTGTAGGAAAAGGAGAAAAAAGCTGCCAATATTTTCTTTCTTTCTCACAGTGTGGGGTCCTGTGTGGCTCAGTGGTAAAGTGTGGGACTCGTAACCTGGAGACCCTGGGTTCGAGCTGCACTGGATCCACTTGGTCTATAGTGGGAGTTTCCTTGGGCATGACACTTCAGAGCCCTAGCCTAGTACTGGTAAAACCCAGGAAATACATGAATATGTGAGCTGTCACCGTGATATGACTGAAATAATTTTGAAAGCGACGTAAAACACCATTCAATCAGACAATTCTGTGTTTTTTTTTTTTTTTTTTTTACCCTTTTGAAGGCATTCCAATCATTTGAAGTCGCATTTAACTCTATACCGCACAATCCCAAATTTAAATGACCCTGAGGAAATAGCCTATTGAAAACTTTGTATATATCACTATCTTTTTTAACCTCTTTCATGATTTCTCCTACTCCCACTGTCCTGTCATTACATTGTACTGCAGCTGGACTTTTCTGCAAGTTGTCAAGCTAGGTAATCACCTATTGTATATGTTTTAATAACCTTCTTCCACTTTTGTTATCTTTTAACACAGATATGCGCCCTAAATGACTAAAGCTGTCAATGTGCCATAAAACAACATTCATTCATTCATTTAATAAACCTTCACGAAATAACACCGTGTTTTCTTGGCCTTGAGAAGGTAGGCTTTTGAAAAAAATGATTGTGGGAAAAAGAGAAAATGCTGGTATCCAACATTTTCACCTTTTCCCACAATGCTTTCTTTCCTTCAAAGACAAAATGCATTATTCGGGTAATATTTAATTTGCTTCCTGCAAATCCTTCCAATTTGGACAAGTCCAAAATTTTGTTGGAATGGTAGAGAACAAACCCTTTTGATAATAATAATTTCCCTTTTCCTGTTTTATTTTAAAGGTCCAGTGGCAGCCAAAAGTAAATGATGCAGCTGTTAGAATGCATTTGAAACTTAAATCATACCATTTTAATAGTATGGAAATTATTGTGAAGCTGACAATCTGTTATTGTATGATGTTATCAGCTGGCAGAAAAAGGAATTTTAAAACCAGGAAAAAGTCAACAAAAGATAGAGCCACTTGGCAACTTTTTACTTAGCTTTAAAATTCATTTTATCATCCTCATTGTTTGCTTTTGGCTGCCACTTGGCCTTCAACAATGTTGTGAATCTTACTTCGCTGATTGTAAATTTAGTCAGTCCTTTTAACCCTACACTACACAGTCCTGTTCTTTCAGGACCTTGAGGAAGACGGCTTTTGAAAACATTGTGGGAAAAGGAGAAAATGCATTTTCTTGTTTACCGCAATGATTTCAACCATTTTAGACGCTTCACTTGAGTCATGTGTGTCGTCAGCAAATGCCTTCACTATAGATGAGTGTAGGTTACTGTTGTTTGGAAAAGAGTTAAGGGGTATATTTGCTTTATAGTTACATGTATTTGTTAGAAAAAGCAGCTGTAGAAGCAACAGTAGAACGATGAATGTTGATAGACTGTAGACCGGGAATATTCTATGCAAATAATGTATCAACAGCATTTTATATACATAAATGAACTTTTCAAGTACATGTAACTGCATTCCTTTAACTCTGTACCATACAGCAAAATTTTGAACTCATTCAAATTGAAAGTGTTTGCAGACGACAAAATGAATGTAACTCAAGTGGTAGTTTCTGTCTTTGATACTGTAGAAAACATTGTGGGAAAAGGAGAAAATGCTGGTTACCAGCATTTTCTCCTTTTCCCACAATGTTTTGAAAAGCTTTTCTCTTCAGTGTCATTAAAACTCTGGACTGTGTGGTAAAGGGTTAAGGGGTCTCTGTTTTACTCTCACAACCTGCCATCCTATTGGATTTCTTAGTCTGTTTTATCAAATCAAATTGCTGTTTTTGAAATTCAACTCTTTTCCATACGACAAGTTTATTCTCATCCATATGAAAACATTTGCTGACAACAAATTGCAAGTTGTTCAACTGATGGGTGTTGTCTTTGAAAGAATAGACAGCATTGTGGAAAAAGGAGAAAATCCTGGTTTCCAGCATTTTCTCCTTTTCCCACAATGCTTTCAAACGCTTTCTTCACAGCTAAAACTCCGGATTGTGCATTATAACAACTCTAACGAAATTTTTCATGCTGACTCCCAATGATGGGGAAGACACAGTTTGCTCTAACTATCCAGGTACATCATAAACATGTGTTCCTTAACTTTTTCAACGACTTTAGACTTTTCCAAATTGATTGGAATAACAGACAAGAAACAAAAATAAGTTAAGATGATGGAATATGTCTTTTAAAATGGTAGAAAATATTGTGGGAAAAGTAGAAAATTATGGTTTCTAGGACTACCGTTTCAAAGGTCCAGTGAATCCCTTCATTTGAGCAGCCTTGAGTTTGTCTGCAAGTGCTGTAAAGTTGGACTTGTCTAAACTTTGGTCGTCCTGTAGAGTACATGAATCCATGATGGTTTTTGGGAGGCATGTTATCGTGTGATCAAACAAAACCATGATCTAGTTTTACTAAAATCCTTCAGAAGAGAAATCCATTCAGGTATACTTTTCATTTTAACTATTTAGCAAACTTGTAATTAAGATCTGTACCAATAATGTTTTATTACCTTATGAATATGAATATGTATGTATATATTGATTCGAATAAAATATTTATTTTCAACTTAGTCTGTGCATGAATACAACCCCTATGCAAGTAACATTATTTTTATGATGACAAAGTGTTGCTGGACATTGTTATACCCCCGCAAAACGAATGTTTTCGGGGATATACTGGAATCAGCCTGTCTGTCCGTCCATGTGTCCGTCCGTGTGTCCGTCTGTGTACAAAATACTAGTAATTGCCTGTTTCTGTCAAAGCATTGGTGGGGGTATAAAGTCACATTCAGTGACAGCTGTAGTTTCATTGATATCAGAAAATGGGTTAAATTCATCTGAATAATTTTTTTCATGAGAAACAATAGCTTTTTACCATGCAACAAAAGATAGATTTGTCTATATTTAGAAAATTTGCAGACCACAAATTGTATGAGGTTTCAAGTGATAGGATATGGTGGGTAACTAGCATGCTTGCTTTTCTTGTATAGCCTTCACGGTGGTGCTTTTAGGCATGGGATTGCCAGGTAGAAGGTTTATTTTAAGTGTCCTATTTTTGAAAAAACCAGTCAAGGAAAACAGATGCAATTATTACAATTTCAAATGTAGTTTTGGCAAGAGCATCACAAGAAAGTGGACAGTGTAGATCTGAGATCAGATTACTTGTTCTGTAAAGTCTAATTTTGACCTACAACGTGCAAAAACTACAGGCGTTGGTAACCCTTAACCAGAACAACAAAATTTTAACCTTAACCAAATTGAAAGCATTTGCAGACAACAATTTCAATGTGGCTTAAATGGTGCAATGGTAGAAAACATTGTGGGAAAAGGAGAAAATGCTGGTCACCATCAATTTCTCCTTTTCCCACATGTTTTCAAAAGGCTGCTTTCCCAGGGTTGTTAAAAGTTGTCATTTTGCCATAAAGGGTTAAGACATTCTAAATCTAAATCGGACCAAAAAGTTTAGAGTAGAACAAGATCAAACTACAGAGAATGTGCTGTCTGATCTTTAATCAATTCTTTAAAAGTACACACCCACCAGGGATCGTAAATACACACAACCAAAGATAGTGTTACAATAGAGAGAGAGGGAGAGGAAGAGTGAGAGAAAAAGTAGCAGATCACACAGTATCATTTCATGTGAAAGTTGCATCTGCGCTTATGTTGATATATAGATTGTAAATGGCTCGAAATGCCCTAATTAATTACTAGAAAAAACAAAACTGAAAAAATTTTACAAGGCAAATCAACTTTTCTTGCAGAGCCAACAAAAACAATGTGGTAGAGGGAGAACTACCTATTCAAGATTGCTTAAATGTTTACAGAAGTAGTCATAAGAAGAGAGAAAAAAAAAAGTTCTGCAGGAAGTGTTTAGCGAACTTGATCAGGACGAATAACGGTACAAGCTGGCGAGGGGGGGGGGGGGGGGGGGGAGCATTGTGCTAGCTTTAGTTACAACAAGCCTATTTTCATGCACCGTTTAGCCCACTTCCGGCTAATTGACAGCTCACAATAATAACATATTACAAATTACTTTGGGTTGTTTTTAGCGTTATTCAGTGTTTGCGATAGTTTTTCTTGAAGTCAGAATTTGGCTGACTAGTTTTCGTCATATTTACCAGTTGCTCAGTGTCTGTTTTTAAGTCGATACTTGGAAGCATCGAGATGAAAGGGTAACCGTACTGAGTACAGCTTCCGATTTTCGTCTGTTGCTGATGCTGCTATAAATAAATAATGAAGTGTCGATTCTTGTCTTACGTGATGTCATTAGTCAGCTGATGAGAGAATTGTGAACTAACTTTTAAACCAATATATCTTTTCTACGTCATCATGGCTGACAGTTCTGAAGATCGGCCATACAATTTAGAATACCAGGAAAGTTTTGAGGGTGCAGGATCTATAGGTACGTCTTTGATTCTGGTTATATACAGGGATACACATATATGGAGTTTTGTCTTTGTTGTTGTTCTCTTTACCATTCAACAAACAATCTTAGGTTAAACACTGAGTTGTGAGGAAGGAGGCATTTAAGACCATTGTGAAAAAATTAGGAAATGCTGATTCCAGCAAAGTTTCCTATGCTTTCAAAGACAACTCCCGTCGTTAGAGCCACTATCAAGTTTTCATCTGTGAATGCTTTCAGTTTTGAGGAAGCCTAAAATTATGTCAAATGCTAAAGATTAAGCCTTTCATACCAAATGACAAAATTCAGATAGGTCCAATTTGAAAGCACTTGCAGTCAAATTTGATGTGTCTCAATTGAAGGTGTGTGTCTTAAAGGGTAGAAAGTGTTTTTGGAAAAGGACAGTATGCTAGCTACCAGCATTTTTTCCTTTTCTCAGTTTTCAAAAGGCATTTTTTTCAGGGTTGTTCAAGTACAGGGTTGTGTGGTAAAGGGTTAAACATATTTAAAAGTACTCTTTACAATTATTTCAGTATTACAAATCTAATTTGAACTGCCAAAAAGATTTAAAATGGTTAAATGATTTGGTGACCCTCACTTTCAAGATGCCCACTCATGTACTGTTGTATGTACCTTCAGTCTGAAGGTCTGCTCCGATGCTATTTTTGTTACTGGTCTTCGTTAGACCTTCAGAGCAACGTTCATTAAAAGTATCTGGAATTAATATGATTTTACCCGCATTTTTTCGAACGGCTCTATGCAACAGAATTTCCAATGACAGCTAATAAAATGGGCATGGATCGTTAGATAAATGATTAATCTTTAACATCACACAAACTGTGCTGCAAAATACCAATTAAATCAATGGAAATTTACCTTTTTTCCCAACGTAAATAAATCCAGTGTAATTTGTAAACAACTAACACAGCGACTTCCGTTAAACAGGCATGCGCACTCAACGGAATTTGAATTTTGTACATTCTGGTTCTCTAACCCTAACAACCGTTTTTGCACAAGGTGCCTTTGTCAACAGCGAAATTCGCAACTAAACCGTCCCGTAGCGTGTCGGAGATACTGCGATTTCTGCCGAGTCGTGCACATTGATAATATCACCATGTTTTGATTTCTGGTGAAGTAGGTCAACGGTTATTTACGTTGAAAAGTACAGATTTGCACGAAGGTAAGATTTAGATATTAACTAACATCAGTTTTTTAGCTCCACTGGCCGAAGGCCAGCGAGCTATTGTCATGGCGTTGCGTCCGTCCGTTCGTCCGTGCGTGCGTCCGTAAACTTTTTCTTTAAAAAACTTCTCCTCAGAAACTATTGACTGGATTTTTACCAAATTTCACAGGAATGTTCCTTTGGTGGTCCTCTTTCAAATTCCTTCAAATAATTGTGTTCCATGAAGAATTCTGGTTGCCATGGCAACCAAAGTAAAAAACCTTTAAAAATCTTCTCCTCCCAAACCGCTATTTGGATAGCATTATTATTTTGCAGGAATGTTCCTTAGATACAGGTTTACAGAATTCCTTAAAAAAAAAAAGATCTGTCAAAAAACATGGCTTTTATGGGAGACTCATTTTCCTTTTATGGTATAAAGTAAAATCTTTGAAAAATTTCTTCTCTAAAACTATTCATTGGATTTCATTGTTGTTTTGCAGGTAAGTTCCTATGGTGGTTGTCTACCAAATTGTTTCTTCAGTGAGCTAAAATGCAGGATTGAATGATAATTGTTAAAAACTTCCTTTCGCCATTATAGAAATATCAGGCCTGTGGAGCGATACAGGCGCTCAAGCGCCTCTAGTTTGTAAAGATAAATCATTTATCTAACGATCCATGCCCATTTTGTTAGCTGTCATTGGAAATTTTGTCGCATACCAAGTTCAAATTTTTCAATGCTTACGTGCATACACGCACTGTAAAAAGTATGCACATATAAAAACAAGGCAATTACATACAGTGCACTTACAAATTAATAAATACCCTTATGTAATGTATGCCTATCTAAAAGTACCAACAAATTTATGTACAGTGGAGGTAGTCTCCCTTGTAAGTGGGTTCCAGGCTTTGTTCTCAACAAGAGTGGGTTACCACATATTTTCAGTATATATAAGGGCTCCCTTGTCTGTCTGAATGATTTCGCTCCTTTTTTTTCCTTGGATGCCTTTTTTTTTTAGAATTAGTATGGTGACCAGTTACTGGTAAAAATACTCCTTTTGGCATATGCAGCGTTTTTTCTCCTTCTTTGAACGGGTCTGTAAAACGGACCGTATCCCAATCCGAAAATGCTACCATTTTTCCTAAAATTGCGTATGAAAATTCCCAAAAACGAATTGTGCTTCTTACTGCATAATGGACCCATTTCAAAGCAAGGCCTGGGTGTAGGTTTCGAAAAAACTCTGTGATTGATTGAAATTTGTATCTCGGATTATCGCCCGGCAAATTGTTCAGAATACCTAAAATAAACAATCCAAATATCAGTGATTTCATTGGTCAAAAAGAGGGAGTTTTCCAAAGTAGTAATCAACCAAACAAAAAAATAACATGACAGCTGTCAACAGTTTATTCAGTAAACTGGTGCTTGTCTTTGATAACTAAATTGTTGCCTTTATTGGGTAGAGGCCGGCATCCAGAGTTTGTCGGCAGTCTCCATAGCGATGGACAAATACAATGCAGTGTGCTGTATGTTTTTGTGTAGCAGAAAATTTGCGATTTGTCGGAATTCTTAACGCCATGTGCACTCACGGAAAATTCTTTCTTTAGCTATCAGAGCATGAAATGAGCCACAACTGCAAATAATATCAAAAGAAAAATCGAACCAACAGCTTCTAAACCCCCTACAGAGTTCGGCTTTAAGAAGACTGACGAGTCCAGTCAAGTCGAAGATAAATATAAAAGCATCAATATGCAACTATTAGCTCGTCCCAAAATGAAATTGATATTAAATCTGACATTCAATTGAGCCTAGGATCAAATGTAGACCAGTGGTCATCGACAAAGTTCATGGGTCCACTCTCACTTATTCACAAAAAGAGAGTACTATTGACATCTTCAGTAGCATGAGAAACAGACATTTTTAGCTCCACTGGCCGAAGGCCAGAGAGCTATTGTCATGGCGTTGTGTCCGTCGTGCGTCCGTCCGTCCGTTCGTCCGTGCGTGCGTCCGTAAACTTTTTCTTTAAAAAACTTCTCCTCAGAAACTATTGACTGGATTTTTACCAAATTTCACAGGAATGTTCCTTTGGTGGTCCTCTTTCAAATTCCTTCAAATAATTGTGTTCCATGAAGAATTCTGGTTGCCATGGCAACCAAAGTAAAAAACCTTTAAAAATCTTCTCCTCCCAAACCGCTATTTGGATAGCATTATTATTTTGCAGGAATGTTCCTTAGATACAGGTTTACAGAATTCCTTAAAAAAAAAAAAGATCTGTCAAAAAACATGGCTTTTATGGGAGACTCATTTTCCTTTTATGGTATAAAGTAAAATCTTTGAAAAATTTCTTCTCTAAAACTATTCATTGGATTTCATTGTTGTTTTGCAGGTAAGTTCCTATGGTGGTTGTCTACCAAATTGTTTCTTCAGTGAGCTAGCGAGCTATTGTCATGGCGTTGTGTCCGTCGTGCGTCCGTCCGTTCGTTGGTCCGTTCGTCCGTGCGTGCGTCCGTAAACTTTTTCTTTAAAAAACTTCTCCTCAGAAACTATTGACTGGATTTTTACCAAATTTCACAGGAATGTTCCTTTGGTGGTCCTCTTTCAAATTCCTTCAAATAATTGTGTTCCATGAAGAATTCTGGTTGCCATGGCAACCAAAGTAAAAAACCTTTAAAAATCTTCTCCTCCCAAACCGCTATTTGGATAGCATTATTATTTTGCAGGAATGTTCCTTAGATACAGGTTTACAGAATTCCTTAAAAAAAAAAAAAAGATCTGTCAAAAAACATGGCTTTTATGGGAGACTCATTTTCCTTTTATGGTATAAAGTAAAATCTTTGAAAAATTTCTTCTCTAAAACTATTCATTGGATTTCATTGTTGTTTTGCAGGTAAGTTCCTATGGTGGTTGTCTACCAAATTGTTTCTTCAGTGAGCTAAAATGCAGGATTGAATGATAATTGTTAAAAACTTCCTTTCGCCATTATAGAAATATCAGGCCTGTGGAGCGATACAGGCACTCAAGCGCCTCTAGTTCTCTTTAAGGATATTAATTTGTTTTCTAGGTTTTGAATTTCTGGGGCGTAATGCTTTGATTTTAGTTCAAACATTTGAAAAATATCCATCATAAATAGTCAGCACCTTGATTCTGTGTGTATCATGAAAATTCCCAATTTCGGAGAAAACGACGCATTGTTCCCAGTCTGGTCGTTCCATTCCCAAAACAGGTGAAATAAACACTGATATGAAAGCTAAAAATTCCAGCCGCAAATTGAACATGTACATACTTTTGGTTTTGTGTACGTATGTATGGCATCTGCAGCAGAAAAAATGTCACCACAAAAAAGCTGTTAAAAGATTTTGCAGCGTCAAGATCTGAGAAAGGTAGGTTGACACAAATGATTCATTCATCTTGGATTTTGTTTTCTTTTGCCATAACCAGGGATATGATCCCTGCCCAAACAGGGATATGATCCCTGCCCAAACATGGCATTCTTTATCTAATATGGTTTGAGCTTACAGTGAGCCAGTCATCCTGCTCCTTTGTGATTTTAAACTAGCTAGATCTACATGCATCATCTTCGACAGTGAGTTTTAATCTGTCGACACTTCCTTTCTAAAGCAGCCCTATTGTATTTCGCAACTTTGAGAAAGGAATAAAGCTGAAATTTCTTTCGTAATGGCCATTGATAATCAAGAATCATGGCCACCTGTGGTTTTTAAACCTTGACCAACGTTGCCAGCAGCTGTGTTTCTACTGTTTCATGATCATTGTGACTACTTGGTCATTTTACTGTTCAAGAGTTTTATTAATAAAAGTTAAAACAGAAGTCCCTTCATTGTATGACTTGTTTTATTTTTATTACGTTACAAGTAAAGCAATTACAAAGCATTTAATACTTTTACAAAACAAAACAAAAACAATGAAAATTTCATATCTCTGAGGCTGAAAACCAACCATATCTACACCTGTATTACAAGTTGTAGTTATTATGATTTGTAATTGTTGACAACTGTACAATACCATCGTTCATAACTATGACTTGTGTAGATGTAGACATGATAATAAATCAGCAAGTGCACAATTTAATAGTTTAGCTAAGAGCCCATTCATATGAGTATAGTAGCAAGGGTATTAATATCGATTGATAAAACTAAAACAGTCCAAGGTTACACTTTACCTCATATTTTTTCTTTGTACCCCCAATTCGAAACTTTGGGGGTGTACTGTATCCCTAAATGAAAAACCTAGTGGGCATGTTGCACTTATATCAAGGGTGATAACCTACGTCATAGCTGAGGTGTCGGAAACATTTTGAATAGCCGCCATTTTGTGTGCAAAGTGCAGATTAATTACTTTAAAAAGATACATGTATCTAAAATTTACTTAGAATGCCTACTTCATCTGGTGACGGTAAATATATTTGTCCTATTCGTGAAATCAAAATGCCATGAAACAATGTTGTAGCTCTAAACACTTCAACACAATTATTCTTAACGGCATTGTCAACAGTCTATTTATACATAGATATCGGGTACATTTCTGCAGAAATGCTACAATTTGTTGCTATTGCATTCGATTTCCCTTATTTGCTTTCATAATCACAGATGCAAATTGCTAATATACCATTATTTTGTAATTTGCAATGTTTGCTACCCCTCAATCAATGCGGGATTTGATGCAATGGTGTGAATTAGGTCGACTGGTGTCGTAAACACTTGCAAAGGCATTGATGTTGTATACACACGAAAAGGGTGACGGGCTGACAATCACGGAAAGCGATTTTGAGACACTGAGATAAAATCAATAGAATCAATTGTTGTGTTGTTGTAGGAAAATTGATCGGACGAAATGAGTCACCAACAAGAGTTGTGAATTGAAGAATTACATGTACACAAGCACTAGTAAACAAAATCAGTTCGAATATTTCAGGAAAACAACCACATTCTTATAATTGGTTGTTGATATTTAATTCGTTGGACTGTTTGTTAACTTATATAACAATGCCTTGATTGTATTTCTCAAATTTGTCTTAATATGATAGATATAATTGGAACACGAAATGTTATCCTTGAATAGTCTGTGATACGTAGTCTGCGGTCGACCTTGATTGTCGTTATTTCGACTTCACTTTTTTAATTTCACAAATAACTACTTAAGTCGACTTGAAGCTTTCTTGCCAAAAAATCATCCAAATTTTAAAATGAGTGGTTTCAGAAAAGATTTTCTTAATATTTAAGAAATTCTGTCCCAGTTGTAAACAAATACTTTTAAAACAAGGTAACAGAATTATATGGTGAGAAAGTGACCACATTGAAAATAAATCAACATCATTCTCATGATAATCTAAATGTGGTTGCATGATTTTTTGGTAACAAATATCAAAATCTGATATGTCGAATTAATGAAATCTCGAAATATTTCAGAGAGCCACTTTGATTTTGATATAACGGGAATGAACTATAGTTTGTCCCATTATTATTAAGTTTGAACATCGAGACTTTAAACTCTCCTTACCTTATCTCATGGATAGGGGCCTAAATGATCAACTCTTTGTTCACGTAGAGAACAGTTCAAGCTCACTGTTTCTTCTTTCTTATTTGTTCGGAGGAAAAGTATAGGTTTTGTCGGAATTGAGAATATCACATCAGTACAAAATGGTATTATTAAAGTTAGCCTGACATTGCCGATCAGATTAACTCTGTCAAACATGGACTGCCCGGCTTTGGTCGGTAGTAATGGTATGGGTGGTCTGCCTTGGAATGAGCTGAGTTTCCTACCTGAAACTTTTTCACATGTCAATAACATCTGGGTAAGATCGAGTACTTGAAGCTATACCATCAGGATTCAATAGAGGGAAGAGCGTTTCCCCCTTTTGTTTGTTTGTTTTGCTTCATTGCGTTTTTATGCTAAACTTGGACCTTTTTTTCAGTTAAACCCAGCGAAGTTTACATATTCATGTACTTCCTTGGTATGGCTAGGACTTGGCTTGGGCTAAGATATGCTTGCCGAAGGAAATTCCCACTTGACTACCGGTGCAAGCAAGATTCTCAAGTTGTCTGATTTTAAACCTTATGCCGTATTTCCTGGGGCCAAACACTGCTTATTGATCTAGTACAGAGTTAAAGTGATCCTGAAGGAATCGTTTTGAGATCTAGTTACGTCAGAACAATTCACTAACCCGCTTTCTAACCAATTAATAACCATGGAAGACGCAATCAGAACCGGATCCTTCTGTATAAAGCCTAGATTACATTTGGCCTACGGAGCTCTTACGGCACCCGTAAACTCGCCGTAACTCCAAATTCGTGCAGTCCCCGTGTGGAGGCATACGGTGTCCGTGTGATTATCTCACGGTTTTACGGGCACCGTAGACCTTGCAATCACGTTTAACAAAAAGGAAAACATATTTTTGAAAATCACAAGACCATACGGAGCCCGTTACCCGTAAACACGTCGTAGAGGCATCGCACGGTCGCTGTACGGACATCGTACGGTGGCCGTGAAATGTCTCGGTACTAAATCTTGACTGAATCAACCTACTGGCTCCATACGGAGACTGATTGACAACCGTAGGGTCTACACAAGACCTTATTGACACATCTTACGGTCTTTGTACGGGGACCACATGATTACCTTACGATTACCGTGCAGTCACCATACGGTCGCCTCACGGATCTTTGTAATTAGTTTATGAAATCTGATCAAAAACCATACGACAGCTGGACGATTTTACAGTGAACACAAACATCGTAGCCTACGACATCGCACGGTGTCAAAAAATTTTACAGAAAATCGCAGACTATGATATCGTACAGCGTCCGTAGCAAATGTAAACCAGCCTAGTACTGGTGATACCCAGGAAGCACATGAGTACCGGTAAGTGAACTTCGCCGTGATATAACTGAAAGATTGTTCAAAACGGCGTAAAAGCCCATTTAAAAAAAACACACACACACAACAACAACAAATATGTTGTACATATTATTAGTAATGCAGACAAGTAGGAAGCAATTCAATATTGCGGGGGGGGGGGGGGGGGCTAACTTGGGGGTAGGGAGATATTCTTGGTAGATTGTTGTGTTGCATGACACACTAGTACATGTATTTCATTTATGCTTATTGTAAAAATTATTGGCCTTTCTACCCCCCCCCCCCCCCCCCCCCCCCCCCCCACCCCTGTTCCTACGGGCCTGTAATGTCCAATCAGTCAATGCTTTTTCAAATTCACGTAGTGAAAACGAAGTCTTACAGTCGTTTCTCGGATAAATACTATCAAAATGATCACCATATGAAAATGTTTCTTGATAGAATTTAGTATTATCATTGTAAATATTACAATTTCGGATGAAGTGTATACGACATCTATTGTTAAATCGCACATGTGTCACCGGCTTCGAAAATTGTGCGGAGGTAATTGCAAAATCAACGAAACTAATGAACAAAATATTAATGTATACTAATGAAGAAAGTTGTCAGGTACCATATGCACTGCTTTGTTTGGACAGATCTTCAATAACAATAATGTACAAGCTGAAAAACTTACCTTTTAAAACGAAAATGGTGGATTTAAAATGTCTCCGATGACGTATGCTATGACGTAGGTTGTTACCCCTGCATATGTATCTCTTGATCATGATTTTCTATGAAGTAAGTGCAGTGGTGTTGCATTTCTTACCTTCGATCTGAAGGGTAGCTGCAATGTTATTTCAGTAGATCAGCCTGTCGTGTCTAATTTTTACGCCAGAAGCTAAACAGTTTTTTCACCAGTTGATTGTTTAATATTTAATATAATGTAATGTCCCTTATTGATGTTTCCCCAGCTTTTTTCTACCTAAAGATGGGCTTACCAGATGGCCAATCCATCGATAAAGTTAAAATAAATCATCTGGAATAAACTTACAGCATCGACATAATCAGATTCCTTCATAAATCAATATCATGAACACCTGACTATCCATATAGACATAAATAAATTTCCAGTGAGATCATAAACTTCTGGCTACACAAAATTTGTCAAATAACTCTTTATGAAAATGAAAGAATCGAAGACCAGTTTCTTATATAAACATGAATGCTACTTAATGTCCAAATGAAGCATGATCGGCAGTAAAATTGATATTCTGCATTAAGTACAGTTGGTTTCTCAAATAGCGATCAGCTCCCTATTTAATTTGCTTTCTGAACATGCATTAAAAAGAGACAATACAGCATGTTTGAAGAATCAGAAGTGTTTCCTGATGCGACATCTGAAGACCAGGGATCACCTGAACAACTGTGACATGGTAGATCTAGAGCTAAGGAATATAAAAAGAAAAGAAAGCCAAGCAAATGTAAAACAACACTTTAATATCAACTGTTTATACAGGACAGTTTGATAAGTCATTTCGTTGAAATGATATCCCTGCCAAAATAGACGTTTTTTCATAGAAACATATAAGACATACTGTGTTTTGCATGTACAGGCGGCCTTCTTGTTATTGGTCCATGATTACATTATGCAGTAAGCCACCTTTTTCCATAACACAGCAGTTCATTAAATAAAAACAAATAATGATTGTCTGCGGTTTATGATAAACAATATAAATATGAAGTGTAATAAAATTTTATCTAGTTGTCCAAGAGATATAGGTCCATAATATACGCATCAAGACCCCTTTTTCAGTGACAAGGCATTAAATAAAAAAACAAAAAAATAAATTTCACAATTGTGTGACATAATTTTTGATGTCATTTTGTACATGATCCATAGAAGTAAATGGGTTTTATGGATATTACCATGGATGCATCTATAGGTGGTTTTGTATGTTCTGATCTTTAATAAAATTTTATCTCAAATGCCAACTCATGTCAGATCCTATACCGGTATATACTGGTATATCATATTCTTTTTCTCATGTTTTGTTTGTTACAGAAAGTCCAAGCTCAGACTTTCAAGATCCAGAGCTAGAGTTTGATGAGGGAGGGCTGGAACTGGCTGCTAAGGAAGGTAAGGAGGTTATACTAGAATTATCCAAAGAGCAAAAAATAATGAAAGGAACATATTCAGTCCATTAAAAAAATACCGCAAGTTGAGGATTTTTTAGGTTAAAATATCTCAAAGTATTGGACAACATAGATCCATAATAAGACTGCACATTCTGTGCTAATCTTGATCGTACTATTTTCAAAGGCAACTTGTGCATATTGTGCACACTGCTATATAAGTCCTCTACTGGCAAAGCCGAAGGGTACTTCAGGTTTGCACTCCTTCCGTCCGCCTGTCCGCCAGTCCACACGCAAATCAGTTTTCCGGACTTTTTTTCTAAACGCTAGCAGATATTGAGCTTATTTTTGATGTGCAAGTCAACCACTATGAGTTACAGATCAAGTTCGAGTTTCGTTGCGGTCCACTGATTTCTGACGAAATTACGGGCCTTGGACTTAGAAAATTTCACCGAAAAAACAGTTTTCTGGATTTTTTTTCCTAAACGCTGGTAGATATTGAGCTGATTTTTGGTGTGCAAGTCAACCACCATGAGTTACAGATCAAAATCGAGTTTCGTTCCTGTCTACTGATTTTTGATGAAATTACGGGCCTCGGACTTAGAAATTTTCACCAAAAAAGACAGTTTTCCGGACTTTTTTTCTAAATGCTGGCAGATATTGAGCTGATTTTCGGGTTGTAAGTCAGCCACCATGAGTTACAGATCAAGTTTGAGTTTCGTTCCGGTCCACTGTTTTTTGATGAAATTATGGGCCTTGGACTTAGGAAATTTTACTGAAAAAACAGTTTTCCAGACTTTTTTACTTACAATGCTCATGTCTGGTATGTAGGTACCTGTCATTGATACCGATCTTCTGTGGGTTATATGTCCAAGGTCAAGGTAAAAAACTTTAATCCTTATCATGAAAACTTATCCTCAAAACTTTTCATAGTCATTTCTCTGTATATTCAAAGTACTTAAGTTATAACACTTATACATGGTAAGCTGGTACCTCATTGGTACACACCTGCTGATGATAAGGTCAAGGTCATCTCACAAGGCAAAGGTCATATTTCTGAAAATTTGCTTTTACGGGGACATTTGTGTTTCACAAACACATCTTGTCTTAGTAAAACTTCTTCAATGAACTTACTCTAACAAGGAAAATGCTTATATATTTGGCTTTCATTAAAGTATTGCATACAAGGAGAGACATGATGCTTATTATTCTGAAAGGAGGTCAAATACGTTCTTTCTCCTCCACAGAGTTTCACAAACTATACCTGCCAGCGATATATACGGCTGGTAGGGGACTTGGTATTGCTATGCAATACTATCAGAATGCTTGTCAAATTCAATTTTCACCCTTTTAAAAAAAAAAAAACCTGGTTGCTAGATAAACATTTCCTTTCTTAATTTTAGTTTTGGAAGAGGGTCAGAATTTTAATTAGAATGAGGAATCTACGCTCTGTAATAGCACAGATAAAGGCATGCAGGCGTCTCATTAGATTTAATGAATCATGATTGGTAAATGAAACATATGTTTTTAATGAGTGGGGTCTCTTTTTCCCCATATCACCTTTTGAGCCTAAATTTACCTGTACGTACAGATCAACAGCTGATAGAAGATACAGTGCTTTTTCTGAAATCTGATCAATAATTCTTGTAAATTCATATCAAGATAGATATTAGGAAAAGAAGCATGCAGAAGCATGTAGATGTGGCACTGGAATCATATCAACTGCCTGTCTGTATATATAACCCTTTAAAGTAACAATAAAGGCCAAAAGTAAACAAAGCGGGTGTTTCAATGCATTTGAATTTATATCATACCATGTAAAAGTATGGAAATTATTGTGAAGATGACAATCAGTCATTGTACGGTCGGTCCAAGAGTAAGTCGCTGACAGGGAAATTAATTTCAAAACTATGGGTTAAAACCTGCCAGGTAGCTGTGTCTTTTGTTTACTTTTTGTCTGATTTTAAAATTCTTTTTTCTGCCAGCGACTAACATATGGTCCAACCACACGATAACAGACTGTCACCTTCAAAATATTTTCCATACTTTTAAATGGTATGATTTAAATTTAAATAAATTTTGACACCTGCTTTGATATTTTGGCCTTTAATTGGCCTTTAAGGGCCTGTTTTTAACTTCTATTGTTTTGCAGCCAGTGTACATCAACATCAGACTCCACAAAATGTGGAGTCTGGTCTGTGATATATACATTGTCTACTTTGCTGTGACATAATGGATGAAAGCAACCAGTTGAAGTTGCTCTTATTAGGCTCTTACTTCTAGAATGAAAATGTCCATTTACCTGATTGAGCACTCTAAGGGTAATACATAGTTTTAGACATATAGTTTTAGGCACATAGTTTGTTTTGAGCATCTTGCAAAGTTTAACACTTCCAGAAGGCAAAAATGTAGACTTGTCTAAACTGAAAGCATTTGCAGGCAACAAATTAAGGTGTGACTAAAATGATGGAACCTTTCTTTGATAGGATAGAAATCACGGTAGAAAAAAGGAGAAAATGGTGGTTACCAGCACTTTCTCCTTTTCCCACCAGGTTTTCAAAAGCCTTCTTCCTCAGGGTGGTTACAACTCGGGATTAAATGGTAAAGGGTTAACACATTATCATCTGTTCAGGATTACTCTCTAGCTGCATTGCAGCAGACTTTTGAAAACTTTGAAAATGTTCTTGTAAATCAGGGATTTGTCAACAGGAATTTAGAGTTAACCCAATACCACACAATTCAGAGTTTTAACAATTCCTGGGAAAGTAGACTTTTGAAAACATTGAGGAAAAATGAGAAAAGCTGATAAATAGTACTTTCTCCTGTGCCCACAATCTTTTCTTACCTTTTAGAAACAGATCCTGTCATTTGAACCACATTTAATTTGGTGCCTACAAATGCTTTCAGTTTGGACCAGTCTTAGATTTTGTTGTGTGGTAAAGAGTTGAATGCCAGTACTGAGTAGTATTGTAGCTGAAGATGAAATTGGTAATTTTCAGCAATTTCTCCTTTAACAAAATTAATGCACTTAACAAAACTTATAAACTGCCACTTTGTAAAATATGACTTCAGGCACTTGCTCAAACAACAATGAAAAGAATTAGTCATATCACATGTTCATTGAAAACTGATTTCTTAACTCTGACATAGTATTAAAATTGTATTGAGATCATATAGAGTAACATACTATTTCATAAAAATTTGTTAATTGAAAAAATTCATGCTCATCAGTGTAGCTGTGATTCTCCACAATGGGCAGTGGCGGTTTATCTAAGTTTTGTGTAGTGTATTTTTCAAAAGTTGTCTGATTTAGGATAAAAAAAATGAATGTTTGTGTGCATGTGTTAATTATGTAAACCTTATTTGATATTTATTTTGTATCTTCAAATGCTCTGTATAACAAGGAATCTTTTGATAAAAGGTTAACAAGCAATTTGCAATCGAACAAGTCTTTGATAAACAAACCTTTGATTCTTTATTAGACGGCAAAGTTTGAGACTTACCCAAATTGAAAGCATTTGCAGACAAGTCAGTGGTGTACAAATGATACTTGTCTTTAAAAGGGTTGAAAACATGGTGAGGAAAAGGAGAAAGTGCTGGTTACCAGCATCTTTTCTTTTTCCCATAATGTTTTCAAAAGCCTTCTGCCCCAGGGTCTTTAACGTTGGAGTCGGCCTCCCCTTTTCTGTTAAAGTTTTGTAAGAGCTCACATTTTTCAAACCTTGTAATGGACTTTTTGGTTTATATTTGGATTGATGATAGGTATTGGTCCATGGTCCATAATCTTAAGCTCAAGGTTCTTGACTTCGATATATTACATCAACATTTTGTGAAAAGGTTTTTTAAAGCTTGTATTTTCCCAACTTAATGATGGATTTGGTTCATGTTTGGCTTTATGACAGACACAGATCCAAATTCTCATTGAGCAATACCCTAGCCATGCCCATGCCCATGGCCTTAAGTTCAAGGTCACAGATTTGAAAATTTCATGTTCAAAGTCAAGGTTGACCTTTTGCACTAACCCTGGCGTTGGAGATGGTCTGTCCTGGACTGTGACCCTGTTGTTGTTTCAAGGCCCTGCCACCCCAAACAATTAACTTTACCAGGCGAGCTTGGCTGTCTGATATTAGATCTAGGTCTTGTTTTGTATGTTTTTATATGTTGATGGGTTATAGTGTATGTACTGCATCCTTACATAATGTAAACATGCATCTTGTTTATTTATTCATGCAATGAACAACAGATCTAGATATAGAGGCAGAATTAGAAGGTAATTACATAGTTTTTAGATCATTATGTGAACCACATCATTACGTTAAAGGCTAGATGGACTTTAATCCTTAAACAAGTTTTAACAACCCTGAGGTAAAGCCTCTTGAAAATGCTGAGGAAAAAGGAGAAAATGCTGGTAATCAGCATTTTTTCCTTTTCCAAAAATGTTTTCCACTAAGCCCAAAAAAAATACCATCATTTTGATCCATGTTTTAAGTTTCTCCCCTAAAATTGCTTCAAAAACAGATGAGCCTAAACTTTTATCATGTTGGAATGGGTTAAGTTGTTGCATGGGCATTTTGTTTACCTACATTATTTTGTTATTCTTTTGCTTTTGTTTTAGCTGGGCAAGAATCTTTGTTGGTTTTATTAGCTCCACTGGCTAAAGGACAGAGAGCTTCTGTCATGGCTCTATGTCTGTCCTTGCATGCGTCTGTGTGTGCATCTGTGCCTGTGTTAACTCATACATCTTCTCTTCTGTCTTACTTACTCAGCTTGACCAATTTTCAGAGAAATGATCCTGCCATTGTGCTCTTCACAATTCCTTCAAATAATTTGATTACCTTGAAAACCCTGGTTTCTATGGTAACAAAAATTGAATTTTTTTTAACCCTTAGGCTGCTATGCGTGACTTACAGACTTTTTGCAGATAGTGTAGATCAAGATTAGACTGCACAACATCTTCTCTGAAACTACAACCCAATTTTGACCAAACTTCACAGAAATGATCCTGTGATTGTCTTCTTTAGAATTTCTTCAAAGAGTCAAAACTGTGGTTGCCATGGGAACAGAACTGAAAAATGAAATCTTAATTTTTTTTGTCTGATTGTACCAATACGCCAAGGGCTACCAATTATGGCATGTAGCTTCATCTAATAGGCGGTACCTCTACTAAAATTTTTCAAAGTAGAGCCCTGATGTCAAAATTGGCCCTGTGTCTCAGGGGTCACAAGTTTCACATGTGCTTATATACTGAAAACTTTGAAAATCTTCTTGTTTCTTAGGATATAGCTTAGGACTTCAAAATATTGCATGCAGCTTCATCTTATTGACCTTTACCAAGATTGTTCAAATTATAGCAAACATATGTCATGCAGTGAAGCTCAATCAAGATCAATCAAGCTGGCACAAATGATAGCCCTGAAGTCAAAATTTGGGCCACCTGATGGGTAGCATGTTTCACTTGTGCTTACTGGTAAAGGGAAAAAATGAAAATCTTTTTGTTCCTACTAAGAAGGCCTCGGGCTACCAAATTTTGCATGTCACAGGGTTCACCTAGTAGACCTCTACCTAGGTTGTTCAAATTATAGCCAAAATTATAGTAAGAATTGGCCTATCCTGCGGGTTACAAGTTTAACGTCTGCTTATAAATCTTTGTGTACCAACCATCCTTCCTACAGCTACTAAATTTGGCTCATAGCTTCATCTAGTGGATCACTACCAAATTTGTCAAAAATTAAGGTCTACGGCCCCTAACTCATTGGTAAACATTGACATTTTTGTAAAGGCTACTTGCCCAGTCTCGGCAGCTTCCGTCTTTTCATACGAGAGTTAGAGGCCGTAGACTCACAAACTCATAGGTAAATATCATGTAACATCGACATTTTCGTAAAGGCTATTTGTCCAATTTGGGCAGCTACCATCTTTTAACATGAGAGCTAGGGGCCGTAGACCTTAAGACAAGGGTCAAAATTGGCCCTGTGGGAGGGGAGGTGTTTCACACATTTTACAGGGGCTTTAAATATCTTCTTGTTTTTAACCATTCAGATTAGACCTGTATAACTTTTATGTTGCTTTATCTAGGAGACCTTTACCAACATTTACTAATTATAGCCTTTTGTAGCCCTTACTGTGGGGGTCACATCTCTTATATAGGCTTTTATAGAGAACAATTTGAAAATCTTCTTTTTCTAAACCATTTGGCCTGGAATTGTAATGTTTGGGATGTAGCATGATATTGGAGACTTCTTTCGGAGATTGTTTAAATGATTGCAAGTGGGTAAAACATTAGTCTCATCAGAGGGGATGGGGTGTCAAAAATTGTTCTCTTTTGTGTGTGATTTAGGACATTCTTGCTTTTCTTTCAGAAATCTTGTTGAAATACATGTACCCTTTGTCAGTTCATTGATAATTGGTATAAATAATATTGGATTAGAACTGCCCCTAGTCTTTAAAGTCATCCTAGTTGCATATTAGAAAAAAAAGACATGATTTATTTTCTAGGCTATTCTTATACAGATCTAAGAGTTTGAATATTGTCGATGTCAATAACAAGTAGGGCATACATAAGCAACTTAGTAGGAAGTAGAGTGACACAGGGCCATCATGGCCTTCTTGTTCTTTTTGCCTCAGCATTTTCATAAGAGGTCAGAAGCACAAATGAAATACTTGTGGTGAAAAATACACTATTGAAACTATTGTCTGTAATGGCCACCAGATCATTTCGATTAATGTACAATCTAATCTTTATCTACACAGTGCATACATATATATGAACAGGGCTCATGTTGCCTGTTGCAAGCAGAGTGATAAGTTGTGACTGAAATTCTGTTCAAAGCGTGATTACTATTTGTACAAAGACTCAATGAGATATAAATGCTTCTTGTTATATTTCAGGGTTTTTTTTACAAACAATATTCACATTATGAAATACTTTATATTTTCACATAATTTGATGTTGTTGCAAGCTTAAGGGTATAAAATTCAATTTTTATTTGCAGTTGTAAAAATCCAAGTTCATTCATAAATTCAATTTTCTATCTGGG
Source organism: Hippopus hippopus (assembly GCA_946811185.2). Taxonomy (NCBI): domain Eukaryota; kingdom Metazoa; phylum Mollusca; class Bivalvia; order Cardiida; family Cardiidae; genus Hippopus; species Hippopus hippopus. The sequence goes on along the minus strand of OX328101.1, from coordinate 21,924,929 downwards.
GACAAAATTTTAGACATTAAAGACTTGAAAACATTTGGATTGAATATAGAGTTAATGATGGAATTTATTTTGAAAGGGTATTACAAAAGTTATTTGAAAATCCTTCTTTGTCATTGAAAAAGTGTTGTAAAGAGATTAGAATTAGGGATAAAGATTAGCTTCATGATTGATGTAGACAAAACATCTTTGAGAAGCCATGATTTTCAGCTTTGAAAAAAAAATGAAGACCTGAATTCAGTTGGACTTTGGATACTGGTAGCTTGTATTTTCTGTTCTTTAGCTCCACTGGCCAAAGGCCCAGCAAGCTTATGTCATGATCCTATGTCTGTTGTGTGCCCTTGGGTGCGTCTGTGTGTGCGTACGTCCATTAACGTTTATTTCTATTATCTCTGACCATCCAATTTTGACTAAACATTACAGAAATGATCCTGCCATGGTCCCCTCTAGAATTTCTTATAAGAATTTAATTCCTGTAAAAACTCATTGCCATAGCAACAAAACTGAAAAATATTCAAATCTTTGAAAATCTTCTTGTTGGAAACCATAAAGCACGGGGCTACCAAATTTGGTATGTAGCTTCATCTAATGGGCCTTTACTAAGTTCTTCAAATTGTAGCCTTGGGGTCAAAATTAGCCCTGCCTCGGAGATCACAAGTTTCGCATGAGCTTGAGAAGTGAAAGCTTTAAAAATCTTCTGCATCTAAATCATAAGGCCTAGGGCCACCAAATTTGGCGTGTAGGTTTATCTTATGAACCTCTACCAAGAGTCTTCAAATTATAGCCCTGGGATCAAAATTGGCCTTGCCCCCAGGATTACAAGTTTTACATTGACTCATTTAGTGAAAACTTTAAAAATCTTCTAGGTCCTAACCATAAGACCAAACACAACCAGATTTTGCATGTAGCTTTATCTACTGGGCCTCTCTACCAAGATTGTTCAAATTATAGTTCAAAGTATTACATAGGTTTATACCTGTATATAGGGTTAATATATAGGTACCAAATTGTGGACTACTACCAGGTTTCAAGCAATTATAGTTCTGGTCTAAAATGGCCCCACCAAAAAACTTTGAAAATCTTCTTGTTTGAAATCATTTGGCTTAGAAGTATATTGTTTAGAATGTATTATAGTTTGTACTTATTTGCCAGTTGAGCAATACAAGGCCATCATGGCTCTCTTATTACTTTTTTGTTTGCATTTGGTTTGCTCTCTTTTGTTGCTATTGCAGACAATGTAAATCAAGTTCATGCTTCTAAAGAGCTCTTATCCTCCGTCTTTACAGTTCAATGTATTCTGGATTTTCAGACCAAAACAGTCTGGCTGTAATATGGCAAAACTCTCTTGTAACCTATGACCCTGTACCAAAAAATCCTCACTTTCAATGACCCCTAGGAGGAAGGCTTTTGGAAATTGTGTGGGGAAAAGAAAAAAAATGCTGGTAACAAGCTTTTTCTCTTTTTTTCCAAGAATGTTTTCTGCCTGTTCAAAGACAATTTTAATCATTCAAGTCATACTGAATGTGTCATATTTAATTATGTTGTCTCCAAATACTTTGAATTTGGATGATCCCAAAATTTTGTGGTTTGGTAAATAGTTTAAGTGTAAAACATACCCAGCAGACTTATTCAGTCTTGAAAGATGACCCAGGTTTCATGGTTGCTTTTATCTAGAATGTCTCGGCAGAGGGTACAGTGTAGATCACAGATCAGACTACACATTTTGATTTAGCCTGGCAAGCTAGAAGCAAGTCAAGTTGGGAAAGGAGCTTTTAGGCTTAACAGACTGAAAGTGTTCATTTTATTACTTCACTCTTTACCAAACAACAAAATTTTAGACTTTTCCTAATTGAAAACATTTGCAAAAGAGAAATAAAAGATGGACCAAATGAGTCAAAGGATTAGATATGTCTTTAAAAAAGGTCAGAAAAAAGTTGTCATAAAAGAGAAAATGCTGGTTACCAGAATTTTCCCTTTTTTCTCAGAGTTTTCAAATGCCCTCCCTCCAAGGGTTGACAAAACAGGAGTGCTTCGACAACTGTTAGCCCTTAGTCTTTGAATTCATTTTTTCTTTTACACTATTTCTGTTTGTACGAGGGTTGTTCGATATGTAATGTGTGTTGTACGATATCTCAAAAGCATTCGACTCAAATAGTGAAATGAACATTACATCCCTTCAAAGTATTCTCTGCGGTTTGAAGTACATAATTTCAATCTCTGAATCCATTTCTGAAATGCGTCACGGTACGCTGATTTAGGTAGACCTCTGAGGCACTGACTGATGGCTGAGCCAAGGGCTTGTCGGGACTTGTAACGACGACCAGATAAGAACTTTTTAAGTGTTGGAAAAAGGAAAAAGTTGCATGGGGCTAGATCTGGAGAGTATGGTGGGTGTAGCAAGACGGTAACCTTCTCCGACTTCAAAAATTGCTTCACAAGCTCAGATGTATGTGATGGAGCATTATCATGAAGTAGACAAACATGCCTAAATCCTGACACAGGGCGTCGTTTAAGATAATATTTCTTGACCTTTTTTAGTATAACATCTCGGTAATACCGACCTGTAACACTTTTGCCCTTCGCCACCGGAATTGGTACGGCTATACCATCACATGAGAAGAATATGCAATAAAGAACCTTCTTTGTGCTTATGCTTCTTTTGGCAACTACAGGCCTTCTACTGTGTTTAGTTAGCCCTATTTTGTTTCCAATTTTTCTTACTGGTTCGAAATAGTGAACCCATGTTTCGTCACCAGTAAAAATGTTTGCAAATTGTCTTTGATTGAAACATTTTGAGCAATTGCTTAGCGGTTTGTACTCGTACCCATTTTTGGTCATCTGTCAATATATGCGGTATCCATCTGGCAGAAATCTTTCGTACTTTCAAAATACGCTTCAAAATGAAATGCACGCGCGATAGCGATATGCCAACAGCGTTGGCAATATCATGAATCGTGTATCTGCCATCACTTTCAATTATTTCCATGACTTTTGAGACATTTGCCCTGCCTTTACAGTCACAGGCTGGCCAGATTTTGCTGCATCTTTGACGGACTCTGTGCCAGTCAGAAATTTCTTTCTCCACCTACGAACTGTCTCATAAGATACCTTGTTAGACCCATAAACTTCCCCCAATTCAGTAAAAATCTGCATCACCAAATGACCGAGTTTTATACGAACTTTTATATAAGCTCTAATTTCTTTAATATTCTTAATCTGTTTCCCAACCATTTTTACAACAGTGGTCAACGACTAGCTCTATTGAAATGACTATAAGTTTAAAACTATGTGGAGCTGAAGGTTCGTGTTTATACCGTTGGAAAGGTATTGAATAGAGCTATTCAAGTGTATCATCATCCATGAAATCGTGCAAAGCATTATCGCGCTGTGGTACAATACACATTACATATCGAACAGCCCTCGTATGCATAAATGTTATTTTTTTTCACACTATTTTTGTTTGTATGCATAAATGTTGTGTTGTATTTTCTGTTGTTTAAAGATGAAGATGGCACTAATGTTTATCTACCCTCGGGCTCTTCCGTCCTTGACTGGGACATTGGGAAAGGTAAATCAAGGTCACCTGGAGTTATTCTACTGTATGAAAAGTCTAACTTCTATAACTCTGTTCTCTTAACCTATTAGTGTACAGCCCATTGTTAGATCTATCAAAACCTTAACTCTTTATCGAACAACAGAACTTTGGTCTTGTCCAAATCCAAAGGCTTTTGCAGACGACAAAGTAACTGTGACTGGCATTGCGGAAGTTGTCTTATATCGGAAAGAAACATTGTGGGAAATGGAGAAAATTCTGGTTACCAGCATTTTTGCTTTTTTCCAAAATGTTTTCAGATGCCTTCATACCCAAGGCCATTAAAACTCAGGATTGTGAAGTAGAGGGGTAGAAAGATAGAGGAACAGAAAATAATGTAATTGAACAGAAAGGAACAACGATGGGTGAAGGAGCAATTGCTTGTTATTAGCAATTAGTTGTTTCCCCACAATATTTCCAAAACTGTCTTTTTAACCCTTTACCACACGGCAAAATTTAAGACTTATCCAAATTGAAAGCATTTGCAGAAGACAATTTCATAGTGGCTCAAATAACGCAACTTTTCTTTGGTAGGGTAGAAAACTTTGTGGGAAAAGGAGAAAATGCTGGTTACCAGCATTTTCTCCTTTTCCCACAATGTTTTCAAAAGGCCTCTTCTTCAGGGGTGTTAAAAGGTGTCATTGTGTGGTAAAGGGTTAAGTGGCATATAAAGTTGTGATTTACAGAAAATTGTTAACCTATTACCATACAGGCTTAGTTCTCGTCGTTAGATTACACAACCAGCTAATCAAACTGGTGCAAAGGTAAATAATAGAAGAAAAGGACTGTGTCATCTTGTAATATGTGGAGAACGCTTTTAGAAGAGAAGCAGATGCACTTATCAAGTATTTGCTGCCTTTCTGTGAGTGTTTTTTGCAAAATCTGCCTTTAACAGACATGAAAAAATGTATCCTTTGTATGGCCATGGGCTAACTAAATCTTACCTAGTGTGATTATATTCATTGACACTTTTTACAAAGTTGATTGCTGTGTTTGACTATCAGAATGGTATCTTAGAAAGTATAGGTAGAGCTTGCATGTACAACTAACCATGCTTATGTTATTCCATGTTTGTTGAAGAAATAATTTTCTTTCTATGGTAGGTTGTCGTTCAATAAACCATGGTTGTGAATTATGAGGCACAATAAATAAACCACGAGGGTGATAGCCTCATAACTAAGAACCGTAGTTCATTGAAGACGAACCATGATAGAAAGAAGAGTATTTTGATTCTAACATGACCAACACTTGATCAAAGGGAACAAGATAAAAAACAGAGAAACTTTTGTCTTCATTCCACCATACTTTTTTTCCATGGGTAAACGTCACATTCATGACATACGAGGGTTGTCCCAAAACTCCGTGACAAATTTCATAAACGAGCCATTTTTAGCGTCAGGACATGCATTTTCACACATTTCATCCATTAAGATGTTATTTCACTTTTTATTAAGTCTCCAATGAGATATAAGCTTTATTTTTACTTTAAATTTACAAAATTGATAAGGAGGTGTCATTTGCCGGCGCACGCCATTTTCTCTATATACCTTTTTGTATGAACTCCAATCATATACGAATATTTTCGATATTTGATATCATTTCTGCTTCATATTACATGGACGTTTTCTCCTGAAACTTTGATGTCATCACAGAAAATTTGAATTTGATCAAGTAAATAACAGACGGTATAAAAACAAACGAAAAAGATCAGTAGAAAATAGGAAATTTGAAATGACGACGTCAGACGATTGCGCGGCGCAGCGAACAGTTATAAGATTTTTTGCCGATCTTGGAATAACACTCGACCAGACTATAGAACAAATTTGGCGTACTGAAAAGTTTAAAAACATTACTCGAGCACTGGCTTATAAATGCCATGGCAGTAAAACAGACTTAAGGGCAAGTGAACACTAGAAAGAAAGCACGAAATGGTGGGCCGATTTCTTTAGATGAAGAGTCGTGTGATTTGGTGAAGAGATGCATTTTTGCAGATCTGAAACTAACAGTCAGAGAGGTACCGTCGTCAACCGCCATTTCAAGGTCTTCTTTCCACAGAATTTTTAAGGACAAACTGAACATGTCACAAGTCTACGAGAGCTGGGCTCCACGTCTGATATCTGATGATAACAAACAGAAGAAGATTCACACGTCCCTAGAATTTCTTGCTCGAGTTGAAGCAGACGACGCTCTGTTGGAATCTCTTTTTATAGCAGATGAGAGGTGGTTAAACTACTTCAAACCCGAAGGAAAGCGACAGTCCAGTATATGGAAGACACCTCGGACCCCTCCATCCAAAAAGGCAAAAATTTCTACTCGGATTTACAACTTTGCCTGCTTTCCACAGCTAAAGGAGGATTTACGAAGTCGCAAGTTCAATTCCAGCAATGAGCTGATGTCTGCTTTATTTGCTTTTAATAGAGGTCTGACAGAAATTTGGTTTAAGACAGTTTTTGAGCAGCTGTGGATTAAATGACATGGCAAATGCTTTTAATTTCACGGAGAATACCTTGACAAAGGCTCTTAAACTTAACATTGATGTCGTTCATTAGTGCTTGATGTGCACCACAGTGTGGGTACTTGTTGTGGTATTTATGCTATAATTTTCTTATTTGTAAAGATTTTTGTGTGATTTTCTATATACATGTTTGGTATATATGTATTGAAAACATCGAAAAATTGCATTTTTAGCGTTTCATTTTCTTTTGGTATTGAAATTGTCACGGAATTTTGGGACAACCCTCGTAATCATACATTGTTCATGACATCATTATTGCAGCTATAATACATACTCAAGGAAAAAGAAACACAACTTTTTCATAATCATATATATTTGAAAATTTATGTCGGTGCAGTGAAACATCATTCTTTCTACAACTGGTCATCGCTATCGATTTTTACTCAATTCGTTTTATTGAAAGTAACACATGCGTAAAGCTGTGTTTAGCGAATTTCATTTTTCACGTGCACGCTGCACTGAACAACTTGCATGTTAGTACCTATACAAATTTCATTGTAGGATTTACCATACAGGCTCAAATACAAGTAATCCAGGTTTTTTAAGCAGTTTTATGCAGTAATTGCTATGCCAAGCTTACGTAAAGAACACCGTGAACATGCCTTCAGGATGCTGATGAACGGGACTTTGCAACGCGTTACTGCCCACCATCCAGGTGTATTTTCTCTTCAGCAATGGAGAGAATTCTTATTCTCTGACGAGTCCCGTTTTTTATTGTACAATTCAGACAGAAGAACTTGTGTCTACTGACGTCGAGGTGAACATTTCTCAGACACTTGTGTGGTGAAGTGTGATTGCTTTGGAGGTGGTCGGGTGATGATGTGGGCAGGCATATCACACTGACAAAAAACTCCACTCATATTCATTGACGGATCTTTAACAGTTGTTTGTTACAGGGACACTGTGCTGCAACCGATCGTTGTCCCATTCGTTCAACGTCACAACGTCACTTTCCACCACAACAATGCACGGCAGCATGTTGCTAGGATATGCCAAGCCTACCTAGCCGACAGCAATGTGAATGTTATGCCTTGGCCAGCATTCAGTCCCGATCTTTCGCCCATTGAACATCTTTGGGACATTTTAGACAGATGTGTACGTAAATGGACTCCACCCCCGACATCACACGATGAGCTGAGACAAGCCCTGATTGAGGAGTGGGAAAACATCACTATCAGACAGGTGAACTCTCTGATTAATTCAAAGCACCGATGGATTAGGGCAGCAGTGGCTGCCAATGGGGGCCATACCCAGTATTAGAACTTTGCATGGCGCATTTGCCACCCTTACGTCATGATAGCTGCCATATGTCTCAATGTGCGTTTTGTTTAGGGTCAAGAAAAATGACAGTGAAAGAAGGACTCTTATGTCGTTATTTCAAGAATGAAATCAATTTATATTGTGAATGAATTTACATTTAGATTCTATGCTTAATCTAGAGTTGTGTTTCTTTTTTCTTTGAGTATAATTATATTAAAGTATAAGGATGTTTTAAGTTTATAAACAATTCTTCATCTTTATTCATAGTTAATTATTCTAGTTTTTGCCTTTGAAATGACAGGGAAGAATGAATTTAGATGTACATCATGTTAGTAATAATGAATTGACATGTGACTTTCATTGATAAAATATCTGAGGGCAGAAATATGGAACAGCCACAAACAACCTACGTCATATAGAATGATGTTGATTTTTCCATACTTTCTGTGGCGTTGTGTATTTAGAGAAAGATTTATGATTGTGTCATGTTAGATTAATCTTGCTCACTTTTTCAACTAACCCTGTTTTACTCTTTTAACATGTAGACTTTTTTGCAGGCATTATTTACCGTTGGCTTAAGACTTACCAGACAACACAATTTTAGACTGGTCCAAACTGAAAAATTTGCAGACAACAATTTAGATATGTCTTGAATTATGATATTTGTCTTTGATAGGGATGGAAACATTGTCGAAAAAGAGGAAATGCTAGTTACAAGCATTTTCTCTTTTTCTAACATTGTTTTCAAAAGTGCTTTTCCCTTGCGACATTAAAACTTGGGATTGTGAGGTGAAGGCTGAAACATTTTTGTATGTGGAAATAAACCCATTTGGACCAATTTTCTCCTTTTACAACAGTGTTTTCAAAAACCTTTAACTCTTTACCAAACGACAAAATTATAGACCTGTCCAAATCGAAAGTATTTGCAGACGACAAAATAAGTGTTACTGAAAAATTGAAATTTGGTTTTGGAAGGGTAGAAAACATTGTGGGGAAAGGAGAAAATGCTGGTTACCAGCATTTTCTCCTTTTCTCACAATGTTTTCAAAAGGCTTCTTTCCCAGGGTCGTTAAAATTCGGGATTGTGTGGAGACGACAAAATAAGTGTTACTGAAAAATTGAAATTTGGTTTTGGAAGGGTAGAAAACATTGTGGGGAAAGGAGAAAATGCTGGTTACCAGCATTTTCTCCTTTTCTCACAATGTTTTCAAAAGGCTTCTTTCCCAGGGTCGTTAAAATTCGGGATTGTGTGGAGACGACAAAATAAGTGTTACTGAAAAATTGAAATTTGGTTTTGGAAGGGTAGAAAACATTGTGGGAAAAGGAGAAAATGCTGGCTACCAGCATTTTCTCCTTTTCTCACAATGTTTTCAAAAGGCTTCTTTCTCAGGGTCGTTAAAATTCGGGATTGTGTGGAGACGACAAAATAAGTGTTACTGAAAAATTGAAATTTGGTTTTGGAAGGGTAGAAAACATTGTGGGAAAAGGAGAAAATGCTGGTTACCAGCATTTTCTCCTTTTCTCACAATGTTTTCAAAAGGCTTCTTTCTCAGGGTCGTTAAAATTCGGGATTGTGTGGTAAAGAGTTTAAAGTCATTAAAATATTGTGAGGTATTTCGAGGTAAAGGCTTAACCTGTTTGAAAAGGTAAAAATCAGTAAATACTGGTTCACAACAGTGTAAAGGGGATGGCACATAGTCATTTTAAGGAGACAAAAATTGCTTAATTGCTTATTTAACCCTTTACCAAACAATCTCGACTTTTAGCGACCCTGAGAAAGAAGCCTTCTGAAAACATTGTGGGAAAAGGAGAAAATGCTGGTAACCAGCATTTTCTCCTTTTCCCACAATGTTTTTTTCCCTTTCCAATACAAATTTCAAATTTTCAGTCACTTTTATTTTGTCGTCTGCAATTGCTTTCAATTTGGACCATCTAAAATTCTGTCGTTTGGTAAAGAGTTAACCCTTTGGGGTCCTGTGTGGTTCAGTGGTAAAGTGTAGGATTCGTGATCGACTTCGAATTACACTGAATCCATTAGGTTTTTTTGTGGGAATTTTCTTGGGCAAGACACTTCAGAGTCATAGCCAAGTACTGGTGAAACCTAGCAAATACTGGTACATCAATATGTGAGCTGTTGTTGTGATATGATTTAAATAATGGTGAAAGTGACATAAAACACCATTCATTCAATCAGTCAATCAATCAATCAATCAATCAATCAATCAGTCAATCAACTTAACCCTTTACCAAACAATGGAATTTTAGATTCATCCAAATTGGAAACATTTGTAGACAACAGTTTAATTGTTGCTCAAATAGTGAAATTTGCCTTTGAAATAGTAGAAACATTGTCAGAAAATGTTGATTACCATTTTTTGCTTTTCCCACAATGTTTTTAAAAGCTTAATTCCTCAGGGTAGTTAAAACTCAGGATTGTTTAGCAAAGGCTAAGGGGAATCTGATTGGTTTCTCCTGATGTCGCAGTGGTTTCAAAAATTGTTTATCGCTGATGTTTCTACACTTTTGTACAAGAGGGAGGAAATTGACATTTATTGCAAATTGGCTTGTTTTTTTGCCAGTCTTTTATGTGACAAATTAAGCATGGGGACACGAGATATATAATCTATGTACGAGGGTTGTTCGAATATTATCCGGATTAAGTCTATAAATATTTAATGAGTTATCATAATGCAACAAAAGTCCATGCATCGTAAAACGACATTCATTATGTACAAAAGTGCAAAATATTTCAACAATCGAACAATACATGTTGATTTTACACGCAATCAAACATGCACAGGTACTAGGAACCGGCGCACGAAACGCTACAATATATGACGTCATCAACGTCGTCGGAAAGTCATCAGGCAATGTTACCTATTCTTTCTCGAAGTACTTGCCCCCATGCTGTTGGCATCGTCGGTGACGGCGTACCCACTGGCTGTAAACATTCCTGTACCACTGGGACTTGTACTGCTTCGTAATTAAACGTGTTGCAACTCGCAGTTCTTGAAGGGACTGATACTTCTCACCCTTTAGTTGTGCCTTTATGGTTGGGAAAATGGCAAAGTCAAATGGTGCCAAATCTGGAGAGTAAGGCGGATGGGACAAGGTCTCAAGTCCAAGTAGAGCCAGCTCCAGATCTGTTGCCCCTGCAGTATGGGACGAGGCATTGTCGAAGGTCTCTGATAAGGTCCGCACTGTCAAACGCTGATCTCGCCTCAGGGCCTCGCCAATGGACGTTACCAAAGTCGCTGGTATTTCCTTCTTTCTACCTCTTCCTTCTCGGTTGTTAATGCTTTCTTCCCCTTCCTTGAAGCATCTATGCCAATCATACACCAGTGTCCGTGTGACCGAATTATTCCCTTTCGCCATGATATTTTTTTTGTATGTGTTTGTCGGAGTTTCTCCTACCTGCTGGCAAAATTTTATTATGGACCGGATTTCCAGACAGTTAGTTGACGCTATCTTTAACGTTCAAAACTTTTACCCCAACTGTATTTAAACGCGATTTTCTGAAGCATTTAACCGTCAAATGATGTCAAATTTAATAACGATGTAAGTAGCTCCTAATCTTGTATTCTGCTTAAATTTCATAATGTAATCAGTTACGAGAGAAACGATATGTACAAGAGAAGGGCGAGTATAGATATAATATTTCGCGCTGCGCCGGGAACACGTTACCATGGCATTTTCGATGGCAACTGCGAGCGCGTTTTATGAAAGAAGAATATAACATATGCACAGACATGCGTGGATTGAATTCTGATAGAGAATGATGCAAAATTTAGCATGATTGCTTCGCAAATAAATTTGTATAAGGCAAAATCCGGATAATTTTTGAACAACCCTCGTACATGAGTTTCTAAAGATTGAGATAACACAATATAATCAGCTACTATCTAATAATGTATTGTCTATATCCTGGTATATACACTTTACCAAAAGACAAAATCTTGGACTTGTCTAAATCCAAAGCATTTGCCATGACTTATGGCTGACAAGATAGGAATTGCCTTTGAATGGATGAAAAACATTGTGGGAAAAGGATAAAATGCTGGTTACCAGCATTTTATCCTTTTTCCACAATGGTTTCACAAGCCTGCCTTCCTGGTCAGTTCAGTAGCACTTAAGATTTGTCTGGTATAAGGTTAATTATTACATGTACTTATAGTTATACTTATCAGACATAAATACTTGTATACAGCTATATCAGAAATTTTACTCTAGGTATCCAATACTATACTGACGTCCATAAAAAATGCCTCATCTCCCTCTGTCGCGTCATATTTCATGAATTAAATATCGAATGCATGATTTTGTAATTTAAAAATGGACTTTGTCAATATTTCTACACACATCACATGACACAAGCGTTTAGCTAAATATTACACAAATTTAACAGCTATTTCAACAAACTCACCCTGTTAAATTCATCAATACCGTGTATGGCCTCCTTGACTTGCTATCAGTGTCTGCAGTCGCCTTCCCATGGACCCACACAGATTACGCAGGAGGTAGCTTTGAATGCGAGCCCACTCTTCACTAAGAGCATTAATTTTGTCAGTTCTTGAATGTTTTGCGGCTGTGGGTTACGTCGATGTAAACGACGTCCAAGGATGTCCCACATGATTGTGTTTGATTGGGTTACAATCGGGAGAGTTAGCAGGCCATGGCAGCACGGCAATATTATTGGCCATGAGAAAGTTTCTGGTAAATCTGGCCGATTGGGGGCGCGTATTGTCATGTTGAAATGTAAGGCTACAGCGTTGCTGAAACATAGGAATGACCACAGGACGAAGAACTTGGTTCACATACCGTCTGGCATTTAAATTACCATTAATAACCACAAGGTCAGTTCTAAATGTGTGGTTTATTGCTGCCCAAACCATTATACCACCACCACCAAAACGGTTGTGCTCCAGAACACAACTTTGGGTGTACCGTTCATTACGTCGACGGTAAACGCAGACTCGTCCGTCTGCACAGGAGAAGTTAAAACGGGATTTGTCACTGAAGACCACATCACGCCAATGTCTTCTAATGTTGTTTTGAGCCCACTGCCGACGTTCCCGACGGTGGCAGTCAGTTAGCACAACACCACAGTATGGCCGCCTGCACAATATTCCACACTCCTGAAGACGTTGCCTTACTGTATTCTGACTTGCATGTCTTCCACGATTCCCTATAACCATCGATGTTGTGGGGTCGGGGTCTATCAGACAAGCTCCCTGTTTCGTTTACCCATCGAACAAGACGCACTATTGTTGTTCTTGCAATGTAAAAGCGTCTTGTAACGTGACTTTGAGAAAGACCGCTTTCAAGCATGCCCAAAATGCGTGCTCTTTCTTCATTATTTTGTCTTGGCATTTTCGAAATTGATGTTTTCAAAATATTGCTTGGAGTACTTAATTGTAAATCAAATACTGTATACACATGCGTAATTTTGACCGACATAACCACGTGGGAAAATGCATGGGGCGCCTGGGCAAAACGGTGCCATGAGCCATGGTTGAAGAAAACATAATAGACTGGCACAAAATTTCATGCTTCAGTAGATTAGAGAAGTGAAAATTCTATGGTAGGCAAAAAGTGACATATATATTCTAGGTATGTACAAAGCTATCACACTTTTTCGATGAGGCGATTTTTATGGACGTCAGTATATCATATTACATAGAATGGGTGAGTTTTTCATGTACAAACTTTTTGCATAATTATAATTTCAAACATCTTGATTTTTTATCCCTTTACCACACAATCCTAAGTTTTAGTAACTCTGAGGTACCAGGCATTTGAAAACATTGTTGGAAAAAGAGAAAATACTGTTAACGTTATTTTCTCCATTTCCCATAATTTTTTCAACTCTTTCTGATACAATCCCTTCATTTGAGTATCAGTTCATTTGTCACCTGCAATTGCTTTGAGTTTGGACCAGTCTAAAATTTTGTCTTACAATAAAGGGTAAATCAAATAATATGACAATGGGGAAGAAGGCTATTGACAGCGTCCTGGGAAGAGGAGAAAACACTGGTATCCTGTATTTTCTCCATTTTCTCCACTATGTTTTGTGTCCTATCAAGGACAAATCCCATCATTTTAGCCATAATATGATTTGGCATCTACATGTATGCTTTTGGTTTTGACAGTTGAAAATTTTTTATGTCTGTAAATCCTCTATTAAACAAACCATAGTTAGTAACAATCCTGAGCAATAAAGCTTTTGAAAACATGGACAAAGGTGAAATTGTTGGTAACCAGCATTTTTCTCCTTTTCCCACTCTTTTCCATCCTGCCAAAGACAAACCCGATTATTTTAGACCCATTTGATTTGTTGTCTGCGAATGCTTTTAAATTAGTCAGGTTTTGAACTTTTTTTGAGGTATAGAGTTACGGCAATTTTGATGCTAAAAAAATTGTTTCTGCTACTGAGTCATTCGAAAAAAAAAAAGACCCCTCCCCCCCCCCCCCCCCCCCAAAAAAAAAAAAGCAATCGGGGGAAAAAAACCAGTTCTATTGGCCAAATTCCAGAAGATTTTTTGGTCTACAGTGCTGTCTGTCAATCTAGCTGTCTGTCTGTTCCATTATGTTTTCGTAGTTGTGTGACAAAAGCCACTGTTTTCTTACAATTCTTGTGAAATCTGAACAAAATATCTTGTTCCTGACCCTGACCTACAGCTGTGATATCTTGTTTTTGACCCTGAGCTACAGCTGTAATATCTTGTTCCTGACCCTGAGCTACAGCTGTAATATCTTGTTCAAGGCCCTAATCTACAGCTGTGATATCTTGTTCATGACCCTGAGCTACAGCTGTAAAATCGTATTCCTGACCCTGAGCTACAGCTGTATTATCTTGTTCATGACCCTGAGCTACAGCTGTAATATCTTGTTCCTGACCCTGAGCTACAGCTGTAATATCTTGTTCATGACCCTGAGCTACAGCTGTAATATCTTGTTCATGGCCCTGAGCTACAGCTGTAATATCTTGTTCTTGACCCTGAGCTACAGCTGTAATATCCTGTTCATGGCCCTGAGCTACAGCTGTAATATCTTGTTCATGACCCTGAGCTACAACTATAAAATCTTGTTCCTTACCCTGAGCTACAGCTATAAAATCTTGTTCATGGCCCTGAGCTACAGCTGTAAAATCTTGTTCATGACCCTCAGCTACAGCCGAAAAATCTTGTTCATGACCCTGAGCTACAGTTGTGATATCTTGTTCCTGAGCTACAGCTGATATCTTATTCCTGATCCTGAGCTACAGCTGTGATACCTTGTTCCTGACCCTGAACTACACCTGTGATATCTTGTTCCTGACTGAGCTACAGCTGTGATATCTTGTTCCTGACCCTGAGCTACAACTGTAAATTCTTGTTCATGACCCTGAGCTACAGCTGTAAAATCTTGTTCCTGACCTGAGCTACAGCTAGCTGTAAAATCTTGTTCCTGACCCTGAGCTACAGCTGTAATATCTTGTACCTGACCATGAGCTACAGCTGTAAAATCTTGTTCATGACCCTGAGCTACAGCTGTGATATCTGTTCCTGACCCTGAGCTACAGCTATAATATCTTGTTCCTGTTCTTGGGCTATAGCTGTAATATCTTGTTCCTGACCCTGAGCTACAGCTATAATATCTTGTTCCTGTTCTTGGGCTGTAGCTGTAATATCTTGTTCCTGATCTTGGGCTACAGCTGTAATATCTTATTCCTGATCCTGAGCTACAGCTGTAATACCTCATTCCTGACCCTGACCTAGAGCTGTAATATCTTGTGAGTGTTACCTAGCAGAAGTCTTTCAAATTAACTCTTTCACTACTGAATAAATAAATTGCATTTTCTCAAAGGCCAAAAATACATTTCCTCTGTAAGATTAAGTAGACAGTTCAGTCATGATTTGGAATATAGCAGTGGAAAGTGCAGATCAGAGATCAGACTGCACGTTCTATGCAGTCTGATCTTGATCTACACTGTCTACAAAAGATTCGGGAGTCATCAATGGTATGGAAAGAGTTAAAGCTTTGGTTTCAAAATTGCTTCTCCCCATGGGTCATAAATTTACATGTGCTTATAGAAAGAAAATTTCAAAATAAATGTCATAAATCCTAGGGCAATCAAATATGGCACATAGCATCATTTAGTGGATCACTCCTGATTTTGTTCAAAATTTGGCCTTGGTATCAAAATTTACCCAGGTTTGGGGTTCTCATATTTTACAGGGGCTTTGTATTGAGGTAACTGTGGAAATCTTCTTGTTTATAACCATATGGCTGGACCTGTTTTATTTGGTCTGTTCCTTTATCTTATGGACCTTTACCAGGATTCAAGTAGTCATAGCTCTGTGGTCAAAAATAGCCTTGCCCTTGGATCACAACTCTCATATGGCTTGCAACACGCGAAAAGGGGCATTCGGACATTTGCATAAAGTGTCGTCTCGTTTACGACTACATTAGATTTTGTGCTACAGTAAACTTGCACAAAACAGAAAATTACATAAAAACGGAAAGTGTCGTTTCGGATCAGCCTGCGCGGAGTGCGCAGGCTGATCCGAAACGACACTACGCAAATGTCCAAATGCCCCTTTTTGCGTGTTACAAGCCATATGGGCTTTTATAGAGAAAACTATGAAAACCCTCTTGTTTGAAACAATCTGGCCTAGAATTGTAATGTTTGGTATGTATGGTTTGTATTGATTACCATAGATATTGGAGAAATACAGGGCCGTCATGGCCCTCTTGTTCTGTCATTGTGCCAAGCCTGGTAGTACAGTCCTTAAAGTACAGGGCAATAAACTAGGGGATGCTAGTTGGAATCTCCAGCTTGTCCATATTGAAAGCTTTTGCAGACAAGTTAAATGTGGCTGACTTACAGGAATTTGTTTTTGAAAGAGTAGAAAAAACATTGGTAGAAAGGGAGAAAATGTTAAGTCACAAAGATTTTAACCAATTCTCATAATGTTTTCAATGGACTTCTTCCTCAAGTCATATAAATATGGATAATGTTTGATCAAGGTCTAAGGAAATAATCCTAAATTGTTTATTTTTTCTCTAGTTTCAACCACATTAATTTTAACCTTTCCAAAACAATCACAACCTTGAGGAAGATGGCTTTCGAAAACATTGTGGGAAAAGGAGAAAATGCTGGAAGCCATTCCAGCATTTTCTCCTTTTCCCACAATGTTGTCTACATAGTTCAATTTAAAGTAGACTAACATTCTTTTTTTCCGGTTTAGGGGTCGATATGTATGACTTTTTATGCCCCGGCAATTGTCAGATTTTTAAAACACTGTAGAAAAAGGAGAAATTGTCTGTTGCAAAAAATGAATGCTCCATTTTTTCACAATGCTTTCTTTCCTCAAAAGACTAATCTGCACTTTCATTTCTGTGATAATGTTTGTGGTTTGCGTAATTTGTAATAGTTTGTACATAATAGGCTAATATGTTCTACGAGCATGTGGTTTGATCTTGATTGGCTCTTTAAACAGGCATTAGTTTCCATAGTTTTCCTTTTGTCCCTTTACCAAACAATCCTGTTCTTTAACCCTTCACCAAACAATCCCTGGTTTTTACGACCAAGAGGAAGAAGCCTTTTGAAAACATTGTGGGAAAAGGAGAAAATGCTGGTAACCAGCATTTTCTCCTTTTCCTACAGTGTTTTCTACTCTTCTAAAGTTAAGTTTCAATTTTTGAGTCACGTTTATTTTGTCGCCTGCAAATGCTTTCAATTTGGACAAGTCTAAAATTCTGTTGTCTGGTAAAGAGTTAAAAATCTTGTGGAAAAAGCCTCTCTAAAACATGGACCCGCCAGGGTATCTCAGTGGTTAGCGTATTGAACTTGTGACCTGGTGATTGTGAGGTCGATACCAGGTTGAGGTAAACTTTCTTTTGTGTAATTTTTCACCTCTCACCTCTGATGCATGTGAGAAGGTAGTCAGTTAACTTGGAAGTTGTGTCAGTACTGGTGTGAGAAAGCCAGGAAACACATGCATAGGTGCACTGACTGCCATGATATGACCTAAGCTGTTAAAACGGCGTTAAACTCCAATTCAAGCAATCAACTACACCATGGTGGGAAATAGAGAAAATAGTGGTTCCTAGCATTTTCTCTATTTTCCACAATATTTTCTAGCCATTCAAAGACAGTTGTAATCATTTGAGCCGTCTTTTCTTCGTGTTCTGCAACTATGCTTTAAGGATGGCTGAGATATTGGGGTCGTGGTAGAGCACCAGCCCTTCACATCAAAGGTTAGAGGTTTGAATCCTGTGATTGATAGGGTCATCCTTTGGAACTTCCCAGATTACAGTGCAAGAAGTACTGGTTAATCCTTTACTACATGGCAAAATTTTAGACTTGTCTACATTGAAGGAATTTACAGACCACAATTTAACCCTTTCCCAAACATCAAAATATTAAGACTTGCATATATTGAAAGCTTTTGTCGACGACGAAATGAATGTGACTTTATAATAGAAATTTGTCTTTGGAAGGATAGAAAACATTGTTGGAAAAGGAGAAAACGCTGGTTAGCAGCATTTTCTCCTTTTTCCAAAATGTTTTCTGAAAGTTTTTTCTTTAGGGTTGTTATAACTCGGCATTGTGTGGTAAAGGGTTAAATGTTTTTCAAATGATGGTTTTTGTCCTTGAACTGGTAGAAACATTGTTGAAAAAGGAGAAAATGCTGTTTACCAGCATTTTCTCCTTTTCCCACAATGTTTTTAAAGAGCTTATTTTCTTCAGGGTTGTTAAAACTGTTTTGTGTGGTAAAGGTTTCCAGGAAGCAATCACTCAGATTGATTTTCATAAGTTGTAAGAATTAGTTTCACAGGAAGCTATAGTTGAGAGTGATATGATATACTGGTAGTTGTAAAATACTGTTTTACAATTCGATGCGAAATTAAATGATTTAATAAAACTAACATTTTTCATCCGGTAAAGATTAAATTTTGAGGGTGAACTTCCTGTTCAAAGTTTTAACGCCTAAATTTGGAGGCTATAGACTGATGTGTAAAATTGGATAATAATGGCCGGTAGGTTCCTTCTTCTTGGCCTTTTACCAGATAACAGAAGTTTGCACTTCTCCAAATCAAAGGCTTTTGCAGATGACAAATTAACTGTTGCTCAAATGTTGAAACTTATATGCCTGCCAGGGTAGCTCAGTGGGTAGCGTATCGGACTCATGACCTGGTGGTTGTGAGTTTGATTTCCGGTGGAAGCAAACTTTCCTTCCAGCGATTTTTTGCCTCTAACCTCTGATGCATGTGAGGAAGTAGTTAGTGAATTGGAAAGAGAGTTCTGTCAGAAATGGTGTGAGAAGACCAGGAAACACATGCGTAGGTGGACTGACCGCCATGATATGACCTAATCTGTTAAAACAGTGTTAAACTCTAATTCAATCAATGAAACTCATATAATGAAATTGGAGAAAAAATTATGGGGAAAAAGGAGAAAATGGTGGTGTTCAGTTTGGGATAGAGTTGGACACTTAATTGTCTTATATATTACGTTATATGCATGGCTAAGTCCATCCTCGGAACCCAGGTTTGAAGCATTACGTTACTCTCCATGCATCTACCCCTGGGATAATTGACTAGCAATTCGTCATTTCTTATGAATATTCATATGGTCGGGAAGTACCCTAATAGCCAATCGAAAGATCGATAACATTATGATATTCTCTTGTAGAGAGGGTAATTTCATTTCTCCCGTTACAAAAAATAACCCCACTATGGAAAAAACCCGAGGTTGTCAACAAATATGGCCCGTCGGTGTGCTTGTCTCCTGTGAGATATGCCATTCTGCAATACAGGGACGACACTATCGATCTTCGTGTACGCCGAAAATCTCTTTTTTAAAAACGCTTCTCGAATGTGGTGTTGATGGGCGACGCCAGATTTAAAGTATCACTAAGCTTGATTTGCAACGAATGATGTGATTAGATATCGACAAGTTAAAAATAGAAATGACGACGTATATGTGATAAAAATAGTTTAAATTTTCTCAAGGAAAAACTGAGATCACCAATCAAAATGCTTCATGAATAATTCATGAGAATGAGGAAACGCCAGCGAAATAACCCAGGGTTGATTACAGAATGAATCGAAACTGGGTCAACGAGGATGGGCTAAGTCTGTAACAATACAAATGCCTGTGTTTTCAGCATACAAAAAGAATTTAGACTAAACTGTTAGAATTATAAAAGTATTTGCAGACATCATGTATAACTTTAAAAAAATGTGTTTGGGATTTGGCCTTCAACTGATATAAAACATTGTGGGGTAAGGAGAAAATGCTGGTTACCAGCATTTTCTTCTTTCCCCACAAATTTTTGAAAAGCCTTCGTATCTAAGGTTGTGAATACTTGAAATTGTGTGGTAAAGGGTAACATCAGGTCCAAAATTTTATGACTTATAGAATTATACTAGATATAAAGATGTAATCACAAAGGTTTTTTTTATGTAGCGGTAGTAAGTATTTATTTGTATTTTCAGAATTGTCTCGTAACAGCTCAGAAGTGAGTGCGCCATTCAGAGGTGGTTCTATTACACCAGACGGTCTGATTGATGAAGACTTCGAGGAGGAGATTGGCCAGCCCATTGTAAGTATTGCTTCTTTATTTTGAATGAATTCCATTCCAAATGACCAAATTTTTGGCTGGTCCAAGTTAAAAGCAGATTAAAAAATTTAGGATGACCAAAATGACAAAGTTTGTCCTGTAAGGGGTACAAAGCACGTGGGGAAAGGAGAAAATGCTGGTTTTTCTGCTTTTCCCACTATTTTTTCAAAAGTCTTATTTGTCAGAGTCATTAAAAGTAGGGATTAAAGTTGGTAAAGGATTAAATCATTTATTGCCTGCTTCATTTAACCTGATCCCGACTTTTATGCTGAATATAATATTATAAGTAAGCATATAAATAATAGAACTCCAACAATCATTCGGGAAATTATATATACACAGGGAAAAAAAAAATTGTTCATACTGTACAAAATTTTTCAGTGACCATTTGGGACAAAACCAAAGGCAGCCCCATGTGATGCCTGAGTAAAATTTTAACTTATGTAAATGATGTTGACCTGGGTCAGGTTAAATGTAGTAGGTAACACCCGTTGTCTGCGCATGTCATATTCTTCGAAGATTCGACCTGTCTGCTATGACGCATCACCCATCCCCCAAATATTCGGGAAAAGTAGGGCTTACAGCAAAGCTATTAGCCTATTACCTAAGCATGTAGGGGCTGTTTTAATAAATGGCCGACGCATAGGTTACATGCTAGCCGATCACAGCTGAATGAATCGCACCAGGTAGCGTTTTATTGAGTAAACGTTTATTTCATTTTGAAATTCAAAGTAACAGTTGTTGTTTTGAAAAGTAGTCCGGTTCTGTACCCATAATGCCCATATTAGATAGATGTGTATTTGTAGAATGCCATCTAGCGGGAGATAATGAGGTAACACCAAACGTATGTAATTCCAAAGGCACTGAGAAAATAACTTTAAAAAAACATTGTAGGAAAGAAATAAAAGGCTGGTTTTAAAACAGAAAGCACCCGCTCCTACTCTAACTTTCTATTACATTTCATAATTCAGTTGGATGGCATAGATTACATAGTACTTGTAGTATAGGTTGAAACTACTGACATAGAGTGAATATCACCAAAATAGCTTGTCACTGAGACTGAGAGTTTGATCATCAAATAGCATCACTGGATCCGAAAGAAGAAGCAGGAAAGATCAAAGTTTTGTGTAGACTGCAATAGAGTATCTAACACAGTACTGGATATGATTAGATCCTGTAGGAGTGATGAATGTGCTGAGTGAATCTTTTAGGAGTGTTGAGTGTTGTGCATGTTGAGTAAATCCTGTACAAGTAACAAATGTGCTGAGTAGATACTGTGGGAGGAAATGAATGTGCTGAGTTGTGTAGACAGTTATAGAATATCTCACACAATATTAGGTATGAGTAAATCCTGTAGGAGTGATGAATGTGCTGAGTAAATCCTGTAGGAGTGATGAATGTACAGAATAAATCCTGTAGGAGTGATGAATGTGCTGAATAAACCCTGTAAGCATGATGAATGTGCTAAGTAAATCCTATAGGAGTGATGATTGTGTTGTGTAAATTCTGTAGGAAAAATGAATGTACTAAGTAAGTCCTATAGGAGTGATGATTGTGTTGAGTAAATTCTGTAAGAAAAATGAATGTACTAAGTAAATCCTATAGGAGTGATGAATGTGCTAAGTATATCCTATAGGGGTGATGATTCTGCTGTGTAAATCCTATAGGAGTGATGAATGTGTTGAGTAAATCCTATTGGAGTGAAGATTGTGTAAATCTGGAGGAGTGATTAGTGTGCTTAGTAAATCCTTAAAGAGTGCTGAGTAAATCTTGTTGTAGGTATGAATGTGCTGAGCAAATTCTGAAGGAGTGATGAATGTGCTTAGTAAATCCTCTAGGAGTGATGAATGTGCTAAGTAAATCCTGTAGGAGCAATGAATGTACTAAGTAAATCCTGTAAAAGTGATGATTGTGTTGAGTAAAATCCTATTGGAGTGATTAGTTTGATGAGTAAATCTTGTAGGAGTGAAGATTATATAAATCCGGAGGAGTGATTATTGTGCTTAGTAAATCCTGAAAGAGTGATGGATATGCTGATTAAATCCTGTTGTAGGAGGTATGAATGTGCTGAGCAAATTCTGAAGGAGTGATGCATGTTCTTAGTAAATCCTTTAGGAGTGATGAGTGTGCTGAGTAAATCATGAAAGAGTGATGAATGTGCTGAGTAAAATCTGTAGAAGTGATGAATTGTTGAGTAAATCCTGTAGGAGTGATGAAAATGCTGAGTACGAGGGGTGATCAGAAAGATCGTGGACCACCTCGTTATTTTGAAAACTACTACACGTAGGATTACAAAAATTTGCATAGATGAGCATTAATTATCTGGTTACTGACTCAAGCTTTCGAATGTCGTCATATTCAAGCAGGTAAAGTATGACATCATTTTCATGACATCATATACTGCATTACTGGTCCAAAATGTCGGACAACGTTCTGTATGAGCCGAGAGTAATCATAAAGTTTTAAGTCAAACTCGGAAAGTATTTATCGGAAATCAAAACCGATTTAGAAACAGTTTAAGGGGGCTCTGCACCTAAGAAATCTGATATTGGTGCATGGATCGGACAGGTTTAGACAAGGGTGTGATACTGTGAGATATGACCCTAAATCTGGCCGTCCATCAACATCAGTCACAGACAAAATCATAACGGATGTAGAGCAGCATGTAAAACAAGATCACCGAGATACTGTCAGGAAAATAGCTGAGACATTTAACATTTCATATAGAAGTGCTCAGCAGATTTTGACAGAGAATCTTGGTAGGTACCTCGGCAACTGACGCCCGAGGAAATGGGGGTTAGGGTCGAAATCTGTTAAGAAATTTCAGAACGCAATAGGGTAGAGGGATCATTGTGGGAAAAGGAGAAAATGCTGGTTACCAGCATTTTCTCCTTTTCCCACAATGTTTTCAAAAGCTTTCTTTCCAAGGGTCGTGAAAACCAGGGATTGTTTGGTAAAGGTTAAGGTGCTCATTTTATTGCAGCATCACACAGACCATTAGATCGTCAGTTTAACAGCTTATCTGAAAGACTTTTAGTAATTTTAGATGGCCACCCACATTCCTCATTGGGGCCCGAACTCATTCCCTTGACATGTACAAGTCCTACTCTATACCACTTGAGCTGTCCCAGATGGCCACTGGTAAAAGATTAAATTCAATTACCATTACCATTGAATTGATACAGGATGAAGAAGAAGCAGAGCAGGGAGAATTCCATGACATAGCACGCTATGGTATACTGGAGGTGGCTGGGGATGACATGTATGGGCGAAAAGTAATTGTTGTCTCGGCCTGTAAACTACCTCCAAAAACAGAAATAAACCATGACAGATTGCTGCAGTAAGTTTCTCTGTAACTCCCTTCTATGACCAATCAAATGTTCTTATGGTGCTTTTCAATGTTATCAGTTGTTTTAAGTTGGAAGGAAACAGTGCTCTTTCTAAGGAGTAAATGGTATAATCTGGCTATTTGTGAGCTTAGACATTGTCCTCTGTTGCTCAGTGGTTAACTCTTTACCAAACGACAAAATTCTAGACTGGCCCAAATTGAAAGCATTTGCAGACGACAATTTCAGTGTAGCTCGATTTTTGCAATTTTTGTTTGATAAGGTAGAAAACATTGTGGTAAAAGGAGAAAATGCTGGTTGCCAGCATTTCTTCTTTTCCCACAATGTTTTCAAAAGGCTTCTTACTCAGGGTCGTTAAAAGTTGGCATTGTGTGGTAAAGGGTTAAGGTGGTGGGCTTTTACACTTTACCACAAGACAAAATTTTAAGCTCTTCCAAATTGAAAACCTTTGCAGACTATCAATGAAACGTGCCCCAAATGATAGGACTAGTCTTTGAATGAGGAGAAAACATTGTGGGAAATAGAAAAAATGCTGGCTACAAGCATTTTCTCCTTTTTTCAACAAAGTTTTTAGAAGCCTTTTCTGTCAGAGTCGTTAAGATTAAGAGGTGATTGGTAAGGAGTAAACAGAAAACACCGGTTCAGTTCCAGCTAAGAATACTGATTATGTGTTACAGGGCTCAAGCAACGTACTAATGAAACCTTGGAAGAACATGAATAAATGGGTGTGAGCTATATTGGCTGGAAAGTCTACCTAAATCATGAAAGGGGCTTTAATCTTTATGAGCTGACACAATTTTAGACTTGCCCAAAATAAAACCATTGGCAGAAATGGAATATGTTTTTGAAAAGGTAGAAAACATAGTGGAAATGGGAAAAAATGCTGGTTACCAGCATTGTTTCCCTTTTTCACAGTGTTTTAAAAAGGATTCCCTATGTTTGTTAAAATGCAGAATCATACAGTAAGGGGTTGAAGGTCACAATGTTTAAAAATAAGTCAATATTTTTTTCAGATATTTCAGGAAAACCATGGACCAGTATGTGGAGATAGATTACAGTTTAGTTTACTTTCATCATGGACTGACCAGTAAAAATAAGCCTAAACTGTCGTGGCTGGCTCAGGTCTACAGGGATCTGGACAGAAAGTAAGTCAGTCTGTATATAGAGAATAGATGGTTGGTGTCTTGGATGGGTTAAGTTTATCGGGCAAGGCGGAGGAATTTATCTGGTGAGCCGAAGGCGAACCGGATAAATTTCGGAGCCGAGCCCGATAAACTTAACCCATCCAAGACACCAACCATCTATTCTATTTATCCTGTCACTCACTGTAACGGAACAAAACAAAACAAACAAACGGAAAAAAAACATTGATAAAGACCGTACCTTCAATAAATTTCCGGAGCCGAGCCTGATCGACTTTCTTAATCCAAGACACCAACCATCTATTTTATTTATCCTTTTTCTGAATTATAATCCAAAAATCCGACTAAATTGAACATTTCGCTCGAAATAAGGCACATATTGACATCTTTCTCACTAGATCTATGAGAAACTTGAAATGAAGAACCGTGTTTACATAACCCTCTGGATATGCAGCTGTAATAATGACGTCATGAATGATATTGGCTACGTCATAATTATCAAACGTGACGTATCTCCGCAGAAAAATATTGTGGCGGAGAAGACAATGTGTTTTAACATAACAGACTATTAATTAAACGAGCAAAAGTATTCGCTAGCGATTGATTCATTCATTACGGCAGTAAGACGCTTGGTTGAAAATAGTCCCAGTCAGCAGGTGCGCACTTAGCGGTCATGTGACCAACTGACGGATAACAAAAAAAATATACGGCACCCTGTTATCCGTCAGGTAAACCCGGAAGTGACAGGATAAATATTGTATAACCTTTGTTTATAGGTATGTTTGAATTAAAAAAATGTTTCTGGGCCATTATAAGCATGTATTATCGGGAAAAAAAACAGGCATTAACAGTAGAAAACATGTTTTAATTAGTAAATTCATGTACTGTTAACGCTGGGCTTTGTACTTTCAATATCCTTGATCTGGGCACACAATTGTATTGCAAAAAACATTTATTCTTGTCAATATATCCCCAGACTCCATCCCACAAAATTGTAAGAAACTGTACACTATTAGACCATCTTTATGGCTTGTCATAGATGATTTTTATACACCACAAACAAATCTTATACTCAGAGTCTCAGTCTTACCGAGATTTGAAGAAAAAAAAATCAATTTAATGAACTCTACACCAACAACATCCCACCCCCTTTTTCAACATGGTTGGCAATTCCTTGGCTTCATAAATACCTTTGTTGTATTTTAGTTTCCAAAGTTCATATCCACTCATTTATCCTAGTTGTAATTGATCCAAAACTGTGTCAGACAATCCCACAAAAGTACACTTTGAATTAGAATTCATAAGAAATGAATTCAAACCAAATGAGTGTTCAAAACAATGATATAGATGATAGGGCTCTTCACTAGGCATAACAAAAACTTCTTTGCCAAATTCAAGTTTTGACCAGTATAAGTCCACTACATTTAAAGTCTGTTTCTTTGCACATCTTCATTGTCTACATTATTTACAGGTATAAGAAGAATTTAAAAGCCCTGTATCTAGTTCATCCAACAAATTTCATCAAGATCCTGTGGAACATCTTTCGTCCAATCATAAGGTAAGATTTAGCTCAAGGGTTAAAGAAGGAATGCTTTGTGTTGACATCCCTTTGCTTGAGATAAACTTTTTGATTGATCTAAATTGACTGCCTTTTGTGCATTTTATTTTTTTTAACCGTTTACCACACAAAACCAAGATTTAACGACACCAAGATAAAGGACTTTCATAAACATTGTGGGAAAAGGAAAAAAAATGCTGGTAACCAGCATTAGTTCTTTTTCCCACAATGTTTTCTACCCTTTCACAGACAAATTTCGTAAGTTGTTCAACATTTAATTTGTCGTCTGCAAATGCCTTCAGTTTGCACAGGTCTAATTTCGTCGTTTGGTAAATGGTTAAATGAAAACAAAAGTACTATGACAAAGAAGAAAATCTTGTTTGATTGTGGTTTGATGACCAACTGGAAAACATCGTGACAAATGAAAGAAAGAATAAGATTCTGAACTCATTGTAACATATGCTCTTTAGAACCAATTTTCTTTAAAACCATCTTTATAACATTTGCTCTTTACAACCAACAAGAAATTGAAAGGGAAGGAATCAACAGCAACAACAAGAAAATAATGTACATGTACAATTAAGACCTAGCAAAAACTTACATTTAATACATAGAGTTTATTTCATCAGCTTGTGGTTAATATGGGGAAATATTTGCCGAAAAAGGGAAAGGTATGCGAAAATAACGAGTGCCGTAAGGCACGAGTTATTTTCGCAGACCTATCCCTTTTTCGGCAAATATTTCCCCATATTAACCACAAGCTGATGAAATAAATTATATATTATATTTCCTCTGATTATTTTGTCAACGAATGCCACTTTTAAAACTTAAAAACTTAAAAAACTTAAAAAAGTAGTTCCAGATTTTCGGCAGGAGGAAAATATTCACTGTGACGGGGAAATAATTCCCCCCAGCTTAAATTACGACATTTCTTTACCCATAACATTTCTAAAAATAGACACATGAAATATAATATAAATCCATAATTGTCAAATATATTATATGAAGGAAAATGTTATTTAATCCCCTCACCAAGTAATCCTGTGGTTTAACCCTTTACCACACAATCCAGACTTTTAACGACCCTGAGAAAGAAGCCTTTTGAAAACATTGTAGGAAAAGGAGAAAATGCTGGTAACCAGCATTTTCTCCTTTTCCCACAATATTTTCTACTCTTCCCAAAACAAATTTCGATTTTTCAGCAATATTTATTTTGTCGTCTGCAAATACTTTCAATTTGGACTAGTCTACAATTTTGTTGTTTGGTAAAGAGTTAATAGCGCTGAGATAGAAGGCTCTAGAGAACAATTTGGGAAGACGAGATTATGCTTGTGATCAGCATTTTCACCTATTCTCATGATGTTTTCTGTTCTTCCCTAGAGACATTCCATCATTTTAGTCATCAGCGAAGTCTTCATGCCAAAAATTGTGTTGTTTGGTAAAAGATTAAAGTGATGAAGAAAAAGTGGTTGTAAAAAAAGAAAACAATCATTGTTTTTTAAAAGCACTATGTTTCTTAACTGTTTACCACATAAGAAAAAGGTAGACTTGTCCAGATTGAAAGCATTTGCAGATGACAATTTTTAAATTTGGCAAGCATAATGAAATTTGTCCTTGATAGGGAAGAAAACAAAGTGGGAAAAGGTGAAAATGCTGGTTACCAGCGTTTTCTCCTTTTCCCACAATGTTTTCAAAAGGCGTCTTCCTCAGGGTCATTAAAAGTGAGGATTGTGTGGTGGGTTAAAGTATTTTCTAAATCTCTCTGCCTCAGTCTAATTTAGGCCATTTACTTTTTTTTTCACTTTTACCTCTCTTCCAGTACTTTATTATTATACAGAAATGAACCATGCTCTGTGAAAAGGGGGTTTACTTCATCTGCAAAAGTATCGGCCCAGGTCGGCCTGCACAGTCTGCGCAGGCTGGGTGGAAACTTTTTGCTATCCGTCATTTTTCTGCATGTCAAAGGATTGGTTTACCTCATGATTCTGTTGGTGGTTAGACTAGATTGATTATATGGATTGATAATTATGTGTTGACTTACTTGGTACAATGCATCACAGAGGTGCATTAAAATCGCCTTTTCTCAGACTGTTATTTTGTTAAACAGCTGGAAAATTATAGGAAAATGAGAAAGTGCTGCTCAGTACTTTCTTTTTTTCGCACAATATTTTCAAAGGAGCTCATCCTCAGGGTCATTTAATCCTTTACCACACAATCTCAACTTTTAACAACCCTGACAAAGAAAGCTTTGAATACATTGTGGGAAAAGGAGAAAATGCTGGCAGCCACAATGCTTTCATCCCTATAAAGGATAAACTGTGTCATTTTGATCACCTTTTATTTGTCGTCTGCAAATACTTTCAACATGAACCAGTCTGAAAGTTTGTTGTTCGGTAAAGGGTCAAGCTTATGAATTTTGGTAAAGGGTTCACTCATCTGCTTCAGATAAGGTTAGAATGCATGTTTTATAGGAAAGAACTTTAGGGGGGGAGTTTTAGCTCTTTTGGTTGCTCATGCTATAGTAATATTCTCCTGTTTGCTTCTTTACCTTCTCTTTAATTGACTTCCAGAAGGTATGTGTTGTGTATAAATGGTATACAGGCTCTAACTCTAGCTTTCATAGTCTTTGGTGGTGATAAACCCCTAGAGCCCTAAAGAAAAACCAAAACTGCTTTTGTGGACATAATATTGATCAAGATCAGACTGCAAAAGAAATGCAGCCTAATCTTGGATCTATGCTGTGCACTTTTTCGTGACACATTTTGATGGAAAGAGCCTCAAAATCGCAATGGCAGTGTCCTTTTTCCAGACTGAATATATCACTGTCATTAATTTAGTACTCTAAGGGTTAATTTTGTTTTGCTTACGTAACTTTTTCCTCCATAACCATTATACAGACAAATGTATTAGCAGTCACATGTGGCAGAGTTCTTTTAGCATAACCAGTCAGAAGTTTCTCCATCCAGATGTACTAAATTTATATAAACTTTTTAATATGTCAAGGTAACATGAAGTGTCATTTTAGCTCTACTGGCTGAAAGCCAGCAGAGCTTATGTCCTGGCGTGGTTTCCGTCGTCCGTCCATCTGTCTGTCTGTCCATCTGTTAGTCTTTTTCTTGTTTATGCGGTAAAGTTTGCATTTGTAGTCAGATTTCTGTGAAACTTGCACAGTTTGTTAATCTCATCAGTAGCCTGAACCCTATTGATTTTGAAAAAATTCTGACTATCAGTATGGGAAAAGTAGCCGTTTGAACTTTAAAATTTCCATTTCTTGTTTATGCGATAAAGTCTGCATTTGTTGTTGGATTTTCGTGAAAATTGTACAGTTTGTTTATCTCATCAATGGCTTGGACCCAATTGATTTTGAAAAAATTCTGACAATCAGTATGGGAAAATTATCCATTTGAGCTTTAAAATTTCCATTTCTTGTTTACGCGATAAAGTCTGCATTTGTGGTCAGATTTTCATGAAACTTGCACAGTTTGTTTATCTCATCAATAGCTTTAACCCTATTGATTTTGAAAAAAATCTGACAATGAGTATGGGATAAGTAGCCATTTGAAGTTTAAAATTTCCATTTCTTGTTTAAGTGATAAAGTCTGCATTTGTGGTCAGATTTTCATGAAACTTGCACAGTTGCTTTGTATCATCAACAGCTTGAGCCTTATTGATTAAAAAAAAATCTGACCATCAGTATGGGAAAAAGAATCATTTAAAGTTGAAAATTTCCATTTCTTGTTTAGGCAATGAAGTCTGCATTTTCGATCCAATTCTTTTGAAACTTGCAAAGATTATTTGGTTCGTCAAGGGATTGAACTCTATTAAAAGTGAAGAAAATCTAGTTACCAGTTTAGGAAAAGCAGCCATTTGATGACTTAGTATTGTTTACTTAACAAGGTCCACATTATTAGTCACATCTTTTTGAAATTTGCTAGGATTGTTTAACCCTTTACCACACAATGACGACTTCTGACGCCCCTGAAAGAGAAGGCTTTTGAAAACATTGTGGGAAAAGGAGAAAATGCTGGTAACCAGCATTTTCTCCTTTTCCCACAATGTTTTCTACCCTATCAAAGAAAAATAATTTCATATGAGCTACGTTCAAACTGTCATCTACAAATGCTTTCAATTTGGACAGGTCTAAAATTTTGTCGTGTGGTAAAGGGTTAATACAATGCATACTGAAACCCCTATCAAATTTGGCTGGATTCCAAACAATTGGTTTTGAGAAATTGTACTTCAATTTTTTCTCGAATTTTTCAGTTCACCATGCTTACTTATGCTGTCTTAGTGGGTTCAAGCCCAGTTGCTACAACACCCCCTGCCCCCCCTTTTTTTTTAATGTGTGTGTTTGTGTGTGTTTTTGTCTTTTTCCTTTTTGCATCATGAATTCATGATATATACTAGCAAAGAGCAAAATCATTGTAGAGCAATTTCAGGGGCCTCTAGTTGTAGTTTATCACTTAGATATAGATAGGACTATATTATAGTATGTGCATCTACTTATAAAATAAATCCAGACTGGTTTTATTGCTTGTGGCCAAAAATGACCTTCTTTTGCATTATCTGTGCTTGAAAAGAAGGTTTTAGCCTTTGATTCAATGTCTTTTCATTGCTTAGCTCTTTACCAAATAACAAGTTTTTGGACTTGTCCAAATTAAAAGTATTTGCAGATGGCAAGTTAAATGTGTCTTAAACCATGTAAATTGTCTTTAAGAGGGTAAAAATCATGGTGAGAAAAGGAGAAATTGCTGGTTACCAGTATTTTCACCTTTTCCCACACTATTTTCTAACCTTTAACTCTTTACCAAACGACAAAATTTCAGACTCTTCCAAATTGAAAGCATTTGCAGACGACAAAATAAACGTGACTCAAAAATTAAAACTTGACTTTAGAAGTGTAGAAAACATTGTGGGAAAAGGAGAAAATGCTGTTTACCAGCATTTTCTCCTTTTCCTACAATGTTTTCAAAAGGCTTCTTTCTTAGGGTCGTTAAAAATGGGGATTGTGTGGTAAAGAGTTAAAAAACACATTTTATCATTTTAATCATGTTTATCATCTGTAAATCCTTTAAGGCGAGCCCTGATAGCACAGTTTGTAGCATACAGGACTTGATAACACGGGGGGGGGGCTCAACCAATTTCTGTCCAAGGATTGACCATATTCACTGCAACAGGGTTCATTCCTTTCTTGCCACTGATCATTGTTTTGACTATGGTAATGTTGGAAAGCAGCTAGTGACTCAGGAAGAATATTGTGCTAAATACTGTTGAAAGAAACTCTAGCATGGAAAGGTGCGCTGGCTGCCTCACTAAAGCCCATACAGTTAAACAGGAAATCTGTAAATCCTTTCAATTTGGAAAATTAGAAATTTTTTCTCATCTGGAAAAGAGTTGAAGATACAGAATTACTCAGAATTGATAAAAAATAGCCAGAAATATGTATTCAGTCATGGCCGTATGTTACATGCATTAGGTGAGAATGGGGTCAGAGTTAACATTTATGCTATATTCAGTATACTTTGCTTGAAATGTTTTAGCTGTTTTGTTCATTAACTTCTAAACTCTTTACAAGAGATCAACATCTTGAATATGTCCAAATTGAAAGCAGTGCCGAAGCTAAATCAGATGCCACTGAAATGATGGAATTTGCTCTTGAAAATGGAGAAAACATTGATTGTGGGAAAACCAGAAAGTGCTGGTTACCAGGATTTTTTCTTTTCCCACTATGATTTATGAAGCTTTCCTGTGCAGGGTCGTTAAAACTTGGAAATTGTGCAGTCAAGGGTAAACTATATAATTATCTAGAAAAGAGAAATGGACATTTTCTTGCTACAAAAAATAAACTTGCTGGTATTCAGCATTTTCTTCTATCCCCACACTGTTTGGTAAAAGGTTACACAAGCCTAAGTTTTGAGAATACTATAAAATCAAAATGTTTTGGATACTATTGTACTCATACCTTCCTTGGTTTTTGCTTGTTACAAAATCATCTTTCTATTGAGTACTGTCTTTTGGCTTATCAGCAATCAGACTGTATTGATATGGCTTTATGGGTCTTATTTTACTATCCTCTTTTTCTGAAACGTCCAAATGGACTGCCTCTTCCCAGTACTCTACATCATTTCACTTGTTACCTTCATTTCCTCATTTTTAGGTCATCTGTTTTCGAAGAAGACGGTTTTGTCATAGCCCTGTTGTTGTGGTGCAAAAACTCTTAACATTTTAATAATAATATCCTTGCCATTATTGAAGATAGTTACTTCAAATTCAGACTACTTGTTATCTATAAAAAGGGAACTCATACAACAGGAGCAGGTAATCATCAAAATATTTTTGTAGTTACATCCCTTTTTTGATTAAGAATTTTTAAAAACTTTGACATTTTATAATAACTGTGTCATTACTGAAGATATTTACTTGAAACTTGGGCTAGTTGTTAACTATCAAAAGGAGCCCATACAAGGTGGGCAGGTGACCATCAAAATATTTTTGACACAGTTATGCCCTTGTTTGCCTTGGATTTTTCACTTAAAGTAACTTCAGCGGAGCATTGGCAGCCGCTTGCAGTGCTCTTTTTTGCTTGTTATTTTCATTTTCTCATTTGTTACATACCAGAAAATTAATGTAAACAAATTGTTGATTAACTCTTGACAAAATGTCACAATTTTAGACTTGTCTGAATTGAACACATTTTCAGACGGCAGGTTAAATGTAACTCAGATGTTGAGGATTTTCTTGAAAAGGGTAGAAAACATTGTGGAAAAAGAAGAAAATGGTGATTAGGAGCAATTTCTTCTTTTTCCACAGTATTTCCAAAACCTTTCTTTGTCAAGATAGTTAAAACTTGGGATTGTGTGATAAGGGGTTAACACCTCTCTTTGTGTTGGTTTATCCATTAGATTTAAGATTATGGGAAACTCACTGTTGCTGTGTTCATACTTTACTAGTTACATTGTCATTCTTCACATTTCAAGTCCGCTTCTCGATCAAATCTCAATCTAGGAGAGAGAGAATTATTTCATTATTTAAGCATCATTTCTGTGTTTTATGTATTCCAACTGGTAGTGGGTGAGTTGAGTGTTGTTTTGTCATCACAAGCACCATTACCATAGCAACATTTTTTTCTTACTGTTTAACATCAACTCTGTACCAAACAATCATAGGTTTTAATGACCCTGAAAAGGAAGGCTTTTGAAAATATTTTTGGAAAAGGAAAAAATGTTGGTAACCAGCATTTTCTCCTTTGCCCACATGTTTTCTACCCATTAATATTTTACTGGACAACAATTTTTTTAGACTCTTCAATATTTAAAGCTTTTGCAGGTACAAATTAAACCTAGCTGAAATGATGGAATTCTCCTTTGAAAGGGCAGAAGACATTGTGAGAAAAGGAGAAAGTGCTGAGTATTGGCATTTTCAACTTTTTGTGCAATGGTTTCCAAACCCTTCTTCATAAGGGTTGTTAGAATTGGAGTAGTGTGGTAAAGGGTTAAAAAACAAACCAACTTCTATGAGCCACAATTGATCCATTGCTTGCATGTTTTCAAAACAGAAAAGTCTCTAGTCATCTTGTAAAGAGTGGTGGAAAAATAATTTTTTTGTAATAGAAAAGTTGCTTTTAATTGCAATATGCTTATAACTTATGTTATGACCCTGAGGAAATAGCCTTTTGAAAACTTTGCTGGAAAAGGAGAAAATGCTGGTAACCAGCATTTTCTCCTTTTTCCACAAGGTTTTCTTCACTTTCACAGGCAATAACCATCACTTCAGCTACATTTAATTTGTCGTCTGCAAATGCTTTTATTTTCAACAGGTGTAAAATTTAATCGTTTGTTAAAGTGCTATTTCTTGCCATTGAATCTTCTGAATGACTCAGTTCATTTCCTCCAGAAACATCATTATTATTGCTGACAAGTTTGAAAATGGGTCAGAATTTTTGTCTGGATGATATCACAAACAACTTCAAAAATAGGTTGCATCAGATTAAAAAGTAGGCAAATGGGTCAGATAGTTAAAGATCCTTGTGTATACTACAGAGGCCACATTTTTGGTCCAATACTCATGAAAGTTGTTCAGAATGTTTGTCCTGATATTTAGGATGAGTTGTAAAATGGGTCACATATAGTCAAAAAGTAGGTCAACTGGCAAATCTATGAAAAACCTTGTGTACATTCTAGAGGCCACATTTTCAGTCCAGTACTCATAAAAATTGGTCTGAATGTTTTTCATGATGCTATCTCAGACTGGTTTGAAAATGGCTCACATGTAATCAAAAGGTGGGTCACTAGGGCAAATCTTAGAAAAATTATATGTATGTGTATCCTCTAGAGGCCACATTTACAGTACAGTACTCGTGGTAAATGGTAAAAGTGTTTGTCTTGGTGGTATCTCGGAACAAGAAATGGATTATGTTAGGTCAAAAAGTAGGTAACCAGAACAAATCTTTGAAACACCATGTGTACATTCCAGTGTTGCATCCAGGCCTCGCGATTGCAGGAATCCCCCCTCTTTTTTATTCTGTCGCGCAAGTTCTCGAACTTGATGGGGGAGAAATCGCGCAGACGTTGTAGCTCGCGCAAAAACAAGAAACCACAGCGCGCAAAAAAAAAATAATTGGGCCCTTTTTAGTCCATTGAAACAGAAGAAAAGTCTGACGAAGCTTCCCTACATCGATTGATATTACACTCATCGCTTTTGTTACGAGACAAGCGTAACGAGAAAGAAAACCAGCAACAAGCCTTTCACAATTAACAATATTTATTAATGAATAAAGACAAAATAGTACAAGAGTTAAGTTTGAATCAAATTTTGACAATTCTTAATCTTAGAACAAGAAATGAAATAAGTCCCTCATTAAGTTTAGACTACAAAAAGTATGGAATTTCTGGTTCCTAAAACCTAAATTAACAATAGTTTAAAGTTGCAAATAGATATGAGCAACCTGTTTAAAAATTAAGCAATTCTAACTTACAGTTCTATATCCCAAGTTAAATCCAACACTTCACTAATTCTGTATCCTCAAAGCCACAAGTCTAACTTCAAAATCCAAATCACCAAGTAAGTCTCTCCTATTTATATCAGCTTGGAAAATTCTAGATTAGTCTTTTCTAGAAAGATGACAACAAGCTATTTATAGACACAGATTGGTAAACAACTTGTTTACTAACAATCCTGTTTCTAAAAATAACCACAATGAAAAACCGATGAATGTTCTTTATGTTTCTAGAATATTCTGTATACAGAGTGAAAGTGATAATGAAAACAGGTTACATGTATATCCTATTTATATAACACTGTTTTTAGACTATTTGAGAACAGTAATTCCAAATGGTGTCTGATCTCTGTCTAATAAGCAGGGAACCACTATTCTCTATGCATGACAGTGAATGTGTAGTTACACGTGTTTCCGGATTTAAAAAAAAAAATCATAGTACATTCGCGTGGCTACATTTAAGTGTGTTCAACATTCTGACTGGTGTGTTAAAGCAGGATTAAATATGCCACTGAAACGAATTACGAACTTTTTAAAGGGATTTGTTTGATCAAAAGACTACACAATGCTTCGGTTTTGATAGATCGAGTGAAAACAGCGAAGAACAAATTGAAGGTCATTCGGGAACCACCATGGTCAAGTGAGGGCAATTCGTCAAAAATGTAAATCAGTTAATAATCATTCAAATTGAGGAAGCGTCATCAGCATTGTTTGATTTTGAAACTTGTGTTTATAGATCTAGATCTAGTTTGGAAAGGAAAAAATCAGTGTTCCTGCTTACGCAAATTATTGCGTAAATCACGTTATACAATTGAAATTCACATAGATCTAACAAATTTTGGTTACACGCGAAACCTCACATAAGAAAAAAATGGGGGGGGGGGAATGACAGGTTTTGAAGTTACTTGTTACCCTTATTGACAACTTGCGGAAATACTTATCCATAAATTAACGGACATGAAAAATTGATCGGTCCAAAAAATGCGGAAACCCATGACACAACAAAATCATCTTTTTTACATTGTCCGATCAGAGTCACTTCAGACTCTTTTCAGCTTTTTAATGACTTTAAGCTGTAAGTTTCCACAAATATCTTAATATAACAGGTTTTTTTGCTGCAAATCATCAATATGGATTGCTTTACCTCTAGTTGTGAAATATTATTGTCATACCCTCAAATATGAAATCTTACCTCCAGATTTACAGCTCGGGGGGTAAGTGTACCCTTGAAATAAAAAGTTAGTGGGAACAGTGAAAAAAGGAATGGCATTTTTTTTTCAGTAGATCTATCATACCAGTGCATGAAACCCAGGTAAATTTTTTTGAATGATTAAAGTTTTGTCATTCCCCCCCTTTTGCTTATTCCATGGGGGGGCTCCCCCTCTTGGCAGAATTCCTGGATGCAACACTGCATTCTAAAAGCTACATTCTTCGTCCAATACTTATGAAACTTGGTCAGAATGTTTGTCATGATGATGTCTTGTGAGAATTTGAAAATGGGTCTTGTAGGGTCAAAGAAAAGGTCATTCTGACATTAATCTTTGAAAAGCCTTATGCTCACTTTAAAGGCCACATTTTCAGTCTGATGCTCATGAAAGGTGGTCTGAATGTTCGTCTTGATTATACCTTGGAGATGCCTTATGATTTTGCTTAAATTCTTCGTAAACATTTATTGCATCTGAAATTTATCTACCCGTATAAAATGCTATTTTGCTTGGATTTCTTTCTATGATTTCACAGGTAAGTTCAGTCAAGTTCAAAATTTATTAACATGAAGTGTTAAAGTCACTGGGACAAGCCATTTAAAAACATTGTGTACACTCTAGAGGCCACATTTTCAGTCATATGCCCGAGAAAGTTGGTCAGTATGTTTGCCTTGATTATGTCTCGGGCTTAAGTTTAAAAATGGGGCATATCTGTTCAAAAAGTAGATCACAAGGATAAATAGTCTTAGATGAGTGATTCAGGGCCATGGGCCTCTTGTTTAGAGATACTCTCTGATTTTGCTTGGATTCTTTGTAACCATTGTAAACAGGTTGAATGGATCTGTAATTTATTTATCCTTATTAAATGGTATTTAGCTCTTTGAATATGCAGATACACTTAATCTTACTAACTGCTTTACAATATGGAGACACAGTTTTATCTTTTTCATCATACTTTTGCTTATTCTCAAATATAGTTACATCCTGACATTGTCACAAGTAGCTGAGTATGTTCTACATCTTCAGTATCTGTAGCTTGATGAAGCTACCTGCAGGGACTTTCATGTAGTTCATATTTTCACAATATATGAGTCATGTGCAGGCTTTTTGAAACTTTTTGCTACTAGTCAATTTGATGCATGTCAAAAGAGCATTCTACTTCTGTATCCAGTCAGTTGTCAGACTAAATGAATTTTAAGGATCCATACTTGAGTGATGCCTTGCTTAGTATAATGCATTACAAAGATGCATTAAGCCCCCTTTTTGCCAGAGCATGGCTCTTATGGAATTGATGATTTTGTTACTATAATGACATCAGTGGAAAAGAACACGAACAAAAAATTCTGACAGCTGAAAATGGGTTTATATATTTATTTTAATCCTTTACCGCAAAACTTTCAAAAACAGTGCAAGAAAAGGAGAAAATACTGGTGACTGGTATTTTCTCCTTTAACCACAATGTTTTCAACCTTATTAAAGACAAACCCATCATTTGAGTGAAACTCAATTTGTCATCATTTCACATAATCATCAGGGACTTCTGTTTATCAGTATTGATTGCTTTAGTTAGGAATCGCTGTTGTGAGGTTCAAGGGTCACAGGTTTGAATCCCAAGCTTGGCCAATTTCAGTCCAAGGATTGATAACAGTCACTGCGACAGGATTGTAACTTCCTTTCTCACTACTGATCATTGTTTCAACTATGGTTAAGTGAGAAAGAATATTGCGCAAAGTACTGGTTAAAGGAACTGCAGAAATGTATTGATAGGTGCACTGGCTGCCATGATATAACAAAAAAAGTTGAAAACAGCATTAGAAACCAAACAAAGCATTCAGTTGTCTTATCATAGATCTAAACTGGGATATTTTCTTGCATATTCTTGCCAAAAGAGCTTTATGTAGTTACGTTTAGTTGTTTACAGAATTTCCACATACCGTTAAAGGACTGTCAGTGTTACATCTCTATCAAACAACAAAATGTTAGACTTGTCCAAATTGAATGCATTTTCAGTAATTTAACTCTTTACCAAACGACAAAATTTTAGACTGGTCCAAATTGAAAGCATTTGCAGACGACAAATTAAAGATGGTTCAAACGGCAGAATTCGTCCTTGATTGAGTAAAAAACCTTGTGGGAAAAGGAGAAAATGCTGGTTACCAGCATTTTCTTCTTTTCCCACAATGTTTTCAAAAGGCATCTCTCCAAGGGTCATTAAAATCAGGGATTGTTTGGGAAAGAGTTAAACATAGAGGACTCAAATAATAGGATTTACCTTAAAAAAAATACTGAGAAAATGAGAAAATTCTTGGGAACGTTTTCCCTCAGAATTCCAAGTTTTAACAACCTTCAGGATGAAGGCTTTTGAAAACATTGTAGGAAAAGGAATAAGTCCAAAATTCTGTTGTTTGGTAAAGTTGAAGAGTTAATTGGTTTTTGTCTATTGGCTATCAATTGCACCTTGCATTTGTCAGTTCCACCATTTCCCCATAGTTTGTAATTTTTGTGCTTAAGTATGATGATCTCTCTTTTCTCAATTAAACTCGTACACAGTCTGTGGTGAGTTTTATCTAGAGTGAAAGAAGCAAAGTCCATGTTCGATTTTTTTCTTGTGCTATTTTGAGTTTAAATAAAGAAATAAAACTTGGAAGAAGTGTTATTGCCTACTTCATTTAACCTGATCCTGACTTTTATGCTGAATATATAAGTAGGTATATAAATAGAACTCTGACTATCATTTTGGAAGTTATATATACACGGGAAGGTACAATTAAGAAATTCAGTTTGTGCATACGGTACGGAATATTTCCGTGACCATTCGGGACAAAAGCAAAGGCAGCCCCGTGTGATGCTGAGGGTAAAAATAGAATTTTAATTTATGTAAATGATGTTGACCTGGATCAGGTTAAATGAAGTAAGTAATACAACTGCCCATTTAGAATCCTTTAAGGCTTTTAGCCAACTGAGTAGTGTTTTTTTTTGACATGGTGTGGGGGTAAAGAAGGGAAGATGTGAAGGGGGGGAGGGGAAGGAGGAAGCTATGCACACTGATTTTGCACTTACACTGTCTGGTCTTATGTGATTAGTTTTTGAAGAAAACATCAAGGGATTACACTGTCATTGTCTGTGTTGTTTTGGTAACCCAAACATCAGAAATTTTCTGATATCTGTGACATTACTGAAGATATTTACTGGAAACTCAGTCTAGGTGTTAAAGGCTCAAAAGTGGCCAAAAAATCAATACAAGTGTTAAAATGCATTTAGATTAATTTAATCATACCAATTAAAAGTATGGAAAGTATTATGAAGATGACAGTCTGTCATTGTGTGGTTGGTTCAAGTATTAGTCACTGGCAGAAAATGAATTTTTATATCAGGCAAAGAGTAAACAAAAGATAGAGTGACCTGACAGGTTTTAACCTAGTTTTGAAATTAATTTCTCTGCCAGCGACAAACACTGGGACCGAACGGACAGAAACAGATTGTCATCTTCACAATAATTTCCATATTTTAAATTGTATGATTATGTATATTAATATATATGTATATTAAATGCATTTTAACAGTGCTTTGTTTACTTTGGCCAATAGTGTTACTTTATTTAAAGGGGGCACCCATACCAATAAGGTAGGTAATTCTTAAAATGGTTTTGATACAGTAATGCCATTTTTTGGATGTAAGTTAAATTTTGCACTCTGGGAAAAGGGGGCTTAATGCATCTTGGTGATGCATGAAAAAAAGCAAGTCATAACATAATTATGGATCCACAAAATCCATTTTTGTCTAACATCCGACTGAATCACGGTAGAATGGTCCTTGAACATGCAGTAAATTTACTAATAAAAAAAAAAATTGAGCTGATGTCAGCCTGAGTGGATTGAGCAGGCTGACATGAGTCGAGACCTTTTGCAGATGCATGAAACCCCTTTTCACAGAGCATGACTCATTTATAAAAGCAACTGCATTCAGGCATTTGCATCCACATATGGTGCTCTTTCTGCAAATGTTAGAGTTGGGTCATTTCTGCCAAATCCACTCATTTATTTAGCTCTTGTTTTTTTTTTTGTCAGATAATGAGACATGTGTTGACCTGCTTTTTGCTGACTAAAATTTTTTGTGTGTGAAAAGCCTGTGCCATTTTGAGATGTACATATATTTCAGTTGTAGCTTTGAATAGCTGATGATACAGAAGTACAATGATTATATATGCATACAAGAATTACAAATTGTAACATGGGCTTAGATGTATATTGTTTAGTGGAAACAGTTAATTGCTTTTTTTGCTTTTGAATATAACTGACTTATCTCATATTATTTCCTTAAATTGTTTGAGTGCATTTTGTTCATTTTTTTTTTCAAAGAGCTGAAATAGAGATTATATTTTGGTTATGGAATCATTTTTGTCCTATCTTGCACTTTGTCCATTTTCATTTAGGTCAGTTTATTGTCGTCTCACCCTTATCTATAGGCCATCACGATCCATTATAACTAGTACATGTATTTTAGTTCTACAGTTCTAGACAAGCTTTTTGATTGGTTAAGATTATCTGTCTCAGCCAATCAGGTGTCTGGTCTCACAAATTAGAATTAAACTTGTAGTAGGAATAGCTGTTGCATTAAATTTCCAGAACCTTGACTCTTTTTCATTCTGTAGAAGATTGAAATTTCCTTACTTCCTATTCTGATAATAAGAGCTTTGTTATAGTTGTTTGACATTTTTAGAACTCTTCATAGAACTGAAGACTTAACAATTTAATATCCAAATACATGTAAAAGCAATCTTGAGAGAAAATTCAAATAGGGCGCCTTTCTTTGAAAGGATGCAAGACAATGTGGGAGATAGAGAAAACGCTTGTGAAGAGTGCTTTCTCCTGTTTTCACAATGTATTCAAAAACCTTCATCTTTAGTCATTAGAACGGAATACATGTATTTATTTTCTGAAAAGTTATAATTATCTTTTCACATTTCATGGGAGCTTCTCATGCATACTTAATGTGGACTCATGAATTGTTTTCTTTTCTTACCTTTGAACTAGTTCCTATTGTTTTCTTTGTCTCTTGAAATTAATTCTCAGCAAACAAATTGAAGAATAACCTTGTAAAGTAAAGAGTACATAGACATATGTAAGTTCAAATACATCAGATTGAACATTTTATGATGGATGATCTGTGAATGATAAGTCATTTATGTCATTTTCAATATCATTTTTAGCTCGACTTTTTCCAAAGAATATGTCAGGTATTGTCATAGCCCTTTCGTCATTGTCTGTGTCATGGTCATTGTCTGTGACATCTTAGAAAAAGTTTGACATTTCTCTGTTATTACCAAAGATACTCACTTCAAACTTGGACCAGTAATTAACTATCAAAAGGCAAACCCATAGAACAAGAGCAGATAACCATCAGAATATTTTTCACACAGTTAAACCTCTTTTTCGACAAAATTTTCAAAAATTTTCACATTTTATATCTCTATAAAAGATATTTACTTCAAACATCGAAAGGGGAAACTATACAACAGGGGCTGGTAATCATCGAAATATTTTTTGACCAAGGTATGCCCCCCCCCTTTTTTTTTGACTTGAAATTTTCACTGAAAATCAAGCATCTGCATGCAAGCGTTGGCACCTGCATGTGCTGCTCTTGTTTTCATTTTATGGCAGCTTGTGTTGTACCCATGCAGGTGCGTTGCTGGATTATTTTTCAACCAGTACTTTGCACAATATGATTTCCAAGCCGCAGCCTGCTTTCCCACATAAACAGTATCAAAATGATGATCAGTGATGAGAGGAGGAAGTAAGTCTATTGCAATAACTATCATGGATACTAGAAGAGAGTAGGGCTGAGCTGGATAGCAATCTTGCACCCCTGTTTCCCTAGATACATAGCTGTGTATGTTACTTACTGGCCTACTGGGCTTCATTTTATGATATGGCTTGCAACATGCGAAAAGGGGCATTCGGACATTCGCGTAAAGCGTCGTGTCGGATCAGCCTGCGCAGTCAGCGCAGGCTAATCCGAAATGACACTTTCTGTTTTTATGTAATTTTCTGTTTTGCGCAAGTGTACTGTAGCACAAAATCTAATGTGGTCGTAAACCGCCGTCTCAGATTAGCCTGCGCAGATTGCGCAGGCTGATCCGAGATGACATTTTACGCAAATGTCCAAATGCCCCTTTTCGCGTGTTGTGAGCCATATACTGCTCAAATTTGCTGGCTTTGCTACAGGCATATGTCAAAATTGGCCAGTTTCAGATTTTATTTACAAATGTTTTTGGACCTTAATGAATTTCTGAGTGCCTAATTTTGAGTATAAAAAAAAAACCATCTAATACATTCATCTATTGCACTTGGCTTGGTTAATGATAGAAAAGTTTCTGTTCTTATGATATCATCTTATATCCTTTGCAGTCATATGATAGTTATTTTATATGATGTGCTTTTTGCAGTCATATGATAGTTATTTTATATGATGTGCTTTTTTTCCTCAATGTTGATGGCTTGTTTTGACTCATTATCAAATGATTACATCATGAGTTATGCTGTGGTAAAAGGTAACTTAATGCATCACCATAATGCATTATTCTAGCCAAGCAATTCATCACATAATTATGGACCCATAAAACCCTTTGCTTAACCCTTTACCACACAATCCCGACTTTTAATGACCTTGAGAAAGAAGACTTTTGAAAACATTGTGGGAAAAGGAGAAAATGCTGGTAACCAGCATTTTCTCCTTTTTCCACAATGTTTTCTATGCTGTCAAAGACAACTTTCACAATTAGAGTCACGTTTGATTTCTTGTCTGCAAATGCTTTGGAATTGGACAAGTCTAAAATTTTGTTGTGTGGTAAAGAGTTAAAACTGCCAAAATCTATGATGTAGAATGGTTTTCTGACATGCAGAAAATTTAACATTTTTATAGCAAAAAGTTATGACCTAGGTCAGTCTGCACAAACTGCGCAGGCTGACCTAAGTCAGTACTTGTTGCAGATGCATTAAACCTCATTTTCACAGAACATAGCTTATATTTTTTTCTCCTCCACTAAATGTGACCTTTTGAGAAAAGAAGAAATAACTCGGTTTGAGGAAGTTGTCCTTTCCCACAAAGTTTTCATGGTCTTTTCAAATACTTCTTTTCCCCCTTTTTCTTGACTGTTAACCTGTAAGGTACTAAAAGTGACTTGTGGATCATTAGCAGACAGTGTAGATCAAATCCAGATTGCACATAACGTGAAGCCTGATCTTGGATATACACTGTACTATAAGAAGGTATTTTTTGCCCAGAACAACTTTGAAATAGCAAATGCGGGTTTTTTACTATCAGCTTAAAAGTTTCATTTCACAAATTTAGTAGGTTGAGGGTTATTCCCTTACCAAACAATCCCGGGTTTTAACAACCCTTGGAAAGGAGCCTTTTGAAAACATTGTGGGAAAAGGAGAAAATGCTAGTAACCAGCATTTTCTCCTTTTCCCACAATGTTTTTTCTACTCTATCACAGACAAATTCTACCATTTAAGCTACCTTTAATTTGTCGTCTGCAAATGCTTTCAATTTGGACCAGTCTAAAATTTTGTCATGTGGTAAAGAGTTAACTTAATGTACAAATGAACATCAGATGGCTTTTCAAAAGCTAAGTTGCTGCCGAGCCCCGGTAGCTCAGTCGGTAGCGTGCAGGACTTGAGAACAGGGGGTTGTGGGTTCGATCCCTGGCTCGGCCAATTTCTTTCCAAGGATTGATGATAGTCATTGCGACAGGATTCATTCCTCTCCCACCGCTAACCATTGTCTCTACAATGGTTATGTGGGAAAGTAACCAGTGGCTTGAAAGAAAATTGTGCAGAGTACTGGTAAAAGAGTCTCCAGGAAAGCATGGAAAGCACTGGCAGCCGCGATATAACTGAAATAGTGTTGAAAACTGCGTTAAACACCATACAATCAATCAATCAATCAGCTAAGTTGCTTAGAGTTAATCATACTCTGTTTGCCGCAATTTTTTTCCTGTCTTCTGGTCATCAACCCATCATTATCATTGCCTGAATTTTTTTAGTCCTCTTTGTTCAAAAGTTTAATGAGAGATTCTGAAAACAGATTTCTGTAAATTTCTGTATTTGTTGCAATGTGTTTAATTTCTTTACCACACAATCCCGAGTTTTAACTGTCCTGTAAAAGAAGCCTTTATGAAACACTGTAAATGCTGGTAACCAGCATTTTCTCCTTCTTCCACAATGTTTTCTACCCTGTCAAAGAAAAAATTCACCATTTGAGCCAAATTGAAATTGTCGTCTGCAAATGCTTTCAATTTTGTCGTTTGGTAAAGAGTTAAGCCTTTAGCATTTAAATTTCAAAAGTGTATTTTAACAGTTAACTCATTACCCAATGAAAAAGTTTCATACTTGTCCAATTTCAAAGCATTTGCAGATTGCAAATTAGATATGATTCCAGTAATGGAACTTGTCTTGAAAAGGGTAGACAACACTGTGGGAAA
Source organism: Hippopus hippopus (assembly GCA_946811185.2). NCBI lineage: Eukaryota > Metazoa > Mollusca > Bivalvia > Cardiida > Cardiidae > Hippopus > Hippopus hippopus. The sequence continues at coordinate 21,880,222 of OX328101.1, read as the reverse complement.
AGGAAAAAATGCTGGTTACCAGCATTTTCTCTTTTTTCCACAATGTTTACATAAGCCTTGTTAGTTGGAGATTATTTGGCATAGGGCTAAATATGAAAAAATGGTGAAAATAAAAATTGCAATGCATGGTACTACTTTGTAAAAACATACAAAGGAGATCTTCCTGTTTCTCTGTGGCTTACTCTTCACCAAAATGACAGAACTTGAGACTGTTCCAAACCGAAAGCAGTTTGCCATGTACGAAGATAACATGGCTCATTTGATAGGCTTTTTCTTTGTTAATCCTTTACCACACAATCCCCAGTTTTAACGATGCAAAGATAAGATGCTTTTCAAAACATTGTGTGAAAAGGAGAAAATGCTGGAAACCAGCATTTTCTCCTTTTTACACGATGTTTTCTACTTTGTCAAAAACAAATCTCACCATTCGAGTCATGTTTAGTTTCTCCTCTTCAGATGCTTTCAATATGGACGAGTCTTAAATTTTGTCATGTGGTAAAGAGTTAACCCTTTACCACACAATCCCGACTTCTAACGACCCTGAGAAAGAAGCCTTCAGAAAACTTCGTGGGAAAAGGAGAAAATGCCGGTAACCGGCATTTTCTCCTTTTCCCACAATGTTTTCTACCCTTTCCAAAACAAATTTCAATTTTTCAGTTACATTTATTTTGTCGTCTGCAAATGCTTTTAATTTGGACAAGTCTAAAATTTTGTTGTTTGGTAAAGACTTAAGGCAGAAAATATCGTTTGAAAACAGAGAATATGGTCGTTAACAGTATTTTCTCCTTTTCCGACTAAGATTTTTAGAGCAAACTCTGTAGGTTTGTAAAAAGCTGTTGATAATTGTGTGATAAAAGTTTAGTGTATTTCATTTTCATTTCAGTGCCAAGTTTGGACGTAAAGTTATGTACGTGAATTACCTCCATGAACTGAATGAGCATCTCCATTTTGACCAATTAAAAGTGCCACCACTTGTTTTACAGTTAGTATAAATCTTTTTACTTAACTGTTTACCACATGCAAAAATGTAGAATTGTCCAAATTCAAAGCATTTGCAGATGACAATTTAAATGTGGCTGAAATGATGGAATTTGTCTTTGATAGAGTAGAAAATATTGTGTAAAAAGGAGAAATCAGCATTATATCTTTTTCCAACAGTGTTTTCAAAAAACTTCTTTCTCAGGGTCGTTAAAGGTTGGGACTGTATGGTAAAGAACTTAGGCATTTGAATCATGTTTATCATGTTTGCTGTCACCCATCATTTCCTAGTTAAAACCATGTAAGCTATAAGTGAAGTTTACTGTAAAGACATACAAAGTGACACATCAGTATCTTTTTGGTATTGTCCATCAGTCACAATGTGGTTGTCAGTAGGGATGAATCTATTTTTGAAAAAAAAAAACATTGTAGGAATTGTATATCATCTCTAAGGATAAACATTTACTCTTTACCAGACAACAAAATTTTAGTCTTGTCTATGTTGAAAGCATTTTGTAGGCAACAAATCAGTCACATCTGTAATGACATAATTGGTCTATTAACTCTTTACCAAACAACAAAATTTTAGACTGATTTAAATTGAAAGCTTTTGCAGACGACAAATGGTGCCCAAAGTGTTGGAATTTGTGTCTGAAAGAGTTGAAAACATTCTGGGAAAAGGAGAAAATGCTGGTTACCAGCATTTTCTTCTGTTCCCACTATGTTTTCAAAAAGAATGATTCTTCATACTCGTTAAAACTCAGGTTTGTTTGGTAGAGGGTTACTGGGTAGAAGAAATGGGAAAAGGAGAAAATACTGTTTTCCAGCATTTTTTCTCTATTTCCTAAAATTTTTTCTAAAGTCTTCTTCTCAGGGTTGTTAAAACTTAGGATTGTTTTTTAAAGGGTTAATAATTTTCATAGGTTTTGATATGTAAAAATTTACATTTAAAAGGTACAATGCCAAGCTGTTGTCTGCACAGAAACCATCATACCCATACCAGAGTGGGATAGAACGCAATAACAGTACACTGAAGACACAGCAGTTTGGAGTGACCCTTAGTCTGTATGTACAACTAAGATTTTTCAATATTTTTTTTTTTTTTTTGATATAGCAGAGGTACAGATTAAAGGAATATTTCTCTGTTCAATAAGTTTAGCAGTGCATCATTAAAACTCCTATTGTGGATACTCATCAGAATTTTCTTGATTAGACAGTTCTAATGAGCACTAGTAATGAATTGGTTTAAGTGAAAAAAATATTCTTTTTAGAATTTTCCTAGACACTCCTCTCTCTCTTCCCCCCCCACCCCCCCCGAGCTAACGGAAGCTCATTTTTGTGCTTCTGCCTGTAACCAAGGAAACAAAATGACAAAATAGGGAAAATTCTGTATCAAAATAGATTTTACTATTTAAGGATGAAACTTCATGTAGAACATTATGTATTTGTAGTATAAACCAATTCTATTCTGGAGTATTTATAATACTGTCAGATGTAATGAACAATTACTGAGGAATTAAGCTAACAAAACCTTTCCTGCTTACAGCCAACAGAATTTTAAATATGTTCAATAGAGAAAACTTTTGCAGATAACTAAATTACTGGAATGAGGCTCAAATGATGGAATTTATCTTTGACAGAAAAGAAAACATTATGACAGAAAACATTATGGGAAAAGGAGAAATGCTAGTCACCAGCATTTTCTCCTATTTCTCTGTCCTGTCAAGGATAATTACCATCATTTGAGTAGCGTTTAATTTGTCGTCTGCAAACGCTTTCAATTTGGACCAGTATAAAATTTTTTTGTTTTGTAAAGAGTTAAGGTATTTAACCCTTTACCAGATGACAAAATTTAAGCCTTGTCCAAATTGAAAGCATTTGCAGATGACAATTTCAGTGTGGCTCATATGGTGCAATTTTTCCTTGATAGGGTAGAAAACGTATTGGGAAAAGGAGAAAATGCTGGTTACCAGAATTTTCTCCTTTTCCCACAATGTTTTTCAAAAGGCCTCTTTCCCAGGGTCATTAAAAGTCGGCATTGTGCGGTAAAGGTTTAAAACATTGAATTGTTTGGTAAAGGGTAAAAGAAAGTCTTTGACCATGGTTTGAAGATAGTATCAAACTAATGATTTTATATTTCAGTATAAAAGCTAATTTTGGGGTTGTGATACCACCAGTCGTTCAACAAACAGTGGATTATCTCAGGCTGCATGGTAAGGGAAACTAGATACTAAGTTTTACATATGTTGGCAAGAATTTCAAACATCTTGTTTAGTCAACTTTTAGAACATGATGGAAAATGACAACTGACTGAGTCATGAGACAAAAAGTTTCAACCCATGTTGGCCTGAAGAGAAAAATACTAATTACATGTACAAGCAATTTGTCCTTTTTCCATAATGTTCTCTAATCTCTTCATGTTAACCACATTCATTTGTTGTCTGCTAGTGTTAAACTTTAACAACTATAAATTTTTATTTTATACTAAAGAGGAAAAGAAACATATGAATTGAATGAACGAATGTGAAAAGCAGAATAAATACATATTAGGCAGACCTGGAACATTCAAACAGCATAGTATAATTTCAAATTCTTATTGCTATATTTACAGCTTTAGACAGTGATGGGATATTCAGAAGAACTGCTAATGCTGCCATCTTGAAAGAAGTTCAGAGAAAGTTTAACCATGGAGAAAATGTGAACTTTGAAAATTATAATGATGTTACAATACCAGCTGTTGTCTTGAAAACATTCCTGCGAGACCTCAAGGAGCCAATACTGACATTCGAACTTTATGAGCCAATTATACGTTTACATTGTATGTAGAGTAAATGTTTATTTCATTTCACTTTTTTACAAGTTTTTTTTTTACATGAACCTGGTTTTTAATATGGATATATTATCCTTTGAAGAGTAGTATCTGCAACATTTTGAAAAACAGGATGAAAAATGGAATAATCAGCCTTTTCTCTCTTCACCATTATTTTTTAACCCTTTACCAAACAATCCCGGGTTTTCACGACCCTGAGAAAGAAGCCTTCTGAAAACTTTGTGGGAAAAGGAGAAAATGCTGGTAACCAGCATTTTCTCCTTTTCCCACAAAGTTTTCTACCCTTCCCAAAACAAATTTCAATTTTTGAGTCACGTTAATTTTGTCGTCTGCAAATGCTTCTAATTTGGACTAGTCTAAAATTATGTCGTTTGGTAAAGAGTTAAAGAATGAACTGTTTCAAGATAGTATAAGTTATCTGATAATGTGTTATCAGCATAAGAAATGGACAGACTGTGACTGTTTTATGAGTAGTCATGATATACATTGAAGAAGGACAAGATTTAACCCTAAACTATTAATTTTTAAGGAACTAGAAGTTTATGATGAAAAAGACAGCTGACTTTCTGTAAGGTATGTTTGGACTGTATCTGGAAGTGTTGTGATTTTTTTTAGGGGATACTTTTTGAGCATTCTTCATATTCTGATTTTGTTTGTCAATTCCAGCGCAAGAAAAGGACAGACAGATTGTTGAAGCTAGAAGGATGTTGACCGAAGAATTACCAGAAGACAATTATACTGTGTTGAAATTCATCTTGGACCTTCTTGTAGAGGTAAGAAGTGTAGATGTTTTCTGTTTGTATTCCTACTGGTCGACATTATACGATGGTGTTTTTGTTTGTGTGTATAAGACTTTCTCAGCATAGTAATGGAACTGCCATTACTCATGTCTCAACATAGGTAATGGATCTACCATTACTCATAACCTTTTGAAACAAAATTGCAGCATGCAAATTAAAAAAATATGCTGGTTAAAAAGAAAGTGTAACCTGATTTAAGGGGGGATATTTAATTTTTCTTTTTCTGTATATTGGGTACTCCATGAACAACGCACATATACAACTAGATGTACTTTTCTTTGCAACCAAAAAGAAAATGTATAGTATCATTCAGTAACTAGTACAATTTTAGGATTTAACGCTTTACAATACAATCCTGAGTTTTAACAACCCTGAAAGAGAAGGCTTTTTAAAGAATTGTGGGAAAAGGAGAAAATACTGGTTACCAGGATTTTCTCTTTTTTTCCACAACGTTTTCTACCCTATCAAATACAGAAATCATCATTTAAGCAGCATTTGAATAGTTGTCTGCTGTTCTTTCAAGGTCCAAAATTTTGTCATTTGATAAATGGGTACCTCATTACCTGCTGAAATGGGTTTGCTGTAGAGAACTTTGAAAATATATATCAGAAAAAGTTCATTAAAAGTTTAACCCTGTACCACATTATCTGGACTATTAACAACCCTATGAAAGAAGGCTTTTGAAAACATTTTGGGTAAAACAGAAAATGCTGGTAGCCGTGTCTTCTACCACATCAAAGACAGAAATTATCATTTGAACTACATTTCAACTTGTAGCCTTCAGTTTGAACCAGTCTTAAATTCTGTTGTTAGTTACAGAGTTGAATCAAGCATACGAGGGTTGTCGCAGAAGTAAAAGGACTTTTCTTGTAGCTGCTTCATTGTCGGGCGCATACACATATATTTTTGCTTGAATACAGTTCAGCATGTCTGCTCCCGAAATGTGTACTCCAAATGAAATTTTATCTGACGTACTTTGAAATATGCAGAGTTTCCAAGGTAACGGTAAAGGTAGGCGGCGAACGCCGGTTTCAATAACGCAAAGATAACATTTGCTTGTTCAGATGTCGCTATAATTATCCTTACATTTTGTTTTTGCGCGCGAAAGTTCGGCTGCACAATATGTGGCGTTATGACGTCATTTCCTGTTTATTTGAGCGCCGTAGCATTTCCATTAGCTGAGATACAGCGTTTTTCATCACGTCAGAGTCTACGGAGAAAAAAAGTCATGTCATCCACAGGAGATGTCAAGTTGCGGGCGGTAATCCAGTTTTGTCAAGCGCTCGGTAAAACACCTACAAAGACCTACCAACTTGTTCAGGAAGCGGGCGAGTATAAATGTTGCCGTTCATTAGTGTTCAGATGGCATAAAGAGTTTCGTGAAGGCCGTCATTCCATAGAAGACCAGAAGTGATGTGGGTGCCCTGCCAATATGCGATTGTCTCTCGCACAGCAGGTAAGGGACAAGATCGCGGAATACCAAAGGTCTACTGTTCGATCCTTAGCGTCGGACCTGGGTACAAGCAAGGATACAGTTCTACGGATACTGCAAGATCTGCACATGAGCAAGGTGAGCGCATGACGGGTGCCCCGACTTCTCACGGACGACCAGAAGATCCAGCATGTGACCTCATCATCCGAGTTCCTAGGACGTTATGATGCAGATGGTGACGAGTTTCTAGACAAGATAATCACCCAGGACGAAACATGGCTCTGGCACTATGATCTGGAAACCAAGGCTGACTCGTCTGTTTTGAAAACACCAGGTACTCCACCACCAAAAAAGGCAAGAGTGTCGCGATCAGGAGGCAAACACATGTTTGTGTTTTTTTATGGACAGACGAGGGATGATCTTGATCCACCGGGTTCCCATAGGACAAACCGTAAATGCTGCATATTATTCCAAGGTAATGTATGAAAATGCATAATAATGAAATAAACTTAAGTTAACTTAAATATAGATGTAACAATACAGTTAATATTTAAAATATCTAAAAATATAAGAAAATGTGCATGTTGCGTCCGATATGCTAAAATGCGTTTTGTCGTTTTCAGCTACTGCGCCGTAATCTTGTTCACGCCTGCGGAAAAAGAGGCCCGGTGTTGAGTTGGCTGACTTTTTTTTGCACCAAGACAATGCCCCGCCTCACACGGCAAGTTCGACACAGTTGGAGATAGACGTTTTGGGATTCCAGAGGCTCAGTCATCCAGCTCACAGCCCGGACCTCGCTCCTATGGACTTCCGTGACTTCCCGGAGGTGAAGTCACGTTTACGAGGTACACATTTCAACAGTAGAGAGGAGCTGATGTTGGAAACACAGAGGATTGTGTCGTCATTTAGTAATGACTTTTATGTAGACACATTTGACAAGTGGATCGCACGTCACAGGAAGTGTGTTCGCACTGGTGGGGACTATGTGGAGAAAGTATGATAAGCGACGTCATGTTGGACGTCAGTGAACGTTATTCTGTGTGCCGGGTGGCATTTAGCGTTGTATGTATTTTGACTGTAGTTTCGTTATTGTTATATGAATTTTGATGATTTTTGGGAGGAATAATCATGAGATATGGCACTTAATCCACGTTAGTTTTCTTGCTTATACGCCAATAATTGTTCATGTTACAGCAATGGTCCTTTTACTTCTGCGACAACCCTCGTACATGCTTATCACTGACATAAATAGAGTGCTAAAAATATATCAAATTAAGATAACAAGCAGGAGAGTAAGAGAAGCAAGTTAAGCAATTAGTGCATTAGTCAATGTTTTCTGAAGGAGTTAACCCTGTACCAAATGACAAAGTTTTAGACTTGTCTGAATTGAAAATGCTTGCAGATGAAAAATTTAGCTGTGGCTCAAATTTTGGGCCTTGTCTATGAAGGGGTAGAAGAAATTGTGGAAAAGGAGAATATGCTGTTTACCAGCATTTACTTTCTCCTTTTTCCTCACAATATTTTCAAAAGCCTTTTCTGTGTAGAGTTTTTAAAAGTAAGGACTGTTTGCTGAAGGATAAATCTCTATTCATAGGAATTGTTTTTGAAATATTTGTCTTTGAAAATAATTTTTGATTTATTTGCAGGTGGCTGCCCATTCAGACAAGAATAGAATGACGACACAGAATTTAGCCATTGTGTTTGGTCCAAACCTTATCTGGCCAAAGGGACAAGCTAGTCTTCACACGATGAACAATATAAACACCTTCACACTCCTTCTCCTGGACAATTTTGACGCTTTGTTTACAACCTAGGCATGCTGGGTAACAGAACATGCCAGGAACCAAAACATATCACTTTAATTTTTTACCTGACAACAAATTGAAAGCAATTGCAGACAACAAAATAAACATGGAACCAAGACATTTGTCCTTTGAAGGGAAGAAAACATTGTGGTAAAAGGAGAAAATGCTGGTTACCTGCATTTTCTCCTTTTTTCCACAATTTTTTCAAAAGCCTTCCCCCTTACAGTTGTTGAAACATAGGGCTATTTTGTAAATGGTGAACCCCTCAGGCCAGATATTTTAGAGGGGTTATAGTTTGATCAGTGTGGATCGGTTTGTCTGTCAAATAGTCCACCTGTCTGACCATGTCTGTGGGCTTGGACAAAGATAATCATATTTGTCTCGCTAAACCGTTCTATAACGAGGCTGTCATTTTGTTGAAACTTTGTAAAATCTTTTTTTGAAAACTGTAGATGAGTGATGCACAACTTAACTCTGACCAAACAAAAATATTTTAGATTTGTCCAAATTGAAAGAATTAGCAGACAACAAATTCGACTGTAAAATTTGAAATTTGTTTATAGAAGGGTAGACAACATTTTTGGACATGGAGAAAATGCTGGTTTCTAGCATTTTTTCCTTATTTCACCATGTTTTCAAAAGCTTTCTCTCTCAGAGTCATTAAAATTCAGGATTGTGTGGGAAGAGGTTAAGATGTCTGCCTTAAGCCCTTACCTTTTGCACCTTAAGTTGCCTCTGCAGCCAGTGTAGATCAATGATTGATTGGTTGCATGGTGTTTAACGCAGTTCTCAACATTATTTTAGTTATATCGAGGTGGCTACTGCACCTATCTATGCTTTCCCAGAGTTTCTTTTACCAGTACTTCTCACAATGTTCTTCCCAGGCCACTGTTTGCTTACCCACATAACCATCCTTGGAAACAATGTTAAATGAATCCTGTCGCGGTGGCTAGCTATCATCATCAGTCCCAGGAAAGAAATTTGCGGAACTGGGGATTCAAACCAGTGACTCTCCCCCCATTTCAAGTCCTGTATGCTACCACCTGCACTACTGGGGTTCACCCAGTGTAGATCAAAATTAGACTGCACAGAAATTGCAATCTGATCTTTGATTTGAGTTGTCTGCTTTGTTTAGTTATTCAGGTTAAGAGCAACCTTGAAATCACTACTACTTAGGTTGTATTCTAGGAAAAAAAAAAAATAATGTAAGTTACCCCTTGAACTTGGGTCTGTATTTGCCAACCATTCATAAGAACATTTTTCTAATTCTCCAAGATTTTCTAAATTTGAATGTAATACAAGTTCTGACAGTCAGAAATTGTGTTACATTCAAGTATAGAAAATTTTGTAGGATAAGATCGAGAACGTTCTCAAGAATGGTTGGTGATTACGCAACTTGGACTTCTTTTTGTGTGTAATGTGGGTAGGCTTTCACATCTGTTTTTTTTTTTCTATCAAAATAATTAGTGGGGGTATTTGGTCATGTTTTGTGACAGCTCTAGCTTTTGGACCAGTCATGATATTAAGGACTTTTGAAAACTTTTAGGGTACAGAGTGCTTCAAACAAGCAGTAACTGCAATGCCATGTTCCTGCATCAGATGTCATCTTAAAAGTTGAAGTAAGAGAATTGGAGGAATTGTTTCAAAATGCAGTTCTCCTCTTCTCTGCCTAAAGGCCTTTAAAATAAGCTTTGTATTTATTCTTTCCTGTATAGTTCATTTTTTTTTTCTTTTATTTTACTATGGTACTTTGATTCTTTACCAAACAACAAAATTTTAGAACAGTCCAAATAGAAAACATTTGAAGATGACAAAATAACTGTATCTCAGAAATTGAATTTTATTGTTGGAATAGTAGAAAACATTGTGGGAAAAGGAGAAAATGCTGGTTACGAGCATGTTCTCCTTTTCCCACTATGTTTTTTACAACTTTCTTTCTCAGGATCATTAATAGTTGGGATTTTGTGGTAAAGAATTTAGAAACAATATGCAGCAGATTGAAACTTTGATAATCCTTATGAAATAGTGATAGTGAACATAGTCTAAGGTTTGATACATGAATACAAATGGAAACATTGAAGCAAAAGGAGAATTGCTCATTACAAGGAAGCCTTTCTTTCAACCCTTTACCAAACGACACAATTTCGGACTGGAAGCATTTGCAGATGACAAATTGAATGTAGCTCAAGAGATGACAAGAAAGAGTACATAGTGGGAAAAGGAGAAAATGCTGTTTACCAGCATTTTCTCCTTTTCCCACAATGTTTACCAAAGGCTTTCTTCTTCAGTGTCTTTTAAACTTGTGACCGTGGTAAACAGTTAACTCCATCTTTTCAATAGCAGTTAACTGCAAGATAATAAAGTCATCCCTAGCATATAATTAGTGGATGAAAAAACTACTGTATAATTACGTTATTTGAGAAATATCTGCCATGTCTGTCATTGTCAGACAAACAAACGACAGAAGTCCATGTCTTGAATTTGTATCATCACTACTGGTTGCCAATATGGGCGACGCCCCCTGAAGGTTGTTAGTATTGTTAGTGGGGATAGTGCAGATACAGGACCAAACCCATCTGAAGTTACGCCTGGTTCTTTAATGTGCTCTGTGTATAGCACCATCACACAGGACGTTGGTTGAAGTTTCATCCGAAAGACAATTAGTAATTTTAGATGGCTAGCCATGGGAATCAAACCCACACCCTCAAGTGACCCGAAACATCATGTTGACGAGTCCTACATTCTAACAACTGAGCTATGCGGGCTGGTCAGGAAGTCCATGTCAGTATGGGTGGGCTCTTCATTGTCTGGTGGTATTGTGTTGTATTTTTGTATGTTCTTCTAACTGTCAGTCTTTCCTTATTCTCCCTTTCAACATTCCATTATACCTCTAAAGATAGAGCAGCAAAAGAAAATTTCCTTTGTATAGATATATTTTTCCAATTAAGACACATACATTTTGTTATGTGTACAATGAAATGAGAAACAGGGCCTGGTTTCACAAAAAAAACTTAAGTCTCTTATTTTACTCAAATCGACTAACGGTCAGTGGTTCTGACTTAAGTTGAGTTCATTATTTCAGATGCATTTCAGTAACATTAACACACTCTAAAAACATTCTGAAATCTAGAATTGACACTATGTTTCAGACTCAAGTAAGCAAAATAAATGGACTTAGATTAATTAACAGTCTTTTGCTGAGTTGAGTCTGAAACATTGTGTCAGCTTTAGATTTGAGAATGTTCCTCAAGTCTGTTAATGTTACTGAAATACGTCTAGAATAACAAACCCAACTGAGTTCGGGAAAAAAAATCTCTGCAGATTTGAGTAAAATAAGAGACTAAACCCGACTTAAACAGGGCCCAGATTTTTAAAAATTATGTTTGATGTATATTTTTGGGTTAAACTGCTTTAGGTGAAGGATATTGCTGCTAATGTTGAGTGTGATGGTTATTCATTTGTATATAAGTAAGACATACTGTAAATTCATGATTATTTGAACACCCATAATTAACTCTTTACTAAATAATCCTAAATTTTAATGTCTTAAGGAAGCAGCCTTCTGAAAACATTGTGGGAAAAGGAGAAAATGCTGGTTACCAGCATTTTCTCCTTTTCCGACAATGTTTTCTACCCTCTCTGATACAATTTTCATTAATTATGCCTCATTTGGTTTCTCATCTGCAAGTGATTTGAATTTGGACCAGTCCAAAAGTTTGGTAGAGAGTTATTTGACGTTTAAATTAAAAGTATGTGTACACATATTGGCTGAAAACAAATAGTCTTGTTCAAAATCATGGTTTTCATCCTGTAAAGGGAAGTAAAGACTGTGGAAAAAGGAGAAAATTCTGGTTGCCAGTATTTTCTCCTTTTCTCATGTCTTAACATTTCTTTCTCTGCAGGCTCATTTAAAACAGGTGATTGTGTGGCAAAGGGTTGATATAAATATATTTTTTGGCTTAGACTTTTCTGTTGAAATTATAGTAGCAATTTGTCTGGTTGCTTGTTTTGAAATCAGACCTGTTGCTGCACTGTTTTAAAGCCTTTACTGAGCATTCCATGTCTAAACAATCTTAGCCCTTTACCACACAATCCTGAGTTTTAAAGATCCCAAGGAAAAGGCCTTTTGAAAACATTGTGGGAAAAGGAGAAAATGCTGGTAACCAGCATTTTCCCCTTTTCCCACTATGTTTTCTACCTGTACAAAGAAAGATTTCCTGATGTCTGCTCCAAGTAATTTGTGGTCTTTAAATGCTTTCAATTTGGAGCTGTGTAAAATTTTGTCATTAACTAAAGCAACCCTTTACCAAACGACAAAATTTTAGACTGGTCCAAATTGAAAGCGTTTGCAGACGACAAAATGAATGTGACTAAAGAATTAAAATATGTTTTAGGAAGGGAAGAAAACATTGTGGGAAAAGGAGAAAATGCTGGTTACCAGCATTTTCTCCTTTTCCCACAGTGTTTTCAAAAGGCTTATTTCACAGGGGTGTTGAAAGTCGGGATTGTGTGGTAAAGGGTTAAGACAAAAAGTTTTTGAAAAACTTAGGAAAGAAAGACATAATGCTGGTGACCACCTTTTTCCCCATTTTCTGACATTGTTTCTATTCTTTCAAAGACACAACACTTGAGCCTTGATTAATTTGTCTTCTGTTGTGACAAAACTTACAGCATTTGCAGATGAAAAATGAGACATTGCTGAAATAGTGAAAATTTGATGAAAATAAAAGCATGTGCACATGAAAGATTAAATGTTGCTGAAATAATGAAAATTTTCTAAGGATTGGAAGAAAACATTATGGGGAAGTGAGGAAAACTGATTACCAGCATTTTCTCCTTTTTTCCTATGTTTTTTTTGAAAAGCATGTGTTCTCAGGGTTGTTAAAAGTTTGGATTGTGTAGTAAAAGGTAAAGTTAACTTGTTACTCTGTAGATAAAATGTGAAATGGAGAAGGTTATAGCGAATAAAGATGTAATTTGCTAATGCATGTAAAAATTGTGGCAAAAGAGACATTGTTTATCACACAAATATTGTGTGTTTGCCACATTATTTTCTGATATGAATTTGTCTCGTAGTAGACAAAAAAGTCACCCACTGGAGGTAATTAGTTTGCTTTTGCCATCGTACTTAATCCTTTACCACATGTCAATTTTTTATCCACTTGATATTGAGAGCATTCTTACTTGACAAATTTAACATGACTCAAATAATAGAGTTTGTCTTCAGTGGATAGAAAACATTGTGGGAAATGTAGACAAAAAAAAAAATTTCCAAGTGAAATGGAGAGGTTTGATCTTATGAAGAAACCAACATTTTCTCCTTTCGCACAATGCTCCCAACCACTTCAAATACAGAAATTTTTTTGTGCAACATCAAATTTTTGTCTTGAAATGCTTTTAGTTTGGTCAGGTCTAAAATTTGTAAGTTTGGTAAAGAGTTCCAGTGTAAATACCTGTAAGTACATGAACATATGCATTCTTTAAAAAAAAAAATGAATGCATTTTTGGCTATGAACCATCTTTAAAACTAAAATACATGTATATTAGGAAAGAACAGAAGCTGGATTATGTAAATACATGAATGATAAGTTATTTCATTGCATATTATTACTTTTTTCTGTTTTGTATGCTCAGGACAAGATAAGGTGCCTTTGTGGATGGTATGGATTAGGATCAGTCCGCACAGGTCATACATTCTGATCTTTCATTTGCACTCCCTCAGAATAAGCCTAGGAGCTAATGTTGCAGTATCTGAAAGATCATTGTGTTTTCTAATGGTATAGATTAAAATCAGATTGCATTGAACATACAGTCAGATTATGAAGATACTCTGTAATATATTTGTGAGATATTGTGACTAGATCAGTATTGAAACTGCATGAGTAGTATCTGGATTTTTACCTACTTGTAAATTGGCACAACATTTAATCTTTTACCAAACAATCCCGGGTTTTCACGACCCTGACAAAGAAGACTTCTGAAAACATTGTGGGAAAAGGAGAAAATGCTGGTAACCAGCATTTTCTCCTTTTCCCACAATGTTTTCTACCCTGCCCTAAACAAATTCCAATTTTTGAGTCACATTAATTTTGTCGTCTGCTTATTCTTCCAATTTGGACTAGTCTAAAATTATGTCATTCGGTAAAGAGTTAAATGCTAATGCTTTTTGAGTGTGTTGTTTGAACTAAGTTCCATAATTCCTCACAATTGGACAAAATGATGGACCAGTCCATATGTAACCATTTACCAAATGATAAATTTTTTACTGTTCCAAATTTTAGGCATCTGCAGATGACAAATTCTAAAGTGGTACAAAGGAACTGAAGTTTTTTGACAGGGTTGAAAACATTGTGGGAAAGGGAGACATTGCTGGTTACCAGCATTTTCTCCTCTTCTTACAATCTTTCCAAAAAGCCTCTTCCTCAGCATTGTTAAAACTCGTTTAGACTCATGATCATTGGGTAAAGCATTTTGTAGACAACAAATAAAATTTATCTCATAGAATGGAATTTGGCTGTGAAAGGTTAGAAAACACTGCGGAAACATAAGAAAATGCTGGCCACCAATAGTTGTTTCAGTAGTCTTCTTATGGTATCATGAAGACTATGATTGCTTTGTAAAAGTTTAATTCTAAGGATCCAAGATTAGACCGTAGACTCTGTGATTGGTGTCCTGGTGGTGGAGATTTACAATATATATTCCAATGTTAATTAACTGTACATTTATTTGAGCCATGTTCTGGCAAAAGGGGGCTTTATGCATCTCTGTGATGCATTATACCATGCAAGACATCACATAAGTATGGATCTGTAAAGTCCATTTAGTCTGACAAATGACTGGAGTTAGGAGTTGAATGGTCCTTGGACATGCAAAAAATTTACATCTAGCAAAAAGTTTTGACCCATGTCAGCCTGCCCCATACTTCTTGCAGATGCAATTAGCCCCCTTTTCATAGAGCATAGCTCAATTGTTTATTAACTATTTGTTATTGTTATTTTGTTGTTTTAACATGTTTAAGTGCTTTATTTTCAAACATGTATTTATGGAACATTTTTTGTGCAACAGACATAAGTTAATAATTATGTGGTAATGAATGTCGGTTTTGGCTCTGTTTTTGTTTTTTTTTTTGAAAGCCCCTGTAAAGTCCAAATATAGGTAATTTTCACCGTTTAATAACTCGAAAATATATCGGATTACCCATCACAACACACATACATAAGATCGGAGAAAACTCAAATGTGTCAGTTACTGCATTGGTTGCCGTGAAATACGGGTGCAAAAATGCATGGAGTAAACTCTTCCTGTATTGATGATAAATGAATAAGCGATTAACAGCCTGTGTTGTCGTTTTGTTTACAATGTCGATAAACTTACGTATTTCAAGCCTAAAATGGGGACTAAACGATCAAGTGAATGAAGGGTTTGTTTCGACGCCTTGAATGATCACATGGTGTTTACGTCACTATCATGTCACTGTGGAGATTTACGACGAAAAATCGGCTTATGGTCGGCGATCATCGATGTAAACAAACAGATAATGTGGCATGGTAGGAACTGTTCTATTTTCAAAATTCTTTTTTTCTGCCATTGACTGAAACTTTTACAAACTGCACCTTTACATATTGTGCAAGTCATAATAATCGCCATATTTTTATATGTTAAAAATGAAATTTACTTTTATTTTATAAACAGGCCTTTTTACATTTGGACTTTACTGAGACTTTAAATTCTTTACCATTGTCCAAATTGAAAGCATTTACAGAGGACAAATCAAAGATGGCTCAAAGGACAAAATTTGTCCTTGATGGGGTAGAAAAGATTGTGAGAAAAAGAGAAAATGCTTGTTACCAGGATTTTCTCTTTATCCCACAAGGTTTTCAAAAGCCTTCTTCCTCAGCGTTGTTAACCCTTTACCAGACAATGCCGCCTTTTAGCGACCCTGGGAAAGAGACCTTTTGAAAACATTGTGGGAAAAGGAGAAAATGCTGGTAACCAGCATTTTCTCCTTTTCCCACAATGTTTTCTATCCTATCAAAGAAAATTTGTGCCATTTGAGCTACATATAAATTGTTATATGCAAATGCTTTCAATTTGGACGAGTTTTCAAAAATGTTTTCAAAAGCGTTATACCCAAGAGTCGTTAAAATGTTGGGTTGTTTAGTGAAGGGTTAAGATAAAATAAGGATAATTAACTGGTTATGTGCGATATTAAAAATCTGTCACTCGAATAGGGTGTGATGCGGCTGAAAAAACGAGTCCGAATAACAAGTTTTTTAACTGCATCATGCCCCATTAGAGTGACAGATTTTTAATATCACACACAATCGGTTGATTATCCTATTTATTATATTCCTAATTCACCCTTTTTAGCTCACCTGAGCACAACGTGCTCAAGGGGAGCTTTTAGGATCACCCGGTGTCCGTCGTGCATCGTTAACAATTCTTTAAACATCATCTCCTCCTAAACCGCTGGGCCAATTTGGACCAAACTTGGCTGGAATGTTCCTTGGGAGGTCCACTTTAAAAATTGTTCACAGAATTTGATTCATCAAAAACTCTGGTTGCCATGGCAACCAAATGGAATTTTCTAAGAATTCTTTAAAAATCTCTTCTGAAACCGCTGGTCAGATTTTGAAATAATTTCACAGAGATGTTCCTTGGGTGACCCTTTTCAAAAAATGTTCACAAAATTTTGATCCGTCGAGAAACATGGCTCTGGTGACTGGGGGCTACTTGCACTATACGGATATGAAGAAATTCTCAAAAATTCTTCGTCTCAGAAACAGCTGGTCAGATTTTGAAATAATTTCACAGAGATGTTCCTTGGGTGACCCTTTTCAAAAACTGTTCGCAAAATTTTGATCCGTCAAGAAACATGGCTCTGGTGACTGGGGGCTACTTGCACTATAGGGACATGAAGAGGAATTTCTTAATTCTTCTTCTCTGGAACGGCTGGTCAGACTGTGAAATAATTTCTCAGAAATGTTCCTAGGCTGACCCTTTTCAAAAATTGTTAGGGAAATTTTTATCCGTTGAAAAACAACAGCCAATTGTTGGCACCTGCATGTGGTGCTCTTGTTCCACATATGTTTTTAGTCACTATCGAGCATGTGCTCTTCTTCAAGAAATTGTCCTTGGGTGATCTATCCAAAAATTTATTTGCAGAATTCTGATTCATCAAAATCATTGCTGTGGTGATGATTGTAGGGGTGGTGACACATTTTGAAATGTCTTTTACAGGTGACCTTTTCAAAATTGCTTGGCAAAATAATGATTTTGTTTCCAAAGTTTCAATACCTCAAAAAAAATTGGCTATGGTCTTCTCACAAATTCAGGTGAGTGATCCAGGGCCATCTTGGCCCTCTTGTTTATTCTAATAATTATCAAGAATAGTACAATATGAGCAATATAGGAACAAAGTAGTTTCGGCAAAGAGTCTCAAACTATATCATCACTAGTGATGATACCATAATTATCATCACAAGTGGTGTTATTCAATGTGAAATTCCAGTAATTCACTGACAGGTATATACTAAAGCATATTGTATATATATAAGTAAGAATTATGTAACGTTCCCTGTTTACTTGTAATTCCATAGAACTCTCAGCAAATACTCATAGTTGTAAAATAGTTATCTAGTTATCTTTCTATTTAGAAGAAAAAAATGATTTATTTTCTGTTGTGTAATGAATAAAGCATATTAGAAACTGCTCAAAGTTTATTTTTCTCGTCTCTAGTTGGTGTTACCATACAAATGGCAATAGTATACCTTACAGGGTAGAGTTTTAGCCCTTATCCTGACAATAAGTGAAATGAAACTTTCAAAGCCAATAGTAAAACCCCAAACATTGCTATTTGAAAGATATTTTGAGGGAAAAGATATCTCCTTAATGGACAGTGCAGATTCAAGATCAGACTGCACGTTCTGTGCAGTCTGATCAGGATCTACATTGTCCGCAAAAGGTCAGTAAGTTGCGCATAACAGCCTAATGGTTAATCAGAAAAAAAGCACACTCGCTCAAAAGAAATAACCAATATGGTTCCAGGTTAAGGAACTTACCATAAAATTGCCACTGTATTCCCACTGTCTGTAAACACAAATATTTTCTGTCTTATATTACTACATGTATACTTATTTTAAACTTACCACACAACAAAAATTTTTAGCAACACTGAGAAAGAAGGTTTTTGAAAACATTGTGAGAAAAGAAGAAAATGCTGCTAACCAGCATTTTCTCCTACATTGGTCGCCGGGTACGAATTGCCAGATTTTCCTTTACAAGTGACTGCTAACTAGAAGGTGGCTACCAGAAGCTGGCTACAAATAACCAATTTCACCAGAACAAGTAGCTGGGTACTAGTAGCTGACTACGAGTAGCTAACTACCTGAACAAGTAGCTGGCTACTAGAAGCTGGCTACCAGTAGCTAACTTTACCTGAATAAGTACCGGGCTACTAGTGGCTGGCTACTAGTGGCTAACTTTACCTGTGGATCGGTACTTTTTGCAGATGCATTAAACCCCCTTTTTATAGTGTGTGGCTCATTTACGTGACATTGTATGAACAGTTTGCCTTTTTACATATTTCTATAGCACTTACATTACTTTTCACAAAGCAGTCACACTTTTTCACAACCCAGAGGAAAATAGCGCTTTGATTGTGAGATGGAGAAAAGTACAGGTAACCAGCAATTTGATGGTTTCCCATAACAATTTTTTACTCTTTTATGGACATTAAAATTTACATATACCATTTTTTGGGTCATTATTTTTTTTTCCAATATGGACGTTTCCAAAATGTTGCTGTCTGATAAAGGCTGAATTCTTTACCAAGTGACACAATTTTAGACTAGTCTAAATTGAAAGAAATTTGCAAAAGACAAATTAGATGTGCCTCAAATAATGGGATTTGTCTTTAAAACATTATGGGAAGAGGAGAAAATGCTGATTATCAGCATTTTCTCCTTTTCCCACAATGTTTCAAAAGCTGTCTTCTTCAGGGTCGTTAAAACTCGGGATTGTACTTGTTGGAAAGGTTATGCTCAGTGCTCTCAGTAGACTGCAACATTCAGAGTGTGCTCTTCAACAACTCCTGCAACTCTTCCATCATTTTTCTGTTGGGACTTATTTTCCTTTGGAAGCTTTAGGTTGTTTTCTTTCGGATACATACAACGTTGTAGGGTGTCTTTCAAACGTTGTTCTACCTTGGGTGGTGCGGCTCGCAATAATCCGAAAAACGCATGGTCGGTCACAAATATGTTCCGGCAAACAATCTGCGGAAAAAGAGCAATTCAGGATAGATGAAAAAAACTGAAAAATTATAGATCTTCATCTTTCGGAGGGTTACGGGAGATATGACGGGTACCAGTTACAATGTTTCTCTTGATTAATTTCTTTCCTGCAGAATTTGTGTGTCTTGTGGCAAACCACTTTTGAAAACATAGTGGTAAAAGAAGCTTTGCTCATAACTAAAGGATCAAACATGAGTGTTTATGTATTTTCATTTTTATCAAACGAGTTGACTAAAATTATATGACGCGAGCCTTATCACATAAAACCAATGAAAGACATGTTTGTATCCTCCATCCTCATCTTCGAAATATACCTTTCACGCGTCCATGTTTACAGATGTAATTTGGTTTGAAATATGTAGATCTACATGCGCAAGAAAATAGCTCTGTGACATGTACATCGAAACGGGGATCGTATATACACAGGGATAGGCAGCGCAACTGGAGTTAAGACCCCTGATCGAAAGTAGGGTGAAACATGTTTAAAACTGGGAGTAAATCGAACTATTTCCACAATTTTCTTGACTGTAAATGACTTATGCTGCATTTCTTGTTTTATTGAACAGACATGTACGTGTCTGGAGCCGAAGTTGTTAAAGAAGACTGCCTATTTGCAAGTTACTGGAACAGTATCTAAAACAAATTAGGTAAGCTCTCGGTTTCACAATAATATTTTCATGTAAACTTGGCTCTTTACCAGACAACAAAATATTAGACCCATACAAATTCAACGCAATTGCAGACAACAAATCAAATGTTGCTCAAAAGATAAGATTTGACTCTAAAAACGTTGGAAAACATGGTGTGAAAAGTAGAAATTGCTGGTTAGCGCTGTCTTGGTTGAATTACCTGTAAATTAGTGGAAGTCATTTCCGTTACACAGCTTTTTGTTGATTGGTTACATTTCCCCAAACAAGTCAGAAGCGCACAATCAGAATCACTCTGACATGGGGGATGATGGTCAAACACGTGTCCAAACTTGAGACTATCCGAATCTAGTATTACAATATCCCCTCGTCCAGACAGTCCTAGATTGTGCGGTTGTATATCACAATTCTGTAAAACGGTATCATACGAGTCTTCCATTTCCCGAACCATCTTCAATATACCTAAAGCAGCTTTAGCTCTTGCAGACCACGGCGGGAAGTTCCATTTCATAGATAAAACGTCCGTCTTTTTTCCTCGGAAGAAAACGTAATTTAGGAAGCTCAAAGACGGTGTATTTTCTACAAAATACGCCGGTCCACAGGTACCATAAAGTTTGGGTAGGACGCTATTTGAACCTAGAATTTTAAAAGATAGGTATTCTGCTTGAGTCGCGAATGCTATTGCAGTACTGAGAACTGTATCGGTAGCGTTCAATGAATCTAAATGCTCAACAGTTTTATTAAAATCCTCGCCAATCATTAGAGAAATAACATCGACTGTATGACCAAAGTCTGCGTCAAAATTTGCCTTTGAGTGAGCTCGAATTTCATTGATTGCCACTGATATTTTGTCTGGAACGTTTGTTGATTTTCCCCATTTGGAACACATAAGCGAATACCAATTCTCCAAATCATACCAAACTTTTAGGACAATTTTTGATGTTTTTCCTTCTGTTATACAGCCATCGCATTCCATAAGAATGACACTTTTGCCGATATTATTACCACTACAGTCAGTAAATCTAAAGGTAGACTCGTCACATAATGATGCACACATGTTGCCGAAAACTTCTCTTCTTTGGTATTGAGCACACTGGAAATAATAAAAAAAGTAAGTTAACAACCTTATATAAACCATTTAGATCTTCCATAAAATTGTATGTGAACAACTCAAAGAGTTGTTTTTAATTTCGAAAAGTGTATTTTGTTTTTGTAAAAATCAGCTTTTTATTACACCAAATACAATGAAACCCAATATTTGCAAAAAAATGAGCTCATTTGCACAATTTGTACTCACTTACACAATATAAGGTGTGCAAAAAGTAGAGAAAAGAGCTTGAACCACTGTCATACACTTAAGCATTAATCCCTTGCCAAACAATCTCGAGATTTAACGACCCTGCAAAAGAAAGCTAAAACATTTTGCGGAGTGGTGAACAGTTGAAAAAAGGAATATATTGTTTGTTAGACAGAGAAAGTTTTCATCGACTTACTAGATTATAAATACCACTTTTTGTACTCATGCATAACATTTTTTATACCATCGTGTGAAAAGGGGCATCTGCTCTAGCTCAGCAGAATTAACGGACAAGACTAAGGCTTGCAACGTTTTATGATAAAAAGTATGAGCCTGAGGTTTTATATTTGTCAAAATAAGACAGCACGATACATTGGTACGGCTAATTTGCATATTATTTGCTATGCATGTATTAAGGGAGTTAATATCGTATTTGGCCTCTTCTGCAACTTGTAAATCTAAAAGTGAACTCCCTACGTGATGATGAAGCCATGTGCATGATTCCAAAGTGCTTTTGTCCTATGGTATTGAGCACATTAAAACAAATAATAAATCGTCAGTAACATCTCTGCCTGACGGCAAAATTTTGGACTAATCTATACTAAAAGCATTTGCAGACGACAAATTAAATTTGGCTGAAGTGATAGTACAGGTCAGGGTTTTTCGTAATAGGCCTATCTGTCCTTTTTCTAAACATTAATATTGTCTACATGTGTGAGTTTAAAATGAAAGGAAAGCTACCACCTTTTTACAGACACAATACATGTTTATTTTGATACATAAATCACAGACATTACTTAAACTTTCTTTGAAATGCTACACTTTTTCTGACAAGTCCATTTCCCATCAATGTTCCACAGAAGTCAACTCTTGTTTAAATTTTTTCTCAGAAGCCTGCAGGTTTTTAAGCAGCAAAATTGGTTTAGGGCAACAGAGAAATCGGCTTTCTAATTGAAAAACTGCTCCATAATGAGACTATTACCTCATGGGCAGCTTTCATTGCAGACGGTATTGTGATTTCCATGTTTATCGCAGATGACAAGGATAATACCGACACTGTAACTAAGGGGGGCTATCTGAACATTCCGAGGAACAGTTTCATTCCACTGTCAAAAACAAAAGTAATAACACTGAAAACACATGAGCTAGTACATGCATTTCGTTTCAGCAAGGCGGAGCCTCATAACACATGACCCGGAAGCATAATTGAAAGACTTTCAAAAGTATTCTGGCAAAAAAGTCCATTTCTTTAAGGAATAGCTACACACTGACCCTCCAGATTTTTTCTTGCAAGGTGCATTATAAAAGGTATGTAGCCTAATGTCAGGAGATATACAGGACTTTAAAGTTGCAGTCAAGAGAGAAATTTAAGAAAATAGCATGGGGACACGTATGTAATGAAAAATTTCCACAATAAACTCAACGTCAAAACTGTCAAGAGTGGACGTCGTATAGGTCAACTGCGGAAAAGTGTAGTGTATTAATTATTATTTAAGTAATGCCTATGTAATACCTATCAAAGGAAATTTTATTATGCCTGAAAAAAACTGGCATCTTTAAAAAGTTTGAATTAAAACTACTAGAAAAGTTTGACACTTAGAATAAAGGTAGATATTATGTCACACCCTGTATTTACTTGTGAAATGGTTGAAAACAGTGTAGGTTACCAATACGTCTTCTTTTTCCAAAGTGTTTTTAAAAGACTTCCCCTTTAGCGTCGTAAAAAATGTTTTTTAATAAAGGGTTAAGAAGTAATATCTCAACAGATGACGGCTTACATTTAAAGCTTAAACATGACATGAAATTATCGTTGGAAAAAAGAGCAATTTGGCCCTGTTCCCACAACAAATTTCTTATCAGAAGAAAGCCCAGCAAAAGACCGATATTCATCAACCATTCTTAAGATTAAGAACATTATTATTCTCAAGAATTTTCTAAATTCGAAAGTAACATGACTTGTGTTTGAAAGTAACACAACTTTTGATTGGCTTAACCAATTGGTTTTTAAGCAGTCAGAAACTATGTTACTTTTTAAATCTAGGATAAGACTTACAATGAAATTGATTTGTGAACATGGCCCCTGGTTTCTAGTTTGACGTAGGAAAACATGTCACAGAAGCAAAAGACCATGAAAAAAAAAAACCTTTAGTTTAGCAGAAAAAAAAACACGCGTTTTTGAATGCGACTTCTTAAATATGGTGGATCCAAGCAATTGTTCTTTTTCTCTACATAAATTTTAACTCATTAGTAGAAGACAAATTTTAGACTTGTCCAAGTCCAAAGCATTTGCAGACTGCAAATTGAATGAGGGTAAAATAATGGCATCTTTTTTCAAAAGGGTAGAAATAATAGAGGAGAAAAAAGGGAAAAAAAAAAAACTGCTGGTTACCAGCATTTTCTCCTTTCCAACATTTTTTTTTCAAAAGCTTTCTTCATCGGGATTATTGTTTGCCATAGGATGAAAGCCAGTTTCTTTAATGGCGTATCGTGTACATGTGTGTAGTCTTATGTGTTGCACATGGGCGTGTAAAATCCAGTCGATAATCAATAATGAATTAGTACTTAATCGATGGTATTTTAGTCACAGAAATTATGCAAGGTGAAATGCTGTCATTCCTGTGAGCTCTAGGAAATGATACGGACTCTCAGTCAGATAAGACTGATCAATCTAAACAGTTCTTTTTTCAGTTATTTCTTTTTTTGCTAAGTAATTTCGGCGACAGCTTATCCATTGCGTATCCTAGGTTCCATCAGTATCGGGGCTTTGAACGGTGGCGCAATGGGTGGCGTACAGGACTTTGGACCATGGGGTCGCTGGTTCCCAGCCATTTTCTTTCCGAGGATTGATAGTAGTCATAGCAACAGGATCCATTCCTTGCTGATTATTGTCTCGACAATGGTTATGTGGGAAAGCAGCCAGTGGCATGGGAAGACTATTCTGCGAATAACGGGTAACAAACTCCAAGAAAGCATGGATACATCCACTGAGATCATGTTGAAAAAGGCATCGAATATCATACAAACCAGGGCCATGTCTGAAGTGACTTGCCCAAGGACACTCCCATTAAAAACCAGCGCCTCGAGTAAAGATGGAACTCGGTCCGCCAGAGAGAAGACGTATACACATATAAACTGTACACAAAAAGTAGGGGGTATATCATGTCATTTTCCACCTTTTAAGGATAGGGCACCTTAATGGGATTTGTGTAACGTCGCCTTTCATCGCCAAAATCGTACGGATTAGGCTAAGACTCGGGTAATCCGTAATCGGTGCGGGGAAGCAGCGTCTTTCAGCCGATCGATTACGGATTACCCGAGTCTTAGCAGAATCCGTACGTTTTTTCGGCGATGAAAGGCGATTTACATGAATCCCATTAACACGGGTAGGAAACTTCATATTCAGAGCCAATGGCTCTGACGAGAAAATGTTGTGTTGGTCTCCCGTTTCTGAAGATGTCGGCTGAAAAACAACCAAAAAACCAGTAAGCTTGTCATTATTTGTAATCATGTGTTCTTATGTCTTTGAAATCCCAAAAAAGGAGAATGTCATGCAATGCTTTGGTCTTTCAACGTGTTTTCTACACTACGGAAAGTTGTAACAA
This sequence comes from Hippopus hippopus, assembly GCA_946811185.2. Taxonomy (NCBI): domain Eukaryota; kingdom Metazoa; phylum Mollusca; class Bivalvia; order Cardiida; family Cardiidae; genus Hippopus; species Hippopus hippopus. The sequence continues at coordinate 21,855,540 of OX328101.1, read as the reverse complement.
GTGTACGATGTTGTCTGAATCATTTGTGGCGTGGGTTGACCATAGCTAAAATTAATCGTCACGGACCTAAATCCAGTCTATTATTGCCATATAATTGGCAATGAAAAGAGAGTCTTGCTGTCCCAAAAGCGTGAATTAATGTCTTGAAATGTTACATTCACTGCTGGTAAAGAATTGAAAAGAAATAGCACAAAAATGGTGAAAATAAAGAAGGGCTCCGGTTGTCTGGGCCGGCTCTGAGTATGTAAGTCGGCACCAATTGATGAGGGCATCCTTTCAAAAATTTAGTTTTCTGTAAAAATTTACTTATGAAGTAGGCTTTGTTTTTCCGTTAATACCTTTTAGTCCAAAATGTATTACTTTTGTTGGATGAAACATGACCGAATTTATGAACATGTAAAGGACTGGTAATGTCACGATTGAAAAAACCTGTCGAACATTAGTCTATATGTACATGTATTTTGAAAATACCCTTGTGTAGCTTTTGATTAACAGAATGGTCTATACAAGTATATAGCATTTGTCATGCTTTCGTCGTAAGTGCAGCCCACATATAAGAAAAAAAAAAATATTTGGCATCTTCGGAAGACTATCTGGTCTTGAAACAGTCATTAAAAAGCTAGATGGAAATTTACCGACCGTTGCAGAGATGATGAATAAAAAAAAAAACTTTTACAAAGCGTGAGAAATACAATTGACCTATTCGCATTACACGTCTAGGGTATATGTGTGACCACTCTTAACTCTTCTCAACACCTAACACGACACAACAGTATGTCGGATGGGTGGGGTATATACAAGTCTTTAACAAAAAAATCAAATTCACAGGCACGCCTAGACCAAAAAATGTTTATAGATCCCTGATTTTGATTTTACTCACCCAGATCTTTCAATGCAGAGTATGTCATATATCAGTTATGATTATATTAGCCGATAATAAACAAACATCCATCCAAGCGAACCATCACGTTTTGTGCAGTCTAATCTTGATCTACACTGGCTGCAGAATCAACTAAAGTTGTGACGGGCACTTTAAGGGTTCATAATGAATATCTTCGAGTTATTTATTTTTCTCTTTCCGTCCTAGATATTTGTATGAATGTCCTAAACATTGTCGTTTGCACTCGTTTCAGAAATCTCGCGCCGACCCCTCCACCTTTCTAATGTAGAAATCATTCACTTTACGCCGTAATTAGATTGAGATTCTAGCTCCAATATCATGATATATTGAGTGTGTATGCAAATTAGCTGTTTTGAGTCGTTGTTTAGGAGTAAAGGGCAGTTTGAAGGGTCTTTGAGCGGATTATGTAAACTTGGCATCTGTTTTGTCGTGGGTTTTCGTGTTTTGCTGTGCCGAGTAATTTTGATTAAGTAAAAAATAAAATTCTGAGGAAAAAAAAACCCTGCGTATTGTCAATTTTTTCGACCAGTTTAGGGAATTTTCATGATGTTTTTTACGTGTACGTCTGCTTAAAGAAAGCATTAAAAGTCTTAAAGTTTTGAAAAACCTTGCTCCGAAAAAAATATCCGATGTCCGAAATCCTTTTAAGCATGTGCAGACGAAATGGATACGAATCAAACGGGACAATACGCACGTTTTTTTTTTTTGTTTCAGAATTTTATTTTTTTCTTAATCAATTTTACTCAATTACTCGGCACGGCAAAACACGAAAACTCGATCACGACAAAACAGGTGCCTAATTTACCTAAACCGCTCAAAGACTGCCTTTTTATCCTAAATAATGAATCAAAACAGCTAATTGCATACACACTCAGTAAATCATGATATTGGATCTGCAATCTCAATCTAATTACGGCGTAAATTGAATGATCTCTAATGATTACATGAGAAATTGGGAGGGGTCGGTGTGAGATTTCTGAAACAAGTGCAAACGACAATGTTTAGGACATTCATACAAATATCTAGGACGGAAAAAGAAAAATAACTCGACGTTGTTCATTATGAACCCTTAAAGTGCCTGTCACAACTTAAGTTGGTTCTGCAGCCACTATACGAGGGGTGATCAGAAAGAACGCGGACCAGTGCCTTTATCGGAATATTGTTATAAAAATCAACTTGGAATGTTTACTGTTTTTCAAAGTAACCTCCTTTGTGTTCTATGCACTTATTCATTCTTGATTCCCATGCGCGAAACACGTGCGCGAGCCCGTCACGTGACATCACTCTCAACGACCCGGTCATGGCATGGGTTAGCTCCTCTCTGCTCTCGTAGCGCGTGCCACGTAGAGAATCTTTCAAAACAGGAAACAGCCAAAAGTCACATGGGGCCAGGTCTGGACTATAGGCAGGATGGTCTAATGTTTCTATGTTTAGTTTTTTCAAAACTTCCTGTACAAGTTTGGCTTTGTGAGCGGGAGCATTACCTTGATGTAAAATGACGCCTCTCCATAGAAGTTCCGGCTGTTTTTTTCGGATGGCCTGTATTAAATTCATTCGAATAATGCTGGCATAATACTCAGCATTGACTGTAGTATGTATAGGTACAACATGATTTAGAAGAAAACGTTGAGAAGAGAAAAACATGATGCAGATAACTTTACCAACAGACTTAGAAAGTTTGGCTTTAACAGGGGACGGCGATGTTGGATGTTTCCATACACTGCTTTGTTGTTTAGATTCGGGCTCGTAAAAGTGTACCCATGTTTCATCGCATGTCACAATACGATCAGTAAAGTTTGATCCTTCTTTCCTAATGCGTTCTAAAATTTCAGAACAAATTTCGACCCTAACCCCCATTTGCTCGGGCGTCAGTAGCCGAGGCACCCACCTTGCACAAACACGCGACATTCCAAGTTTGTCAGTTAAAATCTCCTATGCACTTCCATAGGAAATGCTAAATGTGTCAGCTATTTCCCTGACAGTAACTCGACGATCTTGCTTTACATGCTGCTGCACATCCGCGATAGTTTTGTCCGTTACTGATGTTGATGGACGGCCAGATTTAGGGTCATTTTCAACGGTTTCGCGTCCTTCTCTAAATCGTCCAATCCATTTACAAATACTGGTTTTCTTAAGTGCTGAGTCTCCATAAACTTTATCTAAATCGGCCTTAATTTCCGATGAAGACTTTCCGAGTTTAACGTAAAACTTTATAATTACTCTCTGCTCAAATAAAACGTCATCCGACATTGTGAACCGCTAACGCAGTATGTGATGTCATTGAAATGACGTCACTCTTTTCTTATTTGCCTATGACGTCATTTAAACGCTTGAGTAAGTAACCAGGTAATTAATGTTCATCTGTGCAAATTTTTGTTATCTTAAGTAAAGTAGTTTTTGAAATAATCGGGTGGTTCGCGTTCTTTCTGATCACCCCACGTAGATCAATAATATGAAAAAGGCAAAGCCTCAATACGAGCGACGTGAATGATTTGTGGAACAAATATCTATTTATTCGAATGACGAGCCAGATTCTTGATCTTGAAATCAAAGGGTTTTGAGTTCGAATTCCGTCTTTGCCAAAACTAATTTTGAGCGTTGTCAAAAGTAGAAAGCATTTTTTTCCCCCATAGATTTATACATGTGAAATAGAGCGAACTGTCCCTAATTTCCTGAACAAAATAAAGACAGTTCCTTGACAATTTCGTTAAGTTATATCCAGAAAAAATATCTTGGAACGATTATTGGTCAACATGTAAAGACCATCTTATGGGAACATGTCCTCACTGCATGTAGATCTAGATCTATATTAGAGAGACTTTGATTTTTACGAGGAATCCGTCAGTAGGTTGAGAAGAATACTAGTATTGAGCAGAGTACTGGTAAAAGGAACTTCAGGAATGCATGGTAGGTGCACTTGCCGCCGCAATGAATATAAACACAAAAGGAAAAAACAAACAAACAAACAAAATCTTTCTTTCATTTCTTCGTTAGTGCACAGGTCTACCCACGTTTTACCTGGAGTTTCTTTACAATCAGAGTGCTTAGATCGCTAAAATCAGATTATAGACTATGTGGCTTTCCTTTTTCATCCCATCTGCTTTCCTACACATCCGTCGTTGAAACAGTGATCAGTGCAGAGACAGGAATGAATTCTGTCGCAATGACTAGATCTAGATCTATCATCAATCTTCTAAAGGAAAGAAATATGCCGAGTTTTCGGATAGATATCCAACTTGTGGAAAAAAAAAAAACGCCAAACTTTTCGATCTATTAACAAGCTTTCGTAACATTAAATAGATCTAAATATATTTGAGCCATGTTGCGGTAAAAGAGGGTTTAATGCATCTCCGTGATGTATAATACCAAGCAAGTCATCACATAATTATACATCCATATTGTATGATAACTGACTGAATCAAAAGGCATGCAAACTGGTCCTTTGACATGTAGAACGTTGAAAAATAGATCTAGCAAAGAGTTTTGACCTAGGTTAGCTTGTGCGGACTGCACAGGCCAACCTTGGTCGATAGTTTTTTGCAAATGCATTAAGCCCCCTTTTTACAGATCATAAATCCGGCTTTCTCTGTAAATGGTATTTTGAAACAGCCAAAAAACTAGTTTAGTCATTATTTCTTCGACAGAATGTTTTCCGCGAAAAACGGCTCGTGCATGACGTAAGAATAGTATGATTAATGACGTCATTATTTGCTAGCATAGATCATTGCGTATGTTTATACACAAATAGACACTTAATTCGCTGAAAGTAAGTAAGAAATTAGATAATCAGTACTCATTAAACTGATAATGATTTTCAAGTAATCACCCGATCGGTAGATAATTTTTGCCATTTTTGACCAATCAGGTACTTGTGCGAAAGATTGTCATACGTGTGACACTGTGCGACTAACCGGAAGACACTCAATTTTTAGTCATCCCTATTTAGATTTAGACTAAAACCCAGAACGAAGTCGGAATTTCATTTTTGAAAATCTAGAACGGTGTTACCGCAAAACGAGCTTCGCTCGTTATTAGACTGCATAAAACGTGATCGTTTGTTTGTGTGGATGAATATTTGTTTATCATCGGCTTAAAGATAACTGATATGTGACATTTTCTGATCTAATATGCATCTGGTTAATTGAACATTGAAAGATCTGAGTAAGTACTGTCAGAATCAGGGATCTATGAACATTTTTGGTCTTGACGTGCTTGTGAAATAGGTTCTTTTTCGTTGTTAAAGCTTTGTATATACCCCACCCACCTGACATACTGTTGTGTAGTGTTAAGTATTAAAAAGAGTTAAGAGTGTTCACACATATACCCCGAGGCGTGTATTGCGAATAGGTCAGTTGTATTTCTCAAGTTCTGAAAGAGTTTTTTTCTTTTCTATTCATCATCTCTGCTACGGTCGGTACATTTTCCACCTAGCATTTTAATAATGATTGTTTCAAGACCAATGAGCCTTCCGAAGATGCTAAATATGTTTTCACTATTTTTTCTTACGTGTGGGCTGCACTTACGACGAAAGCATGCCAAATGCTATATACATGTATAGACCATTCTGTTAATCAAAAGCTACACTAAAGTATTTTCAAAATTTAGATAGACTAATTTTCGACAGGATTTTTCAATCGTGACAATACCAGTCCTTTATATGTTCATAAATTCGGTCATGTTCCATCCAACAATAGTACTATATTTTAGACTGAAAGGTGTTGACGGAAAAACAAAGCCTACCTCCTAGGTTATTTTTTTACAGAAAACTAAATTTTTGAAAGGAAGCCCTCATCAATCGGTGCCGACTTACATACTCGGAGCCGGCCCAGACAACCGGAGCCCTTCTTTATTTTCACCATTTTTGTGCTATTTCTTTTCAATTCTTTACCAGCAGTGAATGTAACATTTCAAGACATTAATTCACGCTTTTGGGACAGCAAGACTCTCTTTTAATTGCAAATTATATGGTAATAATAGACTGAATTTAGGTCCGTGACGTATTATTTTAGCTATGGTCAACCCACGCCACAAATGATTCAGACAACATCGTACACTTGTTACAACTTTCAGTAGTGTAGAAAATATGTTGAAAGACCAAAGCATTGCATGACATTCTCCTTTTTTGGAATTTCAAAGATACAAGAACACATGATTACAAATAATGACAAAGCTTACTTGTTTTTTGGTTGTTTTTCAGCCGACACTTCAGAAACGGAAGACCAACACAACATATTCTCGTCAGAGCCATTGGCTGTGAATATGAAGTTTCCTACCCGTGATTAAGGTGACCTATCCAAATGTGTATGATATTTGCTGCAACGAAATGCATCAATGGACACCTTAGAAGTCCGTACTAAATGTATTGTTATTTGCGTTAACTTTATAAAATTTTAGACTTGTCCAAATTCAAAGCATTCTCAGACAACAGCTTAAACGTGTGAAATGATAATAATTCTCTCTGAAAGTGAAGAAAACCATCTGGGTAAAGGAGAAAATGCTGGTTACCAGCATTTTCTCCTTTTCCAACAAGGTTTTCAAAAGACGTCTTCTTCATGGTCGTTAAAACTCGGGATATGTGGTAGGAGTTAAATTACCATTGACGAAAAAGTTACGTTCACAGTCAACTTTCACATGTAGTCAGTATATAGGGTAGGACGCTCTTGATTGTCACAGCATGCATTATAGTGTTCTGTTGGATCTGTTGCCATTCCTCTTGTAATGCTGTATATACCACTTGGTTGGTATAGAAACTAACGTTTTGCTCAAATGCATTCAAATGGGACAACGTTTTTTTTTTTTTATACAATACTTCCTTGACACACGCTATTTATCTACAAAAACCACGCATAAATATGGTGGCATATTTCTGCTACGAGATACGAGATAACTATTGCGATAATTTAAGAGAACTGTCGTGATAAAACGAACTTTCCTGGAAATATTATCTGGATATTATGGTGGCATATTTCTGCCCCGAGATACGAGATAGCTATTGCGATAATTTAAAGGTCCAGTAAAGGCCAAAATATCAAAGCAGGTGTCATAATACATTTAAATTTAAATCATACCATTTAAAAGAGTGGAAAATATTGTGGAGATGACAGTCTGTTATCGGGCAATATGTTAGTCGCTGGCAGAAAAAAAGAATTTTAAAATCAGGCAAAAAGGAAACAAAAGACGCAGTTACCTGGCAGGTTTTAACCTAGTTTTGAAATTAATTTCTCTGTCAGCGACTAACACTTGGACCGACCGTACAATGATAGACTGTCATCTTCACAATAATTTCCATACCTTTGAATGGTATGATATAAATTCAAATGCATTGAAACACCCGCTTTGTTTACATTTTGCCTTTATTGTTACTTTAAGAGAACTATCGTGATAAAAAAAGTTTCCTGGAAATATTATCGGCTGATAGACGCTGCTTCCCCGCATAGATGATAAAAATTTTCACGACAAAAATATCGCGATAATTCTAACTGTTATTATGATTTTTTTTTTGCTTTCGTGCCCGTAACTGACATTCACGGTACCCATAATTAGATACGGTTTCGGAACATCTTCGTCTACAACCTTATGAATTCTCCTTTTCCCTGAATGGTTTTTAAGTTGTTCTAGGAGGCATTTTGAGTCGTCTTTGTGATTTTACAGACTTCTGTTCATTTCGAGTCTTGTCAAAATTTACCAATTAAGCTACAATTGTTAATATTTCGAATTTTTACTTACTGCAGTCTTGTGAAGTCAAAAACTACCGAGTTCATTCAAATGGTGAATTTTCTATTTATAGATATCGAAAACCAGATAGAACTATCACGATAATTTTATTTCGAATGTCAGCTTCGTGCACGATTGAAAAATTTTGCGTTAGATAACAAAGTTTTATCGTGATATTTTTTTCAGGAAACGTTTTACTATCTCGATAAAATTTTCAGGAAACTATGATTTATCACGATAGCTTCCTAAACTTATCATGATAGCTATCTCGTATCTCGTGGCAGAAATATGCCACCATACCTCTGAATGATAAATTTTCTATTTATAGATATCGCGAAACAGATAGAACTATCACGATAATTTTATCTCGTATGTCAGCTTCGTGCACGATTGTATGGTGGCATAGTTCTGCCGCGAGATACGAGATAGCTATTGCGATAATCTAAAAGAATTATCGTGATAAAACAAAATTTCCTGGAAATATTATCTAGATAACAAAAATTTTCACGATAAAAATATCGCGATAATTCTAACTGTTATCATGATTATTTTTGCTTTCGTGCCCATAACTGAAATTCACGGTATCTATAATTAGATACTGTTTCGGAACATCTTCGTCTTTAACCTCATGAATTCTGCTTTTCCCTAAAGTTTTAAAGTTGTTCGTAGAGGCATTTCGAGTCGTCTTTGTGATTTTACAGACTTCTGTTCATTTCCAGTCTTGTCAGAATTTACCAATTAAGGTATAATTGTTAATGATTCGAATTTTTACTTACTGCAATATTGTGAAGTCAAAAACTACCTAGTTCATCCAAATGATAAAATTTGCTATTAATAGATATCGAGAAACAGATAGAACTATCACGATAATTTTATTTCGAATGTCAGCTTCGTGCACGATTGAGAAATTTTGCGTTAGATAACAAAGTTTTATCGTGATATTTTTTTCAGGAAACGTTTTACTATCTCGATAAAATTTTCAGGAAACTATGATTTACCACGATAGTTTCCTAAACTTATCATGATAGCTATCTCGTATCTCGTGGCAGAAATATGCCACCATACCTCTGAATGATAAATTTTCTATTTATAGATATCGCGAAACAGATAGAACTATCACGATAATTTTATCTCGTATGTCAGCTTCGTGCACGATTGTATGGTGACATAGTTCTGCCGCGAGATACGAGATAGCTATTGCGATAATCTAAAAGAATTATCGTGATAAAACAAAGTTTCCTGGAAATATTATCTAGATAACAAAAATTTTCACGATAAAAATATCGCGATAATTCTAACTGTTATCATGATTATTTTTGCTTTCGTGCCCATAACTGAAATTCACGGTATCTATAATTAGATACTGTTTCGGAACATCTTCGTTTTTAAACTCATGAATTCTGCTTTTCCCTAAAGTTTTAAAGTTGTTCGTAGAGGCATTTCGAGTCGTCTTTGTGATTTTACAGACTTCTGTTCATTTCCAGTCTTGTCAGAATTTACCAATTAAGGTATAATTGTTAATGATTCGAATTTTTACTTACTGCAATATTGTGAAGTCAAAAACTACCTAGTTCATCCAAATGATAAAATTTGCTATTTATAGATATCGAGAAACAGATAGAACTATCACGATAATTTTATCTCGAATGTCAGCTCCATGCACGATTGAGAAATTTTGCGATAAAATATTAAGTTTATCGTGATAATTTTTTCAGGAAACTTTTCACTATCTCGATAATGTTTCCAGGAAACTTTTATTTATCGTGATAGTTTTCTAAAATTATCATGATAGCTATCTCGTATCTCGTGGCAGAAATATGCCACCACACGATTGAGAAATTTTGCGTTAAAATATTAAGTTTATCGTGATATTTTTTTCAGGAAACTTTTCACTATCTCGATAAAATTTCCAGGAAACTTTAATTTATCGCGATAGTTTTCTAAAATTATCATGGTAGCTATCTCGTATCTCGTGGTAGAAATATGCTACCATAGTTTTGCAATTCGTTCACGGTACGTTCCCTCAATTTGTAATGATATAAAGGCGTCTTTAAACTAGGATAATAAAATTTAGAATAGTTAGTGAATAGGTACAGTACCTTGATTATTTCGACCTCCTGTAACCTGTTTGATAGGTGTACACTACACCAGACAGGGGCCTTTTGAGGGTTCAGAATCATTCTGCACTCCGAACTGAGAGCGCTATTTCTCCCTTAAGGTAGTACCATTCTAATGAAAAACAGCTATTTCCACTATAATATTATCCTAAAAATTTTGCTATAATAAAAAATGAGTATTATTGTAATACTTTGACCGAGCCACTTTTTCCATTTTTTCCTTCTTAGAATTATCATTTATAAATCTAAAGCCAGTCTATTCTCATTACAAAGGGAGATAATAATTACCTCCCTTTTCAGAAAACTGACAAAAATATCATCAAATAATTTCAAAATAGACAACAAATGAATTTCTGGTCGGTTAGAAATGAGCAAAAATATTATATCAGTATAAATCCTTATTTATCAACTAATAAGAAATTTTATTCCATGTTGCACTAGAAGCGTTAGGATGGTAATACCTTAAGCTGCTAAGCGCGATGCAGTGCGCTTTCGCGGACAGTGTAAATCAAGATCAGACTTCACAGAACGTGCAGTCTGATCTTGATTTACACTTTCCCTTACAGTAAGATTTTCCATCGAAAAGAAAAAGGATGAAATCGCAATATTTTTCTCTTTACTATCGGTTAGAAATTTTCACTTTTTAAAGCAGTTTTATGCTTGATTATGGAGATAAGTTTGTTCTTTATAATGATAAAAGAATGTTTCGCATGTTCCCATTTTTCTGGACGGTGTTGCTCAGTCAACAGCAATTTTGAATCATCCAAAGTCTAGATTCTGAAAAAAATTAGTATTTTTTAACGAACGGGTACAACATCTACTTTTAAAGGAATCTTACACGTATACAAGCTTTATCATGGGGGTAACCGATCTATCTACATGCTTGGTTTGAAAAAAATTGATTCAATGAATGGTTTTTTAAGCCGCTTTCAACATTATTTCAGTCATATCACGGCGACAGCTCACATATTCATGTATTTCCTGGGTTTCATCACTGAGAGGCTGGGGCTCTGGGGTGTCTTGCCCAGGGGCGCTCCCACGAGGGGCCCAGTAGATCCAGCGGGGAGCCTGGGCCTCTAGGTTTTGAGTCCGACACTTTACCACAGAGCCAAGCAGGACCCCTGTTTGAAAAAATAAATAGTATCCTAAATTTACACGTATTTCGCTTTCATTCTTACATGAGACCTATTGTTTGTTACCGACGCTACGGTACATGTAACGACACGTTAGTTACGGTTGAAACTTCGGACTACTAACTTAGCTATTAGACATCAATTTTTAAGATTTATTTCAAATGAAACCATCTGCAGACGACAATTCAAATATGGCTCAAATGATAGGAATTGTGTGTGAAGGGGTAGAAAACATTTTAAGAAAAGCAGTAAATACTGATTACCAGCACAATGTTTTCAGAAGTCTCTGAATGCATTTACAGACGAAACGTTAAAAGTGGCTTTAGTATGTAGCCTACCAGACGATAAAATTTTAAACTAGACCAAACTAAAAGCATTTGCGAACGACAAATAAAATGCTAGTCAAATAACAGGATTTGTCTTTGAAAGGATAGAAAACATTATAGAGAAAGACGAGAATGCTGACCAGTACCTGCATTTCTCCTTTATCCTGGGATGTTTTCATAAGCTTCCCCCTCCTGGGGGGTCTTAAAACCACTGGCTTTTGAAGCTCCGCTGGTCTATCACGAAAATACCGAAAATTTCATTGGTCGATCAATCGAACACCGTTACTAAATATATCACATTTGAGCATCGCCTCTGTAGTGTTAACAATAATGTTATTATATACGGTATAGAGGCGATGCGCCATTGTGCTATTTTCAGTAACGGTGTCCAATGATTGAGTGATTTTGTAACACCCGTCATACCTCGGCCATTTCCGTAAGTACATCTAACCTCGTCAATATCAAGGAGGTTTCCATTTTGAATTTCTATCAATCACATCATATCAAACATGGCGGCGCCCGTGAAAATCCATTATTATAACGAAATCAACTATCACGGTGATGAAATCTATGTATGAATTGATCAACCACGTTAAATTTTGAATTTACAAACTGTGTGACAGCCGCAATGTATTTTGAAAAGATTTCGAGATGGAATTGTGACGGAATTGAGACTTTTGATTTTAAGAACGGTAGAACGGTGTATTTCCGGCAAAGAAATGTGGGTGCATTCCACCAATAGTGGTTTACAGCCGAGGATCACCCGAGGTTTGCCGAATGAATTCCGTAGTAGACCAACGAAGTTTCAGTGGTCTTATTAGAACACGTGATTGATCGGTAAATGATCAACGGCTAACCGTTAATTATAGACTAGTCCATATAGAATAATATTACAGATTAAAAAAAAATGAATAAATAAAATGGCACTTTGAGAAACTTACGCTTCATGGTACAGTCGCCTGAGATCTATGAACCGCTTACAATTTTTTTTTTTTTAACGTGCCATTTTAAACGAAGGATAAGGAAGATCGTAGTTGAATCCATTACCAAACCTTGTCATACATGTATTTTCACAAAAATATTAATAAAGAAACTGTTTTATATTTTTGTTGAAAAAAAACCCCCCAGGTTTTTAACGCTGAATAATCGAATAAAACAGCATTGTTTTTTTATAAAAATAATCTACATATTTAGGGTAGCTAACATTGTGGAAAAAGGAGAAAATGCTGGTAACCAGCACTTTCTTCTTTTCCAACAATATTTTCAAAAGTCTTCTTTGTCAGGGTCGTTCTTACTCGGGATTGTGTGGCAAAGAATTAAGAACCAAGATACATCTGTAAAAGGGTAGTTAACATTGTCGGAAATTGTAACACATTGGCTCTTTTTTCCAAAATGTTTTCAAATGCCCTTGGCAATTTTAACACGGGGCTGTTTGAAAAAGGATAAACCTTTAGCAAACACTCCCGCGTTTTAACAATCCCAAAGAATAGAGCTTTCTCGAAACATTGGGGAAAAAAGGGAAAAACGTACTGTTTACTAAAGCATTTTCACCTCTTCCGAAAATGTTAAATAATGTCTTTTTCATAAGACAAATAACGTCAATTAAGTCACGTTTGAATTTTCTTCTGCAAATGGACAAGTCAAAATATAACAATTTTTCTAGTAACCCTTTACCACACAATCCCTACTTTTAACAACCCTGAGAAAGAAGCCTTTTGAAAACATTGTGGGAAAAGGAGAAAATGCTGGTAACCAGCATTTTCTCCTTTTCCCACAATGTTTTCTACTCTTTCAAAGTCAAATTTCAAATTTTGAGTCATGTTTATTTTGTAGTCTGCAAATGCTTTCAATTTGAAAAAGTCTAAAATTTTGTCGTTTGGTAAAGAGGTAAATAGTTATGTTTATGATTAGTCAATCGATTAGACAAACGTCCGAAGGTCTGTTATATGAGAAGAGGTCGTATTTCTTTTTTAACCCTTTTTGAAAGTTTCCGATTTTTAAAGGCAGGTCTCTATTAAAGCCTCGAAATCAATGGGCTAAAGGGAAAAAATGCTGATAACCAGCACTATCTTCTTTTCCTACAATGTTGTCTTCCATAGACAAATCTTATCATTTTAGCCCCATTTGAATTGTCGTCTTCAAATGAAATTACTTCAGAGAAGTAAAAGAAATTCTTCTGGCAAATAGTTAGGTTAAAAATCAGTCAAAAGATTACACAAACGTTCAAATTTTTGTAATATGAGCCGGGTGCATATTTCTTTTTTAAACCTTTTCCAAGCGATTCAGTTTTTCGGAACCTAAAGAAGACGCCCTTCATAACTCTTTACCAGACAAAAAAAAATTCGGACTGGTCAAAGTTGGAAGCAGTTGCAGACGGCAAGTTCAATGTTGTTCAAATAAACTGGCAAATCTCTGTGAAGAGATTGAAAGCATTTAGGGGAAGGTAAGAAGCTGGTTACCAGTTTACGAGCTCTTTTTCCCACAAAGTTTTAAATCTATTAACAGGCAGATCTTTATTCCCAAATTAAGTATAGAACTTTAGAAATGAAATCTAGTTGAAATGCTGGAGGGGGGGGAAAGCAAACTTTGCTTACTGTATTAGGGGTACGGGAGCGGGGCTGCGGTTTCTGTGAGAAAGCATTATTATATACTGATAATCCATAGTTTGATTTTTTAAAAGTAGATTAATTAAATAATAATAATAAACCCTCTTGCCATTTAACTAGAAATACATTATTGCTGTAGTCACAATCTGGTCTTGCCGTGCCCCAGAAGCACAGTCGGTAGCGCACAGATCTTGATACCAGGGCGTCATTGGTCTAATCCCCAGCCAATTTCTGTCCGAAGACTGAAGATACTTAATACGACACGATTCGTTCCTCTCTCTCTGAATCGTTGTTCCGAGGATGGCTATGCTGGAAAGCAGCCAATGCCTTAAGAAAAATATTGTGCGAAGTACTGGATTAAAAAAAAAATAATAATAATAACTTCCGGGAAAGCATGGTAGGTGCACCGGTCGCCGCGATATAACTGAAATGATGGTGAAAATCGCATTAATTGTAACTCGTATTTTCTGCTTTTCCCACAATGTTTTTCCATCTTTTGAAAGACAAATTCCATCATTTGAGCCATATTTAGATTGTCGTCTGCAAAAACTTTCAGTTTGGACAAGCCTACATCTTTTTCGTGTGGTAAAGTTTTCCCTTATGCTGCTAAGCGAGACTCATTGACCTTTTGCGGACAGTGTAGATCAAGATCAGACTGCACAGAACGTGCAGTCTGATCTATGATCTACATTGTCCGATAAGGAGATATTTTTCGCTAAAGAAATAAGTTTCAAAAAGCATTATTCTGGTTTTTACTATCAGCTTGAAAGTTTCACTTAACTTATTTAGCACGATACCGGTTAAATCTGGATCAGGATCACTTGTACGATCCTTGATTTGGACAAGAGTAAATCTTTGTTGTCTGGTATTGACTTAACTCTGTACCGAACGACAAAATTTTGGACATATCCAAATTTAAAGCATTTGCAGACGACAAGTTAAAAGTGGCTCAAATGATGAAAGTAGTCCTTGATAGGGTTGAAAATATTGTTAGAAAAGGAGAAAATGCTGCTTACCAGCATTTTCTCCTTTTCCAACAACGTTTTCAAAAACTTTCTTCCTCAGGGTCATTAAAATTCGAGATTGTTTGGTAAGTGGTACAGCGATTGGTGATCAAGAAAAGACTTTTTTAAATTTTCGAATAATAATAATAATAATAATGATAATAATAATAATAATCGCTTGTTGGTTGTATGGTTTTACACGTTGTTTTCAACATTATTTGAGTTGTATCGAGGCGACCAGTGCACCTACCCATGCTGTGCTTAGTTTCTGTTACCAGTACTTCGTACAATATTTTTCCAAGCCTCTGGCTGCTTTCCTTATTTTTAACCATCGTTGACAGAATAACAAGGGGTGAGAGAGGAATGAATCTTGTCGCAATATCTTTAATCTATCCCCGGAAAGAAATTCGCCGAGCTTGGGATTCGACCCAGTGACTCTCTTATTAAGTTCTGCACGCTGCCTACTGCGCCACCGGGGCTCGGCAATAAAGAAAATAACAATACTTACGAGCAGACGTAGTTGTCTGAGTGATTCCATCTGATTACATGCCCCTTTCTTTAGATGAAGTAACTCACACAAAAATATAAAAACTCCAAAAAGTAGCGTAAAAATAGCGGTCTTCCGAAGTTGACTAACATTACACAATCTCATTTTCAATACCGTTGTTGACTTCTGTACGAGTATTATTCCTATGACGATGACACAGGACTTAGTTGGTAGAGAACTGGGACAAGTTATAATTCGTTACTCCATTGCTCTACGTCCGTTTCCGTAAAGATCAGTTTTAATACTATACAACATATTCCCCAGTTTTAACATCCCTGATTAAGACAGCTTTTGAAAGCTTTGTGGGAAAAGGAGAAAATGCTGGAAACCAGCATTTTTCTCCTTTTCCCACAATACTATTAAAAGTATTACGGTACAAATCCCATCATTTGTGCAATATTTAATTTAATGTCTGCAAATGCTTTGAATTTGGACCAGTATAAATTTTTGTTATTTGATAAAGAGTTAAACTTTATCCTGCCGCCTTTAATTGTTGCCTATTCTGAAATAGATTTCGGTTTGTTTATTTGGATTGGCCTGTGTTCGCACATGACCTAAAACTACCGACAGAGCAGCGGAGGGTGCACAGCAAGAGCAGACACGTTTTTGCAGGCTTATCTTGCTTTACGCTCTCCGCGAAATACACCCATGGTCTCAGAGAGAAGAGGAAAATGGTTTTACCAGGATCAAAATGGACATTTAAGCAACAGTTCCTATTGATGGCTTAGAATAATCAAAGTCCTCAAACTACTAAAAGAAGCTGATGGTAGAAAATTGCTAGCAAATAGAAAAATAGTGGACAAACTTATTAAAAAATAATTCATCTGACGGTTGACAACATTTTTTTTTCTAAGATTGATATCATTATTTCATGACTATTTTCCACTGTTTTGCATGCGGTTTTAGGTTTTAGGTGTAAGGAAGGTTGGTTTGGTGAAATGAAAGTGGTTTGGGTGTTTTCGAGTGTTTTGGGGTGTTTCACTCCCTTATTCATCTGCCATGTAAACGTTATGAATTAGGTCATGTCAAAGCTGCGAAACGAGGCTAATTTCAAATCTAGAGCTACTTCTATGACTTTTAATTCTCAGGTTCATAATATAGTTTGCTTGCACAGATTTTCAATCTCGTGTTATTTTTACATAACAATTTACACAGACGCGTCTGTTGATTGATCTATGAGGAACTACTTTTCATGAAACAGAGGAGTGATTTCTCTTCACGCGATTTCAATCTGACGGTTGCCATAAGAAGGTGAAACCTTAAAGGTCATCACCTTCTAACAAGGTCGTAAGTGAAAAGGGGTCCTGGGTAGCCGCAGCTCGGTGGTAGAATGTAGGGCTGGTATCTAGCATAGGGGTCCATAGTTTGATTCCTGGCACCCATAGACTATATATTATAAACAAGGGCTTTAACTGTATGCAGTCCGTTACTCGCCCCCGGTTACAAAAAACAACGTATCTTTTCTACCCCATCAGTTATTCTCCTATTTTTTCTACAGCTGAGAGCTAAAACATTTTTCTACCAGAAAAACACAACTGTTTGTCAGTGGCTAATGCAGTCTGGCTGATACATTCGCTCGAACTTGTAAACTCGCTCAAAAATCTGCGCCATTTTCACGGGTTCGTACATCCGTTTTCAAGATATAAAATGCACTTTAGATCCAATGAAACGCAGCATTAGCGGCACCCATCCTTTAAACATGTTGAAAAATACTACTGACCTATAGTCTTTAGCTTCAATAACGACGAAACGCCTCAGAATTCGTTGAATTTGTGATCCACGTTCTTATTTTGAACAGCTGCAGCCATCTTCTGTCATGTGACATTGTTTGGAACGAGAAATTTCATCGGTTGATATGTACTAACAGTCGTGAATTCAACCAATGAAATTTCGTACAGCTGCTCACACCTTTTTGTCACGTGACAGTACGGTGACATTGTTTGGAACGAGAAATTCCATTGGTTTATATGCGCGAACGTCAGTATCGAATGTACGAACCCGTGTCAATTCAGTATTGTACCCAAGCATGTTTAATGACCTCTTTATTTCACACTCCCGTATTGACTTTAAAGTAAACGACAAGTATAGGGCCATTTCAATTTAAACAATAATAAAAAAAAAATCAAAACATATCAAAAGATTTTTTGACAACGGACTCGGTCAAATATCGATATTCGGGACTCTAGCCTCGTTTTGATAAATCCATACTGGACTCTTGCCTCGTTCTGAAAAATCCATATTGGACTCTACAGCGTCCAAAGAATAAGATATTCTGTACTCACGTGGTAGTATTAGAACGATTTCATTGGACGTTAAATTGTAGGTGTGAAATAAAAGTCCTGAATGTATTTCAACAATATGTAAACAATGAGGAATACAGAGACAACTAATGGTGATTACTTTTCATTATTTCTATTCATATATAGAGCATGAAAGAGTTTCAAGTTCATAGCCGAGTAACTTTTATAAACGCCGACTGTTTTTATCTAAATCTTTCTTGTTCTTCAAAACTTAAAGATATCTTTAAATAGACCCAATACCCAAAATATCTAGTTTGTGATTAAGAAAGCATTTACATTATAATTATAGGTAAGAACAACAGGATTCCGAATTATATCTTATTAGATTGATCACCTTCCCTGACTGACAAAGCGTGTAAACAACGAGCACCAGTTGAGGTCAGTAAGAGATGGTAGTACAATAACTGTTAAAATCTGGTCCATCCTTCACCAACCACTGACGTGTTTAACTCTTTACCATACGACAAAATTCTAGACTGGTCCAAATTGAAAGCATTAGCAGACGACAAAATTAAAGTGAGTCAAAAATTGAAATTTGTTTTGGGAAGGGTAGAAAACATTGTGGGAAAAGGAGAAAATGCTGGTTACCAGCATTTTCTCCTTTTCCCACAATGTTTTCAGAAGCCTTCTTTCTCAGAGTCATGAAAACCCGGGATTGTTTGGTAAAGAGTTAAACGAACCTGGGAAAACTGGCTTTTGAAAACATGGTAGGGAAAGGATCAAAATTCTGACTATCAGCATTCTTCTCCTTTTTCACACAATGTTTTCTAGGTTTTATGAGCAAAACCCATTATTTTAGCTAAATACATGTATACATTGCCGTCTGCAAAAGCTCTCAGTTATGACAGGTCTGAAACTTTTTCGTCTGAAAAAGACTTAAGTTATTAGTCTGGTACCAAGATAAAATGCGAAAAAAAAACATATCAAAATATATTTCATTAACACGACCTTCACACCAAGATACAATGCGAGAAAAATTTCAAAATATATTTCAATAACACGACCTTCGCCAAAATCTCCACCATAAGTGGTGGCAGCTCAACGCCACCATACATTTTTTATTCACAACATGAGAGAATATTTAATAGACTAAACACAAAAGACCAGTTGTAACCCTGTATTCGCGAACAGAATAAAAAGATGACTAAACTGCACAGAACGTGCAGTCTGATATTGGCTCCATAACGTCCGCTTGTTTAGTCAAACTTACAGGATAAAAAGAGATCTTTTTTTCAGTTTCAGTGGATTGTATTTTCAACCGTCGAAGGAAGTCGAGTCAAAATATTTTGTGCCGATAAGAGTTAAAATTGGAGGTTACCTTACATCAATACACACATGTAATTGTTTAGAATAATAGGCTCAACTGACTTGAATGACTGGCTGAAACATTCAAGGTCTTATATGTTTGCAGAGGGAAAATTCTAGCCGACCATACCTATAAACGTTTATTTTATTTTGAATTTGCGCCACCCATTGCCATCTTGAAAAAGTAGTCCTAGATCTAGTACTGCGGAGGTAGTCTTCGAACGGGATGAAATGTATATTTGGAAGAAGCTGGTAGGTGGAAATAACAACGTCTATCAACTTTTCGTACACGGCTAAGTGAGATACCGGGTCTCTCCACACCTCATTTTCCATATTTACTGCTTCCTCGTCAATGAATAGAGCATACTTATGTTTTTTACCCGCCATGATTTCTTGGGTCAGTTGTTTTATTTTATGAGACAGGAAAAAAACTTGTGTTTTCATTCTTGGAATATCATTACAAAGTTTGTCTTCTACTTCAGTCAGCAGATTGTCCATGAAAGGGAGGTACAAATTCAGTCTCTAGTATTCTTCAACGGTATCGGCCGGGATGTTCTTCCTATGGGCCTGCCTAGCAGCAACCCACGAGCGGGTAACTGGAATATGATGCAAGCCAGCGACATCCACAGATTTCTGCCACATTTGGTTGAAAAAGTCGACACTACCTGTCTTCTCACGCAATAGACCATGCAAGGACAATTTGAGTACTCTGACGCTTTCACGAGGTCACAGTTTGGGTCTTGTAATGCAATTAGACAGTGGGGTTAGAAGTTCAAGTTGACCACTGACAACACAGAGGGCAATTATTAAGTCAAACGAAAGCATAGACGATGCTGTGGAGTGTCGATATAGTCTTGGTATCCATGCCCACTTGAAGTTTGTGTTTGATTATTGCCGAGAAGTTTTTGTAGAAAGTGGATACGGAGTGCTTGGATTATATTGTAAGGACAGAGTTTTTTTTTTTTTTAACCTGGTCACTGTGACCTTGACCTTTGACCAATTGACCTCAAAATCAATAGGGATCATCTACACTCCGAGACGCATGTCTGTGCCAAATTTGACGAACCTAGGTCAATTCTGTGTCTAGTTATCATCCGGACAAGGTAAGGTCTACCGACGGACCGACGGACATTAGCAAAGCAATATACCCCCACTTCGTTGAAGGGGGGCATAAAAAGTAATCAGTGACTCGGAAAGAAAGTTGTGTAAGAAAGCCAGGAAACATATGTGTAGGTGCACTGACCGCCGTGATATGACCTCAGCTGTTAAAACGGCATTAAAGTCGAATACAAACAAACATACCAGAATGTCTCAGCAATGCGAAGTGTAGATTAAAAATCAGACTGCATAGACTGACCTTGATGTATACGAACTTGCCACAATGGCAAATATAAGGAAAATGCTTTCCTGATTACCGGGTGACACTTCATCAAATGACCCTAAGAAAGAATGGTGTTCAAAATCATTGTGAGAAAAGGAGAAAATGCTAGTGACCAAACCAAGTTATAAGAGTAGCATTGGGTGTCAGTTTAAGCTCCATCTTCAGATCACATTTCTGCCAGTTACGGGAAATACAAAATGTACGGATTTATGTACATTATGGAGAGCTTCCTGTTGACATGACACAAATTTCCTTATCAACGCAACTTTTGAAAATGAGTCATATTGGATCAAAAAGCAGATCACCTAGACAAATCTGAGAGTAACTTTAATTGCACTCTAGAGGCCACATCTTCAGTCAAATTTTGATCAAAGTTGAGGTTGCATCATGTCAATATTACACACACAAAATTTGAATTCATAAAAAAAAAAATTAATTCAATTATGCATGCTGACTTTATTCTATATGTGTTTTACATCATCACAACCAGGATCTCTTCTACTTTATCACTCCTAGATTTTCATGTGAGCGCTTTAGGGCCAAAGGCCTTCTTGTTTCACTTCGTCAACTTTTCCGCAGTCCAAACATTGTAAGAAAGTATAGAATGGATACCTTTTATGCGCAGCTTCTCCAACGGTTTTGTGTTGAAACTTTACTTGTGTTTTCGGCAAGGTCTGAAGATGTGTAAGTAAGTTTTGTAAAGTCTTCAGATAAATTTTTTATTACTTTTTTTTTCATAACTTCTAACTTGGCCACTGTTTACCTCAAACACTATCAAAGTGTTTAAAATACTGGATACATTGATCATTGCCCTCTTGCTCTACCTGTTATACGATTGTTGTTAATTTCCTTTCTTTCGAAGCCTTTAAATTTAGTCACTCCTGATTACTAATACGATGATTGGTTTCTGGCTACCACAATATGAGGGCCATTGGCCCTAAAGCAGTCACCTGAGTAAAGTCATGATCTAGGATTAATAAAGCTGAAGAGATCCTGGTTGTGATGATGTTAAACACATGAGTGTTAGTGACCTACTTTTTGACCAAAGTGACGTATTTTTGAACTTGTCAGAAATATTATCAAGACGAACATTCTGATCATGTTTCGTGAGTATCAGACTAATAAAGCGGCCTCTCCACTGCACAAGATTTTTCTACAATTTGTTCCAGTGACCTGCTTTTTGACCCAACGTGACCCAATTTTGAACTTGTCTGATATATCATCAAGACAAACATTCTGAATATGATTTCCATAAGTATCACGCTGAGTATACGGCCTCCAGAGTGCACACATTGTTATATAAAATTTGTACTAATGACCTACCATTTGGCCTAACACGACCCTCTTTTGAACCCCAACTATACATCATCAAGACAATCATTCTGACCAAGTTTCATGTGTATCTGGCTGAAAATGTGGCACATGAAATGAGCTCACAGAAGGTTTTTCTACGATTTGTCCCGGTGACCTACTTTTTGACCTGATGTGACCAAATTTTGAACATGTACTAGATGTCATCAAGGCAAACCTTTCTGAACAAATTCCATGAGGATCATAAATATGGCCTCTACAGTGCACACAAAATTTTTCTTAGACTTGTCTCATTGACCTACTTTTTAATCTGATGTGACCCAATTTCAAACTTGTCCCAGATATCATTAAGACAAACATTCTTACCAAGTTTCATGAGTATCTGGCCGAAAATGTGACCTCTGCTGTACACAATAGGTTTCTGTAAGATTTGGCCCATTGACCTTTTTTTGACCGGACATGACTCAATTTTAATCTTGTCTGAGATATTATCAAGGCAACCATTCTGACTGAGTTTTATGACCATCTGGCTGAAAATGTGGCTTCTAGAGTGCACACAAGAATTTTCTAAGATTTAGCCCAGTAACCCACTTTTTCTTCCCACATAACCCAATTTTAAAGTTGTTCAAGATTTTATCAAGACTAACATTCTGACCAAGTTACAAGAGTGTTGAACTGAAAGAGTGGCCTCTAGAAGGCACACAAGGTTTTTCTATGATTTGTCAGTGACATGCTTTTTGAGCCAACTTGACCCAATTTCTAACTTGTCTCAGATATTACCAAGACAAACATTCTGACCAAGTTTACAGAGTATCAGACTAACAATGTGGCTTCCTGAGTGCACACAAAGTAATCATTGATGACCACATGACAGAAGATGCACGACAGAAACTGCACATTCACAAAGGCTAACCTAGAGCACTTTGTGCTCAGGTCAGCTAAAAAGTAAGTGATCCTTGGACGAACAGATAAAAAGGGATAAATAAACTGTAAAGTCTTGAATTGAATTATCAACAACATATTACTGTTTATTTATTAGTCAAAACCAATAAAAATCGTGATTCACAAACTATAAACAAAGCTAGCAGGGAACAGACTGAAATCTATCCTAATGAATCTAAAAGCAGGAAAAAAGACCATCCAGTATGGTGATAAATTTCTCCAATAATGATACATACATCTGTAGTTTTGAAGAAAATAATAAAACTTAGACAACATTTTTGTAATAAAGTTATACAAATAGAAAAAAAAAAGTATGCAATGAAGAAACTGCTTATTTTTAACAACTTTGCCATTTATTTCTTAGTTCTCAATCCTTTACCAAACAAACCAAAGTTTAATGACTTTTAGGAGGAGGCTTTTGAAAACTTTATGGGTAAAAGAGAAAATGCTGATAACCAGCATTTTCTTCTTTTTCCCTGCTATGGTCTCTATCAGTACAAAGATGAACCCAATTACATCAGACACATTTAATTTTTTGTCTGCATATGCTTTCAGAATGGGCAAGTCTAAAATTTTGTCATCTGGAGTGGGTAAGGTAAGCATATCAATTCTGTCTTGAAGAATTCAACCCTTTACCGGATGACAGAATTTTAGCCTTGTCCATACTGAAAGCATTTGTAGACGACAATTTCAATGTGGCTCAAATGGTGCCATTTTTCTTTGTTAGGGTAGAAAAATTGTGGGAAAAGGAGAAAATGCTGGTTACCAGCATTTTCTCCTTTTCCCACAATGTTTTCAAAAGGCTTCTTTCCCAGGGTTGTTAAAAGTTGGCGTTGTGTGGTAAAGGGTTAAAGGTTGGCATATCACATCATTTTGTCTTATTGTAACAAGTGCAACTCTTCCCTGACTTTTCTTAGAATAAAATAATTCTTCACAGAAGATTCATGTTCATGTGCACAAAACTTTTTATCTTAACTCTTAACATATGACAAGATTTTAGACCAGTCCAAATTGAAAGCACTTGCAGAGGAGTGGACAAAATAAACGTGACTTGAAAGTTAAAATTCATTTTGGGAAGGCTAGACAACATTGTGGGAAAAGGAGAAAATGCTGGTTACCAGCATTTTCTCCTTTTCCCACAATTTTTTTCAAAAGGCTTCTTCTTCAGGGTCATTAAGTCAGGACTGTGTGATAAAAGGGTTAGTATCTTAATCATAATAAAAAATAATTATTTGGTTTTGTAATTGGATTCCAACCCTTTTGTAAAAAAAAAAATTTCAAGTATTTCAAAGTCACCAATATAACATACTCTAACCCCTCACCAAATCTCCTGTTTTTAAAACCCCGAGAAAGGAAGCTTCTGAAAAATTTGTACAAAAAAGGTGAAAATGCCAGTGACCAGCATTTTCTTCATTTCTAACTTTTTCTACCCTTTCAAAGACAAAATCCAATAATCTGGGATACATTTAATTTGTTGTCTGTAATTACTTTCAATTTAGGAATGTCTAAAATCTATTCATCTTGTACAGAGTTGTCCCTTTACCAACCAACACAATATTACATGGTTCCAAAATGAAAGCGTTTGCAAACAAAAATAATCTATTTGCACAATGATGGAATTTGTATCAGTAAGGAAAGAAAACATTGTAGGAAAAGGAGAAAATTCTGGTAACCAGAATTTTCTCCTTTAACAACAATGTTTTCAAAAGCCTTCTCCATAAGGATAGACTGTTTGATAATGGGTTAGTTAATCGTCTGAAAGTAATTTTGATTTGGGCATGCCCAAAATTGTGTTGTGTGAAAAGAGTAAATTTATCTACAAGCGACTTCCTTTATCTAGCCTTTTCAACCTATACAGTGCAACTTAAACTGCTTTTCGGAAGTTTTTGTTTCCCCGGATTCCATGGCTGCCCATCGACTCGTCTAAAAGATACAAAAAAGAATTTACTTTTTCTCACCATTTCTAATATAGAATCCTTTTTACCTATACAATGTCAATCACTCCTTTGGTGCTAAATTGGTGAGTGAAGATTAAGATCAGACTCCACAAAATGTTCAGTCTGATCTTTGATCTACACTGCCTTTGAAAACATTGAGGGAAAAGTGGAAAATGCTGGCAACCAGCATTTTCTCCTTTTTACACAATGCTTTTTTATCCTTTCAAAGAAAATCCTGATCAATTTAGAAAAGTCTAAAACTTATCCGCAGGAGTTTACTCAAACCCTCCTGAAACATAGTTTGCAGAAAACTAGATTCTTGTGAAATACAGATAATGGAGTTAGGATTAAAAACATAATTATTTATAAAAATACCCTGGCAAAATAGCCTGTTATGAGTATTTTTTTTTCCAGAATGTTTTCATAGGTAAGTCGCCTACAAAAGAGTAATCTGCATGGGGGAATGACTTAAACCTTTACCAACAAACCTGACCCCGAGGAAGAAGGCTTTTGAAAACATTGTGGGTACAGGAGGAAATGCTGGTAACCAGCATTTCTCCATTTCCCACAATGTTTTCAAAGATCTGCTTATTTAGGGTCATTAAATGTGAGAATGTTTGGTGAAGGGTTAATTTTGTTTTCATAATTATTTCAGTTACATCATGACGGCCAGTGCACCTTTTGAAGCATTTCTCATTTTGTAATCTCAAAAGTGGTCATTGTTGCATTTTGGTATAGAGGTAAGATTGCTCAAAAATAAAGGTACATTTCAATTAACACTTTGGCAGATGGCAAAATTTTAGACTTGTCCAAATTGAAAACACTTGCAGATGGCAACTAAAATGTGGCTCAAAAGATTGGATTTACCTTAGAAAGGGTAAAAAAAACATGGGGGGGGGGGGGGGGGGGGGGGGGGGAAAGAAGAAAAAGCTTGTTACCAGCATTTTCTTTTTTTCCTTATTGGCCAGGGTTGTCAGAACTCTGGATTCTTTGGTAAAGAGTTAATGCTTGGTGTACTCCTTGACAAAAAAATTGTTTTAGACCCACCCAAATTCAAAGCATTGCAGACATCAAATTGATCGAACCAGTGACACCCTGTTCTCAAGTCCTGTATGGTACAGACTGAAGTACTGGGGCTTGGCATTATTATTTCTTGATAAACTACCGTAAAGCATGAAATAAAGTGAGTTCCTTACCCGTTCCCATCTTGACCATTTATACATTCCGAAGATTGGTAGGAAATAGAACAAAATCAATGCCATCGGACTGTTTCTGCCATATGTGTACGTCCTCGCGAAAGTCATTCGTGCAGAATACCATTTCTGAAGGGCTGGGTCAAACTGGGTAATAATCAAAGATACATAAATATACTGGTTCACAATCATTTTCATCCTCTTCTATAATGTTTATTATCCTTTTTAACTTTTTACCAGGTGACAGAATTTTAGACTTCTGAAAGTATTGCTGCCGTCAAAATAACTTCAACTCGAAAATTGCAATTTGTCTTTTAAACGGTAGAAACATTGTTGGAAAAGGAGAAAATGCTGGTTATCAGCATTTTCTCCTTTCTCTCCCCACCTCCCCTCTTAAGTCTCCCCCCCCCCCCCTTCCATTTTCAGAAATCCTCTTCATCTACTGCAGACCTACAGAGTACAATTTATGGTATATACTTCTGATAAGGTTTATTCTAGAGTAAGCCCTTGTGCCAATGGTGCATACATTTAATTTTCTTACCCATCAGAAATCTTTTATCAAAGCCAAACCGGCTCTACCCTTTCTACCCTTTTACTCTTCACCAGAAGACAAAATTATAGACTTGTCCAAATTGAAACCATCTTTAGACAACAAATGTGGCTCAAATGATGAAATTTGTCAATGAAAATGATAAAATGCCAATTACATGTACTGGCATTTTCTCCTTTTCCCACAATGTTTTCAAAAGCTATCTATGTTAGGGTCCCGTTTGAGTGGTCAAGGGTTAAAAATAAATTCCATTCTTAGAGCTAGATTCGAAATATCGTCTGCTGATGCTTTCAATATGGTCAAGTCTAAAACAAAATTTGCAATCAAAATATACAACAGTTAAACTGAAATACTGTAAATAGCATACAGTATGTACAGCCATTTGAAACAGTTAATTTTTTAATCCATAATGGTAGTGGGCATACGAAAGGCTGCTATACTGTAGGGGCAAGGGGAGAGGGTCGAAACAGCCCACTTCCAAAACGGCCCGGTCCGAAATGGCCCACTGTAGTGGATACAAAAACGGCCCACTTCTGAAATGCGACTTATTGTTATTCCTATCAATGTTGACAAAATGATTTTTATAACTTTCTTTACTCTTATCTTATTTTCAAATAATGAATTTAATTTCTAGAGCTTAGGCCTCGATTCTCTATACAAGTTTGCGTGAATTGTACTCTGCATACCTATCCGATGTTATCCTATTTTATGAGCTTATTTGTCTCTGCCCCCCCCCCCATGTTCTTTTCTCGCGATCAAACGGAATTCTTCGGAAAAAACATAAATACGCTTGGGACTCTTTTCTAATAGTCTGTTCACTCTCTGTTGTGTACAAATTACTCAGGGGTGTAAAATTTTTTCTTTGTCTACTTGTCCTGTAGGACGAGTGGGTAGAACAAGTTACTCGTCTTTATGACACTATCACTTGTCCGAACTTGCGGACTTGAATGACCATTTCTACTGCATAAACTACGGTGTCGATATAAACAAAGTAGATGGTGTTTAATACTTAGACTAAGTCTTAGTAAACCTATCCCGATCTAATAATATAGGTAGCATAGATCGTACAGGTATACTAGTCTAACTGACGATGTGAACAGAAAACCCGTCAAGCACTTTACAGATGCGCATGCGTAACGAACATAAACATCCTGTATCGTGATCGAAGAGATGCTCTGGAATTTCAGTTTTACTTTCATTTTGCGTTCGCCGTGAAATAACCCATAATTTGAATTTTACTTGACAAATTTAGATTTCAATAGTTTTAAAATGTACTCGTCCTACAGGACGAGCTTGGCATTTTTTCTACTTGCCTGAAGCCAAATGTTACTCGTCAATACGAGCGGACGAGTGGAATTTTACACCCCTGTTACTGATGTGTAAAATGACAGCTAGAAAGGATACATCACTACATACATGTCCCAATAAATTCGTAGCAGGAGACCATTTCCCTCTATTCACATGATTAAAGTTCATATTATATTAAAACTTTTATCAAAATAAACTAGTAAATTTCATAAAACTAACTGTGTGATCCAAGTGACGATTTAGAACTTCAATGGTTTTTAATAAACGACAAAAAAGTGGGCCGTTTTGGTAACGGGCCCCATCTGCACTGGGCCGTTTTAGTATCGGGCCGTTTTGACCCCAATCCAGTGGCAAGCAGAGACCTATCACAAGTCAGATCTCCGAATCGGAGGTACCTTTTAAATTATTACCACATTGAAGGGGCAAAAACTACAAGCCCTGCTCTCCTTTACCCAAATTCATAGTCACTTATTTGTCACTGGATTCGATTCCAATAGAATAAGAAGTTTAAGTTTTAGCTCACCACAGTTCCTCCGGTGCCGAAGTTGGTTTTCGGATTCTCAATCATCTTTTTAAATTCCAATTTTCTCTGTTCAGCAACTGCCTTTCGTTTGAGGGCTAATTCTACCTGTTCTGGAGATGCTGAAAATGTCATCCACGGGTCCCATTTCGGTGGTTTAGGGACATCAGGATTCATTTTTGCAGTCTCGGTGCTTTTGAAGGTCGAGTCGAATTTACCGGAAGTGGATCTAACGAATTACACTTTCGATCCTTTTACTCAAATAATGAAATTCCTGGTATCAAAGGACCAAGAGTAGTAATTATGTTCATTAAACCTTAAACCACTGGTTCTAAAGGCTACAATGTATAATCTGACAGAACAATATGCACGTGAATGAAAGAAGATGTTAATTATTTATGTTCTGTGTAATGTGTAATGGTACAAAACAAAGAAAACTAGGCTATGACACAGCATGACAAATTAGAAACTCGAACATTTACACAAGATAATGATAAAATGGATGTACATTATTTAATTTACTCTTTGATAAACTATCCTGTGATGTAAAGGCCCTGAGAAAGAAGGCTCTTGAAAATATTGTGGGAGAAAAGGATAAAAAGCTAACAACCAGCTAAAATTATCACAACTTCCTACTACTATTTTTACAATTTTGACCTGATGCAGTTTTTAGCTGACTAAAATATGTTTCCAATGACATGTCTGAATAGTTTTTTTAATTCTTTAGGGCTATGGATATCGCTTTAATTCATTTTTTTCAAATGCAGGTAACCAAAATCTGTGAATTGATTATAAATGACTAAAAATTAATAATGACTACAATCATTTTATGGTTAGAAATCTGAAGGGTAGCCAGGAAAGGAATATGTAAAGATGACGCCCATTCTTTTTTGTGCTTTGCTGTTTTTCTTTAATGAAAATTAATGTTTACATCTATAGGGCCAAACACACTTTTGTAGACAATGTCTACCAACACTAGTCTGGATTTGTGAACAATGTAGATCAAGATCATGCAGACAGTAGAGAACATGGAGACTGATGTATGACCTATATTATTTGCTAAATATTTTGGCAAAGACACCATTCAGGGCAAAACCAACTCTCTCAGGCTTACAGAGCAGTTAATAGTAGAGCTGTTTGAAACCTTGAAACCTGCATAATGGATGCATAGAGGGCTTTATCCGCACAGGCAGATAACTAGGCCTATTAAGCTTGCAGATACGTCCAACTTAGGCTGGTGAATTATAGAAAAGTACAACACTCATCAATTCACTGAAGATTGTGAGAATGAGAAGAAAATATACCGAGCTCAAATTCATGCTGACTGCAAACTGAGACAGGAGAGAAGGGTTAAGGCCTGTTGTTACAATCCATACATCTTCTTCTATTTCAACAATGCACCCACCACCAATGCAGAGACATCCTAGTTAGCTGACGACGCCATCGCATTTGCTTTAAATGTGAAAAACCTGGGCACTGGCAGTCATAACTGATATTGCAAGAAAACTCAACTTGATTTCCACATAGTTCTTGTTGAATATTTAAGACTATTTCATGACAGTAAGATCAAACAGCACATTTTTAACAATGATTTCTGACCTACACTACCCATGAAATAATGTGTACAAAACCAACCAAATTTGTGCTGGGTACTCAAAGGGTTGAAACCTGTTTTATTCTATCCAAACTGAAAGAAATTTTGTAGATGAAAAACTAAATGTGGCCAAATTGATTTCTCTCGTAAAGTTAGACAGTATCATGGAAAAAGCAGAAAATACTGGTTACTAGCACTCATAAAATGGGTCAATTCATCTAAACTTGTGTATGACTCTATGTGTCTCAAGTGTCTCAACATTAAGTACAAGAGCCCAAAAACCTAAACTTAGCTTTTTTGTACCAAGACAAAATTAACAACAACAACAACAACAACAACAACATTATAGATTTAAAGATTTTCTTCATATCTATTGCTCAAATCATTGTGTAACAACAAAACATGGCATCTCAAAAACAAACATCCATACAGTAAGTCAATGGCACAAGTTAAAGGAAGACATAGGCAGAAATACGATGGAACATTTCAGCTTTAAACAACATCTGTACATGTTCAACATTTTACACCTTTTTCCGAAATTATCAGCTAAAACTTTGTTTTAGCCCTTTACCAAACAATCCCAACTCTGAGAAAG
Organism: Hippopus hippopus; assembly: GCA_946811185.2. Lineage (NCBI taxonomy): Eukaryota > Metazoa > Mollusca > Bivalvia > Cardiida > Cardiidae > Hippopus > Hippopus hippopus. The sequence continues at coordinate 21,825,256 of OX328101.1, read as the reverse complement.
AAAGTTTTGAAAATATTGTGGGAAAAGAATTAACCCTTTACCAAATAACAAAATTATACATCTGTTCAAATTGAAAGTAATTGCAGATGACAAGCTAATTGCGGTCCAAATGATAGGCATGTCATTGAAATACTGGTTACCAGAATTTTCTTCTTTTCCCTTATTGTTTTCAAAAGGTCATTTCCTTGAGAGATTTTGTGGATTGTTTTTTCTTCTTTTCCTACAATGTTTTCTATCCATTCAAAGAAAAATCCCCTCATTTAAGTCACCTTTTCATTGTAACCTGCAAATGCTTTCAACTTGGACAAGTCTAATCTTCTGGGGTCCGTGGCTGTGAGGTAGAGTGTCGGCCTCATAACCGTAAGGTTACAAGTTTGATACCCAAGAACGGGTGTCAACTTTGGGATTATTCATTGGCCAACACATTCAGCAAGGGTACTGGCGTAGTTCCCAGGAAGCAGAACCTAGAGAGATTAGTATAAGTTGTACAAAAAATAACTTTAAATTAAACTAAACTTCTTTCATTTGGTAAAGAGTTAAAAGGTAAGAAGTTCAGCATTCATTCCTTATGCAGCAAAGCTGTCTTAGCCACAGCAAAGCTGTCTTAGCTACATGTATCTCTATGAGCCATGCTCTGACAAAAAGGGGCTTAATGTATCTCCCTGATCCATGGTACAAGGCAAGCCATTACATACTTAAGGATCCATGATATCAAATTTTTGTAACAACCAACCTAATCTTGAAATAGCGAAAAGTTTTGGCGCAGGTCAGCCTGAGCAGAATGGGCAAGCATTAAGCCTCCTTTTCCCAGAGTATGGGTCATATACATTGGAAGGCAACTTTTTCCCTTCTAGTTTATCTCTTTACAAAACAATGTTACCATCCCATCAATATTTAATCTGTCATGTGCAAATGCTTTCAATTTGGACAGGGCTAAAATTTTGTTGTTCGCTAAAAGGGTAACCCACTTCAGTCCAGGCTTATTTTTGACTCACAAAAAAAAAACCTGTAAATTGAGCACAGTAAAAAACATTTGATGGAGTGGAAAAAGCCATTTTGCGAAACTATGAAAACCATTGTGGGATAAGGAGTGCATGTTTGCCTGTTACTACGAAATGTTCCTTTTTCTGCAATGGTTTCCAAAGCTGTCAACTGCAGAGATTTAGAAAATCATACCTGAGCAGCAAATGACTGCTTCATTCACTGTTGATCACATATATAGTTCATCTGTGTAAATAAAAATCAGAATATTATGGCACATATTTAAAACTCATGCAACATTTAATAATATATGTAGCTATTATTGCACTCTTGTTCAACACAAGTTGCACTATCACAAAATATGGCTGTTGAGTAAAAACTGATAGGAAAACTGTAATTATCTCTATAGATGACTTAACCCTATACCACACAATCCTGAGTTTCAACAACCCTGAGAAAGAAAGCTTTTGAAACAATGTGGGAAAAGGAGAAAATGCTGGTAACCAGCATTTTCTTCTTTTCCCACATTGTTGTCTTATTGTTTACAGATAAATCCCATTACTTGTGCAACATTTACTATGTCCTTTGGAGATGGTTCCAATTTGGATCTGTCTAAATGTGGTAAAGAGTTAACTCTTTACCAGGTAACAGAAATTTAGACTTGTCTAGTGTGAAAGTATTTTTTAGACAATAAGTTAAATGTGGTTCAACTAATGAGATTTGCATCTGAAATGGTAGAAAACATTGTTGGAAAAGGAGAAAATGCTGTTCACCACATTTCTCTCCTTTTCCCACTCTGTTTTCAAAAGCCTTTTTTCTCAAAGTCATTAAAACTCAGGGCTGTCTGGTAAAGGATTAATATCCTGCAAATAGGGACAGCAGATGCTTGACCCTTTACCAAACAATCCCTGGTTTTAACTACCCCCGAGGAAGAAGTCTTCTGAAAACACTGGGGGAAAAGAAGAAAATGCTGGTAACCAGCATTTTCTCCTTTTCCCACAATGTTTTCTACTCTTCAAAAGTCAAGTTTCAATTTCTGAGTCACTTTTATTTTGTCGTCTGCAAATGCTTTCAATTTGGACCAGTCTAAGATTTTGTCGTTTGGTATGTATACATAGTGTGTGTACATAGCAGAAGTTAAGCCTTAATGTTCACATAGCATAATGTTAAAACAAAATGTGCATCTAGCAAATTATTATTATACTGCAAAGAAATTTCTCGCCATCTGATTGGATAATATGCCCTGTACATATATATCATGTACACTGGCAAAACCCACATAAAAGCAGTTTCCCTTTCGGAAGCCCCGTATACATGACTACATTATGTTTAAATAAAAATACACAAATGTCTATAGCAGTGACATCATCAAGATTATGCACCAAACTGCATGTTTTACCAAGGTTTTAGTAACGTCATTCAGGGTTTTCCTTGACGCACGATTTTGTGCGTTTTGACGCATTTTTATGGAAAATGACCCGCAATTTTTTCAACAGTGCGTCATTGTTGACGCACAAACACGATAGGCATTAATAACGATCGTATATATACTACCGTTACATCGCGAGTAGAATAAAAATCTGGAGTACGAAGAGAAAATGGGACGAAAAACTGGACTGTGTATCGATTTTACTAGAATACCGTCGGTCTTTAAATGGGTCTAAACTAAACCAGTCGATCTCTAGTGAAACCAATATGGCTCTGTAAAAATCGACGTCATTCTTGCTGTCTGCAAGGAAGAAGAGACCTTAAACAAAGATCAGACAATACAATGCCTGGTAAGAGCACCCAGAAACACATTTCAAGGTCTTGAGGATTTACTGTAAGTTAGCTAAAGAGATACACTTTGTTATTCACTGTAAACAGCGGCATGAATGCGACCCGTGTGTCGAAACACAGGAATCGGCGGTTTAATTGGTGAAAATAGTTTATTTTCGGCCGATATGGATATTCTCTATCAAGAAAAATACCGGAAACTTCCCAATCCGGCCGACAACAAGCTATTATCACCAATTAAACGGTCGATTCCTGTGATAAAAACAAAAAGAAAATAACCCTTTACCACAGAGAGAGGCGGCACATAGGCCTACTTCGAAATTCAACCCATGTGCATCATCAAAACACTAGCGGTTGTGGGAATACCCTTGAAAGATTAAAATTACTTAGAAATATGGCAGCTTGTCTGCAGCTACAGCATATTTGATTAGGCTTAAATAAAGCATACTGCAGATACTCTTTATTAGAAGGTGCCACCAAAGCTGTAAGCTCCCTCTTTATAGAGAATCTCTGGTGTTATTATGTATCTATCATCATGTAATAATACATAAATGGGGTAAACAAAGATGTACAGTGAATAGAAAACACAAAAAACACGCATAGTTCCATAAATAGTAGCTTTTGTCTAAGAAAATTACATTTTGTTGTGACCCCCACAAATTCCAAAATGACCCCCATTATTTTCGACTATGGGGTCACAATGACCTCCTATTTTTGTTGCTAAGGGAAAACCCTGGTCATTTCTCAGTGACGTCAGTTTTCATTGAATTGGGGCACTCAGAAGGGAAATTCTATTGCGTCATCGTCTCATTTTTTGAGAAAATAAAACAGGGAAATTTCGCTTAACACGTGTTGGAATGCTAACACTTTGCATTATAATAAATTCGTTGTACGGTCAGTTGGCAGGGGACCTGGAAACTTGTTCACGACTGTGGCGAATGATGACGCCATCTCGCCTTTGGCTCGGGGTGATATGATTCATCACAGCTGTGAACAAGTTTCCAAGTCCCCTGCCACCTGACCGTACAACTAATAATGTACGTATAACATAAAGTTAAAACTTAATGTGTACACTGCAGATGTTAAAACCTGATGTGCACACAGTAGAATGTTAAAACCTAATATGCACACGGCAGATGTTAAAACTTAAATGTCCAAGAGGTAGATATTTAAGGAATGAATCTGGAGAAAAGGCAGATGTTGAAATTTTTGTTAAAAAAAACCCTAGTAGATGTTAAAACCTAATGTGCACACAGCAGAATTTAAAAATTAGTGTGCACATGGCAGATATTTAAGGATTACAACCCCTAACTCATCAGTAAATATCATGTAAAATCGATGTTTTCATAAAAGCTATTTGGCCAATCTTGGCAGCTTCCGTCTTTTAATATAGGAGTTAGACCTTAACCTAATGTGCAGATGCAGGCATATAAATTTAATGTGCACATGACTGATGTGAAAGCCTAATGTACACTCAGTAGAAGCTAAAAACCTAGTGTGCAGATGCGAGGATATTGTTTGGGTCGATACTGTTTGCAGATGCATTAAACCTCCTTTCATGGAGCATGGCTTATAATAATATGTACAAGACATTTTTTCATACCTGAATTATCTTCCCTTTATCTTTGACATTTTTGTGCACATTAAGTTTAAAGCATCTGCTATCCTCAAATAAGGTTTCATCATCTGCCGTGTGCACATAGTCTGCTATGTGCACAATAGGTTTTTAGCTTCTACTGTGTGTACATTAGGCTTTCACATCAGTCATGTGCACATTAAATTTATATATTCATGAACCATATAAATATTCATGACCCTGATACAGTTGAAGGTTCAGGATAGTTCTTAGAGCATTTTAAGTTTTGTTCGAGGAAGTCCAGAATTTGAGTCCAAGCATCCTTTTGCGCAGCCGCATGATCCACAGGATTCCCACCAGTCAGTAAAACAACATCTGCAACATAAAATTGACTTATTATCACACAACATAATCTTCTGAGAAGACTATCGCAAAAGCTAAAAAAACATTTATTTGTGAATTAAACTTTACATCAACTCTTTACCTAAAAACAAAATTTTAGACCATTTCAAATTGAAAGCATTTGCAGACAACCATTTGACTGTGGCTTAAATGATGGAATTTGTGTCTGAAAGAGTACAAAATATTGTAGTAAAAGGAAAAATGCTGGTAACCAGCAATTTCACCTTTTCCCATCATGTTTTTAAAAGTTTTTTCTTCATGTTTGTTAAAACTCAGAAAAATGCTAACTCTTTGTTATATCTACAAAGGTCTTTTCAAAGTTGTCTCCTGAAGTAACAAGTTACCTCTTTTGCCACAATGTTTTCAAATGTGGTAATCTAGAGGTGGCAATGTGTTAAAATATAATGATCAGTTCTAACACTTGTCTCTTGGCAATCTAGAGGTGGCAATAGGTTAAAATATAATGATCAGTTTTACCACTTGTTTTTTTAACCTATCAAAGACAAACATATCATTTCACCATTTAGAGTGCTCTACCATACAAACCCAACCATTAAAAACCCTAAGATGAAGGCTTTTGGAAACAGTGTGGTAATCAGTATGTTCTCCTTTTCCCATAATGTTTTCTACCATTTTTAAACAAATCCTATTATTTGAGCCAGATGTAGATTTAATTTATGGTCTGAAAATGCTTTCAAAGCGAGTACCAGTAAGTGTGAATTTTTTCAAGTCTCCTTTGATTTGTAGTCTGCAAATGCCTAAAATATAGATAAGACTAAAATACTGGTCAAAGTTACCCTCAGAATTTTTAAGTTAAAGTCAAGCATTTCTAAATTTATTTTGATGTATCCTTTTCCTAAACGATCCCAATTCTACTGACCCATAGGATAGAGGTTTTTGAAAACACTGTCCTTTTCCCTAAATGTTTTTATCTCTTTAAAAGTACAATCCCTTAATTTTGGCCACATTAAATTTGTCTGTGAATGCATGTACCGTAATTTCAATTTGAAGGCGTTTAAACCTTTGTCATCTGGTACAGGATTAGAGATACCCTCAGACTGTTAACTCTTTACTTCACCAGAAAAGAGGAGACTAGTCCAAATTGAAAGTATTTGCAGACAACATTTTAACTGTAACTTTGTTTTTGCAAGGGTAGAAAACATTGTAGATAAGTGAGAAAATACTGGTAACCAGAATTTTGTCCTTTTTCCTACAATGTTTTCAAACGGCGTCGCCTTCAGGGTTGTTAAAACTCCGGATCCTGTGGTAAAGGGTTAAACTTAAACACAGTCAAAACTTTACAAATACACTTTGACTTTATTCTTACTCTATCTCAGACAATAAAAAATTGACACTGCCAAATTAAGACTAACAAGATGTCTGTTTGTAAAACCGTCATGCCCCCCTACTGCCACATTGATACAGGAAGTGGCACAGTTCATAAACTGATATCAAAAGAATTGATTGGGAAATATCGATGTCATCTTTTTTATTTATAGCCAACCTCAATTGTTAAACGTGATAATCTGTCAACAGTTCACATAATTATACACACCGCCGTGTGTATACATACAAGATTGTAAACAGTCACCGATACACAGACTGGGTTATCCATTTTCTTTTTGGCACGCGCGTTCGACTTCCGCTTTTTCCCAGTCGACTTCGATGCTTACTACGTCCCCGATAATACACGAATAAAATGTTGGAGCCACAAGTTGAGCCACATATGATGATTTTTGAGACACTTTAATTTTTTTTGAGCAAATGGCTCAAGTGGCGAACGGCAGAGCGGGCCCTGAATCATCTAGCGGTCACTGTGACCTTGACCTTTCACGGATTAACCTTAAAATCGATAGGGATCATTGACACTCCAAGATGAATATCTGTACAGAATTTGAAGGACCTAGGTCGATTCTGTGTCTAGTTATCATCTGGACAAGGTTTGGTCTATATATCATTAAGTTGAAGGCCACTGTGACCTTGACCTTTGATGGATTAATCTCAAAATCGATAGGGATCATTTACACTCAGAGATGAATATCTGTACAGAATTTGAAGAACCTATGTCAATTCTGTGTCTAGTTATCATCTGGACAAGGTTTGGTCTATACATCATTAAGTTGAAGGCCACTGTGACCTTGACCTTTGACAGATTAATCTCAAAATCGAAAGGGATCATCTGCACTCCAAGACGCATGTCTGTGCCAAATTTGACGAACCTAGGTCAATTCTGTGTCTAGTTATCATCTGGACAAGGTTTGGTCTATATATCAACATGTTGACGGTCACTGTGACCTTGACCTTTGACCGATTGACCTCAAAATCAATAGGGATCACCTACACTCCAAGACGCATGTCTCTGCCAAATTTGACGAACCTAGGTCAATTCTGTGTCTAGTTATCATCCAGACAAGGTAAGGTCTACCAACGGACGGACAGACAGACGGACCGACCGACATTAACAAAGCAATATACCCCCACTCCATTGAAGGGGGGCATAATTACAGACAAGAAATGAAATGTGGCTCAAATATTTGCATGTAAAAGAATAGAAAATACCATAGGAAAAGCAGAAAATGCTAATTACATGTACAAGCATTTTATTCTTTTCCATAGTGTCTGTCTGTCTTCATCAGGGCTGTTAGAAGTTTGGATAGTTTGGTAAAGTGTTAAAACTTTCTTACTTTGAACTTCTGTGGGCATGAAGTCCAAGCTCTGCATCCTTTCTTTGTTCGAAATTATATAGGAGCAATGGGGCGTGTATGGTGGATCTATAATGTGACCAGCTCCGGGGTAAAACAACTGTCTGTGGTTGGCTTTAAACTCCTCTGGAACTCTCTCGGAGCTAAAACAATGCCATTTGGGATCTACTTGTTGGTCATCCAAAGCACATATCTGTAAGATTTTTGCACCATGTTGCCAAGCCTGTTGAAGTACATAACATTATTCTTTAGCAAGACATATTATCATTTTTCTTTTACAAAATGATCCCTAGTTTTAAAAACCCTAAGAAAGAAGGCTTTTGAAAACATTTTGGGAAAAGGAGAAAATGCTGGTTACCAGCATTTTCTCCTTTTCATACAATGTTTTCAAAAGGCTTCTTTCTCAGGGTCGTTAAAAGTCAGGATTGTGTGGTAAAGAGTTAAGTCTTTACCTAACAACATTATTTCAGGCTTTTCCAATTTGAAAGGGTATGCAGACGACAAATTAAATGTGAACCAAATGATAGAATTTTGTTTTGTAGGTTATCGGCATTTTCTTCTTATCCCACAATGCTTTCAAAAGCCTTCCTAATTAGGGTTGTTAAAATTTGTGATGGTTTGGCAAGGCGTTAATACTAATCCATCATTTCTATCCTATGTATCAGATCAAAATAAAATACATGTACAGTCAAACACACAACTGCGTCTCTTCCTTTATTTTATCACATAATGACCCTTGTTTTCAGTGTAATACAGCCATTAAATAGTTTCCTTTATTATATTCCTATCAGAGAATTACTGGGATTTCACAGTGAATAACACCACTAGTGATCATAATAATGGTATCATCACTAGTGACGATATACTTTTAGAATGTTTGCCGGAACTTCTTTTTTTCCTATATTGCTCTTATTGTACCATTCTTGATAATTATTAGAATAGAAAAAGGTGAATTAGGAATACAATAAATAGGGTGATCAACTGGTTGTGTGTGATATTAAAAATCTGTCACTTGAATGGGGTTTGGTGCGGTTAAAAACTCCTCCTTCGGACTTGTTTTTTTTTTAACCGCATCACACCCCATTCTAGTTACAGATTTTTAATATCACACATAACCAGTTGATTATCCTCTATATCTTATGCACATCTGAGACAAGCAAGAAGTGCCGTATTTAGTCAACACTCTTTAATCATATGCTTCATATCTAAGATATTGCTGACCGAGATTTGTTTGTGAAATTAATGGTCCAAATTGATGATCGTGATACAGGTGTGAATTTGATCATCTTGTGATTTAAAACAAAATCATTATATTCAAGTTTCTTTTTAACTAATTTTCATCTGTAATATACCTGTCAAAGAAGTGAATAGGCTTCAGGTAAATCTCAATGCACATGTACAAGTAGGCATATGTTTTAAAACATCATGAACTATAATTGTTGATAAACAAATATGTGAAAAGGACCTTAGATTTGTTTGCTTTTATGGTAAAATTTTATCAAACTCGTCTGTAGGCTTGTTAAATAACATTTTTCCTAGTCTCATTTAATCAAATTTATCTCAAATGTCAACTTATGTCAGATACTGCATGTCTTCTATTCAATTCCAGCCAGTTCTTTTCCTTTGTGTCAAATAGTTCTTCTTTACATCTCTTGTTTTAGCTTCTGGTTACTTTAACTCAGGCTGTATGGTAATGGGTCAAATGCTGCATTTTACTGTCAGCTAGAAGTTAACCTTTAACTACTCAATCCCGTGTTTATTATGGCATCTGCAAATGTTTTCATTTTAGACTCAGTCTAGAATTTTGTCATTTGATAAAGTAAAATGTTGAAAATACTGATGGAAGTTAACTCTTTACCAAACGACAAAATATTGGACTTAGCCAAATTGAAAGCATTTGCAGACGACAATTTAAATAAGGCGCAATTAATGGAATATGTCTTTGACAGGGTAGAAAACATTGTGGAAAAAGGAGAAAATGCTGGTTACCTGCATTTTCTCCTTTTCCCTCAATGTTTTCAAAAGGCTTCTTCCTAAGAGTCATTAACCCTTTACCGGATGACAAAATTTTAGCCTCCTCCAAATTGAAAGCACTTGCAGACGACAATTTCAATGTGGCTCAAATCATGCAATTTTTCTTTGATAGGGTAGAAAACATTGTGGGAAAAGGAGAAAATGCTGATTGCCAGCATTTTCTCCTTTTCCCACAATGTGTTCAAAAGGCTTCTTTCTCAGGGTCGTTAAAAGTTGGGATTGTGTGGTAATGGGTTAAAACTTGGGATTGTGTGGTAAAGAGTTAAAGAGAAATCTTCATGACTTAGCCTTACAGGTATTGCTTTTGGATGAGAACACTTCCAAATGTCTTTGATCACAAGACCTGCTTCTGTCATTCGTACCTTGTAACCATCTGGCCTGAAATTTTAATCATATTTCAAGAATTTGAAAATATTTTAAATTTTCCTCTGTGGTAAAGTAATGCAATACAACAGTTCAACACTGACAAAATGAATACCTCCTTGGTTAACTCTTTACCATACAACAAAATCAGACTTGTCCAAATTGAAAGCATTTGCAGACGATAAATTCAGTGTTGCTCAAATGATGAAATTTGTCTTTGAAGTGATAGAAAACATTGTGGGAAAAGGAGAAAATGCTGGTTACCAGCATTTTCTCCTTTTTCCACAAAGTTTTCGAAAGCCTTTTCTGTCAGGGTTGTTAAAACTCTGGATTGTGTGAAAAAAGGGTTAAACCCTTTACTAAACAATTATATACCTTTTGGAATAAGATTTTTCAAAACATTGTGGGGAAAAAATTAAAATGCTGATTATCAGTATTTTTTGCCTTTTCCCACAATGTATTCTAAACTTTTAGACAGATTCTAATCATTTTAGCCACTTTCTTAATTCAATTTGGACAAGTTTAAAAAATTGTTTGAAAACTTTTGTCAGGAAGGAAGATTTTAAAAATATTCGAGAAAAGAATAAAAAAATTCCCAAGACAAATCCAATAATTTGAGTATTCCAATGCACAAGACAAAAATTACAGCGTTAAATAACATATGAAAACATAAGATAACATTGTGGCTGAAGGACATATTACTCTTTTACAAAAAAAAGAAAAAAAAAAAAACAATTATGAGTTTTTGAGCAGAAGTATACAATAGCTTTCTTGAAAATTATGATATAAGCAGCAATAATTTTCATATCAGTAGCAATTATTTGCATATTAGTAGAAGCAAAAATCAAAATGGACAATACTACAATTTTATTGTCTATTAACTCCTCACAAAACAATCCAAACTTTTACAACCCCGAGTAGGAGAGCTTTTGAAAACATTGTGGGAAAAGAAGAAAATGCTGGTAACCAGCATTTTCTTCAATACCCACAATGTTTTCTTTGTTTTCTATGCTAAACAACATCAATTCAGTAAAATCTCATCTGTTGGCTGAAAATGCTTTCAATTTGGACAAGTCTAAAATTTTGTCATATGGTAAAGAATGAACTCTTTCCAAAACGACAATATTTTAGACTGGTCCAATTTGAAAGCATTTGCAGATGACAAAATTTATATGGCATAAAAGATGGCATTTGCATCAGATATTTTACAAAACATTGTGGGAAAGGAAGAAAATGCTGGTTACCAGCATTTTCTCCCTTTCCCACAATGTTTTCAAAAGGCCTACTTCTCAGGGTCATTAAACTCGGGATTGTGTGGTAAAGGGTTAAAGAGTGTAGAGCATTTAGGATTGAGCACCAACTGTCTGTTATGTGATAGAATAAATAGATACGTACCAAGGGCTTCCATCCTCATCAGCTGTTTCCCAGATTGTACGCCCAGCATAAATTGGCAATCCACTAATGTTGACCAACGTCCTAACCTGTGTAATGAATGATGTAATTTTACAAATACAGGTTGATACATATAAGCACATGCTCTGTGAAAAGGGAATTTAATGCATCTGTGAAAAGCATTGACCCAGGTCAAAATTTTTCGCTATTGGTCAATTTTCTCTATGTCCACAGACCATTATATCTCATGAATAAGTCAGTTGTTAAAAAAGTGTCTATTTTGGATCCATAGTTATGTGATGGCTTGATAGGTATCATGCATCATGTGGACACATTAAGCCCCCTTTTGCCAGAGCATGGTTTGCATAGTTCTCAAAACATTTTCTTAAATGGAGAAATTGCTAAAACACAGGTAAAATGAAAAAAAAAAAGAAAGATGCATAAAAAAAAAAAATAAATGAATAAAGCCTGAATGCCATGGGCACACAGAACAAAATTAATACTGTATAAGTGGAAATTTTGCGACATGGAAATTTCTGTGATTTTGTGAATTTGAAAAATTTGAAAACTTTTCTGTTCACGTATTTAAAAACAAGTGTAACAAAAAATAACAAGTGTCTTGAATTTGCAAACATTTCCCAACGCAAAATGTCTGTAATTGGTTAATTCGCTAATTTTTCAACACGCCTATACATGTATATCCACGTATACAGTAGGACAGTCACCTCTTTACCAGCTGAGAAAATCTTAGACTCTTCCACATGTGAACACTTTTCAGACAAATAGTCAGCTGTAGCTGGTCAAATGGTTATCCTGTGATAGGGTACAAAACACATTCAGAATAGGAGACAATGATGGTTGCTAGCATCTTCTTCTTTTCTCACAATGTTTACCATAACTTGGCATTGAACAGCGCATCAAGAGCACTCAAAACATTCAGACTTACCATAAAATTGGTGTATACCTACTGTTATGCACAGCATTAATTAATAAATATGAGCCATGCTCTGGCAAGAGGGGGTTTAATATGCCTTTGATGCTTTTTACCAAGCAAGCCATCACATAATTATGGATCCATAAAATGTATCTTGTCTAACAAGTGACTGTGTCATGAGGTAGAATGGTCCTTTGGCACTCAGAAAATTGATCAATGGCAAAAAGGTTTGATCCATGTCAACCTGGGTGCAATGCACAGGCTGATATGGGTTGATACTTTTTGCACATGCATTAAACCCACTTTTCACAGAGAATGACCCACATTATTTAAACTCTGTACCAAACAAAATTTTAGACTGATCCAAATTGAAAGCATTTGCAGCCGACTTATTAAGGTGGCCTAAATGATGAAATTTATCCTTGATGGGGTGAAAAACACGGTGGGCAAAGGAGAAAATGCTGGCTACCAGCATTTTCTCCTTTGCCCACAATGTTTTCAAAAACCGTCTTCCTTAGGGTCGTTAAAAGGGTTAAAAGATTTACAGCAGGTTGAAAACACCCTAGCACCTTTATAATGGGTAATCTACAAGACTTAGGGTTCATTGAGTTGATTCATGGGAAAACATTGTTACAGAGGGATAAGTAGCTTGTTATATATGTTGAGTAAGACATCCTAGACTTTATTTTTGATTGTTTTCAACAAATAAGAAATACATGTAGTATAATCAATATTTGGAAGTAGGACTTACATAATTTTGATAGGTGAGTGCTCAAATTTGATATTCCATCTGACATAAATAATAACTCTTTCCCACATGATCCCAAGTTTTAACAACCCTGATGAATACAGGGACTTTGAAAGCATTGTGGGAAAAGGAGAAAATACTGGCAACCAGCATTTTCTCCTTTTCTCACCATGTTTTCTACACCATCAAAGTCAAATCACATCATTTTAGTCACATTTAATTTTGTTGTCTCCATTTCTCACCATGTTTTCTATGCCATCAATGTCAAATCCTATCATTTTTGCCACATTTGATTTTGTCGTCTCCACTTCTCACCATGTTTTCTATGCCATCAACGTCAAATCCCATCATTTTTGCAACATTTGATTTTGTCGTCTGCAAATGCTTTCAATTTGAATGAGTCTAAAATTTTGTTGTCTGGTGAAGGGATAATCTTGCATACCTGGGGTAAAAGTGAGGTAGTACCTAGACTCAAATATCCGCCATAACATAATCCCAGCATTCCAAATCTCTCTTTATCAACATACGGCTGTCGATAGAACCATTCTGTGGCTTCCTGAAGGTATATACAGCATTTAACTTCTAAAGCCTTTCACAAATAATCCCTGGTTTTCATAACCCTTTTGAAAACATTGTGGGAAAAGGAGAAAATGCTGGTAACCAGCATTTTCTCCTTTTTCCACAATGTTTTCTACCCTGTCAAATAAGATAATTTCATTTGTACCACTTTCAAAATTGTGGTCTGCAGATGCTTTCAAATTGGAACAGTCTAAAATTTGTTGTTTGGGAAAAGGTTTAGCAAGTCGACTGTAAATCCTTTAAACCCTTTACTACGCAGTCCCAAATTTTAATTACCCTTGAGAAGAAGGCTTTTGAAAACCTTGGAAGAAAAGGAGAAAATGCCAGCATTTTCTTCTTTTTCCACAATCGACTCTTTCAAAAGCGCTTTCCACCATTCAGTCACAATTTGTCTTCAAAATTTCAAATACAATGGGTTTTGACAGATCCAGAATTTTGTCGTTCGGAGAAGTCTTAATTTGGGAAAGTCTAAAATTTTGTGGTCTCGTAAAGAGTTAAACATAAAAGTCAGCATGAGACTTACGACAATAATTCAATGATATATACATGTATAATATTACAATTTATTTCATGCTTTTCAGTAGGTTATGGAGAAATAATAGTGAAATAATAGTGAAATATCGTTTGATATTTCATGGTTACGACCAGTGAAAAATACCAATTTCATATTTTCTGTCTCTTCAGTTGAAGACGGAAACAGTAGTTCCTGCACACTAATTAGCTTGCTAACAGCAGGTGCCATTCAACAAGACTGAAATAATTAATTAATGGGAATTTACCCTACATTTCTTGCGCTTTATGTAATATTGTAATGCGTTGCTATGTGGAGGGGGTATGCCATAGGAAATTACGAAAAAACAACTGTGCTGGATTTTGATGAAAATCCCACCAAAAAAAGGGTTAGAAGTATGAAATAAATACAATGTGTGTTTTTTATTGTGAAAGATCGAAAATTTATTTCATCTGGTGAACATCATCAGTAACATTTTCACTTATGGATATGCCACTTGTGAAAATATTACCTATGATGTTCTCTTGATGAAACAAATTTCAATCTTTCACCGAAATAAACAAATATCCACTATATCACCCTGAGGAAGATCATATGATTTTCACTCATTATTCTACACCTTCAGTAAAACAAGAGCACCACATGCAGGTGCCAATGCTTGGTTTCAGTTGCTTTTAGAAATAGACTGATATTTGGTGAAAATGTTAAGTTGAAAGAAGGGGTGTAACTGTGCCAAAAATATTTTGATGGTTACCTGCCTACTGGTATGGGTTCCCTTTTTATAGATACCAGTAACAACTGTTTCAAGTTTAAAGTAAATGTCTTCAGTAATGACAGAAATCTAATAAAATCTCAAAGACTATGCATGACAAAGACGCAGACGACAATGACGCAAATGACATAGCTATGACAATACCTTGATGCTTTCTCTGAAAACAGCCAAGCTAACAAGCATATTCACAAGATGAAATTTCACACTATAGTATTTTAGAACCTTAAAGTTGCTGATAAAACCTACCCCAAGTGAATTTTAAACCTACAAAAAATGTAAAAGAAGTGTTGCAAAGGTGAAACATCAGGTGGGAAGAAAAATACCAAAAGCAAATTGTATGGAAAACTACTGAGAGAAAGGAGTGATTGCTTTTAACAACCAGTTCCTTCTTTTCCCTCAATTTTTTTTTCAAAAAGATGTGCACTGTAGGGAAACAAAAGTAGATATTTGTATGGTAATGAGTTAACCCTTTACAACACAATCTCAAGTTTAAACACCATATTAAAGGAAAAATTCTCAAAAACTTTGTGGATAAAAGAAAAAATTCTGTCATCAGCATTGTCTTCTTTTCCCACTATATTTCTACCCTTCCACAGACAAATCCCATCACTTTAGTTGGGTTTGGTAATGGGTCAATGGACTGGATATAAACACGAACACAAAATCAAGCTATGCTCTGTGAAAAGGGTGCTTAACTCTTTACCAAATGACAATATTTTAGGCTTGTCCAAATCGAAAGCATTTGCAGACAACAAAAGTGACTGGAAATTTGAAATTTGTTTTGTGAAGAGTAGAAAACATTGTGGGAAAAGGAGAAAATGCTGGTTAGCAGCATTTTCTCCTTTTCCCACTATGTTTTCTAAAGGCTTCTTTCTCAGGGTCGTCAAAAGTAGGGATTGTGTGGTAAAGGGTTAATGCATCTGCAAAATGTACTGACACATGTCAACCTGTGGGCTGACATGTGTCAAAATTTTCTGGTACTGGTCAATTTTCTGCGTGCCCAAGTGCCATTTACCCCATGATTCAATCAGTGTTGGATGAAACGGATTTTTTTAACCTATTATTGTGTGATGACTTGCTTGGTATAATGCATCATAGAGATGAATTAAACCCTCTTTTGCCAGAGGATGTCTAAATCTGAAAACACAGTGAAGAACAGTTTTGTCACATGCTTATACATGCATGTGTTATATTGTCATATCAATGTCCTGTTTCTCCATGGCACGAACAAATCATTGTTACCTCTATACCTAACAACAAAATTTCAGACTGGTCCAAATTGAAAGCATTTGCAGATGACAAACTAAACATAGATACAAAACTAAAATTTGTCTTTGGAAGGTTCAAAAATATTGTTCAAAAAGGAGAAAATACTTGTTACCAGTATTATCTCCTTTAACCACAATGTTTTCCATAGCACTCTTTGTCAAGGCAATTAAAACTGGGGATTGTGCGGTTATGGGTAAAAAGAAATATGAAATAGATTATGTGCATTTAGAAAATGAAAAAGCTTACCTTAACATGTTCTATTGGATTATCACTGAATTTCTGAGGTAGACCATCTGAGTATAAATAGCACAGGGCAAATGTGGCGTACCCGTGAGATGCTAGCAGAGCAGCACGACTCTCGACTAATTTCACAAGACCTCCATATAAGTCTACTATGGCTGGAAATGGGCCTGGACCTATTCAACAGAAAAAAGAGCTCTGATTAAACCTAACATGCAGATAGTTCACATGGCATTAAACCAGATAATGACCCCCTCCACCCAATTTCTTTTCAGAAAAGACAAATTGATACAAAATTGCCTATGATGGGACTCAAAAACATGGCCTTCAAACCAGTCTTTGACTGTACTGACTTAGCTATCAGGCTATCAGATGTAGTACCATATTAACCCTATACCAAACAACATAACCACAGACTTGCCCAAATTGAAAACTTATGCAGATCACAAAATGATTGTGCCTCAAAAATAGGAATTCACCTTTGGAATGGTAGAAAACATTGCAGGAAAAGGAGAAAATGCTGGTTACCAGCATTTTCTCCTTTTCCCACAATGTTTTCAAAAGGTCATTAAAACTCAGGATTGTGTGGTAAAGGGTTAAAAATGTATAACCCTAGTTATGCAATAACAGCTATAACATTATCCAACCGAATTGGAAATCTTTCAGTGAAACTATGATAGGGAAAAAAAATCAATTCCTTGTTTTTTACATGTACTTTTACATATGTAGAATATAAGAGCCATCTTTGCACTCAAATGAAAATCAGCGGCCCTTGAACCTTGATAAGATTTTCTACAAATCTTGTGTAATGAAATCTGTTTTAAAGTCCCTTTAGATATATTACACAGTCTTATTGCACTACGATTCAAAATAATAAGCTAATATACCTCGACCGTATATTTAAATAAAATCTGTAGGAAAAATTTCCAAAGAAATGTGTGAAGCAGTCGTTTCAGTTTATTCCCATTAGAAATCAGAACTTTTGCTTCACTGTTTCCAAAGACATACATGCCTGTTCCCGCAAGTTCTTCCCAACAATATTCTATCAACCAACCAATTCCCAGGAGACGACTTTTGAAAACATTGGAAAAAGAGAAAATGCTGGTTACTTTTTTGGTATATCAAAACAAATCCCTTGATATGAGCCTCACTAATTTTGGTATGTGGTCTGCAAATTCTATCAATTTGGACAAGTCTAAAATTTTGTTGCTTGGTAAAGGAGAAAACTTTTTACCAAACGACAAAATTTTGGACTAGTTCAACTTAAAAACATTTGCAAACGACAACATAAATGTAACTCAATATTAAAATATGCTTTTAGACAGGGTCGAAAGAGGATTATGGGATAAGGAGAAAATGCTGGTTACCAGCATCTTCTTCTTTTCCCATTGTGTTTTGAAAAGGTTTCTTTCTCAGGGTGGCTAAAACTCGGGATTGAGTGGTGAAGGGTTAAATAACCAAGAGCTTCCTGTGTAGTTGCAAAACCAATCCATGAACATACCTTCAGGTAGAAATATGGTACCCTTAAATTGTTCATTGACAAGAGGTATTCGTCTCACAGATGATTTCTTAAACCACCGATCAACAATCATGGAGGCTATAGGTTTTTGTTGTACACTGTCCATTTCTGCCAGTATCTGACCACTGTAAACCTTCATTTCGTATTTTAGCGGAGTTTCCACATCCTTCTTGAATAGCCGCTGACCAACTTTCGGAACCACACTCCAGAATAAGCCCATGGGTTTTATACCTGTAAATAATTAACTCTTGAACACAAAAAAATTGTAGACTTTTCCGAATTGAGGGCATTACGACCCCTAACTCATCATTAGATATCGTGTGACATCGATGTTTTTGTAAATGCTATTTGCCCAATCTCGGCAGCATCGGTCTCTTAATGTGAGAGTTAGGGGCAGTAGACTCACTAACTCATCAGTAAGTATTGTGTATTACTGATGTTTTTGTAAAGGCTAATCGTCCAATCTCAACAGCTTCCGTCTTTTAATATGAGAGTCAGGGACCGTAGACCTTAAATGTAGCTGAAATGATGGAATTTGTCTATAAAAGGATTGAAAACATTGTGGGCAAAGAGAAAATGCTGGTTACCAGTATGTTGTCCTTTTGACACAATGTTTTCAAAAGGCTTTTTCCTCAGGGTTGTTAAAACTTAAAATTGTGTGGTAAAGGGTAAACATGTTGTCCTTTTGACACAATGTTTTCAAAACGCTTTTTCGTCAGGGTTGTTAAAACTTAAAATTGTGTGGTAATGGGTAAACTTTTACAACTGGTATTACATGATAATAATTGTGAAAATTTCAATAATACTGTGATAGAGAAATTGCTAATTATTAGCCATCAACCCTTCATCACACAATTACAACTCTACAACAGAGAGTGTTTGAAATTCATGAGGGGAAAAAGGTGGCTCAGTTGTAAAGTACAGGACTTGCAACCTTGGGGCTACAGGTTTGAGCCCAGCTGGAGGCACCGAGTCTAACATAAAAGTGTCCTTGGGCGAGACACTTCAGAGCCATGGCCTAGTACTGGAAAAACCCAAGAGATACATGAATATGAGAGCTGTCCCCATAATATGACTGAAATAATGTTGAAATCAGCGTAAAATACCATTCAATCAATCAACCAATCTTGAAGGAAAAAGCTGTTGCTCTGTTTCCCATGTATTTTATAAACATTGAATATTTTCCTTTTTCTCAAATATTCCTCATGCGTGTAACTTGCATCAACTCTTGATTGTTTTACAATTAACCCTTTACCGTGTTTTAATGACCCGGAGGAAAAGGTACATGTACATGTATTTTGAGAACATTCTGGAAGAAAGGAGAAAATGCTGGTATCCAGCATTTCCCCCCATTCCCACAAAGTTTTCTACCACTTCAAATATAAATATCATCATTTTGTACCACATTTTATTTGTCGTCTGCAAATTTGTTGTTTGGTAAAGAGTAAACTCTTTACCGAATGTACATGTTTTGGACTTGTCTATATTGAAAGGATATGCAGACGACAAATAAAATGTTGTTTGAATTACGGGGATTTATGACTTACAGGATAGAAAGCACTGTGGTAAAAGGAGAAAATGCTAGTAACCCTATTTTTCTTCTTTTCCCAAATAGTTTTCTACCCTCAATAAACTTTCATTTTTAAGTAACACTTATTTTGTCATCTGCAATTGCTTTCAAACTGAACAAGTCTAAAACCATGTCATTTGGTAAAGAGTTGAAACAGGGGATTGTTTTTTAACCCTTTACCACATAATCCCAAGTTTTAAGACCCTGATGAAAAGAGGCTTTTGAAAACATTGTGGGAAAAGGAGAAAATGCTGGTAACCAGCATTTTCTCCTTTTTCCACAATGTTTTTCTACCCCATCAATAACAAATTCCATCATTTAAGCCACATTTAGATTGTCGTCTGCAAATGCTTTGAACTTGGACTGGTCTAAAATTTTGTCGCTTGGTAAAGTTAAAGGATGATCACCCTCTGCAAAATGCTTTAGATGAGAACCAGTCAAAAATTTTATCACAGGGTAAAGACTGATTGATGCTAACCTGTGTAGGTTCCTGCAATAGACGGACTAGATCCATTATGTACCATCCCACTCTCATTGGCTTTATATACAGCTCGAGATTCAAATTTGGCATTGTTTTCTTGAACTGTGGCCACAATAGTTACCATCCCACTTGGATTTAAACCTTTCAAAACAATATCTACTTTCTGGTCGACAAGGGCCGAAGATGGTGTGACAGTTATACTGGGATTTGAACGTGAGCAAGCTGAAGTCTTGATGTGTCTTTGCAGCACTGATAGCCGCTGCAAAGCTGCCATATCTTGTATTCTGAAAAAATGATAGAGGAAAAATGGAGAAAATCTACAAATCTTTTCTTTCCATCTTGTTATACATTTTGATGTCATTCTTTGATGGCATTCTCTAGGATTCCGAGAATTTTTTCCATCAGTCTGGAAAATTTCCTATCATAATGCACACAGACTGGACCTGTG
This sequence comes from Hippopus hippopus, assembly GCA_946811185.2. Taxonomy (NCBI): domain Eukaryota; kingdom Metazoa; phylum Mollusca; class Bivalvia; order Cardiida; family Cardiidae; genus Hippopus; species Hippopus hippopus. Next base: position 21,804,959 of record OX328101.1, on the reverse strand, counting down.
TGTTTGTCCAATTCAAATGAGCCATGTTCTGGCAAAAGGGGTCTTAATGCATCTCCATAATGCATTACAGCAAGCAAGTCATTGCATAATTAGGGATCAATAACAGACTGAATCTGGAGGTAAAAAATAATAATTTTCTACATTTCTACATCTTTTATAGGACAATTGTCTCCTTCCTATGAAATCCATGGAAGAACACTGGTAGAGTGCATGGGGGATGGGGGTTAGAGGAGGGGTGGGGGGAGTGGGGAGAGAGAGGAAGGCAGGCAGATAGGTAGTCAGACAAACAGCAGACAGACAGACAGATGGACAGTTAATTTGTTGCATGTATATATATTTAGGTATTAAAAAAAAGATTGACTAGATCTATACTGACTGATTTAAATTTCATTCTGATTATGCAATTTTTAATTATCGGTAACAAGCCCCCCCCCCCATCATACCCTGAAGATAGGCTGAATATCAACCCTAAAAAATGCTTTTGTATGTTGTGTGGATCAAGATCAGATTGCACAGAACATGCATTTTGACCTTGGATCTACACTGTCCACTACTTTGTAGATCTAGATCTAGCATATTCTGGCTAAAACAAACTTGAAATAGACCTAGATCTAGCAAAGTTTTTTTTTTTTTCATTTTAATAGTTAACAACAATATGTACAGCACTTGGCATGCTTAGTATCTTAAAAAGCTGTTTATTATTCAGCTGATCATAGGTGAGAACATCGTGACCAAAGGAGCACATTTGATGAATGCTTTCATGTAAGTTCTCCAATACTGTATCTATCATATGTTATGCTGATCATGCCAAAAGCGAGAACTCTAAACGTTTTCTGTTTCAAAGTCGTCTGCTAACATTTATTTCACTAGATGACGTAGATGACATATTTTGATTAAAAAAAGTTTAGATTTAGATCTAAATCTAGCCTAATCCAGATCTATTGTTCATACTCGTTCAAATCTCAACACCTGCTACTTTTCCCAAAGCTTAGTTTCCCAGCTCATCCAAGTTAAACAGGTAATCAATTAAGTTTTGTTCATTTTAAAATGTCCATTCGTTCTAATTTTTGACACACACAATTTGTATGCACCTAATTCACTATTATCATTCTATGTTGCATTAGTGACACGCGTGTTGATCTTACACTTTGAACAAAGTGCACACTCTTAGGCAGAACATCAAGTCAAGTTGATCTGCATTTCTATGCTTGAATGAGCCAAGTGTATTCACTAATTTACTAATGTTCAATCATGCTTCGAGTTACTTTAATAATCGACAAAGTGGAAGTAAACTGAACTTTTCGAACAGTTTACTCGAATGATTGCAACATCTGCTTAAAGCTGTGTACACATTACTGTAGGTCTCTCGTCACAACTCAGCCGATTCCGTACCTACATCTAACCACTCGTCACAACTCGGCCGATTCCGTACCTACATCTAACCTCGTCCGTATAACGGTCGTTTCTATTTGAACTGCGAATCACGTGATCTTATACATGGCGCGCCACTGTCAGTCGTTTAACAACGACATAAACAGCCTCGATGAAGTTATTCACATCCATTTATCTTTCGGTGAAAACTTCAATCGGAATTGATAAACCACGTTAAATAATGAATGTACGAACTGTTTGCCAACTCAACTGAAATATAGTTAGAAAGATTTCGATAGAAAATTGAAACTAAAGTTTTCTTTTTTAAGAGGAGCCTTACAATTTTCAGAACGGTAAACCGGCGTATTTCCGGGTATGTATCGATCTGGTGCATATCAATCCACCAGATACAGCCGAGGGATTTGATGGCTCCCATCACCCGAAGTATGCCGAATGACATCTTACTTGATGGCTCCCATCACCCGAAGTATGCCGAATGTACTGTAGGTATGATATATCGTCGAGTGCCATTATTCCGTGAGTGTCCTTGAACCGGTGATTTTTGTGTACATCTCGTAAAGCACATAGTTTGATGACGTCACACGGTATTTCTGCTCGTAACCCTTACCAATATTCCAATGTTTTCTTGCCCTTGAATTTCAGACAAATACCAGGCAAATACATATGAAAATCAACTAATAATCTTATTTAAAAGAAATTTACATCGTTTTTCTTAAACTTAAATAGTGTTCCTTTGCAAAAAATGCAAAGATCTTCGACTTTTTGCTGTAAATACTACCGAGCTACCGGAATTAGGTCACGCCATGTTTGCACAAGAAGGCCGACGGCATGATTTTATTTATGCACACTGAACATGAAACTTGTTATCTAAATTATTCTTTTCTTATGAAAGTGATCAGAAATTATTTTTTTTATCAAGGCAAGTAATATCTAGCTCATGTTCTTGTCTGAATTCTTAATTTCATCGTGTTGTTTCCTTATCATCACGGAATATAGACACTCGAGGCTAGGCGATATAGAAAGTCACCAAAGACACCAAACCCATTTCAAGTAACGGCCGGTTGTTTTAAAGTACTCGTTGTATAGGACAGTCACCCGAGACAGGCGCTTAGTTTTTGGCAGCGGGTTTACCCCGCTGTCATAGTTTCCACATCACGTGTGCATGTATATACTGATTTCTGAAGCCTACTATCTTTATCTAGGTCAGATTTTTGCTTCCGGCAGGTTTTGCCTGGATACGTGTGTAAACAAAACCAGTTTCGTACACAAACAAAATAGTTCTGCCAATGATATTTAAACAAAGCAGTTCAACTTGATACTGTATGTTCTCTGAAAAAAAATTAAAACATCATGTTTCAGTTGTCTTTTTAATTTTAGGTAACAAAAGATTTTCAAGCTTAAATAAAACAAAAACCGTGCCGGGTTTTAACACCTCTCCACCATCTGGCACATTTATACAATAACATACCTCGTTGCTGGAGAACTCGGACCATGGTGAACTCGTACCCTAATCTCAAGGGTAAGAGTTCTCTGGAGAACTTTCCGTTTTGATTTATATTATTTTACGAGGGAAAAAAAAAACAGAACACACCAATTAGTAGCAAGTATTCGGAGCCTGAAAAGAAATCCGCTGCCTTCAGTGCGTTAGCGCTTTGATTATAAGTGATACGGTAGGGTTAGAGAAAGCGAAGGTTCTCAAAATCGAAGAGCCTTTGACCGTCACACGGGACCTTTGGCAGCCTGTTATCGATCTTCGTAGTAACCATCATAGTGTAGGACCAGAAGTATGCATTATATGTGATTTGGCATTCTGTACAGAAACGATATGTCACATGGTGTTAAAAATTTTGTTCACACGTTATGTCAAGCTGGTGCTTTTTTTTTTTTAAATTGATTTTGATAATCATTATAAAGTATTCATATCCATTTATAGACCTGATCAGAAACACTTATACATGTGCGCTGTGAGCCTTCTGTAGAACATGTTCCTGATATGATCTATGAATAACAAACAAGTAACTCGAAATGAATATTTTATAATAACTATCAAATTCAATGAGAAAGCACCAGCTTGACTTACGGTGTGAACACAATTTTTAATCCCCAGGTGACAGACGGTCACTCATAGCCAACTTTCGCGGACATGTAAAAAGCGATATCAGCCCATTTTACCTGTATTTTTTTTACATAGAATTATGAAGGGCCTTGGTAGATAAACGCTTATAACTTCATCAATTTTTAGAATCGAAAATTATCTCAAGTGAGGTAAGAAAATTCAATTTATTCTCTTTCAAATGAACTAAGTTTTATAAATTTCGTAAATGAAACTTTTGGTCCTTTTTTAACTTTAAAATTATAGGTATGGTTTATATAGAATAAAGAGGAAAAATACTTTTTCCGAAGATAAAAACTTGACATATTTGTTGAATTTCTTCTCTTTTTGTTGAAAAGTCAAAATTATCTCAAGTGAGGTCATAAAGCTTATTCATTGCTCTTTAAATTGGTATAAGTTTGAGTCATTTAAAAAAATAAACTTTTGGTCCTTTTTACAGTTTTTTAATGCCCCTATCCTATTTTTTTCTTTTTCCGTAATCGCTCGGATTGTGCCGGATTTTGCCGATGATGGCCGAGTCTAACTGTAAGATAAGCCGCCCGGGTATCTTTGCTGTGTTACGTAATGTTATATTGACAAACGGACCCCCTGCTATGTTCATGATTAACATGTATCCACATGATTATGAACTCGAATTTTTACCCGGGTTGTTTGATCATGACAGAATCCCTAAGATTTTTTATTATCTATCTTATAGATCTAATAAAAGACTAGAATTTGATTTTTATGAGATTATTCCCATGGATTTACAATCACTAAGATTAGGATTTGAAATTAGAAAATGTACGTTTGCTATTTTTTCCATTCTTCAGCCATTTTTTCCATTCTTAGATCAGAGATCGTATATACACAAGATCCCTGCTTAGATATTAATGCCGTATCAAAAGTATTTTTCTGACGACAGTTTATAAATTCATGTTTCCTTGCCATTTTCAAACCGGTCCTTGACCTGTCACATCATATAGAAGGCTTTTGAAAACATTGAAGAAAGGGTTTAAATGCTGGTTAGTAACATATAGCCAACTTTCACGGACATACTTTATCAGCAGTCTCGCATATCAACAAATCGATGAAAATAACCGATTATACGTAAAGGTTCGGGATTTTCCGGAGTTTGGCAAACATAAACCGCGTATAATCTATTCATAATCGATAGTCCGCAGCTGTAAAAGATAAGAATAACGTAACATTACGTAACAGGATAACAGTAGCCCTGCTTCAAATTTACAATCCTTGCCTAGACCGACTTTTTGTTTTCAGGTTTCCACCTTAACTCTTTGTCTGCTAAAAGCCATTGTAGCCCCTGTAGATCAGTATCAAACAGCACACAATGTGCACCCTCATCAGACTACACATAATCTTAGACTTACACCATCAGATACTGCGAGATTTTTCTTTGGAAAGAACATTGCTATATTTGGGCTTTGTTTGACGGTTCATACTTCATTCATTCTTCGGTTTAAGGGTTGAGTTTTTATGCTCTTAGATTAAAGTTCTGATCCTTGCTGTTCGGCCGTTTGTGCGACTAAGTGCACTTTTAGCTGACAATGTAGACCAGTAATAAACTTCACAAAAAGCAGTCGAATCTTGAAACCTAATTCGTCCAAATTCAATTTTGCAGACAGTGTAGATTAAAAACAGGCTGCACAAAACAAGCAGACTGATCTTGGATCTGATCGACTCTATACATCGATTTTTTTCTTAAATTCTTGATACCAAAATATCACCAGGTTGCTGAATTCAGCAGAAAATTCGAAGCTTTTGGAGTACCGGTTTAATCCTTTACCATACACTCCCGAGTTTTAACGTTCTGTGCAGTCTGATTTTGATCTAAACTGTCCGCTAAAGATCCCTGAGTCGCGTTTAACAGCCTACAGGTTAGAACATTTCATAGTTCAACCAACGGCAGATGTCGGTTGAGATAGCGAGGAGGGATCGGCATCAGACTGAACGGACGTACTCTGGTAGGCCTATTGATCTTCTCCGATACCTGGTAGTGTTTAACAGCCTTGAATTCATCCATTTACAGCTTTTACCAAACAATCTTCCTAGTTTTGAACGAACGAACAAACGAACGAACGTTTGAACGTTTGAAAGAAAGAAAGTGTCGGATAAAAAGTGGCAATAACTGAAAGTTGTGAACGACTAAAAGGCAAAAACGAAAGAAGACGGTAAAGTAGAAGGGTTCTTTTTCCTGACCCCTGGCCTGTCTGACCAGAAACCGCCTGCACTTTTCAATATTAAGGAATTCTTTACAGCCGAAAAAAAAAAGTTTCCTTTCATATGAAGCCATAGATGTTTACTCTTTACTAAACGATTCAAATTTAGTCTCTTTTAGATGGAATTCATATATTGATATAATTTTTACCTTTAAATGACCATGTTTCCAACTTGATCTGTAAGACCAGGGATCGTATATAGCATGTACGATCCCTGGTAAGACCTGATTGCCAGTGACTTGCATGAGGGACTGCATTCACAAACCGTTCTAAATACTGCTGTATTGAAACGCTAGCTGTACCATCTTGGAAATAAAGGGCATCGTATAATGACGAAGTAAAGGGATGAAAAAGGAGCGAAATCGTTTATAAAAAAAAACGATTTTTTCTCCCAAACAATATTATATAGAAAATATCAAGAAAAATTTGTTTGTCAACCTACGAAGAAACAAGCCCTCTCACGTGTCCTATCGGTCAATGGTGAGCACAATTGTAAACTTTGGAGTGGATAAATTCCTATGTGGCCTGAAACACGCCGAGAGGGGGCATTCGGACATTTGCGTAAAGTGTCGTCTCGTATCAGCCTGCGCAGTCCGCGCAGACTAATCCAAAACGACACTTTCCGCTTTTATGTAATTTTCTTTTTTTGCGCTTCTGCTGAAGAACAAATTCTAATGTACCGGTAGTCGTAAAGTGCCGTCTCGAATTAGCCTGTGGACTGATCCGAGACAACAGTTTACGCAAATGTCCGAATGCCCCTTTTCGTGTGATGCTCGCCATTTATGTACAAACAAAAGTAAAAAAAGAGAAATGAATCTAGAAATCCAAAGACATGTTATTGGTACAATTCCAAGTTCATCTATAATTAAGTGACTTGTTGGTTACCCGAGAGCTCCGAATAAACCTTGAGAAAAGACAATGCCAGTCTAGAAATAAGGCCTAAATAATTGCAAGTTTAAGGTTGCTCTTGGCCAGATTATCTCAACAAAACGGACGGTGTAGATCAAAGATCAGAATGCCTTTTTTCAGTCTGATATCAATCTTTAATGGCCGCATTTAGGCGGCTTTAGTTGTGAAGGCGATTGAGGGTCAATAAAGGCTTCTGTTCCCGTCTGTTCTGGTTGGTTTTTAGGCTGACCCCGATCACGTGATTAATCAACCGCGCACGAGATTGCTCAGTGAGTAGTCAACGTTTGAGTGGGCAGTATGGTGTTTCGCAGAGAGACCCAGACAATTTGATCCGGAAAAAATGAAGTAAGTGTCTTATTTATTTGAAATTTGTAGATATTTTTCATGAATAATCAAAGTATGTGTAGATCTAAATCTAGATCTAGCATGGTACACATGGTTGCAAATTGCATTGTTTTATTTTCTCGCAAATTATCGCCGGCGTCTTAAGTAGTGCTGATCCAAGGTAGAAAATTTTGTGGAAAAGGCAGCAAATTCTAGTTGCAGCGTTCTTTTTTTTTTCAAAATGTTTTTGAAAGCCGTCTTTGTCAGAATCATTCAAGTATGGGAATGTTTGGAGGAATTTTCTCTAGCCTATTTTCAACAGTGAATTAAAAAATTTAGGGTAGAAAAATCCAATTACAGTATACTGAGGCAAGTCAAAGAGTATCCTTAAAATGATGAACTCTTTACCAAAGGACGAAATTGTGGTCTTGACCAAATTGAAATCATTTGCAGACAACAACAACAACAAAAATATAGCTCAAAAGATGACTGCTGTCTTTGACAGGGTAGAAAACATTGTGGGAAAAGGAGAAAATGCTGGTAAACAGCATTTCCTCCTTTTCCCATAATGTTTTCAAATGACTTCTTCCTCAGGGTCATTAAAACTCGGGATTGTGTGGTAAAAGTATAACATAATTAATATTGGTGTATTTATTACCCTTTAGTTTGTATTGGAGTTTAATGCCATTTAAACAACTTAGGTTATATCATGGCGGTCAGTGACACACCCATGTGTTTCCTGGCTTTCCCACACCAGTACTGACACAAAGCCATTGACTACTTTTCTCACACACATCAGAGATGAGGGCAAAAATTCGCCGGAAAGAAAGTTCGTCGCAACTGGGTATCGAACCTGCAACCTCCAGGTCACAAGTTAGATAGGCTAACCACTGAGCAACCCCGCCAGGCTTTATTACCCTTCACCAGAAGACAACATTACTTACCAGTCCAAATTGCAAGCCTTTCAAGATGAAAAATTTAATGTGACTCAAATAATGAAACTTGTTTTTGAAGGACTAGAAAACATGGTTAAAGAGAAAATGCTGGTTATCAGCATTTTCTCCTTTTCCGTCAATGTTTTCAAACGTCTTTTCCTCAGGGTCATTAAAACTGAATATGGGATAAAGGGTTAAAAATATACACTTACAAAGAAATATAATTTTTTTAGGTTGTTTGTTAATGACTATACAAAACTTGGATTTTATTTTTTTTCTTTGTAGATTTACACTATGACCAGATTTGGACTTTGTTGAGATAAGAATAACTTTATATGAGGTAATTAAAAGTCAATTTGAGCACATATAAAATTATAGAAAATCTGTCCATGTAATGATGGATAACTTATCAACAATTTCTAAAATCATGAAAATTCTGGAATACAATATTTATAATTTGAGACATTGAGGTATGACTTTGATATACATGTACTTCTACCTGCCTAAAAATCAGAATTTAAATATAACCTGGTAGTTCTAAACTGATTGTCAGCCATGGTGCCAAGCGTATAAGACAATATGGTTGCCACATACTGTTGAAGGGTAGCAAACTTCGAAAGTTTGAAAAAAAAAAAAAATGAGATGCACTCAAACTGTGCCATTTCACTAAGATGCCACACTCTACCTTTAAATTACAACATCCTGCCTTAATTTATGAGGCCATCCCCTTGAGTCAGCCACTAATAAATGAAAAAGAAAACAGTATCATGAATGTTAATCTTACACTGTCGACAGACCTACATATTTTGTGTTTGTCTGTGTGTTTGTGTGTGTGTGTGTGTGTGCCGGTGTGTTTTTTTTTTAAATGATTTCAATTATACCAAATAAATCAATACAGATTAATACTTAACCAAAAAACCCAAAATGGCCAACAAATATTGTCTTGCTAAACCTTAAGATTGCCATGTTGATGAAACATACATTATCAGTCTCTAAGACAAACCATCTTAAAGCAGTTCCAGATATATTCTGACCCTCATGACATCAGTTTATGCATATTCTTACATTATGTCTCTTATATCCTGTTACACCCTTTATGGTTCTAAGACTAAGTAGATCTACTTCTTGTGAAAACTTGATGATGCTCCTTGACCACCCCCTTCTTGCTACAACCCAACCACCAAAAAAACTCACTGCATATAAATGTCAATATGACTAGCATTATTTGCAAAGATGCTTCAATAGAATAGAAAATTAACTATCAATCATCTGACACTATCATAGATAAGTCACATTACATTGATCATGTAGATTGGTAGATCAGTCAACAGTTATTTATAGGTCTCACTATAGTGCATATTAAAACTCTAAAGTGGTTGTCTTTGTACTAAATATATATGTTTTTACACATGATTGTCTAAGAATTCATCTAAAAGTAGGGTATTGTGGATGGGACAACCACAATAATTTAGCAGTTACTACATCACACATGTTACTGCATCATTTATGATTTTACATAGATTATTGAGGCTAAACTTTGTTGATTTTTATGAATCACAAATACTTAATTGTCACTTTATGCAGAAATGATTAGATCTAGACCAATTACAGTCAGGTATACTCATGAATATGATTTAGATTTTCTGCGAGAAACAGATCAGTAAAGGACATGTTTCTTAACCCAAGTGACAGACCAACTGCTGGTGAACAAGTGGCCTTCTATTGACTAAAAAACATCTATTTTATTAATTATGAATTACATAATTATTGTCCTCAAAATAATAGTGACTTAGCACCAAATTTCATTCAATGTTTAACAGCTACATACAAATAATAAGGATGTAATGTGTCAAGAATTTGCATGAAAGCATTTGTATTGGGCATGACTCCTTAAATTATAGTTCTGACTCTTACTATTATTTTGCTCAAATGACTCTTAAAGTTTTGGCTAATACAATGTTCATCAATGGCTTTTGAGTTACCGAGTAGAGCAGAATAGACTCTTGTAGAAGAACTGTGTTCAAGTTTTTAAAGTTTTAAGTTTGTGGCCAATGTATTCAAAGTATTTCATTAGTTGACAGGTAACAGAAGACATAAAAGTTTACAACAGATGAATCTTTTAAATCAGCACCATGTTTATGAAATTGATAGGTTTGATACATTTTGAGGTATCCTAACATGATGTGTGTCTGTCAGACACACATTAAGTTAAAAACATGTTTGAGAGTTAGTAAACCAAGGTATTGTCAGCATACCTTATTATATGTTGAGGATTTTAACTCCTAAAAATGAAAGTGCATGTAATTTCTTACTACTCTTAGTGTGTTTTTCTGATCTGTTATCATATGCCTTGTTTAACCCTTTACCAAATGATCCTGCTTCATTGTAATCTTAAAGAAATATTAAGACTTTTAAAAACATTGTGAAAAAAAGAGGAACAACATTTTTTTTCTTTATTCACAGTGTTTTGCTACCTACAAAGATAATTTGCAGCATTTGAGCCACATGTAATATGTCATCTGCAATGTGTCCAATTAGACAAATCCAATTTATCATTTGGTAAAGATCTTTTTCTGCAGGGTTCATTTTATTTTTTGTCTGAGGTGGGCTCTTGGCTCCTAAATCATTTTTGCATGGGCCAAGCTAATTGAGGTAAAATACTTTTAAGGAAACTGACCAAAACATGGAAAGACAGTTTCAATCAGAATTAAAGATTTGTAAATATGAGCGAATAAAAATAAAAATCATACTTTCAATGTTGACCAAATACTGCAAAAATTTAATTTTAGAGAAACTGGAGATCAACAGGCAAGTAATTGTTACTGCACCTCATTACCCTTTTTGTGGCCCACCCAGCCAACCATTAACTTCTTGTTGCATTGATTTTATACTATTTTTTTTGTACAGAAACTTGTTCTGAAATGAATACTGCATTTCTTTTTACCCAAGTCCCAAGCAATTCCTGTGTTGCTAAGGGTCTTAGAAATATTAATTCTTTATCTCATACAATTTTTGATGTAGAGGATCTTAGATCCAGAAGTAAACAAGAAATAATTCATTAGCTCACACAGTTTTTGATGTTAAGGATCTTAAATCCAACTTTGATAAGACTGATCATGAAAAAAAAAGCAGAATTTGAATGATAGCTTGATAAGTAAGTAAAATCTGTTCATGTAAATTCTGAAAATGGCTTGTATTAAGTATACTTATCTTTTTTTGAAAAAATAAGTTACAAATTAGAATACATGAAACAAAATTAGTTTTATACTTCATTGCTCAGAAAGGTTGTCCTTGCCCCATTGATGATTACCTTGGACTGGTTAGAATCCAGGAAACACAGCAGAGAGATACATGCAGTCAGGACAGAGTTGATTACTGGGTAGCATCCAGGAAAAATTTGTCTTTTGACCAAGATATTTTTATCATAAACAACCAAAAATATAGAGATAAACTGTCACCAATGACGGATCAAGGCAAGTCAGAAAGGTTTGTCAGTCTATTCAGGGGCAGCAAGATTTTTTAATCATGAACAAACAATAATATAGAGATAAACTGTCACCAATGATAGATCAAGGCAAGTCAGAAAGGTTTGTCGGTCTATTCAGGGGCAGCAGCTGTGTTTCATTTGCAAAGTTAACCTTATCTGAGACCTTTTATCAAAACCAAAGTACATGTCACTGAAAAACAATTTTATCAGTGAAAAAAAAGATCCATTTTCACAAGTTATGTGAATGCATTTATCTTACCTTTAGACTGACGAAGACAATATATAGATTTTTGGCCTTTCATATTTAATATTAGACTTATCTCTGTACCAAACAACAAAATTGCAGACTTTTCAAAATTAAAAGCCTTTGCAGACACCATCACAAATACAGCACAAAAGATAAGACCTGCCCTTGAAAGGGTGGAAAACATTGAGGGAAAAGGAGAAAATTCTGGTTACTAGCATTTTCATCTTTTCCCACACTGTTTGCAAAAGCCTTCCTTTTGGGCTTTAAAACGTGTGATTGTTTGGTACTGGGTTTAAAAGACCACACAGTATTTGTGTGTGTGTGTCAATGTATATAAGGTTCATGTAATTTGGAATGAAAAGGATCTTAACCTGTCAAGTGCCTCTCACAACTTTAGATTTTTTTCAGGCTAGTGCAGATCAGGATCAGACTCTATAATGTAGCCTGCTCTTAGATCTGCTCTACCTAATGAGTAAAGTTCAGCATTAAAATGACATTTTTTCTGGCCTCTGTTCCATGTCTACATAGTTTGTTTGGCACTTGAAGGGTATCTAAAATGGATATGTAGAGCTTAATGGTACTGTACATTTATCTTTATACATGTATTTACATGTATATTAAATATACATTAATGTACTTATATTTATTTTTTCTTTTGAAATTTTCCTTGATCAAATTATCTTATTATCATTGTCCTAAATTTTTCATTTATTTATTCATTCATTCATTCATTTCCTTTCTTTCACATTTGATTTAACCCTTTACCACACAATGCCAACTTTTAACGACCCTCAGGAAGAAGCCTTATGAAAACATAGAGGAAAAAGGAGAAAATGCTGTTAACTAGCATTTTCTCCTTTTTCCACATTTTTTTCTACCCTATCAAACAAAAATCACATCATTTGAGCAATATTGAAATCATCTGCCACAAAAGCTTTCAATTTGGAATGGTACAATTTTTTGTTGTGTGGTGAAGGCTTAAAATAGCAAAGCTTTTCTATTTGTCAGTATAGTACATGTAGGTTTCAATTTTATGTGATCTGACTGTCTATAAACGGATCTCTTGCTGACCTTTGTAATAAAGAGGGTATTTTTATTTATCATTATTAGGTTTGGTTGTATTGTGTATTTAACCCTTTACCACATAATACTGAGTTTTAACAACCCTGAAGAAGAAGAATTTTGAAACCATTGTGGACGAAGGAGAAAATGATGATAATCAGCATTTTTTCCTTTGTCTACAAGGTTTTCTAGCCTTATAGGGAAAAGCTCAGTGTTTGAGTCACATTTTATTTCTCGTCTGCCACTGCTTTCAATTTGGACAAGTCTAAGATTTTGTCATTTGGTAAAGAGTTAATATATTGAGAAGTAAAGTCATGCTTTCTATGTGAATGTAATCTCTGTTGGTTTAAAAACATTTCAAAGATGTTTTCAATAAAAAGATTTTGGATCAAACTGGGGAATCAATATCAAATAGATATTGGGGACAATCAAAGACTTGGTGCTTTTAAAAGATTCATTGGCTGGTCTATATATAAATCCATTGACATTGTCTGATTTCAATGTAGTAACACATACAGATCAGCTGTTGGAATACCATGAATACCAAAACCAGCCACACCATGAAAACCTTATAACAAACTTTTCTATGTAATGTATTAAATTATACTTTATGCTACAGCTGTTGCAACTTATGCATGCAAATTTTTACTATTTCATTTTAGGGGTTTTTCTTACAAAGTATTTGCATAAAGGTTATTTAAGAAAACGAATAGACAACAGCAATACATTATATTTATGATGTTTGAATTACTATTTTTTACTGTTAAATCAAAACAGTAAAGGAAAACATCTACTTTGAATTTGCAGTGGTTCAGATCATAAATGCTAGGCTGGTTTCAAACACTTTACCAGCCAAGAAATTTACCATCCAAGTCCAAGTTCATATAGACCTAATTGTTAAAAAAACTTGTCATATATTATATTTCCAGTCATGTTCAAAGTGTCATTTGGAAAACAAAGACATCACAATTTTTAGTGTTGCTAGATTATTTCAAAGTTCAAATGCAAAAATGAGGATAATGATGTTTTGTCTTGGTTTCAACAATTTTGGCAAGCCTAGGAACACTTGTTAATTGTTGGAACATTTCTTAATAACTAATGAACTTCTAGCTTAGATGATCCTTGTCATATATTATATTTCCAGTCATGTTCAAAGTGTCATTTGGAAAACAAAGACATCACAATTTTTAGTGTTGCTAGATTATTTCAAAGTTCAAATGCAAAAATGAGGATAATGACGTTTTGTCTTGGTTTCAACAATTTTGGCAAGCCTAGGAACACTAGATGATCCCAGTACACATTTAATTTGTCAACAATATTCGCATACCGGTAAAAGCATAATTCAAGCACACATCAATAAATATCTTGTAAATAACATATTTGCAACTTTCAATATCAACTATGTAATGGGTAAATCATGGGTAGTTATTTCCATTCATCCTATGGAGATTTGTGGGATTGATTGAATGGAGTATTGGTCATAGTGGATCATGAACACTGATAATTTATCTGGATACTTCATTGAAAACAGATTTTTAAAGTAGCAAAAACACACAAAGTGAAACAGATCTGTCTCAGCTGTAAGTATGCAAGTAATCAGTGTCCCATCCCCTGTGTGTCTGAGCTAACAGTTTTCCACACCAAATAGGGACATTTACACAAATGAACCAAAACAAAGGATAGGAATACAGGAAAATATAGGAATATTATAATTATCATAAAACAAAAACACTGAACCACAAAAAAAAAAAAAGCAATATCTAAATACAGAAAAGAATAAACACCCACAAAACTAAACTAGAAAAAAAAAAAATATAAATTATTATAAATGACCAAAAAAAAGGTAATAATAACAATGCAAAACATCTTATTAAAAAAAACTTGTGAAAAATGAAAAACTTGAAAAGGAATGAAATAAAATAACATGAGAAGTAAAAAAAAAAAATAATAAAAATTAAAGAAACATGACAAGAAAGCAATAAAAATAATCAGAAAAAAATAAGTTACAAAGAAAAAAAAAAGAAAATAAAAACAAGAATAAAATGGTAAAAGGGAAAAAAATTTATACAAGAATATATAAATAAAAGAAAACAATATTGGGGATAAAAAAGGTATAGAAATACAAGAACTGCTGCTTTAAATTCTAACACAAAAAAAAAGGAGTTACAATACAAAAAAATGACATTGCCAAGTTCAAACAAACAGTTAGCTTTATACATAAAGCAACAACTTAATTTTTACTCACAAATGCAAAAAAAAAGGTGTAATTTTAAGTATCGTAGATTGATTTTAAACTGTTTACCGGATAATCCTGAGTTTCAAAGGCCCTGAGGATCAAGGCTTAAATTGAAAACACTGCTATCAGCATTTTCTCTATTTGCCAACATATTTTATGAGCTTGTTAAAGACTAATACAACCATATGAGCCACATATTAATATATAGTCTACAAATGCTTTCGATTTGGACAAAATGAAATGGTCATTTGGAAAAAAGTTAGGAATATGATTTTACTCACCATTACCATTAAAGTAAACCTTAATGTTCATTTTCCATTTATACAAGTTGTTTTTCTGTAGGTTAAACAAATAATCACATTTGTGCAGTGTACTTGAATTATTTATAGGCAAAGTTGTACATGTAGTACTGAAAAAAAAATCATTATTGTTTTTTTTCTTTAGAGGTTTTCAATGGGAATATGTTTGTTTCTGATACCCCCTGTCCCTGGCAAAAGTATTGCAGAAAGTATCAGAAGCAAGCATTATCCATAATCCTTTTTTTTTTAAGTAATGACAGGAATTTGCATACATAAACAATTTTCAGGGTGAACTAAAACATACACATTTGTAAAATGCGAAGGAAACATCAGGAGAGGTTACCTTAGATACAAACTTAAAAACTAAAGAATATTTAAATTGTTGATCAACAGTCATGAAATAGGATACAGATAATAAACCTAAAATTTTCAGTACTTTCTTATTGAGGAATCTTTGATTGAAAAATAGAAATATTGACAGATAAGAAACAGAGTTTACTCTGTTTCAAGAAAACATAAAGGAATAAATATAAAGTTACAGTACAAAAGTGTGATTAAAAAGTTAGATATGCATACAGATTTCAACAGCAGCAGGTCACAAGTGCATGCGAGCAATAAAGTCTTTTGAATAGTAAGTTTAAGACTGATTCCTTTGCAAGAGCAAAGAAATCAAGATTACATGTATATTCATAATTATTAAGATGAAATTAAATTGAAAAAAAAAAGAAACAAATAAGGGTGTGGTTTATTAACTCTTTATAATACACAATTCTGTGTTTTAATTACTGTTAGAAATAAGACTTTTGAAAACACTGAGGAAAAAGGAAAAAATGCTGGTTTCCAGCATTTTATCCTTTTTCCACAATGTTTTCTTCCCATTCAAAGACAAACTTTCTTATTTGAGTGCCATTTACTTTGTCATCTGCAATTGCTTTCAATTTGGACCATTCTAAAAATCTTAAAACCTGTTATCAGAGAGAAAAATTGATTAAATGAATACTAAAAACTACCTCAAGCTTGAAGATAAAAATGAGTAAAGCTGCATTAACAGTACAAAATTAAAATGTTCAAACTGAGAATGCATACAGTCAGCGTTCTACAGCAGCAGGTCATTTCTCACTTACAAACACAGGTTTGAGCAAGAAAAATTGAATTGTGAGTCACACAAGTTAAGATTTACTTACAATAGAAAAACAGTTTAACCAAGAACAGCCATATTGATATAAAACAATCTAAAGTGTATAAATCAGAAAAGAAACAAAAAAAGCAAAATAAAGTTACAGGAAACAACTTTTCCAACAACTAGCCCACCCCCATCCCCACCCCCATAGAAAAAAGGAACCAGAGGTTGTTTTTTGTTTTTGTTTTCAATTTAAGATCCCACGGCTTTGAAGTGGTAATACATGTACTTGAAAAAGATGACAGACACTTTGCCTAAGGCCATAATGGGAAAAATCTACAAGTAGCAGTGTATCTACATGGTAAGTTAAAAGCTATACAGGTAAATTAAGATCAGGCTAAATAGACTATGCACTGTAATCTTAAACATAAACTGTTTTTTTTTTCACAGATATTCTTTCCAAAACAATTTGGAAAGAAAAAGTCTAAATTGTCCAATAACTCTTTACCAGCCGACAAAATTTTAAGTAATTGCAAATTGAAAGCATTTGCAAACGACAAAATCAGTATGACTGAAAAATTAAAACATGTCCTGAGAAAGGTAGAAAACATTGTGGGAAAAGGAGAAAATGCTGGTTACCAGCATTTGCTCCTTTTCCCACAATGTTTTCAAAAGGCTTCTTTTTCGGGGTTGTTAAAGCTCAGGATGGTGTGGTGAAGGGTTAACCCCGCCAACAGACATTCCTGTGTTTTAAAGACCCTAGGAAAAAACTTTTGAAAACATTGTGGGAAAAGAAAAAAAATGCTAGTTACCAACATTATTTCCTTTTCCTGCTGTGTTTTTTATCTTATCCCAGACAAATTCCATCATTTGAATGATATTAGTCATCTGGAAAATCTTCCACTCTGGACCAGTCGGGGTTCTGCGTGGCTCGGTGGTAAAGTGGTGTGGGACTCGTTACCTGGAGGCCCTGGGTTCGAGCAGCACTAGATCCACTGGGCCTTTCGTGGGAGTGTCCTTGGGCAAGACACTTCAGAGCTCTAGCCTAGTACTGGTAAAATCCACGAAACACATGAATATGTGAACTGTTGCTGTGATATGACTGAAATAATGTTGAAAGAGGCATAAAACACCATTCAATAACAGTCAAATTCTGTTGTTTTGTATTCTAGCCTCTCCCCAACAATCCCGTGTTTTCATGACCTTGATAAAGACCCCTTCTGAAAACATTGTGGAAAAGGTAGGAAATGCTGGTAACCAGCATTTTCTCCTTTTCCCACAATGTTTTAATTCTACCTTATAAAATACAGATTCCATCAATTCAACCACACATAAATTGTCTGCAAAAACTTACAATTTGGACAAGTCTACGTTTTGCTTGTGTGGTAAAGAGATAAATGAAACAAGCAAAGATTTGAAAAAACAGAAAAGTAAAAAATAACAACACAAAGTAACTTTATAAACTGCCTCACAACAATTCCCCACTCCCATCTCCCTAACCCTCCTCCAGAATAAAATGCAGAGGTTTTCTTTTATTTTTTTTTTAGGGTTTTCAATTCAAGATTGTTTCAAAGTGGCATTGCTTGGAAAAGATGGCAGACACTTTGTCAGCAGCAGTTATCAGAACAATCTACAACTCGGCAGCACGTCAATATGGGAAGTTGAACACAGATCAGGTATTTAACCCTTTACCACGCAATCCCAAGTTTTAACAACCCTATGGAATAAGGCTTTTGACAACATTATGGGAAAAGAAGAAAATGCTGGTAACCAGCATTTCTCCTTTTCCGATAATGTTTTCTACCCTTTTAAAGACCAGGGTTCATCATTTGGTCCATATTTCTCTGGTCATAATTAAATGCTTTTAATTTGGACTAGTCTAGAATTTTATTGTGTGGTAAAGGGTTAACCCCTAGCTTTACCAACAGCAAAACTTTTGGATGTGACCAAATTGAAACCATCTACAGACAACAAAATAAGTGTGACTCAAAATTTGAAGTTTGTGTTGGGTAGGGTAGAAAACATTGTGGGAAAAGAAGAAAATGCTGGTTACCAGTATTTTCTCATTTTCCCACAATGTTTTCTAAAGGTCTCTTTATCAGGGTTGTTAAAGGTTGGGATTGTGTGGTATGATCAGACTGAACAAAATACGCAATCTGATCTGAGATCTACATTACAATTATCTGTACAGATATTCTCTCAACATGACATGAAATTGTAATACATGTATCTTGACAGTCTTTTAAGTCATTACCAAATGAAATTTTTAGACTTATACTAATTGAAAGTATATGTAGACGACAAATTTAAGGTCTACGGCTCCTAAGTCAGTGGTAAACATTGATATTCGGCCAATATTGGCAGCTTCTGCCTTTTAACATGACAGTTAGGGGCTGTAGAGTTACTTACTCATCGGTAAATATTGTGTAACATTGAGGTTTTTATAAGGGCTATTCGGCCAATCTTGGTAGCTTCCATCTTTTAATATGTGAGTTAGGGGCTGTAGATGGTAAATATGGCTCAAAAGATGGGTTTGCTTTTGAAGAGATAAAAAACATGTTTTTTAAACTTAAGAATGTGTGTTAAAAGTTTAAACTAATGGAAAATATCCACTTAGTTTATTTAGCAACCTGCTGAGTAAATTTGCTGCAGGTATCTTTGAGAATACTCTTGTAAAATAGGCATTTTCAATATTCATTTTAAGGACTACGACTCCCTAATTCATCAGTAAACATCATGTAACATCGATGTTGATGTTAAAGCTATTCAGTCAATCTTGGAAGCTTCCATCTTTTAATCTGAGAGTTAGGGGCAGTAGACTCACTAACACATCGGTGAATATCGTGTAACATCGACGTTTTCGCACAGGCTATTCGGCCAATCTCGGAGGCTTCCGTCTTTTAATATGAGAGGTAGTGGCCATAGACCTTAATTTGAATATGCCAATATGTGGAAAAATGAGGAATATGCCTTTTGCCACAGTATTTTCTAATGTACATGTATTCCTCAGCATTACTCAAATGTATCTAACTCTTCCTAATGGCAAATTTTTAGACTTGCCATTTGCAGATGACAAATGTATCTCTTTGTATGAAATTGTCCTTGAAAGGGTGAAAAAACCTTGTTGGAAGAGGGGAAAATGCTAGTATCCAGCATTTTCTCCATTTACCAAAATGTTTTCAAAAGCTGTCTTATTCAAGGACTTTAATCCTTAGGCTGCTAAGCACAACTCACTGACCTTTTGCAGACAGTGTGGATCAAGATAAGACTGCACAGAATTTCCGGTCTGAACTTGGATCTACACTGTCCAAGAAGGATTTATTATTTCCCCAAATAAAACTTTGAACTAGCAATATTTGGGTTTCTTCTATTGAAATGAAAATTTCATACCAGTTTTTTAGCAGGATTAAAACTTGGGCGTATGGTAAAGGGTTAAAGACCTAGATGCCAATGCCTTGCTGAATCGCTATTCATTCATTCATTCATTCATTCATTATGGTACATGTCGAGCCCCAGTAGCTCAGTCAGTAGCATGCAGGACTTGAGAACAGGGGGTCATGGGTTCAATCCCTGGCTCAGCCAATTTCTTTCAGAGGATTGATGATAGTCATTGCGACAGGATTCATTCCTCTCACTGCTGACCATTGTCCTGATGATCACTGTGGGTAAGCAGCCAGTGGCTTGGAAAGACTATTGTGTGGAGAAAACATTGATCGGTGCGATATAACCAAAATGATGTTGAAAACAGCATTAAACACTATACAATCAATCAGTGATTGTGGTACATGTCTTTTACATAGGTGTTGATTTTATGCTAAAATTATGTATATGTAGAATGATAAATTTTGTTTAAAGTTTATTATTATTCCTTTGAAATCTGTTGCAGGGAGGGAATGAACTCGCCTATATGGAAATTTCGGGGTGATTGTGGACTCGAGGTAGGTCAAAGTTGTCCGTCAGTTTTTAGCTGTACTATTGTTAAAGTTTTCTAAATTCACATGTATTTGGCTCAACAAAACTTTTATTAGTAGAGCTTAGAAGGTTTTAGTGTATTTTTTGTTTCATCATTTTGTACATAAAATCCCTGTCTGCAATGCACTTCATCTTATCGGTATGGGCACAATAGGAGGAACACTGGGTGCAAGACATTCATACTTGTCCTGTTTGTACAAAGTTTTGCTAGGTTTGAGTTTCAATATAACATCTTTATATTTTCAAGTGTCTTTCTTTCTGAATATTTATGACAGACTATAGGTTAAGTCTTAAACACACAATCCAAACTTTCAAAAACCCTATGGCAAAAGAGGCTTTTGAAAACATGGTGGTGAAAGAAGAAAATGCTGGTAACCATACCATAGTCAAAAACCGTTATTTGATGCACATTTTATTTGTTGTCTTCAAGTTTGGATAAGTCTAAAATTTTTGTTGTTTGGCAATTAGTTAAAGCAATAAGGAAATGACAGTTTTAAACTTTTTCAGAGTATAGAAGTTTATAAACAATGAAAAAGCAAATTTAATGTTTGGAAGGATTTGTTTCTAAAGCCTTTATTTTCAAACTAAGCACTAAAAGTTCTTTTGATGACTGAGAATGCTTTACCTTAGTATAAAGTTAATATAAACAAGTGAGGCTCAGTTAACTGATGGTAGGAATTTCCATTATATACATTGTGACCAGGGACAGGGGTTAAAACGAGAAATGGAAGTTTCAACTATCAGGTTGCTGGCAAAACTTCAATTGTAAAGAGGTAGAAAATATTCATTAATTATCCAGTAAAAAGTTCTTAAATATAAGCTGTAACTCAAGAAGACCTACAGACTGCAAAATCTAGCTGCTGACAATATCTTCCTTAAACTATATGTAAACTGTTAGGTTAAATAGGCATTATGGCATAAAGTAACAAATTTAGTGAAAATTGGATTGAAGCTCCTAGAAAACCTACTTTTAGCGTAATGGTTAAAAATAAATCAAGAGTATTAGACTAAAAGTTCATAAACAAAACATCTTACATTGGGTTCGTATAGGCAAGTGAGGGTCGGCAGACTGACAGTTGGAATTTCCATTACAGATACATATGCATTGTGGCCAGGGACAGGGGTTTTATAAAACAAAATTAATGGAAGTTTCAACTATCAGGTTGCTGTCAAAAACATTTTCAAATTATATGTAACTACATCAAATATACATAAAGTATGAAAGTGTAAAGTTCATTTCAAGGTCAGACATAACAAAGCATCAAAAAAGAGATCACTTATACAACTTCTGTACATAAATTTCACTTCGAAAACAAGAAATTTCTGAGCTATCAGGTTGTTCAAAATAACATTTATCTTTTTTTTTTGTAAATAGGTCAAATGCACATCATGGAATCCAAAAAAAAAAAAATCTTTCCTGTAGTTGAATGAGGATGCTGGAAAATATTCTATATTTTTAAACAGCATTTTCTTTTTTTCCCCCACAATATTTTCTTTTGAGAAGGTTTTTAAAGAAAACGGTCATCGTACATGCTTCATTTAATTTGTTGTCTGCAGGTGCTTTCATTATGGAAGAGTCTGAGACTAAAGATTTAACCCATTTCCACATAATCCGGACTTTTAACAACCCTCACAAAGAAGGCTTTCGAAAACATAGTAGGATAAGAAGAAAATGCTGGTAACAAGCATTTTTTCCTTTTCCCACTATGCATTCTACCCTTTCAAAAACAAATTCTGCCATAATAGCTGCATTTACGTTGCTGTCTGCAAATGCTTTCAATTTGGACAAGCAAAATTTTGGTCGTTTGGTAAAGTACTACTTAAGGTCTTTATCAGCAAATCAAACTTTGTACACTTGAAGCCAATGCTGTGAATGTCTTGCATCTCTGTTCTTATACATCTGGATTGTTGGCTCTTCATGCTGTGTTGTATCAAAATGAATGAAAAAACAAGTACCAGAAAACCTCTTCATAACAAACTCTAATAATTTTCTAAAATTTTGTAAATTCAAAATTATTTTTGTTTGTATATTTTTCATGCTTATTTCATACTTTAGAGGAGCTTTTGTGGACAGTGCTATCCCCACATTGATAACCTAGGTACCGGCCTGCAAAAGTGTACCTGATATGGCCAATGTACAGAGAGGATATAGGGCCTTATGCCTTTTCTGTTGCAAAGTATTTGCAGGTAAAGATAGTACTGTCATGGAGTGCGTTGGGTACCCTAGTGCAGAGATCATCTATAGAGATTATAGGATCGCTGCCTAGTCTCATTAAAACCTCAACCCAACTAATTTACTTTACATAATTGCGCCCGTCTCTCATGTAAGACTGTCAGGCCAAGGCACGTCCGAAAACATTGTAATATAACCCCATAGTGACATCAACATGGCCATTTACACGCTGACACCCACATTGTATGGAGCAAGGAAGAAAATGGCCATCGACATGCCTAGAGAAAAAGCTCCTCCCTATATTGGCCACACCGTGCTAGGTGGACAGTCTTGTCTGATGTCTGGAGTGTATAAAATCAATATTATAGATTGTGTCAGCATATAAAGTAATGGTTTCTACTTATTCCCATACAGGGTTTTTGGTTTTGGTCTTTGAGAAAAAAGGACACAGCAGAGAGTAGAATGGTCATTACAAAGCTGACACCAAAATGAGCATTTGTTTTGAAAAAAAATGACCATGAACATGCCTGTAATATATTCGCTAAAATATTAGCCACACTGTGCTATGTGAACGGTCTTGTCTGGTTGAATGGTTGTAATGCAGAATGCAATATTACGTCAGCTTAAAGGGAAAGGAATTAAATAAATTTTACATTAATGAAGTTATTTCTTATCATCAAAACATAATTCTTTGAGAGCTACAGGCTAAATCAAATGACCACTTTGGCCTACTTGGGGATGTGGATGTAGTTCCTTACCTCTGTTTTTGTTTAATTTTAGGTGAAGTACCGATCTAGAGCAAAACAGACACACCATGGAAGACAAAACTGAGATGATAATTGAAAGTTGAACCATTTGGTGATATACAATATACAAGTGTAAAAGATACAGTCCAGCGATTACCACAACATTCTTCACATCCCTACTGTAGACAGATTAACTCTTTACCAAATTCCAAAAGAGTAGGCTTGTCCAGATTGAAAATGTTTGCAGACGACATATTAAAAATCTGTCACTCAAATCAGGGATCGTATATACACATGTATATAAGATCCCTGCTCAAATGCAGTGTGACAGATCTTAAATATCAAACACAACCAGTTCGTCACCCTCTGTGTACTTTTAAAATATGTTGGCTACGGTGACATATGTACAGCCCTAGTGTATACAAGCAAATGCTGTATCTGAAATTAGCCAGTATGGTTATGGGTTAAGATATTTTACAAATTGATACCACATTATGAAAAATGAAGTACATGTTATCTTTAAATGTTAAACAGAATAACATCTTACAATATATGAACGACATAGATTTTTATAATAAAATATAGAAGTTTTAAATTTAGGACATAAATATAAAACACGCTGGATGACTCTGCAATGAGGATTGCCTCTTTGCTAAGTCTACTAGCACTTACAATCATATAATAGATATATTCCACATTTTTCTGCTTTAATTTTTAATTCTTGTTCATGAAGTATTACGCTGCTCAAAAAAAATTAAAGGATCACATGTCCTCAACTTCGATCACAAGATAATTTTTTCAGTCCAGGATAATGCAAATAATATTCTGCACATAAGTTCATACAGTCTTAACGATGTAAAATCTCAGAGCAAGCAAAACAGTTTGGTTTGCACAAAAGATGTATGGGCTATTCTTGTCAAAGCCGTTTTTTTGATATGTTACACAAGCTTTTAAGAGAATCAGAGGTGTCATTATTTCATCTCGTCCTCTTCTTTCATTAGATTTGACAAGAATATGAACAAAAGATTGGAAAAACATGAGCTGTTTAACAAAACAACAAGGAAAACAGATTTCTTGATTTTCTTCTTAACATGGCTTACCAGCATTTAAAATGAGACAAACAAGAAAACTAGTTAGCCATTTTGTCTAGTAAGAATGTAAGCTGATGGTTTTCAGAACACAAAGACCGAGTGTTTAGCAGAGTGAAAGACTTGAATTTTAGCATTTGTGTGATCCTTTAATACTTTTGAGCAGTTTATTAACTTTTAAATTACCACTTAGTTCTTACAACTATTGATAATACATTACCTTTCAAGCACGCTAAATGACAGACAGCATAATGCAGACTTTTAATGACCATGAGAAGAAAGCCTTTTGAAAACATTGTGGGAAAAGGAGAAAAGGCTGTTAACCATGTCTTCTCAAAGAAAAATCGAAACATTTGAGCTACACTGAAATTGTCGTCTGCAAATGCTTTAAAATTGGACAAGGCTAAAATTTTGTCGTCTAGTAAAGGCTTAAAAAGAAATAAGAAATGAAGTACATTTACATGTAGTTTGTTTTTGAATTAACCGATTACCAAAAACCCAAATTTTAGATTTGTCCAATTGGTAAACATTTTCAGAAGACAAATGTGGTTTTGAAAGTATGAAAAACATTATAAGAAAAGGAGTAAATTATGTTTACCTGCATTTTCTCTTTTCCTAGAATGTTTTGAGAAGTAATCTAGCTGAAGTTAATAAATCTTGCAATTGTTTGTTACAGGGGTTTGAACCAAAGTTGATTTTCCTACACTGAACATTTTCTATCTGTTTTTATACTGGCTATTCCCTACATTACACAGATTGACCTTCACCCTTTATTAGACGACAAATTTGCAGATGACAACGTATATGTGGCTCAAATGATGGAATTTGGAAAAAAAACACTGGGGAAAAGGAGAAAATGCTGGTAACCAACGTTTTCTCCTTTTCCCACAATGTTCATAAAAAATCTTTTAACTAGGGGCCATTTAAACATAGGATTGTGTGGTATACGGTTAATTTTCAGCTCTGTCCGTATTGTGTGATGGAAGTATTCTTTTAAAAAGTGTTTGAAAACATTTTTGGAAAAGAAACAAATGCTAGCTTACCTAGCTAAACCTTTTACCAGGTATAAAAAAAAAAAAATCAGACTTGTCCAAATTAAAAGACTTTGCAGATGATATAATGCACACCAAACATGGCTAAAATAGTGGGTGGGGGGAGGAGAAGGAAAGAGAAGGGTAAAAATAACTGAGTAAATGAAAGTACATGTAGCATTTTCTTCCTTTCCTACAATGTTTTCAAGAGTCCACCAACTCGGGGTCATAAAAACATGTTTAACCCTCACTGCCAATGTCGCCTTGGATAAGATTTTGCGGATGGCGTAGATCAAGATCAGACTGCACAAAATTTGCAGACTGATTTTTGATCTACACCTTCTGCTACCTCATGTTCATCTTTTACTAGAGTCAGCTCCAAACGCAACGTAAATTTATTTAAAGCCTTCGAAAAAAGTAGAATGTATTTGAGCCATGCTCTGGGAATAGAGGGCTTAATGCATTTGCGAAAAGTATCGACCCATGTCAGCCTGCACAGTCCGTGCAGGCTGACATGGGCCGAAACTTTACGCTATCTTTAAATTTTCTGCATGTCAAAGGATCATTCTACCTCATGATTCAGTCGGTTGTTTCAAAAAATGGATTTTATAGATCCATAATTATGTAATGACTTGCTTGGTATAATGGATGGCAGAGATGCATTAAGCTCCCTTTTGCCAAAGCATGGCTCATTTTAATAAAACTTAAGCTGATAGTAAAAACACAAATTTTGCTATTTCAAAGGTATTTTTTTTAAGGAAAATATATCCTTATCGGACATTGTAGATCAAAGATCAGACTGTACGTTCTGTGCAGTCTGATCTTGATCTACACTGTCCGCAAAAGATCAATAAGTCGCGCACAGCAGCCAAAGCGTTAATAGATAAAGGATTCAGTTATAAGGGGATGCAGTGGAGCGAAATGAAGCATATCAGCCAATCAAAACGCAGTATAGCGCATAGATGATATTTGTGCTGTCAAATGACACAGATTGTCTTGAAAGCAAGATTTAGTTTTTGTGTTTGATCCATTTTCCATCATTATTTCAGTCTTATCATATCCATCAACCCACCAATCCGTGCACTCCTGGAGTTTCTATAACCAGTACTTGGCACAATATTCCTCCCTAGCTACCGTCTGCCTTTTCTCGTAACCACCGTTTAAACAACGTTGAAACTAGTGGTAAGAGTGGCATACATCGTGTAGCAATGACTATTATCAATCTTCTGAAAGTAATTGGCCGAGCTGGGGACTGGAATCGGCCACCTCCAGTGTCAAGCCCTGTACGCCACAGCCTGAGGTATTGGGCTCTAGCTACTTACAAACTCAGTTGAAAAAAAAAAAGTTTAGCCATGAGAGATAAATGGCTAATCTCAATACTCTAAAAAGAGTTTTACACAACCACACCGTCCCAAGATTTAATGATCCTGAGGTAGAAGGCTTTTCAAGGTTGTGTTGACCAGACCAAAGTAGCAGAGATCAGACTGCGTAGTGTTACCTTGATCGGCACTGTCTGTATTAGCAACTATAGCTGAACCTAGCGTTTTAGCCATTAACCAACCAATTCCGAATTTTTACAACCCCCGAGCCAGAAGGCTTTTGAAAACATTTTAGGAAAAGGAGAAAATGCTGGTAACCAGCATTTTAACCGAGAATGTTTTTGACCCTTTCAAAGACAAATCCACTGATTTTCTCCTTTTGTCACAATGTTTTAACTCTTTAAAAGACAAATTCCTTCGTTTGAGTCACGTTTCATTTTTTTTTTTAAATGACTTCAAATAGAACAAATCTGAAAATTTGTCTTTTGGTAAATATTTAAATAACTTTCACCTATTGCTGTACAAATACGGTTGATTGTTTAGGATAAAATATGGAAACGAGTGCAATAACTTTTTACAAGTTATCTTCTTTTCAAAAAAATATTTTTTACACCACTCAATCAGTTTCTGCTACAAAGAGTATTAACAGTAAAAAGAATGACAGTACTAGATCCAGTATATTAAAATTGACATAGACTATGAATATTGTGGAAAAAGGGAGTAAAACAAACGAATATTCCTTTACAAATGACTTAAAAAGTTAGCTTCTGCATAATTATCATTTACGTATACACTCATGAAAACCCCAGAGAAATAGCCTCTTCTAAAATTGCTCTGTGTGAGAAGGTAATACTTAACCCTGTACCACACAGTCCCGAGAGCTTTTGAAAACAACTTGTAAAAATTTATTGCATCTACATGTACTCATTTTCTCGCACTGATTTTGATCCCTTTAGAGACAGATTTCATCGTTTGAGTCACCTTTTATTTGTTTTTAAAAAAAACAACTAAATTTAGACAAGTCTAAAATTTTGTCGTTTGGTGAAGAATTAAATTACAAATTTAACCTACTGTTGTATAAAATACGACTTCTAAAGACCATGCAGTTGATCTCTAACTTTTTCAAACAACTCTTTTTTTTAAATCAGTGAAACAGTTTCTTGCATCTTTCAAATGTTCCCCTTATAACAACTTTCATATATTCATTGTTCATTGGTAAGAATTAGTCTAAACAGTGAGGGGCTAATTGTTGATTCTTCCATATTTAAACGACGCAGCCTGCAAAAAGCATAACCGCGAAAAGGTTGTACCCATCTTTATGTATCAAAATATAGTTCAATGCATGGATAGAACTATTAATAGTAGTAGACATTGTGAGAAAAGGCGACATCGCTCATTAAGCAAAAGCATTACCGAGTAGAAATCAGCTTTCTTATATGCTGAATCTGTAACTTTTCGTGTGCATAAAACAATGTACATTTACCCTGACGGTTCTGATCAGTATTCAAAATTAATATATGTGCTATAAATCGGTTTTATTTCTCCTTCTCCCCCACTTTTTTTTAATATTTCTTTAATCGTACGAAGTGGAAATTATACAAATCAAAACAATCAAACCACACACACAAAATGCAATTTGTAAATTCTGACTTAATTACCCCATCAAGATATAACCTGTAGCTTTTTACTAAACGACTAAATTCTAAGTTTTATTTTTTCAAGTTGAAAGCATTTGCAGATGACAAATGAGGCACATAATGAAACTTGCTTTTGAAAGGGTAGAAAACATTGTAGGAAAATGATTGGTTGGTTGTATTGGGGTTTAACGTCACTTTAACAGCTAAGGTCATATCATGGCGGTCGGTGATGCACATGTGTTTCCTGGCTTTCTCACACCAGTACTAACACAACTTCCTTTCCAAAGCCACCGACTACTTTTCTCACATGCTTCAGCAGAGGTGAGAGGCGAAAATACGCCGGAAAGAAAGTTCGCCTCAACCGGGTATCGAACTCACAACCACCAGGTCATGAGTCCGACACGCTCACCACTGAGCCACCCGGGCGGGGCTGTAGGAAAATGAGAACTTGTCGATCACAAAGATTTTCACCTTTCCGTGTGTTTTCAAAAACCTTCTTTCTCAGGGTCGTGAAACCATGGAATTATTTGCTAAGGTACTAGTATTTAACTGCATATAGCACATTTTCCCGTCAAAAGTTGAACTCGTTACCAAATGACGAAATTTTGGACTCGATCAAGTTAAAAGCATTTGCAGACAACAAATTAAATGCAACTCGAATTATAATGCCTGTCTTTGAAACAGGAAAAAATGCTGGTTACCAGAATTTTCTCCCTTTCCCCCAAAGTTTTCAAAAGGCTTTTCTTTCAGGTCCGTTAGACTCGAAAGTGTATGATGAATTTAGTGTTAAACTGGAATCCCAAAATGCCGAATTTTTTGCTGGATGCAGCAACCTGTTGATACAGTAATATCAAGGATTTTTAAAAATCGACGCAAAGAATCGATCAGGACCAAGATCAGACTATTTGTTTTGTGCAGCTTGTTACAAATCTACACTGTCAACAAAAGTGCATTTGGACGAATTAGAATTCAAGATGAGACTACTTTTTTTGCAGTTTATTAATTATTGGTCTACATTGTCAGCAAAAAGTGCATTTAGACGCACAGAGCAGTTTAAGAGCCGAACAGCAGGGATCAGTAATGTTTCAGAGAATCCAAACTTGACCCTTAAACAGAGGAATGAATTCATTTACTAACTGACAAAGCTTAAAGGGTAACTCCAGACCAAAGCTATTTTTGGATATAAGAATCCTTAAATGAAAACAATCTTAAAATTGAAAACCATATTTCAATGTCTTTCGTAAAAAGAGAGTTATTAGCGAAACTGTGGTTTGCACACCTGTGCGAGTTTGTGAAATCTTCGATAAACCGGATGTGACGTAGGAAATGTGACCCACACATTTATTTCGGCTTCTG
The DNA here is from genome assembly GCA_946811185.2 of Hippopus hippopus. Lineage (NCBI taxonomy): Eukaryota > Metazoa > Mollusca > Bivalvia > Cardiida > Cardiidae > Hippopus > Hippopus hippopus. The sequence goes on along the minus strand of OX328101.1, from coordinate 21,775,294 downwards.
TGTACTGTTAATTTGCTCTGATACTGACTTTTTTCTCACAACCCAATCGTCCTTCATGTCGGAAGACGATTTTTTTTTTTGTCACAAAAATCCCTATCGTAAATCGGGTGCCGAGTTTAAGCACTATTTAGAGCCAGGAGATGACTATTTATTCGTCAGTCTGCTGTCTGTCTGTCTAAACCGAATGACGTGGCTTAATATCAGATCTACTATTAATCCTCAACAGGTTAAATAAACCTTTATGCCGATTGCAAAAGTTCGAATACTGCTAGTTTTTGGAGACAGATATCTCCGTATTGGACACTGTACATAAGATCAGATTGCACGTTCTGTGCAGTCTGATCTTAATATACATTGTTCGCAAAATGTTATTGAGTCGCGCTCAGCAGCCTTGGGGCCACACAGAAATTGAAATGGGGCAAGAAATCAATGGTAAATTCACTGTTGATTATCCATCTCTTTCATATTACTTAGAGAGGGAGAGAGAGTTGGGGGGTAGTTAGAATAGAAATTCGACAAGCAGCTTATGGGATTTTTTTTTTTATTTAAGATTGTATGAATGAGGAAAATACAAAAGTTATGACATTCGACTTAACCATTTAACCTGTGTAAAATTCCAAATTCCATTTACATTTTATAAGAAAAAGGGTTCAATATGGTCGTGAAAACAAAAGAGTAAATTTGTACATGACATGTTTATGACACGTGCTTGTTAATCTCCAGCTGCAAAAAAAAAGTGAGACCACGACGGTGCGATACCAACATCAAAGTGGCGCCGAATTAACCCTCTGCGCCTTTACATTGATGGAACACACAATTCTTTTCTCAAAATAAAAGGTTGGCGCACTAAACTTTTGCGTAAAGTTTGTAACAAATTTTTAATTTACGCTGAATTTTGTATGGTCAGCATCTGTTATCTCGTACTTGAATACAGCGAGAAATACGGAAAAAGAAAGTCAAATAATATTTGTCCGCGTTGATATTTCCTTTTAAATTTACGCCTAACATGTCTCAGTATTTAGGAAATGGACTGACCCTGTATTTTGCAGACGATCAAAAACGTTTACTGCTTGATATGGAGGGCAGGAAGGCAGGAGGCAATTCAGACAATCTTTTAACGTTGTTGTTGATGAAAGAAACAAATTTGAAATTGTGAAAATAACACGTAGGAAAATAAATGAAGATCGAGTGAAAAAAATGGATTCAACTTAAACGGCAAATTTAGGATGTGTGCTGGATTTAATGTTGTTTGTGAATATTAAAGAGAGGATACGATTTCTAAGGTAGATCAAGGCTTTTAATTCTTCCCAAGCTGAAGGAGACATGTAAAATGCTGACACTGACAGTGTAGATCAAGATCAGACTGCACAGGATGTGTAGACCGTTCAATGATCGACGGTGTCCTATATTTGGTAAAAAGAGCCTTAGAACTGTACTCGAGTGATTTCCTTTACACATTGCAACGTTCCTTCTACCACTTAGTAGAAGAGACTTTTGGCATATTTCAACTATCTTAAAGTTATTATTTCTTTTTTTTTTTTTTTTTTTTTTTTATCTATCAAAATTCGTTGATGAGACTGTGGTATAATTGAAATAACTTCAAGAAATGAATTTCAAAATAGTTTTGTTCCCCACTAGAAGAATAACTTTTCCTTTTCATAAGTGCTATCTCCACTAGGCTAATTCATTTAAAATTTCTTTCCTATTATTGTAGTAAGATGTAAGAGCGATAGAGATTGAAATTCTGCAGTAGACAAGTGACTGAAACGTGATAAAGCGATTTATATCTTTGCAAATTTCATGCAGTTTTCTCAGTTTTCTGTGTTAGTTCATATATAGCGACCATATTTTCTCACACTTGTGACGTCACGGCAGACTACCGGAAGTCACGATTTTTTCAATTAGCGACTTTCAGACAGGTGAAAATCCGAAGTTTAAACCTCTGTATCTGGTGAACTAAGCATCACAGAACGCTAAGATTTTTTTTGTTAACATACTCTAGTATAGTTTTATCCGATTTTGAAATAAAAATTTTGGCCTAGAGTTACCCTTTAAATACAACAATTTCAATGGTCTTTTTCAAAGAAAAATCTTGCTGTATCTGATGACCAATGTAAATCAAATTTTCTGAGCTCTCTGATATGGGTGCACATTCTGTGCAGCCATATATTGATCTTCAAGGAGACAAAGGGTTTAGGTTGAAATCCGAAAAAAAAAAACCGACAGGGCAGATATATACGGTGGCACAAAAGTGACATGGAAGATATATTTTATACTACGTGCGCACGCAGTAGCTAATACGTGCGCACGTATTAGTTATTACGTGCGCACGCAGTAGCTAATACGTGCGCACGTAATAAGTAATACGTGCGCACGCAGTAGTATTACGTGCGCACGCAGTAGCTAATACGTGCGCACGTAATAACTAATACGTGCGCACGCAGTAGCTAATACGTGCGCACGTATTACATATTACGTGCGCACGTAATAATCCACCAATCAGAATCATGAACGGAAGCCATTGTTTCAAGATGGAAGTGGAAGATAGACATTTATTGATTCGTGATAAACTGATTGGTCGATTATTACGTGCGCACTTATTAGTTAATACGTGCGCACGTATTAGCTACTGCGTGCGCATGTACTAGCTACTGCGTGCGCACGTAATAACTATTACGTGCGCACGTATTAGCTAATACGTGCGCACGCAATAGTATTACGTGCGCACGTATTAGTTATTACGTGCGCACGTATTAGCTACTGCGTGCGCACGTATTACTTATTACGTGCGCACGTATTAGCTACTGCGTGCGCACGTAGTATAAAATATATCTTCCATGTCACTTTTGTGCCACCGTAGATATACAGTCTAGGCAAGGATTGTAAATTCGATGCAGGCTACTGTTACGTAATGTTACGCTTCTCTTATCTTTTATAACTGCGGGATATCAAATATGGATTACTAGTATATACGCGGTTTAAGTTCGCCAAACTCCGGAAACTCCCGAACCTTTACGTATGATATCGATTATTCTCATCGATTTCTCGGTATGCAAGACTGCTGATAAGGCATGTCCGTGAAAGTTGGCTATGGTACAGAATCCAAAGTCACATACATATTTCCGGTCCTATACTATGACCATTGGACGGTTACGTGAGATACCACGGGTCGGGTGTCAGTTTGTTACTCGGGACCTATGGTTTACGTCTCGTCTATTAGTTATTTTAGTTAGTCATTCAGGGAAATAGAAGCCACACCCTCAAGTATCCCGAAATTTGTCTATTACAAGCCCCACGCCCTATAGAGCTCTATTCCAGCTGGCATATGATTGATTGATTGAATTTGCGTTTATTTATCGTCGCCACCGGTTGCCCATATGGGCGACGCCCCCTGAAGGCTGTTAGTATTGTTACGGGGGATAGTGCAGATACAGGACGAAACCAATCTTAAGTTACGCCTGGTTCTTTTACGTGCTCGGTGTATAGCACCGTCACACGGGACCTCGGTTTAACGTCTCATCCGAAAGACTATTAGTAATTTTAGATGGCCAGCCGTGGGGATCAAACCCACACCCTCAAGTGACTCGAAACATCACGTTCACGAGTCCTACGCTCTACCTATAGAGCTATGCGGGCTGGTCGCTGGCATATGAGACAGCGACGAAGCGAATAGTCTCTTTTTACCCAATCCGTAACCGCCATCCAGCATGTTACAACGAATCGCAGTACCAACGAAACGGCTTCTCTGCAATATAATTTCTATAAGCCGCTTTACAAAGTGAAAGTCAGCCCTAGATCTCTTAATAACTAAGCAGACTTCCTCAATCAGGAGGTAAAAAGCATCTGCCAAAACTTAATTACAACTTCATTGACCAGTGCTTTTGCCAGTATTTGCTAAAATTTAGGAGCTAGGTATATTGATTAACTGGTAGAATGGTGCTTCACGCCTCTTCAACATTATTTCAGTCATATCTAGGCGACAGCTCACAAATTCATGTACGAGGGCTGTTCGATATGTAATGTATATTGTACCACAGCGCGATAACGCTTTGGACGATTTCGTGGATGATGATACGCTTGAATAGCTCTATTAAATACCTTTCCAACGGTATAAATACGAGCCTTCAGCTCCACATAGTTTTAAACTTATAGTCATTTCAATAGAGGTAGTCGTTGACCAATGTTGTAAAAATGGTTGGGAAACGGATTAAGAATATTAAAGAAATTAGAGCTTATATAAAAGTTCGCACAAAACTCGGTCATTCGGTAATGCAGATTTTTACTGAATTTGGGGAAGTTTATGGGTCTGATAAGGTATCTTATGAGACAGTTCTTAGGTGGAGAAAGAAATTTCTGACTGGCACAGAGTCCGTCAAAGATGCAGCAAAATCTAGCCGACCTGTGACTGTAACAGGCAAGGCAAATGTCTCAAAGTCAGGGCATTTTATTTTGAAGCGTATTTTGAAAGTACGAAAGATTTCTGCCAGATGGATACCGCATATATTGACAGATGACAAAAAAGGGGTACGATTACAAACCGCTAAGCAATTGCTCAAAATGTTTCCCAAATTCAATCAAAGACAATTTGCAAACATTGTTACTGGTGACGAAACATGGGTTCACTATTTCGAACCAGTAAGAAAAATTGGAAACAAAATATGGCTAACTAAACACGGTAGAAGGCCTGTAGTTGCCAAAAGAAGCATAAGCACAAAGAAAGTTCTTTATTGCATTCTTCTCATGTGATGGTATAGCCGTACAAATTCCGGTGCCGAAGGGCAAAATTGTTTCAGGTCGGTATTACCGAGATGTTATACTAAAAAAGGTAAAGAAATATTATCTTAAACGACGCCCTGTGTCAGGATTTAGGCATGTTCGTCTACTTCATGATAATGCTCCATCACATACATCTGAGCTTGTGAAGCAATTTTTGAAGTCGGAGAAGGTTACAGTCCTGCCACATCCACCATACTCTCTAGATCTAGCCCCATGCGACTTTTTCCTTTTTCCAAAACTTAAAAAGTTCTTATCTGGTCGTCGTTACAAGTCCCGACAAGCCCTTGGCTCAGCCATCAGTCAGTGCCTCAGAGGTCTACCTAAATCAGTGTACCGTGACGCATTTCAGAAATGGATTCAGAGATTGAAATTATGTATTTCAAACCGCGGAGAATACTTTGAAGGGATGTAATGTTCATTTCACTATTTGAGTCGAATGCTTTTGAGATATCGTACAATACACATTACATATCGAACAACCCTCGTATATCCTGGATTTAACCAACACCAGGCCAGGTTTTGAAGTTTCTTGCCTAAGATCATCCCATTAAAAACCCAGTGTTTTCAGTCATGCTCGAACCTTGGGCCTCCAGGTTGCGAAGTCCTATACTCTACCGCTTGGTCACGTGCGGCCACAAGAATCAGATAAAGATCTGATAGTTTTGTCCGGGATTTCAACAGTACTAGGCTCGTGCTCCGAATTTTCTAACCTACGGACACTTCAAAGAAAGGACCAGTGCTTCCAGTGATGCTCGAGCCCGGGGCCTCAAGGTTATGAGTCCTATACTTTGCCACTGAGTCTAGCAAAACCCATAAGTATATAAATGTCTATGTCCGCTAATGCAAGTAAAGTTGTGAAGGGCACTCTTGGAACAGTTTGCCTTGTGTCGTCATGAAAATTTCCCTTAATTGGAGAGGTCATCAGACCTCTCCAACAGTGGTGAGTTTAAAAGGCAGACTGCCACAGAATTTGCTGTCTAAATCCATTTTTCTTGCGAAATTGTTCTGATACACAGTCTGTTTCGTCATGGTTTTGTAAATAAAGCGAAATTAAAAAACCGAAACAAGAAATAGACCTGGTTTATTTTTATATGACGAATTTCAGAAAAGATACGTTATATTAATTTGCCATGGCTGCAAATGACCCCTCAAATAATTGTAATTTTTCATTTAGCAAATAAATATAAGCAGAACAAAAAATAAGAAGAATTTCGTTAAAAAAGAGAAAAAAAAAACCGATGGACAAGATCATGCGACTTGAAAACGCGACAAGAAGGTCAAATAACCGTCATGTATTTAGCGTTACCCCCGATTCGGGGACTAGCTCCGATTTTATTTTTGTGATTGTTTCTCCGCTAGAGACCAAGTCACAAAAATAACATCGGAGCAACCCTTCAGACTGAAGGTAGTAAAGCATATGAGGTTTCTACGTGGCGGCTTTTTTACTTGTTTGTTTACATGTACCAAAATATACTGAAATTAAAAGCCAATAAACTATTTGAAAACATTGATGTTGACCTCTCCTGGCTTCTTTTTTAAAGAAGCCAACTTGTATAATCTAATACTGTATTACGTATATGCAGCCTGGAAAGTAAAACGGGGCGGGGGTTTACCATATCAACCTATTTACACCTGGAAAAGTTGATTTTAAATAGATGATTGGTAATCGAATATTTCGCTTTTTGTAAAGTTAACTAACTCAAGAAGCCTGACTAAATTCCTTTGCCTGCCAACAGGCGGATTTCTGTTGTTCAAAATTCACAAAATTTGTTGCGAAATTTGCGAGCTACGTTGTTACTACCGCATTTTTGGAACTGTTTAAATGATATCAAATTAGTATTCCGCCTTGCCCATTCCTACAGTTGGGTCCTCATCACAAAATGCTTGACATGACGCATTCAGACATAAAGTTCAAGTCACTCGATTGGCCAATCAAATCTTGTTCCAGATTTTTCTCTCAAGATGGAGCTTAAAAATTCATGTCATTGGTCAGGTGCCCACAGAAATATTGTCCATCTAAAGTCTAAAGACAAGTATATATACCATGCCCTGTGAAAAGGAGGCTTAATGCATCTGCAAAAAGTATCGACCCCTGCCAGCCTACGCAGTCCGCGCAGGCTGACTTGGGCCGATTTTGTGTCCTATTTGTACATTTTCTGCATGTCAAAGGACCACTCTACCTTTAATCTAAAAAATGAGACATTTACGGTGCTTCTTTTGATACTTGGACATTCAATATGCACCGTACCGTCTCATGTCCATCGTGAATCTTCCTGTAGAAAAGCTACAGTACCGTACCGACTTTCTGTTTCGTCGGTTCAATCTAAATTGCACCGAAATACAACTAACTTTTAGTGATGAACATGACCAAGGACAAGTTTTTAAACATTTCATTGTCTAAAGCGCTTTTAGAAGTCGTTTATAGCAGGTAAATCTGAAAAAAAAAACTAGCGTTATTTGGAAGCCATTTTGTGTCTATTTTTGAGAACCTAAACATCTCGAGTTAAAGATTAAAACGCTTCTTTTGTTTGTTTTTATGTTTAGCTTTTAAATTGTAAATACTTGTATTTAAAACGAAGAATTATTGCATACGCAAGCAACTTGTTTTGTCGTCAATTTGCGAAAATATGGGAGTTTAAACGTGCGCACACAATCTGCGCGGAGATTTCTGCCTTTTTTAGCTCCACTGGCCAAAGGCCAAGGGCTTATGTCATGGCCCGGTGTCCGTCGTGCGTCCGTGCGTCCGTCCGTCCGTGCGTTAACTTCTATTTTAAACATCTTCTTCTCTGAAACTACCCAGCCAATTTTGATGAAACTTCACAGAAATGATCCTGCCATGGTCCTCTTCAGAATTCTTGAAAGAATTTGACTACTTCAAAAACTCTGGTTGCCATGGCAACAAAACTTAAAAATTTTGGAAATCTTTGAAATCTTCTTGTCTGAAACCATAAGGCCTAGGGCTACCAAATTTGGCATGTAGCTTTATCTAGTGGGCCTCTATCAAGTTTCTTCAAATTATAGCCCTGGGGTCAAATTTGACCCCTCCCCGGGGGTCACAAGTTTTACATAGGCTTATATAGAGAAAATTTTAGAAATCTTCCAGTACCTAGCCATGAGGCCTAGGGTTACCAAATTTTGTAGGCCTCTACCAAGAGTGCCCAAATTATCGTCCTTGGGTCAAATTTGACCCCACCCCGGGGGTCACAAGTTTTACATGGGCTTATATAGAGAAAATTTATGAAATCTCCCGGTACTTAGTCATAAGGCCTAGGGCTACCAAATTTCGCATGTAGCTTTATCTAATGGGCCTTCACCAAGAGTGCGTAAATTATAGCCCTAGGGTCGAATTTGATTCATCCCCTGGGGTCAGAAGTTTTACATGGGCTTATATAGTGAAATCTTTAGAAATCTTCTTGTTACTAACCATAAGAACTAGGGCTACCAATTTTAGTCCTGTCTCAGGGGTCTTATGTTCAAAACCAATTGGCCAAGTATTGTAATGTTTGGCATGTAGGGATTTTACGTATTAGCCAGTGGAGCGATACAGGGCCATCATGGCCCTCTTGTTTTTTTTTCGCGATCGTCTCTGTACCTGGATGCCACCCATGAAAAACTAAAATTGCATTCAGGCACAGATATATTTACCATTCTACCTCCAAATCAAGTCGATTGTAAGTCTAATGGGATTTTGTGTGTCCATAATTATATGAAGTCTTAATTGGTGTAATGCAATACGGCATGCTTTAAACCTCCTTTTGTCCAGAGCACGGCTCGTCTACATGTAGAGTCGGCGTAAGCGCGCACCTGGAAAGCATTTAGAACTACATAACCTTTTTCTGCTAAATTTAAGCAAAAAAGAAAAACAAAATTCTAGACTTCATTGCCGAGTGAAAAACAGATACATGTATGAACCCGAGAAATCCTTGTAGCAAGTTTTTAAAGGAAGTGACCAACGGAAGTACCGGGATTAGGTCTCATCTGTCTAAAGTCGGAGCGATATTATGTACCGAACACGAAATGTATGAAATATTCCTGTACTCTTTGTCATTACTGGATTAACTCTTTACCACACTGCAAAATTTTAGACTGGTCCTAATTGAAAGCATTTGCAGACTACAAAATTAAAATATGCACAAATTATAAAATTTGCCTTTCAAAGGGTAGAAAGCATTGTGGGAAAAGGAGAAAATGCTGGTTACCAGCATTTTCTCCTTTTCCCACAATGCTTTCATGAAGCCTCTTCCTTGGGGTCGTTAAAACTCCTGATTGTGTGGTAAAGGGTTAAGCCTTTACCACACATTCCCGTGTTTTTACAACGTTGGAGAAAAAAACTTTTTGAAAACATTGTGAGAAAAGGAAAAAATGCTGGTAACCAGCATTTTTTTCCTTTTCCCACAATGTTTTCTATCTTTCAGTTTTCAGTTTTCGTCTGATGAGCCAAGTTGAACTTTGTCATCTGCAAATGCCTTAAATTTGGATAAGTGAAAAAATTTATCGTTTTGTTTGGAGTTTTAGCCACGACTGATTCCGTCACGAAATGCTCTCTGACCGTGTCACATTTGGAAACGGAAATGTAAGCAGTGCTTCGAAATAATCGGTACTAGTTGGTTTTTGCTGCGATAAACCCGTATAAGCTGTTTTTCCTTCTGTTAGACCTCTTTTTTCTTCCCTTTTTCGTCACTGAATAAAACTTTGACACTTGCGTCACTGACGTTAAGCTTTTCCAATCGTTTTAAACCTCACAATGTAGTTTACGTCAATTAAGTAGCCTACGTGTACTCTATTCTGTTAATTTCCAATGAAATTATCTGAAATCGTTTTCCGGAACGGGTTCCTAAGTAACATTTTGGAAAATTTTCTTTGTTGTTAAATGCTGTATTTCATAAGTCAGTGTTGATATAATATGTTGAACTTGAGAAATAGACTATAAATCTTAAGGTTTAACTCTTTATCAAAAAAAAAAAAAAAAAATGCTTAATCTTGATAATAAAAGAGTTTGCAAAGGGCAGATTTAGTGTTAAAAGAAATGTGATTTCTGCCAAAAAAAGACATAAAAAATTGTGGGAAATGTTTTCAAAACTCTTCTTTTTCAGGATTTTTAAAGTACGAGATAGTTCGATAAAGAGTTAAGACGGAAATAAAAATACGATATTTCAAAATGCAATTTACTGATTCATTTCAACCACTTACATATCCTTTGTGGTTAACAGGCTTCCGGATCGTGGTTTCGTAACAAAGACAGTTCGATCCTTTACATGCGTAACTATTCTTCAAAAATGAGGAAATCTGCAGGGCGTAAAATTTCACAGTTTTACAATAGAAGTGAATACTTTAAGACGGAAAAATAAAGTGCAATATTCCAAAAGCACATTTTTGTGATTCATTTTGGTCGCTAAAAGGCTCTATTTGGTTTTTTTTTTTTTATCAAAATTTGTTGGAAAATACCGATTAATACAATCGAATGAAGGCCTATTTATATTTGCAACCGCACAGAAACTGTACGGTAGCATTCTGTAACAGGTGCTATTGTGGGCGTTAAAAGATACATCGATACTCGTTTTCAGGCAGTTTTTAATTCATTTCATCCTTATTTTATGAGTCTATAATCATTTTTCTATCTTCATGCCAAATGTTGCACTGACGGCTGCAAGATTGCTCAGATTACGATGGATAGAAAATGCATTTCATGTTTTGGAGGTCCTCAAAACAATCGCCGTTTGCGTTTCCGGTTTTTAAACGAGGACAAGTATTTTGAGTACCATACATATTGCTACTTTATCTGTTTACACAGCTGAGCCATTCTACATACTTTCAAGTTTGAACAGCGTTTTTTTTTTTCTCTAGCTGTAAGGATTTATCTTTAATTAACGAAATGGTCGTTTTGCAATCCAAAACTCCATCTGTTTTTGTGATATAAGATATCAGATCATCGCACGGACTTGAATACGAATCCTCGTAATAGACGCGTGCTATTGATAATGTGATATTCCCACAAATCTTTGCGAAACTGTTGCACAAAATCTAAAAATACCTCGAGAGGCTACGTAGCCAATTAACCCTTAGAGCGCCAAATAAATCTTATAGACATTTTAAATTTAGACATAAAACCCGAGTAAATGTAAGGTCAAGGTTGATTTTGTCTTGAATGTCTCAGCAAAGCGGACAGTGTAGATCAAAGATCAGACTGCACGTTTTGTGCAGTCTGATCTTGATCTACAATGGCCGCAAAAGCAACTTTAGTTGTGAAAGGCGCTTCAAGGGTTAAGGAAATTATATATATCTTTTCTTCCTTTTGCATTTGTTTTTGTACTAATGGTTTGCCAGCTGTCGCCTTACTTAATTCAGTGATGGATCATATTTTCAAGTTTGACGAGATTATTAAAATCTAAAAAGTACCCTTCAACGTATCGATTGTGTTTGATATGACTTCCGGGTCGTTTTTCTAACAAAGATAACTCAATCCTACATTCATTCATTACTTTTGAAAACTGAAGATATCGTCATGGCCATTAATTTAGATTTTGACCAATATAAAAAAGAAAACAAAAGATTGATCAGTATTCAATAATCCAAGAGACATTGATGTGTCAGGAAGAAGAAGAAGAAGAAAAAATGCTTGTTATCCATTACAAACAGTATTTTCTCCATACTTTATGTTGTTTTACTTTTGTTGTGTCGTAGACTTGTCTCAGCACGTCTATAGTGTTACAGTGGATTCTGTAAAAATCACAGTTGCTGGCAGAAAAAAAGTACTGTAAAACCAGAACAAAAAGTTGCCAATTTTCAGAATTCTAGTTTTAAACTACGTTTTTTTTTTTTGCCAGCGACTGGAATTTTGACAGATATTTAACCGTAACACATGACCAGAATTATAATAATATCTACATTTCTAAATGGATATGAATTAAATTTGTCTTCGTTTTGACTTCCAAGTTGTTTTATTTTTGGCTTTTAGTGTACGTGCCTTTATAGACATAAACCATGCCTTTATAGTTTATAGACATAACCATGCCTTTATAGACGTAACCAATCTAGTATAAATGTAACAAAAGTGCGGAACATATTCGTTTACTTGTTTATGATCTTTCAAACGTTGTGAGAAACCGGGAAACTGCTTGGTATAAGCACTTGCTCCTTTTCCCACAATGCTTTCAAAGCTATTTACGGCAGTGGCTTTACGACAACCAATCAAACTGTCTCGCGACTCGATAGCTCATAACCGCTATCACGTCACAACGTATAACCAGGGATCGTGTATATAAGATCACTGGTATAACCGAGCAGCACTCTCGGAAATGGGGGTTTAATGCATCTTTATAGTGCATAATACCAATCAGCTCGTCGCATGAAGTAAACCCTAATAAAAAAAAAAAACTGATTCAGAGATTAAAAGGGTCCTGCAAAATGTGTCGACTCAGGTCAGCCTGCGCAGACTGCAGAGGCTGATATTGGTCGATGCTTTTTGCAGATGCATCAAACCTCCTTTTCACTGAGCATGACCCACTATTTCTTTGGACTCAGCGCCGTGACTGAGTTTTTCATAAAAAAGGTCAAGTCTAGTGGTGGTTACTAGTAAGTTTGAATCCTCTTGACAGTATTTATTGTATTTTGTGGCGTGTTTCATTTTGTTCGGCGTAGCTGAATGCGCTGGCTTTTGACCTACTTCTTGGTACAACCAGTCGTAATAAAGAATGAATAGATGGTAATTTGCGATTGGTCAAAAATGTGCACATGATTATTCGGCGGGCCCCTTCTGGTGAATTTGCTCGCACATTCATGAAATCACTATTAACAAGCGTTACTACTGCTATAATCGATACCCCAGCGGCCTAGATTTATACCATAGCAAACATGTATATATTAGAGAATGATTCTTTTCTTGTGCTATTTGGAAATTTAATATTTTCGTAAGCGTTACCCAGTAACCCAATACTACTTTTCCACAAAATGAAAAACAGTGGGGAAAAAGAGGCAATTGCTCGTTAGGTTACTTTTCATTATTTATTCATGTACCGCTAACGCCGCCTATCTTTTTTTTTTTAAGATATTTCTTGTTCCCATTATGATCAAACAGCTCCTTTCCCCCTCTAAGATGTAAAAGCCTCATCTAGATGATAAACCAAATACCAAATTTCTTCAGCAGATTTTTTGTTCCTGCCAAAGCCCAGTTGTAAGAGGCTTTTATATCATTCTCAACCCGTAAGCTCCTAAGCGCGACTCACTGACCTTTTGCGGGCAGCGTAGATCAAGATCAGACTGCACAGAACGTGCAGTCTGATCTTTGATCTACACTGTCCGATAAGGAGATATAATTATTTCCTCCAAAAATACCTTTCAAACTGCAATATTTGGGTTTTTAATATCGGCTTGAAAGGTTCATTTCTTTTATTTAGCAGGATAAGGGTTCATGTTCAGTTATCATGGGATCAGTGAAAACGAGGTGATCGAGAGCAAGAATCTGTCAAGGTAGATAATTCGAACTTAAAACTTTTATATCGCCTTCTCAGTAGAGAGATCAAGTCCGCTCTAATTTTGTTGACAGTCTAGAATATTTAAGTACATATTTTTTTTTTTGAAAACTGTAACAAATCGACGTTAAATGTGTGATTAGATTTGCCTAGACTCGGCTCTTAATGTACTAAAATGGTATGGCTTCAATATAACATGTATACCGGAAGTAGTGCAGAAACACATGTTATTCCTACATTTAAGAGGGTCATGCTAAAAAGAGTGGGACTGGTTTATATATAAAATGTTTGATTTGGGTTCGATCCTTTGCGAGAGCAAGTTTGTTGAAACAGCGTTGACGACTGATGCCTGCATCACTCGGAAACTGCTGCATTAACCATCCCCAGTCCCCCATCTTGCCCCTAAAAATGGAAATACATGTAATTAAGCATACGACGTTTCTTTGCTATAACGATTATGTTCGATGTTTCTTTGCAATAAATCATACAATATAGAATTGGAAAGGACAGAATGTAAAATTTTATCTTGACCTTATCAAACTAGGCTAACTATGTCACATTTACTTCTCACAGTTCACTCTTAATGTATACTACTCTACGAAGTATAAGTATGAAAAGTTCACTTGTTAGTATGTTCGGCGTTTAACACCGTTTACAACATCATTTCAATTATATCAAAACAGCAAAAGCACCTGTTCATCTGGAGCTTTTTTAGTCAGAACTACGCACAACACCTTGTTAGCCGGCTGATTCAATGACATAAAAGTCTTTAAGTGAGGTCACAGCCGAAATCTATTGGCTATTTAGAGGTTGATTTTGCCGATACCACACGTCACAAGTCGGCCGATTCCGTATTTACGTCTAACCTCGTTTCACTCGTCAGAACACGGCCGATTCCGTACCCACATCTAACCAACTCCGTATAAAGGAGGTTTCCATTTTGAACTCGAAATCACATGAGCTTACACATGTTGGCGCCCATGAAAATCGTTTAACAACGACATGAACAACCACGGTGAAGTAATTCACATTTATCTATCTGTAGATGAAAGCTCCTAACGGATTTCATAAACCACGCTAAAATTTTGATTGTACAAAGTGTCTATCCACGTAAATATTCTTAGAGAGATATCGATAGAAAGTTGTTACTCATGTTTCCTTTTTTAAGTGGAGCCTTACAATTTTAAAAATGGTAAAACGGCGTATTTCCGGCGAAGAAATGTACCGTATAGGTGCATATCAAGCTACGTGATACAGTCGAGGGACTTGATCACCAGATCATCCGAAGTTTGCCGAATGACCTCGTCTGTATCAAGGGGCATTCGGCATACCTCGGGTGATGGGATTCGTTAGATGTAGGTACGGAATCGGCAAGGGGGTTTCTATTCTTAAATACTGGCAGTCACATGATCTCAAAGATGGCGGCGACCATGTAAATCGATTAGCAACGGCATCAACAGCCACGTTGATAAGTAATCTGTCGCTGAAAAATGCCTACGGAATTGATAGGCTAAGTTATACAAGAAATATCTTTTAAAAAAGACAGACGGCGTAAGAGGCACTGGGATATGAATATTTAAATTCGTTTGTTGTATAATATGAAGTGAAATGATGAAAACAGTTCTGAAAGTAGCCTCTTAAATTGTTTTGCATATGGTTGAAAGCAAAATTTTCAATAAGATTTAAGAATGAGGAAGCTCTCGTAATGAGCGTGATTGAGCAATACATTAATTCTCGTGTTTAACGTAAAATGAGAGTCGACATTCTGCCATGTTTCGGAATATATCGTTTGTTCTGTTTTTTATTAATGAATCATGTTTAAATAGAGGTCTGTTTAGACCATACGATGAAATCTTTAAAAAGAAAACAAAGTAGATTTGCATGTTTTTGTACAAAAATGAAGCACCTTTCAAACATCGACTATTTGTCGTTATCAGAAGGCGGGGTTTTATCACCCCTCTCAATGCTTGACCACACCCACCTACTTTTATTAAGGGTAATTTAGTAGAAACCAGTTTCTTCGCTAACAACGCAATAAAATCAATTGTTCCCCCAGGTAGGCATAGTTATTCACGTTTCGAATTAAATCAACAAATTCAAGACATAACATCTTTTTTCATTGTGAGAAGAAACGAAGTCAGTTGTTTCACAACCCGTTTTCGTGTAAGACTATAGAGCGGTAGCCTGCCGTCGCGATTCGTATTCGGTTTTACGCGAGGAAAAACGGGTACCAAATCTCTTACATTTACCAAAATAGAAAACTCGCCAATACTCATTGCTATTAGTTTATCCATATGATTTAGATTATGGATGTTTAGCTGAGTTTAACATTTGCATGGCCAAAAAGTACATCTTTACACATGTAAATGTGATCATTACGTGATTTTCTAGTCATAAACACTTTTATCCAATGTCGGTAAATTTCTACTGTGACCTTTGTTTTTTTGCGTAGTTTACCTATATTTGGCCAATCACAAAATGTGTAACCATTCATTTCCTCCTAGTACTGAAAGTAGGTCAAAAGTGAGATCATACAGCTACGCCGAAAAATAAATGTACAAACTGCTTGTCAACGGAAATATATTTTAGAAAGATTCCGATAGAAAATTGTGCCTAAGGTTTGTTTTCTTGTGTACACAGCGTCACGATTTTAAGAACGGTAAAGCAATAATTTTCCGGCGAAGAAATGTACCGTGTAAGTGCATATCAAGCTTCGTGATACAGCCAAGAGACTTGATCATCGGATTACCCGACGTTTGCCGAATGGGCCGATACATGTCAGAAAGTAGCGGACAGTAAAGATCCGAGATCAGACTGCACGTTTTGTGAAGTCTGATCTTGATCCACACTGTTATCAAAAGCAATGAAAGGGGTATGACCTTCCGAAGGGTTGAAGCCACAAAGTTTACACAGTAGATACCAATCATCACCATAAATGTGTTTCCAGACTGTGTACATCCAATACAAGAAGCGGTTTTCACAATCATCTTGAATTCTTTGTACGTTTTTGCGCTTAATTATCGTCGCACAAGCACACCCCCTCCCAGAAAGCTGTTGGTCATTTCTAGTGATTTTTAATGCAAGATACAGGACGATATCTGTCCTAAGTTACGCCTGGTTCTTTCACGTGATCGGTGTATATCATCGTCACAGGGGATCAGTTTAAAGTGTTATAGGAACAATCAGCAATTCTAGTTGGCCAGTCGCGGCCCCGGAATCAAACCCACACCCTCAAGTACGCCTGGATTACAATTCCCATGCTCTACTGCTTTAAATAACTAAACCGGCTAACCGGCTGACTTATCTTAAATTCATTTCTCATTCTAAATATAACAGAACGCCTCAGCCAATCTGGGTCCGTATTAACCAACCATTCTTAAGAACGTTCTTTGTCTTATTCTTCAAGATTTCCTGACTATGAAAGTAACAGACCTTCTGATTGGCTAAACCAAATGGTTTAGCCAACCAGAAGTTCTGTTACTTTCATATTGACAAAATTCTGAAGAATAAGACTAAGAATGATCTTAAGAATGGTTGGTGAATACGGACCCAGAACTATCAGATGACAACATTAAATGCCAATCAGATGACTAGGAATGACACATGTTCGAGCTATTTATGAGAACGGCTCGAAACTGCTCTTAACGTGCAGTTTGACATTGAATCTATGAGTACACTGTTGATGTAGAAGCATCATTTTTCTTACTTTTCTATCGAAAATATTCATAATTCAATCGCAATTCCTATAAAAGACTATGCGTCTTGCACTTTTTCGGGTTGTATACTCTCATGTGGACTTCAGATAAACCATACACCAAATAATAATTTCAAAATCGTTTAAGGTATCACTACGAAATGAGGACCCTTTCTTTATTGTTGTTGGTGTTTTCATTTCCCGGTGTTATATCCCATCTTTGTTTAATTACACCAAGACAAAGAGGAACTATTGACATATTTCAGGTAAGATCGATGCATTCTTCGAATTATTGCTATATGTCATGTAAAGGAATCATATTGTGTGAAAAGGAGGCTTAATGCATCTCGGAAAAAGTATCGACCCAGGTCAGCCTGCGCAGTCCGCGCAGGCTGGCCTGGGTCCAAACTTTTTGATATTAGTCAGTTTTCTGCATGTCAAAGCATCAGTGTATTTCATTATTCAGTCGACTGTTATACGTGCAAAATGGATATTATGGATCCATGATTATGTGATGTCGTGCTTGGCTTCATGCATCACGTAGATGCATTAAACACTCTTTTGCCAGAATACGGCTTAAATATTTGTTCATAGCTTTTTCTATGTCGAAGCTTTGTGTCTTGGTAAATACTTTTTGGGATGATCTTAAAATAATCTCATCGTAATGAGCGGAACTTTATCGATTTGTACCGGGATCTACCCCGTCTTCTACAACATATCAGTCATTAGGGCGACAGTGTCTTTCATCAGTTCTTGGCTTTGGCTGTATAGGGCTTTGCCCGTGGACACCGAGGGTATCGAACCACAGGATCCAACTCGTTAATAATGACTTGGCCATGGAGAACTCCTTACGGCCGAGGCAAATTTCTAGGCCCCCCCCTCCCAAAAAAAAAAAAAAAAAATTCGTATTCTATATCGCAGTACATGCTGTGTTTAAATCTAATTGCAGTGGTCTTATGTCGCTTAGACACATAGTTACACAGTAAGTTGCACAATATCATTTCACGAAATACGTAACAATTTTTCTCGACCACAGTCCGGAAGTCCGACATGTTTCCGACATGCGCCACCTTGCGGAGGAATGCCACCGGAAACGCCGGATATCACCAAGACTTACACAGCGGGACAGACGGCTTTCTTCCAGTTCCAGCAAAATTACAATCACTATGAGCCCGGATACCCAGGTAAAGCTGCGACTTCAGGTGCTTTTGCGGACAGTGTAGATCAAGATCAGACAATACGCACAGTCTGATCTTGATCTACACTGTCCGACATGGTATGTATATTTCCGTTGAAATAAACTTCGAAATCGCAATATTTGGGATTTTGACCATTGAGGGTAAACTTTGTTGACTCATTTCATCACTGTACTGATAAGACTTATTTTACTATACTGCAAAGAAGTTTCTCGTGATCTGATTGGATAATATGCCCCGAACATATATATCATGTACACTGGCAAAACCAACGTAAAAACAGTTTCCCTTTCGGGAGCCCCGTAACACAACATCCAAAATGGTGGCGTCGATCAAGATTAACATCAAGATTATGCACCAAACTGCGCTTTTTACCAAGGTTTCAGTGACGTCAGTTCCCAGTGACGTCAGTTTTCATTGAATTTGGGCACTCAGAAGGGAAATTCTACTTCGTCAGCGTACTCAATTTTTGAAACCAAAAAACAGGTAAAATTCGCTTAACACACGTTGGAATGGTAAAACTTTGCAGTATAATAAATTCGTTGTACGGTCAGGTGGCAGGGGACTTGGAAACTTGTTCACGGCTGTGGCGCGGCTCGGGGCGACATGATTCGCCACAGCCGTGAACAAGTTTCCAAGTCCCCTGCCACCTGACCGTACAACTAATATTATTATACTGCAAAGAAATTTCTCGTGATCTGATTGGATAATATGCCCTGAACATATATGTCATGTACACTGGCAAAACCAACGTAAAAGCAGTTTCCCTTTCGGGAGCCCCGTATACATGACTACACTTTCAACACAACATCCAAAATGGCGGCGTCGATCAAGATTAACATCAAGATTATGCACCAAACTGCGCGTTTTACCAAGGTTTCAGTGACGTCAGCTCCCAGTGACGTCAGTACTCCTTGAATTTGGGCACTCAGAAAGGAAATTCTACTTCGTCAGCGTACTCAATTTTTGAAACCAAAAAACGGGTAAAATTCGCTTAACACACGTTGGAGTGGTAAAACTTTGCAGTATCTCGCCTTCGGCTCGGGGCGACATGATTCACCACAGCCGTGAACAAGTTTCCAAGTCCCCTGCCACCTGACCGTACAACTAATATTATCCTAACAATTTAAAGTTTTAAGAGATATCATGTGTTACGGGTAATGTTTAAGAAATATCATGTGTCATGTCTCGTATGTGGTGGAGACGCAATATTTCTTATAATATGGTATTTTTTGTTACCGTGTGCGACAAACAGGTTTTTTTTTTAAACGTCTGACTTTTTTCAGTTTCTAACAAAGTAATGTCCCTTGCAGCTGATAATCAACTATATACTCTATATGGTCGAACAAATGGATGCTTGATATTTTATTGTCTTGGCCTTTTGTTAATCTTTGTTGGTGCTTCTAGCAGAAAATCATACACTTAAGATGACCTGCACTTACATTAAATTGAAGAAACAGCTCTTACAACCTTATGAGAAGCTTTCTCAGAATAACCAAAGTTCCAACGACGAAAGAAATTTGTATGGCTCATGTCCCTGTACATTGGTATTAACGGCATTTCAGGCTACATGGATCTGGCTATCGCAAACTCATCAACCAGCACTGACTTTCAGACACTGGCAGTAATCACGGATAGATATGTACACGCTCAAGATCATCAACATAACTATACAGTCATAGTAGTAGGTACAGTTTAACTCTCGAACAATCGTCATGCTTAGGAGCGCCGACATAGTTCTATTTATGTTGGTAAATATTGTTTAGTTTACTAAATATGTTCATGCTCAGGATCACCGTCATAACTATACAGTCATAGTGGTAAGTACAGGTTACGTATTCACCAAACATTCTCAAGAACATGGTTTGTCTAATTCTGGATTTAAACAGTAACACAACCTCTGATTGGCTAAACCATTTGGTTTAGCCAATCACAAGTTGTGTTACTTTCAAATTTAGAAAGTTTTTGAGACTAAGCCTAAGAATTTTCTTAAGAATGGCTGATGAATATAGGTAATGGAATTTGCTTAGTGGAATGTTTTTCTTTGCATTATATCATAGAATCAATAGCCTTTATACAATGAAGTGAAGATTGGTTTCTATTCTCAAACTACAACACGAACTCGTATACTCGATACCGCTATGTATGCCACCTGGGATCGTATATGATGCCACTTAAGGCTTCAAAGCATGTCAATTATTCAATGCGACTTTAAAGATAAACTCGCAAGATGTCCAGTGAAAACAGAAAGATTTTTATACATCTCCTGTAACTTTAACCAAGGAGGAAAATTTCAGAAAAGTGCATACTGAAAGAATTTACAGACGACATATTTATTGTGGCTTAAAACAAGGGATTCGTCTTTGATAGAGCACCACAGCATTTCATCTCTTCCTAAAATATTTTGAGAGCCTCGTTCTCAGGGTCGATGGAGAGCGGGATTGTTTTGCAAAGCTTAGTAAGCTACGAGTCTTGGTTCTGTAACAATTAGTCTATAAGACACTGAAAGTTTATTTCAACCTTCAGAGCAGCTGATCGAATTTTTGGTATCCTGAAAACAACAAAACAATGTGTTCTGTGTTGCTTCTGTCAAGTCTTGATAGAATTTCCCTCGGTGATTACGACAGGACGAGTTGTGATAGTTATATCGTGTTTTATAATGTTGTCTGAAGTACATAGTTTTTTTTTTACATGATTCATCTCCAGTTTCGTTAAGTATAATTATATTCCAGAAAATTCCAGATATCAGCTGCGATCACTGCGTGATAAGAGCAAGATACAATGCCCACAAACCGGGAGAAACTCCTTTCCTTCAGTGCTCCGACATTAAAATTGTCCAGTCAACGTCTTCAAATAACCAACTTCGGTTTCAACAGAATCTAAATCCGCCAAAAGACAAAAAACCTAGAGTCGTTGAAGCGAGCACTACGTCTTCAAAGAGCGCATCCAACAAAGGCAACGTCAAAAAGCCTGCTGTATGGATTCACATATAACCCATTTGAATCCGACGAAACACACTTTGTATCCATTGATACCGCGAGTGGTGAAATGGGTAAAATCAACAAACTTAAGTTTGGCCTTGATTCGTACACTGCTAAAACTACAGAAGGGTATCTAGGTTTTATGCTAGACGAGGTCGTCGGTATAGATAATTATAGAAACACGACTACCGTCATTCTACATACTTCCGGTGGAGTCGATGACGTTGCAAAGCGCCTGTACACGATTGGCTCAACGAATGGAACCTTAGTACAAGAGGCGGATTTGTTTCAGTTTAAGGGTGGTGCCATCAATGCCTTGTCATGGTACGTCGGGGAAACAATGGCTGCCATTAGACTTCAAGAAACCGACAAGGAAGGTACGCTGTTCATTTTTTTTGTCTTGAATTCCTAGCTCAGAGATAAAGAGATAAAGCCTACCCAAAGCTGTGAATAAGAAGAGCTACATCGTTTATTACTGCCTCTCTCTCTCTCTCTCTCTCTCTCTCCTCTCTCCTCTCTCCTCTCTCTCTGCAACTCGATCAAACAGTGCTTTTCAAAACAAAATATAACATCGACTATTACAATCCGCTGAAAATCACAAAGATTATATATATTTTTTTCTTATAGGCTTGACTAAACAAGGGAACGGTAAAGGTCAAAGATTTCACAGCACGTTTTGTGCAGTCTGATCTCCATCTAAGCCGTTCGAAAAGTCCCTGTTTTAGTTTTTCGCGCTAACAGGTTTAAATGTATGACGATCTTTTAAATGTTTCAGAAACAGTAAATAATTGAACAGCTAGTGACATGCAAACAACAGTCCGCACAGGCTGACATGCATCGAAACTCTTTGCTTTTGATATTTTCTGCATGCCCAAGGACCATTCTACATTATTATTCAGTTGGTTGTTGGACAAAAAGGATTTCATAGATCCATAATCTCGTATTTGATAACTTGTTGGGTTTTAATGCCGCATGATCACGGAGATGCTTGAACCTTCTCTTCCCAGTGCATGGCTCACATATTATTACCCATCTTGAGTGTTCTCTGTTTTTATTTTTTTTTTTGTCTTCGCTACTGTCAGCCATTACGTTAGCGGGCCAGTTAAAATACTTTCAGCTATGAAAATGATTTACATTATAGAGAAATTACTGCGAAGGTTCTTGTTTTAAATGTTTACCTATTGTACCAGATGAAAAAAAATGGGCTAGTTCATATTAAAACGGTCTACAGCTTTTTCTAATTTTCCCACAATATTTTAAAAGCTTCTTTCTTCATGTACAGTCTTTGAAACACGGGCTTATTCTGTAAAGAATAAATACTACAATACGCTACATAATGTATCAGTTGCTGTAAGAAAGTTGGTCATTGTGTTGCCCTTACGTCAAAATTATTTTCGGTTTTCCATGCATAATCCTCACATTTGAAATCGAAAGTAGAATCAAAACATCGAAAATGAAAGTGCGAAAGCAGCGTATCAAACAACGGTTTTTGTCAGAACTCTTGATTTCGCTAGGAGATACCATGATTCCTTTTTCAAATTACTTTGGCTTTTTTTCCCAATATTTTCAAAACCTTGGTTAATAATATAAAGTAGTTTATCTATAGGCTGATCATGATAAAACTGTTGGCCTATCAAAATGATCTGATTAATAAAGCTTTTTGTGAAAACAACACTATTTCAGACTTGTTGAATTGAAGATTCAATTTTCAGACAATAAATTAGAGATTGTTCGAATGGTGAAATTTGTACATAAAAGAATAGAAAAAATTGGGGATGGGGGATGGGGTGGGGGTTGGAAAGCAGAAAATGACAAGAAGGTCACGATGGCCCTGAATCACTCTCACGGTAACAGATGAACGAAGCACGAAAACCAACTCATATATGGCTTGCAGCACGCGAAAAGGGGCATTCGGACATTTGCGTAAAGTGTCGTCTCGGGTCAGCCTGCGCAGTCCGCGCAGGCTTATCCGAGACGGCACTTTACGTCTACATTACATTTTGTTCTAACAGTAGACTTGCGCAAAACAGAAAATTACATAAAAACGGAAAGTGTCGTTTCGGATTAGCCAGCACGGACTGCACGGGCTGATCCGAGACGACACTTTACGCAATTGTCCGAATGCCCCTTTTCGCGTGTTGCAAGCCATATGAGCCATGCTCTGTGAAAAAGGGTTTGAATACATCTGCAAATAGTATCGACCCAGGCGATACCTTTTGCACTATGCATCAAACCCTCCTTTCACAGGGCATAGCTCATAGGCCTATCTGTCTCAAAGCTGTACCCGTAAAGACTTTATATGTATATGGGTTACGATAGTGATAGGAAAGAGTTCTGAAATAAGCGCTGACAAAATTACAGACACGCGCGCCCTTTGAGGCATACAGCTCGATGAACTGTAGGCCTTCTCGCGTTTAGTCACACTGGCATTATAAAATGGTAGGCCTAACTAAAAACGCTGCCTATATATCATTAACATCGATTAAGACCATCTCTCTGTCATTATCCAAGGTGAGTGGAATTTCGAGGTCGGCACAATGGACTACGGTGGATTATTCACCATCAGAACTCAGCTACCGAAACCTGAAGATTTGTACATAAACTTTCAATGGTTGGAAACGGACGTCAACAACTATCATCTCGTGTACGCACTAATGGGGAACGAAAATGCACCGGACGAATTGAACGCACGAATCTACACCTTCGACCTATTTAATGGGTAAGGCTGCCGCTATTGAGACTTTCGAATTAATACAAAAACCAGACGACAGGAAAAAAAAGAAAGGTTACTGGTATATTTTTAAGTTAAAGTGACAATGGATTCTGAGAAGATTTGATTTATTTGTGAATACGTTTTTAGCTCAGCTGTTTTCGTCACAGTATTGTCATAGTTAGGTAGTCTTTGTGGTGTGAAACCTTTGATATTTTCAAGCATCTCTGTTATTTCATAAGATATTTACTTCAAACTCGGGCTCTTTATTTACTATCAAGAGGGGAAACCACATCTGAAGGGCGGGTAACTCCTAAAATATTTTTGATACAGTTACGTCCCTTTTTCGACTTCTAGTTCTACAGCCGAGAGTTGACAACCCGCAAAGGGGGTTAAATGTATCTGCAAAAAGTTTCGATTCAGGTCAGCCTGCGCAGTCCGCGCAGGCTGACCTGTGTCGAAACCTTTTGCTACCAGTCAATTTTGTGTATGTCCAGAGACCACTCTACCCCATAACTCAGTTAGTTATTGCACAAAATGAGCATTTTATGGGTCAAGAATTATGTGGTGACTTGCTTGGTAAATTCGATCACAGTGATGTATTAAGTCCCCCCTTTTCACAGAGTATGATTCAATTATATGGCACAACGCGTATTCCACATGTTGAAGGACAGTTTCAGCACTAATTCTTAATAACCAGACGACGGAATTTTAGCCTTGTCCATATTGAAGGTGTGTGCAGACGACAAATAAAATGCGGGTCAGATGATAGGACCTATCTTTGACAGGGTAGAAAGCATTGTGGAAAAAGGAGAAAATACTGGTTACCAGCATTTTCTCCTTTTCCTACAGTGTTTTCAAAAGCCCTCATTATCGGGTTCGTTAAACTCGGGATTGTGTGGTATAGGGTATTAAGTAAGTTTCTAACGTTGCAGAAAATACGTGGGCCAAGTGGAACTAGATGTTTCTGCGTTCACATTCATGTCCATGCATTCATACCTGGGAAGCGGTGAGTATAAACAGAAAAAACCTTTTAATTAACCACTTAGCTGCTCGTTTTCGGACAGTGAAGATCAAGATCAGACTGCACAGAACGTGCAGTCTGATCTTGAATCTACACTGTCCGATATGGTGAGTTTTTCCCAGCAACAAGTACCCAGTGATTGCAATATTTCGGTATATACTATTGGCTGAAAATCATCAGTCTGTTTTTTTAGCAGTTAACACTTTACCAAACAAGCCCTGTTTTTCACGACCCTGGTAAGGACAGCTTTTGAAAAAAACTTGTGGGAAAAGGAGAAAATGCTGGTAACCAGCATTTTCTTCTTTTCTCTCTAGGTTTTCTACTGTTTCAGAGACAAGTTTCATAAATCAAGACACTTTTAATTTGTCATCTGCAAATGCTTTCAATATGGACCAGTCCAAAATTTTGTCGTTTGGTAAAGACTTCAGCGCCTACAAAAAACAAAAGATAGACAGCGTAAGAGGAATTAGTATATGAATACTGAAAATATTTTGTGGGTCAGTTCGAAAAGAAATAATCAAAAGCCAGCGAGAAGGTGTGTTTTGAGACGGAACAGAATTCTTTTAACAGTATTTAACGACCTCTACATTTCTGGACGAAATCCAACCAGCTCGAACAAAGGTGACTTTGAAAGATTTGGTTTACTTACCAATGTAAGGAAAATATCTGTCCATAAATTGTTTACGTCCCCGACGAATAGACCGCTAACACCTCGCATAAATAGAGTGATTAATTGATTGTATGGTGAATAACGCCCTTTTCAACATTATTTCAGTTACATCGCGGGCGCTGTTGCACCTATCCATGCTTTCCTGGAGTTTCTTTTACCAGTATTCTGCACAATATTCTTCACAAGCCACTGGCTACATTCCCACATAACCATCGTCGAAATAATGGTCAGAGGTGAGAGAGGAATGAATCCTGTCGCAATGACTATCATCAGTCCTCGGAAAGAAATTGGCCTAGCCAGGAATCGAACCAGCGACACACTGTTCTCAATTCCTGTACGCTACCGACCGAGCTGCAGAGCTCAGGGCATAAATAAAAGGCTTGTTAAACAAACATATTACCTGCATGAAGTTAATAATGAACGATATCATTTATGTTGCCAATACATGTATTTTCTCCAAGTTTAGGGCAAAGTTACTATTAACTTAATATGCAAGGGAGTGGGAGAGAAAAGGTGTGGGGGTGGGGGGAGAGAGACTCTCTGTGTGTGTGTAAGTGTGTTTGTGTGTGTGTGTGGTTGAGAGAGAGAGAGAGAGAGAGAGCATGCAAATAGATAATTCATAACCTTCCGAATCAATATTGCAGATAAGCTGTTTGCATTTTCGCCGGGTCTCTGGGATGCTGGACAATACACGTGGTTCTTGGTTGCTGTAGACCCGAAGACAGGCAACGTAACTAAACAGTGTAAAATCGCACCAATGGGTAAGTTTGAGTAAAGCGGGAAACTTTTGTTTAACTTTATACTAAACGACAAAATTTTACACTGGCCCAAATTCCAAAACATTTGCAGACGACAAGACGAATGCCGAATGGTACTCAAATGATGGGATGTCTTTGACAGGATAAAAAAAAAACATATTGGGAAAAGAAGAAAACGCTGTAGGCAGCATTTCCCCTTTTTTCACGATGTTTTCAAAAGCGGTCTTCCTCACAGTCGTTCAAAACACGGGAAAGTACTCGTAACGTTGCTCTAAGTTTAACAGAAGCCATGAATGTTGTAATCTACATGAACATAACGTATAACCAAATTCTTTAAAATGTCGAAATATTTTCTCTTACATTCATTCAATTTAAAATTGTCCGTTCAAAGCATTTGATTTATGAAATAATTTAAAAAAAAATTAATTACGAACAGTTTCGCATTATACTACAGTCTTTTCTCGATCATGATGTAGACCTTATGTAGGAATCCTGATTTTGTACTTGTAGGCCTAACTTTACCTGTAAATTTTACTAGATCTATCATCCAGATCTATTCCATATCCACATTGTAGATCTAGGTCTCTTTCTTTTCATTTTTACTGTTGTTGCTTTATGGATAGGCTAGACATCCAATTTGAAAGAAAGAATCATATACCACAAATTACATAACAAGCAATGTACATGTATTACCAAAGGACCAAAATTTTAAATAGGCGTCAACTTAACGGGTGGTAGAACTTCTAATAATCAATCATATTGAACCACAAAGGCCCATGCTACTTTGAGTTACATTTGACTTGACTTGAAAATCATATACATGTAGATATCTGTATCATCTATATGTGTATAATCTGTAGGCAAAGTCTGCAAATTTTAAATGTATACTATATCTAGAACAGTATGGTTTATCTGTAGTTACCTAGTTACCTAACAAGCAATTCATGTTTATTTTTATCTTCAAAGGTATCTTTGAGCGACACTACGGCGGTTCTGTCTATCAAGGTTACTCCAAGAACGAGCAGCTGCTGTACCACGTGCTTAGAGTCGCCGGAAGTGACGCAGACCTCGTCGTTTCTGTCAACCCAATGACTTGCGATGTTTCATTTTCCGAGGTCACAAACTTAAGGCACGTTTATTCTCTTCAAAGTCCGCAACCTGGAAATGTATTATAGATTTTCTTTCAATTTAGTTTTATTTTGTCTTCTGAAGAATAAATGAATAAATAAATAAATAAATAAATAAATAAATAAATGATTGGTGAAACACTTAACACTGAAGTCATTTGTGTAACAACCAATCGAAACTCATCTTTCAAATTCATATCTTTCTTTCAAATTTTTGAAACCAAAAATAGACTTTGCCCCGGAAAACTTCTACTTCTTACCTCTAGGCGTGGATCTAGAAACGACCAATACACAGTTATCTTCTGCTGACATTTCTGATAGCCAGTCCAAATCCTATTTTCAAATTTACCAAAATAAAAATGGACTATGTTTGCAGAAAACTTCAAGTTTCACACATGAAGTAATTTTCGCCGTTTTTGACAGGATGTTTGAAAGGACGTCTCAGATTGGCTTGAAAAATACCGTTTTTCATGAAAAAAAAAAAAGAAAATCGGTCGTCCTTAGATCTATTAATAACATATGAACCGTGCTCTGTGAAAAGGGGGCTTAATGCATCTGCGAAAAGTATCGCAGTCCGCGCAGGCTGACCTAGGCCGAATCTTTTCGCTATTGGTCAATTTTCTGTTTGTCAAAGGACCAATCTACCTCATGATTAAGTCGGTTATTGAAAAAAAGTGGCTCCTTTGGATCGATAATTATGTGATGACTTGTCTGGCATCATGTGTAACGGAGATGCATTAAGCCCCCTTTTGCCAGAGCACGGCTCATATCTTTAGTCAAAGTCTAAAAATGGGTCATATACAATCAATCATGAATGAGCCATGCTCTGGCAAAAGGGGGTTTAATGCATCTCCGTGATGCAAAGCTTTTTCAGACGAAAAATTAGATAGGGCTAAATGTACAACTTATGTTTTACCCCAATTTTTATTTCCAAGGGTATCTTCCTCGTGATCGTGAACACACATGGTTGATTGTAAAAGCGATAAGCACGCATAGTTTAGGTGTACCATGGGTGCTTGCTTAATAAAGATTTTACGGTACTTCGATTCAGGAAGTACATTAACTCTCTTATCACACGACAAAATCTTAGCCTACACTAGTCGAAATTGAAACAACTTGCAGACTACAACGAAATTGTGGCTCAAATGATGGAATCTGTCTTTGAATGGTTCGAAAACATTGTGGGAATAGGAGAAAATGCTGGTTCAGCATTTTCTCCTTTTCCCACAATGTTTTCAAAAAACTTTTTACTGACGTTCGTTAAAACTTGGGAATGTGTGCTAAAGTGTTTATTGGTAAAATACCACATTACCACAACAATAACGTGAATTCTGCCATACAACGCTTAGGTTTCACTTTTGAGTATCAGTTACTGATTGGGAACTCAATAATATACGAGTACTTTACTTTCGGTTTTGTTATAGCCTGACTACTGAGCATATTGTATACGAGTCATGCTGAGTGATTGCTCTATAAATTGATGCATCTACAAAAAGTATCGATCCAGGTCAGACTGCGCAGGGTAAAATTTCTACATGTCAAGGGACCATTCTTACTCATAATTCAGTCGGTTTTTATACAAAAGAATCGGATTGCGTAATGATTCTGAATCCGTGGTTAACGCCCCTGTTCATGTAGTCGTGATGATGTGTAAGACCAGACACGCGAGTATTACGGTGATTGTTCTCTACGTCAAGCCATGATCAATGTAGTTATAGATATCTGAAGAATATTATTCTTCCCATTATTATCAATACATTAATCAGCCAGGTTTTTTTTTTGTAAAATAAATATCTCATATGTACAAATGTATATGAACGTCTATGTCCATAATCTAAATTTAAAAACACAAAAAATAAGGGTATTTCGGTGTTTCGGTGGTATATCGGTGATTAGTCCGACTGATAATTGAGGAACGAAAATAGAAACCCTGACCTTAGATCTTTGTACATTTGTCTTTAACTATACAAATCGACATAAATTACGGCATTTAAATTGAATGCATTTGCAGTTGAAAAAAATAAATATGACTCAAAAATATATAAAATTTGCTTTTATGGAAAGGGTAGAAAACATTGAGGGAAGAGGAGAAAATGCTGGTTAACTTTATTTTCTCTTTTTCCCATAATGTTTTCTCAAGAGCATTAAAACTCGGGATTGTGTGGTAAAGAGTTAAAAATTTTCCAATATGAAGGTCGATGTCTAAAACAATGATTCCTTTACCCTTTATCTAACAATAAGTTTTAGGATGTGTCCAAATTGAAAGCATTCGCAGACGACAAACTAAATGTGATCCAAATGATAGGATTCACCTCTGAAAGGGCTGAAAACGTTTCGGAAAAGGATGGATTGATTTTATGGTGTTCAACGCCATTTTCAACATTATTTCAGTTATATCGCGGCGGCCAGTGCACCTATCCGTATTTTCCTGGAGTTTCTGTCATCAGTACTCCATACAATATTCTTTCCAAGCTGCTGGCTGCTTTCCCACATAACCATCGTCGAAACAATGGTCAGCGGTAGAGGTTTGAATCCTGTCGCAATGACTATCATCAATCCTCGGAAAGAAATTGACCGAGCAGGGGATCGAACCGGCGACTTCCTGTTCTGAAGATCTGCACGCTACGGACTGAGCCACCGGGACTCGGCTTCGGAAAAGGAAGAAATGCTGGTTGCTAGTATATTATCATTTTCTCACAATGTTTTCAAAGGGCTTCTTATTTTGGGTCGTTAAAACTCGGGTATGTTTGCTAATGGATATGTGACGAACGGTAAGTGAACTATCTCAAAATCAAGCGGTTTCTTTTGCACTCTGTGAACAAATACATGTACTCTCATTTGTCCTCCAAATTTATACAGCAACACATTGGCTTGGTTTTAACGCCGTTTTCAGCAATATTTATGTCATGGCGGACTCAGTTAAGCTTCTATACTGAGTATGTTTCTGTAGGTTTTTTTCTTAATGACCAGTGCAAAGTACTACGTACACCAATCTTTCTCTAGCACCTGCAATTTTAATACAATAGGATTGTGTTAACTCATTACCAGACGATTAAAATTTAAAACTTGTCCAACTTGAAAGCATTTGCAGACGGCAAATTCAGTGTGGATCAAATGGTTGGACATGTATTCGATGTGGTAGAAAACATTGTGGGTAAAGGAGAAAATGCTGGTTACCAGCATTTTCTCGTTTTCCCACAATGGTTTCAAAAACCTTTTTTATAAGCGTGCTTCAAACACGGGCTTGTGTGCTAAATGGATAAGCTAAACGCTGTATTATGATTTAAAGCAGATAGAATATTCAATACTATTTTAATGTACCGGTACAAAGTTTTTTGAGCCATGCTCTGTGAAAAGGGGGCTTAATGCATCTGCGAAAAGTATCGACTCAGGTCAGCCTGCGCAGTACCGCGCAGGCTGACCTGGGCCCAAACTTTTCGCTATTGGTCAATTTTTTTGTATGCCCAAGGACCAGTCTATCTCATGATCATGTTGGTTATTGAAAAAAGTGGAAATTATGGATCCATAAGTATGTGATAGCTTGCTTGGTACCATGGATCACGGAGATGCATTTAGCCCCCTTTTTGTCAGAGCATGGCTCATTTATATTGGCATGGTTTAAAACTTCCTCCTGAACTTTATACACGTAAACGTCGATATTGTTTACACACACGCACAAATCCAAAACAACAACACAGAGCTCGTATTTTGCGTTTCGAGATTCTTGAATGTGAAGGCTGTATTTAGGAATGTAATGTATCTTTTATAAGATTTGTTAAAGATTTATTTCATATATTTCTACCGATGAAGATGTCGACCAAGTGACAGACTATCGCCGTTGTACTATAGTAACGCGATTTGTTGATAGTATCCATGCATTTATTGTATACACCTTTAGAAATGAATTTTTCAACCCTTAGAGTACTGAATTCGCCCTTTTCCCTACGAAAAAAAAAAAATGTTAACTTTTCTTAATTGAAAGTATTTGCAGATGACAGTTTGTAGAAATTGATACAAATGAACTCACATTCTCTGCTACATGGTACAAAAAAATAAGTAAATAGCTCAAAAGCCCTTCTTCGCGGTCGTTTAAAAACACGTGATGTCGTGATAATGGGTAAATAGAATGGTCCTATTCAATAAGGAACACGAAATATCTTTAAAAAAAAAAAAGATAGACGGCGTAAGAGGAAGCAGAGTATGAATATTTAAACTCTTAAATTTTGGTTCCGTATGGATAGAAATAAATGTCGATAAGCGGTAGCCAAGCTTATATATTGGTGTCATAACTGTGCCCTCAAAGAGACCTGCAGTAGCTTGCCTACTCACATAATTAACCAATCGCAAAATACTATTTATTCATTCGAGTATACCATTACCTTGAAGTAGGTCAAAAGCCAACGTAATCAGCTACAGCGAACTTGGCCGCTTTAGCTAGATAATGCGAGGGCTTATGGGAATCAATAACACCCATCTTATTGAGCAATGCTTTGGCAAAAGATTTCATCGTACCGAGCAAGACATCACGTAATCATGGATCCCTAAAACCCATTCTGTATAACAACCGACTGAATCATAAGGTAGACTGATCCTTTGACATGCAGAAAATTGACCCAATTGCAAAAAGTTTCGGCCCAGGTTGGCCTGCGCGGACTGCGCAGGCTGACCTGGGTCAATACTTTTTGCAGATGCATTAAGTCTCCTTTTCACAGATTAAGTTATCGATTGCAAAACTGCATCTGTTATTTAAAGGTTAATCTAAAGGTTAATCTGTTATTGAAAGGTCAAAGCTGCACTTTTCTACTGAATGTTCCCTGCCAGTTTTGCAAAGCTTGCTGAAATAAAGTCGTACCTTGTACTATTTATTTAAAGATACATCTTTTCAACCCAGGAGTAAACAAACACCGATAAAACTTGACAGTGTGTAGAATCTAGTCTTCTGTGTAAACATAAAAAAAACCCTCGATATACAGTGTATGGGATATAGATACTCAAGGGATTTGTCTTCCATTTAAACCAGAAACTGTGGTTGTGATGTCTTTTGATAGCCTCCAGAGGATGAAATGCATTTTCTATCCGTCGTAATCTGTGCAACCTTGCAACCGTCAGGGGCAACATTTGGCATGAAGATACAAGAGTGATTATAGTTTCATAAAATAAAGATGAAATTGGTTAAAAAACTGGATGGAAATGAGTACAGATGTATCTTTAATATCATACAAAAAATAACGATTCACAGCAAAACAACTTAACAGGCTCCTTTAAACCTTTACCAAACATTTTACGATGGCTCTAAGCGAAGGCCTTTGAAAACCAATGTGGAAAAAGTAGAAAATGCTCGTTATCAGCATTTTCTCCTTTACCCACAGTAATTTCTATCCTCCCAAAAACAAATTTCAGCTTTCGAGTCACACTTATTGTGTACTCTGCAAATACTTTCAATTTGGTCAAGCTAGAATATGGTAAAGAGTAACAAAAAAAAAACTACGATTCACAGCCAAAAAATTAGACATAAACAAGCTCGTTTGAGACTCTTAGTTAGTCCTATTTTCTTCTGAACGGAATATACGAGGGGGTGATCAGAAAGAACGTGGACCAGTGCTGGTATCTGAATATTGTTATAAAAAACAACTTGGAGTGTTCACTGTTTTTGAAAGTAACCTCCTTTGAGTTCTGTGCATGTATTCATTCTTGATTTCGACGCGCGAAGCACGTGTGGGAGCGCGTCACGTGACGTTACTATGAAGGACCCGGTCGTAGCTAGGGTTAGCTCCTCTCTGCTCTCATAGTGTATGCCACATAGAAAATCTTTCAAAACAGGAACTAGTCAGAGGTCACATGGAGTCAGGACTAAATTATAAGGAGCGTTGGCAAGTGTTTCTTTGTTTAGTTTTTGCAAAGTTTCCAGTACAAGTGTGGCTTTGTGAGCTAGGGCGTTATCTTGGTGTAAATTGACGTCACTCCGCAGGACTTCTGGCAGTGTTTTTCGTATGGTGTTCGTGAAAATTATTTGAATAATGTGGGCATAAAACTCAGAACTGACTGTAGTATGTAAAGATACAACATGATTTAGAAGAAAAACAGGAGAACAGAAATACTTGATGTAGATAACTTTACCAAGTGACTTAGAAAGGTTGGCTTTACTGGCGGAAGGCGATGTTGGATGTTTCAATACGCTGCTTTGTCGTTTAGATTCAGTGTCGGTAAAGTGTACCTATGTTTCATCGCATGTTACAATACGATCAGTAAAGTTTGACCCCTCTACCCTAATGCGTTCTGAAATTTCTTAACAGATTTCGACCCTAACCCCCATTTTCTCGGGCGTCAGTTGCAAACACGCGACATTCCAAGACTCTCAGTCAAAATCTCCTGAGTACTTATATATGAAATGTCAAATGTGTCAGCTATTTTCCTGACAGCATCTCGGCGATCTTGTTTTACATGCTGCTCTACATCCATTATGATTTTGTCTGTGACTGATGTTGATGGACGGCCAGATTTAGGGTCATCTTTAACAGTATCGCACCCTTGTCTAAACCGGTCCGATCCATGTACGAATATCAGATCAGATTCCTTGAGTGCAGAGTCCCCTTAAACTGTTTCTAAATTGGTTTTGATTTCCGATAAATACTTTCCGAGTTTGACGCAAAACTTTATGATTACTCTCGGCTCAAATAAAACGTCGTCCGATATTTTGGACCACTATTGCAGTATATGACGTCATTAAAATAAAGTCATACTTTACATACTTTAATATGACAACATTTGAAAGCGTGAGTCAGTTACCAGATAATTAATGCTCATCTATGCAAATTTGTGTAATCCTAAGTGTAGTAGTTTTCAAAATAACGAGGTGGTCCACGATCTTTCTGATCACCCCACGTACGTTACGAAAAACGACGTAGATTTAAATAATAACAATTTATTGACGGATGCATTTTTTATTAGTTTTCAGGATATATACATAAACTGTTTCATTTATAACACTTACTCAAGAAGAAATCTGTTCAAGTTTAAACTGAGCAGTCGTTTAATTCGTCCTATGACAGTACATACAAATTAAATTTACATATGAGGCAAATGGGACAAGTCTACAAGAAAGAAAACTTAACATCCAAATATGAGTATGGGAAAACATAGCCTGGGTTCAGACACCAATAACCTCTTAATCATTCCCTGTCAGTGGCTATATAGATCTATGACAATACTTTGTTAACCTGTCTCAGAATCATTTTTGACAAATACTACAGCGTAAATCAGAAGAAAAAAATCATCAGTTAAAACTCAGGCAAGGGAACAGGGGCTACATGTATATAGATTTATGACAATAATTTATTTATCTATCTGTGAATCATTTTGGGCAAATACTAGAGAATAAATAAGAAGAAAAATCATAAGATAGAACCCAGGCATGGGAACAGGGGCTATATGTATATAAATCTATGTTATTCTGTCCACGAAACATTTTTGACAAAATACTACAGAACAAATATGAAGAAAAAATCATCAGATGGAACCCAAGCAAGGAACAGGGACTAATGATGATTCATACTTAGAAATCTACTTAGCAATGAGTGAAAAAAGTCAAAAATACTTTGATGTAAACAAAAAAACATAATTACATATGGCTTACAACTCGCGAAAAGGGGCATTCGGACATGTGCGTAAAGTGTCGTCTTGGATCAGCCTGCGCAGTCCGCGCAGGCTAATCCGAGACAGCACTTAACGACTACATTAGATTTTGTGCTACAGTAGACTTGTGCAAAACAGAAAATTACATAAAAACGGAAAGTGTCATTTCGGATTAGCCTGCGCAGACTGCGCAGGCTGATCCGAGACAACACTTTTCGCAAATGTCCGAATGCCCCTTTTCACGTATTGCAAGCCATATGGTACTATAAAAGATCAACTTCAACCAAACTTGGGGGAAAAAACGTCGGTAAACATATACATGAATGTTACGTCTTACATTTTGTAAGTGACAAGTGCAAGATTACACGGTTATTCCAAGGATTGACAACTGACAACATTCAGTCCGAATGTAGGTCAAGGCTTATGAAAATAGATTCCGGTTGGGATTGAGCCCAATAGAACTATGACCATTCCTATCAAATATAAACCACTAAATCTTCTATAGCTGCATTTAGCCCACCTTATCTCTTTACCAAACAACAAATTTTTGGACTGGACCAAATTCAAAGCATCTGCAGACAACAAATTAAATCTTGCTGATATGATGATTTCTGACTTTGATAGGGTGTAAAATATTGTGGGAAAAGGAGAAAATGCTGGTTACCAGCATTTTCTCCTTTTCCCACAATGTTTTCTATAGGCTTCTTTCTCAGGGTCGTTAAAAGTCGGGATTGTGTGGTAAAGAGTTATACTCTGTCACTGCCTAAATTGACTTCAACAGCTTTTGCGGACAGTGTAGATTAAGATCAGACTGCACAATACATGGATTGGCAATTGGCCCTAAGTACACATATATGTGGATACGTCTAGGAGTTGTGTGACACTGAATACTCATCATCATCATTGTTTCTCATTACTGCCAGATCATCATCATCATCACCATAATCATTCTTAAAAGCTAGGAAAGCATCAACATCATTAATTATCATCTTCCTTGTAAACCGAAAGCAGATTTTTAATCATAAAAATTGAAAAAAAAAAAATAATAATGATAATCGTCATCATCACCATACTTACCACCATCATCATTAAATTCCATGATAACTCATAATAATATAATAAAATAGATTGAAAGAAAAGTTATAATGATAATCACCATCTTCATTATTATAGGAAAATCTTGACAAAAGTTATAGTGGGCTACTATAAAACAGAATTATTACACAAGTAGGCGGGACCCTATGCCCTGTATCCTATCATCTCACATGCCCCTAAAAAACTTTTTCCTTTTTATTGGAGGTAAAAAATACATATGAATGTATGTTCCTGTTAATTTCCTTAAAGATTAAACATCCCAACTCTGATTAAGTCCTAAACACCACTAAATACACAATATAACTAAGTCTGACTTTCCTATGTCCAAAGAAAATTATTTAAAAAAAACAGCTCTGCTGAAAAAAAGCATCTTTTTTAAAGAAGTATATGGATAAAATCATTTAACAAAGTCCAAACTGTTCTGAATACTTCATCATAGAACAGACCAGATATTTAATTGTACACGCTCAAAACTACACGATGTTCTGTGTACAACAAAGCGTTTAATGGAATCACAAATCAATTTAAACAATAAGATTAACACACGAAAATGACAATCTCGAAATATTAAATATCGCTCCTCTTGCATGTATTTGAAAACCTTGCAAACTCATGAATCTTTTTTCTGGTGTGCTCACTTCTTTACAGAAACCACGATAAATGAAATGATTCCGACTCATTTAACTCTTTACCAAACGACAAAATTTTTAGACTTGTCCAAATTGACAGCATTTTCAGGCAAAAATATAATTCCAAACACTGAAATTTTGATTTTGGAAGCGTAAAAAACACTGTAGGAAAAAGAGGAAATACTTGTTACCAGAATTTCCTCCTTCTTCCACAATGTTTTCAAAAGTCTCCCCTTTGAGGGTCAATAAAACTCAGGATGTTTGGTAAAGGGTTAATCCTTTACCAAACAATTGCAAGTTTTCACAACCCTGAGGAATAAAGTGTTTAAACAAAGTGAGGGAAAGCAGAAAATAGTGGTAAGCAACATTTTGTCTTGTTCCAAATTATCTTTCCTTTTTAAGTGTCATTTAACTCTTTAGCAAATGACAAAATTGAAGACTTATCAAAATTGAAAGCATTTGCAGATGACAAATGAAATATGAAACAAATAATGATTTTTTTTTCTTTGAAAGGGTAGAAAACATGGTGGGAAATGGAGAAAATGCTGGTTACCAGCATTTTCTCCTTTTCCCACAATGTTTTAAAAAGCTTTCTGTCTCAGGGTTGTTAAAAGTTTGGATTGTGCGGTAAAGGATTGTTACTCCTGATTGTGTGCTTAAGGGTTCGAGCATTACGAAAACGAGTGTTATTAAGTCTTATTCAATGAAATTCAGATAGATCTACACTGCACATAAAGAATTAGTAACACCTAGAAAAATTTTTTAAAAAAACCTGATTTTCATAAATTCAACTAGATTATGCAAAACAAATTACCCAAATCTGTTTCCACCTGCAAGAGCCAGTTGTTGATTTATTTCTTTCTGTTTGATCGTACCATAACAGCTATTGCAGTAACCTCTGTTTTTGGCATTTCCATAATTCTGACACCCTTTAGACAGATTACTCTTACATAGAACTTTCGATTTGATATTTCCTTCGACTTTCCTAAAAACAGTTGTGAAAGGATCGATCTCCTGTTCAGCTGTGTGACGTGATTCTCTAAAACTGACCACATCAGGGTTCCTTTGTCCTCTTTGAGGATGGAGGCTGACTGGGGAACGGTAGTGTTGTGAACATCTATTGTCCTGACTTGGATCTCCAAATAATGTGCAGTTAGGCTCCACACACTTTTTGTCACTAAAGACAGGTTGCTTTTGTGCCAAGGGGGCTGAATCATATTTTTTCTGACTTGGCTCTGCCATCAACTTCCCAAGAGCTCTGAGTGGCGCAGAGTTAATTTGTCCTCCTGCTTGACGATGTGTTTTGGTAGCTGGACACAAAAAGAAAAGAAATTTAACATTATAAAATACATTGTAGAGCCAATAGTACAATTTCAGTGATTGTTAGATAATTCTTCAGTACACATACATGTACATCTGGGACACACTCTGGCACAAAATTGACCAATAGTAAAATGTTTCGACCCATGTCAGCCTGTACAGACTGTGCAGGACCTGGGTTGGTACTTTTTGCATATGCATTAAGCCCCCTTTTCACAGAGCATATCTCATATAATGGCATCCATATTTTAGATAAACCTTTACAAGAAAATACCCTGAGGATAATGGCTTTTGAAAAAATATTGTGGGAAAAGAAGAAAATGCTGGTAACCAGCATTTTCTTCTTTTCCCACAATGTTTTCCACCTGTTGACAGACAAAGTCTTAACCTTTTCCCACAATGTTTTCCACCTATCGAAAGACAAATTCCATCATTTGAGGCACATTTAATACGTTGTCTACAAAAGCTTTAAATTTGGACAAGCCTCAAATTTTGTCATTTGGTAGAGAGTAAAACACATACTCTCCTGCAGACGGCATTTGTTGTATACCGGTACTGCGGGCAAATGGGAAAATTTTTTTTCTTTTCCAAGCATGTTTGAAAATATTAATCCATGTTATTTCAGGCTTTTTGGTAATTTATTGGGAAATAATTTCTGATTTTGATAACAAGGTTTGATAATTCATGGTTACAACCAGCGAAACTAACCGATTTCATAGCAACCAGTACAGAACTACAGTACCCTTCCCTTAGGTAATGTTTCATTAACAATTTGTAAGATTTTGCATAAACATTTTCATAACCTTAAGCCTACGTTCAGATTTATGAAATTCATAAATCCATTTCACTTTTGTCATTTTGTGAATTTCTGTAAGTACATATTTCCAGAGCTCTTCAATTGAAGGAGGAAACAGCAGTTCCTGGGCACTATGTTACCTGGGTAAACAGTGCGTGCCATTCAACCATAGGGAAATATTACCCTACATTTCTTGCACTTTATGTAATAATGCAATGTGTTCTTATGTGGGGGAGGGGGTGGTGTACGCCACAGAAAATTACCAAAAACAACTGTACTGGATTTTGCTGAAAGTTCCAACAAAAAAGGGTTAAAAGCATGAAATAAATAGAATGCTTGTTTCTTTCAGTGAAAAATCAAAATTTGTTTTGTCTCAAGAATATCATCAGTCATATTTTCATTTGTGGTGGCGCCACTGTTGGGGGAAAAAAAGAAAATGCTGGTAACCGGCTTTTTCTCCTTTTCCCACAATGTTTTCTACCCTTCCCAATACAAATTTCAATTTTTGAGCCACATTTATTTTGTCGTCTGCAAATGCTTTCAATCTGGACAAGTCTACAATTTTGTCGTTTGGTAAAGAGTTAAATTGTTGTCTACAAATGATGTCAAAATGGGCAAGTCTAACATTTTGTTGTCTGGAAAAAGATTAGTCTTAAACATGTCATAAACAAAAACGAACAAAATTAAAGCATACAATGATATGCGGTTTAAAAAGTAGCTGGCCTACCTTTGCCTTTATAACATTGGGAACAGAAGCCATTTAGTTTTGGATTCCCAGAAAACTTGCACCCTTCTGCTTTACACAAGGCTGGATAACGACTGGCTGAAATGACAAAATGAACATTTACAATGCGTGATCTAACTTTACATTTAATACTTAACTCTTTACCAAATGACAAAATTGTAGACTTGTCCATATTGAAGGCATTAATATTGCAAGCGACAAATTAAACATGGGTTTAATAATCAGATTTGTCTTTGATAGCATAGAAAACATTGTGAGAAAAGGAGAAAATGCTAGCCACAAGTCAAACTACTGGCAAGTGAAAAATTCTGGGGTCTGGTGTCAATAAACTCGCACAGTATGATACTGAAATTTATTTCATGCTTTCCGGTAGGTTATCGAGAAATATCGGTGAAATATTTTTCGATATTTCATGGTTACGACCAGTGAAAATACCGATTCTTATATTATAACTCCTCAGTTGAAGGTGGAAATAGTTGTTCCCGTGCACAAGTTAACTAGGTAAAATGCGCGCGCCTTACAACCGGATGGAAATATGACGTAATTTACCTTACAATTCTCACGTTTGACGTAATATCGTAAAGCGTTGCTATGCGGAGGGGGTACGCCGCGGGGAATAACCGAAAAGAACTGTACTGGACTTTGATTAAGTTCCCCCCAGAAAGGGTTCAAAGCATGAAATAAATAGAATATTACTTTTTTTCGGTGAAAGATGGAAATTTATTTCATCGTGTGAACATCATCGCTAATATTTTCACTTGTGGCTGCACCACTCGTGAAAATATTACCAATGATGTTGACACGATGAAATAAATTTCAATCTTTCACTAAAAAAAAAAAAACCAAATATCCTCTATTTAACCACTTGGCTATTATGAGCCATGTTCTTTGAAAAAGGGTTTCATGCATCTGCAAAAGTATCGACGTTTCGCTATTGATAAAATTTCTGCATGTCAAAAGACCAGTCTACCTCTTGTTTTATTTGATTGTTAGACAAAATGGGTTTTATTGATTAATAATAATAGGGTGACTTGCTTGGTAAAATGCATCATGGAGATTCAGTAAACCCCCTAGCCTGGGTTCCAGCCTGATCATTTTTTCCTTTTATATATTTGGAAGTTACTCTGTTAAAAAATGAGGTAATAATTACGGAAGCGATAAACTGTTTTGCCATGGATCTGTATTGACCGTGAAAGGATACTGCAACAAAGAGTGATTTAAACATTATTACCATCTGGACCCAGGCTATAAACGCCCTTTTAATATATTCTTATTAGCGAGATACTGGGATTTCACAGTGAATAACACCACTAGTGATGATAACTATGGTATCATCACTAGTGACAATATAGTTTTAGAATGTTTGCCAGAACTACTTTTTTCCTTATATTGCTCATATTGTAACATTCTCGATAATTATTATAATAAAAAGGATGAATTAGGAATATAATAAATAGGATAATTAACTGGTTGTGTGTGATATTAAAAATCTGTCACTCAAATGGGGTTTGATTCGGTAAAAAAACTTGTCCTTTGGACTCGTGTTTTCAACTGCATCACACCCCATTCTAGTGACAGACTTTTTATATCACACACAGCCAGTTGATTATCCTGTATTTAGCAGAGTGTAGCTCATAGAACTTTAATACCTTGCAGCAGCTTTTGAACAATGTATGAAGAGCAACTGCTTGCTACAAGTTATTTTTACCTGTTCTAAAATGTTTTCTGTACAATTCACAGCATAGTTTCATTTATATACAGCTGCCAATGCAGCCATCTATGCTCTCCTCGGGTTCAGTTTACTAGTACTTTGCGCAATATTTATTTCAAGCCACAGCTTTAACCCTTTACCGCACAATACCAACTTTTAACGACCCTGGGAAAAAAGCCTTTGGAAAACATTGTGGGCAAAGGAGAAAATGCTGGTAACCTTTTCCCAAAATGTTTTCTACACCATAAAAGAAAGATTGCTCCATTTGAACCCTACTGAAATTGTCGTCTGCAAATGCTTTCAATTTGGACAAGACTAAAACGTTAAAAGACAAGATGACAGGATTTAGATTTGACAAATAATTACCTGACTCTTGATCTTCTTTCATAGCTTTCTTAGCCCTTGCTGTTTGTAAAGCACTCCAACAATCTTCACAGTACTCTCTTGGCGGGTATATCATCTCATCACAAAATGGCGACTTACAATGGGTTTTCTGTTGAGAGCTTGTAATCAATGGATTAAGCTTCTTTAATTCTTGCTCTGTTGGTTCTTCTGGTCCCCAAGAGGGAAATGTGTTGGACAATTCCAAATCACTTTTTCCATGTTGTTTGACAAGGCATTTATCGCAAAGACCGAATTCATTATCAAGATACATACCTTCACAGCCCACAGTCACACATTTTTGCTTCTCTTCATATTCTTCCTCTCTTCTAGTTTGCAGTTTAATAGCAGAAGGTACAACAACTTCAAGCTGTAAAACACCAAGGAGCTGATTAGTTTTTGAATCGCTGTTGAGCATTTTTTCATTTTCTGGAGTGACAATATTCAACGGCATTTGTTCCGACTTAGTATCATCTCTGGCAGAAGGTAGTGTGCCATCTTTCAGAAAGCATTGTATACACTGATCAAATCCAGCCTTAGATATCTTATTGCACCCAGGACTTTTGCATGTTTTTGGGTCTAGATTTTTCAACAGAGCTGTCAGCTGTTGGTCAGAGGGAGTGACCGGACTGGTGGCTATGTCTCTAACAAACACAGAAGTATGATAACAGTTATCACACAATCCATTATTGCCTTTAATAGCCTTGTTTTCACATTCTGTGACCTTGCATTTCTTGGAGAGCTGACCTTCATTTCCTTGACCTAGTTCTGATATTTCCATTGGTGTGTATTTCCCTGTTGGTGGAGAAGTTACTGAGATGTGATGCCCAGCCTGGGCCCCTTGTATGTTTACCACTGCTGTTTCATCCTGTGAAGTTATTCTAAGACGTTGATCTTCAGAGTTACCAACTTCTCTTACAGGTTGTCCACTTAAACTTATCCTTGGTCCAGCTTCTGCAGCGTAGGGCATAGATTGTGGGGGAGCTGTTGGCTCGGTATTTCTTTCTAACTGGGTAACACTGTTGTAACACTGATGGCAATAAGGTCTGGTTGCTACTGAACATCTATATGTGCAGTTCTGTGTGATGCAAATGTCTGGCAACATACTTCCAAGAACTTCATTTGGTTCCTCCTCTCTTATTGCAGGCTGTTGTATGGGCTGTCCAAATTTTTGTTTGCACTCATGACAATATGGATAAGTCTGTCTGGAACAATGAAAACCACAGCCTGTGATACATTTCTCCTCCATAAAAGACAAAAAAGGCTGGTTAACAACAGGTGGAGGTTTTCTCTCTTTTTCTTTCTGTCGTCTTACCGCCTCCTCTTGTTTATGGTACTGAATTGTTCCTTTCTTGAAACATTTTGAGCAATATCCCCCAGTCTCTTTTAAACCATGCATGTTACAACCCATAGCACGACATATGTTTTCTTTACCACTTTCTCTTGGTTTATTAGTGCTGATAGGCCCTACATTAAACTCGCCTTGTACAATATTCACTGCATTATTAGGCATGATGTTGATGTGGTTCTGTCCTCTCGCAGTCTGTGTAGCAACAATGTCTCTGTTTCTATATTCAAATTTAAAAGGCTGTCTCTTACGACTCACATCTTCATCAGTCAATTTGAAGTAGATATTCTCACAGTCTGCTCTGTATGCTTCCATAATATTCATTTCCTTTGGAAGTGGTTCATGCTTGACTTGAGCAGCAGGAATGGTTAACGGGCCATCCCTTCCTGTGTAGACAACTTCTTTAACTGACAAGTACTGCAATATGTACTGCTGTGCATTTGCCTCCTCATCCAAAAGGAGATAATGAACTGCTAGCGAATTAAGTTCACTGGAAAGAAGTGGAACAACTTGCATTGAGTCAGTCATACTGAAATCACTTTCCTCAAAAACAAGGGGTGCAAAGTGGTTCAGGTTGTATCCAATCACAATCGGATTTTTGTGACAGTCTGTGGGCGGGGTCTCTAACGGTAGATATATTCCTCCAATTTCACTCTCCTGTAGGGACTGTCCGTAAACATTGCGAGCAATTTGGTCAGCTAACACAATGATTGGTCTTTGTAAAAGGTTTGCTAGCACATACAGATGAATAGATTCTAGACACGTGTATGGAAGTCCAGAATTTCCCTGTCTGGACAAATCTTCTGTTGCTTTGATTACTCTTTCCCATTCTCCAGTATAGTCCTGCACAAAGAGCATTTAACTTGTTATCATATGACAAAAGTTTACACAAGACTATACTGACAGCGTTAGCTGACGACACATTAGATTTGACTCAAATCTTTTTTTTTTGTATATGATTATAATTCATGGTACTTGCCATCATTGAAAATAGAATTATTTAAAATTGAATTGTAGGGGAAAGACC
Source organism: Hippopus hippopus (assembly GCA_946811185.2). Lineage (NCBI taxonomy): Eukaryota > Metazoa > Mollusca > Bivalvia > Cardiida > Cardiidae > Hippopus > Hippopus hippopus. Next base: position 21,731,206 of record OX328101.1, on the reverse strand, counting down.
AATTCTAAGTTGAGAGAACTTGTGGTCCAACCCCATTTCAACACAATATGAAATAAAACATGTTTAAACTAAATTATTTGACTCACATAATGGGATTTGTCCATGAAAGGGTGGAAAACATCATGAGAAAAGAGAAGAAATGCTGGTTTCCAGAATTTTTTCCTCCTCCCACAATATTTTCACTGCAGATTGTCAGGACACAGGATTGTATGGTAAAGGTTAAACTCTTTAATGTATAAAGACAAAACTTTGCAGTTGTCCTCAGGAACAGTTTTTTCGCAGATAACACATCTATCAAACAATTCCATGCTTTAATTTACACTGACAAGGAAGGCTTATGAAAACATTCTTGGAATTAAAAAGTTGATATACAGTATTTTCTCCTTTCACAACAAAGTTTCTGCACTTTTAATAACTCCTTCCATACCATAGACGACACCAGAAGCTTTTATGGACAGTGTAGATTAAGATCAGACTGCACAGAACGTGCAGTCTGATCTCTGACCTGCACTGTCCACTGCTTCATTTTAGATTATGACCAAACTGTCCCTTGATCTTGCAGAGGAAATGTATTTTTAGCCTTTGAAAATATGCAATTTATTTATTCAAAAGTGTCAATCTGTTGTCTAGAAAAGAGTTAACACTTCCTAGTTGAAAGCTATTTTAGAAACCAATTTAATCCTTTACCACACAATCCCAAATTTTGATGATATTGTAGATAAAGGCTTTTGAAAGCATCGTGGGAAAAGGAGAAAATGCTGGTTACCAGCATTTTCTCCTTTTTCCACTATGTTTTCAACCCTTTCAAAGACAAATCCCACCATTCTGTTTTTAACCCTTTTAAAGACAAATCAAAATCATTTGAGCAATTTCTTATTTATTGTCTACACATGCTTTCTTTGTGGACAAGTCTAAAATTTAATAGCCTGGAAGAGAATTAAATATGACTCAAAAGAAAGGATATTTTTCTAGGAAGAATAGAAAACACAAACACTGTGGAAGAAAAGGAAAGAAAATGCTGTTTATGAAAGAAAATGCTGTTTATCAGCATTCAATCTTTTTTTCACAGTGTTTTCAAGGATTGTCAAAACACATGTTCTTTTGCTAAAGATTAAAAAGAAGATAAGTGTTTTCCTTTTTCTGCTTTTTCATTTTTGTATATCTCAGCAGAAAGCAATCTTTAAAAACATTTCAAGAAAAGGACTTGTTGCTTATTACAAGCAATTTCTATTGTTAACTGTTTTTTTTTTTTTTAATCATGATCATTGACGAACTCAACCTTTTACCAAAACAGTCCACTGTTTTAATGACTGCAGAGGAGCACTTTGAGAAAAGGAGAAAATGCTGGTCACCACCATTTTCTCCTTTACCCACTTTGTTTTCAACAATTTAAAAGACAGACTCCCATGGGAGCAACAATTAATTTCTTATCTGCAAAAACATTCAGTTTGGACATGCCTGGTTTTGCATATGTATAGTTTTGCGTATGCTGTCCTATAATTCCGGAGATAGATCTATCATTATCATGTACAAGTAAATTTTCCAGCTCCAATACATATGTTGCAATCGGATTAAATAACACACACAACAGAAAAAAAAAAATCTGTATCTACACACTGCGAAATATGGTCGCAAATATGGTATGATGACGTATCTTGTGCATGGACTAAGCATGCATTTGTTTGCGATTTGATTGGTCAAAGTGTTACACTGTAATATTAATCCGCCATTCATAAAAACAGAGTTACTACCATCTACACTATTAATTGTCTCATTTTGTTTGTTGTTTTTGAAAAAAATGTCAATAATTGCAAAATGTTGTTGTTGAAAGTTGTAGGTATATAATAAAAAGAACATGTTGTAGTGATTTTCCTGGTGCTTGTACTTACTTCTTGCTGAGCAAGAAAATTCTGACATCGGGCTAGACTGAAAGTCTCATGCGATATCAAATTTTTTCATGCTGCTCAAATTAAATACAAGCACCAGGAAAGTTACTACAACATAATATTCTGTATTTATACAATATAAAGAATCTGACATACTTTGGTTTTTCAGATGAACTTTTAAAAAACATGTCTTAAAGAAATGCTATTAAGCTCCAGAACAACATTTTTCTACTCTTAATATAATTTTATCTCAAATGCCAACTTATGTCTGACAGATCATATAAATCTGCTGCTAATTTGTTTCCGTAGGAACTGATTTAATAAATCCATGTTTTGCTCAAAGAAAGAAAGGTTATAAACTAATCACTGTAATCAGTAACCGACCTCGGTATTCATTCCAACTGTAAACCTTTGTGAAGCCAAAAACTGTCGCTGGGAAACCAGCCACCGCTTCTTGAACATCCCCTTTTCATCTGTCACAATATTTAGATAGAGCAGACGACGTAAGAACTGGTCAGAATCTTCCACTCCCCAAAGGCTCAATGATACAGCATGCAGCAGACAGTTGCCATCACCTGTCAATTAGACATTAAATATTCAGCCTTTAGAGAAGTAAATAAATTAACCCTTTCCCAAGCAACAAATTTTACAGTCTTCCTGAGAGCATCTGCAGGCAACAATGCTCAAAATGGTACATACGAATTGAAGTTCTTTGACAGAATGAAAAACATTGTGGGAAAAAGGAGAAAATGCTGGTTACCAGCATTTTCTCCTTTTCCCACAATGTTTTCAAAAGGCCTGTTCCCAGGGTCGTGAAAACATGGGATTGTTTGGTAAAGGGTTAAAAGACATTTTCAGTCTAGAAATAAGACCAAAATAACTTCTATTTCAACATTGCTGTTGTCCAGAAAGGCTCAGCAAAGCTGACAGTCTAAATCAAAGAGCAGACTGTATGATATTCAAATTCCTCCAACTGCTTGAGAAGAAGTTGTTGAATATTTTTTCTCTTTCTAGCTCTTCCCGCCATCTTGTTCAGCAGAGCTGAATCAACGATTTAAGCAGTATGGTGCAGGGTTGGATACCTAAGGAGTATTTCTGTGAAAGTTATTTCAAAAATGTTTTCAAAATTTTAATAGAGTGTCACCAAAAGAATATTCCTGTGAAACTACATGTATTTTAAATTCTTCCACAGGTTTAGGAAGAGTCATTTCACCTTTTACCACATACCCAGAAAACTTAATTTAACATTTTAGACTCATCAAATTTGAAGGCATTTGAAGCCAAAATATTAAAATTAAATGTGACTTAGCAAATAGGATTTGCCTTTGAAAAGTCAGAAAGCATTATAAGCTTAACTATAGCTTATTATGGCCAATAAATTAGCAAAACCAAAAGTAGCCATGATCTTTGCCAGGTCATTATCGTACCAAGAAATCTGAAGGAAGTCAACCAACGGGTTATAAGGAACAATTTGATGAGAATTCCAAATTGCTGATTTGAAAAAAAGACTATTACAGATTTTCAATATTTTTCAGTATTGTTGTAATGGCAGCCAGAGTTTTAAATGAAATCAAATTCTTTGAATAGACTACAGAGTACCACGGCAACGAAATTTCTGTGAATTTTGTTCAAAGTTGAATGGAAGTTTCAGAGAAGAGGGTATTTGAAATGAAAGTCAATGTATGCTTGGATGCATGCATGACAGACACAGGGCCACGTCACAGGCTTCCTGGCTTTTGGCCAGTGGAGCTACAAATCATCATCGAATACATGAATTATTTTTCAGTAGGTGCTTTCAATATGAGGGAGCATGAATTTTGTTTATCTGGTACAAACAATTAAGTTTTGCCTTAATTCAAAATGAGAACAAAGATCACATACCTGTAGTTTTCAATGGATAGAGAGGCTTTGCCGTTCTACACCAGTTGATCACATATGATCTTTCAAGATCATCCTTCATGTCAAGGTCTAGGAGGGCAAGTTTGTACATTTCAGTAAACTGTTGAGGTAGGTGTGTAAAATGCACTATGCATATTGTATATCTGCTGTAATTCCTAGGATAGATAAATATTTCTGCTCACTAGTAACAATATGTGATGATACATATCCATGAAATCATGACTCAGATATGATATGAAATCTTACGCCTGTAAAATAATAAAAAAAAAAAATCCTCCCCACAAAAACCTTTCTGTACGCTCATCTTATCAAGCAAGGATATTGGGATATATGAACCATGCTCTGGAAAAAGAGGGGCTTAATGCATCTCCGTGTCGCATTATGCCAAGCAAGTCATCACTTAACCCTTTACCACACAACAAAATTTTAGACCTGTCCAAATTGAAAGCATTTGTAGAGGACAGTTTTAACGTTGCTCATATGAAATGATTTTTCTTTGATAGGGTAGAAAACATTGTGGGAAAAGGAGAAAATGCTGGTAACCAGTATATTCTCCTTTTCCCACAATGTTTTCAAAAGCCTTCTCTTTCAGGGGCGTTAAAAGTCGTCATTGTGTGGTAAAGGGTTAAATAGGGATCCATAGAGTCCCTTTTTTCTAACAACAAACTGAGTCGTGAGGTAGAATGATCCTTGGACATGCAGAAAATTGCCTAAACGCAAAAAGTTTCGAACCATGCCAGCCTGCACGGAATGCGCAGGCTGGCATAGGTCGTTACTTTTTGCAGATGCATTAAGCCCCCTTTTCACAGAGCATGGCTCATATATAATTGCATTTATCAGAAAACAGTCTGAACTACTTCTAGGCAGTCTATTGCATCTCAACATAAAATATCTTTACACACATAAAATACATGTATTTTGAAAAGTAAAGAAAATGGTCATAAAAGTTTTGAAACAAAAGTTATATTTATTTAGAAAATAACAGACAGTAACCTTACACTCTACCACCTTTTTTCTATATTTCTGGCAGCTAAGCTGAAGAATACAATGGTGAATTGAAAATATCATGCACTAACTGTTGATGTAAGGGCAGTGCAGAGAGAAAAGAGCAAAGAGTCCTTTGAATATATACATGTAAATACAGTATAACAATCAGGGTGTTTGTCTGGCTTTTAAAGCACTTTCAACATCATTTCAGTTATTGTGGTAACCACTGCACCAAACTATGCTCTCTTGGAGTTTCTTTCATCAGTACTTACCAATCTTTCAAAGCTACCGGCTGCTTTCCCACATAATCATCACCCAGAAATTATTAAGTGATGTGACAGGAATGAATCCTGCTCAATGACTATCATGAATCCTGTTAAAACACTTATCATCAATCCTTAGAAAGATATTGGCCAAGCTGAAAATCTATGCAGTGATCCCGAGGTTTGAAGCCCTGTCTTGTACCAAATGAGCCACCATACAACTATGAAATACAGGTATTTGCATATATACAAGTTTATTACACTCATCTTATTGGAAAAATATGAGTATCAAACACTACGTAGGCTAGTTTACAGACAGCGTAGATGAAGACCAGACTGCAAAACAATTGTAGCTTGACCTTGAATCTTGAAATATTCTGACAAAAGCTGACACCAAAAGTATAATGTATAGGTTTTTTTTTTTAAAGACTTTTTCTTTCATTTAGTGCTTTTAGGGTTAACAAAATAATCCCAAGACCCCAGGGAAAAAAGCTTTTGAAAACTGTGGGAAAAGGAGAAAATGCTGGTAATAACTAAGTAAGCACTTTCTCCTTTTTCCACAATGTCTTCCACCCTTTCAAAAAAACAGCCACGTATTTGAGCAAAATGACCATTGCAATTTGTCATTTGTAAATGAGCCTTGTTCTGTGAAAAGGGAGCTAACTACATTTGCAAAAAGTATCAACCCAGGTCAGTCTGCGCAAGCAGACATTTTTGCTTTTGGTAATATTTTTGCATGTCAAAGGTCCAGTGTTCCTTATGATTTAGTAGGATGTTATACAAAACAGATTTTATGGCTTTTATTCTGTGATGACTTGCTTGGTATCATGCATCACAGAGAAGCATTTAGCCACCTTTTGCCAGAATATGGCTCAAATGCATATACCTATGGCAAGTAAAAAAATTTCGCTAACTGGTAGAGTTATGAATTATTCAATTTCTCCGATAAAAAGTGCTCTAGAAACTCATCTACAGATCTGTCATACTATATGGACATGCAGGAAGAGGAAAATGCAGTATCTACCACATTTTGATGATGTCACTTTCTTTTCCTTTTGGCTTTGCATCCTCGATAACTGCTTCTCTCAGCCTCTGAAAAATTCTGTTGCTTGCTTTTTCTGGTCGATCAAAAAATGTACAGCGACCAGATGCTTGATCCATTTTACATGTGATAGATTTCAATAGCTTTTCAAATATCTGAAAAAAGTTGAAAAGTAAAATGATTAATACAATATCACTAATTATCAAATTTACGAGCACTCTTACTATGATAAATAGATAGATCAATGTATAAACTTTATCAGTTATAAAAAATTTAGACTGGTCTGATTTGAAAGCATTTGCTGATGACACTATGGCTCCAACGATATAAGTTATCTTTTACAGACCATTTTTGGAAATGGAGGCAATGCTGGTTTCTTCTGTTCCCACAATAATTTCGAAAGTCTTCCTTTTCAGGGTCATAATAAAACATCACATTGTTTTGATAAAAGGCATTTGCCAACAAGAAATCAAATGTAGCTCAAATGATAGCATTTGTCTATTTAACTATAGAAATCATTTTGGGAAGGAAGAAGATGCAGGTTACGAGCATTTTCTCCTTTTCCAACAATGTTTTTCAAAAGCCTCCTACCTCATGATCATTAGAACTAATGACTGTTTGGTAAAGCGTTTACTCATTATCGCCTCCTGATAAATTTTTTAACCCTATTCACTCTTTTCACAGTGTTTTCAAATGTATTAGTATTTTAACTATCAAGTCATACTCAGTTTCCAAATTTCAGTGATCAAAGAGGGACCAACCCCAAAAATAGGAAGAAAAAATTCATACAAGAGATTCTTTTTCAACAGTACCGTAACTGTTTCAAAAAGCTTGTTGTAACATCAATCAAATTTTGTTAATCTCTGTATCAGCTTTTTACCTAAAGATATGATCACTGAATATACACAACTATAAAATATTGTTGTATTGTTTGACCTAACTCTTTACCTAACAACAAAATTTTAGACTTGTCCAAATTGAAAGCACTTGCAGAAAACAATTTAAAGGTGGCTCAAATGGCAGAACTTGATACAGTAAAAAAACATTGTGGGAAAAGGGAAAAATGCTGGTAATCAACATTTTCTCCTTTTCCCGTAATGTTTTCAAAAGGCTTCTTTCATATGGTTTGTCAAAAAAAGATTCTTTGTTTTCATGTAGATCTTCAAAACCTTATTTACTTTGATTAATTATCCATATTTGACAGAGATGATTTTCAAAATTATCTGCAGAAACTTATGATTATGGCCCCAAGACACAGCTTTTGAAAATGTGGAATTTCGAAATGTAAAAAAAATTGGGAACCAGGATTTTTTCCTTTTCCAACAATGTGTACTGTCCTATCAAAGACAAATATATACATTATTTCAGTCAGCTTTAGTGTAGATTTATTAAACCTGAATTATCCAGAATTCTAACAACCTTGGAGAAGACGGCTTATGAAAACATTGAGGAAAAAGGAGAAAATACTGGTACTCAGCATTTTCTCTTTTCTCATTATGTTTTCTACCCTTTCAACTGTACATTCCATGTTTTAAGATTTATCATTGTCAAATGCTTTAAATTTGGACCTGTGTAACATTTTGTTGTGAGGAAAATAAGGAGTTCAGTATTCAACAATGGGTATATTGGAACTACATGTGTATGACAGAATTTACCTTGTATAATCCTTAAAGCGCATTTCACAAATTTATTACCTTTTAACCAGGGTAGATCAAGATCAGTGTAGAAGGTGCAGCCTGATCTTTGATCTACACCGCCTACTTTGCTGAGATATTCTGGGAAAAAAAAAAACGTTGACAGCGCAATAAATTGTGGCTTATTTCCAGACTGAATGCATATGCGCTGGATCTTCTCGGCGCTTAAAAGGCCTTAATAGTAAATTTACTTCCTGGGAGTGGGGGACTTTGAATGAAAACAGAAACACGCTAAAACTCAGATTACAGATAAATTCAGAAAAAAAAAATACTTAGTGTACAGAGTAAATCCCAGGATCTCGTCAAAAAACCAAAATTCCAACATAGCATAAATGTATAGTATATATTTTTCGAAAGTTCAAACACGTAATTAATATTAATAGTGGGCTTTTCAGGTGGTAATTTGTAAGGGGATTTCCCAAATTCAGCGGTCCCTGCCTTATATACGAATCATATCCAATAGAATGGTAATTAGGTAACCAACCCATTCACCCAGGTACGGAATAGGTCGAGTTTTGACGAGTGTTCCCCACTAAAGTCATTCGGTAAACCTCGGGTGATCCGCTAGAAGCAGATACGGAATCGCCCGAGTTGTCACGGTAACTCTTTCGGAATAACTCGGTCTGACCAAGTCCGACTAAGGCCTACTGAATTTATATTTTTGAGAAAAAAAATTGATTAGTTTGTGTTGAGAAACAAGCAAGTTGAGTGTAACTAGTTCAAATTGACAGAAGATTTGGTAAAATTCAACTAATTTTTTTTATTTACTTTGACATACTTTGTACTGGAGACTTACAAGAGTATAAATGGTGAATGGTTGTTGTAGTTGCATTGCTTTCGGACACGCCTTTCGGATAGATTATCTCATACGGTAGTATCCGTAACTTGGTGTTAAGTTACGAACCCGAAATAATATCTGAGTTTTCATGCGAAATTTAAAGGGATTTCTGTCACCGTTTTGTGTGAACCGCTTACTTGAATATAAACAATGGTGTCACTGCTGTTAATTTACAAAATGCAACAAAAAGGGTAACAGATGTTTCAGTAACACTAACAGACGAGTTCAGTAAATTGGACTTAAAGAGTAAATAGACTGGATGTTTTAGTAACAAGGCAAATGTTTAGTCATTATGTACTGTTACGTTTTTCACATCCATTACACGGCTATTCACAAGTTTTCATGAATAATATTTTTGTTACATTTCACCTGCCATGTTTTACTTATTTTCGAATTTCATTCATAACTGAGGTAATGAATATGTTATCCTAGGCATGTACCTGTTGTTTCTCCTCTTAATCAATCCTCAAGTTTCAGAGAAATGCTGAAATATTTTCTGTAGAATAAACATTTTAACAGAACAAAATCACATATTGGGAGTGAAAAATGTCACGGTGCATAAAAACTATATGATCACCTTGTTACCAAAACATCCAATTGATTTACTCTTTCAGTCTAATTTACTGAACTCATCTGTTACCGAAACATCTGTAAATCAACAAAAACAAGACCTTATGGAAGTTATGCATGTTTCCAAAAGAAAGATTTGTTTTAGTGACAAGTGTCTTGCTACATTTTTCAACCTGATACGTGTCCTAATTAAATTCTCTGTCAAACATATTATTTTAATCCTGAAAAGTTTTTGACATGTAGCATAGTGTTGAAGCCAAAAATTTATGTGAACATACTGGAATAATGTGACCGGATTCCGGTCTGTAAATAGATCTGAGAATTTCGTGACCTTTTCGGTTCAGTCACTTACGACTAAATAATTTTTTCAGAACATTTGCTACTACTGAAAGAAAAAGTTTCCAATCCTTTTAATAAAGAGACTCAATATTTTCAGATGTTTTATGATTTAATGTGTTTTAGAACAATTCCTAATCAGTCCTCAGAGGTGCATATAAATTAATAGAAGGGACCAAATGCATAATTTATCTTTGCTATTCTGGTATTTTGGTGCCAGCATGCTTTTGATGCTGCTGTCAGGAGAGGGCAAATGGCCGCTATGACGCTCATCCGTCCCTTTCATGATTTCATCATGTTTCAAAAACTGAGGAGAATTGACTTAAAACTGCTCAGTTAAGTTGTTGAAAACAGTTACTTCTTGTGATAGTAAACATCTTATTTAAGTTTTGGTGTACTTGATAACTCAAGTGATAGAGCATAGGATTTGTACTCTGGCCATGTGAAAGTGTGGGTTTGAACCAAATGGCTGGTTATTTAAAATTAGCCTTTTTGATTAGATGTTAACTTTTAATGTGTCGAATAATGCCAAATGGACATTTTCAGCCTAGATATGAGACCCGAATAACTGCAATATCAAGCCAAGCAAAGAGGACAATGTAGATCAACGATCAGACTGCAGATTTTGTGCAGTCTGGTCTTGTTCTACACTTGCTGTAAAGGTAAATAAAGCTGTGACAGGCGCTTTAAGGGTTAAACTGAGGTATAGTGTGATGGTGCTATTCACCGAGCATGTTAACTAGCCAGGCATAACTTAGGATGGGTTTCCTCCTGTATCATGCACCATGCCCCATAACATAGCTAACGGCCAACTGGGGCGTCACCCATAGGTGCAACTGGTAGTGATGATAAGTTAAAAGAAAATCATTTAAAATGGAAATAACTATCACCCCAAAATACTGCCCCGTGTGTAACTGAATGTTGCCAACACAAAGCCATTCCAACCAAGTGAAACCTCATTTTATTGGTATTCAAATTAGTATGATGTGTCAGATGATGTCATATTTTCTGTAATAAAAATAAACAGGTACCGATCACAAAAATGATCTTCAGTCTCACATTATGTCTGAAATTGCACCTTTTCATTGGACATACTAAAGCAAACAAAGAAGAAAAAAAATATCCAGCTGTATATATCTGCATTATACAAGGAACTTGAATTTACAGCATGGAAAGTACATGTAAATAGCCACCTCTAAAAGCCTTCTTCCTCAGTGTTGTTTTACTCTTCAGAAACAATCCAGTGTTTCAACGACCTTGGTAAAAAAGCTTTAGGAAATACTGTGGGAAAAGGAGAAAATGCTTATATCAAGTGTTTTCTCCAGTCCTCACAATGTTTGCTACTATTTTGAAGACAAATCTCCTCACTTGAGCCACATTTAATTTGTATTTTGCCAATGCTTTAAATATGGACAAGTCTAAAATTTTGTCGCTTGATAGAGTTAACTTATGACTGTTTGGTAGAGGGTTATAAAGTTCTTTTGACAAAGTATGAACTAGTCTTTATTAGACATTTATTAATGTATCATCCCAGACAAGGTTTCTTAACTCATTACCAAGCAAAAAAGCCTTGGAATAGTTTTGCATGTTTTACAAGACAACAAATTAATTGTGGCTCATAGGATGAGATTTGTTTGTTAAAGGGTAGAAAATGTTTTGGGAAAAGGAGATAATACTTGTTACCAGCATTTTATCCTTTTCCTTGCAATGTTTTTCAAAAGCCTTCTTCAGTTAGGATTGTTAAGACTTGGGATTGTGTGGTAAAGGGTAGATGTGTTGATTGATTGATTGTATGGTGTCTAACGCCGTTTTCAACATTATTTCAGTTATATCATGGAGGCCAGTGCACCTATCAGTGTTTTCCTGGAGTCTCTTTTACCAGTACTTTGCACAATTTTCTTTGCATGCCACTGGCTGCTTTCCCACATAGCCATCATTGAGACAATGGTCAGCGGTGGGAGAGGAATGAATCCTGTTGCAAGGACTATCATCAATCCTCGGACAGAAATTAGCAGTGCAAGGTATCGAAACCACAATCCCTCTGTTCTCAAGTCCTGCACGCTACCGACTGAGCTACTGGGGCTCGGCATGGTTCATACTTGTACTGTAACTGTTACCGATTAATTATGCAACAGTGCAGTTACTGTTATTGTTTAACTCTTAACCACACAATCCCAAGTTTAAATAACCCTGAGAAAGACACCTTTTGAAAACACTGTGGGTAAAGGAGAAAATGCTGGTAACCAGCATTTTCTCCTTTTTTTACCACAATGTTTTTTGTCTTAGACTCAAAACAAATTTCAATTTTTGTTTCACATTTGTTTTATTGCTTGCAGATTCTTTCAGTTTTGATATGTCTAAAATTTTGCTTTTTGTATGTTATAATTAAGTTATAAATACTGGTACATGTATAAGGCACTGTAAGGTCAACAGTAGCTTGTGTTAACTATTTTACTAGACGACAAAATGCTTGACTAATCCAAATTCAAAGTGATGCAGACAACAAATATAATGTTGCCCATATGATATTATTTGTATCAGAAAAAGGAGAAAACATTGTGGGAAAAGGAGAAAATGCTGGTTTCCACCATTTTCTCTTTTTCCCTCAATGTTTTTAAAAGCCTTCTTCCTCAGGGTTGTTAAAACTCGGGAATGTGTGATAAAGAGTTGATGGTGTAGTTTGCTTTTTATTTTTCTAGTTTGCTTTTTATTTTTCCAGTTCGTAGAGCCAGTCCATGAAGATGATGAAATTTATTATTACTTGTGTGAGGCTGTTTCTGACACTGATGAGTAAAATCTTGACTCCATTAGTAAACGGCATATTTGGGTTGATTTATGATTCCTCATCAACTAAAGTGTCAACAGTCCAGAATGAACTGCTGCTTCAAAGTGCTGTCAGTATTGCACAGAAAATAAGAGCAAGGGAGGTAGGTCAGCAAGTCACCTGAAGCACTGAAACTTTCAAATTCTCAAAATCACAAAAATTTCCACGACACAAAAATTTCCACTTATGCAGTACCCAGTTGCGGCAATCCGCAAATTTTCTATTGGGCAATTTTTCACCTCTCACCTCTGATGCATGTGAGAAAGTAGTCTGTGGCTTGGAAAGAAAGTTGTCTTACTACTAGTGTGAGAAAGCCAGAAAATACATTTGACATGCACTGGCAGCCATAGTATGACCTAAGCTGTTAACAGTGTTAAACTCCAATACAAACAAACAAAGGAAGACAAAACTTGTCTGAAATATGAATTCTTCAGTTTGTTGTTTTCCCTCAGAGTGTCGCAAAAAAAAACCCAGACATTTTCAGCTGTTTCATATCACATTGCAACATACCAGACAGCAAAATTTTAGACTTATTTAAACTGAAAACATCTGCAGTATGACCATTGTATTTTATTTTGTGTCACATGCAGATATAATAAGACAATGAAAAAAATCTTACATGTATCTAAACTGTGACAAGTGACAAATACAGTCCCAAATATGATATGATGACATAACCAGCTTGTGGATTTCTTTCATTTTGGTTTATGATTTTATAGGATAGAAAGCACTGTGGGAAAAGGAGAAAATGCTTCTTACAAGCATTTTCTCCTTTTCCCACAATGTTTTCAGAGGCCTTCTTCCATAGGGTTGTTAAAAGTCGTGATCGTGTGGTAAGGGTTTACTCTTTACCAGATGACAAAATTTTACAGTAGTCTAATGTGAAAGTGTTTGTATACAACAAATTAGAGATGGCTGAAATGATGGCACTTGTCTTTGATAGGGTAGATAGCATTGTGGAAAAAGGAGAAAATGCTGGTTACCAGCATTTTCTTCTTTTCCCTTAATGTTTCCAAAAGCTTTTTTTTTTGTCAGGGTTGTTTGAACTTTAGATTATGTGGTAAAAGGTGAATTTCTTTTTCATGTTCTACAGCTAAGGGCAGAAGATGTGATGAAAGCACATATTGAACGTGCGAAAGCTGTCAATAATCAGATAAATGCCATCGTTAAAGACAGATACGCCGAGGCTCTACAGGAAGCAAAGAACCTGGATGTACAATTAGATCAGAATCCCGATGCTGAGAAATATTCCGAGACAAACCAACCATTTCTTGGTGTACCCTTATCAGTGAAGGAAGCATTTAGTGTAAAAGGTAGAAGAATTGACCGAGTGTTTTGCCTTTTGTGGTTGTATACAGAATAGTTCTGCTGAAGGTTATTCTCAGAGGGGACAAGTGGGACTATAAACTTGCAGAAATAAAGGGCATCAAAAGAAGTAACTGGTACAGTCATGCTGGTATAGTGGTACTGGTGATATTACTTATTTGCTTATGCAATGAATTGGATATCAGACAGTACAGATCAATATCAGACTGCACTGTGATCCATGCAGGGTCCAAAGAATCCACTCGTCCGCTTGTCCTTACTAGTAAAAATTTGGTGAGGGCAAGTGGATTTTCCTTCTTTGTCTAACTGTAGGACGAGTGCAAAATGGCAGGAGGACAAGTAAGAATTCTGAAATTTTTTGGACCCTGCCATGCATAGTGATCTTGATCCAAAATGATTGCAATTGTTTGTCTATGTGTAACCCATTGCTGTGTAGGGTAGTGTATGTTGAGGCCCTCCAAAAAGTGTTACAAAGTACGTTGCGGACAGACATTTGAAGGAAAGGAAGAAAATAATTTTTCAACGGAGGGAAGTGTTGGAAAAGGAACCATTGCTTTTCACACCCCTTATCTGCCTTTCCATAAGTACTTTCCAAAGCTGTCATTCAACTATACGATTGTTAAATGTCACAGTTGTACATTTAGTATTATTACTTTGTTATATCTTATTAGTGGAGGACGTAGGTATGCTTCAGTCTACTGCCACATATTATTCTGAGAGGTGATGTGCAGAAAGAAGGGACATTTTCAAAACAAATCAGACAGATGTTTTAAGACTAATTCTCAAATAAATTTGAAAGTGACAAAGTCCCCCTTGTGTTAATTTTGATTGGACATATTCGTCGGAAATTCCCTTCAGAGTAGAATTCTGAAGCTGATTTGTTTTTTTTTTTTGCTGATTATGAAATATTTTGGTCAAATTTTTGTAAACGGTCACTTTTTACATAACAGTACTGCGTTTAGACTACCCTAATGTGAAAGCCTTTTGAAAATATTGTAGGAAAAGGAGAAAATGCTGGCAACCAGCATTTTCTCCTTTTCCCACAATGTTTTCTACACTAAAATATTATAAATAGTCTTTCTGATGACATCATTTGAAACATATTTAATTTGTCATCTGCAATTGCTTTCAGTTTGCTGTCTGGTAAAGACCTGAATTCTAAGATAGGTGCGAAACAGTCAATACAATTACTGTTATATAATTTTGTCTTAGGCATGCCAAATACTGGTGGGTTGGTGTCCAGAAAAAATGTGATTGCAAATGAGGATAGCCCAGTTGTATCAAGAATGAAACAGGCAGGAGCTATACCATTCTGTATCACCAATGTCAGTGAATTGTGCATGTGGTATGAAAGTGCGAATTACTTGTATGGTCGTTCAAGAAATCCCTATAATACAGGTCGAACAGTGGGTGGCAGTTCAGGTAAGCGTCATGTTACTACCTTATTTTTCACAAATTGTTCTAGCTTATCTGGACGAAAGTACTCAGGCTTAGTTTTTTTGTGATGATCAGTTACTGTACTTTGTAAGCCTGTTGACATTCTAAAAACTAGTTGTCTGAAACAGTTGGATTGATAGATGAATTTTTGGTTTATTTATTGTAGCTACCGGTTTCCCATGTCGGCCACTCCCCTAGAAAGCTGTCATATAGGGATAGTGCTAGATACAGGACAAAACCGATCCTAAATCATGTCTGGGTCTTTAACTTGCATGGTGTAAAAGCACTGTCATAAGGGACATAGGTTAGATGTCATCAGAAAGACTATTTATAATTTTTTAGTTGATCAGCTATAGGAATTACCATAAAACTACACCCTCAGTATCCAAAGGTTTGTCATTTACAAGTCTCCTGCCCAACTACAGCAATTCAGGAGTTATGAGTGCAAATCCAAGCTTAGCCAGAGTGGATTGATGAATTTCTTGGCGATAGAATTTGTTTTACTCTCACAGTTGATGATGGTTTCAACTTTGCCACAGTTACTTAGATAGACTGTTGTTCATAGTTACATAAAAAAAAAAAAACACTCCCAGTACAAAAAAAACTTAAATTCTGTTGAAAAGGCCTTTAACTCATTACCAGAAAAGAGCATTTTCTCCTTTTCCCACAATGTTTTCAAAAGCCTTCTTCCTCAAGGGCTATAAGATTCAGGATTGCATGGTAAAGGGCTAAATACCAAATAAACAAAATGTCTGTTTTCAACGCTATTTCAGTTATGTGGCAGCAGCCAGTGCACCTATCTGTGCTTTCCTGGAGGTTCTTTTACAGATACTCCACATAGTATTCTTTCCAAGTCACTGGCTGCTTTCCCACATAACCATTGTAGAAACAATGATCAGCAGTGAGAGAGGAATGTATCCTATTGCAATGACTATCATCAATCCTCGGAAAGAAATTGGCGTAGCAGGGGATCGAATCAGCGACCCCCTGTTCTCAAGTCCTGTTCGCTACCAACTGAGCTTTGGCACTAATTATGTGAAACAAGCCTGTACACTAGATGGTTCAAATGAAGACCTATATTCTTTTTTCTCTACAGGTGGAGAGGGGTGTAATTTAGCCGCTGGTTGCGCTGTGATCGGTATTGGGTCTGACATTGGGGGGAGTATTCGGATGCCAGCTTTTTTCAATGGTATATTTGGACATAGATCATCTAGAGGTATGGCCATTAACTCTATACCAGATGTCAAAATTGAAAGCAATTGTTGATGACAAATTAGCCCTGTACAACACAATCCAGAGGTTTTAGTGACCCTTAGAAGAGGGCTTTTGAAAACATTGTGGGCAAAGGAGAAAATGCTAGTTACCAGCATTTTTATCCTGTTCCGAAAAATGTTTTCAGGAGCCTTCTTTCTGGTGGTTGTTAGAACTTATGATTGTTTAGTAAAGGGTTAACCTTCTACCAAATGGTCCTATGTTGATATGACCCCAAAGATGAATGCTTTTGCAAACATCATGGAAAAAGGAGAAAACGATAGCAAGCCAACCAGCATTTTCTTCTTGTTGCACAACTCATATTTTGGAATGTTTCTCTTAGGATAAATACAATCATTTAACTCTTTACTACATAATCCTGACTTTTAATGACCCTGAGGAAGAAAGCTTTTGAAAACACTGTGAGAAAAGGAGAAATGCTGGTAACCAGCATTTTCTCCTTTTCCCACAAAGTTCTCTACCCTTCCTAGTGGTAAAGAGTTAAAAATCGTTATTTGTGAATACATGTACGAAATTTGCTTAGTCTAAAATTTGGTGATGGAAAAGGCGTAAATTCATTTGATTTTGTAATATACTACTCAACTTTTGCTAAGCACCAAATGTTTTACTGTGTATATTTTCAACGATGATCAGATTTCCTATGTGAAATTGATTTTCGAAGTAAGTTTCAGGTTTAACCAATCTGATTGAGGGACACATTTCACATTCTTTCAGCTATTGCATGAGGTACGTGCTGGAAAAGGGGGAGACTCCATTTATCAAAGATTTTGTAACGGACATTTTTTTTTCTCAAAATTCTGAAAACCAAAATTAATGTTTACGTTTTTAGTTTGACTGTCTGAATAGGGATATTAGCCCATTCTTGCCCCAACATGGCCCTAAGCTCCTGGATGCTTCTAGGCTGCACCTGACGAGCTGATATCCTTACCTGAAGCTCATTCCACATGTACTCAATCGGATTAGGTTAGGTGATCGACCTGGCCAGTCGAGGCGCTCAATGCCCTCCCGCTGCAGGTAGTCCTGGACCAACCGGGCCCTGTGGTGACGCGTATTATCATCCATTAAAATAAACTGATCGCCCACCCCTCCAGCATAAAGCCTAACCTGGGTGTCCAGCATCTCATCAATATACCGCTGACCAGTCAATGTACCTCTATCCAGCACAACGACGTCAGTACGACCGTCCCAGCTGATGCCTCCCCACACCATTGCTGATCCACCCCCGTAGCGATCGTGTTCAGCAATGTTACTGGCTTGAAACCTTTCCCCAGCTCTTCTCCAAACTCTAGCACGTCTATCAGTAAAGTCTAGGCAAAACCTAGACTCATCAGTAAAAAGAACATGTCTCCAGTTTTGTCTGGTCCAGCAGACATGCTCTCTCGCCCATTCCAAACGGGCCTGACGATGGTCACGTGTCAAAGGAACTCTTATACAGGGTCTTCTTGACCGCAAACCACCCTCGTGCAACCTTCTACGCACAGTCTGAGTAGAAATATTGACCCCAGAAGCATTTAGAAGGTCATTACGAAGATGCGTGGCTGTTGAAAATGACTTCAGTGAGCCTGGATGACCAAGAATCGGTCTTGAGCAGCAGTAGTCACCCTCTGTCTGCCTCCACCATGCCGCCTGATGGGTGTACCATACTGCTGGTACCTTACCCAGGCTCTGGTAATGATGGTAAGGTGTACACCCAGTGCCACATCAACCTCATGGTGTGTGGTCCCCTGCTCCACCATCCCTATAGCCCTCCACATCTCCGCTTCGCTTAAGTGAAAAGTGAAAAAAATGTGACCTCTGAATTTGAGATGTCGCTGTTAAGGAACATAAATGTATCTCTGTTCCCAATTTGAAAACAGAAAAAAACGAGGGTTGCATGCTTTTCATGACCACATGACGAGACCTTATACATAAAAAAGGGTTCATTTAGTGTGGGGGCCGTCTCAAAACATTGCTTAACCCAACTATGCAAAAAGGATAATTGAATCTTTTAAATACCTTTTGAAATAGGGTCAGAAACTTTTGGTGCTTAGCAAAAGTTGAGTAGTATATTTGACATGTAGAGGCAGTTGCTATACAGGTATCACATTTTTGTAGGATTTTTACTTGTTATGGTGATTCATTTTTAGACAATCACAAAACTTTCAATTATGGGAAAAGCACAAATTACTATCAATATGTTGTCTTTCAAATGAAGGGCTGGTTCCTAATGAAGGACAGTTCCCATCAGCCACTGGGGAGGAAGAAAAACTTCTGAGTACAGGTCCAATGTGCAGATATGTGGAAGATTTAAGGCCATCCCTGCAAGTTATGGCTGATCCAAACCAACAGGTAGACCTGACTAAAAAGGTAGCTATGAAAGAATCCTGTATTTAGATATGAATCAAGTTTTCTTTTTTTATCCTTTACCATACAATCCTGAGTTTTAACAACCCTGAGAAAGAAATTTTTTGAAAACATTATGGGAAAAGAGAACATGTTGGTAACCACTTTTCAGTTGATCAGTATACAATCAGTCAATCAATCATTCAATTAATCCAGCAATACTCAGAAAGATTTTTATCTGAGAGCTAAACTAGACTAAACCAGAGGACAGTATAGATCCAAGATTAGACTGCACTTTGCAGTCTGATCTTGATGTATTTCTGTTCATAGTAGTAAACCTGGACAAAGCCATGTAACCCTTTACAACACAATCCAAACTTTTAACGACACTCAGAAATAATGCTTTTGAAAACTTGGAGGGAAAAGGAGAAAAAGTTGATTACTAGCATTTTCTCATTTTCATACAATATTTTCTGCCGTTTTAATAAAGGCTCATTCCATCATTTGAAATAGGTTCAGTTTGTAGCCTGCAAAAGATTTCAAAATGGACACATCTAAAATGTTCTTGTCTTGTACAGAGTTAATGACAGAAATGCAATCAACATGAATTTGGATGTACTTGACTTTTCCAGGTGGATGTATCAAAGTTGACCATCTACAATGTGGTAGATGATGCTGGCAGCCTGTTAGTGTCTGAAGTGGACCCACAACTCAAGCAATCACAGTGCCAGGTACATTTGCGTTCAGTTAAAGCACAGTTAAACAGGTGTTGGGTTTTTCCCCCCATCAAATAAATTCTACAAGAAATTCCAAACGTGTATCAACGAGCCATGCTCTGGCAAAATGGGGCTTAATGTATCTCCATGATGCATTATAACAAGCAAGTCATCACATAATTATGGATCCATAAAATATATTTTATAACAATTGACTGAACCATGAGGTACACTGGGCCTTGGTCATGCAGAAAATTGACCAGTAGCAAAAAGTTTTGACCCAGGCCAGCCGGTGCGAATTGCACAGGCTAACCTAGATTGATACTTTTAGAAGATGCATTAAGCCCCCTTTTCACAGAGCATGGCTCATTTGTTTCGACAACAGTGGTCCTTCCTGTGATAGTAATATCGTGGTGTTGAACTGTTTTATGCTCTTTGGAACATCATTGGGGTTCCTGACATGATTGTCATTTCTTTTAACAACAACTTATAGATTTGTATAGTTGACCTGTCTATAGCAGATCAACACTGACAGGTGATTCTCAAGAGACCTTTTCCTGCATATATCATACATATGAGCCATGCTCTGTGAAAAAGGGGGCTTAATGTATCTGCAAAAAGTATCGACCCGGTCAGCCTGCGCAGTCTGCGCAGGCTGACCTGGGTCGAATCTTTTTGCTGTTCATCAAATTTCTATACATCAGAGGAACGGTGTACCTCATGATTAAGTCAGTTGTTGTACAAAATGGATTTTATGGAAAGATCCAAATTATATGATACCTTGCTTGGTATCGTGCTACACGTACCTCACGGAGATGCATTAAGCCCCCCTTTCCCCAGAGCATGGCTCATGTATGTTTATACACAAGCTGTCAAATAAAGTGGATAGAGAGATGGCATGGTAGACTCTTATCTGTTTCCATGGGTAGAGTTTTAGATATTTTAGAAACAAGCTGTCACATGGTTCAGGAATATGGAAAGAAATGAAAATACTATCCTTAAATGGTAAAGAAGACTTTGTGGAAAAAGGGAACATGTTTGTTAATAGCAATTTGGTCTTTTCCCTAAATGTTTTTTTGAGGCTTTCCCCAGAAAGTGTAAATCAAATGTTTTTTAAGAACAAAGATTTCTTGTTAATTGATAGAACAGTATGTCAGTTTAATCTCTAGCAGTTTTTGTATCATTTTATTTGATTATTCCTGCTTAATTCAGGTGATCAAGTGTTTGGAGTCAATGGGCTGTACCATAAAAACAGTGGTCATTCCAAAGCTGAAGTATAGCACTGACATTTGGGCAGCAAAAATGACCTTAGATGATTCCAGTAAAAGTTTCTCTGACTACATGGCCGATGGAGATCCAAACTTCAGTCCAACCAGAGAACTTATGAAGTGGCTCATAGGTCAATCTAATCATACCCTGCCAGCTATTGGACTTTGTCTTATAGAGAAGATGGATTATCTACTAGACAAAGTGAACAAAACAGCACTGAAAGGCTCTGAGAAGTTGGAGAAGGAAATGGCCGAGATGCTAGATGAGAATAGTGTTATGATATATCCGTCTCATCCAAAGATCGCTCCATATCATAATCAGCCTATTTTGTATCCACTTAACTGGGCCTATACAGGAATATTTAATGCATTAGGTTTACCTGTGACACAGGTTCCCACGGGGTTAAGTAAAGAGGGGCTGCCATTGGGTGTGCAAATTATTGCTGGTATGAACAGAGATGATTTAACGATTTCTGTTGCTGAGGCGCTCTCTCAAAAGGGTCTTTGCAGATGGGTAAACCCATGATAGATATTTGACAAGAACTAAGTATAATTTTTTAGGAGACAAAAAAAATAAGAATTATTGCTTTCAGTTTCCTAAAATCTCAGTGTACGTCCATCCAGCTGTCTTTCTAATTTTATGTCATTCCTTTGGTTGTGCTGCTGTAATTCTATTGGTATTGTCACACAGCCATGTGCTCATAGATGTTTAACTCTTATCCTGCCGTTTGCAATCATAGATGTTTTTTGTTAAGCATGTAGAGCAAGATGAGACTGTGCAGTCTGATCTTGTCTACAGTTTCCACTGCCCTATTAGTACATGTAATTTGGTAGTATGTACCCAAATTAATGCCCATTATCTTTATATAACATACTTTCGTATTCACCAACAATAAAATTTTGCCAGGAAAAGATTTAAGTAGATCTATTCAATATTATATTGTGAAACTTGAACTACTCTTCCCCTGATAATTTATCTAACATGACAACCCCCTCTTTCCTTCCCCCCGGGGGAAAAAAAGGGGGGGGGGGGAAAGAAAAAAAAGTGCTGAACACAACTCAACCATGACCCTAGCAGACCATTAAGATCATATACAGAAAGATACTGAAAGATAGGCTGCATGCTATGGGTTGACTTTGACCTTTTCTAACCTTGTAAATTAGTGTGATGTCATGATACAATCAGTTTCTGTACCCGAGTCCAAGTCTTAGTATGTTACTTATTGGGCAGCTTGTAGAGTTGATGTAACAACTTATGTGCTTGTCAGCTCCATAAATCACATTCCGTTAAAGCTTATGAATTGAAATTCCACAGGTTGATAGGGGGCCAGGGAGACTAACTGCAGAGGTTAAGAGCTTAAAATTTAATGCTAGCTATATTAATTTTCAAAGATTCAAAGTACATGTAACCCTAAACCTGCTAAATAACTGAAATGAAACTTTCAAGTCGATAGTAATAACAAAATATAGCTCTTTTAAAGTTATCTTTTTAGGGAAAATATTTCCTTATGGGACAGTGTAGATCCAAGATCTTGATGTACACTGTCCGCAGAAGGTCCTCGAGTTGCTCTTAGCAGCCTAAGGTTTAGTTTCCGCTTTTATTGTTGTGAAATGATTGAAATAAATTCTATTGTTGCTAGTCAAAGTAAATTTCAGGTATCGAAGAAATGCACTGAAATGCAGTGTTTGAGGACCATACCTCTATCTACCTCGGTTTCTAAGGTATTTGCATCTTTTACAGTCATGAATATTTGTCCAGGGCATGGTAAATATACACTTGAAGCTAGTCAAATGAAATTCTATAATTCTTTGACAGACTGCAAAAATTTACACTTGTCAAAATTGTAGGCTTTTGCAGAAGACATGACATGTGGCTCAAAATGTAAAATATTTTTTTGGAGAGGTTGGAAAACCTTGTGGGAGAAGGAGAAAATGGTGGTTTCCCACAGTGTTTTTAAAGAGGTTCATCTTAAGGACTGTTTTAGAACATAGGACTGTGTAATAAAGGGTTTGGGAATTGGGGTCAATGAGGCAAAATACAGATTTTAATAACTTTACCGATGCTGTCTGATTTTCTGAGTTATCTCCATTTTTAGTTGTAAAAAATGTTTGACAGGACCTTTAGTCTTGGTATTTGGTAACTTGTCTTTTGAAATTTCACAGTTTGATAGGGGTCTCTGAGATTAGGCCATGGTTAGGCAGCTGTTGTTACAGTACCAATGTTGTCATCGTAAGATATGTCTACAGGTTGGAAAAATATTGAAAACTTTGCCAGACGACTTACTTTTAGGATTGTCTGCACTGAAAGCATTTGCAGAGCAGCTGTAATGTGGCTAAAATGATAAGATTTCTGTATATGGTAAAAACATAGATACACTTAACCCTTAACGAGAAAATTTTCGACTTGTCTAAATTGAAAGCATTTGCAGTTGGCAAATTGCAAAATGCTAAAATCAAGGTTTTCGTCTTTCATAGGGTTGAAAACATTGTGGGAAAAGGAGAAAATGCTGGTTACCAGCATTTTCTCCTTTTCCCGCAATGTTTTTGAAAGATGTTTTCATTAGGGTCGTTAAAATTTGGGATTGTCTGGTGAAGGGTTAAAGCACAGAAGGCACATTAATACCTATATACTTGCAATTTTAAAGTTGCTTTTGTACAGATAGTCTCAGCAAAGCAGATTTTGTGAAGTATCATCTTGATCTGTGCTGACGGCGTGTAGATCAAAGATTAGACTGCTTATTTTTTGCAGTATAATCTTGATCTACACAGATGGCAAAGACAAGTAAAGGTGTAAAGGTGCTTTAAGGGTTAAATTCTATGAACCTTGTTTCAAAAGTGCTCTGAAAACATGATTTATTGTAAAAAGTATTCATGCTTATGTCATACGGGTATGTACATATAATTTGTGTTAAATGTTAGTGTACCCACAAAAAAAAAATTGAAAAAAAAAAAAAAGATACTTTTATAGATACTGTTATTATCAGCTTTCGTGTGATTGTAATTCTTTAACGGACCACTATTCTTCACAGGACGACAAAATTTTAGACTAGTCCATATAAAAAGCACTTGCAGATGGCAAATTAGATGTTTCAAATGATGGGCTGTGTCTTTGAAAAGTTAAAAAACTTTTGGGAAACAGAGAAAATGCTGGTTATCAGCTTTTCAAAGGCTTTCTTTTTATGGTTGTTAAAACGGGGGATTGTGTGGTGAGGGATCAACAATTTTAATTTTATTTATTAATTTATCATTATTAACATGGGATATTGTTATGCTTAAAAAGATAAGACTAGTGTGACATAGCTCCTAGTCTCAGTGTTTATGATTTTGTTTGTTGTTGTCTTGTAAACTCTAGATAATGCTATTTTTATCTCACCTGAGCATATTGCACCCAAAGCGAGCTATTTGTCTGTTATTTGTCTTTCCATTCACAATAATTGTTACTTGATTAGATGATGAGGACTGCAACATATCAATTCAAATTTCTCTCAGACTCCTAAGGATTAGGTAAAGGTTTATTTAAGAAATAATCTTCTTTCTGTCGTGGTTTATCGTTCAATAAACCACAGTTGTGAGTTATGAGGCAAGGGTGATAGCCCAAGTGGGTTATTCATTGCGCCTCATAATTCACAACGTGGTTTATTGAACAATAAACCATGATAGAAAGAAGATTATTTCGATTCTAACATGACTAACTCTTAATGAACGGAGAACAAGTTCATACTTGGAGTAAAAACGCGGATGCAGATTATATTCCTTTGAATAACTTACTTACTTTATACAGAATGACGTCACTGTATACAGAATGACGTCACTTTACATAGAATGACGTAGATTTTACCATGCTTTCGTTGCACTGTGTTTATAGAGCCGAATTCACGTGTCATGTTAGAATTTTCAAATGATCCATGTCCAAAGATCTACATAAGTTTGTAAGCAGCATCTAGTGATGCTATAGCATGCTTTTTTTTTTTTCAGTTCTGAGCCACAATTCAAAGAATGAACACCTCAGGGGGCAGTTACAGCTAATAATAATGTTGATGTTTCTTTTTTATTCATTTTTACATAGTTCTTATTGAAGAGTAAGTAGAAAAATTCTAGGGTCATTGTTTTTCTTTAAATATTCAGTGAACAAATAATTTTGCAACTGCTTTTTAAATGTATGCTTTTTTAAATGTGACTCACATATTGTATTCATTTATTCAAAATGAAGGCCTATTAAAGATCTTTTAGGTCTATAAAGCTTCTTGTTATTTAGTATTATATCTTTTTACTAATGCCTATCCTGAGAAGGAATGCTTTTAACCCTTTACCTGATATGCCAATTTTAGACTCTTCCAGTTCAACAGCAAATAAAGATATGATGTCAAAAATGTGGACAAATGGAGATACAGATATCTGATAGAGTAGAAAACATTGTGGGAAAAGGAGAAACTGCTCGTTACGAGCAGTTTCTCCTTTTCCCACAATGTTTTCAAAATCTGTCTGTTCTTGATGCGTCAAAATGAGTATCTGTGGAGTAAAGGGTTAATCTGCTGATTAAGTTACTGAAACTTTCAAGCTGATAGTAAAAATTCAGAAGAATGCTATTTCAAACATATTTTTTTGCAGAAAAATATTTCCTTATCAGCCATTGTAGATCCAAAATCAGACTGCACATTCTGTGCAGTCTGATATTGATCTACAGTGTCCACAAATGGTCAATGGGTTACGCTGAGCGGCCTAAGCGTTTGAAACATGGTCACCACCAATTCCATTTTTTTCTTCATTATTTTCTACTCTTTCAAGACAGATACCATCACTACTTTTGCTTCATTTATTTGGTTGTAAATTCAGTCTGATCTTAGATCTACATATCAAAGGTATTTTGAGAGACATTCCATGCATTAACCAACCCTTAACCAAACAATAATATTTTAGACTTGTCCAAATTAAAAATATTTGCAGACAACAAAAATAAACGTGGTTCAACTGAAGAGACTTAAAATGTAGAAAACATTGACAGAAAAGGATAGAATGCTGATTACAAGCATTTTCTCCTCTTCCTACAATGGTTTCAAAGACTGTTTTGTCAAGGTCATTAAAACCCAGGATTGTATGGTAATGGTTTAGATTTTTCAAATTGCAAAATTTGGCTCTACTTAACTGACTTAGAATGTTTAATCCGTTCATTTTGCCATTTTGCCTCATAAAGTTTAACTCCTAAAACGCTAGGTGCAACTTACGTTGCCTTTGAGGCCAGCGTAGAGCAAGATCGTACTACGTAGAAAACACAGTCTGATCTTTGGCCTCCACTGTCAAATACTGTACTTTGTCTCTCCTGTTGGTCGAAGCAACCATAAAATTGAAACAGAATTATTTTGGCTGTTTTTTCCCCATATTCATAACGTCTGTTAATTCGGTTCAATTTCAGCGGTGTTCTGGCAAAAAGAGGTTTAATGCATCTTTATTCTTTGCATAATTTTGACTTACTGTTTCAAAAATCAGCTTGAGTAATGAGATAGAATGCTCCTTTCACAAATAGGAAATTTACCAATTGCAAAAGTTCCAACCCAGGTCAGCCTGCGCAAACTACACAGGCTGACATGGATGGGAACCTGTTGAAGATGCATAAACCCTTTACTACACAATCCCGACTTTTAACTACCCTTAAAAAAAAAAAACTCTTGAAAACATTGTGGGAAAAGGAGAAAATGCTGGTCACCAGTATTTTCTCCTTTTCTTACAATGTTTTCAAACATTCCCAAAACAAATTTTAATTTTTGATCCAAATCGAATTTGTCAACTGCAAAATGCTTTCAATGTGGACAGGTAAAAAAAATTGTTGTGTGGTTAACGATTTACCACCTTTTCGTTGATCTTGACTCGTTTTTCATTGAACAAAGGCAACAAAGATATATTGCAAGGCTCACTTGATCATTATGTTAACTAAATGTATATAAGAAGTGCATCATTTTGCGTGATACACTTTACTGACAAAGTGTAGAATCACTTCAACCCACATTTTGGAAGATTTTAGAATATCCTTTTCAAAACAATTGCAGTCAGAAAGACCTGTAAATGAGAAATTTCTCAATGGGGGGGGGGGGCATTCTTTTAAGTCAAATTATCTTCCTTACCAGATAAAGACTAAAGGTAACTAAATACCACATTGGTCCTATTACCTGCGTTCCTGTTTTTATCCTTGATTCCCTTGGGAATGTTGCGAGAAATATACTTTGATTTATTATATATGTGTTAGGACTCCATAAAATTTTGAATCAAATTTTGTCTCCAATCAACAGGGAAAAAGTTATAATCGATTTGTAAAACAATTTGATCAGATTTAATTGAGATACTATCTCAAAAGCGTAGCTGTGTAGTGCAAGAAAATCAAGGATAAAAACCAAGTAATTTTCTTATTGATCAGGACCAATGTAGTACTGGAGAGGAATCAAGGGAAATAACTGAAGAATGATCCTCATTCTTCATTTTCCTCTATTGTTTGCCCCCGGTCCCTTCCTTGCGTGGTGGTTAAGACAGATAATTAATTATCTAGAAGTCCTGGGTTCGATCATCACCCTTGGCACTGTCTTTTTTTTTAATGGTAGTGTCCTCCTGCAAGGCACTTTAGTCATAGCCTGGTACCCGGTGACCCGGAAAGCTGTCGCCAAATTGACTGAACTAATGTTGAAAGCCGGAAAAGGACACACAATCCCTCATCCACCTTTTCCTTTCACCATTTTTATTCCCTTTTTGCATAAAAAAAAAATTACCTCTCCATAATGGCTATCTTTACCTCTGATTTAAAGTTTTATAGCTCTATACAGAACGACAAAATTTTAGTCCGGGCCAAACTGAAAGCATTTGCGGACGACAGATTAAATATGTCACAAATGATGAGAATTGTATCGGAAATGGTAAAAAAAACTGTGGGAAAAGAAGAAAATGCTGGTTACCAGCATTTTCTTCTTTTCTCACAGTGTTTTCAAAAGCCTCCCTTGGGGTTATTAAAGCACGGGATGTTTGATAAAGGGCTCAACAGGTATTTTCTAGTTTTTAGACTGTTCGTAAGAGTTACCCTTTCAGCTCCATTGGTGAACGGACTCATGGAGGAAATAGATCAAGACTGGGGCCCATATTGACGAACCAAATTTTAGTTTCATTCCCAGTCTTATTCTCAATTTAGAAAGTAACACACCTTCTGATTGGCTAAACAATTTGCTTTAACCAATCAGATGGTGTGTTACTCTTTAAACCTAGAATAAGACTAAAAATGAAACTTTGTATGGTTGGTTAATACGGAGGTGACCAGTATTTCTTCCTTTTCCAACAATATTTTCTCCTTGTAAGGAAAATTTTGTGTTTAAAAAAAAACTATTTCATCTGTCGTCTGCAAATGCTTTATATTTGAACAAGCCTAAAATTTTGTCATCTGGTAAAGATTTAAAATCTTTCGCTCAACCTTACGTTAAACTCGGCCAAAACTTTTTTTTTCCTTTAGAAAGACATATATATTCCTTCATTTTGAGCCAGGTTTAAAACGTTGTCTTCAAATGTTTTTAATTTAGATGGTTCTATAATTTTTTTCTTGTCTAGTAAAGAGTAAATATTCCTTTCTATGTACATCAGTATACATATACATGTACTTAATAGGCGGAAGATGGTTTGCAATATTGGTGGGCGGGGGCAACTTTTTTTTTCAACTCTTTACCAAACGAAAAAAAATGTAGACTGGCCCAAATTCAAAGCATTTGCAGACGACCAAATGAATGTAGCTCAAATGATGATTTTTTTTTTTTAATCTTTGATTGGGTAGAAAACATTGTGGGAAAAGGAGAAAATGCTGGTTACCAGCATTTTCTCCTTTTCTCACAAAGTTTTCAAAACGATCTTTTTTTCAGGGTCGTTGTAAGTAGGGATTGTTTTGTAAGCCCTTTACAAGACGATTCAAAGAATTCTTTAGAAACATTGTTGGGATGGTTATGGGAGGGAAAGACTTGTAGCCGGTGTTTTCCCTTTTTCCCACAATGCTTTCTACTTATTCAAAGACAGTCGTCGTTTAATTTCTCGTTTTGCAATGTTTCAATATGGACGAGTCTACAATTTTGTCGCCTGGTAAAGAGTTAAAATGCATATTTACGCGTTTAAAAGGACATCTTTGTGGGCGACATCTTTTCAAATAGGCCACTTAGGCCCGGGGTCCCCGCCTCCACCTACCCTTCCGTTCCTGTCCTATACCACTGCACTTATGGTAAACAAGAAGTAATATTTACTTCTGATTAACGGTTACAGTTTCCATGAAAAAATTACCCAACAGTCATGTTTTAACGATCCTTAAGAAGACGCTTTTTTGAAAACATTGTGAGAAAAGGAGAAAATACTGATAGCCAGTATTTTTCTCCTTTTGACACAATATTTTCGCCCCTTTCTTGGGTATCTTCCTTCATAGGGCCACGATCAGAATAGGACTGAGCGGATATGGAGGCTGATCTTGGTTTATGGCCATTGCTCTAAAGGATGCAAGAGGTCGCAATACGCAAGATCTGGGTTAAATCTTAGCCAGACGACAAAATTTCTGAATTGTAAAAATACAAGGCTCTTGCAGACGAACATTTATTTGCGGGCTAAAATGATGGCATTTGTTTTTAATTTGACATTTAGGT
Organism: Hippopus hippopus; assembly: GCA_946811185.2. Classification (NCBI taxonomy): domain Eukaryota; kingdom Metazoa; phylum Mollusca; class Bivalvia; order Cardiida; family Cardiidae; genus Hippopus; species Hippopus hippopus. The sequence continues at coordinate 21,701,884 of OX328101.1, read as the reverse complement.
AGAAAACATTGTGGGAAAAGGAGAAAATGCTGGATACCAGCATTTTCTCCTGTTCCCACTATGTTTTCAAAGGCTTTCTGTCACATGCTTTTAAAAAGAGGTTTTGTACTAGTTTAATTTGCTATTGAAATTAGCTGTTGTTTGGTTGCCGGGGTGGTTTTGAAATTGTTTTCTCTGAATTGTTTTAGATTTAATCTTTACTGTTGTTTAGCTTCATATGGCCAAAAGAAATCCAAGAATTTGAGTTGATATCTATTTTCTGTCCAAGCAAGCAACCCTTGATCGATTGAATTTGAGTTTAACGTCGTTTTAACAGCTTAGGTCACATCACGGCGGTCAGTGAACCTACGCATATGTTTCCTGGCTTTCTCCCACCAGCACTGACACAACTTTCTTTCCAAGTCACTGACTGCTTTTCATGCAACAGAGTTAAGATGCGAAAAATCGCCGGAATAAAGGTTTGCCTTAACCTACTACCAGATCACGAATCCGATACGCTAACCACTGACCTATCCGGCCGGGCCCAAGCAACCTTTATAGAAAAAAAAATAGACTGTAATCATTTCCGGGCTCTGAAGTCCTGCGTCCGCGTCCGTATTCAGCATCCTTATTTAAGAACATTCTTGGTCGGAAAGTAACACAACTTCATCGGAAATTTTGTTACTGTCAAATTTAGAAAATTCTTGAGAATTAGACTAAGAATGTTCTTAAGAACTGTTGGCGAAGACGGGCCCTGGTTTTTCAAAAAAAAAAGAAAAAAAAATGAAGTCATGAATTCTTAAAGATTTAGCTCAGCAAAATAAACGGACTTTAACTCAGTCAAAAGACTTAAGTCTATTATTTTGCTGAGATGAGTCTGAAACCTTGTTTCAACTCGGGATTTGAGAAGGTCATTGAAGTCTGTTAATGTTAGTGAAATGTGTCTTAAATATCGAACTCATCTTAAGTCAGAATTACGTCAGCGGATTTGAGCAAAATAATAGACTTAACTCTTAGGCTGCTGGGTGCGATTCACTGACCCTTTGCGGACAGTGTAGATCAAGATCAGACTGCACAGAACGTGCAGTCTGATCTTAGATCTACACTGTCCGATAAGGAGACATCTTTCCCCCAAAAAAATATCTTTGAAATATAAAAACTTGGATTTTTACTGTCGGCTTGAAAGTTTCATTTGAATTTATTTAGCTGTATAAGGGTTAAGTTTTTTCGTGAAACCTTGCCCAGTGGCCTTATCGCTTTTTGGGGTTTTTGTAAATCTGACATGCTTTAACCTGTAGGTCGATCCCTCCTCTTTTTATCTGTTACTACACAATCCCTCGTTAAATAACGTCCCTGACAAATGCGTCGTTTGAAGATATCGTGGGAAATATTGTGGAAAAAGGAGAAAATGCTGGTAACCAGTAATTTCTCCCTTTTCACACAATTTTTTCTACACATTCAAAGACGAATTTCATACTATAAATTAAAATTATTTTATCGTCTGAAAATTAATTTGGACGTTTCTAAAGTTTTATCATTTTTTAAAAAGTTGAAGTTGAGTGATGGCGCTAGAATACAAAATAAACCACTAAATTTAAAAGTAATTACGGAAACATCGTGGAAAATGGAAAAATAAGACATAAAATAACTTTTATGGTTATAAACTAATATAGAAATCCATAAATAGTAATGTCTCCGAGTTAGTAGAATAATTAAATATCAATATAATCTGTCCTCTTTCAACTGAAAAACCCATACAGACAGACAAGAAAGAAAAAGAAAAGAAACATAAATTTAAACTTACTAGATTGAGAAAAATATATCCACAACTTTATAATCTAAATCCCGAAGAAAAGAAAATTCGTTAACACACACCGTTTGTTCAGACGTACGGACGATAAAACAGAAAACTATCGAAAATTTTTAACGTCATCTCGGGTTTTCCCGTAGTAAATTCCCCGTGTATTTTACAAAACGTCAGCTGAGCCACAGCCGGATGACTGACTACCTGTTCTTTGCGCTCGCCGATAATTTTAGTTGTGAAATGTTTGTTTGGTTTATGTTGTGCTAAAGAAGTGTAGAATTGAGAAGTTGCTCCATACGAAAAAATACTCAGTTTGATAATGAAATATTTTTGGTTTACTGTTACAAGTTAAAAATTGTAACTTCGCTTTCTGTCTCCAGTTTTTCGTCAAATCGTTTCCTACAAATTTATTGGTTCATTTATACTTTAGACGTCATGAAGTTCTGGAAATCTTAAGGTCACATACTACATATTTGAACCATGCTTTTGTAAAAGGGGGTTTAACGCATGTCCGTTATACATGATACCAGGTCATCACATAATAATGGATCCATAATAGCGACTTTTTCAATCAACCGACTTGATCATGAGGTAGACTGGTCTTTTGACATACAGAAAAAAATGACCAATAGCGAAAAGATTCGGCCCAGGTCAGCCTGCGCGGACTGCGCAGGCTGACCTGGATCGATACTTTACGCAAATGCATTAAGCCCCCTTTTCACAGAGCATGGCTTATTTACATTTACACTTTACCAGATGTAAAAATTTCAGATTCGTTCATGGATACTTAAGGTATTTACGGACGAAAAAAGAAATGTTATTTAACTAATCGATTTAGGCCATACTCTGTGAAATGGGTGTTTAATGTTTCAGCAAAAAGGGATCGGCCCAGGTCAATCTGCAACCCAGGTCAGCCCTGGGTCGATACTTTTTGCTATTGATCAATTTTCTGCACGTCAAAGGACCAGTCTACCTCAGCGATTCAGTTAGTTGTTAGACAAAACGAGTTTTATGGATCCATAATTATGTGATGACTTGCTTTGAGATGCGTTAAACCGCCTTTTACCAAAGCATGGCTCATTTGTTTTCGAAAGTGTCAAAACACATTGTAGAAAAAGGGGCAATGGTGGTTACTAGGTTTTCTTTTTCCATAGTGTTTTCAAACGCCTTCTTCATTGGGGTGGTAAGATCATGGGACGGTATTTATTTGTGCATTGCGGGTTTTTGTCCCTAAATAATAATAATAATAATAAAATTCTAGGTAACTAAAATAGGAGAGGTACCTACAAAAATTTATGAAGGATAGGTTTGAAAATTAGATCTAGTTTCAATACTGGGTTTGGAGAAATTAGTCAACCAGTTGAAATAAGAGAGTTTGAAAAATATATAGTTCGAATAGAAGAGACTGAAACATAATTTTTATTAGGAGAGGTTAATCATTACCAAACAATTCCAAATTTTAACAATCCTGAAGAAGAATTCTTTTGAAAATATTATGGGAAAAGGAGAAAATGCTGGTAACCAGCATTTTCTCCTTTTCCAACAATGTTTTATACCATTTTAGAGACAAATTCCATCATTTTAGAATTTGTAGACTGCAAATCCTTTCAAGATTGGTATGTGTAAAATTTTGTTGTTTGGTAAAGAGTTAAATCAAAGCGCTAACGCACTGAAGGCAGCGGATTTCTTTTCTGGCTCCGAATACATGCTACTAATTGGTATGTTTTATGACTTTTTTCCTCGTAAACTAATATAAATCAAAACGGAAAGTTCTCCAGAGAACTCTTACCCTACGAGTTCACCAGGGTCCGAGTTCACCAGCAACGAGGTATGTTATTGTATAAATGTGCCGCCATTTGGTGGATAGGTGTTAAACCCGGCACGGTTTTTGTTTTATTTAAACTTGAAAATCTTTTGTTACCTTAAATTAAAAAGACAACTGATGTTTTAATTCTTTTCAGAGAACATACAGTATCAAGTTGAACTGCTTTGTTTGAATATCATTGGCAGAACTATTTCGTTAGTGTACGAAACTGGTTTTGTTTATACGCGTATCCAGGCCAAACCTGCCGGAAGCAAAAATCTGACCTATATAAAGATAGTAGGCTTCCAAAATCAGTATATACAAGCACACGTGATGTGGGAACTATGACAGCGGGGTAAACCCGCTGCCAAAAATTAGTTCAAATAGATAAGGTAGAAGAGATTAGGGAAATCGTTCAAACAGGAGAGATCAAGGAATTAGTTGAAATAGGAGAGATCAAGTAATTAACATCCAAAGAGTTGAAATACGAGGACCAATCGGGAAGAATAAGAATTTAATTAAAAATATTCAAATATGAAAGATTAAGAAAAAATGACGTTTTATTTTGAAATACCAAGAGATTGACCAGCCCGCATAGCTCAAATGGTAGACCGTAGGACTCGTGAACGTGATGTTTCGGGTCACTTGAGGGTGTGGGTTCGATTCCCATGGCTGGCCATCTAAAATTACTAATAGCCCTTCGGATGAGACGGTAAACCGAGATCCCGTATGACGTTGATATATACACCGAGCACGTTAAAGAACCAGGCGTAACTTAGGATGGGATTCGTCCTGTATCTGCACTATCCCCCGTAACAATACCAACAGTCTTCGGGGGGGGGGGGGGGCGTCGCCCATATGAGCAACCGGTGGCGACAATAAATAAACACAAATCCATAGACCAAGAAATAAGTTAAAATTTGGGATGGGGGTGTTTCAAGGAACTACATATAGTTCAAATATTTCTGATAAAAGAGATATCAGAATCAGAAATATTGGCGTATGTACGGAGTATGGAAAACAAAACCGTACACTCTCATATCTTAGCCCTTAAGCCGCTAAGCGAGAATCACTGACCTTTTGCGGACTGTGTAGATCCAGATCAGACTGCACGTTATGTGCAGTCTTATCTTGAATCTACACAGTCCGAGAAGAAGATACTTTTTCTCCAAAAAATAAGTTTAACTCTTTACCCAATGACAAAATTTTAGACTCATCCAAATTGAAAGCCTTTGCAGACGACAAATTAAATGTGACTAAAAAGTTGAAATTTGTTCATGATAGGGAAGAAAACATTGCGGGAAAAGAAGAAAATGCTGGTTACCAGCATTTTCTTTTTTTCCCACAATGTTTTCAAAAGGCCTTCTTCCTCAAAGTCGTTAAAACTCGAGATTGTGTGGTAAAGGGTTAAAGTCACATTATTTGGGTTCTTACTATCGGCTTGAAAATGTTATATAACTTACTCAGTAAGATAAGGTTTAACTTCAATACGCTTGTAAGAAAGGTTTGATCTTAGATCACTTTAAGATTCACAGAAATGGGACTTATAATGTAGGTTTTATATGAACAGGCTACGAGCTTCCTAGTTTTTGATTACCAGCATTTTCTCCTTTTCAAAGTTTTCAAATTGTTTGACAGTACAGATACAAAATCAGATTGTGCATTCTCTGCAGTCAGATCTTGATCTACAGAGTCCAAAAAAGCACCTATGATAGACAATGGCATTGTAAGGTTTCAAATGAACATTTCTAAATCATAGTTTATATAACCATAATGATAAGTAAAATGGTTTTTTCATATCCATCTTCAGAGTGACATATATTACAACATTCCATTTTAACTCTTTACCAAACAACAAATTTTAGACTGTTCCAAATTCAAAGTATTTGCAGACGACAATTTCAAGGTGGGTCAAATGGAGCAATTTTTCTTTGATAGGGTAGAAAATATTGTGGGAAGAGGAGAAAATGCTGGTTACCAGCATTTTCTCCTTTTCTCACAATGTTTTCAAATGCCTTCTTCCTCAGGGTCGTTAATAGACGTAATTGTTTGGTAAAAATTTAGTATAGACTTCCTCTTTAATAGCATTACCTGCGACCTCTGATTGGCTCAGTGGTACAGAGTTTTGTTACGTAAACCAGGAAGACCTGGTTCGATTCCCTCTGAGGGAGCTGTTCATAGCTCCAATCAATGAAAGGGTCTTGTCTTTTAAAAAGTAGAAACTTTGTTAAAAAAAGAAGAAAACGCTGGTTGCCGGCATTTTCTCCTTTTGCCTCAATGTTTTATAAAGTTTTCTATCAGAGTCGTTAAAACCCGAGACTGTTTGGTAGAGGTTTTAAGTCAGAGTCCTTGGACAAGACACTGAAAAAATCTGGTTAAACCGTCACAGGAAATGTATAAATAGGAAAAGCCTGTCTAACTTTAGCTACATGACTTACCCTTGAGGCTGCTAGGCGCGACTCACTGCCCTTTAGCGGACAGCGTAGATCAAGATCAGACTGCACAGAACGTGCAGTCTGATCTTAGATCTACACTGTTCGATAAGGAGATATTATTCTCCAAACCATGTTTTTGAAACGGCAATGTTTGGGTTTTTACTATCCAACTGAAAAAATCATTTTAGTTATTTAGCAAGATAATGGTAAAATAGTTTTGAAAGCAGCGGAAAAAGCAATCAAGCAAACAAATGTATCACATGGCTTAGAAAAATGTATAAATAGAAAAAACCTGTCTAGGTTTAACTACATGACTAAAATAGTGATGGAAGCAGATGAAAAAATTAATCAAGCAAACATGTATATCACATGGCTTAAAGGATTTTCCACAACTTACAAGGGCACTTCTATTTCATTTCCTTATGTTATCCGGTGAATGATAATTTATTCAAACTTCGGCCTATGTATATTGAGGTGTTTTCCAAAGTGCAGAGCTGCAGATAGAGGGAGTGACTTTGATTTTAAAATTAAAAATATTAATCATTCTCCACCAAACCCTATGTTATAGGTACTCATTAGAATCGTCTCAACTAGACGATTCTACTGAGTACCCAAAACATAAGGTTTGAAAGAGAAATAATGGATTTAGAAAACCATCACTCCCCCTTATCTGGAGCTCTGAAAGTATATAATAACTGGGTATTAAACATAGTCAGAGAGAAAGAGAGAAAGAGAGAGAGAGAAAGGGGGAGCAGGGAGGGACGGAGGGGATTGATGGGGGGGGGGGGCGGAGCAAACTGGCGAACAGACAGATGCAAGGTTTTTTTAAAAAAAAATCATTTAAGCTTGAAAATACATGTACCTGATAAATGATTACGGAGACATTTTTCTTGTGAGAAACGTTGAATAAATTACCGTTTCAAGACTGAATCTTCGATTTGTGTATTATGTTTAACGCTGTTTTCAACATTATTTCAGTTATATCTCAACTATCCATGCTTTCTTGGAGTTTCTTTTCCCAGTACTTTGCAAAATATGCTTCCCAAACCACTGGCTGCTTTCCCATTTCACTATCGTTCAAACAGCGATCAGCGGTAAGAGTGGAATGAATCTAACTCTAAACCCTTTCCCAAACAATCCCTGGTTTTTACGGGTCAGGAATAGAAGCCTTTTGAAAAAATGGTGGGAAAAGGAGAAAATGCTGGTAACCAGCATTTTCTCCTTTTCCCACAATGTTTTCTACCCTATCATATAGAAAAATCATCTTTTTAGCAACTGTTAATTTGTCATCTGCAAAATGCTTTCAATTTGGTCTGGTCCAAAATTTGCCGTTTGGGAAAGGGTTAATTAAAAAAAAGAAAAAAATCTAAAACCTAACCAAAAGTGTAGAATAAATATCGAATAATACTTTCATGTGTAGTTTGATCTAGATCTGCAGGTGCAATAAAAGATGTAATACATGTAGGTTAACCCTTTACCACATAATCCCGAATTTTACCGACTCTGTCAGAGAAGACTTTTTAAAACATTGTAGAAAAAGGAGAAAATACTGTTAACAAGTATTCTCTCCTTTTTACGCAAATGTTTTATGCCCTTTCACAGACACAATCCCGTAATTTGAGCCATCTTTAATTTTTCACTCTGTAGAGCTTCGCAACACAGACAAGTGTTAACTTTTTTCCTTTGGCAGAGGGTTAACTCTTTACAAGACGACAAAATTTTAGACTTGCCCAAGTTCAAACAAATGCAGACGACAAATCCAAAATGGCTTGATTTTCAGTGAAAAGTCCAATTCGAAAGAGGCATAACTGTGTCAAAAATACTTTGATAGTTACCTGTCCCTATTTTGTGGTTTCCCCTTTTGATAATTGATAACTAGTCCAAGTTTGAAGCAGTAAAGGGACTTGTCTTTCAAAAGGTAGAAAACATTGTGGGAAAAGACAAAAATGCTGGTTACCAGCATATTCTCCTTTTTCCTCAATGTTTTCAAAAGATTAAAACCCATGATTGTCATGATGGAGGTTTTAAATCAGAGTTCACTATGTACACTGCGTACATGTTCATACGTGTATATTTTTTAAAATGTATATAATCTATTAATAGAAGACTAGGTTTTTCAGAGTTTCGCTTTCTAATTGTCATAGTATAACTCTTGCCTGACAAGTTTTTTAAGACTCATCCAGACTGAAATCATTGGCAGACGACAACTTGCTTGTGGTTCATATGATTGATATTTGTCTTTGATAAGGTCGAAAACATTGTGGGTAATGGAGATAATGAAAATAACCGTTCCCCACAATGTTACAAAATCTTTCTTCAGCAGCGTAGTATAAATGCGGGGTTATTTTGTAAGTTGTTAAAATACTAGTACCTTCTCCATTACTACTAGATCTGATCGGCCAGTGCTTATAAATCTTGAGTTTCATGTTCAACTCAGTTTATGCTCAAACTTTCAATATCAGTAGTTCTTCTGCAACAAAGACATTGAGAAATAAAGACTTTCATTTAATAATAAGTAGGAAAGAGGAATCCGAAAAGTTAAAATATTGCTCTCTGAGAATTATGAAACTAATTTTGTCATTTTGAGATTTCATGCTCACCTGAGATGAGGACGAAGTAATCTTTATAAGCACGTATCTAGTACCTGTCGAATGATAATCATTTGAATCCCTTTAGACAACTTGCAGTCATGAAAACACATCAGTACACAGGTTGATTAATAGGCCTAATATAAAATGAAAAAAATACAAAATAGAACAACTTTTCCAACCTTTGGTCAACAACACTTTTTTTTTTAATTCAAAACAAGATATAACAAATATAACATAAAAGAAAAATCAACTTTTTTTTTCAGGAACGTGCAGTAAGCTTGCAGAAAAGTGTTTCGGACCTGTCGGACGATTTTATTAAGAGTGCCGATACTCAAAGAAGCAGTCCAAGTTTAAACTAGTTTGGCATGCGTACTCTTTTTTTCCCCTCAGACGAAGTTGAGCCGACTCTTTTTGTGAATCGTGGAAATAGGCATAGGCCTAAAAAAATGCTTTTAATACATGATTGCATGTGAAAAATACTGTGGTAAAATGAAAGTTGCTCGTAACGAGGAATTTTACCTTCTGCCGCAATGATTTTCAAGAAGTGGTCTGCAAAAAAACCCCGAATAAGTTGTCTACGAGAGGCTGTGAGTTAATCACACTATATGTATTCTATCAGATCAATTCATGCCATCAAAAAATTGTTCACGGAAAGGTACAACGTGAGACATGAGTGAAGATACATGGTGTAAAAAAAAATGAAAGGACGCGTTTTTTAACCCTTCACAAAACAACCATTGTTTAAACGACCCATAGGAAGAGGGCTTTTGAAAACAATGTGGGATAAGAAGAAAATGCTGGTAACCAGCATTTTCTTCTTATCCCACAATGTTTTCTGTGTCCTTTCAATAACGAATCTTATTATTTCAGACATATATGTATTCAATTTGTCGTCTCCAAATGCTTTCATTTTGGAGTAGTCGAAAAAAATTGGTTAACACTGTACCAACAACAAAATTTTAGATTCAACCAAATAGAAAGCATTCGCAGATGTCAAATTAAATGTAGCTCACAAGATGATTTTTTTTTTTTTTTTTTTGGAAGAAAACAGTGTGGGAAAAGGAGAAAATGCTGGTTGCCAGCATTTTCTCCTTTTCCTACAATGTTTTCAAAGGAACCCTTTCTCAGAGTCGTCAAACCACGGAATTGTGTAATAAAGAGTTAACCCATAAAATGTTGAGCATGATTTAGGTGATTTTTGCGGTCGGTTTAGATCAAGATCAAAGTGTAGAAAAACTGGAGATTGATCTTGAATTCTAAACTGTGTGTAATCTACAGCATGTTAAATGCTGATATGATGATATCTGTATTAAATATTATTGTTTGACAACGGAGAAACACACGACATAATAAAAAAGAAAATCAAAATATAATAAATATTGACGATACAAAAAAAAAAAAGGTATGAAACATGTATATGGCATAGTTTGTCAAAAAAATAAACTCAAATAAATATAAAATTTAGTGAAAATATGATTTTCGACTTAAAAATCCTTTGCAATGAAGACGTGGAATCAAAAGAGACTACATGATGAAATCAAATGAGACGAGTTGAGAGATCATATCTATGAAAGTCTAGATTCATCAAAAAATATTTTATTCATGCTCTGTGAAAAGGGGGTTTAATGTGTATGCAAAAAAAATATCGATCCTAGTCAGCCTGCGCAATCCGCGCAGGCTGACTAGGGTCGAAACTTTTTCCTATGACTAACTTTTCTGTGTGTCTCAGGATCATACTACATCATGATTCAGTCGACTGTTAGACAAAATAGATTTCATGGATCCATAATTATACAATTTTGTGATGACGTGGTTAGCGTAATGCATCACGGAGATTCATTAAGCCCCCTCCTTTTCCTAGGGTGACGCTCACTTCAATGAAATAAAGTTCTTTAACTTTCCATCAAACAATAGAATTTTAGACTCGTCCAAATTCATAGCATTTACAGACGACAAATTAAATGTGACTCGAACAATTCAATTTGTCTTTGAAAGGGTAGAAAACTTTGGGTCAAAGAAAAAATGCTGGTTACCAGCTTTTTCTCCTTTTTCCACAATTTTTTTTCAAAAGCATTCTTCTTCATCAGGGTCTTTAAAACTCGACATTGTTTGGTAAAGGGTAAACAGCTTTCCTTTTACCACAATATTCTGAACTCTTTCAGGGACAAATTTTGTCATTTAAACTATATCTGCAAATGCTTTCTGCTTGGACAAGTCTAAATTTTCTTCTGTGATACAAGGTTAAATTACGGCGCGTTCAAATGAAATCAAGAGGCTGTACAGCCGTCTCTTCAATACGATGTTTGTTCCATGTTTAATGTCGAAGCAAGTTTTCTCACCTCTGTATTTCGTTTTGCGATAGTGGTGATCGATTATGCTTTCATCGGCAAAATCCGACATTTTTCGTCAACTTTTATCGGCTTAATCCGTATATGATCGTAATTCTTGCGGATCATGTACTTAGTATCGAAACAAGTCGGCACGATTATGAATACATTGCAATTTCAATCATATGTAACAAAGTACACCCCAGTTACATCAAATAATACTTTTTTTTCGCGCATGTAAAGAATTTCTTAGTGAAATGACGGCCTTTGGTAAGTCACCAAAGGTTTATTTTCGAACAACTTACTAGAAAACAATGGCTAAGCCTTACTCTATTGAATAGCACCAAATATATGAAAAGGGCATTTTCAAACTAAAAGAAAAATATCTCCTTTTTCCTCCTTGATTCATTGCAAGGCTGTATTGGTGAGAGAACCTCATATAATGTCAGTCAATGTAGAATTTAGATCACCTTGCATATTTTATGCAGTCCAATCCCGTTTCAGAATGTCAAATAATTCAGCCAAACTTCATGCTGGCATCTTAAGGGTGACTTGACGCTTTCGCGCCATATACATATGAGTCATGCTCTGTGAAAAAGGGGGCTTAATGCATCTGCAAAAAGTATCGACCCAGGTCAGCCTGCGCAGTCCGCGCAGGCTGACCTGGGCCGAAACTTTTCGCTATTGGTCAATTTTTCTGTATGTCCAAGGACAAGTCTATCGCATGATTAAACCTGTTGTTTAAAAAAAAAGTGGATTTTATGGAACTGTGATAATGTGGTGTTTTGCTTGGCATCATGGATCACGCAGATGCATTAAGCCTCCTTTTGTCAGAGGATGCCTTATTATATGAGTATAAATTCGACCTGTTCCTACGATTGAAAATATAAATTCACTGAAACCAAGACAGTTTCTTATCGTACGGCATTGACTAAACTCTTTACCTAACGACAAAATTTTTGTCTTATTTGCTGACTACAAATTACATGAATCTCAAACTCAGAGATTTATTCACGGAAGGATAGAAAACATTTTGGAAAAAAAAAAAATGAGAAAAGGATGGTTACTAGCATTGTCTCCCTTTTCCACGATGTTTTCAAACGCCCTCGTTTTCAGGGTCGTTTAGACTCGGAAATGTGTTGTAATGTGTTAAATTAACAAACGGTAGGTATAGATCCAAGATCAGATTGCACACACTGTGCAAGCTGATCTTGATCTATGCCGTCCACAAAAGCCACTGCGTTCGCCTATGAAGCCCAACGGATTAGAATGGCACAAAAAATTGCACTGAATTACTCTAACTCTAATATTTCATGAAACCCTTCATCCTGAGACAGTTCACCGTCCGAGAGGTCAGAATCTTCGTTTTCTTTATCGTTTGAGTACAAAAGACTGTATATTGTTTCAGCAATATTTGCGGCAAGATCTTCGTCGTCACGGTGGTCATCCGCTCTCGTTTCGTGTGACTGCTTGGTTTCAGTGTCGACTTCCGTTTGACTGTTACCCGGTTCTTCTGAATCAGAACTCTCAACTTCCTCTACACTGGCACCCAGCTCAGTCTGTATAACTTGCTGAAGTAACAACTGCATTTTTAAAATCCGTACGTGATAATTAAAGTTTTGCTGTAGGCCTACAACGATTGGATGATCGAACGATAACCCTTCTACCTCTGTGAGAAATCGTATGGATTCCGCAGCACAGTCTAAGTAGCCTTTGATATATTCAAATGAGACAGATGTTTGAGAACTTTCTGATGTACCAACTTCCGGTAAATATGGCGCTGGTAGGGAAGAAACCACCGGATATGATGACAGTTGTCCACCGGAAACTAGACTTACTCCTTCATCCATGACTAGGTTCGTTATATGTGACATTGATCTGTAAATATTATAGATACAGTCGGTAAGACACACTAGAATATTGATTATTGAAATGATAAAGGGGGGGGGGGGAGGGAAGCTTCCAGATTGGTTCTTATAAACCTTTTCCAATCGTGCAATTCCGTGTAATAACGACTCTTAATAGGCGGGATTTGGAAAACATTTTGGAAAAAGAAGAAAATGCTGGTTACCAGCATTTTCTTCTTTTTCCAAAATGTTTTCTCCTCTTACAGGTGCAGACCTCGTCATTTGAGCCAGATCTAAGTGTTCGTCTGTCGTCAGCTTAGGCACACCAGAGTTTTGTCCTCTGATAAAACAGTAACACAAAAATATCAAACAAGGAAAATATAGATAAGTGATTTATCCCACATTTTTACTCTGCGCTGATGTAACTTATCCTCCATTACAAAACTATGAATGTGCTTTGAGGAAAATGATGAACTAGATCAATCCTCTTTAATGCATAGTCTGATCTTAGTCTGCAGCTTTGCTTTTAAAGGATTCAATTATATAATCCCCATTTAATACAATAAATTGAAAGAAAATCATCATCATCATCATCATCATCATTGCGAAAAGGATGACGGGTACTATTATGACAGGATTCCCTGTAATCCGAGTTCAAATGTTCTGAGGTCAAACTTAAATTGTACAAAAATCACGGAACACTAATGGTTCATTTCCGCATTATGTCTTAGCTCATTTCACGAATTCTTTATCGAAACTATTTCTTGAAGATCTAAACTAGAAATACAGTAAAGAGAAGCATTTTTAAATGACCTCATATTGCCTTACAGAAAGTGCCGGTAACCAATATTGTCTCCTTTTCCCATAATGTTTTCTTCCCTTTCAATGACAAATCTAATAATTTGAGACAGACTTAAATTATCGTCTGCAAGTGCTTTCAGTTTGGACAAGCCTCAAATTTTGTCGCCTGGTATTTTATGATAAAATCATAACTTCTTGAAACTCATAAATACAAGACAAGATTTTAGACTTGTCCAAAGTGAAAGCAATTTTGCAAACGACAAATGAAAGGTGGTTCAAATGGTGGTATTTGTACTTAAAAAAAAAAAGAACAGAAAAGAACATTGTGGGAAAAGGTAAAAGGCTGGTAACCAGTATTTTCTTCTTTCCCCACGATGTTTTAAAAGCTTTCACCATCAAGGCCGTTAAAACACGGGACTGTGTGGTCAAGGGCTTACAAATAGACTAGAATTGACTCTGTCCATGCCATAGACGACACCAGAATCTTTTGTGGAAAGTGTAGATCAAGATCAGACTGCACAGAATGTGTAGTCTGATCTCTGATCTGCACTGTCCACTGCTCAGTTCTAGATTATGACCGTGCAGTCTGATATCTGATCTACACTGTCCACTGCTCTATTCCTATTCTAGATTATGACCAAACTGTCTCTTGATCTTGCAGAAGAAATGTATTTTTAGCTTTTGAGAAAATGTATTTTATTTATTCAGTAGTGAAAGAGTTAATACATATGTGATCACTTGAGATATACATGTAACTCATTCAATAGTGAGTCCTGCGCGGCTCTGTGGTACGGTGTAGGAAGTTAATCTGGAGGCTCCGGGTTCAGTCCTCCTTTGAACCACTTGATTTTTCGAGAGAGTGTCCTTCGGTAAGACATTTTACAGCCCTAGTGTAGATCTAGTCAACCTCAAGACATACATAACTTGGTGAGCTTTCGCCGTGATATAATTGAAATTGTATTGAAACCGGCGTAAAACACGATTCAATCATTTTTTTCATATTGTAAAATTCAGTTCTTAAATCTTAAATTTGTCTTCTAAATATATAATGCTCAAGGGGGCTTACTGCATCTGCGAAAAGTATCGACCCAAGTCAGCCTGCGCAGTCCGCGCAGGCTGACCTGGGCCGAAACTTTTCGCTATTGGTCAATTTTCTGTATGCCCAAGGACCAGTCTTTTATGATTTAGTTGGTTATTTAAAAGGTTGATATTATGGATCCATATTTAAGTACGTGATGGCTTGCTTGGTATCATGGATCACGGAGATGCATTAAGCCCCCTTTCGTCAGAGCATGGTTCATATCATTCAAGCAGGGAACGGAAATTTCAAAATCGTAGGGACATGTTTGTCAAATCATCTCATTAAAAATAAAAAAACGCGATTTTGAGAGGTATGACGCAAAGGGACCAGACGGAATAAATGTACATGTAGTACATAAAAGGGCAAGCGTGCCCTTGAATGAGATTTAAAGTTTACAGCCGTTCGGTTGCTCAAGCGTGCTTAATCGTCATTTAATGCGAGGGATGTTTAACCTTACTGAAGACAATTTTATGTGATTTTTACGGAAAATATAGATCGAAGATCAGAATGCGTGTTCCGTGCAATATGATCTTGGATTTACTGTCTCTGGTACTTGTGTTATTCGGATTATTTAAAACCCCATTTTCGACTTTTTATTCTTACTGAAGTTTCAAGCATTATTTAAATGAGAGTTTAACTTCCGACAGAGCTTTTTTTTAATCTTGCAGCATTATAGAACTGAAACATTGTGGCAAATAGAGAAATCGCTTGTGACGAGTAATTTCTCTTTTCACCAACGTGTTTTCATACGTACTCGTGTACTAAACTTTAATCCATGCTGATTATCATATTTCGGAGGGACCTTTTTAAAGTCCCCTGTTGAACTCTTTTTTTTTTTTTCAAGACGTAGGTTCTAATCAGTTGACCCTTTATCAAACAATCCCGAGTTACAAGGATCCTAAAGAAAAGGCTTTAGAAAGCATGGTTTGAAAAGGAGAAAATGCTGGTCACCAGCATTTTCTCGTTTTCAAACAATATTTCTATTCTTTCGAAGAGAAATTCTGTCACGTGTCCTATATTTAATTTGTCGTCTGGAAATGTTTTCAAAATGGACAAGTCTGAGTTTTGTCGTCTGCCAATGGCGTAATTATGAATACCATCTATTACAAGACTACTTCAATGTTTTCTGATGCATTTAAACCTTTATTTTTAACCATTAGGCTGCTCAGTGCGACTTAGAGCACTTTTGCGGACAGTGTAAGATTAAGATCAGACTGCACAGAACGTGCAGTCTGATCTTAGATCTACACTGTCCGATTCAGAATTTTTTTTTTTCGTCCTGAGAATAAGAAATTTTAAATCGTAACATTTTGGGTTTTAATTTTAGCTTGGCATTTTTAATCAATTTATTTAGCAGATTCAAAGCAAAAAGAGATTTATTGGTTTAGTGTTATATGCTGTTTTCAACATTATTTGTATTTTGAAAATTATGTTACGTCAACCTGTGCACCGATCCATTCATTCCTGTGGTTTCTTTAACTCGTGCTTATGCAGTTTTTTTACCCATTCACAAGCAGTGGCTGCTTTCCCACACAGACCATGTAAAAGAAAAGCTATGAGCAAGAAAATAACTGATAAATAATTCGCTTACCCTTTCAACTGCGAGTTGACATTACTACATCCTTATTGAGTCATATCGAAAAATTTTTTGTAGATATCCAAAGTTGATTCTCCAAAATCTTCGTCGAATATAAAGCGTTTTGAAATTTCGGACACAAACGCCTAAGACTTTTTCCACACAGTTTCGGTTTTGCCAGCTCTCGTATTTAAAACGTGCTCTTTGTATACTGCAGTATCTGTGAACTGCATCGATTTTCGAAATAATCTCACTTCTCTATTTATTGTTTATCTCGATATTCTAGACCAGTGTCACATATACGAAAGGATACAAAATATTGGACTCGGATCTATAAAAAGCTCGTGTATAAAACCCACCCAAGCGACAGATGTTCGTTTGAAATAAACGGCAGCTGGTTCGAGACGGGTTTACTCGCCCTGGGCAAACAAAAGACTGCGTCCGTTTTTACACTTCGCCCATACGTGCGACAGCGACATATGTGACGGAATTTTGTTATCGAGTTATTACCCTTTAACTCTTTATCAGACGATAAAATTTTAGACTTCTTCCAAAACTCAAAGCGTTTGCAGACGACAAATCAAATGTAATTCAAGTGATAAAAATTTTTCTTTGGAATGGTAGAAAACATTGTTGGAAAAGGAGAAAATGCTGGTAAACCAGCATTTTCTCCTTTTCTAACAATGTTTTGCAAAGGCAATTTCCCCAGGGCCGCAGTTACAACATAGTTTTTGCAAAGATTCCGTATCCTTCTTATTCTATGTTTAGAATTAAACGTCCAAAATATGGATGTAATTTTATTGCGCATTTTATCAAAAGTATGTTTAAATTAATGGATGTGAAAGTGGAGCGATTGCTCATTAGAATAATGTCTTCTTCATATAAATCTTTACCAGACGACAAAATTTTAGACTGCTACAAATCGAAAGCATTGGCAGACGACAAATTCAATTCAGATCACTGGATCAAATTTGACTTTTAAAGGTAAAAACATTGTGGGAAATGGATAAACTGTTGGTTACCAGCATTTTGTCCTTTCTCTTTGTTTGTATAGGAGTTTAACGCCATTTCAACAGCTTAGGTCATATCATGGCGGTCAGAGACGCACACATGTGTTTCCTGGCTTTCTCATACCAGAACTGACACAACTTTCTTTCCAAAGCCACTGACTTTTTTTCTCACATGCATCAGAGGCGAGAGGCGAAATATCGCCGGAAATAAAGTTAGCCGCAACCGGGTATTGAATCCGCAACCTCCAGGTCACGAGTCAGATACGCTAACCACAGAGCTACCCGGTCGGGCTTGTCCTTTCTCTGCCATGTTTTCAAAGGTGTCCTTTCCAAGGGTCGTCACAACTCGCCATTGTGTGGTTAAATTGTCTTGATAAAAGCGTTGTATTATAGAATGCGGGTAAACTTCCCATCTGTAACTAGGAACGATTAAATCTATTATTGGTCTTGCAAAGGGACCCCGCGATAACAACTGTAACAAAAGGGGCCGAATGTGGGGCCGTGAGAAAAGACGTGTCTTTCGTTCCCGGTCCTGTTTGATAATAATAATGTTTGACTTTTTCGAAAATCGGAGTGATGCAGCGAAAGAAATATTCTTCTATAATGATGATAATTATCATCTTCAAAGTTTCTGCATAAATAACCTCTATTCGACTATCGCTATTTTTCTTACACTAGCGATTCTTCATAATGCATTCATATATCGGTTGATACCATAGCATTCGTTGCTCGTTGTTTGTTTTGACCCCCTTGTAGTATTCAAAATAAAAGCATTTATTTTTACGGTTGACCCATACTCTGTGATAAGGAGACTTAATGCATCTGCAAAAAGTATCGACCAAGGTCAGCCTGCGCAGTCCGCGCAGGCTGACCTGGGTCGATACTTTTTGCTATTGGTCAATTTTCTGCATGTCCAAGGACCAGTGTATTTCATGATACAAAACTTTAGTTGTTACACAAAATGGAAGTTAATGAATCAAGAATTATATGATGACTTGCTTGGTATAATGAATCACGGAGATGCATTACACCCTTTTTTTGCCAGAGCACGACTCATTTTTATTTTTAATGCAATTTAGAAAATAAGTTCCTGTTGGCAGTGCAGCAATAATAATGATCCGTTGATGTTTCATGCGGTTTCCAATATCATTTCAGTCATATCTCTGAGATAGCTTACCCACGCATGTGTTTCCTTTTTTTAATCAGTACTGAGCTAGGGCTCCGACGTTCGTTGTCGAAGGGTTACCGAGGAAAAACCAAGAGACAACTGTGAAGATCGAACCTGGAACACCATGAACTGCTGTTCCTACACCTAAATAGCTGAGTCGCGCGAGACCTCCTTGCTCGAATCGAGTTCAATTATGTATGAAAATCTAACCCATATAATCGCTTTGATATTTGATTATCTTTAGCACATCCTTCACCGTCGCCAATCATCATCATCGTCGTCCTAGTCATCATCCTAGTCGTCGTCCTGGTCGTCGTCGTCGTCCTAGTCGCCGTCGTCATAGTCGTCGTCGTCATGGTCGCCGTCGTCGTCCTGGTCGCCGTAGTCGTCCTGGTCGCCGTAGTCGTCCTGGTCGCCGCCGTCCTGGTCGTCGTCGTCTTGATCGCAGCCAGTGTGGTCGTCGTCGTCGTCGTCGTCGTCGTCCTAGTCACCGTCGTCCTGGTCGTCGTCGTCCTCGTCGCAGCCGTCATAGTCGTCGTCCTAGTCGTCTTGGTCGTCGTCCTAGTTGTCGTTCAAATCGTCGTCATCATCATCATCATCATAATTATGATTATGATCATGATCTTCATCATTATCATCATCATCATCATCGTCATCGTCATCGTCATCATCATCCTCATCAGCAGCAGCCGCGGCAGTGCCATAATAGTCTGATACATACACATTTACAAAGAAATGAATAGCCTCAAATAAGCATCGTCATCATACATCAGCTGTAATGCGTAAAAATAAAACTCCGGCTGGCAATGTTCCGCCGTAGTAATTTTGTACAGGTAACGTTCCTACTATCAAGTTACTGAATCCTTTTAGTGTCATTGGTGAAAACAGGGGCTTTAGCGGATGGCATAGATCAAGATCAGACTGCACAGAACGTGCAGTCTGATCTTAGATCTACACCGTCCGCTTTTGTAGTCAAGCCTTGAAGATAACAAATCTTTCTGAGTTTCAGTTGGTTGTACTCTCAGGCGTATTAAGAGGTTGAGTTGCTGTATTTAAAGCTGAAAGCCTTAATAATTATATTATTTCATGTGAGACAAATTTTGGCACTTTGCTGCAGACCAGTTTGAGAAACAGTGTAACAAAAGGAGAAATGCCTCTTACTTCACGAGTGTTTCCACATAAACATTGATTTATATTGACAGTCAGCACTGGTCAAGAACATTCCTAAAGGCGCATAGATCTCTCTCTCTCTCTTTCTCTGTCCGTCGGTCCGTCCGTCTGTCTGTCTGTTTCCCTCTCTCTGTCTCTTCCTCTCTCTCTGTCTGTCTCTCTGTCTGTCTGTCTCTCTCCTTCTCTCCCCCCAACGCACTAGGCTGCTTTTCCAAAAATTGTTCGTTTCATTCACCAAAATGCTTCTTCTTTGCGTCTTTCGGTAACCAACATTTTTCTTCTTTTCCCGCAATATTTTTTTACCCTTTCCATGACAACCTCATTACTTTGGCCCTCATTTAATTTGTCGTCTGCAAAATGCTTCCAATTTGGACGAGTCTAAAATTTTGTCGTCTGGTAAAGGGGTGAAGGGAGTGTGGGAAAATCAGGCAGGTGGGGCGGGGTCAATATGTCACAAAGCGACGCAGTCGAGTAACTTTTATAGTAAATAGAAACGTACGATATAACCTGTCCCTTTATCTCACAATCCCTGTTTTAACGACCAGGACGAAAATGCTTTTGAAAATATTGTGGGAAAAGGAGAAAATGCTGGTAACCAGCATTTTCTCCTTTTCCCACAATGTTTTCTACCCTTTCGAAAAAAAAACAAAAAAACATCAGAGTCATGTTCAATTTGTCATCTGCAAATGCTTTCTTTTTGGCCAGGTCTAATATTTTGTCGTTTGGTAGAGAGCTGCAAAGTGTCAGGTAAGTTTACCTCTATCCCAGCACACGTGACCACTAAATATTTACTCTTTGAAAGCATTAGCAGACGACAGGGTAAATGTGACTTAAAAATTGAAATGCGCACTAGAAGGGTAGAAAACGTGCATGAAAAGAAGAAAATTCCGTATCCAGCGTTTTTCTCCGTTTTCAACAATGTTTTCAAAGGCTCGCTTCCTCATGGTTTTCAAAACTAGAGATTGTTTGGTTGATTGTGGGAATTGCAGACTGAGATTAGATTACACATTTGTAGTCTGATCTTGGCATGTACTATCCTTTTCGTTATTTCTATATATTTATCCTTTTATGCAAATAAACTGAGAGATCGTCTTTTGTTGAGGTAGTCCACGAAGTTATCTTTACAAGATAAAAGGTAAACATCAGGTAGAAACATTGACTGAGAAAGACAATATTGTCCTGTATTGAATAGTCTTACCGATGGATTGAATTTGCGTTTATTTATCGTCGCCACCGGTTGCCCATATGGGCGACGCCCCCTGAAGGCTGTTAGGATTGTTACGGGGGATAGTGCAGATACAGGACGAAACCCATCTTAAGTTACGCCTGGTTCTTTTACGTGCTCGGTGTATAGCACCGTCACACGGGACCTCGGTTTAACGTCTCATCCGAAAGACAATTAGTAATTTTAGATGGCCAGCCGTGGTGATCGAACCCACACCCTCAAGTGACTCGAAACATCACGTTCACGAGTACTACGCTCTACCTATTGAGCTTTGCGGGTCTTATCGAGACGAAATGCCACTTTTTCATCTGTTTACCACGGCCAGTACTCACCAATCATTTGCATTCTTAGTGTCCATCTAGATTGAGACAGTAACACAATTTCTGATTGGCCATTCCGTTTAGTTGCGTAACTTTCAAATTCAGATTTTTTTTCTTAAATTAGTTAGAAAAACGTTACTAGGAATGTTTTGTGAATACAGGCGAAGGTTTCTTTTACTGCTAGGTATATTTTGCACAGCGATCTTTTTCAGGCCACAGGCTACTTTTCCACATCGCAAACAATTTTCAGCAGTGAGAAGAGGAAATCATTCTATCCAAATAATTATCAACACTCCTTCCATTGAGTAAGTGAAGTTAGGAATCAAACTCAAGATTCCTGGATTACTAGTCCCATTCCTTACCGACTGAGCTCTATGGCTCTGCCCATCTCCAAGACTCAAACAGGCTGACAATCTGGGCGACCAGAGAAGCGGTCACAACATCAAAAGACCACGATCAAAAGTTTAACCCTTCGGCTGTTAAGCGCGACTCATTGACCTCTTGCGTACAGTGTAGATCAAGATCAGACTGCACAGAACGTGCAGTCTGATCTTAGATCTACGCTGTCCGATAAAGAGATACTTTTCTCCAAAAAGTAAGTTTGAAATATCATTATTCGGATTTTTTTCTATCGGCATAAAAGTTTCATTTAAATTAGTTAGCAGGATAAGGCTGAACTCAAACCCGGTTGTAAAAAAAGGCAACATCACTAAAGCGGCCGAATAATAAATCCGATCGTTACGCAGTATTTATAATTTTGATATTCATCTTTGATATCAAACACCAACGCGTTGCCTCTCTTAACTCTTTACCAGACGACAAAATTTTACACTCATTCGCAGACGACACATTAAATGTTGACCAAACAATTGGTCGTTTTTCTTTCCTTTGAAAGGTTTGAAAAAATAGTAGGAAAGTAGAGCTGGTCATAAGCCCTTTCTACTTTTCCCACAATTCTTTCGAAAGCATACAGGGTCGTGGAACGCTGTATCGTTTGTTGAGGGTTAACGCGGCGGCACGCGTCCTCACTGAGATGTAACGCCGTTCTGATTGGCCGATTTCATTGTCAGCTGCACGCGCCAAGTCATCGAACCGGAAACATACAGGTGCCCAACGAAGCTCTCGCGTTTGCCGTTGTAATGTTACCCATTTGCCCAGCGATTCCGCTTTAGAATGACTATGGAAAAGAAGACTTTTGAAAACATTGTAGGAAAATGAGAAAATGCTGGTAACCAGCATTTTCTCATTTTCCTACTATGTTTTCTTCCTTTCTTAGACATATTTAATCATGTCGGCCATTTTTAAAGATCTATCGTCTGCGAATATTTCAACATGGAGAAGTAAAAAAAAAATGTGTTCATTTGATAAAGAGTAAGGGGATGTTTTGCCCTAGAATATTGCCATGTAAAATTATTTTTCCCCCGCATGCCGTTAACTAAGAAACATTAGAAATTGCGCGGGTCATAATGCATAACTTAAACAATATCGCTAATTTGCTAATATTGCTAATTTTATGCAAATCTGTCTGTTTCGGTTATCGTCGAGTACATCATGCAGGAATCGTAGTTTTTGAAAATAATTAAAAAGCTGAACTTGCGATACAATATGATACAAAACTGAAACTTCGCAGGAGTTGTTGGTTTGCTTCAACGCATGAAGTTTGTAATCCAGGAATTTCAAGTTCGAGTCCTCACTATTACAAAACTTATTTTTCGATTTACATTTTTCTGTTACAGGTGATTAAATCTTTATCTTACGTGGGACTGCGATCTTCTGCAAATAATAGAAAATAGAAAACCAACGTGAAATACCTGTCTTTACTCTATAGGTTTTTTATTGATTGATTTATTCACGTTTAATGTCACTGTCAACTTTATTTTGACCAAACTATAGCGACACCTTACTCGTTCAAGTGTTTCCTCAGGTTTTGCAGTACCGGGCCAAGGTACTGTATGGACTTACCCATGGACAATGCCACTAATAAACCCAAATTGTTCGTTGGAGGACTGAACCCAGAACCCTAGCTCACTTATCCTGTACATTAACCACTGAGCAAGGCAAAATCCAAATTGTTTGGAGACAGCTATGGTACCAAAAGAGGCCATTTGAATTCAGATGTTGGTTAAACCTTTGTTGAAGACCACGAAAAAATCGATAGACCCATTTTGTAATTTTTTTTTAACCCTGCACCAAAACGATTCAACGTTTTAAATAACCCGTAGGATAAAAGGCTTTTGAAAAACATTGTGAGAAAAGGAGAAAATGCTGGTTACCAGCATTTTCACCTTTTCTCACAATGTTTTCTACCGTTTCCAGGACGAACAACATCATTCAAGCCGAATTGAATTAGTTGTCTGTAAATACTTCAATTTTGGACAAGTCTGAAACTTTGTCTCTAGGTGAAGAGAAGAACAATGAGCATGTGCGAAATAATGACTCAAAAAGATCAAAGGTGAATTTCGGTTATTATATTCGGCTCATCAATGCTGTTTACCCTTTAATTTTTGTCAACTCTTTACCACACAATCCAGAGTTTTAACTGTAACAAAGACAGTTTTGAAAATATACTGGTAAAAGGAGAAAATAATGGTAACCAGCATTTTCTCGTTTGCCCACGATGTTTTCTACCGTATCAAAGACAAATTCCATCCTTTAAACCACGTTTACATTATGGTCTACAAGTGCTTTCAGTTTGGACAAGTTTCCTAATATCTCGCGTGGTTAAAAATTAACCCTTGTGGTGTTTCTGAAGCCGAGACCCGTTAGCTCAGTCGGTCGCGTGCAGGACTTTAGAACAGGGAGTCGTGGGTTCGATCCCTGGTTCGGCCAATTTCTTTCCGAGGATTGATGATAGTCACATGCGACAGGATTCATTCCTCTTCCACCGTTGACCATTGTCTCGACGATGGTTATGTGGGAAAGCAGCCAGTGGCTTGGAAAGAAAATTGTGTGGAGTACTGGTAAAAGAGACTCCAGGAAAGCATGGATAGGTGCACTGGTCTCCGCGATATAATTGAAATAATGTTGAAAACGGCGTTAAACACCAAACAATCAATCATTGTGATTCTGAAATTCGGATTCAGCGCTGACAGGGTAAAGATAAAAAAGTTTCTCGCTCTTTTTTCTTTTAGTATTTTTTTTTTGTTATCAAAATGTTCGGAATCTTGTTTTTATTGAATATTATAAATATGTAGATTGACTTAATTGGTAAAATTTAACATGCTCAGTTAAACCAGTGCGATGTTAAACGAAAACAACGAATTTATACTTTGAAGCAGGCTGATTCATAGTGACTGACAACGTTTTTATTTTTTATTGAATTTCCTTCCCGCTAAAAACATAGGCAAGTCTTATGCATCGCGGGAAAGAGTGCGTTTTGTGCAGTCTGTTCTTAATCTATGCTGTCCGTTTAAGCCCCCCCTTCTTTTCCGCATATTTAGCAACGTTAGCAACTGTACATTTTAAATCATTGCTGAAGCTTAGAGCGCGAAGTACGGTGGCCTGTATATAAAGACCGCATAGCAAAGAAAGACCAGACCGCAAAAAAAAGTTCAGTCTCGTCTTGAGCAGTTTGATTTTGGGTTATCTTTTACAATTTTTTGAACAATAAAGGACTGAAATTGAGACACAGTATGATTCAATTTTTTTTTTCACTGACTGAAAGTTTATGCAGTATTTTTTTGTTTCTCGCAGTATTTTACGTTCCTGTATGCAATTGTATTTGTTGGGTGTCTTATGATTTATGAATAAAACCGTTCGTTTTTTATGTCATTGACTGAAATCGCTGCACCATAAATGCAGTATTCTTTGGGTTTGAGCCCTCCAGCGCCATTGGCAAAAAAAAAGGGGGCTTTAATGGATGGTATACATCAAGATAAGACTGCACAGAAAGTGCAATCTGATTTTGATCTATACAGTCGGCTTGTTTTAATCTAGTGTTTAGTCCCTACCAAACGACAATTTTAAACCGAACTAAATTAGAAATATTTGCAGACGACAACTTAAATGTTGCTAAAATGACCATTTCTCTATTTGATAGGGTAGAAAACATTGTGGGAAAAGAAAAAAATGCTGGGTACCAGCATTTTTTCCTTTTCCCACATTGTTTTCAAGAGTCTAATCTATCAGGGTCGCTACAACTCGAGCTTGTGTGGTAAAGGGTTAAGATAAAAGAAAGTGGTTCCAATAGATTACATTTTCAGCCGAAGAAAGAGATCCAGTTTATATGCTTGGCGCTGAAATAGTTGACAAGCACCGCCTAAAAAGCCCTCATTTGAATAAAGTAAAAACCACACACACATTAACACATGGAACATTTGCCTGTGTTTTTTCCTTGTTAAAAAAAAAAAATCTGGACGCTGCAGATGCTTCAGAAGGTGTGAGAATTTGGCGCCAAAATTTTCATGGGCATTATTATCGATTTTACATCTTTGTGCACCGTATGGGACAGTCTTTCCGATTAAAAAAAATCGATTTTCTCTCTTGTCCTCATTGGTTGGATTTAGAATATTAGTTATTCCACCCTTAACCTGCTAAATAAGATAAAGTAACTTTTTCCGGAAAAAATAACAAAAATTCCCAAATATTGCAGTTTCAGTTATTTTTTGGAGAAAAATTCTTCTGATCGGACAGTGCAGATCCAAGATCAGAATGCACGTTCTGTGCAGGCTGATCTTGATCTACATTGGCAGCAAAAGCGTCCTGTTTCGCGTTTAGCTGCCAAGGGGTTAAAAAAAGGAAGAAAACCTATAGATAATTGGTTTTATGATCTTGATCCACAAAGAGTCGAGAATACATTGTGTTAAATGGGGAAACAACAGGACTTGAGAACAGGGGGTCGTGGGTTCGATCCCTGGCTCGGCCAATTTCCCTCCGGGGATTGATGATAGTCATTGCGACAGGATTCATTCCTCTCATACCGATGTCCTCTGTTTCGACGATGGTTATATGGGAAAGCAGCCAGTGGCTTGGAAAGAAAATTGTGCGGAGTACTGGTAAAAGATACTCCAGGAAAACATGGATAGGTGCAGTGGCAGCCGCGATATAACTGAAATAATGTTGAAAACGGTGTAAAACACCATACAAATAAAATATGCAACTACGTACGATGTTAGATGTAGTTCCGGAATCGGCCGAGTCTTGACACGAGGTGGGTATATATCATTTGAAAGGAATAGTCACTGTAACTGTCAAAGGTTAGGTTCGATGTAGTTATCTCCCTTCGTAAACCAATAATTTATTGTATTCCATTCATCGCAACCTTTAGGCTGCCAAGCGCGACTCACTGACCTTTTGCGGACGATGTAGATCAAGATCAGACTGCACAGCACGTGCAGTCTGATCTTAGTCTACACTGTCCGATGAGAGATGTTTTTCTCCAAGAAATGAATTTGAAATAACATCAATCGGGCTTTCACTATCGGCTCGAAAGTTTCAATTTATTTAGCAGCATACTGGATTAAATAAAAACTTCAACACCAACATTTATTTTCTACCATATGACATGGCAATTCAATCCAGTATTCTAAAACAAAAACAAGATAAAATGTCTCTTTTAACAGTGATTTCCAATGAATCTGCAACAACAATAAATTTTCTCTATGGGTGGTAAATAATTTTTTGTTTTTGAAAATGGTTTATTGATAAAAAAAACTCTTTCCTTATTGTTGACGACACCAGAAGCTATTGTGGACAGTGTAGATCAAGATCAGACTGCAGACTGTCTACTACTCTATTTTAGATTAAGGCAAAACTGACTCTTCATCTTGCAGTGGAACTATATTTATCCTGTCACCTTCTGTAATTTCGACCCGATAACAGGGTGCCGTATATTTTTTTTGTTATCCGTCAGTTGGTCATATGACCACCAAGTGCGCACCTGCAAACTGGGACTATTTTTTAACAAGCGTCTTACCGACGTAATGAATGAATCAATCACTACTGTAGCGAATACTTTTGCTCGTTTAATAGTCCGTTATAAATCTTATAACATATTTTCTTCTTCACCACAACATATTTCTGCGTCACATTTATGACGTAGCAAATATCATTCATGATGTCATTATTGCAGCTGCATATTCAAAGAGGTTTACATGGTTCTTCATTTTCTAAGTAAGAAAGATGTCAATATGTGCCTTATTTCGAGCGAAATGTTCAATTTAGTCGGATTTTGGATTATAATTGAGAAAAAGGATAAATATTAGATGGTTGGTGTCTTGGATTGGGAAGGTCTATCAGGCTTGGCTCCGGAAATTTATTAAAGGTACTGTATGGTCTTTATCAATGTTTCTATTTTTTTCCCCGTTTGTTTGTTTTGTTTTGTTACAGTGAGTAACAGGATAAATAGAATAGATGGTTGATGTCTTGGATGGGTTAAGTTTATCTGGCTCGGCTCCGAAATTTATCCTGTTCGCCTTCGGCTCACCAGATAAATTCCTCCGCCTTGCCCGATAAACTTAACCCATCCAAGACACCAACCATCTATTCTCTATGTACCAAACAAAACAAGTAATTACATAACTATGGACCCATAAAATCCATTTTGTCTACCAATCAACTGAGTCATGAGGTAGACTGGTCCTGGGACATAAACGAAATTTTAGAAAAGCCAAAAAGTTTCGACTGAGGTCAGCCTGCGCAGGCTGACATGTGTCGATACTTTTTGCAGATGCATTAAACCCCTTTTCACAGGGCATGGCTCTTATATAATATGGCCTGCAACACGCGAAAAGGGACATTCGGACATTTGCGTAAAGCGTCATATCGGATCAGCCTGCGCAGTTCGCGCAGGCTAATCCGAAATGACACTTTCTGTTTTTATGCAATTTTCTGTTTTGCGCAAGTCTACTGTAGCACAAAATCTAATGTAGTCGTAAAGCGCCGACTGTGCAGGTTGATCCGAGACAACACTTTATGCAAATGTCCGAATGCCCCTCTTCGCGTGTTGCAAGCCATATTATGTTTCACCAGTACTAGGTTAGGGCTCTAAAGTGTCTTGCCCAAAGACACTCCAACAAAGAACCTCAGCATCTGGGGTGAGGATCAAACCTGTGGCTTCCAGATTTTGATCCTACAACTTTATACTGGGCCTGGCATGACCCATTTGAAACTGGAATTACACAGATCATTTATTCAAACAATCTACTTGAATATCATATATTATCAAATTCCAATTCTAATCAAAGATGTGTATTAATGAAAAAAAGGATAAATTTCAATAACAACTTCCAAGAATTACTACCACTTGTATCTTTCAGCAAATATCATTGTAGTCACTTCTTCACTCATAAAAAAATGGGTTTAAACAGCCATTTGTGGGTCAGAATATATCAAGCATATCAAAAATCAGCCTGTACTTTTAACAGTCTGATCTTTATCTACAGTGTTGGCAAAAGCACTTGAAGCCAGTCTTTTCACTCTAATGATTAAGAGACATAATGAGTAACATACAAGATTATTATACTGCAAAGAAATTTCTCGTGATCCGATTGGATAATATGCCCTGAACATATATATCATGTACACTGGCAAAACCAACGTAAAAGCAGTTTCCCTTTTGAGAGCCCCGTATACATGACCACACTTTCAATACAACATCCAAAATGGCGGCGTCGATCAAGATTAACATCAAGATTATGCACCAAACTGCACATTTTACCAAAGTTTCAGTGACGTCAGTTCCCAGTGATGTCAGTTTTCACTGAATTGGGGCACTCAGAAGGGAAATTCTCCTTTGTCAGCATACTCAATTTTTAAAACAAAAAAAAAAAAAAAAAAAACAGGTAAATTTCGCTTAACACATGTTGGAATGGTAAAACTTTGCAGTATAATAAATTCATTGTACAGTCAGGTGGCAGAGGATTTTGAAAGTTGTTCACGGCTGTGGTGAATCATGTCGCCACCTCACCTTCCGCTCGGGGCGACATGATTCACCACAGCCGTGAACAAGTTTCAAAGTCCCCTGCCACCTGACCGTACAACTAATATTGTCCAGTTTGAAACTGGCAAATGAAATTAACTTTTTACCACATGACAAAATTTTAGACAAGTTCAAAATGAAATCATTTGCATACGACAATATCAATGTGGCTCAGATGGTGCAATTTTTCTTTGAAAGGGTTGAAAATAGTGTGGGAAAAGGAGAAGATGCTGGTTACCGGCATTTTCTCCTTTTCCCCCAATGTATTCAAAAGGTTTCTTTCCCAGGGTCGTTAAAAGTCGGCATTGTGTGGTAAGGGTTAAACTCTTCACTAGGCCACAAAATTTTAGACTAGTCCAAATTGGAAGTATTTGCAGACAACAAAATGAATGTGAATAAAAAATCGAAATTTGTTTTGGGAAGGGTTGAAAACATTGTGGGAAAAGGAGACCAGCATTTTCTCCTTTTCCCACAATGTTTTCCAAAGGCTTCTTTCTCAGAGTTGTTAAAAGTTGGCATTGTGTGGTAAAAGGTTTCAAACGAGGAAGTATGATATGGCCAGTACAATTTTAAAACCCTAGATCACCAAATAAACCCAACAAATACTTTCAGTCTAAAAATAAATCTTAACTCTTTACCAAACCACAAATTTTCCACCAAGACCAAATTCAAAGTATTTGCAGACGACAAATGAAATGTGGCTAAAATGATGATTTCTGTTTCTGTTAAGGTAGAAAAACAATATAGTTACCAGCATTTTCTCCTTTTTCCACAAAATATGCAAAATCCTACTCCTTCAGGATCGTTAAAAGTAGGGAGTGTGTAGTAATGGGTTAACTGTTTACCAAACAATCCCAAGTTTTAACGAGACTGGGAAAGAAGTCTTTTGAAAACATTGTGGGAAAAGGAGAAAATGCTGAATACCAAGGCTGCTTACATCCAGAATCTCTCAGCAAAGCAGACAGTGTAGATCAAAGATCAGACTGCATGTTTTGCGCTTTATGATCTTGATTTACCCTGGCTGCACAGGATCTTAAGTTGTGGAAAGCATTTTGAGAGTTCAAAATCCCCAATATTTTACATTTTACACAAAACATATCACAGAAAATGGTCATCTTCAGTACCATTCTAATAATATAAGTTTCAAGACTACCCTTTTGCTACTGGGCAAGCCCTTTAACCCTCTACCAAATGACAAAATTTCAGTCTAGTTTAGTTTAGAAGCAGTTGCAGAAAATAAATTAAGTGTGGTTAACTCTTTACCAAAGAACAAAATTTCAGACTGGTCCAAATTGAAAGCATTTGCAGACGACAAAATAAATGTGACTCAAAAATTGAAATTTGACTTTAGAAGTGTAGAAAACATTGTGGGAAAAGGAGAAAATGCTGGTTACCAGCATTTTCTCCTTTTCTCACAATGTTTTCAGAAGGCTTCTTCCTCTGGGTCGTAAAAACCAGGGATTGTTTGGTAAAGGGTTAAAATGGTAAGATTTCTTTTATGGAAAGGCAGAAAACATTGTTGAAAGGAGAAAATGCTGGTTACCAGCATTTTCTCCATTTTTCAATGATGTTTTCAAAATCCTTTTCCAATAAGGTCAAACTCATGATTATATGGTAAAGGGTTTGGTCTGAGGTAACTAGAAGGCCTATCTTAAAACTTAGATATTAGACCTTATGAGAAACAGAAGCTTAATTTCCATGTAGGTCATGTATAGTTTAATCATTATTAATTTGGGTTCAAACATCGTCTGACTGGTCCATTTCATTCTTGTCTAGCTGAGTTTGAACTTTGAGTACTTTTGCTGCAATATAGGAGCCCATTCCAGCCGCCCTTTCTGCCTCAGCCTGGGTATAGGGTTCAATTCGCAGGGCCTTTAACCTGTAATGGGCAAGGAGAAGAATTACAATGGTAACAAGAATTAGAGCTATCACTAAACGTGATCATACCCCCCACCAGCTCCTTGTCACAAAACAGGTCTTTGTCACAGAATGCAGAATAGTTTAGTATGAAAGGAAGAGTTGAAAAAAGTTCAAGGGGAGATAATTCCACAACAAATCGCAGCAGGGTCATGGAAATTGCACATGCACAACTTATAGGAACACTGTGTGTAAATTTGAGTTCAGTACCTGAAAAACTGTCGGAGTATTTCGCCGGACAAATTTGTGTCTATGGACAGACAGACGGATGGACGGACAGACAGCCATGGTGATTCCAGTATACTCCTTCCACTTCGTTGTGGGGGGTATAATAAAAACCAAGAGCCCCGCATGGTGGTGCTAACTCTTGGCTGCAGTTGCTTGATTTTTAGTAAAAATCTTCAGTTGAAAAAGGGGCATAACTGTGTCAAAAATATTTATTACCTGCCCCTATTGTTTGGGGTCTACTTTATATGGTTAACGACTATTCAAAGTTTGAAGTATGTATCTTTAGAAATGACAGAGATATTACAAAATGTTAAAGTTTTTTGCATGACAATGCTGCAGATGCTAACACGGGAAAAAAGACGACATGGTCGAGCTAAAAGTGTGCCATGCTCTGTGAAAAGGGGATTTAATGCATCTGCCAAAAGTATCAACCCAGGTCAGCCTGCCCCATCCACGCAGGCTATCCTGTGTCAAAACTTTATGCTTTTGGTCAATTTTCTGCATATCTTACAACCATTCTACCTCCCGGCTCTGTTGGTAGTTAGAGAAAATGGATTTTAAGGATCCATAATTCTTTGATGACTTGCTTGGTACAATGGATCATGAAGATGCAGTGAATTCCCTTTTGTCAGAGCACAGCTTAAATAACACATTTATTACATAATTTACCCCCCCAAAGAGTCTTTTACCCATCATCATACAAATATATAATATGAGCTATGCTCTGTGAAAAGGGGGCTTAATGCATATGCGAAAAGTATCGACCCAGGTCAGCCTGCGCAGTCCGCGCAGGCTGACCTGGGCCGAAACTTTTCGCTTTTGGTCAGTTTTCTGTATGTCAAAGGACCCGTCTACCTCATGATTCTTTTGATTGCTAGACAAAATAGATTTTACGGATCCATGATCATGGGTTGACTTGCTAGTTATCCTGCATCACGGAGATGCATTAAGCCCCTTTTTGTCAGAGCATGGCTTGTATTTTATTGCCAACGTTTTCGACAGCTTAAATTCAGTAATTGGCTTCACCACAGTGTTACACAATAAATTCAAGAAGAAATACCAATAATTTCACCTTTCTTCACACTGTTTACAAAAGCCTTCATCAGAGTTGAAAAACACTGCTTTAGCTGGTGAAGGGTTAACTTTTTATCAAACAACAAAACTTTCGACTTGTCCAAATTAAAAGCATTTTGCAGACGACAAATGTGGCTCAAATGATGGAATTTGCCTCCTAAAGGGTAGAAAACATTGTGGGAAAAGCAGTATTTTCCCCTTTCTCTCACAATGTTTTCAAAAGTCCTTTCTATAAGGGTCATTAAAACTTGGGATTGTGTGGTACAGGGTCAATAAGGATTAAGCCTTTCAGAATTATTCATAGGGATATTGTAGAAAATTGTACAGTGAAATATCATGTAGTTTATCATGTGTTTTATTCTATGCTAATGTCTTACTCAGTGAACTAAGGAAACATAAGTGTCAGTTTCGGAAAATCATTATTTATAAAACTGTTAAATTTGACACAGACAAAGACAAATTTTATTTGACGTAAGCTCGTACAGCTCCTAGTCATATTAATATTGATTACAATACATATATTGAAAAGCATGACAATGAGGTAATATACAATTGAATTTGTATTATGTTACTTGTAGGCTAACATTAGGAAGAGAGTTTGATAGTGACATGGATAAAAGAGTATTCATTAAACAAATATCAACACATTGGACATTAACTATCTACCTCACCAGAAAAATGTGACAAAACAGTTTTAAACATAAATCGTGTCCAGCAATGAAATTATTTTAGACATGAATTTAGCTCATAACAAAAGCCAATGGCAATATACTGTGTATTCAGTATCATTTACAAGTACAGTAAAATAGATATGATAAAGGCATGGAGATCTTCTTTTCTTTCTTTTTTTTTTCAGTGAAATATCATCTGGTTGATCAAGTGTATTATGCTAGCCTATAGCCTTTCCTGGCTCACAGAACCTCCTTAACAATTGTACAGAATAGGAAATCCATATTTCTAAAATTGTAAAACATGACAAAGCAGCTCAAAAGATAAATCCTGTCCAGCAATGAAATTATTTCAGACCATGAAATTTAGCCTGTAACAAGTGATTGTGGTAAAATTTTGTGTGTTCACCAGCATATGGCAAAACAGTGTGTCTTCAGTATCATTTACAAGTACACTAAAATAGACATGATAAATGTAATGAGATCTTTTTTCCCAAGTCCTGTTTTAAAATCAATGACATCCTTTTTTAACCCTTTATCACAAAATCCTGACAGAAAATGCTTTTGAAAACATTGTGGGAAAAGGAAAAAATGCTGGTAACAAGCATGTTCTCCTTTTCCAATAATGTTTTCTGCTATTTCAAAAACAGAAATAATCTTTTGAGCAACACTGAATTAGTTGTCTGCAAATGCTTTTGATTTGAACAAGTCCAAAATTTTTGGTGTGGTAAAGGACTAAAAGCCTTTTGAGAAAAATAGGATATGTAATCAGTTTCCAAACATAGTGTTACAAAGAAGAAAAAGATTTTTAGGCTTCTACTTTCAAAAACTGTTCACTTTTCAAAACCATTTTTCTTTCAGACTGTCACAAAATATTGCAGTGAATATCCATGATCAAACTGTATAAAGCTACACTCTAGTGCAGGTATAATTGGGTAACTCTTTACATGATTAAAATGTCTGAGATTTGTCCCAAATGTAAGCAATAGGTAAACAACTACATGTAAGTAAAAACAAATTGGATTTGTCTTTGAGAGTGTATCAAACATTGTGAGAAATGGAGAACAGCATTTTCACCTTTTCCCATAGTGTTTCAAAAGCCTTCTTCCTCAAGGCTCGGTGACAACTCATATATTCCTGTGTATCCTGGGTTTTATCAGCATTAGACAAAGGCTCTGAAGTGTCTTGCCAAGAAAAACTCCCACAAATGGTCTATCTCCTTGCATGAGGATTGAACCTAGGGCCTTTGGGTTTCATCTTCACACTGAGCTACGCAAGACCCCTTTTCTAGTACATGTAAATTAAATAATGTTACAAAGATATAAGATACCTTCTCTTGTGTGGCTTTCCCTTAAAGTGTTCTTTCAATGCTTGTTCATTGATGAAATATTTCCTGTAAATACATAGGAAAACTTAAATCATTTACTACATACAAATGAGAAATGCTTTAGTCTAGTTAGTTTAAACATATTTTTTTTACATTGATTGATCAACAAGTTCTTACAACTTATACTAATCTCTCTCGATTCTGAACTACACCAGTACTCGTGCCGAATGTGTGGGTCAATGAAAAATCCCAAAGTTGACAACCGCTCCCGGGTTTGAACTTGGGACCTTTTGGTTACGAGGCCGACGCTCTACCTCACAACCATGGACACCATGCATTCTGAGAAATGCTTTAACCCTTTACCACACAATGACGCCTTTTAACGCCCCTGAAAAAGAAGCCTTTTGAAAACATTGTGGGAAAAGGAGAAAATGCTGGTAACCAGCATTTTTCCTTTTTCCACAAAGTTTTCTACCCTATCAAAGAAAAGTTGCGTCATTTGAGCCACTATGAAATTGTCGTCTGCAAATTCTTTCAATTTGGATAGGTCTTAAATTTTGCCGTGTGGTAAAGGGTTAATGCATCTTCAAAAAGTACTGACCCAGTTTAACCTGAGCAGTCTGTGCACGCTGACTTTGGCTGAAACATTTTGCTAGTATTTTTAAATTTTCTGCATATCAGAAGACCAGGCTACCTCATGATTCGGTCAAATGTTAGACAAAGTGGAGACTGTTTGGTAAAAGGTTAATTGCACTCCATAACAGGAAGAAATCTTATTGTCATTTCTCAGCCCATTTCCTCTCAGTCTATACTTTTAGATCCCTAAATAGACCCTTGTTGAAAATGTAGAAGGAAAAGGAACAAATGCATGATCTTCTTCCTTTATTGTCTTTCATAAAAGTCAAGAAGATTGCTTTTCTCCTTTAAAACCTTAAGTTTGTGGAAGGTTCAAGAATAAGCCTGTGTGGTAACAGGTTAATTAACCATTTATCTTGTACCAAACCAAAAAAATGTAGATTTGTTCAAAATTTTACAATATTTAGAATTTGATAAATTAGACATAGCTCGAATAATGTGACTCGTGTTCAGTCCTCTAAGGGTTGACAGTATGTTACGAACATGTGTAAGACTTGTTACTACTTACGCACAATGAAGACAGTAATGCTGAGCAGCCCCTGGTTTATCAAAGTCTGTTTCCTGGTTGAGCAACTTTTGTGATTTAACTGGTTTCATGTCCTCATGGATTTCATCCAGGTCCTTGGTTTTTCTTCTTGTTCTATATCTTTCTTTCGCAGGCTTGTCTCCTTTATGCTGCCTTTTCCTAGCATAGCGACCCATTCTGAAAATTAAGTCATGACTGATAAGTCAGGGTTTACAAAAAACAAGATAATCAAATGCGAGTTCCAAGGCTCAACTGAAATTACTTCTAGTGGAATTTCTACGTCTAAAAAGGGCATAACTGTATTAATTATCTGAGTGCTATTGAAAAACTCATTTGTCTTGAAAAATTGAGTTTAATTGGGTATACTTCCTTTGGTTTTGGACAAAATACCATACCTGGTCTTCAAAATTCAATATTGAACATTTATTATTGATCTCATAGTAGCATTGTCTTCGAAAAATGCCACAAAAACGTTTAACTCTTTACCACACAATCCTGAGTTTTAACGACCCTGGGGAGGATGCCGTTTGAAAACATTGTGGGAAAAGCAGAAAATGCTGGTAACCAGCATTTTCTCCTTTTCCCACAAGGTTTTCTACCCTATCACACAGAGAAATCATTATTTTAGCTACATTGAATATGTTGTCTGCTAATGCTTTGAATTTGGTCTAGTCCAGAATTTTGTCGTTTGGTAAAGAGTTAAATGGTTTCCTGCCTCTGTTGTTTGGGTTCCCATTTTGATAGTAATCAAGTAGTCTAAGTTTATAGGAAATATCTTCAGTATTGACAGATGTATTATAAAATAACGAAGTTTTTGCATGACAACAGCAATGCAGTTAACGATGGCAAAGAAGACACCAGGGCTATGACAATATTTCGAGGTTTTCTTCAAAAACAGCCAAGCTAATAAAAATTTTGTCTAAAGGATAATCCGATGAATGAGTTAAGATTCAAAGAAGAGAAGAAATCAAAGGATTGACTCACTAGAGGCCAGTGACACAGATGAAAACATATTTTATGGATAAAAATAAATGCCCTTCTTACTAATGTGTGAATTTATGACAATTCCTCTCATAGTACCTGAAGCAATTACTCTTTTACCCACGACAATGCTTAAAACTCTCGAGTACGTTAGGGATACATAACTCTTTAGTCTTTACCACACAATCCCGACTGTTAACGACTCTGTAAGAGTATGGGTGTACGGTGTTTAACGCTGTTTTCAACATTATTTTAGTTACATCGTGGCGGCCACTGCTTCGTCAGTAATGCATCATCTGCTGGTCTTGGTAGCTTTTGGCTTTCGAGTTCGAATCTCGGCTCAGCATTTTCTATGCACGACAGAATTTAAGAGTAAAATTTGATGTCTGAAGAAACTGAACCGAAAAA
Organism: Hippopus hippopus; assembly: GCA_946811185.2. Taxonomy (NCBI): domain Eukaryota; kingdom Metazoa; phylum Mollusca; class Bivalvia; order Cardiida; family Cardiidae; genus Hippopus; species Hippopus hippopus. Next base: position 21,665,063 of record OX328101.1, on the reverse strand, counting down.
GTCATCCTCGTGCTGCTGTTAAAACTGTACTGAGTAAACAAAAATCCATTTTTTTACCTTAGAACTAAAATGGTAAAGAGTTTCTGAAACAAAAATCCACTTTTTACTCACGTGTTTAAAAATATTTCTTTGTGTTTTGCAATGTGTGTTTCTGACGATACACCGCCCGGTCCGTAAAAACCGCATTTGCGTATAATATGAGTAAGGCAAAGCCTAAACTTGCAGCTTGTTATCGATCGTCTTTCGGACGGATACGGAAGATCCAGAAATCTCGAAAAGCCTCAATACGAGTGAAATACCGTTGTATCTGCTGTAACCATCCGATAGACATTGCTACGAAGATCGAAAACATGTCACAAGTTTAGATGCAAAAAAGCAGGGACAAGGAAAACCAAAATTGGTCAGCCCAGCAGGGAAATCAGGCGTGGTTTTATTGCTACCGAGTAGATCAAGTTTTTAAAAAAAAATCTTTTGGACTTATATTCATGACAGTGCAGGTCTTATCACTTAAAAAGAAATCCCAGAAGCGCATGAATATGTGAACTTGCCGCAGCGGTAGCTTATTTTCGAAATGATGTTGAAAACTGGTAAAACTATCCAGCGATCTAAAAACACGGCCGAATCCATTGTCTTTTGATGGGTAACACTCTTTTTTTGTCTGTCTGTCTGTCTCTGTCTCTCTCTCTCTCTATCTGTCTCATTTTACAGGCTAATATTATATTTGAATTCTGGGTTATCTGACATTGTAGGTTACGTGAATCATATTAGCTATCATGCCCTGTGATAAGGAGGTTTAATGCATCTGCAAAAGAATCGACCCATATCAGTCTGCGCAGTCCGCGCAGGCTGACATAGGTCTAAACTTTTTGCTATGGATATTTTTCTGCCTGTCAATGTACTTTATACATCATGATCCAGCCGGATTTTAGACAGATTATGGACCCATTTTATAATTGGCCTGCAACACGCGAAAAGGGGCATTCGGACATTTGCGTAAAGTGTCGTCTCGGATCAGCCTGCGCAGTCCGCACAGGCTAATTCGAGACGGCACTTTACGCCTACATTAGATTTTGTGCTACAGTAGACTTGCGTGAAACAGAAAATTACATAAAAACGGAAAGTGTCGTTTCGGATTAGCCTGCGCGGACTGCGCAGGCTGATCCGAAACGACAATTTACGCAAATGTCCGAATGCCCCTTTTCACGTGTTGCAGGCCTTATCACAACGAGCTCGGTATAGTGCATAACGAAGTTGTTTTTAAACCCTCTTTTTCCACAGCGCCGCTCATATCTATTGATCTATCAATAAAAATTCAATTTCCCAAAGTGACAGTGTTACGCATTCAAAACAAACAAAGCTAGAGAGAGTGGTTATCTAATACCCATACATCATAGCGTATTTTTGAACTCGTCCTCTGCCAGTCAATAAAATATTACACTCGTCCAAATTGAAACATTTAGCAGGGAATATTTTCAACATAAATGTGGTTCAAACTATAGGACCTTGTCATTTGAACGGTAAGAAACATGGTGGGAAAAAGGGAAAACGCTCACTACCAGGTCAGACTTCTTGATTTGAACTGTCCGATCTTGACCTACGCCGCTTTCCATCCGATATAACCCTTACAGCGTGAAAGAAATAAAAGTACTTTTTTTTTGTGAAGCAAGAGAGACCTATTGATATATCACACTTGGCTACAACAGGAGATAAAGCGTGGTGGGCAGTGTTGATCCAATATTCTGCGCAGTCTGATCTTGATCTACGCTGCCCTCAAAAGCAGCTTTGTTCTTAACACACGCAGGAATTGTGTAGAATAACCTATAAGGGTTACTAGTATTAGGGAACGAAGAATGTAGATCTATTTATCATAAAGTTTTCTCATTTATTTTCTGTGGAGGATTTTGCTCTAACTGTGATAAGCTTTGTATTTTTACATACAAGGATTTCACTTTTAATGGAAGAGGTGGGCGTTTTTCTCTCTCAATAGAGACTGCATAACTTTTATCAGATAAAATCATATAGGTAGTGTATATCCATAAATGTTCAGATTAACACTGGGAACGCTAAGCAGGAACAAATCGTTTTTGCAAACAATTTATATCAAGATAAAGATTACAACGTCTTTTGTGGGCAATGAAGATCATATAGCAGAGATTTTACAATCCGCGCAGGCTGACATGGGCTGGGACATTTTGCTAGTGGTCAATTTTCTCCATGTCTCCAAAGGACTAATCTACCTTGTGATTCAGCCAGTTGCTGGACGAAATTAATTTTATGGATCCATTATTGTATGATGACTTGCTTGGTATAATGCATCACGAAGATGCATTAAAACCTCTTAAGCCAGAGCATAGAGTGTTAGGGCGTCCAATAACACTTATTATCAAATGTTTAAATAGCTCGTAATTATCATACGAAAAATGTTCATTAAACTACAACATACATTTTCTTTCAGGTCTTAAAAGAAAATGAGTACAACTGACAGACAAAAAACACACTCAAAGAGAGAGAGAGAGACAGGGAGGGAGAGGAACAGAGAGAGAGAGAGAGAGAGAGAGAGAGAGAGAGAGAGAGAGAGAGAAAGAGAGAGAGAGAGAGTATTCATTGACCTAGTACAAATAGTTGAATGGATGCCAATCTGTAATTTGTCATATAAACCCATATCTGTCCATTTTGTTATTCTGTTGTCACTTTGGGCTAAATGCCCGTGTATTCAACATTTATAATTTACGATATAAAATATTCTACCTCTGTTTGCTTGTCACCTGGCCATTTATATTCTCTTTTTTATGTACTTTCTCTTATATTTGTATGGCTAATTATCAAACTATGTTTCTGGTCTATATTGATGCATGCCGTTTGTGTTTGTCAAACGACAAAATTGTAGAATAATCCATATTGAATGTATTTGCCGACGACACATTATCTATAGCTTTAAAAATGATGGGAATAGGAAAGGAAAAAATTGAAAATACTGTGGGAAAAGGAGAAAATGCTGCTTACCAGTACATGTATTTTCTCCTCCTTCCCCTTCCCACAATGTTTTCAAAAGGCTTCCTCCTTGGGGTCGTTAAAAACGGGATTGTTTCGTAAGGTTTATACAGGTACACCATACATGCATTGCAAGTTACTTGGAAAGAAAAAAAAAAGTCAACTGACAGATTTTATGTCAGCCATTTCCAGTGCACGTCACTAAACACTGGATTTACTGACTGCCTCCTGACACAAGCCTGTACTAGACGGCTTTAACCCTTAACCTGCTAAATAAGTGAAGTGAAACTTTCAAGCCGATAGTAAAAACCCAAATTTTGCTATTTCAAATTTATTTTTTAAGGAAAGAATATTTCCTTAGCGGACGGTGTAGATCTAAGATCAGACTGCACGTTCTGTGCAGTCTGATCTTGATCTACGCTGTCCGCAAAAGGTCCTTAAGTCACACTTAACAGTTTACGGGTTAAAATCATTTGCCATTTCTTCCAAAGTATTAATCCTAGGTGCATATGCTTGTCAACAAAGTTAATTCTGACGTCATCAGAACTCAAGATTGAAAGCCGAACATTCCTATTACTTGAAAAGACACTTGCCAATGTTACCGAGATTTACGTCTACTAAGATCAAGAGTCAACGCCTTTGGTGAGTTTAAAGTTGAATAAGTTCTATTTCGTCATTAAACTATGCTTGAAGCAAATGAGGTGGTAACAAAGAACGACACGAAACAAACAAATGAATAAACAAGAAATGTCGTGCAACTATGAGACGGGTTTATACCACAAATATTCGCAGAATCCATGTTACTAAGATGAACTACGCATAACTCGTTGAGAAATGGTCCCCACCTTATCCGATTTCAACCAGAAGACAAAGGGTAGAAAACATTGTGAGAAAAGGAAAATTGGCTAGTTCAGAGAATTGTCCAAAAAGGTTGTCAAAAGGCTTCTCATTCAGCGTCGTTTCAATTAATAACTTTTGATTTTAAGAATTAATTTTATTCTGTACAACCAATATATAGCAGCTTGCTACATGTACATTGCTACCAATGGCACTTTTAATTGTGAAATATGGATAGCTTGATTTATGATATAAAACATTAATACATGTTCCCAACGAAAATTTCTCAATTGGCCGTGAGAGAGAGAGAGAGAGAGAGAGAGAGAGAGAGGACGGAGAAGAGAGAGCGCCAAGAGAGCCAAGAGAGAGAGAGAGAGAGAGAGAGAGCCAAGAGAGAGAGTCAAGAGGGAGCAAGAAAGCAAGCGTTCACTAATTGTTGAATCACGGATTATCTGCAACCCAATTTCACGCATTATGCTAATATTTACTTAATTAAATGTATTTAAATAAATCCCATTTAACCATCCGACTTGTGTACATTTTAAACTGGCACTTTTCATACCCTTTCAGCGCCACAGGTGAAAACAAGGGCTTTTACGGACGGCATGAATCAAGTTCAGACTGCACAGAATAAACAGTCAGATCCTGGATCTATATCGACCCATTGTTTAAATAGAAAGCCCACAATTGGTTTTTTTTTCTTCTGAATTTCAGTACTTTCAGCAGTCGAAAGAGGTCGAGTATAAATGGCTTGCAACACGCGAAAAGAGGCATTCGGACATTTGCGTAAAGTGTCGTTTCGGATCAGCCTGCGCAGTCCGCGCAGGCTTTCCGAGACGTCAATTTACGACTACATTAGATTTTGTCCTACAGTAGACATGCGTAAAATAGAAAATTACATAAAAACGGAAAGTGTCGTTTCGGATTAGCCTGCTCGGACTGTGCAGGCTGATCCTAGACGATACTTTACGCAAATGTCCGAATGCCCCTTTTCGCGTGTTGCAGGCCATATAAGAGAACCATTCTAGAAAAAGGGGGCTCAGTGAAGAGAAAGGTGGAGCTGTCAAACGTCCTTAATTTTCATTTGAAACTCGATACCCCATTCGAGGCTGCATTTGCTTTATGTGCTCTGACAACTTAACCCTAAGCTGCTAAGCGCGACTCACTGACCTTTTGCGGACAATGTAGATCAAGATCAGACTGCACAGAATGTGCAGTCTGATCTTTGATCTACACTGTCCTGAAAGGACATATTGTTCCCCCAAAATTACCTTTGAAATAGCAAAATTTGGGTTTTTACTAACGGATCAAGAATTTCGTTTCACTTATATAACAGAATAAGGGTTAACAATGGAGGGATCTCTTCTTTCTAAATACTTGTGCAAGTGTATGCTTTCTATGAACTCAGACAGCTTACCTTAAACGCTTTATCAAGTGATCCCGTGCTTCAACGACCCTGAGGAAGAAAGCTTGCAAAAAACCATCGGGAGAAAATGCTTCTAACCAATTCCCACATTGTATTTTCAAGCATTATAGAGACACATGTAAATGCTAATATTTTCAAAAGCCATATTTAATTAGAAGATCAAGACAAGACTGCACAGAACGTAAATTCTGATCTTTGCTTGAAACATTCGGTATTTTTAGATACCCCGGCCATGTAAGCTCTGAGATGGAAATATCTCCAAAATGGCTAAGAGCAACGGTCTGCAATTGATCAAATAAATGCGATAAGCTCATTGGTCTATATATACAGATTCTCACGGATCTGTGTATAAACTCAAATCGTCAAATTTTGATGTAATGAGGCCTTGGAACTGCTTTTCATAATGAAGTGTTCGGTTGAAGTATTCTTGTAGGACTATAATCAAATCAGTGTATTTCCTTATTTTTACATTGAACTCATTGTGCACTATATACAGTTGACTTTTACATATTTGAAGAAAAGGGGGTGCTTTGATAAATAAGCAGCATTATAGATCTTAAAACAAATTCGTAAATACATGTACATGTACCATTGCCTTTTTGAACAACTTTAAACAGAAGGGGGTGGGCAGAAGACATACTAAGGTGACCAGGCGGTCAGTGTCGCCAGGCCTGGAAAACATACATGTACATGTACTTAGCCAACAAAGTGGTTGCTGTTTCCAAAATGAATGATATCTTTTGTTAACTCTTTACCAGGCACAAAAAAAAGTCCAGACTGGGAGCACTTGCAGACGATAGAATGATGGAATCCCAATCATGAAATTTTGCGTTGATAGGGTAAAAAAATGTGGAAAATAGCGAAGATGCTGGTAAGTAGAATTTTCTCCTTTTTACCACAATGCTGTCAAAAGCCTTTCCTACGATGGTCGTTAAAACATTGGTTAAGGGGATATTTGTGACTATTGACTTTGTCTTAAAAACACCATGGCAACAACAACGACAACAAAAGCAACAAAACTCAGGACAAATGCCGCGTACTGATGCTGCTACGTAGCTACATCATTTGTTCAACACAACTGGACACTGCAGGTTACAAAACAACAAGCGTCAGAACCATTGGCCCTTATCTCAAACTATTTGAGACGTGCTCTGGCGAAAGCGGGCTTAATGCATCTCCGTTATACCCGATACTAGCCCAAGTCATCACATAATTATGGATTCATAGGAGCCACTTTTTTCAATAACTGACTTAATCATGAGGTAGATTGGTCCTTTAACAAACAGAAAATTGACCTATAGCGAAAAGTTGTGACCCAGGTCATCCTGCACGGACTGAGCAGGCTGACCTGGGTGGATACTTTTCCCAGATGCATTAAGCCCACTTTTACAGAGCATGGCTCATATATTTTTTTTAAAGAGGTGCTTTGTCGAATAAGCTTTATTAATGGACTCGCGTGTTAATTCGCACAGCATGTAGAAAAGGTCAAATACGGCTAAACGGACAAAATAATTGCTACATCTTAGTCATAGGGTCATGAGGTAAAGGTGCGATCTCACCGAATGGTCCATAGAATTACTTTTTTTTTTTGAAGTTTGTCCAAATTCTGTTTCTATATGTCTCTATTACCTGTGTAAATGCTCATCCTATACATTGATGGCACTCTTGTTATCTGTCCGTTTATCCGTCCATCCATCCGTCTTTTCGATCTTCCGCCTGTCCGTTTGTCCGTTAGTCCGTTCGTCCATCCACCCACTTACCGACCCACCCACCGGCCCATCTATCCATCCATCCATCCATCCGCCCGACCTCCCGCTCACCCGCCCGCCTGCTCATCCATCCATCCATCCACCCACCTACCCACCCACCTATCCATCCATCTATCCATCCACCCACGCACCCACCCACTCACCCATCCATCCATCCATCCATCCGCCCGACCTCCCTCAGCTAAGTTTGTTAAATAATTTTCCATACAACCCCTGTTTTAACGAGCCTGAGGAAAGAGGCTTCTGAAAACATTATGGGAAAAGGAGAACATGCTGGTAAACATTTTCTTTCAGAGAGAAATCCTTTTATTTGAACCACAGTTAATTTGTCGTCTGCAAACGCTTTTCAACACGGACAAATCTGAAATCATGTCGCCTGTTAACTCTTTACCAAACGACAAAATTTTAGACTGGTCCAAATTGAAAGCACTTGCAGACGACAAAATAAACACAACTCAGAAATTGAAATTTGTTTCCCGTAGGATAGAAAATATTGTGGGAAAAGGAGAAAATGCTGGTTACCAGCATTTTCTCCTTTTCCCACAATATTTTCAAAAGGCTTCTATCTCAGGGTCGTAAAAACCAGGGATTGTTTGGTAAAGAGTTAAAGAGTTAATAGTAAAGATATCTCCTTTTACTCCTTGAATCTATCTGCCGGAACGATTTTGCCACAGATGGCCTGGGGAGAAACTATGAAAATTAGGGATAGTTAGCATGTATTTTAGGTTTACAAATATATATACAAAATGAGCATATGTTTGGAAATACGAGAAACTGCTCGTTATAAGTGATATTTCCTTTAAACATTGATTCCAAAAAGATTGCCTGTTTTAAGACGACAACGGTCCCCTGTAGTTTCTAATACAGTCATATTTCAAAATTCTCAATGTTGTTTCAAATTCTATTCAGTAAGTAACAAGGATACATGTATACTGAAGAAAGTTCACGACCGTTCTTTGAAACGCAGCTTTTTCGTTTAAAAATACAACAGCTGGAATAGCTGAAAATTTAGATTCTACCGCTCAGCTATGTATAGGCCCCTATTTCTTTCAAGATTTTCAAACCGGGAAAGTGTAAAGAAAGCTAGATAATGCTTTAGAAAAGTACAGGGTTGTATCTATTCAGTTTCAATCTATTATTTTCTAATCCCAGTGTAAGCCTGTCCATCAAAGCGACATCTCTCTGACCAAGGACTTCAAATACTATACTATTTAACCCTTTACCACACAATTCCGAGTTTAAACGACTCCAAGAAGCCTTTTGAAAACGTTGTGGGAAAAGGAGAAAATGCTGGTAACCAGCATTTTCTCCCCTTCCCACAGTGTTTTCTACCCTTCCCCAAACAAATTTCAATTTTCAGTCACATTTATTTTAGTCGTTTGCAAATGCTTTCAATTTGGACTAGTCTAAAATTTTGTTGATTGGTAAAGAGTTAAAAAATACAATAGAATCTTTAGTCTGAATCATCGCTTTGACCCCCGGGGTGCTAAAATGGAAACTGGGACATTGCTGTGAGAAAAATGACCCACAGTTCAAGGTTATTTGGGACAATATTAAGTAACCCCATTTGTACATATACAGGTATATATGAGCCGTGCTCTGGGAAAAAGGGGGTTTACTGCATCTCCGTGATGCATCATATCAAGCAAGTCATCACATAATTACATGAATGGATCCATAAAATCCATGCAGTCTAACAGCCGACTGAATTCTGAACTCGAATGGTCCTTGGACGTGCAGAAAATTTACTAAAAGCAAAAAGTATCGCCCCATGTCAGCCTGCGCGGACTGCGAAGGCTGACATGGGTCGATACTTTTTGCAGATGCATAAAATCTCCTTTTCACAGAGCATGGCTCATATACACTTTTGCTGTATCAGGGCAGGTATCTTAATCAAATGTATTAGTGTGGAACAAGATCAGAACGCGCCTTTTGTACCGTCTGATCGTGCTCTACATTAGGCCTATCCACCACGGAATTTAATTTAACAAAAAATGTACAAATCAAAGGACTGAAAGCACTGATGTATCTATGCGTCTCTATAAGTTCAGTTGCCACCACTTGATTTTTGGAGATTAAGGAATCCCTTTTTCAGCTGTTCAGTTAGGTTCACTTCTTTCCCGATCTAGAAATTTGAATTTGTCGTTCCTTCACACTTGTGTTACACTTTTTCCAAACAACCCCGAGTTTTAACGACCCTGAGGATGAGTTCTCTTTAAACGTTGTGGAAAAAAGAGACAATACTGGTAACCAGCATTTTCTTCTTTTTTTCCACATCGTTTTCTACTCGCATTAATTTAAATATGTCGTCTGCAAGTGATTTCAAAATAATAAAGTCTGAAATTTTATCGTCTCTTGAAGATTAAATAATCATCATATCTTAGGCCCTGTTTTGTTAAAAGGTGGTTTAATGAGTCTTGAAAGAAGTGTCCACTAGGTCAGCCTGCACAGTCCATGCAGACTGAGTCGAAACATTTTGCTTTTGTTAAATTTTCTGCATGTCCAAGCACCATTCTACCTCATAATTTAGTTTCAACAAAATGGATTTTATTAATCTATAATTATGTGATGACTTGTTTGGTATCATGCATTACGGAGATGCATTTAACCCCCTCTTGCCAGAACATAGCTCATATACAACACGGTATTCATCCATTGTTTCTAAATTTATTTAACCCTTATCCTGCTAAATAAATCAAACGAAACTTTTCACTCAATGGTAAGAAATCCAACATTTCCATTTCAAAGTTGATTTTAACGGCAAGTATTTTGATTGATCGAGAGTTTCGGAGTTTCTATCTCAGTCAGTCCGACAGGTAGTCGTGGAATGTGGTATCAGAGACATAAAATGGATGATGACTAAGGTCTTATAGACTGAGCAGAAATTTTCATGTTGTACCCTAAAACCTTCTTAGCACTGAAACTGGCTTCCGTTGCTTTTGGCAAACACAGTATTTTCTTACATATTCGGGCCAACAAGCTAGCAATCGATGTATTTTCCCCTTTCCTCCTCATTCTAGGAGGCCTTTTTCATTATTTCAGTGCTTTCAGGCTTAAACCGAAAAATGATTTGTCCGGGGCCCGTATTTACCAGTCATTCTTGGGTTCAAACTAAATTCAAAGACGAAAAGAATCTGATTGGTAGGTAACAAAGCTACTCAGTCAATCGGATGATTATTCTTGAAATTTAGAATCAAATAATGCTTAAATTAATGAAGAGGAAAACTGGTCGCTATCTTTGAACATTTATTTACAAACAAATACATGTACAGCATCATAATGAGACAACATATTTTAAAGTGAAAGACCAACAGCTTTCATGTTTATTTTCAAACCAATTTCGAAGCTTTGTGACAAGCTTAACCCTTTCCCAAACGACAAATTTTAGACTCTTCCAAACTGAGAGCATCCACAGACGACAAATTCAGAATGGGTACAAATGAGCTTTAGGTCTCTGATAGAGTAGAAAACATTGTGGGAAAAGGAGAAAATGCTGGTTTCCAGCATTTTCTCCTTTTCCCTCAATGTTTTCAAAAGCCTTCTTTCCCAGGGTCGTGAAAACCAGGGATTGTTTGGTAAAGGGTTAAACGATCTGTTAGGTTCACCGTATATATATATAAAGACAAGATTTATGCCTTTGTACTGTATTCTTAACGTATCTAAATCACATTCATTGTTTACAGTGGGACCACTTGAAGAGAATATTGTATCGACTTAATCTAGATTGATAACGGCTTAAAAGGAATATCATTTGGGCACTTCACGAACCCGTGTCTTCTGTCGCGTAGCGTTAAGTCCTTGGGTGGCTTTCACCTACTGTTCTGTATTCAATTCCCTTTCAAAATTCCAAAACATGCCATCTGATTGGCTAAGACAGAACGTCTCAATCAATCAGATGGACTGCCTTGGAATATAATGAAAGAACCACATGTGCGTATTTAAATTACAGAATAGAACAGAACAGAACAACATTTAAATCGACGTGTACACAGTACATAGTCATATTTACATCAAAAGTCACATGAATTTCAAGCTCTCTCTCTCTCTCTCTCTCTCTCTCTCTCTCTCTCTCTCTCTCTCTCTCTTTCTTACTCTCTCTCTCTCTTATTTAAATTATATATGAGACTTACTCTGGCAAAAGGGGGCTTAACGCATCTCCATGATCAATGATACCAAGCAAGTCATCAAAGTCATAATTATGGATCCATAAAATCCATTATATCTATCAATCGACTGGAATCATGAGGTACACCGGTCCTTTCGGGAAAAAAATGGAAAACTTACCAAAAGCAAAAAGTTTCGGCCCAGGTCAGCCTGCGCGGACTGCGCAGGCTGACCTGGGTCGATACTTTTTGCTTTCAGTCTCTTTTCACCGAGCATAGCTCATATTTAAATAAAAAGGTAATTTATGGTCCCCAGGATTCTTTGGGATTACTCTGGAATAATGCTTCTGACAGCAACCGTAAAAATCAAAGGACTGAAAGGACAGAACACAGACTAAGTTTACAATACACGAACATGGACTACTTTACCATGCAAAAAAAAGAGAGGAATCCTTGTTATGTCACAATACATGTATACTAATATGGGAAACAGTGGTTTAGAGGTCGACCGTCGGCGTCCTACATCAGAGGTACCGGATTTGAATCCCGTGATGAGAGTGGCCAACCTTTGGGACTGCCCATGTCAACGCGCGAGTACTTGTTATGTTTTACAGGAATCAGTCTGCGGGACAGATTGATTTAAGGTATGGTTGTAGGAGGTTCTTTTACGATCGATTTCAAATGAGTGTGTCAGATAGAAAATTTACAATTCGCTAAGCCTGACCCGTAGATCGAATCCTTTGGCAGTGTAGAAATGGTAAAATGAGTCATGCTCTGTGAAAACGGAGGTTAATGCATCTACAAAAAGAATCGAAACTTTTTGCTATTGGTCAACTTTCTGTAGTTCATAGGACTAGTGTACCTCACAACTCAGTGGGTTATTATACAAAATGGATTTTATGGATCAATAATATTTTATGTATTGCTTGGTATCATGCATCACGGATATGCATTAAGCCCCCTTTTGCCAGTGCATGGCTCATATACATTTTACATTGCGGTAGCATATAATGAAGTGTCAAAGGATTACAAGTAATTGATTATTCACATACACGGAAGATTTGTACAGAGTGGTTTTTGTCCCTCTATTGCTCACATTATGGAGATTTCACAGTATTAGAAGAGGATAGTTATATAGGTATGGAAATGGGTGAAAACATTTTCCTGTGATACCAACTGATTAATAATTTAAACTTGTAATTATCTAGCGACTCCTATGCTATCTACTACAAGAATGCGGTAACTATTTTCAGATCTTAAATTGAGATAGGCTGGTATTGCCCCTGAGCGTAAACGAGTTTACATTGAACCTTTGTGACCAAAAGTCGCATGGCAAACTTGACATAGACCTTATTGATAAAATCAATTAACGAATTGGTGACATTTCTATCTGTTACGTGATTAACTCTTTCCATACCATAGACGACACCAGAAGCTTTTGTGGACAGTGTAGATCAAGATCAGACTGCACAGAACGTGCAGTCTGATCTCTGATCTGCACTGTCCACTGCTATATTCTAGATTATGATCGAACTGTCCACTGATCTTGCTATATTATATATCTGGAACTGTATTTGTAGCCTTTAAGAAAATGCAATTTATTTATTCAGTAATGAAAGAGTTAGAGAATACACAGGATAAAGTTCGTCAAACTAATTGAAAAAATCTTTGAAAAGATACCACAGGCACTCGCGCTTGAAAAATTACAAATTTGCCGTCTGCTGTCTTAAAAGAAAGAATGCAAAATATGACCTGTGAAAGATACATACTTTGTCACGGCCAACAAAAATAAGTACATGTACTTTGTCTCAGCCAACAATAATAAGTACTTTGTCACGGCCAACAAAAATAAGGTGCAGGGCTCGGTTTCACGAAAAAATTTAAGACTCTTATTTTACTCAAGACTGCTAACAGACTCATTTTCCAACTTGAGTTCGTTATTTCAGAGGCAGTTCACTAACATTAACAGACTATAGAAAAATTCTCAAATCCTAAGCTTACACAGCATTTCAGACTCAGCTTAGCTGAGCAAGGTAATGGACTTAAGTCATTTCAACAGACTTAAGTCTATTATTTTGCTGAAATAAGTCTGAAATGTTGTGTCAGCTTAGGATTTGAGAATATCTTTAAGCCTGACAAAATCAGTAAAATTGGTCTCAAGTAACAAACTCAACTTAAGTCGGAAATGGGGACCGTCAGCAGACTTGAGCAAAATAAGAGACTTAAGTTATTTCGTGAAACCGGGCCCAAGGCCTGTAATCACAAACTGTTTTAAATCGCACTTTTATCCTAATTCTGGATTTAGAAAGCAACGCAATTTCTGATTGGCTAAGTTGACTGGCTCAGCCAATCAGTGATTGCGTTACCTTCTAAGAATATTATGGTTGGTGAAGAAGGGCCCAGAAATATTGTGTAATATTGGCTGTTGTTTTAAACATATTTATTTAACGTCGATTGAGAAACAAGTTCTTACAACTTTTACTAATCTCTCTCGATTCTGCTTCCTGAGAACAACACCAGTACTCGCGCCAAATATGTGGGCCAATGAAAATCCCTAAGTTGACACCCGTTCCCGGGTATCGAACTCGGGACCTTTAGGTTACGAGGCCGACGCTCTACATCACAACCACGGACACCACACAATATTAGCTGTTGCCTCAGGGCTAAGACATGGGAGGAAAAATGTGAACGCCCTGATCTAAACCTGTGTCTGTTTTGGACATCAAAACTAGTTGCTTTCTATGCTATACTTTAGGGTATCTGTAACATTTTCTTACAAATAGTTACCACATAATTAGATTAGCTGTTTTTGCTTTGAAATAGACAAAATCAACTGCTTGCATTGTGTTCACAAGCGAATGAGCTTGGAGGGGGCAGATGGCGCCGCCCTCCGCTATTTTTTTCTGTACGGGAGGAAGGTAAATATTTGCACCTATTCTTCTTGAAATTTTAACATATCTTTAGAAAATGCTCCCTCCCAATACTCCAAACCTGTCTGTGCATATTGCATATTTTGTTACATTGAAAAACAAACATACACAACTACACCGCAAATTCGATTTAGAACTTCGTTTCATTTCTTTGCAAACACAATTCTAGCACATGCACTTAAGAAACCATGAATTCATTCATCTCTTATTATTGTAATACTGAATCCATTTTCCATGAGTTTATCATGGCAAGAGGTAAATATTTACTCATTATAAACACAAATGAAACTGTTAAGGTTTACTTAGACGTTTATATTGTATTAATTTGAACCATGCTCTGTGAAAAGGGAGCTTAATGCATCTGCAAAAAGTATCGACTCATGTCAGCCTGCGCAGTCCGCGCAGGCTGACATGAGCCGAATCTTTTTGCTACTGGTAAATTTTCTACGTGTCAAAAGACCAGTGTGCCTGATGATTCAGCTGGTTGTTCTACACTTGAAATGTTTTCAGTGGATCCGGACTTATGTATCGACTTGCTTGGTACCATGCATAATTATATTAACTTAGGTCGAATTAAAAGTACGGAATGGCTGCAATAGAACTTGAAATATTTGTACATTTATATGATTACCTTGGAATGTAATATACCTTTGTTAACATTTATTTTGGCGTCGTTTGGTACCTGCTACATCTAAAGTCCATTAATTCAAACCTTAGCTCGTGACGCTCTATTGCCGTTAAACTATACAATCAGTACTTTCGAAAACGCATAGTTGTAGGTTGAAAATCAGTCGGAAGATAACAAGCTTTGGTCTTATTTACCTTTAGTGTTATTCAGTATCATTCCATTGAATGATGCACGATTTTCATAAGAATGTTTTCAACCTTTCAAAAGGACAATGGTACATAAAAGTCACATGATCAATATCGAATGTGGCCACCCCTTTCATGTGTTAAAAAATCGCCAGCTTCGTCTCATCGAATTGCGAAGTTATTCCATGCTGCCGGTGGGGTGTTGTCCCTTCCTTCCAGAAGGGCTCTGCAAAAGTTCCGGAACAGTTGTCGGTGCTTAACTCTGATATGCATACACCTTTTTAAGATTACCATGGCCAAGAAGACACCAACCTTTCAAGAGGCATCAGTTGATCTATGTTCTGCTTAAGAAATAATCTTCTTTCTATCGTGGTTTATCGTTCAATAAACCACAGTTGTGAGTTATGAGGCACAATAAATAATCCACAAGGGCGATAGCCCGAGTGGTTTCTTCATTGCGCCTCATAACTCACAACGTGGTTTATTGAACGATAAACCACGATAGAAAGAAGATTATTTCGATTCTAACATGATCAACTCTTAATCAAAGGAAAACAAGTTCATACTTAGAGTAAAAATGCGGATGCAGATTATATTCCATTGAATAACTTACTTACTTTATACAGAATGACATCACTCTACATAGAATATCGTAGATTTTACCACGCTTTCGTTGCACTGTGTTTATAGAGCCAAACTCACGTGTCATGTTAGAATCTTGAATGAATCTAGAATTGGATTGTCTAAACTCCAGGGACGTGGTATACGGGTAGTGTTTAGCGTGTGCAGAATTAGCATATAAGTGATTCTTGCATTATCGAACATGACCTATAGGATAGTTGATCAGTTCAATTTTAGGCGAGCATTCATAACCCTATATTATAAAAAAAAAAAATGACTCTTATTTTCTTACATGAAAATTGATTCTAATGCCTACATTAAAAAAATTTTGCATGTTGTTCAGGTATTTTGAGGTCAAAATTTTAGTCGAGCTTACAACATATCGTAGCATAATGGTGCTTGTGCACATCTAGCCGTTTTGACCGGAAACGTTCTTGATCAGCGCACCGTTAGTTTGTTTGACTGGGCACATTGGCACTTAATATGGCAGTGACTAAAAATGCCTAGAGTGCTTTGTAAAGCTGTATGTATACCAGAGTTAGCCTCCGACAATAGTTCCGGAACCTTAAAGAGCCCTTCTAGTGTGCAAACAATTAACTCACAGCATGGAATAACCTTACAGTTTTGTCAATGAGACGAAGCTGGCAAGTTTTGATAAATGCTCTTTCATATAGAAAATCTCATCTGGGCAACATATACTTTGTCATCTACAAAAACCATCAGTTTGGACTAGTGTACAATTTCTCCTTTGTTGAAGAGTTATCCCTTTACCACACAATCCCGAGTTTTAACCGACCCTGAGGAAGAAGCCTTTTGAAAACATTGTGTGAAAAGAAGAAAATGCTGGTAACCAGTATTTTCTTCTTTTTCCACAATGTTTTCTACCATTTAGGAGACAATATTCACCACTTGAGCCACATTGAATTTGTCATCTGCAAATGCGTTGAATTCGGTCAAAGTCCAAGATTTGTTCTGTGGTAAAGATTTAAGGTCTACGGCCCCTAACTCTCATATTAAAAGACGGAAGCTGCCGAGATTCGCCAAATAGCCTTTACGAAAACGTCGATGTTACACGATATTTACCGATGAGTTAGTGAGTCTACGGCCCCTCACTCTCATATTAAAAGACGGAAGCTGCCGTGATTGGCCGAATAGCCTTTACGTAAACGTCGATGTTAACCGATGAATTAGGGGTCGTAGGCCTAAAAAAGGTGCAGAAAATGTAGAACGATAACATTATCGATTTATTAAGACTGTGTGCAAAAGCTTTATGGCAAAGAGCAAATTTGCCACTTTACATAATTTATGCATTTACTACATTCTCTTCCCATGCCACCTACCTGAGATACGTCAAAAAGTGTAACCATATGGCAAAGGATTGTAACTACAAAAGGGGCGTGAAAGGTTATCTCTAATTGTAAATAGATGAACTGCCAACAACCTGACAGTTTATAACAGGTACAAGTTCAGGTTAGCGGGGAAAAAGTGTTGTTAGTGTTTAACAATATTTCGCAAACGTTCTTTTTTCTCCGTATTCTGTAAGGGTGTCGACCCTTTCAACCGATAATTTGTCGTAGTTCTTTTCGTTTATAAGTACTGTATGTAATAATTACTTCTTACAAGGTGCTTCCAACAGAGAGAGAGAGAGAGAGAGAGAGCGAGAGAGCGAGAGAGCGCAGTGTGCACAAAACATGCAGTCTGATCTTATATCGTTCCGTTCATTTACAAGTATAGGCGCCCGGCCGGATAGCTCAGTGGTTAGCGTATCTGACTCGTGACCTGGAGGTTGCGGGTTCGATAGACGGTTGCGGCAAACTTTCTTTCCGGTGATTTTTCGTCCTTCACCTCAGATGCATGTGAGAAAAGTAGTCAGTGGCTTTGGAAGGAAGGTTGTGTCATCACTGGTGTGAGAAAGCCAGGAAACACATGGGTGCTCATTGACCGCCATGATATGACCTAAGCTGTTAAAATGGCGCTAAACTCCAATACAAACGAATACAAAACAAGTATAGGCAAACATAAAAAACTTCCTTAGTTTCGGTCGGTTGTACTACCAGCCTTCAAAAGAGGACGAGTCCACATGATACTTGGCGCTGAAAAAAGCCGACTGCCTAGGAAAACAGATTTTACCCTTTACCACACAATCCCGAGTTTTGACTACCCTGAGAGAGTATTTTGAAAACATTGTGGAAAAAGGAGAAAATGCTGGTCACCAGCATTTCCTCCTTTCCCCACAAAGTTTTCTACCTTATCAACTAAAACGCTGTATGGCTATATTTTAGCTATTGGACAGTCAGATATTTCCATACACGAGCCATGCTCTGTCAAAAGGGGGCTTAATGCATCTGCAAAAAGTATCGACCCATGTCAGCCTGCGCAGTCCGCGCAGGCTGACCTGGGTCGAAACTTTTTGTTTTTGGTCAATTTTCTGCATGGCAAAGAACTATTCTACCTCAAGATTCAGTCGATTGTGAGTGTAAATGGATTTTATAAATCCATAATTATGCAATTATTTGCTTGGTATAATGCAATACGGAGATGTATTACACCCCCCTTTGCCAGAGCATAGCTGGTACATTCGTAGGCATAAAAGTAAAGACGAGAGCAGGTAAACAATTTTGATTCAAAGCGTGTCAAGAAAACAGTGTGATAAGTAAGATACCGCATATCTAGAAGGATTTTTCCATTTGTCTGAGTATTTGTCCGATTATTTCAGTTAACATAATGTCTAGGCTAAGGTTATTAACCTGTCTCTTGTCAAAGCAAATTCAAAGTCACTGGATAAGATTTCACTGGGTGAAACTAGCAGAGGCGTAGCTTCCATGACGTGCAACATGCAAGTGCGTAACGTAGAAAAAATGGGAACAATCGAAAGTCTTTTATCTCTTTATAGAAAAACCTTGCTTATACATTTAAGCCAAAAACTGAAAACTTCTGAAAAAATGAAAACTTCCAAATGATAGCAAAATATAACCAAATATTGCAATTTCATCCGATTTCTTTTCGATAGAAAATCTCACTGTGTGAGACAGTATATATCAAGATCAGACTGCATCCTCTGTGCAGTCTGATCCTAGTTTACATTGGACATCCCTATAAGCGCACTCCATTCTGTTTAGCAGCCTCAAACCTTTCGATTCGGAGTGCACATTGATTCTGAACTCCTGGTTACGCCCCTGAATACACAAACATTACATTGTATTCCTTCTTTGAATTGGATGTTTACAAAACATTGTTGAAAAAGAAGCCATTTTGAGTTCATAAGAAAAAGTGGGTTTGTTTACATGCGATCGATAGTTAACCCTTTAGCTGCTAAGTTCGATTCACTGACCATTAGCGGACGGTGTAGATTAAGATCAGACTGCACAGAACGTGCAGTCTGATCTTAGATCTACACTGTCCGATAATAAGATTTTATATTTTATTTCATGTGTCTATTTTTAGAAATGTTATGGGTAAAGAAATGTCGTAATTTAAGCTGGGGGGAATTATTTCCCCGTCACAGTGAATATTTTCCTCCTGCCGAAAATCTGGAACTACTTTTTTAAGTTTTTTAAGTTTTTAAGTTTTAAAAGTGGCATTCGTTGACAAAATAATCAGAGGAAATATAATATATAATTTATTTCATCAGCTTGTGGTTAATATGGGGAAATATTTGCCTCAAAAGGGAAAGGTCCGCGAAAATAGCTCGTGCCTTACGGCACTCGTTATTTTCGCATACCTTTCCCTTTTTCGGCAAATATTTCCCCATATTAACCACAAGCTGATGAAATAAACTCTATTTCTCTCCCCAAAAAATAAATTGAAACAATACTATTCGAGTTTTTACTATCGGCTGGAAAGTTTCATTTCATTTATTTAGCTGGGTAAGGGTTAACACTTACCCTATGGTGAAGGAAAATTATCGAACTTTTTTTTTGACGTGATGATATTTGGAACAATACATCCAATCAATGTTTAATGATAATGTTTTTTTTTCGCGATTGCCTTTGCTACAGAATCTACATTTTGTCTACTATTGATTAAAGGTGTACATATCGGTAAACATCGACGTTTTCGTAAAGGCTGTTCGGCCAATCTCGGCAGCTTCCGTCTTTTGATATTAGAGTAAAGGGCCGTAAACTCACAAACTCATTGGTAAATATCGTGTAACATCGACGTTTTCATAAAGGCTATTCGGCCAATCTCGGTAGTTTCTGTCTTTTAATATTCGAGTCTGGGGCCGTAGACTCACTAACTCATTGGTAAATATCGTGTAACATAGACGTTTTCGTAAAGGCTATTCGGCCAATCTCAGCAGCTTCCGTCTTTTAATATGAGAGTTAGGGGGCCGTAGACCTTAATTACAAAATAGTAACATAAAACTCTTCACCGAACAGTCTCGTTTGTTTACGACCCTGAGAAAGAAGGCTTCTTAAAGCATGGTTGGGAATGAAGAAAATGCTAGGCCTAGCGCTTTCTTCTTTTTCCCACGATGTTTTCACTCCTTTTATAGACTAACCCTACTGTTTGCGCCATATTCAAATTTTCATCCGCAAATGACTCAAATTAGGTAAAAGTAAAACTTTTTAGTCTGGTAAAAGACTTAACCCTTATCCCGCTAAATGAGTGAAAGGGAACTTTCAAGAAGAAAGTAAAAACCAAGATATTTCTATTACAAACTAATTTTGGGGGACAGATATTTTCTTATCGGACAGTGTAGATCCAAGATCAGACTGCACTTTCTGTGCAGTCTGATCTTGATCTACTCTGTCCGCAAAAGGTCAATGAGTCACGCTTAACAGCCTAAAGGTTAAAGGGAGAATACGCTTTGTCCTTATGACACGCCTTCAACGTTCATTTGCATTCATATTACTTGCGCCTGAAAGCTCAATAGAGGTATTAAAATTGCTTATTAAACACGTTCTTGCATTCATAATATTCATAGTTACAGTTTCTAATGATAATACTTATTTATCCGATTGCATTTTCCCATTGAAAAGGTTTTGGGCGGGTCCATTTGTTTAGTGTGGTTAGGATAAAGCGTTTGAGAGAGGGACGGTCTGTTTGTTAAGCGTTTAATCACCGAGATGAAAGTAAACACGTTTATTTCAGACGGTGTTTTTTCACTAAACTGTCAGAAAAGGTTTGTATAAAAAGTTCGGATTCTTTAATATTCGATAGAGTGGTTTTTGTAATTGCACATTTCAGAGTAAGTGGAGATGAATAGAATTGTGCATTCAATCGAGGACAAATAATAGTGAGACAGTTTCCTTTATTTTTTTTTTTCCTCTCCGATTTTGTGTGGTCAAGTTCGCAAATCTTGTGGAAAAAAGGAATAAATAACTATATATGAGGGTGAATTAAAATATACAGGTTTGAACTGAAGCATCTTTCGAAATAAACAACTTAACTTTTTTGTATTCATGAATGTATAATTAATACATTGGTAAAACTGATACATTTTTATGAAGAAAAACTATTTTGGCTAACTTCAAAAGGTCCTTGTGTTAGAATAAAATTTCTCTCAAAATTGAACGTTTTTACAGATGTATGTTATCATTTAAGTTTTGTAGAATAGTTTATCAACTCTGATTAACGTAGTAAAAAATTATTTGCTTTCGATCTCTTATACCGTATTTGAGCCATGCTCTGTGAAAAGGGGGCTTAATGCATCTGTTAAAAAAAGTATCGATTCATGTCAGCCTGCGCAATCCGCGCAGGCTGACATGGGTCGAAACGTTTAGCTATTGGCCAATTTTCTGCATCTTAGTTGAGTCTTAGACAAAATTGATTTTATGGATACATATACATTCACCATTCTAAAGTGATTACACTTGAAATGAAGACTTGCACCTTGATAATCGACTATTTTCAGAACTTTACCTAAAAGGCCTACTAGCTGCCGAATGTGGGCAATTCGGGTGACAAAATGCAGATAAACTTAATTCATACCATTTAAAAGCACGGATATTATTATGGTTGTATAAATGTATTACAGTAGAAATCTGTCGAAGTGCCAGTCACTGTGAAAAACATGTATCGTAAAACTAGAGCAAAAGTTGGCAACTTTTGTTCTAGTTTTACGATACATTTTTTTTCTGGCAGCGACTGGGACTTTGACAAGCAATTCTGTAACACATTATCAGACTCATCATATTGTCCATATTTTTAAATGGTAGGAATTAAATTGGTCTGCATTTTGACCTCCGGATTGTTTACTTTTGGGTGATAGTGGGTCTTTAACAGTACTTCTTATATGAATGTTATAGAAATCGACATTTTCACTGACTGAAAAAGAAAATCCAGGTTTTGCAATTTAACCATTTACAAAAAAAAAGGTGTTGTAACGATCCCGACAACACACTGTAGGGGAGAAGGAGAAAATACTTGTAATCATCATTTTCTGCAACTCCCACAGTGTTTCTTTCCTACTATTACATAGGCAAATCCTTTCATTATGAGCTTCATTTGATTTGTTTGTACTGGAGTTTAACTCCATTTCAACAGCTAAGATAATATTACGGCGGTCAGCGCACCTACGCATTTGTTTTCTGGTTTTCTCACACGAATACTGACACAACTTTCTTTCCAAGCCACTGTCTGCTTTTCTCACTTGCATCAGAGGTGAGAGGCGAAAACTCGCCGGAAAGAAAGTTTGTCTCAACCGGGTATCGAATCTGAAACCTCCAGGTCACAAGTCAGATACACTAACCACTGAGCTACCCGGCCGGGCTGCTTCATTTGACGTGTCTTGTTAAAATAATTTCAAAGTAAACGTGTACAAAATTGTATAAGTCTTGCATGGCTCAAGGTAGGACTCGTTACCTAGAGGCCTCGGGTTCGAGCTTCTCTGGAAGCGCTGGGCTTTTCCTTGGACTGGCCTTGGGCAAGACACTTGGTAAAGTATTGTCGTCTGGTAAAATTTTAAAATAACCATCGGAATCAAACATTGTTAACCCTAAGGATGCTAAGCGCGATTCACTGACCTTTTGCGGACAGTGTAGATCAAGATCAGACTGCACAGAACGTGCAGTCTGATCTTTGATCTACACTGTCCGATAAGGACATCTTGTGCACCAAAAAATACATTTGAAATAGCAAAATTTGGGTTTTTACTATTGGCTAAAAAAAAAAAAAATGAATGAATGAAAGAAAGAAGGAATGAATGAATGAATGAATGAATGAATGGTGTTTGACGCCGTTTTCAACATTATTTCAGTTATATCGGGGCGGCCAGTGCACCTCTCCATGCTTTCCTGTAGTCTCTTTTATAAGCACTCCGCACAATTTTCCTTCCAAGCCACATAACCGTCGTCGAAACAATGGTCAGCCGAGGGAGAGGAATGAATCCTGTCGCACTGACTATCATCAATCCTCGGAAAGAAATTGGGATTTAACCCACGATCCCCTGTTCTCAAGTTCTGCACGCCACCGACTGAGCTACCGGGGCTCGGCGGCTCAAAAAATTCATTCTATTTATTTAGCAGGATAAGGGTAGAGGATCTGCTCATTTCTTTTTTAATTCCGTAAGTTGAAACCCGAGCAGTTGATTAGTGTGGAAAGGATACAAGAAGATCAGACTGCACGGACTTGAAGACTGATCTTAGTCTTTTCTTCGTGAGATAACTCAGCAAGAAATACCGCACATGTATCGCTAATATAACAACTGCAGAACAAGCCTGGTATCACTAGTGTACATGTTTCATGTATTACCTGCAATTAATTCTTTGCCTCACAATTCCAACTTTGAATCATTCTGAGAAAGAAGGCTTCTTGAAAACATTGCAGGAAAAGGAGAAAATGCTGGTAACCAGCATTTTCTCCTTTCCTCACAATGTTTTCTATCCTTTTTGATACAAATCTCACCATTTGTGCAAAATTTAATAAGTCGTCTGCAAATGCTTTCAATTTGGACCAGTCTTTAATTTTTGTCGGCTGGTAAAGAGTTGAATATAGGTGAGCTACAGGTATGGTCCGTGGACAATTTTGTGTCAAATAAAGAATTTAAATTGAATTGAATTTGAATGAATTAAGGCAATATTAGATTCTTAATGTGACAGATATAAATTGCAAGTTAAAAATCGCGAACGAAACGGATTTCGATAAGAGAAAGCTGTAAGAGTGTCGCATTACACCTTTTCAGTAACGGAACTATTTATAGGTACATGTATGTATTTTGTTTGGGGGAAAATTGGTGAGTAGGGATTTAATTTCTCCTCAAATCCAGTGATTCTCGCATGTTAAACGTGTCATAAAAAACAGATAATTTTATTTTCTTTAAATCTCTATCCTTTTGCACATGGTAGACTAATAGCTTTTGGTTTTAACAGGATTCATACTTACGAAAATGGGTTAACGCTATAGACGATAGAAACATATATTTTGTAGTATTTATCAGTATTCAACAAAAATTCATTTAAAGATACATGTATACTCGTTTTCAGGCAATGTCAAGCCAGTTTTTAACCCATTTCAATCTTATTTTATGAAACTATAATCATTTTTGTATCTTCATGCCAAATGTTGCTCCTGATGGCTGCAATGTTGCATGGACGGATAGAAAATACATTACATGTTTTGGGGGCCTTTAAAGCAATCGCTGTTGTTGTTTCCTGTTTTAAATGAGGACAAATCCCATGAGTTTTTCAATGTCTTGGACCATTATAGACCAGCTGAGCCAATCTGCACACTTTCAAGTTTTAACAGCGTTTTTTCTCTCTAGCTGTGAGGACGTGTCTTTGAAAAAAATCTTTCAAAAAGCCCCTTCTATAGTAGACAGCTGCAGACTTTAAAAACTGCACCAGATATTTTAACACTTTACCGGACAACAAAGTTTTGGATTGGTCGAAATTGAAAGCATTTGCAGATGACAAACAAAATGTTGCACAAAGAAATATTTTTTTAATGAAAGGGTAGAAAACATTGTGGGAAAAGAAGAAAATACTGGTTATCCGCACTTTCTGCTTTTCCCACAATGTTTTCAATGTTTTCATTGAGATTGTTAAAACTTGGGATTGTGTGGTAAAGGATTAATTAAAAAAAGTGCGAGAAGCACAAGAGCAAATGCAATGTACAGGCTGTTGGTACAGGCTGTTGGATGCTATCTACTTTGCCATGCCATAACATATGATCCCATCATATTCTGTCTGTTTTGTGCAAATTCATTTCTTGTTTTCACTACTGCTGTATCTTAAATTGCGCGGCATTGGCTGGGGAAGAATATTGTGAAAAATATTTTTATTGGTAAAAATAACTCCAGGATAGGAGCACTGGCCGCCGGGGTATAACTGAAATATATTAAAATCGGCACTAAATGTCATACAAACAAAACAAACAATAACGTGTGTGGCTAAGGGCGAATTCTTTAAGAGAAGAAGAGAAGTGCAGACTTGTCAATATTGAGAGCATCTTAAGGTGAAAATATTTATATGGGTCAAATGATAGAAATTGTCTTTGGAAGATGTAAAAACATTGTGGGAAGAGGGATTAAAAAAAAAAAAAACTGGTATTCAGCATTCTCCCCCTTTTCCCCAAAACGTTTTCAAAGTGTGTTTTTCATCAGAGTAGCTGTACCAGGAGATCGTTATGTAAAGGATTAAAGCAACATTTTGTGAAGAGTAAAAGTAAATCGTATGGAGATATGTAGTGTTTGAATACCGACACCAGGTACAAGATTTACGACCATCTCCTTCACCCCTTACCTGCCTGAAACAGTTTTGCAGATGCAAACTTCGAAAATATCATTGTGATGTGTGGTTAATTTAAATGGGTTGAACTAAAATCAATGAATGTAAAAAAAAAAAATGTTGCAAAAGAAGAAACTGCTCGGTCCGAGCAATTTCTCCTTTTGAAATATTTTTTTTTTTAAAGTGGTCTGCTGCGAGACTTGAGAAGTGGTCTCTATAGAAGGGGATGAATTCCCAATAATTTATGAAACGTGATATTTTGTCCGCTATCTTTCCACTGTATAAATATGTTCAGTGAAAATCAGTTTGATACGCCCCTTTAAAAAGGTTTGCAATTTCTTCATCTGGCTCACTGTTTTCAAACCTTCTAAAGACATAGATCTAATGGATCTATCATTTCGGTCCAAGTTTAATTCGTCATTTGTCTTGTTTTTCCCATTTGCATGGATGTGTGGAAAATCTCTTCACTTGTAAAGCATTCATAATTTTCTTTCGCTTACTTCAGCTGAATAGAGACTGAGAAACACCTGTAACAATAGAGCTATACAACAAAGAAAAAAACGAAAGGATTGAAGGGTATTGAACTATTATGAAAGATCGACATCTGATGCTAGACGCAAACAATAGGTATGACAAACTACAGATTCTGTTTGCTCAAAACTTACTTCTTTTCTTTTTAATCAACCCTTTCCTCGTCATAGATATCCTAGATAGCTCTAGTTTCTTCGGATAGCGTAGAATGATATCAGTATGTACAGAACCGACATACTGATCTGAACTAAACACCGTCTGCTACATGATTTAAAAGTACGACCCATTTCATGTGCGCCCCTGCCAAGCTTCTATCTATAGCAACAGCTTTGCTTTTTGTGGTATTTGTCGAAGACAATACCACTATGAGTTCAATATTGAATTTTGAAGACCATGTATCGTATTTTGTGCAAAGCCGAAGGAAATAAACCCAATTAAACTCAATTTTTCTCAGACAAATGAATTTTTCGGTAGCACTCAGATATGTAATTGGAAATGGCATGTTAAAATACACTGGGTGAGGCCATCTATCGCGGAAATACCAATTTTTGATTGAAATTAGCTTCACTCGCTCATAGCCTTCTACTGGCGCAATGATACAAAATTTGTCTACCGATCGCTTGGTCCTGGGTTTTTTCGTTCCAAAACCAGTTCGTCCCATGGCTTGTTCATCCCATGATTGCGCGCTACTCCATTTGATTGGGCATGAATATTTATAGATCGAAATAATTGATTGTAATGTTGGGATTTAAATGTTAACGACCAAAGATATTTCAAAATCATTGTTTTCAGGTACAAACTTAATTTTATTCTATATATTCACATGGTTTCTCTCTCTATCCATTATGCATCCTACTGTCAAGGGACGTTACTCATGACTTCTCCTAATGATCAAAGGGAGACTACCAATACACAAATAATCCTAACTTTGTCATAAGTACTCTCCCTTCAACCAAAAAGGTATTCATTTGCTTAGTAAGTTGACTTTCAAGCCAATATTTGAATAATATTTCTCTTTTTCTTTCATATTAATTCCACGCAATGGTTTCCTTGACAAATACCACTTCAGTGTTCTCAACGCTTTGATTAAGTGATGGATAACGACTAGTGTTAACTGACAAATGAAATGAAGAAATAACTATCACGAGGGACAAATCTGACTCAAAATTCAATTTGTTAACGCAGTCATATGAACTTGGTGTCTATAAATATGGACATTTAAAGGCGAGGGGGGGGGGGGGTAAGTATCACCTGGTCAATGGATTACTACATGTCAGGATTGTGTAGATCAATTTGATTGGGCGCTGTATGCCTTACTTTAACTAGATGCCCATATTTTGTTATTTCTATACTAATACAAAAGCATTCGTCAAACGCAATTAGTATTGTAGATCTACCGGCCTTGCATTAACTGCACTCGCATCAGAGGTCATTATTTTTAACGCATTTTACGATACAAACACAAGTTTTTACTCCTCTGCAGTAGAAGCAATTACTGCTTTCGCCATTATTTTTTTAATACCATCCAAAGTGAAATTTTCCTTCTCTTCAACGCATCGCCTTTGTGTAACTTACACAACTTTTTGGTTTCTCTTGAAAAGAACTCGAAGAAGGATATGTATTGTTACAGATTTTACTGAGTCTGTTATGGTTTGAACACGACCGAAAACTCTCAGAAATCTTTTTAACGCTCTAAGTAGACATACATGTACATGTTGAACGTAAAACTGCATTGGCGCCTCACAGATCTTTATTTACAACTTAAAATCAGTTGTTTTGTGTGAAGATATTTTTACAAAAGTGGCATGACTAACTGCATTTTACAGCTTGCATCTGTGGTGTTGGGCACCAGAGACCCAATTTCCATCGTCTAGTAAAAGCACTCAATTGAAATTGATTTCAACTTCAAAGCATCGAAACAAGAAAGAAAAGAAAACGAAGACATCTAAGCATACTATGCATACATATTGTCAAGCAGACTATACTCATAATTGTCCTAAAATTGCGAACAAAAAAAAAAAAAAATGCGACATTGTTCAGATTTAGAAAAAAAAAAGAAAACAAATCTTCAACTTTTATAGTTAAGTTTGCTTACGTCTGTAAAACATTGAATGCGTATACACGATATACATTGAGATGCAATATATTTGTGCCATGCTCTGTGAAAAGGGGGATTAATGCATCTGCGAAAAGTATCGGCCCAGGCCAGCCTGCGCAGTCCGTGCAGGCTGACCTGGGCCGAAACTTTTCGCTATTGGTAATTTTTCTGTATGGCCAAGGTCCAGTCTATCTCATTAAGTCGATTGTTTAAAAAAGTGCCCATTATGGATCCATAATTATCTGATGGCTTGGGCTGGTATCATGTATCACGCTGATGCATTAAGCCCCCTTTTGCCAGAGCATGGCTCATTTATTATTGAGCCACATATGTGAAAAGGGGGTTAGTATCGACCCAGGTCAGACTGCGCAGTGTGCTCAGGCAGAACTGGGTCCAAACTTTTGGTTTTGGCCAATTGTCTGTTTGTCAAAGGACCATTCTACCTCATGATTTAGTCAGTTGTTATACAAAATTAATCTTATGCATTCATGTGATGACTTGCTTGGTAAATGCTTCACTCCTTTGGCCAGAACATAGTTCATGTCAAACTATAGCTAAAAGATGGGATATTTCTCCACTACTCCATTTCCAATATTTTCCTCTGTATCTGAAAACATATATCTATATATTAGAAAATTATGCATCCGATTTTCTTCTTTCACAGATTTTTCACTCTACATTTCAGTCTGAGGTCAGCTGTTGTAGAATGCTGAGTGGCGCCTCAACAGCGGAACAAAATCGGATGGCAAAGCTCACATCTGAAATGACTAAAGCTATCAAAAGGCAGGAGCCTAACTCTGGTCTTGAATACTGGAGAGCGACTGGGATAAACAACATCGGCTTTACCACCACTGAGAAAAGGCCTACCTACAAAAAAGTAACACAAATCAATTTAAACTTTCCCGGTGTATTTATACCCAATTTGAACAATGGACAGCAACAAAAAGCAAAGAAAAGAGAGCATCCTGCTTCTGCCGTAGTTCTTGCACGTAGCCGGACATCTCTAGTTCCAAGGGTCACATCAAGTTCAAGGTCACAAAGAAATGCTAACAATAACATATTGCCTGAATCCAAAAAGGCGATGGTTACTGATCTAACATGTTTGCAACTTGCAGACACTTTGCTTACTTCCAAAAAGTCGCCATATGCCGGGCTTTTGAACTTCTGGCCAGGTAGGTCAAGGTATACAGATTACTTTTCTGATGGAAGAGATATCAACGACAACGAAGAAACAGGTTTTGGTATTTTAAGTGATATTTCTATACCAATACAGAAACATTCGTCCAGCGCAATGAGTAGGTCGGGAACCAACATACCAGTATTACATTACAAAACACTTCCGGCGGAAGAGGAGATGCTCCACAATAATAATTACCGGGAACCATACAATCAAAGCACAGTGCTAGACAGTCCAAAAAGTTTCAGCACGGAGAGTTCTGCCAATCAAGAAGACAAACGAGATGTAAAACCGCAAAAATCAATTTTGAAAAATGGTACTCAAAGACAATGTTCGGCAAACAGCAATGGCCAGACGATATCTCCACCAGAACAAGGTGACAAGTATAGTGCTTCAAAGTGTTCATATCAATTGCCGAATGCAAACAATGAGAAACAACGAAATGGATTCATAGGAAAAGTTGTTACACTTGATAAGATAACACCTAGGTTACAACAGCAGAGTGGCAGCAGACCAAGTAGTTACAAAAGTGACTCCCAGTCTAGTACGAACACTGACAATATTTTACAAGGGATAGTGAATGACTTGTCCACAAGGAAGCGGTCTGTTAGATTCAATTCTACGCACGAAATACGCGAATTTTCCGCATGCGAACCGATATCCTATTGTTAATTCTAATTCTGTTGTTCGCGATCACAGATGTGGTTTGCGGAGAGTGTATAGCAAGATCAGACTGCACATACGTGCAGTCTGATCTTGCTTTACACTCCCGGCTGCTCCATCAGAAGTCGCTTTCATATGAACATGTAAAAATATCAATTGGTCTAATTAACAAAACATTTTTTCGTTATCGTCAACAATTTTAATTCAGTAGCATAAGGGTTCAATATTATCTCATGTCTGTGTAAAAAGGCAATAAAAGGCTTCTCTTAATCCTCTGAACGACACATGTGTTCAATAAAGACAAGATTTTGAATTGATTGCAGTCAGAATTTAGCTTTTCTAAAAGATTTATGATGTCCTTAACATACCATTAAAAAATCTTGGAATTGATACAGAAACGAGTTAAGTGCCTCTGAAAAAAAAGAAGACGCTTGTCGTCTTTTCTGAATGAACCCCATGAAATAATTCATCTAAAAAGATCTATGTCCGATGATACGCTTTATAATCGTTTGTCACAATGTTTTCAAAGTCGTTTCATTGCGTATACCCTTTTCAATGATATACATGTACATTACACACTCTATGATTCTTGAATTTGCCTCTGCTTGTGTAGGAATTGAAACAGAATCAGAAATTGTTGATGTATGTGGTACCTGGGGCTGCTTGCTCAACTATTCTATCACAGTGACAAGGAACAGAAGGTCGACAAAAGCATTAGCAATGTTATACCTGGTATTTGATCAAACCTCTATGCACTAATAGGTGATCATTTACAGCTTGAATTCTTTTTTTCAAAAATAATAGATACGAGAATAACATAGCCTACCTTCTGTATTCAAATCTTTATTATGCTATAGAAATTTGCCACTGTGTACCAAAGCATTGGGCAACAGGTGGTGCACCTATTTATGTCACCGATTTTCCATGAATTTTGAACGTGTTCAATAGAAAGTTTTTACAATGAAAACCCTACCATATGGGGAAAAAAACCAATATGCCGATTCTGTTCGTTTTTCTCCCCATCTACTTGGCAGCTCTCAGACAACAATGTTTTACACAAATAACGTCCTTCGTAACTAGAGAGGACCATGATCAAGCTGTATTTGATAGTGTTCTTCTTTAATCTGTTAGCATTTAGGTTCATTTTGAGATATTCTTTAATGAATACAATCTTCAATTCATAAAGAAAGTAAATAAGCAAATCATGGGGAATAAAATCTGGTCAAACTCATTACGAATTTAAATGGACTGAATATCTCAAAATGAAACCAAGTGCAACGATCAAGTTTCGGGACGAATAATGTCGTATTCATTATTACAATCACAGAAAAGGGTAAAGAGCAGCTCTTTGTGGTCTTGGACGGAATTTTGGGAAAAATTCTTTTGATGAAAAAATGTTAGTTTTGTTCTCGAAACATAACCTAGGGACACATTTTTTTTTTTGATACAGTGACTTCTTACCAGATGACAAAATAGTAAACTTGTCCAAATTCAAATAATTTGCTGACGAGAAATTAGATGTAGCTTAAACGTTGTTACTTGTCTGTAATATGAAAGAAAACATTTTGGAGAAAGTAGAAAATACTAGTTAGCAGGGTTTTCTCCTTTTGCCAAAATGTATTCAAAAGCCTTTGTATTCCGGGTCCTTAAAATCTTGCTTGGTAAAGGGATAACTGGTCCCAAGGTGCCTCGATGGTAAAATTAAATATGTGTTGGAAGCTTTTTGTAACTAACAGTTGTAAGCTGCAAAATGGTGCTATATTGCTAGAAATCCGAAAATATTGGGCCATTTGTAAAGTGACAGCGTAAACCGGCCAGGCTAAATATACAATTGGCCTGCAACACGTGAAAAGGGACATTCGGACACTTGCAGTCCGCGCAGGCTAATCCGAGACGTCAATTTACGACTACATTAGATTTTGTCCTACAGTAGACATGCGTAAAATAGAAAATTACATAAAAACGGAAAGTGTCGTTTCGGATTATCCTGCGCGGACTGCGCAGGCTGATCCGAGACGACACTTTACGCAAATGTCCGAATGCCCCTTTTCGCGTGTTGCAAGCCAATTATAGGCCTATATGAGCCATGCTCTGTGAAAAGGGAGATTGATACATCTGCAAAAAAAGTATCAACCCATGTCAGCCTGCACAGTTACTGTGTTGAAACTTTTTGCTTCAAGTCAATTTTCTGCATGTCAAAGGACCATTCTACCTTCTGATTCAGTCGTTTTTTAAACAAAATATTTTTTATGGATCCCTAACTATGTGAAGTCTTCTTGTTTGGTACAATGCATCATGGGTTGCAATAAGCCTCCTTTTCCCAGAGCATGGCTTACATCTTACAAGTTGTAGACGTTTCCTTCGGCAGTCCACTTTTGAAACCATTTTATGACCCAAAGGCTTTAATTCGCGACCAAATGCGCCTTTGCAGACAGTGTAGACCGAGACCAGATTGAACAGAAAGAGCAGTCTGATTTTGGAATAAACACTTTTCGATGTGACGGCGAGATTTTTCCTGCTAAAAGAAGTTTCAAAGAAATCGGAATCTTTGGATTTTGACAGCTGGGTAGAAATTTTCGTTTAAATCAGTTCGCAGTCTAAGTCATTATCACACGACAAAATTATCGACTTCTCTAAATCGAAAGAATATGCAGACGATAAACGAAATAGTACTTATAGGCCCAGGAAAGGCCAAAATATTAAAGCAGGTGTCATAATACATTTAAATTTAAATCATACCATTTAAAAGTATGGAAAATATTGTGGAGATGACAGTCTGTTATCGTGTGGTCGGGCCATATGTTAGTCGCTGGCAGAAAAAAAATCAGACAAAAATGACACAATAGACACAGCTACCTGGCAGGTTTTAACCTAGTTTTGAAATTAATTTCTCTGTCAGCGACTAACACTTGGACCGACCAGACAATGACAGATTGTCATCTTCACAATAATTTCCATACTTTTAAATGGTATTATATAAATTCAAATGCATTTAAACACCCACTTTGTTTACATTTGGCCTTTATTGTTACTTTAAATGATGGAATTTGTCTTAGACAGGATAAAACACATAGCGGGAAAAGGAGAAAATTTAAATTCTAAGACTAGCTATCTGATTGGCTTAGACCAAATATCTCGGTTGATTAGACGGAAACATATTTGCTGTTTGAAGGGAGACAACCCAAGAAATGGATGGAAAAGTTCAGTATTTATTTGACTTGAGAGGTTATCTTATCTTTGGCAAGTCCTCTCCAGTAAATTATTGATTGATTGATTGTATGGTATTTAACGCCCTTCTCAACATTATTTCAGTTATGTCGCAGCGGCCAGTGCAGCTATACATGCTTTCCTGGAGTTCCTTTTACCAGTACGCTGCACCGTGAATATTCTTTCCAAGCCCCTGGCTGCTTCCATCACAACAATCGTCGAGACAGTGGTCAGCGGTGAGAGAGGAAAGAATCTTGTCGCAATGACTATCATCAATCCTTGGAAATAATTTGGCCGAGCCTGGGATCGAACCAGCCACCACTTGTTCTCAAGTCCTGTACGCTACCGACTGGGCTACCGGGACTCGGCGTTCTCCGGTATTTTTAAGGAAGTATGAACCACTTGAACCAAGAAGAGTCGTGAGACATATACATATGAGCCGTGCTCTGGCAAAAAGGGCTTAATGCATCTCCGATATGCATTATACCAAGCAAGCCATCACATTAATATGGATCCGTCATAGCCTCTTTTTTAACAAGCGACTTAATAATGAAGAAGACTGGTCCTTGGACCATGATACAGAAAATTGGCCGATAGCGAAAGATTTCGGCCCAGGTCAGCCTGCGCGGACTGCACAGGCTGACCTGGGTCGATACTTTTCGCAGATGCATTTAGCATTTTTTTCACAGAGCATTGCTCATATACATACATTCGAACCAGATTGTTTTCATGCCGACGGTGTTTAGTCGGTTTCAACATTCTTTCGGTTATATTTCGTTGTCTTCCCCTCAGCATCTAAGTGCTTTCTCACATAATCATCGTCGAAATAATCAAATGTTCATCGGTGAGTGTGGAATGAACCCTGTCGTATTGGCTATCATCAATCTGGTATAGCTGGTGAATCGTACCAGTTACCTCTGGTTTCAAGTCCTGAATGTGACCGACTGAGCTACCGGGCTCGACCCCCAAACTCGAATCAACCATGACGTGAACCAAAAAAGAAATTACCCCATCTTCTTTCCTGATATTAATAAAGTCTTTCTGACATATTCATTCGAACAAGGGTCGTATGTATATATACACGATCCCTAATTCGGATGTCGAAGTATAGATCTATATAATGCTGAAATATTATATCGTGTTGTTATATATATAATTTCGAGTGTGTAAATACAAATGCTAAAATCAGATGAGAGCCGGGTTAAACACAAAGTCAACTATTTAGCAGTCCGATAGAGGAATGGAAATCACGCCTAATTGCGTGGTTTGTCAATTTGTATTTCTTATGTTAAAGTATATTTCGCGACAGTCGAGAAAATTGGCGGGAATCTGACATACTTCCGGTAAAAACAACCCCTTTCGAACATTTGTTTAATTTGAACATTTCCGTCTTTATCACGGTAACTTAAGCTTCAAAGAACAGTAGCTTTAGACGATCTAAAGTAAATATATATATTGCAACGTCAGCAGTACAGCTTTGGTGATTCTATGTATACCTATTTTCGAAACATCTATTTTGCTCTCGAAATATTGATCACAATTTTGACAAGCAATTTCAATGCGAAATTTGTTGTAAAAATGTTTGAATGATCACCTTAAAAAATCGTTTGCAGCTATATTGGTCAAATCTACCGGAAGCGACAGTCTCTGACCATCGGCTGAAAGAATGGGCTAGAAACCAAGGGAGCCGAAAATGGCTTCACGTAGAGCTTGTACATTTGACATTTTTTTATTCAAATGTTAATCAGCCGATTCTTGGTTAGAAGAAATGCTAGTAACAAAGATTTTTTTGTCTTAATGTCTTTTAGCTTATCAAAGCCAAATGTTGCCTTTCAATTCCGTCATCAGCAGATGCAGGGATCTTATATATGTGTATATACGATCCCTGGCAGATGCTATGGATTTGGATAGTCCAAAACGTATACAGGTAGTAAATAGGGGGGGTGGACAAGTTTTCAAAGGGCTTAAATTGAGATATCAGTTTACACAATTTAAGAAAGTAGTGATTACCAAACAAGTTTGATAACCAAAGTAATCAGCTTTAAATGCATCTATAACCATAATTTCTGTATGAATCCTGTGTGGTTCACACAAAATGGTGATGTCATTCACTTCGAAGTTTGCAAGAAAACTCGGACATTATTTCGGATTCGAAAATAGGTACCCCTTGAAAAGTTGGTAATTGATACATATTTATAAAATGTGTAAAGGTGTATATGAGAGTGTACCATACAAACATATTGTTTTATTTCAGGTAATTATGAGTTATACTCCATGCCCAGAGAGTATACTGAAGAGGGCCAGAAACATAGGACAGAAAACACTAATCAGGACACTTGAAAGGAAAATTGATTGGCCATCGAAAGACTTTGGACAGAAACCTCCAAAGGTAAATTGTTGCTGATAGTCTGGCCTGTTTTTGAAATCTGGAGAAGCATCACAAAATATCTTGCTGTTTTTATAACTGCTGTTACAAAGCAACTTGCATTATCTTGGTGTTTGCTGTAGTACTGAGGCATTCTGGTCAGAATTAGCATTAAAATTGAAATATTTCGGTATTTTTACAAAACTGAAAATGTGTGAATTGTTTTTTTGAAATTTCACCTGGTTTTAACTTGGAAGGTGTTTGGTTGCTAAAAAAATTACATTAGCGATTTATGCTCTAAACCCTTTCCTATCTTGATTTTTCACAGCCCCCAAAAAGATAGGTTTTGATTAAAGATAGCTACATATGCTTTCAATATAATCTTTACTCTTTTAGGAGCAAGTACCTGGCTATACATCATTAGATGATGCATTTTCTAGCATTGTACAGTTCATGTCACAGACAACAAGGCAGTGTAAGGTAATCAGGTTAATACATAACTAGTGTAATCCCCATCAATTGTCAAATACATTGTGATCCACCCTGGATGAATTTCCTGCAGTCATTTGCTAAGGTATACTTAAAAAATGGCATTGTAATTCCAAAAGACATGTAATCACTCTCAGCCAAGAAATGGGGGTTTAATGCATCTTCCTGATGCATTATACAAAGCAAGTCTTCATAATTAGGGGTCAATAAATACATTTAGTCAAACAACCCACTTAATCACAGGGTAGAATGGTCCTTGGACAGGCAGAAAATTTACCTATAGCATTTAACAATTTAATGGCCACGGTAAACATATTTGTTTTTCGTAAACAATTTTTAGCTACCTACTTTTTAACAAGTTCTATCAGATTCTAAGCCCATGTGCACACAACTTAGGATGGGTTTTGTCCTGTATTCTGCACTATCCCATGTAATAAAACTAAGTCTTCTGGGACATAGGTCATATTGGCAACCAAAGGCGACGATAAATAAGTATCATGGTCTTGGTATGTGCTAACTCTGTATATTGATTCTTACTTATATTTGTAGCGTTACTACAGAAGTCATCCACCTGCTGATCCTAGATCACAAGAGGCATGTCACTGTAAGAGATTTCATGCTCCAGCATATAGTACAGTGAAGTCCAGAAACCCAGTAAGTTGTCAGTACTATCAGCTTGTATGAATTCATCAGATGAAAGTAAGATTTTCAAGACTTTAAGTTTGACCAAACAGTCCGATATTTCGATAATCCTGAGGAAGAAGCCCCTTTTAAGATGCATCTCTACTCATTTTCATCCAGTTTTGTAACTAATTTTATCTTTATTTTATGAAATTATAATCATCCTTGTACCTTCGTGCCAAATGTTGCCCCTGACGGTTACAAGGTTGCATAGATTACGACGGATAGAAAATGCATTCTATTGAGTCGAGGCTAGCCATAGACATACCAGCCACAGTTTCCGGTTTAAATTGAAGACAAATCCCTGGCGTCTTTTTATCACATACACCTTATATTGATTTTTTATCTACATTTACAACGCTATCTAGATTCTACAAATTGTAAAGTTGTAACAGCGTTTGTTTACCTTCTGGCTGTAAGGGTGCATCTTTAAACCATGGGAAAAGGAGAAAATGGTGGTATTCAATATTTTCTCCTTTTCCCACAATATTTCTTACCCTCTTAAAGACAAACCCAATCACTTGAGTTACATTAAATTTGTTGTCTGCAAATGCTTTCAATGTAGACAAGTCTAAAACTTGATTGTCTGGTAAAGGTTAGGTTAAATTTCTCATAAAAAATACAGCCTACTGGACATGCTATAGACTGGTACATAAAACATAAGCCATCTGAGATAGTTTGTTACATGTACCCACAATTCATCCTTTTTTCTAAGTTTTTCAAAGTGAGCAATGTGTTCATTGTTGTTATAGACAAAGTTTCGCAGCACAAGTCCAAGGCTGGGCTATATGGTCCAAGCGTCCATCATGTTCATCCTCAATATCATTGTACATGTATTTATAAAGAAATGATTTTGGGTATAATAATTATGGTTTTTATGTTGGAATTTTTTCCCCATAATCCTTTACCAAACAATTCAGTACTTAGGACCTTGAAAAAGAAAGGTTTTGAAAACATTATGGGAAAAGCAAAAAATGTTTTACCTTTTCACACAATATTTTCTCCCCTCTTACTGATGAATCCTATCATTGGAGTCCTATCTAATTTTCCATCTTCATCTGCTTTGAATTTGTACAGGTGTAAATTTTTGTATTACAATAAAAGGTGTTTAACAGAGAAAATGGTTAACCCTTTACCACACACTCCCAACTTTTAATGACACTGAGAAAGAGGAATTTTGAAAACATTGTAAGAAATGGAGGTAACTAGCAATTTTACTTTCCTACAATGTTTTCTACCATAACCCTTCCCACAAGAAATCTAAGTTTTTGGGTCAAATTTATTTTTTCTGCAAATTGAGCGATTGATTGTACAATGTTGAACGCAGGTTTCAACATTATTTCAGTTATATCGTGGGGGCCAGTGTGCACCTATCCCTGCTTTCCTCAAGTTCCTTTCACCAGTACTCTGCACCATATTCTTTCCAAGCCACTTGCTGCTTTCCAACAAAACCATCATCGAAACAATGGTCATTGATGAGGGAGGAATGAATCCTGTGGCTTTTCTGCAAATGCTTACAACTTGAAGATAATGGGTAGGCACAATGACCATGGTGATATGACCTAAGCTGTAAAAATGGCATTAAACTCAAATACAAATAAACAAATTTGGACAAGTCGAAAATTTTGTAGTATGGTAATAAGTGTCAATCGGGACTATAATTGCTTTTGCAACTTGTATAGGTCAAGACGAGGCTGCACAAAATGTGGTCCAATATTGCGTTTACAGTGAGTGTGGGCTATACCAAAATATTTCGGCCATAAGCAGCTATGTAGGTGTACCTCCTAGAGGAAAACATCAATTTTGTTTCTTTTGCATTTTAACCCTTAACCACTCAATTCCAAATTTTAATGACTGTGGGGATGAAGGCTTTAGCAAACATTGTGGGAAGAGGAGAAAATGCTGTAACCAGCATTTTCTCCTTTTCCCACAATGTTTTCTACTCGTTCAAAGACAAATTTCATCATTTGCGTCATATCTAATTTTTCTTCCTGAAAGTGATTTGAATATGGAACAGCCTAAATATCTTTCCTCTGTAAAAAGTTAGGTTACTATGTCATTGTTTATAGTTACAGAGGTCAGAAGATATTGATATAGTGGTGAACCCAGGAAGCTATGCTATCTCTGCTGGCAAATGGGGAACAGTGCAGCAGCACACTCGTGTAGTACATATGCAGGACGGTGACACTGTTGACCTGGAGTTTGTTTTGTGACAGAACCTAAAAGTTTTACAATTTTTTTTTTTTTTTTGATTTTTGATATTTTTTATAATACCCGTGAAAAATTCATGAGCAATACAAAATTTCAGCAGGGGTAAATGCAAATACAGTTGCTAATGATTGATTACTATAACTGTGTTCAGAGTGTTTTTATATCTATTTTATATTATCTTTTTTTACTTTAAATAGCAATATAATATTATTGTAAATAGCAACAATTCATTTCTTCCAGATGTGTTCATTTGATCAGTTGTTACAAATAATCATATATTCGTTTCTATTTTTCTGTCTAGTCATTTGCTCCAGTTTCATAGCAGATGTTTCATTTAAAACAATATGCTGATATTTTCAAAAGCTCGTGTTTTCTTTTTTGTCTTTAACCAACTTCGTACAGGCTACTTTTAACTATTAACCATAAGACAAAATTTTAAAATTTTCAAAACCCAAACCAGTGGCAGACAACAAACTGCTTCTGACAAGAAATTTTTCCTTTACCCACCATGTTTTCAAATATGTATTATAGAATAATGCAGGGCTTGAAAAGGCCATACTTATACCTTTAAGAGTTAAACCCTTTTTTTCGGCCCTTATTATTCAAGGCAAAAATTAACACAATGAGACAATCATTTTTATGTGAAAGATCTTTTTAATGAGAAATAAATTCATTTTTTAAGATTGTTTTTATATTTAATTTTATAGGAGTGATTGATCAATCACAACAATTGCATTAATCAATAGATAATTCAAATTTTTCCTGTCAATAAAG
Source organism: Hippopus hippopus (assembly GCA_946811185.2). NCBI lineage: Eukaryota > Metazoa > Mollusca > Bivalvia > Cardiida > Cardiidae > Hippopus > Hippopus hippopus. The sequence goes on along the minus strand of OX328101.1, from coordinate 21,625,709 downwards.
TCCTGATTTAATATGTTTGTCTTACTTCCTGTTATGACTATAGAGTTGAGATTGGAGACGAGATTTGGCTCATAATAAGAAGCAATGACACACCAGTTTTTGTACTTGTACCTTCTAAAGGATTTTTTGTTTATGCCTAAATAAATGTATGAAAATTAACAAGTGTAGCACAAGTTCATGTGAATTTCTTTCCTATTATGAAGCTAGTAAGAAATTTAAATCTATTATTTTTTGTTATTAAATACTTTGGATAACATATCTAAAGATAAAATCGCATCTTAACTCTAAACTGGTCCATATGATGACAGGTCTTTGAGATTTTCATAGATAGATGATCGCAAGATTTCAAAGAATTTCAGTGAAAGCAAACTGGGGTTGATTTACCAATAACATCCAGAACTCCAGATAGAGGGAGAGATTTTGATTTCAAAATCGAAAATATTAATTATTCTCCACTAAACCCTATGTTGTGGGTACTCGTTAGAATTGAATTGTCTCTTTGAGACAATTCTAATGAGTACCCACAACATAGGGTTTTGAAGAGAAATAATGATTTTAGAATACCGTCACTCCCTCTTATCTGGAGCTCCGACATCTTTATTAAACTGAATACTAGAGCTGAGAATGCTATTTTGCTTTGTAAAAAAAAGTTTATATGCCATAAATCATTGTAAATATTGGTGCTTTGATCTTTATATTTTTGTTAAAAAATATGCAAATAAAATAATGTTAAACTTTGGTTCTCTTTTTACTTCATTGACTATATAGAATTGACAATGTGGTTTCATGTAGCCCAAATAGGATTTAACTTAAAACCATAAAACCTTGAGGACAGACAATTGCATGGATGATGATGTATACTTAACCTCCTTCAGCCACTCTTTTTATACGCCTGAAGGGTTGTATTATATTATGGCCCCGGTCGTCTGTCTGTCCGTCCATTAGCAATTTCTTGTGTGTGCAACTCCTCCTACAGTTTCCATTGGAATAAGTTCAAACTTGCCACAATGAATCTCTATGATGTTTAGTCGTGCATGTCACTCTTAAAATTTGGATCTCTTTAGGCGTTCTAGATTTTAACCCATTTCACTGACAGACCCCTTCGGGCGTATATGCGCCAGTCTGCGAAGCTCTTGTTTCATTATGGTTTGTTTATTTGTTTGGTGTTTAAGGTCTACGGCCCCTAACTCTTGTATTAACTCTTTACCACATAATCCAGAGTTTTAACAACCTTGAGGAAGAAGGCTTTTGAAACACTGGGAAATTGAGAAAATGCTGGTAACCAGCATTTTCTCTTTTTCCCACAATGTTTTCTTTCCTGTCAAAGACAAATTTCAGCATTCGAGCCACAATTAAATTATCGTCTACAAATGCTTTCAACTTTGATAAGTGTACATTTTTGTTGTGTGGTAAACAGTTAAAAACACGGAAGCTGCCAAGATTTGCCAAATAGCCTTTACGAAAATGTCGACGTTACATGATATTTACTGATGAGTTAGTGAATCTACGGCCCCTTACTCTCATATTAAAAGACGGCAGCTGCCCAGATTGGCTGAATAGCCTTAACGAAAACGTCGATGTTTACCACTGAGTTAGGGGCCTTAGACCTTAATACCATTTTCAACATTATTCCAGTTATATCATGGTAGCCAGTGCACCTATACATGCCTTCCTGTGGTTTCTCATAATCAGTCCTCGGAAAGAAATTGGCCCATTATTTTAGACAGTGACAAAATATGAAACAAAGACATTACGAGGGCTGTTTGATATGTAATGGGTATTGTACCACAACGCGATAACGCTTTCAACGATTTCGTGGATGATGTTACGCTTGAATATCTCTATTCAATACCTTTCCAACGGTATAAAAACGAGCCTTTAGCTCCACATAGTTTTAAACTTATAGTCATTTCATTAGAGCTAGTCGTTGACCACTGTTGTAAAAATGGTTGGGAAACGGATTAAGAATATTGAAGAAATTAGAGCTTATATAAAAGTTTGCACAAAACTCGGTCATTAGGTAATGCAGAATTTTACTGAATTGGGGGAAGTTTATGGGTCTGATAAGGTATCTTATGAGACAGTTCGTAGGTGGAGAAAGAAATTTCTGACTGGCACAGAGTCCGTCAAAGATGCAGCAAAATCTGGCCGACCTGTGACTAACAGGCAAGGCAAATGTCTCAAAAGTCAGGGAAATAATTGAACGTGATGGCAGATACACGTTTCGTGATATTGCCAACGCTGTTGGCATATCGCCATCGTGGGTGCATTTCATTTTGAAGCGTATTTTGAAAGTACGAAAGATTTCTGCCAGATGGATACCGCATATATTGACAGATGACCAAAAACGGGTACGAGAACAAACCGCTAAGCAATTGCTCAAAATGTTTCCCAAATTCAATCAAAGACAATTTGCAAACATTGTTACTGGTGACGAAACATGGGTTCACTATTTCGAACCAGTAAGAAAAATTGGAAACAAAATATGGCTAACTAAACACGGTAGAAGGCCTGTATTTGCCAAAAGAAGCATAAGCACAAAGAAGGTCCTTTATTGCATATTCTTCTCATGTGATAGTATAGCCATACAAATTCCGGTGCCGAAGGGCAAAATTGTTACAGGTCGGTATTACCGAGATGTTATACTAAAAAAGCTCAAGAAATATTATCTTAGACGACGCCCTGTGTCAGGATTTAGGCATGTTCGTCTACTTCATGATAATGCTCCATCACATACATCTGAGCTCGTGAAGCAATTTTTGAAGACGTCGGAGGTTACTGTCTTGCCACACCCACCATACTCTCCAGATCTAGCCCCATGTGACTTTTTCCTTTTTCCAAAACTTAAAGAATTCTTATCTGGTCGTCGTTACAAGTCCCGACAAGCCCTTGGCTCAGCCATCAGTCAGTGCCTCAGAGGTCTACCTAGATCAGCGTACCGTGACGCATTTCAGAAATGGATTCAGAGATTGAAATTATGTATTTCAAACCGCGGAGAATATTTTGAAGGGATGTAATGTTCATTTCACTATTTGAGTCGAATGCTTTTGAGATATCGTACAATACACATTACATATCAAACAACCCTCGTATTATGGAGAACAGGAAAGGGATTGCTCTAAAAGTTAATTATTTACTCCATTAGTCATATCAATTTATATTTTTATAACTTTGGAATTTCTTGCTCAAATGAGCAGGAAAAAAAGATTTGAGCCATGCTCCGTGAAAAGGGGGCTTAATGAATGTGCGAAACGTATCAACCCAGGTCAGCCTGCGCAGGCTGACCTGGACCGAAACTTTTCACTATTAGTCAATTTTCTGTATGTAAAAGGACCAGACTACCTCATGATTCTGTTGATTGTTAGACAAAATTGATTTCATGGATTCATAATCATGTGATTATTTGCTTGGTATCTGCATCACAGCGATGCATTAAGCCCCCTTTTGTCAAAGCATGGCTCATTTATAAGCACTGACCCTGTAATCACGATATTGTCCAAGATATTCAAAAAGGTGATAAGTATGAACTGCATCGATACAGAGGTACTTCTGTTGAAATCATTACTCACTGAAATTACATGTATGATTGATGAATTTAAAAGGGGGAAATTGTTGTTTTGCTACCTCAGACCCCAACCCTTTATCTGCTGATAAGCTCCACCGAAATGCAGTATAAATGAATGGTCATATTAGTTTTATGCATTCTTGTACAGTGTTGGTCTTTATATAATAAGGCAGCTAAACTAAAAAGAATCTTGTTCATTTAATTATCAATAATCCATTTACAAATAGCTGTACAAAAATAGAGAAAAATTGTTCTACATAAATTCACCTTGTTACCTACGAAAGTGACTTCACCTGTTCTTTAGTGTTTTATATGTGACTAGAAGCACAGCAAATCCAAATAAAATTTAATCATATACTTCACATTTGTATCAATAAAGAACCCAACAAGGTCAGTTAACACTGGCAGAGGTGTAATTTGCACCCATAGAAGCAACCATACTATACTGAACATCTTTTAATGCCATTTTTCGTGAGAAAGGGGCACTGAGACCAATTATCACTTTGTCGCAATGGCAGACTCTTTACCAAAACCTCAATCTTAACTTAAAGTTACTGTTTATAATGTGTCAGAGCATTCTAAGAAATGGAACAGTTAGGCTGAAGGCTGGTAACCATCATTTTCTCCTTTTCCCCCAATATGCTTCTTTCATTTTCAAATGTGCTGAGCCCCGGTAGCACAGTTGTAAGCGTACAGGACTCAAGAAAGGGGGGTCGCTGGTTCAATCGCAGGCTCGACCATTTTCTTTCCCAGGCTTGATGATAGTCATTGCGACAGGATTCATTCCTCTCCCACTGCTGATCACTGTTTCGACAATGGTTATGTGAGAAAGCAGCCAGTGGCTTGGAAAGAATATTGTGGGGAGTACTCATAAAAGAAACTCCAGGAAAGCATGGATAGGTGTCCTGGCCACCGCAATATAACTGAATGTTGAAAAAGGCTTTAAACACCATACAATGAATCAATCAATCATTTTAAAATGTGAAAAGGGCCATTTGAGCCACATCTAATTTGTTGTCTGAGAATGCTTTCAATTTGAATCGGTCCAAAATTTTGTCATGAGGTAAAGATTTAAAGTATTGCATGCCAAAACAAAACCCCAAATGATCACAGAAAATTAACTATTTCTAAAATCAAAAACCTTAACTACATTAGTTATTAGTTATTTCCCCTGTTCTTTAGTGACTTTAGCTCAACCATAAACACAGGACAGACTTGTGCTCTAGATGAAAGAAGGCACATTTTGTGGCCAATCATATGCTTTACATCCCTTCTCAGTGGTCTTGTCAATTGTCTAAAGTACATTCATATCTCAATGCCCGTGGTTTACCAGTAACAGTACAACAATCTCATTTAGAGTTTGATTGTAAACTTCATATAAACTCAACAAGTTACTTCCCTTGTTTCTTTGAAGCTTCACATGTGACTAGCAGTCTGACATAACACAGTTGAGCTTGACTGTATGTTTCACATTTGTCTCTGTTAACTCAACAAGACAAATCAAAATACAACAATATGTTAAAATCAGTCTTGAATCAAATTCTGTAATGATGCTAAAACCTTTACTACATGACAAAATTTTTGACTTGTCGAAATTTACAGTGTGGACAACATGCTCACAACATTAATCAAATGATTGGATTTATCTTAAAAAGGACTGAAAACATTGTGGGAAAAGGAGAAGTTGCTAGTTACCATCATTATCTACTTTTCCCACAATGTTTTCAAAATTCTCCCTCCCTACCTCCTTGGGTTGTTAAATTTGGGATTGCTCTGTACAGGCTTAATCTAACAGTTCCTCCCTCTCTTAATCTAAGTCCTCTGTGATTTAGTGTATAAGGCAATCCTGAGGTTCTGCCTTTGATCTTCACCATCAAAGCTGGTCCTGTGGGCACCTTCTCGGGAAAAGCATGTCAGAGCTCCTGCATAGAACTTGGAAAATCCCGGTAACACTTCACCTTTCTCTAAAACTCAAGCTGAATGACAACTGTTTAGTGTGTGACCAAAGCTGACAGTCAGTACAACTTGGTACCCAAGGGATTCAAAATGCCATGTTTGTAGGTATATAGATAGAGAATAACCTTCCAGGTGAGATTGTCCAATGTTTCAACATGACAGCAGAATGTGTCGGGGTGAGCAGAACGGATGCATTTTCTGAAATAAAAACAGCTACTTGTAGCTTGTGAAACAGCAGGCCAAATATAATATTTCATGTATATATCAAGATTATTAACCTTTGAACCTCTGCTGTGACCTTTACATCAGAGCCTGGCCCCCTTTGCATGTCATCTAATCAAGGTGCACACATGCATGAAATATTTTCAGAATCAGTCCAGCACTTCAAGAATTTTGAATGGATGCAAAATTGCTAAATGACTGACAGACAGATTGGCAGACGACTAGGGACATACATCCCTTCTGGTGTGTAAAAAGTAATTGTATAATTAATCTTTTAACTCTCAACCAAACGACAAAATTTTTGACTAGTCCAAATTGAAAGAAATTTGCAGATGATAAATGTAACTCAAAAACTGGAATTTCTTTTAGAGAGTGTAGAAAACATTGTGGAAAAAGGAGAAAAATGCTGGTTACCAGAATTTTCTCCTTTTTCTACAATGTTTTCAAAAGCCTTCTTTATTAGGGTCGTTAAAACTAGGGATAGTGTAGATGAAGTTTGCTATGTCTCCATTTCTATACAAAATGTTAAGCCTGAGAAATATGTGGCCATTCTGATCAAGATCAGACTGCAAAGAAGAAACAGAATGAGCATTCTGATTTTAGCTCTTTACTGTCTACCAGTAAAGCTAAGCCTATATATGGAAGATAAAATTCCTTTTGGATTTCAGGTGTTGAAAAAGGTCAAATTAATACATTTCGTGCTGAAAGATTTAACTCTTTAGCACACAATCCTGAGTTCGAAAGACCCTTAACTCTTCAACACATGACAAAATTTTAGAGTGGTCCAAACTGAAAGCATTTTACAGATGACAAATTGAATGTGCCTCAAATGATTGGATTTGTTTCTCAGGGGTTAGAAATCACTGTGGGAAAAAAGAGAAAATGCTGATTACCAGCATTTTCTCCTTTTCCCACAATGTTTTCTAAATTCTAATTTCCCTGGGTCGTTAAAACTCAGGATTGTGTGGTACAGGGTTAAAAAGAACGCTTGAAACCATTGTGGAAAAAAGAGAAAGGCTGGTGACAAGCTTTTTCTTCTTTTCCCCCAATTTTTTCTACCCTACGAAAGACAAATTTCATGTTTTGAGTAACATTTAGTTTGTCGTCTGCAAATGCTTTCAATTTGGACAAGTCTAATATTTGGTCTTTTGTTAAAGGGTTATGTTTCTAGCACTTACAATGATGGTCCACCTACCAGTTCTGATGCAAATGGTCCTATAAAACTGGAGTATCTCCTCATAGCTTCCTGGATATCTGATATTGTAATGGCCTTATCTAGTGGTGTCTCTAAACTGTTCGCTTGGCCAGACTGTTGAATACATAATAAAATATGGAAATACATACGTTATTTTGACCACAACAGTAAAACTATACAGCTATCCTTAGACCTTTGGACCCCTATCCCATGTATAAATCTGAAAGGCGTCTAACTATGGATTCATCACTTAAATATCATCTGAGATGAGGATTTTCAAAGATTATAGCTGAAATTATACCCTTTTCCATTTTAGTCAAGTGGTACTTTTTATCACATAACCTCCCTTGTTTTCAGCGTAATATACCCATTACAAATTTTCTTGTCTTGTACACGTTTAATATCACAATTGCCTGACGTCATTTTGTACGTATTTCATAGAAGTGAATGGGTTTTGTGGATATTGCAGGAGCATCTATAGATGGTTGTGCATCTTCTGTTTTATAATTTGTGAAATACTCTTATGTGATAAAAAGAATCTGACATTCGTCGGTGTTTGACATAAAATTTTATTTAACTCGTCAAGAAAAAAAGTTAAGCTTGCCAAAGGCTCACTTAATAACAATTTCCCTTGACTCGTTTAATAAAATGTTATCTCTCAAACGCCAACTCATGTCGAGATCCTATATATCTTACACTGATTGTGAAACAAGTTCTTGCAGCTTAAATTAATCACTCTCAATGATTGCTTCGGAGAAATCTTAACCAGTACTTGTGATTTATATGTGTATTTCCAAAGATCGACCCCTCTCATCTCAGAATTCAAACTGGGCACCTCTGATGTGAGAGGTCGATGCTCTAGCCCTACACCATCATCTATAACTGATCTTTTTCCTTTGCCAAGTGAAAATTACAACAGACATAATACATGTGCAGTATATAGATTGAAAATTAACTCTTTACCAGATCACAAAATTTTGTACTCAACCAAATTGAAAGCATTTGCAGACAATAAAGATAGCTCAAATGATGATGTCTGTTTTCAATAGGATAGAAATATTGTGGAAGAAGGTAAAAATGCTGAATACCAGCATTTTTTCCACCATATTTTCATAAAACTTCTCAAGGGTCGTTAAAACTTGGCATTATGTGGTAAAGGGTAAATTAAACACATCTAGAAATGTCTTTTACCAGGCTATCAGATGTCTGTATGACCCCAAGGGGGAAGGCTTTTTAAATCATTGTGGGAAAAGCAGAAAATTAAGTTAACCAGCATATTCATCATTTCCAAGAATGTTTTCTGCTGTATCAAATACAAACCAAAGGAACAGGACCATACTTAATTTGTTGTCTGCAGAATGTCTTCAATACAAAGTTCTTTTGTCTTGTAAAGAGTGATGATAAATCCTGTACATGGTCTTTCATGTTCTCACCTTTTTCTTCTTTTTAGACTTTGACTTTGAGCCTGCCCCTATAAAGGGCTGTCCACTTGTTGACCCTGGTGTTGTTGGGGTGTTTTGACCACTCATGGATGGTGTGGCAGGTGGACTCTGTAAATGAACAGGCCTTCATGTTAACTTTTTTTCTTGTCAGCTTACATCCATACATTAATCCGTTACTAAACAGCCCCATATTTTAAAGACCCTGAGGCAAAGCCTTTTTTGAAAGCATTGTGGAAAAAGGAGAAAATGCTGGTAACCAGCATATTCTCCTTTAACCACAAAGTTTTCTACCTATTCAAATATAAAACCCATCATTTCATCCACATTAATTCTAATTTGTTGTTTAAAATTGCTTCCTATACAGACCATCTAAATTTTCGCTCTCCGGCAAAAAGTTAACAACATCACCCATTTCCACACAAATATTAGCTTATACAGCAGTGTGGCAAAGGAAGCCATTGCTTGTAACACAAAACTGCTTCTTTAATTGTGTTTTTTTTGTATCATGCAAAAATAACAAACATATTTACCTTTCTGTCAAATCTTTTACCTTTGCATATTTGTAAAAGGTTTGTTTTTTTTTTACTTTTTCAGAATGTCACCATATTATGGGTGAGGTAAATTTGAATACTCTTCCTAGCTGTGAAAACCCAACTAAACTTTTTACCATATAACAAAGTTTAAGATTATTCCATCTTGCTATGCATATGCAGATAACAAATTAAATGTAGCTCCAGTGATAGGATTTTCTTTGACAGGGGAGAATACATTTTGGAAAAGGCAAAATAGCGTTTGCCAGCATTGTCTTTCTTTTTCCCAAAATGTTTTTAAGAACTTTCTTCCTCAGGTCTGTGAAAACACAGGATCTTCTGGTAGAGGGTGCAATTATTAAAATCTTCAACTATTTCCAACAAAAATTTGAGTATCACACTGCTAAAGAAAACATTTACATTCTGTCATAAAGTAATCAAAGCAAAACAACCTGTATGAATGAAATTGGTTCCTTATACATGGTGTCCTGAAAGTAAGGTAACACTTTTGTAAATTTATAATTCAGCTTTTAATTTCAGATGAAGAGACAGAAATATATTGTATATGTATTCAAAATATGTAAGTTTTCTGTGCGATGATTTTATTCAATTTTTGTTACATTTCAGACTTTTTAACATATTCCAAATCAGAAGTACCTTTTTTGTCATTGGCGTCATTGTAATACTTAATGACGTTTTCAATGTGACAGGCTTTTTGAGCTCTTTCCATGCCCAATATGCACAATGAAATCTTTCTTATTCATATAAGTAACCAGCATTTTCTCCTTTTCCCACAATATTTTCTACACTTCCATAGAAAAATTCAATTTTTGATTCATGTTTATTTTGTCATCTGCAAATGCTTCCAAATTGGATAAGTCTAAAATTTTTTCGTTTAGTAAAGAGTTCAGGTCTACGGCCCCTAACTCTAATATTAAAAGACAGAAGCTGCCAGATTGGCTGAATAGCCTTTACGAAAACGTCGATATTACACAATATTTACCGATGAGTTAGTGAGTCTACAGCCCCTAACTCTCATATTAAAAGATGGAAGGGAAAATGTAGATATTACACGATATTTACCCATGAGTTAGTGAGTCTACAGCCCCTAACTCCCACATTAAAAGACAGAAGCTACTGAGATTGACCAATAGCCTTAATGAAAACGTCCTTGATATATGATATTTACCAATGAGTTAGGGGTCGTAGACCTTAAGTCAACCTTATTACTTACAACAGTTGGAGAGGCCAGGCCTTGAAATTTCTGTGGAGTGTTATTGCCCGTTACTGCCGCTAGGTTTGCTGATTCATTTAAATTATGATTTACACTAGGCATGGTGTGGGACAAGGGATTGGTTGCTGCTGGACCTTGGTCTTGTTTTACAAGTAATGACAGATCTACAATCTGAAAAAGAAAAAAAAAGTGAACTCCAAATATAAATACATTTTTATTCTGCCCTTTACAGCACAATCTGAAGTTTAAACGACTCTGAAAGAGAGTACTTTTGAAAACATTGTGGTACAAGAGTGGCAAATTGTCGCAAGATACACCCGTCCCACCACCAGTTGTCGAGGGGGGATATTAATTGTAAAGGGCAGGTAGAGGAAAATAGTAGAGCAGCAGAAATCATGTAAGTGATTGAAATAGGCATGAGTGTCTCCTCTAATGTTAAGGAAACATGCATATAAAGTTTCAGGTCATTCCAACATGAAAAGACAAAGTTATATTGTAGAGAAGCATGAAAAGCTGTAAAAAAAAAATGAATAGGGAATAATTCCAAAAGGGCATTAGGTAAGGTTCCGGCTTCAGTGCATTGCACTTTTCATAACTGCAACAAACATGTTTACCAAGTCTCAAGTCAATTTGACTTGAGGTGACAAAGTTCCATTCCGGACAAGCAAGAAATAATGTAAAAATGAAGATCAAAGTGGAATTACTCAAAATCCGCGCTGGGTAGAGTTATTGTTCTTGCAACAAACATGCATACCAAGTTTTAAGTCATTCTGACTTGAGATGACAAAGTTATATTCTGGACAAGCACTAATTGCTGTAAAAATGACGATCAAAGGGAAATAACTCAAAGACTGCACGAGGTAGAGTTACAATTCCTGCGCACTGCACTTCCAAATACTGCAACAAATAAGCATACCGTATTTCAATTCATTCCTACTTAACATGACAAAGTTTTGCTCCAGACAAGCAAGAAATGCTATAAAAATGAAGATCAAAGGGGGAATAACTCAAAATTCGTGCTAGGAAGAGTTATGGTTCTTGTGCACTGCACTCCATAATTTTTCAACAATCATGCATACCATATCTGAAGATGTTCAGACTAGAGATGACAAAGTTATATTCCGGACAAGCAGAAAATGGTGTAAAAATGACGATCAAAGGGAAATAACTCAAAGAGCATGAGGTAGAGTTATGGTTCTTTCGCACTGCACTCCGTATTATTGCAACAAACACAAATGCAAAGTTTCAAGTCAATCGGACTGGAGATGACAAAGTTATGCTCCTGACAAAGAACAGGACGCCGCCCGCCCGGTGATCCCATAATACGTCCCGTCTTCGACGAGCGTATCAAAATGTGAAAATGCTGGTAAGCAGAATTTTTTCCTTTTCCCTCAATCCTATTCTATCCTGTCGATGCCAAATCCCATCATTTGAACCACATGTAATTTGTCCTCCGAAAATGCTTCTTACTCCTTACCACCCTACCTTAAGTTTTAATGACTCTGTGGAAGAAGCCTTTGAGAACATTGTGGGAAAAGCAGAAAATTCAGGAAACCCTTCCAGAAGCAAAATCAAAATCTGAGTCAATTTATCTTGTCGTCTACAATTGCCATCAATTTGGACAAGTCTAAAATTTGGTTGTCTGGTAAAGAGTTAAATGTGTGATAACAAACAACTGCTGATCTTTTTTTTCTTAGCAAAGCCCAGCAGCTTAGACAGTAATGCACCAGAGTTGAATGTTTGCCATTGCAGACAACAAATTAAATGTAGCTTAAATGTTTATTTCTGTCTTTGATAAGGTAGGAAACATTTTCGGAAAAGGAGAAAATGTTTCCTACCGGCATTTTCTACTTTTACCATAATGTTTTCAAAAGTCTTTTCTTTCAGTGTTTTTAAAACTCAGGATTGTTTGGTAAAGGGTTAAAATGACTGCTCCCTTTCATATAAGATTTTCTACAAGTTGTATACATCCAGAATGTCATTTTGAGCATGTTTTAATCTTTACGAAAAAACTAGTTATTTGGATGTCTACTACAGAAGTGTAAGATTTACATTTATTTAGTAAGTAAGAGTTTGAAGATTAAATAAGCTAAATTTCTTGGTACTTAGCCAAACTTCACCCTTAGAGTGCCTTTCAAAACTATAGTTGCTCTTGTGGACAGCGTGGATCATGATCAAACGGCACAAAAAGTACAGTCTGATTTTTATTTACACTGCTTAGCTTTAACACTACAGACAAAATTAACCATCAAATTGCGATTACTTGGGTCTTATTTCTTAACTGAATAATGTCCCTTGGGTTTTTGTTCTGCTCTCTAAGGGTTGATTGCCTTCTACACATACCATGATAGAGCAAACGATAGATTAAATGCCCATATAAGGCGAAAGCCTTCATTGGTGCTCGTAAATTCAATTATCATAAAAATTCTGAAGTAAAGGAAGATCGACTTTTAGACCTATGTAAAAGTCTAACTTGCACCTGGTATTTTTTAGCCATGTGCAATGGCACCAAAGAAAAGGGATCACTAATTATTGGGTAAAGAGAAAGTCAAATGTAAACTTGATAACTTTCAGTAATATGTCCTTAACCCAATTAACTCTTTGCTTAAGAACAAAATTTAAACTTGTTGAATTTAATAGCATCTGCATATATGCAATTAAACATAGCTCAAATGACACAAACTGTCTTTGAAAGGGTAGAAAACATTGTGGAAAAAGCAGCATTTCCTCCTTTTCCCACAATGTTTTCAAAATCCTTTTCTTCCTCAGGGTGGCTAAAGCTGAAGACTGTTCAGGAAAGGCTTAAAGCTTTACCACACGATTGCCAACTTTTAACAACCCTAAAGAAGAAGCCTTTTGAAAACATTGTAGGAAAAGGAGAAAATGCTGGTGACCAGCATTTTCTCCTTTTCCCTCAGTGTTTACTACACTTTCAAATAGAAATTTCAGTTGTTTCAAGAACATTTATTCTGTGGTCTGCAAATGCTTTCAATTTGGATAGGTCTAAAATTTTGTCATTTCGTAAAGGCTTAAATGACCTTTTATTACAGCCTTATCTCTTAACACTGATTTTGTTTCTTTGTGTACCGGTCTTTGACCATTTAAAGAGCTCCCATGAATACATCTGTTGACGGAACTATGAACAAAGACATACATTAAATACAACAGTGTCAACTAAATAAAATGGCCATGTTTTCTTAGGATAATTACCCACAAAATATACCTAAACAGAATAAAGTGTTAAAAAATACTGTATGTAGTTTATAGGGCAAATGTTACAATATAATTAAGTTCAGGAAAGTGACAAATAGGAATATTGTAGCTATTGAAAATTACCATAATTGGTTCACTGCACAAAAACAATTGAGGATCACTTACACGGACTATCAGTGAATATAAATGGATTTAAACCAATGTTGTGGACTTACTTTTTTTTTTTTCATACAGTGACATTTTTCTTATCCAAAACTCAAAGGTATTTAATACTTTGGATACATCTTCAATACATGTAACTTCAACTCTTTACAAGAAAAAAATATTTTAGACTCGAGGAACCGAAAGCGTTGTGGATTAATTCATTATATTTTTGATAAAGTAATACCTTTTATGAACAAAGTTCGAAGGTATTTTTCAGACGGAAAGCACTGTTGACTAATTTTTTTTTGATTATGTGACATTTTATTATAACCAAAATTCAAAGATATTTTACACTTTAGATTCATATAAATGTTTGGTGCTTCAACACTTTACCAGACAACAAAATTTTGACCTGGTCCATTTTCTTGCAATGTTTTCATCAGTCTTCCACATTTGGGTTGTTAAAAACAGAATAGTTTGATAAAGGCTTAAGCCATTAGTAACATTAGTTCCTTTTGCAGACAAAGTGTTTTCAACCCTCTCAAAGAAAAATGCTGTTATTTGAGCCATATTTAATTCGTCCTCTGCAAATTAGCTTTCAGTTTGGACAAATCTAAAATTTTGTCTTTTGGTAATGTGTTAAAAAGTGCATTGACTTATTTTTTGTACAAATATGTCAATGAATTAAGTTCAGATTTAACCCATTGCTCTACAAATGAAATAATAAATATCCTGGCAGTGCACGAATTAAATAAAAAACACTTGGGTGAAAAAATGCAAGTTGCACACAGTACTCTTTAACATGCTTTTCACCATCCAATTCTGGACTTTTGTGTTAGTTTCCTGCAGATCGAAGCCTGTCTAGTTACAATATTAAGTATATCGCATTTTGTAGAATAATATATCTTGAACTAAGTTATGATATTTCAGTCACTTTGAGTGTTCAATTGCATTCTGGTCTCAGAACTAAAGGACTAGTGATATTATTATACTGCAAAGAAATTTTTCGTGATCTGATTGGATAATATGTCCAGAACATATATATCATGTACACTGGCAAAACCAATGTAAAAGCAGTTTCCCTTTCGGGAGCCCCGTCTACATGACTACACTTTCAACACAACATCCGAAATGGCGGCATCGATCAAGATTAACATCAAGATTATGCACCAAACTGCACATTTTACCAAGGTTTCAGTGACGTCAGTTCCCAGTGACATCAGTTTTCATTGAATTGGGGCACTCAGAAGGGAAATTCTACTTCGTCAGCGTACTCAATTTTTGAAACCAAAAAACAGGTAATTTCACTTAACACACGCTGGAAAGGTAAAACTTTGCAGTATAATAAATTTGTTACACAGTCAGGTGGCAGGGGACTTGGAAACTTGTTCACGGCTGTGGTGAATCATGTCGCCACCTCGCCTTCGGCTCGGGGCGACATGATTCACCACAGCCGTGAACAAATTTCCAAGTCCCTCGCCTTTGGCTCGGGGCGACATGATTCACCACAGCCGTGAACAAGTTTCCAAGTCCCTCGCCTTTGGCTCGGGGCGACATGATTCACCACAGCCGTGAACAAGTTTCCAAGTCCCTCGCCTTTGGCTCGGGGCGACATGATTCACCACAGCCGTGAACAAGTTTCCAAGTCCCCTGCCACCTGACCGTACAACTAATAATGTCTTACCCTACCTCTTTAACAGATGAAATTTTCAAGTTACCCAAATGGAAAGCATTTGCAGACAACAATTTATGAGATAGTTACTCAAACGAAAATGAAATTGGGTTTGTATTTTGAATGATATGAATACATTGTGGAAACATGAAAAATGCTAGTTACTAAGCTATGTCCTAAATGTCATTAAAACTTGGAATTTTTTGGCAAATGAGTGATGAGAGGATGTATTTTGATGTAAAATATGTGAGTGACTAAAAGAATGAATGAATAGCGTTTTAAGGCCCGTCGACAACTTAGGTCATATTGGGCGCACTTACTTAGTAAACAATAATGCGAGATGAAAATAACATACATGTGCAACAACATAAGACAAACATGATAAATGAGGAATGGACAAACACAAAATGATGCCCTTTTTGTCGCCTTTTACGACATGCATGCTGTCACTTTTGTTCCGCCAGATGAAATGGCAGATGTGACGATCGCGGGACTGCAGTGGTTTATTCTTATACCCCCGATTAAACCACACGGGGTCCCACAGGCCAATTGATTCCCATTCCAAACCCTATTTACATCGAGAAAAAAATACAGGATTTGGAATAAGAACTACCCAGCCTGCTGCAATCCTACGAATTACGAGGAAAGCAGCCGTTTGTCTCTAATTTTAGTCGCCTTCTACGACATGCCATAGAGAAAGGCCGAGGTCCTATTCTATAAATTAAAGAAACCCGGGACCCCACGGGGAAGTGACTAAAAGAAAGACAGTAACTGATATGCATTTTTTTCTTCATTCAGAGGTATCCTAAACTGACATGACACCAGTACCATGGGAACAAAACACTCACAAATCCTCATAACTCCTGCTGAGTCAGAGGCCACCAATGACTCCTTCGACAGGCTCCTGTGTGATCCCTGTATCAATCTAGAAAAACCCGCAAAAGGATGGTGTAGTGAATGCAACATTTATCTGTGCTTTAAATGTATGCAAACACATGCAAAGGTACATAAAATAGCTACAGGGAGAAATTTACCTCAAACCCGACCACGACCAAAGTTTCTTACTAATGATGTGATGGTAAAACAAGTTACAGCAGTTGCTACACTGCAGGATTTAGAGTTATCAGAAGATGAAACCATTCCAAAGTTAGAGAAAACATTCAAAGGTTGTGTTTCTATCAATGACCACTATGTTACTATAAGCAATAAGCATATACGTTTGTATGACACAAATTTCATATGTGTAGGTGAGATTGACTTTGTTACATTTAGCCCGAATTCCATTTGTCATCTTGATAACAGAGTCGTGGTGTCATTTGATAGGTTAAGAGATGATAAAGAAAAAGGGCCATCATTTCAAGACATCCAGATTTTCAAACTAAATCCTCCTACTTGTCTGAATTCAGAGTTTCGTTTAGTAAAAGATTGTGGTTTTAACACAGAGGGTGAATGTTTCAGCACCGGAATTTGTCCATTTAAAGACAAACATACACTTCTAATTGCTGTAGGGCTTGAAATGGATGATGAGCAAGTAGAACATGACATAAAATACAAAATTCAGATTCTTAAAACAAATGGACGAGTGATGCACAATATTGAATTCAATCCAAGAGGGGAGCCAAATTTTGAAGGGAGATTTTTCATCTGTGGATCAATGAAATTTGGTGAACTTTGTATAACTGAGCTGGGAGAACGTAGGGTACGAGGCATTGACATTAAAACTGGGAAAACAATCTATGAATTTGAGGGTGGTTTCCCACAAGGTGTAACAATAGACCACGATGACAATTTGTATGTTTACAATGATGCTGCCCTATACTGGATACCAACTGTACGCAACAAGATTTACTATATGTTACAAAACTACAACAAGAAGAGTGCTAAAAAAGAGACTACTATGAAATGTGCCATCAGTTTTGACAACCAAACAAGGCATTTGTATGTGACAAACGCTGAGAAAGAGACCATTGAAGTCTACAGAATAACTTGAAATATCAATAAAGATGCTTTTGCTGACAGAGTGAACCAATATGAGAATGAATGGTGTTCTAAGCTAATTTCAATACTGTTTCAGTCATATTACAGCAACATTTCACATATTCATGTATGTCCTGGGGCCGTATTCACTTACCATTCTTAAGCATGTTCTTAGTCTTATTCTCGGGAATTTTCTAAACTTGTAAGAAAAACAACTTCTGCTTGGCTGAACCATTTGGTTAAGCCAACCAGATGTTGTGCTACTTTCAAATTTAGAAAATCTTATAAAATAAGAGAGAGACTAAAAATATTGTTAAAAATGGTTGGTGAATACAGACCTAGGGTTTAATCAGTACTAGGCTAGAGCTCTGAAGTGTCTCACCAAAGGACACTCTGATAAAAAACCAAGTACAGGGTGTCCAGAAAGTAAGGTAACACTTTCGTACATTTATAATACAGCTTTGAATTTCAGATGAAGAGATAAAAATATAAATGCATGTAGGTAAAATATATAAGTTTTTTATGCGATAATTTCATTCAATTTTCTTTGCATTACGCACTTTTATATGGGTTTCAAATCTGAAGTACCTTTTTGTCATTGGCGTCATTTTAGTAATATAATTATGACGTTTTCATTGTGACGGCCTTTTATGATCTTTCCATGCTAAATACACACAATGAAGTTTTCAATCGCTCTAGCACTCATACCAATGCCAATTTTCCTGATCTAACATTATAATTATCTTTAACAACATGTCTGTGCTGTCTAGTTTGGGATTGTATACCTTTGACTTTAAATAACCCCAAAGGAAGAAGTCGCACAAGTTTAAGTCTGGACTGTGTGCAGGCGACTATACCCCACAATTTTTTACCTCCAGATATAACTTTTGATGTTATCCTAGCACCAAACGTATCGTATAAGAAGTCTATCACAGTATTGGATGCGTGTGCCATAGCACCATCCTGCATTAACCTATTTTTGCAATGCAGAGGACTTCTTTTTAAGCGCAAAACAAACTTGTTTTTCAAAAGCAATAATAAGCACCGGGAATTGATCATGTCGTTAAAGACATAATTATGGTCCAATAACACTGTGAAATGACATTGCACACCATACATTTAGTTTTTCACCGTGTAGCTGTCTTTCTATGAAAACAGTGTGGCTCTTCATGTGCCCAAAACTCTATTTTGTTTACAAACATGCCCAGACAACAAGAAATGAGAGAATGTCATTTATTACCAAAATGACGCCCATGACGGGAAAGTACTTCTGATTTGAAATCTTTATAAAAGTGAGCAATGAATGAAATTATCACAGAGAAAACTTACCTATTTTATATACATGTACGTATAATTTGATCTCTTCATCTGAAAATTGGAGCCATATTATAAATGTACAAAAGTGTTACCTTACTTTCCGGACACCCTGTACTTCTCGAGAGAATTGAACCAGCTTCATAAAGGTTAAGACTCTTACACTTTACTACTGAGCCATGCAGGACCCCCAGATTACAGTTAGACAGACCTACTTTCTTTGAGGATAGTTTTAGAATTTTAAATCATACTAATACTCAGAATAGTAAGTAAACATTGGCTTAAAACTATCATTGATCTAAATGTTTCAAACAAAAGCAAGTGCTGCCATCATTTTCTTCAAATTCAACTCCTTGTAACAAGTCACCTCCTGTAAACGAATTCTTTTGTCCTCAATGCAATGACAAATAAGAAATGGCCATTGACAAAATCCTATGTTTCCACACTTTTTTTTTAAACATTTCAATGTGTAACATCTTATATCATTATCCCAATTTTAAAAGGATGTTTACAAACTCATCTATTGCAAACCTGTCCCAGGAGGTAATGTGGTAACCCTTTACCACACATATTCCGACTTTTAATGACCATGAAGAAGAAAACTTCTGAAAACATTGTGGGAAAAGAAGAAAATGCTGGTAACCAGCATTTTCTTCTTTTCCCACTATGTTTTCTAACCTTTTAAAGACAAATACCATCACTTGAGCCAAATTCAGTATGTCATCTGCGAAAGCTCCCAATTTCAACAAGTCTAATAATTTTGTTGTACAGAGTTAAATCTTTACCAGACAACAAAATTTTGTGCTCAACCAGATTGAAATCATTTGCAGAAGACAAATCAAAATGTATTTCCAATGATGACATTTTGTCTTTAAAAGGATAGAAAACATTGCGAAAAAAAAAGGAAATAATGCTTGCTACCAGCATTTTTTCCTTTTCTCACAATGTTTTCAAAAGCCTTTTTCAGGATCATTAAATCTCAGAATTAGTTGGTAAAGGGATAATCCTAATCAATCCCAAAGTTTGATGAATAAAGATAGCTATTTAAAAACATTATAGGAAAAGAAGAAATGCTGAAGACAAGCATTTCCTCTTTTTCCTACAATTTTATATACCCTTAAAGAAAACAAAACCCATTTTTCTAGTAATATTCAATTTGTTGACTGTAAAGTGCTTTGAATTTGGACAAGTCTAAAATTTTGTTGTGAGGTAAAGAATTGATATCCATTCCATCTGCACTTGTTCACTACGTAACACATGTATTTTCATAACAGCAAAAACCAATAAACAGTAAAAACCATGAACTGAAATGAGATTTTGAAATATCACATTGCTTTATGGTGTTCCTGACATTTTAACAAAGGAGCTAAATTGCAAATATTCAGATAAAAAGTAATATTTGTTGGTTGCTTGCATGTTTAAAAGAGCTTTAACACTTTATCAGATGACAAAATTTCAGCCTTGTCCAAACTGGGAGCATTTGCAGACGACAAATCGAAATCAGACCAAAATAATGAGATTGGTCTTTGACAGGGTAGAAAACATTTTGAAAACACTGTGAGAAAAGGAGAAAATGCTGGTTCCCAGCATTTTCTCCTTTTCTCACAATGTTTTCAAAATGTTTTCTTGCATGGTTTTTAAATCCCAGGACTGTTTGGTCAAGGTTTAAAACTTTATCTGTTACAGAACCCTGAGGAAGGAAACTGAAGGGAAAAGACATTTGAAAGCACTGAAGGAAGGAAAAAACATGCTGCTTACCAGCTATTTATCTTTTTCCCTACAATGAGTTCTAACCTTTCAAAGACCTTTCAAAGATAAATTCACTCATTTAGGCTACAGTGCCTTTTGTTGAATACAAATGTGCACAACATATTTAACCCTTTACCGAACAATCCCGCTTTTTAATGACCCTGACAGAGAGGCCTTTTGAAAACAATGTGGGGACAAAGAGAAAATGCTGGTAACTAGTATTTTCTCTTTTTCTGACAATGTTTTCTACCTTGTCAAAGAACGTCAGTATAATTGAACCAATTTAGGATTTGATGTTTGCAGATGCTTTCAATTTGGAAGAGTCTAAAATTGGTCATTTGGGGAAGGCTATAGCCTAAAAATTTGTGGTCTGGTAAATAGTTAATCCTATGTGCATAATAAAACTAATGAGATCATAATTTTTCTGACCAAGATATCAAATTGTTCACAAATTTAAATGGAACTTAGAAATATCATGTTTTCTTGGGATGGGGGGGGAGGGGAATGGCGATAAAGAGAGTGATTGCTCTTTTGTGCTTATATTAGCTTCTAGACTTCTTGTCTGGTTTCCAGCATTTTCTGCTTTTTTCCCAATGTTTCTAAAAGCTTTTTTTCCCGAAAGTCTGGTGGGCAGTATTTTCTCCTTTTCTAACAGTATTTTATATCTGTTCAAAGACAAATCCCATGGTTACAGCCGTATTGATTTTGTTGTCTGCAAAATTTTGCTTTCAATACGGAGGCTTCTCGCATAGTGTTGTCTGGTAAAGAAATACCAGTAATTATTTACCACAAAATCCTGTGTTTTAATGACCTTGAAAAAGAAGAATTATGAAAATATTGTGAGAAAAGGAGAAAATGCTGGAAACCAGCATCTTCTCCTTTTTCCACGAATTTTCAAATCTTTTAAGGCCAGGTTCCATCGTTTAAGCCAAATCTAATTTTTGCAAAGGCTTTCAAAATGGACAAGTCTTCAAATTTGGTTGTCTAGTATAGAGTTGAGCTTTTTCATAACTTGTTTTTTCGACACTGAATAGTTTCCAACTTTGTGATATTTATGACATTAGAGGATTTAAATTTCTGTATCAGCAGACTCTTTTGATGCAAAAACCAATTGTGCTATTTCATATTGGTGGGAAATGGGTTAACAGACGAAACATCTACAAAGATCTAGCACAGTTGTAACAAGAGCACTGCATGTGGCTGCAGTTACTTTTTCAGTAAAAATTATGAGTAAAACAAGAGGGCCAAGATGGCCCTGGATCGCTCACCTCAATTTTTTAGAGGACCATAACCAACTTTTTTTAAAGTATTGAAATTTTGGAAACAAAATCAGTATTTTGCCAAGTAATTATAAAAAGGTCACCTGTAAAAATCATTTCAAAATCTGTCACCACCCCTACAATCATCACCACAGCCATGTTTTTGACGAATCAGAATTCTGCAAATAAATTTTAGGATAGGTCACCCAAAAACCTTATCTTGAACAAGAGCACATGCCCGATAGTGGCTCAAAATACTAAGTTGAACAAGAGCACCTCATGAGAGTACCAATGATTGGCTGTTGGAACCTTGCTGGATAGTAAAATAAAATTCCAAGTCGCAAAAGGGGCATAATTTGGACAAAACAATTTTGGAGTTAACTGCCCTTGTTGTATGGGTTGCTTTTTACTAGTGAACAATTATTCTGAGTTTTAAGTACATGTGTTGAGTGGAAGCTGAGATATAACAAAATGTCAAAGTTTTTGCACAACAACAACAATGCAGATGACGCCAGGGCTATGTCAATACCTCGATGTTTTCTTTGAAAACAGCTAAGCTAAATAAGGGGTATAATATAAGGATCATTTCTGTGAAAAAACTTCAAAATCTGAATAGTTGTTTCAGAGAAGACAAAATTTTTAAGAATTTCTTTATGTCCTCATAGAGCAAATAGCTTCCACCCACCAAAGCCATGTTTCTTGACAGATCAAAATTTCATGAATAAATTTTTCAAAAGAGCCATCTAAGGAACATTTCTGTGAAATTATTTCAAAATCTGACAAGTGGTTTAGGAGAAGAAGAATTTCAAAGATTTTCTCTAAGTCCATACAGTGCAAAGATTTTGATGGATCAAAATTACACACACAAACTTTAAAAAGGGTTACCCAAGGAACATATCCGTGAAATTATTTCAAAATCTGACCAGTGGTTTCAGAGGAGAAGATTATCAAAGAATTTCTTGGAAAATTCCATTTGGTTGCCATGGCAACCAGAGTTTTTGATGAAATCAAATTCTGTGAACAATTTTTAAAAGGGGCCTCCCAAGGAACATTCCAGCCAAGTTTGGTCCAAATCGGCCAAGCGGTGTAGGAGGAGGAGATGTTTAAAGAATTGTTGACACCGCTGGACGCCAAGAGGCCCCCCCCCCTCCACCACGGCCATGATTTTCGACAGATCAAAATTTGGCGAACAATTTTTGAAAAGGGTTACCCAAGGAACATATCTGTGAAATTATTTCAAAATCTGACCACCAGTTTCAGAGGAGAAGATTTTTATAGAATTGTTGACACACTGGATGCCAAGAGCCCCCCCTTCTACCACGGCCATGTTTTTCGAAGAATCAAAATTTCGCAAACAATTTTAGAAAAGGGTCATCCAAAGAACATATCTGTGAAATTATTTCAAAATCTGACCAGCGCTTTCAGAGGAGAAGATTTTTAAAGAATTTCTTGGTAAATTCCATTTGGTTGCCATGGCAACCAAAGTTTTGGATGAAATCATATTCTGTGAACACTTTTTGAAGAGGACCTCCCAAGGAACATTCCAGCCAAGTTTGGTCTAAATCGGCCAATTGGTGTAGGAGGAGAAGATGTTTAAAGGATTGTTGACACCGCTGGACGCCAAGAGCCCCCCCCTCCACCATGGCCATGTTTTTCTATGGATCAATATTTGGCGAACAATTTTTGAAAAGGGTCACCCAAGAAACATATCTATGAAATTATTTCAAAATCTCACCAGCGATTTCAGAGAAGATTTTTAAAGAATTTCTTGTAAAATTCCATTTTATTGCCATGGCAACGTGAGTTTTTTGATGAAATCAAATTCTGTGAACAAAGTTTAAAGAGGACCTCCAAAGGAACATTCCAGCCAAGTTTGGTCCAAATTGGTCATGTGGTGTAGGAGGAGAAGATGTTTAAAGAATTGTTGACACCGCTGGACGCCAAGAGCCCCCCCTCCACCACGGCCATGTTTTTCGACGGATCAAAATTTGGCGAACAATTTTTGAAAAGGGTCACCCAAGGAACATATCTGTGAAATTATTTCAAAATATGACCACCAGTTTCAGAGGAGAGAATTTTTATAGAATTGTTGACACCGCTGGATGCCAAGAGCCCCCCCTTTTACCACGGCCATGTTTTTCGACGAATCAAAATTTCGCGAACAACTTTTGAAAAGGGTCACCCAAGGAACATATCTGTGAAATTATTTCAAAATCTGACCAGCGCTTTCAGAGGAGAAGATTTTTAAAGAATTTCTTGGTAAATTCCATTTTGGTTGCCATGGCAACCAAAGTTTTTGATGAAATCATATTCTGTGAACACCTTTTGAAGAGGCCCTCCAAGGAACATTCCAGCCAAGTTTGGTCTAAATCGGCCAATTGGTGTAGGAGGAGATGTTTAAAGAATTGTTGACACCGCTGGACGCCAAGAGCCCCCCCCCTTCCACCACGGCCATGTTTTTCGATGGATCAAAATTTGGCGAACAATTTTTGAAAAGGGTCACCCAAGGAACATATCTGTGAAATTATTTCAAAATCTGACCAATGCTTTCAGAGGAGAAGATTTTTAAAGAATTTCTTGGTAAATTCCATTTGGTTGCCATGGCAACCAGAGGTTTTGATGAAATCAAATTCTGTGAATAGATTTTAAAGAGGACCTCCCAAGGAACATTCCAGCCAAGTTTGGTGCAAATCGGCCAAGTGGTGTAGGAGGATAAGATGTTTAAAGAATTGTTGACACCGCTGGACGCCAAGAGCCCCCACTTCTACCACGGCCATGGTTTTCGACAAATCAAAATTTCGCGAACACTGTTTGAAAAGGGTCACCCAAGGAACATATCTGTGAAATTATTTCAAAATCTGACCAGCGGTTTCAGAGGAGAAGATTTTTAAAGAATTTCTTGGTAAATTGCATTTGGTTGCCATGGCAACCAAAGTTTTGGATGAAATCATATTCTGTGAACACTTTTTGAAGAGAACCTCCCAAGGAACATTCCAGCCAATTTTTGTACAAATCGGCCAAGTGGTGTAGGAGGAGAAGATGTTTAAAGAATTGTTGACACTGCTGGACGCCAAGAGCTCTCCCCCTCCACCATGGCCATGTTTTTCGATGGATCAAAATTTGGCGAACAATTTTTGATAAGGGTCACCCAAGGAACATATCTGTAAAATTATTTCAAAATCTGACCAGCGGTTTCAGAGGAGAAGATTTTCAAAGAATTTCTTGGAAAATTACATTTGGTTGCCATGGCAACCAGAGGTTTTGATGAAATCAAATTCTGTAAACAAATTTAAAGAGGACCTCCAAAGGAACATTCCAGCCAAATTTGGTCCAAATTGGCCAAGTGGTGTAGGAGGAGAAGATACTTAAAGAATTGTTGACACCGCTGGACGCCAAGAGCCCCCCCCCCCTTCTACCACGGCCATGTTTTTTAACGAATCAAAATTTCACAAACAGTTTTTGAAAAGGGTCACCCAAGGAACATATCTGTGAAATTATTTCAAAATCTGACCAGGAGTTTCAGAGGAGAAGATTGTTAAAGAATTTCTTGGTAAAGTCCATTTGGTTGCCATGGCAACCAAAATTTTGGATGAAATCATATTCTGTGAACACTTTTTGAAGAGGACCTCCGAAGGAACATTCCAGCCAAGTTTGGTCTAAATCGGCCAAGTGGTGTAGGAGGAGAAGATGTTTAAAGAATTGTTGACACCACTGGACGCCAAGAGCTCCCCGCCTCCACCACGGCCATGTTTTTTGATGGATCAAAATTTGGCGAACAATTTTTGAAAAGTATAACCCAAGGAACATATCTGTGAAATTATTTCAAAATCTGACCACCAGTTTCAGAGGAGAGAATTTTTATAGAATTGTTGACACCGCTGGACGCCAAGAGCCCCCCCTTCTACCATGGCCATGTTTTTTGATGAATCAAAATTTCGCGACCAGTCTTTGAAAAGAATCACCCAAGGAACATATCTGTGAAATTATTTCAAAATCTGACCAGCGGTTTCAGAGGAGGAGATTTTTAAAGAATTTCTTGGTAAATTCCATTTGGTTGCCATGGCAACCAAAGTTTTGGATGAAATCATATTCTGTGAACATTTTTTGAAGAGGACCTCCCAAGGAACATTCCAGCCAAGTTTGGTACAAATCGGCCAAGTGGTGTAGGAGGAGAAGATGTTTAAAGAATTGTTGACACCGCTGGATGCCAAGAGCTCCCCCCCTCCACCACGGCCATGTTTTTCGATGGATCAAAATTTGGCGAACAATTTTTGAAAAGGGTCACCCAAGGAACATATCCGTGAAATTATTTCAAAATCTGACCAGCAGTTTCAGAGGAGAAAATTTTTAAAGAATTTCATGGTAAATTCCATTTGGTTGCCATGGCAACCAAAGTTTTGGATGAAATCATATTCTGTGAACACTTTTTGAAGAGGACCTCCAAAGGAACATTCCAGCCAAGTTTGGTACAAATCGGCCAAGTGGTGTAGGAGGAGAAGATGTTTAAAGAATTGTTGACACCGCTGGACGCCAAGAGCCCCCCCCCCCTCCACCATGGCCATGTTTTTCGATGGATCAAAATTTGGCGAACAATTTTTTGAAAAGGGTCACGCAAGGAACATATCTGTGAAATTATTTCAAAATCTGACCACCAGTTTCAGAGGAGAGGATTTTTATAGAATTGTTGACACCGCTGGACGCCAAGAGCCCCCCCTTCTACCACGGCCATGTTTTTCGACTAATCAAAATTTCGCGAACACTATTTGAAAAGGGTCACCCAAAGAACATATCTGTGAAATTATTTCAAAATCTGACCAGCGCTTTCAGAGGAGAAGATTTTTAAAGAATTTCTTGGTAAATTCCATTTGGTTGCCATGGCAACCAAAGTTTTGGATGAAATCATATTCTGTGAACATTTTTTGAAGAGGACCTCCCAAGGAACATTCCAGCCAAGTTTGGTACAAATCAGCCAAGTGGTGTAGGAGGAGAAGATGTTTAAAGAATTGTTGACACCGCTGGACGCCAAGAGCTCCCCCCCTCCACCATGGCCATGTTTTTTGATGGATCAAAATTTGGCGAACAATTTTTGAAAAGGGTCACCCAAGGAACATATCTGTGAAATTATTTCAAAATCTGACCAGCGGTTTCAGAGGAGAAGATTTTTAAAGAATTTCTTGAAAAATTCCATTTGGTTGCCATGGCAACCAGAGGTTTTGATGAAATCAAATTCTGTGAATAAATTTTAAAGAGGACTTCCCAAGGAACATTCCAGCCAAGTTTGGTCTAAATCAACCAAGTGGTGTAGGAGAAGATGTTGAAAGAATTGTTGACACCGCTGGATGCCAAGAGCTCCCCCACTCCACCACGGCCATGTTTTTCGATGGATCAAAATTTGGCGAACATTTTTTGAAAAGGGTCACCCAAGGAACATATCTGTGAAATTATTTCAAAATCTGACCAGCAGTTTCAGAGGAGAAGATTTTTAAAGAATTTCTTGGAAAATTCCATTTGGTTGCCATAGCAACCAGAGGTTTTGATGAAATCAAATTCTGTGAACAAATTTTAAAGATGACCTCCCAAGGAACATTCCAGCCAAGTTTGGTCCAAATCGGCCAAGTGGTGTAGGAGGAGAAGATATTTAAAGAATTGTTGACACCGCTGGATGCCAGGAGCCCCCCTCTTCACCACGGCCATGTTTGTCGACGGATCAAAATTTCACGAACAAGTTTTGAAAAGGGTCACGCAAGGAACATATCTGTGAAATTATTTCAAAATCTGACCACCAGTTTCAGAGGAGAAGATTTTCAAAGAATTTCTTGGAAAATTACATTTGGTTGCCATGGCAACCAGAGGTTTTGATGAAATCAAATTCTGTGAACAAATTTAAAGAGGACCTCCAAAGGAACATTCCAGCCAAATTTGGTCCAAATTGGCCAAGTGGTGTAGGAGGAGAAGATACTTAAAGAATTGTTGACACCGCTGGACGCCAAGAGCCCCCCCCCTTCTACCACGGCCATGTTTTTTAACGAATCAAAATTTCGCAAACAGTTTTTGAAAAGGGTCACCCAAGGAACATATCTGTGAAATTATTTCAAAATCTGACCAGGAGTTTCAGAGGAGAAGATTGTTAAAGAATTTCTTGGTAAAGTCCATTTGGTTGCCATGGCAACCAAAATTTTGGATGAAATCATATTCTGTGAACACTTTTTGAAGAGGACCTCCAAAGGAACATTCCAGCCAAGTTTGGTCTAAATCGGCCAAGTGGTGTAGGAGGAGAAGATGTTTAAAGAATTGTTGACACCGCTGGACGCCAAGAGCTCCCCGCCTCCACCACGGCCATGTTTTTTGATGGATCAAAATTTGGCGAACAATTTTTGAAAAGTATAACCCAAGGAACATATCTGTGAAATTATTTCAAAATCTGACCACCAGTTTCAGAGGAGAGAATTTTTATAGAATTGTTGACACCGCTGGACGCCAAGAGCCCCCCCTTCTACCATGGCCATGTTTTTTGATGAATCAAAATTTCGCGACCAGTCTTTGAAAAGAATCACCCAAGGAACATATCTGTGAAATTATTTCAAAATCTGACCAGCGGTTTCAGAGGAGGAGATTTTTAAAGAATTTCTTGGTAAATTCCATTTGGTTGCCATGGCAACCAAAGTTTTGGATGAAATCATATTCTGTGAACATTTTTTGAAGAGGACCTCCCAAGGAACATTCCAGCCAAGTTTGGTACAAATCGGCCAAGTGGTGTAGGAGGAGAAGATGTTTAAAGAATTGTTGACAGCGCTGGATGCCAAGAGCTCCCCCCCTCCACCACGGCCATGTTTTTCGATGAATCAAAATTTGGCGAACAATTTTTTAAAAGGGTCACCCAAGGAACATATCCGTGAAATTATTTCAAAATCTGACCAGCAGTTTCAGAGGAGAAAATTTTTAAAGAATTTCATGGTAAATTCCATTTGGTTGCCATGGCAACCAAAGTTTTGGATGAAATCATATTCTGTGAACACTTTTTGAAGAGGACCTCCAAAGGAACATTCCAGCCAAGTTTGGTACAAATCGGCCAAGTGGTGTAGGAGGAGAAGATGTTTAAAGAATTGTTGACACCGCTGGACGCCAAGAGCCCCCCCCCTCCACCATGGCCATGTTTTTCGATGGATCAAAATTTGGCGAACAATTTTTTGAAAAGGGTCACGCAAGGAACATATCTGTGAAATTATTTCAAAATCTGACCACCAGTTTCAGAGGAGAGGATTTTTATAGAATTGTTGACACCGCTGGACACCAAGAGCCCCCCCTTCTACCACGGCCATGTTTTTCGACTAATCAAAATTTCGCGAACACTATTTGAAAAGGGTCACCCAAAGAACATATCTGTGAAATTATTTCAAAATCTGACCAGCGCTTTCAGAGGAGAAGATTTTTAAAGAATTTCTTGGTAAATTCCATTTGGTTGCCATGGCAACCAAAGTTTTGGATGAAATCATATTCTGTGAACATTTTTTGAAGAGGACCTCCCAAGGAACATTCCAGCCAAGTTTGGTACAAATCAGCCAAGTGGTGTAGGAGGAGAAGATGTTTAAAGAATTGTTGACACCGCTGGACGCCAAGAGCTCCCCCCCTCCACCATGGCCATGTTTTTTGATGGATCAAAATTTGGCGAACAATTTTTGAAAAGGGTCACCCAAGGAACATATCTGTGAAATTATTTCAAAATCTGACCAGCGGTTTCAGAGGAGGAGATTTTTAAAGAATTTCTTGGAAAATTCCATTTGGTTGCCATGGCAACCAGAGGTTTTGATGAAATCAAATTCTGTGAATAAATTTTAAAGAGGACTTCCGAAGGAACATTCCAGCCAAGTTTGGTCTAAATCAACCAAGTGGTGTAGGAGAAGATGTTGAAAGAATTGTTGACACCGCTGGACGCCAAGAGCTCCCCCACTCCACCACGGCCATGTTTTTCGATGGATCAAAATTTGGCGAACAATTTTTGAAAAGGGTCACCCAAGGAACATATCTGTGAAATTATTTCAAAATCTGACCAGCAGTTTCAGAGGAGAAGATTTTTAAAGAATTTCTTGGAAAATTCCATTTGGTTGCCATAGCAACCAGAGGTTTTGATGAAATCAAATTCTGTGAACAAATTTTAAAGATGACCTCCCAAGGAACATTCCAGCCAAGTTTGGTCCAAATCGGCCAAGTGGTGTAGGAGGAGAAGATATTTAAAGAATTGTTGACACCGCTGGATGCCAGGAGCCCCCCTCTTCACCACGGCCATGTTTGTCGACGGATCAAAATTTCACGAACAAGTTTTGAAAAGGGTCACGCAAGGAACATATCTGTGAAATTATTTCAAAATCTGACCACCAGTTTCAGAGGAGAAGATTTTTATAGAATTGTTGACACCGCTGGACGCCAAGAGCCCCCCCCTTCTACCACGACCATGTTTTTTGACTAATCAAAATTTCGCAAACAGTTTTTGAAAAGGGTCACCCAAGGAACATATCTGTGAAATTATTTCAAAATCTGACCAGCAGTTTCAGAGGAGAAGATTTTTAAAGAATTTCTTGGTAAATTACATTTGGTTGCCATGGCAACCAAAGTTCTTGATGAAATCAAATTCTGTGAACACTTTTTAAAGAGGACCTCCCAAGGAACATTCCAGCCAAGTTTGGACTAAATCGGCCAAGTGGTGTAGGAGGAAAAGATGTTTAAAGAATTGTTGACACCACTGGACCCCAAGAGACCCCCCCTCCACCACGGCCATGTTTTTCGACAGATCAAAATTTCGCGAACATTTTTTTAAAAGAGTCACCCAAGGAACATATCTGTGAAATTATTTCAAAATCTGACCACCAGTTTCAGAGGAGAAGATTTTTATAGAATTGTTGACACCGCTGGACGCCAAGAGCCCCCCCTTCTACCACGGCCATGTTTTTCGACGAATCAAAATTTCACAAACAGTTTTTGAAAAGGGTCACCCAAGGAACATATCTGTGAAATTATTTCAAAATCTGACCAACAATTTCAGAGGAGAAGATTTTTAAAGAATTTCTTGGAAAATTCTATTTGGTTGCCATGGCAACCAAAGTTTTGGATGAAATCATATTCTGTGAACAATTTTAAAAGAGGACCTCCCAAGGAACATTCCAGCCAAGTTTGGTCCAAATCGGCCAAGTGGTGTAGGAGGAGAAGATGTTTAAAGAATTGTTGACACCGCTAGACACCAAGAGCCCCCCCCGCCCTCCTCCACCACGGCCATGTTTTTCGACAGATCAAAATTTGGCGAACAATTTTTGAAAAGGGTCACCCAAGAAACATATCTGTGAAATTATTTCAAAATCTGACCACCAGTTTCAGAGGAGAAGATTTTTATAGAATTGTTGACACCGATGGACGCCAAGAGCCCCCCCCCCTTCCACCGCATTTTTTCCTCTGATATTTTTACCTCTGACATTTATTTTTACTGCACACAAAAAATGCTGGTTACCAGCAATTTCTCCTTTTCCCACAATGTTTTCAAAAGCCTCCATCCTTATGGTGGTTAAAACAAGGAATTGTCAAGGTTTAAGTAATGAAAAAGATACCAGAAAATGTCAAATCATGGCATAACAACAACACAGAGGACAAGGCTAGGACATTTTCTCTAAATTTTCTGTAATCCTTTACCAAACAGTCTGATGTTTTAATGACCCTGAGGGGGGACGCTTATGAAAACATTGTGAGAAAAGGAAACAAGAGGGCCAAGATGGCCCTGGATCGCTCACCTGAATTTTTGAGAGGACCATAACCAATTTTTTTTGAGGTATTGAAACTTTGGAAACAAAATCATTATTATGCCAAGAAATTTTCATTTCAAAATCTGTCACCACCCCTACAATCATCACCACAGAAATGAATTTGATAAATCAGAATTCTGCAAATAAATTTTTGGATAGATCACCCAAGGACAATTTCTTGAAGAAGAGCACATGCTCTAGACTAAAAACATAAGTCGAACAAGAGCACCACATGCAGGTGCCAACAATTGGCTGTTGTTTTTCGACGGATAATAATTTCCCTAACAATTTTTGAAAAGGGTCACCCTAGGAACATTTCTGTGGAATTATTTCAAAATCTGACCAGCCGTTCCAGAGAAGAGGAATTAAGAAATTCCTCTTCATGTCCCTGTAGTGCAAATAGCCCCGAACCATCAGAGCTATGTTTCTTGACAGATCACAATTTTGTGAACAATTTTTGAAAAGAGTCACCCAAGGAACATTGCTTGAAATTATTTCAAAATCTGACCAGCCGTTCAAGAGAAGAAGAATTAAGAAATTCCTCTTCATGTCCCTGTAGTGCAAACAGCCCCCGTCATCAGAGCCATGTTTCTTGATGGATCAAAATTTCTCGAACAATTTGCAAAAAGGGTCACCCAAGAAATATTTCTGTGAAATTATTTCAAAATCTGACCAGCCGTTTCAGAGAAGAAGAATTTTTAAGAATTTATTCATGTCCATATAGTGCAAGTGGGCCCCCCCCCACCCATCAGAGCCATGTTTCTTGATGAATCAGCATTTTGCAAACAATTTTTGAAAAGTGTCACCAAAGGAACATTTCTGTGAAATTATTTTACAATCTGACCAGCCGTTTCAGAGAAGAAGAATTTTTAAGAATTTCTTCATTTCTGTATAGTGCAAGTAGCCCCCATTCACCAGAGCCATGTTTCTTGACGGATCAAAATTTCGCCAAAAAATTTTGAAAAGGGTCACCCAAGGAACATCTCTGTGAAATTATTTCAAAATCTGACCAGCAGTTTCAGAGAAGAAGATTTTTAAAAAAATTCTTAGAAAATTCCATTTGGTTGCCATGGCAACCAGAGTTTTTGATGGAATCAAATTCTGTGAATAATTTTTAAAGAGGACCTCCCAAGTAACATTCCAGCTAAGTTTGGCCCAAATTGGCCAACCGGTTCAGGTGGAGTTGATGTTTAAAGAATTGTTGATGACGCACGACGCACGACGGACACCGGGTGATCCTAAAAGCTCCCCTTGAGCACGTTGTGCTCAGGTGAGCTAAAAATGCTGGTAATCAGCATTTTCTCCTTTTTCCCACAATGTTTTCTACCTTTCCTAACACCATTATTATATAAATCATATTAATACTTAATAATTTCTTTGATAATAAATTCCTAGTTTTTTAATTTTTGCCCTTTTCATCAACAACGCAACCATGTGTCGATATTCAAAATGAAAAACGCAACAAAAGTAACTTTTGCGGGGAAAAAAAAAATTTTCATACTTGAGCTGAATCTGATTCTGTCCTTTACCAGCAACTGTTCAAAATAGCATAATCGGCAATTGTCACATGCTCTTCTGGGTTGAACAAATTCAAAATGTACAAAATGTACTGTTAACCCTTTGACTGCTAAGCGCGATTCACTGACCTTTTGCGGACACTGTAGATCAAGATCAGACTCCACAGAACATGCAGTCTGATCTTGGATCAACCCTGTTGGATAAGGAGACATCTTCCCCCAAAAAATAACTTTGAAGAAGCAATAATTTCTTTTTTACTATCAACTAGAAAGTTTCATTTTAGTTATTTAGCAGGATAAGAGTTAAATCAATGGTGATAGTGTAAACTTCTTAGAACTAAAACATTTGGCCTAATAGCAAAAATATAAGAAGACTTAACCTTATCAATAATTTATAACTTCCCAAATACTGTACATGTATTTGTTGATGAATAAACCTCCGGCTTTGAGGTGCTGATGTACTTTAAACTCTTTCAAAAACAGAAGCGTATACATGTAGTTCAGTCTAATTAATACCGGTGATCTGCTAGAATGAATGGCTGAAACGTTTAACATTGAAGAATTTACATCCATTCTTGCATAGGTAATTTTACAATAGTCTATCTTACTGATGTACACATGTACTCGTACACAGCGTCTAGTTACAGCAATAGTTTTACATCATGTAGCTTTGCCAGTTTTTTACATGACCTGTTTGCATGAAACATAGTGGATGATGTGTAATGTTTGGCCAGCTGTAGGATGACATTAACTCATTCAGTGTTTTTTGTAATCTATACACTTGTACAGGGAGGTTAATATGTTTCATCACTACAGATCATTTTCTGCCCTATCAGATTTCTTCCATGGAATATGTGTTGTGCTTCTTTTGATTTAACATACCCATGCCTGAAAATTCACCTTAGTACTCTTCCATGTTTCCATTACCAATAAAATAGAAAAAAAGACAGGAATTCTTGTAATACGATATCATATATGATCTCAGAAAAAAGACTAAGTTACTGATGGCAAAATGACCATTCTGTTACTTAAATGTCCAAACCTGCACTTGTTTACTGAATGTAAGAGCACACTTTAATGATGCTTTCAGGGAAAAATGTGTTTACTTGTATTTATTGGTGTTTTACAAGAACTTTTGATTGCAGGCATAACAACTAAATAAATCTATTTAAAATTTCCTCAAAAACTTACAAAACAATGTCTGGCTGAAAGCCACTCTAACTCTTTACCTAACAACAAAATTTTAGACCAAACCAATTTCAAAGCAATTGCAGACAACAAAATAAATATGATCTGTACATATAAATTTGTTTTTTTTGAAGAGTGGTAACCAGCATTTTCTTCTTTTCCACAATGTTTTCAAAAGGTTTTTTCATTTGGGTCATTCAAACTCAGATATTGTGGTAAACAGTTAAATGCTTATAGGTTTGATGGGAAAATTCTATAATTCACAAAACAGAAAGCTAGAAAAGAAAAAGGATGTTTACCTGAGCTACAGTCTCATAAGCCAGGTATGAGATCACTTCCAGAGCATGTATATTTGGCTTTAATTCCAGATTGATTCCATTTAGCAGCCAGTCTTTGAAACGTTGTGATTTATACCTTCTACCTTTAATTAAAGAAATCAACTTATCATTTTGACTGGCTGATTTTCTCCATAGAGAGGGGCAAACTTTTATAAAGAAAAAAAAAAGAGCATCACATGCAGGTGCCAACCCTCGGCTGCAAGTACTTGATTTTCAATGAAATTTCTAAGTTGAAAAAGGGGCATAACTGTGTCAAAAATATTTTGATGGTTACCTGCCCCTGTTGTATGATTTTCCCTTTTGATAGTGAACAACTTGTCCAAGTATGAAGAAATCATCTTCAGTAATAACTTTGACATTTGTAATATCAAAGTTTTTGCAAAACAACAACACAGACAACGGTGCTGCCGCCGCCGCCGCCGCTAGGGCTATGACAATAACTTGTCAGCATGACATTTAACAGCTAAAACTACATCTATTACACGTACAAGCCTAAGTCTATTTTATGACTTTCAAACTGTCAAATCTGAAAGTATTCCAGTTTTTCATATATTATCACTAAAGCTTGTCATTTGTTACGAGCCTTTACTAGATGGTATCATTTCAGGCCTGTCAAATTTGAAAGCATTTGCAGACAACAAATTAAATATGGCTCAAACAATACTTCTCATCATTGAAAGGACAGTAAACATTGTGGAAAAGGAAAAAAATGTTTGTTCCAAGAATACAAGATAAGCTAGTCTTTTTAAAATGAATAACTTTAATCCTTTACAAAATGAAAAAAATTATAGCCATGTCCAAACTGAAAGCGTTTGCAGATGACAGTTTCAATGTGGCTCAAATGGTGCAATTTTTCTTTAATAGAGTAGAAAATATTGTGGGAAAAGGAGAAAATGCTGGTTACCAGCATTTTCTCCTTTTCCAACAGTGTTTCTCCAAAAGGCTTCTTTCCCAGGGTTGTTACAAGTTGGCGCTGTGTGGTAAAGGGTTAAACCAGTCTAACTTGAAAGAAATCACAGGTGAAAAATAATACTTGAACCATGCAATTCTGAGTTTAACTGACCCTAAAGCTTTTATAAAATATTGTGGGGAAGAAAAGGAAATGCTGGTAAATATCCCTGTATTTTCTCCTTTTCCCACAATGATATCTTTTCTTTCAAAGACAAATCCCACCATTTGAGCCACACATAATTTATCATCTGCAATTGCTTTTAATTTGGATTAGTCCAATATTTTGTTATTTGGTAAAAAGTTAAATGTGGTTAAAATGATTGGGTGAGCCTCACAAAGGGTAGAAAATATTTTGTAAAACAGAGTAAATGCTCTTAGCTAGCATTTTCTCTGTTGCACATTATGTTTTCCAACGGCTTCTTCCCCAGGGCTACTAAAACATGGGATTGTTTGGGACGGGTTAAAATTTCACTTACCAAAGTTTGCCTGTCTAGCTTCACAATATTCTAAATACTGTTGCGGATCTAAGCACCGGGATCTCAGCTCTGCTCTCTGTAAACACATTTAGTCTTCACCTAATAATCCTGAGTTTTAACTACCCTGAGGAAAAAACCTTTAGAAAACCATGTGGGAAAAGGAGAAAATGCTGGTATTTCTCCTTTGCCCAGAAGGTTTTTCTACATTTTCACAGACAAATACTGTCATTTTAGCTACATTTAATATGTTGTTATGCTTTAAATTTGGACATGTTTAAAATTCTGTCATTTGGTAGATTTAAAGATACATCTGTACTCAATTACAGTCAGTTTCAACCCATTTCATTCATTTAAAAATCATCTGAACTTTCAATATGGACAAGTCTATTATTTTTGTTTGGTAAGGAATTAAGGGGATTAACACCCTTGTAAAATCCCCACTCCCAAAAAATGGGAGTTATACATAAAGAACCTTATCTTTATGTTGACTTTTCACCAAACCACAAAAAATTTTGCACCAGTCCAAATTCAAAGCATTGCAGATGACAAAATAAACATGAGTCAACAACTGAATCTGGTTTTGGAAAGGGTAGAAAACATTGTGGGAAAAGGAGAAAAGGCTGGTTTTCAGCATTTTCCCCTTTTTCAACAATGTTTTCCAAAGCTTTCTTTCCTAGGGTCATTAAAAGTCAGTATTGACTGGTAAGAATTTATCCACTTGTAACCCATTTTATTCACCATGTCATCTGCAAATGCTTTCAATATAGACATGACTGTCTACAATTTTGTTGTTTGGTAGAGAGTATACAAGACTAGCACCCTGGTAAAATGCTCACTCCCCTAGACCAAGTACAATACATACAGAACTTGGTTTATGTGTTTAATGTTTGACCCTTTATCACACAATCCTGAGTTTCAATGACCCTGAGAAAGAAGTCTTTCAAAAACATTGTGGGAAAAGGAGAAAATGCTGGTAACCAGCATTTTCTCCTTTTCCCACAATGTTTTCTACCCTTCAAAAGGCAAATCACATCCTTTGGATGAAATCAAATTTATCGTCTGCAAATCCTTTCCATTGACAAGTCTAAAATGTTGCCATTTGGTAAAGGATTAACTCTATCAAATGACAAAAATTTTACATATTTCCAAATCTAAAGTACTTGCAGACAACAAAATACATATGACTTAAAAATGTAAATTTTTGAAAAGAGAAAAAAAAAAAACCTTTGCCAGAATAGGAGGAAATGCTGGTGATTAGCATTTTCTCCTTTTTCCTAGAATATTTTCAAGTCTCCTTCTTTAGTGTCATTAAAACTCATGACTGTGTGGTAAATGGTCAATTTTTTTCTACAGCAGTTGCAGACGACAACATATATCTACAATAATGGGAACTGTCTTCCAAAGAGAACAAAGCACTGCGGAAAAAAGGTGCAATTGCTGGTAAATAGCATTTTTTCCTTTCTCTAATGTTTTCTAAATGTATTTTCTTTGGATTCGTAAAAACATGGGATTGCTGTTACATGGTAAAACACCATTTTCAACATTATTGCAATATTATTACAGTGACTAGTGTACTAACTAAATTATTTCAGTTTTTTCTAAATTTTACCATTTCTTTGCCAACACTCTTTTCAAAACATCAGCTGCTTTCCCCCAGACAGGCAGAATATTATTCAACAGCAAAAGAGGCACGAATTCTGTAGCAATGACTATTTTCATCCCTAAAAAGACCGTGGTT
Source organism: Hippopus hippopus (assembly GCA_946811185.2). Lineage (NCBI taxonomy): Eukaryota > Metazoa > Mollusca > Bivalvia > Cardiida > Cardiidae > Hippopus > Hippopus hippopus. Next base: position 21,588,244 of record OX328101.1, on the reverse strand, counting down.
GAGCAGGGTATCAAACTTAACCACTAAGCTATGAAGTGCAAGTCACTGACCTTTAGAGGACAGTACAGATCAAGATCAGACTGCACAGAACATGTAGTCTGATTTTGGATCTACAGAGTCCGATTTAGAGACATTTTTCTCCAAAAATTAAATTTGAAATAACATTATTCAGGTTTTACTAACGGCTTGAAAGTTTTATTTAATTTATATAGCATGATAAGGACTAAGATCCCTGGGCACCGTTTTACTAACAATTCTTAAGTTTTTATGTAAGAATTTTCATAACTTTACGCCTACGTTCACGTTTACGAAATTCTTAAATTTGTTTTACTAAACTTTCGTAACTTTGTGAATTTGCGTAAGTAAGTATTTCCGTAACTCTTCAATTGACGGCAGAAACAGTAGTTCCTGCGCACTTGTTACTGAAGTAAACAGCTTACAAAATTTCTTACTCACATATGCGTAAGTAGTTCAGTGAAACGGTCCCCTGGAATACAAGTCATGTGTATAACCGACTGAGCTATCCTGCTCAGCTTGGCTTTACAGCCCCTGGAACTTACCAGTAATCGTTCATATTTCACTTCATCTTCAGAATCAGAATCCTCCTCCAATAATTCCAATAATTCACCTGAAATGGCAGATTTGTATGTTATAAACATCTTCTTATCTGGATACTGAGGTAATGGTGGGTAAATGAGAAATTGCTTGAAGCAAGAATTCACATCTATAAACCTTTCAGTGCCATAAACAAAAACAGGGCTTTTGCAGACAACACAGATCAAGATCAGACTGCAAAGAACATGCAGTCTGATCTTGGATCTATATTGTCTGCTTATTTAGTACAGCCAATAAGATGAAAAAATCTGAGTTTCAGCAGATTGTATTTTCGGCTCTAAAAGAGTTAATATATTAGTCCCTGACAGAGTTGACCAGGATGATTTCAACTGCTGTCTTAATTGTCTATTTAATATCGTTTTTAACATTATCTTAGTCATATCCCAGCAGCCAGTGTGCCTATCTATGTGCTATTTGAGTATCTTTTACCAGTACTCATCACAACAATCTTTACAAGCCACTGGCTGCATTCCCACATAAACAGGGTCCCGCATGGCTCAGTGGTAAAGTGTAGGACTCATAATCTGAAGCTCCAGGGTTCGCACCACACTGGATCCACTGGGTTATTTGTGGGATTGTCCTTGGGCAAGACACTTCAGAGCCCCAGCCCAGTACTGGTGTAACCCAGGAAATACATGAAAACATGAGCTGTTGCTATGATATGACTTAAATAATGTTGAAAGCGGCGTAAAACACCATTTAATTAATCATTCCGACATAAATATTGTCACATCAATGTTCAGGAGTAGAAGAGAAATAAATCTTGTCCCATTTACTATCATCAGTCAGATTAAAAAGCTTTACCAGGCTGGGCTACAAACTCACAATTCCCAGGTTTGAAGCCCTGCACAGCTGTCTCTTGCATGGAGCATAAAAAAATCATACCTGCATGAGAAAGGGTTAAACTCAGATTCTTCCAAATTGAAAGCATTTTGCAGAGGAAAAATGAAATCTGGCCTGACTAATGTGATTTGTCTATTTTATAGACTTTGAAAACATTACTGGAGAGAAAGAAGAGGCGGATTACCAGCATTTTCTCATTTTTCCCCAGGGTGGTTACCTACATTCACTCCTTTTCCCACAATAGTTTCCAAAGTCCTTTGCCCAAAGGTTGTTAAACCACAACAAAATTTTAGACTTATCAAAATTGAAAGCATTTGCAGACGACAAAATAAACGTGACTGAAAAATTGAAATTTGTTTCCAGCAGGGTAGAAAACAGTTGGAAAAGGAGAAAATACAAGTTAACAGCATTTTCTCCTTTTCCCGTAAATTTTTCTAAGAGATGTCTTTCTCAGGGTCATTAAAATTTTGGAATGTGTGGTAATGGGTTAAAATATTTCTTTACCGGTTTGATCGATTGATGACAGGAATTCATAGCACATCTTCTTTCTTTTCTTCATAGGCTGAGCTTTCACCACATCCACAGCTATTGAAATAGAAGGGAAAATCCTGTGATTTCCTTTTTTCAGGTATGCTATAGTTTGACAAGACTGCTTTATTTTCAGTACATGTATTTCCATGAGTGTTCATTTTTCTTAACCCATTGTTTGTTTAACTCTTTACCAAACAACAAAATGTTAGACTGGTCCAAATTGAAAGCATTTGCAGAAGACAAAATAAAAGTGACTAAAAGTTTGAAATTTGTTTCCAGCAGGGTAGAAAACATTGTGGGAAAGGAGAAAATGCTGGTTACCAGCATTTTCTCCTTTTCCCTCAAGGTTTTCAAAAGGCTATTTCCTCAGGGTTGTTAAAACTCGGGATTGTGTGGTAAAGAGTTAAGTCTTTTAATGTTAGTGGCATGTTCCTCAAATAACGATTTTAGCAAAATAAGAGACATAAGTTTTTTTGCGAAACCAGGCCCTAGGTGTTTAACTCTGCTATCAAAATTATTTAAGTAATATTGCTGTGGCCTGTGCACCAATTCATGCTTTCCTTGTCTTTGCATAACATTCTTCCCAAGGCAACAGCCTCTTTGTTTGTTTGATGTCTAATTGTGTTTTCAACATCATTCCTTAACTTCACACAACATTCTTCTGAGCATCCACCATTTTGATAAACTAACTAGAGGCGCTTGAGCGCCTGTATCGCTCCACAGGCCTGATATTTCTATAATGGCGAAAGGAAGTTTTTAACAATTATCATTCAATCCTGCATTTTAGCTCACTAAAGAAACAATTTGGTAGACAACCACCATAGGAACTTACCTGCAAAACAACAATGAAATCCAATGAATAGTTTTAGAGAAGAAATTTTTCAAAGATTTTACTTTATACCATAAAAGGAAAATGAGTCTCCCATAAAAGCCATGTTTTTTGACAGATCTTTTTTTTCTTAAGGAATTCTGTAAACCTGTATCTAAGGAACATTCCTGCAAAAAAATAATGCTATCCAAATAGCGGTTTGGGAGGAGAAGATTTTTAAAGGTTTTTTACTTTGGTTGCCATGGCAACCAGAATTCTTCATGGAACACAATTATTTGAAGGAATTTGAAAGAGGACCACCAAAGGAACATTCCTGTGAAATTTGGTAAAAATCCAGTCAATAGTTTCTGAGGAGAAGTTTTTTAAAGAAAAAGTTTACGGACGCACACACGGACGAACGGACGAACGAACGGACGGACGGACGCACGACGGACACAACGCCATGACAATAGCTTGCTGGCCTTCGGCCAGTGGAGCTAAAAATTAATGTATGTGCTTGTATATAAAACATATTACAGTTATTTACCATTTATTTCAATAGCAGTTACAATGGTGCTGATACAGTTCTTTGTGTGCCCACGGTTGGCTGGTGTACATAGTTTACAAACAAAAATTTATAGGCCTTTTTATTTGTGAAAATATCAAAGATCTGTTGGTGGGGGAGAGGTTCTAATGAAAGATAAAATTGTGTTGGCAGTATCCTTTTTTATTGACCTCAGTTCTAATCATATCTGTTGGTGGGGGAGGGGTTCTAATGAAAGATAAAATTGTGTTGGCAGTACCCTTTTTTATTGACCTCAGTTCTAATCATATCTGTTGGTGGGGGAGGAGTTCTAATGAAAGATAAAATTGTGTTGGCAGTACCCTTTTTTATTGACCTCAGTTCTAATCATATCTGTTGGTGGGGGAGGGGTTCTAATGAAAGATAAAATTGTGTTGGCAGTACCCTTTTTTATTGACCTCAGTTCTAATCATATCCTGTTGGTGGGGGAGGGGTTCTAATGAAAGATAAAATTGTGTTGGCAGTACCCTTTTTTATTGACCTCAGTTCTATCATATCTGTTGGTGGGGGAGAGGTTCTAATGAAAGGTAAAACTGTGTTGGCAGTATCCTTTTTTATTGACCTCAGTTCTATCATATCTGTTGGTGGGGGAGAGGTTCTAATGAAAGATAAAATTGTGTTGGCAGTATCCTTTTTTATTGACCTCAGTTCTAATCATATCTGTTGGTGGGGGAGAGGTTCTAATGAAAGATAAAATTGTGTTGGCAGTATCCTTTTTTATTGACCTCAGTTCTATCATATCTGTTGGTGGGGGAGGGGTTCTAATGAAAGATAAAATTGTGTTGGCAGTATCCTTTTTTATTGACCTCAGTTCTAATCATATCTGTTGGTGGGGGAGAGGTTCTAATGAAAGATAAAATTGTGTTGGCAGTATCCTTTTTTATTGACCTCAGTTCTAATCATATCCTGTTGGTGGGGGAGGGGTTCTAATGAAAGATAAAATTGTGTTGGCAGTATCCTTTTTTATTGACCTCAGTTCTATCCTCCCTCTTCCAGCTTTTTTCTTGGCACAACCCTGAGACAACTGTTTGTAGAGAGAAACAAATGGCAAAGGACATTCATACATGTCAGCATATTATACCCTGGTCATCCAAAAGGTATGGAATTAAGGCTACAGCTTGCCAGCTCTTAAATAGACAATCCCATCTGTTAATGACCCTGAGAAAGACATCATTTGTATACATAGTAGGAAAGGAGAAAACACTGGTAATCAGCATTTTCCTCTTTGCTGACAATGTTTTCAAAAGCCCTCTTCCTCAGGGTCACTAAAAGTCAGGATTCTTTGATGATGGTTTTTATCTTTCAACTAACCAAATATCCATGCAATATACCACGGATATTTATAGAAATTTTTGATATACCACAGATATAAATTTATAGAACATAAATGTATTTTCTGCGTCATGTTTTATAATGTAGTCAGCATCATTTGTGACGTCATTATTACAGCTGATCCATATCCATTTGATCTGCAAATATTGCTAAATTAGTGTTTTTCATTGTTAGAAATAATAAACAGCAACAAATCAGATGTTAATAGATAAATAGAATATGTACAGAGGGTTGCCGTATATCAAAAATATCTGACTCAGTTGTGAGAACTGATAACTGTCTCACCAAGGCTCTACAATCATCAATTCTCCCAACTTTGTTAGATATTTTTGATATACGACAACATTATGTACATATTCTCTATAAACCTAATGTCTAAGTACCATGGTCTAGATCCTCCTCCTCTGTGTTTGTGCGTGCAACTGCTGCCTTCAGATCTTTTAGTTCTAAAAACTTCAGCAGTCTTTTTAATTTCACCTGTAAAAGTAAAATAGAGGAAAAAATATTCTGTTTGACTCTGCCAAATGACACAATTTTATACCCATGCAAATTGAAAGCATTTTGCAGATTATAATGTAAACATAGCAAAAAAAAAGGGATTTGTCTTTTAAATGGGAAGAAAATATTTTGGGACATGAAGAAAATGCTGGTTGCCATCATTTTTTTCTTTTCCCACAATGTTTTCAAAGTCTACATTCTAAGGGTACATACATAAAGAATTATTTGGTAAAAGGTTTTCTTATAACACATTGAAAATAAAACATGTACTATTAAACTATCTCTCAAAACAACAGTTCAATCTTTGAAGGGGGGTGGCAACATTTTGTTCCTCTCCCTACAATGTTTTCCAGTGTTTTTCCAATGTTTTTAAAAGCCCTCTTCCTCAGGGTCATAAAACTCATTACGATCATTTTGAAAAGAGTTCAATAAATGAGCAATGGTCTGTGAAAAGGGGGCTTAACGCATCTGCAAAAGTACCGACCCAGGTCAGTCCACGCAGGCTGACCTGGGCTGAGACTTTTTTCCTTTTTGAAAATTTTCTGCGTGTTAAAGGACCAGTGTACTTCGTGATTCAGTCAGTCGTAAGACAAAATGGATTTTATGGAATCATAATTATGTGATGACTTGCTTAGTATAAAGCATTCACGGAGATGCATTAAGACCCCTTTTGCCAGAGCATGCCTCATTAATAGGATCGTACATAAGTTGGTATTTGAGAAAGAGTTTTACTGAATGAGGAAAATTTTATTGAACGAGCCTCTGGCCAGCTTAATAACATTTTTATAGATTTAAGTTTAATCAAATTTCATCTCAAAAGCCAAGGACTGTCAGTTTCTTTTTATTGCATATAAAAATCTTGCAAACTAGAACTTGTTTTTTTACAAAAAAAAAAAACAGATGTCTCCCCTCTTTTTGGTGTCAGAAGGATTGATATGTCACCAAGGCAATTTCTAACTGAAATAATGGTCATTTTTCTCTAACGGTTTTCGAGTTATAGAGCAGACACAAAATTGTACGTAAAATGAGTAAGGAAAATAATCAAAGGGAAATAACTCGAAAAATATACAATTCAGAGTTATGGTTCTTACGCATGACACTTTGTCTCATGGTGCTTTACAAATGTGTGAAGTTTTACCAAAATATCTTAAAAGGTTTTCGAGTTACAGAGCTGACACGATTTGTGACGGACAGACAGACAGACGGACAGGGAAAAACAATATGTCTCCCGACCCTGACGGGGGGAGACATAATTATAGGACAGAATACAAAACCATACATGCAAACATGTAATTTCTATCAATAACAATGGAATCACATAATTATGAAGTCACACAACCCATATCTCAAATCTATGTAAGATATAAAAAATTATAATCTGTTTATTACACCAAAAAAAAGAGAGTTTATGTGATAAATACCTTGTCTTTCCTCATCAGAAACAGTATGTCCTCTGCCCCAATCATTTTAGCCCCTCTCATGGAAGCAATGTCAGTTGCCTTGTATAACTGTAAATAAAGACAAAAAGATTGAAGAAAGGATAATATAATTATATTCTGTCATGATTCAAATACAACTTACTACAGCACTTTCACTGGAAAGCTATAAAAAAACAGACATATGGCATTTCTTACCTTGTACTTGAAATTAAACAAAAAATCATAAACAGATTAATAAAGCATAATTACCACTCTACTAAAATAAAATAAAATTTTAGACTGGTCCAAATTGAAAGCTTTAATTTGGAAAGCATTTACAGCTGACAAATTAAATGCTGCACAAGTGATGGAATGCAGCTTTGACAGGGCAGAAAACCTTGTGGGAAAAGGAGAAAATGCTGGTTACCAGCATTTTCCCCTTTTCCCACGACGTTTTAAGAGCCTTATCCATAAGGGTCATTAAAACTCTGGCATGTCTGGTAAAGGTTTGATTTGTAATTAAGGATTTCAAGAAGCACTTGCTGATTTTTTTTCCCTTATTTTGTATTTTTTGGTGAATGCAGGGATCGTATATACACAGGGATCGTATATACACATATAAGATCCCTGGTGAATGAGAGCAACTTTCACCATACATCTTCATTAACATTAAATTTTACCATACAAAATTTAGACTTAATGAAATTGAAAGCATTTGCAGAAAACAAAGTAAATGTTGTGCAGATGATGGGTATTGTCTTTGAAAGGGTAGAACACAGTAGGCTACCAGGTTTTGTTTTTACCTTTACCCACTTATTTCTCCGATTTGAATCTACACTGTCAGCTTTGCTGAAACAATCTGTCCTATGTCAACCTCAAAAACTATGATCATTTGGGTGTTTTTCATGTCTGAATTTATTTTCATTTTGTTCACTAGGTGCTTTAATGCCTAACATCCTTACCAGTGTAATCATCTGATGTTGTGTAATCTCTTCCACTAGAACTGCAGACTCTTGTAAAGGTCGTCTACAATCACCAAGACCATGCCTAGAATAGAATTATGACCTTTATGACCAAAATAAATTCCACCTGAAAAGTATCAGTTTTCTTTCCTCATTATCCTGAGGAGATTTTTTTTTACATAGCTGAATGCGACATAGCTGAATGAGCTGGCTTTTGACCTACTTTTTGGTACTGATAACGAATGAACAGATAGAAATTTGTGATTGGTTAAAAATGTAGAGGTGTTTATTGTAAGGGCCCCTGTGGTCAAAGATGTAGACATGGTTATTCTATGCCTTCTAAAGGTCCCTGCCTATTTGCTGGCAAATTTACACTGTCCATCTTTTTTAAAGATATTTCTTGTTTTATCTTTTAGGAGATTATTATTTTTGAAAATTTTGCAGAGACAACATTGCTTGGAATTTACTGAGTGCTAATTCCTTATCGCTAAACTAGACAACAAAATTTTATGATTTATCCTATTTGAAACACTTGTAATCATTACAAATAACATTGGTCTCATATGACAAGACTTGTCATTTGATGGTTAGAAAACACTGTGAGAAATAGAGGAAAGGATTATGTGGTGACAGATCAAACTTTCTAAAAATATTTGAGCATTGACATGAATTTCAGAGAATGCTGTGATCTAGTATGAATCAAAGTTTCTCTGGTAGAATACTTAGATTCTTTTTAATGTGGGTTTTTTTTTTGCTTCTTTCATCATTTTGTTGTTAACAACCTAATAAAGAAGCTGGTTGCCAACATTTTCTCCTTTTCAAACATTGTTTTGTATCCTGTCAAAGCAAAATTCCATTTTGAGCTACATTTAAATTGTAATCTGAAAATGCTTTCAATTTGGACAAGTCTATATTTTTGTCATGTGGTAAAGAATTGGACAAAACAGTATCAGAAAGTGTAGATCCAAAATCAGACACGGTGTTCTGCAGCTCAATCCTAATCAACAATGTATGCAATAACAAGTTTACCCTCTCCCATACGACAAACTTTAGACTTCTGAATTTGAAACATCTGCTGGCAATAAATTTAAAATTGGTACAAATAAGTATAATTTCAATCACTGGACTGGACACCAGCATTTTCTCCTTTGCCCACTATGTTGTAAAAGCTCTCCAGCTCAGGGTTTTTAAAATTTGGACTTGTATAGTAAAGGGTTAAAGCCTCAGGATGAATTTGCTAAAACATCACAAGAGGAAAAAGATTTGGACCATACAAGCTAGTGCTAATTGCTCTGACAGCAAGCTCTTCATATCCAATGACCTCTGTGACATTGAATGACCTTTCTTTCTAATAAAGGTCAACTGGAGTGTGAGGACCAATAATTAACTTTCTTCTCAATCTGCTCTAGCTCATTTTTCAACATAGCTTAGCTCTTTTGCTGCTGCCTTTGTTAATTCATTTTCTTAAAAACTTTTTACCAAACGACAAAATTTTAAACTCATCCAAATTCAAAGCATTTGCAAACAACAAATTGAATGTGGCCAAAATGATCATTTTATTTTTTGAAAGGGTAGAAAACATTGTGGGAAAAGGAGAAAATGCTGGTTACCAGCATTTTCTCCTTTTCCCACAACGTTTTCAAAAAGCTCCTCCCTCAGGGTTGTTAAAACTCCGGATTGTGTGGTCAAGGGTAAAGTCTTAAAACACTGATTATAATAGATTTCACCTGCACTTGGAGGTCACTGTGGTCACAAGTTAGCATTGGGCAAGACAGGACTGTGTAGATCTATGATCAGATAGCACATTCTGTGCATTCTGATCTTGACATACACAGTTTGCATAAGCCTTTTAAGTTGCCAGTGGCAGTGAAACAGTTAAGAGAGATTGATTTAATCTATCAATATCTCTTTAACCCTTGGCCACACAATCCCAAGTTTTAACACCCTATGGAAGCCAATCTTTTAGAAACATTTTGGGAAAAGGAGAAAATGCTGGTTACCAGCATTTTCTCCTTTCCCAAAATGTTTTCTACCCTTTCTACCAAAAATTCCAATGTTTGAGCCACATCTAATTTTTGTCGTCTGCAAATGCTTTCATTTTGGGCCAGTCTAAAATTTTGCTGTTTGGTAAAGAGTTAAATAGCCTTCAACACCTTTCCTTTCAGCTGTTTGGCAGAGATGGCTGTTTGACATGCTGAATTTGGTTATTTATCACTAGACTTTGATGATTTGCTGTTAATATAAAAATAATGACAAGAAATTAAGATTACATCATTGCTATATAACATCATTACTTTGATTATAAAAAATTTACACAATTTGACAACATAATGGAAAACAAGTTCATTGCTCTTGCTGCATAATATCTCCATTTCCAATGGTGTTTTGCAGTCTCCTGCATTTTTTATATTTGATTTATCTATATTTACAATTGTTCTAATCATACAACTATATTTTCAGTTTGGTCAGGTCTAAAAACTGAGCCACGTGAGACTTAGCATCACAATTACACAATCAACTTTATTTGATTTGATTTTTGTCAGCCCTCAATAGCGAGTGTTTAAAGCATTAGAATGGAAAAAAGCAACTACATGTACTTGTTCAATTTTTCAAAAATTTGTCCTCTTGCAACAATTTTTCACATCCCACATATTATAATATTATATCAAAACAGGAATAGTTCTATAGTCATTAAAGCTTTTTCTGCTAAGAGTCAAATACTAGCATACAAGCATGTTCTGTAATGAGCTAACTAATGAGATAAATGACAACAAAATAGTAGATGTGTCCGAATTAAAAGCTATTTGCAGAAGACAAAGTAAAGGTTTCTCAAAACATAAAATCTTTCTTTAAAAAGGTTAAAAACATTGTGAGAAAAGGCCAAAATGATGATTACCAGAATTTTCTCCTTTTCTCATAACATTTTCAATCATCTTCTTCCTTGAAGCTGTAAAAACACCAGGGAAAAGGACTGTGTGCCGAAGGGTTCTCATGGAAAATAGTCTGATGGGTCAAAGGCTGTCTTGCTATTTTAAAGACCAGAATAACAAGAACATAGACAGGGAAAACATGCCTCTGCTTGTTTACAGGATATTTATGTATTTTTTTCTGCAACCTTTTTAAAAGGTCATCATCATATGAAAAACAACTTGTAATGTAATGGAAAGAGTTTCAAACATCTGCATGACTACATGAACGGCACACTTCCTGCGTCATGGCAACCAATTTACCATCATCATTATTTCAACAAGACATTGTGTTTTATGAAAAAAGAAGTTTTAGAAATTAGATGCAAACCAATAAATTTTCCCAAGTGCTTTTGTACATGACAATGGGGTGTTCTGAGGCATTTTGAATGCCCTTTCCTTCTTAGAAGTTGCCATGTGTATGTATTGTAACCTCGCACACCTTTCTTTTCATTGTATCAACTGCACATGACTTTTACCCTTTTTTATGAAGTTAAGTGTTGTAAAGACCCTAGTGGTAAAAGTCTTTTGGAAACATTGTGAAAAAAGGAGAAAATACTGATAACAGCATTTTCTCCTTTTCCCAAAATGTTTGTTACCCTATTATCAACAAATCTTATTGCTAGAGCCACATTTAATTTATTGTCTACAAATCCTTCCATTGTGGAAAAGTTTTAAAAAAAATTGTATGTTAAGTAGTTAAAATACTGTGACAAATACCTTGTGCATTTTCTTCATTTTTCATACTGTTATCTTGGCTGTTTTGGCAGATGAGTTCGTGCCTCGATATTTTGTCTTTTTTCAGAAACATTTCATCTGAATTACTCTACTTTTATCACCTATTTTGTCATGCAGCCTGCAACTCTTATTAAAACATTGAGCCATAAGGAAGAAATTTCGAATCGTCTGATCTTGATCTACATTTTGGCAAAACCTAAGTTTTTATGGGTTACGGTTACTTTGCTTAACTCTTTATCAAACAACAAAACATTAAGACCTGTCCAAGATGAAATCATTTTCAGACAACATAAATGTGACTCAAAATTTGAAATTTGGTTTTTTTAAAGGGTAGAAAACATTGTGGGAAAAGGGGAAGATGCTGGTGTCCAGCATCCCCACAATGTTTTCAAAAGTCTTCTTCTTCGTTAGGGTCATAAAAACTCTGGATTATATATTAAAGATTTAACTCTTTAGCAAACAACTGACAATTCTAATGATTCCGAGAAAAAAATGCTTTTAAAAACACTATGAAAAAAGGAGAGGATGATGGTCACCAGCATTTTCCCCCTTTTTCTACAGTGTTTTTTACCCTTTCAAAGACAAATGCTATCATTGGAGCAATATTTAATTTGTTGTCTGAAATTGTTTCAAATGTACAGTAACCTTGACTGACATCTCTTTCCCTAAGCCAACTTCAATTTCCAAAATAAAAGTTTATGGATGAAAAATATACCAGAGGTGAAAACAGTGTAATCAGCACCTACATGCTTAACATCATTTATCCCACCCTCTAAAACCCTTCAATACATGCAGTTTTACAAACAAACAGACATGATGATGTATTTAGATCATCTGCTAGATCATGTGGCAATATTTTCAAATCATGTGACTACAAAGTGGTGCCAAATATAATGAAGTTGCAATGACTTTTTGAAGAATTCCATTGAAGTAACATGAATCAATTTCAAAATGGCTGTCGGATCGTGGTGAAGGTCATGCTGGGGTTTCTTTAGAAAATCTGGTTGAAATGGAATTATATTTATTGTGACGCTTATTGAAAGATGATGGTAAGAATTGATACTGTTTGAATATGTTGTTGGTACTAAGTAGTTTTTTCTTATTGCACCTTAACTCTTTACGAAACGACAATATGTTAGATCGGTCCAAATTGATAGCATTTGCAGACGACAAAATAAACGTAGCGGAAAAATTGAAATTTGTTGTTGGAAGGGTAGAAAACATTGTGGGAAAAGGAGAAAATGCTGGTTACCAGCATTTTATCCTTTTCCCACAATGTTTTCAAAAGGCTTCTCTCATAGGGTCGTTAAAAGTCGGGACTGTGTGGTAAGGCTTAAGTATTATGAACTTACATGCCACAAGGCTACAAATGTTCAAACATACAAAAAACTTTTTACCAATCTATATAAGCCCTGACAATTTTCTTTGCAGGATATATCCCTCTACCATGAAATCTAGGATATATCCCTCTACCATGAAATCTAAGACAGAAATCATCAATTGATTTTGATCTATTTTGTAATCTGCAAGTGCTTTTGATTTGGTACAGTCCAAATTTTTGTCATTTGGTAAAGAGTTTGGCAAAACCAATTGAAACAACAGTCTTAGTGACAAAACATTTTGAAAACCTTGCCAAGTAAAATTGAATTTTAATGAAATAATCTTCCTCTAATTCAACAGCAATTTAGAACTTCACAATATATTAGCCTGTAAATGAATGAATCTTTTTGTTTTATTCATAATCTTTCGCTCATATTGTTACAATCCTGAAGAAAAACAATGACAAACGAAGGTCATAATTACTCTCCTAAATCTCTACAAAACAACAATATTTTCGACATGTCAAAATTGAAAGCATTTGCAGAAGAATTTAATGTAGCTCAAATGATGGAAATTGCCTCTCAAGGGAAGAAAACATTGTAGGAAAAGGAGAAAATAATGGATACCAGCATTTTCTCCTTTTCCCAAAATGTTTTCAAAAGTCTGTTCTGCCAGGGTCGTTAAAACTCAGGGATTTTGTGGTTAAGTGTTAACTGTGTTCCACATAATCCCATGTTTTCATGACCCTAAGAAAGAAGAGTTTTGAAAACATAAGAAAATAAAGACATTGCTGGCAACCAGAATTTTTCTCCTTTTCACACAATGTTTTCTACCCTATCAAAAACAAATCCTACCATATGGGCCATATTTATTGTCTTTAAATGCTCCCAATATGGATGAGTTGACAAAATTTGTTGTCTAGTGGAGAGAGAACCCTTTACAAAGAAATCCTGACTTTTACTTACACTGGTGAAGAAGGCTTTTAAAAACATTGATGGAATAAGGAGATAATGCAGCTAACCAGCACTTTCTCTTTTTCTCAAAATGTATTCTATCTTATCAAAGATGAATTCCATTGTTTGAGACACTTTAATGTTGTCTGCAAATGCTTTCAATTTGGATCAGTCTACAAACTTTGTTGTCCGGTAAAGAGTTAACTCTTTACCACACAATCCCGACTTTTAACGACCCTGAAAGAGAAGGCTTTTGAAAACATTGTGGGAAAAGGAGAAAATGCTGGTAACCAGTATTTTCTCCTTTTCCTACAATGTTTTCTACCCTATCAAAGACATAAATCATCATTTCAGCTACATCTAATTTGTCGTCTGTAAATGCTTTCAATTTGGTCCAGTCAAAAATTTCGTCGTTTGGTAAAGAGTTAATAAAAACTAATATATTAATACCAAATTAGAAACCAATCTGAAAATCTTGCCTGGTAAAATTGAATTTTGATGAAATAATCTACCACTAATGCAACAGCAATTTTGTCCTTCACAACATTATTAGTTTGTAATTGAATCAAACCCCCCCCCCCCCCTTGGTTTCATTTAACTCTTTACCCCACAATCATGACTTTGAGCTATCCTGAAAAAAAAGATCTTTTGAAAACATTGTGGGGAAAAGGAGAAAATGCTGGTGATCAGCATTTTCTCCTTTTCTTGCAATGTTTTCTACTACGTCAAGAATAAATACCATCATTTGAACAAGAGGGCCATGATGGCCCTGGATCACTCACCTGAGTCGATAGGCGAAATTTCACTCCACATGAATAATTCAATTTCTGACCATTTGTCAAGTCAACTGAAGTAAAAATGTGGCCTCTAGCGTGTCCACAAGGAATTTTCTTAAGTTGACCTAGTGACCTACTTTATCACCAAAGGTGACCCAATTTTGAACTCATCAAAAATTTTTCTAGACAATCATTCTGAACAGTTTTCAAGTACATTGAGCAATAAATGTGGCCTCTAGAGTGTCCACAAGATATTTCTTTAATTTGACCTAGTGTCCTAGATTATGACCCCAGGTGACCATTGTGACCAACTTTCAAATCAACTGACTAACAAATGTGGCCTCTAGAGTGCCCACAAGGTATTTCTTTAATTTGACCTAGTGACCTAGATTATGACCCCAGGTGACCCAATTTCAATCTATTGCAATATTTTATCAAGACAAACATTCTGACCAATTTTCAAGTCAATTGAGCATGAAATGTGGCCTCTAAAGTGCCCCAAAGGTACTTCTTTAATTTGACCTAGTGACCTAGATTATAACCCCAGGTGACCCAATTTTGCACTCATCTTAAGATTTCATCAAGAGAAACATTCTGACCAATTTTCAAGTCAACTGAGCATGAAATGTGGCCTCTAGGGTGCCCAAAGGTATTTCTTTAATTTGACCTAGTGACCTAGATTATAACACCAGGTGAGCCAATTCAAACTCATCTTAGATTTCATCAAGAGAAACATTCTTACCAATTTTCAAGTAAATTGAGCAAAAAATGTGGCCTCTAGAGTGCCCACAAGGTTATTTCTTAATTTGACCTAGTGACCTAGCTTATGACCCCATTTGATCCAAATTCAGACTCATGTGACATTTCATCAAGAAAAATACTCTGACCAATTTTCAGGTCAATTGAGCAAGAAATGTGGGCACTTTAGAGGTATTTGTTTAATTTGACCTAGTGACCTAGTTTATGATCCAAGGTGACCCAATTTAAAACTCATCCGATACTTTAGCAAGACGAATAGTCTGACTAAGTTTCAGGTCATTTGAGCCATAAATGTGGCCTCTAGAGTGCCCACAAGGTATTTCTTCAATTTGATCTTGTGACCTAGTTTATGACCCCAGGTGACCCAATTTTGAACTCACTGAACATGTTGTGGTCAGGTGGGCTAACAAACTTAGAACAGGATTACTACATAACAAATATCAAAGTTCTATGCCTCCCAGTTTTAGAGACGAAGAATTTTGAAGTTTTCCTTCTTTGTCCCCATGTTCAAACTTGTGACCCCCGGGGTGGGGCCAGTTTTGACCCCAGGGCCATCATATGAACAAACTTGGTAGAGGCCCACTAGGAGATGCTACATACCAAATATCAAAGCTCTACGCCTTCCACTCTAGAGAAGAAGAATTTTAAAGTTTTCCTTCTTTGTTCCTATGTTCGAAATTGTGACCCTCGGGGTGAGGCCAGTTTTGACCCAAGGGGGCATCATATGAACAAACTTGGCAGAGGTCCACTAGGAGATGCTACATACCAAATATCAAAGCTCTACGCCTTCCAGTTGCAGAGAAGAAGAATTTTAAAGTTTTCCCTTTTTTGTTCCTATGTTCAAACTTGTGACCCCCGGGGCCGGGCCAGTTTTGACCCCAGGGGCATCATATGAACAAACTTGGTAGAGGTCCTCTGGGAGATGCTACATAACAAATATCAAAGCTCTACGCCTCCCAGTTTTAGAGACGAAGAATTTTAAAGTTTTCCTTCTTTGTTCCTTTGTTCTAACTTGTGACCCTCGGGGCGAGGCCAGTTTTGACCCCAGGGGCATCAAATGAACAAACTTGGTAGAGGTCCGCTAAGAGATGCTAAATACCAAATATCAAAGCTCTATGCCTTTCAGTTTCAGAGAAAAAATTTTAAAGTTTTCCTTCTTTGTTCCTATGTTTAAACTTGTGACCCCCGGGGCGGGGCCAGTTTTGACCCCAGGGACATCATATGAACAAACTTGGTAGAGACCCACTAGGAGATGCAACATACCAAATATCAAAGCTCTGCTCCTTCTAGTTTCAAAGAAGAAGAATTTTAAAGTTTTCCTTCTTTGTTCCTATGTTCGAACTTGTGACCCCCGGGGCGGAGCCAGTTTTGACCCCAGGGGCATCATATGAACAAACTTGGTAGAGGTCCACTAGGAGATGCTACATACCAAATATCAAAGATCTACGCCTTCCAGTTGCAGAGAAGAAGAATTTTAAAGTTTTCCCTTTTTTGTTCCTATGTTCGAACTTGTGACCCCCGGGGCGGGGCCAGTTTTGACCCCAGGGGCATCATATGAACAAACTTGGTAGAGGTCCTCTGGGAGATGCTACATAACAAATATCAAAGCTCTACGCCTCCCAGTTTTAGAGACGAAGAATTATAAAGTTTTCCTTCTTTGTTCCTTTGTTCTAACTTGTGACCCTCGGGGCGAGGCCAGTTTTGACCCCAGGGGCATCAAATGAACAAACTTGGTAGAGGTCAACTAGGAGATGCTACATACCAAATATCAAAGCTCTATGCCTTTCAGTTTCAGAGAAGAAGAATTTTAAAGTTTTCCTTCTTTGTTCCTATGTTTAAACTTGTGACCCCCGGGGCGGGGCCAGTTTTGACCCCAGGGACATCATATGAACAAACTTGGTAGAGGCCCACTAGGAGATGCTACATACCAAATATCAAAGCTCTGCTCCTTCTAGTTTCAAAGAAGAAGAATTTTAAAGTTTTCCTTCTTTGTTCCTATGTTCGAACTTGTGACCCCCGGGGCAAGGCCAGTTTTGACCCCAGGGGCATCATATGAACAAAATTGGAAGAGGTCCACTAGGAGATACTACATACCAAATATCAAAGCTCTATGCCTTCCAGTTTCAGAGTAGAAGAATTTCAAAGTTTTCCTTCTTTGTTCCTATGTTTAAACTTGTGACCCCCTGGGCGGGGCCAGTTTTGACCCCAGGGGCATCATATGAACAAACTTGGTAGAGGTCCACTAGGAGATGCTACATACCAAATATCAAAGCTCTACGCCTTCTAGTTTCAAAGAAGAAGATTTTCAAAGATTTTGCATTTTTTTCCTTTTTGTTGCCATGGCAGCCAGAGTTTTGGGTGGAATTCAATTCTTTGAACAGCTTTGGTAGAACTTCACCAAAGGAACATCCCTGCAAAGTTTCATCAAGATTGGCCCAGTGGTTTAGGAGAAGATGTTTAAAGAAATTGTTGACGGACGCCGGACATAGGGCGATCACAATAGCTCACCTTGAGCACTTTGTCCTCAGGTGAGCTAAAAACATATGAATTGTCCTCTGTAAATTCCCTCAATTTGGACAAGTATAATATTTTGCTGTGTGGTAAAGGGTTAAGTCTTTCGTGCATAATGGTATATTACAACAACCTGAGCCCCAGTAGCTCAGTCGGTAGTATACAGGACTCAAGAACAGGGGGGCGCTGGTTGAATCCCCGGCTTGGCCAATTCCTGTCCGAGGACTGATGCTAGTCATTGCCACAGGATTCATTCCTCTCTCACCGCTGACCATTGTTTCGACGAGACTTAAGTGGGAAAGCAGACGGTCGCTTGGAAAGAATATTGTGCAGAGCACTCTAAAAGTGGTTATTACTGCAGGTCTTAAATTTCGCGAATAACAAAATACTGACCTTACGTGAGTTTATATTTCCATGAGAACTATTACCATTATCATTCAATTTAACAAATACTCATTTTCACTTCGATAAAAAGTATTTAAATTTCTTAAATTGGCAGTATTAACCACTGCTAGACTGGTTTTCTGGTCGGCTTTGATGAAAAAAGCATTCATTGATGTCTACAAGGGTCCCTGTCAATCGCTCCCACATGACTCGGTGTCTAGGTAAAATATACCTTAGTCTAGCTTAAATTTACGATGGTGGATACCTTCGCAGTTTTTATCAATACGAAAACCGCAAAGATTTCCATGTCACAAACATTTCCGGTTTTACAGTTCTGGTAAAAGAAACTCCAGGAAAGCATGGTTAGGTGCACTGGCCCCCGCAATATATCTGAAATAATATTGACAATGGTGTTAAACACCATACAATCATACAACCATGTTACAACAATTCTGCCAAAACATTTATGACAAATGACCGTTACCACACAGTCCAAAGTTTAAATGACCCTGAAAAAGAAGCTTTTACAAAAAGCACTGTGGGGAAAAAGGGAAAAGAAAGCTGGTAACCAGCATTTTCTCCTTTTCCTGCTCTATTTTCTACCCTTTCACAGTTTGAAATCAGAACTTAAATCAGTTTTAACTCTTTCCATACAATACAGGACACCAGAAGCTTTTGCAGACTGTGTAGATCAAGATCAGACTGCACAGAACATGCAGTCTGATCTCTGATCTACACTGTCCACTACTATGTTCTAGATTATGAACACACTGTCTCTTGATCTTGCAGACGAAATGTATTTATAGCCTTTGAGAAAATACAATTTGAGCCATGCTCTGTGAAAAGTATCGACCCAGGTCAGCCTGCGCAGTTCGCGCAACCTGACCAGTTCGCGCAGGCTGACCTGGGCCGAACTTTTCGCTATTGGTCAATTTTCTGTTTGTCAAAGGACCAGTCTACCTTACGATTAAGTCGGACATTTAAAAAAGTAGCTCTTGGGTTGGTATCATGTATCACGGTGATGCATTAAGCCCCCTTTTGCCAAAGCATGGCTCATTTATTTATTCAGTAGTGAAAGAGTCAATTTGTTTTCTGAAAATGCTCTCAGTCTGCACAAGTCTAAAATTTTATTTTTTGGTTTGTTTGTTTGTATGGAGTTTAACGCCACTTCAACAGCTTGGGTCACATCATGGTGGTCAGTGATGCACCTATGTCTTTCCCTGGCTGTCTCAAACCAGTACTGACACAACTTTCTTTCCAAAGCCACTGACTACTTTTCTCAAATGCATCAGAGGTGAGAGGCAAATAATCGCAGGAAAGTAAGTTCGCTGCAACCGGGTATTGAACCCGCAACCTCCAGGTCATGAGTCAGATACGCTAACCACTGAGCCAGCCTGTTTTTTTGGTATAAACTCTGTACTACTGAATCCCATGTTTTCATGACCCTGAAAAAGAAGGCTTTTGAAAACATTGTGGCAAAGGGAGAAAATGCTGGTAAACTTAATCTTTTCCCCCCAGTGTTTAATAAAGTTTTCAAATCTAAATGCCATCATTTAACTCTTTACCACACAATCCCGAGTTTTAATGACCCTTGGAAAGAAGCCTTTTGAAAACATTGTGGGAAATGGAGAAAATGCTGGTAACCAGCATTTTCTCCTTTTCCCGCAATGTTTTCTATTCTATCAATTACAAATTCCACTATTTAAGCCATCTTTTATTTGTCATCTGCAAATGCTTTCAATTTGGACCAGTCTGAAATTTTGTCGTTTGGTAAAGAGTTAAGCACATTATCATCTGCAAATGCCCCAAGCTCTGTCAAAAGGGCTGTTAATGCATCTGCAAAACATATTCACCCATGAAAGTCTGCACGGTCTGTGAAGGCTGACATGAGTCCAAACTTTTTGCTACTGGTCAATTTCCTGCATGTCAAAGGACCATTCCACCTCAAGATTCAGCTGGTTGATAGGCAAAATTTATTTTATGGATTCATAATTATGTAATGACTTGCTTAGTATAATGCATCACCGAATAGCATCTAATTCTTAACCAAACAACAAAATTTTGGAGCACATTGAAAGTTTTGCAATTGACAAATTAAATGTGCAAATGATGAAATATTTCTTTGAAAGGGTAGAATACATTGAAGGAAAAGGAGAAAACGTTGCTTATCTGCATTCTCCTTTCCCCATAATGTTTTCAAAAGATTTCCTCTTTAGGGTCATTACAAGTTGAGACTTTGTGGTAGAGGGAGACCACTCTTTTCCCATAGCACGGCGCAAATGCTTTCAATAAGGACGCATACAGTGGGAGACAGTGATGTACGGGCGTAGGGTGAGAGACAACTATGGTGACTAGCATTTTCTGCTTTTCCAGATACATGTATGTTTTCAAAAAAAAATTGCATCATTTATAAACTCCTTGTCTGTGAATAATTTTTAGACTACTTCATATTGAAAGCAAGATGAAAAAATGGAGATAGTTCAAGTGATGTAATTTGTTTTGAAAGAGCAACAACATAAGCTGGTTAGCTGCATTTTCTCCTTTTCCAAAAATGTTTTCAAAAGCCATCTGTCTTAGATTCCTTGAAACATCCTTGTATAGTAAAGGGTTTAGGTTTGAAAATAAAAACAAAAAGTTTTCATAACTTACATCATCTGCTGTATCTCGGATGTAAACCATTGTTGCGGGGAGGATGCAGACAGGGGAGGATTCTTGTTAGCTCCGCCCACTGTTGGTGAAGCTTGCGCATCTTTGATACTCATGGGTCAGTTTTTGTCATTGGCCAGTGTAAAAAAGTTGGTTTCATACATCAACTGAAAGTAGAAAGTATCCAATATGATCAGCAGCTTGTGTAGTATTTTCACTCTGAGATATAATACATGTGCAAACAAGACCTTGGGATGCAGGTGCCAAGGTTTTGCTGCAGTTGTTTTTTCACTAAAAAATCTATAGTAGAATTGGTACTATACCCTGCCAAAAAAGTTTTGAGAATGACCTGCATTTATCTGATATGCTTTCCCTTTTGTTTGTTAACTCTTTACCAAATGACAAAATTTATGCCCTGTCCAAATTCAAAGCTTCGGAAGACAACAAAATAATTGTGACTCAAAAACTGAAATTTGTATTTGAAAGGGTAGAAAACATTGTGAGAAAGGAGAAAATGCTGGTTACCAGCATTTTCTCCTTTTTCCACAATGTTTTTAAAAGCCTTCTTTCTCAGGGTCTTTAAAGTCGGGATTGTGTGGTAAAGGGTTAATGACTAGCTTAAGGATTGGGCACCCTAATGGGAGACGTGTAACATCGCATTTCATCGCCCAAAAAAGTACGGATTCAGCTAAGACTCTGGTAATCCGTAATCCATCGGCTGATAGACCCTGGTCCCTGCCTTGATTACCGATTACCCAAGTCTTAGCCGAATCCGTACCATTTTGCCAATGAAAGGCAATGTTACACAAATGTTACATGAATCCCATTAGGGTGCTCTATCCTTAAGCTTGAAATGAATAACTTATGTAAAAACAAATATGAAAGAGTATCAAAGTTTACGCAGGATGACACAGACAACAAATGGGCGATGGCAATACTTTGATGTTTTCCTAGAAAACAGCCAAGCCAAAAATTTACACTAAATGCAGAAATCTACCTATGTTACAAAATCTTCAACAAAAGACTACTATTTATCCATTTGTTCTAGAAATAAACAGAATGTTGTCTGACAATCGTTATCATAAAAAGCAACATGCACAGAAAACCTGTCTTTAATTCTTTACCAAACAACCCAATGTTTCAATGAGGCTGAAGAAATGGGCGTCTGAAAAAATATATGAAGTAGGTAATGAAAAAAATGCCTGTAACCAGCATTTTCTCCTTTCCAACAATATTTTTGACCCTTTCGAAATTTCCAAGAAAAAAATTTTAGATACACTTTTCGTCTGCATAATTATGTTTTTATTTTGGACTAGTCAAAAATTCTGATGCCTGGTAAAGAGTTAATCATTTTTAATTGTTACACTTTTACAAAACAAGAGTACTCCAAGGACTCACAAACCAACAATTCACCTTCCTTCCCTGTCTCATGGTTTCTCATAATTTCTCAGAACCCTTTCCTACAAAGTCCTAAGTACCAACAACCCCAAGAAAGATGTCTTCTGAAAACATTGTGGGTAAAAAAAGAGAAAATGCTTGTTATCAGCATTTTCTCCTTTTCCAAAAATCTTTTGTTTCAAACATAAATCCCATCATTTAAGCACGCTTAATTTGGTGTCTGCATATTCTTTCAATACTGACAGGTCTAAAATGTTGACGTCTAGTAAATGGACAAAGATAATAGGAGTGCTCTACCTTTCAAAATAGGACTTCGTCACAATAGCCTGACTGTCTGACTACCTTGACTCTAGCATAAAGCTTCCTATCAGCATTTCATAAAGTCTAAATGCTTGCCTGTGTGGTGTTTAACACTGTTTTCAACATTATTTCAATTATATTCCTTCAGCAAGCGCACCTATCCAAGCTCTCCTGGAGATTCTTTATCAGTATTTCATACAATTTTCTTCCCAAGGCAGTGGCTGTTTCAGTTTTAGCGTATTTATTTTACATTGATTGAGGAACAAGTTCTTGCAATACTAATATAGCTTGATTATACTTCCTGGAAATCACACCAGTACACACGCTAAAGGTGGGGGCAAATGAATGCTCCTAAAGCTGACACCCTCTCTCGGGTACTGAACACAGGACCTTATGGTTGCATGGCCGACGCTCTACCTCACAACAGTTGGCTGCTTTCCAATATCAAAATCATCATAACAATGGTCAGTCATTAGAGATGAATGTATCTTGTCACACTATCTTCAAACTTGGAACTTGGCCATGCTGAGAGTTTGAACCAGCAAGCACTTGGTTTCAAGTCCTGTATCTCACTAACTGAACTACATGGCTTGGCTTTAGCAAATGTTGTTGAATAACAGATGATGTTTCATGCCAATATCAGCATTATTTCAGTAATCATCACTATGACAGCTTACTTCTGAATGTGTGCCCCGCATTTCACTAGTACATGACAACAGCTCTGAATTGTTTTACCCAAGGGCAACACTTCAACAAAAAATAAAGGACAAAGTGCCCCTTTGGTGCTGTTGTCATGATAATTCTCTTCATGATGGAAAAAGAACATGCTATGAAAATCACTGGTTTGTTGCAATCCAAAGAGTATTTTGCCACAAGATTTCATGTCATCTACATTGAATTAAAAATGCCCGCCCAGGTAGCTCAGTCGTTAGTGTATCGACTCATGACCTTGTGGTTGTGAGCTCAATAACCTGTTGAGGCAAACTTTCTTTCCAACAATCTTTCGCCTCTCACCTCTGATGCATGTGAGAAAAGTAGACAGTGACTTCAAAAGAAAGTTGTATCAGTACTGGTGTGAGAAAGCCAGGAAATGAGTAGGTGCACCGACCGCCATGACATGACCTAAGCTGTAAAAACGACGTTAAACTCCAATTCAATCAATCAATGAATTAAAAATGATTCCTATATGGCTGAAGTATTTCCAGCACCACTAGACTACAAAGACTTGTATACATTGTAACAAGTAGACATGCAGAGATTAACCCTTTACCACAATCTTTTAATGACCCTGGGGAAGTTGGCTTTTGAAAACTTTGTGGGAAAAGGAGAAAATGCTGGTAACCAGCATTTTCTCCTTTTACCACAATGTTTTCTACCTTTCCAAAGGCAAATCACATCATTTGAATAACATTATATTTGTCGTCTACACATGCTTTCAATTTCAACGAGTCTAAGCTTTTGTCACGTGGTGAAGTGTCAATAGTGAAATATTTTATTTGATAATTTCTACCGATACATTACACGAACAATAAGACTGCAAAAGTAATAAGCTTTTATAACCTAGTGTTGTAACCAGCATTTTCTCCTTATTTTCCTCAAAGTTTTCTACCCTTTCAAAGACATAAATTTTGCCATCATTTACAACTTTATTTATGGGCCAAGTTTCACAATTTGTCACTTCGTAGAGATCATGAAGTTGAACTTCATATGTACTCGAAAATGTTTGATGTGGTAGTTATAGACAACTTTATTCATTCACAATGAAAGCCGAAAAGACCTATCAGTCCAATCTTGCTTAGTTTTCAAAATCAGAAACTTCTAGCATATAATTATTGCAAGGTTTCATTGTTGACCTAAACTCTTTAGCAAACAACAAAAATATAGATTTGTCCGAATTGAAAGCATTTGCAGACTACAGTTTGAATGTGGCTCAAATAATTGAATATCTCTTTGACATGGTAGAAAACATTGCGCAAAAAGGAGAAAATGCTGGTTACCAGTATTATCTCCTTTTCCCACTATGTTTTCAAAAGACATCTGTTTCAGGGTTGTTAAAACTCGGGATTGTGAGGTACAGGATTAAAGGGTCATCTTTGACTCACCAGCTGTAATCTTACAATCCTTTGATCTAGAATAATTTATTTGTATTTTATGCAAATTGATACTTTTATAGGTGATAAAGGGAAACACAATATCTGGGTAATACCCTGGTTTTGATCTGTGGGGTTCGGAAGTTGTTTTTTGTAGTGTATCAACATGCTGGGTGGTTAGTCATGATCTATTTAACCCTTTACCGCACAATGCCAAGTTTTAACAATGCTGAGAAAGAAAGCTTTTGAAAATATAGTGGGAAATGGAGAAAATGCTGGTTACCAGCATTTTCTCCTTTTCCCACGTTTTCTACTCTTTCAAAAACAAGTTTCAATTTTTGAGTTACATTTAGTTTGTCATCTGCAAAAGCTTTGGATTTTGACAAATCTAAAATTTTGTCATCTGGTATTTAAGAGTTATCTCTTTACCTAACGATAAAATTTTAGACTTGTCCAAATTGAAAGGATTTGCAAGCAACATGAAAAGTGGAGCTTAACTCTTTACCACACAATCCCGAGTTTTAACGACCCTGAAGAAGAAAGCCTTTTGAAAACATTGTGGGAAAAGGAGAAAATGCTGGTTCCAGCATTTTCTCCTTTTCCCACTATGTTTTCTACCCTTTCTCAGACAATTCTTTCCATCTGAGCCGCTTTGAAATTGTTGTCTGCAACTGCATTTTCTCCTTTTCCCACAATGTTTTCTACTCTTCTAAAGTCAAGTTTCAATTTATGAGTCACATTTATTTTGTTGTCTGCAAATGTTTTCAATCTGGACAAGTCTAAAATTATGTCGTTTGGTAAAGAGTTAAATTTTGCAGAAGACAGGTTGCTGGTGTCTGAAATCTTCCTATAATGTTTTCATAAGCCCTCCTTCTTGGGATATTTAGGACAAAGGATTAATTATTAGCAAATTAAATAAATTTCTATGCATGAAAAAGTATGCTTTTTGTGAAAAAGAGGATGAAAAATAGTTAAGAGAGATATATTGGATGGGGGACAAAATAACCTTTTTCCTCTCCATAATTAGGGATAAAATTAATGTGGAGGGGAGTGGGGCCTGTGGGGGTGCTGGCGCTCACTGGCCAGGCCCCTTCTACTATGCATATGTGATCTTGGATCTACATTGTTTTCTCTGAGATATTCAGACCGAAAAAATCTCGGAGAAACTGTAATGAATGTGTAATTTTCACTGACAGATAAATTGTCAATTTCGCTTATTTGGCACCGAAATTGTTCATAATGAATGAGTGAGAGAAACAGAGCTTGCCAGTTATGAACATACAGAAACCTAGATCTCAAATGATAAAATGTAATGGTTCCATTTTTTTAAAAAATCCTTAACCCTTTACCACACAATCACGACACCAAGGAAGAAGGCTTTTGAAAACATTGTGGGAACCAGCATTTTCTCCTTTTCCCACAATGTTTTCTATCCTATCAAAAACTCTAGTTACATCTAATTAGGGGTTTGCAAGTGCTTTCAATTTTGACAAGGCTAAAACATTGTTGTCTGGTAAAGGATTAACCCAAAGAGTGCAGAATAAACTCAATGGACATTTTCTGTCGAGAAATAAAACCAAAAAAGTGCAATTTCAAGGTTGCTTTTGTCTCCAGTGCTACAGCAAAGCGGGCAGTGTTGATTTAAGATCAGGCTTCAAGTTTTGTACAATCTGATCTTGATCTCCTCTGGCTGCTAGAGCAGCTATACTTGTGAAAGGCTTTACAGTATTAAGGCTTTTAAAACAGTATCAAGTTTGTCTAAAAATAGTCAATATGGTTAACCCTCAAAGGGCCTTTCATGACCTTTGTTACGTTTGCATCCAATGAAGATTGAGATCACACTGCATGAAAAATACAGCCTGATCTTTGACCTGCAGTGTCTCTTGAGACTGACACATTATGGACAAAATTCTTGAAATTCCGTTCCTATTTACTATACTTTTTATTTTGGACTGAAAATATGATTGTGGGTTTTGGAGCTAACAGAAATAAAGGCAATAACCCTATGAGTGCCATAATAAGGAAATAAAATATTGTCTGTCTTTAGAAAAAGTTGCAGTTCAAGGCTATTTTGCTATAAATATGAACCGTTTATCTGTCAGGGTAAGAATACACATCCTGTGCAATCTAATCTTGATCTCCACAGTTGGCAAAAGCATCAAAAGATGTCCTAAAAATTTTCAGCATTAAAACAGAATTTTTTAAAATTTAAATCACAATCAGGAGTCTACGGGGAGAAGAGTCAGACTTATATGCAACAAGGGAGTATTGAAGTATTGAATTTTATTAAGCATAGCAGTGCTACGTATATAAAGTCTGAAAGTCTACTGGATCCTGTTGCAAGCATCTGGATGAATAGACCTGGAGGTAATTTGTAGTCATATCTTTCACTATTTCTTCCTTTTTTGGAGGTGTAGATAACTGGATAATTTGGGGGTTAAAAGTTGGTTAACTCTTTAACACACAATTCCGACTTTTGATGACCCTGAAAGAAAAAGCTTTTGAAAACATTATGGGAAAAGAAGAAAATGCTTGTAACCAGCATTTTCCCCTTTTCCCATAATGTTTTCTACCCTTCCGAAAACTAATTTCAATTTTTGAATCACATTTAATTTGTTGTCTGCAAACGCTTTCAAACTGGACCAGTCTAAAATTTTGTCATTTGGTAAAGAGTTAAAAAAAAACCCAATTATCTATCTTTGTTCTGCATCAACTCTTTATCAGACAACAAAATATTGACTTTTCCAACTTGAAAGTATTTGCAGACGACATGATAAATGTGACTCAAAAATTTGAAATTTGTCTTGGGTCGGATAGAAAACATTGTGGGAAAATGAGAAAATGCTGGTTACCAGCATTTTCTCCTTTTCCAATAATGTTTTCAAAAGCCTTTGGGGGTTACAAAAAAAATATCTATCTTTGTTCTGCATTAAGAGATTTTTACCAGACAACAAAATCTTAGACTTGTCAAACTTGAAAGTATTTGCAGACGACATGATAAATGTGCCTCAAAAATTAAAATTTGTCTTGGGATGGATAGAAAACATTGTGGGAAAAGAAGAAAATGCTGGTTACCAGCATTTTCTTCTTTTCATGCAATGTTTTCAAAAGCCTTTTTCTTCAGGGTCGTTAAAACTTGGGCTTGTATGGCAAAGGTTTAAAACCTATCATGTGGGTTCTCATTATACAAGTCTCATTGAGACAAGTCTAAAGAATACCCACAACATAGCTTTAAAGGAAGAAATAAAGTTTTTAGTTAAGAAATTCTGAATTTTAGAATTCGATAACCCCCCTCTTATTTTAACCAATTTATTCTACTCATTGCAATTTGAGTATAATGTAAACATGTAAATCCATTATCTTTTTATTTTTTCAGTTTGCTTTTCTGCTTTTATTTGAATAAGTTACAAATTCTCATTAAGTTTTTATAACTTTTTCTAGGTAGCTAAATGTGCTGTAGCTTGACCTTACTTTTTGGTTTTTGTAAAAAACAATTCAAATGAATAGAATGGTAATTTGCAATTGGTCAAAAAAAGTGCAGGTTTTACATGCGTTTCTATCACTAATCGATACTAGTGTCCTTATTCACAGCATAGCAAATTATTATGATAGAGGGTTATTGCTTTCTTCTACTTCTTGGTAAATTGACAATTTATCTGAGTGTTACCCATCACTAAATGCATACATGAGTATAATTCGGCCAACCTGATTAGATTTCAGAATATGTCATGGAGAGTGAATATATACATGTATATCCACTTAGGCCTAAAGTATTACAATCAAATAGCTTTCACAGTGGTGTGGTATGGTATGATGCCTGACTCTCCAGTGAAGTTGAGTGGCATGCATTACTGCTAGTGCATAGATGGGCCTGTTGGAAATCCAGAGACATAGTTTACTTGTGCAACTTTTTTTCCTTTTTTAACAACCACTAGGCTTAATGATCTTGAAATATATACAGGGTGTCTGGAAAGTAAGGTAACACTTTTGTACACTGATAAAATGGCTCTTTATTTCACAGATAAAAGAGATGAAAATATATATACATGCATGATTATTATGAAAGTTTTTCGTGTGAACATTTCATTCAATTTTCATTACATTACGCACTTTAATTAAGATTTCGATTAGGAAAAAAAAAAGGAAATTGTTGGCAAGGTCACTATTGATTATTTCTCTTCATACTGAGCGACAAAAGAGTTTCAATATTCATATTGCAGTACCTCTGTGCGGTCTATCTCTTTTACAGACATTTCTTGTATTTTCTGCATCTATAAGTAGTACCTTCTACAGAGCTCCAGATATGAGGGAGTGATAGTATTCTAAATCCATCATTTCTCTTCCAAACCCTATGTTGTGGGTACTCATTAGAATCGTCTCAATGAGACGATTCTAATGAGTACCCATAACATAGGGTTTAGTGTAGAATAATTAATATTTTCAATTTTGAAATCAAAATCACTCCCTCTATCTGGAGCTCTGCTTCTAGCATTCATATTATTTATATCATGCAACTGAATTTGTGATTTTTGCATACCCATTTAACTCAGGGCTTTATCCTTCTCTAACTATGGATCTGTTTTGTATCACATGCAGGTTTAGTATCTTAACAATTATCTGTTAAACTCTTTACCACACAGAAGCCTTGTGAAAACATTGGTAACCAGCATTTTCTCCTTTCCCCACAATGTTTTCTACCTATTCATTGACAAAAGCTGTCATTTGAAAAAAAAAAACATTTGAACCGATGTCTGTAAATTCCTTTAATACGGATGAGTTTGAAATTTTACCACATGGTAAAGGGTTAGGGAAAAGCAGTCTATTGTTCTAATTTGCAAGAAGTCATTTAGTTAGTAGCAATTTGAATTCTTTGTCTTTTAACCCTTCAACAAACAATCCCATGATGAGAACAGTCAAACAAGATGCATAACTGTGTCAAACATACTTTGATGGTTACCTGCCCCTGTTGTATGGGTTCCCCTTTTTATAGTTAACAACTACATGTACCGTGGGTTTGAAGTAATCTTCAGTAGTGACAGAGATATTATAAAATGTCAAAGCTTTACAGGACAACACGGATGATGCCAGGGCAATGACAACAACAATGACAATATCCATTATTCTTTACCAAATGACGAAAGTTTAGACCTGTCTTGTCACTGTCTATATAGAAAGAGTTTGAAGCGAATAGGATAAATGCAGCTCAAATGGTAGGATTTAACTTTGAAAGAGTGGAACTTTTTTTTAGGAAAAGAATATTTGCTATCCTCTCAAAAACAACTCAACTAATATTCTTCTGAGCCTGCCTTCAAACATTAACTACCCAATTCATAGTTTTAACGATCCTGGCAGAGAAGCCCTTTAAAGTTTTGAAAACAGCATTCTCTCCATTTCCCATAATGTTTTCTACCCTTTAACAGACAAATATAACTATCTGAGCTAAATTAAATTTGTCGTCTGCGAATGCTTTGAATTCAGACAGGTCTAAAATTTTGTTGTCTGGTATAGAGTTAATTTGGTGTCTGTAAATACTATCAATATGGAAAAGTCCACAATTTTGTTGCTTGGAAAAGAGTTAAGATGCCTGGTGACAGAAAGACTGAACGAGACCAAATTAGGAGTTCTTCCAATATAAAAAGAAGGTTCATTAGCAAGAGAAGATCTCATAGATACGCAATCTTACCATCTCTAAAATCAAAATTGTCTCCAGTTTCTTGTAATCAGGCTTTTTTTTTTTTAATAAAATAACAATCATATAAGCAGCTATTAGCCCTTGACCACACAATCCTGAGTTTGATTAATGGACTTTTGAAAACATTGTGGGAAAAGGAGAAAATGCTGATAACCAGCATTTTCTCCTTTTCCTACAATGTTTTCTACACTCTATAATGGGAAAGACAGAAAATGGAGACTGTTGAATCCTTGCCATATACTAGTATCACTTTCTACTCTTTATCTGAGTAACAGTAGATAGTCATCAATATCAAAAGTATTCATGTTTCTTGGTAAAACGTTTTAAAGCCCTTTATCAAGCAATACCATGTATTTACAACTCTGCAATAGAAGGCTTTTGACAACATTGTTGGAAAAGAAGAAAATGCTATTTACCACAGTTTTCTCCTTTCCCAACAAATTTCAATAGCACTCTTCTTCAGGGTCGATGAACTGGATTGTTCGGAAAAATGTTGAAGACCCATCCCCCTTTTTTATGGTAAAACCACTTCTCATTGTTCAAAATCTTGTTTTGTTATAACTTTATCTAAAAAGAGTAAAATGGAGTTAAGCTGGTAAATAGTATTTGAAAATTATTCTATGTCACATAACATATAAGATGTTTTGATAAACAGTATACACTAAGACTGTTTTCAATAAGTATGTCATGGTGAGTTACCAGTTGCAAAATGCCAGTGATGTTATCTGTATCCAAAACACTGAAATAGTAACTTTTTACCGAATGTAACCATCTAGTTTCTTTATCCTTGCAAACAAAAATGTCTTTAGTAGTCTTCAAACGTGATTTACAAAAAACAATTGATTCACTGCAAACAATCTACAAAGGCCCCTTTAATCTCTTAACCCTTTGCCAGATGAGAAAATTGCAGACTTGAAGCATTTGCAGACAACAATTGAAATGTTGCTCAAATGATGGAATTTGTCTTCGATAGGGTAGAAAACATGGTGGGAAAATGAGAAAATGCTGGTTACCAGCATTTGCTCCTTTTCCAAGAATATTTTCAAAAGGCTTCTTTTTCAGGGTCACTAAAAGTCAGGATTTTATGGTAAAGGGTTATTAACCACAACAGTAAGACCTTTTACACAGTATGCAGTTTTGGTAGATATGACAAAAGGAAGATGTTCTTGTTCACAAAAGATATTTTCTTTCATTTCCTTTTCTTTTTCATTTGTAAAATTATTTTAAATTTTAACAAAGTCTAGAAAGAAGCTGTACAGTAAAAGAACTAAGAAAAATTGAAGTGCTACTTTTGGGCTGCATGAATTCTTTATCAAGTGCCAACAGTTTATTAATTTTGGTGTCGATTTCAATCAAAGCAAAATAAGATTAACAATTGGCAATTGTAATAAGTAGTCTCAATCATGAGACACTACGGTGATTTTTTTTCACATCTGGACATTTATTGTGCACCATACTGTCTCAAGTCCATCATAAATTTTCCGGTAGCAAAGCTAAAGTGCTATACTGACTTTCTGTTTTGTCAGTTTAATCTGTATTGCAGCGAAATACAATTAACTTTTTGTAACAAGCATGACAAAAGACAAATTATAAAACCTTTCATTACCTTAAGAGCTAGTAGAAGCTGTTTATAAGATTTAAATCTGGACAAAAACTGACGAAATGTATCGTGTGTGGCGGCCATTTTGTCTGTTTTCGAGATCGTAAATTACTTGAGTAGCAGATGAAATGAAATGTTTTCTATTAACTCTTTACCACACGAGCAAATAATTGATTTGTCCAAATTGAAAGCATTTGCAGACAACAATTTGAATATAGCTCAAAAAAGGAATTTCACTTTGATATAGTAGAAAACATTGTGGAGAAAATGCTGTTTACCAGCATTTTCTTCTTTTCCCACAATGTTTTCAAAATGCTTCTTTCTTAGGGTCGTTAAAACTCATGATTGTGTGGTAAAGAGTTAATATGTTCAGCATTTAAATTGAAAATATTTGTATTTCAAATGAAGGATTATTGAATGTGCAAGCCACAGGTACGTTCGAATCCTAGTTTTGTGCTCTATTTGTGAAATTATGAGGGTTCATACTTACACACAAAATCTGTGTGGAGATTTCACTGTTTTTGTCCTGACCGTCTCTGTACCCAGAGGCGACCAGTCAAAAAGTAACATTGCCTTTGGAGACAATTATCTGTACTATTGTAGTAAGTATCCCTCATTTTAGGAAGAATGCTGAATCTTTTAAATGCGAGTCAAAACAACCCACTCTTATATGGACCTCTGATAAAATAATTTCTATCAAAATTCCAGAAAGTCTGATAGTGATATGCCTGCAGTCTTATTATAACTGCACTGTGTCACTGTACAAATTTCTATGCCCCTGCATTCACAGCACTGAAAAACCTTGGATGAAAAGTATTTTCATGAATCTTGTTTGAATCATGACTGAGAAAAGATAAATACCTCTATGTATAAACCATTTTTATCGAGGTGTAATGGTTATAATGATTGAATCCGGTTATTGCGTCTAATCCGGTCCTTTCTGGTTAGTATACCTACATGCAAACTCCTTTATTCTCTTACATCTCCATTATGTAACAAAATCAACATTCGATAAGTAAAAAAATTAAATCTTAAGTCACAGTGCTTACTTAGTTAATGTCCTTACCCATACAATGTGCACCTGAAGTCGAACAAGTAATGCGAAACTCTTACCAAGCATTGATTTCTCTCTTGGATCACAAACCGCGCACTGCCTTTGGGTTTTTCCCCTCACTTTCTATCTTAGTGATCTCCCTTAGTTAGCTGTCGAAGAGAGCAGCATTTGTATGGGGCCTCACTGGGACCTCATTCTGCATGATTAAAAAAAGAGTCTTTTCGTGTCGCAGTCTGTACATGATTGTCTTCATCTTTTTTACTCGAGAGTACAGGGTGTAACAAGAGACAAAAACGTTTTTTGCAAATATTGACGCTCAAGACTGATCAATCCATTTCACATTTATAATAAACGAAGTCAATAGCTTTGACAGTGACTTCATTATGCTAAAATGGTCATCAGACTCGCTAATTTCAAACAGGGATCGTATATACACATGTGTATGTACGGTCCCTGTTTCAAACGTGCTGGAGAGGCACATGATTTTATTCTTGTCAACATGTGTTTTTACTTGGAGAAATATGAGTTTTACAATGATAATCGGTGTAATGAATTGTTCTCCCATAGAATTTGTAATCCCACGTCCATATTCTACGTAGGAAATATTGATTGATTCATTTATTGTATTGGAAATTAACCCCGTTTTAAGGGCTTAATTCATATCACGACGGTCAGTGCACCTACGTATGTGTTTCCTGGCTTTCTCATAGCAGTACTGACACAACTTTCTTTCCAAGGCAGCAACTACATTCTTCACATGCATCACAGGTGAGAGGTGAAAAATCGCCGGAAAGAAAGGTTGCCACAACCGGGTATCGAACTAGCAACCACCAGGTAACGAGTCAGATACGCTAACCACCGAGCTACCGGGGCGGGCACGTACGAAATGTACTCCCGGTCCAGGGTACGTAGAAAATGTACACACAGTCCACTTCATACGAAGGTACTCTTTGGTCCATATTCAACGTACGAGGGGTGATCAGAAAGAACGTGGACCAGTGCCTGTATCGGAATATTGTTATAAAAAACAATTTGGAATGTCTACTGTTTTTGAAAGTAACCTTCTTTGAATTGCATCCACCTATTCATTCTTGATTCTCATGCGCGAGCGCGTCACGTGACATTACTCTCAAAGATCTGGTCATAGCGAGGGTTAGTTCCTCTCTGCTCTCTTTGCGCGTGCCACACAGAGAATCTTTCATAATAGGAACTAGCCAAAAGTCACAAAGGGTCAGGACTGAATTATAGGGAGAGTTGTCTGGTGTTTCTATGTTTAGTTTTCGCAAAGTTTCCTGTACAGGTGTGGCTTTGTGAGCTAGGGCGTTATCTTGTTGTAAAGTGACGTCACACCGCAAGACTTCTGACTGCTTTTTTCGCATTGCGTTTGTGAAATTTATTTGAATAATGTGGGCATAAAACTTAGCATTGACTGTAGTTTGTATAGGTACAAGATAATTTAGAAGAAAAAAAAAGAGAATGAAAAACATGATGCGCATAACTTTACCAAATGACTCAGAAAATGTGGCTTTAACAGCAGAAGGAGTTGTTGTATTTTTCCATACACTGCTTTGTTGTGTAGATTCAGTCTCGTTAAAGTGTACCAATATTTCATCGTATGTTACAATACGATAAGTAAAATTTGACCCCACTACCCTAATGCGTTCTGAAATTTTTCAACAGATTTCGACCTTAACCCCCATTTGCTCTGGCGTCAAAAGTCGAGGTACCCACCTTGCGCAAACATGCTACATTCAAAGATTGTCTGTAAAAATTCTCCTGGGCACTTCCATATGAAATGCTAAATGTGTCAGCTATTTTCCTGACAGTATCTCGGCAATCTTGTCTTACATGGTGCTCTACATCCGTGATGATTTTGTCTGTGACTGATGCTGATGGACGGCCAGATTTAGGGTAATTTTTATCAGTATCGTACCCTTCTCTAAATCAGTCCGATCCGTTTACGAATATCAGATTTCTTGAGTGAAACGTCCCATAAAACATTTTGTAAATCGGTTTTGATTTCCGATAAATGCTGTTCGAGTTTGACGTAAAACTTCATGATTACTCTTGGCTCAAACAAAACGTCGTCCGACATTTTGGACCGCTTATGCAGTATATGACGTCATTAAAATGACGTCACACTTTACCTATTTTAATTTGACTGCATTTGAAAGCTTGAGTCAGTTACCAGATAATTATTGCTCATCTATGCAAATTTCTGTAGATGTACGTGAAGCAGTTTTCAAAATAACGAGGTGGTCCACGTTCTTTCTGATCACCCTTCGTAAACTATGGACTGGAGAGTACAAATTCGTAATTGGGCTACACCGGCGGTGTTCATGATAAATTAACCCTTTACCGCACAATGCCGACTTTTAACGACCCTCAGAAAGAAACCTTTTGAAAACAATTTGGGAAAAGGAGAAAATGCTGGTAACCAGCATTTTCTCCTTTTCCCACAATGTTTCTACCCTTCCCGACAAAAATTGCACCATTTGAGCCACATTGAAATAGTCGTCTGCAAAAGCTTTCAATTTGGGCAAGGCTAAAATTTTGTCGTCTGTAAACCTGGTGATCTCGAAAGTGTAACGATTAACTTAGCACTGTAGAAAGGAAACTTTATCTCCACCCCAATAAAGCTATGTGTTATATTTGTGCCGTGTTTTGCTGAGTGCAGAAGTCTACATACATTTGTTCAATCAGGCCATTATTTTCCGGTTTATGTTCAACTATTCGGTCAATAGCACTTTTAAAACGCTTTCGATCATCCATCCATCCATTCATCCATCCACACATCCATTCATTCACTCAGTCATTTGCTTGTTCATTCATTCATTCATTCATTCATTCACTTAGATCTACCACATCAACCCACGAAATCACGCAATTTTTCTTTACACCCTCATGAAATGTTCTACCCTGTTTCATACAGATTTATCGGTCTCTCTTGATAATTTTTGTAGTTCTTGGTTGCCTGTACTTGTGTTTGTGTTAAAACAAGTTAAATAAATAAATAAATTACAGAAATACATGATGGGGTTTACCCTTAGAAACTCGAAAAATGAAACAAACATTTTCACTACGAGTGAAATAAATAAATAGGTAAATAAATAAATAGTCGGGATATTGTACAGTTTAGACCGTAAGATCAGACTTACGTTCTGCCTTGTCTGATTTGGATATCTTAGTCGTGCTAATTGCTCTCTTTGGGTAGTGCTACAAAATGATTTCGTTTTTACTTTCTTTCAAATTATCCCATGACTATTAGTATTGCAGAAAAGCAGACTAATAAATACAAAATACGGAAAATTGAAACGCTTTGATTTCGACAAGGGACAAACAAGAAGAAACACACATCGAGGCAGAAACGCATATCATCAAATTAATCTAGTGCAAAATTATCAATGTAAGAACTATAAAACATTCAAAATCCAATCTACTTATGACAACAAAGCTTAAACTCAATAACTTGATCTTTATGTTGATACACGGAATGGGTACAGAATAGATAGAGCATATTTCGGTTTTTAACTTATTAAAATCGTAAATAATAATAATAATATAGAAACTGAACGGTTACATTCAGTAATAAGGTGCAGCTTTTGCCTTAAAATAGCGGGATAGTCGTTTGGCAATCGACAGTTCTGTCTTTGTTTATGAGCTGAAGTGACGTCATTCGGGCTGCCTTTCACTAAACTGCGTACGCACAAAATTTGCGTATGCAGTTTAGGTAAGCAAGCATCAAGTCTGAAAACACGTGTCACTAAACTGCATAACTTTACGATTTGAGTAAATATTTGCATAACTTTACACCAGTTCATATCCTTGGGTAAAGCAGGGATCGTATACATGTGTGTATATACAATCCCAAATAATTTGCGTAAATCTACGCAGTTTATTGAAACGCAGCCCAGGTACTCATTTGAATAGGATCGAACATAATTGACGTGTCATATTGATACGAGTAATGTGACTTTACCATACATCCTTGCAAAATTGTTGCACGAAATCTAAAAATACTTTAAGAGGCTAAATAAACGTGTAATGAACTCATGCTAGTTTGCTCAGACAGGGGAATATAATGTTATGCAAGGAAAAAACAAAGGTTAAAAAAAGTATAAATGACTTATCTAAAGAATCCTATGCTGTTTATAAAGGCTACACCTCCTATTTAAAATGGGAATTGTCTTTTAGGTTTCGGTTCGATGGTAAAGTGCGATGGTAAAGTCCGAGTTTCGAAGTGACTTGTGGGAATGTTACATAATCAATAAGACGCATGTATACTTTAAATGTGGGCTTGCACTCGATCAAGAACTATGACATCATTTCTGCAAGTCTCGTAAAAATAGACGGAGTTCCAGAATGCATACCGATCAACCCGTTAGTTAACGTCAAAAAGGCTACCTTCTTGCTAAATAAAATTATAATCGGTTAGTTTCTTTATGATTGCAGATAAAACATCTTTAGTAGCCTAGTATCCTTTAGTGTTAAATACTCAAAATTATAAAATTTGTGAGAAAAAGTCTATAAAAGGTCATATAAGCTTAAACCTGGACGCGTTACAAATGAAATAACATATGAAATACGAATTATTCCACAAAAATCAGCGGCGCTCTGGGAAAAACGAGGATCAGTGCATCTTCCTAATACATTATACCAAGCATGACATTGCATAATATTGATTCATTTTGTTTAAAAACCGATCACATCACGAGCTAAAAAGGGCCTTTAAAATGAAGAAAAGTTACCAGTAGCAAAAAGTTTCGACCCAGGTCAGCCTGCGCGGATTGCGCAGGCTGACATGGTTTGATACTTTTTTACAGATGCATTGAACCACTTTTTCACAGAGCATAGCTGAAAACAAATAATCCGAAACGAAGCGAATCCTATTTTTTCTTGAATAAAAAAAAAAATCACCGCATAGTAAACATTGAATAAATCCCCCGTTAGTCATAGTAGCCTACTTACTAGCATTTTTCTGCAACATTCTTGGAAATAAGCAGTAGGTTATATTTTAGTACTTTGCTGAAATGAAATACATTTATTCCCTTCAAAAAGCCTTTGCTGAAGAAAATGAACATTCTTTATAAACCTTTTACCTACAACCACACACGGAACAACCACAGTCCCTACTTGTGATTTTCCGAATTAACGTTTTGACAGTTTTCCACAGTACTTTATGATTCGACACAATAACATATATTCAGTCAATTATGCAGTATTTGCTAATGCCGACGCTGAATTTCAAAGAGAGAGATCGCTGTTGTCAAGCTTAAATGTGGGCGAACTCAAGAACAAGTCCCCACACATTTTAACCCA
The DNA here is from genome assembly GCA_946811185.2 of Hippopus hippopus. Classification (NCBI taxonomy): domain Eukaryota; kingdom Metazoa; phylum Mollusca; class Bivalvia; order Cardiida; family Cardiidae; genus Hippopus; species Hippopus hippopus. The sequence continues at coordinate 21,550,148 of OX328101.1, read as the reverse complement.
TCTCGTTCGTCAATAATGTTCTGTTTGCAGCACACAGGTTTAGCATGGCAAGTTTCGATTCAACTTTCGGTGCATATCCACAGGCAACTGTACGGACGGTTTGCTAAAGATTGCGTTTTGCAGCAATTGTTACCGAGAAAGTGGAGTTCTGCTATGGACATGAGTCAACTAAAGTTCTACGTCCAGTCGTGTCGTTTACTACGGTTATCTTTAAGTCAGGATGCTATGCTATGCTCTTGCTTCTATGTCAAGGCCTGGTCTGCGAGCATGCCAACACGTGACCTCCCGTGACTGTGTAATGAGAATTCTTTTTTACAGATAATTTTTCCCACGAAACACATCTCGGATTACCTTGGACGTCGTTTAGCAAACTTAAATCGCAGCCTGCAACAGCGTTCGGGAACTGACCGTTGCTCTCCACCAGTAGTATAGCAGAATTTTGCATGTAACTTATGTGGGTTCATGGGCAGACAGCTTGCTGCTGTGGTTATAAATAAAGGTGGTCATACGCTATGGTGGCATATTTCTGCCGCGAAGATACGAGATAGCTATTGCGATAATTTAAGAGAAGTATCGTGATAAAACAAAGTTTCCTGGAAATATTATCTAGATAATAAAAATTTTCACGATAAAAATATCGCGATAATTCTAACTGTTGTCATGATTGTTTTTCCTTTCATGCCCATAACTGACATTCACGGTATCTATAATTAGATACGGTTTCGGAACATCTTCGTCTACAACCTTATGAATTCTTCTTTTCCCTGAATGGTTTTAAAGTTGTTCGTAGGAGGCATTTCGAGTCGTCTTTGTGATTTTACAGGCTTCTGTTCATTTGGAGTCTTGTCAAAATTTACCAATTAAGCTACAATTGTTAATAACTCGAATTTTTATACGCCCGTCGAAGACGGGACGTATTATGGAATCACCCATGGCGTACGGGCGGGCGGCGTCCAGTTCTTTGTCCGGAGCATAACTTTGTCATCTCCAGTCCGACTGACTTGAAACTTGGCATTTGGGTTTGTTGCAATAATATGGAGTGCAGTGCGAAAGAACCATAACTCTACCTCGTGCTGTCTTTGAGTTATTTCCCTTTGATCGTCATTTTTACAGCATTTTCTGCTTGTCTGGAATATAACTTTGTCATCTCTAGTCTGAACATCTTCAAATTTGGTATGCATGATTGTTGAAAAATTACGGAGTGCAGTGCACAAGAACCATAACTCTTCCTAGCGCGAATTTTGAGTTATTCCCCCTTTGATCTTCATTTTTATAGCATTTCTTGCTTGTCCGGAGCATAACTTTGTCATCTTAAGTAGGAATGACTTGAAATGTGGTACGCTTATTTGTTGCAATATTTGGAAGCGCAGTGCGCAAGAATTGTAACTCTACCTCGTGCTGTCTTTGAGTTATTTCCCTTTGATCGTCATTTTTACACCATTTAGTGCTTGTCCGGAATATAACTTTGTCACCTCAAGTCAGAACGACTTCAAACTTGGTATGCAGGTTTGTTGCAATATTATGGAGTACAGTGCGCAAGAACAATAACTCTACCTAGCGCGGATTTTGAGTAATTCCACTTTGATCTTCATTTTTATAGCATTTCTTGCTTGTCCGGAACGGAACTTTGTCACCTCAAGTCAAATTGACTTGAGACTTGGTAAACATGTTTGTTGCAGTTACGAAAAGTGCAATGCACTGGAGCCGTAACCTTACCTAATGCCCTTTTGGAATTATTCCCTATTCATTATTTTTTTTTTTACAGCTTTTCATGCTTCTCTACAATATAACTTTGTCTTTTCATGTTGGAATGAGCTGAAACTTTATATGCATGTTTCCTTAACATTAGAGGAGACATTCATGCCTATTTCAATCACTTACATGATTTCTGCTGCATTACTATTTTCCTCTACCTGCCCTTTACGATTATTATCCGCCCTCGACAACTGGCGGTGGGACGGGCGTATCTTGCAACAATTTGCCGCTCTTGTTACTTACTGCAATCCTGTAAAGTCAAAAACTACCGAGTTTATCCAAATGGTAAATTTTCTATTTATAGATATCGAGACACGGATAGAACTATCACGATAATTTTATCGCGATGTCAGCTTCGTGCACGATTGAGAAATTTTGCGTTAAAATATTAAGTTTATCGTGATATTTTTTTCAGGAAACTTTTCACTGTCTCGATAAAATTTCCAGGAAACTTTATCACGATAGTTTTCTAAAATTATCATGATAGCTATCTCGTATCTTGTGGCAGAAATATGCCACCATGCATACGCACCAAGCGATGATTGTTTCCGTTAAAACGCTTTGACCAATCTATTGAATTTAATGCATAATGTGTTATTATGTTAAAATAATTATGTTGAAAAATTAATCGTTTATATTCTTGAATGATCAACTGTAAAGTCTATTATCCCTTTTTCTGTTGTTTCATTTTACTTAATATCATCGTGCATGATTAAGTTACTTTATCTCTTAAAACTGCCGGGTGATCGTGAGGATCTCATAAAAATTAATTACTCAAAGTTTGCAAAGTTTGCTGCGGGCCTAGATTAAAAAAAAAAGGAGCTACAATGGTTGCCTTTTCTCTGCAACCGCGTGCCGCTTAACACTTGTTCCATAATGATGAAACCTCACCTAGGCTCTAGTGATAACTGTTCTGTGCTGGTTAAGTGCCACGCCAACATTACTACGGGTGCCTCCTTGCTCCATCACACAAGTTATCAGCCACACTTCTGCTTCAGATAAAATATTTCTCACATTTGGCTTTGCCGCATATTCATATAATAACACTTTAGCGCTTCTAGCTGAAGTGGATACTGAATACTCTACAAGCACGGGTAGGAAACTTCATATTCGGAGACAATGGCTCTGACGAGAAAATGTTGTGTTGGTCTTCCGTTTCTGAAGATGTCGGCTGAAAAACTACCATAAAACAGGCAGGCTTGTCATTATTTGTAATCATGTGTTCTTGTGTCTTTGAAATCCTAAAAAAGGAGAATGTCATGCAATGCTCTGGTCTTTCAACCTGTTTTCTGCACTACGCAAAGTTGTAACAAGTGTACGATGTTGTCTGAATCATTTGTGGCGTGGGTTGACTGTAGCCGAAATAATACGCCACGGACCTAAATTCAGTCCATTATTACCATTCAGTTGGCAAATAAGAGAGAGTCTTGCAGTCCCAAAGGCGTGAATTAATGCCTTGAAATGTTACATTCACTGCTGGTAAAGAATGGAAAAAAATACAAAGAAGGGTTCCGATTATGTTGACCGGCTCTGAATATGTAAGTCGGCACCGATTAGTGAGGGCTTCATTTCAAAAATGTAACATTTCAAGGCATTAATTCACGCCTTTGGGACTGCAAGACTCTCTCTTATTTGCCAATTAAATGGTAATAATAGACTGAATTTAGGTCCGTGGCATATTATTTCGGCTACAGTCAACCCACGCCACAAATGATTCAGACAACATCGTACACTTGTTACAACTTTGCGTAGTACAGAAAACAGGTTGAAAGACCAGAGCATTGCATGACATTCTTCTTTTTTAGAATTTCAAAGACACAAGAACACATGATTACAAATAATGACAAGCCTGCCTGTTTTATGGTAGTTTTTCAGCCGACATCTTCAGAAACGGAAGACCAACACAACATTTTCTCGTCAGAGCCATTGGCTCCGAATATGAAGTTTCCTACCCGTGAAATGTCAGAGGCATGCATGCAGCGCAGCAAAATACCGTGCAAATAGAAGCGTCATTTTCATGACTGTTTGTCATTAAAGCTCATGTGTGTATTTGGAACCATCTCAACTCGCTCACCTCACTAAAATTTGGGTAGTGTTACACTGTTTTTGAAAGCCTCAATAGACAACCTTTTGTGTTGATGAACAACAACAACAAAAACAACAAAAAGCAAATGTGAGAACTAAAGTTTTCGAAGTAATAAACCGTTCGGTGCAAAAGGCGAAAATAGCCATTTTTTTTGCGGACAAAATCTACGACTGCACAGAAGGGACAGTCTAATTTCGTGTCTATATTGAAGGATATTTTGTGAGATCTTTTGGCGACATGTGTATACGTATATTCTTAAAATTATACATTGGCCGTTTTTACCGACTGAAACAGTCAATTATATTTGAACAGCGCTCTAGGAACAGGGGGTTTGAAGCATCTCCGTGATGCATTACATCAAGCAAGTCATCAAATAATTATAATTCAATATTAGTTTTTTTCATGAACATTGGCGAGTTCTGATTGGCTGAAATTTTTTTTCATAGCTCCATGAAAAAAAAAAAATCAGCGGTGCCGGAACTACTTTTGCAGTCCAACTAATGTAAACAAACATGTATACGAGATTCCGTAATGTTTTTCTGTCTGATTTTATATCGAGTCCGAAGTTCAAATTGCTAGCTGAATTTATTTTTTCTGAATACTGAAAAAGAAATCCAACAGTAAATTCAAAGAGACAGCTGAAAACTCATTGTTACTTTGCTGGGTTTAAACGATCTTATTTTCAACTTAAAGACGATCGCTACAGTTTCACCATTTTTTCAAAACATTCAGAATTTCATGAAACTTTGTTTGGTGATAGTTTATTATCTGATCTACAAAAATAGGTGATAAAAAGAGGGGGTCACCAGCATTGGGAAAATTCTATGAATATTTCTTTGAGTACACCCTGCATTGCGGCAGTTCAGGATGAAATTTCACGTATGAAAACTAAGTCTATGTATATTTTTTTAAATGACAACAATTATAAGCAAATTTTATGTCATTGTATTGGTGAAACATCAAATTTAATGAAAAAAATAATTTAGAGTATACTGAGTATCAATTTTTAAGAAAAAAAGCCTTAACTTATGGCTAAAACACCTTTATTTCGGAAAAAACCAAAGAGTATCTTTTAAAGTTATTTTTTTAAATGTTCTAACATTCAGATTTTTCTTATAATTTCTATAAATAATATTCAGGTACTAAACTAAAAGAATCAGGCTTAAAACAAATAGGTCACCAGCCTTATTTTTTAAGAAAATACATTTTAAGTTTGTGGGTGGGGCACTAACTAATGAGTAAATGTAGGGTTTTCAAAGACAAAGACATTATATGAAGTAAATTATCTCAATTTTTACAATAATACAACAATATTTATAAGAATCAAGTTTGTTGGTCATAATAAACCAATTCATAGCATATAAATGTAATACTGATGTTAGCATTTAAACCATTTCTAAACGACTAATTTTATAGACTCTCTAAATTTGACGCGTTTGCAGACGCTAAACCAAAACCTGGTATTCATGTAGCACAGTTCTTTGATGGGTCAGAAATCATTGTGCAAAAAGAAGAAATCAATCGTTAGGAGCAATTTCTTCTTTTGACATCAATGTTTTCTAATGTTGTCTGCTGCAGACTCATCAAGCTAAAGGACAACCTGGTAAAGGAGAAAGAGTTATGTACAACCCCTCGTTTTCTGCAAGTCTTTACCAAGTGACATAATTTTGGACTAGACAAAACTGAAAGCACCTGCATCAGAAAGGATGTTTTAGCCCGACGATACGTCTGCCAGATAGAGCGCTAGTATTAGCATCTGTGTCCATATTTCCGTTGTTAGGTGACGTAGTTAGGTGATTCACTTTGACTTTCAGTCCGATCTTTTGAAAGCGTAATTTTGGATTCTTGCCTCGCATATAATTATTTGGCTTGATTCAAATACTTTTTTCTTCATTTGCTGACATGAAACGACCCGTTTTAGTTCTTGGTTTATCCATTCTGCAGACATTGATAAGTGTGGCAAGATCATTATTGTGTTAGGCGCTCACCGTTTTTCGAGTAAAAGGTGAGCGTGATAGTTACACGAAGCGTGAAAATGGAAAATGTCGCGAACGTCGTTAATTCTAGCGTATTGAACTTCTAATAATCAACCCACTAAATCTGCAAATGTTCAATACTATAATGACGTCATGAATTACGTCATTTTTACGTCATGAAGGAGCAGTTTTACCGCGCTATGAAATATCAATGAAAAGGACAGTAAATAAATACGCAATGTTGGATTTACAAAAAAAGAGCAGTTAGTATTATTTAAGTGAATATTTGTTGTCTGTGATATTGAATTATAAGGAATGAAGAGATTTTTTTTTTTTTTGTTTTCATGGGGGTATGAAAAAAAAACCTAATCACACTTTTACCGTGTGATTAGGTTTTGTTTTCATACCTCCATGAAAACAAAAATCTCTTCATTCCTTATCTAACAAATGACTAATTAAATAGGTAGGGTGGTCCTTAAGTATGAATAGAATTTCACAAATTGCAAAAAGCTTCGACCCAGGTCAGCCTGTGCAGGTCCTGCAGGCTGACATGAATCGATGCTTTTTGCAGATCTCTGTTTCAAACCACCTTTAACAGAGCATAACTTATTTATTTGGCGTTTTTAAAAAAAAGTCAACTCGCGCAGATGACAAATTTCTCGACTAGATCTAGCCCATATTAGCGTTGCGGTTTGTTGGTTCACGGTAGTTACGGTACGATCAAGAAAAGGTTACAATTTTTACAGAGTATAGAACAAATCACCAAATAATTTTCTAATTTCATCTTTTACTTAGCGTCACAGAAACATTTGAAAGAAAATCAACCACTGTCCCGGTGCCATTCTGAAATTGATTCATGTGACTTCGATGGTTTTCGTAAAAAAATCAATGCAACTCGATATATTTGGCGCCAATTTGCAGTCACATGATATGAAAATATTGCCACATGACCTAGCAGATAAACTAAATAGGCTACGTCATCAGGCATGTTTTTAAGTAAAACTGCGTGTAATGCAGGTTTTTAGAGGCTGGGCTAAATGGTGTTAAGCATGTAGGTGCCGATGACATCGTCTTCACTTCCGGTATATTTTTCTTCCATTCTAATCTTTTATTTTGAAAAATGAAGTTGGCTGAGGTAAAGAAATGTCCAAGTCGAGGTATTTACAATCAAAATAGAGACCATACAAGTCGCTAGAGGGCGCCGATTTTTGTTATGACGGAAAAATACCGATTACCTCGAAGCAATATATACCGTGAACCTATAGGTCGTGGCTATAAATCTAGAAGTCAAGGATATCCTGAGAAATTTCACTTCTTTTTGGTTCTGTCAATACTTTCAAGTTTTAATTTTAGCGCGCAATATATATTGTGAATAATGGTTGTGGGGTTCCGAAAAGCATCCCTTCTTCTCTACACGAAACAAATAAATCTGGCTAGAAACAATTTAAACGAATGACATTATACTCGGGAAAAAGTGAAAGATAAGTTCACCATGAGCATTTTCTATCAAACAACAATGTTCTTTAACCGTTAACCTGATAGATAAGTTAAATGAAACTTTCAAGCCGATGGTAAACCCAAATATTGCTATTTCAAAGTTTTTTTTTTACGAAAAAAAATATCTCCTTTTCGGACAGTGAAGATCCAAGATCAAACAGCACGTTCTGTGCAGTCTGATCTTAATCTACACTGTCCACAAAAGTCACTGGGTCGCTCTTGGCAGCTTAAGGGTTAAATGTGGTCAGATAGAGATGTCAACATACGTTCTTACAATGCTAACATGTCAAAAGTCTACAACCGTCTACCACATGTAGGAGTTCAGAAAGTTGGAATAACCACATGCTTACCAAAGTTAACTCGAGAGCAGATAGCATGTTATTTGGAAATACACTTTTACCGTAGCCTAGTACTAGTATGGATTTGAATCTGTGTTTCAGCTATACAAAATGGGACACACTATTCTATAAAGAATTCCGACCCTCATCCCTGCGGAACCGGAGTTACCAAGGACCAAACTGTTAGTTAAAATCCCTCGATCCTTATCCTAGCACATTTATACCATAATACTATTGAAAAATGGTATCATCATCATCATTATCATAATTCATCGTTATCATCATTATCACATTTAATTCAGTTTTTACAACAATGCTGCTTACTTGTTTGAAACTAATGATAGAGAAAGTGTAGGTCAAAATAATGTGGTCCATAGGAAACATCTGCTTTTGCGGGCAGCATAATATGGGTTAGATAAGAATCGGTGACTGAAACAATTAAAAGGATATCGAAAGGTGCCGATCATGATCAATCTAGACGGGGTAGTGATTCATTTACTGTCTAAATTAATCCAGTGACTCGGTCAGGGCTAATAAAATACGGTTCATTGGTTCGAATCCAAGCTAGGAAAAACTCTTTTCGGCGATTGATGATAGGCATTGTCCAATAGGCCTACATTCCTAATTCATCCCCTGAGCATTGTTGCCACAATGTTTAACACGTAAACTACTAAATAAAAGAAAAGAAAATTTCTGCTCAATAGTAAAAACCCAACTATTTCCGTTTCAAAGTTAATTTCACCGGAAAGAAAATACCGTATCGGACAGTGTAGATCAAAGATTAGACTCCACGTTTAGTGCAGTCTGATCCTGATCTACACTGTCCGCAGAAGCGCCGAGAGTTACTCTCAACAGCATAAAGGTTAAGTTGGAAATCAGCTAGATGCTTGAATAGAACGTTGTGCAAAGTGCTGGTAAAACGAACTCTAGGAACGCATTGATAGGTGCACTAGTTGCTGCGATATGACTGGGTTAATACCTAAAACAGTGTTAAACACTAAATAAATAAACTTATTAAGTCTTAGAATCTAGACAAAAGACGTCATTATCTCCAGCTAGATGGCATTCTACAAATACACATCTATCTAATTTGGGCATTCTGGGTATAGAACGGACTACTTTTCAAAACGACAACCTTTACTTTGAATTTCAAAATGAAATAAACGTTTACTCAATAAAACGCTACCTGGTGTGATTAATTCAGCAATGATCAGCTTGCATGTAACCTATGCACCGGCCATTCATTAAAACAGCCCCTACAGGCTTGGGTAATTGCTACGGTATAAGCGCTACTTTTCCCTAGTATATGTTATCGATGATGCGTATTCAAATCTATTCCTTTCCGCTAGATGGCATTCTACAAATACACATCTATCTAATTTGGATACAGAGCCGGACTACTTTTGAAAACAACAACCGTTACTTTGAATTTCAAAATGAAATAAACGTTTACTCAATAAAACGCTACCTGGTGCGATTCATTCAGCCATGATCGGCTAGCATGTAACCTAGGCACCGGCCATTTATTAAAACAGCCCCTACATGCTTGGTAGTAGGCAAATAGCTTCGGTATAAGCCCTACTTTTCCCAGGTATATGGGGATGGGTGATGCGTCATAGCAGACAGGTCGAATCTTTGAAGAATATGACATGCGCAGACAACGCAAAAGACGTTGTACTTCGCGATAGTCAAGGGTATGGGTAATCGCCATGAACGAAAATACGGGCTTTTATGGACGGCATAGATCAAGATCAGATTGCACAGAACGTGCAGTCTGATCTTAGATCTATACCATCAGCTTGTTTAGTCAAGCCTGCAAGATAAAAATCTTTTTTTAGAGTTTTATTAAAGTGTATTTTCAGCTGTCAGAAGTGGGTGAGTTCATTTTATACACCAGTGCTCTGTGAAAAGGGGGCTTAATGCATCTGCGAAAAGCATCGACCCAGGTCAGCCTGTGCAATCTGCACAGGCTGACCTGGGCCGAATCCTTTTCGTTATTCATCAATTTTTTCTTTATTTCCAAGGACTAGTCTACCTTTTGATTTGTCGGTTGTTAAAAAAAGTGGCTTTTATGGATCCATAGTTATCTAATGGCTTGATTGGTATAATGCATCACGAAGACATATTAAGGCCCCTTTTGCCAGAGCAAGGCTCATACATAGAGCTGAGAGAGTTAAACACTAAAACATGGTCCGCGCAAATAGAAAACCCATGTTCACGGTCAAAGCTTGCTGTATGAATCAGGACTGGCAGACATCGCCGAACTGTTAACTCGGTATAAGACATAAAATCATTCAGACAACTGAAAATGCAGAGTGAGTTTAATACACAAGAGGCAAAGCAAGAAAATCCTGAGCTAATGTTCACCAACCTGAGGGACCTTGCCTTATCAAAGTTAAGCTAATGAAAGTTCGTGGCGTGATATAGTACATTGCTCTTTTATACCAGTATTCTAATTCGGAGATAAAATCACAATCGACGAAAAACTAAAGTTGACTACATGCTTAAGTTCTGAGCTCTGCTATACCAGTATTTTGTTTTAAGGGAAAAATTTCTGTCTGCTTAAACTAAAATTTTCAAACATGCTGAGGTATGTAGTTCTGTCATACTAGTATTTTGTTTCGAGGATAAACCTACAATCAACCCTCAAGCATGCTCTTGAAGCACACAGCTCTGTCGTATCAGTGTTTTGATTTGAAGGCAAACCTGCTATTTATTCAAACAAAAGTCTCCGCCATGCTCAAGCACCATAACTCTGTTATACAAGTATTTTGATTTGATTTGCATACCTACAGTACCTTTCATCAATTCTAGCAAACGTTCCTTGCATGCTAAGTAATTTAGCAAGTATTCTGACTTGAAGGCAACCCTTCCATCAATGTAAATAAAATTAACGCCTACTCAAGTACATCACAAAACAAGGAAAGTTTTTCTTTTTGCATGCGCAAGCACATATACGAGTACACTAACATACAAATATTTTGATTCGAAGGCAAACCAACTACCCAGCGAGCAAAGCCAAAGTTTTACGGCTGCTCCAAGAATGAACTGACTCATTTCCCCTCAACACTTGCACAGTTAGTCACTCATTGAAGGAAGTTTGCAAATATCTGTTTCAAAAGAATATGATATTAAAAAATCCGCTGAAAGAATCTTTTTGGCTTAAAATAATACTTGTACGACGCCTTGGAGTCACCAGGATCTTACAGCAACAGGTGAACTAGCTGTCGTAACATTCCTAAGATTCATTTACTTTAGCGCCAAACTGATCAATCAGTCTGAAGGTTGACTCCTCTTTGTAGCGCGAAAGCGAATTCTCCGTATGGAGTGGTCCAAACCAGCGAATTTCGCACAGAGCACACAATCACGTGACGAAACCGCAAACTTCATGATACGTACCTCCTAGCCCGTAAAAGATGTAAAAACATGGTGGTTAGAAGTGGTGCACTAAATGGATACAAACAAAAATTCGGATTTACCTTTTCCAAGTTTGGAAGAATTTGTACAAAATGGTAAGTTTTATGGCTTTATTGTCATTCCTAAACATAGATTATATACAGGTTAAAGTTGAGTTTAATTCTTTTGTTCTTTCATCGCTTTTACAAGTTTGCTTCATAACCGCGATTTCGCTCCACTCCCTTTTTTTGTCGCGCGCCTTTCAATGAATCATAAAGATCACTATGACTTACTTATTGGGGTTAAGAATGATTTCCTTTGATTACTTACGATTACTATCATCTTCCACTTAAACTCTCTCCAATCATTTACTGTTAATTGGGCAATTTGACTCGTGATGTTTTTGAAAAAGTAAGTGCGGAGTGCGGAAATTATTCAAGTTATTTAGGGGTGCATATTACTTCCCAACGCAAGTGATATATCGACAAACCTTAATAATATCAGTGTTTTGTTAATCATTTCAGGTTAAAATTGTATCTTACATTGGAATATTTATCAATGACTTAAGCATGGAAAAGATACCACCTTCTTACTACTGAGGATAACTTGAATTCGAAAGAACTAATGATGACAATTTGACATGGGTTATCAAGGATAATATTTTCGGTGTTCAGTCCGCCATTATTGTCCGTGTTCATGTTTTTAATCTTAGTTAAAATCAATAGGTCCCTTTTTTCGTCCTGTACGTTTACAATAGATCTATATATTAACCTCTGACCATCCTTGTCTTTATTTTTTTATCAAAACGCGGTTTTGCCCACACATCCTATCCTTTGTACCAACACCGGTTCGTGTTTTTCAGAGATTGAAAATATGTACTGTATTTCACGTATGGTTCCTTGACAAAACAAGACCAACGTTAACACCGATTTTATGAGTGAAACTGGTTGATTATTATAATACAAAATATTCTCATTCCATAGAAGAAAGTAGGGAATAACTCCAGAATTAAGATAGGGAGCAACAATATGTTTTCTTATGATTCTTGACACATGATCATACACTTGTATGTGACTGGCTACCTGTTAATGATGAAAAGAGAAGACTTCAAAGCTTCTTGTAAGTACACAGGCTTTCGTATATTGACAAAACAGCTGCAAAAACGTCCCCCCCCCCCAGCAAAAAAATATAGACCACAAAACTAACACGAAAAACTAAACTCGAAAACGAATTAAAAACCTTGGATCTAGGTTTTATGATAACAGAAAAGGGTTAACGGAAATTAAATTAATAAATCGCAATTTATGCTCTTTTGTACCGATATCAGGTCATGGAGGTGATCAAATTTAACGATAATAGGTTCAGCAATGATAAACATTTTGGTATCTGTCATGGAATTCATACAGAGCTCCAGATAGAGGAGGTGATTTTGATTTTAAAATTAAAAATATTAATTATTCTCCACCAAACCCTATGTTATGGGTACTCATTAGAATCGTCTCAACGACACGATTCTAATGAGTACCCACAACATAAGGTTTGAAAGAGAAATAATGGATTTAGAAAACCATCACTCTGTAAATCATAAGTGAAAAAAAAAAATGTATTACGGTCGAAATATTATATTAATTCCTACAACCGTCAAACTACAAACTCTTCGATATAATTAAGTCATCCTCTGTAAACAGGGGTTTAATGCATATGAAAAAATAATCGATTCATTTCGGACGAAATATTTTGCTATTTGTGAATTTTCCAGCATATCCAGGAACCGTTCTAGCCCATGATTTAGACGGCTTTTAAACAAAATGGAAATTTGGATTCAAAATTAGGTGATGACTAGATTGGCATGTTGCAGAGATGCATTAAACCCCCCTTTTCTAGAGCGCTGCTACAAACACGCACGCACGCACGCGCGTGTATATATGTGTGTATGAGTGTGTGAGCCATGCTCTGTGAAAAGGGAATTCAATGCAACTGCAAACAGTATCGCCTGCACAGTCCGCACAAGTTGACCTGGATCGAAACTTTTTGCTTTTGCTAAATTTTCTTTTCCATAATTCAGCCGATTGCTAGACAAAATGGATTTTATGGATCCATAATCATACGACGACTTGCTTGTTATGTAGTACGTAGATGCATTAAACCCCCTTTTGCGAGAGCATGGCATGTACATTTTTTTTTTTTTCCAATCGGCCATTGCTAAAAAAAGAGAGTTCTTTGACTTATTCATATTGGGTCGTTTGTTGTTGTCCTGCTACCATCTAACTATTTTATGAATATCTTGAATAATCGTTTCAAATATTCCGGTCATAGGTTTACTAACTCCTTGAAAAAAAAAAAATCCATTTTATGATATCTAAATTTTAAAAACTCTGTATCTGTTTACAAATGTAGCAGAAAAGCTTTCTGTTAATTAAATAAATGAATAAATGAATAAGTGAACGAATAAAAAAAAAAAAATCTTCATACGAACTAAAATTAGTATCTAAATTAATTCAATTCTAACTGTTATCTTTTAATTCTGATAAATCAAACTATATACATAGATAAGTTACTAAGGAATTCGGATGTAATATCAACAAAATTGACTTCAAATCACCTTTCTAGTAAAACACATTGATACTTATATACTGTTTCTGAACAATGCAACTCCTCCACTTGTCTTTTTTTTTTCAATCAGCGCGAAATTTTTTGAGATGTCAAAGAAATAATTTTGAATAACAAACCTTCAGGAAGGAGATCTGGCTTGTCAGTTTTTGCATAAAAATTCTACTGAAATAAAAACTGTTGAAAAGTTTTCGTGTAAGCTGGGACTTTACAAGTTTTCATTCAAGTCACTTATTTAAAGGGGTAAAAAATGATAGTCTACATATTTAGATAAATATATTAAAAATCATTAGATAGATATATCCGTGTTCTGATGCTTACAGGCGATGCGAAAAATAATGTTAGGCCAGATATTTACCACGGATTTTCAAATTAAAGCAAAGATTAAAAAAAAAAAAGAAAGAAAATATCTTAGATGACGAAGTATAATAAATTTAAGAATTTGTTTGAACTCCCTGTGATCGAAAAAAAAAAAAAACTCGCGCAAAAACAATTTTCAAATTATACTTGATGCATCTGAAAATTTTATGTTAACAGTAAGTTCAATATTTGTGTTTTTCCAAGCGTCAAAATGTACTTGAGATTAAGAATTACAGGTCCAAAATTCAAAAGAAATCAGTTTTTATTCCAAGATTTCTAAATTTAAATTTTTGCAAGCAGCTTTTTCCATCTCTATTTGAATGTTTATTTGGCCTTTTGTTTTGTTAGTCACTTGCCCTTATGTGTGTGATATCGTCTGCACAGCTAGGACAGAGTTCGAACAGGTTCAATTTGTATTAACCGCTTCTTAAGTGTTAGTCATATATTCATGATCACATGGTTCTAAAATGGTAATAAAACTTTTCTCTCTTTAAATGTACTCAATATTATTGTAGCACAGGATTAAAATTGGCAACATAGATTCAAATTAAACTACTTTCCCTCAGAACTATAGGGTTGAAGTGCAAATCCGTGTTTTAACATTTACACGAAGGGCAGCGTTTATTTACGTTTATCATGTTTTAGTTGTGGTCACCTTTGTTTTGTCAGTAATGATTTTCACCTTGATTAACTGACAATACTTTTGTTCTGTTTACGACGATTGTAAACTTTCCATGTCTTTTTTTTTTTATGGTAAGAAAATGTATTATCTAAAATGCTAAATGCTTTGTAACCGACCTTTTAAAACTGAAATCTGTTAAAACTCTACCACCATTTATTATAATTGGAAAAGTCTGAAAGTATTTTCCCTCTCTCTCTCTCTCTCTCTCTCTCTGTGTTTTTTTAATTGTAATTTTGATCTATCATTTATTTCTAATTATAAAAAAAAAAAAAATTCTTACAAGATCTTGCAAAAAATGACGCGCTAAAATATGAGTTCAAACTTCTTATTTTTGCTTTGGTACCGTCTTTCCTCGAATTACCATAGCAGTAAGAGCCAAACAGTATAAGACGATTAACCATATATACATGTAGTTCCCCGTACAAATAGGCAGAAATTGATCCATTGGTCATTGCAAGTTTCAAGTCAAGACTTTTGTTTTGTTGAAACCGTCCCTGCCATTAAAAAAAAAAAAAAGTCAAAACCTTAGCATTAAGTATAAATTTCAAATTTTTGAAAAAAGTTTCCTTAAAGTCCCAATACTGGCCAAATGTAAACAACAACGGTGTTAAAATGCATTTAGATTAAAATCATATCATTGAAAAGTATGGAAATATTTTTCGAAAATGACTACATGTATCTGTTTTTGTCGGTCCATGTGTTAGTCGCTAGCAGAGAAAGGAACTTTAAACCTAGGCTGAAAGTTACAAGGTCTGGCCTCTGTTTACATTTTGCCCGATTTTACAATTAATTTTTTTACCAGCAACTAACACTTGGACGACCACAGTCATCTTCACAATATTTTCCATACTTTTAAAAGGCATGATGTAATTTTACATGCATCTTAAGATCTGCATTGTTTTTTCCCCTATTGGGCCTTTAAGACGTGTCTCAAGAAGCATACAAGCTGAAAGATAAAAGGGAATCACCGATTTGTAAATGTGTTCATTTGTACAAAGCTTTGTTTAAATAATAATGATAATGATAATAACAAAAACTGTAATGGAATTTATGATTATTCGCACGTATTTGATTCAAATACAAAATAAATGTTGATCATTTAGTTGTTCTTTCGCTTCCGACATGAAATAAGACTTTATTATGTCGCAGTCGATCATTTCCTTACTTTGAGTACTTTTTGTAGCATTACCAGCTGGTTAAGTACAATTTGAAACATTTTATATAAATTAATGTTTTTAAATGTGAAACGCCATACAAAATGAAGATAGATAAATTTATATCAATTTGCATATACAGTACATCATCTCAAAAAGTGTAATTATGACATATAATGGTCACATGCGAGTTGATTCTAAAAGTAGTATTAGGTAGATACTTAAGAAACTCGAACATTACAATACATACTCATGAGAGGCTCATAATACCATACTGAAAAAAAACATATGCATAGAAGAACAGCAATCTTGTCGAAAAACAATAGAACAGTACCCGAAATGGAAGTTCTAATATATATCTTCTTTTCAGAAAAAAACTTGTTATATTACAGATATGATAGGACTTGCGACGGATTTCAGAGTGATAAAGCCTTTCTTAAAAAATAAAAATATTTTTCTTTTTATTTCATACACTAATGATATAAGATAACAAAATTTTATAAAACTTCCGTTTTTTTGTGTATTATTTTTGCATGTATTTTTCTTTTTAATTTCATGTAAAACGGACTTATCACAATGAACTGAGAGACTGCATGCAAAACTGCTAGTTTCAAAAAACACTGCACAAAATTAATCCTAAATATTTTTACCATCATTGTATCATTTGCAACAGGTGTAAAACCTGCTTAAGGACATACTAGTATGCCACAGTTTTCTCTGCTCAGCATTTCGCGCATGTTTCCCTTTTGGAAACAATGTTATATTACTCTGGGTTACTCTCAAAGTGAGATAGTATATATTTCTTATCACATAATAACTCCCCTGGTAAGACAGCCATAACGAATTTTCTTGTCCTACACACGTGTGAGATAAGACAAAAGTGCCGTAGTTGGTCAACGCTCTGTAATTATACGCCCCATTTCTAAAACATTTGCTGACCAAGATTCCTGTGTGAAATTGAAAGTGAAAACTGATGATCATGACAAAGCTGCAAATTTTAGTACCCTGATATGTAAAAGAAAACCATTATATGCAAATTTCTTTTTGTCTGTGATGTACATACTTGTCAAAGAATTAAACAGGCTTTAAGTAGTTTCAACACAGATACACAAAGTACAGGCTTATGTTTTAATACATCACGAACTGTAAAAAGAATCTAATATTCGTTGGCTTTTGAGGTAAAACTTAAACTCGCCCATTAAAAATGTTATGAAGCTCGCCAAAGGTTCGCTCATAAACATTTTTGTAGACTCATTTAATAAAATTTTATCTCCAACACCAACTTATTCCAGATCCTGCATGTCTGTAATATGTTGGTTGCCTTTTAAATATCTGGAAATCATGGACACGGAAGAAAATGTGAGATTTATAAATGATCGGGATGCAAAATCACGCCAAATTAGGCGTTTATCATAAAGGGAGGTAATTCATTTTGTCAATAACTCTTAAAAATCCAGCGTATCTCCTATAAATGTCCCGCTTGCCGCTTGATATACATTTTTTTTAAACAAGATATTAGTATTTCTGAACAAAATGTGGGAAAAAAATCTGTCAGCTTATTTTTTTTAAGCAGAAAATTAACCGGAAAATAAGTCTTTGTTGACACGTTAAAACATTTCCAATTGCTACTGCAATTTGTCTACTACTTTAATTCTTTACATTAATCCTTTTTACTTTTGGCAAACCTCAAACTTCTAAGAATAATCACTTATTTAAGCAGTATTTGTTACTTTAAGAACTTTTTTCTAGGTTTGAAATTAAAGCCTAATTTCTGTAATTATGACAAGAATTATACCCTCGGAAGAATTGTATCTTTGTATTTTGCTCCGCAACACATGACTTTCTTCTCATATTTTTACTCTGCATACATTATATCATCATCTGAGAAAAAAAAAAATACATCTTTCAATAGGAAAAAAATGTGGCATGTGTCCTTAAATTCAATTAAAATTTAGTCATATTGTTTTGGAGTTTACAAGTTTTATTTATTCTCTCAGTACAGATACATACAAACGTGATATCCCTTCCAATCTGCCATTGGTAATTTTTAATAAAGTGTTGGTCTTAATCACAATTTTGACTTTGCATGAAGCTTAAACATAAATTTCCCACGCATCTTACAGCTTAAGCAGAGTGTTTCTTTCACACAATGGAAAATCGAACTACCTAGTTTAGTTCCTATTAAAGTACTTTGATATTTGCTGAAACAATTTTGAATGAGTCAACATACTCTTGGTACGCAAGCGCATTTTTTTTTTTTAATTCTGCCTGAAAGATTTATAAACATCATAATTTGACTACACATCGTTCCATATAAAATAAAGCAAATGTGAATAAATCCCTATTTGTTTCAAAACTTCAGTTTTTCTCTGTTCATTTGAATTCATCAGAAATGTAAATTTTGAATGAGTCAAAATACTCTTGATATGCAAGCGGATTTTTTAAATTCTGTCTGAAAGATCTATAAACATTATAATTTGACTACAATTCGAATACCCTATATACGCGACCACGTTGGAGTTACAAACAAATTTTCATTTGATATGAATCTTGTGCACTTTGTATATCTTTTTATATAGTCCAAATATCATTCAGCTGCGATGCTACTTATATAAAATTTCCTTTATATACAAAAGCGTAGTTTAAAGGCCAGTGTCGGCCATAAGTAAACAATGTGGGTGTAAAAAGTAAACGTGAATTTAAATTATACCATTTGAGGCATGGAAATGATTATGAATAGGACAAATTGTCCGGTCGGTACAAGTATTAGTTGCTGGCTGAAAAACGAAAAGAAGGTAAAAACTTTCTAAGTCGCTCTGTCTTTTGTTTACTTTTTACCTAGATGGGTAAACGAATTGTAAATGTCTGAATACCAGACTTAAATTTCTAAAATGGGAGACTGATTGATACAATTTTTTATTTAAAGCTCTCTACATGGACTTTGGCACACCTTGGAAGTACTATATTGGACTGATTTCGAAAGATATTTTTATGCATCAAGGTCAGCATTCTGTGCATGTGCAATTATCCTATTTCATCAAGATATCATTCAGTTCAGTCTTTCAATTTGACTTTAATCTGAAGAAAAAAAAAAAAAAAAAAATAATCACTATATTTTCTTGCCCTTTTCCTGTTAATGTTCTGGATTTGGTGTGATTAGTACTGACTCTTGAAAAATGCGAGGATAGTACATGTATCTGTGTGTAGATGGCGATAGATTGGGTCTTCAAGTGATATTTCATCAATAAACCATGCAAATGTAATTGCATATATAACGAAATCAAAATAAGTGTACATAATTGCGTTGTCTGTGAAAGGGATCTGACATTTGGATCACACAAGTATGTTACTGTGAATACAAGTAGATATTGGAAACCTTAAGCGATATCAGTCTGTTGCCATGCAGAACCTCGAACTGTGCCCTGGTATTTAAACAGCAAGATGACGAAAGAGAACTTTGTCAGGGACACTAAAAACTAGACCAAAAAGTTAATTGTAAGGTATGCTAGTTTATTTTACGTACTATGAAAGTTTCTTTTTCTGAATCTAACCGACCACATATATTGGAGGGATTGGCCTACATTGGTAAACGATTAGTTTTGTGGTCTTTTCTTTGTTTGCGTAGAGAGAGTGTATGAACATATGATCTATGCATGTATATGTACTCTACGCCACAGTCTAAGTGCTGATAAAAGTGAAATAATTTCATTTTTATTCACTTATTCGATATTCCCTGCTTGATTGTTTTATTATTTTTTCAATATCTCGTTCGGCACAAGAGACAGGTGTTGTGGCTTTTGCCAACAGTTTAAATCAAAGTCCAACTGCATGGACCGTGGTGTCTAATTTACAACGTCTGATATTTTGGAGATGTTCGGACAAAACCAAACAACAACAACTACAACATCAAAATTCCGAACTATTGGGGTATTTGTGTCTTCTTTAGTAATTGAGCCGAGTAGAACATTTATATTATTCTGCGCTGTATGTTTAAACAACTTTTCTTATCTTGGCTTAAATTATCCATAGAAGAACAAAGTTCGATTCACTAAGATGATAAAAGTACAGGACATGTATACTAATTCAGAACACTGAATAGATGCTTCTTTCTTCTGTTAAAATTCTTACCGAGGGAACTGTTTGTTGATTAATGGTTCTAGGTGGAATACAGCCTATTGTACGAAATAGCTGATGAGAATTGCTATAGGTAAAAAAAAATTTAAAAAATGAAATTTTTCATCGAAATGAAAGCTAAGATATAAGTTAGGACTTTCTGAAAATTCAGCGATTTTTTTTTCTAGGAGCCCTCTTATGAACTCGTGACCAGACGACTAACTTTTAGACTTGTCCAGATTCAATTTTTCTCGCATGGCTTAACCACACGAAAACTGATAAATTTCTCTTTATTGCTTTACTGTGAGGGTGATAATGTTTATATTTTAGCTTTCCTTAAGAATTTCCACTGCAATTCATTTTAAAAAAAATTCCTTATTCTTCAAGCGGTTACATCAAACAAAGGAGTTGGATTAATTTCATCATCATTCTGAAGAAGACATGTCTGACAATAGGGACTTCTTCTTTTCGCAACTTAGTGTTTTCTAAACTAATAATCTTGCAATCGATGTTTAATGAGGAACGTATATAGTTATCATCCTTGCGGTCGGCCATGCAGCCGGTCCGAGTGTTTGTTAGTCGGCAGTCTAACGCTTCCAAGTCTTCTAATGATTTTATTCAAACAATATGAAAATGATTACACGAAAAGGTTAGTTTACTAGACCGCATTTTTGAGCCATGGATCACGACTCATGATTGTGTTTCCACCCTGGTTTGACGTTAGAAGTTCTGCTCTTAAGTTCTAGTCGGGGGTATTTAAAAGTCACCTTTCCAGACACTTTAGACATGCTTCACTTTATTCTGCGCTGTTTTGCAAAAAAAAAAAAAAAAAAAAATTACACAAGTTTACGCTAAAACACTTTTCAATAAATGCTAAAAGAACAGATTATTAATACGGTGTATCGCTTGAGTTTTCTTTGTTCGACTTAGTATACTTAAACAGATAAGATGTTTATTGGTTGTCGGGCCATTGATCTTGAAAATTATAATAAACGTTTAACTCTACCAAACGACACTTTACTCTCTCCCAGATTGAAGCACGAAAAAATTAAATGTGGCTCAAGTGAAGATATTTCTTGAAAAATGGATGGAAAACAATGTGGGAAACAGAGAAAATGCTGGTTACCAGCATCTTCTCTTTATCCCTCATTTTTTTTCAAAAAAATCTCTTTTCCTTACGGTCGTTGAATTTCAGGATTTTGTGGTAAAGGGTTGACCAAAAATCCCATTTGCAAAAACGTTTAACCAACAATCCCATATGCAATAGCCTAGATGCTTTCAACACAAGGACTCAAATGCAGAAAAACAGGACATGTTAAGACTAGGGCTAGCAGAAAAGGCACTCAAGGCAAGATTGTGGCCAAACTGATAACTCAACAATTCTAGTAGTATTTCAATTAAAAAAGTCAGAAGTTTTCAAAACGCGCTCATAATGTTTTACATTGTCATGATGGAAGGGTAAATAGATTATCTTTGAACTCACATAGGAAGTGACAAATCCGATTGTTAACTAGTAAGGGGCAATGATTTTTGCTTTAGGAATCTTCAGTTGAAAACCACGATCTTTACAATAAAGCTTAACAAAAATCCTTCATGGTGTTAACGATGCTTTCATTTGATAGAACGATGAAAACGTAACAGAAAATAGTAACTGTTCCTACCCACAAAATTGTGCAACGATATCATTGTACTAGGACAAATACAAGATACTAGTAAGTAACAAGAAAGGTAACTATAAGAAATGACCCATACTCTGGCAAAAGGGGACTGAATGCATCTCCATGATCCATGATACCAAGTAAGTCATCACCTTATTTTGGATCCATAAAATCTATTTTCTCTAAAGATGACTGAATCATAAAGTTTACTTATGGTTTGACATGCAGAAAGTTTACCTAAAAGCAAAAAGTTTCGGCCCAGGTCAGCCTGCGCGGACTGCGCAGGCTTTGCTGGGTCGACATTTTTTGCAGATGCTTTAAGCACCCTTTTAACAGAGCATGGCTCAAATATTTCGTGCTAATCCTGAAAGAAATTGGTAAACAGATAAAAAATTCTTATGCTTTTAAAGGATGCCCGGTTGAAATTCATGGCAAAAAGTAACGTTAACGGTTTTTACAGTTTTTACACTTTTTTGTAATCCCCAAGACTTTTCTCTGACAAGGTAAAATCCGAAACGAACGAATATGCTTTTAAAGTATGCATGATGGAAATTCATGACAAAAAGGTGACGTTAAAGGTGTTTGCAGATACGAGGGCTGTTCGATATGTAATGTGTATTGTAACACAGCGCGATAACGCTTGCAACGATTTCGTGGATGATGATACGCTTGAATAGCTCTATTCAATACCTTTCCAACGGTATAAACACGAGCCTTTAGCTCCACATAGTTTTAAACTTACAGTCATTTCATTAGAGCTAGTCGTTGACCACTGTTGTGAAAATGGTTGGGAAACGGATTAAGAATATTGAAGAAATTAGAGCTTATATAAAAGTTCGCACAAAACTCGGTCATTCGGGTATGCAGATTTTTACTGAATTGGGGGAAGTTTATGGGTCTGATAAGGTATCTTATGAGACAGTTCGTAGGTGGAGAAAGAAATTTCTGACTGGCACAGAGTCCGTCAAAGATGCAGCAAAATCTGGCCGAACTGTGACTTTAACAGGCAAGGCAAATGTCTCAAAAGTCAGAGAAATAATTGAAAGTGATGGCAGATACACGATTCGTGATATTGCCAACGCTGTTGGCATATTGCTATCGCGGGTGCATTTCATTTTGAAGCGTATTTTGAAAGTACGAAAGATTTCTGCCAGATGGATACCGCATATATTGACAGATGACCAAAAACAGGTACGAGTACAAACCGCTAAGCAATTGCTCAAAATGTTTCCCAAATTCAATCAAAGACAATTTGCAAACATTGTTATTGGTGACGAAACATGGGTTCACTATTTCGAACCAGTAAGAAAAATTGGAAACAAAATATGGCTAACTAAACACGGTAGAAGGCCTGTATTTGCCAAAAGAAGCATAAGCACAAAGAAGGTTCTTTATTGCATATTCTTCTCATGTGATGGTATAGCCGTACAAATTCCGGTGCCGAAGGGCAAAATTGTTACAGGTCGGTATTACCGAGATGTTATACTAAAAAAGCTCAAGAAATATTATCTTAAACGACGCCCTGTGTCAGGATTTAGGCATGTTCGTCTACTTCATGATAATGCTCCATCACATACATCTGAGCTTGTGAAGCAATTTCTGAAGTCGGAGAAGGTTACTGTCTTGCCACACCCACCATACTCTCCAGATCTAGCCCCATGCGACTTTCTCCTTTTTCCAAAACTTAAAAAGTTCTTATCTGGTCGTCGTTACAAGTCCCGACAAGCCCTTGGCTCAGCCATCAGTCAGTGCCTCAGAGGTCTACCTAAATCAGCGTACCGTGACGCATTTCAGAAATGGATTCAGAGATTGAAATTATGTATTTCAAACCGCGGAGAATATTTTGAAGGGATGTAATGTTCATTTCACTATTTGAGTCGAATGCTTTTGAGATATCGTACAATAAACATTACATATCGAACAACCCTCGTATTTTGTAATCTTGTAGACTTTTCAGTGACAAGGTACAATCCGAAACGAACGATTGATCAGAGGAAGTATATACTTGGAATTTTGCGTAATGGCACCTTTGGTCGTCTATGTTTTAACGTCGATTTATTTTGACGATAAGGTCAGAGACCGAAGACAGAATCTCATAACAGCTTAAGTATAAAAGTGACTGAAGAAATGTAGCATTGCTCGGTTGCTTAATTTGAATAGAAAACATTATATACGATTCTAGTTAACACATCAGTATTATTGACCATCAGCACAGTCATACTATGATATCATCACTGTTATCTTTAGCTATTCCTAGCATCATGGGTTTGCCCTCTCCAGCTTACCCCAAAACAAGTAACCTTGGTGAAAGAACGTCTTGGTTTCTTAGTTATCTACCAATCATTTTCGGATATTGTCAAGCCAGCGAAGTATATCTTACGCCAACGCCATCCTATTATGGACCTGCGGGAAACTAGGACGTATGACTTATTTGGGGAATTTCGAAAGGAAAGGAATATCACCCTTTTCATGGATAATTCAAGAATACCGTCGAAAAAGACGAACATGTACATGCAATTACTTGATGCGTCTGTATTTTACAGTGCTGACTTCTGCTGCGAGGGCAAATGTATTTACTGTGGGATACTGGAGTTATGCCAGAATATCTGCACTCTGCACACATGGTATTAACTCTTTATCAAACAATCCAGAGTCTTAACGGCTCTGAAGAAGAAGAATTTAGAAAATACTGTTGAAAAAGGAAACAATGCTGGTAACCAGCATTTTCTCCTTTCTGTGCCAAACATTTTCTTTCCGTTCAAAGACAAAATTCCGTCATTTCAGACACAGATGATTTGTCATCTGCGAATTCTTTAAACATTGAAAAAAAAAAATTGTTGTTCGGTAAAGAATTAACCTGTAGAGTGTTTCATGAGTAAGCAAGGAACTTGTTAAAAACGTAACACGTAAGCTTTGGCTACCACCGGAGTTGTGCAAAGAAATGTCCGTAGCCAATGCAAACCATGGTATTCTTATTGCTATAATTCAACTTGGATGCCCTCTTTCCTTGAACAAGATTAGCAATTTTTTCTCGTTTAAGAATTATGTTCGAGATATTTCCTTAAGATTCAGCACAGGATTTTATCCAAAAACGTTTAAGATACTATCTTTATAAATTTAAAACCGGCTTTTCACTTGCTCCTGATATCTGTAAGTTCCTTAACTCTTTACATTAAAAAAAAAAAAAATGTTTATTGATTTGTCCTAATTGAAAGCATTAAGTTTTGTAAAAGACTATTTCAAATTTAACTAAAATGACTGGAATTCTTCTTTTTCCACAATGTCTTCAAAAGTCTTCTATTGTAGGGGCGTTAAAAATCGTGATTGTTTGGTAAACGATTAATCGCCAAATTTGGCTTTTTGTTTCCGAAAGATTTTTTTGACATACATGTATTTATTTATACTTTAGTATAATGGAAATCTACATCTATCTCTGAAAAAGTCGAGTGACATCTGCTACCATACACCATTTTAGACGTATTTACCTTTAGACACATATTTCGCGATCACTTTTAGTTCCTCCATCTAAATTTCTGTCTGTGTTTTGTCACATTGTAAGCGCCAAGAAATTGGATATAGGGTATTTCTCTTGTCAAACGATATTTCACCCAAAATGTATGACATGACTCAAGGTTCCGTTGACTGTGTTCTTTAGTCCTTCACCCAACAACCTCGTAGTTCCCGAACCTGATGAAAGAGGCATTTGAAAACACTGTTAGAAAAAGAGAAAATGCTGTGACCAGCATTTTCTCTTTTCCCGCAGTTTTCTACCCTTTCAAAGAAGGATTCCGTCATTTGAGTCCCATTCATTTTGCCTTGTAAAAGTGCTTTCGAATTTAGATACCTATAAACTTTTGTCGTGTGGTGAAAAAGCTAGTTGTAGCGTTTCTATGAAAAACCAACGAAGCGGAAAGTCATGACGATTGTATGTCTCCAATATCAGGTTTTTTTTTCACCTCTCATCTTTTTTTCTGGTGAGACGACGGAGGGTAAACAAAAACTTGCGTGTTTTATCAGAACCCACTTACTTAAGTAATCGTTATTACTACAAAAAGTGTTGGGAAGGTTTCAGAGCCATTTAATTGAAAATCCACATACACAATCGAATATGCACCGCATTAGCCTCTTGATAAATCCACTTTTCAAAGGTTGCCCACTACAGCCTTTCCGAGTTTTTTTTTTTCATTTTTTCTTTCTTACTAAGGATAAAAATGAATGAATAAAAGGATAAGCAAATAGATAAATAGATAACTAAAAAGTGAAATGGATAAATAAATAAATGAACGAATGAATGAATAAATAAATAAATAAATACATAAATAAATAAGTAAATAAATAAAATGAATAGATAAATAAAAAGAAGAGAACAGTTTCAAGAAAAGTCCATACATCCTTTTGGACAAGATTCCTTTATCATAGACATGTTATAACAAAGTGACCCATCAGTGACTGCGAAACTATTCCATCTGTATTCTGGAAAATTTTACAGGTGAAGTAAAAAACTTCTCTTCTCTGTGAAAGGAAGTATTAGATCATCTTTTTTAGGTATGTTTTTTTTTTATGTGTTAATGAATATAACACAACATATCTAAACAAGATGATCAAGCAGTGCTTTTTGGAGAAATGTGAAGTTTTTGCAGATGGAATAGTTTCGCATTCACCCCTCGATTTGCTTACTCAACTATTTTCCAGACGATATAATATCTAAATTAGAATCATTTGCAGAAGACTAATTTTATCTCGCTTATCGAAGGAATTTGTCTTCGCTGGTTATTTTCCCTTCTTTGCACAACAATGTTTTTGAAATCCTTCTCCGTAAAGGTCGTCAAAAGTCGGGATTATTGGTAAAGGGTTAGAAATTCTCAACCCAATGCTAAAGCAAAGATAAACGGAACATCATTATGGACGTTTAACTCTTTCAGCGTCAAATAAATAAAGTCGACCTCATCCGACGGCTGTAAATACGATCCACTGAGATTCAGAGAAAAAATTTTCATCGTAAAGGCTTGACTATACAAGCGGACGGTATAGATCAAAGATCAGACTGCACGATCTGTGCAGTCTGATCTTGATCTATGCCGTCCGCAAAAATCCCTGTTTTCGCCCATGGCGTTGACAGGGGTAAATTACGAGACACAAATTGATCGCCGGTCACTATATGCATGGCAATGCCAACATAACCTGGGATACTTATCTTAAAGTATCAAAATTTATTTGAACAAAAGCTTTCACCATTTTCTATTCCCGATTTTCCTAATCAATTAAAAAAGAATATCCACATGTACATTATTTCTAGTTATCCTGTCACCTTCTACAATTTCGACCCGATAACAGGGTGCCGTATATTTTTTTTGTTATCCGTCAGTTGGTCACGTGACCGCTAAGTGCGCACCTGCTAACTGGGACTATTTTCAACCAAGCGTCTTACTGACGTAATGAATGAATCAATCGCTAGCGAATACTTTTGCTCGTTTAATTAATAGTCTATTATGTTAAAACACGTTGTCTTCTTCGCCACAATATTTTTCTGCGGATATACGTCACGTTTAATAGTAATGACGTAGCCAATATCATTCATGACGTCATTATTGCAGCTGCATATCCAGAGGGATTTGTAAACACGGTTCTTCATTTTTTAAAGTTTGTCATAGATCTAGTGAGAGAGATGTCAATATGTGCCATATTTCGAGCGAAAGGTTCAATTTTTTCGGATTTTGGATTATAATTGAGAAAAAAGATAGATAAAATAGATCTAGACGGTTGGTGTCTTGGATTGGGAAAGTCGATCAGGCTCGGCTCCGGAAATTTATTAAAGGTACAGTACGGTCTTTATCAATGTTTTTTTTTTTCTGTTAGTTTGTTTTGTTTTGTTCCGTTACAGCGAGTGACAGGATAAATAGAATAGATAATTGGTGTCTTGGATGGGTTAAGTTTATCGGGCTCGACTCCGAAATTTATCCGGTTCGCCTTCGGCTCACCAGATAAATTCCTCCGCCTTGCCCGATAAACTTAACCCATCCAAGACACCAACCATCTATTCTCTGTATCTCTTAAGTTTATGGAACGAGCTGATATCAGGCTCTGTTACTACAATAGCTTCCATTCCAATCCTTTTTGTACAACTTGAAATTTTAGAATATTAACATTTATGCAAGTATTATATTGAAAAAGATATGTAATTGTTATATTGAATAAGCTATATATAAACTAAAACTAAAAGCTTTCATCATTTTTTTCTCCGTTTTTCCCGATCAAAAGTGTATAAAAATATGATATCCAAATGTCCGTTAGTTTTGGATCTCTACCAGTAGAGTTTATTTGAAAAGTTATAATAAGGCTCTGTAACTACATGGTTGATTATTTTCTTTCAAATTTTACACCGTTTGAAGTCCCAGGTCGTATTCCCCAACCATTCTACATAGTTCTCTTTGTCTAATTCTCAAGAAATTTTTAAATTTCAATACAACGCAATATTTGTTTGAGTACACCAAATGGTCAAGCCGACCAGGTATGGCGATACTTTCAAAATTTAGATTTACATAACAGTTGCAAGCTAGAATGGTAGGTAAATACTGATCTAGAACGCTCAAAAGTTACTATGCTTTATTTCATGCTTTCCGCTAGGTTATCGAGAAATATCTGTGAAATATTTTTCGATATTTCATGGTTACGACAAGTGAAAATACCGATTTTTATATTCTAACTCTTCAAGTGAAAGCGGAAACAGTTGTTCCCGCGCACTAGTTACCTAGGTAAATTGCGCGTGCCTCACAACCAGATGGAAATATGACGTAATTTACCTTACATTTCTCGCGCTTGACGTAATATTGTAATGCGTTGCGATGCGGAGGGGGGTACGCCACGGGGAATAACCGAAAAGAACTGTACTGGATTTTGATTAAATCCCCCCCCCCCGAAAGGGTTAAGAGCATGAAATAAATAGAATATTTGTTTTATTCGGTGAAATATCGAAATTTATTTCATCTCGTGAACATCATCGGTAATATTTTCACTCGTGGCTGCGCCACTCGTGAAAATATTACCGATGATGTTCACTCGATGAAATACGCTCGTAAATTTCGATCTTTCACCGTAAAAAAACAAATATCCTCTATTTGTTCATTTAAACATTTGCGATAGACAGGATAAATGCTAAGAATGAATGCGTTTCAGCATTCAGCGGGTTGTTTATTAATATCAATCCTTTACAAATACCTGCCCGTAAAATAAGAGACTTTTCTGACTTACTTCTACATCAGCGGATTTAAGGATAGGGCACCCTAATGGGATTCGTGTAACATCGCCTTTCATCGTACGGATTCGGCTAAGACTCGGGTAATCCTTAATCGATTAGGGGAACCAGCATCTTTCGGCCGATCGATTACGCATGACCCGAGTCTTAGCCGAATCTGTACGTTTTTCGGCGATGAAAGGCGATGTTACAGGAATCCGCATTAGGGTGCCTTATCCTTAAAGGTCTGAATGCCCGCAAACTCAGGACGGAGAAAATGCTCTGGGAAAAGGGGATTTAAGCATCTCCGTGTTGCATAATACCAAGAAAGTGGTCACATAATTATGTATCTTTGAAAACCATTTTGTCAAACAACCGACTGGACCATGAGGTAGTATCGTCCTTGGAAATGCAGAAAACTGAAAAGTTATGACCCATGTTAGCCTGCGCAGACTGTGCAGGCTGACATGGGTCGATGCTTTTTGCGAATCCCTTTTCAATAAACGTGGCCTACACCTAATTCCGCACTGGTGTCGTTTTTAATCGGTCGGCGTGAGCCGGACGATTAGAGAGACCACAACTTTCGGAAATCCGTCTGCTGAGGGCAAACTGATCTAACTGCAACTCGTGACAGCTTTTTCCTACAGTCTAATAACACTAATACTAGCTGTTGTGACCTTATTACGTTGAACTTTTAACCCTAATAAGCCATAAGGAATGGTGTCAGTGATAAAGCAACAACTTATGAATGAAACAAGAGTGAATCCAGGAGTATCTGGATTATGTTACGAGCACACCTTGTGTTGAAAAGATGATAGGTCATTTGGCCTGGAGCAAGGATAAACTTGCAGTGAAACGGAATTTGTAAGGAAACATTGCTTTAAGAGAATTTGAAAATTTAGATTGTTTTGCCTTGGAGCAAACTGATGTACATGCTGGTGGTGAAAGCTGTTTAAAAAAGTGATCTGCCGTTGGTAGTTTAATGTAAGCAAGGTGAAGCGTGTGAAGCAGTGTGGGACAAAGGATGTAGAGTTGTTAAAGAGTTATTACCCTAGTGGAGAAGCCAATACATAAACATTTTCAGAATGGTCTGGTTATCCCACACTTTCAACCTTAGAAACCAGACTGTCCATTCACTATACTGACCAGCATATATTTGATAATGCATCTTTCAGCATAGGATGTATTAAACCTTGGGCTACTAAGCGCGAATTTATGGCCTTTTCCGGACATTGTAGATCAAGATCAGACTGTATACTACATGCTGTCTGATTTTGTATCTTTAATGTCCGACAAGAAGATATTTTTCCAAAACAAAAATACCTTTGAAATAGTAAAGAACTGGGTTTTTACTGTCAGCTTGAAAGTTTCATTTCACTTATTTAGCAGGTTAAAGGTTAAATTGTTTTCATAGCCCCTCTTCCTCTCCTTCCAACCACGGCTCTACCATTTTACACGCTCACTAACATGGTTTCTTTTTGATGACATTCTTAGACTGGAATCAGTCTATTAACCGTTGGCCACACAATCTTGTCGGGCTTTAAAAATGTAGTGGGAAATACAGCATACATGTATTAAGCATGTTCTCTTTTTCCTCACAGCGTTTTTTCATCATTTGAAAGATTTTCAACATTTTGTCATTTGGTAGAGTTAAAAGATCATTTTCTTAGATGGAAAAAACCCTGAAACTGCAATACAAAAAACTCACTTAACGTCATATTCTCCATGTCTGAATCAACTGACCAGGGAAAAAACCTCTTGGGAGAGCACAGATTCAGACCAGATTCAGACCAGACTGCACAGAACATGCAGTCACTCAAATTTTGGATCTGCTATTCCTATTACTTGAGATATCGTAGTCAAGACAGCAATGACCCTGCAATAATTAGGTTGCTTTTCCATGCTTATCAGATCTATTTCATTAGTTGAGCGCTTTAGTGTAAAACTCTCAGTAACATGTTTGTCTCATCAGCATTCTGGTTGACTCTCATCCTCTCCATATTCCAGATTAAAAGCACAAGGTTTACTGTAGTGATGCTCTTGCTTATTACAATGATTCAATACAATGGCCCATGTTCTCCAGTGACATATATATAGTCGCTTTTGAAGACAATGAAAGATCAAGATCAGACTGTCCTTTGAATGCAATGCAGATCAGTATCACAGACATACATATTGAATATCTTAATTGTCTGTTTATGAATAATTCATATGAAAAAAAAAAACTCGACACTGAAATTGTAATGTTTGGATATTGTTTTTCTGACTATAAAAGGTCAAAACTGAGTGTTTTAACCAAACTTTCCCGTTTCTAATGACCCCGAGGAAGAAGGCTGTTAAAAACATTGTGGAAAAATGCAAATAACCGTCGTTTTCTCCAGTTCTCACAATGTTTTTTTTACCATTTCAAAGATTCAAATCATCATTAATTTGGTCTACATTTCATTCGTCATGTGCAAATGCTTTCGTTTTGGACAAGTCTAAAATTACATCATTTGGTAAAGGGTTGAGGGTTTGGTAGATACTACATGCTTTGAAAGTAATGTGGGAGAAATTGGCCAGCCGATGTTTTGAACAGAACAATCTTGCCAAGGACAATTTAGCCAGCCGAAAAACGTATGGTAGGACAATTTGTCAAGATAAACGCGAGCAGCCAAAAGTAATCACTTTGATAGCCATAATACAGGCACATTCTATACGACATATTCATCATGTCCATCATTCAATATGGATATTATTGATAATATCTGACAATGTTACAGTATAGTTTCAAAAGTTGCAAAAGTTACAGAAAATAATACATGTATATATATTTTCTTAATCTTTTATAAAAGGTTGGTAGGTACTGTTATTCATGATGAGTGATATCTAAAGCTTGAAAATCGGTATTTCTGGTCAGAACAGTCACTTACATTCTACGATTTATTGCTGTCGACTGACAGACATACATCTTTAGCATTCCGTTAAACTACATGTACTAATTTGTAAGGGACGGAGAGTTTCTACGTGACTCAGTTATAAAATGTCTATCCCACACATAGTTCAAACAACTGCCATTTGATTTGTGATTTCAAACCACTGTAGTTATTCAGTGTCGACCGATTACAGTGCTGACAGCACTTTGATTATTCTTGTTCCGTTCTAACTCTCTATTTCAAGACCAGCCATCTGAACTATGAAGTTGGGGTTGTTCTATACAGTAAAGCTCCGCCTGTTTCCATTTTTTCTACACTACCTTTCTTATAGTGCGTAGTGAACCCTAGGCCTTTGACCACGACGCAATTACAAGTACTTAAGGCTGGAAAACTCACAAGACGTATTCATAAATAAACAGGAAACCATCTGATGGCTTATTCAGTCAATCCTGTGGCAAAAAAACGATGTATTACTTTCCATGAGAGCAGACGGTTCTAATATTAATTTACCTTAGGGAAAATATATAGACATACTCTGTAACCCGTCTTTAACTCTTTACCAAACGACAAAATTTTAGACCGTCCAAAATCGAAAGCATTCGCAGACAACAAATTAAAGTTTGCATAAATTAGGAATTTTTTCTTTGAATGGTTGGAAAACATTGTGGCCAAGGAGAAAATGCTGGTTTCCAGCATTTTCTTCTTTCCCACAATGTTTTCAAAAGGCTTCTTCCTCAAGGTCGCTAAAACCCGAGATTGTGTGATAAAGGATTAAGGCGTTATTTCTGTAATATGTTTTACACGACGTTTGTCTGACACAGTTCTGAAATTATATTTGTAATTATGAAAATGACACCATTAGAGAATATTTCCTGTATAAAATATAGGAAGGTTTTTCTGCTCTTGAAACGTCGAAAGCTACCCTAAAATCCTATTCAGATAGCCCAAAAATTTTACAAAAAATGACATTGAGATCAATGGTTCATGTTTTTAAATTTTAAATTGCTCTTTCTCTTCTTTGTCTTCGTTTTCGTAACTTTTTCTTATTCATTTATATATTTATTTATATATTTATTTATTTTATTTATTAATTATTATTTTTTTTCAAATTTATCTATTTCCTTTTTTATTTGTTTATTAATTAATTGTATTTTTATTTTATTTAATTATCTTTAATTAATTATCTTATTATTTTATTTTATTTTATTTTATTTTTTTACGAAAATGTTAAGATGCTACGTGTTTTTGAGGCTTTAATGATAATATACAATTTTCTTTGGCTTTATTTTATAAAAAGCATAAAAATCTAATAGTGGTATCCAAGTTGGAGATATATGTACTAGAAGTAACACGGACAAACAACCCATCAAGCATAAAAAATAATTATACAGTTTTCGTGGTGAACCAGACAGAGTTTTGTTTATTTTGTTTCAAACAAGATTATGAATTATACATATAAGTATATTTTTAAAGAAGCATTAAACTGGATTTTACCCGTTTTTTTAAGGGAAAAAGTTGATATTTTGGAACATTACTGTTCACTCTGATGTATATCCATGCTTTAGTTCTAAAGCTATCTTTGCACGCGAATGAAAAGTAGCAGTCTTTGGTAAGATTTTCCTAAACACTTTCGAAACGATATCTTTCATTATTTTCAAGCTTTCAATATTTCATCTAATGTGATACGAATACCGTTTTCTCTGTCTTTGCTTTATGAAGCAAGGGTTATTAGGTTTCACCTTTTATACAAATAGACTAATACCAACCTGTTCTAAGTTCAAAATGACTTTTTCGACCAATAATCATAATGAATTCAGCGAATAAATTTCATTTTGATACACTTTGAATTGGTCACGTTCGTCGACCGCTCCCGTAGCCGTTTTTTTTTTTTTCTTAAATCGTTTGCTTCCAAATACTCTTAAACTTTATGTTTTATTAAGTTTAAGTCAGTCTGACTTTATTTTGAAAAAAAAAATCTTTTCATCTCATTTTTTGTTTGTTATGAAATGGTGCAAGATTTCCATAAAACTGTAGAAAAAGATCCTCTGCTTTGTCTTTTCACTCCATTTTCTTTGTGTGTTTTAATGCGTCTTTTTTTTTTCCCTTGAAGTCCTATAAAGGGTTTTAAATAGTTTTTCTTTCAGGAAACACTGAAGTAGGTGTTTCCCGGAAAGGAATAGATAAATTACAGTAATCCTTAGCAACGTAAATGATTATAAATATAGAGCTTGGCAATTTCAGATTACATGTTTTATTATTTAAAAAAAGAAAAAACAGGGTCCGTACTCACCAACCATTCCTAGTCTTATATACATATATATATTATGGCCTGCAACACGCGAAAAAGGGCATTCGGACATTTGCGTAGTGTCGTCTCGGATCAGTCTGCGCAGTCCGCGCAGGCTAATCCGAAACGACAAGTTGTTATTGTCGGTTGACAAAGTGGCGGAAAGCCATGGCCGCCTTATACGAATTATATGCGTAAACCTTCAAATCGTTTCAATCAAATAAGAAGTTTAAAGTGTTGAGGATTTCAATGTGTCACAGGAAATATTTTTTGATGGTGTCAACAAAGTATTCCTTATGTTTTATATGATTTGGCGTTATCACAACGGAAACAGCGACAGCTATATAGAGGTCACGGATATGATCGCTTATGCAGTTTGGTTCGTTACATTCTGAAACACGACTTTTTTTTGGCGAAGCTGAATGCGCTGGCTTTTGACCTACTTCTTGATACTGATAAAGAATGAATAGATGGTAATTTGCGATTGGTAAAAAATGTGCATATGTTTATTCGGCGGGCCCTGGCACATTTATGAAACCACTATTTACACAGCTAATAGATACCATTGCACCTTGATTCATACCATACCAAATTAATGTAATACAGAATGATCCTTTTCTTGTTCTACTTGGAAATTTAATATTTTATCATAGGGTCCGTACTCACCAACCATTCCTAGTCTTATATACATATATATATTATGGCCTGCAACACGCGAAAAAGGGCATTCGGACATTTGCGTAGTGTCGTCTCGGATCAGTCTGCGCAGTCCGCGCAGGCTAATCCGAAACGACAATTTCCGTTTTTATGTAGTTTTCTGTTTTGCGCAAGTCTGCTGTAGCACAAAATCTAATGTAGTCGTAAAGTGCCGTCTCGGATTAGCCTGCGCAGGCTGATCCGAGACGACATTTTACGTAAATGTCCGAATGCCCTTTTTCGCGTGTTGGCAAGCTATATAAAGAAATACTACACACACAAAAAAATCCCTAGTTTTACAAAATTTTGTGCTTTAATGTTATCAGAAAACCACAATGAAATTAAAAAGTTAGCAATACATGTATTTATAAAAAAGGCCTTATCGCTAAGAAAAATATCGTAGGTCCTACAGTATCTTTAACAAGTTCATTCTGAAAAGAAAATATTTTCTACCAGTAACAATAGCATTAATTTGTTACAACTTCCATTTGAGTATTATTCCATTATTTTTCAGTATTATTCTTCGATATGATTGATGTTTCTCTGTGCACATGTTTTTTTTTTTCAACATGTAACAACTTTAGTACTGTATGTTATGTAACATTCCATATTCCTTTTCTTTGCAAATTTGTTTTATAATAATTATGAATCAACCCATGATCGATCGTGACTATTATTATTATTATATGTCATTGTTGTATTTTCATGATGAGGTACTGTATGTAAAAGTCGTAATACACGTAAGTCTATGTCTATGTCTTATTCTAGACTTTGGAAGTAATGCAATTTCTAATTGGTTAAGTCATTTGGTTTAGCAATTAAGCCTGAAACTCTGTCAATTCCAAAATCTAGAAAATTCATGAAAATCAGTCCAAGAATTTTATGTCCTCGGCCTATAATCACCAACTATTCTACCTTATATTTTCAGTCTTTCTCTAAATTTGGAAAGTAACGCAATTTCTGATTTGCTAAACCATTTTACTTACTTTAAAATTTGCAACAACAAAAAAAATGTTTAGAATTGGACTTAGAGTGTGACTAAGACTGGTTGGGAATTACGAGCCCAGGACAAAGTGTTGCTGAGGGTAGTGTGGCCTAATTATCTAACCCTTAAGCCGATAGTAAAAACACATCTTTTTCTATTTCAAAGATATTGTGTATTGGGGAAAATATGTCCTTATCGGACAGTGTAGATCCAAGATCAGACTGCACGTTCTGTGCAGTCTGATCATGTATCTACACTGTCCGCAAAAGGTCAATGAGTCACGCTTAGTAGCCTAAGGGCTAAAATAGATATAGGAAATGCCTGGTCCTGTATCAGACTGCACGCAATCTGCA
Organism: Hippopus hippopus; assembly: GCA_946811185.2. Lineage (NCBI taxonomy): Eukaryota > Metazoa > Mollusca > Bivalvia > Cardiida > Cardiidae > Hippopus > Hippopus hippopus. The sequence goes on along the minus strand of OX328101.1, from coordinate 21,514,056 downwards.
GTCTGGTCTTTGTCTGTTGTAACCTGCCTAAAGAAAGTTCGTAATGTCGGACTAGTTAGAAATAAAAATAAACCCTTTAACCGACCACGAAATGATAAATTCGACTATATTAAAAATGTTTGAGTGACGCTCTAATAAAAGGGAGCTTAGTGCATCTTCATGATGCATTATTCCAAGCAAGTCATCACATAATTATGGATTCATAAAATCCATTTTGTTCATCAACCGACTGAATCCTGAGCTAGGGAGGTCCTTGAAGGTGCAAAAAAATCACGAATAGCAAAAAGTTTCGACTCATGTCTGGGTCGAAATAGACATGGGTAGATATTTTTGCAGATGCTTAACCATCCTATTTACTAAGCATGGCTCATCTGTAGACGATTTATATGGCTAAAAACAAAATATTATGTATGTGGTTCCGGTTACCCGACCGTGTCTTACGTTTACGCTCGACCCTAAACATTTTTTTTTTTTTCACCTGCTGATCGTTTAATATTTTATCACACCGTAATGTTATTGTCGTCTTCGGAAAGTTTGGAAAATTCTACGTCCTTTTACCTCTATTTGTCGCCCCCAGTGGCGTGTTTGGAATAAAAAAATAAAATAATTTTCTGACCTTCCGACCCTTATTCTCAAAATCATATTTTTTTGTGACCGGAACCACACATATGTTTTGTTTTGGCCTAATTATGAGTCAAATGAGGCGATCTGCGGTTGAAAAGTTGGTAAACTGATTTTAATGATCTTAACGAAAAAGATGGATTCTAAAAACACTGTTGAAAAGGAAAAACTGTTGGTAATCAGCATATCGTTCTTTTCCTACAATAGATTCTACTATTTTGATGACAAGACTCATCATTTAAGGCAAATTTAATTTTCGTCTGCAAATTTCTTTCAATTTGGACAAGTCTAAAATTTTGTCGTCTGGTTAAGAGTTGGTATAAATTTTCCTTCTTTTGAAGATGCTACAACAGTTTACTGAACACTTTACGACAAGACAAACCCTTTAACTTGCCTAAATTCAAAGCATTTGCAGACGACAAATTAAATATTGTTCAAATGATTGTTCAAATGATGGGTTTTGCCTTTGTGCTGGTAGAAAACATTGTGGAAAAAGGAGAAAATGCTGGTAACCAGTATTTTCTCCTTTTTCCACAATGTTTTCAAAAGCTTTACCCTCAAGGTCGTTAAACTCCGGAGTTTTTGATAAAAGCGTTAATCAATGAAAGTTGTCTGCTTCCTGTTTTCAAAGAAGAAAAGACATGTTGAAACTGTAGCGTTTGTATTCAACAAAAAGATAGACTGATACTCAAGTGGACTTTGAAACAAGAAAGAACTTATAAACTCTTTACAAAACGACAAAATTTTAGACTGGTCCAAACTGAAAGCATCTGCAGACAAAAAATTAGAACATGTAGTAGCCGAAATGATGATAAATGTCTATTAAAGTGTAGAAAACTTTTGTGGGAAAAGGAGAAAATGCTGGTCACCAGCATTTTCTCCTTTTTTCCACACGGCCGAGCTCCGGTAGCTCAGTCGGTAGCATGCGGGACTTGAGAATAGTTAGTGAGTTCGATCCCTAGCTCGACCAATTTCTTTCCGAGGATTGATGATAGTCATTGCGACAGGATTCACTCCTCTCCCACTGCTGACCATTGTTTCGACGATAGTTATGTGGGAAAGTAGCCAGTGGCTTGGAAAGAAAATTGTGCGGAGTACTGGTAAAAAAGACTCCAGGAAAGCATGGATAGGTGCACTGGCCGCCGCGATATAACTGAAATAATGTTGAAAACGGCTTTAAATACCAAACAATCAATCAATCAACAATCCTTTTCCCACAAGGTTTTCAAAAGGCTATTTCCTAAGGGCCGTTTAAAAACTCCGGATTGTCTGGTAAAGAGTGATAAAAAACGGAAAGACGGCGTAAAAAGTACTAGAATATAAATATTAAAACTTTTGCGGTTCAGTTTGAAGAAATACCGAAAAGTGACCACGCTAGTAATTGCCTCTCTTTTCCCATTCTGTTGTATATAAGTAAAAGAAATGAAATTTTCAATGCGATATAATTTTCAAGATATGAGGTTTATCCATATCATTGTTGGAAAAGGAACAGTTTTTGTTTGCTAAAACTGGTGTGTCTGAAAGTATATGTTGTCTGCATAGTAACGGGATATAGGGTAACACATGGAAATATTTAACTGCCAATTAGCAGAAGAAAAGTATTATCCCTTTTCGTATCCATCCGTGAATAGGCGCAGGAGCTGTCCATTGATTGATTGAATTTGTGTTTATTTATTGTCGCCACCAGTTGCCCATATGGGCGACGACCCCCCTGAAGACTGTTAGTTTTTGTAACGGGAGAAAGAGAACGACAGCCATGCTAAGTTACGCCTGGTTCTTTAACGTACTCGGTGTATAGCACCGTCACAGGAGACCTCGGTTTAACGTCTCATCCGAAAGAGAATTAGTAATTTTAGGTGGCCAGCCGTGGGGATCACACACACCCTCAAGTGACTCAAGACTTGATGTTTATAAGTCCTACGCTCTACCACCTGAGCTATGCGGGCTGGTCGGGCTATCGATTAAACTGTAGCAACCCTTATATTGGTGTCATAAACGGGTCCGTAAATAGACCCACAAACAGGCCCGCAAAATGTACACCACAAGAATATTAACCAATCGCTTATTAATATTTAGTCATCCGAGACTAACAGTAAGAAATAGATCAAAAGTCAAAAACAAATATTGAAACCGTAGCATTTGCATCCAACGAAAAGAACTTTAGCTACGCTGTTGGAATTTTGAATATTTAATACTTAGGCTGCTAAGCGCGACTCGGAGCGCTTTTGCGGACAGTGTAGAGAAAGATCAGACTGCACAAGATGTGCAGTCTGATCTTTGATCTACACGGCCCGATGCGGTATTTTCCTTTCGGTGAAATCAACTTTGAATTCGCAACATTTGGGTTTTTATTATTGGTGAAAATTTTCAATTCATCTATTTAGCAGTTTAAGAATTAAATCTTAGGTTGGTAAATTATGGTTAAAAATGAATTTGGCGCCCCGTACCGCACCTCTTATCTTTGGAGAAAAATGACAACGTTTCCTTGTAATATCAAATGAAACATAAACTCTGGTTTTTAACGAGATGTGGGCGATTTTTCAGATTGCTTTTTTTACATTGTATATCATAGTGACCTTTAGCGAAACACCTTAGCACAAGTAAAAAATATCTTTTGCATTTGAAATTGTCAATGAACCCTTTACCGTACAGTTCCGAATGTAAACGACCATGAGAAAAAGAGCTGTTTAAGACGTTGTTGGAAAAGGAGAAAATGCTGGCAAGAGGCGTTTTCTCCTTTTCTCAAACTGTTTTTTAACATTTCAAATGAATATCTAACCAGGTAAGCCACCTTGAATTTGTCATCTGCAAGTTCTTTCAGTTTGGACAAGTTTAAAGTTTACCGTCTGGTTAACAGTTAACATGGATGCACATAATTATGTTACAAGTGATTCTTTGTTTGTTTGTTTGATGTTTAAGACCGTTTTCAGCATTATTTCAGTTATATCCCAGCGGCCCATGTACTTATCCATTCTTTCCTGGAGTTTCTTTTACCATTACTTTGTACAATATTCTTTCCAAGCCAGTGGCTGCTTTCCCACATAAGTGATTCTAAAAGTATTACACTTCAGCAATAATAGTAAGTATGGTTTCAGTTGTAGACACCTTTCCATCGCCAATTTATTTCTTCTTCTGTCCATTTCCCTCCATATAGTAAATCGGTATGATTTCATAAATTCTTCACATTTTAAACCTCATCCAAACAGTCCTTTATTTTAAATCTTATTCTGCTGAATAACTAAAATGAAATTTTCATTTCGATAGTTAAAACCCAAATATTGCTATTTCAAAGTTATGTTTTAGGGAATAAGATCTCCTTATCGGACAGTGTAGATCCAAGATCAGACTGCACGTTTTGTGCAGTCTGATCTTGATCTACACTGTCCGCAAAAGGTTAGTGAATCGCGCTTAGCAGCATTTTCTCCTTTTCCCAAAATGTTTTCTACCCCTCCAAAAACAAATTTTTACTTTTGAGCCACATTTTTTGCTTTTTTCATGTGCATTATGCATATAATTTTGGAAAGTCTAGAACTTTGTCGTTTGGTAAAGTGTTAAGTCATTAACTGCTGACTCAAATTTGCAGCCAGCATCTTCGATCTTTGAATAAAAAATCTTGTAAAATAAAGACGATCAATGTGAGGTAAGGTTTATTAAATGGATATGTGTTACAAACAGTTCGACAAAAGAGATAAATTGCTAGAACTCACAACATTTTTGCTTTTTGTCACAACATAAAAAAATATGCCCAAAGCTACAATGGTACAAGATACACGGCGTAAGAGATACTGGAATATGAATAATGAAACTGTTTTGTGACTCAGTATGAAGTAAAATAATGAAAATTAATCTCACGAGCAATTGTCTTTTCTTTTTTCTCACCGTTTTTCATTTTTTTGAGATGTAGTAGATCTACTTACTGGGTTATTAGGTAACACCTATGAAAATATTAAATTTCCAAATAGAAAAAGAAAAGGATCATTCTCTATTACATTAATTTGCTATAGTATGAATGAAGGTACCATGGTATCTATTAGTATTAGCTGTGTAAATAGTGGTTTCATAAATGTGCCAGGGCCCGCCGAATAAACATGTGCACATTTTTTACCAATCGCAAATTACCATCTATTCATTCTTTATCAGTATCAAGAAGTAGGTCAAAAGCCAGCGCATTCAGCTTCGGCGAAAAAAAAAGTCGTGTTTCAGAATGTAACGAACCAAACTGCATAAGCGATCATATCCGTGACTTCTATTTAGCTGTCGCTGTTTCCGTTATGATAACGCCAATTCATATAAAATATAAGGAATACTTTGTTGACACCATCAAAAAATATTTCCTGTGACACATTGAAATCCTCAACACTTTAAACTTCTTATTTGATTGAAACGATTTGAAGGTTTACGCTTATATTTCGTATTAGGCGGCCATGGCTTTCCGCCACTTGGTCAACCGACAATAACAACCGCTGTATACGAGTATAAGCAAAAGAAACGGTAACTGTTTTCACTTGTTTGAGTGCATTTTCATTTTACCTAGATATTTTCCCCAAAATTATCATTTCTATGTATTTATTATTACCTTTACATCAAAAATAAGCGAAAAAATAATAACAATCTGTACGTTCCCAGCAAAAGTGGTCGGCTATTTGGGGTTTAAAGCAATTTTAGAGGATTTCAATACGTGAGCTCAGTGAAACCTCTCCGGACACCCCATAGCGTTATTCTTTCCGGTGGTGCTTACGATACTCTATCCAGTCCGTCGATAGATACACTGATACAAGTCTGAGCACTGTTAAAGCGCTGAACACAATATGACTCTTAACAAGACGACTAAATTTTTGGACACACTGAAAGCATTTGTAAAATGATAAAGTAAACGTAGCTCATTGGCAAGTATGAATTTGGCAGGGAAGAAATTACTGTTTTTTTAAAAAAAAAAGGAAAGTGCTAGTTACCAGTATTTCATTCTTTTCCGATACTTTTATCTTGGTCAATAAAACGCATGAATGTTTTGTCAGGGATAAGTAGCATTTTGAAGAAGTCATGGGTCATAAATCCACAAAGACGGTATAAACCTTATTCTAACATGACACGTGAATTCGGCTCTGTAAACACAGTGCAACGAAAGCGCGGTAAAATCTACATTATTCTATGTAGAGTGACCTCATTCTGTATAGAGTGACGTCATTCTGTATAAAGTAAGTAAGTAAGTAAGTTATTCAATGGAATATAATCTGCATCCGCGTTTTTACTCTAAGTATGAACTTGATTTCCTTTGATTAAGAGTTGGTCATGTTAGAATCGAAATAATCTTCTTTCTATCGTGGTTTATCGTTCAATAAACCACGTTGTGAGTTACGAGGCGCAATGAATAAACCACTCGGACTATCGCCCTTGTGGATTATTTATTGTGCCTCATAACTCACAACTGTGGTTTATTGAACGATAAGCCACGATAGAAAGAAGATTATTTCTTAAATAAACAATCCAGAGTTTAAACGACCCCTAGAAAGAAGCCCATTTAAAATATTTTTGGAGATGGAGAAAATGTTGGAAACAAGCATTTTCTCTTTTTCTTACGATACTTTTCCAACCTTTTCAAAGACAAACCCATTATTTAAGCCTCATTCACTTTGTCGTCTGCATCTTGTTTCAATATGGCTTGCAACACGCGAAAAGGGGCATTCGGACATTTTTCGTAAAGTGTCGTCTCGGATCAGCCTGCACAGTCCGCGCAGGCTGATCCGAAACGGCACTTTACGACTACATTATATTTTGAGCTACAGTAGACTTGCAGTAAACAGAAAATTACATAAAAACGGAAAGTGTCGTTTCGGATTAGCCTGCGCGGAATGCGCAGGCTGATCCGAGACGACGCTTTACGGAAATGTCCGAATGCCCCTTTTCGCGTGTTGCAGGCCATATAGAAAAGTCTGAAAATTTGTCCTGTGGTAGATCTAAATGATTATAACGATCAAAATTACCCCAGATCTGCAATTCATGATTTTTGCTCTTTTTCATGACTAAAAAGATGCTTCTTATCGTGTTTTAGCGCTCTTAGATTTAACTCTTTCACTGCAATGGGCAACAAAGTTTTCTACGCTTTGAAAGACAAAGAGGATATTTGTTTTTTACGGTGAAAGATCGAAATTTATTTCATCTCGTGAACATCATCGGTAATATTTACCGATGATGTTCACGAGATGAAGTAAATTTTGATCTTTCACCGAAAAAAAAATCTATTTATTTCATGCTTTTAACCCTTTCTGGGGGGAACTTAATCAAAATCCAGTACATTTCTTTTTGGTTATTCCCCGTGGCGTACCCCCTCCGCATAGCAACGCATTACAATATTACGTCAAGCGCGAGAAATGTAAGGTAAATTACGTCATATTTCCATCTTATTGTGAGGCACGCGCATTTTACCTAGGTAAGTAGTGCGCGGGAACAACTGTTTCCGCCTTAAATTGAAGAGTTCAAATATAAAAATCGGTACTTTCACTGGTCGTAACCATGAAATATCGAAAAATATTTCACCGATATTTCTCGATAACCTACCGGAGAGCATGAAATAAAATTCGGTATTTATGCCACATCTGACTTGCTGTCTGCAAATGCCGTCAATGTGGACGATTCTCAACTGATTGTCGACTTGTATATTTCTGTCATAACTGAAGATATTTGCTTCGAACTCGGAATTGTCTTTAATTATCGAAGTGAGACCCATACCAGAGGGGCAACTAACTATCAAAATTATTTATGACACAGTTATGCCCACTTTTGACCCATGTGGTAGTCGCTGACAGAAAAAATGAATTTTAAAACAATTTCAAAACTAGGTTAAAAGTTGTCAGGTTGCTAATTGATTTGTTTACTTTGTACCTGGTTTTAAGACTCAATTTTCTGCTAGCGACTTACACTAGGACCGACCATACAAAAACAGATTGTCGTCTTCACAATAATTTCCATACTTTTAAATGGTTTTGTTTTAATTTAAAAGCATTTGAACGCCCGCATTGTTTACTTTTGGCCGGTATTGGGGCTTTTAACTTACCATTAAATAAGCTCTCTCTAGTTGGCTGTGATAGGAAACCAATCAGAAAGTCTTGAGATTAGTGATGAGTAAGAAAGGAACAGGCACTGCCTGTGTCAGAAACATGGCACTTGTATGTTTAAGGATAGCCTTGGTCCAGGCGGAAATAAATATACAACCACTCCTTATCACGATCTTCTTTCACGATTTATAGATGTCTATGGCAATGAGCTGATAATTGGCTCCTTAATTATAAACTAGTATATATATAGTAATTTCTGAACATAAGACATGAAAAAAAAAATGATCAGATTGGAATCTGGGCTAGTTCGAGGACGTTGTCAAATATAGAACACTCCAAACCTTACATTGTTTAATTCTGTGCTTTACAATCCCTGAGAAAGACGACCCTGAGAAAGATGACTTTTGAAAACATTGTGAGAAAAGGAGAAAATGCTGGTAACCAGCATTTTCTCCTTTTTCTCACAATGTTTTCTGTCCTTCCAAAAAAAAAAAAAATCCTATTTTTGTATCTCGTTTATTTTTTCGTCTACAAATGCATTCAATTTAGATAAATCTAAACTTTTGTCTTTTGGTAAAGCGTTGACGCTTTATTCAAGAATCCGGTGTTTAACCGACCCTGAAGATGAAGATATTTAAAAATCATCGTAGGACAAGGAGAAAATATTGTTGAAACCAGCATTTTCCCCTTCAACCACAAAGTTTGGTTCCCTTTCAAAGAAGCCCAACTGGGTGGCTCAGTGCTTAGCGTATCTGACTTGTGACCATTTGGTGGTGAGTTCGATACCAAGTTGAGGCAAACTTTCTTTTACGGTAATTTTTACGCCTCTCACCCCTGATGCATGAGAGAAGAGTAGTTAGTGACATGGAAAGAAAGTTGTGTTAGCACTGGTGTGAGAAAGCCAGGAAACACATGTATAGGTGCACTGACCGCCGTGATATGACCTTAGCTGTTAAAATGGCGTTAATTAACGAGATAAAATTTGTTGTCGCCTGGGAGGGACAGAATGAAGAAAATCAAAGGAGTATTGTCAGTCAATAATCTATTAATAGACATTTTAACTCCTGTCCTGCTAAATAACTGCTAAATAACTAAAATGAACTTTTCAATTAGATAGTGAAAACCCAAATATTACTGTTTTAAAGCTATGTTTTGGGGAATAATATCTCCTTATCGGACAGTGTAGATCCAAGATCAGACTGCACAGAACGTGCAGTCTGATCTACACTGTCCGCAAAAGGGTCAGTGATTCGCGCTTAGCAGCCAATGAGTTAAGATTCTAGCGTTTTTTGGACTAAAAACCCTGAAGAAATCGGACGGTGTAGATCGAATGTCCGGCTGCTTGTTTCTATGCAGTCTGATTATGATCTCTGTTGTTCGCTCAGCTACTATAGCACCAAATACATGACTGAGCCATGCTCTGTGAAAAGGGGGCTTAATGCATCTGCAAAAAGTATCGATTCATGTCAGCCTGCGCAGTTCGCGCAGGCTGACATGGGCCGAAACTTTTTGCTATCTTTAAATTTTCTGCATGTCAAAGGACCATTCTACCTCCGAATTGAGTCAATTGTTAGACTAAACGGAATTTATGGATCTATATTTATGTGATGACTTTCTTGGTATCATGTATCACGGAGATGCATTAAGCCCCCTTTTCACAGAGCGTGACTCATGTATTAAACCTCGACCTTTTCAACTTCTGAAAATGAAATCCACTAAAACTGAAAACAATATATTATATATTACAGACTTTTGACTATACAAGTGGACAGTATAGATCCTAGATCATACTGCATGTTATGTGCATTTCACAAAGCTTAAGCCTTGCTCATATTGGAAGCAAATGAGAACGAAAATTAAAAGTGGCTCTTATTTCTAAATTTGTCTTTGAAAGAGTAAAAATATTGCGGAAAAAGAAGAAAATGCTGGTGACCAGCATTTTTTTCTTTTCCCACAATATTTTCAACAGCCTTCTTCTCCAGGGGTATTTTAACCCTTTAACAAACAATCCCTGGTTGTTACGACCCTGAGATAGAAGTCTTTTGAAAACATTGTGGGAAAAGGAGAAAATGCTGGTAACCAGCATTTTCTCCTTTTCCCACAATGTTTTCTACCCTGCTCGAAACAAATTTCAATTTTTGAGTTATGTTTATTTTGTCGTCTGCAAGTGCTTTCAATTTGGACCAGTCTAGAATTTTGTCGTTTGGTAAAGAATTAAAACAGTATTGTTTGGTAAAGGCTTTAACATTTTTTTTTTGCTTAGTACGTAAAGGGTTTCATCATCTTTAATTCCTTCATTGAAGTTTAAATTGTTTGTAAGTAGAGTTGTAGTGTTTTGTCAAGTGTTAAAGTCACTTGAATCAAACCTTATCCCGCTAAAATAGTGAAATGAAACTTTTAAGCCGATAGTAAAACCCAAATTTTGCTATTTTAAAGGATATTTTTTACGGAAACAATATCTCCGTATCGGACAGTGTGGATCCAAGATCAGACTGCACGTTCTGTGCAGTCTGATCTTGATCTACACTGTCCGGAAAAGGTCTGTGAGTCGCGCTTAGCAGCCGAATAGTTAATATAACGTAAACTTCCGCGTTTAAAAAAAGTCAAATGACCAACACTTTGTGGATGAGTTTAACAGAATCCTTTGTGTTACATAAATAACTTTTGAGGGTCACTTGAGGGTGTGGGTCACTTGAGAGTGTGGGTTCGATTCCCACGGTTGGCCATCTAAAATTACTAATAGGATGACGACGTTAAACCGAGGTCCCACGTGACGGTGCTATCCACCGAGCACGTTAAAGAACCAGGCGTAACTTAGGATGGGTTTCGTCCTGTATCTGCACTATCCCCCGTAACAATACTAACAGCCTTCAGGGGAAGTCGCCCACATGGGCAGCCGGTGGCGACGATACAAAAACTCAAATTCAATCAATCAAATAACTTTTGTAGGCTGTGTAGATCAAGATTGGACAGTATAAAGGGTGCAGCCTGATCATGAACCAGCACAATCCGCTACTTTATTTTTAAGTATGATTTTAACATGAAGTTTCTTTGAAACTGAATTATGTTTTTAGCCCATGATGAAAACTCACGTCTTCATTAAAAAAGTTTATTTATAGGCTAAAAGGGCTAAGCCTTCATCAATCAACCTCTAAACGAATCTAAAAAGGTAGACTTTTGAAATCCTTAAGGTGAAAGCATAAAAGTGCTGATCAACAACATTTTCTCCTTTACCCAAAATGTTTTCTAGCAGGTGATAAAAGTTGTTTTTTTTCAATTGTGGTAAGCGTTTAATCTGTGCTTTGCAAATGCTTCCACTTAAGACAAACCTGAGTTTTAATTATTATTTTTTTTTGTCGTCTTGTAGAGTTAAGTGATAGGCATGTTTGACATCTTTGAAAATGCATATACTTTGCTAAATGCATAAAATTGTTGACGAGTGTCATTTATTTTACTGAAGAAGCCAACGTACAATCCCCTTTAGATAAACATTAAACCATCACTTTTGCCCTCTGAATTCGAAGTACTATTTTTTTTACTGTTTGGAAAGCAGAAAATAGTCTGTCAAAGTACCTTTTCTTTGCTTTCAAATAGACAAATTAATCATGACCATGTTTAACCTTTTCTTCTGATAAATTCTCTGTATAATTCTTTCGTTTGGTATATATAGGATCTGACATGAGTTGGCGTTGAGATAAAATTTTATTAAACGAGTCTAGGGAAAATGTTATTAGGCGAGCCTTTGGCGAGCTTAATAACATTTTTTCTTGACGAGTTTAATAAATTTTTTATCTCATCCGCAAGCGAATGTCAGATTCTTTTTATCACATAACGATATTTCACAAATCATAGGTAAGAAGATGCAAAACCATCTATAGATGCACACACGGTAATATCCATAAAACCCATTCACGAAATACATACAAAATGACGTCAAAAATGACGTCACCCAATAGTGATATTAAACGTGTATGAGATAAGAAAATTCGTAATGGGAATATTACACTGAAAACAAAGGGAGGTTATGTGATAAATCAATTTTTTCCAATCTGAACTATTTACATAACCTGAATATTACTATGAACTGTTATCATTTTTCTGCCCAATATAGCTTATATCATGTAATGTTAGGAACATTATGTTTGAAAGGATCGAAATCGCAAAGACCCTGCGTTCGTATTCACCAACCATTCTTATTAACATTCTTAGTGTAACTCTCAAGAAATCTTCAAAATTTCAAAGTAAAGCAATTTCTGATTGGCTCAACCAAATGGTTTAGCCAATCAGAAAGTGCGTTACTTTCTAAATTTAGAATAAGACTAAGAATGTAATTTATAATGGTTTGTGACTATAACAAGGGCCCTTATTTCTATAGGCAGTTATGATGAGCTAACTTAGTGACAATAGGGAGGGGCAACAAAGGTGTGAGTTAGAATGTACAGGATTGGACCCATTGAGTTTTGGGTTGATAACTTGTAACATAACAGAACAGAACATAATGTTAGGCGATCATTCTGTCATCACAGACAGAATGACATTTTTTCCTGTTTTGTGTATTATTATTATTATTATTATTATATATCCAAGAAATACAAACGGTCTTCTATCCGCAGAACCACCAGAATGTGGAATGGTTTATGAAAAAAATTGGACTGTTTCATTAAAGCCCAGCAGCAACTACAAGTAAACAGTGGGGTGTTAACATACATTTAAATCTCAATCATGCCATTTAAAAGTATGGAAACTAAATAAATGAATTTGCGCGTTTGGTCCAAGTGTTAGTTGTTAGCAGAAAAAAAGAATTTAAAACCAGGTAAAAAGTAAACAAAAGATGGAGCAACTTCGTCATGCGCCATTATGCGAAAACAAGGAACTTTTGCAGACGGTACAGATTTACGATCAGACTGCACATTAAGTGTGGTCTGATCTTGGATCTACTCCATCCCTTTATTTAGTCAAGCATACCTGTAGGATTTAAATCTTTCAACTGTCGATAGAGATCAAGGTTATATAGGCCATACTCTGGCAAAAAACGGATTTATTAATGCATCTTCGTGATGCATGGTCCTAAGCAAGTCATCACATAACTATGGATCCATAAAAACTATGTTGTTTAACAACTGGCTGAATCATGAGGTAAACTGGCCCTTTGGAATGCAGGGAATTAACCGATAGCAAAAATATTCCACTCGGATCGAAATAAACAAAAAAACCGTTTAATTTAATGCAGTCGAAACCCGTTTAATCGAAAGTAATTAGTTTTTTTTTTTTAAAGTATAATTGAACCATGCTCTGTGAAAAGAGAGCTTAATGCATCTGCGAAAAGTATCGGCCCAGGTCAGCCTGCGCGGACTGCGCAGGCTGACCTAGGCCGAAACTTTTCGCTATTGGTCAATTTTCTGTATGTCCAGGGCCCAGTCTACCTCATAATTATGTCGGTTATTAAAAAAAGTAGCTATTATTGATCAATAACTGTATTTCTTCCTTGGTATCATCCATCACGAAGATGCATTAGAGCCCCTTTTACTAGAGCACGGCGTATATGATTTAAGCCATACTCTGGCAAAAGGGGTCTTTTATGTATCTCAGACATGCATTTTTACCAAGCAAATCATTGCATACGTTTTGATCCATAAAATTCGTTTCGTCAATCAACTGATAGAATCATTAGAATCATGAAGTAGACCAGTCCTTCGACATGCAGAAAATTTACCAGTAGCAAAAAGTTTCGAGCCAGGTCAGCCTGCGCCGACTGCGCAGGCTGACCTGGGTCGATACTTTTTGCAGATGCATCAAGGTAAAGACTGCGTATTCGGACTAGGAACAATTCGATACAGGGAAAGTCACAGTATCTGTTGCGGATTGATTTCCATTTTTCATCGCATAGTTTGAATGTTGAAGAAGATGTACAAACCGTCTGATAAATAAACGAGGGAAGAAACCGGATGCGGTAAGCTTGTAACTTGCCAGTGCGTCTTTCAGTATTGTGTTACAGCCCTGTTATACATATGTAGCATGTATTACTTGGTAAAACTTGATTATTGTTAATATTTCCACTCCCTTCCTCCCTCGCATCTTAAAGGTTATTCTCGTAATTTGAAAGGGGGAAAAAAATAAAACAGATGTTTTCAAAAAAAAAAAAATAGAGTGTAAGATATACTGGAGTATGAATGTTGAAGCTCTTTTATGGTTTAGTATTAAAATAATAAAAATAATTTCGATATCAATTGCCCGCTTTTTTTAAATGATTGTTTTGCGTACTAGAGGAAAGATCTCTTTTCAATAAGATGTATATTTGTCAAGATTAAATGTTAATCCAACTCATCTTTGGGGGAAGAGGGAACAGATGAGTCTAAAAATTGTGCGTAGACTGCGCTGTAGTTGGGTTAATAAAGGGCAAGACTCTTAGAATGTTAAATTACCTTTTAGTACAAGAGTAGAATTATCTCCTATTATATCCATTTGCTAAGGTGTGAGTAAGTACAAGGGGCTATTGATTCACGGTAGCATTCTTTTGCTTATTTTATGCTTTTCGGTAGTTTTTCAAGAAATAACCGTGTGAAATAATGTCACGGGTAGGAAACTTCATATTCAGAGTCAATGGCTTTGACGAGAAAATGTTGTGTTGGTCTTCCTTTTCTGAAGATGTCGGCTGAAAAACAACCAAAAAACAGGTAAGCTTGTCATTATTTGTAATCATGTGTTCTTATGTCTTTGAAATTCCAAAAAAGGAGAATGTCATGCAATGCTCTGGTCTTTCAACGTGTTTTCTACACTACGGAAAGTTGTAACAAGCGTAGGATGTTGTCTGAATCATTTGTGGCGTGGGTTGACCTTAGCTAAAATAATACGTCACGGACCTAAATTCAGTCTATTATTGCCATATAATTGGCTATTAAAAGAGTCGGCACCGATTGATGAGGGCTTCCTTTCAGAAATTTAGTTTTCTGTAAAAATTTACTTAGGAAGTAGGGTTTGTTTTTCCGTTAACACCTTTTAGTCCAAAATGTAGTACTATTGTTGGATGGAACATGACCGAATTTATGAAAATACAAAGGACTGGTCTTGTCAGGATTGAAAAGTCCTGTCGAAAATTAGTCTATCTAAATTTTGAAAAATACTTTTGTGTAGCTTTTGATTAACAGAATGGTGTATACATGTATATAGCATTTATCATGCTTTCGTCGTAAGTGCAGCCGACACGTAAGCAAAAAAAAAATGAAAAATATTTGGCATCTTCGGAAGACTCTTGAAACAGTCATTAAAAAGCTAAATGGAAAATGTACCGACCGTAGCAGAGATGATGAATAAAAAAAAGAAAACTTTTACAAAACGTGAGAAATACAATTGACCTATTCGCAATACACGCCTCAGGGTATATGTGTGAACACTCTTAACTCTTTTTAATACTTAACACTACACAACAGTATGTCAGGTGGGTGGAGTATATACAAGTCTTTAACAACGAAAAAGAATCTATTTCACAAGCACTTCAAGACCAAAAAATGTTCATAGATCCCTGATTCTGATAGTGCTTACTCAGATCTTTCAATGTTCAATTAACCAGATGCATATTAGATCAGAAAATGTCACATATCAATTATCTTTAAGTCATAAACAAACATCCATCAAAACAAACAAACGATCACGTTTTGTGCAGTCTAATATTGATCTACACTGCCTGCAGAACCAACTAAAGTTGTGACAGGCACTTCAAGGGTTCATAATGAATAGCTTCGAGTTATTTATTTTTCTTTTTCCGTCCTAGATATTTGTATGAATGTCCTAAACATTGTCGTTTGCACTTGTTTCAGAAATCTCACACCGACCCCTCCCCATTTCTAATGTAGAAATCATTCACTTTACGCCGTAATTAGATTGAGATTGCAGTTCCAATATCATGATTTACTGAGTGTGTATGCAATTAGCTGTTTTGAGTCATTATTTATGATAAAAAGACAGTTTGAAGGGTTTTTGAGCGGTTTATGTAAATTTGGCACCTGTTTTGTCGTGGTTTTTCGTGTTTCGTGTTCGACAGGATTTTTCAATCGTGACAAGACCAGTCCTTTGTATTTTCATAAATTCGGTCATGTTCCATCCAACAAAAGTACTACATTTTGGACTGAAAGGTGTTAACGGAAAAACAAAGCCTGCTTCCTAAGTAACTTTTTACAGAAAACTAAATTTCTGAAAGGAAGCCCTCATCAATCGGTGCCGACTTACATATTCAGAGCCGGTCCACATAATCGGAGCCCTTCTTTATTTTCATCATTTTTGTGTGATTTCTTTTCAATTCTTTACCAGCAGTGAATGTAACATTTCAAGACATTAATTCACGCTTTTGGGACAGCAAGACTCTCTTTTAATAGCCAATTATATTGCAATAATAGACTGAATTTAGGTCCGTGACGTATTATTTTAGCTAAGGTCAACCCACGCCACAAATGATTCAGACAACATCCTACACTTGTTACAATTTTCTGTGGTGTAGAAAACACGTTAAAGACCAGAGCATTGCATGACATTTTCCTTTTTTCGGAATTTCAAAGACATATGAACACATGATTACAAATAATGACAAGCTTACCTGATTTTTTTTTGTTGTTTTTCAGCCGACATCTTCAGAAACGGAAGACCAACACAACATTTTCTCGTCAGAGCCATTGGCTCTGAAAATGAAGTTTCCTACCCGTGATGTTCAATATTTCATGGTAACGACCAGTGAAAAATATCGATTTTATTTTCTAACTCTTCAATTGAAGGCGGAAACAGTATTTCCCACGCACTAGTTACCTAGGGAGGTAAACAGCGCGTGCCATTCAACCAGATTAGAATATGGCGTAATTTCCCCTACATTTCTCGCGCTTTACGTAATATTGTAATGCGTTGTTATGTGGAGGGGGTACGCCACGGGAAATTACAGAAAACAACTGTTCTGGATTTCGATGTAAGTCTCCCTAAAAAAGGGGTTAGAAGCATGAAACAAATAGAATATTGTATTTGCGGAACCATTAATGACACAAATATTGATGATTTTCTACCGTTACTCGATACCCTGCAGCAATAATTCACACTCTAGAATATGGACGTGATAGGAAATAATCCTTTTCTTGTACTAATTGGTAAGTTGGAGTTTTTTTTACGGTACAGTCTACATGTATTTTCAGACACACTATTTTCAGCTGCTCCTTTTCCTTCTATGAGTTGGATTAATATGTAATCATGAAAAATAGATATAACTTAAAGTTTCGATTTTTAAAAAGATGCAGAACACAACCAGAAGGGGAGGTAATTGCTGGTTACCTTTCATATTGAACAACGAAAGAGTTTCATTGATTAATATTCCAGTCCCTCTTACACCGTTTTTAAAAACATGTGTTTTGTTTTTTTGTAGTATAGTTTTAAAAAAAATCGTCATAAGAAAATTTAAGTCAATAGCGGATCTTGAAAGCGTTTTCATTGGATAAAGAAGTCGGTGATAAATGGCCAATCATGTGCAAATACAATGTATGTTAACTTTAAATCATGTGACCCTCTTGAATATATTGACAGGGTTTAGATCTCTATGTTTGATCAAATAAAAAGAAAAACAAAAATATGAGCCATGCTCTGTGAAAAGGGGGCTTAATGCATCTGCATTGAGCCATGCTGTATAAAAACAATGCTTAATGCATCTGCTAAAAGTATCGACCTAGGTCAGCCTGCGCAGTCCGCGCAGGCTGACCTGGGCCGAAACTTTTTGCAATTGGTCAATTTTCTACATGCCCAAGGACCAATTTACCTCATGACTCAGTCGGGTGTTAGACGAAAATGACTGTATGGATCCATGATCATGTGATTACTTGCTTAGTATCATGCATCACGAAGATGCATAAGGCCCCGTTTTTTCATGTCTCATTTTTTACGGGGTTTTAGCACTGACACTAATAAAAAAAAAATATATGAGCTATGGTCTGTGAGAAGGGGGCTTAATGCATCTGCAAAAAATATGCAAATATATACTCATTTCAGCCTGCGCAGTCGGCACAGGCTAACATGGGTCGAAACTTTTTTGATTTTGCTAAATTTTTTGCATGTCGAAGGACCAGTACCTCATGATTCTATCAGTTGTTTGACGAAATGGATTTTATGGACCTATAAATGAGCCATACTCTGGCAAAAAGGGGGCATAATGTATCTCCGTAATCCATCATACCAAGCAGGCCATCGCATACTTATAGATCCACGAAAGCCACTCTTTTTTAACAGCCGACTTATCATGAGGTAGACTGGTCCTTGGACATACACAAAATTGACTGAAAGCGAAAAGTTTCGGCCCAGGTCAGCCTGCGCGGACTGCGCAGGCTGACCTGGGTTGATACTTTTCGCAGATGCATTAAGCCCCCTTTTCACAGAGCATGGCTGAAATATATGATGACTTGCTTCGTAAAATGCATTTCGGAGATTCATATAACCCCCTTTTGCCAGAGCATGGTTCAAAATCATAATAATGGCCTGCAACACGCGAAAAGGGACATTCGGACGATTTCGTAAAGTGTCATCCCGGATCAGCCTGCGCATTCCGCGCAGGCTAATCTGAGACGACACTTTCCGTTTTTACGTAATTTTCTGTTTTGCGCATGTCTACTGAAGGACAAAATCTAATGTAGTCGTAGAGTGCCGTCTCGGATTAGCCTGCGCGGACTGCGCAGGCTGATCAGAGACGACACTTTACGCAAATGTCCGAATGCCTCTTTTCGCGTGTTGCAAGCCATATACATTTTTATTTTTGTAAAAATTCATTACTTACAGTTAACCAGGTATCGACTAAAATTTTAGATTAAACGTTTATATTTTATTCAAATTGAGTACAACAGTAATATTACAACATGCAAGTGAAAAGGATAAGAACGAAAGCTTTAAAGCATTACAATTCTTCTCCAGAACTCAGTACAGTTATTACCTTCAAATAAAGTGAATAACTTTTTTTTTTTTCACAAAAGATCCATCGCAGTTTTAAGAAAATAACGTTTTAAGTTATTGATGTCATTTTATTGAGAGAATTTGATAATAAGATACGTTGCTTTCAACGTTATACACGTATTTCTAATGTATGTAACAAAGGGTAACATCCGTTAATATGCTCCATGACTTATCTCTGCATTGCTGTTTGATAAAAGATAATGAACGCGGTAAAGTATGGCCCTTTTGAAAAGTAATATCTTTAATCAAACCTTCACCACACAGTTTCGAGTTTCAATGGCCCTAATGAAGAAGACTTTTGAAAACATTTGGGGAAAAGGAGAAAATGCTGGTAACCAGCATTTTCTCCTTTCCACACAGTGTTTTCTACACTTACAAAGAGAACTTTTAGTTTTGGGTCATGTTTAATTTATCCTCTGCAACTTCTTTTAAAATGGACAGGTCTGAAATTTTGTCATTTGGTAAAAGATAAGAATTTACTGCCTAAAGTTGCCGAATGACGGTTTATACAACAAACTTTAGGGCGTGAAAACGTACAAATAGCAAATGGACCACGAATGAACGTTACTAACTTATCACTTGCACTTTTAGGAAGGTCTCATCATATGTTTTATTGTCAACTGCCTCAAGTGACTCATTCCATCCCGTTTTCTTTTTAATGTTTAGCTATTGTTTCGTGGCATTTGTCATAATTCATATAGCTATGTAGCTTTTTCCTGGGCTAAACGTTGAAAACTTGGCACCTACGTGTTACCAAGAAAGGACTGCATGAGCCCATGCTCTGTGAAAAGCGGGTTTAATGCATCTGCAAAAAAATCCGACTCAGGTCAGCCTGCGCAGTCCTCGCGGGCTGACCTTGTTCGAAACGTTATGCTTTTGGTAAAATTTCTACATGTCCAAGGACCATTTTACCTCAGGATTCAGTCGGTTTTTAGACAAAATAGATTTTATTGATCTATAATCATGTGATGACTTTCTTGGTAGAACCTTTTAAGAAGACGCAGGAGACGTCCTGTTGCCGGAGGATGGCTCAAATTTTAAAATTACCTATCTATAGTGAGAGTAAAAAATTTAGATGGTTTGCCTTCAAAAGTAAGAAATAAATAAATGATCAAATAAATGTGTTAATTCATGAAAGAGGAAAAGAATGAATGAACTAAGGACCATATCCCTCTCTGTGTGAAGTGTTATACGGCCTTTTCTAACCCTTTGGTTGCTAAGCACGACTCACTGACCTTTTGCGGACAGTGTAGATCCAAGATCAGACTGCACAGAACGTGCAGTCTGATCTTGGATCTACACTGTCTGAGATAGAGATATCTGTCCTTCCAAATATACCTTTGAATTAGAAAAAAAAATGGGTTTTTTATTATTGACTTGAAAATTCATTTTACTTATTCAGCACGATAAGGGCAAATGTACCCATCCCGTAAACACCGTATCAAATTCTTTCATGATCAGATTTTACTGATTCATTTAAAGTAAGCGACCCTGCAGTACAGCCCTCATTTGAACTTTGTTGTTGGAATTTTGTACTTTGTAACAGGCGAACGCTAGGTCTGGGGGGCCCGTCTGTAAAATGTGCTCTTAACGGGCTTTGTACCAACAAAAATAGGGGATGGGGCTTACCCTTTTGGGCTACCATGTAATGCCGATTTTTAGCCCTCTAACACTCAATCAAGAGTTTTAATGACCCTAAGAAAGATGTCTTTTGAAAACATTGCGAGGAAAAGGAGAAAATGCTGGTTACCAGCATTTTCTCCTTTTCTCACAATGTTTTTTTTTTTTACCTTATTAAAGATTAATTCAATCATTAGAGTCAAATTAGATTTGTCGTCTGCAAATGCTTTCAGTTTGGACAAGTGAACATTTTTATCTTTTGGTAAATAGTTAACGAATCTTATGAAAAAGGCTTTTGATAGTATTGTTGGAAACGGAGAAAATTCTGGGCACTAGCATTTTCTCCTTTTCCCACAATGGTTTTTCAACCTATCAAAGATTAATTCAATCATTTGAGACTCATTTAATTTGTCGTCTGCAAATGCTTTCTATTTGGAAAAGTCTAAATTTTTGTCGTCTGGTACAGAGAGTTGTCCGCAGACTTGATTATAAAATGTTATAATTTGATTTTGCTTTTATCTATCGTCCCCACCGGTTGTCCATTTGGGCGCACCCCCTAAACTAGTATCTTTTATATCTCCTGTACGGTAACCGCCCGATAGACAACAGGCAAACATCCAATTTTCACCGATGGCAGATACTTGCTTCCATATGCAGCAATCAGAGAGCGCGTCACAGAATGTTTATTTTCTGTTTTAACCCTTAGGCCGCTAAGTTTGACTCACTGACCTTTTGCGGACAGCGTAGATCAAGATCAGACTGCATAGAACGTGCAGTCTGATCTTGGATCTACACTGTCCAATAAAGAGATATTTGTCTCCAAAACATAAGTTTGAAGCAGCATTTTTCAGGTATTTTCTAACGGCTTGACAGTTTCATTTAAATTATTTCGCAGGATAAGGGTTAAAAAAAACTCATGACAGAAAAAAAAAAGATCATTCTAATCATTCTAAATAATCTGACTGTTTGTGATAAGGATTTATCTTTTATTTGTGGATAAATAATATCATAATTTTAATGTCAAAGTCTCACGTTATCTCGTGAAGTCTCGATCCGGGCAGAAATTTGCCTTAAGAAGCACTGGTTGTTACTAGTTGTTGATACGAAAATCAATAACAAGCTGCCAGCTGTTTAAGGTCTAGGACCCATAACTCTTCGGTAAATTACATGTAGTATCGACGTTTTCGTAAAGGCTATTCGGCCAATCTCGGCACCTTCCGTCTTTTAATATGAGAGTTGGGGCCGTAGACTCACTAACTCATCGGTAAATATCGTGTAACATTGACGTTTTTGTAAAGGCTATTCGGCCAATCTCGGCACCTTTCATTCTAAAGTCTCATCCGTTAGACTATTATCAATTTGTAGTGCTGTAGCTGTGGGAATCGAACCCACACCCTCAGTAATACCGAGATTTGCCAATTACAGTCGTGCTCTACCGCTGGAGTTAATCTGTCGATGATCACAAGGGATGGGTTTGGCCTCTCTGTATGCAATACCATGGATCCAAGCTCCGTCCGTTGCCCGTAGACAATAACCATTAAGCCTTTACCATTCAATCCCGAATTTGTGGAGAAGAGGCCTTTTGAAAACATTATGGGAAAAGGAGAAAATGCTGGAAACCAGCATTTTCTCCTTTTCCCACAATGTTTTTTTTTTTTTTTTTTTATCCCTTTAGAGTCAGGTTTCATCTATTTGACCACATTTCATAGTGTCGTCTGCAACAGCTTTGAAGTTGGACAAAGCATTTGCAGACGGCAAATTAAATGTTGCTATTAAGATAACGGAACTTGCCTTCGTAAGGATGGAGAAAAGAGAGTGGGGAAAGGACAAAATGCTGGTTAACAGCATTTTCTCCCTGTCCCAAAATGAAATGAAAGTTCTTTTTCTCAGGGTCTTTGGTCGTTGAAACAAGGGATTATAAATGTAGTAAAGGGCTGAACAGTTAATCAATAACCTGCCTAGTTTAGATCTTTTCATTCTACATAGATTGTGAAACAAGTACAAGGAGTACGAACCCGGTTAATCGTCGTGTGTTTAGTTATAGCTTAGCCTTCCAACAAACCTTTGCGAAATTCTAGTGCTGTAAGTCTAAGCACACGCAAAGAGGCTACGAAGCCCATGACGGAAAACTCACAGAAAAACTTGTTCTCTGACATTTTTCTTTCTTTTTTATTATTGATGGGTTACCAGTTCTCGCCTGCCTTTATTCAGTGATGAATCATTTTTTGAAATTTTGTGATATTGTAAAAATTCGAATATCTCCCTTTGTCTGTCCCAGAGGTGGTAATTTACGGATCTGTGCGTTGGTAGTTTTTGTATTACTATGTGGTGACAAGATCATATTGAAATGGTCGTGTGTGTGGTGTCCCGAATTGTGTAAGACGGTGAAGATCTAATAAGTTTCATTCGCCGGAATGTGTTCCATTTGTTAAAAAAATGACGGACGAAAATCATATACGTGTAAACCTTTGGCCTAATGGTTGTATCGTGATTCTTTTAGATGCCAGGGTTACAAATGTTTTTTTTTTTCCCATTTGTCACGGTCTTTAAATAATTCGGCTTGGAGTATCGTATCTGCGGGTCAAGATCAGTTAAAAAAAAAAAGAACAACATGATTTCCTTGTTTACCCCATCGCCCAATTAACAACTGATTAGATAACGATATGTGAATCACGAGGTCTTACCACAGAAAGATAAGTGTAGACTGGTGGGGGGGGGGGATTTTTTCTTTGTCTTAGAGCAGCTTAAAACTGGATCTTGACCCAAAATTCTTTTGAGAGCAGAAAGTTGATACATGGTTTTTGTAAGTAAAAATCTTGAAGACTTGATTGTTTACTATTAGCTATGGAAAAAATACTACAAAAATATATTGCCTCAGGTGGAATTCTAACCAACGACCTTTAACCCTTACACTACTAAGAGCGACTCAACGACCTTTTGCGGACCGTGTAGATTAAGATCAGACTGCACAGAACGTGAAGTCTGGTCTTGGACCTGCACTGTCCGATAAGAAGATATTTTTCCCCCCAAAATATTTGTGAAATACCAAAATTTGGCTTTATCCTGTCACCTTCTACAATTTCGACCCGATAACAGGGTGCCGTATATATTTTTTGATATCCGTCAGTTGGTCACGTGACCGCTAAGTGCGCACCTGCTAACTGGGACTATTTTCAACCAAGTGTCTTCCTGCCGTAATGAATCAATCAATCGCTAGCGAATACTTTCGCTCGTTTAATTAATAGTCTTTTGTGTTAAAACACATTGTCTTCTTCGCCACAATATTTTTCTGTGGATATACGTCACGTTTAATAATTATGACGTAGCCAATATCATTCATGACGTCATTATTGCAGCTGCATATCCAGAGGGTGTTGTAAAGACGGTTCTTCTTTTTTTAAAGTTTCTCATAGATCTAGCGAGAAAGATGTCAATATGTGCCTTATTTCGAGCGAAATGTTCAATTCAGTCGGATTTTGGATTATAATTGAGAAAAAGGATAAATAAAACAGACGGTTGGTGTCTTGGATTGGGAAAGTCGATCAGGTTCGGCTCCGGAAATTTTTTAAAGGTACGGTCTTTATCAATGTTTTTTTTTTTTCCGTTTGTTTGTTTTGTTTTGTTCCGTTACAGTGAGTGACAGGATAAATAGAATAGATGGCTGGTGTCTTGGATGGGTTAAGTTTATCGGGCTCGGCTCCGAAATTTATCCGGTTCGCCTTCGGCTAACCAGATAAATTCCTCCGCCTTGCCCGATAAACTTAACCCATCCAAGACACCAACCATCTATTCTCTATTTTTACTATCGGCTTGAAAGCTTCATTTAACTTATTTAGCAGGTTAAGGGTTAAAATCATATCAAATGAGCTATCCAAGCAACTGTCCTTTTTTGTTAAAAAAATATCATTTGTTTAAGAAATAATCTTCTTTCTATCGTGGTTTATCGTTCAATAAACCACAGTTGTGAGTTATGAGGCACAATGAATAATCCGCGATAGCCCGAGTGGTTTATTCATTGCGCCTCATAACTCACAACGTGGTTTATTTAAGAAATAATCTTCTTTCTATCGTGGTTTATCGTTCAATAAACCACAGTTGTGAGTTATGAGGCACAATAAATAATCCACGAGGGCGATAGCGATTATATTCCATTGAATAACTTACTTACTTACTTTATACAGAATGACGTCACTCTATATAGAATGACGTCACTCTACATAGAATAACGTAGATTTTACCACGATTTCGTTGCACTGTCTTTATAGAGCCGAATTCACGTGTCATGTTAGAATATGTAATAACAACTACCCCGCATCAAACAGGATGAAATTTCGCAGAAAGAGTACTATGGTTATTGTAGCACACTACAGTCTGTCTTTTTGGTCCTTTATATTTGAGTTGCTACTACACAATGGTTAGTAGAGGAGTTGTGAAGAAGTTTTTAACAGGAGTTGGCCGTAAATATTAAAGGGGGGCATAAATTATCAAAACAAATAGCACGGTTATGCTTCTTGCACTCTCTTACTGGCCCCCAGTCACCAGTAAAGTTTCAGTAAAAGGAGTTATTGCGACATGTTGACCTTGATGTCCACGTAAATTGTTGAAGGAGGGATGGATAGAAAGACGGACGAACAGACGCATGGACTGACAAAAAACAGGATGATAATGTCACACCTGCTTGGTTTTCGTTTATCTATCGTTGCCACCGTTTGCCCGTATGGGCGTCGCCCCAAGAAGGATGTTATGTTAAGGCGGATAGTGCAAGATAAAGGACGGAACCCGTCCCAAGTTACCTCGGTGTATGACACCTTCACACTGGACCCTGGTTTAACGTCTCATCCGAAAGACTTAAAGCAATTTAAGTGGTGTCCGTGGTTGTGAGATAGAGCGTCGGCCTCGTAACCATGAGATCCGGCGTTCGATACCTGGGAGCGGATGTCAACTTTGGGATTTTTCATTGGTCCACACATTCGGCGCGAGTACTGGTGTAGTTCCCAGGAAGCAGAGTCGAGAGAGATAAGTATAAGTTGTAAGAACTTGTTTCTCAGTTTATGTAAAATAAATACGTTTAAACTAATTTAAGGTCTACGACCCCTAACTAATCAGTAAATATCGTGTAACATCGACGATTCGTAAAGGCTTTTCGGCCAATCTCGGCAGCTTCCGTCTTTTAATATGAGAGTTAGGGGCTGTAGACTCACTAACTCATCGGTAAATATCGTGTAGCATCGATGTTTTCGTAAAGGCTATTCGGCCAATCTCGGTAGCTTCCGTCTCTTAATATGAGAGTTAGGGGCCGTAGACCTTAAGACGGCCAGCTGTGCGAATAGAACCCACACCCTCCAGTAGCCTGAGATTTGTCGTTCACATGTCTCAAGCTCTACCACTTGAACTATTCGGGCTGAATGCTGAGAAAGGTGCAACAAAAATGGACAAAAATGACAAATCAAAGATAAATTTTGATAACAGAGCCACATCCTAAAGTTCATGAACATGAACACGCTAGCGGTCGCCGTGCCATGTCTGCAATACTGTAGACAATGGCGTAAAATAGCTTGTAAAGAACAAAAATGTATAATCATTTTGTTTATATGAGAGGCACTATGGGAAAAGGGACGGTTTTCATGTATCTCAGTAATGCACAGTACTTAGAAACTTGTTGCATTATATGGATCTTGTCTAACATCCGGTTGAATCACAAGAAAGAATGGTCTTTTGACATGCAGAAATCAATTTTCTACCAATAGCAAAAAGGTTCGACCCATGTCAGCCTGTGCCGACTGAGTAGGCTGATATGAGTCGATATTTTTTTGCAGATGCATTAAGCCACCGTTTGACAGAGCATGGCTCAATTATATGCGCCATGTTCTGTGAAAAGGAGGCTTAATGCATTTGCAAAAAGTTTCGTCCCATGTCAGCCTGCGCAGTCTGCGCAGGCTGACATGGGTCGAAACTTTTTTGGTATTTGTTAATTTTCTCCATATCCAAGGACGAAACTACCTTAGGATATGGTTGGTTGTTGGACCAAATGGATTTTTATGGATCCATATTAATGTGACGACTTGCTTAGTACAATACATCACGGAGATGCATTAAGCCCCCTTTTGCCAGAGCACGACTTAATTATATCTTTGTAGACACAAAGACTAGACCTCCATAGACATGACTATTTGCGTATGTATCAGAAAAATCTGAAATCATTTAATAGGTCACTCGGTACACATAGTTTTAACGGCGTGATTATGTCAATATGCTTAGCCCTTCACCACAGAGTTCCGTGTTTTAATGACCCTGAGGAAGAAGCCTATTGAAAACATTGTGGGAAAAGGAGAAAATGCTGGTAACCAGCATTTTCTCCTTTTCCCACAATGTTTTCTATCCTTTCGATAATAGAAGTCATCATTTGGGATATTTTTAATTTGTCATCCGCAAATGCTTTCAATTCGGATAATTCTAGAATTTTGTTATTTGGTAAAGTGTTAACCCTTTACCAGACGACAAAAATTTTAGACACGTCCAAATTGAAAGCATTTGCAGACGACAAATAAGATGAGACTCAAATTTTTGGATTTGTCTCTAAAAACGTTAGAAAACATTGTGGTACATAGAGGAAACGCTAATTAATAGCATTTTCTCCTTTTCTCACAATATTTTCAAAAGCCTTTTTCTCGTAATCGTTAAAACAAGGGTTTTTGTGGTAAGGAGGTCAATTCTTTCGATCTAGTAGATAAAATGAAAATTTTCAGCTGACATTAAAAACCCAATTATTATAATGTCAAAGTAATTTTCTCCGGAAAATCTTACAGTACAAGAGTAGATCCAGAGTCAGACTGAGTGTTCCATGTGGTCTGATCTTGAACTACACTGAGCACAAAAAACGCATTGACTCGCAAAATTTTGACTTGTCGTCTACAAATGCTTTCAATTTCGGCGGTTTCAATTTTTTTTCGTCTTGTTAAGAGTTAAAGCTGAATTTCTACCGCAATGGAAAATACTTTAGGTCTTAGTTTGGCAAATGCTTTCAATTTGGACTAGAGTCATCTGTGGCTAAGTGATAAAGGGTAGGATTCGTAACCAGGAGGCCTCGGGTGTGAGCCTCACTGGAAGCACTGGGTGTCCTCCTTGTGTCCATAATAGTTTAACGCCGTTTTAAACATCATTTTAGTCATGTCGAGGCGGCCAGTGGCTATATCCATGCTTTTCTGGAGTTTCTGTTACAAGAGCTTCGCTCAATATTTTTTCCAAGCTACCGCCTGCTTTCTCACATAAAAATCGTCGAAACAATGATCAGTGGTGAATACAGTGGTAATAACTGACGTCAATCGTCGGATAGAATTTGGTTGAGCTGTGGAATCGAACACGCAACCCATGGGTTCCAAGCTGTGTACGTAACCATCCTAGTTATCGGGCTCGATCTGATAACCTTGAGAACTTGAGAGTACCCTTGTAATCGAAGAAAATCTACCCATGTGAAGGTTGCAACCCTTACTTTACTATATAAATGATCCATGTCCTGGCAAAATGGGGCTTCATGCATCTCCGTGGTCCATGATACCAAGCAAGTCATTAAATTATTATGGATCCATAAAATCCGTTTTGTCTATAATTGTCTAATTCATGAGGCTGACCTGGGTCGATACTTTTTGCAGGAGCATTAAGCCCTCTTTTCACAGAGCATGACTCAAATCGAATGAACTTTTCTAGCCAGTGATTAAGTCTTAAAAATCTAAAGTTTAAAGCTGTTTTCGCCTTTAATATGATTTATTGATTGAATTGTGTTTTACGGCACTTTCAACATTATGTCAGTCGTATCACGGCGACAGCTCACATATTCATTTATATCACGGATTTCACCAGTTTTAGGCTAGGGCTCTGAAGTGTCTTTACCAAGGATACTCCCACGAAAAATACAGTGCTTCCAGTGAGGCTTGTACCCGGGGCCTCCAGGTTACGATTCCTACACTTTACCACTAAGCCATGTAGGACCCCTTTCGCCTTTAAAAATTAAACCGTATCGGACGTTGTGGATCGAAGACCAAGCCTTGCACGTTCTGTGCGGTCTGATCTTGATCTTCAATGGCTTTAAAAGCACATACAGTAGCGAGTAGCATCCAAAAGGTAAGTATTTGACTTTAATTGAAAACATTGTGACGAAAGGAGAAATTGCTCGTCGGGAGTAATTTTTCCTTTTGTCATAATGTTTTTGAAACGTCGTCTGCTGTATCATACTAAAATTGGCGTCTGCAGGAGGTATTTGTTTATCATTAAAACCGAGATGCAAAGCAAGCGACATTCCTACCTCCAGTGTTGTTGCTTTAATCATTACTTTCTGAAAAATAAAATCAATATTTGAGCAATGCTCTGTGAAAAGGAGGCTTAATGCATATGCAAAAAGTATCAACCCAGGTCAGCCTGCGCAGTCCGCGCAGGCTGACCTGAGCCGATACCTTTTGCTTTTCATAAATTTTCTGCATCTCGAAGAACCAGCGCATTCCATGATTCAGTAGGTTGATATACAAAATGGACTTTATAAATCTACAATAATGTGATGAGCTGCTTGGTACAATGCATGACGGAGATAAATTAAGCCTCCTTTTGCCAGAGCATGGCTCAAATTCAATACATATTTGGATCTTAGTCACAGAGACCCCCTCCCCTAATCCCTCCCAGTGATTTTTTATTTTGTGTGTGTGTGTGCAAATATACAAAAACCAACAATTTCTCCTTTCAAAATTCACCATTTCAAAGACGAATTCCATCAATTTAACCACATCTTAATTTGTTATCTGCAAATGCCATCACTTTTCCCCCCCAAAATTTTGTTGTTTGGTGTACAGAGGTATACTAGTACGTTTTTGAAATTAAGAGGTCTGGTCGGGTTTATTTCGAAATGGTAGAAAATATCATGGGAAAAAGAGAAAATGCTGGTAACCAGCATTTTCTCCTTTTCCCATTACGTTTTTCAAAGCCTTCACAAAGCCTTCGTTTAAAGGCCATAAAACACTGTATCGTTTGCAAAAAGGTCAAGGTAGCTAAAGGACATAATTAGGTACATCTTTCTTTGGATACCAGCATCTGTCCTTTTTCAAAAATGTTTTCAAAAGTTACCCTTCAGGATCGTTAAACACAGAATTATGTGGTTAACAGTGGAGCAATTAAAATCATTATTTTCTGTTTGAAACGACTGAGGTTTACCACTTAGTTTCTCAATCAATCAAGCCAGTTTATTTATGAATTTTTATGAATAACTTGGCAACATGTTAAAAATCAGTCGTGTACGAAGGTGTTAGTGAAAAAATATTCGAATGCAACTATCAGAAACTATTTATTGATATTATGTTAGGGGATTCGTGCAGTTAGAAGACAGATGGACAGACAGACAGACAGACGGACGGACGGACGGACAGATTGACAGACAGACAGACAGATAGGCAGGTAGACAGGCAGGCAGGCATTATCTATTACAAACATTAAAGAAAAAAACAATGTTATGCATTATTCGTTTTGTCACGTAACAATGGTTATACTCACGATACGAGGGAAGGCGCGTTCATCAATGACAGGGATGAAAGGGAAGAAGATTATGAGTAATACTTTGTGAAAAGGGGGATTAATGCATCCGCAAAAAAGTATCGATTCAGGTCAGCCTGCGCTGTGCGAGCAGGCTAGCCTGGGTCGATACTTTTTGCTTATGGTAAATTTTTTGCATGTCCAAGGACCATTCTACTTCATCAATCAGCCGGTTGTTAGACAGAATAGATTTTATGGATCCATAATTACGTGATGGCTCGCTTGATCTAATGCATCACGGAGATACATTAAGCCCCGTTTAGCCAGAGTATGGCCCATATTATATTTGAGCCACGTTCTGGCAAAATGGGGCTTAATGCATCTTCGTAATACATGATACCAAGCAAGTCATCACACAGTTATGGATCCATAATAGCAACTTTCGTTAAAAACCGACTTAATCATAAGGTAGACTGGTCCTTGGACATACAGAAAATTGGCCGATAGCGAAAAGTTTTGGCCCAGGTCAGCCTGCGCGGACTGCGATACTTTTCGCAGCAGATGCATTAAGCACCCTTTTCACAGAGCAGGGCTCATTTGTGTTTACCTGAATTCAATATGCACCTTATAACCCCTTTTTTTTGTATTTCCTCATAATTTATTACTCAATGAATATATAGTAGAAGGATATACCTACACGCTTGAGAAGAAAAAAAAAAAAGCCATGTTCTCGGAAAAGGGGTTTTAGTACATGTCCGTGATGTACGATACCAAATAAGTCATTACAGTATTATCGATCCATAAAATCCATTTTGTATAACAACCAACTGAATCATGAGGTACACTGGTCCTTTGACATACAGAAAATTGACCAACAGCGAAAAGTTTCGGCCCAGGTCAGCCTGCGCGGACTGCGCAGGCTGGCTTTGGTCGATCCTTATTGCAGTTGCATTTAGCTTCCTTTTCACAGAGCATGGCCTACTGTATATGAGCATTGCTCTGTGAAAAGTGGGCTTTATGCATCTGCGAAAAGTATCGACTCAGGTCAGCCTGCGCAATCAGCGCAGGCTGGCCTGGGCCGAAACTTTTCGCTATTGATCAATTTTCTGTTTGTCAAAGGACCAGTCTACCTCATGATTAAGTCGATAATTGAAAAAAATGGCTCTTATGCATCCATAATTATGTGATGACTTGGGATGGTATCATGTATCACGGAGATGCATTAAGCCCCCTTTTGTAAGGGTGTGACTTTTATTATAATGAGTGGTCATAAATATTTCATTGCATTCCAAATCCTCACTGAATTACATGTATTTACTAATATACTTTTTAATTCATTTAAGGCTAAAAAATGCAGCTATCGTTATTAAAATTAATGATAATAGGGCAAAATCAATCAGACAATTAAGTTTATACTTTCAGATGCGATACAGTATAATATAATACGTATATGATCCGAAAAACGTTTTCAGGACGTCAATGGCAACGTCGCCGAAATTTAACGGAATGAGAACAACTTAAAGTTTTTTTAAGAGCTACAACGTTTGTGTCAAGCTAGGAAAAAGCAACAATAATATTTACATGTAACTATAAATAGCTTTGGTAACCCCGCTTTTTCCCAAAATTCTTTTTTTTATGATTGCATTAAGTAAAAACAGCGTTAAAATTTTTCTTGCACATCGGAAAATGCATTTAAGTCAATGAGAATTCGGAATTTAAAGAAATGCTGTTTGTCATTTTAGGTCTAGGGCCCCTAAAGGACGGAAGCTGCCGAGATTGGCCGAATAGGCTTTACGAAAACGTCGATTTTACGCGATATTTACCGATGAGTTAGTGAGTCTACGGCCCCTAAATGAACTCTCATATTAAAAGACGGAAGCTGCCGAGATTGGCCGAATAGCCTTTGTCTTTACGAAAACGTCGATAAAAACACGATATTTACCGATGAGTTAGGGGTCGTCATCCTTAAAATATACGTGTATACATAAATTATATTTAAACCGGGGCTCTTTTAAAATGACGCGGCTACCTAGTTTATTTTAATTTTTTTTAATTCGTAAAAGTACATGTGTGCGGTTACAGGAATTGAGTGCAGATGGCTGTCTTTACTAAATGGCCCGAAATTCGATAGCAGGTGTACTTTACACAATTCCTTCATATTGAAATATTCTAATACTTATTCGATCATTTCAATGCCATGATCGAAAATCTGTCGGCATTTGCGGACGGCATAGATCAAGATCAGACTGCACAGAACGTGCAGTCTGATCTGGGATCTATACCGTCCGCTTGTGCAGTCGAGCACATAAAAGAAAAAGCCGTCGAAAGATGTCGAGATTATGAATTTGGCGCTGAAATTGTTGTCACATTGTGACAAATGGGGGTTGGCTGAGACCGAGCCAGTTCTCGACTGGTCGAAATGTCATCGTATCTTTGTCAAGAGCCTGGAGAGCTCATTATATTAGGCCTAATTTCATTTTAGTACAATGTTTTAACTCTTTACCAAAACGAGAAGATCTTAGACTGGTCAAAATTGAAAGAATTTGTAGACAACTAGTTACATGTTGCACATATTATGAAACCTGAATTTGAAAGGAGTGTGTTACCAGCATTTTCTCCTTTTCTCACGATGTTTTCAAAAAATTGTTAAGGTCGTTAAAACTCGGGATTGTGTGGAAAAAGGATAAAAAAGTCAACGTTTTTTTTATACTGTACATGTACCTTGTTTTTCAACAGTTATCCTTCCTTTGCACTGAACAACCGTAATCTTATCTTTCTAACTTCGTGACTAATGCTGCTTCTTTATGACCCTTCACAGCCGAGCCCCGGTAGCTCAGTCGGTAGCGTACAGGACTTGAGAACAAGGGATGAGGTCACTTGTTCGATCCCCGGCTCGGCTAATTTGTTTCCGATGATGGATGATAGTCATTGCGACAGGATTCTTTCTTCTCTCACCGCTGACTGTTGTTTCGACGAGGGTTATGTGGGACAACAGCCAGTGGCTTGGAAAGAATATTGTGCGGAGTACTAGTAAAAGTAACTCCAGGAAAGAATGGGTATGTGCACTGGCCGCGATACAGCTGAATTAATGTTGAAAACGGCGTTAAACACCATAAAATAAACATTAACACTTTAAAAGTCGACAAAATATAAGACTCCATATTGAAATGTTTCACAGACAACCAACTGAATCTTGCTAAAACGACGAAAAATGTCTTTCAAAGACAAGAAAACATTGTAGGAAAAGGAGAAAATGCTGGTTACCAGCATTTTCTCCTTTTCCTACAATGTTTTCAAAAAGAATTATTTTTTTAGGGTCATTAAAACTTGGGATTATGTGGTAAAGGGTAAAGCCTTTACCTTTCGATCCTGGGTCTTAGAATAACGAGCCTTTAGAAAGGCTTTTGATAACAATGTGGAAAAAGGACAAAATGGCGGTAACCCCTTTCCAGGACAAGTATCTTCATTTGAGTCATACTTGATTTGTCGTCTGTTGAATTCACATTGTACAAATCTAAAGCAAATGTCATCTTGTGAAGAGAAAAAACGGAAGGTCGAGGTCAATTAATATTATTGTTGTTGCCAGTCATTGAGTTAAATGCATGTGGTCTAAATTTAAACAAATTAATATTGTTTTATACAACCCCACTACCACCAATAACAGCAACTACTTCTGATTTTTACTACCACTACGACCACCACTTACCAATAATGCTAATGATGACAATAAAAGTCCCAATTGTGTGACTTACAAAGTTAAGAGTCTTGATATATGTACAAGGAAAGGAAAAAACATTGAGGATATTTGTTTTTTTTTGGTGAAAGATCGAATTTTATTTCATCTCGTGAATATCATCGGTAATATTTTCACGAGTGGCGCACCGAAAAAAAAAGAAAACGGATTTTCTATTTATTTCATGCTTCTAACCCCTTTTTGTTGCGACTTTCGTCAAAATCCGGTACAGTTGTTTTCGGTAATTCCCCGTGGCGTAGCCCCCTCTAGATAAGAACGCATTACAATGTTACGTAAAGCGCGAGAAATATAGGGTAAATGCAATTAAATAATTATGTGAAATTTCTCCCTGGCACTACTGCGCGGGAAATACTGTTTCCACCTTCAATTGAAATCGGTATCTTTCACTGGTCGTAACCATGAAATATCAAACCATAATCCACCATTATTTCTCGATAAACTACCGCAAAACATTAAATAAAATATTTGTATCTATTGGGTATATATGAGAATAGCCATTTGTTTTGTTTTTTGGTTTGTTGGTTGTTTGTTTGCTTGAATGGAGCCTTGTGTTGTTTTGTGCTGCATTCAGAAGTTGTTCAGACATGTAACGGCGACAGTGCACTTATTTGCGTCTTTTCTGGGTGTCACCAGTGCTTGACTTGGGCTCTAGTCCGTGAAAACGCCAAAGTGACCAGGGTACGCGTTCACCAACCATTCCTAAGAACATTCTTAGTCTTATTCTCAAAACTTTCCGGATTTTAAAGTAACACAACTTCTGATTGGCTAAACCAAATGATTTAGCCAATCAGAATTTGTATTAATTTTTAAATCTTGAATCATACTAAGAATGAAATTGAGAATGCTTGGTGAATATAGATCCTCAACGCGCATATTGGATCAAACAACGACAGTGTGTAATGGCGAAAACATGGAATGAATTAGATCAAAGATGATTTTTGTCAGTTTAGAGCATGACGCTAATCTCATCGTTAAGGCTTAACCACACAATCCTGAGTTTTATCGAAGTAGAAGCCTTTTGAAAACATTTCGGGAAAAGGAAGAAGATGCTGTTTACCAGCATTTTCTTCCTTTTTTTCCACAATGTTTTCTACCCCTTCAAAGACAAATTTCATCATACGAGACACACAGGATTTGTCGTCTGCAAATGCTTTGAATTTGGACCACTTTGGACCAATTTGGACCGAGCTTAGGTTTTGTCGTGTGGTAAAGAGTTATTGTAAAAGATGTAACAACGATTTTCGTTTCTTTTGTAGACAGTGAAGAGCAATATCGGGCTGCCTTATGCTGTCGGTGTAGACTGAGATGTGAATGCACAGAACATGCAGTCCGATCATTTGCACTGTCCACTATTTTAGTATATACATATACTTGCCAAAGCAATGTTAATATTGCACTGCTGCTTTTTTTCCCGATTCTGAAAGTTCATTTATGTAGCGCGTTTCGATTAGACACTAGTCTCAAGTCGGGGTGCGTTACGATTCTATAACCATGGTTACGTCATTGAAATATGCCTAGATTAAGAATTTGTCTTCATTTTGCATTTTTCCTAAATGATTGTTTTGGATAGCGTTTTGAAAGCCACTATACAAACTAGATCTGATCAAAATGCTGCAACACATTGAGCCGAACTATCCCTCACTTTAAAGGGACATCCAATCAGATTTAGCAAGACTTTTAGAAAATTTAGCAAATACATGTATATTTTACTATCGTGCAAGAATATCTTTACAGGTAAAATACATTCGGAAAACACGAGGGTATTTTCGGACGGTATAGATCAAAATCAGACTGCACAGAACGTGCAGTCTGATCTTGGATCTATATCGTCGCTCGTTCAGTCAAGCCGATACAAGAAAATCTTTCTGCTTTTAAGTGGAGTAATATTTTCAGCCGACGAAAGAAGTTCGATATTATATATTTGGCGCTAAAATTGTGGGTTTTCCAAATTTTTTTGCAATGCCTATCCCGTTAGATAAAGCGGTGGCCGTTATTGTGTGACAAAGGATAAAAACATTATGAAAACGGCCCTTCATCAATTACTATGATAGCTAAGTTGGTATACGGTAGCTCAGTCATGGTTTCGAAGGCCCTTGTTTTAACCCCTGCGGAAGCAAATCATTTTTGCACTTCCTATTGTGTTTTCCTAACAAAATATATATAGTATACAAACCTCCCCCCCCCCCCACCCCCCACACACATACACAAAAAGGGGTGTGTGGTAAAAACCTAGCTAATAGCTGCTTTAGTATTACGTAGCCATGCATATAGGAGCTTGTGAAAGAAAAGAGTGTGCCTCGTTTTAACTATAAAAGTCCTTATAACCTTTTAAGGCCAACTTCAGTGAATCATTACTAATGAACCATTTTATTTCCCTAGTTAAAGATAAAGACGTTCCTTTTTTAAAAGATGTTGTATAATTGCAACTGTGCATCTATTTATGGTATGGATTGTTTCGTAGAAAAATCGAACGGGTCACATTGCCATAGATGGTCCTGTGTGGCGGAGTGATTCAATCAATCCATCCTACAGGCACTTGATTTGTAAATAAGGTTCGCTTTCTTTAATCCAATCTATAATAATCATAATCACCAACCATTCTTCAGAACATTCTTAGTCTTATTCTCTAGATTTTTTTTTCCTAAATTTGAAAGTAACACACCTTCTGATTGGCTAAACCAAATGGTTTAGCCAATCAGAAGTTGTCTTATTTTCAAAATCTATTATTAGAGCAAGAATGCTCTGGAGAATGGTCGGTAAAGACAGGACCATGCCTTATTTTTAGCTTATACACAGCGAAATTTGTCAAACATGAAGTGCATGTTTTTTTTCTGCGCCATACAGCGAAAACAGTGGCCTTTGCGGACGGCATAGATCATGATCAGATTGCAAAGAACCCTCAATCTAAACTTGGATCTCTACCGTCCGCTATGAAAAATAAATAAAAATATCTTTCTTGGTTTGATTGTACTTTCATCCGTCGCCCGTGTGCTCTCTGCTTATTAAGTAACTTTAGGTGGTAAAAATGTTTGAGAATTAGAAGGTATTTCTCCTGTTTTTAACCCCCAGCCTAATTAGCACGACTCACTGACCTCTGCGGGCAGTGTAGATCAAGATCAGACTGCACAAAACAAAATCCATCCTCTTCGATACGGGATTTTCTTTTCGGTAAAATCAACTTTGAAATCGTAATATGTGGGCTCTTAACGATTGAATCTAAAATTTCAGGTTTCATTTATTTAGCAATTTAAAGGTTAAGAATTTCTATTAACAGGCCCCTCGGTGGGAGACGGTTGTGTAGTGGTAGAGCGTCAGACTTTCACGATGAATGTTCCGGGATTGAATCTCGTGATAAGCCGGGAGTCAACCACTGAAATTATGCAAATCACGGCGCGAGTACTGGTTTCCGGGAAGCTATCGTCGAAAGTGATTTTTATAAGTTGTAAGATCTTGTTTCACAATTGACGTAAAACTATTAATTAATTTGTTTTTAACTTTTCCCCCGCACCTTCATCCCCGTTTTCGGTTACCAAGAGTCAACATGAAGGGGGAAACATTTTCATGTCTGAAGTATGGCTGCCTGCACTAATACAACCTCTTGCAGTCTTTGTTGTGAATATTTTTAGATAACTTATTTAGTCCGGCTGTTTTCGTAGAAAAGGACGAGTTATTGTCATAGCCCTGGTATCGTCGTCGTCTGCATCGTCGTCGTGTAAAAACTTTGACATTTTGTAATATCTCTGTTACTACTGAAGATATTTATAAGTTTATAAATATCAAAAGGGTAACTCATGCAATAGGGGCAGGTAACCAGCAAAATATTTTTGACACAGTTTCTCCTTTTTCTCGACTTAAAATTTGCACTGACAATCAAGCTCTTGCAGCCGAGCGTTGGCACCCGCATGCGGTGCTCTTGTTTTAATGAACCTCCATCATAGTTGTATATTGCAGTATCCGAGGCAATTAACTACATTGCCAAGTTGACGTTTCATAGAAAGCCTGAGTAAACGTGGCTGTAGTCTTTCGGGTATTCATTGTTTATTACTTGGAAACTGACCTTCCTTTTTTCAGTTCATGCCTTTAACGAGAAATTTTTCAACAACCCCGAAGAAAATGGCCAGTATTTTCCCCTTTTCCTACAATATTCTCTACCATTTTGAAGACAAATATCACCACAATTATAAATCTTTGTCGTCTGTAAATGCTTTCAGTTTAGACGAGTCTAAAAATTTTACATCTCGTAAAGAGATAAAGGTTCTTCGGGTTATCGTAAAACATTCGCACTTATCTTTTTTGCACTCTGTTGACACCCTGAATATTTGTTACATTACTAGCGCCATTTTGACCAATTTCTGTCGTTACATTTACCTCTTCTTGTCTTATCTCTAATTGTGATTATATGGCCTGCAACACGCGAAAAGTGGCATTCGGACATTTGCGCAATCCACGCAGGCTGATCCGAAACGATACTTCAGGTTGTCTAACCGTAAGCGTGTAATTAGAAATAAGTTATGATTTGTGAAAAGGGGGTTTAGTGCAACTGCGAAAAGTATCGACCCATGTCAGCCTGCGCAGTCCGCGCAGGCTGACCTGAGCCGAAACTTTTCGCTATTGATCAATTCTTTGTCTGGCAAAGGCCCAGTCTACCTCATGACTAATTCGGTTGTTAGAAAATTGGTTATTATGGATCCATAACTATGTGATCGCTTGATTTTGTATCGTGCATCACGGAGATGCATTAAGTCCCCGTTTGCCAGAGTATTGCTCAAAAGTAGAACATCATCTGAATTATCAACGCAGCATTTACCATAATAGCCCCAGCAGGCTAATGGTACCTTTTTAGCATCTAAGTAATTCGAGCTGAAAGAAGCAGTACTCTTTTGGGCATAATGCCTCAAAGTTGATAACATAATTACGTATTTTTGTAGACATTTTAAATGCTTTTCCTCGCACGAACAGTAATTTTGCTTATAACAGCAGATGTTAGTGACACAAAATGTAAGTAATGCCAAGACACAAAGAAACAAAAGCACCTACGGTTGAACATTCAGAAGCAAGATACAATTAAAGGCGCGAACCATACAGAAAGCATGGAGCTAGAAACCTGCTATTTGTCACATCGGTAAATTGGTCTGAAACGAGGAATCCTTTTTCAGACTCATTTAAATATTTTAACCCTTTGGCTGCTAATACCGACTTAAGCGACTTAAGCACCTTTTGCGGACAGTGTAAATCAAGATTATACTGCACAGAACGTGCAGTCTGATCTTGGATCTACACTGTCCGATAAGGAGATATTTGCCCATCACCCAATAACTCTGAAGTCTAATCTTAGGTCTACACTGTCCGGTGAGGAGATATTTTTCCCTCAAAAATACTTTTGAAATAGCAAAATTTGGTTTTTACTATAAGCTTGAAATTTTCATTGCACTTATTTAGCAGGATACGGGTTAATCCATGCGGCAGAACATTCAGAAGCAAGGTACAGTCAAAGGCGCGAACCATACAGAAAGCATGGAGGTAGAAATCTGTTTATTATACTGCATAGAAATTTCTCGTGATCTGATTGGATAATCTG
Source organism: Hippopus hippopus (assembly GCA_946811185.2). Taxonomy (NCBI): domain Eukaryota; kingdom Metazoa; phylum Mollusca; class Bivalvia; order Cardiida; family Cardiidae; genus Hippopus; species Hippopus hippopus. Next base: position 21,474,959 of record OX328101.1, on the reverse strand, counting down.
CCCCCAAGATATATATCATGTACACTAGCAAAACAAATGTAAAAGCAGTTTCCCTTTCGGGAGCTCCGTATACATGACAACATTTTCAACACAACATCCAAAATGGCGGCGTCGATCAAGATTAACATCAAGATTATGCACCAAACTGCACGTTTTACCAAGGTTTCACTGACGTCAATTCCCAGTGACGTCAGTTTTCATTGAATTGGGGCACTCAGAAGGGAAATTCTACTTCGTCAGCGTACTCAATTTTTGAAAAAAAAACAGGTAAATTTCGCTTAATACACGTTGGAATGGTAAAACTTTGCAGTATAATAAATTGGTTGTACGGTCAGGTGGCAGGGGATTTGGAAACTTGTTCACGGCTGTGGTGAATCATGTCTGATTCACCACAGCCGTGAACAAGTTTCCAAGTCCCCTGCCACCTGACCGTACAACTAATACTGTCACATCGGAATATGGGTCTAAAACGAGGTATCCATTTAAATATTGTAGCCCTTAGGCTGCTAAGCGCGACTTCAGGACCTTTTGCGGACAGTGTAGATCAAGATCAGACTGCACAGAACGTGCACTCTCCAATAAAGAGGTATTTCCCCACCTCCCAATAACTTTGAAGTAGCTACATGTGGGCTTTTACCACAACCTGAAGGTTTCATTTAAGTTGTTTAGCAGGTTAAGGGTTAAAAGCGTTTGACATTCGTGATTGTAACTTAAAATTTTCGAGCTGACAGATCTCTTGAAACAAGTTTTAATGATCAGCTTTTGTATTATCACACGTATTATCATAAGCATGTGACAACCGGAAGCTTACATAAACTATCTGAGGACAGCATTGATATCGTTGACCGATGATACAACATACCTCAGAATCTTCTAGACTTTTTTGGAATAAGTTTAACTTATTAAAAAATAAATTAACCAAAGGCTCTTCAGCTTGACCATCTATTTCCACCATGTACATTGCTTAATCTGAAACGAATTATAAAAATCTACCCATCACAGTTTTTGGTTCAGGATGCTGGCGACCATAAGTTTGAATGTTGCCATTAGTATCGAAAAATGAATACTGTTCTTGCCCACTTTGAAGATTCAACAGAGGTATTTTTTCATAGTTTATTCTCTCCTATGTTAAATTTTGCTATGGCCTTTGTTAGATGAACTAAATTTCACCAACTGTAGAGCCAACAAAAATTCCATGAAGAAACACCTAAAACTTCATGCAGCTGGATCTGCTGCCAAGGCGTTCGTTCAACTGACAGTAATCCCTTCTTTGGCCGACTCTAACTTCAACAATTGTGTAGACTGTTTGTGATAGTATTTTGAGATACGAATAATACAGGATCAGCCGACTTTTTTGCCAGAGATGAGAGTATTGGAACCCAAAGGCTAAAAGCCATTCACGTTTCACGTTTTTACGGCATCAATTTCAGACAGGACTTATACATATTAAGACAATATTACAACTTATCATGAAGTCACTTAATTGTACAGCGCAATGTTTAGTTTGTGAGTTGTAAGAGTATAAGTTTTGTTTTTGCAAACAAAAAGTAAAATGGGAAGAGCAAACCGTTGAATTTGAACAGTTTCGAATGTATCTGCTTTTAATTTTTCCTTCAAATATCTTTCCAATATAGGCCTAACTGATTATTGATGGTTCTTTGCTAACACCCTGACACCAAAATGTTTGTATCCTACTACAAGGTTTCTTTGTGAAAAACCTAAGATTTTCTTACACAAGCTGCAGTGTAAAGATTTGTTTGGGTGTTGTGTGTTTAACGCCGTTTTCAAAATTATCTCTGTCATATCACGGCGACTAGTGCACCTATTAATGCGATCCTCAAATTCCTTGCCCTAGTAATTTGCACAACACTTTTCCCAAGCCGCTGGTAGCTATGTAATAATTTAACCCCTAAGCTGCTTAGGGCTTTTGCGGACAGTGTAAAGATCAAGATCAGACTGCACAGAACGTGCAGTCTGATCTTGGATCTACACTGTCCGATAAGGAGATGTTTTTCCCGCAACAAATAACTTCGAAATAGAAATATTTGGAGTTTTACTATCGACTGGAAAGTTTCATATAATTCATTTAGTAAGTTAAGCGTAAAAAAGAAAACGAAAGGAATAACTATTTAAAAAAAAAAACGAATGACTTAAGAAAACTTATTTGGTTTTCCTTTCGACAAACTGTTCCTTGTGGGTTTTCAACAACAACACTTTGGTGAACTGTAATAAATCTCTAATTTGACAAACAGAAGACCAAGTGTGCACACAAAATATAGTTCCTCAAGTTGTGATTTGCGTCATAGACGTGTGTCTTTAATGTCAATGATGTATCTAAACATTACCTACGAGTTATATTTTGTGGATATGATTACATTGTGCATAGATATGCAGTGTCTTTTTTTCTTTTTTCTTTCTTTCTTTTTTTCTTTCTTTCTTTCTTTTGACAAATATGATATATTGTTCTGAGATCGGCATCTAATAACAATTTCAGTCTACTTGTCGTAACAAAAAATGCAAAAAAGCCATCAAATATGAAACATATTTAGCCAGTTTTTGTGTCATGATTTCCCGGATGATAGAATCTAACTTTCCCGACCTTTAACGACCTTAAGGAAGAAGACTTTTGAAAACATTGTGGGAAAAGGAGAAAATGTTGGTAACCAGCATTTTCTCCTTTTCCCGCAATGTTTTCTACCCTATCAAAGAAACGTTCACAAATTAATTCAAATTAAATTTGTCGTCTTTAGATGCTTTGGGTTTGGACATGTCTAAAACATTTTGTCGTTTGTTAAAGAGTTAAAGAACCTGTTTATAGTAATGGTAACCAGCACTTTGTCCTTTTCCCGCAATGTTTTCTACCCTATCAATGACAGCTTCCACATTAAACCACAGTAAATCTGTCGTCTTCAGATGCTTTGAGTTTGGACAAGTCTAAAATTTTGTCATTTGGTAAAGAGTTAAAGAACCTGTTTATAGTAATTCAGAGCTCCAGAAAAAGGGAGTGATTTTAACTTTAAGATTAAAAATATCAATTATTCTCCACCAAACCCTATGTTATGGGTACTCATTAGAATCGTCTCATCGAGACGATTCTAATGAGTACCCACAACATAGGATTTAAAAGAGAAATAATGGATTTAGAATACCATTACTTCCCCTTATCTGGAGCTCTGGTAATTTACCCTCTTGAATTGTATGTCTGTTTTCTTATTTTAAGATAAAAAAAAAAGAGTTAGCAATGAGGGTCCGGTTTCACAAAAAATACGTAAGCCTCTTATTTTACTCAAATCCACCTGCGGATTTTGTTTCTGACTTCAGTTGAGTTCTTTATTTGAGACGTACTGTATATTTCACAAACATTAACATATTTTGGTAGCTTTCTCAAATCCAGAGTTGACATAATGTTTCAGATTCAATTCAGCAAAATAAACGGACGTAACTCATTTAATGGCTTGCATCACGCGAAAAGGGGCATTCGGACATTTGCGTAAAGTGTCGTCTCGGATCAGCCTGCGCAGTCCGCGCAGGCTAATCCGGAACGACACTTTCCGTTTTTATGTAATTTCCTGTATTGCGCAAGTCTACTGAAGAACAAAATCTAATGTAGTCGTAGAATGCCGTCTCGGATTAGCCTGCGCGGACTGCGCAGGCTGATCCGAGACGACACTTTACGACACTTTACGCAAATGTCCGAATGTCCCTTTTCGCGTGATGCAAGCCTAATAGACATAAGTCCATTATTTCATTGAGTTGAATCTGAAACATTATATCAACTCAGGATTTGAGACCTTCACTAAAGTCTGTTTATGCTAGAAAATTAATCTCAAATATCGAACTCAGTTTAAGTCGGAGAATGAGACCGTTAGTGGATTTGAGCAAAATAAGAGACGTAAGTTTTTTTTCGTGAAATCGGGCCATATAGTCCGTTTTGTGAGACTTTTTTTTTACGTTTGTTCTCACTAAATCCTAAATATAAAGAAAATACTTCTTGTCTATCCGTCAGTCAGATTTGTGGTCTTAGAAAATTGACTAGAGAAGATGATTTAGAATGACTGTTTAAAACAAAATTTTTGACTTGTTTATCATGAAAGCATTTGTAGAGAAGAAATCAAACATGGTTCAAATCATGAAATTTGTTCCCGAAAATGCCTGGTTACCAGCATTTTCTCCTTTTCCCAAAACTGTTTTCAAAAGCTTCCTTCCCTAGATCGTTAAAAGTCGGGATGGTTTGGTAAAAGCTTAAAAAACGGACTGAAATAAACTTGGGATGGATTGAGTATAAAGTTTCGTTGATCTGTAGTTTGGGGCCGTGGTCATTTATCAGTCATTTCAGATCAAATCAGTCAGTCCGGAAGAAAATATTACTAGTCTATCAGTACCGCGATAAATATCTTGTAATATGATTATGTTTAGGCCTTACCCCGCTATATAAGTTAAATGAAACTCTCAAGACGATAGTAAAAAACCCAAATGTTGATATTTCAAAGGTAACTTTTGTGGAAAGTATGTCCTTATCGGACAGTGTAGATCAAAGATCAGACTGCACGTTCTGTGCAGTCTGATCTTGATCTACACTGTCCGCAAAAGATCGGCGAGTCGCGCTTAGCTGCCTAAGCGTTAAATAAAACTGTGAAGGCGGTATTAAAAACCCAAATGTTGCCAGTTCAAAGTCATTGCTTGGGAGAAAAATATCTCCTTGTCGGACAGTGAAGATCCAAGATCAGACTGCACGTTCTGTGCAGTCTGATCTTGATCTACACTGTACGCTAAAGGTCAGTGAGTCTCGCTTAGCAGTCTAAGGGTTAATTGTGTTTGTTTGAATGGTATTTAACGCCGTTTTCAATATTATATCAGTTATATCGCGGTAGCCAGTGTTCTTATCCGTGCTTTCCTGGAGTATCTTTTACCGGTACCTCGCACAATATTTTTACCAAGCCACTGATCGACTGCTTTCAAATATTACCATCGTCAAACTATGATCAGCTGCAAGAGAGGAATGAATCTTATCGCTATGAGTATCATCAATTCTTGGAAAGAAATTGGTTGAGCTGCGGATTCGAACCAGCGTCCCACCAGTTTCAAGCCCTGTATATCAACGACTGGGCTACTGTGCTCGGCTGGTTGTGTGTGTCTTTTTTAAGGTCTACAGCACCTAACTCTCGTATTAAAAGACGGAAGCTGCCGAGATTGGCCGAATAGCCTTAACGAAAACGTTGATGTTACACGATATTTACCGATGAGTGAGTGAGTCTACGGCCCCTTACTCTCATACTAAAAAACGGAAGCTGCCGAAATTGGCCGAATAGCCTTTACGAAAATGTCGATGTTTACGGATGAGTTAGGGGTCGTAATCCTTATACACGAGTACATGCGGTATATACAGAAATTAGCCCAAGTCTCATTGTCATATTCTATAGCTGCCATTGCGGCCAATGAAGATCAAGATCAGACTGCACAAAACGTGCAGTCTGATCTTTGATCTACACTGTCCGCTTTGCTGGGACATAGTGGACAAGAGCAACCTTGTAAACAAATGACAGTTATTCGGGTCTTTTTTCTACACCGAAAAATCTGTTGGGTTCACTGAGCGCTCTGCGGGTTAACCGTTAGAACACCGTATTAAATTAAACTCAAGATTCCAAGACAGTAGTGAAAACCCATAGTTTACGGTTTAAAAATTTTGCTCGTCGGAGAAATCTCACCGTATCGGACAGTGTAGACTGAAGATCAGACTGCACGTTCTGTGCAGTCTGATCTTGATGTACACTTACTGCAAAAGCCAACAAAGTCACGCTTAGCAGCCGTAATTTTAATCAATGAGATCTTTTTCAATTACGGGAAAAAAACTTAATTCATGCTGGTTCAAGGTTATTTCCGCGACAATTTGAAAGATAGTACCGAAGAGTGCAGATCTATGATCAGACTGCACATTCTGTGCGGTCTGATCTAAATTTACACGGTCTGCAAAAAGCAACATTAGTCGGTTCCAGCGCTTTAACTTTTCATGCTGTTCGCGACGATTGATGTATTTTTCAGAAAGTGTAAAGCAAGATCAACCTATACATACATGCAGTCTGATCTTTCTCCTTACTCTCCACTTCTCTATCAGTACTTTCGGTCACGTGAACCCGGAACAATCGATTGCCATTAAACTTAACGAAATCTCTTTTCAAAACATTAAAATTTTGTCAGGATAAGAGTCAGAGAGTTAAAACTCGTCGCTCGTTGAAAAGTTAAAAGTGCAAATACAAGATAGTGTATATTTCTGGTAATGTAGAACAGATTTGGCATGTAAAACGATCAGTCACTCACTGTATACAAGGAAAGGTGCGGGGATTTCCCGCTGACTCACACTCTACTGTAGCCATGAACCTTACTGAGTGCAATATTTTTTTTTCAGCTTTCTTACCTTTCGAATGTTGGGCTCTGAGAATCAGTGTTTCTGCTGGGGATTACTCAGAGAAGCAACAATTAATTATCAAATAAACTTGCTTACTGATTATGGGACGCTTTTAAAACTAATGAGACAATCGTTGGCATATACGTATGGCTAATTTGAAGTGATATGTCCTCCTACCTGTATGCAATATAATGGAACAATTTTCTAAGTCATTAGGACAGCATCCCAGAATCCCCCGCCCTTGGCAGAGCATTGGAGAATTCATCGCACAGTAAATGCCACGGAAATAACTTCCTGTCACATGACCGAATACTGACATACATGTAACTTGAATGTACATGTATTACGTGTTTGAGCCTTGCTCTGTGAAAATATCACGGACGATACATTTAACGCCCTTTTCCTAGAGCAACGCTCATTTACATTAGATATATATATAGCAAAAAAAACCCAAACATTTTCTCCTTTTCCTGCAATGTTTTCTACCATTTAAAAGACAGAAACCTTCTTTCGGGCTGCACCGAAATTGTCATCTGCAAATGCTTTCAATTTGGACAAGTCTACACTTCCATCGTGTGGTAAAGGGTTAAACTGACGATATATCTTGTATACAAGTCATGGAAGAACTTTTGTTCTGTTCTGTACTGTTCTGATCATCCCTATCGGTTGCTGAATAGTTCCAGTCCCTCACTGGTTCCTGTAGGGTTAACGAAGTGGAGAGGTTTTGAGTTCGAGTAACGGCTCGATCAAATCTCTTTTTAAGGATGAAAGTCAAATGCCAAATGTTGCCCCTGATGGCTGCACGATTGCACAGATTACGACTGATAGAAAATGCTTTTCATGATTTGGAGGCCTTCAAAACAGTTGCTGTTGTCGTTTCCGGTTTTATACGAGGACAAATCATTTTGTTTTTTCTATCCCTTACAACATATAAATTGGTAATTTATCTCTGTTTACACAGCTGAGCCATTCTATACACGTTCAAGTTTTAATAGTCTTTCTTCTCCCAAGCTGTAAGAGAGTATCTTTAAAGGCCATCATATTTTAAGGATTTATCTTTATTACTCGTTTTAAAGCTTAGAATCACAAAAACATTTTTTAATATGAAATTTTCTCCTTTTCTCACAATGTTTCGAAAAGATTTCTTCCCGAGGGTCGATAAAACACAGCAGTATTTGATACAATGTTAAAGGGGCTTGTTTAGTTGTTTTAGCCGAGATGTTCTATTTTTTTCTTTTTAAACATTAATAAATACTACAAAATATAATTTCCCTGCAAACCATGAGGAAATGGACCTTTAAATCTAGTAAAATAGAGTAAACTTGGCGAACAAATATCAGGACGGTCGCTTTATAATCGGAAACTATATAGGTCTACGTCCACTTTTATGAGATCAAATATGACAACGGTTTGTGCACCTACACATGTATTTCCTGGCTTTCTCACACCAGTACTACATTCTTTCCAAGTCACTGACTACTTTTCTCATGCATCAGAGGCGAAAGGCGAAAATCGCCGGAAAGAAAATTTGCCTCAACCAGGTCTCGAACCCGCAAGCACTAGGTCACGGGTCAGATACGTTAACCACTGAACTACCCGGGCGGGCCAATTTTAACGTCATTGTACCTATATAGGATCTGACATGAGTTGGCGTTGAGATAAAATTTTATTAAACGACTCTAGGGAAAATGTTATTGAGCGAGCCTTTGGCGAGCTTGATAACATTTTTTCTTGACGAGTTTAATGAAATTTTATCTCAAACGCTAACGAATGTCAGATTCTTTTTATCACATAACGATGTTTCACAAACTATAGATGCACCCGCGGCACTTCTATAAAATACGTACAAAATGACGTCAAAAATGACGTCACACAGTTGTGGTATCAAACGTGTATAAGGTAAGAAAAATTCGTAATGGGTACATTACACTGAAAACGAAGGAGGTTATGTGATAAATTTGGATACGATTCCACAAAATCAACTCGCGCTATTGATCACACGACATTGCCCCAAAACCTCTGCCGAAATTCTGGCTCAACGTCTCGAAGTACCTAAAGAGGCCACGTGGCCCGTATAGGAAATAGATCTACCATTCAAAACTATTTTTTCCTAGCTATGTCCTTCTTCTTTACCAGTGGTTTACCAGCTTTCACTTTACTTAATTTAGTTAAGTATCATGTTTGAAGTTTGGAGAGGTTATAAAATCAAAATGGCCCACTTGAACAAAAAGTTTAAAAAAAGAGTGGGGGGAGTAGGCCTACTTTCTATTTTTATTGCGAGTAATGAAATGAAAGCTACTTGCTTCAAAGAAGATTCACGAAATACTTTCTGAATAGAAGAAAAATTATATTGAAAAAATATTTGAGACGATTTTAGCTCTTTTAGTGCCATAGGCGAAAACGGGGGCTTTTGCGGACGGCATAGATCAAGATCAGACTGCACAGAACGTGCAGTCGGATATTGGATCTATACCGTCCGCTTATTTAGTCAAGTCTGTAAGATAAAACTCTCTTTCAGTCTCAGAAAAGATAGGGTTTATATTATTGGTGCTCGGCCGGGTAGCTCAGTGGTTAGCGGTATCTGACCCGTGACCTGTTGGTTGCGAGCTCGATACCCGGTTGAGATAAACCTTCTTTCCGGCGATTTTTCGTCTGTCACCTCTGATGCATGTGGGATGAGTAGTCAGTGACTTGGAAAGAAAGTTGTGTCAGTACTGGTGTGAGAAAGCCAGGAAACACATGCATTGGTGGACTGACCGCCGTGATATGACCTAATCTGCTAAAACGGCTTTACCTCCAATACAATCAAATTATATAATTGGTGCTGAAAAAGGTTAAAAACAAGATTGAGCGATGCTCTGTGAAAAGGGGGCCTTGTGCATCTGCAAAAAGTATCGACCCATGTCAGCCTGCGCAGTCCGCGCAGGCTGACATGTATTGAGACTTTTTGCCATTTGCAAGTTTTCTGTATGTCAAAGGACCATTCCACCTCATGATTTGGTCGATTGTTGGACTACATGGATTTTATGAATCAATAATTATTTGATGTCTTGCTAGGTATAATGCATCACCGAGATGCATGAAGCCCCCTTTTGCCAAAGGATTGCTCAGTTGTTAAAATAGGATCGTCAACTTGACAAATATTAAACCATTCAGCGCAAAATAAACGATGGCACCCTTTTTCAACGGTTGAAAGTGAAATTCACCGACTTACTTTTATCTTAAAGACTTGACTAAACAAGCGGACAGTATAGATCCAAGATCAGACTGCACTTTCTGTGCAGTCTGATCTTGGATCTATACCATACGCAGAAGCCCCTGTTTTCAGCTATGACCCTGAAAGAGGGAAAAAAATACTTTGAGTGACAAAAGACATACTGTTACATACATGGTACTGGCTATTTTTCCTTTTGTCACAATGTTTTCACAAGTGGCTGCAGATGCAAAGGTCGTATTCAGAGGTCATGGGTTAAAAAGAAATAATTATGACCTTCCTGTGATCTGACCCGTCCCTCGGAAAATGAAACTCGCCAACAAACTTTCAGCGTCACGATGACTAAGTATTGAAGGAGAGACAATGGCCACTGTTTTATTTTTCTCATAATCATTTTTAAACCCTTCACTGCTATGCAAACGATAAGGAAAATTTACAGTAGAAAGTCATAAAATGACTTTATTACGACCTTAGAATTCTTTTCCTTGGTAAAAATTGCACCGCGTCGGATAGTGTAGATCCAAGAACAGACTGCACCTTATGTGCAGTCTGATCTTGACCTACACTATCCGTAATCGCGAGCTGAATCACGCTTACATGTACAGTATACGCTTCAGAGTCAAATTTAAGTATCTTTAACTCTTCCTGAATTAACAAACAATTCTCCTAAACACCGACTAAAACCATTCTCAGCTGGTTTGTTAAGTATTTCACAATATTTGACATGGGAGATGCAAGATCAGACAAAAGGCTATATATCCGTCTGGTCTTTATCTACTTTAATCACGAAAGTAAATGAGGGTATGTTTGACACAGTAAACATAAAAAAAATGCATCATGGTCAAGCGTTGCTCGAGCGTGGGCGAGAATGACCTGCTTTAGCCATTTTACTTCCTTCACACTTTTGTCTTGTTTGAAAAGTACACTTTTAAAATCGAACACTTGCCCTTCCCTCTAAAAATAAAACATTTCTTTAACCTTCAAAAATCCTCATCGAAATGTCTCTTGCATCTATCCTTACAGAACTACGAGTAGTTATATTTTTCCCTAAGAGAAGCTTTGGTATCGCCAATAAACTAGAAACATATGCTTTCATTTTTTAGATATTCTACGTTCCAATTACTTGAAAACAGCCAAACAGAAAAACCCTAAAAAACATTATCTATCTATTTACATTGCAATATATTTTAAGAATATTATTTCATCGTGAAAGTAATTTATTCACCGCTTAGCATGCGGTTTTGTTTCCCTTTTTTCTGTTTGACGTTAGATTTAAAATGTTAATGACGTTACGTGATTTACGTAATAAACCTGGCGTTATACCGCGGAAATTCATTGAGTAGAAGGATACTATGGTGGCACAGAACTGCCACCACATACCAGTTCATTTCTGCTCATGTTTTCGCGAAAACTTAGGGGATTGCCAGTTGCTTCTACCAGCATTTTCTCTACACTATGTACTATGTTTTCAATCTCCGTCTTTGTTAGGGTCGTTTGAACTCGGGATTGTGTGGTGAAGAGTTAAGACGAATTTTCACCTCTTAGTGCTCTGGAACCGCCATAGCTTACCAGACATTTATGGCAGGTATTTTCATGGAAAAAAATGGCGGATTACAAGATATTTTTATACTATCTTGATTTTTTCGTCGTGTTAAGAAAGGTTATCAAGAAAATGAAAAAAAATGTATCCTACCAAATATCTAAAGATGGAGTCAATGTGCACAATTAATAAAATGGTATATAAGTGTAAAAGGATTCCAAAGAATGCTTCAACTATTTTTAGATTTGTTAACTATTTGGGACACCTCGGATGATTGTTTGAATCAATACATTTATGAAAGACTAGCGGATGCGTTCCAAATATTTATTGAAAAAAAAAACTAGTTACAGGTGGCAGTTAAGAGCAATGTCAGGAAAACCATTCATGTACAGTTATAATAAAACCCCTATTAAGCGAGCACCTGAGGGGCTCTCAGAGCTCGCTTGCTTAAGAGAGATGCTTGCTTAATTAAGGTACATTTCTACATATCTGGCCTCTATGGGAACTCAGTGCATAATACAGGCTGCTTGTTTAATGGAGGTGGCCAGAGGTAGGTTTTCCTGGTTTCATGAAAATAATGATAATAAAAATAAATCATCATGCTAATTTTAGATGGACATAAAATCCGCCATAGTTTTTGCGAAAATATGCGTCATCGTTATAAAGTAAATGGTGGCAGTTCTATGCCACCATAGGATGAAGATATTTTTTTTTTTATCTTCTTTTTTTAAGGTAAGAACTAGTATAATTGTTTGTTTTGGTGCAAGATTGGTTTATTTCCGTTTCGAACACCAAACTTCAGCATTTTGACGACAGCTCAAGTCAATTTATTTTGTACACTTTACCAAAAACAGTCCCATGTTTAAACGAACTTGACAAATGGAGCTATTGAAAACATGGTTGGAAAAGGAGAAAATGCTGGTTACCAGCATTTTCTCCTTTTCCAACAATGTTTTCCGACCCACTCAAAGATAAATCATTTGAATCGCATGTAAATGTGTAGTCTGCAATTGATTTCATTTTGGACAAGTCCAAACTATTTTCGTGCGTTAAAGAGTTAGGAACCAATAAAAACGTATCTTTTTATCGATCATGATTTTTAGACTAGCGATACAATCGCTTGTCTATTGCCAGTCACAAAAAACCCATTGTCGCCAAATACTGACACACAGAAAATAATTCTTTCTGCTAGAATTCCTAATTCTGTTAAATATTACAATACTGACTTGAACTACAAAATCTCTACTACTTCACTTTGTCAGATGTCTCCTTACAAAGTCTTAGACGGAACAAGCTGTAATCGTAAATTAAGTCAGTGACCCATGCACAGCAGGCTCATTACTTATCCCAACGCAACCTTTTTCATTCTCGTGGTTTTTGCGGGTGTTGTAGGTCTCGTCTAGCTATGATTTCGTCCAAGTGAAAAAGCATGGAAAGTTCATCTAATCGTGAACTCCAGAAAGTATGCAAACGCCAAAGCATCATATTGGTGTTCTTTTTTGTCTTTCTTTTAAATTAAAGATCAACAAATATAATTTTTTCATGGTATTCTCTATTGAGACAAGTAAATAACTATGAGCAGTTAAGTCAACGCATCGAACCGAATCGGACTTAATAACCGGATTAGACTGGGTCGAATTGAATCGGACTTAACAACCGGATTGGATCGGATCGAACCGGATCGGAACTTTTTTTTCATCAATCTTGTAAGGACTTACCAAGTATATCCCAAGTATTATCTTTACCAAGGTCTCCTTTTCCACATTCTGCTATTCTGTCAGTACTTTCAGTACTCTGATTTAAAGTGTTATCGATTTATAACACGTGGGTTAACTCTTTCATTGCTGAATATTGTACATTGAAGCTCTGTCGACATCTGAACATTCAATCCATTGAAACTCAGATAGAAAGTCATCTTACAGGCTTCGCAATACAAGGGGATGGTATCAGCATCAGACTGGAAAGAACATGCTGTCTGATCTCGGTTACCAGCATCCTGATTCTTGCATTTTGTCCCTTTCCCACGCATTACCATATAGGCTAACGGGCCGTGGAAGAACGGTTTTGAATGCGTTGTTGGAATATGGCTTGCAACACGCGAAAAAGGGCATTCGGACATTTGTGTAAAGTGTCGTCTCGGATTAGCCTGCGCAGTCCGCGCAGGCTAATCCGAGACGGCACTTTACGACTACATTAGATTTTGTGCTACAGTAGACTTGTGCAAAACAGAAAATTACATAAAAACGGAAAGTGCCGTTTCGGATCAGCCTGCGCGGACTGCGCAGGCTGATCCGGGACGACGCTTTACGCAAATGTCCGAATGCCCCTTTTCGCGTGTTGCAAGCCATATAAGGGCAAGCTGACTTTAAACAGTTCTCCAACGTTTGCTACCCTTTCAATGACAAATCCCATCATTTTTGCAACATATATCTTGTCCGAAAAAGGTTTCAATATTGGCAAGTCTAAAATTTTGTCTTCTGTTAAAACTTTTACCGTTAACGCGTACTTCACGCTGTGACTGTCGTTTCTTTGCAGTCAGTAGAGATGAAAATCAGACTGTCCAAAACATGCTGTTTGATCTTTAATCTACACTGTCGGCATTGCTGAGACATTTATGACAAAAACAACATTGAAATTCAAATCCGTAAGGTTTTTCTTTTAGACTGAAAATATATATGTTGTGTTTAATTGCGGCTCTATGGGTTACTAAAGCGTATAACATACTTATTCGATCTAAAAATAACTACCGGTGAAGATAATCCCTCGAGAGTGTATTTTCCTAAATTAGAGAAACTCAAATAATTAAAGAACACTTTCATTTCATTGCTAGCATTGTTTCGGTTTACCAAACATTTTGGCGTGTGTTGAAATACCGCAAAAACCGTCTTTAAAGGAGAAAACACTAGTATCTAATATTTACAAATAACTAATTTTCAAAAGCGTGGTAAAATCGATTCGGCTGACTTCGCCTACAGTGACTCAGTCCGCCAATCAGATTGCGGCAAATTACTACTCGTAGGAGTGGCCTCTATAAACCTCGATACGAAGTAATCTCTCATGTCATTCATAAAACAAACCACAACAGTGCTAGCCGAGAAATCTGTTCTAATTCTTGTGTTTACCAAATAGTCTAACCGCATGCATCTTCCCACAGATCTAAACGGGCTTACGCCATTCTCGGAGTCCCCGAGTGAGACGATGAGCCATGTGGATGTCTACCCGAGCGAGAAGACATTAAGCTCCGCGCTGGGAGAACACCCCGGGGAAATTAAAAGGACTGGTAGTCCGAACATTGTCTGTACGGCCCTGCCGCAGCACTGGAGATCGAACAAGACACTGCCGGTACCATTTAAAGTGATTTCAATAGGAGAGATTAAGGATGGAACTAAGGTGATATTGTCCTGCGGGAACGATGAAAACATGTGTGGCGAGTTAAGGAATTGTGTGGCTTACACGAAAAATCAGGTGGCCAAATTTAACGATTTGCGGTTCGTCGGACGCAGCGGTCGGGGTAAGTTCTCTTACTATGATTTTATTTATAAAATAGAGCCGTACTCTGTGAAAAGGGGGTTTAATGGACCTGCAAAAAGTATCGTCCATGTCAGCCTGCGCAGTCCGCGCGGGCTGTCATGGGTCGAACTTTTTTTCTTTTTATAAATTTTCTGCATGTCCAAGGACCATTCTACCACATGAATCATTTGGCTGTTAGACATAATGGATTTTATAGATCCACAATTATAGTAATAATTGGCCTGCAACACAGGAAAAGGGGCATTCGGACATATGCGTAAAGTGTCGTCTCGGATCAGCTTGCGCAGGCTAAACCGAAACGACACTTTCCGTTTTTATGTAATTTTCTGTTTTGCGAAAGTCTACTGTAGCACAAAATCTGATGTAGTCGTAAAGTGCCGTCTCGGATCAGCCTGCGCGGACTGCGCAGGCTGATCCGAGACGGCACTTTACGCATATGTCCGAATGCCCCTTTTCGCGTGTTGCAAGCCATATGATGACTTGCTTGCTATATGCATCACAGATATGTATAAAGCCTCCTTTTCACATAGCATAGCTCATATATTTAACACAGTTTTTTATGCTTAAATACATGATCCAGGTATCTATCTTGTCGTGTATACAGTACAGTTGTGTTGGCTATAATGAAGGTAAATTCTTGACTTGGCCTTATTAGTTACAAATGACTATAAGATTGCGTAACTGGCTCATCATTGATCTGCCAACTGTCTCATGTCAAGTAAATGAGTAATTTCAATTCATATATTTCCTATCCCTAGCAGAGCTACTTATTTCGTAACCTTGTCTGTATGTCTGTCTGTATGTCTGTGAGAATCTTGCTGTTCACTCGACCTTGTCTTTATCACATAAAACTCTCTCTCTCCTTTCTTTCTTTCTTTCTTTCTTTCATTCTTTCTCTCTGTCTCTGTCTCTCTCTCTCTCTCTCTCTGTCGGTCTCTTTCTTTCTGCCATGGCCCCACCGGTGGCATATTTTCTTATCTCTGAAAAGCACGACACCATCCCAAGGGTATGTTTATGTACTTTAACTTGTATGAAGCCTCCTTGATCGTAAAGCCCAGGATATAATGATCAAACAATCGGAAATGATTCACGCCGTACTTTGTTGTAAAAGGTTTTGGCAAAAAAAGAGGCCTTACCCAATATCAGATAGCATGACGACCCCGGGGTCAGAAGGAAGGAAGGTTCAGATACACTTTGGGTGTAATTTAGAAGATCTAGTATGTAAGTTTAACATAGCGTGAAAACGATTAAAATGTTGCCGAGTGTAAACATTGTTATGTTTAGGGAGTGTCGTGTTGACTCTTTTACTAAACGACATAATACCAGACATATCCAAATTGAAAGCACATGCAGACGACAAACAAAATGATCTTCAAATTACGGGATTTTCGTTTAAAGGGCAGAAAACATTGCGGGAAAAGAAGAAAATGCTGGTTACCAGCATTTTCTTCTTTTTCCACAATGTTTTCAATATGCTTGTTCCTCAGTTTCGTTTCAATACGGGATTGTTTGGTAAAGGGTGTTTAAATATGAGGGATAGTCCGAACTAATACCCAAAAATAGCTTTTTCTTTTTTGGAAAACAGCGTATTAATTCACAACCCTTTTGTAACAAAATCTACTGTGGAAGACTTTCTAAAACATCATTAAATGTATATATGTTTGATTGAATGATCAATTGTTTGATTGAATTGATTGACTTGTGTTTTATACCGCTTTCAACATTATTTTACTCATAGCTCGGCGACAGCTCAACTATTTATGCGTGTCTCGGGTTTCAAAGTACCTAGTAGTACTAAAATTAGGGCTCTGAAGTGTCTTGCCCATTGACACTCCTCGAAAAAACCGGCTGCGTTTCGAGTTAGGATCGAACTTGGGACTATCAAGTTACGAAACCCATGTCTTCACCACTGAGCCAGTTAGTATGAAATTTTGAACAAAAACCGCCAGGTAAGGTATAACACACGAATATAATATGAAAACATTGTGACCCAAGGAGAAATTGCTCGTTTTGGGCAATTTTTCCTTTCGTCACAATGTTTTGAAAACCTTGAAAACGAATAAAAAACCGGCAGGTGGTTAATCCAATAGCAGACCGACTGTGTAAACAGCAGACATGTTGAAAGATGTATGCACAAATATTTCATTTAATCCTTAGACTGCTAAGCGCGACTCGCTGACAATTTGCGGACAGTGTAGATCAAGATCAGACTGCACAGAACGTGCAGTCTGATCTTTGATCTACACTGTCCGATAAGAACATATCTTCTCCAAAAAAGGTACCTTTGAAATAGCAAAATTTGGGTTTTTACTATCGGTTTAAAAGTTTCATTTTACTTATTTAGCAGAATAAGAGATAAAAACGTGCATGGAGATACTAACCTGAACAGAAGGAAATTAATCGTTAGAAAACAAGATCGTGGTAGATGGTGTTTTTTACATCAGCTTTATTTATGTATATCGAACAGCAAACAGTCTAAAAGCTTTGTTTGTTCGTTAAATGGTGAATGAGGTTTTCAACAGTATTAAAGTTATATTACAGCGGACGGTGCACCTATCAATGAACGATATCTATTCCATTTTTTTAAAACCGTTACTAAGCAAAACACTCTCCCAGCCATTGGCTGCTTTTCCACGAGTTATAAAGAAGTCGGAAAAGTGTTGTAGCGGCAAGAAATAATCATGACTCAAGAATATTCTTCGATCTTCGGAGATTTTGCCGAGCCTATAGACTCGAACTTACAACTCCTGAGTTAACAAATCCTGTACGTTATTACTAACCTACAGGGGCTAGGCAGTTCAACAGCTGCCGTCATTGATCCTATATCATTTGGTGTATTGCGTAGCTCAGGGATGAAAGTCTAGGCTTCAAAACCTGGAAACCCAAAATTCGATCCTCTCACCTCACCTTAGTCGTAGGCGTTTTCATGGATGAAAGGCATACATGAATATGAGAGCTATCGCCGAGATATGACCGAAACAATGTTGAAAGTGGCGAACAACATCAGTTAATCAATCAGTCAATCAATCAAGCCATACAAAAACATAGACCTGTCTCTTGGTCATCTGTTGTAGGACTTATTTCAGCTCGAAATTTGGAGACTTCAAGCTTTAACCCTTTCCCTGTTTCAACGACCCTGATGGAAGAAGCTTTTGAGAGTATTGAAGAAGAAAATGCTATTCTCCTTTTCCCAACATGCTTTCTACTTTTTCAAAAACACGTTCAAAATGCTTTCAATCTGGACAAATCTAAAATCTTGTCATGTTGTGAAGTGTATAAATCAATACAGTGTAAACACATTGTGGTTAAAGAAAAAATTGCTCGAGACGAGCAATTTTTTCTTTAGCCACAATGTTTTAAGGCCTGTCCTACTGCAAGACGGAAAAAGGTGCATCAGTAAGAGGAAATGAGTTAAATTGCAAAAATAACCATTTTTTTTCGTGTTTATTTGAAACATCATTTTCAATGACGTGGATTACCTTGCTGTACGTAATGATTCAGCCTCAAGTCGCTAAATAGTACGCGTTGAACTGCCGATAGTGTTGACAGTTCATAATAACTTTTTCCCTTTGCCTCTTTTCCGTACGAAAGAACTTGGACTTACTAGGCTTAGAATGTTTTAAACCATCGTGATAAGTGCCAACAACACAGGCATTTGTGAGAACAGGATCTTTTTGAAAGCACGAAGCGTACTCGATGAAGTACCGATATTATTGAACAGTTCCTTTTACATTTCCTGTTAACTTTACAATAACTTTATGCGGTATATACTGACGAAACATGAGTATGTTAGCTGTCGTCGTGATATGACTAACCACGTTGAAAGCGGCGTACAACGCCAGTCAATCAATCAGTCAGCAATAATAATAAGATTCATTAATGTGATCAACATACATGTACATATCGGAATGGGATGGTTGAGACCATTGTGATGAGTGCCAACAACATAGGCTTTTCTCGATGACGTAATCTTTTCAAGGACGCGAAGGATACGCAATGAATGAGTGCCCACATGTATAAACAGTTCATACTACCTATCCTTTCACTTTCGGTATCTTTTAATATATCAACGAGTTTATTGATTTCGACTAGGGCCTGCTGTTATTTTGTTGTTATCGTATCATTTAACTCTGAACCAGTCAACAAATTTTACACTTGCCCATTTTGAAAGAAGGAGCTAACGACAAATAAAATCTGCCTTCAAATAGAGAAAAATGTTGTCTCTGAAAGGATCGAACACATTGCGAAAAAAGGAGAAAATGCTGGTAACCAGCATTTTCTCCGTTTCTCACAATGTTTTCAAACGCCTTCTTTCTGATGGTCTTTAAAAAGTGGGGTTGTTTTGTAAAGGATCATACTGCGCTCCGCACCCCTTCCTCTTCATACAGTGAGATACTTGATGAAAGGGGCCAGCCCCCTTACATATCTTTAATCTAAGCCTCATCATGAGTAATGTAAAAGCAGATTTACATCATGTGGTCTTTTCCCAAGCTTACATTTAAACCTAATCCTGCTTAGTAAGTGAAATGAAACTTTCAAGCCGATGGTAAAATTCCCAAATATTGCTATTTCAAAGGTATATTTTGGGGAAAGATACCTCGTTATTGGACAGTGTAGATCCAAGATCAGACTGCACGTTCTGTGCAGTCTGATCTTGGTCTACACTGTCCGAAAAAGGTCCTTGAGTCGCGCTTAGCAGCCTAAGGGTTAACACCGTGAGTTAGAGACCCCTAGGAAGAAAAGCTTTTGAAAACATTGTAGGAACCAGCATTTTTTTCCTTTTCCCACAATGTTCCCTACCCCTTTCATATATAGACCTATCCAGTAATTTGAATCGTGTTTTACCTTACGTCAGTAAATACTTTCAAATTGGCCGTGCTCCGGTAGCTCAGTCGGTTGCGTACAGGACTTCAGAACAGTGGGTCGCTGGTTCGATCCCTGGCTCGCCAATTTCTTTCCGAGGATTAATGATAGTCAGTGCGACAGGATTCATTCCTCTCTCACCGCTTACCATTGTTTCGACGATGGTTAGGTGGGAAAGCAGCCAGTGGCTTGGAAAGGATATTGTGCGGAGTACTGGTAAAAGGAAATCCAGGAAGGCATGGACAGATGCACTAGCCGCCGCGATATAACTGAAATAACGTTGAAAACGGCGTCAAACACCATGCCATTAATCAACTTTCAAAATGGACGAGTGTTAAATTTTGTCGTTTGTTGTATATGGCCTGGTCTGAGGTGAGCTTTCATTTCGCTAAGCAGAGTTACACATTTATAAGCCAATGATATTACAATGTATAAAGATTATGATGTCGCGTGTAGCGGTGATCACGTGGCTAGGGTATCAGATCGCACCCACATCCTCTCCATTAGTAATCTCTATCTCAAGTGATCCCACTCCACTACCTTGTGAGTAACAAGACATCATACCACGCAGGAAGCTCATCCCGAGACCGTTAGCTCAGTGGACTACATGGGCTACAGACCTTGTAAACAGGGGGTCGCTCGTTCAAACCCCGAGCTCGCTCAGTTTCTTTCCGATGATTGATGAAAGGCATTGCGAAAGGATTCATTTCTCACTCACAGCTGATCATTGTTTCGACGATGGATACGAGGAAAAGCCGTCAGTGGCTTTGGAAGAATATTGTGCGAAGTACTGGTAAAAAAGAAACACCAAGGAAGCATGGATAGGTTCACTGGCCGCTGCAATATAACTGAAAAAGGCGTTAAAAACCACACAAACAGAGAAAGAAGTTCTGTTGCGAAATAATCATACGTGAATCTGCCTTAAGCAATTATTTTTAGTGTTTTTTTTTTGTAAATCTGTATCCGCCTTCACTTGCAAAATACGTTCCCGGAAAAAGCAAGTGACAACAACCTGTTTTAAAACACATGAAAAAGCTAAAACAATATGCATAAATAATGATTGTAGATTGGGTCCGGTTTGCTTAACGTCTCGCCTCATAAAATGACTATCATTATATTGCTTTATTACATGACCCCCCCTTAGTTAAACCCTTTTCGTGTTTTGACAAGATTGGGAAGGAGGTTTTTGAAAACATTGTGAGAAAAGGAGAAAATGCTGGTGACCAGCATTTTCTCCTTTTCTCACGATGATTTCTATTTTTTCCAAGACAGTAACATTTAAAATGGACTTGTCTAAAGTTTCGTCGGTCGGTGAATAGGTGGCTTTTCACGCCTGTAAATTCAACCAATGAATCCTAGTAATAGTTTTTATTATACAAGACTGGCTAGACGAGCAGACGGTATAAATCCATCATCAGACTATTTTGTGCAGTCTGATCTTGATCTATGCCGTCCACAAAAGCCCACGTTGTCGCCTTTGGCGTTGAAAGTTAAAATTGGTAAATACATTATTTTTTGATATTTGAAAAATTCCTGCATGTCAGAATTTCTGCCTGGTGTTGAAAACGAAATAAATACGTATCTGAGGGTACTTGAACAGGTATGGTAGTGCCGTTAATTCAGCTGAAACATCAGACGATCAGAAAGAGCATGACCTAGACCCAATCGGTAAGCTGAAGCGATTAAGGGTATCACGTATTAAAATGCGTAGCTTTTCCTACATTGATTCTCAACTAATGGCCTTTAATACGACACAAAAAATAACGTTTTTGTCGTTAAACGTCGTTCATGATAGGCTAACGCGGTGGGAAAACCTGAGTGATGTAAATTTCTGTGTTTTTCATGTTTATTTCCACGTCAATTTGCATAATTTAGCCGCGAGGCTTGCTATACACACGTGCGAACTACGTCAGTTTTTGCCGCTGCTGATCACCTGTCATAGCTGATGACGTTATTTTAAGCGTTAACGTTCCATAGCTAAACTCTTTACCAGACGACAAAATTTTAGACGTATTATTTCAAATTGAAAGCTTTTGCAGACGACAACATACATGTGGATCAGATGATGAGATTAATTTCTGAAAGGATAGAAAACATTGTTGGAAAAGGAGAAAATGCTGGTTACCAGCATTTTCTCCCTTTCCAACAATGTTTTCTATAGCTGTTATCCCCAGGATCTTTACACCAAGTGTTTGTTTTATAAAGTGTTTACACGGACTAAAACAATTTAACTTAGCTCCGGTAGTCGGATAGGATTTAGACTCGTCCATATTAAAAGCATTGGCAAACGAAAAAAAAAAAGCGGAGCACACAATGCCTTGTATGAAAAGAACTTTTTAAAACATTGTTGGAAAAGGAGTCGATGTTCTCAATCCTTTCTAAGGTATATTTAGTCATTTGAACCACGTTGTACCTGCCATCTGCGAATGCGTTCAATTTAGACAAATTTTAAATGCTGTCGCCTGGTAATGGGGAAAACTAAAACCAATCCAGGAAAGAATTAAGGAACGGAACTATGATCCTTTTACATGCAACGTTATTTCCTTTTTCGTAATTCGAAATTCATTGTTCGACTAATCTCGAGGATATCGATATCGTCCTTAAACCAGGGGAGCTTCTGTTCTGTGACGATTAAGATCGAGCTGTACATGATCTGCAGTCTGATCTTTTTGTTAGACCCACATTGTCAAACATTGTCCTAAAACATCATGGGTATATTCTTCGAATCGAAAATCCTTATTTTAAACTTTTGCAGACGATACAATGTTCGATTTGTCCAAATTCAAAGCACTTGCAGACGACAAATTAGATGTGGCTACAGTAATAGGATTTGTCTATAAAAAGGCACAAAAAGTTGTGGAAAAGGGTGAAGATGCAGGTTACCCGCATTTTTTTCCCTTTTTACCACAATGTTTTCAAAAGTTTGTTTTTTTTACCCAGGAATTTTTGTTAAAGGGTTAACTTGTATCTTCGGGATTACAGATAACATTTGAGCATAATTTATGTCATTCTCTACCCCCCACACTGTTTATGGAAAGGCAGAAAATATTGTGGAAAAAGGAGAAAATGCTGATTATCAGCATTTTCTCCTTTTTCTCACAGTGTTTTCAAAAGCCATTATCCACATGAGTTCTCTGAAAAACGGAATTGTTTGGCGAGGTGTTAATCTGCCGACCAGTGTAAGGGTTTTATTCGAGCATATGTTATTTTACGATAAAAACACAGGAAATTTTCAGCTTCCTTGTATTGAGAAAACTTCTCCGATTACGTTGTTGCATATAAAAATCAATTTGCCATCTTGGATATCATGTAACAAGCGGATAATATGTCAGTTTTATTTTCCGTGTGTGCACATAGATTATCGGTAGTGTTGATCTCTGTTTTTTTTTTATTCTTTTGAAGAATGTTTCGAGTAAGATTAAGTAATTAATACATGCCCTGTGTAAAAGTGTTTTAACTCTCTACCATACTATCCCAAATTTAACGACACTGGAAAAGGAGCCTTTTGAAGTCATTGCGGAAAAAGAAGAAAACGCTGGTAACCAGCATTTTCTTCTTTTTCCACAATGTTTTCTTCCATATCTAAGACAGAAATCATCAATTTAGTAACGTTTTATTTTTCGTCTGCGAATGCTTTCAATTTGGTCTAGTAAACAGTTAATGCATATGCTCTCTGTCCAGGCTGACCTGGGTCGAAACTGTTAGGTATAAATATTTTTTGCGCATGTCGAAGGACCATTCTGTCTCACCATTCAATCGACTTTTTGGCAGAATGGATCCATTTCATGCGACTATTTGCTTCGTATAATGCATTTCGAAGATCCATTAAGCCCCCCCCCCCGCTTTTTCCGGAATGCCGATCATTTATATTGCTGTAGAATTTCCAACTCCATCATCAAAATTCATACCGTCTCCATACTATATCTCTCCATACTCTATCCTTCAATGTATTTTATCATGATGAAAAAAAAAAGGAATCTAATCCCGTCTGTTGAGAAACAGTGAATTTGTCGTCTGCAAATGCAAGTCTAAACCTCTGTTTATTGCTAAAAAGCTAAACGAGTGCCATTAACAATAGACTGTTTGTTGTTGAACGCCGTTTTCAACATTATTTCAGTTATATCGACTAGTAGCCTACATCTGTCCATGCTCTCATCGAGTTTCTTTTTACCCGAATACTTCGCACAGTTTTCTTCCCAAAGCCACAAGCTGCTTTCCTACCTGACCATCGTCGAAACAGCGATCTGTGGTCAGTCCTCGCCGGAAAGAAATTGGCCGGACTGAGGATTCGAACCAGCGACCCCCCCCCCCTCCTCCCTGTTTCAACACCTGTACTCTACAGACTGAGCCACCGCGCTCGTCCAATAACGATACAGCGAGTTAACTCTTTCACTACTGAATAAATACATGTAAATTGCATTTTCTCAATGACTATAAGTACAGTTCCGCTACAAGATCAAAAGACGATTCGTTCATAATCTAGAATACAGCACTGGGCAGTGTAGATCAGAGATCAGACTGCACGTTCTGTGCAGTCTGATCTTGATCTACACTGTCCACAAAAGGTTCTGGTCTCGTCTATGGTATGGAAAGAGTTGAATAAAATGGCTGGTTGGGCATATGGCCACAAAATTCTGTGCTCCAGGTATTGCGCAAATGAGTCTAATTTGGTTAGAATAGTACACACGTATAATTTCTGTTTTTCTCTTGTATTTGCCACGTGTGTGAAATTCTGCACCTTTCATGTGTTTTATTCCGAAACCATTCTGCCCATTGCAACAATGTTACTTTATAACGTACCCCAACCCTTTAACAAAAGTTTCAAAGTTCCATTCCTTTCACGACCCTGTGATAGAAGGCGTCTGAAAACATTGTAGGAAAAGGAGAAAATGCTGGTAACCAGCATTTTCTCTTTTTCCCCACATTGTTTTCTACCCTTTTCAATGACAAAGGTCCATCATTTTAGTCATATCTGTTTTATAGTCTGAAAATAAGCCATTCTGTTGCAAAAGGGGATACCATGCATCTCCATTCTGCATTATACCACGATGTTTATGAAGGAAAGCAAACGGCTTTGAAAAAGTATTGTGTTAAGGAACTTCTTCTTTGAAGATATAGCTAGGTGCACTTGGCCCTGAGTTATGTATGACTGACTTAATCCTGAAACGGTGTTTAACACTTTACCCCATGACAAAATTTTAGACTTGTCCAAATTGAAAGCATTTTCAGACTATACTTTAGATTTGGCACACATGATGAGATTTTCTGTACCAGCATTTTCTCCTTTTCCCATAATGTTTTCAAAGGTTTTCCTCGTCTAGGTATTTAATACACGGGATCATGTTTTAAAGAGTTGAAACAGAATCAAAAACAAACAAAGTCTTTGTTATGATGCATTGTTATACATCGAAGTTGGGAAGTTGGGATATATCCAAAGATAGCAAGATTTTGCAAACACTGAATATCTGGTCTGCGTTTGAAACCTGACCTTTATGAAAACAGTACGACGGCTGGAGAAATGGCTTATGATGGACAATACGTTTATTTATAACAAGGTTTTTTTCCGCTGCCAATGTATTGAATTTTCCTATAATAAGGCAGATCTTTGCGGCAGAAGTCCACTTGACTTTTATCGTGTTTATCTGCGACAGAGTTTCGCAGAAAGTGTTAGAACATTAAAATCCCGTTGATGGATATGGTTGTTTACTGTTTACATGTCGTGTTTTTGCGCAAGCCTTGACTCTTTACCAAATAATTTTCTCCTTTTCCCACAATGTTTTCAATCCTTTCGAAGAGATTCCCCATCATATGGGCCGCATTTAAGATTTCATATTGAAAGACAGAAGCTGCCGAGATTTGCCGAACAGCCTGTACAAAAACGTCGATGTTACACGATATTTACCGATGAGTTAGTGAGTCTACGGTCCCTAACTCTCATATTAAATGACGGAAGCTGCCGAGATTGGCCGCACAGGCTTTACGAAAACGTCGATGTTACACGATACTTACCGATGAGTTAGGAGTCGTAATCCTTAATGTTTTCAATTTGGACAAGTCTAAATTTTTTTGTCGTTTTGTAAGCCTTTGACGCAGCATGATATTATTAACTATATGTCAGGTAAAGGGAAACTGGCAAACGATAATTTCAAACTGAAAATGCAATGTCAAAGTGGGTGGGACTGAGGATAGATATTTCAATCCATTATCATAAACACTATTCTTCAGACAAACAGTATTCTGCCAAGGCAGAGAGTCTTTGGACACTGTTTCATGGAATTCCATAAAAAATCCGTTATAATTTAACCCTTAGGCTGCTAAGCGCGACTCAAGGACCTTTTGTGGACAGTGTAGATCAAGATCAGACTGCACAGAACGTGCAGTCTGATCTTGGATCTACGCTGTCCGATGAGGAGATATTTTTCCTCTCAACATTACCTTTGAAATTGCGAAATTTTGATTTTTACTATAGGTTTGAAAGTTTCACTTCATTTATTTAGCGGGAAAAGGGTAAACATATTAATTGTCAGACTCATTAAAATACCTCTACTTTTAAATGGTATGAGTTCAATTTGCCTATAGTTTGCCTATCATAATTTTCACATGCAACAGAAATAGAAACAAACACTTTCTATAGCAGACAACTTTGACGATACAATGTCTATGGTATGATGTTACACTTGTCTACAGGTAATTGCGCAGACAGAAAACATATTGGCAAATATAATTATGCAGATAAAACTATTTTTTTGGAGGGAGGACCAAACTTGTCTTGGCGTCGGAGCGGTCTACCATAAACTTTACATAAAATAGATAGTGACACAAAACAAAACAAGAGATGATTATTAATTAAGTCATTTTGCATACCTCCACAATATCCACCAGACATGTTTCCCAAAGTAGCGAGCCTTTGGGATTTGTCACGTTAATTGTTCTCATTTCACAGAGCTCAAAGTAATAGAAATACTCTTCAGTGCCACGAGGGAACTAATTAACCATGTCTTTACCAGGCGACAAAATTTTGTACTCTACCAAATTGAAAGCATTTGCAGACGACAAATAAAATATGACTCAAATAATGAGATTTACGAAAGGTCTGAAATTATGATAGCCATGTAAATTTCAGGTCCATCACCAGGTCACCACTTAAAACGGGAAAAGAACTCTTGTTCATACCTTATGGCGCTAACGCCATTGAAGTCACATGATGTGATGCTTTGTCACGTGGTTGCACTTCAAATTTCCTTGATGTCCAGACGTTTAAGTGGTTGATTTAAAGCGTTTCCGGGTGTCGTGAAATATGTCTGTATGATTGAGAAAAACAAAATTTAACTCTTTACCAAACGACAAATTTTTAGACTTGTCCAAATTGAAAGCATTTGCAGACAACAAAAAAAAAAAAAATGTCACTGAAAAATTGAAATTTGTTTTGGGAAAGGTAGAAAACATTGTGGGAAAGGAGAAAATGCTGGTTACCAGCATTTTCTCCTTTTCCCACAATGTTTTCAAAAGGCTTCTATTCCTGACCCGTAAAAACCAGGGATTGTTTGGGAAAGAGTTAATGTTGATATTGATCCTTTACCATACAATCAGGAGTTTTAACGGTGCTGAGGAAGAAGGCTTTTGAAAACATTGTGGTGACCAGCATTTTCTCCCTTTCCACAATGTTCCCTACCCGCATCAAAACCAGAAATCACCGTTTGAGCTACATGGTCGTCTGCAAATGCTTTCAATTTGGTAGAGTACATTATTAGTTGTACGGTCAGGTGGCAGGGGACTTGGAAACTTGTTCATTGCTGTGGTGAATCATGTCGCCCCGAGCCGAAGGCGAGGTGGCGACATGATTCACCACAGCCGTGAACAAGTTTCCAAGTCCCCTGCCACCTGACCGTACAACGAATTTATTATACTGCAAAGTTTTACCATTCCAATGTGTGTTAAGCGAAATTTACCTGTTTTTTTGGTTTCAAAAATTGAGTACGTTGACGAAGTAGAATATCCCTTCTGAGTGCCCCAATTCTATGAAAAATGACGTCACTGGGAACTGACGTCACTGAAACCTTGGAAAAACGTGCAGTTTGGTGCATAATCTTGATGTTAATCTTGATATACGCCGCCGTTTTGGATGTTGTGTTGAAAGTGTAGTCATGTATACGGGGCTCCCGAAAGGGAAACTGCTTTTACGTGGGTTTTGCCAGTGTACATGATATGTATGTTCGGGTCATATTATCCAATCAGATCACGAGAAATTTCTTTGCAGTATAATAAAATTTTTTCGTATGGTAAAGATTTAAGTCTTGCAAATAATTATAATTTATTAGTTTTCCACTCAGCTTCACGCTTTCCCCGCAGCTTTTTATCAGATTATGGACTTAACTTACAACACTGGAGTGCTTGAGTATAGTAAAAAAAAAAAGTAGAAAATTGAAAAGATATAATTTATTACTTCGGAGCCTGAGAAGGCTGCTTTTTTATTTTAGCTTCCAGCAGACAACTTTCGAAAATACTTTCACGAAAGTATAAAATGCTCCTTACGAACGATATGTGCAGAAAAAACAACAACAATCAATTATTACCAACAGCAGACAATTAGTTTAGATTCCAGTCTGAAAATATTGTTACAGAAGGAGAAATTGCACGTCACGAGCAAACTCTTTCTGTAACGATAATTTCAAAACTTGTCATCTGCGTATCACCTACAGACGACTGTTTTAATCTTCCAGTCTGGAAATATTGTTACAGAAGGAGAAATTGCTCGTGACGAGCAATTTCTCCTTCTGTAACGATATTTTCAAAAGTCATCTGCATACCATCAAGAAACGACTGTTTAAGTCTTTCAGTCTGAAAATAGTGCTACAGAAGGAGAAATCGCTTTTTACGAGCAATTTCTCCTTCTGTATTGATATTTTTAAAAGTTGTCATCTGCGTACTACCTATAGTCGACTGTTTTAATCTTCCAGTCTGAAAATATTGTAACATATGGAGAAATTGCTAGTTACGAACAATTTCTCCTTTTGTAACGATATTTTCAAAAGCTGTCATTTGCTCGTAACGAGCGATTTCTCCTTTTGTAACGGCATTTTCAATAGTCGTCATCGGCAAGATGCATAAAATCGTAGGCAGGAAGTAATGCATAAAAGTACACTATGAAGTAGTGCAACTCTTGAAAACAGCTGTTAAATCGTTAGTGCACACATTTCACTTACATTCGTAGATATGATTATTGTGATTTTTTGCAGTGATATAGGGTGCAGCTAGCGATAAGGTCGCTTAGTACAATTTACAAAATTGTCACAAAGTACACAGTATTTTAGCGTATTTATTTGAATATATTATCTCTTTCACTGCCAATTGCGAGTTCAATAATGTTAACGGACGGTGTAGATTAAGACTCGACTTCACAGAACGTGTAGTCTGATCTTGGATCTACACTGTCCCCTTCAAGGTGCTAAACCGAGACAAACGTCATTTTAAACTGCAGTGGAAATCTACGTCAAAAGCTTGAAGAAAGAAAAAAAAATCTACTTCGTTTACAGCGAAAGATTGAGAGTGGTTCAACGTTCGTGTGACAAACATGTTGTTTATTAATTTATCATTACGGTATTCTCTGCATAAAATAGAGGCGAAATTTGATGTATTAAAACATAAAACGCAATATGAATCTCGTTAACAGGCAACACAAGCTAATCTTACAATGGGTGGGGCCGAATATAAAATTCACGTATCTTACAGGGTTTTCTTTGAAGTGTACTGCAAGATGCTCTGTGGCGTAGTGATTAAAGGCCCAGTAAAGGCCATAATATCAAAGCAGGTGTCATAATACATTTAAATTTAAATCATACCATTTAAAAGTATGGAAAATATTCTGGAGATGACAGTCTGTTATTGTGTGTTCGGGCCATATGTTAGTCGCTGGCAGAAAAAAAGAATTTTTAAAATCAGGCAAAAAGTAAACAAATGAAACAGCTACCTGGCAGGTTTTAACCTAGTTTTAAAATTAATTTCTCGGTCAGCGACTAACACTTGGACCAATCGTACAATGACAGATTGTCATCTTCACAATAATTTCAATACTTTTAAATGATATGATACAAATTCAAGTACATTTTTACACCCACTTTGTTTACATTTGGCCTTAATTGTTACTTTAAGGCCTTATCCTGCTAAATAACTAAAATGAAATTTTCAATTCGATAGTAAAAACCCAAATATTGCTATTTTAAAGTTATGTTTTGGGGGATAATATCTCCTTATCGGAGAGTGCAGATCCAAGATCAGACTGCACGTTTTGTGCAGTCTGATCTTGATCTAGGCTGTCCGCCAGATGTCAGTGAGTCGCGCTTAGCATCCTAAGGGTTAAGGCTTTACATTTGTAACTATCAAGTCCTAGACCGAGCCTTGCTGGCTGTGTTGTTCACGTGGGAATGACTTAGGACAGGGCACTACTTCGGCCCTGGCCTAGTACTGGTGGATACCGTGGATGAAATGCACCAGTGAAATGTTGCCTTGATGTGTCAAAAAATACTTTTGAAAGCGTCCATAAATCCAATTCAATTGGTTGATTGATTAATTAATTGATTGGTCGATTGATTGATTGATTGAATAAATGGTGTTTATGCCGCTTTCACCATTATTTCAGTCATATCGCGGCAACAACTCCATTATTCATTTTATCTTGGGCTTCACCAATGAAAGACATGGGCCCTGAAGTGTCTTTACCCAGGAAACGTCCACGGAAATCTCAATGCTTCAATTGAAGATCGCAACCAGGGTCTCCAAGTTGTGAATCATACGCCTTCACCACAAATATCAAACTTGACAGAGATTTTATCTATGTATGAGCCATGCACTGGGAACAGTGGTTTTAATTTATCTCTATGGTGCCTTACTTCGAGCCTCAAATGAAGCACTGGTTTATTTCATGGGAGTGTCTTTTGGCAAGGCAATTCAGAGCCCTAGCTCAGTACTAGTGAAACCCGGGACATACATGAAAAAGCGAGATGTCGCCGTGATATGACTGAAATAACGTTGACAGCAGCGTTAAACACCAATTGATCAATCAATCCAAGCAAGTCATCGCATATTTATGGGTCCATAAAATCCATTTTGTCTCACTGCCGACTTAATCACGAGGTAGAAATGTGACCAATAACAAAAAGTTTCGACCCATGTCAGCCTGCGCAGACTGCGCAGGCTGACATGAGTCGATACTTTTTGCAGATGTATTAAGCGCTGTTTTCGCAAAGCGCGACTCACATTTATCTACATTAACAAATTAATTAACAATGCTATGGC
Organism: Hippopus hippopus; assembly: GCA_946811185.2. Lineage (NCBI taxonomy): Eukaryota > Metazoa > Mollusca > Bivalvia > Cardiida > Cardiidae > Hippopus > Hippopus hippopus. Next base: position 21,444,116 of record OX328101.1, on the reverse strand, counting down.
CATATTAAAAAAAAAATTACGAACTATTTCGAGCGAATGGATGTAATAAGCTAGTACCATTGATTCCTTTCCCACAATGCTTTAAAATTCTGTCGATTTCAGGCACTTTTGAAATGATATTTTCACGACAATCCCATAAAAGCTTTCAGGCAATGAAGGTAATTATGACACACTGATTCAGATCAGCGATTGTAACAAGAGGGATTATACACGTACACTTTGGTGAGCTACATTTGGGACAGTCTATATGAAAAGTTTCAGTATAATAATTCTGTACCAGACGACAAAATTTTAGACTTGTCCAAACTGGAAGCAATTGCAGACGACAAATTAAATGTTACTCACATATGAAATGTATCTTTTTCAAGGGTAGAAAACATTGTGGGAAGAAGAGAAAATGCTGGTTACCAGCATTTTCTCCTTTTCCAACAATGTTTTCAAAAGGCTGGGTGAGCGAGGGTTGTTAAACCACGGGATTGGTTTGTAAAGGTTAAATACATTTTATTCCGAAATACACATGTTTACATGTTTGAAGCTAAAAGGCAAGTAAAGTACATGGGGAATTTTATTTATCTTTTTTAGGCTTTTATTTGTGTAGTAATTTTTCAACGCAACGGGCTGCTATTTGATCCTATATTTGCACCGGGCGCAGTGCAAAGTGTTAAAATTATATAAGCGTACAATGTACAAAGTAGTATTCATGTTTAAAACCCGTCGGCTGCTCTAATAATATATTACTCATGTTAAAATAGTAACGACGCAGTTTAACCTGATTGGTTTATCGCGCATTTACCCACGCTACGTCATCCAGGTAAACACGGGATCATTACTACACTCATGTTTATCAATGAATCCGTAGTAAACATGCCCATATTTGGAATAATAAGGCGACCTATGTGAACTTTTAGTTTTTAAGTTAGATGTCATAAAAGGTACAATTTATGCACTCCTTCAGGTGATACAAATTCCTAATTCTGAACACGTTTTCTCACCCACACATGGCATTTCAGTCTTATAAATGTTGCAGGGGGTGGTACACGGCTCGGTGGTTTATTTTTTCGGCCTCTTTCGACGGGTGAAAATACAACCCACTGAAAGATAGATTTTATTTTATCTAATAGGCTTCACTGTTCAAGTGAACAGCATAGATTGAAGATCAGACTGCACCTTTCGTGCAGTCTGACCTTGATCTATACCGTACGCAAAAGCCCCTGTATTTCGCCTATAGCTTTCAAAAAATCAGGCATTAGATCTATAGGTTCATGCTTGCTTCTTTGTGGCTACTCTAGGCGCGCGGGAGCCCTTGGCAAGGCTATTCCAAGCCTGGTCTTGTCTTTGTAAAACGTAGGAGACACGTGAATACGTGAGCTGCAACTGTGATATCACTGAAACGCTGTTGAAAACTGCCATAAAATATGACGAATCAAACAAAAATAACTTAAATGAGCCGTGCTCTGGCAAAAGGGGAGCTGAATGCATCTCTGTGATGCTTAATACCGACGGATCCACATAGCCACTTTTTTTAACCCCCCGGACTTAATCATGAGGTAGACGCGTCCTTGGACATACAGAAAAATTTATCAATAGCGAAATAGTTCAGCCCAGGTCAGCCTGCGCGAACTGCGCAGGCTGACCTGGGTCGAAACTTTTCGCAGATGCATTAAGCCCCCTTTTCACGGAGTATGGCTCATTTCCTTTTGGTCTTAGTTCTATTATGATACTTAACGTTAATGTTTTTTTTATTTTTCAAAGCGGTTTCTTCATCATCAAAATAATTCAGCTCCAAACCCATTTATTCGTTCAAGCTCTACTTAGTAGACATTCATTCAAGCTTTTCGCAGCTTAACATTCTTTTTCCTTTTTAAAAGCCTTAATATATTGAGACAAAAATATTAACGAAACATTAAAATACTTGAATAAGAGGAAATTTGCTGGCACTGATTTGCTGGTTTCTTTGGCAATATATGAAGAACACCATGCAGGAAATTGTAATGAATATTAGTCTAATGTCTGTAGTAATTCTTCTAAGTTAGAAGGCATTGGAAAACATTATGACAAAAGCATAAGGATCTTATACAGGAGAGTGTGGCTCTCTCTTTCAAAAAACAAATAAAGAGTAGCTAAACGGCTGTATAAGAGGTCATGTGGTTTAAGTAATTAGACATTTTTTCTTTCTATCATATCGATGTTTACATATTAAAGTTCGTGCAAAACTATTTTCAATAATCTTAGTAAACAAAGTTGAAGTCAGTTATATTCCCTTTCTGTCAGGCGGCGGTAGGCGAGAAAAGAGGCTTTTTTAGACGGCACAGATCAAAATCAAACTGTACAGAACGTGTAGTATGATCTTTGAACTATATCGCCACCTTGTTTAGTCTAGCCTGTAGGATGAGCATCTTACTGAGTTTGAGTGAATTGTATTTTCAGCGTGATAGACGTAACACAATATGAAACAATCCCGACTGAGATAAGAGTAACCTGAGGACAAACGCTTATGAAAATATTGTGAGAAAAGGAGAAAATGTTGGTCACCAACATTTTCTCCTTTTCCCACAATACTTTCTACACTAACAAAGACACTATCATCATTTCCATTACATTTTGATATATTATCGGTTGCCAGTGTTCTCAGTTTTGACAAGTTTAAAATTTTGTTGTGGTAAAGTTTTAAAAAATACAACGTTAAATGATGACTCACGGCCCCTTGGGACATTCAGCGCACCACATGCACCAAGAACTGGCAAAGATGTTTATCTCTAGGGTTTATCTTAATAAAGTAGCAACTTTTAATAATCCGAAGTGAAAATCAATATTCCAAAGGGGTTTGTTTTCATAAAGGCGCGTGGAGTGATTATTTGCATTGAAGGGACCTCATTTAAATATTCCTAATATTTCTTTTTGGAAAAGAATAATAATCGCTTCCTATCGATCCACCACAGAAAATGATTTTTGGGGGAACAAAGACTTTAGTTTCGGGTTTTGTTTGCGTTTTCCCCCAGAATTCGCGGGGTTTTGGCTCGTGCTATGGTAATAAAACAAACCCCAGGTCCGCTGGTCGAGAACAACGTCTTTTGGAGAAGAAATTATTCTCCTCCACGGTGAAACAAAAGCTTTAACATTCTCTGACTCTTTATTCTTCACGCGAGACCGCATAATTTGTTGGAGGGAAAAAAAGGTACTTGGTGATTTTTTGTTCTCCGGTCCTGGATTTATGAGGGAGAGCTGACAGCGCCACGTGCGCAACATGGCTATTAGCGTGTCAAATAATACGAAAATCGAACGGGTGGGAGGTACTCGACGGATCAAACTTCAGCAGTTAGAAATCATAAATTATCAGTCAAAATTTAAATAAAACGGTCAGGTTTTTCCATCTTTTTTTTTTTGTTTCGAGAATTACAATGGCTCCATCGATCGGATTCAATTTCGCCTTTATCGTCCTACAAAAGATTTAACTGTTCAGTCAAACATATGCCATGTCTATGAAAGAAACAGTTCGTAGGCAAATTAAGACTGCTAACATTAATGGTGACTTAACCTCTTTCCCAAACGACAAAATTTTCAGCATTTTCTCTTTTTCCCACAAAGTTTTTGTACCCTAGCAAAGACAAATATCATCACTTGAGCTGCATTTCATTTTTCGTCTGCAAAAGCTTTCAATTCTGTCGTGTCCTGCATTTTATCGTCTGGTAAAGCGTGAACGCATTTAGTTGGCAGCCAAGGAGACAATAGCACCAATAGTACCAATGAGACGCTACGGTGATTTTTTTCATATTTGGACATTTATTGTACACCGTACCGTCTCAAGTCCATCGTAAATTTTCCGGTAGCAAAGATAGAGCGCTATACTTACTTTCTGTTTCGTCGGTTTATTCTGTATTTCAGCGAAATGCAATTAACTTTTAGTAACAAACATGACTAAAGACAAATTATTAAACCCTTCATTACATAAAGAGCTTGTAAAAGTCGTTTATAACATGTAAATCTCGGAAAAACCACTGACGAAATTTATCGTGCGTGGCGGCCATTTTGTATGTTTTCGGGAACGTAAACAACTCGAGTAACAGATGAAATGCACGGTTTTCTCTTATGTTCAGCGTTTAAATTGAAAATATTTGTATTTCAAAAGAAGGGTTATTAAATACACAAGCAACAGGTATGTTTAAATCCTATTTTTGTGCCGTATTTGCAAAATTATAGAGTTCAAACTTGCGCACAAAATCTGTGCGGAGCTTTCAACTGATTTTGTCTTGATCGTCTATGTACCCAGAGGCGACCAGTCAAAAAGTAACATCGCCTTCGGGGACAGTTATCTGTACTACATTAGACCTGTGCTTGAACTGGGCCCGAAGTCATCCACCATCTTGAATTGCATCCATAGACTTACTCTACTTTTAGAAAGTAACGCAATTTTTTACTTATTGGCCACCAAGTTACGTTGCGTTACAATAAGATTTAGAATATTATTGAGAATAAGACTAAGAATGTTGTTAAGAATCAAGAAATGGTGATTTCCCTTTAGCCCTGTACTAAACAGAAAAAATTTGAATTAAACTAAATTGAAAACACTTGCAGTTGACAAAATAAACATGGCTTAAAAATGAATTTTTTTTTAATGAAAGGGTAGAAAACATTGTGGGAAAAGGAGAAAATGCTGGTTACCAGCATTTTCTCCTTTTCCCACAAAGTTTTCAAAATTCTTATTCCTCAGGGTCGTTAAAACACGGGATTGTTTGGTAATGGGTTAAAAGACCGGGATCAGCTGATCCGTGGTCCGTATTCACCGACCATTCTAACGAACATTCTTTGTCTAATTGTAGATTAAGAAAGCAACACAACTTCTGATTAGCTAAACCACTTGCCAATCATAGGTTGTGTTATTTTCAAATGTAAAACATTTCTAGAGAATAAAACTAAACATGTTCTTGAGAATGTAAGAATGATTGGTCAATGTGGACCCTGGACTTTGTATATTTTTGCCTACATGTATTTTCAATTATTGTCTTTGATCAATTATAATACTCCTTTTTTGCTCTAATACTCGTGAAGTTACTTCTATTTTCTTTATAATGTTTTGGATCTTCGTGTAAACTTTTTCTTCGAAATACACGAAAAAGAATATTGAAGAACCGTGTAAACCGTGTTCCACATTTTATGCACCTCTAAAAATTAACCAGACTCGCTAATGAGGTCTCTATGAAATCTTTTGGGTCAAAACAAAGTATTTCTGAAAGGAAATAATTCATAAAGCCATTTGTTCTCGAAACTAAGTGGTAGTCGAAGAAAATGATACGTGTTTCGAAAAGTGCTCCATAGTTTTTAAATGGCGTCAAAAGTTTCTGTCACTTTAATGCTTTCCCATTTCAACATAATCCCATGTTTTGACGACACTGTTATAAAAAACAAGTTTGGAAAACAATGTTGAAAATAGAAGAAAAGCCTAGTGGTAACTATCAAGCATTCCCCCCCCCCCCCTTTTTCCCCACAATGTTTTCTACCCTTTTAAAGACATATGTCATTTTTTTTAGCCATTTTTATGTTGTTTTTTTTCGCCTGGAAATGCTTTTAAATTAGAACAAGTGTAGAATTTTGTCGTCTGGCAAAGAGGAATCACCCCTTTGCTTTGTTCATTCGATAAAACTTGCCATTCTAACGTTTAAAAGCTTTACCATACGACGAAATTTTAGACTTGACCAAATTGAAAGTACTTGCAGACGACAAGTTAAATGTGGCTCACGTGATATATAAGCATTCGTCTTGGAAAGGGTAGAAAACATAATGGTTTCCTGCTTTTTCTCTCATCTAACAACGTCTTCAAAATAATTTCATCATGGTCGATAAAACTCTTTAACGTTTTGTAAGGAATTAAATTATGGCTAAAATGGAAAGTCTCATAAAGTCTTGATCGATACGAAAGAAATATAACTCATGCTGTACTCCATGTGAAACTTTTTTAAACTGCTTTTTCTTCTTCTTTCAAAAATTAAAGATTTTTAATTAAATTTATCCCCTGTGTAGAAAGGCAAAGCGTAACATCTTAGCTTCGAGTAAATTGGATTACCGTATTCATTTACGCATAAAAAGCCGGGACTGAATGCCCGTTACCCGGCAAAATTGGAATTCGAGCGACTATGCATGTTTTATGACTTAATTGCACAAATTTTCGCGTGGCACGCGACATGGCTGATTGATGTTTAAAATCTCCGGTCCTTTCAAAAGCACAGAGCCGGGACCGTCCGTAGCCACAAAACGGAATGTCTGTTGTTAAGCGGAAGACATGTTTACGGTTACTGCGGCAAACCGAGGCACGAACTCTTTTAGCACCAAGTATACAACTATACCAATGTCGACGGCTTAAAGCACAGTACACATAAATTCTGAAAAGATTTTTTAACCTGTAGGCTTGATTAAACAAGCGGACGGTATAGATCAAGATCAGACTGCACGTTCTGTGCAGTCTGATCTTGATCTATACCGCCCGCAAAAGCCTATGCTTTCGCTTTTGGAGCTGAAAGGGTTCACGGCCATAAAACACAAATGAAAGGTAGAACTCATTATGCAATAAACGTTGGAGGAAAAAAACTGTAGGCAATTTGATCGATGGAAGACTAGCAGTATGGCTCTCGGCGCTGTATACTGTATCCTCGCTTTTAAAACCAGGTGTAGAGCGCGTGCCGGAAAACATAACTTTGACTCTAACACCAGACGACAGAATTTTAGACTTGTCCAAATTGAAAGCAAGTGCAGACGACAAATTAATAGTGGTTCAGATGATGAAACTTGTCTTTGATGGGTATAGAGAATTGTGGGAAAAAAAGACATTGCTGGCTACGAGTATTTTCTTCTTTTGCCATAATGTTTTTAAAAGCCGTCTTCCTCACGGTCTTTAAAACTTGTGATAGTTTTGTAAAGGGTGAGCGATAATTATTGCAGTTTGAAATTCTTTGTGACATGCGCTCGAGATAAAAATCTTTATCATTAAAACAGCAATCATTATCATAAAGAAGGATAATATTTTTGAAAAGCATATCCTTGCACACAAATTGGTCCCATTGAAAAACACAACCAGTCTTTGACATCGCATTTTCTTTCGTCAAATACACTAAACGAATATTTCATACATACTTTAGAATTTGTGACGTTTAAAAGCCGACCCAAATAGTTTATATTCAACCTTTTTGGAAACGCTAGTCAAATATAGATTGCTCTACAACTGTGTTATAGTACCTCTGGCTAAATACTTTAAATATGTTTCTATTCGCAACTATCCGCACAAAACCACAAATAAAGTTATGAAGGAAATTGGAATATGCTTCAACGCTATAATTGCACAGAGGAGAAAAAAATGCTTTGCTTCCGTGTCTAAAACCTAATGCACAACTTGCCCAGGGACACAAATTTGAATATTACATGCATGTGTGCATGTGTTTTAACTCTTTAAGAGGCGGCCGAATTGGTTCTGGTTCAAACTGATAGAACATGCATTGATAGAAATTTAATTTGGCTCATGTGATGGTATTTGGCTTTGAAAAAAAAAAGATAACATTGTAGGAGAAGGAGAAAATGCTGGTTAAGATAATGTTTTCAAAAAGTCCTCAAAATTCGGGACCGTTACATAAAAGGGTAAAGTGCGTTCACAAATTACTAATCAAATAACATGGGGGAAATACTTTTTGGAAAAAAGCAAATGAGCCGTGCTCCGGCAAAAGGGGGCTTAATACATATCCGTGATGCATGATACAAAGCAAGTGATCACAGACAAATGGATCCATAATAGCCACATTTTTTAACAACCGATTTAATCATGAGGTAGACTGGGCCCTGAAAATACATAAAATTGACCAATAGCGAAAAGTTTCGGCCAAGGTCAGCCTGCTGACCTGGGTCGATACTTTTAGCAGAAGCATTAAGCCTTCTTTTCACAGAGCATGGAAAAAAGCAACTGTTTAAAACCTAAAACTGTTCAAGATCTACTACGCATGGCGGATTACTACCTTTGGCACAGGTGATCCTTGACAGGAATGCCAAATTCAGACCTGCATGAACGAAAGGCACCCAAGATAAATACTTGTATTGATCGATTGATTGATTGATTGAATGAAGTTTTACTCCGATTTCAACATTACTTCCAGTCACAACATGGAACTCTCTTATTCATGTACGTCCTGGGTTTCACAAGTACTAGGCTAGAGCTCTTGAGCGATATGCCCAAGGACACTCCCGCGAAACATCCAGTGCTTCCAGTAGGGCTCGAACACTCAACCGCCAGGTTACAACCCTACACTCTGCAAGTGAGCCAAGCAGGACCCCTGGACTTGTAAGAAAGGATGAATTGCTTTTTCGTAACTAGCAATGATAGAGATGGAGGAAATAGGGCTATTGCTTGCAATAACCAAATACTCCCGAATGTTTATATTCACTGTCGCAATACTTAGCTGAAGAAGCCGTATATGTTTGAAACTGATGATTGGCTCACAGAACAAGAAAATCCGTTAGTTTTGACTACAACTTCTTGTTTTCTCTGACCTTCGATTTGAAGCCAGCCATCAATATATTACCAAAGCAATTGACAGAAGATTAATGCCTTCATTTACATATTTATTGCCCTGTTGTATCATATTTGATAAAATGCAAAATTTATTGATGGTTATATTGAATGGGGAGCTTTTTTTTAAAGGGGGAGGGAAAGAACGAAGAAAGGGCAATTCTCACTGTCGTTGCTTTTTTTTTTAACTTTCTTCTTTTTCTTCCTCTTCTTCTTCATTGACTAGCAACCTAAAAGAAGAAGAAGTTGGTGTAACTATGCCTATAATTCTATGCAATTTACAACAAAGGCCTAAGCAACTTCTATGCTCACTCCATATTGTTTTTTATTGTAGTCTGTGCCCAAGAACGCGCATTACTGTAGCCGTGTCGCGCTCGAGATCTTAACCTGAGGTTTCGAAATATCATCAGCAATAAGCATTTCTGTGTCCCCGACTGTATAACGTTATATTGCTTAAATCTTTATCGATTAACCATGTGTTTAAAAGACCCTGAGAAAGAAGGCTTTTGTTCATACATGCTTGGATAATTCAGGAAGTACTAAAAAACAAACCATGAACTCACAGATAATTTAAAAACTCATGAAAATAGCGTAAAATTTTCAACAATCAATGATGGGAAATCTTTTCTGTCGGACACCAAGCGGAAAACTTTTAGAGTCAGCATACCTGTAACTATTGCCTGAGCAATTAATGATCTCTTATTCTGCCGTTACCGTCTGAACATTAAATTCATTATCTGATATTTTTTTAAGTTAATCTATAATAATGGCTCGTGTATTCATATGAGTACACTTGCACAAACCATTTCCAATTTTATGACAGCAGTTAAGTGATACCAGTCGGCTCCCAACGCTAACAAAGGATTTCTTGGTTGCAATCGAAGCATCGCCGAAGGGCTGCACGATTTTACATGTCGTTTATGCTACACCAGTTTGCACACACTCGACTTTCCGGAAATTTCATAAATCCCAGGCTTCAGAAACTCACGTAGCCTCGATTTAAATATCCGTTTTTGTTAATGGCAGATCCTAGAAACCTGAAGGAGATTACTAACATCAATATGTATTTTCTGAACCTTGATTTGTAAAAAAAAAAAGTCACAGATAAATAGCCTTTTAATGAAAAAAAAAAATTCATTTAAATAAATCAATATTAAAAAAAAAATATCTTTTTCATGGGGAAAGAGAGAATGTTCCCATGTCAGTAGGAAAGAACTGAACAAGCATAATTGCGCTTTTTCCAAATAAAAGGATCGAATTTTACCGAGAAATTCAACTGAAGGCTGAAGCTCGTAAATATTGTACTAAGTTGATCCGAACAGTTAGTGCATGTCTGGAAATCCTATTTATTCAGTTCATCATAAACATGCAGACAAAAAAAAAAAGAGAAAGAAATTAAAAACAATCCAAATATTTTTTCCATCTCTCGTCTTCTAAACAATCTGTGAATGCTATCAAAGTGTGACGTAATTATACCACTTGTTTGTCCTGTACCAAACAATTACGTGCTGTAACGGACTGGAAGAAGACGACTTTTGAAAACATTGTTAGAAAAGGAGAAAATGCAGGTAACCAGCATTTTCTCCTTTTCCAACAATATTTTCTTCCCTTTCTTTTTAGCTACTTCTACGTTGTCGTCTTCCAATGCTTTCAGAATAGACGGGTCTAAAACTTTGTCGTTTGGTATAGCGATAATAATTCTAAGTATACTTAGGCTACCCAGAACTGTTTAAAGAACACTGGCAGCTTTAGTACTGTGTACGAATATACAAAAAAAAAGTAAATGTTTCCAAGTGTTTATAGATTCGTTAAGGAACATGCAGTATAATAATCCTACCTCTTTGTTCCTTGTTTTGACAGTCTTTTACGAGACGGCAAATTATTAGGCTCTCCCATATTGAAAACATTTGAGCCTTGCTTTGGCAAAAGGGGGTTTAATGCATCTTCGTGATGCATTTTACCTAGCAAGTTATTACAATGATCATGGATCCATTAAGTTCATTTTGACTCCCAACATACTGAATCATGAGGTAAACTGACCCTCGGACTTGCAGAACATTGACCAATAGCAAAAAGTTTCGGCCCGGGTCAGCCTGCGCGAATTGCGCAGGCTGACCTGGGTCGATACTTTTTGCAGATGTCTTGAGCCCCCTTGTCACAGAGCATGGCTCATTTAAAGACGACAAGTTGCAAATGTTTCAAATGATAATGTTTGTCTCTGAAAGTGTAGAAAACATTACTGAAAAAGAAAGAAAATGCCGGTAACTAGCATCTTCTCCTATTTTTTTACAAAGATTTCGGGATCCTGCGTGGCTCAGTGGCAAAGCGGGGGACTCGTGACCTGGCTGCCACGGGTTCGAGTCTCACAGGATCCACCGGGTTTTTCGTGGGAGTTTCCTTGGGCAAGCCAGGACATATATGAATATGTGAGCTGTCGCCGTGATATGACTGAAATAATATTGAAAGCGTCGTAATACACTAATCAATCAATCAATACATCAACCAATACATCAATACATCAATCAACGCACAAAGATTTCAAAAAAACATTCTCCCTAAGGTCGTTAAAACTCGATATTGCTTGGTAAAGGTTTAAAGATCCCATAGTGTAATTATCTAAACATCTTGTTATTTGTTTTAAATACCATGTTATATTATGCTGGAAGTATTTACATTTACAGCTTCATTTTCTCCCAGAAACAGCAAAAATATTTTACAATATATAACATAGGCACACCGGAAAGATGGTCAAACCACGTATTTAAACACGACTTTCTGTATATGAGAGAAGTACTGTATGTATTGCCATATAAGTACATGCATGCTGCGCTAGGATACCAATTTCGTTCATTTGCATATGAAGTATGCTAGGTATGCAAAATTCGCACCTACTTCGGTAAAACAAAAACGATTTCGTCTTTTCGTTCGAAAATTGTAGCATAATATTGCTTGGAAAAAAAAACACCGTAGGTGTTTTTGTGCAATTCATACTATATGTTATCACTGATGTGCTGAACACGATTTTCATTTCTTACCCGAATGTTAAAATTACGAGAAATTAAATGAACCAGTCTGGCAAGAGAGGTTAAATGCATCTCCGTTTATCCATTATACGAAGAAAGTCATCACGTTTTTATGGATCCTTAAAATCAGTTTCGTTTAACAAACGACTGAATCATGAGATAGAATGATCCTTGATGTCATACAGAAAATTTACCAAAAGCAAAAAGTCTCGACTCAAGTCAGCCTGCGCATTCCGCGCAGGCTGACCTGAGTCGATTCTTTTTGTAAATGCATTAAACCCCCTTTTCACAGAGTATGGATCAGATACGAGTGCATGGTGAATTCGGGCAGTGGGGCAGTGGTACTAAAGGTTGCTGTGTAACACACATATTTATACAAGGACTTTCTTCCTTTCCCATGTTGGTTTGAGGTAATTTGGAGGTCCCCGCACTCAGTGACATGACTTAAAATAGAAAAACAAATCTGTGACCCGCATTGGCTATCGCAACCCACTTTCTCTTTTTCAGTCTGGTGTAAATATTTCATTTTGGTATATCTGAATCATAGAATTTTTCATTACCCATTTCACATCACTTTCAAAGGCCCAAAGACATGTAGAAATTAAACATCTGTTTTTTTTCTTCAGAGAAGATCTACTGTTAGATGTTTCCCTCAAATTCTCCTCCTACATGTGTACATGTATAGATCTATATCATGTACATGAGTAGGTTGAGCGAAACTAAACGGTTAATCTAACCATATTGCTTTAGAGATCTCCTTAAAGACTTACAGTCTAAAATGCTATTGATTGCAGTCTCAAGCTGCTTTAATTCTTTACTAAAAAAAGAAAATTACAGACTCGTCCACAGTGAAAGAATAATTATAAATTCAATGTGGCTCAAAGTATGATATTAGTCTTTGAACGAACAGAAAAATTGTGGGGGGAAAAAACCAGCATTTTCTTCTATTGCTGGCAATGTTTTGGAAAGACTTTTTTCTCAGGGTCGTTAAAACAAAAGATTGGTTGGTAAAGGGTGCAAAAAATGTCTCCTCCCCAATTGTCCGTGCAGATTTTGTCGCCATGATGTGTAGAGAGTTTAGAAAAAAAGTCTCAGTAAACAAAGTATGTCTGACTGGAGAGGGATAAAAAGGATTAAAGAAACTACTTATTTTGTTGACATTTCTTGATGACTATATCTGGTAAGATTTCTACAGACTGGTTCCCAAGGGAACGACATTGTAAGAAAACCGACAGTGACCCTTTCAGCGCCAAATCGACTTCTTAATACATCCCGCTGAAACTTAGGAAAAATTATTTTTTATGTTATAGGTTTCAAAAAAGAAGCGGGCGATATGGGTCTAAGATCAGACTGCACGTTCTGTGCAGTCTGATCTTGATCTATGTCGTCCGCAAAAGGCACCTTTATTGACCTCGACACTGTAATGATTAATGGTAACTGCTGTGTTTGTAATGAACAGTAGTATAGGATTTTATAGGCTTCGAGTAAGTCCTATACACCAGAAAAGATATCTTAGAAGGTTATAGATGTCCTGCGGACACAACAGTATATTTGTTAATATGTTCATCCTTATCCAGCGATATAAGTGAAATGAAACTTTCAAGCCGATTGTAAAAACCTAGATTTTACTATTTTAAAGGTATTTGTTGGGGGAAGATATCTTCATAGCAGACAGTGTAGATTCAAGATCAGACTGCACGTTCTGTGCAGTCTGATCTTGAGCTACACTGTTCGCAAAAGGTTCTTGGGTCTCACTTAGCAGCCTAAGGGTTAACTACTGAAATAGCTTTCGGCTGACAGCCCAAACGTATGTATGATTATTTTCTTTACATAAGAATGGTCTTATTCAGATCAAAGGGCTGGAAGCACTACCTAAGAAAATGTTTCGCCTGTATACGAGTATTTATATAACAAGAAAAAAGCCGAGCTGTCTACATGATGAAAAAAAATTAAACTTTTCAGTATAGAGAGCATTTGCAGTTGACCAATCTCGTGACTGAATTGATAAAGAAGGGTAAAAAATAGTGTGGAAAAAGGAGTAATCACACCAGCATTTTCTCATTTTCTCACCATTTTCGAAAGTTATCTTCATCAGGGTCTTTTTAACTCAGGATTATTGTGTGAAGATTTCAATTCTTATCCAAAGAAAGGGACGAGGACATAAAGCACCTTCTGTGACCATTCTGCAGGTGGCCGTCACTTGCTGTATTTGTTACATAAATTTATCAACGCCTCCTTTCTCTCAACCATTCGTAGATTTTCTCTTAATGATCGCATTTCTATATACAGGATATTGCGTGGTTGAAGAAACTGAAAGATTTGTGATTTATTTTTTGTTAAAGACTTTTTTCTGTCCATACGTTTTTTTTGTTCTGCCTTTTAAATGTATCTCTTAGTGTCTTTATTACAAATGTTTTCAATAGTGTAATTGACCCTCCACCAAACGATGCAGAGGTTAAGCGTTCTTCAGAAAGCAGGCTTTTAAAAACATTGTGAGAGAAAAAAAAGGAGAAAATGCTGGTAACCAGGGATCATATTCACCAACCATTCTTAAGACTGTTCTTTTCTGTGTCTTATTCTCGAAAATTTTCTACATTTGAAAGTAACACAACTTCTGATTGGCTAAACCAAATGGTTTAGCCAATCAGAAGTTGTGTTGCTTTCAAAAGTAAAAAATCTTGTAAAAAGAGACTGAGAATGTTCTTAAAAATGGTTGATGAATACGGACCCAGTATTTTCTCCTTTTCCTACAAAGTTTTCAAAAGATGATTTCCACCATTTCAGCCATGATGTAGTTGTTTTCTGCAAATGCTCTGAATTTGGACAGGTTCAATGTTTTTTGTAGCATGGCAAAGACTAAAATGCTCTATATGATTGGAAAATAACTGTTTTCCATCCTAATACTCCCACACAAGCCTAAAAACATGCCATGATTTTACATTTACCCGTCTTTACGATACCACGACTACGCGTTGGGGTTCTGTGCAATTTATTCTCTGTCTGTGTGTCAATTTTACTGACAAAACACTGAAACGGTTTTAAACCTACCTTTGAAATTTTTATATTCATAGATGAAATTCTACAATATTTCCTACAATGATTAACTTTCAAGGTTGCTATCGTAATGCCTTTACAGTGAGTCTTCAGGCTTATTTCGTTGTCATTTTCTGTCCATATTTCGAAAAATTTAACTATGAGTGAAATGGTTAAAACCATCCTTTGACAATCTGCCGGGATTAGCGACCACGGATTTAATAAATGCCGAGATGTGATTCCATAATTCTAAAAATAGTTCAATAGCAGACGACTCCCGCGAGACTTCGTGTCAGCAGGAATTATAATGTCATATTGGCGGAAAAATTAATGTTTTTTTTCTCCGATACCACTTAGAGATAAGACGAACGCCCGTCTGCCGTCTAACAAAGACCATTGCCATAGTGACCAAAGCTTTATTTTTTCATTTCTTAAGAACAGTAATTTGATGGCTTCTCACTACAGCTTTGTGGAAAATTCTTTGAACCACAAAACCTCATTTTAGTGTGGCCGTTTTTGTCGTCAGTGGTCTTTGTCTTTGCCGTATAAAAAATGATAATAGCTGACATGGAAGCCATATAGATGAAAACTAAATTTAGGTAGAAGATGTGCTGTAGAGTCTTTTAACCATCATAACTTCCAGGTATTTACCGTACATTTACATTTGGCATGGTTTGTTTTACATTTCATGTAGGAGAAAGAATACATCAAAAACCCTCCAAACACTTTATGAACTGTAGCTCGAACTTTTATTTTAAGTTCTGGTATCACGACTTAAGTATATCTATAGAGCGTATTTCTAGATTGCGCATATCTTGATTGTAGTGGTCAAGCACTCGCCTGAGATGACGGTTAGATTCGACCTCATTCTGGTTTTTGTGGTTCGTATCTGTGGTTAGCATGTTCAGGATCTACTAGATAATCGGAAATTAATGACCTCTTGCGTGTGAGGCTTTGATGACAGTAGGAAACGTATTTCCAAGAAATATAATCAACAGCGGAAGTATTTCCACGGTCATGGAGACTTACTGTAGAAAAGAAAGGACACTAACCTATCAACGCTTATTGCTCAGCAGACGATAAGCGCTAGCTATTAACCTTCAAAAAACTTGGTAAAGTTTAAATCGAATCCCAGAAAATCACGAAACTGTACCTTCACGAGAGTGATGAAGATCTTGTTTAATATACATTAGGTACAATAAGCATGCTGGAAACCAAAAATCATACAGAAGTTATAAACCACAAAAATTGTAACTATCTTCATTGACATTCTGTAGCCGCACGCAGGTCAACCGTTCATATACTGTATGATAATGCTGATGCACTTTTTCAATAAAAGTTCACTTACATGTGCGTGCTTTGTTAGTAATAAATCATTTGAACAATTACAGATAACGTGAGTTTGTATTTTGATTTCACTGTAAAAATGTCACCGGTACTCTTTATCGTTTTAAGCTCTGAGTAACATTTCATTTTTATCGCATCGTGGTTAATAAATTTCAGATGCGCATCAAGCATAGAAGCCAGTGTGAAGGGCATAAATTATTTGCCGTTGTTAGAGAGAGAGAGAGAGAGAGTGAAGTAGAGAAATTGTGTGATAGAGAGAGAGAGAGAGGGAAGGAGAGAGAGAGGCCTTGACAAATGCTTTGTTATATGAATCATGCAATATTTGACCATGTACACTTGTGCTTGTCCAATAAAATATATGTTCTGTTCTGTTCTGTTCTGTTATTTATAAATCGTTACTAAGTAGTAATTAGTTATAATTAGCTACTCCTTAATTATAAGTATGTACTTTATTCAATTTTAAGAATGATTTACATCCTTGACACCCTGATGGTATAGTTCAACAGGGAGGGTATTCGAGGAACATCAACTATTGGTTAACAAGCTTTATCTTCATGTTCCCCGAGCTTACTTCGGTAAGGTTTGTCTTCGGAACTGACTTGTTTACTTGTAACTTGTATTAGTACAATGTCGTATCTGTCCCTGAAAAAAAAAACACATCAAATGGGCAAGAGAAAGTCGGTCGTAAATGAATCAAACAAAATTGAGACAGGGTTAAACTATTAAAGATAATCGGATTTTAATATATGTGCTTCGGCATCTTCTTTTAAACAGGCAATCTGAACACTTTGGTTCGTGGATTCTTTCTGGTACACCATGGCAGGCTGAACAACATTATCAAAATAAAACCTGGGCCGTATTTACGAACCATTCAAAGCTGCATCCTTTTTTTCTAGGTTTAAAAAGGTTTAGCCAATCATAACTTGCGTTACTTTTAAATCATTAAAATTCCTGAGAATCAGGCTAAGAATGTTATCAAGATTGGTTGATGAGCACGGGTCCGGAATGTTTTGTCTAATCAATGATGGTCCGAAAGAGCCTCTAAAGTTTGCCAGGTATCTATTATAGGGATGAATCACTTGCCTTTATACATATATACAAAATTGTTCAAATATTATCCCAAGCGGGCAAGAATTTTTCAAATATTTTCATTCTTCCTTTGTGTGTGGCAGTCATATTGTATAGGTACCCCACTGGATCTTATGTTAGTTTATGTCAGCGACCCTCGATTTCATGTCCATTCCCACACGCCTTAGTCATTAACTCTGTTAGCACCAAATACGTAAGCTCGACCTCTTTCGGCTGGTAATATATTGAAACTCAGAAAGATTTTGATCTTACAGAATTTACTAACCTAGGCGAACGGTATAGATCCAAGGTCAGACTGCACAGAACGTACAGTCTGAACTCGGATCTATGCCGTCCGTAAGAGTCAGTACTTTCGCTTATGGTGCTGAAAGGTGAATAAACTTACAAGCATATCATATTCAGACTTAAAGAGAAGACATTGTGTCAAACTTTCAAATAATATCAAAATTCGGAACGCACTTATTCGTTATTTTCATGGTGTGATAGAGTTTGGAAATTAATTGTAAAATAAAAGAAGCCTTACTTATTGATGATCTTCGAAATCGTCAGAGGACTTACGCTAAAAAGTAATTACAGAGCCTTGTATTACACTTTGCCTGGATGGCAAGGTGTTTTTATCTTCGGAACATATGCATTTCCATTAAGAATTCTTAAATATGTACTTAGAAGTTATGTCCTCATTAAAGGTATACTGAAATAGGCTTTCATTTATTCATGCACACATTACCAAATTACATTCTTGGTGTCCATTCTGTGAACCAGTAGAGCGCCAAATAAACTAAATGGAAATTTCTAGTCTAGAAATAAGGCCAAAATAGTTGCAATTTAAAAGTCTTGTCCAGAATGTCTCAGCAGTCTGATCTTCGCATACACTGGCCGAAGAGGCAATCAAAGATGTGAATGACACTTTAAAGGAACCATGCTGTCGACTGTATTTTTAAGAACTGTTTTATCACTTCAGGAATACTTCAGGGTGAATATTCACCACCTCAACCATTATATACGTTTGATATTCTTTGCTCAGGGTAAAAAAAAAAACACGTGGAGCTTTCCGTTTTTGACCACAGTATAAACTGTGTTGAAGTAAGTATTTTTCAGCCATATAGTATGGATATGTGGATTTACACTACAGATTGCTCAGACAAATACCCCTTCTCCCATTTTTCTTTTTAAAGATAAACCGTAAAAAATGTAACGTATGTATTTTTAGATGAAAAGGAATAAGTGTATCGCTGAATAATTCAAGGTTTATCTTATTATATCAATATAACAATATACTTATTGTAAATGAAAACATAAGGTTTACTTTACGGTGTCACAGTAAAAATTTACTTATCGTTACTGCGTCAAGAAAGGAACAAAAGCCCTTTTACATTATATTAGATTTTCGTGACTAGTGTCAGAAATCACATGTACGATTGGACCAGTCTATAGTTTTTAATTTGTTCTTTTGTAGTTAAGTAGCTATAAATAATTCATGTTACTTTCAAGTGATTACTTCCACGCGTACCAGAAAGTGGATAGTCACTAGTCACGACATGGATGTCTGTCTACTCCGGTTACCATGGAGACGTTTTGTGTACTAAGTGACATACTTTAAAAGGCACACTGTCACAGTCCCACCAAAGAGTTTGAGTTATTTTTTTTTTATTCAGACATAACGTTATGATTCAAATGTTATTTCAAAATTTCTTTCTATGGCATATTTTTGTCAGTGAATAAAGTCCGTTCAAAAACAAAAAGTTGCCTTTCCACGATAAACTAGAAAGTATTTCTATGGAGCACGCTCGATTATTTACGAAACATTGAATCATTTTTGTTGTTGTTGTTTTTGTGATTGATGTTATTTGTTTTTGTGACTGATGTTATTTTTGTACATCAAAAGAAATCCGGTTTCTTACTTTATGAATTTATTTTCTTATTCAGTTAAACTGAAATCTGAATAAATCAGTAATTCTATATTTTTTATGTATATGTCAGTCCGAAGGAACGTATATGTCTAAATAAAACTTCAGAGGTACAAGTTAGTATCTCACACTGGCAACCCTAACCCCTATACTCTCATTCAAATAACGTAATGCCTACTCAGTACAAAAATGCAGTCTCTTTCCCCTTTTTTGTTATGCAAGATTTGATTAGCAACTGAACGCAATAACACAGATCTAGATTGAACTTACCAACAACTTGACTAAGCTGAAGATAATGGTGAATACTAGGTACAAAATTACGTAATACTTACACACGAAATGAACTTGCACCAAAACAACCGAGTATTGTTCACGCAAGCAGCCGAGAAGAGACGATTTTGCGCTAGAATTATTCAAGCAAATTAATTGGACATATGATAGCACATGGATCAGATTCGGCATGGGATTGAATGTAACCGGTTGCTGTCACGAACAAAGTGGACTAGAATCGAACCCAAGACGAAATAGAAGCTGAGTTGCGATCCAAGATTTGTTTGCTTGTATCTGTGTAATAAGCCTCGTGTCAAACAATATTGAAGAAACAAGAAATATGTAAAAAAAAATACACTCGACTGATGTATGGTTGACTGAGGATAACTGAAAGCAGTAAAAGATGGCATGGCCCACACCAAGAGAGTCAGCGTGATGCATTGAAATAATATCACTAGAAATTACCATTTTATAACGACATTGCCTGCTGCTTTCGCCCTGCAGACTATCTATTAAAAACATTGTGGGAAAACAAGAAATTGCCTCTGACAAGCAATTTTGTTTGAGCCACTTTTTCACATAATTATCTTAAAACTGAAAACCGTAGTAACAAATACATGTACATGTTTTTCCAAATGATTTGTTACAAACTCTTCTTCACAAAGTATGTTTGTGTGAAGTTACTCTAACCTGACTCTATAATAGTGTGGAAGCAGAGCACGGTTACCCACACTATCAAAATGAACATGAATTACCCGCCAGGGTCATTTTGCTGTGATAAACGAAAATAGCGAAATCAGCTAATCGGCAAATCAGCTGGCCGGGATTGTCTTAATACCTTGACCGAGTTTTACAAGTATGCAAGGGGATTGGCTTTGTGGTGCTCAACACAGTCATTATCGTAATGGACTATTTTAAGACAGCGCTAACTAACGCAAGGGACACGAAGGAAAAACTATTTGAAGGAAAGGAAAATTAATGGCATGGAAAACATGGCTGGAAAAGCAGCATTTGCTTGAGATGAAAAGCTTCCTTTTCCACTATGTTTTCAAAACACTAAAAAAAGAGATAAATACAATTTCAATGAATGAAGAAGAAACCCTATTCAACGGTTTAAAGCTTGCAATCTCAAGGTTTTTTGTATAAATTTCTCACAAAATATCAGACACCATAGATCAGAGATCAGACTGCAAGTACTTGGGCACCTGCAAAAGAAACCAACTTTCCCAAGCCCCCTTTTCGCCGTCGAAAAAACTTTGCAAAACCAAAAAAAACCCACCTTTTTTATCGTGAAGATACAGGACTATTGTTACTACAGTTTGATTACTCATTTAATAGGTAAATGATTTTCTTTGTTACGTGTACCATGTGTGCGATACAGGTTTGATTCAGGGTAGTAACGAATATTTATAATTAAACTCGCTCTTCCTGTTCTTCCCATTTTCTCTGGCTATGTCGGTTTGAATAGTTGACTCTTCTCTCAACGACAAAATGTAGACTCGTTCAAATCGAAAGCAATTGCCATAGACTATTTAAGTGTTGCTGTAATGGTATGGACTTTATCTTTGAAAGGGTAGAAAACACCGTGGTAAAAAAGTCTTTTTCCACGGGGTCGTTAAAACGAGGGGTAGTCTGGTAAAGGACTGATATAAAAATGAGGGGATAGAAACAAAAGATTCTTTTACCCCTCTGTTTGCGAAAAAGAAAAAAAAAAAATGTAACACTGGACTAGAGAGTAGTGGACAAGGTGTCTAGGGTGATTATTTAATTGTCGCCATACTGTAGACAGTTAGCCACTGGTCATGGAGGTCATTTCGTATGATTCATTTACGACCAGGTTTATAGACAACAAAGGACTGATTTAATCCTTCGAGCTCCTTTCTTAACAATGCATTGCCTTTTCGGCCAGTGTAGATCAAGATCAACCTGTATATAACGTGAGGGACACACCTTTTTCGTACTGCTTTTGCCTCCATTTGAATGCATCTCATAGGCTCACATTTCAATACGTTTTCTTTTTTCTTAAGAATTTCTCACAGGGTACTGTAAAGTGTACAGATCCAAGACCAGACTACTTGCTCTCTATAGGCTAGTAATGTTCCAAACATTGTCACCAAATTGAGAAGTGATTATTATTGCTGCGGAAAGATTAACGCCATACCAGGCGACAAAGTTGTAGACTCGTTCTTATTGAAAGCATTAGCAGACGACAAATGCAAGTTTGTTTTTTTTTAAATTCTTATTTGCAAAAGGACAGAAAAAAAAACTGTGTTAGAAAAGAAATAATAAATAAAGGTTCAAATCTTTCCCAAAATAGAACAGACATGAAAATTGAAAGTTTGCTCAGAAGACGAGATTTGTTTTGAAGAGTTTGAAAACATTATCGGAAAAGGAGAAAATGCTGGTTACCAGCATTTTCTCCTTTTCCCATAATATTTTCAAAGGGATTTTCGTTACACACATGATTGTGTGGTAAAAAACAGGTGAAACAAGAAATAAGAGATCTTTTCTCGGAGGATTTTCTTGGCGACAAAATTAATCGGTGACATTTGCAGGAAAACCTATCCTCGTCTCCACGGCCAGCCGTATTGGTTTACCTTTTACACGACGTATGGTCTTGCCTTTTGACGACCTGAAATGAATATTTTCCTTCTAGAAAACATTGCGAAAATATGAGAAAATGTTAGTAACTATATATCATTTTGTCCTTTTATTTCAAGGTTTTCTACTCTTCCAAACAAAAATCGACTTTAACATTCTTGTCGCATTTGATTAGTGATCTGCAAATGCTTTTAATATGGAAAATTCTAACTCTTGTTGGTCTGTAAAGAGTTGACCGTCGAGAAATAGACGAATTCTTCGCTTACTAATATCAGATGGCCGAAAAGTAACTATTGTTCGTCCTCACGAGTCCTTAGAAATAAAAACTTTACAGAATAAACGACAGATCTCTCTATTTGTTTAACGACACCAGAAGCTTTTGTGGACGGTGCACATCAAGATCAGACTGCACAGGACGTGCAGTCTGATCTCTGATCTACACTGTCCACTGCTTTATTTTGGATTATACCAGAACTCTCTCTTGATCTTGCAGCGAAACTGTATTTGTAGCCTTTGAGAAAATCCAATTTATTTATTCAGTAATGAAAGAAATAATTGTGGAACATGGACGGTAGAAATACCCAGGGTCAATTTTTACCAAGGAATAGCCCTTTCATTAAGTTTCAAAAAATTGTTTGTTGAATGGTGTTTTATGCTGCTTTCAACATTGTTTCAGTCATATGAAGGCCACACATGTAAATTCATGTATGTCCTGGGTTTCACCAGTGTTAGGCTAAGGCGCCGAAGTGTCTTGCAAAAGTATACTCCCCCGAAAGACCCAGTGCTTCAAGCTAGGATTGAACCTGGGGTTTCTGAGTTACGAGTCCTACCATCTTCCACTGAGCCTGGCTTGAAAAAGAAACCTAATGCGCTTTTTTCCCATAACTCAAGCGACAAAAGTTTAGACCTATCGAAACTGAAAACATTTGCAATCGAAAAATTAGATATGGCACAAATAGTGGGATTGTTTTTGAAATGGTTACTATCATTTTTCCATTTCCAACAATACTTCAGGTTTCATTCTGTTTGAAACACGGGATTATTAAGTAAAGGGTTTTAAAAAGATCCTGAATGACAAAAAGAAGAAGGGTCTGAAGGAGTTAAATGCCATAAAGCAACCTAATCTTCAGGTTGATTGTCGTCTTGTGAGCCCACTCACCGCGACGTTTTTTTTTTTGTCATAGTTATTCCCGATAGAATGTCTCCTAGAAATGTCGTAGAAAAAAGTAAATCAATTCGGGGATTTTTTTTTCTTGAAATGTTCATCCTTAGCCCAGATACTTGGTCTGAAGAAAGCGAACCTAGAAAATATGAAAATAAAAATAATTTCACATCGAGCGGTGCAAGAGCACGAGGACGACCTCATCTGGGTTGTTAAAGTACTAAATTTCTGGTAGAGTTAAAGTCGAGCTTTATTCTTAAAGGCAAAGTTATGCCCCTTCCTTTCGTTCCATCCATCCATCCATAAAAGATTAAAGTAAAAATACATGTACGTATTTGTGCGAATTCAAAAAGGGGTATTTCCGATTCTTTTCTTATTTATATAAATATTTGTTTGGTATGAATCAGCAAGATTGAAAAAAAAATATATAGTATTCCCGCCAAAATGACACTTGTTTCTTTGTATACCTATGTAATTGTTAACAAAAATAGGTATTAACATTTACTAGACAACAAGCGTAAGGCTTGTCCAAATTGAAAGATTTTGCAGCCGACAAAATACTTGTGACTTAAGAATAAATTATATCAAAAATTTGCCTTTGGAAGGGTAGAAAACTTTGTGGGGGAAAAAGGAGAAAATGCTGGTCACCAGCATTTTCTCCTTTTTCCCCCCACGATGTTTTCAAAAGATTTTTTTCTTAGGGTCGTTAAAGTCGGAATTGTGTAGTAAAAAGGGTAAAATTGGGGGGAGTGTTTTGTAAAAGGAGTGAAAATTGTTTCTCGGTATAGTATAACGGCCATATTGTGTCACTCAGAGTAAAACCTAAATGATCTTTCAGTAGGAAAACTATAAAATAAAACTTAGTTACCGGTTATAAACCGACGAGTTTTTAACAAAGTTACTCTTTATATTACCATGTTTCTCCATGCCAATGAAAAATTACATTCAATCGTTTTATTTTGACAATGTATAAATTACCTTTATATTTTAACAACTGTGTCTGAAATTTCCTGTTTCAAACATAACATTTATAATCAAAGATATATAGCGGCATGGTAAAGATGTGACAAAAGACACTCGAAGGTACCCAGCAATGCTTTAATTGATTGTATTTGAGTTTAACGCCGTTTTTAAACAGCTTAGGTCATATCACGGCGGTCAGTGCACCTACGCAAAAGTTTCCTGGCTTTCTCACACCAGTACCCACTCAACTTTCTTTCCAGGTCACTGACTACTTTTCATAAATGCATCAGAGGTGAGAGGCGAAAAATCGCCGAAAAGAAGGTTTTGCCTGAACCGGATATCGAACTCACAATCACCAGGTCACGAGTCAGATACGCTAACCACTGAGCTGCCCGGCAGGGCCCTAGCAATATAGTGTGTCCCAATATGTCTGTTACAGTTTCAATTGCAGTACCAGGTAATTTATGTCTTATATTATATAAATTGTACATGACTATGTTAACAAATTTAACCCTGGAAAAGAACTTAAGTGTATTAGGTTCAGTATTTAATTGTTTGACAAACTAAGTATATCGCAGATTTGAGCAGTACAATCTCGATCGGTTTGGATTCAATAACATACCTTAAATTCCTAGCATTGTCAAGTATTGGTCAATTCGCTTTGTTCGCTTAAATACAATCAGCCAGTCTGATTGAATAGAAATTTTTGAACTTTTACGAGTTTGGTTGATTACTTCACATACTTCTCACACCCTTTGTAGGGCTAGTGAGTTTATAATAATACTGAATTGCCGGTCTGAAGAAATCACCAATCATTTCACTATCAGTTTTTGATTCATGCTCTGTGAAAAGGGGGCTTAAGACATCTTTATACCGTGGTGTCCGTGGTTGTAAGGTAGAGCGTCGGCCGTCGGCCTCGTAGCCATAAGGTCCCGAGTTCGACATCCGGGAGCGGGTGTCAACTTTGGGATTGTTCATTGGCCCATACATTCGGCGCGAGTACTGGTGTAGTTCCCAGGAGGCAGAATCGAGAGAGATTAGTATAAGTTGTTTCTCTATCGATGTAAAATAAATATGTTTAAACTTAAGCATCTGCAAAAAAGTATCGATCCAGGTCAGCCTGCGCAGTTCGCGCAGGCTGACCTGGCCCGAAACTTTTTGCTATCGGTCAATTTTCTGTATGTCCAAGGACTACTCTACCTCATGATAAAGTCTGTTGTTGAAAAAAAATGGGATATTATGGAGCCATAATTATGTGATGGCTTGCTTGGTACCATGGATCGTGGAGATGCACTAAGCCCCCCTTTTGCCAGAGCATGGCTCAATGATAATTTGATTACTCTTTTTATATACGGCGAAGCACTTTACTTCATGATGGGTGAAGGGAGAAGCAATATATTTGATACTAAACACCGCGGTTGGGCAATTTTCTAGCGTTTGTCATCATGACCAATTAGACTCAATACAACAGGTTTATACGTTGTATTGGTTAGCTTTATTATGGTATCATGAAAGGGACCCTTTCGAGAGATCTTTCAGGTAGCACCCAACAGATACAGTAGTTTTATAGTTGTCATTGCGAGTAACTTAATAATTATCAGGTAGAAAGGATCAAGTAATGAGCAATACTTTTATCTATTTTTCGTATTTTGATTTAAATGTTTTCTTTCTCAATTGCGTCAACGCTATGTGCGGCACTTTAGGAAAAGGGGGTTTAGTGCTTCTTAAATATGCGTTATATAAGCAATTAACCACATTAATATGGATCGATAAAATGCATTTTGACTAATAGCAGACTGAATCATGAGGTAGCGTGGTCCTTGGACATGCAGAAATTCTACGAGTTACATAAAGTTACGATTCATGCCAGCCTGCGCCGACTGGGCTGGCTGAGGTGGGTTGATACGTTTTTTTGATGCATTCAGCCTCCTTTTCACAGAGCACCTGTTATACATTATTGGAAGCTAGACAAATACTTCTTATGAAGTTTGAACAGTCTGCAGCTTGAAATGAAAATGCACATTTTTCAATCAAATCTAATGGTCGGAAAAAGATTTAACGCGTGCTACAGTCACTTTCGCTGGCGAGTTTCGTATGCTGGTGTCGAGTACTACTGACTGATAGAAAAAATTGAATTAAAAACAAAAAATATAAAAAGAGGAAACCGGCAGGAATGTAGAATGCAAAATAAATGAATGTAGTGACAATATCTTCCTTTCTGCACAGTCACTGAACAATAAATTGGACAAATTAAACGTAGTAAAATAGGTTTTTGTATTCTTTCCTCGCAATTGACACAGGATGCCATTTAAGAGGATTTTTAGCTTCAATTTGTCAATGGAGATAACAAATATAATAGGTCAAATTACAGAGTGGTCAGCTTTACCACCTGTGGTCAATACAGAAGTGGCGGAAACACTATGGTCATTGCGGTTTTGTTTCACCAACTTGTCATATACTATCAAACTGTGGTGGTCAGCCTTGGGAATGGTCAGCAAGGTCCATTAAAATGTGACTCAGGGATGACAAACACCATTTTATAACTAAATAACTTGACATAGTTGGACCCTTGACAATACAACACCATGTCATCGCTTCACAACATTCTGCTTTAATCCCTATGGCCAAAGGTCAAACCTTGCAATATGGCGGATAGTAGCAACTCCCTCCTCCGCCCACACATACCAACCCTACCCGAATCAGAAATGACATAATGTCGCCTTACAGTATCAAAGACAGTGATTCAAAAGCACCAAATATGGTGGTTTAAAAGCATTAATTACATGTGGGATAGAAACTTAACAAACAAGCAGGTAGTATTATTAATGACTTCGAAACACCTCCATGCGGCATTGTTTCTGTTGGACTAGAAACCTTTACGTCTCTGTATTTTATCCGGAAAATACAATGCCTATTATCGTTGTCTGCGCATGTCATATTCTTCGAAGATTCGACCTGTCTGCTATGACGCATCACCCATCACCAAATACTTTGGAAAAGTAGGGCTTATACCGAAGCTATTAGCCTGTTACCGAAGCATGTAGGGGCTGTTTTAACAAATGGCCGATGCATAGGTTACATGCTAGCCGATCATAGGTGAATGAATCGCACCAGATAGCGTTTTATTGAGTAAACGTTTATTTCATTTTGAAATTCGAAGTAACGGTTGTTTTGAAAAGTAGTCCGGTTCTGTACCCAGAATGCCCAAATTAGATAGATGTGTATTTGTAGAATGCCATCTAGCGGAAGATAATGTGCCTATTATAGGTCAAAGTAATCTGCATACGGTGCAGTGGTAGATTTTACTCTTATTCAGACGACATCATTCTAAAATTGTCCACAGTGAAAGCCTTTACAGACGACATGGATCAATGGACGGCAAATGTCCTCGGCGGGGAAGTAAATACCTTTGGTGGTTGCGGAACTCCTTACCAAACAACAAAATTTTAGACCAGTACAAATTCAAACCAGTACAGACGTCAACGTAACATTACTCAAGTGATGAAATATGTCATTGAAATGGTAGAAAACATTGTTGGAAATGGAGAAAATGCTGGTGACCAGCATTTTCTCCGTTTCCAATAATGTTTTCCAAAGCCTTCTTCCTCAGGGTCTTAATAACACGGGATTGTTTGGTCAAGAAATGTCAAAGGTCAAGGCAAAGAGTTGTCCACAGAAATGACTTAACAAAATGAACTGACGTGTGTGGGCCATTTAAAATGGGAGTCTTACCGCCCTCTTTATTTATTTCTCTGGTATTTATAAAGTTTACTTCATTGATGTATTTGATGTCTTTGTTTGTAAGCTATTTCTCCTAAACACACATTGTAGTATATACAATAAAATGTTTTCGTTAACACAGCTATGTTTGACTAACCTATTTACTGCCAAATTAGTTCTTTCAGCGCAAAATATTTGAACCACGCTCTGGCAAAAATGGGCTAAATGTATCTCCGTATGCATTATACAGTGCAAGACATTACATAATAATGGATCCATAAATTCCATTTAGTCTGACCGTTGAATGAATATGGAGGTAGAATTATTCCTTCGACATGCATAAAAGTTACAAATAATAAAACGTTTCGACCCATGTCAGCCTGAGCTAACTGTGCAAACTGCGCAGATTTACATGGGTCGATACTTTTTTTTGCAGATGCATTAAGCCCCCTTTTATCAATGCATGGCTGAATTATAAACTCGACTACAGTTTAGCCAATCAGAAGCTATATTACTTTCAAATTTAGAAAACTATGGTACATAAGACTAAGAATGTTCTTAAGAATGGTTGGTTCAAACGGACCCTGCTTAAGGTTTTTTAGAAGCAATAATCATCGAGGTGGAGCGTGGGTCATAAGTTGCAGGAACTTATTTAACAAACTGATGTTATATTAAAAAAATAAAAACTGAAAAAAAACGAAAAAAAAAATGGCTTGTTCGAATAAAAAGCACCTGCAGACATCATGTCATTAATAAGCAGGATTGTTTGTTAAATTTGCGTCATAGCGTTGATCATTGTCGTCGACGTGTTTAACAATCATGCTAGTTCAAAGAAATATAACGTCTTTCAAGCTTTTTTTAGAACATGAACAGGTACAAGGACTGATACACTTCAAGGTTAAAATAGTATTTATCTAATGAATTAAACTGTTCAACCCTATTAAAAAAGATCCATTCTCTTTACGACAATGGGAAATGAGTTTTTTTTTTTCAAACATTTTGGGTAAAGGATAAAATGCTGGTAACCAGCATTTTCTCCTTTTCCCACAATGTTTTCTGTCCTCTCAAAGACAATTCCAATCATTTTAGCCTCATTAAAATCTATTGTGTTCAAATGCTTTGAGTATGAAGGGGCCGAAAACTTCTTCGCACGTTAAGCAGTTAAAAGTATGAATACACCTCATTAATAAATCATACATTACGTCGAATATGGGAAAACCCGTTGGCATGATCGTCTATCACGAACTTGACTTGCAGAGAAAAAGTGTGTAAGTTTACACACACACACACACACACACACACACACACACACATATATATGCATGCGCAAAGTAGTTTGTAATGACGTCATGAGAAACGAGAGCATTTTGGATCTGGATATGAAAGCAATTAAGGTCTACGGCCCCTAACTCTCATATTAAAAGACGGAAGCTGCCGAGATTGGCCGAATAGCCTTTACGAAAACGTCGATGTTACACGATATTTACCGATGAGTTAGTGAGTCTACGGCCCCTAAATGTCATATTAAAAGACGGAAGCTGCCGAGATTGGCCGAATTGCCATAACGAAATCGTCGATGTTGTCTGATGAGTTAGGGGCCGTAGACCTTAAGACTATTTGGGAGAAGTCCAAGATATTGGGTTTATTTTAACCTTTATCCCCCGATCACCACTACCACCTGAAAAAAATGTGTTTTTACGATCTTCAGGAAGCCTTGAAGGCCTTTAAAAACACTTGTGGGAAAAAGGGGAAAAATTGCTCTCAAGAAGTATTGTTTACTTTTTCAAAAAAACTTTCTTTCCTTTCAAAGACAAATTTAATCGAATGAGCAACGTTTTAACTTTCATGTACAAACGTTTTAGATAATTTACTATTCATAACTTTTCTTGTCAGGTAAAGTGAATAATAGCTGGTGTCGTTTTATGTCTTTGCACTTTTAAAAGGTTCCGCAATTGCGAAATAAACAGCATGTACTTCATTTTTATTTTGCATAATTCTTTTACTCGAGAAAACATTATCAGAGTGTCAATCTTATAAATTACGTTGAAGTATGGTAAAAAGGCAGGTTTCAGAAACATTTCATTTAGTTTTAAATCTTTAGAAGACTGTGTTTTCAACAGTCCTTGAAATACGTTGCATCTCAGACGTGCACGCTTTGAAAAAAAAAAATGTCTAATTCTGTCTGCTAACGTCATTCAACGTTAAATGGGAAACAAATGCGAGTTTGTACTGAAAGTATGAAACGTATGTACCGTTGTATGACGTCACAGCCTAGGTTCACGCGGATCTGAGTTATAAACAAGGAAGATATTGCCGTAAAACGTGTCAGCTGTCCAATCAAAACGACATTAACCCTTCATCATAGACGAAAAATAGGGATTATGCAGACGGCATAGGTTAGGACCATATTGCAAAGCACGCGCAGTCTGATCTTTAATATATACCGTCAGCCTGTTAAGCCAAGTTTGAATGTTAAAGACTCTTAGTTTAATTCGATTATATTTCCAGCCGTCCACAGAGGTGGATTGTACATACTTGGTGCTAAAAGAGTTTGTTTCAAATAGTGTCCCCTTTGCATTTTACGTTAATACAACATAAACTAGTAATTACAATTTATTTATCTAACATGACAGTTTTTTAGAGGTTTTTTGTTTTTTCACCCACACTATCCTTAGTTCAGGAATAGATCTAGATCTATATTTCTTCTTCCAATTCTAATAAAAAGTTCGCCTGTAATGAAAAAGTTGAAATTCTGACGTCACTGAAGAAGATTTGAAATCCACAACGAAAAGGATGGCGTAGTAACACTTCTCTCACTCTTATTGTCTGCTGGAAAAGTGTTCCGCACAAAGTCTTTAAGAAGAAAACATAACTGAACGGTGTTATATATAGTCAAACAACAACAATATGACTTTTTGAAAGAAAAATAAAAGGAAGAAACGTGACTTAGACACGTTCATAAATTAATACGTCAAATACTTCAGAACAGATCGTTCACTGAATTACATCTATATATGGAAAGGAGTTGAATGAACTGCGCAGTAATTATCATGCCGGACAAATTAGGGGAATTCCGAATGACTGTACATTATTCGCGGAACTGTTTTGTTTTATTCGTGGAAACATGCTCGACTGTCGCTTTAATTAATTACTTGATAAATTAGATGTGCGGTGTACTACAGGAAGGGTGTTTTGAAACTGTCTTACATTTGCTTACCTATTTTCTTATTCTTTTGATTTATTTTTGTCGGTCTCCAACTGTCATTAGTCATAAATTATAAAGATTCGCTGCTTTGTCAAGTCTTTAAGAATCACTAAATATGCAATCATAAACTGCTAACTGAGCAATAGGTATTTACTGTGCAAGCGAAATTCTTTAGTAGTACAGCAGATCGCGCCGAAACCATTGTAGGAAACGGAGAAATTGCTCGTCACGCCCATATTCTCCATTTGCAACCATGTTTTGACGTTTCCACATGTATTCACGCATTACCCTGAATTCACGTTGTTTTCCTTATTATTCAACCCGGGTCTTTGTGAAGCCGTTTTTTTTGCTCATCTGAAAACATGCACTTCACATGAATTTTTTTGCGTTGTCATCAAATTTCTGAAATGTCATGACTACGTGTCGCACTGTTGTTGAAGTATACAACTCGTGTAACCGGAAATCAAATGGCGGGAACCATTAGTCTGTTAGCTTATGAGTGACATATAACTTTTTTTAACACAAGTAAACGCTCTACAAAATAGCCTCTTTAAATTGGGGGATGCTTTCTTGACCACAAAACAAAAATACATAAACTCACTTCAAAAGAAAGGCAAGTGGAGGGTGGTAAATGTCAGCAGGAATTAAAATGAAGTGAAGAACAGCAAAAACACCCGATTATTTCTGTTTCCGGAAAGAAAATTAACGTCCGCGTCGTTTGAAAATACATTCTGGTTCCCTATCTAGAAATAATGTACTATCCCTGCATTATGATGTAAGCAAATCTTTCTTTTATATTACCCGTATTTAAACTTTACTTGACAAGCCCGTGTTCTTCACGCTCCTGTGAAGGATGGCATAAAAATAAGTTTAAAGAAAGTTTGTTTACCAGCGTAATCTCTCTTTTCTACAATGATTTCTATCATTTCTATTTCATCATTGGAGCTGCATTCAAGTTGTCGTCTGCAAATGCTTTTAATCTGGACGAGTCTAAAATTTCTCCTTCTGGTAAGAGTTTATCGTCGATTTCAAACATCGTACCGCTGGTAATGAGCATCACACATTCATAAGCAGGAAATGAAAATAGATTAGCGCTCCACCAAATAACCCTGTGTTTTCATAACCTAAAGGATGAAGGCTTTTGAGAACGTTGTGGGAAAAGGAGGAAATGCCAGTAACAACATGGTTATGTTTGATTACGCATCCTAAGGGGCAGATTAATTTGATAAATCATATGCTTTATATTCCGCAGTTCCATTAAAGGGTGTATGTTTATAGTTTCAGCGCCAAACATATGTACTCGAGCTCCTCGGAAGGCTGAAAAATACAATCCACTGAAACCAAGAAAGATTTTTTTATCCTGTAGGCTTGACTAGACAAGCGGACGGTATAGATCCCAGATCAGGCGGCACAGAATGTGCTGCCTGATCTGAGATCTATACCGTGTGCAAAAAGCCCCTGTTTTTTCCTATGGTGCTGAAATCCTTAATCTACACGACCGACAGCCTTACCATTGATGGTACATTTTTCCGCGGCTCGACCCACCAGTAGAACCGTGTATTATTTTTTAACTATAGATTTGCGGTCAAAGCTCGGTACATAACCATTTATCACGGCGACCACCAACTGTCGCCGCACACTCCATGAACCTGTTGCTAAACAATGATAAGTAAGAAAACAACCTTCTTTAGAAAGTAAATCGCAGTTTCTGCATGATGTTAGTATTATGCACGAATAAACGGTGATGCCTCTAGTTTCTAAAAGCAGTGAGATAAAAAGGAGTCGTGCGTTAAAGCTGCAATGGTGCCTTCTTTGCATGTTACATGTATACAATTAGGCCTAAATATTTGCACTTTTGTGGCAAAACAGAGATATACATGTATACGCTATTAATGAATAATTTCATTCTTCTTTTTTGTTTTTTGTTTAGTATGGAAATATAATAACAAAGCTAAGGACTTATTATTAGTTCTGCAGACTTGCATTTCCGTCTGTTGGTGTCATCGTCTGAACCCTTTACAAAACAGATCCAGTGTTTTTACGGCTGTGTCCTGAGACACAAAGCTTTTGAAACTGGCATTGTGGGAAAAGGAATTATTTTTTAGTTGCCCCGGTCACGCTTTCTACTTTTTCAAAGACAAATCCCACCAACAGTTGGGTCGCTTTTTATCTGTTAAATTTGCTTGTAAATGCTCTGAATTTGGACCAGTTCAAAATTTTGTTGTCTGGTACACAGCTAATATATTATCGCTGCACCTTAGTATTTGTACTTGGATACGAAATCAATATTTAACCCTTACGCTTCTAAGCGCGACTCACTGATCTTTTGCGGATAGTGTAGATCAAGATCAGACTGCACAGAACGTGCAGTCTGATCTTTGATCTACACTGTCCGCTAAGGACATCTACTCCTACAAAAAAAAATACCTTTGGAATAGCAAAATGTGGTTGTTAACACCGCCCTTAATTTTCATTTCATTTATTTAGTGGGATAAGGGATAATAAAAGCGACTGTTTTCGTTCATGGTTTTCTTTGAGCTTCCAACAGGTATTTCACAGAAATTTCTTATTGCAGGAATAACAAAGCCGATTGTTCTGTAGTGTTGTAACTGAAGCGACGCTATTCAAGTGAGCTATATAGAGGATATTTGTTTTTTACGGTGAAAGATCGAAATTTATTTCATCGAGTGAACATCATCGGTAATATTTTCACGAGTGACGCAGCCACGAGTGAAAATATTACCGATGATGTTCACGAGATGAAATAAATTTTGATCTTTCACAGAAAAAAACAAAAACAAATATTCTATTTATTTCATGCTTTTAACCCTTTTTTGGGGGGAACTTACATTAAAATCCAGTACAGTTCTTTTCGGTTAGTCCCCGTGGCCTACCCCCTCTGCATAGCAACGCATTACAATATTACGTCAAGCGCGAGAAATGTAGGGTAAATTACGTCATATTTCCATCTGGTTGAGAGGCACTCGCATTTTACCTAGGTAACTAGTGCGCGGGAACTACTGTTTCCGCCTTCAATTGAAGAGTAATAATATAAAAATCGGTATTTTCACTGGTCGTAACCATAAAATATCGAAAAATATTTCACCGTTATTTCTCAATAACCCACCGGAAAGCATGAAATAACATGGCGTCTTCGGTTACTTGTATGATAATGAAACTGATTTATCCCGTCAAAACAAAAACCTTGTGCTTTGACGATTGTTGTTGATATTAAATTAAACTATTCTGATTTTGTTTGTATTCAAATACTGTCGTAGATTTATAGCTTTTGGGGATAGCCCAAGAAAATTATTTACTGCACCACACAACATGACGCTGTTTGATTTTGCACTATTCGGCTTAAAAGCGCATGATGATTTGAAAAAAAAAACATCCACTTCGCTCTTTCCGTTCTGTCACAGTTGAGTTGAAGATAAAAATCGATAAAGATGTCTTTGAAGAAATCGAATATTGATTTGTGAGTTTCAGTAAATGTTTAAAACGCAAATGGCCGGCACCTTTTCATCCTCTTCGCTTTGAACGAGCCGCACGCGTCACTTTTATACGTTAGTTTCAATTGAATTGTTTAATGAAAGGAAATACGAAAGAAAATACTGATTAAATATAATCGCTTTTTGCGGTTTGATCGTTAATACACTGTCAAGGTCATACAAATAAAACCATATTTTGAATGAACGGATGGTTGTTTCTTTGTCTTGGTTAACCATACCTGGGATAAATTTTGTAGGTTTTTACCATATTGTTCACACTGTTTCATCACTACAAGGGAGATGTTCCAGTGGCTGTTTACCTTTAATTGTTTCCCAAAAATGTTTAATAAATATTAATATTTTTTTCAAAGGATCGCCATGTCGGTGACTTGGACATACTGACCGGTCCGGCCACAAGTCTGAGACTTGATTCAGTTAAGAACGCCAGCATTTTAAACTGGCATGTCAGTGGCTTTTTTCAACAATTATAAAATTTCATGTCTGAAATGCCGAGTGAAAGCTTTGCGTTGAGTTGAAGCCTGCTTTTCGGAATTTGTGGTTTTAATGTCAGAACGGTTGCACACAGAAAATAGCCCCACCGGGTCTATCCTACCAACCCATACTTACCAATTACCTGAGGTCCTATTCACAAACCGTTCCTAAGAATATTCCTAGCCTTATTCTCAATAATTTTCAACATTTGAAAGTAACACAACTTCTGATTGGCTAAACCAAATGGTTTAGCCAATCCAAAGTTGTGTTACTTTCTAAATCTAGAATTAGACTAAGAATGAGACACCCCCATCCCCTCCAAAAATATGTTCCCGATGAGGATCAGTGGGTCAACATATTTTCGGTATTCTATACCACTTTGTATTGTTTTGATCCCTATGATTCAGAATACTAGTAATACATAGATTGCAAACGGGACGATGGTATAAAATATGGGGTGAAGAGGTTAAACAATTATTCACGCCAATTTCTGTTTGATGTGAATGAGTAATACTAAATACCTAGCCGGGTCATCTAAAGAATCGGAGTAAAAACTAAACCTATTGACAGTATTTTTCTTTCATACATATTCACTGAGCTTAAGCGCTGCATAGATCCACTACAATTTCTTCATGGTTTTACAATTCCAAAAGCAAATGATTGCCTGTTTTTGACCTTCTTTACTAAGGACATCTGTACAAACACCAGAAATAGATAAAAAAAAAAAGAATTAGATCATTTAGGCTACAGGAGAAAATACTGATTAAAAACGATCCTTTCAGGACACCTTGTGTTGTAGGTAGTTTGCTCTCACTGCTTTTTTTGATAATGTAGGCCTAATGTGTGCTGGGGTTTAAACTCAGGACCTTTGGCTTTCAATTGTTCGTCAGTGCCCGCAAAAATTAATTCAGCCAGTTGAAAGCTTTAAAATTGCAGTGATTAATCCTGTGTCAAGCAATCCCATGTTTTAACGAGCGTGGGGGAGAAACTGCTATATAAAACATTATCAGAAAAGAAGAAAATGCTGCTGGTCAGTAGCATTTTCAACATCTCCGACAATGTTTTCTAACTCTTCATAGACATATTTCCCTATTTCAGCTAAATTTCATTTGTCGCCTATGAGTAGTTTCCTTATGGACGAAGATAACTGTTTTCGTCTGTTAACAAGTTAGAAATTTGTAATGGCGGGAAGGCAAAGATAACGATTTTTACATACACAATAAAATCTTCGGAATGTCGACCCCTTGGACGACCGAATACATGAAACAAGATATTTTTATTCAAATAAGATACACAAATAATGCAATCTCAGTGTTGTTTGGATTAAAATATCTCATGGTACATCGGACAGCGTAGATCAAGACCAGACTGCACGTTCTGTGCAGTCTGATCTTGATATACACAGTCCGCATAAGCAATGAATTCGTCTCGAATCTCAAAGGGTAAATGTCAAATAACTACATTCCTAACGCTCTCGTATATGTATAATACCAAGTGCACTAAGTACCACCTTTAGCCGTTGAAGTACACACCTTTTTTTTTTTTATCAATGAAAACCATGTGACTAAAGTAGTGCGTAGGCGGTATTCATACACTCTTTGTTGTAGACATGGCCTTGAACTTTTGCAGTACAGGCTACTATTTCTGTAATTTCTCCTTAACCTTTACAGTTTTCGATCGCGGACTCTTTCGTTATTTTCACGCCAGTTGGCGACTTTGCAGTTGTCTGTATTAGAAAGACAGCCTTTGATTCAATTGGGCGATTTTTTTTTCTAATATCACATCCTCGTTTCAAAAGGTAAAGAGAAATATAAAACTTATCTGTAAGTGAAGAAATCTTGCATCTCTGTACCTGCATAGTTATTTCATTTTCTCTTCAAAGAATGAAACGATGATGCGGAGTGCAAATAAGGGGAAGCATAAAGGACTTCATTCGATCTTTGGCCTTTTAATCTAACAAAGACTTAAAGGCAATGAATTTAATTTTTATGTCTTAAAACCAGCTAATGATTTTTGCAATGAATAGGCTGTGGTTTTACACGACGCATTTTGCATCGATGAAGAAGATAAAAAAAAGAGCGATAAAAGGTGTGTGTTTAAAAAATACAGATCTTTGTTGCATAAATGCTGCATGTACATAGCACAATCACATCTGCCGGTTTGTCAAGTTTAACTTCGACGCTCCTTAGACCAGCTGCGTGATTTACCGTGAATTTCAACCCATCTTCATATCTCTAGTTTTTGGACACGTCTGAAGTCAGTATATACTTCCATACCAACAGGACAGTCCATTTGTTGTCGCAATTACGGCGTCATTTAATAATAATTGGGGGAAATGTATTATATCAACACAGATACATGTTTTGCGTGACGACGGCACTAGGTCCAAACTGAAGCTGAAAGTATGCATCCGTAATGGTTTTGAATTTGTCGAACTTGAAAGCTTTAGTAGAGACAATCAAAATATGTCTCAGCTGATGGGGTTTGTCTTCGAAAGAGTAGATATATCACGAGAAGATGACACACTGCTGATCGCAACCATTTCCTACTTTTTCTAGAACGTTTTGATGAAAGCTTGTTTGCCCAGGGTCGTAAAACACACATTTGTTTGGTACAGAGTTAATTCTTTTCCAAACAACAAATTTTGGACACTGTGACTCTGAAAGGTTCTGCTGACAACAATTTCAGACTTGATAGAAATGAGCTTATGTTCTCTGATCATGAGGGTAGAAAATATTGTGGGAAAAGGGGAAAATGCTGGTTACCAGCATTTTCTCCCTTTCCCACTATATTTTCAAAATTCCTGTTTCTCAGGCTTTTTAAAACACAGGATCGTTTGGTAAAGAGTTAAACTTTGATCTGGCTGATTATAATCAATCAACTGAATCAGTTATTATATTTAGGATGCATTGATAAATCTTAAATGGGTGCATGAAAACTTAGTTTATCATGCATCGAAAAGAGCAGACTAAGATCAGGCTGCACGGACGTGCAGTCTGATCTTAGACCGTTCTTTTCGCAAATGAGACCAAAAGTCGCGGCACGCTGGATATCAGTTAACCTTACCTTTTGTAAATTAGGTTATATCTGTACCTGACATTTACATTGACTCACCTCTGACCGCTCCTTTCACGTGATGTATTGGCGAGAGGCTTGGCTTATCAGGCGTATAGAAATACATCTCGTTGTGATATATTATGTAGATCTACAGACTTGAGTTGGTGATACTTTACCACTGTCATAATTAATTTATTGCCTCATTAATTACGAATTGATTAACTCTTCGCGGAGAAGTAAAACATAATTATCTGGGTAGAAGTGTAACGAAATGGTATTTTCTAATTTTAAATTAAGGATTGGACTGAAGGTTAAAAAGGTCGAACGTTTGACAGGTGTTTCCGATTGTTTGGGATAGTTACAGACTTTTTTTGTCTGGTTTTCGTTCGCGTGTAAATTACTATAAGTCTAAATTTAATTCATGATTTATACAGTATGTATGGCATGCCTTGATAATATATTTCATGCATCAGAAGAGAAATAAGGGAATTTGAGAGAGAGAGAGAGAGGCCTCAAAATTTTCATATCAGATCCTTAGAACGATTTGTCCATTTTTCAAAATGTTTTCAAGGCCTGTAAACTACACTGTGCGTCAATAGATTGTTTGCATAAGGGAATATGTTCGCTCTTTCCCGCACAACAGCCCATATCAAAACCATTCGCTCGCGACTAAACCAATGTTATTCAAATCATAGGATTTGCCATTGAAATTGTAGAAAACATTGTGGGAAAAGGAGAAAATGCTGGCTACCAGCATTTTCTCCTTTGCCCACAATATTTTCAAAAGTCTCCTTCCTCAAGGTTGTCACAACGCGGGATTGTGTGGTAAATGGTAAGACAGGATAATAAGTATCTATTTGTAATACTGTGTCACAGCGGGCGAGTTCTTTGATGTATCGACATCAAAGGTATTGCTAATAAACTAATCGCGACTTTCACATTTTGTTCCAAAATATTTTGTTTAACTTTGTTATAAGCTTTTTTTCTTTCCTTTTTCTGAAATATTAAATCCATTCGACCGTTTTCATTTGAACTACAGGTTTATTTTCTGTTGCAAAATATTGAAATAGCTGATAGATCACAGGTTAATATAAGTTCACGGACTTTTATACACTAATGCTATATGTAAATTTGATTAAAGATTTTTTCCTTCGTTTTCTATAAAGTTACACAGTGAATTTCTCTTTCACTTTCTTAAACTTATTGAGTATCATAAAAAGTATATATATATTGATAGTACCATTCATAAGTAAGATTGTCAGAATTTTTATTAATCCCACCTGAACCCGGTAGCGCAGTAGGCATCGCCTAAGGCTTGAAACAAGCTTGTTCGAACACCCCGACCCGGCCAATTACTTTTCGAGGATTGATTATAGTCATTGCGACAGGATTCATTCCTCTTTCATCGCTGATCATTGTTTCGACGATGGTTATGTGGGAATTCAGCCAGTGATTTGGAAAGATTATTGTGCAAAGAACTGGTAAAAGAAACTTCTGAAAAGCACGAATATGTGCCCTGGTCGGTGCAATATGAAATAATGTTGAAAACGGCGTTAAACACTATACAATTGATTCTAAACACTCACACAAAAAAGTGGTCTGCTGTACGAGGATAAAAGCCGTCGAAGACGAATTTCGGTGATGGTAAAGTCAGACCGAGATCAGACGTTCTGAAAGTATCATGTTGTTCAAATTATTGGATAGTGAATTGAAAGGATACCAGCAGTTACCAGCATTTCCTCTTTTCCCACAATGTTTTCAAAAGCGGTCTTTTGGCAAGGTCGTTAAAACTCAGGGTTGTGTGGAAAAAGTTAAATTCTTTGCCAGGAGACAAAATTCAAGAAATTCTGTTTTGCGGTTGGCAAATTTCACTGGCTCAAATGTTCTGAATTGTGTAGAAAGATATGTTAGAAAATATTGTGGAATAAGGAGAAAATGCTGGGGACCAACATTTTCTCTTTTTCCAACAATGTTTTCTAAAACCTGTTTCCTCAGGGTCGCCATAACATTGAATGATTTGATAGATTGTTAATTATAAAGTTCCATTAATAAGTATTGTTTCTTTTCTCTACTTCAGGTAAATATTTCACGTTGTCGATCTACGTGGCCACCCATCCTCCCCAGATAGCTTTCTACACAAAGGCAATCAAAGTCACCGTCGATGGACCCCGTGAGGCTCGCTCAAAGAACAGTAAGTACCTACAAATTGACTTGAAAAGTGTACAATAGTATTATTCTGTATTTGTGTAAAAGTGTGTCAGAGAAGGAAGGAAGAGAGAGAGAGAGAGAGAGAGAGAGAGAGAGAGAGAGAGAGAGAGACGGAGATTTTACAGTTTTACAGTGCGTAGTTTCTAACACAAAGTCTTTCAGACTAAATGTGGGCTTTATTACGCTTTCAGCCATACTTCAGTCATGGCAGAGCTCACTCATTCATATATTTCCTGGGTTATATGCTTATACTGAGGCGGGGCTTTATATACGTTTTAAGTGCCTTGCCTAAAAACATTCCCGCATGATCAGCACAGCCACTTGGGATCAAACAAGCATTTTCTGATTATAAATAAAACGTCGTAATGACTAAGCAAAGGAATATCCCAAACACAGTTATTTGATTGAATGATGTTGCAGAATATGCAATCTGATCTTTGATCTACGAAGATACAG
Organism: Hippopus hippopus; assembly: GCA_946811185.2. NCBI lineage: Eukaryota > Metazoa > Mollusca > Bivalvia > Cardiida > Cardiidae > Hippopus > Hippopus hippopus. Next base: position 21,403,550 of record OX328101.1, on the reverse strand, counting down.
TAAATTTTTTGCCCGCGTAGAAAATACGGTTGAATTAGTAATACATTCTATTTTGGTTTTTACTTTCGGCTGGAAATATTTATTTGTTACATATACATGTATATGCATATTGCATTTTTTCGGTTAAACAAACACAAATGAACAACGTCGATATCTATCTATATCTATAAACGATTATTTCAGAATTACGGACAGATGATAGAAGGATCATAACTCGAGGTCATCTGGACATGTCTATGGCCGACCCTTTGGTCGATTCTCGTCGTCTTCAGCCTCATATCGCCGAGTTAGATCAATTACAGAGACGTACGCAGGCGGAGAGTCGCCGGATCTTACACTCATCTACTACCACAAATGATTTTCCGTCAGGTAAAATCAGTAATTTATAGATAAAAGTCTTTATAAAAAGAAAAAAAAAAAATCCCATTTTTTAACGACCGTTAAATAGATATAAGAGAAATATAAGAGAAATATAATATAAGAGAAAATAAATTATGACTGGGGGATGTGACATCTTCAAGGAAGAAACAACAACGGATCGGCTAAACATTCACTACATAAATTTATGGCATGAATCAACAAGCCGGAACACAGCTAAGCACAGTACGATTCGTACCACTTAGTTTTATCCAATTCACGAAACGTACCAAATACTTTACGTTACACGAAGCATTTTAAATTTTTTGAACGCATACACAAACAAAAAAAAAAACACCCTGTAGCGATCTGTAGCGGTCCGTATTCACCAACCATTTTCAACAACATTCCAAGATTTTCTGAGTTTGAAAGTAACACAAACGGTCAAGCCAATCAGAAGTTGCGTTACTTTCTAAATCTAGAATAAGACAAAGGATGTTCTTAAGAATGGTTGGTGAATACAGGTCCTGGTCTAGGCTTCATGATCAGATCCTTACAACCTTTTTGATTTTGCCCTTTTCAGAACAAAGACGGAGCCCATGGAGTTTCGACGCCTTACCCCCGTACTCCAAAGAAGCATTATTTTCCTCTGTCAACACAGCCCCACACTCAGTCCCGTCATACTCACAGCCACAGAACATCATAGCACCTTTATCGGGTCTCGGTGTGTATTTCTGCTTTTTCTTCTAAAACGTATTGTAACCTGTATCCTGCTAAATAACTAATATGAAACTTTGAAGCCAATAGTAACATCCCAGATGTTGTTATTTCAAAGATATACTTTCGGGAAAAATATCTCCGTATCGGACAGTGTGGATCCAATATCAGACTGCACGTTCTGTGCAGTCTGATCTTGATCTACACTGTCCGCAAAAGGTGAGTGAGTCGCGCTTAGCGTCCTAAATGTTAAAATTTGGAACATGCCAATTTGTATATTGTCATGTACAAACATCTAACGTGTTTAATCCTTTACGAAACGATACAGTGTTTCGAAGTCCCAGAAAAGGAAAGCTTTCAAAACATGGTGGGAAAAGGAGAAAATGCTGGTAACCAGAAGACTTATGTTGTATCGCCTGGTGAAGAGTAACTCCTGACCACACAACAAACGTATAGACTATTTCCATCCTAAATCAGCCGCAGAACAAAATTTGAATGTGACTCTAATGGTGGAATTTGTCTTTGAAATAGTAGAAAATACTATGGAAAAAGAAGAAAATGCTGGTTTGAATAATATATTTTTAATGTAAGTGTCTTTGTTAGGCTAAGTATGTAAGGCTTCAATTGTCGATAGCTATATTTACTGTCAGTATGTGATACTTATTGCTTTTATGATCAAATATAACAGAACGGATCCATAAAAAACGTTATTAAGTGATAATAAGAAATTGTAGTGATAATATATATCAGGATGACGACGATATTGTTTACAATGATAATAATGATGTCGAGTTATTAACTGACCGTTTGTTTTACCTAACTATTGTAGGTCAGAGACAGGAAATGGAAATTGGTGACACTAGTCGTCTGAATATACCAAGCTTGCCAGACATGCAAGTTCCTGTGACGTCACAACATGAAACTGCGTCATTCGATAGACAGCATCCTCTGGTACCCGAGCCCCAGTTTAAACTGACCAGTCTGGAACCGCGCTATTCAGAGCGTTCATTTATGTTGCCACCACGATATCAAACAACCGCAGGAGATTTACGTTTTCTTGCAGATAGACTTCCGGAACCACGGTTTTCGGAGCCACGCCCACAGAATTCCTCGTCATTATCAGTGCCATTCCCAACAAGCTCGTCAAATTATTCGATCTTGGAAGAAAGTCGAGCGATCTCTTCTCTCCCATTAACAAGTTTAACGAACAATGTCCCTTCAGATCCGCCGCAACCATTGTTGACGGAATTATTCAGCTCAATCAATCCGCCTACGTCAATGTCAGCACCTTTTTTGCCCACTTCTCCACAACTACCAACAAACTTTATTTACCCACATATTTCGCAGAATCGCCTAATCAATAGTTACTTGCCCAACGGTGAAATTCTCACATACCAGAGTCTCGATCCAATCCCATCAAATGACATGATGGTGCGAAGACAAAACGACATTCCAGTGAAATTAGAACGTCCTCTTATGCCAACTGTTTCAAGGTCTGGTGCCCTTCCTACAACAGGAGATGACAGAAACCAACACCACACAGAAATGCACACAAATCAATCGCCATTTCATACTGACGTAACAGCTACTCCTACATGTGTTCCAAACCCATCGCCACCGAGATCAGGCCGAGCAAACAATGGAGATTCCAATGTATGGCGACCTTATTGACATTTAAGATATTTAGGTTAGAGATTATAGCTGTGTATGACATGTGATGATACATACCAAAGATTGTTCAGATTGTTCTCTGATTGTCCTGGTCATATAATATATATTATATGTGTTTTTTTTTCGACATCGAGATTTCTCATGTTTTTAGCAATGAGATAGGAATGTCAGAGTTTATGTGAAAGGCTCTGTTAGTGAAGCTTTCAAATAAGTTTTAAAATGTTATGCATTTTTTAAGGTTGAATCTCGCTAATTTTACCATGTCCTTTGTCCTGCTTAATTCGAACAATCAAAGAAAACAACAATTGTATACTCATTACTATACCTATACGACCTTTGACGCCCATCAGTAAACAGTTTCTGAAATTTTTGAGAAAAGATGAAAATATTTTTTTGTAAGCAAATTGATTGTTTCTCACAATTGTTTTCACGTCGTCCATTAAGAAATTTTGTCTGTCCATTCCATGTGATTCCTTTCAGTAATTTGTATCATTTTGTATGTTGTCTGTACCGTAGTATAAAGTTGTACCGAAGAGCACAGCTCTTTACCCGAGTTTTAACGACCTTGTGGAAGAGGGCTTTAGAAAACATTGTGGGAAATACTATTTTTTTTCTTTTCTTCCCAGTGCAAAATCCCACGATCTGAACCATATTTAGATTGTTATCTGCACATGTTTTCTATTTGGACAAGTCTAGAATTTTGTTGTCTGATTAAAAGATAAACAATATATTGGGTATCGTAGACTAAAGACACGTATCGGCCTGCAGGGGCGATCTTTGTACTCACGTACCACAAAGGTGTCGCCAGTCGCAGCGTATAAGGATGCCATGAAAATTAAGTTTTTTTTTTAAATGCAGATCTCATTTTTGTCAAGGTCACGTGGTATTTATAGTTTTGAATGGAGAGAGCCAGTATGAGCAACTGTATTTTGAATTGTTGTTCATTTTGAACAGTAGTGTCACATTAAAGTGTCGAGCTTTTTGACAACAAGTGCGACATTTCGAGCTTATTGCTTTATTTTTTCTTGTGAATAAAGATGGGCGAAAGCATGTTATTGGTTTTGCATAGCAGATGAATAGTGTGATAAAACGAGAATGAGTTGTGCTTTTTAAAATCCTTATCCTGCGGAATCTGAATTGTTGACATAACACAAATATATTTTAATCGGTGTTTTGGCCTTGACTTGGGTTTATATGGCAGAAACTACTGACAGAGCAGCGGAGAGTGTAGAGCAAGATCAGACTGCACGTATGTGCAGGCTGATCTTGCTTTACAATCTCCGCAAATTAGATTTATATGGTCGCGAATCGCAGGATAGGAGTTAAGGGCAGTAACTCTAGTAACCAGCATTCCCCAACCCGTTTCAAAGAAAAATTGCATCATTTGATCACATTTAATTAATTTGTCGTTTGCAAATTCTATCAATTTGGAAGAGTCTAAAATTTTGTCGTCTTGAAGATAGTTAATTAAAGATAAATGAGATTTTTTTTTATGCTTCTTTGTCAATCTGGTTTTGGATGAATGGAGAAAACATGCAGATTGAATGAAAGAATCCGCAAAATAAGGCCTTTTGTCGTACTTTTTTTTTTGTCAAAGCTACGGTTGATATTGTTTTACTATGGTGCATTTAAAATCACTTCATGTTTTTATTCGTCACGTGGCGGGAACAGAAATACTTGAAAAAGCGTTTTGAAACTTTTTTATGTGAGGTCAAATGGTATTTGTTTATAGTAAAATTTACCTGTGCAGGATTGGTCATTGTCTCGTCACGTGACTGTCATTTTGTCTACGCAGAAAAGCTGTCACCATCTTTTTTCAATTACCTAATAAATTGTTTGTCCAGTTTTTTTTTTCATTTTTTCTTACGATTTGTTAATGATATTCTTTCAACTTCTCTTAAAGTATCGCATTGTCATATTTATATTGTACATAATTAGCTTACATATACATCTTCATGTAAAAAAGTGATACAGTCGTGCGCTTCCAACACGCTGTGTAAAATTCGAATGAAAATAGAAATATCGTATTGAGAGCCAGAGAGTTTTAATGATATTTATTGCTGTTAAATTGAGCAATTTTGCAAATGTAACTTAGAAAGGAAACACATTTCTGTATCTGGTGTACAGCATTTTGTCTTCTGTTTTAAACTCTTTCAGTGGTAAATATGTATGCATGCACTGGCAGTCGTCATCTTACGATGCCTGAAAATACTAGCTACTATAACTCATAAAGATTTTGTTTTTAATATGCTTTTCTTAACAAGCGGACGGTACAGATCCAAGATCAGACTGCACGTTCTGTGCAGTCTGATCTTGATCTATGCCGTCCGCAAAAGTAACTTTATTCGCCTATGGCCCTGAAAGGGTCAACTTTTCAAATCATTTACATTTTAAGGCATTATTGTAAATTTTTATCCTGGATTGTGAACTGCAGATATACGAGAATTCATATACCTTATTCCACAGAAACGCAAGCAAACACGTTCAAATGATATTTGTTGTTTGGTCGTAAATTAGCTATCATTTTACCTTTTCACACTCCATGTACATTTTTAAAAAAAAATCTAATACTTTGTCATAATCCGGACGCTTTTAAGACATCAATGTTTCATGAGTTTATCATTGTTATTTTTGGAACGATGAAAATGTGTAAAATTTAGGATACAGACAGTATGTTATGTTGTAGTAACTTTCCTTATACTTGTATTTGCTTCGAGCAGCGTGAGAAAATTTGATGTCGCGTGAGACAGAAGATCGAGCGAGATGCCAAAATTTTGTTACGCAGCGAGAAGCAAATAAAAGCGCCAGGAAAGTTACTACATATGGAATATTATACTGTAGTGACTATCCTGGTGCTTGTATTTGCTTCGAGCAGCGTGAGAAAGTTTGATGTCGCGCAAGACAGAAGATCGAGCGAGATGTCAAAATTTCTTTCGCAGCGAGAAGCAAATACAAGCACCAGGAAAATTTGTTCAACGTAATACTCATTTTATTATATATCTACAAATTTCAATCAGAAATTATTGCAACTTTTGAAAATTTTATTCGGAAAAGGCAAAAACGAGCAAATACTAGTTATAAAGTGGGAAACAACTTCCTTTTTTGAATCGCGGATGAATTGTATACTATTACTGTTTGACCAATCAAATCACAAACCAACCTGAACATATTTTGCTCACGGGGTAACTCATCCTACCATATTTAGAACTGTAGGCCTATTTGACACTGTGTAAAAACGGATTTTTGCTTAAATATCTGATTTTATCCGCCTACGTATTTGAGCTTTGAATTTATAGGTATACAATAAAAGTCATGACAGTGATTTATGACTGTACAGTATGATTTGTTCTCTCAAAGTAATGTAAAATGAAATGACATCTTTTGTGCAATTCAAATGTTTTATGATTTTGTTTTATAGAATTGTAATGAATTTTATTCTTAAGCTTATGTCTCTTTGTTAATGTAATTTTGTTAGTGCTACATTATTGATATTTTTACTGTTTTGTCCGTGCCACGTGGTCATTTTTTTTTTATATTCACTTACTAAATTAAAACCTTTTCGACCTTTACTACGCTGCATTTACATAACGAAGAAATATCAACGAAATGATTTCATTATGGACCAGTCTAAAACTTTGTCTACTAATCGATAGATTAACAATTTATTGAGTGCTGAAGTGAGCTGATCAGGATTAGACTGAAACGGATGTGTAGGCCAGTATTAGTCTACATTGCAAAGAACATCAGCAGACATAGCGATAGAAAATTGTGTGGAGTCGCAGAGTGTAGGCCAATACCAGATTTCACAGACGTGAAGCTGATCTTGTTTACTTTTTGGGGGGAAATGACATCTTTAAACCTTTACCAAGCCACAAAATTCAGACTTGTTCAAATTGAAATTGAAAGTTGAAATTGCACAGGACAAATAAAATAAAGCTAAAACGTTCAGATTTGTCTTTGAGAGCCATTCTTGGAAATGGAGGAAAATGCTGGTTACCACCATTTTCTCCTTTTCTAACATTATTTAAAAAAAAAAAACTTTCTCGACAGAGTCGGTTTTTCTTCTGTGGTTGTTTGGTAAAGGGTTAACCCTTTACCACACAATCCCGAGTTTTATCGACCCTTGGGAAAAAGCCTCATGTTTGAAAAAATTGTTGGAAAAGGAGAAAATGCTGGTAACCAGCATTTTCTCCTTTTCCCACTATGTTTTCTATCCTACCAAAGAAAAATTGCATCCTTTGAACAGCATTGGAATTGTCAGCTGCAAATGCTTTCAATTTGGACAGGTCTATATTTTGTCTCGTGTTATAGAGTTAACGGAGAAAAGTTTACTTACTTCAAAAGGTTTATTTCAAGCTTAAACAGATTCAGTTGACTTTCTGTCTAGAAATTTGAAAACATTGTAGGAAAATGGAGAAAAAGCAGACAAGTAACATTTTTTCTCCTTTCATATATTGTTTTCTTTCATTTGAAAGATAAATTTTCTTCCATTTGAAAGATAAATTCCATTATTTAGCCACATTCACTTTTGCTGTATGCAAATACGCCTAATACGGACAAGTGTAGAAATTCGTTGTCCAGTAAACGGTTAAATCTATTCCTGACTTTGAATGGCTTAGACCTTTAGAATTTAGCTTCGTCCACAAGCTATATAGAAATGAAATTTATTTAATTTTAATGCATTAGAACACTCGTTCGAAACCAATAAACATTTAAAAAATTAGAAATCGTTCAGTTCTTGTTTATACAGTCCATCCTGTATACCTATTGAGCAAGCACGTAAGGACTGATTGATTGTATGGTGTTTAAGGTCGTTTTCAACATTATATCAGTAATATCGCAGCGGCCAGTGCACCTAACCCTGCACTGAGCCAGAACGTAAGGGTTGATTGATTGTATGGTGTGTTAAGCCGTTTTCAACATCATTCTAATTATACCGCGGGGACCAGTGCACCTATCCATGTTTTCTTGGAGTTTCTGTTACCAGTACTTCGCATAATATTCTTTCAAAGCCACAAGCTGCTTTACCACATAACCATCGTCGCAAGAATGGTCAGCAGTGTGAGAGGAATGAATCCTGTCGCAACAACTATCATCAATCCTGGGAAAGACATTCGGCCGAGCTCGGAATACGTTGCAGCTACTCCCTGCACTCAAGTCATGTACGCTAACGGCTGCGCTACCAAGTACGTTAGATACTCCTAAAATATGGTTGCCTAACCTTTAACCACACAATCCCTTGTTTTAAACATCCGGAGAGGGAAGACTTTTAAAAAAAATTGGGAAAAGAAGAAAATTTGGTGTGCAAATTCTTTCACATTCACAGTGGTAGAGTTTAAAATTTTGCAGTTTGGTATAGAGTTAAGATAGGTTCTGGCTTGGTACTCGTACATTTTAAGTTGTTATGCTCCAAAGAAATTTCTCGCAATCTGATTGGATACACTGGCAAAAATCCACGTAAAAGCAGTTTCCCTTTCGGGAGCCCCGTATACATAACTACGCTTTCAACACAACATACAAAATGGCGGCGTCCATCTATACGAGCCGCCAACAAGACAAAAATACTGAGAAGCCTGCACCATATTATTAATAGTTTCCCTTGATGGTTGTCATTAAAGCGGAAAGAATGGATTATTGTTGAATATAAATGAATATAGTTATATAAATTATCGTTTGTTGTCATTCTAAAACAAATACACGGGGTTAGAACGAGCCACCCCTTCGTCAGGTAAGCAAATTGTGAAGTGTCGAAACTCATACATGCACATTGTAATGTTGAAAGGATAACCTAATGGTCGTTTGAGGCAACTTATAGTCGTTTACTTTTGTCAGCAAATCATTAAAATGCATTAAAATGCATAGTAACTTACCTTGAAGTTGTTTAAATCCATGTTTAAATAAAATTCTAATATGACGTGTGTACACGTGAATTCGGCTCTATAAACACAGTGCAACGAAAGCGTGGTAAAATCTACGTCATTCTACATAGAGTGACGTAATTTTGTATAAAGTAAGTCGCCTGTGGCTGTTCCATGTCTTCGCCCTCCGATATTTTATCAATGAAAGTCACCTAATGTAAACAAATCGTCATTTCCCTCTCTTTGACCAAGGGAGAAGGAAAATCCTCAAGGATTTACCAAATTTACCAATATTATTCAACTGTTTTAATAAAAATTGACAACGATGGAACTATTTAAAATGTTACCAGTATACATATATAAATCAAGTGTCTTTACTTCATAAGTGACCGGTGAACATTGCATTGAAAATGGGATTGGGAGTGGGTGGAGTAATATTCAGAGCATTCGAAGCAACTACGACTCTAATGCTTGACAATACATTCATTTTTCTTTTGTCATTTAAAAGGTAGAAAATATCACAGTAAAACGGTGTGGTTTTTTATGTTTTGTTTGATGCCTAAGGTTTTATTGAAATTTGGATTCTTTTCATATTTACCGACTGTGCAGTGGGGTTTTGTTTTGGTAAGTGATTGGAACAGTCGTGGTTTATTCAATGGAATATAATCCGCATCCGCGTTTTTACACTAAGTATGAACTCGTTTTCCTTTGATTAAGAGTTGGGTCATTTTAGAATCGAAATACTCTTCTTTCTACGGTGGTCTATCGTTCAATAAACCGCATTGTAAGTTATGAGGCGTAGTGAATAAACCACTGGGGCTATCTCCCTCGTGTGTTATTTATTGTGCCTCATAACTTACAACCGTGGTTTATTGAACGATAAACCACGATAGAAAGAAGGTTATTTCTTAAATACGTCGAATGTCTATCGCAGTGACATCATGTGGTTCATGCACCAAACTGCACGTTTTACCAAAGTTTCAGTAACGTCAGTTCTCAGTGACGTCAGTTTTCATTGAATTAGGGCACTCAGAAGGGAAATTCTATTTCGTCAGCTTACTCACTTCTGTAGACCATAAAACAGCGAAATTTCGCTTAACACACGTTGGAATGGTAAAACTTAGCTGTATAATAAATTCGTTGTATGGTCAGGTGGCAGGGGACTTGGAAACTTATTCACGGTAGAGGCGAATCAGGCTCGGGGCGACATTTACAGCCGTGAACAAGTTTCCAAGTCTCCTGTCACCTGACCATACAACTAATAATATCTGCCTTATCTAGAAAATCAATTTCTGCTTGTTTAATACAAGTTGCTTGCTTTTAACAGAGGTGGAAATTAAGGCATGTTCTACTGTTTTTTCCCTATGATATGCTTCTTCTATACCGACCTGAGGTTAAGCATTATTTCTTTAAGTGGTACCGTTTTTCGGATATACTAGCCTCGCTTTTCCGAGCCACAAGGGCATTTTATTCTTTAAATATTGACAAATTATTGTTTGGTGGTGCTGACTTGAGCTTTCAAGATCAGAACTGTTTATTTATGAACTAGTTCACACGTATTTTAAAGAGACTGAGCGTTTTAAGTAAATTGACTTCTATTGTAACGTTTGGTGCTAATTTTATCGGACATTTAACCACCCAAAAGAGATCGCCATCTGTTTTCCTTTCGTCTCTCTTTCCACTTTCTATGAATACTCTCTCTCTCTCTCTCTCTCTCTCTCTCTCCTTCTCTCTCTCTCTCTCTCTCTAACCGTGTTTTGTATAATTGTATTTAGAATAAGAAATTACTGTCCTTGCCATTGTTAAAAAAGGAAGAAATGAAATTTTGTTGTAGTATAAGGACCGATTCTAAATTGATAGAACTTGTGTTCCAACCCCATTTCAACTAATGTAAAATAAAATATGGTTAAACTAACACGAGGTTGGTTGAAAACTAGCTAGATATTGCTTACCTATGTTTTTGCAGTAACACCATCAGAAATCTCTTCTGTGCCGCCAGATATATCTCTTTGTCAGAAAAGTCACGGAGTGAATAAACTTTTCGATTCTAAGCATTCTCCATATGCTTCCTTGAATATCATTGAAAAATGCATCAAACCTAATTGATTGATTGATTGACTGTATGGTGTTTTTAACGTCGTTTTCAGCATTATCTCAATTATCGCGGCGGCCGGTGCACCTATCCATGCTTTCCTCGAGTCTCTTTTACCAGTACTCCGTACAATTTTTTTTCCAAGCCACTGACTGTTTTCCCACATAACCGTCGTCGAGACAATGGTCAGCGGTGGGAGATGAATGAATCCTGTCGCAATGACTATCATTAATCCTTGGAGAGAAATTAGCCGAACCAGGGACCGAACCCACGACCTACTGTTCTCAAGTCTTGCACGCAACCGACTGTGCTACCGCGGCTCGGCGCATCGAACCTGAAAAGTACAACCATACGGAAAGAGTGATGGGCTCTGATTTTATTGATGGATCGAATGGCTTTCAACGTCATATAAGTACGAAATTGGTAACCCCGGCAGCCACGGCAGTCCCGTTTGTCTGGAACGTGGTGTGCCGTGAGATTTTGTTCGTATTTCCTTCATTTACCTAGTTTAGTTAAGTCTCTTTACGGTACCACACGGTATCCGTGACAAGCCGTGGAGGGAACCTACGTTTACACCATGTTCCCGGCAGCCACGTTTCTGACAACCGTGAACAAAACGGGATTGACGTAATACAACGCAGAGGAACGGCATAAGCAAACTTGTCAGACCGTCATCGCCGGGGTTGTCGTGCCTGATTTTTTTGACCGTCAAAAAATTTGTAACGGCAGTCCCGGTGCTGATAAGAAACCTAACAGACCGTTTCAGGTTTGCTTATCCCGTTCCTCTGCGTTGTATTACGACAATTCCGTTTTGTCCACGGTTATCAGAAACGAGGTTCCCCTGTCTGCCGAGAACATGGTGTAAACGTAGGGTAACAGCTACATGTATATACAGGCGGGAGGACTGTCTTAAATTTTTTTCTTGGAGTGTATCCCTTTTTAGTCTTTTTGACTAGTGGAAAATGGTTTTATTATACAAAAACGGGGAACTGGCTTATAAGGGAGACCCTTGGATTGTATCTCTAGTCATTGTTTTTGTAATATGACAATGAGGTAAAGCTACATACAGACGCGGGGTACTAGCTTAATAAAGTCTTTGCTTGAAGTGCATCCCTTGTAAGTCTTTATTTTTTTAGCATCGTAATTGGAAGCCTAACCCAGATATTATCAAAGCACAAACTACATAAAGAGAAGCCCATGTAACATCGACTATTCTTTCAGGAAAAGAACTAAATAAAGAAATTGGAACAGCATTTTGGAGAAATATGTACAAGCTGTCTCAATATTTACAAGCGCACATGATTCCAAAGTCAAAAGCATAACACGTGCATGACAACATCAAATTTCTCATTACAATATAGACTCTTAGGCTGCTAAGCGCGACTCAAAGACCTTTGGCGGACAATGTAGATCAAGATAAGACTGCAGAGAATGTGCAGTCTGATCTTTAATCTACACTGGCCTATAAGGGAGTATTTTTCTCTAAAAAAATCGTTTGAAATAGCGTTATTCAGGGTTTTTACTTAGCTGGATATGAGTTAACCCCATCACTGTCGATGGCGACATACATAACTTTTGCGGACGGCAAAGATTGAGATCAGACTGCACAGATATTTGAAGGTAAAGTTCGACCTAAAGTTGTCTTCTCTTGCATTTGAAATCTGCATTTAGAGCACTAAATATAGCATCTATTTAGGTGGCAGCGGAAGAGGTCACCTTTTCCGCGCAAAATATATGAGCTATTCTGTGAAAACGGGGCTTAGTGCATAGGCGAAAAGTATCGACTCAGGTCAGCCTGCGCAGTCCGCGCAGGCTGACCTGAACCAAAACTTTTCGTTATTGGTCAATTTTCTGTATATGCAAGGACCAGTGTACCTCATAATTAAGTCGGTTGTTAAAGAAAAGTGGCTATTATGGATCCATAATTACGTGATGACTTAACTGATACAATGCAGCACGGAAATGCATTAAACCCCCTTTTGCCAGAGCATGGCTCAGTTATAAATACGACCTTTTTCAATGGCTGAAATTACAAGCCAACGAAACACAGAAAGATGTTCACCCGATAGACTTTCCAAAACATGCGGGCGTTGTGGATCCAAGATCAGACTGCACGTTCTGTGCAGACTATGCCGTCCACAAGAGTCCATGTCTTTGACTCTGGCCGTTGATGGGTTAAGGAGAAGCGAGATGTTTTTTTTTTTTTCATTCTGAAATTCGCGTTCAAAACCCCGAGACGTATAATGTTGTATTGTTTAAATATTCATGAGGCTGTATTTGTTTCGGAAATGAGCGACACGCCGTATCCCCACATAATTTACTTTTCACGCGCCGCTAAAAGGTTCGCGAACTCACCACAAAAAACTACAGAATAAAACGCTGTTTTCATTCGCGGGAATACGCAAGCTGCTTCTACAAACGCCCGTCTCCACGTTGGCACAGTTTGCATTTGGAATGCACCTTTGAAAACTGCTATTGTATAACCATAGCCAGCAATTAAAGGTAATAATCAATCATGGTTAATTACATTTTAAGATATAAAGCCTGGATTTATTTTTAATACGTGAACTTCTGTGCGCGACTTTTAGTGCATTTGCTGACAATGGATACCAAGTTTACACCGCGCAGAACATGCATACTGATCTCCGATTTATACTGTCCGATCTTTGTTAAGATATCAGGCCAATAAAATTAATGGTTTGGGGGTCGTAATGTCTAAATATTATCTTCTGATTAAAAATGACCATTCCATTTAACCGTTTATCCCTTGTTTTAACGACCCTTGGGAATAAGGCTTTTGAAAACATCGTGGGAAAAGAAGAAAATGCTGGTGACTAGCATTTTCTCCTCTTTTCGCAATGTTTTCAGCCTTTTCAATGACGAATTTCATCATTTGAGACACATTTGTTGTCTGCAAGTGCTGTCGAACTAGACCTGCGCATCAGTTTCCGTTCAAAATAGTCGGAAGGTTCCTTTCCTTAAATATAACTTTAAAATAAATTGAAATATAATACATACATAATGTGAAATGTTTTCCATTTATGTGCAAGATCTCAGTTTGAAACTACTGGCCTTTCACAGTGAACTTTTTCCAGCCTCTGAACGTGAATTTTTTGTATTTTCTTTTTTTTTTTTTCAGGTTAAACAAAGCAGATGGGCTTATCGGATTTTCGACAACGCATTTAAAAAGGAGCAATTTCTGAAATGCAAGAGTCTAAACCGTGTCTAACCAAATGTTCAACTTTTTGTGGCTTCCCAGAGCGTCGAACGGAATCGAAACCCTGTGAACCTACATTTAGGGAAACTCGATATGTTCAGTCTAGAAACAAACTCCAACATAAAAATGAAAGGACTGAAAGTCCTGAAAAGTGGATTTGGTGGAGCAGTAGTTAGCACTGAAATATACAGCACGAAAATTAAGCACATTAACTCGGGTTTGTTTGGTGAAGAGTTTAACTCTCGACATCCATTCAAAAGACGCTAGATACGAGTAAATCATTTTCCTGCTAGCGGCCCGAACTTTGACAGACCGTACAGTAGCATATTGGCAGACTTATGATGGTATACATTCTTTTAAATGGTATGAATTAAACTTGTATGCGTTTTGACTTCCAAATTGTTCACTTCTGGCTGCTAGTGATAAACAGAAGCACCAAGCCTCCCTGTCCTCTTTACCTGAAAACAAATTTTTCAGACACGCAAAAAATGAAGGTAATTCCAGACTTCATATGTCAAACTTGACTCATATGGTTGAGATTGTTTTTGATGGGGTAAAAGGAACGTTGTTCAAAAGGAGGAGAAAGTGCTAGTTGTCAGCAAGAGTCGTTTAAACACCGGGTCTGTATTCACCAACCATTCCTAAATTTGAAAGTAACACACCTTCTGATTGGCTGAACCAAATGGTTTAGCCAATCAGAAGTTGTGTTACTTTCAAAATCCAGATTTAGACCAAGAATATACTTAAGAATGGTTGGTGAATATGGGCCAGGGATTCGTATTCACCAACAATTCTTAAGAACATTCTTAGTCTTATTATCCAAGATTTTCTACATTTCAACATAACATAATTTCTGATTGGTTTAACCAAATGATTTAGCCAATCAGATGTTATGTTATTTTACATTTAGAAAATTCTGGAGAAAAAGACTCAGAATATTCTTAAGAATGGTTGGTGAATACGGACCCAGATTGTTTGGTAAAACGTTACAAGTTTCAGAGTTTGACTTCGGCACAACGAAAAAGTAGAAATCCGAACAAAGTATTTATGACTTTTCACGTATATTACTATTAGATGATATTAAAAGAGCAGAAATATGTTTGCTGAGTTTGACTTCGACACAACGAAAAATAGAAATCTGAATAAAGTATTTATGGCTTTTTACGTATCTTAGAAGATACTAGAAAAGCAAAATTATGTTTGCTGAGTTTGAATTCGACACAACAAAAATAGAAATATGAATTAAGTATTTATGGCTTTTTTTCGTATCTTAGAAGATATTAAAATACCAAAATTATGTTTCCTGATGAGTTTGACTTCGACACAACGAAAAATAGAAATCTGAACAAAGCACGAGTACTGACGGCTTTTAACGTATCTTAGAAGATATTAAAACAGCATATGTTTGCTAACATTGTGTTCATAGCACGATAATATTTTGATAGCATAAATAGAATTCAACGTTTAAAAAAAGGTTAGGTCTGTAACTACCGTTCTTTCAAAGAGTCTAAGGAATTGCTGTAAAATACCCCAAACACACGTGCCTGCTAATTTTCTGAAAGATACTGTAACAAGTAAAAAAAGTTGACATTTTTTTTACACATTACTTCAATCTATAAAAGATCCACATTTGGGCATGCTGAAGACCCTTTTTAACTCTTAAAGCGCGGAATAAACCCAAAATGTATTTTGCAGTATATGAATAAGACCAAAATGATCATAATTGCAAGGTTGCTCTTGTCTAGAGTGTTTCAGCAAAGCGGACAGTGTAGATCAAAGATCAGGCAGAACGTTTTGTGCAGCCTGATCTTGATCTACGCTGGCGGCAAAGGTAACTTTAGTTGTGAAAGGTGCTTTTAGGGTTAAGGGTTTTTCTACTGACTTAATAATATTACTACCAAATAAGGGTGAATGCCGCTAAAAGCATTTTCCCATCTACCCTTTCAGCAAAATATGCAAAAACGGGACTTTAGCGAACGGTATAGATTAAGAACAGACTGCATAGAACGTGCATTCAGATCTTTGATCTGTACCGGCCGCTAGTTTAATCGAGACTTTAAGATAAAAAATATTTTCTAAGATTTTATTTTTATGGACCGTAATATCAGAAGTGTTACTACCAAATAAGGGTGAATGTCGCTAAAAGCATTTTCCCATCTACCCTTTCAGCAAAATATGCGAAAACGGGACTTTAGCGAACGGTATAGATTAAGATCAGACTGCATAGAACGTGCAGTTTGATCTTTGATCTATACCGGCTGCTGGTTTGATCAAGTCTTTAAGACAGAAAAATCTTATTTTAAGATATGATGGATTGTAATATCAGACGTTGAGAGAGGTCGAGTTTTTAATATGTAACTGAAAGAGTTAACTCCGAACATCATATGCAAGTATTGGATGTTTTCGAAATTTGAATGAAAAGTATGTTAACAAGGGAGAAAATTAAAAAAAAAAGAGAGAGATATGATATCAGATGAAGAAATGCCAATGGGATCTGACAAATATGTAGGTCCAAAATCTCCATCATGAAAAGTTTTCCAATTTGATGTAGTGTTTTCAAAAGGCCACCTAATATGGTGTTAGCATTTATGCGTTAAAGAAAGGGTTACCGTTTCACGGCTGATTCTCTTACGTAACGGTGCCGCCCCTTGTTAAAATAACATTTGTTCCAATGGATTGGGGAAGAAGAAAAAAAGCACTACGAATGCATGGCCTTTGTTGGGTGTTAATTCAGGGCTCTTGCCTCTCGTCTAATTGATGCTTCTAAACATGTGCCATATGCAAGCTTCTAGTACAACACTTTCTTTGTATAAAATTACAAACGGCTTTATCGAGGTATGCGAAAAATTGGTGAACTTCCATCAAATTTCGTTCCGTCAAAATATAAAAGCTATCTGTGATACAATTAGCAAGTTATCACATAATTGTGGATCCATAAAATCCATTTTGTCAAATAAACTGCTGAACCATGAGGTCGACTGATCCTTTTGAAATCCAGAAAGTTGCCCAATGGTAAAAAGATTCGACTCAGGTCAGCCTGCGCGGACTGCACAGGCTGACCTGGGTCGATACCTGGGTCGATACTTTTTGCAGATGCATTAAACCCCCTTTTCACTGAGTATAACTCAATTTTTTTCCTAGTGGCGCCCTGAAAAAAGGCGGTTTCATAGTGTAGATCTTTGTAATGCATTTTACGAAGCAAGTTATCACATAATATGGGACTACATTGCCTAAACACTGAATGCACAATGGTCATTATACAATTAAAAAAAAAAAACTTCTACACATGTCAGCCTGCACGGCATGATTGAGCAGGCTGACATGGGTCGATACTTTTTGCAGTTGCATTAAATCACATTTTTTTTCAGAGCATGACCTATAGATTTTGTCCACGTATTGGGCTATCTGCTAGTATTTACAATATGGAAAATTGAAAAGTAAACAATAAAAAAATCGAAACGTCGCATTTTTATGTATCTGTCTATACGTAGTAATGTAACATGAACCATACTGGATAATTTGACTTAAGGACAATTGTTTAATTGACTGTTGTAACATTATATCAGCTGATTTCAACGGCTTAAAACGTCGGTGTATAGTCTCAAAAAGCTTATCTAAAGATCACTGGGCGATCTTTTGCGATGTTTTTGCTAAGTTGGTTTGATTGATTTTTATTTTATGCCGCTTTTTTCATTCTTATCATGGAAACAGCTTATATTTTCATTCATGTCCTGGGTTTCACCGGAACCAAGCTGGTGAAGTGTCTAGTCCAAGAACACTCCCGAGAAAAATACGGTGCTTCCAGTGGGAGCGGAACCTCTAATCTTTCAGGTTACGAGCCTTACACTCCACCACTAAGGCATGCAAGTCCTCTTGTCATGCTTGGACCACATCATCAAAATCAAGATTAGAATGATTGGCACCTCGGTTTCTGAATACCCTACGAGCTATTTGACGTACGTACGTTCTTTCGGCTAAGGACTGGGTAACCTGGGTTCCAGCCCAATCATTTTTCCATTTATTTATGGAAGCGATAAACTGTTTTGCCACAGATCTGTATGGACCACGAATAGAGACCACGATGAGTAATTAAAAGATTCTTACTGCCTCGACCCAGGCTAAAGACTGGGTGAACATGCATCCCAATGGATACTGGCCAATCTCGTCTTGCTCTTTCTCCTGATTTTAAAGCTTCTTTCCCTACCATGATGACCTTTGCGGCCAGTATAGATCAAGATCAGACTGCATAAAACGTGCAGTCTGATCTTTGATCTACACTGTCCGCTTTTCTAAAACACTACAGACAAAAAGCAGCCATGAATTTGCAATTATCTTAGTTTTATTCCAGAATAAAAATGTCCATTAGGTTTTTCAAGAGTTAAGACCCCTGTACTTCATGTACATGATGTTCATTAGCATTGCAGGATTGCATCAATCAGTGCTGTCTGTGAAAAGAGACAAGTTACATTTCCTACATTGTTTGTTTGTTTTGTTTTGTCTTTATAGGGTTTAATCTTGGTGTTCGATCTTGCCAAATCAATTCTAGAACGTCTATAAATGATAAATGCATTCTTAACAAGCACTGTCTTGAAAAAAAAAAAGATTGTAATAAAGTCCTGAACTTTCCCTGTCTATTTTTCTCCCAGGAGAGGTTTGACATTTGTACATCCCAGGAGGAAAAAAAAAAGATTGCGACACAGTGACATTTCCAGGCAAAAAATATTTATTTCAGTACCATGGCAACAGATCGAGTGACTCTAAAAACGGTTAATGTCAAGTGATTGCAAAAGAGATGTAACCGCAGATACAATCAACAACGGCTTATTTGCTTTCTAGTTCAGGTGGTTTTCCTGTATTATGTCACTGAATGCTGATTAGTTTCTTAACACTAGGACTGCTAAGTAAGTTACTTGAAACTGTCAAGCCGATAGTAAAAACCCAAATGTTGCTTTTTTCAAGGTTATATTTTAGGAGAAAAATATCTCCATATCGGACAGGGTAGATCAAAGATCCGACTGCACGTTCTGTGCAGTCTGATCTTGATCTGCACTGTCCACAAAAGTCCTTGAGTCGCGCTTAGCAGCCTAAGGGTCAACAAGGCGTATCGTTAAATTTGCACTTTGCAGTTTTCTTTAACACATTACCAGAAAATGAAATTTTAGACTTGCCCAAGTTGAAAGCATCTGCAGACAAAAAATTAAAGGCGGCCCAAATGACGAAATTTGTCCCGTGATAAGATAGAAAACATTGTGGGGAAAGGAGAAAATGCTAGTTACCAGCATTTTCTCCTTTTCCCACAATGTTTTCTGATGACAAAATAACGAAATTTGTCCCGTGATAAGATTGTAAACATTGTGGGAAAAGGAGAACATGCTGGTTACCAGCATTTTCTCCTTTTCCCATAATGTTTTCGAAAGCCTTCTTCCTTGGGATCGTTAAAAGTCGGACTTCTGTGGTAAAGGGCTAAAACCATTTACCACAAGATGAAATTTTAGACTCGCCGAAATTAAAACTATTTGCAAATAATTCAATATTAGTTTTTTTCATGAACATTGGCAAGTTCTGATTGGCTGAAAATTTTTTTTCATAGCTCCATGAAAAAAAAAAACTCAGCAGTGCCGAAACTACTTTTGCAGTCAAAGTAATGTAAACAAACATGTATACGAGATTCCATAATGTTCTTTCGTTCTGATTTTATATCGAGTCCGAAGTTCAAATTGCTAGCTGAATTTATTTTTTCTGAATACTGAAAAAAAAATCCAACAATAAATTCAAAGAGAGAGCTGAAAACTCATTGTTACTCTGCTGGGTTTAAACAATCTTATTTTCAACTTAATTCTAGCGTATTGAACTTCTAATAATAAATCTACTCAATCTGCAAATGATCAATTCTATAATGACGTCATGAATTACGTCATGAAGGAGCAGTTTTACCGCGCTATGAAATATCAATGAAAAGGACAGTAAATAAATACGCAATGTTGGATTTACAAAAAAAGACCAGTTAGAATTATTTAAGCGCATATTTGTTGTCTGTGATATTGAATTATAAGGAATGAAGAGATTTTTTTTGTTTTGTTTTAATGGAGGTATGAAAAAAAAACCCTAATCACATTTTTGTATGAAACCGCGAAGCGGAGCGATTTTCATACAGTGTGATTAGGTTTTTTTTTCATACCTCCATGAAAACAAAAAAAAAAAAAATATCTTCATTCCTTAAATAGAATATTGCTCAAATAAAGTACTAAGTATTTGCAATGTGAGAAAACAATTTTTTAAGAAAGGAGAAAATGGTGGAAATGAGTTTCGAAATCCCATATTTGACATTCTATTACTAGCTTGATTTAATGTACTAAGCAGTTCAGATTAACTTACTTATTACCCTACCCCCCCCCTCTCTCTCTTCTCTTCTCTCTCTCTCTTCTTCTCTCTCTCTCAAAAAATATCTTTAAAAAAGATAGACGGTGTAAATTTGCCGGCAAATAGACAGGAGCCCTTAGAATAAACATGTCTACATATCTGGCCAATCACATTTTTTTATTTATTAATTTGTTATCAGCACCAAAAAGTAGGTTAAAAGCCAGTACATTTTTAGCTACGCCGAAAAAGTATAATCATGATCAAAGAGAGTAGAGTATTTGGTCTGTTATACAGATCGCGTATAAGATTTATGTTTCATGAATCCACTTAGCTTGTTTATTTCGTTATAAAAGCAAGTTTTAGTATGCGTATATAAAGCCGAGAGGAAGTTTTAAACGATAATCTTTGCAACAAGGCCTTTTCGAGAAAAAGAGGCGAGCGACACAGCCGAATACATGGAAGCTCGGCTCAGGCCTTAGTTATGAGCTTTATTTTAACTTCATTCCTGGCTACGCCAATAACTTCTAGTCAGCGGACTGTTACAAAAAAAAGTAGACTTGACAAAACTGAAAGTATTTTGGGCAGTGTAGTCTACGAAGAAAAGGCTGGTTAACTGCATTTTCCCCAATTCCTGCAATGTTTTCATACGTCTTTTCCCCTAGGGTCGTTAAGGGTTAGGGTCCCCTAGGGCTATTTTGGTAAAGGGTATACTGTTATTTCTGTTCAGCCATAAAACAAAGGACAACCTAACATGAAACGAGGGTCATGGAGAAAGTGCGTTGCTGCAAAGGGAAATAACTATGATATGTCCATAGAAAATTATTTGCAATTGCTTCCCTTGATTTATGCTCTCTCTCTCTCTCTCTCTCTCTCTCTCTCTCTCTCTCCCCCCCCCCCCTCTCTACATGTTCTGCCCCCCTTTTTTTGCTTCAGTGAGCCAGAAGGACACTGAGAGCTGGCTCAGTCATTCTTCCAGTCCATCACAATACTTTGAAAACAGACTGTCAAAATATCGTTTAGTTTTCTACAGAATAAAGCTGGCAGAGGTTTGCGGATGAGACAAAAGAGCCAAAGTTTGAACTACTTTTCATCGTCTTCGACGCTGAAACAGTCCTATTTCTCAAGCGAAGATAAGTCTAAAATAGTCCCCCACCCCTGTTCCCCACCTGCCTGTTCCCCAATCGTTCCCCCCCCCCCCCCCCCCCAACGTCCAATGTCATCTCCTGCGACATGGATTTCATGATCAGAAAGGAAGTTACCCTAATATGACGGAAGAAATTGATAAACTGTTCTTTCCCTTTCTTTTTGTAGTTGTTCCCCCTTCCTTCTTTATCTCCTTTTTTCGGCGTAGCTGTATGATCTCACTTTTGACCTACTTCGAGTACTAGGAGGAAATGAATTGTTACTCATTTTGTGATTGGCCAAATATATGTAAACTACGCAAAAAAAATAAAGGTCACAGCAGAAATTTACCGATATTGGATAAAAGTGTTAATGACTAAAAAAAATCACGAAATGCTCACATTTACCTATGTAAAGTTGTACTTTATGGCCATACAGATGTTGAACTCTAGCAAAACATCCATAATCTATATCATATGGATAAAGTAATAGCAATGAGTATTGGCAAGTTTTCTATTTTGTTTTGTGTAAGAGGCTTGGTACCCGTTTTTCCTCGCGTAAAACCGAATAAGAACAGCGACGGCAGGCTACCGCTCTATTGTCTTACATGAAAACGGGTTGTAAAACAACTTATTACGTTTCTTGTTACAATGAAAAAAGATGTTATATCTTGAATTTGGTGATTCAATTCGTAAGAAACTATGCCTACCTAGGGGAACAATCGGTTTTATTGCGTTGTTAACTAAGAAACTGGGTTCCTACTAAAATACTCCTAGTAAGAGTAGGTGGGTGTGGTCAAGCATTGAGAGGGGTGATAAAACCCCGCCTTCTGACAAATCGTCGATGTTTGAAAGGTGCTTCATTTAAGTACAAAAACATGCTTCCCCATTCTTAAATGTTATTTATAATTACGCTTTCAACCATATGCAAAACAATTTAAAAGAGTCTACTTTCAGAACTGTTTTCATCATTTCTCTTCATATTACAGATCAACTGCAAACGAATTCAACTGTATTCATATCCAAGTGCCTCTTACGCCGTCTATCTTTTTTTAAAGATATTTCTTGTTAGCCCTGTACGTACACTGTTGTATTTTCAGTGTGAGCAAGAACAGATTTATATGAGTCTAGATAACATTAAAATGCTCAAGATAAATGTTTCTTATCAAGTACGTGTACATGAACACAATTTTCAGTCAATCAAGTCGGTAGTTTAGCTTCCTGCCTACACTCGACACTGTCGACGTGTTCATAAAATTGAACCTCTTTACCACACGACAAAATTTTGTCCTTAGTTTCAACGAAACAGGGAAAGAATTTTTGTGAATATATCGTGGAAAAGGGATAAATTGCTGGTAATTAGCATTTCCTTCTCTTCTCTCTCTTTTTTTAACCTTTGATAAACAAATTCAACAATTTGAGACATACTAAATTTGTTATCTGCAGATGCTTTCAAAAATCGACAACAGAAACAGAAACAAGTTATTTCAATTTTAAATGGACGGAAAGAGTAGGGAAAATAATAACGGTACATAAATGATTGTTGTAACGTTTTAAAAGGGACATTGACAAATTTTGAATCTCCCTATTTTTAGGAGCTGTGAATTGAAAGTTGATAATTTAACTCTTAAGCTGCTAGATAAGTGAAATGAAACTTTTAAGTCGATTATAAAGCATCAAATGTTGCTATTTCAATGGTATTTTGGGTGAAAAATATTTCCTTAACGGACAGTGTAGATCCAAGATCAGACTGCACGTTTTGTGCAGTCTGATCTTCATCTACACTGTCCGCAAAAGGTCCTTGAGTCGCTCTTAGCAGCCTAAGGGTTAGAAGGAAAAATCAAAAGGACATGACTGATTGCCCTAAGATGTGTAAAAATATGCTAGAAAAATACTAATTAGTCTGGATGGATTCGAAACTGCAATCTTCAAATTAAGATCCAGCGACTCTACCATTGCACTTACGAGACGGCTGCTTCCCCCTTCTGTTTAAATGTATTTGAGCTATGCTATGGCAAAGCGGGGGCTAAATGCATCCGTGATACACATATCTAGCAAGTCATCACATAATTATGG
Source organism: Hippopus hippopus (assembly GCA_946811185.2). Lineage (NCBI taxonomy): Eukaryota > Metazoa > Mollusca > Bivalvia > Cardiida > Cardiidae > Hippopus > Hippopus hippopus. The sequence goes on along the minus strand of OX328101.1, from coordinate 21,380,081 downwards.
ATCCTTAGTATCCCCTTTTTAAAAAAAAGATCTAATTATGAGGTAGCATGGTCCTTTGACATGCAGAAAATAGACTAATTTCGAAAAGTTTCGGCCCAGGTCAGCCTGAGCGGACTGCGCAGGCTGACTTCAGTTGATACCTTTCGCTGATATACCAAGCTCTCTTTTCACGAAGCAGGACTCATTTATTCTTTGTTATGAGTAGTGTGTTTATGACAGAGCCGGTCTATCAGGTTGACGCAACCACGAAAACGCCAAAAACAGGGTGAGGTAAGCCCAACCACCAAGGGGTCAAGGTGGTTGACTCCGCCACAAAACGACCATTTGACCATCTCCGACCACCAAATGCACCGATTGACACCATTTTTAACCAGCTCCAACCAGCTAAATCCAGTCTTAACCATTTCCAACCACGAAATGCACCGGTTGACCCCGTCCCAACCACGTTTTTCTTGACCATATTTGTGGTTAAACGCTAGATGGTTGCCAATTAACCATATTTTTTCATGTGGATTACATGAAATATGCATATTTTGACCATCTCCTGGTTCTTTTTCCGTCTTCCACCTCTAAATGGTCAAAACATGCAGCAATCAGCTACACTCTTCTTGTTTTCTATCCCTGCAGGATAAAATCGTCATCCTATGCCCAAAAGTGCAGCAATCCGCCATCCTATGTCCAAAAGTGCAGCAATCCGCCATCCCATGTCCAAACGTGGCTTCCTACGCATGCCCCCAAGACAACGTAGATATTCCATCCTCCAAAATCCTCCTCTTGGCATCCTCTACGGACAACGCCATTTTCCATACTTCCTCAGTGTGCATTTTTTGTCCTCTACTCCAGAGCACGTGTATTTTTCGCAAGACTTCCTTTCCATCCTTTAAGCATTCCAAATACGTCTCATAGCTCAAAGTGCTTTTGACCACATTTTTGGATACGCCTTTACATTTCTTTTCTTCTTTGCCATCATTATGCATTTTGTAAGCGAACAGTTTGGCTGGCAAGCTGACAAATCCATCTATGATCTCCCCACCCATCTTATCTTTGAACATGCCAAGCACTTTCTTGTTCCTACCAGTTGGAATGCCGGACGGATGGTGTTTTGGATAGTTACTCGTATTGAACAGAGCTTCAGCTCCAGAGATGTCTTTGTAGAAATCTTGGGTCTGAATTTCATACATCAAACTATCCGTATCCGTGAATAGCAACTTGGCTTTGTCTCCGTACCTCTTCCTTACGTAGTTGTAGTGGAATTCATACATCAAGGTTTTGGAGAGATCCAGGATAGACATGCCCAGATAGACGGGCTTGTTAAACGTCAAACTAGTCTTCTTGGAGTGGATCATGTATAAATTTTCTCCTATCTCCTTCCACCCATCTAGATTGGGTCTAGCCGCCAACTTCTTTGCTTTCTTTCCCGTAACCATCCGGACATCCACTCTATTGCGGATGTGTTCCATCGTCTTACCAAAGACGAAGTTGTTCATCAGTTTAAAAAAGTCCTTCTCAAAGTCAGTCTTTGCCGCCGTCTTCAAGTTGGTGTTCAAGTCTATGTACTTTTTCAGGGACGTTCCAACGACGATGCTTTTGGAGAAGAATATGTAGTTTTCCTCGTTTTGGGGAATACAGTCTATCTTTCCGGATGAAACGCCAAAGTGCGATATGAAAAGGTGGCTATCGTATCCGGAGAGGTTGTGAAAAACCACGGGCACAAAATCCACTGTCCGGTGGGACTTTGTGGGCCGCCCCTCTGTACTTTCCGGTATAGTAGCAAAAGTCCGGAACCTTTTGGAAGGCTACCTCTTTGTCTTGGAACGTACCACCGCATATCCAGCATCTTACCACAGTATCGTAGGCCTGCTGGTCCAACTCTCCCTTTTTACTTTCTGGAATCTGGTAGATATCGTAGATATCCTTTTCCAGACTCTCCACAAACTTTTTCGCGGCATCCGGTCCGGTGTACCTCCTGAGAAGTGGTTTGTACACGTTGTCTAACGAGCATACCACGTAGTAGCAATAGCCAGCCTGGATATGCTGGTGGTATTGCGTCGTTGTGTTACCAATCTTTTTATCCATGGGCTTTAAGTAGGCCTCAAAGTTAGCGTACACGACAAAAGGAACCTTGGTCGATCTGTCCCTGTTCTTAAACTTTAAAAAGGATCCCTTTGGTGGCATCTCCACCTTGCAGGCTGGATGCAACTTGCAATACTCCTCATGCCTTTCCAAAAGCTCCTTGGAGTAAAAAGGGTTCCAGCATCTATAGCAGATGTGTATCGGATATCTGCGTGGTCGGATATCTGCTTGGATAGCAGCTTGCTTAAAGATTTGACCCAGCAGTAGTGCTGGTTTTCTTCTGTTTCCAACAACAGCAAGTCCACCACGTGCTTCCTATCCACAACTAGACTCTTTCTAGCGATATCGACCTTGTCGTTTTCATCGTTGTATAGCAAGACATTTACAGCGATGGAAGGATTTTGCCCCTCAAACTTGTCTATGTCTTGTAGAGACGCGGGATATTCTATCCCACCCATGTCCAACTCTTTTTCTTTTTCTTTTAAACGTTCGTCAACTCGTACCGCATGTTTGTCCATCGGATAGAGGGCCCGGAAGACGGACCATAGGAAACATTGCTGTCCTCGTTTTGCATGTTTACTATGGCCTTTTTAGCGGCCAACTTTTTAGGAAGAGGGATGTATTTGCTAGCTCTCAAAGGATCGTACGCTATGGTGTGCAATTCTAACGCGTCTATCCTATGCAAAGCCCACCCACTTCCTTCTCTTTGGAAGGTGTCCATATCTTCCAAGATGGTTTGAAGCATCCTGTTGTATAGCTCCTCCACGTTTGTGCTCCGAAGAACTATCTCTTTTTTGGATTTGAAAGCCGCCTCTGACAGTGTGCCATTTTGTCTTCGTATGGTACACCGCAAAACCACTTTGGCTTTCACACCGCGGTTTTCTCTAAGGATGTTTTCCATGGTCGGACTAGTACCGAGAAAAAAAGCCGCGACATTTCTTCCAGCCCCTTCTATCCTATAGGAATTGGCAAACCCCCCCGTAGGACCTGAGGGGCGCGATGCGGTGGTCCTGCGAGGCCCGGAAGTGCCCGCTTGTCCTACTTGCCCAAAATGGGCAAGCCATCGCTATGTGGTGGATAGTACAAAATCCAGAATGATTTCCCGCCAGTACGCCCAAGACTTAAAAAGGATTCTAAAAGAAAGTGGTGTTTCACATCGTTGGAACCACAACACAAAGCGCTTGCTCGATCTAGTATGTAAAAATGCTATGTATTCTATGGAAGGATCTCAAAAGAAAACAAAACCTCCTGGAAAAAAGATTAAGCTGGTCATCTTAAAAGATATTTATAACAACAGGGAGTTTTGATTTCTATCGTACGATAGAGCGGCTAGCTTTATAGGTAGGCCCGTTTCGTTTCTCCGGTATTGGAATGGTCGCATATGGAAAAACCATTACGAAATTCGTATGCAGTTTTAAATGACCTTGAAAGGATATCTATAGATAGATGGTCACGTGTATACTTAAATAACCTTGAAAGATATCTATAGGTTAGTTGGTTGTATATGGAGCAGCCAATATGAGATTTGTGTCAGCAAACTTT